>OY728145.1:385452895-388375031 GCA_963277665.1 Viscum album
TCTCATCATTACTATCCTCCAGAAACTGATCATGGATTTGTTAAAGATTCTATTTATTCTCTACTATAGTGACATCATTTCTCTCAACAAACTTTCCAAGACTATTATTGAAACATCTATATTATTTTATTTTATTTTTAATATCCAGGAAATATCCCCTCATATCCTCATGATTAAAATTTTTATTGGTTCTCCTTATTGAGAATAAAACATTTACTTCCAATGATTTGAAATTATTTCAATGTTGACTTATTTCCATACCACATCTCATATGAAGTTTTTCTTCCTTCAAACACAATAGATCCCTGTTAGATATATAGATTGATTTCAAGACTGCTTCCTTCTATAAATTCTTTAGTATGTCATTTTCAATAAGCATTGTTCTGGACATGTTTTTTATGATCTGATTTCTCCTCTCAACCACTCCATTTTATTGAGGAGTTCTCACTAATGAAACTTTATGCCTTATCCTGTATTTCTCAAGATAATATTCCATTTGACTATTTTTGAATTATTTAGCATTATCATCATGAAACTTCAGAATATTCTGTCCAAGCGTCCTTTCAGATTCCATCTGATACTGTTTTATGCAACTGAACACATCAAACTTGTGTAAAATGAAAAATACTCATGATATAATTCTAAAATCGCCAATGAAAATAATTTAATACCTCTTATTATCAATGTATATTGGTGAGATAACTCCACATACATCTTCATGCACCAATTCAATCACTCTAGTTGACTTTTTATCTTTTGCATTGTATGTCTTTCTGATGATCTTACCTTGTTAACAATCATCGCACATATAAGTATGATCACATGATAGATTAGGGAGATATCAAGTTGTATAACATTTAACCATATTTTATAGGGATGGTTAGCATAGATGGAAAAGTAATTTAGGCCACAACCTTTTTTCTTCCTCTCCAGATAAAAAGCACATATCTTTTTCTCCACTTATAAGGTAGAGATTCCCCTTTGTTCTTTCTCCCAATAGAACAATTGCACCATATCTTTATTTAATGATACACATCTTCTTAGTAAATCTTATATAATTCCCTGATTCACATACTAAACTGACACTAAGAAAGTTTTGATTGATATCATCAATAACTGAGATATCATTACATCTCATTTCTTTGCCCCCAAATTTGGCTTTCCTCGAGCCAAAAATCTTTAGGCCTTCATCATTTCATAATTTTACAACACCTTCCTTGTCATATTTTATACCTGTAAGAATATACCTATTACATATCATATGGTATGTGCATACACTATCAAGGATCCATACACCAGAATGATCTGATGCTTTAAGGGAAATCTTCAAAATCACTACCTGCTCAGTTCTTTTCTTTTTGATCCATGTTTTTGACTTCATTCTCGATATGGATTGATAATATTGATCTTACTTAGAGTATGATAGACTATCTTCATCTTGTAATGCTACAAATTTATTTTACATTTTAAGATCATTTTATGATACATTGAGCTACTACTTATGACCACATTCATTCTTCTTTGACACCTTTATCTACATTTTTTATGGGAAATATCTTACCATGTGTTTGAATCCTCCACACCAAAAAAGGATACCATAAAATGATGTTCTGGAATATTGATCTTTTTATGGCTACCTTTTTTGGTCTTTCTCCCTTTGGTAACTCTTGGCTATGAAACAATAATTTTGTGAGTGTCCCATCTTTACACAATAATAACATCTAATGTGGGGTGAATTCCAATGTGTCACTACTATACTACTGGTTTTACCTTAGGTTACCTAAATATTCTAGTTCTGATTCGTACCTAGATGAATATTCAATCTCAAAGTGGGTTCTTGTGTTCTAACTTAAACCATGATTAATTTTTGTTTTTGATCAGTCCCCATACTATCATTATCATTTGGATTTGACTATTGGTTCTATTTTTTTATACCTCTATGCTCTACTTCTATCTTTTATATTGCCTAAATGATCTACTTTCTTGATTTCATACTGAGAGTCGAGAGTTTTTCCTAATCCTTAACACACCATCATAGGCCGATGACTTCCTCTTCAAGTTCTTTGATATGTTTGATTTGATCTTCTCTAGTGTTAGTTAAAATATCGATTTATCTTTTCTATTATTCGATTTTGAGCTTATACTCAACATCACTTTTTGAGATCTCTGTAATTGAATACTTTAGTTTTTCAATTTCTTCATTCATCTCAAACTTCTCTTATTCCTACTATTTCATATAAATTTTATCATCACAAACCACTTTGTTGAATTTCTTCATTTTAGCTCTCCAAACATCTATTTTATCAAGAGAGGATTCTCATTCAGTCTACATATAAACTCTTCCTTCAACTCATTCTCCATAATTTTCTATTTCTTCTCTTTTCTAGGAGCTACCAACAATCTCCACTATAGAATTTCTCCACGATCTTTATAGTTTTTCATCTCTTCAACCTCAAATTATTCTAAACTATCATTTTCTTGTGAAAGAAGATTCTTTTTTTGAATGAATTTCTATTGAACATTTTCTTACCTTTCACATAGGATGAATACTTTTCATGGGAATCTCAAATTCATCCTCATCATCTTCTATAAACTTCTTATGGAACCTTGCGCAAGATGTCCAACATTTCCACATCAAAAGCATGCAAGTGGGAGTTTCCCTATGAAATTTCCTTTTCCCTTGTGGAAATTTGAGTAAAGGAATGGCATCACCTCATATGTCTCTCCTTATTTCTAACCATCTTAAATGGTTATCTTCTTCTTGGACTTGAATTCCACTTCTTTGGACTTCCCTTTTTCTAAAGACTCATTATCATCCTTTCTCATCTCGTATGTAACAAGAGTACTATGTAAACTATCTAATGTCAACTCCTTTGGATCTTTATCTTCCAATATAGAAACTTTATGATTGAACTAACATGGAATTCTTCTCAAGATGTGTTTCAAAATATTTACATCTTCAATAATTTCTCTAAGACCGCACATTTCTTCCATAGTAACATTCACCTTATCAAAGAGTGAATATATAGACTCATTTTGGTTCATTATCAAATCCACATACTTGTTTCATAGAACATTCAACTTTGTTTCTCTAACTTTTGATTCACCCTCATAAATATTTAGTAACTTTTCCCACATAGAACATGATGAATTACACGACATCATCTTTGTATATATTTCTTTGTATAGAGACCCCCCTAAAACATTGATTCCTTTGGCACTAACATCTAATTACCTTCGATCAACTTCAGATAAAGCACCACTATCAACATTTTCCAAAATACCATGCATTATTGTTGTAAAGACATCCATTCCAAAAGATCGGAAGTAGTGTTTCATCTGATTCTTCCATAATTGAAAATTATTTCCATCGAAGATTGGAATCCCTTTATGATTGACAGCCTCCATTAAAGTCACTTGGAGAGAAACATAAAAATTAACCTTGGAACTGATACCAATTATTATCCCAACTAGGTTAAATACCTTGATAAGGGGAATGAATTAGGGTCTGAAAGATTAAAACAACTGACCATTCAGATCATGTTTCATCATTAAAAAAACACTCTTCTCTCCCTTTCCTGTAGTAATCTATGAACAGAAATGAAATCATGTGCAATACACAAAAAATTTACTTGGTTAACCCTCGCTAGGCTACATCCAAGGAGCATACAACTACAATGTTTTGATGTAATAAATTTACTAAGGATCACTGCCAATTCAAGTTTTGGGTTGGATCACTTATATGCCTAGGCTTGCTACCTTTACAATGTTTAGGGATAGATCACTACTTCCCAAGGGTTACTCACTCAATATTTCATTCTATGGATTACTGTTGATAGAAAGGATCACCTTCTTCCTCTTTCATTTCTCACTGCTCTAGAAAGGATTCACACACAGTTTATGGACATGTATGTCCCTTTATTAGCAATAATGAATGCATCCTCAACTATATGTAGATGCTCTAAATTTCATCCACTTGATGAATATAACTTTACCACATATTTATTGGGTAATACCTTTTCAATGCTTTCACGATGGTCACTCCCTTCATAAATCACAAACAGCCTTCGCAAAACTACCCAATTCTTGAAAAGCATATAATGCCTTCATGAACCCCAGAACTTTCATGAATCTCACCTCTTTCACAATGATCAACAATCCTTTGTGAAGAAACCTCCTTTCATGAAGCTCAAACACTTTCATGAAGCTCACTTAGCCTTTGTAAAGCTCACAACTTTTGGTCAGCTTTTTATAGCCTTCATGAACTTTCTTTCTTCGCAAACTATTTCATAAGAACAACCTTTGTGAATCACCTTCATGAAGCCAAAGCCTTATAATCTTCGTTAAGTCTTTCTCTACTTTTTTTTATTGAGTATAGGACTATTTATATCCTTTTCCTCCCATTCTATAAGCTTCTATCCACATCATCACCTTTTCTCAAAGCTCCCCAACATTGTTCATAAAGATCCATATTTCATAATGCTCTAAAGAAATTTCACCATTAATGAAGTTTCTCATAGTCATGGAGATGTACCATCAAACCTTCATGTATTAAACATGATATAATTCTCATATTTGAGGAGATGTACCATCAAACCTTTTTGTATTTGGGATTCTCCTCACCTTTACAAAACTCTTCCATTGCAACATCAAATTCCTTTTAAAAGCTCCATACCCTCACAAAACTCTCATCTTTATGAAACTCGTGAATTTTCCATATTTTTATGAGGCATTCAGGGAAATCCAACTTTCACGATGATTGATCCAACCCCCAAATTTTCGATCCCAAAATTTTTTCAAACACTGGGAAATAGCGTCAACTTTTATATAAAATTTTTTGTACCACCTCTATAGAATCCATTCCTTTGTCATAGGTCTTTGTCAACATTCCTCATCAATAATATCTCTATAACTCCATAACTGACCATGGAAATATGTTTTCTCAACAAAAATGATCAACCCAAAAATACTGCAATGTTACCTTGAGGGATTTTTTCCCAATAGTAAGCTTCAAGAAAAATAATGGTTATAATGATGGGAATTTTTATTCATTTTGTACATATTGAAACAAATATTCCTTTCACATTTTTGGTAAAATCCAAATGGGCATTATTTTTTAAAACATCATGAAGATTTCATTTAAAACATTTTTAAAAAATTTAAACATGGTTAAAAATGTATTTTTAAAATATCATAAGTGAGTAATAGAACATTTTTAAAAACATTTTTATAATATATAGTTTTTTAAGTAAACATATTTCTAACCGAAGAGAGAAATAAAGTCATATTTTATTAAAAAAAATTTATTAATTATTTTAAGTACAAAAGAGTGGGAAAATGTTATCATTACTTGAAGATATAATGAATAACCATAGTATAAGAAAATTCATGGGAATTATTGAGATATGGATAATAATATTTTATCATCAGAAACATAATCATAAACAATATCAATAAAGATTGAGATTGTAACAAGAGATATTTACCACTTTGGTAACTTTGAATCATAAGACCCATGAAATAATAACATAAATAGAAAAATTAATTATCTTTAAATTAGTTATATTCATGATATATCATTTCATATGGTATTATATACACCACAAAAAATAATGAGTGGTGAATATGGCATAAGTCACTTAGAAATAAAAGTGAGACTAGAAATCCCCTTACCTTAAGTATTAAATTCCTTCACACTCATAAGAACCTCATGTATAATAAATATAAGTTTATTATAAATTTATTACATAACCATAATTATATATATCATTCCATATATTATTTACTTAAGTCTTTTTATTACCCATTTATTAATAATTATATGTTAAATTCACGTTTCGGGTAACAACCGTTTTGTTTTTCATATATGTTTTGATTTTTTATTTTTTTGTCATATTAATTTGATCATGGTTTCATCACTTCAATAATAATAATCATGAAATAATTATCATATTTATACATAAATTATATTTTTAATACCAATCATGAAAAATGGTTTTGAGAAATTAAGTATGTTACAACCATGGAGATGGTAGGTCGTACGTACGCATGAGTAACATTTCCATTTTTCAATGATCATTATGGAAATGTGGTAAGTAATATTTTATATTTATATAATTATAATAATATCATAAAAAAATATTATTTATTTAAATATAGTTATACATATCATACATGTGGTGTGGTGATGAAAAGGGAGTCACATCGCTTTATGAAGGCGGTAGTCCACACATACACGAGCGGCGTTATCATATTTCATTGAGTGAAAAGGTAAAGAATGGAATGATATATATTATATTTTCATAATGATAAATATTTCATTAATATAATAATTATTTCATGTATAAAAATATAATCATTAACTTTACCCTTATCACCTTCCATGTAAAACGTAAACGAATCACATCATTTTGCAATGCGGTAGTCCACCATACACACGAGAGACATTATCGTATTTTCAAAAAATTGAAATCATAATGTTATGTGTGATATAATAATTCTAGAAGCATAATAATACCATAAATATATTATATAAATAATAAATCTATCATTATGTCCTACCTTCAAGGGTGGTAATGGAAAAACGAATGACATCGGTTAGTGAGACGGTAGTTCTCCGTACACATACACGATGATTTCATAGCATGTTTAATGTAAGTGGAATTGTATAGAAGATAATGATTTTATTATATCATAATAATCTAAAAATAATTTAATTAATTTTATAAATAAGTAAATTAAAGATGGTCATTTAATAGTATTACCACTTCTTTGGGTATCCTCTTTAGGTTTCCACTAAATCCCTCCTAGTTTGGATTTATGTCCAAAATAATTCTTCTAGGATAAGAGGAGAGAAGTTGGTAAGTTATTTGGGAAGTTATTGAATTAAATAAAAAGGTTTTAAGGTGTGAAGAAGATAGGAGAGGGGTGGCCTTTTATAAGTGGGGGAGAGGACACGGTTGGTATTTTTGAAAAGAAATAAGTACTCCCACATTTTTCATATATTAGAAGGGTCTAAATTTATCCATTATCACACCTTAGAGGTATAATGGTCATAATATGTCTATAAAATAGTTTTTATACAAGTTAATAGGTCATTTTTATCCTTATATTTTTATTTTAACCCTCTAGCAAAACCTTTTTTACCTTAAACATGGTAATTAATTTTTACTACATTCACTATTCATTTTTTGTCTAAATTTAAATTGAAATTATTAAAAACTATAAATAATATAGATTCCAAATATGGAATCCATTATTCCAAATTTAATTCACATAAGTGGAAAATTTTAATTTAAAATTAATCTTGCGGTCGTGATGAGAAAGCGGGTTTTTTAAGAGAAAAAGTTTGAAATGTTTGAAATATTTTTATATAAAAATTCAATATTAAATTGATTTAAATGAACTAAATTGGATTAATAGATATAAAATTTAACGAATATTACTTTAAAACCAATTAAAAATAAAATATAACATTATAAATAATTTAAACAAAAAGAAAAAATTTAATTAAAATTCAATATTTTTCACTATTCATCAAAAAATGAAGCTTTTTGGAAAAATATCAAACATTCACTCTAAGATAATTTTGAAATTAGTATTTAAAAAATTAATTGTATTTTATAAAATTAATTTTCTAAAAGTTTGAAAAATTTTATTTTATTATAATTGTACAAAAGGCAACAAAACTGCTTTTTAAAAAAATATATTTTTTTAGTGTAAAATTGGATTTATTCTTATTTCTTATCTAGAAAACACCTAAGATAAATGTTAAACATTTTTTTGGATATATAATATATATATATATATTTAATTAAAATCATTAAAAAATGATTTGGTTGATTTATTGATATAAAACACACTTGTGTGCATAAAAATAGTTTTTCAAAGAAAGATTTCCTTTTATTTTCAAATGGGTTTTATTTTCAGTTTTTAATTAATTGTGACACCAAAGAATTAATTTTATATGCATTTTTAAACCATGTTTTCATAATTTAGTTAATATTATTCATAAACTTCATTCCAAAGACTATGTGAAAACTATCATAATAATATTTTAATAATATGTCACATTTCATTTAAACTTAGTATTGCATGTAATGAAAGTTAATATCGGTGTTGCGTGTAATGAAAGAAAAACTCAGTGTTGTATGTAACTCAAGATAAACTTAGTGTTTTGTGTATATAAAAATATTCAAATTATTAAGTTAATTTGAAAAAATTTATTTCACAAAATCTTAGGGTGTTACATTGGTGTTCACCCCAGAGCCTCGCCCACCGCCGTACAAATGAAAGGCTAAGCACCTGTCCTCCATACACCTACCCGAACTCATGAATGTGTGTGTGCATGGCCTTTGTACATGATTTTTAATCTTTAAAACTAATATTATGATGGATCCACCTATGTGAGTTGGTCGGTCTTTCCCTGTAGATGCTTGACTGCTTAGGTGTTGAACTGGATTAGGGGTGGGAAATTTTTACTAACATCTTAATTGTTTCATTTTCAAAAATAATTATATCATATACATAGGAATTACTTTCTTACAGAAACCTTAAATACATTTCATAGTCCAATTTTAATTCTTATCATGAATAAATATTATTGGGTCATAAAATATTTAAATATTTTTTCCTTAAAATAAATTAATCTTTCAAGAACCTTCCAAGGAAAGTACTTCACCCACCAATATTCCAAGATATGTAATCTCTTTATACATTAATCAAGGTAACACCATACTCGGTAACTTCTTATTTATAAAAATATTAGATTAAAACCAAAATTCCAAGCCACTTATTCAATATATTGTCATACCTTTCTGATAAATATAATTCACCATAATGTGATCTCAACACTATGACCGTGTTACATTTCATTTCCTCCTTATTTTATAGATAATTTAAATTTTCCCACCAAATTATTCTTATCTATGAATATTAATATTGAATATTAATTCATAGTTTTATATTACTCTCATCACTAATTTTTCACTAAAAATGATAAAAAAAATCAATGTTCATGTTTTGATCATAAATATATATAAAGAGAATTGTTTAAATTCATTTAATTACACTAAAATTTACTATTTTGATCATATAATTCAATATACTAGTCCAAATTATGTTTTATTTATTATTAGTTTCTATGATTCAAATTAAAATAAATTATTAAACTACGTCTTAGGATGGTTTATCCATTTGAAGGGTCATATGGACTACATAAGAAGTCTTAATGAATATGCCAATGAAACTAGACCAGCTATGATGGTCTATTTTTTAGGCTCAATCCAGAAGTAAAAAATTCATTTATACTCCACTATAATTACATGGAAATTCCATTACAACTTTAATAAAAATTTAAATTCCCAATTCATCTTTAATGGGGTTCAATTCATGCATGAAAGTTCATCCCATAATTTTGACTAGAATTGAAGAATAGATCATTGTTATTGACTTTTCTACCAATCCACTTCCCCGATTAAGCTGGTATTTTGTGGGGAAAATTTCAAGAGTTACACTCAAAATTTTATATAATATTGTGATTCTAAATGAAGTTCTCTTCTTAGCCTAAAATCCATTCATATTTTTTCCATGGAAAAATTCAAGATAATTTTGTATAGAATCACATGGTTTAGAAAAAATCCATATATTTGGATTAAAAAGTAAAATGGTTGCCAAATATCTAGGGTATAAATTTCACATCCTTATACATAATTTTTAAGAAGAATATTTCTTGATATTATGTTGTCTTCATGGTGAAATGTTCAAGCCAACTTGAAGGACAATTTTAGAAGTCAAACAGTCCACCACCTTGTGCTATAAATATATTACCCTCTTCTCATTGCAAGAGGTTGGAAATTCATAACTTAGTGATTAGAAATTTCATGACCATATCCTTTATAAAGGATTGATAGGACATTCCGTACTCCTGTTTCAATAAGATATACCTCTCATAAAATTTTCTTTTCACGTTCATTTTAATTTTTTTAATTATAATTGCATAAGTTTATTTTCATTTTAAATTCATGAAATGAATGTTTTTCTTTATAAAAAATCATTTACTGATCCAAATTTTTTATATTTGTTATTAATTTCTAAAAATATATTCAATTATACTATAACAAATTGCCTCTTACACTTTCTCATTTAATTAAAAGCGATTATTTACCTCTCTTCACTGTTCATGTATATGTTTGGCACATTACTCTTATCTTTTACCATTATTTTTCTTCTCCTTTTAACTTATCATCATAAAAATCATCAACCAGATTACTAACTATATTAATGGATGAGTAAATAATCAATTGAGATGGTTCATAATTTGGGTTTGTTAAGTGATTGAGATCTTTTTATCATTTAATATTCTTTAGGTTAACATTTTGTATGTTAAAATTAAAATTTCATAGATTAATGACATGTTTGGTTTAACATGTGGATTACATGGATTATTTCAACCTTAAATACACTTCCATAAACAATTTTTTTTTATATAAGTACTCTAGTTTAGGATTATATTAAATCCTTGACATTTGGGAATTCTGATCAAAATCCTCTTATGAAGTAGGTGTTAATTTAATGAAATATATCACAAAGATCAAGGATACCATAAGGTTACATCCTCAATAATTAACTCAATCCAATATTTATTAAATTGTTAAATTAAATTAATAATTTAATAATTTCACCTAAACTCTATGAACAACCCCCACCAACATTTTAAAAGGGAAAACAAAACCATTAACTCCAATATATAGTACCATCACTGGGGATTCAACCCAAATGTCATTATACACAATATATCATAGAACTATACCTTTCAATGGTTGATAATAAATAATCTTTTAGGCTTAAAATGGAACTTTTTTTGGGGATTGTGCAATAACTAGTCAATCGTTTTTTGATTTTCATCAAAAAAAACAAAAAAAATCAAAAAAAAAAAAAATTATAAATAATACAATGAAAAATCATCTTTCCTAATCCTTTTAGAAATTTTGATAATTACCCATATCTTAATGATGTGGTTCTATTTTATCACACTTTTACACATATCAATTTTGGTGAATTAAATGTTATTTTTATCAAAATTGAGATTATAATGGGGAATCATTAAATATGGAACAAATATAGTATAATTTTTTATTCACTGAATATTATAATGAAAATTTATATATTTTGGTTCTCAATTAATCAAATTTTTATATTCCGAAGTGAAAATATAGTCATAACTATTTGTAAACTAATTAACTATTTTGGAAAAAATTGATAGAAGATAGAAATTTCTATATATGAAATAAAAAAAGAGCATAACATCAACATTATATGTTCAAATTAAATCATTTAGATCAACCACACATTGGAACTAGCCTAAGAACACCTAAAATTCAAGTTCCCCATATATGATTTTGCATATTAAGGTTTTTGACACCACCACCCTCTTCCATTTTTGGATTTCAAGATTCTTATTATTGTGGACTACCATGAAGGACCTGTCAATGATGAAGAAGTTGAAGGCCTTCATACCTTTATTGGCATAAGAGTCCCCATTTGAAGAGGGTTGTGAACTGAGTAGTAAAAAATTATGCACTCAAGCATGCTAATAATCGAGTTGAGACACTGCTAAAGAATCTGAATCTACATCTCTAGTTGAAGATCGATGTTGCTTCTACCATGATCAATGAGCACCATACTTTTAAGGTTAGAGGATGTTGTTTAAATAAATTATTAAGTAGGACACATTTTCTAGTCGTAAGATAAGAAAATCCATTTAAGAAGACATCCTGCTCAGTCTTGCAGTTCTGTTGGCATTCGACAGTTTGAATCTGGTGGAAGGATGGGTTGGGAATCGCAGATAAGGGTCCAATTGGCCACATCATCCAATCGGTAATGTTGTCCAATCTGATACATCATCCAATTAGATATGCGGTCAAAATGGCTACATGAGAGCCAATCGCTTACATAAGAAAAATGCCTACATAGTCCAATTGGCTACATTAAAAAAATGGCTCTGTGGTTTCATTTGGATATGTGATAAATCAGTTACATCATAGGAATTGTATATTTGTGGGGAATCAAATACATGGATAATCACATACAAAGATCAAATGTCTATGTGGTGCCATTTTTCTACATCAACCAAATGGATATATGGACATATCGACTACGCAAATCAAAATAATTACATTGTAACTTTAGAAAGATGTACAGTGAGTTGGCCAGAGGGAATTCCTAATTTCTGAATTTGAATGTGGTTTCCATCCAAGAAGTTATACCAAGTTCGAAATTCCATGACTGAAGCTGGAGAACATAGTAGGTTCATTACTATCAGGAAGTAGGGTTTGTTAGTGATCAAGTAGGGAAATTATTAAGTTGATATATATAGAGATGTGGTGCAACATTAATAGAGGGGAACATTACTATTCATAAAGAATGATAATGACTCCTTGAAGGAGAGACTGAAGAAGATTCACATGGGGTTTCTTAATCCTACAGTTTCAAAAAAAAGTTTTTGAAGCTCTCATTGGGGGTATTTCTTATTTTTGTTGTTTTCTTCCATCCCCCAATTTCTCAATCTTTTTGATCTCTTGAATATTTTTGTTATAATAGTTGGATAAACTCTAGCTGGGGAATGAGATTGAGCTGGTGAGTATATTATCTTTATTCAAGTGTCACATTTGGATGGAACCTATCATTTTCCTATTGCTCAAGTATTTTTTACCCTTTGATTTCCAAATCCTAGTGAGAACTATTTTGGATTTACTGGTCTTCGTTTACTTTCCATCTAGAGGTCCATCTAAGAAGAGGACATCCCATGCAAGGGTAGGTTCTTAGGTTGCTTAATCAAGTAGATTAGTGGAGTCTATGATTGAGAAACTAAAAAATCCATTTATCTGTAGGTTTTCAACTCAAAATAAATGGTCAAACTCTTTTCACTTAAGCCAGTTTCACTTGTCCCTGAATGAAGGAATAAAAAGAAAATATATATATAATTTTAATAAAAAAAATAATCCAATCAAATTCCTTTGTTCCTCTCCTAGACTCATCCCTATTAGACATGATCTCCACTCTCTCTGAGCCCACTTTTTATATCACCTATTCCTCAACCTCCACTCTGTTAACTTCACTACCAACATTTCACTCACCTTTCACTATTTTTTGTCTTGTTTTAGTTTTTAATTATTTTATATTTTACTTTTTCCCACTCAACACACCATCTATAGAAGTCCTTTTTATTGGATCGACCCTAATCACCATTACACTATCCTTAAGTAGGGTTTATATATAATTAATTTTTCCTAGTCCTAGTGATGACCTAGTATTAGTGTCTAAATTTTGGCATCGCTTTCAAGGAAGGGCACATGAAACCAAGTAACCAAGAATCAACACAGAAAGGAAACACTTTCAAAAATGTAGTGAATGCAAACTAGGTTATCATTTGAAAACCTATAGGATTTAATTCCCAAAATCAATAAACATTTAACTGCTTTGACAATCAAGAATAAATATGGAATGGAAAATATTGAGGAAGATCCAAACAATTAAGAAAACCAAAACCTCAACCAAGATGAAAATTTCAACCCAACACCACTTGGAAATGAGAAAATGGATAGAGTAAGGATTAGGGAATTTCATGTAGCTATAATGTCAAATAATCCATCATACATTAAGAAATCCCCTTCATCTAGAAAAAATGAGATTAAGCAATCTCACCTTTCTATGATACCATCCTACCATATATTACACAATAAAGAGTCATTGAACTTTATCAGGGAATTCCATGGAATATTACAGTAACTACCACCTATAGGATTGGGTGAGGAAGGATAAAAACTGGTATTTTTCCCATTTTTCTTTAAAGGGAATGAAAAAACTTGTTTCCAATAAATTGATAAAGATATTTTTTATTCATGGGAGTAATTGTGCAATGTTTTTTTCATGAAATTTTACCCAAGGAGGATGATTTCTAAAATTAGGTACAAAATCATTGGTTTCTTACAAGATAATGGTGAATTATTCCATGAAGCTTGGTATAAATTCAAAGGTATACTTAGTTAGTTCCCCAACCACCAGTTTATACCACAATTTATCATGGATTCATTATATAATAGTCTCATACCATACCATAAAACCTTAGTTAGACAATATTCTGTAGGATATATCTCTGACAATACTACTCATGAGCTCAAGAATATTTTCAACAACTTAGAAAAAATTTCATAACAAAAATTTTCCCAAAAGAGAACCATCATTAGGAATAAAACCACACCCACTCCTCAATATGAAGCACAATATACTATATTTTACAATGAAATTAATCAACACACACTTAGGGATAAATTTCATCAATGTGTGATGTTTTTTCATTCACAATCTTTTAGTCCAAACTTTGATATGCCTCCAAAGTTCTTGGAAATGTTAATTTTGTTGTGTATGGTCCCATAATGAAATAAAGAGATGACCTTTTCCCAAATAATCATAACCATGGATATCATAATCATCCCAATATTTCTTGGAAAGATCGAGGAGTGTTGAGACCTACTGCTTCCCCTGCTTTTTAATAGAATAGGTAAAAATTCCAACCTCAGCCAAGGGATAAGCCTTATACTTTGTAAGATGAAGTTAAAGGAATGTTCCAACATCTTATGGGTAGGTTTGATAAAAAAAATAAAAACAATGAATTTTAAAAGGATTAATAAGAGTTTAGGATTAAAAATCTAGAGTTACAAGTTAATATTTAGTCAAAAATACAGAAGTTAGAGATATAGGAAAATTTCCTAGTACTACTGAGTAAAATCCTAGGGATAATGTCATGGTATTCAAAACAAGGAGTGGTCTCTAAAATCAAGAGGTAGTTATGAAATCTCCCAAATCCATCCCTAGTAAAAATCTTAATGAAACTAAAAATTAGATTCTAGAAGTTTACCAATCTGAAAAAATTGAATATCTTTACTAAAATTTAGTTGAATATTATTTTACCTATTGAAAAATAACAAGAAAAAAACCTAAAAACCACAAAAAAAAGGAAATAAAAATATTATAGAGGAGGATGAAGGGGTTCCAATAGTTGTGAAGAACTTTTATCCAATCACCCCCTTTCCTAAAAAATTTAATAAAGAAAATCAAGATTCTGAACTATTCAAATTTCTAAAAGTTTTTAAGAAACTGAATATCAGTATTACCATCCTTAAGGATCTTATTAAAATGACTTTTTTATGTGAAATACCTCAAGAAAATATGTTTTAACAATAAAACCTTAGAATATTTTGATATTTATAATCTCACTGTGGATTATAGTGTTGTCTTAAAAATAGGATACCTCTAAAACATCAAGATCCATGGAGTTTTGTCATTCCTTACACCTTTAGTGATGTAGTTTTCCAGTCTAATTATTTGTGTAATCATGGTGCAAGTATCAATTTGGTTCCTTTGTACTTGTTCCAATAATTGAGACTTGGAGTTCCACAACCCACTATTGTAGTTTTTTAATCTATAGATTGATCTATTACCCACCCAGTAAGTAGGTTTGATGACTTGTTAGTAGGAGTGGGTAAGTTATTTATGCCCACGGATTTCACCATTTTGGATATAGAGTGTGACCAAGAGGCCCCTATTATTATTATAAGTTTCTTTCTTTCTATAGGGAGGATATCAATGATGTTTCAAAGGGAAAATTAATTTTTAATCTTAGAGAATAGAATAAGTAATTTAATGTTTTCATAAAAAATAAGAAAACCTCTCTATGAAAATCCCTTTCCAAGAGATGAGCATCTGAAAGTTAATGAATCTATTGATGAGGTGGAGGAATATTTTTTAGGTATTCTTGAATAAATCAATGATACACCTGAGTTACCTGTAGAAACTTTCATGGGGATTAGTTCATCCAAGGATGAGGATACTTTAGATAAATTTGAAGGTTAATTCCTCAGTCACTTAGATGAATTTTATGTATAACATATTTTGAACCCATTCAAGGAAGAATGATGTTATGATTTTTCATCTGAAGATAATATTGATGAAGAATAATCTTATTACACTACATTATTTCAGAGGTAACATTAGGACCTTGGACCACCCAAACCCAAGTGACACCCCTTGAGTCGAGTTCTTATTACCTTAGAGCTCAAAACTCTACCATTTCATTTAAAAAATCATTTTTAAGAGAAGACTCAACTTTACCAATCATTATTTATTATAAATTAGAGGGAAGTCAAGAGGATAGCATACTCGTTGTTATGAGAAAGTTTGAGTTTGTTATCATCTAGTCTATTGTGGATATTAAAGGTATTGGTTTATCTTTATTCATGCAAAATATTCACATGGAATCTAACTATACACCAAGGCTGGAAGCTCAGAGAATACTTATCTAAAAAATAAATGAATTCGTCTAAAAAGAAATTATTAGACTGCTTGATGCATGAATAATATTTCCCATTTCAAATACCCTATGAGTAAGTATTGTTCAGGTGGTCCCTAAGAAGAGTGGAGTGACTGGGATTACCAATTAAAATAATGAACATATTCAAACTAGAATTATGAACAAATTAAGGGTTTGTATAGATTATAGGAATCTTAACTCTACCATAAGAAAAAAATCATTTTCCAATGTCATTTATAGATCAAACATTAGAATGGTTGGTTAGACATCAATTTTTCTAATTTCTAGATAGTTTTAATGGTTACAATCAGATTCTCATTTCCCCTGGGGATCAGTACAAAACTATGCTCACCTATCCATTCAAGAAATTTTCTTACATAAGGATTCCCTTTGGTCTATGTGGAGTTCTTTCCACCTTATAGAGGTGCATGATTTCTATTTTTCTGATATAATTAAGATATTTTTAAAGTTTTTCTAGATTAATTTTCTATAGTAGGTTCTAATTTTGATAATTGTTTGAAACATATAGAAATCAATTTATAAAGGTGTAAAGAAAAAAATGGTCTTACATTGGAAAAAAAATTATCCCATAGTTACTGATGTAATTTTTTTGGGTCACAAAGTTTCTAAGGATATATTAGAGGTTGATACTGCTAAAACTGAAGTAATATGAAAGCTTCCTCCACCAGAAAATGTCAAGGTAATTGGAATGTTTTTAGAACATGTTGGATTTTATAAAAAAATCATTAAGGATTTCTCTAAGATAACTAATCCACTATATTTCCTTCTTGTTAAGGTCACCCAGTATTTTTGTTATAAATTCTTGGAATATTTTAATTTTATTAAGGAAAATATCATTTATTCACCCATTATCACTTCCCTTGAATGGGAACTTTATTTTGAAATTATGTGTGATGCTAGTCACATGGTTATGGGAGTTGTTCTTAGCCAAAGGAAAGATAGAATGTTGTATACAGTATATTATTCTAGTGGAATTCTTGATGATGATCAAAGGAGTTACACCACAATAGAGAAGGAAATTTTAGTGGTAGTTTTTTCTTTAGATAAATTCTGGAGTATTTGATCAGATCTAGAGTCATTATCTTTAAAGATCATTCATACCTTAAATATCTATTTTCTAAGAGAGAAACTAAACCAAGACTGATGATATGGTTTTTACTATTAAAATAATTTGACTTAGTAATTAAGTATAAACATGGGGATGAAAATGCGGTGGTTGATCATTTTTATGGGTTATCCAATGCTCAAAATGATGACCAAAGGGAGATAAAGTATTCTTTTCCAAAAGAAAATATTTTTTTTGTTACTACTGGGAACATTCCATAGTTTTCTGACTTTGTTAACTTTATTCTTGTTAGAATTATACCTAATGACTTATCTCACAATCATAGGAAGAAGTTTTTTTCAGAGCTTAAGTACTTTTTATAAGATTACCCTCCATTTTTCAAAGGATTTTCTGATGTAATTATGAGAAGATGTGTTCCTGAGGAAGAAATACTTCCCATTTTGGAGATTTTCCATTCATCTTTATGGGTAGGAAATCATGGTAGTGAAATAACTGCTCAAAAAAATTCAATCTTGTTTATTATAGATTACTCTCTTTAAGGATACTCAAATTCTAGGTGTAAGGTTTCAAAAATGTAAACGATTAGGTAACATAGGAAGAAAGGAAGAGCTCCCCAAAAAGGTAATTTTGGAAGTTGAAATTTTTTACATTTGGGGAATGAAATTCATGGTCCCTTTTCCTTACTCATGTGAAAATGAATACATTCTAGTTTCATTTGACAATGTATCAAAGTGGGTTGAAGTTATGGTATTACAAAATGACCAAGCTAGTAGTGTAATATTATTTTTCAATAAGAACATATTCTCAAGGTTTGGTGTGCCCAAGTATTTCATTACTGATAATGGATCTCACTTTAAAAACTTAAAATTAAAGACACTAATGAAAAAATATGTTTGTGTACACAAAACTGGTACAACCTACCTTCCATAGTCTAATGGAAAAGTTGAAGTCACCAATAGGGAACTAAAACAAATTTTAGAAAAAACTATTAACAACTCTGGGAAAGATTGGTCCTTAAAGTTAGATGATGAACTATGGGATTATTGGACTTATTTTAAAACTCCAATAGGTATGTCACTATATCGACTAATTTTTGGAAAGTCTTATCATTTTCCTATAGAGATACAACACAAGTCTTTTTGGGTAGTAAAGGCATTGAATTTTGATTTTAAATCTACTGGGGAAAGAGTATTTCTTGAGTTAAGTGAACTGGATGAAATCATGAGAGAATATTATGAAAATGTTAGGATCTATAGGGAAAGGATGAAATCGTTTAATTCTTATAAGTTGTTTCTCTTCAATTATTAATTGAATTTGTTTCCTAGTAAACTCAAATCCAAGTTACTAGGGTTATTCACAATTTTATGCATATTCATAAATGGTTCATTACAATTAGTTGGAAATGATAACATACCATTTATGGTGATTGGTAAAAGAGTGAAGCACTACTTTGAGGGATGACTGAAGGGTATGGATTCCCTCTTCCTCCTTCAAAGTTAATCCATTTTTACAGCCTGATTAAAGACACTAAACTCGGTGCTTCATGGGAAACAACTTGTCATGAACAAATCTGGGATGTCGTCCAACCCAACATCTAACCTAGTCTGATACATGGCCTGAAGGGTGTTCCTGATCCCCACAGACTTGCAACTAATGTTAGGCATCAATAGAGAAAAAATAAGGGAACGATTTCACTCAATAATAAACAAATAACTAAACAATGTAAAGATAACCAAAATATCCCAATACATATATCAATATCCAAATTGAACATATTTTATACGCAACTGAAAGAGACAACAAACTGGAAGACAAAACCCAGCTGAACCTGACTATAACAACATCTCCATGTGACCCCGAGGTTCATTCTCCAATACCAAGGAAAATCATCACCCATGGAGATTGATACCAAGATGAAATTGCACAACAAGATAAAAATAAGAAATAACTATAGGTGTGAGTATTAAAACTCAGTAGGTGTGTCCAAACAATCTATTCCCAATGCACTTACTTTAAAATAAAATAAACATCAGCTTCAAGTTTGAAATACAATATATAAAGGTAATATTTTACATATATTTTCCATTTTAAAACAAATCATGTTCCATTACGCCTTTTCCATTAAATACCAAATTCTTTTTTCCAAGAATGGGAAATAAGAATTTGATAGAAGAATGATGACATTTCATTGTAAGGAGAGTAATAAAGTGAAAAACATTTTCTAAAACAATTTTTACAGAAACTCTTAAAAATATTTCTTCACTTTTAATAAGAAGGCGTACTACTCAGGATGTAAGCACAACAATCATACAACAAGGGAAATGAAATTATATCACACAATAGTGGTCAACCAATCATTCATATCAATCATCCATTGTAAATAACTAAGTATCAATAGACATGGGAGGAACCTAGGAGCTTGTGAATAATCCAGAACATACTATACATCTTGGCTCATCCCAAAAAGCACAACTCACTCAATGACATCAAATATGCCCACACACTCGACCAAACCCCACATGGTACAGACTGAGGGGCACAATCCCATAAAAATAATAACAAATATCCCCCTGAAATGGGCCATTAACTAGTATGTAACCTAACTAGTGCAGTAATCATTCTCAAAAAATTCAATAGTTATGTCAGGTTCTCGATATCAATAGTATAGAAGAGGGTGAGCTAACTGATGCCAACTGAGCATCCAATCACATACACATATATAATAATTAACACAATAGGAATCACTATAGTCACCCCAAGGATCAATCTCTTGTAATATAGCTCATGTATCATTAAGGAGTCTGCACTAAGGATCTCCCATTATACACAAAGTAAATGGGTCATAAGGATTCCACAGTAAGGACATCCCACCCATTCAATATTTACATAAACAATTCAATATAATTTTCCAATGAGAGTTTTCGTATCATTCATTTTCACCACTTTCAAAAAAGTTCCAAATGGGCCTCGAGCACACTTCACAAAACCATCACTTTTAAAGGAACCAAATCCACCTTTCCAAAAAGGTTTGAATGCACCATTTACCATTTCACAACCACTTCATAAAATCCCATTTTAAACATTCATACCACATTTTCAAGTCAATCTATTTTCCTCAAAATGTCAAATGAGATATTAACCACCACCACATGCCAAACCATTTTTAAAACTCAAATGAACACTTCCTTTAAATCCAAAATACTTTAAAAATCCATTCACGGAACTCAAATCATCATTTTTCATATCACAAAGCACATGGAAAATCCAACCAGTTGTTTTATAAAACACTTGGTGTGTAATATTTAATAAAACAAAACCATTTATCTCAAAACCATGAAGCAATCACTACTTTTCACACCAAACAAGCATTTCAAAGATCACATATCACTATTTACCATACAAGGGAGGTGAAAAAAGTGATAAAACAATGAATCTTAAATTATAAAGGTGGGTAAAAAAGGTAACCAACCACAAAATCATGATGCTCCAATAATGCACACCTGAAATCACACCATGAATATTCCAAGAGCCAATATATACCAAGAGGAAACCTAAATAAGAAAAAACCCCCAACATAAACCAAGGGGAAAAATGGACCCTAGGTCCAAGAGACCATAGGATAATAAAACCTCAAGATTAAGTGGAAAAAGAGGAAGCGGGAGAAGAGAGTGGAGGGTTACCTTGAGAAATATAGCCCCAAACATGAAGAATCACCTTATATCTACCATGGAAGGAGGAGTGGAAACTTGTAGGAGGAGGGAGGATCATCCTTTGGGTCACACGCACTAGGGGAAGAGGAAAATGGGTGTTTTGGTTTAAAAAGACCAAGAGGGTAGGGTTGGAATTTAAAAAAAATAGATCTAGGAAGCTCACACAGTTTACCAAATCATGCACCAACCATGTGCCCCTTAATAGACACACCTAGGAACCTACACGGTTTGGCCGCATGGTTTATAAACCGTGCACCAACTATGTGGAATGGTTCTGCCCTGAGATAGTGGCTTCCTGTATACCTTAACAATGGGTTGACTAACCATGCACGGGTTATGTGCCCTTAACCTGAGCACTCCAAGGCTTGCATGGTTTCTGGAAGCATACCTCATGGTTTTCCCAAACCATGTGATGACTGTGTGCCAAGTTAAAAACACCTTGAAACTCAAACTTTAAACTAGTGAAACCCAAAACTCGAGAGCCAAACCCAAGGCCAAAAGATAAACCAGACCATAGGTTAGAAAGAAAAATCCAAGTCTGACAATTCTCCCCAAAATTAACGCTTTATTCCCCTAAAAAGCCACAAAATATTCCAATTAATCGATAAAAGACTAAGGATTTTCACAACCGCATAATACATCCTCTCGAGTAAAACATCTTGACCACTAACAACTAGAACTTACGTCTCTTTCCCTAAATAAAGAAAAAAACTGAAACTATTTCCTGAGAAATAATGGGAAACTCGAGCTATAAGCTCCATAGCTATGCTTTGAACAGGACCATTAGGCATACTCCAATGAATCCTAATGCTCACCCAAATTGAAAAAAATAAAAAAAAAATAGCAACGCCAAAATAATCCACTTATACCATACCAACATCCAAAATCAAACCACGTTCTCAATAAGGGAGGCCATAATGGACTCCCCACCATTATAAAATAACTAGAACAAAACAAATTTAAGAGAAAAATCAAGGAGACCCATGGTGGGTCTCCCCTCTATTAAGGACCTAATAGCTTAATCCGATGGCACGGGCCAACATGGAAAACCCAACACAAACCAACATAAGAACTTCCCAACACGGACAACAAAAAATTCTCTCATATAGGCCAACCAACCCCACTATAAGGGGTCCTACCAAAAAAACCCAATCCAAGTGACAATTAAACTATGATAAAGAAACTATAATAGACAACCTTAAATTTTATCCATTCTTACACTAAAGACAAGATAAGAACAAGGTCTCTCACACCCCTGGGATTTCGAACTAGGAACGAGCTTCACTTCAGGTCCTGTGGCTAGAGCCTTGATGTTTGAAGCATCTCATACCTTGTAGTTAAAAACAAATAATTCTTGAACACCAAGAAAAGAATCTAAAAGACACACATGGGAGACACCTCTATTTAAAATGAAGGAAGATTCAGAATTTCCCAAAAAAAGAACACAGTTACATTTAAATAGAAGATCTCAGGAGATCCACAACATCCCCTTGCATTAAAAAAAGAGAATTCCACTAGGCATAATTGTCATAATTGAAGGAAACATTACAACACATAGAGACCTTAACCCAATCCCAAACAGCACTCTACTCCTATGAATTAGCTCCACGTCACTTCTTAGAAACACCCTGAAAGAACCATTGAAAGTGGCCTAGACTCCCAAAAGCATGAATATTCTTTGGTGTGCTTAAACATGATGACTTATTATGATATGGCTTGCCACACTGATTACACAACACAATTCCATGCTCAGAAGAAGCTAATGAAAGGTCTCAAGGCCTTTTAATTTCACGATCAGCTCCAAAAACTTCCAACTGTTTCTCCAATTCCTTACTAGAATTATCTTCACCGCTTTCAGAAATGGAGGGAGGGTTAAATACCTCAAGCACCCCTACCATAACATCTTCAAAATGAACATATTTTCTCACCATTTCAGAAAAATGAGTTATATTGAACTCCAACACCTTCGACTATAGATTAGGATGAATCCCACACTTGAAATCCTGAGCCTTTGAGGAATCATCCGTAACATACACCTGATCATATGGAAATAGTTATACAAAGTGATGATAAAACTCCAACACCGACTCATCACCTTGCTGTAGAAAACACTTCTCCATTCCCTTCCTTACCTTCGTTATATTAGAGAATTATTGTCAGATAAACGAAGCCTTGAAGAACTCCCAAGTAAGATATTCACGAGTCTTGTTCTGAGAGACCGACTTCCACCACTACCAAGATGAACATTCAAGAATAAAGGTATTAGACTTTACGTTTAACGACTCAGGAAACCCAATGAGACTAAAGTTCCTTTCAATCTTATGCATCCACTCTTCCTATTTGAGAGGATCTACTTAACCATAAAAGAGAGGTGGATTTAACTTTTGAAAATCAAGAACAAAATCCATAGGTTGATCAACTGAAAACTTGCTAATAAGGAAACACCCATAGATGCACCATTAATATCCATTTAATATCTATGGGTGAAGTCACTAGACAACAAGAAAACCAAGAGCTTTATCAAAACCAACTCATTAACATGAGTTCACAAAGTCAAAACATTACACATGAAACACTTCCAAAACATAGTAAAACCAACCACACAGCCATTTGATATCAAAATACCACAATTTTCCTCTTTAAATTTTTTTTAAAGAGAACAAAATTGGTGGGTTTCACACTCACCAATGTAATTCCTTAGAGTCTCACTCACATTCATATTCCCATGCCAATTCGGGAACATATCAACTCATGTCATACCATTCACTCATCTACCCCCATCATCATCCATCCACTTTACACACATATCCATGCATATGAGCACCCAAGGAAAAACCAAAGGTCAAAACAAAACACTTCCACTTCCAAAAAAACACTCAACTCACACTTTCACACTTTCAATCCACTTCCCATTTCAAAATTCATAAAAAAATTCAAAATTTCACTAACCTCTGAGTGAAGAAATCATTTTCAAACTTTACACATCAACCCATTTTACTATGTCCAAAACAAAAACCCATAAATCTCTATCCAAAAAACCATTTTATCTCATTAAAAACATTTTTTAGTAGCTCGATAAATTACATTCCATCAAAATCATTTTACAGAAGTCCACTTTCTAATGTTTTCTTAAAATTAAAACTGAAAACTCATTTTCCATCTTTCATAAATCAAACCATTTCCACTTTAAAATATAGTTTTCACAATTCCAAAGTAAGAGTTCCTAAAACAATTTCAAAATCATGAGGAACCCAAATAAACTCACAAGGGGAAATGAGTATTGATATGTGACATGGAAATATGGTTGGGGGTTATACACCAATCATACCACTATCACAGAGAGTATTCTAGGATCATATTCCCAACTGCACATGGCTTATCAGGCCCTACGAGCTCATGGAGACCACTAGCCTAACTCCCTTTTCATATCTCAAATACCAAAAAATCCACAAGAACCAAAGATACCAAATAAAACTTAAGTTTCCATGGAAACCAAGGCTTGGTATAAAAAGTATTGTCCAGACACTCCCTCATACCTACACCTCGAGGTTCCGATAATCCTACTCCATCTATCTTGACAACCCTTTTAGTACCCTTGATTTTTGGTATGTAACCATTTCATGATGATTTTAATGGTTTTAAAGTTAAGGGTGATTAATGGGAGAGTCATAAGAACTTTAAATGATGTTTGAGGCAAAGGGGAAGTCGCACGAGCAGCGCACGGGTTGTCTAAACTATGCGGTCAAACCGTGCGTAGTGGGCCCTTGAGGTAGTAGCTTCCGCATAGGCAGCACATGTTTTGTCTAACCATATGGCCAAACTGTTCATGGAGTGTCTTCCAAGGTAGTGGTTAATGCACGGTTAGGGCACGTTTTGTCTAACCATGCGAGAAAACCGTGCGGCCACTTAAATGACCTCCTATAAAGGTGGATCTCACATGTTTTTGCCTCTAAGTGGCTCATTTTTCCTCTTAAGTAGCCCTAACTCGGGATTTTACTTCTCCTAAGGTCATAGAAGTTTATCCCACCATTTTGGAGGTGATATTAAGGCTTCTCTTGGCGAATCGAAGCCTGATTCTTGAGGTATATGATCGTTCTTCATTGTTCTTGATAGATTTCTTATATCTACATAGATATACTTCTCCTATTCTCTCTATTTCTTAGATATATGCCCTTTATGGGTATATATAAGTGTTTGGATGCCAAATATGATGATATTTGGTCTTAATATTTCTACGAGAATAGATCTAGGGTGCATTCTTGGAGAATCGACCCGGTTTTCTTGAGCATTCTTTGACCGTTGTGGTTTTTGTCAAAACCTTTGAGGTTGGACGCTTCACTCTTGAATCCTCTTGATAGAATTGATTGGATTGGTTTGTTTGAATGGATTTGATTGTGGAAAGCATGGAATAAATCTTCTTTAGTGATGATTTATGGTTTTGATGAAATTGTGAAATCTTGGTGAATTGTTGTGCAAAGTGATTTGGCTTCTTGAATTTAAAATTTTGATTTTAAATTATGGATTTTCTTAAATCGTAAATGGTTTGATGAAAAATGTGTTTTCAATAAAAAAAGGTGTTTTATTGAAATGGTTTGGAATTGAAATGACTTTGATGAAATTGGTTTTCAATAAAAAGGGTGTTTTATTGAAATGGTTTGGAATTTAAATGAGATTGATGGAATTGGTTTTCAATAAAAAGGGTGTTTTATTGAAATGGTTTGGAATTGAAATGGTGTGGCATTTAAATGGTTTTGACAGAAAATGGTTTTCAATAAAAAGGTGTTTTTATTGAAAGGGTTGTTTTGGCATGATTTTTAGGAATATATGGTTGTGAACATTCTTGTTGCACTCGGGACGGATAAGGGTTAGGAGTCACCCCCATCAGTGTTGGGATGGATAAGGATTAGGACTCTCCCCTGTAAAACATTCATATTTCATTTGGGACGGATAAGGTTTAGGAGTCTCCCCCATCAGTGTTGGGATGGATAAGGGTTAGGGCTCTCCCCCATCAAGCATTCATGTATGTTTGGTTTGGATAAGGGTAAGAAGTCTCCCCCATCATGGTTGGGATGGATAAGGGTTAGGGCTTCTCCCCTCTTCGAGCTAGCATGCATGGTTGGTTGCATGAGTTTGTGAAATGGTTGGGTATGATAAAAAGGGAATGTTTGTGAAATGGTTCTTAAGCTTGTTTGGTTATTTTTCTGGAAAAATAACTTGCTGGAAAATTGGTTTCAATTGCTCTTGGAATGACTTTGGTTATGAATGGTTTTGGAAACTTGTTTATATTTAGTTATAAAATACTTTTGAGAGAAAAAAAATTATATAAACTGCTTTTATATAAATGTGGCTAACTCTTCTATCCTAGTGGCATGAGTAGGGAAGTCATTGGGGAAAACCTACTAAGTTTTATACTCACCCCTGATTTGGCACATTGGTTCTTTTGTAGATGTCATATTTTGGGACACAGGTAAAGGTAAAGCATCTTATTGCTAGTGGCTTGTAGTGATGCTTGGGAGATGTTGTAGAACTTAGAGCTTGTGGAGAATGGAGTTGTAGTGTCTTTTGAGAGTCTTGAGTTGTTCATCCGCTGTGTACTTTGATGCTTAGTTTGGTATTCCGCTGTTGTGTACTTTGATGTAGTTTGATATAAATGAAGTGTTTATTGGTCTTTCATTTTTTTCATGCATCATATAGTGAATGTTTGGTTATGGTTGGTTTATGGATTTATTTCTTAAAGGTTAAATCTCCCCCCACTTGTACTTGAAACCCTTCGACATTTATTTCCAGCCTTTGGAACCTTGGGGATGTCACTTAAGTCCAAGTAATTACTCATGGTACTCTCAAGACAATGAGAATTGGTGGGTCATTGCAAATGGTATCATATTATTCGGTCCTTTCCTAACAAGTGGTCATCGATGTTCTTGGTCTTGGAGTTGAAATTCATTCTTGTCTATTCCTTAGGTGGAAATCTTAGACATGAGTAAGATTGTCGGAACTTGAAATGTATAGCATAAAAGGATGTATCTGACCCATTTATGATGAACTTCAAGTTACCAGGGTGTTGGGTACATAAGTGTTTTGGATACACTTCTAGAATGTTGGAAATCTCATTGTCATGGGTTTAGCCAATGAGATGATCATGACATGCATTATGGAGGAATGACTTCCCACTAAGATTGCATATCTCATTGTGAAGAATGATTTATGATTTCGGGAAAGGTGCTAATTTTTGAAAAATGCAGAAATTATTTTCAAATGAAATATTTTGAAAAGACGATATTTGGTGTATTTTGAAAAAAAAATTGATGTTAAAAAAAAGCATGCAGAATGTTTTCAAAAATGGTTGAACATGGGAAAAGGGATGTTTTGGAAAAAAAATGTTGTGATAGATAATGTGATAGAATTTGAAATTCTAATCCATCATTTGCTAGAGAGTGAAATTGATGGAGGTCGTTATTGGTTTAGAAAATGGCACCCGGTAGGCGTCGTCGGAACCAATCCGAAGAAGATATGGAGAATGTTTAAGTCTCACATCGACTTTTATAGGAGAATGGTAAGTTTCACGACTGAGGACGGCATCGACCATCTCTTTAGAGGAGAGAGGATGGTAAATAAAGGTGAAAAGAGATTATTGGCACCAATGGTGGGAATGATCTCTTACCAACTGGCAGTGTTGACTTTGGAATTAATGGAAGAGATTGAGGAAAATATTTTTCCAACTGTTTTGGATCAATTTCTAGATGTCCTTCTCAACAACTTCTTAGAGTTACCACCTCTAAGGGAAGTGGATTTTACGATTGATCTCCTTTCAGGGACCAGTCCTATTTCCCTTCCGTCTTATAGGATGGCACCAATAGAGTTATGGGAATTGAAAGTGCAGTTAGAGGAGCTGGAAAGAAAGGATTTCAATCGACCAAGTACTTCTCTATGGGCAGCACCAGTGTTGTTTGTGAAGAAGGAAGATGAAACTCTTCAGCTGTGTGTTGATTATCATAAGCTTAACCAAGTTATGATAAAGAATAGATACCCACTTCCACGCATTGATGATCTATTAGATCAATTAAGGGGAGGTCAGTGGTTCTCTAAGATTGACTTTTGATCAGGATATCACCAATTGCGAGTTCGGAAGGAGGATATTCCAAAGATATCTTTCAGAAGCAGATATGGCCACTACGAATATGTAGTCATGCCTTTAGGTCTAATGAATACACCATCAGTCTTAATGGATTTTATGAATCAGATATTTCAACGATATCTAGTTTCTTTTTTTGTGGTGTTTTTCAACGATATCTTGGTGTATTCAAATACAAGGGTTGATCATGTGGTGCACCTGGAAACAGTGTTACAAATCTTAAAAGATCATCATTTGTATGCCAAATTATCAAATTTTGATTTTTGTATACAGGAATTATGTTTCCTTGGCCATGCCATTTCTGAGAAAGGCGTTTCTGTTGATCCTAAAAATATAGAAGTTGTTATCTCTTGGAAACCACCGAAGAATGTGTTTGAGATACGCAATTTTCTTGGTCTAGCTGGTTACTACTGACGATTTTTGCGTGATTTCTCATGACTAGCTTCACCAATGATAGCTCTAACAAAGAAGAATGCTCCATACCAATGGATAGAAGAATGTCAGAATCCTTTCCAAGAACTGAATGTTAGGGTTACGTTGGCACCTATCTTGATCTTTCCAGAATCAAGATAGGGGTATGTGGTGTATTGTGATTCTTCAGGATCACGGTTGGGTTGTGTTCTCATGAAAAGAGATCATGTGGTTGCTTATGGTTCAAGGCAGTTGAGGGTGCATGAGAAAAATTACCCAACACATGATTTGGAGTTGGTTTCAGTCGTCCATGCTTTGAAAACATGGAGACATTATCTCTTTGGTGATAAATTTACTATGTTTACAGATAACAAAAGCTTGAAACACATTTTATCATAGAGATATTTGAATCTGAGGCAAAAGAGATGGATGGAGTATCTCTAGATGTTTGACTTTGACTTGATGTACAAACCAGGAAAAGGGAATTTGGTGGAGGATGCATTGAGTAGAAAGTCATATGCTCAGTTGGTGAAAGAAGCTTTAGACGAATGGTAGTTGATGTCAGTCTTAGCTGACATGCATGTGGAATGTGAACACCGAGGTGATGTTGTTATTCTCTTTTCAGATACACTTGTTCCTGATTTAGTAACAATGATCAAAGAGGCACAAACATCTGATGCAGAATGTCTAGTTATAAGTTCAAAACTCAATGGTGGGGAGACCATTGATGGATGGAAACTTGATGGGGGTTCATTTTTGTGTTTCAGAGATCGGATGATTGTACCTATGGTTTTTCAAGAACAACTCCTTCATGCTTACCACAATTCAAGATGGTTTGTACACCCAGGTACATAGAAGATGTATAAGGCATTGAGGGCGCAGTTTTGGTGGAGTGGAATGAAAAGGAAGATGGACGAGTTCATCTCACAGTGCTTAACTTGTCAGTAGGTTAATGAAGAGCATCATAGACCAGCTGGTATGTTACAATATTTACCTATCCCTGTGTGGAAATAGGATCAGATAGAAATGGATTTTATTATAGGCCTTCCAAGAACGGTCTGGAAACACAATGCCATTTGGGTGATAGTGGATCATCTAACCAAGTCGGACCATTTCATCCCTATTCGTGAAACCCATACGGTGGAAGATATTTCAAAAATATATATTCGAGAAGTGGTAAAGATACATGGTGTACCATTGTCTATAGTCTCAAATAGAGATATGAGGTTTATATTTCGTTTTTGGAAATCATTACAGTAATCCCTCGGAACTCAGTTGACTATGAGCACGACGTATCATCCTCAGACGGATGGGCAATCCGAGAGGACGATACAAACATTGGAAGACATGTTGCGGGCTTTTGTAATGGATTTTGGTGGCTCGTGGGAGGAGCATATACCCTTAGTGGAGTTCTCATACAATAACAGCTATCAATCCTCGATACGCATGGCTTCGTTTGAAGCATTGTATGGGCGTCCTTGTCATTCTCCACTATGCTGGGTGGAAATTGGTGAAACTTCACTAAAACCGTACTTAGTGGGCCCTTAAGGTAGTAGCTTCTGCACAGGTGGCACACAGTTTTTCTAACTGTGCATACAAACCATGTGTAGAGTGTCTTCCGAGGTAGTGGCTAACGCATGGTTAGCGCATGGTTTTTCTAACCATGTGAGCAAACAGTGCGGCCACTTAAACGAGATCCTATAAAGGTGGATCTGACGTGTTTTTGCCTCTAAGTGGCTCATTTTTTCTCCTAAGCGGCCTTAACTCAGTATTTTTCTTCTCCTAAGGTCAGAGAAGGTTCTCCCATCATTCTAGAGGTGATCTGAAGGCTTCTCTTGGCAAACTGAAGCTGGATTCTTGAGGTATGTGATCGTTCTTCATCGTTCTTGATCGATTTATTAGATCTACTTAGATCTAATTCTCCTCTTCTATCGGTTTCTTAGATCTACGCCCGTTATGGGTATATCTAAGTGTGTGGATGCCAAATATGATGAGATTTGGTCTTGATATTGCTAGGATAAGATATCTTGGGTGTGTTCTTGGAGAATCGACCCAGTTTTCTTGAGCATTCCTCGACCATTGTGGTTTTCATCAAAACCTTTGATGTAGGAGGCTTCACTATCGAATCCTCTTGATAGAATTTATTGTCTTAGTTTCAAATTGATTTGTTTCAATGGATTTGATTGTGAAAATCATGGAATAAATCTTCTTTAGTGATGATTTATGTTTTTTATGAAATTGTGAAATCTTGGTGAATTGTAGTGCAAAGTGATTTGGCTTCTTGAATTTAAAATGTTGATTTTAAATTATGGATTTGCTGAAATTGTAAATGGTTTGATTAAAAATGGGTTTTCAATAAAAATGGTGTTTTATTGAAATGGTTTGGTATTGAAATGACTTTGATGGAATTGGTTTTCAATAAAAAGGGTGTTTTATTAAAATGGTTTGGAATTGAAATGACTTTGATAGAATTGGTTTTCAATAAAAAGGGTGTTTTATTGAAATGGTTTGGAATTGAAATGGTGTGGAATTTAAATGGTTTTGACGGAAAATGGTTTTCAATAAAAAGGTGTTTTTTATTGAAAGGGTTGTTTTGGCATGATTTTTGGGAATATATGGTTGTGAAAATTCATGTTGCACTCGGTACGGATAAGGGTTAGGAGTCTCTCCCATCAGTGTTGGGATAGATAAGGGTTAGGGATATCCCCCATCAAACATTCATATTGAATTTGGGATGGATAAGGGTTAGGAGTCTCCCCCATCAGTGTTGGTATGGATAAGGGTTAGGGATCTCCCTATTTAATCATTCATGTGTGTTTGGGTTGGATAAGGGTAATAAGTCTCCCCCATCATGGTTGAGGATCTCTCCAAGGCTTGGATATCGTCGTTTCTAGAAGAACGGAAAGTTATCTCCTAGACACATTGGCCCTTTTGAGATACTGGAATGGGTTGGAGAGGTGGCATATCTGTTGGCATTACCACCACAGTTCAGTTTGCTGCATAATGTGTTCCATGTATCTCAGTTGAAAAAGTATCAGCCTGATCCTGACCATGTGATCAGATGAGATCACGTTGACCTAGAGTCGAATGCTTCGTTGATACATATCCCGGTACAGATTATGGATAGGCAAGATAAATTCTTGTGGGGTAAAAATCATCGGTCTAGTGCGGGTTTTATGGTAGCATGGTCAGATTCAGGAAGAGACTTGGGAACGTGAGAAGGAAATGAAAGATCAGTGGCCGGAACTCTTTCAGTTGGGTGAAGGTTTTCTACTTTCCAAGGATGTAAAGACCAATGGTGGGGAGAATGTAGTACCCCTGATTTCTGGTATGTAACCCTTTCTTGATGATTTTAATGTTTTTAAAGTTAAGGGTGATGAATGGGAGAATCGGGAGAACTTTAAATGATGTTTAAGGCAAAGGGAAAGTCGCACGGGCGGCGCACGGGTTGTCTAAACCGTGCGGCCAAACCGTGTGTAGTGGTCCCTTGAGGCAGTAGCTTCCGCACAGGCGGCGCACGGTTTGTCTAAATGTGCGGCCAAACAATGGGTGGAGTGTCTGCCAAGGCAGTGGATAATGCACAGTTAGCGCACGGTTTGTCTAACCATGCGAGCAAACCGTGCGGCCACTTAAACGAGATCCTATAAAGGTGAATCTCATGTGTTTTTGCCTATTAGTGGCTATTTTTTTCTACTAAGCGGCCCTAACTCGGAATTTTTCTTCTCCTAAGGTCAGAGAAGGTTCTCCCATCATTCTAGAGGCGATCTGAAGGCTTCTCTTGGAGAATCAAAGACTGATTCTTGAGGTATGTGATCGTTCTTAATCGTTCTTGATCGGTTTCTTAGATCTACTAAGATCTACTTCTCCTCTTCTCTCGATTTCTTAGATATACACCCGTTATGGGTATATCTAAGTGTGTGGATACCAAATATGATGATATTTGGTCTTTAACTTGCTAGGAGAAGAGATCTAGGGCGGGTTCTTGGAGAATCGACCCGGTTTTCTTGAGTGTTCTTCGACCATTGTGGTTTTCGTCAAAACCTTTGAGGTAGGAGGCTTCACTCTCGACTCCTCTTGATAGGATTTATTGTCTTAGTTTAAAATTGGTTTGTTTGAATGGATTTGATTGTGAAAATCATGGAATAAATCTTCTTTAGTGATGATTTATGGTTTTGATGAAATTGTGAAATCTTGGTGAATTGTTGTGCAAAGTGATTTGGCTTATTGAATTTAAAATGTTGATTTTAAATTATATATTTTCTGGAATTGTAAATGGTTTGATGAAAAATGTATTTTCAATAAAAAGGGTTTGGTATTGAAATGACTTTGATGGAATTGGTTTTCAATAAAAAGGGTATTTTATTAAAATGGTTTGGAATTGAAATGACTTTGATGGAATTGGTTTTCAATAAAAAGGGTGTTTATTGAAATGGTTTGGAATTATAATAGTGTGGCATTTAAATGGTTTTGATGGAAAATGGTTTTCAATAAAAAAGTGTTTTTATTGAAAGGGTTGTTTTGGCATGGTTTTTGGGAATATGTAGTTGTGAACATTCATGTTGCACTCAAGAAGGATAAGGGTTAGGAGTCTCCCCCATCAGTGATGGGATAGATAAGGGTTGGGGCTTTCCCCTGTCAAACATTCATATTTCATTCCGGACAGATAAGTGTTAGGACTCTCCCCCATCAGTGTTGGGATGGATAAGGGTTAGGGCTCTCCCCCATCAAGCATTCATGTGCGTTTGGGTTGGATAAGGGTAAGAAGTCTCCCCTATCATGGTTGGGATGGATAAGGGTTAGGGATTCTACCCTCTTCTAGGTAGCATGCATGGTTGGTTGCATGAGTTTGTGAAATGGTTGGGTATGCCAAAAAGGGAATGTTTGTGAAATGGTTCTTAACCTTGTTTGGTTATTTTTCTGGAAAAATAACTTGCTGGAAAATTGGTTTCAATTTCTCTTGGAATGCCTTTGGTTATGAATAGTTTTGGAAACTTGTTTATATTTAGTTATAAACTACTTTTAAGAAAAAAAATTATATAAACTGCTTTTATATAAATGTGGATAACTCTTTAATACTAGTGGCGTGAGTAGGTAATTCATTGGAGAAAACCTTATGAGTTTTATACTCACCCCTGCTTTGGTACGTTTGTGTTTTTGCAGATGTCGTATTCTGAGACACTAGTAAAGGTAAATCATCTTATTACTAGTGGCTTGTGGTGATGCTTGGGAGATGTTTTGGAACTTGGAGCTTGTGGAGCATGGAGTTTTAGTGTCTTTTGAGAGTCTTGAGTTATTCTTCCGCTGTGTACTTTGATGCTTAGTTTGGTCTTCCGTTGTTGTGTACTTTGATGTAGTTTGATATAAATGAAGTGTTTTTTGGTATTTCATCTGTTCATGCATAATATAGTTAATGTTTGGTTATGGTTGGTTTATGGGTTTATTTCTTAAAGGGTAAATCGTCTCCCACTTGTACTTGAAACCCTTCGGCATTTATTTCCAGCCTTTGGCACCTTGGGGATGTCTCTTAAGGCCTAGTAATGACTCATGGTACTCTCAAGCCAATAAGAATTGGTGAGTCATTACAACCCTAAATAACAAAGGGAACTCCAAAATTAAGGTACTCCAAAGACTGACATACTCTAATACCATTTTTTTTAACCGAGTTAGGATTTCATCTAACCTGACATCTAATCCGATCTGAGACATGGACCAAAGGGTGTTCCCAATCCCCAAGGGCTAACAACTAGTGTTGGACATCAATAGAGAAACAACAAGGGAACAATTTCACCCAATAATAAACAAATAACTTAAAATAATAAAGATAACCAAAATAGACCAATACATATATCAATATCTAAATTGAACATCTTTTATACACAATTGAAAGATACAACAAATTGAAAGACAAAACCCAGCTGAACCTAACTACAATGACATCTCCATGTGACCCTGAGGGTCACTCTCTGATACCAAGGACAACCATCACCCACGAGGATCAATACCAATCTGAACATACACCATAAGATAAAAAAAATAAAGAACTATAGGCGTGAATATTAAAACTCATTAGGAATTCACGAACAATATATTCCCAATGCGCTTCCTTTAAAATAAAATAAACATCAGCTTCAAGTTTTAAATAAAATATATAAAGGTAAGATTTTCCATACATTTTCTATTTTAAAAAAAATCATGGTCTATTTCCCTTTTTCATTAAAGACCACATTCCTTTTCCAAGAATGGGACATAATCGTTTGAGAGAATAATGATTATATTTCATTGCAAGGAGAGTAATAAAATGCAAAACATTTTCTAAAATAATTTTCATAGAAACATTTGAAAACATTTCATCACTTTTAGCAAGAATCCACACTGCTCAAGAAGTAATAATAACAATCATACAACAGGGGAAATGGAAATATATCACAGAAGAGTGGTCAACCAATCATGCATATCAATCATCTATTGCAAGTAACTAAGTTCCAACAGACATGGGAGGAACCTTAGAGCTCGTGAATAATTCATAATATACTATACATCTTGTCTCATCCTGGAAATCATGTCTTACTCAATGACATCAAATACACCCACATTATTAGCCACACCCCAAATTATAAAGACTGAGGGGCAAAAACCTATAGTAATAATAACAAATACCCCTGTTATGGGCCACTAGCTAGTACGTAACCTAACTAGTACAACAATCGTTCTCAGAAAATTCAATATCTATGTCAGGTTATCTATGTAAAGAGTATATAAGAGGGTGAGACAACCAATTCCAACTGAGAATAAAATCACATACATATATATAATAATTCACACAATGGGCATCACCTGAGTCACCCCAAGGATCAATATCTAGCCATACAACTCATAGATTATAAGGAATTCCACACTGAGGATCTCTAATTCCACAAAAAGTAAATGGGTCATGAGGATTCCATAGTGAGGACATCCCACCCATTCAATATTTATATAAACAGGGTAGGACAATTGTTCAAGGAGAGTTTTCATATTAATCATTTTCACCACTTTCACAAAAGTTCCAAATGGGCCTTAAGCACACTTTACAAAACCATAACTTTTAAAGGAACCAAATCCACCTTTCCAAAAAGGTTTGAATAAACCATTTATCATTTCACAACCCCTTCATAAAATACCCTTTTGAACATTCATACAAAATTTTCAAGTCAATCTATTTTCATCAAAATTCCAAATGGTCTATTAACCACCACCACATGCCAAACCATTTTTAAAATCAAAATACACACTTCCTTTAAATACAAACTACTTTAAAATACAATTCAAGGAACTCAAATAATCATTTCACATATCAAAAATATACTCACAAATCCAAACCATTCTTTAGATATCACAAATCTCATGAAAAGGAAACCCATCCACTTCATCAAACACTTGGTGTGTAATATTTAACAAAACAAATCCATTTATTACATAGCCATAAAGAAATCACTACTTTTCACACCAAACAATAATTTCAATGATCACATATCACTATTTAGCATACAAGGGAGGTGTGAAAATTGAGAAACTAATTAATCTTAAATTATAAAGGCGAGTGCAAAGGGTAACCTACCTAAAACTCATGATTCTCCAACAATGCACACTCAAAATCACACCATGAAGGTTCCAATAGCCAAGATATACCAAGAAGAACCCTAAACAAGATAACCCCCCAACATAAACTAAGGGGAAGCATGAAACCTAAGTCCAAGAGACTATAGGAGAATAAACCCTCAAGAGGAAGTGGAAAAAAGAAGAAAATGGAGAAGATAGGATAGGGTTACCTTGATAAATATAGCCCCAAACTTGAATAATCACCTTAGATATACCATGGAAGGATGAGTGGAAGCTTGGAGTAGGAGTGATTTAGGTCACATGCACCAAGGGAAGAAGAAAATTGGTGTTTTGGGTTAAAAATACTGAGAGGGTAGGGTTAGAATGTTAGAAAATTTTAGATATTGGTAGCTTGCATGATTTGGACACACAGTTTACCAAATCGTGCACCAATCATGCACCCCTTACTGGACACACCTGGGCACCTGCATAGTTTGGCATCACAGTTTAAAAACCATGCACCAACTATGTGGGATGGTTCTACCTCGATACAGTGGATTCCCATACACCTTAAACATGGTTTGACTAATCGTGTGTGGTCCAAGAAACCTCAATTAGAGCACTCTAAGGCTTACATAGTTTCCTAGAGTATGCCACATGGTTTTCCAAGCCATGATATGATCGTGCACCAAGGGAAAAACATCCTAAAACTCAAAATTTAAACCTATCACACCTGAAACTTGAGAAACAAACCCAATGACAAAAGATAAACTATACTATATTTCAAAAAGAAAAATTTGGGAGTGACACAACCCATGGGTAATTTTTTTATTTCTTCTATGTTTTGTTGCCTTAACTTTCTTTTTATCTACTTTCATGAATTTCTGTTTCTCGTTTGATATTTTTTTAATTTATATAGGATCTATCCCTATTACCTAGAGGGGTGATCTTAAAGGAAAATGAGCAGTTATATGTGGTTTTTCTCACAAATTAAAATCTTCTACACCAGGGGAGTATTAGTTCTCATTCTACCCATTTTTTCTTTATGTTGCTTGTTTTTAACTATTGGATAATACCCCTTAATTTCCTTTTGAAAATTGTGAAAAAAAAATCTTACTTAGGTTTTTATCTTGTTAATGATTATCTTGCTTATGTTTGAGATGATTTGTGAAATTATTTTGTCTATATTTAACAATATACACCATAAAATTTAAAAGATTGATTTTACAAATTAATCAGTTGTTTGGAAGTTGTGATATTTTGAACTTTCTTACAACCTCTTCCTAACCTTTTTACTACTGCATTGCAAATCTTTTTTGATTGAAATTGTTCTCCCACTTTAGTATTAAACATTGAGAACAATTTTGGGTTTTAAGTGCGGGGGAGGGGAGACATTCTCTATTCTTGAATTTTGATTTAATTATGCCATATCAAATAACCCCATTTTTTCCAAAATGCCTCCACTTTTGAGAAATTCAGTTATTTTTTTATCATTAAATATAATTTTTGGGTGTATTTGGGTTTTAAAAATAAGAACTCAATGCGTTATACCTGGGGTACAATGTCATAGATCATCTTAGGGATTTCTCTAAGTCTGAAGTTGTGAGTATTGAGTGATTATTGAGTTATGTTTCCCACTATATTTATGGATATCATGTTTGAAAATTTGGAAAAGGATGTTTGATAGGTTAGATTATTATGGAATTGGAACTATAACTCGAGGAAGATAGAGCTTAACCTTGAACCTGGATACTTAGCATGGGTAACATGGAACACCTTAAGGAGCCAACCCAATTAAGATTATTATGAATCCTTTGAATTTAGAGTAAAATGGGAAATTGTTATCCCATGGTGAGTATCTAATACAAGGATACTAGGTGTGTTTTTGTAAATAAATCCTGAATCGAAAAGTGATTTGCACATAGCTATGCACAAATATTTAGTTGGTAAAACATAAAACAATGTTTCCTTTTCAAAAATGAGATCATGATAGTGAGGGTAATATTGAAACCAAATGAACAAGGTGAAAATTGATTTATAAGAAAAAAATTGAGTTGTATCAACAAAGTGGGAAGTGGAACTTTGGTTTGAGGAACCTAAGGGAGAGTGAATGATTTTGTTTCTCTTGTTATATATTTAATTACACTTGGGTCTCTATGGTTTGTTCTCCATAAACTAGTGTTGGGATTGTATTGAAATGGGGAAATGTGGAAATATCACATTGAAGGCATGACTTTCTAAATGATGGACGATCTGATGATTTCCTTTAATTTGGGTTTATGTTGTTGAACCTAAGCATGATGTATTTCAATATTTTTTTGGAATTTATTTTAATAAATAATTGAATGAATTTCATTGTCCAGGAGTGCAAAGGATTAAGTGTGGGGGGTTATGTGGTTCTATTTCATCACACTTTGCCACATCGATTTTGATTTGAATTTTATTTTTATGAAAATTGGGCTTATAATAGAGAATCATTGAATCTAGAACAAATTTGGTGGAATATTTTATTCATTGAATATTACAATAAAAATGTATATTTTTATGTTCTCAATTGATCAAAGTTTTAGATTCCACAGTGAAAATATAGTTGTAACTATTTTTGTAAACTAATTAACTATTTTAGAAATAATTGATAGAAGATAGAAATATTTTTACAAGAAATAAAAAAAGAGCATAATATCTACATTACTGATTCAAATTCAACCATCTGGATCAACAGTATGTTAGCACTATCCTAGGAACATCTGAAATCTGAGTTCCCTTGAGCTAAGTTTATAGCTGAAGGTTTCCAACACCACCACCCTTCACCAGTTTGGATTTCAAGATGATTGTTGTCATGGCATGTCATAAAGGACTCATCGATGCTAAATAATTCAAATCCATTGCTTCCTTTATTGATGTGGGAGTCCCCATTTGAAGAGGGCCTCAAACTGATCAGTAACAATGTCTACACTCAAGTGTACTAAAACTCGAGCTGAGGTATTGCTGAAGAATCTGTATCCACATATCCTACTAAAGGTAAAAGCTTCTCCTCCCATGATCTTATACCACCATGATTTGAAGTTTGGAATATTTTTTTTAAATAAATGACCAAGGATGACATGTTTTATATAACTAAGCTAAGAAAATCAATTTGAGAAGACATCTTACTCAGTCATGCAGTGCCTCTGGCACTTGACTATTTTAATTTAATGCCGGGATGGGTTGGGAATCATAGAGAAGGGTATAATCAGCTAAGTCATTCAATTGGTTATGTTGTCTAATTAGATACGTCATCTAATCAGCTACCCATATGGAACAACTATGTGAGATCCAATCGCCTATGTGAGAAAAATGTCTATGTAGTCCAATCAACTACATCGATAAAATGGTTATGTGGTTCCATTTGACTATGTGATAAATTATTTAAATCAAAGGGAATAGGCTATATGGATAATCACATACGAAGAACAAACAACCGCATACCACTTGGCTATGTAGGCCATTCGGTTACATCGAACAAATGACTGTATGGATAGTTGTCTATGTGAATCAAAAAACTTATTTAGTTAATTCAGTCAGAGGTACATTGCACTGGCTAGAAGGAATTCCTACTTTATAAATTTTTACATGTAATCCATCCAAGAATTTATACCCAACTCAAAATTCCATGACTGATGTTGGGGTATAGATTAGGTGCATTACTTTCAAGAAAAAAAATTTCAAGGTGAAAGTAGGGAATTTCTGAAGATGATATATATAGAGATAGGGTGTGACATTAATGGAGGGGGTAATTCCTATTCATATAGTAAGATAGTAACTCATTGAAGTCAAGACCCGGGAGGAGGTGCATGATGTTGTTGATCCTACAGTTTCAAAAGAAGTTTTTAAAGCCCCCATTGAGGGCTTTCTTGTCTTTTTTGTTTTCTTCCATTCCCTTATTTCTCTATCACTTTTTTATATATTGAATATTTTTGTTTTAATGGTTATCTAAACTCTATATGGGGGATGATATTGAGCCGGTGAGTATATTAACTTAATTAAAGTGTCACGTGTTCCCAGAACCTATACTTTTCCCACTACCCAAGTATTTTATTCCCCTTAATTTCCAAATCTTAGTGTGAACTATTTTGGATTTAATGGTATTAATTTAATTTCCATGTAGAGGTCTATTTGAGAAGTGGACAGTCTATTCAAGGGTATGTTATCTGGTTGCTTCATTGAGTAGATTAGTGGACTCTACGGTTGATAAACCAGAGAATCCATTTATCTGTAGGTTTTCCACTCAAAAGAACTAGTAAACCACTTTTCACTAGAGCCAGTCTCATTTATCCCTAAATGAAGGAATAAAAAGAAAAAAATATATAAACAATTGAATAAAAAAATCATCCAATCAAATTCTCCCAGTACTTTCCTATAATCCTCCCTATTAGTTGTGATATTTACTCTCTACACTCTCACTTTTGTTGTCACCTATTCCTCAACCTTCACTCCATCAACTTCTCCACCACCACTATACTCACTTTTCACTATTTGTTTTCTCATTTAAATTTTTGTTTATTTTCTATTTTACTTGGTCCCACTCAACAAACCTTCTATGAAAATCCTTCCCTATGAATCAACCCCTACTCACCACTACAATAATCTTAAGTAGGGTTTATAAATAATTAATTTTTCATAGGCCTAGTGAAGACCTAGGCCTAGAGACCACCTACCCAAAAGTATAACTCATCTGTTTGATCTAGAAATTGAATTTACCATAATTCAGATTAGAAGGACCACTATAGTTAATCAAACCAAACATGATACTTTATAAAACCCTTGTCCAAATATTGAAATGGGAAATACTAAGGAACAAACCCTTAACAAACTTTATGCCCTTGATATGAATTACCACCCACTTGGTATTTAATATCCAAACATTAAGTCATATTTCAAACTCAAATCAGGTTTGATTCATCTTCTACCTCATTTACATGGGATAGCTGGTGAGGATCCTCATATTCACCTCAAAGAGTTCCAAGTTCTCTACTCTACCATAAATCCTCAAGGGTTTTTTGAATAACAAATAAAACTCTGAGTATTCCCTTTCTCCCTATCTAACTTCACAAAATATTGGATTTACTACCTCACTCCTAGTTTTATAAATTCTTAGAAAAACATGAAGTGACTTTTCCTAGATAAATTATTTTCTTCTTATCGAACTGTTTCTTCTGAAATAAAATTAGTATTGTCACTAGATTACCTAATGAATCACTTTATGATTATTGGGAGAGGTTCAAAAATATTGTGATAACTTTAAAACACTACCAAATCCCTAACCAACTATTGATTCAATACTTCTATGATGGGATATTGTCTATGGATAGAACTATCATCAATGCAGTTAGTAGTGGTGATATTATTGAGAAAACTCTAGCAGTTACACATGAACTCATAATAAATATGGATAAAAACACACAAAAATTACATAATTGAGCACTTGCTCAAGTAAAACAAGTCCAAGATAGTCAATCCATAGATCCTAACAAGATTACTGAGTGGTTGAATGAACTTACTAGTCTTGTGTAATAACTAGTTGTGGATTCTAAAGCCCCAACCTCATCTTATCTATGATATTAGTTCCCTAAACCTGTAAAAAACTATAGAATTTATATCTCACAATCTTATCCAACTAACACATTTCCATAACTACAATATGATACATCAAATTATTCTAGTACAATAAAGATGAATGGGTTATTTTCTCACAGGAACACCAACCCTCAAAAACCAAGCCAAATCATTAGAAACTCCAACCAACCCCGCTGTAATATCTTATATTATAACTATAACCTATTTTTGAAGAATCATATAAGATTGAGGTATGGAAATCCCATCTATCATCCCCCATAATTCCCTCCTCAAAATCCAAAACAATTTTAATATGGTCAAGGTGGAAATAACATCCAACAACCTTATCCTTTTATCCTCAACATCAATGAATTTATCTTCCTCCTCCTGGTTTCCACTATCCTAATGATACATCTCAATTACCAACCTTATATAATCAATTTCCCAAGATCCCAAATCAAGGTAATCCCAATGAGGGACATTCCACTCCTTTTAAGCAAACATGGGAAAGTGTTGTAGAAGATCATTCCTTGTCACCCTTTCTAGATTAAAAAATATTATAAATAAAATTAGATATCTTGCATCCCACCTAAGTTAGTAGCAAAAAATCAATTCTTCCCAAATCCCATATTAACCATTTCCTAACCCTAAGAGTAATTTAAGTTCAATTTCACTTTGATATGGAAATTAAATTGTTATACCTCATGATTAATCCTCTAAATACCATTTAAATGTTGAGATGGAAAAAATGAAAAAAAACATGGATCCACAACCGCACCTCCTTCCATCCCTCTAAATAAACCTAATTCCTTTTAATGAAGACATATCTAAGCCTAAGAATCCATTTGAACCTGATTATTAAATGATTAACATGTTTAGATGTGCTGAATTCAACATTCCCCTCTTAGACTCTATCAAATAAATCCCTAAGTATGAAAAGTTTATTAAGGAATTGGACGCCCAAAATAGGTGACTTAGGACCATTGAAATTTTTTCAACCCAATAGTCCATTCTCGTAAAGTGCAAAGATCCAGGGACCTTTACAGTTCCATGCCAAATAGGGAGTTCCAACTTTGATTATGTACTCATAGACTTAGGATCCTCAATAAATGTCATTTATAAATCCATATTCTTTGACCTTGGTCTAGGAACCTTACACCCAATGAGTTTAGTTATCTAGTTAATTAATCAAAGCACTACCCATATAGAGAGAATAATTAATGATTCCCATGATTAGGTCAATGATATTATATTCCCAACTGATTTCTATGTCCTTGATATGGAAGGTGGGATGTATTCTTCTTGATCTCCCCTAATTCTAGGAAGAACATTCCTCATGATTACTAGAACTAAAATTGATGTCCATGGAAGCATATAATCCATGGAATTTAGTGACCAATGGGTCAAGTTTGATATTTTTTAAGCTATGTGATACCCATAAGAGGATCACTCTGCATTCTTTGTTCATTTTTTAGGACACTTATGGGAGTGGATTGAACCTTGTTCCATCATGTTCTTCTTGTTCTAATGAGAGAGAAGTTTTCGAAATTTTCACCATGATTAACCAAGTCATTAATATAGAAGTTTATTTTGACATTTCATTTATAAACTTCATCAATGTAAAGGATCTTTAAAACTCTTTGGAATCACATCTCACCTTTGATATCTATTTATATAGTAATGAGGAAAATTAATAAAAACCAATTGGAATCCCTTCCTATGTTCCTATGTTTTATGTCCCACAAATGAAGGATGAAATTGATTTAAAACCTCTTCATGTGCACCTAAAGTATGCATTAATTTTCCATGATCACTCTTACCCTCACATTATCTCTACTTCAATTACTAAAAATTAAGAGTCCATACTTGTTTAGGTGTTAAATGAAAACAAAAAAGGCTTAGGTTAGACCCTATATGATATACCAAGCATCAACCCTACACTTTTAATTCATAAAATCCATCTAGGAGAATCATCTAAAATAACTAAGAAACCTCATATCAGAATAAATCCCCTCATACTTGAGGTAGTTAAGGAAGATATTACCAATCTTATTAAATCTAGTATTATCTACCCAATTTATGATAGTGAGTGGGTTAGTATGATTCAAGTGGTTCCTAATAAGGGTAGGATAACTATTTTCAAAAATAAACATGGACAAGTGGTCCTAATGAAAATGAAAAACAAATAGAATGTGTGAATTGATTACTAAAATTGAATGTTGAAACATGAAATGGTCACTACCCAATTCCTTTCCTTGATCAAATTCTATAAACATTACCTATAAAGTCAAATTATTGCTTAATTTATGGATACATTAGTTAATTTTAAATCCTAATATCACCTTAGGACCAATAAAATACTACATTCACTTTCCCCTTTGGAATACACGCATATAGGAGAATGCTTTATGGACTTTTCAATGCACTTGAAACATTCCAAAGGTGTATGATGAGCATATTTTCTGAATTCATTAATAATTTTATAGAATTTTTCATGGATAACTTTACCATTTATGATGATCTATTCAAATATAGATTTCATTCACTCTCCATAGTCCTAAAAAAGTTTTTTGAATGTAACCTTGTGTTGGAATTTGAAAATTTTCACTTCGTGGTTACTAGTGGAATTGTTCAAGGACACGTTATTTCTCAAGAGGGTATCCAAGTTGATCCTTCCAAAATTGAGGTAATTCAATAACTTCCTTAACCCACATCAGTTCGAGACATTCAATCATTCCTTGGTCATGCTGGTTTCTATAGATAATTCATCCAAAACATCAGCAGGATTTCCCTACCACTCACTTGAATACTCTAGAATGATGTTACACTCCTTTTTCATGGGTATTTCAAGAGAAAATCATTGAAATAAAAGATTTTATTATATATTCCCTAATAATCCAACCCCTAGATTGGTCATTACCCTTTGAATTGACGTGTAATACTTCTAATAAGGCCATTGGAGTAGTACTTGGTCAAAAAAGAGAAAAAATTCCTCATGTCATCTATTATTCCGCAAAAAAATGGATAAAACACAATATTATTACATTTTAACTGAAAAAGAACTTTTAACTATGGGTTTTTCCTTGAATAAATTATGGAACTATCACTTAGGTGCCAAAATTTTCAACTTAAAAAATCATTCATATTTAAAGTTATCACTCAAGAAAATTGATTCCAAACCAAGACTAATAAGATGGATCCTAATCCTTCAAAAGTTTAACCTTGAGATCAAATATATACCAGGAAAAGAAAAATTTATGGCTAATCACCTGAGTAAAATTTCTAATTCTTCTCATTATGAAATCATTGATCCTAAATTTCCCATTAAACACCTCTCATCTCTTACTCCAAAGTTACCATGGTATGCCCTAATTGTAAATTACTCGGTTGTTGGTGTTTTTCATACAAATTTTTCAAAAGATAAAAAATTAAAGCTAAAAATTGATTTAAAATAATATTTTTTGTAAGACGGTAAACTTTATAAAACTAGGGTTGTCATGGTAATTATGTGATGTATTGATGAATATGAACATTCCTATATTTTGGAATTCTACCACTCAATGCCTGGAGGTGGCCACTTTGGACCATAAAGGACCTCCTAAAAGATCCTATAGTCTAGATTCTTATGGATTTTAATCTTCATGGTCTCACATGAGTTCTTTCAATTATGTACCACTTTCCAAAAGTTTGTTATAATTACTAAAATAATGAAATGTCCCAAAATATCTTAATATTTTGTGAGATATTTGATGTTTTGGGAATTGATTTCAAGGGAAACTTACTCCTTTACAATGTATTATCCTATATTATTTTTACAGTTAACTATGTTTCTAGGTGGGTTGAGTCCAAACACATTATAAAGTATAATGCACATACTGTTAGTGAGTTCTTCAAAACCAACATCTTCCATCAATTTGGAACTCGACATGCCTTGGTAAGTGACATAGTAACCCATTTCTACAATCTAACCATAGTATCTCTTTTGAAAAATCATGGTTTTATACTTAAAAAAAATCAACTGAATATCACCCCCAAACAAATGGCATGATTAAACTTTCCAACAGATAAGTGAAAAAGTACTTGATATAATTGTTAATCCCACAAGAAAAGATTGGTTTGAAAAACTTGGTGAATCTCTTTGGGATTATCCAATTGCCTATAAGAAACCCATTAGGATATATAATTTTAGTATAGTTTTTGGTAATGTATTTCATTTACTGCTTTAAATACATCATAATTCATTTTGGGCAGTCAAAACTTGTAATTTTGATTGTAAAAAATCTGGTGAAGGAAGATTGTTATAGATGATGAGTTATAGGATCTTTGACTTGATTATTATGATAATCACAATATTTAAAAATAAAAAGTTTAGGTACTCCATGACAAATAAATCCTATGAAAGGTATCTCATTAAGGTAAAAAGGTAATTCTCTTCAATTCTCTATTTCAGCTTCACCTAAGTAAGCTTAATTTTCGTTGGGAAGGTCCTTTTATTATTACTAATGTTTACCCATTTAGTGAAATGAAATTACAAGACTATTTTTTCAAAAGGACAATCATGGTTAATGAGAATTATTTAAAGCATCACCATGAGAGGAAACATGCCTTAGGAACCACATCAACTTCCATCAAAACCCCAACTGTTGGAGTAAACGCACCATTGGATGGAGATGGTGACCAACCAAATCCAAACTAGGGGAACATATTTCCCTTTAACTCCATCTCCCTCTCTTTCTTCTATATATATCTTCAATTATATCTATATTTCTCTCTCTTTCTTATTCTTATTCTCTCATTCTCTCATTCTCTCTCATATATTTTACCACTTTCTCCATCCACTATTTTTTCCACTTTCTCTTTTTTGTGTTTGAATTTTTTTTCAAAATAAAATAAAATAAATCATAATTACTCACTATTAAATTTTGAAAATTTTACAACCATTTTAAGGAGTCAAAATACTTTTTTTCATCTCAAAGATCTTGTATTTTCATCATAAACTTGGATAAAAAAATTTATGTCAAGGACTTTAAGTTTTGAATGGACAATTTTTTATTATAAAATTATTTTTCTAGTATTATGTGGAACAATGTAAACTTTCATTCCAAGGTCACTTATGAACATATTTTCATATTATGGTTTTTCACCATCGATTTTGAGTCTTGAGTCTATGGACCTTTGAGATAAATTTCCTACTTTGGTGTGCATTGATATGATAAAGGAATTTTCTGAACCACATAAGAATCACAATAGGCAAATAGCCTCCCATTAACCTTACATTGATGCTCCTTTTTAAGCTTATTTGATATTATGAAAACCTTTTTTTCATATCCATAGTATATTCCAAAAATCTTATCCCATCCAACACCTATATATATTTTCATTAAATTATTTATTTAAATTTTACTATGGGGGATGGATTTCAATTTGGGAATACTTTCCTTGATTTTCAATGTGTCATCATGTTCTTTAGGGAAATCATAAATTTAAGTTTGGGGGAGATATTTTCATTTAGTGGGGTTTGGGAATGGATTTATGATTTTTTTAATTTTGTACAAATGTTATTAAAAAGTGTTCAAAATTGGAAAAAAATTTCAAAAAAAACAAAACAACAATAAAATGAAAAAAACGGTTGTGCCTTAAGAAGGTAAAGAATCACTTTATTAGACTTTTGATCTTGTTATAAATATTACAATTAATGTCATGGGGAGATCAAATAAGGTTTGGGAGATGAGTGTAGGATTTTTTCCAAGTAAAACTTCTGAAAAAAAAAACAAAATAAAAAAATAACACTTGTATCAAGTTTTATTGAGTCATTGTGAGAAGTTTTGTGTTTTGTGTATATTTTATCTTTTAATCCTATTCTATCTCCCTCTTGTATTTCTTAACACATTTATATACTCATAAATATTTGTTCTTATGTCCTTCCATGTCTCATTTCATAAATTGTGTATTGCTTTTTACATGTTGGTGTTTTCCTTAAATTTTCCTCTCTTTTAGCCATTATATTCCTTTTGTCCCATATCCATTGAAAATCCTCAAAAAAAGATATCTTGATTCTTATGTAGTTTAGAATAGGGAATGGAAGCTAGGATCTCTTAAAAACTCTAATATTTTCACTTTTGGTTGGTGAATGAGTGAACCACATCGATAACTTAACATCATTGTGAGAGGCGTGAGATTTGTGTGATCGCGTTTTCCATTTCTAGTTTTGAGTATGAAAAATGAATTTTTTTTACACGTGATTGTGGTAAAAAAAAATTGGTGTAATTCATTATGGATGAGAAAAGTATTCTAGACCCCCTTGATTGGAGAAACAATATTTTAATATTTATTAGTGATTATAAATATATTTTTTTGTGCTTCAATTTTGGGTTCATGAGGACATGCAATATCTTAAGTGTGGGGGATTTGATATTTCATATTTATTCTTGATTTTATGTTACACCCATCACTATTTTTTACTGAAAATAATTAATTTCTAGTCAATGTTCATGTTTTGATCATAAACATATATGAAGAGAATTTTTCAAATTCATTTAATTAAAATATAGTTTACTATTTTGATCATATTTTTCAATATACTGATATAAATGATGTGATTATTGATTTCTAGTGTTTCTAATTCAAATTACTTCAAATCATTCAACTGTATCATGGGCCAGTTCGACCATATGGACCACATAAGAAGGCCTAATGAATCTACCCATGAAATTAGACTATCTGTGATGTTTTATTTGTTGGGATCAATCAAAATGACCAAATTCAGTGATACTCCACCAAAAGTACAAAAAAATCCATTACAACATGGATAAAAAATTCAAGGCCCAAGTCATCCTTAATAGAGCTCAATTCATGCATGAATGTTCAAAACACAATTTTTGTTCGAGATTGATGAACAACTTACCATTATATACTTTTATACCAATCTATTTTTCTAGTTAAGATGATATTTTGTGGTATAAATTTATGAGTCAGGTGCAAAACTTTTTAGAATATTTTGATTCTTAATGATGGCATCTTCTTAGTATAAAACCTATTTAAAATTTATTCCATGGAAAATTTGGGATATTTCTGGACAACGGCACATGGTTTAGGAAAATAGTTATATATTTGGATTAAAATTCCAATGGATTCAAAGTTTTTAGGGTGTAGTTTTCACATCCTTATCTATAACTTTGAAGAAGAATATTTCTTGAGATTATGTTTTCTTCTTGGTTAAATGATCAAGCCAACTTGAAGGGTAGTTTTTTAAGGCAAACAGTCCACTGCCTTAGGCTATAAATACATTCCCCCATTCTCCTTGAAAGATTTTGGAATTTCAGAACTCAATGAGGATAATTTTAATGACCATAGGCTTTCAAAAATTCTTTTAGGACTTTACATACTCTTTTTTCAACAAGAGATACCTCTCCTCCACTTTTCTTTTCATGTTCATTTTTGTTTGTTTTCAATTGTAATCATGTAAATTTGTTTCCATTTTAATTTTGTGAAATGAATGTATTCCATTGTATAAAATCATTTACTATCCAAATTTTTTATATTTGTTATTAATTTCTTAAAATACATTCAATTATACTATAAAACCTTCCATCTTCACTTTGTCATTTAATCAAAAACACATATTTACCTCTTTTCACCATTTTTGTTTGTGTTCAGCATACTAATATTAACATGTCCCATTCTTTATATTCTCTTTTTAACTTATCACCATAAAAAACATAAAAAATATTTTTATCCATCTCAGTGTCTAATTAAATCATCCATTAGTGTGAGTCATAATTTGGGTGTGTTAAGTGATTGAGAGCTTTTTCTTATTAGGTTAATATTGTGTATATTAAACTTAAAAATTTCATGGATTAATGACATGTTTTATTTAACATTTTGATTTCATGTATTGTTGTAACCATAAAAAACATCCATAAATAAGTATTTATTGATACCAGTACCCTAATTGAGGCTTGGATTAAAGACTCAATATTTGGTAATTTTGATCAAAATCATCTTGTGAAGTGGGTGTTAATTTAATGAAATATATTAAAAATCTCAAGGATGTAATATAATTACATCCTTAATAATGAACTCACAACAATCTTTTTAAATTGTTATATTAAATTCATTAATCAATCATTTCACCTAAGATTTGAAAACAATCCCCCCCCCCCCCATTTCTAAAGAAAAAAATAAAAATAATTGACTTCAAAATACAGTACCATCATCAAGGATTCAACCAGAGTACTGCTATACACATTATAGTATAGCACTGAACCTTTAAATAGTTGATAAGTAGAAATCATTCATGCATAAAATTTATTCTTTTCATAAAAATGTGACTTTGTTAAGAATAATTTTCATCCTCTTTAACAAATATTTTTCTTCCATGTTCATATTCTTCTTTCAAAAAATATTCACCTTTCTTATTTTGAAATCCAATTTTTGTATTATTTCTAATGATCCTTGATATCCGACAGGGCATCGTTAATTTCCTATGGAACTACACAAATTTAATAATTTTTAAAACTCAGAAAACCTAACCAAAAATGTAGTATCTAGCAAGCCTGAGTGTCGCACCCACATGGACGATCCGTATATTCAAAATTAATTAATGGAACTAAAATTGAAATTGTTTGTTTGTTTGGAAAAATAAATAAACTTAAACAAAGATTGGGTTTGATATCAAGATGAGAGGCATGCCAGTTTTGGTTATTTTTAGGTTTGTGTGCAAGGGTTTTAATTAATAATAGATTTATTCATGTTTGGTGTTGGAATTGGGTCAATGGAGATCCCTGGACTGTGTAATGACCTAAAATTTTGAATAAATTTTTTTTCCTAACTTTGTGTGTTATTTTATTTTATACTCAACAAAACTATTTCATTTAATAAAATGAGTATAATTAAAATAAGATAGTTGGGTTTCGACTGTTATATGGCCGCTGGTCAATATGACCACTGGAAACTAAATGTTGAGATTATTGTCTATAAATACATGTGATCTTGATTAATTAATATAGAAAAAAGATTCTATGACCTCATCCAGTAGTCTCGGGCCGATCGAAGCCCATCTGATAGAACTCAGGAAGGAGGTAGCACCTTTGGGCTTTTCTCTGGACCAAACCCAAGCCAAACTTCATCGTGTGAAGCTGTAACGGAATCGCCTTCGCAATAAGTTCAAGATGATATAAATCACTACTCAGGAAATGTTGGTCGAGCTTCCCCAAGATTCTATCACCCTAGCACACCATACTCTTAGGTCCTATGCTGGTGTTATAAGGGGTTATGTAACGTGACCGTAACTGCCTTGTGTAATCATTTGATTTAAATAAAAATTGTGATTTCTTCTTATGGTGACGTTTGTGAATTTTAAAATTCTGGATAAATATAGTATGCATATTATTGATGAATTTAAGAAAAATAATATTTTAAAATATTTATGTAAACCTTAAATAATTAAAAATGTGTAATGATTTTCAAAAAATGGTCTTCTACAGTTGTGTTTAGTATGAAATCAACTTAATTTTTGAGGAATAGTAAATTATGAATAGTGATTTTATGCTTATGATTATTAATGTGATCAAATGGATTAATTAACCTCACTTAAGAAATTATTAATATAATTTAGCTACCTTGATTAAGTAATGTGATTCAATAAAATAGGTAAATAACTATTTCAGACATTATTGGTTAAGTATTAGTTTTTCATATGAATACTGTTTTTTATTTAAAAAATAAATTAAAATTATTTAGAAAATTATTTTCATAAAATGGAGTTCATTTTTGAAATCAGAGCATCGATATTTGGTTAAGGTGAATTTTGGGGATTTTTCTGAAATAGTTGAATTTTTAGTGAATAGTGTTTTTATTTAAAAATTAAATTAAAAATATTTAGAAAATTATCTTCATAAAATGGAGTTCATTTTTGAAATCAGAAAATCAATATTTGGTTAAGGTGAAATTTTGGGATTTTTCTAAGGAAGTTGAATTTTTGGTGAATAGTGAAAATATAGTTTTTGAGTTTCGAGTGTTTAATGACATCATTAAGGATGTAATAATTATGAAATAATTATGGTCGACTTATGAATATTAATATAAGGTATGAGGTGTACCAAGTGGCCAATAACATGGGCAAATACCATGGTCAAGCCCGTGATTTTACCAATACCACCGATGAGGTGTCCCTTGGCAATTAATGCTTTGTCCCCTCACTTCTCCTATAAATACCATGCCTTTCCCTCATTCATTTCATTTATAAATCCTTACCAACAAATTTCTGGTCTATTTACCTCCCATTTAGTCTTCCAAAGAATCCCTAAAGCCTCCCAAGGTCCCGACCTTCAAGCTTTCAAAGTTACTCTTCATGGTAAGGGATCCTTTCACCCTCCTCTTTTAATCCATGACTTCCTTTATGTTGTGTCTTCTAGTTTCCATCTATTTTTGTTGAAGGTATGTTTTTATATGTTCAAATTACTGTCCATTTCATGTCTAATTGTTGAGAGACCCTTTACACTCTCATCAATTTGTTTTCTGAATTTTTATGTGACGTCGTTAGGCTGCCGAATTTTTCATAAAAGGAATCACATCTTCTCTCTCGTTTCATGTTTCCTTTTCATGTGGTATGTCATTAAAATTTCCATACCATGTTCTTATCTCTATTTAATTCTATATTTATACTATGTTATATTTTATTTATGAGTGTGTGACCCTTTTTCCCTCTCTTTTAAATGTTTTCTAAATCCATGTTATATAGTCGTTATGCTTCATAAATTTCATCTCAAAATTTCAATCTCTTTCTCCCAAGAAATTCCCTTGTTTATTTATGTGAATACCCAGACCTATTTCGTTTCTATGGGTGATGGACATACATATTACCCTCACTCCCTTTCCATGGGTTATAAATTATATAATGATCTTATTTTTAAGAGCTTTTAAAACATCACGATTTTGAAATGAAACTCATTTCTTTTATTCTCTATGGGTTATTTATGAAATGTTTGAATATGATCCATGTGGATAACATGTAAGTAAATACATATTAAGGGTGCGCCCTGATAGCACTCCAATGAATTGGGTTAAGATTTAATCTCTAGAGATAACAAGTTTCACGATACCTTGGTGAATAACCTTGGTAATTTTTATGACACCTTGGGGATGGACCTTGGTCATATGTTCATGAATGTATAAATGAAATGTCGTAGCCATATATTCAAGTTATTTTTCAAGTTCCCTTCATTATGATATGCTTATTCTTCCATTACACATGTCTTTATGATTTTATTCAAGTTCTTAGTGATTTCACAAGTACATTGATTCCCTTGCTTACCCTTACTAGGATTTTTGCTCACCCTTTCCTTTGAATGTATGTCTCTAGGTTATGAGATGAAGTAATTCTACTTAGGATGAACTTATGATGAAGCTTTACAAGTGGTTTAGAAGAATGTTTTATGTTATTTTCATATATTATGTTCCTGATTTCCAAGACACTAGACTTTAAAGGTCCTCTGTATGTAAAATGTAATGACAAGTTATGTATTAAAAAGGTGGGATTCCATAGTTGGTATCAAAGGATAGTTTAGTTATTTATGGAAATTAGGATATAAAAACTTTAAGAAGAACCCTATAGAAAAGTTTAAATATAGGGAAAACTTCCTGTTATTTTTGTGAGTATTGGGTAAGTGGTTTATCAAACAAATACATCCCTGTCTGGATACGAGCAGGTATAGGTGGCTCTGGCACAGATGTACATAGGGGTAAAACCCAAAAACACTGCTTTGAGCTAGAATCTAATGAGAACTGGTGCACGACAACAGGCCTTGATGCACTCTTGGTTACAACACTCTCGGGGAATATGTTTGGTTAATCACAAGATTTTTATGAATCATTATGAAGGAATTATATAGAAATATAATTGTTTAAGCATGAAGTTTTGAGACGTAGAATCCTTTATAGTTAAAAGATTCGTAAATGAAATAAGTTTCTCATGAAGGATTTATTCTTTTATAAAATGTCCCCATCGTCTAAGAATACGTTGATGTATTTCCTGAGGAGTTACCCAGACCTCCCCCAGAAAGAGAGGTAGAGTTATCCACTGAACTCGTACCTGGATCTCATCGATGTCAAAGACCCCCTGTAGGATGGAAAATGTGGAGATAAAGGAATTAAAGAAACAACCCTGAGATCTTTTGGAGAATGGGTTTATCGGACCAAGTGTGTCTCCTTGGGAAGCACCAGTTCTCTTTGTGAAGAAGAAGGATGGATCGATGCAGCTATGCATTGATTATAGAGAACTGAATGGGATCACAGTGAATAAAAAATACCCTCTTCCAAGAATTTATGACTTGTTTGACCAACTTCATGGGACTCAATTCTTCTCTAAGATTGATCTTCGTTCTGGTTATCATCAATTGAGGGTGAAGAATGATGATATTCCAAAAACCACCTTCCAATCAAGATATGGGCATTTTGAGTTTTTTGTTATTCCCTTCAGACTGACCAATGCACCTGCTATTTTTATGGATCAAGAAAAAGTTGATTTTGGAAACTTATGTTTTATCAAATGGATATCCTTTGTATAGGAAAATGATTTGGTGATTGGACGATGTTTTCTCTTTTGGGGTATTATATGCCTAAGGGAAATAAAATACTATAGGATTTAAATTTAGGAGGAATGGTTGAATTTTTTTTTAAGAATTTATGTATTTATTGTGGACATAGGGTGATTTGGGTTATTTCTGGAAAATGATGAACCTAGCATAGAGAATATGTGAATAGGTTAATTACACTTTAGTATGAGGCTTTAATATTAGTTGATGTTATTTGGAGATAAATGTTAAGATTTGTTGGGGAAGACTATGTGATTAAATCCTTCTAAGTTTTGGGTTCCAATCTTAGTTTGGATTATTCTGAAAAAATTTAAGGATGGTTGTGTATTGAATGGTATTTCCGGAACTCTGGGTACTTTTGTTGAATTTTGGAGATTAATAGTCATATTGATTTTTATAAAGGATTATCCTTTTTGGGGATTATATGATCTCGTACTAACCATTTTAGTTTTAGTTGATGACTAAAGACAAGGGAAAAATATAGTTATTCTTTTGTGTATTATGTGATTCTCTAGAAGATGATTCTTGTGCTTTTGATGAGACCAAGTCTTTTTGAATGCTCATTGTTTTGAGAAAATATTAGTCTTGGTGGAAACTTATTAAGGGATGAAACTCTACTTGAAGGTAAATATATTTCCTTATGTTTTTATTCTATGTAGTAAGTGAATTCCTCAAAATTATGAAAAGGAATGTAAAACAAAAACGTTATTGGTTTACGTTTTCTACTAGGTAATCAAAGACTGTTTAACACATCTTAGGTTTGTGATCCTCTTGTGGTTAATTTTCTCCTAATCATGTTTTCTATCACTCTCCATCAGAACTTGACCCTTTGTTTTCTCTTCCATATCCATGCTTTCCTACATGGAATCCTAGTATGAGTTAACTCGGGTGACCTTTGTACTTCCCTTTCTTTCTTTTAAAGTAATAGTATTACCGGCTCTTTTTCCGATGTGGGACTTTCAACGAAATTTCCAAGCCCAATTTTAAAATTGCGAGGATGTAATTTCTTAAGGGGGGAAGATTGTAACGACCCAAAATTTTGAATAAATTTTGTTTCCTAACTTTGTGTGTTATTTTATTTTATACTCAACAAAACTATTTCATTTAATAAAATGAGTATAATTAAAATAAGATCGTTGGGTTTCGACTATTATATGATCATTTTTCAATATGACCGTTGGAAACTAAATGTTACGATTATTGTCTATAAATACAAGTGATCTTGATTAATTAATATAGAAAGAAGATTTGATGGCCCCATCCAGTAGTCTCGGGCCGATCGAAGCCCATCTGACAGAACTCGGGAAGGAGGTAGCACCTTTGGGATTTGCTCTGGACCAAACCCAAGCGGAACTTCATTGTGTGAAGCTGGAACGGAATCGCCTTCGCGAGAAGTTCAATCTGAAAGAAATCACTACTCAGGCAATGTTGGCCAAGCCGCCCCAAGATTCTATCACCCTATCACACCTTACTCTTAGGTCATATACAGTTTTTGAGTTTCAGGTGTTTAATGACATCATTAAGGATGTAATAATTATGAAATAATTCTGGTCAACTTATGAATAGTAAGATAAGGTATGAGGTGTCCCAAGTGGCCAATACCATGGGCAAATACCATGGGCAAGCCCATGGTTTTACCAATACCACCGATGAGGTGTCCCTTGGCAATTAATACTTTGTCCCCTCACTTCTCCTATAAATACCAAGACTTTTCCTCATTCATTTCATTTCCAAATCCTCCCCAACGAAGTCCTTAAGCCTCCCAAGGTCCCGATCTTCAAGCTTTCGAAGTTACTCTTCAAGGTAAGGGATCCTTTCACCCTCCTCTTTTAAGTCATGACTTCCTTTATGTTGTGTCTTCTAGTTTCCATCTATTTTTTTTGAGGTTATGTTCTTATATGTGCACATTACTGTACATTTCATGTCTAATTGTTGAGAGACCCTTTTCTCTCTCATAAATTTTTTTCTGAATTTTTATGTGACGCCGTTAGGCTACCAAATTTTTCGTAAAAGGAATAGCATCTTCTCTTTCCTTTCATGTTTCCTTTTCATGTGGTATGTCATTCAAATTTCCATACCATGTTATTATCTCTATTTAATTCTGTATTTATACTATGTTATAATTTATTTATGAGTGGGTGACCCTTGTTCCCTCTCTTTTCAATGTTTTCTAAAACCATGTTATATAGCTGTTATGCTGCAGAAATTTCGTCTCAAAATTTCTATCTCTTTCTCTCAAGAAATTCCCTTGTTTATTTATGTGAATAAACAGGCCTATTTCATTTCTATGGGTGTTCATAAATATAAAAATATGATATATTTGATTCTGTAATGGACATACATATTACCCTCACTCCCTTTCCATGGGTTATAAATGATATAATGATCTTATTTTTAAGAGCTTTTAAAACATCACAGTTTTGAAATGAAACCCATTTCTTTTATTCTCTATGGGTTATTTATGAAATTTTTTAATATTATCTATGTGTATCACATGTAATTAAATAAATATTAAGGGTGTTTTCTGATAGCGCTCCAATGCATTGGGTAATGATTTAATCTCTAGATATGACAAGTTTCACGATACCTTGGTGAATAACCTTGGTAATTTTTATGACACCTTGGGGATGGACCTTGGTGATATGTTCATGAATGTCTAAATGAAATGTTGTAGCCACATATTCAAGTTATGTTTCAAATTATTTTCATTATGATATGCCTATTCTTCCATTTCTCATGTCTTTATGTTTTTATTCAAGTTCTTGTTGATATCACAAGTACATTGATTCCCTTACTTACCCTTACTGGGATTTCTGCTCACCCTTTCCTTTGAATGTATGTCTCCAAGTTATGAGATGCAGTAATTCTACTTAGGATGAACTTATGATGAATCTTTAAAAGTGGTTTAGAAGAATTTTTTATGTTGATTTCATGTATTATGTTCCTGATTTCCAAGACATTGGACTTTAAAGATCCTCTGTATGTAAAATGTAATGAAAAGTTATGTATTAAAAAGGCGAGATGCCATATTCTGAGTATCCTACTCTGATCTTGTGATTGCACCATTGTAATGGTCATCTACTAGGTTCAACCGTAGAGATAGGTGACCCATAAACTTGTTTAAACATAATTATTCTAGATTGCATAATGGTCATACAAAAAATGGGCTAATTAATTGATGTGACAAAATGATAATCCTTATAATGTAGCAATGATAATGCAATACGAAAATAAGATAAATTATAATTAATAAATAGTGTTCACAATAATCAAAAACAATAATAGAAAATAGAAATAAAACCTAGTATCCCCCCCCATAGTCACATCACATGGCGTAAAGAAAATTACTCACTCATGATAGGCATGATGAGAACGAGTAGCGTGGATACCCGAGAAAGAATGACAGTGAAGAAAGATGGTGAAGTAGGTATTTATGGTGTCACTCCATGTGTGCATCTCGCTCCAACGGTGTCACTCCAACTCCCATATCCCCGATCATTCCATGTACAGTGGCTGAGGCTTTAATATATAAGAATTTTAATCAACCTTCAGTTGTAGCATTGTTATTTTTTATAAATATCGACAGTGCCATGATGTGTAAAAAAGTTTCACATCATGTAATCATTTAATTCTTAGGCATCATGAATTTCAGCATAAATTTTTCCAAAAACGTATCTCAAAAATTCTCATGTCGTGTAATTGGGAAACATGGCATGTAAATGTCTTTCACAGCGTGTAATCTTCATGACTTTTCATGTGCAGAAACTTCTTTTGAAAACTCACTTTATGTAATAAGAATACATGACGTGTAAATGGTCAGCCCTAGTTTCTTAGCTCTGTTGTGGCTTCAAAATTTCAGTGTCTCACTAAGAGAGAAGTGTCATTTAGCTCATAAATTCTTCTCTTTTCACTCTTTTTTCAAATATTTTTTGTTTCCTACCATAAAACACAAAACAAGTCAATCTGTTCCAAAAAATTTAAGATTATTCATTTAAATACACAAACTGATACATTAAAATACTCCAAAATGTATGCATGAAATATGGTTATCAATCCTCATTATTCTCTTTACCTATTTTCAAAAGGAATCTTTATTACTCTTTTAAATGATGTAGGTTTCCATAAATATTTTTTAAAATATTGAAAAGGTTTTCCTTTCACGATCATATATTTTATCTTTCACCCCACATTTGTTGGATTAACCATTATATCCTTTAAAGGCTTTATTTTTTTGGGATTTATTTTAAATTGGTGTTTTAAAAAGGTTTTCATGTTACCTTCTTGAAAATGATTCTTGAAAGTGGATCATAACTTTGCCTATTTATGGAAAAGTTAAGATTTTTTTTCTAAAATCAATTTATCATGGATTTTATTCCATTTCCATATTTATCTAAAAAATTTCTATATTTTATGGAGTATGTTTCATGGATTACCCTCTAAATAACCTTTTAAGATACTCTTTTTGGGTGATTGAATTTTTGGTTGCAATAGATCTAACACTTGAGCTCGTTTCATGAAATACCATTAGGAAATGTTACAAAACCCATTTTCTTTCCATAAATTCTTCATGATATGATATATGATTGTTTTTTTGTGGTACACATGAATTTGGTTTGTCATTATGAGAAGTATATGGTTCTATATAGACCTCCAATGTAGTGGTAAATTATATATCTTATAAGATCAAAAATATGTGTGAGAGGTTATCCCAAACCCAAGGTCACATGTGTGGTACGACCAAGCCCAATAATGTACATAGGTGGTTATCCCATGAATACTAATGTTTTTCATGGATATATTTTCATTTCTTCACATCCACAATGTTATGCTTACCTGTGTTTTTCTTATTCCAGATTTATAAGTTATATGTATATGTTATGCTCATGGCATGTGACTATTTTTCTCATGATTTTGCACCCTTATTCCATGATATGGGTTTGATTATTTGAGCCTATATATCCTTTTATTATGCCTTATGTGCAAATCTTGTTTCTCAATATCTTTTTAATAAGATATTTCTCTCATGCTTATGATCTAACCATTGATGGAATGTTGATAGGTTTTCCCTTACTGAGCATTTGGGCTCATCCCTTTGTACGTTTTCCATTCCTGAGGTTATGAAGATGGGTATAACCTTGAAGAAGTCTAAAAGGGGATTTAGTATGATGAAATTATGGAAAATATTCACTATAAGTTTTTTATGTAGCCAATCTCTGAAGACACTAAACCTTTGTGTTTTGGGATTGTTTCATTATTATGAGATGTAATGTATAAATTATAGAAATACGAGTATGTTTATATTGAGTCACTCACCTAGTATCGAATCCAGTTGTAAATTATGTGTTTTTATTAGCTTATCTAGGAGTGCAAGTCTGAGGCATCTTAGTATCCAAGTCCTAAACTAAAACTTCATCAATTGTAGACTCGTTAGAAGTTATCAAGTTCAAAACCCAAAACTTCTTTGACTGAAATGTTGGACACAGATCACTCTAGTCCCGAGTATATCTTTGATCTCCTTGATTGATAACAAGTCTAATCCCTTGGACTTCATCAAATAATCTTCTTGGAAGATATGAATTCTAGCACCAAAATCTCATTGATCTCCTCAATTAGAAACAACACAGGTTCCTAACCTTAGAACCTCCTCAATCAAGAAGGATCGAATAATGAACAATTACAACAAGAAATCTAAGAGCTTTTATAATAAACCTCATAGATAAATGATCTTAGAAAAAACTCAGTGAAAGAAAAACATACAATTAGAAGCTCTCAAAACATTAAGATGGAACAAACTTCAAAATGACTGTAAATGCTTAGTTTAGTGTAATTTATAAGTCTCTTTCCTTGAATTCGCTAGTTCAATTTATAGGTAATGTTATAAAAAACTTCAACAATCAAACTCTAAGATCTTTGGGTTCAGTTGCAACTGTGTCAGAAGCTTCATCATCTTTCGATGAATATACTTAGTGCCATCACAACGCTCAACATTTCTTCACAAAGTTCCAGGGATCTAATGCTTCAACTTAGTTCATTGAAACATAGGAGGATCAAGAATTAAGTATGTAAAACAACAACACTAAAACCAAATCTTCAAGTTAAATTAATGTAAAATAAAGTGTATTGTGATTTTCAAAACAAAGGATGAGAAGAGTCATTTAACTAAATACATGCTTTAGTTACTAATTATCCTACATCACAAACATTATTTTCATTCATTCCATTGACAATAATGACGTTCAATTGAAATATTTATAAAATAAAATCACACACACAAGTCCAAACAACCATGTCGCATCACATTTTAAACTGATAGGCATTACATTTGTTATAAAAATATCATCACCTTGAAATTGGCACAGTCAATATTATGAAGCTCATTCCTACATCATTATCATTTAGCTACTAAGTTCAATAAAACATATTACTTTTATTCATTTCATTAACAACAACCCACTAAAACATTTATAGTATTAACATCTCATATGACCACATATTTTATCATTTTCATGAAACATATCATAATAGATATTGAAACCCGTTATCATAACTAAATTTCATGAAACATCATCACGTTTCTTTCAAAATTATTGAATGTAAAGAGTATACTACAACACTATTTCTGCTTCACCTTCTTCTATAAACTGTCATTGCAACAATTTTTTTGGCATAAATGTAACATCACACCTTGTTAATGATCATTAGTCATCCATGAATAAAAAGAATCAATGATCATTATATTTATTAGAGTATAAGAACAAACAGGACTAGAATCCTCTTCATTATATGGATTTCCCATTATATTTTTCTAGACCAACTTCCAATGGAACTTTGACTGTTTTAGTGAAACTTTGACTGTTTCAGTGGAACTTGACTTAGAAGTTCCACCAGTGCCAAAGTTCCCGTAGAACCTAACCTAAAAATGTGTATTGATCAAACTATGGTATAAATATGATAATTTGCCTAATAAATTGTTAGGATCATAAATAATTGACCCTTTGGTACAACAATAATTATGCGATAAAAATAAAGTGAAAAATGTGGAAATAAAATGAACATCGGATGTAACGTGGAAACCCCCCCTCCAAATGAAAGGGGTAAAAAACCCTGGGAAAATAGAAGGATATTACTATGGTAAAATGTAGGTATAGACTCTCTTAATTACAAGGATAAAACACTCAAAATAACCTCTCTTGAATATATAGAGAAACACCTCCCAAAATACTACACTCATAGTTGATGATGTGTTGCTTGAGAATTCGATGATGAAAACTATTAGAGGAGATCCCCTTTTATAGTATGACATCACCCTCCTTTTGTCTTCCCTCAAATAAATGTCTTTAACCAAATTAAATGGGCGAATAAAGGTAGGGTTCTACCCTCTTTGAATGAATTGAACACAATGACCATTATTTTTATTTTCTCTCTCTAAAATTCATCAAACATATCTCACACTTGGAGATTTGTTTAAGTACCAATCACATCTCCACACATACTTTATATATGAAAAACATGATTTACATGTCTCTATAAGGCCACTCAAGGATCTACACCATTTAAACTTATCAGAATCTATTGCCTTCATTAGTAAATCTTCCATATTTTATTTAGTGTAAATTTTATCTATATCCACACTTCCTTCCTCTATCATATCTCAAAAAAATGACATTACACACCAATGTGATTTATCCTGGAATGAAAAGATGGATTATTTGCAATGTGCAAGGCACTATAACTACCACAAAATAATGAAATCTTCTCATGTTTGTGCCTGAGATCCTCCAATAACCTTTTCATCCAAATATCCTCTTTGCAAGCCTATGTAGATGTCATATACTCTTCCTTGATCATGGAAAAGGCCAAAAAAGATTGTAATTTGGAAATCCAGCTCACAGATCCCCTTAAAAGAGTAAACACATAACCAGTAGTGGATTTACCCTAGTTAAAATCACCTATAAAATCTGAATCAACTTAGCCTCTGATAGTAAAATCTTATCCTCCATAACATAAAGAAACATATGAGGTCTCCTTAATGTATCTCAGGATCCTATTTAACATGTTTCAATGCTCCAATCATAGATTCTCCATGTATCGACTAACTATTCCCACTGCATGTGCAATGCTAGGTCTAGTATAAACCATAACGAACATCAGACTCCCCACTACAGATGCATATGAGACTCAAGACATTTTCATCCTCTCAGCTTCACTACTAGGAATCATCATGGAGGATAACTAGAAATTAATGGGAATAGGGGTAGAGATTGACTTACGGTCTTTCATGTTGAATCATTTCAATACTTTCCTCAGGTAATTATTCTATGATATCCAAATCTTCCTATTATTTTTGTCTCAGTGGATCTGTATCCCAAGAATCTTGTTTGCAGGTCCTAAGTCCTTCATATCAAACTCCCTAGCCAACTGTGCCTTAGTATCCTATATTTGATCGTTATTAGGGCATAAAACCAATATGCAATTCACATACAACAATATAGTGATAAAATAATTACCATCTAGACCCTTGAAATATACATAAGGATCTGAATTAAGTCTTTTGTATCCAAAGCTCATGATATATGAATCAAATATTTTGTACCAACACCTCGATGTCAGTTTGAGACCGCACAAATATTTGTTTAACCTGTAAACCAATTTCTCTTTACCTTCTTCGGCAAAACCTTCTGGTTAGAGCATATAGATTTACTCATCAAAATCACTATAGATAAAAGTTTCTTCACATCTAAATGCTTTATATGTAGAGTGTATGTAACACATATCGCCAGAACTACCTGAATAGTCATTAGTCTAACAACAAGAGAAAATATTTCATTAAAATATATACATTTCCTCTGAGCATATCCTTTAACCACCAATCTCGTGTGATATATTTCCACCTGGTCTATTTCATCCTACTTGATCTTGTAGATCCATTTGTTCCTAATAACCTTCCTTCCGCGAGGTAATGGAACAAGATCCTAAGTCTTGTTATTGTGTAGGGCTTCAAGTCCTTCCTATATCGCCACCATCCATGAAGATACGTCCGAACTCTGGGTCGCCTCCAAAAAATATGATAGATCTCCATCCTTTGTTAATAAGTAATATGAAACATTGCTCTCATTGACATAATATGAGTGCCATTTTGGTGCTCTTTTCTCTCGATTTGACCATCATAGTCCAAGATCATCTGGTACTTGATCATTGTGCTTTGGTAATGCCTTAGAGAAAATCAGTTCTTCCATTGTTTCATCTTCCACCTTGACTATTTTAGTTTTTGTACTCTCTTTCTTCGTGTCTTTATCAATTGTAATTTTCACTTTGTATTTTGCAAAAATGGCATCCCTGTTGATGATAAGTTTGTAGGCAGTGGAATCCCACAAACAATACCCCTTCACACCATCAACATATCCCAAGAAGATACATTATCTTGATCTCGAGTCCAATTTATATCCTTCCTGACCATTAAAAAGTGCATATACAGGACTTCCAAAAGTAAGAAATTGAGAATAGTTAGTAGGTTTACCAATCCACGTCTCCATCGGTGTCTTTGGATCAATTACCACTGAAGGGGATCGATTGATCGCATAATAGGTGATATTCACTACTTATGCCCAAAACTTCTTAGAAACTCCTACAATCTTCATCATCGCCCTTGTTTTTTTCAACAAGGTTCTATTCATTTGCTCTACCACTCTATTCTATTAGGGAGTGTATGTCACCATGAATAGTCTCTTGATTCCTCCCTATTGACAAGAAGAATCAAACTCCTCGCTTGTATATTCCCCACCATTGTTAGTCATCAAACACTTGATTTTTTTTAGATTCAAGCTCCTTCCGCGCTTTGAATCTTTTGATGACTTCAAATACATCTGATTTCCTCTTAATTGGAAACACCCGATATCTCTTAGAGTAGTCATCAATGAAAGATACAAAGTACTTTTCTCCTTTCAGGGATACAGCCGGTGCTTTCCAAATGTTAGAATGTATTAAGTCCATGATCTCCTTGCTCCTTGTCGTTGATGTTCCAAACTTCAACCTGTACTAGTTACTGAAACACAATGCTCACAAAATGGTAAGGATACCTTCTTAATCCAAAATAGCAACTTTTGATCAGAAAGAATCTTTAGGCCTCATTCGGATATATGGACAAACTTCTGATGCCATAACATCGCCAACACTTTCATCGAGGTAATTGATACGACAACTATCTCCACTTCCTTATACATTTCACCCATAAGCAAGTACAAGTTCTTTGAAATCTTCTCCACCTTCATCACCACAAGCACGCCCTTCACAATCCTCATCATCCCTTTCTCAGTGTGTGTCTTACATCTGATATCATCAAATTGTTCCAAGGACAAAACGTTCTTCTTGAGGCCCTTTACATGGCGTACTCTTGAATGGTTCGAACTATGTTATCGTGCATATTCAGTTTGATGGTGCCATCTCCAATGATTTTTAATGTATGATCGTTCCCCATGTACACAAGTCCTTCTGGAATAGTTTCATATTGATCAAACCATTCTAATTGAGATGTCATGTGTCATGTTTCTCCCGAGTCAATAATTTATGCATCGTTGAGATGTTGTCTCCCTTCAGTAGTCATCATTGCTTCACTGACTAGTACATCTCCATTTCCAGATGTACTCACCACATTTCCTTGAGAGTTCTTTACACCACCGTTCTTATTCCAACATTCTTTGTTGACATTCCCACTTTTACTGCAATTGTAACATCTGATGTTTTTCTTCTTGTTCCTTGATTTAGACTTTCCAGGATTCTAGCTCTCACCGGAACCATGCTTTATCATTTTTCCTCTTTCCATTAACAGATCTTTCACTTGGCGTGAAGTTGTCCGGCTGTTTTCCTTGTTCATGCGCTGACTTTCTTCTTTGAGAACCGCAACTACAACATCTTTGAAGAGCGACATATACATTAGGATATTATTGGTGAGGTTGATCATACGAATCAGGCAAAGGCTGAAGCATAATCTATGCACGTTCAGTATCCACAATTTTATAACTCAACGCCGTAAGCTGAGCAAATAGGGTGTCAAGGGTGCTGATGTGGTCGTTCATTGACGACGACTCCACCATTCAAAGAGGGTATAATTTTATCTTCAAGAAAATTTTGTTGTGGAGTGACTTTGTCTCATACAACTTTGTCAGAGTATCTCAAATTTCTTTCGTTGTCTTTTTCTCCGCAATGCTTGACATGACCTCGTCTGCCAAAACCAAATAGATGTTGACAATATCATTCACGTCCATGTCACTCTATTTCTCTTTTGTCACACATGTCGGTTTTTCTCCAATCGCTTGTAGACAATTATCTTTCCGCAACACCACTTGCATCTTCATTTTACACAATGAAAAATCATTTTCATTAAAATTTTCGATCCCGAATTTCACCGCCATTTGGACATGTCGACGGTCCAGAATCTTCTTGGGTCAGAACCTCGTATTTGATACCAATTGTTAGGATCGTAAATAATTGGCCCTTTGGTACAACAATAATTGCGAGATAAAAATTAAGTGAAAAAAATGCGAAAATAAAATGATAATGTGTTGTTTGACAAGTTGATGATGAAAACTGCCAGGAAAGATCAATTTTTATAGCCCGCCCTCACTATCTTTGGATGTCCTCTTAAGTAAATCTATTTTAACCAAATTAAATGGGAGAATAAAGGTTGAATGCCACCCTTTTTTTAAATGAATTGAACGTGGACGTCATCATTATTATTTTCTATCTCCAAAACATGAATCAACTTTTAAACATGAGATTCGTTTTATTGTATTTTCTCATTAAATAAATAAAAATGCTACCCGTCGCGGACAACATGATTCTGGAGGGCTGTGGGGAAACCTCTTTCGAATTCCTGGATAGACCCCCCCGACTCATCTTCTTCATTTCCAGTTGCTTAAAGCGAGTTTAGGAGAGATGTCGGCCTCTTTGGTCTGGGTTCCGTGTCGTTTTTTCAGAAAACCTCTTCCCCTTCCTCCGGTTTCTGGTCCTAAAAATTTATGTTCCAGGTTTGTTTTCACCCGTTCACTTCTTGACCTTAATATAGTTTGATTTTCTCTTATATTTTTAAAAGAAATCTCTCTCCTGTTTCAATTCCAGTGCTCCCGCGGCAACATGCCCGCGTCGGGGCGCCGTCGGCGCCAGAATCACGGTTTCGTATGCCCATGAATCAGGGCTCTTGCGAAGCTTCAGGTAAACATGAAGGTGGGCTGCATGTTATTCCATAAAGCTGCTTTCGTTTTCATTTCACTCTTATTCGGATTCTTGAAATTTCTTTTCTGGTCGACCGGGTAGCCAATGTGCTGCGGGTGGTAAAGGGGCAGCGTCCGCCGGCGTTCCTCCGTCGGTGCCGGTTCGAGAGGCGCACAAGCTTCTTCAAGCCGGGCACCGCTATTTGGACGTCAGGTGGTAGCAACCAGTGATTCGCTTGCGACTCGCTTTTTCTAGGTTTTCTAAATCATGGATGCCTGATTTTCGCTCTTCGTTGGTTTGGTTGCTGCAGGACTACGGAGGAGTTCCGCGCGGGGCATGCCCCTGGCGCAGCAAATGTTCCCTACATGCTCAGATCCGCTTCAGGTCTGCATCATTTGGTCACTTCAATTGGGTTTCCTTCCAAATCCTTTTGCTGTTTTTTTTTTCAGGCCTCCCACTCTGATTTTGGTGAAGAAACAGTGAAATTTCATTATTTGTGTGATGTCAATGCAGGGATGAGCCGGAACCCTCGTTTCCTGGAGGAAGTTGTTTCACATTTTGAGAAAGATGATGAGTTTCTTGTTGTGAGCTGTGCTCTACCTGGCTTTAATGGGTTTGTGTGGTGTTGTAGAGGCTGTGTTCTTGTCTGACCTTCATTCCCCCCTCCGTTCCTCTGATTTTCAGGGATGTCAGGTAGGGAAGCGATCACTAATGGCTGCAACTGACCTTCTATCTGCTGTAAGTAAATGCCTCCTGGAGTTTGAAAACCAGGAGGTTGCTAATTTATTGCTTCTGTTGCTGGCGAGTAGTATAAACTGGTTTTGATTGTTGCTTCAGAAATCTACTGCATTCGTTTTCTCAACCGCCATCTCTATCTGACTGAATTCATTGGTGTGAGTGGGTTGCAGGGATTTAGTGGAGTAACAGATGTGGCCGGTGGCTATGCTTCTTGGGTTGAGAATGGGCTGCCCGTCCAATCCTGATGCCGGACTGGCTGAACCCAAATCCTCTACACTCGGTGGGTGAGATGCACCCGGTGCATTGCCATCAAACCATATAAAAATGTAAGTATGAAGTGACCGTCTGTATTTAAAAAGAAACAAATTATTGACGTTTTTATATGGTTTGATGGTGATGCCCCACGTGCATCTTCCTTGCGAAGTGCAGAAGATTTGGTTGCCTTGCTATGGGAAATCAACCTCAGTTTCTCCTGTTGTTGCAAAGGTGTGTAATTTTGTGTTCCCCAACCGAAGGTTAGTTGCTTGTTGGCGAGTAGATGGGTCAAGAGGAGTTTGATGAGTTTACTAACTAACTTCTTTTTTATTTTGGGATATTCACAACTGAGGACAAACAACTAGCAATCCCGGCTCTTACAATAAAAAACCTTTGCACAGGGTCTTTTTTATCTAGGGATATTCACAATTGATTACAAACAACTAGCAATCCTGGGCCCTTACGATTCAAAACCTTAGCACAGGGTCTTGTTTCCACACAAATTTCAGGTAGTGTGTATTTTGCTTTACAAAAGATAGTTTAGCTCAATCTAAATTTTTGTATTAACTTGAAAGAATATGAAATCATAGGAGTAAAAGCTAAAAAACAACTCACATCTGATGTAGATGTAGAAAGTCAGCAATTAAGAGTAATCTATGGAAATGAGTTTATACTTTTTGAATTCAAATCTTAGTCCATATTTTTATGCAAGTACCTTTTAGCAACGAATCCCACATTTGCCTTTTGGTTTAAATAAATTTAAAAAATCTATTCTATTACGAGGAGTCTTCAATTCGAAAATCGGTGTACTCCAACCCTGCTTAAGGTTGAGTTGGAAAGTCTCCAAATCATGAAACCTCCGGCTCAATATCTTCAACAAATCTCTTTGTGAAAAATCCATTAATTAATCATGCTGTATTTGTTATCAATATATCATTAGTAGATCTCATGAGAAGTAGTTCCCCAAAAAGTTAATAGCAAACAAAACACATGATGTATGAGTTACTGAAGTACGTTTTTGAGTCGGTGTTTGATCTGGATTTGTTGTTAATTCTTGATGAGGATCACTGGTACTTGATGAGACGTGTTTGCAGTTGAAATGTTTTTGAGTTGTTTGAGATGGTGTGGAGGGGTGACTTGAAGAAGGCTGGAGTTGAATTTGTGAAACTGCCCAGACCACGTAAGAGTGTTTCCCATGTAGACAAAATCTACATAAAAGGATTGAACGATGTGTGAGAATTCTTCACGTCTGAGCTGGAAAATGTTTACTGGAATTAAATTAATTCATGTATTCTGAGTTGCTCTTATCTTAGGTGCATTCGAAGAAAGGCAATTAGTGCTTCATATATATTGAACATCTTGATAAAAATAGTGAGCTGGTGAGAAAGCTTAGAGTTCATCTTTTATATCTGGTGGAATTTGAGCCTTCAGTGAGATCATTTGAGGCCAAGAATGAAGAGCAGTTCTACATCAAATTTGCATTAAGTGAGCAACTATTTTCGAATATTCTTGAAAGCTCGTGGGGGAAAGATTGTCATCTATTCGTGCTGTGACAACCAAAACTTTCAAGTGATCTTTCCTTATGATTTAAATATCATATTTGTAGCATTAGTGTGATTTAAATATCTTAGTTCGTTGAGACTCTGGACAAATGTATTGAGATGCCACGTGCATGCTTGTAACCTAGTGTTCACATGTGTTTATAGTGAATGAGTTCGTGGTTGGGTAGCTTAACTAGGGACGACAAAGAGCAGGTATCTGCAAAGGAACCGAACCTTGTAAGAAATCATGTGTTAATTGATCTTTATCTTTCTCACATGCACATGTGAGGTTGTGCTTACCTTTTAAGCGGATCAGACTCCACCAGGTTGTAGATGTTGATTTTACAGATAGTGAAAATCATAAAAAGTAACATCCACGGATTCATCCCCACATTCTCAGTGTAACTTGTGATCCTAAACACTTCAATTGGTATTAGGTTTTGGATCCTAAATGTGTTGAGAATGGATAATTTGAACTCTGTTAACAGTAGAGGTATTCTAGTTTTTGATGACAAGAAGAAAGAATGGTATGCTACCCCTTATTCTGTCTCTAGGCCTGGAAGTAAGAGATGTTGCTGTCGTTAGTTTTCCACCCTTTGTTATAGGTGATAAGGTGACCTTCATTGATAAAAGAAACATGGAGATTAATGGAAAAGCTCAGAATGTTATTTTGACATTCTTATTTGATAATGTTTATATCAAAGTTATGAGGTTGCAAAGCACCAAGGGCATCTGGGATAAACTAGAAAGGTGTTACGAAGGCAATGCGAAAGTCAGTGATGCTAAGTTACAAATATGGAGAAGTTGGTTTAAAGATATCAAGATGGCCGAGGATGAATGTATATATGATTACTTTACAAGGATTAATGAAATTTTAAGTAGGTTTGGTGAGAAACTTGATGACCCAACAATTGTAAAGAAACTTATGAGGAACTTTTCAGATAGATTTGATCATAAAGTCTTAGCCCTTATAGGTAGAGGACATTTCTATGGATGAACTATGCAACATTCTTTATTGCCTATTAAATGAGAAAGTTACTAGTCTTCAAAAAGAAAGTTAGAGGAAATGACATTTGAGACCATGAAGAAGATGAAAATAAAAAAAGACGAAGAAGTTAGAGGTTCAAGTGAGTTAGAGCATGAAGAAGAAGATGAAGATCTACAATGAGCAATTTCTTGTATTTCAAGAAGATTTAAGAAGGAAAAGAACATGAACAAAAAACAAACTATTGCGGTGTTATAAATGCACTGGACTAGGACACTGTTGTGGATTGTTGTAAGGAGCAAATCTTGAATACGCAGATGAGAAACCATGAAGGAAAGTGGAATAAAAGTTTAAGAAAATTGTCAAAAGGTGGTAGTAGCAAAAAGAATTTCTTTAGAAGCAACAAAAGAAATCTTATGAGCAAAGAAGAAAATTGCGAACACTGATCCTCTTGGGAATTTGTAAGTGATGTTGGTGAGAAAGTTTTTAATTTCATGGTTCATATTGAAAAGGGGTTAACAGTGGTGAAGATGATTCGGAAATGGAACACATGCTAAACGATGAGCTTGAAGCTTGTCTTGAGCAAAATACCAAACTCAAGAAAGAAAAGAAACATTTGACCAAAGAGAACAAGAAATTGACTAAAGCCAGAGATAAAGTTGTCAAAAAGGAAGTTGCCCTCATTGATGAAATCAAGAGACTCAAGGTGAATTTTGCTGAGCATTAAAAAGATTATTGCAGATCTTGAAGCAAGACTTTCATTGAAACAAGAGGAGAAACCCTCTAAAGACAGGAAAAGAACAAGTGGCACAATGATTTCCAAGTAGGATCAAATTCAAACCCAATATGTACAGCAAAATCAGAAAACTGGACAGGTGATCAAGCAGAATTTTTATGATCCTAGAAGATACAGGTTCTAAGGCTATTGTTGGTGATGTGGTATTTTTGGTCACAAGGCCTACACATGTTGATATAATATGTCACTCCTTGGAAGGAGATAGGAATCCAAGGGGAGTTTTTTTTGAAGAGGTGAGATAAAATTCTAAAAAAAGGCAAGCAATGCTACAAATGTGTTAACTCAAAACTGATTTGAATGTCTTGAAGAGATTTGTGGTAGGGGTGTCAGTTGCAGGGCCATTGGGCAGAAAAATGTATGATAAGATTGTCAGGAGAGATCTCACATAGTGAGTTTAGATGATGTTGTTTTGAAAGCAAGCAACAAAATAAAATCTTGGATTCTTGATACAAAGATCTTCCCATGTGACAGGTGATACAAAGATCTTGAAAAACCTAAAGAAACATGAAGGGGGAGTAGTCACTTTTGGAAATGATTGTTCATTGAAAATCAATGGAGTTGGCTCAATAGGTTTTGAGACTTATAATGTGAAGTCTAATGATGTCTTATATATGGGCGGGTTGAAGCATAATTTGTTGAGTGTCAACCAACTTTGTGTGATGGACATGTTGTTGTTTCCAAGAAGGATTCTTGCATCATTAGAAGTTTAAAGGATGGAAGGATCATTTCACATGGAAAGAAAACAAACAACAATATATTTCTCATTGGTGATCTTATCAACACTTCTACATGAGTGCTCAAGATGAGAGTACTCTATGGCATAAAAGGCTTGTTCATCTTGGCAAAAAAGTCTTAGCAAAATTGTGTACCATGAAGTTGTAAAATGTAGTACCCCCGGTTTCTGGTATGTAACCCTTAATGCTTTTAATGGTTATAAAGGTTAAGGGTGATGAATGGGAGAGTCGGGAGAAATTTGAATGAAGTTTTGAGGCAAAGGGGAAGTCGCACGGACGACGCATGGTTTGTCTAAACCGTGCGACAAAACCGTGCGACAAAGCTGTGCGTAGTTGGTCTTGGAGGCAGTAGCTTTCGCACGGGCGGCGCACAGTTTGTCTAACCGTGCGTCCAAGTCGTGCGTGGAGGGTCTGTGGAGGCAGTGGCTAACGCACGGTTAGTGCACGGTTTGTCTAACCGTTCGGGCAAACCGTGCTACCACTTAAATGAGATCCTATAAAGGTGGATCTCAAGCGTTTTTGCCTCTAAGTGGCTCGTTTTTTCTCATAAGCGGCCCTAACTTGGGATTTTGCTTCTCCTAAGGTCAGAGAAGGTTCTCCCATCGTTTCAGAGACGATCCGAAAGCTTCTCTTGGCGAATCGAAGCCGGATTCTTTAGGTATGTAGACGTTCTTCGTTGTTCTTGTTTGGTTTCTTAGATCCACTTAGATCTACTTCTCCTCTTCCCTCGATTTCTTAGATCTACGCCCGTTATGGGTAGATCTAGGTGTGTGGATGCCAAATATGATGAGATTTGGTCTTGGTCTTGCTGGGAGAAGAGATCTAAAGCGTGCTTTTGGAGAATCGACCCAGTTTTCTTGAACGTTCTTCGCTCGTGGTTTTCATCAAAACCTTTGAGGTATGAGACTTCACTCTCGACTCCTCTTGTTAGAATTGATTGGCTTAGATTCAAATTGATTTATTTGAATGGAATTGATTGTGAAAAACATGGAATAAATCTTCTTTAGTGATGATTTATGGTTTTAATGAAATTGTGAAATCTTGGTGATTTGTTGGGCAAAGTGATTTGGCTTCTTGAATTTAAAATGATGATTTTAAATTTCCGATTTGTTGGAATTGTAAATGGTTTGATGAAAAATAGATTTTTAATAAAATGGGTGTTTTATTGAAACAGTTTGGTATTGAAATGACTATGATGGAATTGGTTTTCAATAAAAATGGAGTTTTATTGAAGTGGTTTGGAATGGAAATGGTTTGACATTTCAATGGTTTTCAATACAAAGGTGTTTTATTGAAAGGATTGTTTTGACATGAGTTTTGGGAATATGTGGTGTGTGTTCATGTTGCATGTACGAGGCTTGGTTCAAAAATGACCTTGTAATCGGTGTTGGATTGGTGTTGCCCGATCCGGTTGGGCCGAATGCTTGTGGCCCGCAACTGTCGCGGGTCGAGCTGACCGACTGACACCGACAGACACTGTAGCGGAGTTGACCGACCGACACCGACAGACACTGTAGCGGAGCTGACCGACCGACACCGACAGGCACTGTAGCGGTGCGGACTTCGGGGTCAAGCGACGCGGACCACTTTTCGAACAGTGATCGTCTTCTCCATTGTTTTATAGCCCATTTTTCAGGTTAGGGTTACTACTGAAAAACCCCCTCTGTAATTTGTGCTCCTGAAATAGTGAAATATTCTGCCTCTCCTGTGGACGTAGGGATTATTCCCGAACCACGTAAATCGTTGTGTCCCTTGCTTTCTTTCTTTTTGTTTTTTCTCGTTTCTGTCGTTGTGTCTCCCGGCGATTCTGCAACACTCGGTGCCAAACGTTTAATGACACATGATAACTATATGTACGAGGCTTGATTGAAATATGACCTTGTGCTCGGTGCCAAAGGAGTAATGACACATGGAAAACAATTACCTTGTGACGACTTGGTAGATCGACGAGAAACCGCTCATGAGTATGGAACTGTCATAACGTAGCATGCTTGGTTGGTTGCATGGGTTTGTGAAATGGTTGGGTATGCCAAAAAGGGGATATTGTGAAATGGTTCTAAAGCTTGTTTAATATTTTTCTGGAAAGATAACTTGTTGGAAAAATTGGTTTCAATTGCACTTGTATGCTTTTGGTATAAATGGTTTGACAACTTGTTTATATTTAGTTATAAACTGTTTTTGATAAATTGTTTTATATAAACTGTTTTATATAATTATGGCTAACTTTTCTATCCTAGTGGCGTGAGTAGGGAAGTCATTGAGGAAAACCTACTGAGTTTTATACTCACCACTACTTTGGCACTTTGGTGCTTTTGCAGATGTTATTTTCCGGGACAAGGGCAAAGGTAACGTTTCCCATGTTTTTAGTACTACCTCGTGATGATTGAGCCTGTTCAGTGATTGTGGAGCTTGGAGCTTGTGGAGCATGGAGTCTTGGTGTCTTTTGAGAGCCTTGAGTTGTTTATCTGCTGTGTACTTTGATATTTGGTTTGGTCTTTCGCTGTTGTGCACTTTGATGTGCTTTTGACATAAATGAAGTTGTTTAGCTGTTTTTCTTTTGTTCATGCGTCATATAGTCAATGTTGGTTGGTTGGTTTATTGGTTTATTTCTTAAAGGGTAAATCGTCCCCCACTTGTATTTGAAACCCTTCGGTATTTATTGCCAGCTTTTGGCGTCTTGGGGATGTCGCTTAAGGCCTAGTAATGACTCGTTGTACTCTCAAGCCAATAAGAATTGGCGAGTCATTACATAAAAGATTTGCTTAAGTTGAAAAGAGATCAAATTGGTGTTTGGCAACACACTAGAAAGGGAAAATGACTCAGAAAATTCCTAAAAGTGGATTTTTTGACCACTAGATCACTTGAGCTTATTCACACTGATTTATATGGTCTCATGAGATAAAAATCCAAAATAGGAGATCTTCATTTTATTGTCTTTGTTGATGATTATACTAAAATGACAAATGTTATGTTCATCAAGAACAAGTTAGAGACAGTTGAAATGTTTAAGATATATAGATTATATGTTGAGTAAGAGTTGGGACTTTTGATCAAGAGATTGTGACCAGATGATGACACAAAATTTACATGCGTTGCCTTTGAAAATTATCTTTCTAAATATGGAATCGAGCATATGTTCATCACATCATATACTCCACAACAAAATGGTGTGATCGAAAGAAAGAACAAAACCATTGTTGTGATGAGCAAGACCTTGCTTGTTGAAAATAATATCTCAAAATATTTTTGGAGAGAATCTGTGAGTACTGCTGTACGCATTTAGAACATATGTTTATTGAGACCCAAGACACATTTTACTCCATATGAAATGTGGTACAAGAAGCCTACCGTCAAATATTTCAAGGTATTTGGAAGTCCTTGCTATATTAAAATTAAAGACAAAAAACTTGGAAAGTTTGAAGAAGAGGTCGATGAAGGAATATTTATGGGCTACTTGTCTGATGGTAGTGGGTATAAATTATGCAACAAAAGGCTACACGAGATTATAGAAAGCTGTGATGTTAGAATTACTGAAGAACAATACCGAACTCATCAGTTTATTGAAGCAGATTTTGAAAATTTGGGTAAATCTAGCGAGCAGATTTTAGTCCAGCAAGTTGAAAAGGCATCATATTTTGAACCAAATAATGTTATTATGACCCAGAAAATACTGGTGATGGTGAAACTGCCAAAATTGACATAAAGCGGTTTCAAAGGTTAAAGAAGCATATTGAAGCTGAAAACATTTTTGGAAATCAAGCTGCTCTTATACAAACGAGAAGGAAACCGAGAACATAAAATCACATATTACTTATATCTCAAGTTGAACCTAGAGCTGTGGCTTATGCTGATGAGCATGAAGAGTGGATACAAGGTACGAATGATGAGCTTAATCAAATTAAGAAAAACTCCACTTGGGAACTTGTCTCAAGGCTAAAAGATAAAAATGTTATCGGCATCAAGTGAGTGTACAGAAACAAAATGAATGAGAAATATGAGGTTATAAGAAATAAGACTACATTGGTATGCAAAAGATATTCATAAATAAGAGACATTTTGTAACATCTTGAAATTTTAAAAGGAAACACTATGTGATTAAATGAACTACTAAATACTATGTGACCTTTATAAACTAACTATTAAACACAATTTTGTCGCTTCTATGTTTTGAATTTTGAAAAACGGACAGACACGGTTGTGATCATTAAGTTTTTTGGAGTCTGATAGAACAAACTTAATATTTGGTGAATAGTAACTTACCAGTATGAATAGTAACATACCCTTATAAATATTAACATGACCTTTAAGAATAGTAACAAGTGTCAATATGATATAATTATGTCATAATATAAGTAAATAAATATTTCAAAAATTATTGATTATGTGTTGGTACTTTTGTAAGTCATATATATATTTGATTGCAAATTTATGATGAATTTAATAATTTAAATGAAAATTTATTTTCATAAAATGTATTCATAAATAAGTATTTTTATGACTTATGATTATAAGAATTTTAAGAGACATTAAGTAATTTTTCAAAGTGTTATAAAAATAGTTTTAATTTTAAAATTGTATTTTTCAAGTAAACTATGATTTTACTTAAAAATTAAATTAATCATGTTTAGAAAATTAATTTGATAAAATGTAGTTTATTTTTGGATTCTACACGTTGAAAAATGGTTGAGGTGAATTTTTGGTAATTTTTTGAAATACTTGAATTTTTGATGAATAGTGAAGTATGATAATTTAAAAATTAAGCTAAGTACTTGATTTATGGAGTTGTGGATGATGTTTTGCTAATGCAAGCACACTTATTTCGAACTCACATGCACTTATTACTATTTTTTGGTCTTTGAATCATAACTATTGTTTGTCTTGTGACAAAATAATAAAATAATGATTAAAATGAGGGAAAACTCATCTCCTCCACTTTAAACCTCCCATCATTCACCTTTTCCTCCCACACCTCTCAAGCCTTGAGCCTTGCCTAAGTTCTACCAAATACTCATTTCAAGCCCCTTCCCCACTCCTAAGACCTGCTTGTCTCACCAAAAGGTCAAAACTAAAGGCCTTATGGAGGATCTCAAGGAGAGGTGACCAAGAGGTAAGAATCATCTTCCTTTTTCTTGTGTTTTCTTTTTAATTCATTTTCTTTTCTTATACTCTCTTCTCTTCCCCTAATCTAAGAGGCATGAAAGCTCCAATATTACATATATGCTGGATTGTTGCAATGTTTATGGAAAATTTCTCAATTTACTTCATCTCCTCCCCCTCTTATAAAAACACCATTCGTGATGTGACTTTTTACCAACATCGTGGGCGATGTGTTTTCAATTTCCTTTACTTCCTTCAATACTGGTTGTGAAACCATTTTTATGGTTGAACTAGGTTATAATTTATGTATTATATCTTATGTAAGGTTCTGAAATCATTTTGTACACATATTATTAATTTATAAAACAAAATGAGTTCATTATGATTGAATAATCGCCAAAATGATCTAAACAAATATCATTAACGTTTTAACAAATGAATCATCCTCATATTAGAATTTAAAATGATAAATAGTACAATTTCAGGATCTTGAAACATGTAAATACCATTTTATTCCACTTCTGGTGTTTCACTTCCAATCGACAAGAACATTCATCATGAAAGGTGTTATAAACATGAATAAGTTTCTGTAAAATATTAATAACACTATTTTAACCTTCATACAGGAGGTTTAAACACGTTTGAAGCAAGTCGAACCCGAGGTAAGGAATCATCTCTTTCTCACTTTTATTCAAGTATCTCCTCTATGTTGTGCTCTTTTTAATTCCTAAGGATGATGTATGTTTTCGCACCTCTCCCATACTGCTCTTATGATATATAAATGATTAGAGATCTTTTTCTATCTCATTAAGCCCTCCTATGTACACCTGATACCATTTCAAAATTTTGTAAGAGAATTCTTAACCTAATTTCCGTTCTTTGGGTTAACCTTCTACTTTATTCATTATGTCATATTAAGATTATTTGTGTGATGGTTTTTTGTTCATATTATGTTATATTATGTGTATTTATAGTATATACACATATCCATTCCACTCTATTAATTATCACTCCAATTATATATGTAAGGGACCTTTTTTTAAAATCCTTTTAAAAGCCTCTTTAATGAAATTCAAAAAGATTGTATATATGACATGAGTAGTTCTACTGATTTCATGATGCTTTATTACTACGATGTTTTCATTATATGTTGACATGATAGTTTTTGATGAATATGATTTCATTATTATGTGCACGTTTTTTATATTTTAAAAGTGATTTGTTTTACGAAAAAGAGAATTTTGAAAACATTAATCTGTTTTGCTCAAGGGTTCAAATGAGTTATCAACTGTTTTATTCATGATATGTTCCTTAGACATAGTTATGTTGGGTTGAACCCATTATAACTCAAGATATGTTGGGTTGAGCCTGTTATAGCTCAAGATATGATGGGTGAGCCCCATTATAGCTCATGATATGTTGGGTTGAGCCCATTATAGCTCAAGATATGACGAGTAAGCCCCATTATAGCTCTACAAGGCATTGGGTACTCCGAAGATGAAAGTTGACCGAATGGTTATTCCATGTGTAAGGGTGATTGTAAGAGTGATATAATTAATATGTCCCAAGGCAACTACATGATATTTCTACGCAAGCTTATAAGTTTTCAAGAAAAGAGTTTTTAAAGGGTTTTCATGTTTCCACTGGACTAATAGTTTTTCATTATTTATGTACCTTAATGAGTATTTTGTGTTCATCCCAAGTTTTTAAAACGTTTTTTCATAGGATTGCTTAGATGTTAAAAGGGCAGTTAATGTGCTACTACAGATGAATCCATTTAGTTATATTATAATTATTTTTGTAAACTCTGATTCAATATATGTTAGTTTTCTAATTCTCCAGAACCTAAACCGGAAAAGATTCTCATTTGTATAATGTAATGTGTATTTTTAGTTATCTATTATACAAAAAATACACAACATGTTTTAGTACTGAATCTGGAAGTGCGGGTTCAGGGCTTTACACATTTACTTTGAAGAAACCTTCGCGTCCGTCGGTAGACTTGAGACAATCTGAATGTTCTTAGTTGTGACCGCACATAAGTACTATAAAGCCTATCAAATGGATGCAAAATTAGCATTTCTAAATGGTGAACTTGAAGAAGAGGTATTTATTGACCAACATGATGGTTTTATTCTTGATCATAATGGTAACATGGCGTGTAAACTCAAAAAGGCATTGCATGACTTAAAACAGGCTTCAAGAGCCTGATACTCAAATCTTGATGGATGCCTGTGTCAAATAGGGTTCACAAAAGGAAAGGTTGACAATAATTTGCACACAAAAGAGTTGTCCACTAGTATTTTAATTGTCATAGTGTATGTTGATGATATTATATTTTTTAGTGATAGAGTACTTGTGTGAGGTGTTTTTTGAGCATATGAAAGAGAAGTTTGAGATGTCAATGCTGGGAGAATTAGCCTACTTTTCAGGGTTACAAATTGAGCAAAAAACAGGCTACATATTTCTATCATAAGAGAAGTGTGCCAAGGAGTTGATGAATTTTTTTGGCATGGATGAATCTAGGAAAGTTTTTACTTCTACATCTGTAGGGACAAAGCATAGTAAAGATGAAAATGAAAACAATGTTGATTAGAAAGAGTTCAAAAGGATAATTGGAAGTTTGTTGTATTTGACAACATCATGACCTGATATTGGTTATACATTTACTTTGTATGCAAGATTCCAGAGTGATCCGAGGGAATCACATCTGCTGGCAGCCAAGTGGTTTTTGAGATATGTCAAAGGTACAATGAACTACAAGCTATTATACAAATGCTGTGAAAATCTGAGCTTGCTTGGCTACATTGATGGAAATTGGGTTGGTGATTATACATATAAATGATCTACTTTAGGTGGCACATTTTTTTATCAGTGATGACTGTGTGAGCTGGTACAACAAGAAAAAAAGTTATGTTACATTGAGTACAATTGAGTCTGAATATGCGGTAGCCACACATGCATGTACACAGGTTTTGTGGATGACGGTTCAGTTGACTTATCTGAAGGTCGATAATGAAAGGTCATTGCATATACTTTGTGACAATCAAAGTTCTCTAGATCTAATAAAGAATCCATCACAACACTCGATCCAAGCATATAGATATTCAGTACTATTTCATTAAAGGAAAGTTGGCTAATGGTGAAATTAAACTTGAGTATATTTCCACCAAAGATCAACTTGCAAATATATTCACTAAAGCTATGCCTAGGGAGAGATTTGGTGAACTAAGTTTGAAACATCAAGTTTAGCCGTCCCCTCACACTTGAGCTACTTTAGTTCGGTCCCCCAGAAGCGGGAGAAGAATATAATGTCAGAACTCTTTCATAAGGAGAGAATTCGTGCAAATAAGGAGTGTGTGCATTCACTTTGTGTATCTAAAGTTGCGATCATGCTTATATGGGGGATAAGTATGAGAAGTATGAGAAGTGTTTTGTGGAGGAGATCATCTAGGTCACTTGGCCAGTAAATGCTTGACACCGATGGATGAAATTCTCTCAAAAACATTATCTTATTTGGTAGTGTGGTGTAAAATTATTCTCTTTTGAGAATGGTTGTGATTTGATATATAACATCCCGTTACCGATCTATCGAGTACATCCTTGACCTCGTCATGGTTCTTCATTTTTCCGTGGTCTGTAGAGGACTGAGAAGGAACTGGGAGGATACCTATAATGGTGAAATCAGAGATTTGTTGGACTCCTATCTTTAATTGACTTTTTTTGTAGGATGCATGAGGATTTCAGGCCGTGTAACTAGGTTACACGATTTGTAAGTGTTGCTGAGTACAAGTCGTGAAAGGCTTCATGCTGTAAAGGGTTACACGTCGTGAAGAGGAGTTACACGTCGTGAATGTTTTCAATAACGAATTTTAAATTCGAGGCGATAGATTTTTCAGCGTACTTAAACACCGCAAATTTCACGGCGTGTAAAGGAATTACATGTCGTGTAATTCCTCAAGCATGTATGTTTTAGGGCGCCACTCAGGTTTTTGGTACCCATTCGATCATCCGTTTTCCTTTGCTCTAGAATCGAAACTCCTCTACGACAATTTTTGGAGACATCATTCCTTCCAGGTTGATCCACTCAACTTTCGATCTTCGTTGTAGTTGCAGTGCATCTCTTCGGGTAAGTGATCTTTCTGCTTCTTCGTTGTCCTTGATCGCGGTAGCACCCTAGGGTTGCGTTATCGGATCTGCTGGTCTAAGTTGGTGTTTCTTCTTGTCTTCTTCCAAGATTCGTTGTGCGATCTCGTTCTGGAAGTCGTTCTGGAAGTCGTTCCTTTGTTGGTCATGGTGCGGCGAGCGTTCATTGTCAAGGTATGTGATATTTCATCTCCTCCACCAACCATGTTTCTCAATTGAATCAATCCTAAGATGTGTGGATTGAATTCTAGGGCCTTTGTTGACGCTGTTGGATTTTCGTTATTGGTGGATCTCATTGCGGGCATGTGCGACCCGAGTTTTGAGGTAGGTGGTTCCGTCTCTAACCTGTGTTTGATAAACTGTATTGTTCCATTCTTGTGAATTGGTTTACAAATAAGTTGCCATGAAATTGGTATGGTTGCTTGTGTGTGTTGGAAAAAGATTTTGAATTAATGTTTTTTTCCTTGGTTTTTGACAAATGGAAAGAAAAAGAGATATTTTCAAAGCATTGAAAATGGTTTTGTGAAATGGTTTTGAAATTGTTTTTGAAACATTGAAATGATTGTGAAAATGAGCACATGGGTTACCTTGGGTACCGGGTGGAAGGTTTTGCTTGAGCCTATCATCTATTGTGGGGGTTCACTTTCTAGGGTGTTCCTCTTGTCCTAGAGTGTAGATTATTGGTTCTAGGAACGTATGTGATATTGGAGTTTCACTTTCTAGGGTGTCTCCCTAGTCCTGGAGTGTAGATCATTAGCTTTAGGTACCGTAGTGCGCTGTTTCATAGATTAATGGGTATGAGTAGTCTGCTGCCCGACTTGTTGTATTCTTTAGTATTGCGATGCTTGTGCTGCTATTGTTGTTTTCGTATTGCTTGGCTTTGGACTATTTTAGGCTTGATATGCATGTTGATGCTTGTGACAGATAATATGGAAAATGTTCTTAGAAATTGATATACCTGTTTTTGTTTTAGAACTGTGATAAAAAGGGAAATGTTTAACATGTTTTTTATAAAACTGCTTTACTGCTTATCATGCCATGTTTTATTTAAATTGAGCATACATGAATTGTTATGCAGAGACCTATGACAACCCTGCTTTTTATTACAACTTAAACATGATTTATTACATAAAACTTCACTTGATACAACAAAGAAGATCGAGAGGTTTAGTGTCTTTGGGGCTTAGGATCATTACATAAACACTTAAAACATGAAATACAACATCTTTATTGAAAACTTCCTTTACATGACTACTACAATCCCTCGTACTTAGCATTGCATGAGATAACCTGAGGACATGCATAAGAAAAGGGTGAGCTATAAAGCCCAGTAAGGGAATACACATGAAATAACATGAGGAGTACAATACATGTTAGACAATAGGCATATCAATAGAGCATAAGAGGAACATGAACATAAAGACATGATAAAGCATGATAGTCATAACGTGGAAATGTGGCAACAACACTTAACATGAAATTAGCATGAGTCAAGGCTCATTGCACATAGAACACGAGTAAAACCTCATTGCACATAAAGCACGAGTAAACCCTCGTTGCACTTGAATTAGCATGAGTCAACACTCATTGCACATGACGTATCATGATACTATACTTTACCCAATGTATTGGAGCGCTATAAGGGTGCACCCTTCTTAAACATTTCATTTCATGCATAAGTGTGCCACATGGATCATAAAACATGGATTCATAAAACATAATCATTTATTCCATGATAAAAGAAAGTGGAATTCATACATGAAACTTTGTAATCAATAAGTAAAGATGCATAAAGGTGGATACCTTTGATGGAGAAATGAGCATGGTATTCACTACACAATGACATTGGCTTAGAAAATCGGTGCGATTTCGGCAGTGTAACAGCGCGACATAAGAATTCATAAAAATGGTTGATGAGAGAGAAATGAGTTCCTCATCATATTTACATGTAATGGACAGTAAGGAGGTCATATAAACACATGTACCAACAATTGTAATGACATTTAGATTCATGATACAAAATTATTGCTTGAATGTAAAAGAAGAGAGAGAAGTTCCTTTCGGAATTTCGGCATAGTAACGGGTGTACATGGGAGACATTTAATGAGAGAGAAAGGGGTCTCCCATCATTAAAACAATAAGAGGGCAGTATGAGGGAGGTTTGAAACCATACCCCAACATTCATAATTGAAATTAAAAGGGAAATACAACTTAAAGAAAATTGACAAAAATGAGAAAGGAAGAAAAAACCCTTACTTGGAAGTGTGCTTCCAAAGGCTAGAGAGAGTCTTGTGAGAGGCTTCTTGGGAGCTTGGGGCACCTTGGGAGGATTCTAGGGCAGAGGTTGGACGAACTCCAAGGGTTTTGAGTGAGGAGGAAGTGAGAGCTTGGGTGAGTTTATATAGGAAATGTGAGAAAATTCTTTATTATTTAGGTTTGGGACCCATTATATTAAATTAATCCAAACCACAAACCATCCCATAGTTTTTGCCCATGGTTTTTGGCAAAGGGAAGAGGAAAACAATATTTTATAAGGCCAAAGTCCGAACTTCTTAAAATATTAGGGTTGCTTATGTGGAGGTGAGTCACACTCCCATGGAAATTAATTTAAAAAGGCAAGGTGTTGAATAAGTCTTGAGGGGTCCATTAATGTTTTGAAAAATAAGTCAAACAAACCCAAAATCACATTATTTTAATGGTAAAACATATATTGGCCGAACATAAAGATCATAGTATTTTATTTCATCACTATTGGGTCATTATGATGTCATAAAACACATTATATATTTAAACGGTATTTAACTTTTATCCAAAAATTTGACTTTCAGAAAATTATGAAAAATTCACCGTTGGATAATTTCGACGTCCTGATTCCAGAAATAACATTTATTTTATCTAAATAATTTTCTAAATATGTGAATTTTTACTTTTAAAATAAAAACCGACATTTATCGAAAATTCACGGGTTTTGACAGAAATGACTTTCAAACCTTAATAAAAATTTTAATTGCATTCATAAAATTATAAGATCATTTATATTTAATAAAAATTAATTTAATAATAATAATATTATTTTATTAAAATATTATTTAATTCAAAAATCCCTTAATTTAATAAAATAGATTTCTTAATTAAATAATAACTAAAATCACCATTTGTACTTTAAAAACTATTTACAATGTATCAAAAATGACTAGAAATTATATTCATTATTATATACAAAAAATAATGTACATGAACATAGTACTACTTATTTGTTACATAACCCCTTAAAACAGCCGCATAAGACCTAAGGGTAAGGTGTGCGATGATGACAGACTCTTGGGGTGGCTCAGATAACATCGCTCGAGTGGTAATTTCAATCAACTTCCACTTTTCCTGTAGACGGGCACGTTCGAGCTTGACATGATGAAGCTCAACTTGGGCTTGGTCAAGGGCGAAGTCCAAAGACGCCACTTCTTTTCTGAGCTCCGACAAATGAGTTTCGTATGGTGCAATTCTACTGGATGAGACCATCACTTCCTTCTGAGTAAATTGGATTTGTTAAAGTCCTATATTTATATTGATCATGTGATCACTGTTCAATGGCTATATTAGCAACGATCAAAATTCTTAACATAAAACCAAAGAAGTTGAAATTTTATAAAAACATTTTATATAAAGAGACATTTAATAAGATCAAGAGGGATTTTCCATTAATGAAACTTTGGGTCGTTACAGACCTGCTATGGAACACCTGAGTGTGATCCTATATAGCCTGTTAGCTCACACCCTGCGCACCTCTTTGGTGGTGCGTAGACCATTGTATGTCTTCTAATGCAGAGAAAGTCAAGGCGTCGCAGTGAGGCAACGAAGTTTCGTGTCAGCTAGGTTGGGTAGCTGGTGGTGAGATGGTGAGAGTTCGTCTACACCATCATTTGGAGTAGTAGTTTGGTTCTAGTCCTTTGCAGTTGAACTTGTCTCTTGGAGTTTTGACTACTTTTGCAGTTGTTTTGTTTCCACTGTCTTTTTACATTTATGGCATATATTCATCAGTCTTCTGCTGTTTCTTTTTTGCTTTGTGTATATATATGCCCCGTGTTTTGTTCAGGTTGAGTGAAATTGTTCCCTATTGTTTGTTGTTCGATGTCCGGGTGCTTGTCGCCAGCTCGTGGGGATCGGGAACGCCCTTTGGGTATGTGACGGAACAGGTCGGGTTTCAGGTTTGAGGGTAACCCGAGTCGGTTCGCTACATGATATTTCTCCTGAGGTTGATGATGAGGAGTTCTTTCAGAAGAGCTGTTTTAATGTTTCCAACAAATCTAAAAGGGGGAGATTGGAATACGTTTTCGAGTTGATGTTTGATTTGGATCTGTTGCCAATTCTTGACGAGGATCATTAAAAGTTGATGAGATGTGTTTGCAATTGTTTGGAATGTTGCTGAGTTGTTTGAGAAGGTTTGGAGGTGACTTGAAGAAGGATGAAGTTGAATTTGTGAAACTGCCCAGACCATGTAAGAGTATTTCCCACGCAGACAAAATCTACGTAAGTGGTTTGGCTGACATGTGAGAATTCTTCATGTTTGTAAAAAGCATGTGTGAGAATTCTACCATTTATGCAAATATTTTCTTACGCGAAGATTCATGTATGGGAATGCAAACCATCTACGTGAAGATCATCGTAGTGGTTTTGGCTGACATATGCGACTGGTACATAAGGGAATTTGTGATGTTGATCACGCAGGCGAATTTCACTTATGTCTCAAGTGTCAAAATCTGTTGTTTCCAGAATTGATTATTCTGAAGTTTTTTATATAACCTGGTGACGCTAAAGCTGTTCTTCAATGGTTAAAACATCACATCTAAAAGGTGATTCAAGGCATTTCATTTGATATTTCAAAAAGGGTGACCATTGTTTATATCTGGTTGAAGATCTGAGCTGGTTTATATGAAAAGTTGCCCTGGTGCTTAAAGTTAGAGATAACTTTGAAGAATTTCCAGATATTAAATATGGAATATTATTGTGACAATGTTATGCGGTTTCTAAGTTCAAATAAACACTTGCATCTGATTATGCTATGTTTTTTATTGAGTTTCAAAGGAATGAAGATTTGAGTTTGAGTTTGTTCTCTAAATCGCGACCTGTGTCAGATTTCAAAGCCGATTCAGTAAGTGGAAGATGATGAGTTTTTTTAGAACTCACAAATTTACTATTTGTGAATTACTCAACATTAATCGATGTTGGAGAAGTTTTCAGAGTTTATTATGTTGATCTGTGATGAGTGTTGTTGCACGCACTCTCAGAATATTATGTTTTTTTACTAAGTGCAACATAGTGACTGACCTGAGTCGTCTCTCTTGAGAAGGAAGTGAATTAAACAACCCCTAAAAGTTAAAAAGAAACAGAGAACAATATTGATAACATAAACAAAAGTTGGGGGGAGGGGGTGGTTGAGTGATTTTTAAACACACAAAAAGAAGCAATCAAGAATTCAATTTCTTTAAAAACACCAATGTTAGATGACGTGATCGATATAATCCACCCCTTCACCATTCATTCATCATTTTACCATGTGATTAACCTTATGGAAATTAACATTACCAAAATAATTGGAAGAAATGAACCCTATGTTAACTTCAGGACATCCAATTGCAGCACCCTGCTTTGATTATGATCCAAAAGCCAACTTATGACCAATGACCAATTATGATCGCATCTCTTCCCTGAAAATGAGAATTAATTGAGTTTGGAGATTAAACTTGAACCGTACCATTCTATCCCAAGTTGATTAGATTTGGCGATTGAAGTTTCTCTCTCACGATTTACACAAGTCCGACCTCACGATCAAGTGTAAATCGATCGAGTTCATTGGAAATTGAATCTCAATCAATTGATCATAATTTATGAATTACAGTTTGTTCATGGATTCAAAATAAATAAAGGTGGGTTGTGATTAGATTATTATAAACGAAATCACTCTTCAATGGGTGGAGTTGTCATTGTGAAGACGTTTTGCATAAGAAAAGGATTTAAAGGGAAACACTCAATCTCGTCTCCACTCGTATATTCTAGCACCAATAAGAAAAAGAAAAAGGAAAAGAGAAGAACACAAAAAATTTATTGAAGAAAAAGAGAGGTTACATGCACAAAATCAAAAAAACACAAAGTAGAAACTGGAAAGGACCACCTTCTTGGAAGAAATCCTAAAGGATTCCTTCTTCGAAATAGTTGGGGAGTGAAATGGAACCACCCCTTTTGGCCACACCTTCCCCAAGCTTTGAACAATCCTTCCAAAAAGTGAAAATCTCATTTAAATAGAGCGTGAGAGGGTTGGGGTTTGAAAACCAAAAAGGGCACATGCAGAATTCTGCCTCCAAAATTTACTCCGTCTTGAGCCGCCCATTAGACCAAGTTCCCATGCGAACTAGCTTTTACTCCAGTTGAATGAAACACACAGAATTAAATTCTCTAATAGCTTGCAAACTTTCAGCCCATTCCATGCGTGAATGAAAAAGTTATGACCCAAATAGCGAAGCAAGGTCCTATATGTCTAATCCACCCCAACTCTTCATTAATCCCCATTTTCATCCCTCTAAATGTGAGATCCAACTTTCATGGTCTAAATGTAAAATGTAGAGAAATTAGTTTGGAATACGAATGTAAAATTCCAAATAAAAAATTGGCCCAAAAAAAATTTTATGAAAAAATTACCAAGGTAAAATTAAATGGGGGGAAAAACAAAATTTTCATGCAATTTCCAATTTCAAACTAAAAACACATTTTCCCATTAAATTTCAAATAAATCTCAACGTGGGTAAATTATATCAAATATTATCAACAAAATGTTCCACAAAAATTTGTCTTATCAACTTCCCAACACTTACCCTTTTGCATTCCTGAGCAAAACCCCCTGTCATGTAATCTAGAAAATGATGCATGTTGAAATTTCTCAATCCATGATAATAATATGAGCATAGAAAAATCCATAAAAAATAAGTCAATATCAACAAATCAGGAAGTCAATGTCTCATAAATTGTATCAAAATAAAATCTAGAACAAAATATAGTGAGATCAATGACACTAATCAGGTGGAAACATCCCATGAGTCAACCATGCCACAAATTCCCTATGTGTGTGTGTGTGCCAACCATTTTAAGCTTGTCTCTCCATCCTTTATTCGGTATATTCAGGTTAAGTAAAATTTTTCTTCTTTCCTGATTTTATTCTTTTGAACCTGTTCAACATCCTTTGCAATCAAATTCTAAAACCCACTCAATTAAACATTTCCAAAAGTCAAACCTTAAGCTCCCGACCTAGATATTCCCACATGTTGTACATTTCATCATTCACCTCTTTATTTTTTGTTTTGTTTTTTAGGGCGTACAACAATTGGATATCATATACACACTTAGGTTAATCTAGTATAACAAAGGAACGAATCAGAAGAGAAACTAACGTATGGAAAGACCATGTTTTAAGTTGAGAAGGATTACTTAAATTGACTATACCTTCAACTGGGAAAAAAATACTCACAAGTCATGATTGTGTGTGAAGTGTGTGGAGAGATTAAATGACACAATTTCCTATAAGAAGTCCCACAATGAATGATGTCAAAATCTTAAAGGCTTTATAAATACACAATCAAACGAATCATTGACCAACATCTATTTTCACAGAAATCGACTGTCGCTAATGAAAACTTTCCCATGCTTAACATGCTTCCCATAAGGTTGGAAATATCAAACATGCATTCTCAATAGGTTCTATGGAAGTAATGAGCAAGTGACATGATTTTTTTTGTTTTTTTCCCATTTTTTTGATTTATGAAAACAAGAACAATTGAAAGAAGTAACACGTAAAAAGAAAAATCCTAAACAATCTACCCAAAATGTCACCCCCACACTTAAATGAAACTACTCATGAATTAAAACACAAGCAGTAAATGTAGGGCATGAATCAAATAAGGAGAGGTACAACCTAGTTTTTTTATTTGGTGGCTTTGAGTTAGGCTCCTAATTACCACCTTCTATAACCTACAAAATAAAAGAACCGAATTACTAAAAATTAAAGAAGTAAATGTGAAAAAGTAAAGATAAACTTGGGTTATCCCCTAAGAGGTGTTGTGTTTATATTGCCTATAGCTAGGTGGTTACAATTGGTTATCCCCAATCAAAAAGTGGATTATATTTTTGTGGAAGGAACCGCTGAATGCTATTTCTTCCAATATCCACAAGTGGGTACCAAGAGTTGAGTCCCTCAAGGAAAAAGAAATGTTTCCACCATTAGAATAGGAAAATGAAAGATGTATGCATTGGGGTGGGGAAGGAAAGAATGGGTGATCCCTGTCCACTTTTACAGTGTCCTATACTAATAGTTGTTCACGTGTATATAGATGGAAACATCGCATCACCATGAGCTTCTTGTGCTCTTCCTTCTCTTCTTTAACCACCACCTCTTGTGTGGTTTCCTTAAAAACATCCAGGTTCGGTTTTAAAAGTATCTATTCTTTATAAAAATCATGAGGAAAATCATTTAACAATTCCATTTGATAATGATTGAAACAAGAGGAATCCAAATACGTATGATCCCCTCATTGGTATTGGGTTTCATGTCATCTTTGACAATCCTTGGAACTTCTTCACCATCAAATTCCAACACCATCTTCTCGTCGATGGTGGTCACTCCATCCTTGTCATTATCACTTACCAAGGAAAGCATAAGAGCTGTTTCTACAAAAGAAAAATTAGGGTAGTGAATTGGATTTGATAACAATGTAAAATAAAAAACATATGAACCCAAAGTTAATTTCAATCCCTTTAGTTGATCAACATCATGCGCATGTTCTTCTTGGAGGGCCATTGGGAGGATGTCTGAGAGTTATGGGAGAGAAGGATTTTTCAATGTTGATGCCACTTCCATAACGCCTTCATCAAAACTTGGAAAGATAATTTTTTTTTGATCATCGGCCAAGGCTTCAAGATATTGATACTCAAGATCTTCTTTGAGGTCTCTAATGAAATCATTGAACACATCACCCCTACAAGAAGACTTGTAAATCCCTCTTACTTTTTCTAAAATTTCAACCTTTTCACTGAAGGAAGGTTCACCAATAATGAATCCCATTTTTAATGGTTTTCAATGAAAATAATAGTTGAATCACATCCTAAAAGAGGTTGAAGAAAACACTTGCCTCCCTGACAACGACACCAATTTGATGAGTGTTGTCCAGCGCGCTCTCAAAATATTTATGATTTTTTTACTAAGTGAAACACAGTGGTTAATCTAGGTCGCCTCTCTCAAGGAGGAAGTGTATGAAACAAAGGTAAAAAGAAACAAATAAAAGAATTGAAAATAAGAACAAAAGTTGGGGGGGGGGGGTTGGTTGAGTGATTTTTAAACACACAAAAAAGAAGCAATCAATGACACAATTTCTTTAAAAACACCAATATGAGAAGATGTAATCGATATAATATTCTCATTCACCATTCATTCATCATTGTGATTAAAATATATTTAATTGTGATTCTCTAATATTGCTGACCCTCGAATCTTACAGAAATTAACACGACCAAACATATTGGAAGAAATGAACCCTAACTTAACTTTGAGACTTCTAATCATAGTACCCTGCTTTGATTGTGATTCAAAAGCCAACTTATGGTCAATGAATAAATAGGGAAGCATCTCCTTCCTTGAAATGATAATTAATTAATTTTGAGGATTAGACTTGAACCCTATAATTCTATCCCAAGTTGATTAGATTTGGTGACTGGAGTTTCTCTCTCACGATTCACACAAGTCTTAACTCGTGATTAAGTGCAAATTGATCAAGTACATTAGAAATTTAAACTCAGTTAATTGATCACAATTTATGGATTACAGTTTTTTCATTGATTCAAAATAAATAAATGAAGGGGGTAGAGATCAGATTGACTATGAATGAAATCGCTCTTCCATGGATGAATTTGTCACCATATAGACATTTTGAATAAGAAAAAGATTTAAAAGGAAACACTCGATCTCATCCCCACTCTTATATTCTAGAACCAAGAAGCAAAAGAAAAAGAGGAAAAGAGAAGAACATATAAGATTTATTGAAGAAAAAGAGAGGTTAGAAGCACAAAAGCAAAGAAAATTTAAGTAGAAACGAGAGAGGAGTGTTTTCTTGGAAGAGATCATTGCACAAAGGGTTCCTTCTTCAAAATGGTTATGGAGTGAAATGGAAGCACCTATGTTGGACACACCTTCCCCAAGCTTCGAACAACCCTCCCAAAAAGTGAAAATCTCATTTAAATAAAGTGAGAGCGGGTTAGGGTTTCAAATGAAAAAAGGCACATGCAGAATCCTGCCTCCAAATTTACTCCATCTTGATATGCTCATTAGACTGAGTTCACACATGAACCAGCTTTTACTCCAGTTGAATGAAATGTGCAAAATTGAATTCTATATCTGCTTGCAAAATTTCAGCTCATTCCATGCAAGAATAAAAACGTTACGGCCCAAATAGTGAAGCAAGGTCCAATATGTCGAATCTAGCCCAACTCTTCATTAATTCCCATTTATAGCCCTCCAAAATGTGTGATCCAACTTTCATGGTCTAAATGAAAAATGTAGAAATTACAGGAGAATATGAACATAAAATTTCAAAGCAAAATTCGGCTCACAAAAAATGTTATGAAAAAATTACTAAGGTAAAATTAAATGGAAAAAAACATAATTTTCATGCACTTTTCAATTTCATGCTCAATTTTTTTTCCATTAAATATTCAAATAAAGCTTAATGTGGGAAAATTATATCAAATATTATCAACAAAATATTCAACAAAAATATGTCTTAACAAGCTGCCATGAAACAAGAAGGGTAAAAGTGGTATTTTTCTAGACATGCATTTATTAAAAGTGAAGAATATTCAGGAGACCACAATGCATGTTTGCAAGCCTAATCGAATGAGGAAATAAAAGAGTATTGTGGTGTACAATTTTGTTGAGAAGAATCGAGAATGCTGAGTTGGAAAGTGTGTACTGGAATTAAATAATTCATGAATTTTGAGTTGCTCTTACATTAGTAGCTTTTGAAGGAAGGTAGTTAGTGCTTCATATATATTGAACATCTTGAGAAAAATAGTGAGCTGAAGAGAGTGCATGAAGCTGAAGTCCAGAGTTCATTTCTATATTTGGTGGAACTAGAGCATTCAATGAGATTATACGAGTCCAAGAATGAGAAGCAATTCTACATTAGATCTGCATGAAGTGAGCAGTTATTCTTGAATATTCTTGAAATCTCTTGGTGAAAAATCGTCATCTATTGTTCCTGTGACAACTGAAGCATTCAAGTGATCTCTTTCCTTTTGATTTTAATACCATCTTTATATTTGTAGTGTGAAATTTCTTATTCCGGTGAGATCCTATACAAATGTGGTGAGGTGCTACATGCATTCTTATAACCCGGTGTTTACTTGTTTTTATTGTGAAAGAATCCGTGGTTGGGGAGCTCAACCAGCCACAATAAGGAGTAAGTATCCATGAAGGAACCAAACCTTGTAAAAAACCTATGTTTACTATTCTTTATCTTTCTTACATGCACATGTGAGGTTGTGCTTACCTTTTAAGAGGATAAAACTCCAACAGGTCGTAGTGGTTGATTTTACAGGCAGTGAAAATCATAAAAAGTAACATCCACTGATTCATCCTCCCCTTCTTAGTGTAACTTGCAATCCTCATCACTTCAGTTACACATAATACATTCTATATTACAAAGAACATTTTAGAATCTCCCAAAATATTTGAATAGTGACCTTTAAATGAAGTGTGTGGATGTTATTTGAAGTGTAACGAACGAACAAAGTTTCATTATGAACCACCAAACTTTATTTTGTACACAAAACTTATGCATATAATACATGTTCTGTCATACATTTTTTTATAGAACATGAGTTATTTAGACTAGCATGGAAAACACAAACAATACATTTGTTGTCACATAATAAAGAATATATTATAATTTGAAGAATCGTTGAAGTGAAGGTGTGAAGGTAGGTTGCAGAACATAAAAAATACATTTTAACAGTCACATAATATTTTCTAGCAGCCTGTAAAACATATAATATTGTTTTTGTGGAGCCTGGCCAATTAGATGAAGTTGGATAAATTGCTAAATACCCATATTGAACTTTGGTCTAATGCTTTTTGTGGTTTGACCTCTACGATGAGGTTATAGGGGGTAACATAGGTTTCTCGACCCAAGCCACTATAACAAGTTTGACTAATATAATAGAGCTAACCAAATGCACTCACAATGGTTACTGTAACACCATTGATCACTATTCATATTTGGGCACTATATCAACACGAGGTACTTTAACACCATGTTTTGTTTTTATGTGTAACTTTAATATGTTCATTTCTTCCTTTTGCTTGTTTTTAAAACTATTTTTTAGGGATTTCATATTGATAACTGCTATCATGGTCTGAGTTTGGAAGGTCGAGGTCAGATTTTTTGATTTGAATAATAGCTATATAAAATGCATAATAAATATCTATTGATTTGTTGAATTCGAATTTAGTTTCTAGAGAATTAATATCAAGGACTATATTTATAAGAAAAAGATACATTTTCCAGTTGAGTGTAAAACCTAATGTTATTGAAAAAACAATGGAATTTGTTAGACAGACAAGTTTAGGGAGTTGCACATCTTGCGTTGTGTAAGATCCCAACCTTTTTTGGAGTTGACTTTGGCTTGTTTTTAGGTACTATTTTGTCCTTATTTGGGTACTTTTTTGTTTGGGTTGTAACTTGGGGTGTTCTTGGGTGAATTTTGAGAAAAATTGAAGGAAAGTGGTATGTGCACGATTGACGTACAATTAGAGAAAACTGTGCGCCCCAACCTAGCAAACCGTGCAACCCTGGACAGTGGGGGTTCACACAACTCACACGGTTTTTCAAACTGTTCACCCTAAAAGGAAAAACTATGCACCCCTAAAATAACGAGTGCACGGTTGGCACACAGTTAGGGAAAATCGTGCATCCCTGCCCCGGAAACCGTGCACAATTTTTAAAGTGGTTTGAAAATTAGTTTTTAATTCCCCAAAACCCTCGAAACTCACCCATTTCGACCCAAACTCGAACCCTTATGATTTTGGATGGTTTTAGAGCTTTCCAGAGGAATTCCATGGTCATCCAACCTCTGTTCTTCATGATTTGAAGCCCAGATCGAAGATATTCTCCTTTCCCAGTAAGTGGATCCTATCTCGTTGCTTTCCCGTTCATCCTTATTCCTTCTCTCATTCTTTTAGTGGGAAGTAATCTTCTATTTTTTCTAGGTCTAGATTTAGAATTAAAGAGATCTTGTTTTGTTGATATTGATTAGGGTTTTGAGATTCGGATCTAGATCTACGTCGCTCTGCTGCTCAATTTTTGGGGATTTATGTTGGGCGACTGTTCATCAATGAATTGAGGTAGGTGATTTAATATTCAATTATCATAATAGTGATTTTGATATATATATGCATGTTTTCAGATTGCTAATGTTCTTTAGAAGTTCAAATTCCTAAATTGATTTAATTAATGTGGCTAATTGATTATTTGGATTTATTTTTGAAATTGATGATTAATTTGGGAGTTAATTATGAGACTTAGGGGATGTCCATTTAGATAATTAATTGGGGAATTAATTATGAGGTTTAGGGGATGTCTATTTAGATAATTAATTAGAGGATTAATTATGAGATTTAGAGATTTGTGATTTAGATAATTAATCGAGAGATTAATTACCAGATATTAAGATATATGATTTGAGATAATTAATGGTAGATTAATTATGAGATATTGATATCATGAGTCAAGATAATTAATGGTATAATTAATTATGAGATAGGGGTTATTGCTTTGAGATAATTAATTATAAAATTAATTATGTGATATTGGGATGGTTGACTTGAGATAATTAATAGATGAATTAATTAATGAATTTGACATACTTAATTAATTGGGGAATTAATTAAGGGTATTTATGTGATAAACTAATTGTTTAATTAGTAATGAAATTGATGTTGAACAATTAATTGATGAATTAATTATGTGTAAAGGAATGAGAACATGATCATTCTAAATTGAGAAGTATAATTGGTAACATGGTTGTCACGACCCGTCCTCGGGGCCCGTGCCGTGACTACCCCAAGCCCGCCTTCCATAGGCCAGGGGCTGGCGACTAGCACCAAAGGCATAAAAATCCCGATAACTGGGAAGACATTGCCTTTATAAAAGAAAACAAGCACCACAGAGTACATGCGGAAGAAGTAAACACTAAGTAAAAACTGAGTACAACAGTAAGTGCGGAAAGTAAAAAGGGGCCGGAAATACAAGCCCAACTGTAAAGTACAACTCGAAAGGGAAAACATCAACTGAAAAGTAAAGCTGCTACGCCGAGCTGTCCACTGGAAATTCCACCTGAAGGGTGGGTACAAGTAGCTCCTCTGCTCCTCAGGTCCCACCGTCCGCTCCGAGTATGTCTCGCCCAGTGGTCCACCTCCGGGTACCGCCTCGTCGTCACGTCCACCTCTGGGTACCGCCTCGTCGTGAGGTCCTCCTCCGGGTACCGTCTCTTCGTATAGTCCACCTCCAGGTACTATCCAGTCCTCGAACACTCGGCTTCTGTCAGCACTGCCCGTCGTCTGCAACCAACACAACGAGGTGCGGGCATAGCCCGTGCAGGGGTGAGTATAACGATACTCAGTAGGGACCCCGAGACCCTCAAGGTCTCAGTAAACCAACAAGGATAACCACAAAGAAGATCTCAACAGATAACCTCTACTTAGATATATGCCCATACATATACCTAAGTTATCAAGTAACCCATCTCAATCATGAGGAAACACAAGGATTGTGAAATCAACGGATAACCACTACCCGGGTATATGCCCATACATATACCTAAGTTAGCAAGTGACCCATCTCAATCATGAGGTAAACACAAGGTCAAAAGTCTCAGCTCAAACCAGGATTTTCACTATCGAAACCGTAACTGCTGAAGAGCTCCGTCTCTGGAGTGTACAATGGTCCTATCACGACTCCGAGGTACTGCTCACTAACCTAAGACTACTGAAGAACTCCACCCATCGAGTACTGCGGGCCAGCTGCTACAACCAAGCGCTCCCATGTGCTGCTACAACCAAGCGCACCTCTGTCGTGGGTCTGCCGCTACAACCAAGCGCTCCCATGTGCCGCTACAACCAAGCGCACCTCTGTCGTGGGTCTGCCGCTACAACCAAGCGCTCCCATGTGCCGCTACAACCAAGCGCACCTCTGTCGTGGGTATGCCGCTACAACCAAGCGCTCCCATGTGCCGCTACAACCAAGCGCAACTCTGTCGTGGGTCTGCCGCTACAACCAAGCGCTCCCATGTGCCGCTACAACCAAGCGCACCTCTGTCGTGGGTATGCCGCTACAACCAAGCGCTCCCATGTGCCGCTACAACCAAGCGCAACTCTGTCGTGGGTCTGCCGCTACAACCAAGTGCTCCCATGTGCCGCTACAACCAAGCGCACCTCTGTAACACACCGAGTCGTTCGATCAGCAGTCGTCGGGTCTCAGCCAGCTACACGGTCTCCGTACTCCGCACGCTCGTCACTGGGAGGGTCCGCTCCACGAGCTACAGGTCGATACTCCAAGTATCTCAAAGTCCCATTAAGAAGTATCTCAAAGGAACGCCACGTCATAGGGGTCTCAACGCAACAGACGGCGCGTCAATCGGACGCCCGGTCTGTGAGTTATTAGCCTTTTCGTCCCAGGGGCCCGGTTGGTTTCGTGAGCAAACCAAACCCGGCCGTATCTCAAATGTACCCCGAACTCTCATAGGGTAAACTCATAGGGACCGTTTCTCAACGCGATCACCAACGCTGCTGACGGTTCGTCAAACAGACGTTCTGTCAGAAAGATATCAGCTTTTCCGTTCCAGGGGCCCGGTTGGATTTCGGTGCGATCCAACCCGGCCACTATCCATCTACATCCAAAACTCGGGCGGAGGATGCCAAAAGTTCCGTATCGTCAACAGGAACTCAACGCAACAGACGGTGCGTCAATCGGACGCCCGGTCTGAGAGTTATTGGCTTTTTCGTCTCACACTCACCTTGGGAAACTTCCCAGGAGGTCACCCATCCTGATCACTACTCTAGGCCAAGCACGCTTAACTATGGAGTTTTAACCACGTAGGCTCCCGAAAAGAAAGGTGCACCTTGAGTATAGTATACCGAAACGACCGTCTCGATCCAAGGATCGCGTTGCCGCTGACGACGAGTCGTTTGGAGGCCCGTAGCCCAAGATACGGGCATTTTACCAAACCGCTCGGTAACGGGGGTTTCGGGCCCGGGCCGTCCCGGCCCGAGACCCCCCGGATGGCCCGAACCGGGTCGACCCGCCCTGGACGGGGTCGACCCGGCCCGACACAGCTCGGCGCGGCGCGGCGCGGCGCGGCCCGGCTCGGCGTGGCCCGGCGCGGCGAACCGGCCAGGCGCGCCGGTTCGGCGCAAGGCAGCGCGCAAGGCGCGCTGCCAGCTTGGCCGAAGGCCGAGCTTGCTGGAAACGGGGGGCCGCCTGCCCCCCCTTTGTGAAACCGGCCCCCCTCATAATGGGGGGTCGAATAACTGCCCGGGGGAATTAAATTCCCCCGGTTTCCACCAACCCGGCCGGCCCGACCTGGCCGGCCGGCTTCTTGTCAACTGGACCGGCTTCTTTCCACGGCGCGGCGCGACGGCGCCGCGCAATAATTTCCTTGTGATTCCCGCGTGGTGCGACGGCACCACGCTATCTCGTTTCATCCGCAAGAAACATTCAAGAACAAAGGAGGGGGTTTCGGCCGTGTTTGTGCGGTCTGGTCCCCCTCTCGTTAGACGATAACACTTAAACGTTCATCCTCAAGTTTGTCATGCTAGAACCAAGAACGGAAAATAATTAAATAAAGCAACAACAAACCCCTACCTCGCTTTTCGTTATGTGTTGACGAAGTCGCGGAAAGGCGGCGGCGATTCGTCGACATCGGAAAAGAGAAGCCGTTGACGACGTCGGCGTTCTTCGTGAAAGGCGCTCCCTTCTTTATTCCGGAAGGAGTGGGAAGGAGGCATCCAAGAAGGGATCGACGTTGGAAACTTCACGTTCTTCTTTGGAAAAGGCATTCTTCGTCGAGAAGACGTTGTTCCATGTTTGGAGATGTCCTTCGTGTTTTTCGTCGAGGGTGGAATTCTCTTCAATCCTTCCATGACTCTATCACAAAGATTTAGCCAACCCCAAACAATAAAACAACACACCTTACTATAGGGTTAGCTTAATGAATTCAAAATAATTCAAATTCATTAAGTTACATCCTTCATTAATGGGTGGAGAGGCTCCAAAATTAATGAAGGTGGAAGTGAAGAGTCACATTTAATTGGGGGGGTTCAAGGGAGTTAAGGAGTTTAAGGAGTTAGGAATTTGAGGGGTTTTGGCACATTAAGTGCAAGGGAGTTTAAAGGGGGTAGAAGAGAGTTAAGGGGAAGGTGAAGGGTTGGGGCTCGTGTGGGCCCCACCTCACCTTAATCCTCACTTGGTTAGTTAGGAACTTGTGATTCCACCCCAACTTCCACACTTAGGATATAACCACTTAAGAAGATAAATAAAATTTGTAACACAAATTTTATTTTTCTTTACACTTAAACCACAACCTTAATAAACAACTGCTCCCAAGCAAACGCAACTCCAGGAAAGGCATTCCTAAGCAAAAACCGGCGCTACGGTTCCATCGGTGCCCTCGGAATTTGATTCCGGGCACCGGTTCAAAAGTTAGAAATTCCCGCTCGTTCGTTCACTGAACGTACCCGAGCCAAACTTCGGAAATTGATTCTGGGCACACCGGGCCTCGGAATCAGGTGCTGTCAGAAACTGTGTTCTTGTAAAATTCCAAAGAAAATTAAGAAAAAAATTTCCTTGAAATTTCCGGATCTTTACAATGGTCATTGTACTTTTGAGTAAAGGAATAAGAACATGATCATTCAATTGAGAAGTACAAATTGTAACATGGTCATTGTACTTGTGAGTAAAGGAATGAAAACATGATCATTCGATTGAGAAGTATAAATGGTAACATGGTCATTGAACTTGTGAGTAAAGGAATGAGAACATGGTCATTCTATTGAGTAGTAAGAATGATAACATCGTCATCTTACTTGTGAATTTAATATGGGTAACATGGGCAATCAAGTATGAATTAAAGAATGGTAGAAAATGTACTCTGAGATATGACCTCACCTGAGAATTCTTCGGGCTCCGGCATGAGCCGAAGTAGGTACTGAGATATGATATCACCTTTTAATACTTCGGTCTCTGGGAGGATTTGAAGCATATATTAAGATATGATATTACCTAGAAACACTTTGGGATTCGGCATGAGTCGAAGCATACATTGAGGTATGGGTGTCCCCGAGAACCCTGGAGTACACGTGGTTAAATAAAGATTAATTGTATAATGTGATAACTGTTTATTTATGTATTATGTTTATTTCTTTATATAACTACACACACTATTATTGATTGGATTTGTTTTAAACATCATTGGTGGTGACCTACTGAGTCGTACTCTCACATTACTCGGTCCACCTAATCAGTACCCAAATAGACTTTATTGTTGCAAGACAGGTTAAGAGAAATGGCCCTGTGTTAGATGGATAAGTTGGGATGAAGTTTGGATGAGAGAACTAGACGTGGTTCAGGACCTGCTTGGGAGTCTTCAGTGTCTTTATTTTCAGTTTTCATTTTAGACACTTGACACATACATTAGCATGACATGTTTTCTTCTTTAGTTGGATATTGTATTTCCTACATTGTTTATCTTGAGATATTGATATTGTTTATGGTTATATATTCTTCTGTTATTTTTTATTATTTTTGTTGGTGTTTACTCTCATAAAAGAGGGTATAGTTTCCCCAGGATTGACTTATCAGACCCTCACTGCTAGTCGACAGCCTTTGGCAATGAGGAGGTGCGCTTGAGGTCACGTGGCGGTCCGACTCGAAGCATCGGTGTGTGGAACCTGGGTCGGGACGTTACAAAGTGGTATCAGATGATATTTCTTTTTTTTCTTTGTCTTACTATTTGGGAAAGGTAGACATGAGATTAAGAAGAGTCGAGGCTTGGTTATGAGCTCGTGCATGAGAGTTGCAAACCCATGAATAGGGGAAAACCTAAGTACTTAGGGTGAGATCGTTGTTATTGCAGTTTGTTACAGTTGAATATTATTTGACCTTGGGTAACACATTTGTTGTGTGATGTGATTATTATTTCTGAAAATTGATGAAAATTTACTTGTGGCCCGGTATGAAATGAGAGTTGATTCTTCATGTCATTCTAGGCACTCAAGATTATTTTGTGACATGTATCATTTTAGGCACGCACGGGAAAACGAATTTTGGGTAAGTTGATGAACATAGACCATTTTTCCTTGCCTATGAAATTGAACTGAAAAATGGTGTCTAATAGGAGTTGAAAATGGTAAAATTATGTAATGATGTGAATAAAGGGGTGTCTATTAGAATGTGAATAATGAGAATGAAAATACCCTTTGATAACCAAGAACTAGGTGTAGGATGGTTAAGGGTAGTGTTTGCGCCTCAGTTTTGACCGCGTGGTGAGATTTGGGAAAAACACTTGTCGTGTCTTGTTATGATATTCCCTCTTACGTAAATGTGATGAGTTGTGTTATGAGTCCTAAGACATCTGTTTGGCATTGTAGAGAATATGCCTCTATAACGATGCTTGTTGAGAGGACGACCAGGGGCATGGTTAATAATGATCCTCCAATGATGGAACCTAAGGCACCGATCGTGCTGGGTGAGGAAGCAGGGGAGCAGTTTCGAGAGAACTTTGCTCGCTTTATGCAATTCATGGGAAGAGACCTAGGGCGGGTTAAGAAGACCATGTTTGACATGATGAGGGAGTTTTAGTTGCAGCACCCTCCGACTTTTACTGGAGAGGGTGGACCTGAGGGAGTTGAGTTCTGGGTTGAGTCCATCGAGATGATACTTGGCCATTTGGAGACTCATGCTGAGAGGAGGGTCAAGTTGGCTGCTTATATGCTATGAGGATTAACGAAATACTAGTGGGATGTTCAGGTGCAGACTGGATAGATTGACGGTATGTTATGGAAGGACTTATTAGAGTGGTTCTTGGAGCACTTCCATCCAGAGGCACTGAGGTAGGAGAGGGAAATAGAGTTCATGCGAATGACTTAGGGGAGCATGTCCGTGATTGATTATGTTGGATGATTTACTGACCTAAAATGCTTTTCTCCAGCTTTGATAGGAGATGAGATAGCTACAACAAGACGTTTTCAGGACAGAATTAAGTGAAAGATTAATTCCCAAGTTAACCTCTTTCGATTAAAGAAGTTTACTGAGGTGGTGGATCAAGCTCTCATAGCTGAGGGGAACCTGAATGAGGCTTCCAGTGCTAGACAGATAATTGCGATTAGACAACTAGGAGGTGCAACTTATGAGAGCAGAAAGTGTCATTATGAGAACTTTAGTCAAGGTAGTGGAAAGCTGGGTGGTCAGACAAGAGGGTCAGTTGTACAAGACCTTACTAAAGTGATCTTCTATCAATGTGGTAGGCCAGGTCACTCTCGCCAAAACTGTCCTCGACCACCAGTGGAGTGCAGATCTCATGAAAAGATGGGACATCTATAGAAGTTTTGCAGGACACAATGACAGACGGTAAGTGATGGAGGAGCTAGACAGAAATAGGGTGCAGGAAGCGGATCTTCTGCACCATATCATCCTGGTAGCTAGAGTTCTACTAGCCAAGGTGGTAGAGGCGCTGTGCGTGGTGCTTTTGGGCAAGAGCGCCCATATCAGCAGAGCGATGCAACTCAGGGGAGTCAGACTGCATCACATGGAATAGGGGCATGACAACTCCATGCGGTACATCCTATACTTATGGATAGAGATCCTGGACCTTCGACTGTGAGAGATACTATTCTTATAGCTTCTACTAGTGTCTTATTTGATATTGGTGCCTCTCTTTCATTTATACCTGCAAAACTTGTTAATGGTTTGAGCATGGCGGTGGAGTTTGTGAGTGGGGTGATGACTATAGATACACTGTTGGGAGTGCGGTCTAGAGACATCTATTTGTGCAAAGGATGTTCTCTCAAAATTGGGGAGTATCATTTTCTATGGGATCTCTATATTCTTAATATGTCAGGTTTCAACCTAATTATGGGTATGGAATGGTTAGTCGCATGCCAAGCCCACATTGATTATTATCGTAGGAGAGTGGCATTTATGTCTCCTAAGGGTGACAATTACATTCACCGTGGGGAGTGGGATATCCATGCAGGCCGAGCATGGCCAATCACTTAGCAACTAAGAGAGCTCACAACCTGTGTTGCTAGTCTTTTGTTAGATGATGGAGGTGTGAAACCTGACTTTTTTCCACCAGTAGTGGAACTCTTTCAGGATGTGTTTCCTGAAGACTTCTTAGGGCTGCCACCCAGAGAGATGTGGAATTCACTATTGAGCTCATGTCGGGGGCTGAGCCAGTATCTATACTACCGTACAAAATGCCACCGAAAGAGCTTCAAGAGCTCAAGACTCAACTATAGGAGTTGGATGATAAGGGATTTATCTATTCGAGTACGTTGCCTTGGGGATCACCTGTGTTGTTTGCAAAGAAGGATGATGAGAGTTTACACTTATGTGTTGATTACCAGAAGTTGAACAAGATGAATATAAAGAACCGATATTCTCTTCTGCGTATCGATGATCTATTTGACCAGTTGAGAGTATCTTGTGTGTTCTCAAAGATTGACTTGAGATCGGGGTATCATCAACTGAGAGTTCAGACTTCTGATATACCGAGGACTATTTTTAGAAGTAGGTATGACCTATATGAGTTCTTCGTAATTTCATTTGGGTTGAAGAACACACCAGCAATGCTTATGGCGTTGATGAAAAAAATCTTCCATTCGTACCTAGATTAGATTGTAGTGGTGTTTGTGGACGACATCTTGGTGTGCTCCAAGACTCATGACGATCATGCCCAACATCTTGACATCATCCCGAGTTCACTGAGAGAGCATCAAATATAAGTCAAGATATCTAAGTGTCAGTTTTAGATCGATCAGGTACACTTCTTGAGACACATCATCTCAGAGGAATGTGTGTCGGTAGATCCAGAGAAGGTTCAGGTAGTGGTTTCTTGGGAGTAGCTCAAGAACATATTCGATATCCATAGATTTCTAGGGTCAGATGGATATTATCAGAGATTCATCTAGGAATTTTCCCATCTGACAATGTCGATTTTGGGCTTGACTAAGAAACAGATAAAGTTTGAATGGTTGGAAGCTTGTGAGAATGCCTTCCAAGAGTTGAAGAAGCATTTGAGATCGACACCAATATTGATCCTACCTAAGCCAGGTGAGGAGTATATAGTGTATTGTGATGCTTTTGGGATTAGACTTGGAGCAGTGTTGATGCAGGGAGATTGAGTCATAGCGTATGGGTATCGACAGTTGATACCACATGAACAGAACTACCCTACGCATGACCTCTAGTTGACAAAAATGGTTTATGCTTTGAAGTGTTGGAGACATTATTTGTTGGGAGATAATTTTATAATGTATACAAATTACAAGATCTTAAAATACATCTTTTCGCAGAGAGACTTGAATCTCTGACAGTGGAAACAGGTAGAGTATATGTAGTCATTCGATTTTGAGCTGGCATATACGCCTGGGAATAGAAACAGTGTGGATGACATTTTGAGCAGGATAATTCAGACTCAGGCAGTTCAGGAGTCTAGCACTGAGTGGAAGATGGCGACTTTGCTGGCTGAGAGGCATGTGGTGGTTCAAGAGAATCAGAAGCAGATGACTCTCGTATCAGTTTCAATGGAGTCTACACTTTTGATCCGAATTAGATACAAATGGTATGAAGATCCAGAGTGTTTGACATTGAGGGAAGGCCTTGAAGGTGGAGAGTCACCTTCAGATTGGAGAATAGATGAGGATGAGATCATCTATGTCAGGAATCGGTTGTTGTGCCTGTGAGTATGCGAGAGGATCTAATGTGGTAATTTCATGCCTCGAAGTGGGCGGTACATCTAGGTGTGACCAAAATGTACCGTGACCTTCGATGGTAGTTTTGGTGGCTAGACAAGAAAAAGGAGGTAACAGGGTTCGTGACACGATGCTTCACTTGTTAGCAGGTGAAGATGAAGTATCAACGACCTGATAGTTTGCTACAGCCGTTAGAAAATCTGGAATGGAAGTGGGATGATGCAACTATGGATTTTGTGGTGGGTCTTCCAAAGACACCAAGTAAGAATGAAGCTATTTGGGTTATTGTGGATCGACTGATGAAAGTAGCACATTTATTTTCTATACGAGAAACTTTCTTAGTGGAGTAGCTGAGAGATTTGTATGTTCGGGAGATAGTCCATCTGCATAGGGTGCCGTGAACTATATTTTTATATCATGACTCACGTTTCACTTCATGCTTCTAGAAGGGCTTATCGAAGGCGCTCAGTGCATAGGTATTGTTGAGTATGACCTTCCACCCATAGAAAAATGGGCAATCAGAATGTACTATACAGGTGCTTGAGGATATGCTGTGGGCATGTGTTCTTGACTTCGGTGGGTCTTGGGAGAAGCACTTGGCTTTAGTGGATCCTATAACAATAGTTATCAGACAACTATACAGATGACACCATATGAGACTCTTTATGGTAGGCTGTGTAGATCACCTCTATGTTGGATGGAGGCAGGTGAGTCAGAGTTGTTGGTACTGAGTCTTGTGCAGGAGACATCAGAGAAGGTTCAACTAATTCAAAAATGTATGGCTACGACTCAGAGTAGGCAGAAGTCGTATGCTGACAGATGAAGACAACCCCTAGAGTTTATAGAGGGTGATCGTCTATTACTTCGTCTGTTACCTAGGTTGGGTCACCGCAGGATACAGTCGTAGGGAAAGTTAGCGCCTAGGTTTGTTGGACCATTTGAGGTAGTGGAGAGAATCGGGCCGGTGACGTACCGATTGACTCTACCATAGAAATACAATGCTATGCATGACATTTTTCATGTGTTACAACTACTTTTGTATCACCCCGACCCTTCTCATGTGATCGATGTGGACAATGTTGATCTTGAGGTAGATGCATCCTTTGAGGATCATCCAATACGTGTGTTGGATCGTAGTGAGAAAGTGTTGTGGGGAAGGATCGTACTGGTAGTTCGTATATTATGGAAACATGGGCGCGTGCATAAGGAGACATGGGAAAGGGAAGCCGATATGTGGGCTCAGTGACTCAATCTTTTTGGCTCAGAATTTTAGAGATATTTGGGAGTGCAACTCGAGGAAAAGCTGTTATAAGGTGGGGAGATTGTAAGATCCCAAAATTTTTTGGAGTTGAATTGGGTTTATTTTCAGGCACTCTTTTGTCCTCATTTGAGTAATTTCTGTTTGGGTTGTAAATTGGGGTGTGTTTGGGTGAATTTTGAGAAATATTGAAGGAAAGAGAGTTATGCATGGTTGTCACATGGTTAGAGAAAATCGTGCAACTCTGAAAAGTGGGGGTTCGTACGACTGGTGCACGGTTTGTCAAACCATGCACCCTAAAAGGGAAAAACTGTGCGCCCCTAAAACAACGGGCACACAGTTGGCACACAGTTAGAGAAAATAGTGCGCCCCTGTCCAGGAAACCGTTCACAATTTTTAATGTGGCCTGAAAATTAGTTTTTAATTCTCCCAAACCCTCTAAACTCACCCATTTCGACCCAAACTCAGACCCTAATGATTTTGGATGGTTTAGAGATTTCTGGAGGGATTCCAAGGCCGTTCGACCTTTGTTATTCGCAATTTGAAGCCCGGATCTAATATCTTCTCCTATCTCGGTAAGTGGATCATATCCCATTGCTTTCCCATTCATCCTCCTTCCTTTGTTGTTCTTTTGGTGGCAATAAATTTTCTGTTTTTCTAGATCTAGATCAAGATTTGGTGAATCTAGATCTAGGATTGTGGATCTCGATTTAGAATTAAACAGATATTTTTTGTTGATATTGATTTGGGTTTTGAGATTCAGATCTAGATCTATGTCATTGTGTCGGAGAATTTTTGGGGATTTTCGTTGGGTGACCATTCGTCAACAAATTGAGATAGGTGGTCTAATATTCAATTCCCATAATCATGATTTTGATATGTGTATGCATGTTTTAGGATTCCTAGCGTTCTTTAGCAATTCAAATTCCTAAATTGATTTAGTCTGAAGTGCCCAGATCAGTGTGAATCACTGAGAGGGGGAGGGGGTGAATCAGTGATCCCTTAAAACTTTTTACTAATTGATTCTTTATCAATTAAACCTCTATGGCTGGTTAAAGCCTCGATCCACTCTTCTTGTATCTCTCAACCTTTCCCGGATAATGCAGTAATGAAAAGGCACAGGACACAAGGATTTACAAGGTTCGGCACCAAAGGCCTACATCCTTGCCATGCTCTCCCAGCATGGATTCTCCCATTATAACTTGTTAGAATTACAATGGTCGATACAGAGTCCCACTGTATCTCTCCTGAGTCCCACAGGAGGGTCTTTATACTGCGTCCCACAGTGTTACCAGAGTCCCACTGGCCTGCTCCAGAATCCCACTGAAGACTTCTTCTCCCTGAGTCCCACAGGGTCTTCTTCTGGCTCCTCGAGTCACACGAGTAGCTCTTCTTCTTGTTCAGCTCTTCAAGTATCTTCAGCAGTCTGGGATAAAGACTGCTGGCCTTGCTCTGTACCTCTGATCACTTGTGATGATCAGGTCTTCTCGTCTTGCTCAGGATTTATCTCCTTCTTCTTAGGATGACCTGGCCTCTCTTCAGCTACTGAATACTCAGACAATTGATATCTTTAACTTCAGTCTGGTCCAGTCTCACTTCACTTCAACATCATGCACTGAGTGCATGGCAACTCTTCATCTTCATGCACTGATAGCATGGGTTCTCAAATCTCTTCAAGATCTTCAAGTCTTGGACTCCTCAGATGCACACCACTGATTTAGTACTGTTCACGTGTGCACGTGCATGCATGCATGCATGCACTGTCTTGTTATTCTTCTAGGTGCAGTAAACCCTCAAAGGGTGTAATCAATTATAGCACACACCTTCTTCCTCCTTCACACACTTTATCCAATTTGTTTACACACTTAGAGTGTGTTCTACTTTAGTGTGGGTCACTTCTTATTTCTTCTAAGTGTATACACACTTCTTAGTGCACACACTTAGGTTCGGCCTTCACTTGTTAAGCACACACAAATTCTTCACTTTGCACACACACTTGAATGAGTTCTTCTTTGTTGTGGCCAACACTTCATTTCTTGCACACACCCAAGGCTACGGCCTCTTTGTTAATTTTGCACACACTTGAGTTTGGCCTTCACACTTCTTGTTGCATGCCCTTAAATGGCCGTAGGGTGTTCCTCTTCAATTTGCACACACACACACTCAAATGAGGTGTGGTCTTCACTTCACCCACACAAGGCTACGACCTTTCACTTCCTTTGCACACAAGACTTGTTCTTTTATTCTTCTTTGCACATACCCAAGCCAAAGGCTACGGCCTTCTTCTAGTTCTTTTTGCACACAAAGGCACAAAGGCCTCGGCCTTCCTTCTTCACCTCTCACACACACAAAGTGTGGTGTACTCCTTATGCACACAAACAGCCACGGCCTTCCTTGCTTCTTTGCACACACTAAGTGTTCTTCACGTTTCACACACTAGTGTTCAAGCCTTGGCCTCCTACCTCTTTTTGTACACATACTGCCCGTAGGGTGTCTTCTTCTTCACTTGGCACTCAAAGGGTGCAAGGGCTCGGCCTTCCTCCACTATTCCACCCGAACACTAAAGAAGTCGCGCAAGGGGTGCGACCAACCTCTCTTCTATCGCGCAGGCACTTGGGTGCACAAGGCAGCGCACAAGTCCTCGGGTGTGCAAGCCTCAAGAGTGCAAGACACCTCAACCACGGGGCGCGCAAGAGCTACTGCCCCGGGTTCTTCCTGCCGCGCAAAGGGATAGCGCGCAGGGGACTCCTTCCCTTCACCTCTTTCGCGCAAGGGGTGCGCGAAAGGAACTCCTTCGGGCCTCGGGTGGCACCGAGAACAACAGCCCAACAATCGTCAGATGTACATGGAGAATGTTTCAACCACAATTTCCAATACCACTTAGTGAATCTCCTAAGTGACATGCATCTTAGTACCATGGCCATTCTCCTTCACCACCAACACCATCACAACCTTTGGCATTCATATCTTGACAATTCTTGACATCCATTCATTCTAAGACAACAACATGTCTCATTGACAACAAATGCAACACAGTGCACTTCAATCTCCCCCTTTGTATTTGTTGTCAATACACTCCTTCAGCACATATGAATGGGTCAATATGTGTGCCAATATTTTCTCCCCCTTATTGGCAATCAAATGCAAAGGTGTGGTGTGGTTCACTTTCAAAAATATCTTCCTCCCTTTGAATAGCATCTTCTTGAAAATCACTAAGTGAGGGATGATGCCACATGTTCTTCTTTAGCAAAGAACCTTTAGTAAATCAACTCTAAGTCTACTTGGGCTAACCCGGTGTAGAAAACAAGAGTGATGTAACCAAGGTACTCAATGCTGTCCAACATTCACAATACATGTGAGATCATGCTTAGGGGTTGAATTTTTTCAGATATTCAATGAATTGCTGAATCCTGCACATACTTCACAAAACTCATTAGAAAGTTCAGGTGCAAAGATAAAGCTCCCCCTTTCATCCATTTGTCTTCAATCAATACTCCCCCTTAATTGTCATGATGAATGCAATTAAGAATCAAGGGATGAAAGTATGATTGGAATACCTTCACTTTTCTCAAGATGGTATTAATCTCAGAATCCCATCTTCTTCAGATTGGCTCCCCCTCAAGGGGTGCACTCCATTCTGTCCAAACCATCCTCCAGATGAGAATGATCATCATCTTCAATTCCCTGCAATGTTAGCACATGTATATACCAAGAGTATAAGGGAATAAGATGGAACCTCCTTGGTTCATCAATGTGAACAACAAGGTTGAGAAGATTCTCTCAACCGAGATGTCCCATTTTCACCAGTCTTCACACTTGCACATTTGATCTTCATTGATGATTGTGCTGGTGTGGTTCTCAAAACATCTTCATGTGAAACCTTCTTCTTCCCTTTTTCTTTAGCAATTGCCAGAACTTTATCTTCATCTTTTTGCAGATCTTTGGCAAGTTGCAACTGATTTGGCCATATGACTAACGAGTCATTTGGAAGTGTGGCCTCAGTTTTGGAAGTTCCACATGGTTCCTTAGATGCTGTTAAGCTACCTTTCTTAGGCAACTTGTTTTCAATCAATCCCTTCTTCTTCTTCTGGATTGATTGTCTTTTTGAGTCCAGTCTGCTTCTATTTAATTTCATGGATTCTTTACAAAGATCCATGATATGACCTTTCTTTCCACAGTAGAAGCATGTCTTCTTGGTGGCTCTTCTTGATGCATCACCCTTCTTGGATTTAGACTCCAAGGACTTCTCTTCATTCTTCAAACTCTTCTTGGGAGCATCTTCCACTTTCTTCTGCTTGCTTCCCAAGGTCTCTCTCTTAGCCAGGTTCAATGATCTTCTCTCCTCTTTAGCTCTGGATACAGTTGGAGATTGACATGTATCTCTTTGACCACTTTTGCAAACATCCCAGATGTTGTCAAGTAATCCAAATCTGTTAGCAGTAAACAGATGTCTCTGGACCTGTGGATGCTGCTTCTTTTCTTCTGGCTTGCTCCCCCTAGGCATGGGCTTCCTCTGTGCTTTGGCATTCAGTGGATTGTACCAACAATCCTTTGCACAATGCCCATACTTGTTACAACACCAACATTGACCCACAAATCTTGACCTCTTGAGTCCTTCTGATTGTAGGGTACTTTTCTTGACTTGTTGTGCTGTTTCAGGAGAGCTCTCTTTCTTTACTGTCTTCATCCATATTTGTTTGGAATTATTCTTCCATCCTGCACTTTTTGTGGAAACACAATTAGAAGCATCAGTACAAGATGGTATGGATGGTACCTTCTTTCTAGAAGATGTTGCACTTTTATTAGAGGATGTCTTTCTCTTAGAATCATCCTGCTCAAAGCATACTTGAGTAGCAACATGTCTTCTTCCAGCTGACTGGGAGGATTCAGCTTTGGGTGATTGCAGATTTTTCAATATCACCTCTAGTTCTAAGCATTTCATATTGAGGGAGTTCTTCTCATCCTCAACAAATCTTAGCCTACCTTCCCATTTTTCTTCCAGCTGTTTCATCTGGTCTTCATGCACTTTCTTCATTTCTTATAATGAATTGTCAAGCTCCTTCACCCTGTTTACTTTGTCTTCAAGTTGAGCATCTCTGACAATCATTGACACTTTGTGCAACTTCTCCAGTGCATGGAAAACATCTTTGATCATTATCAAAAATATTTCTTTCTCAAAAGAGCTCCTTTGCAATTCTTCACAGGTATCTTCATATCTTTCATTGCAAAGGGAAACAGTTTCATCTTTGGCATTCACCAGCCTTCTGAGAGTGTTGGTTATGCCAACCCTTTTAGCCAGCTGATCTTCCATAGCATTAGCTTCTTCTTCTAGCTGTAATTTTTCTTCTTGAAGATCATGGATGCCTGTAACTATACACTTTGCCACTTCCATGGGAACTGTCTTCTGAAGATATTTGAGTGCACTCTGAAGATCATTTATTGTTTCAACTTCATCACAGCTAGGACAGGCTTCATCAGAAGAATGATAAAAGGAATTGTCATCTGATGTGACTTTCACATTTCTTTCCATAGAAGGAGTTTCTCTGATTGCAGCAACCTTCTTCTTCATCTTCTTGGCCTGTTTCTTCTTTCTATTTTTCTGAGTCTTGGAAGATATCTCCATTTGAGGCTGGTCGCTCGTTTCCTCAACTCTGCACTTCATAAAGACTCTCTTGGATCTTTTAGAGGTAACCTCCCTCTAATACCAATTGAAGTGCCCAGATCAGTTTGAATCACTGAGAGGGGGAGGGGGTGAATCAGTGATCCCTTAAAACTTTTTACTAATTGATTCTTTATCAATTAAACCTCTATGGCTGGTTAAAGCCTCGATCCACTCTTCTTGTATCTCTCAACCTTTCCCGGATAATGCAGTAATGAAAAGGCACAGGACACAAGGATTTACAAGGTTCGGCACCAAAGGCCTACATCCTTGCCATGCTCTCCCAGCATGGATTCTCCCATTATAACTTGTTAGAATTACAATGGTCGATACAGAGTCCCACTGTATCTCTCCTGAGTCCCACAGGAGGGTCTTTATACTGCGTCCCACAGTGTTACCAGAGTCCCACTGGCCTGCTCCAGAATCCCACTGAAGACTTCTTCTCCCTGAGTCCCACAGGGTCTTCTTCTGGCTCCTCGAGTCACACGAGTAGCTCTTCTTCTTGTTCAGCTCTTCAAGTATCTTCAGCAGTCTGGGATAAAGACTGCTGGCCTTGCTCTGTACCTCTGATCACTTGTGATGATCAGGTCTTCTCGTCTTGCTCAGGATTTATCTCCTTCTTCTCAGGATGACCTGGCCTCTCTTCAGCTACTGAATACTCAGACAATTGATATCTTTAACTTCAGTCTGGTCCAGTCTCACTTCACTTCAACATCATGCACTGAGTGCATGGCAACTCTTCATCTTCATGCACTGATAGCATGGGTTCTCAAATCTCTTCAAGATCTTCAAGTCTTGGACTCCTCATATGCACACCACTGATTTAGTACTGTTCACGTGTGCACGTGCATGCATGCATGCATGCACTGTCTTGTTCTTCTTCTAGGTGCAGTAAACCCTCAAAGGGTGTAATCAATTATAGCACACACCTTCTTCCTCCTTCACACACTTTATCCAATTTGTTTACACACTTAGAGTGTGTTCTACTTTAGTGTGGGTCACTTCTTATTTCTTCTAAGTGTATACACACTTCTTAGTGCACACACTTAGGTTCGGCCTTCACTTGTTAAGCACACACAAATTCTTCGCTTTCACACACACTTGAATGAGTTCTTCTTTGTTGTGGCCAACACTTCATTTCTTGCACACACCCAAGGCTACGGCCTCTTTGTTAATTTTGCACACACTTGAGTTTGGCCTTCACACTTCTTGTTGCATGCCCTTAAATGGCCGTAGGGTGTTCCTCTTCAATTTGCACACACACACACTCAAATGAGGTGTGGTCTTCACTTCACCCACACAAGGCTACGGCCTTTCACTTCCTTTGCACACAAGACTTGTTCTTTTATTCTTCTTTGCACATACCCAAGCCAAAGGCTACAGCCTTCTTCTAGTTCTTTTTGCACACAAAGGCACAAAGGCCTTGGCCTTCCTTCTTCACCTCTCACACACACAAAGTGTGGTGTACTCCTTATGCACACAAACAGCCACGACCTTCCTTGCTTCTTTGCACACACTAAGTGTTCTTCACGTTTCACACACTAGTGTTCAAGCCTTGGCCTCCTACCTCTTTTTGCACACATACTGCCCGTAGGGTGTCTTCTTCTTCACTTGGCACTCAAAGGGTGCAAGGGCTCGGCCTTCCTCCACTATTCCACCCGAACACTAAAGAAGTCGCGCAAGGGGTGCGACCAACCTCTCTTCTATCGCGCATGCACTTGGGTGCACAAGGCAGCGCACAAGTCCTCGGGTGTGCAAGCCTCAAGAGTGCAAGAGCACCTTGGGTGCAAGACACCTCAACCACGGGGCGCGCAAGAGCTACTGCCCCGGGTTCTTCCTGCCGCGCAAAGGGATAGCGCGCAGGGGACTCCTTCCCTTCACCTCTTTCGCGCAAGGGGTGCGCGAAAGGAACTCCTTCGGGCCTCGGGTGGCACCGAGAACAACAGCCCAACAATCGTCAGATGTACATGGAGAATGTTTCAACCACAATTTCCAATACCACTTAGTGAATCTCCTAAGTGACATGCATCTTAGTACCATGACCATTCTCCTTCACCACCAACACCATCACAACCTTTGGCATTCACATCTTGACAATTCTTGACATCCATTCATTCTAAGACAACAACATGTCTCATTGACAACAAATGCAACACAGTGCACTTCATAGTCAATGTGGTCAATTGATTAATTGGATTTATTATTGAAATTGATGATTAATTTGGGAGTTAATTATGAGACTAAGGGGCTGTCCATTCCAAAAATTAATTGGGTAATTAATTATAAGGTTTAGGGGTTGTTCGTTTAGATAATTAATTGGATGATTAATTATGAGATTTAGTGATTTGTGATTTAGATAATTAATCGTGGGATTAATTACAAGATATTAAGATATATGATTTGAGATAATTTATGATAGATTAATTATGAGATATTGATGTCATGAGTCGAGATAATTAATGGTAGAATTAATAATGAGATATTGGGGTTATTGCTTTGAGATAATTATTTGTAGAATTAATTATGTGATATTGGGATGGTTGACTTGAGATAATTAATTGATGAATTAATTAATGGGTTTCACGTACTTAATTAATTGAGGAATTAATTAAGGGTATTTATTTGAAAAACTAATTGTTGAATTATTAATGAAATTGATGTTGAAAAATTAATTGTTGAATTAATTATGTGTAAAGAAATGAGAACATGGTCATTCTAAATTCATAAGTATAAATGACAACATGGTCATTGTACTTTTGAGTAAAGGAATATGAACATGGTTAGTCAATTGAGAAGTATAAATGGTAACATGGCCATTCAATTGAGAAATACAAATGGTAATATGGTCATTGTACTTGTGAGTAAAGGTATGAGCACATGATCATTAAATTGAGAAATATAAATGGTAACATGGTCATTGTACTTGTGAGTAAAGGAATGAGAACATGGTTATTCTATTGAGAAGTAAGAATGGTAACATGGTCATCTCACTTGTGAATTTAATATGGGTGTTGAAACTCCGTTCTGTCAAAGAGTCTAAAAAATGACAAAGGGAATCCCCTTAGAAAGAAAAGGGGAAAATACATGAAGAAAATCAAGATTTGCAAAGGCATGAATTTTGGATCGCCTTAGTCAAACCAAAAGAGTGTCGGCGCGCAACCAACTTGCGCGCCCCAAAATGTCGCGCAACCTACTTGTGCGCCCAAATTACTTTTCACCCAAGGTCCCATATTTGCCTATAAATAGACCCTTGTGGTCTTCATTTGTATGGACGAATTTCCCTGAAACCCAATTGCTGCTCTGGTCACCCTACTACTTCGCCCCAGTCTTCCGAAACTTTCAAGGTAGTTCTTCAACACCTTGAGCGGAGGATTTAAGGGAGGATTATTGGACTTAAGTCATTTTAGTGTTTGAAAACCATAACACTTGCGCGCCTAAATCTCCCAACCTCCCCAAATCAGAAATACTTGCACGTTACCTATTCCTTTCATAGGAACTTGAGCGCCCTACTTCCGGGATCACCTGTGAATACTCTTGAAGGCTTGAGAAAGGTCTCACCCAAGTATTACCATATAGGTTGTTCATCACTTAAGTGAATACCGGGCCGCCCAAGTATACTTACGCATCCATACTTGCGTGCCCTTCTCTACTTGGGCGCCCCTCTTTGATTCAATTACTCTCTTCAATCTCTTCAGTCTAAAAGCCATCAAGCCTTCCTCAAAGCCATTCATGGAAAGACTTCTTCTTCATTGGCTCCCTTGTCTGAAAGGGATTCTGTTGAGACCTCCACCAAAACTTCATGAATTATCAAACATTTGGGAAGGGCACATCAACGTGTCTTCTATTTGGGTTTGTATTTCCATAGTCAGAGGTTTACCACATTTATTTTATAAGGGAGTTAGGATACCTGGAATATCTGTGGGTTTGTATATCCACAGTCACATGGAACCTTCTCCCAGGAACAATGTTGGGAAGTTTCCGGTTTGGAGGAGGGTTTGGGTTCTGGCCTCTCCCTTCTCGAAGAGATAACCTGGAACCTCAGGTCTCTGGTAGGGAAGGTAAAGTTCAAAATTTCTTTTCTTCCTTTTGAAAAAAGGAGAAGTCTCCCTCCCCTACCAGGATCAATTTTAGGGCAACCATCCTGGTATAAGCCCCTAGCTTTTCTTGCAGGAGGTAGCATCATTGATCCTCCTCTATTCTTCGGTGCCAAAGACCAGAGGAGAGATGGGCACAAAGACTTTTTTACCCTTTCCCTCTCCCATTGGGCTTTGTCACTATGGGAAGCCATCCTGGTGTAAGCCCCTAACCTTCATCCCTTCCTCCTTTCATTGGACCTTTGTCCAATGTAAAGTGAAAAAAGTGAAGGCTCATCGCCACGCCCTCTTCCCTGGTCTCCTCAACCTCGTTCACCTTGGCCACCATAGGTGCACCCTCTTCCACTAGCAGAGGAGGAAAAATTTGAAAGTGACTTTATTGAATATTTGACATCCTCTTGTTTCTCACACCAAGCATGAATCACGTGGTCTCATAGATTTTTCATGGTCACAACATTTTCACAACTGAAGGAACTATGAGAACTCTGATTCCTGTTCAAACCAGGATATGCAGGAAGCCCTTTCAGGGCCCGAGCTCACTGGATGTCCTCTTTAGGAATCCAATCTTAATTCCCTTAATCTGGGCATCCTCCTTGGGAATAATCCCCAAATTAAACCCTCAAATCACCAAGGCATCCTTTTTAGGAAGTAAGCCCAAATTCATTTCTCTCAAAGGACTATACTCTCTTATGATACTTATTGAACTACGTGGGCTTTGATTCCCATCTATATGGGATACGTAGGAAGCCTCCTTGAGGTTCAAACCAAATACCTTAAATCAAACTTGTTCTCCTTGGGCCATATTCCCAACAGGATCTGATCTTACTTGGAAACCCATATCCTTTCCAAGTTCCTTGGGCTGCTTCAGCATAAGTCCCACACTATGTTTTGACTAAGCAACTTCTGCTTAGATGTCCACACCATATGACATTAAACTGTATGGATAGGTCCTTATCACATGACCTTAAAAGGTATGATGTGCCCCATTCAGTGGCACCTAACTAGGAGGGTTCTGATTCCTTTTACAAGGATACGTAGGTATCTCATTTTATGGGCACAATCCCAAGATCAAACCAAACCTTCCTCTCCCTGGATGACAATAATTTCCAGAGTGTCCCACTGAGTGGATTAACAACCAGTATCATCATAATGATGATTAAAAGAATCTCTAAGTAGTATATGAGAGGATACCATTGACGGAGAACCTTGAATACATATGGATATCTCCATTAATGAAGAACCTTGAATGCATACTCATGATTCTAAATTTTACACATGTTAATAAGTGATTGTAAATTCCAAGGGAAACTTATTTTATGCTTGGTGAATTAATAAGGATTCATGAAAATATTTTAAAATTTACAAAGAGAGTCCTAGAGTAGACAATAATTCCCCCCAAAAGGGTGTGATGAGTCCGACCTCCCATCCTCTCGACCAATGCACATTCTTAAGTATCGTGAAGTTCAAAATTAATGAACGCCTGCCTTTGGAAAACAGATCCCCTGTGGATAAAGAACTGTTGGAAGTTTCTGGTTCCATGAATAAATCCAATGGAAACTGCCTGAAAACAGTGATTCTTAAATTTAAAACACACGTTTCAAGGAACTACGAAACAAAAATAGTGAACCCGACGTGAATCCTTAACCAAGTTAATAATGTCACCCACCTGTTAGGCCCTTATCAATTGATAAAGGAAGGCCACACAAAGGAATCAATCACACATGTATCCATCTAAAAATATGTTTCTTTAATGGAGTTTGTTGTTGTTTTTCAAGTTTTTCTCAGAATTCCCTTCACTCCAAAATGGATTTCTTCAAGACAACATCTGTGAACTTCCCGACAGCTTCTCAAGTTGGATCCCCATCCACGGGAAGGATGTCATCACCAACACAACATCTTCAACGCTAGGTCTCTAATGTGCTGGTAAAGGAATATTTCCAGCATGGTACAATTCCGACTTTGGAGGCTGCTCGGTAGGCCCTTCAGGTCAATAAAAATCCTCTATCATCCGGACAACGATGACCAATGATCAAGAAGCAGACGATGCCAACCACTGTCTTCAACCATTTTGGGTCCTTATCCCCAGAACACAACAATCAATCCCTCCCATACTATAGAGAGGTGGATCAAGAGGCCACTCAAGGCTTCAATTCAAGAATGTAGGAGTCCTTCCTAAGAACTCCCACCAGCAATCACCGCCAACAGAATCGCGCTGTAGTGAACCCCCAACATGATGGGGGTTTTTCCTTTGGACGTTCGGCCCAGGTCTCTCAGACCCAGGCACACAAGATGAACCGCCAAGGATAACGTCTGGTCAACAGGGAGCAGGTTCTTACCTCTACCCCTTCCGGAGAAGCCCATCAACCTAACTTGATCGCAAACAACGAACAAGCACATACAACCATCCGTCCTAATTTTTCTGCTCAATAGACTCGTCTGGCAGCAAACCACTAATCCCACCAGATAAATACGGTGGAGTATTGTGAACATGCACATATACCTGCTTACAAGTTATCAACCAGTCAGTAGGCTCATCTGACTGCATTTAAAAAATCTTTCCAATCTAATGTGGTGGCAATTGGTAAATAGGAACATACACTTGTTTACAATCACTAATTCTGTCAACAGTCTCGTCTGCCAGTATTGAAGGAATTCCGTCAACCATACTTGATGGGAAATAGCCAGCATACACATACACCTGCCAATGTTCATCAAGTCTGCCAACCGTCTCATTTGGTAGCACTCGGAGAAGTCAGTCAGAAATCTATGACGACAAATTTGGGGCAGACCCAACTCTCTACCCCCATGCATGAGTACTGTCAATACCCATTGACAGGAAAACAAGAACAGGAGTAGGCACATACACCTACTTCAGATACAGAATGGATGTATATTCCTGTTCCGGTCACTGAAGTCACCAAACATATCTTATCAATGGTGAAAGGGAAAACACAAATCCCTGCCCATATTCTGGAAGCATGTCAGGATATTATAAAAACCACTTCAGCAGTACCGGGGAAACATACACATAAATCTATCCCCACACATGGGATGACACATCGGCATGCCATCTCGGAATATATACACACCTCTATTCCATTCTAGGAGGGTCATGGGGCATACTCCCCCATAACATACGGACAACAAGATCGGGAACATACACCCTTTCCAATTGGAGGTAATCGGTCTATTCTGGTAACCAATCTAAGGCAGGCATATACACCTGCCCATGATAACCACTTTTCCCAGAAAGTGGCCCCAACTAAGTATAAGAGAACATCCAAGAAGAATTCTCGCCAAGCACTGTTGGAAAATCAAGAGTCAAGTTGTGATTTGGCTCCTCTTAATGTTGGAGTTCTTGAAGCCCTCAAACATTTATCTATTGCAGCTCAAGATCCTATCCCCTCATTACCAAATTATGGGAGTGGTATTAGTAATTCTGAAGTTCCTCATCAGACACTTCATCATGAAGTCTTTCTTCATTAAAATTCGGTCAATCCAGAGTGCCTATCTTTGGATGAGAGCCACGACAACCCTCCGTGTGGCCATAAGACCAAGGAGCAAGAAGATTTATCCCTTTCTGTAATCCACCATGGTGATCCTCTCCATGATGGAATTTGCTAATAAAATCCTCTTCACAGTAGTATTTCGCATTGTTAAGACAATTCTATAATTGACAATGTAGCGATGAGAAATCCCTCCTATCTCGAGGCACTTGAAAAGACAAGGGCAGTCATGTCTGATGCCTTGTCATTGACAGGTGAAACACTTTCTCAGCCAAAAGTCATCTTAAGGGAACGATCATTCTTCAAACCTCCCTTGGGTCATTTGTCTTCTAATACAGAGCATCCACTTTGGTCAGACCAAGTGGAGAAATCTCTAGTGAAAGATGACGAAGATGTGTTAAAAATGAGGAAATAATTGGCTAAGGGAGAAGTACGAGTCATGTTCTATCATTTTGGAAAATTCTCAGTATAGAATTCCAGAATTGATGAAAGAAGATTGTATTCATGATACCCACCTTAATTTATGGAAGACTCTTTATCATTTGAAAACCAAAGTATTACCATATGATGAATATCAAAATCATGTAAAGGTAATAAAAGAGTTGCAACGCCAAATTGACTTGGCATCTCTCTTAGTTTCCCAACATCCAAAGGTTGAAAACAATAGAGAATCCTTCAGCATGCATGCCTCAATGCTCTAAAGAGGCTATGCTAGTTAATTTATGATTCCCCATCTAGTGTTCGTATCAGAGGATGAGGTGCACATGGAGTATTTCATTTCACTGCACTCAAAAATCAGCAAAGTCTTCCAAAAGTGGTCTCATGCAATGTTATTACCCACGATCAGCCACAATCAGTAGATTTTGTATATAATCGAATGTACACTCAAGAACAGGCCTCAACTAGATCTCATCAAAGTCAGGCCCAAAGAAAAGAATCTGTTGAGTTACTTTTACATCAAGCATCTGAGAATCTTGAGCAGACGTCTCGCTTAGAGGATGTCAACGTTATCCATTTAACGGATCCTTATGCCAATGATGATTCTGATTATAATGATCCATAATTCCTTGTACCTAATTGGGGAACCTGAGGAAGAGGAAGGGTTGAGGATACATGGGAAGACGTGGGAATTCTAGAAATCACCATTTTAACTCTACCCCTGCTCAAACAGTGTATGTGGCAGAAACTCGTGGAAGAGCCCTTCAGTGGGCTCAACAGGAACAAAGAGTTTCTTCCATGTAAGACAGGTTTGGTTCTGACATGATTATCTTGGAAGACCGATTATAAGTCACACCATCTTCCTCTCAGCAAGTGAATAGACCTAGTCAGTCGAATCTACCAAATACATGAGTATTTCCAGCTTCTACTTTGACATAGGGTACGTCTACATCAGAAGCATCAACTTCCAAAGCACCTGAAAAACCGCATCTCCATGCTGGGAAATGCAGATCTTTGGACCAAAAGTATGATGTCTTGAAACAATTGGCCCAATTACTGGCCAAGTTATCAACTTTGGATGCCTTAAGTCTGTCAAAAGACCTTTGAGAGGCACTGATTGAGGCTTTGTCAAGTCCTCAAGAGTTTGAAACCGAAGTTGCTACTACTGAGGTTTACCATATAGAGAACGATCCTACAGAATGTCATGCAGTCATATCTTTTACAGATGAAGATGAAGATGATGTTGTACATGGACATATCATACCCTTGTATTTTTCTGGAAAATTCAATGATATAGACATCCAACGAGCCTTCATTGATAATGGCTCTGGAGTCACCCTCATTCCCGTTCGTACACTTCATCGATTGGGCCTGACCGAATCTAACTTATCTCCTTCTAATTTAATGTTGCAAGATGATAAGAACGAGCAAGAACATCTGGGCGAAATTACACTCAGAACTCAGTTTAGAGATCTTGTATTAAATTCAGACTTCATGGTTGTTCTTCAGGACACAACCTTCAATATTCTTTTTGGAAGGCCTTGGCTACATCAACATGTGACCATACCTTCGTAATACCACCAGTGTCTTAAGTACTGTTTCAATGGTCAAATCGGGACATTGTATTGGTGATAATGTTCTGTTCAAAACATGTGAATCTCAATACATTGAGGCATAGTTTTATCACACAAAAGGAACGAGATCCATGACAAAGGAGATAAACAGAGTTAATGCTCCGAATGAATTGGAAAAGATCCCAACAAATCTATTCATGCATTTGAGTACATATTATGTGATACCCATCAATAAGATTGAAAAGGTAAAACCTAATCCAAGCACTCATCCAATAACTTCCATAATGTCAATTACGAAAATTGAGCCTGACAACATGGGAGAAACTGTTGATCCACTAATCAGTGATGGAAGCCTAAATGGAGATGTTTTCATTTCATATGATGAACTACAACAAGACTCTATTTTATCAATCAGAGTAGAAGAAATTGTAGTAATGCTAGAGGAAGACAAATATGTTGATTCTCAATCCATCATCTCCTCTTTATTACTATAGGAAGACCCTTCTTCATCAGTAGGTTCAGATATGGTGGCATCTTCTTCAGGATGTTCAAATACTGACTATCCTTCTAACTTTGGGAGTTTTGCCTCGTCATCTACTATGCAAGTGGAAATAGAAGAGGTAACATGTAATGAAGAAGAAGAGGAAGATCTTGGGGATGCTCCTCCAGCATTCGAGGAAGGTGTCTCTACCACTGTGGATGAACTCAGAGAAATAAATCTGGGTACAGAAGAAGATCCACACCCCACTCTAATTAGTACGACCATGACCTCTGAAGAGAAAGAGGTGTATACTTCATTTTTAAAGCAAAATTGAGGTATATTTTCTTGGAATTATATAGAAATTCCATGACTTAATCTTGATGTAGCCAACCATCATTTGGGTTTGCCAGAAGAACATTGTGGATTTAAGAAAGCAGCAAGAGGAACACATCCAACTCATGCCTCTAAAATTGAAGCTGAAGTTGATAAGCTTATAAAGGCTAACTTTTTCAGGGAAGTTCAATATTCCAAATGGCTGGCCAACATTGTCCCGATGAAAAAGATGAATGATCAAATTAGAGTTTTCATTGATTTTAGATATCTTAACCGACATTGTCCTAAAGATGATTTTCCAGTTCCGATTACAGAGCTTTTAATTGATGCAACAACTAGCTATGAAGCTTTTTCCTTCATGGATGGATACTCTGGGTATAATCAAATCCGTATGGCTCCATAGGATGAAGAATCTACAGCCTTTAGAGCCCCTCAAGGTGTGTTTTGCTATCGGGTAATGCCATTTGGCTTAAAGATTACAGGCGCAACATATTAACGTGCCATTCATCATATTTTCAAACCCTTCTTAGGGATTTTTTTTGAATGTTATGTGGATGATTTGGTGGTCAAATTCAGACAATGTTCCAATCACTTGTCTGATTTGGAGACCATATTCCATAAACTTTGGCAACACAATTTGAAGATTAACCCCTTGAAATGTGCTTTTGGGGTAACCTTAGGAAATTTCCTTGGCTTTGTTGTATGCCATCGTGGTATCGAAGTTGATCATGAGAAAAAAAATCAATCCTTGGTATGTCACCTCCTCGAAATTTGAAAGAATTAAGAGGACTCCAAGGACACTTGGCCTATATTCGGCGCTTTATCTCCAATTTGGTAGGCGAGTGTTTACCCTTCACAAGATTAATGAAAAAGGGAGTCACCTACCAATGGACTGAAGACTGCCAAGAAGCATTTGATACCCTCAAGAAATATCTCTTGAGTCCACTGGTATTAATGACACCAGTTGAAGGAAGACCACTTATTATTTATGTGAAAATTTTAGAGCAATCACTGGGTGCCTTCCTTGCTCAAAAGAATGATGCTGGGAATGAAAACAACATTTACTATCTCAGTTGAACTATTCTTGATGCAGAAACTCGATATTTAAGTATTGAAAAGTGCTGTCTAGCATTAATCTTTGCAGTTCAGAAATTGAGGCACTACTTGCAACATCCCAAGGTCCAATTAGTATCTCGTAATAACCTGCTCAAATTTATCCTCAGTCGTCCAATGCTTACAGGACGTCTGGCATGGTGGACAGTTATTTTACAATAGTTTGATATCCAGTTTATGCCTCAAAAGGCAATAAAAGGCCAAGATCTGGCTGAATTCCTTACTGAGCATCCATCCGTAGAAGATACATCATTAAATTATGAACTTCCTGATGAAGAGGTATTCCCTATTCAGGATAATTCCCAAACATGGGAAATGTACTTTGATGGTGCTTCCAGAAGTCCAACAGGGAAGAGAATAGAAAAACCCTAAACTCAACAAAGTTGGGTTAGGAATTGTCCTTATCTACCCAGAAAATGCAGTATTGCCTTATTCCTTCCTATTATCAGAAGGTGGAACTAACAATGAGGTGGAGTATCAAGCTCTCATTGCAGGTTTATAATTATCCCTTCAGGTGCAAATGAATCACTTGAAGGTAAAAGGTGATTCAAAAGTGGTAATCAAGGAAATCAATGGAGAATATTCTATCAGAAATGAAGAGTTAATCCCTTTGTGTGATTATGTTAGAAGGTTAATGGCTGAATTTCCCTCAGAGTCGACATTGTCTTATGTCCCACGATGAAAAAATGCCCAAGAAGATGCACTGGCTAATGCAGCTACAACCTTGGCAGATCCAAATTGGGATGAGATAATCATTATCATAGTCCATCGTCGTGTGGTCTCACCTTTTGTTCAAACCAAAATGGAGGAAATTAATTAGCCCTATTTCTGATCCATATGGTCATACCATGGTATGGAGAACATCCATCATGGAATATCTTCAAAATGGAGTACTTCCATTGAGTAGTTCTGAAAAAGAACAGATCCAGCGACGAGCAACCAATTTTACTCTTTATGATAATCTAGACCACCAAAAGATCCTCTACAAGCGAGACTTTGATGAAATCCTCTTCAGATGTATTGATGGAGAAGAGACTGCAGCTGTCATGATGTAAGTACATTCGAGAGCTTATGGTGCCCACTAGTCTGAGTACAGACTCTCTGATCAGATCTGAAGGCTTGGATACTTTTGGCCTTCAATGATGCATGATTGCACAGATTTCACTAAGAAATGTCATTCCTACCAAGTGCATGCCAACTTCATTCATCAACCCCCTGAAGTTGCTACATACAGCTAAATAATCCTGGCCATTTTCCACATGGGGAATGGATGTAGTAGGACCTTATCCTCCAGCTACAACTAAAAAGTTCAAATACATCCTTGCTGTTACTGACTTCTTTTATAAATGGGCTGAGGCAATACCTCTCAAAGAAGTTAGAGTCAAAAGCATTGTTAGTTTTGTCAAAACTAACATCATCACCAGATTTGGTGTCCCTCATACTATTTTGACAGACAATGGCACCAATTTTTGTTCTGCTGAGGTAAAAAATTTATATCAAGAACATAATATCAAATCTAACCATTCATCTCACTATCATGCGACGAACAATGGACAAATAGAGGCCTTCAACAAGACCCTATCAAATATACTCCAGAAGATGGTGGATAAAGATAAGAAATCATGACCTGATAAACTTTTGAATGCTTTATGGGATTATCAAACAACTACCCGTACTTCCACCCAAGCAACTCCTTATTCACTGGTATATGGAACCAAAGCAGTTTTGCTAATTGAAATACAATTGCCTTCACTCAGAGTTGCAATCTGTGATCAGTTTTCTACAGATGAGTGGTCTCAAAAATGGTTTAATGAGCTGGAACGATTAGACGAGAAAAGATTGCATACTTTACATCATTTAGAAGTCTATCGGAACAAAATAGCGCAAGCTTTTAACAAGAAAGTTCGTATCCATTCATTTCTTCAAGGAGAAATGGTATTGGTCCTTAGGACTCCAATGATACCAGGGAAGAAACCTCCAAAGCTTGAGCCAAAGTAGGAAGGAAATTATTCCATACATAAGGTCTATTCAAGTGGATATTATGCCTTAATCTCATGGATAAAGAGCTTATTACAACTCCAACCAATGCGAGATTCTTAAAGAAATACTTTGTGTAGTTGTAAATCGTCCTCACTGCAAGACTTAAAACTGCACAGTACAATGTCCTTGCTGCAAGACTAAAAAATTGCACAACCCTCTCGTCTTCACTGCAAGACTTAAAACTGCATAGTACAATGTCCTTGCTGCAAGACTAAAAAACTGCACAACCCTCTCGTCCTCACTACAAGACTTAAAACCCCACATTACAATGTCCTTGCTGCAAGACTAAAAACTGCACAACCCTCATGTCCTCACTACAAGACTGAAAACTGCACAGTGCAACGTCCTAGTTGCAAGACATTAAACTGCATAACAACCATAAGCGTCCATACTGCATGACGTTAAAATGCGTAGCATTTTCATCCTTATCGCATGACGTTAAACTGCATGACAACATTTGTCCATGCTACATGACATTAAACTTAACGTTTTCTCTATTTGACATTAGAATCTTCCATAAGCAAACATCATTGACATCATCGCTACTCCTTAGTATCACATGAGTCCCTCTCTTTCCTATGTCCGAGTTAGATCTGCATAGAGACCTTATCTCAAGAACTACGCATGGCTTGATTCTCATTTTCAATGAGATACATAGAGATGCCTAAATCTCCAATTTTGGGCCCAACCGCAATCACAAAATCTTATTATTTTCTTGTCTCCTCCTATATATGAATCAGATCTATACATAGTGTTTCCTTAAGATATATGATTTGGTCCTTATACCATTTTATGTATTAAGATTTACCATTCTCTCAGAATGTGTCAAAATCCCCCATTCTACATGTCAAACTCGATTGGCATGAGGAATGATTGTTTAAAGAACTACATACGGTTTGATTCTCATCTATTTGAGATACGTAGAGATGCCTAGATCTCCAATCTTGGGCCCAACTGTGATAAAAAACCCTTTATTCCTTATATAAGAATCAAACCTGCATAGGTAATGTTGTAAGAATTATGTATGACTTGATTCTTGCCTTCATTAAGACACATAGTGACACTTGGGTCTTATCCCTAGTCTAGTTACAATATGTATTTCTTTCTCACATCGGTTCATCTTCGTCCTTACCACATAACGTTAAACTGCATGAAAATCTAACACCCCCATTCTTCACCTGTGTCACCTTTATATTATAGAAGAAACCTTTAATACTCCTTTTTTCTCACACCGAGCATAGCTCAAGCAGGCTTAGGAATTGGGTAAAATGATTCTTTATATATATGAGGTGTTTCAATTCCTTATGGGGGTACAAATTTCCTCACTTCATGACTTAAAACTGCACATCATAATATTAATTCATAGGAAACAAAGAAAGTCTCCATTTTATATATGAGTCAGATATATGTAAAGGATGTCAAACTCATGGCCAATATTGGTTCAAATGTTTCTCATATGCATTGGGCATAACCCCCTTCCATATTTCACACTCTTAATCTTGAATGTTTTCAGATCTTTATAGTCTTTCTTACGGTTTCTGGTGACAGAGTTTCTAATACCTGAGAACTCTTTTTCCTGACTATGCAGTACATGGCCTTAGGTGGCCTTACATAAGTTGCCTACATAACAGGCCTGTCAGCCAAAAGATGCCACTATTCAGCTATGAAGCATATGCCCTATTTGGCTCCGCATAACACAACCCCCATAACAGGTTTATCAAATAATGGTAACTTCGTTCTTGGTTATAGTATCTTTGTCCCCTTCAAAATTTGATGACAATGTACAAGAATCTGTATTTTAAAATAGTCATTAAAGTATACTTGTCCCATTATCTTTCTCCCAATCTGAAAGTCTTCAAGACCATAGTTTACACATTTCCCTTACCATGTGTTCATTGCAATATAAAATAACCTTGGAATCACTTGATCACATATCATATATTGTTTCCTTTTCTGGTCCTAGTTGTATGAACTAAAACTACATATACCATAACTCCTATGTTTGGGTCAGACCCTCATAGGAGTCCTATTCCTCTGATTCTTTGGAAATTTTAGTTGGAAATACCCTTTCCATATTCAGGTACCTTTCTACATAACCAAACTCTGTGCTTAGGAAAATCTGAATCTCTATAAACTTTCTTTGGCTTTTAGCAGCAGAATGTCAGATTTTTGAGATCTCTTTTTCCTGACTATACAACACATGTCCTTAGGTGACCTTGCATAAGTTACCTACATAACAAGTCTGTCAGTAAAAAGATGCTACTATTTGGCTATGCAGCATATGCCCTAGTTGGTCCTGCATAACACAACCCCTATAACAAGTTTGTCAAATAATGGTAACTTTGTTCTTGGAAAAGACTTCTTCTAATTCTTTTATCCCTTTTCCCATATCATCCATTGGATTCAGAAATTCTTAAATTACAGTTTACAATTTTCCATTTCATACTTAGATATGGTAGTATATTTCTAAAACAAATTATAAAGAAATTGGGAGAGTCTCACACCTTTGGTCAAAGCTAAAGACCTTAAATTAAATCCACACAATGTCCTCACTGCATGACTTAAAACTGCACAATACCAATGTCCTCACTGCATGACTTAAAACTGCACAGTACCAATGTCCTCACTGTATGACTTAAAACTGCACAGTACCAATGTCCTCACTGCATGACTTAAAACTGCACAATATGATATCAGAAATTCCCCTTTTTGATAAATTTTAGCCATTTTTCATACACCAAATTTGTATAGAAGTGGGTTTACTATTTATGACATATGTTGACATAAAATAGCTCTTTATTCTTAAAATTCCTTTCCTTGGAAAAACCATCCACTGTGGTCTTGAGTCACCCAAATCTTATTTTCCCCTATCTTGCAATAGAACTTTAAACTCCAAAGAGCTCTTTTTCTTGACTATGCAGTACATGCCCTTAGGGGGCCTTGCATAAGTTGCCTACATAATAGGACTGTCAGGTAAAAGATGCCACTATTTGGCTATGCAGCATATGCCCCAGTTGGCCCTGCATAACACAACCCCCATAACGAGTTTTTCAAATAATGGTAACTTCATTCTTGGAAGAGACTCCCCTTATGTTGATACAAGTTTTAAATTTGGTGACCATAAAAATCATGTCTCAAGATTCCCCTTGAAAATATTTAAAGAATATTAAAGCAATTCTTAGCTACAGAGTCTTGTTTGGGATCTAATTTCAAAATTTATGGTCAAAGCTATTCGGCCTTAAATACTAGCCCTTTATAGTCCAACATCCATGACTTTAAAGTACCAACAACAAGAGACATGGTACTCACTAGATTGAGAACCCGCAAAGGGAACTCTGAACAAAAGTCGACTCCCAGCTCACTAAACGTATATTTTTGTATGATTTAGGTAATATTGAGCAATAAAAATTCAATAGATATAAAGTTTGTGGGGTTGTTTGTATAACCCTAGAAAAAATCAAACTATGCTTACTAGGCCCAATGGCTTAAGTAAAATAAGAGCAGTTAGCGAAAGTGAAAACACAAATGATTAAAGACAAAATACTTTTCATTTGTGAAAATTTTTCATAGAGGAGCATCCAAAAATTGGAGTCTCTCTCTTGTAAAAAAAAACAAAAATTATAAAAGGCTTTCTACATAATTACTCATTTTTTTGACAGCCTCTTGGGCCTTGTCACCTGCCTGTTGAAGCTTGTTTATTTGACTATCCTCGCTCTCTTCAGCATGATGAAGTCCATCTTTGGATTCTGTAATGGATTTTTCACCATCATTTGGACTTCTCCTAATGAGATATGAGGTTGGTCAAGTTCCCCTGTAATGATATATAACTCCTATTGAAGGCGCAACTGCTGAACAGTCTTTTCTTTAATTGTATGCTTCAATACCTTCAACTTTGCAGTATGATTAGCCTCAACCCAGGACAACGCTACTTGGAACTCTTCAATATTGATTGACAGCTTGGATTTTATCAAGTCTTTTTGAAGCTTTTGATCTTGCTCCCTCCTCTGAATAATCTCTTTCACCGCAGTATGAATTTCACAGTATTCAAAACTGCCAAATCCTAGTGTGATAAACAGAGATAAAAGTCGTGGAATTCTTGAAGCCAGTTCCTCAAGGGGCATCTTAGATATTATTTTTCAGATGTTTTTCCATGACTTGCAACGTGCAAGACAAAGAGACTTCTGCAGTTATGGGTCTGATTCAGAATCACTGTCATAAGGAGGGATATATTTTGGGACTAATGCACTTAAAGAAGTGCCCTGTTCTATTCCTTCCTGAACAATGGCTGCTCCACCTTCCAATGTTGTTTGAGTTGATGCAGAGGCCTCACCCTCAGATCTAGCCATTGAAGTTGATAGCCCTATATGGTAAATCAAGAAGTATGGTTATGTTTAGATTCAAGAGATAACAAAAGTGAAGGAAATCACAATATCAGTATCTATTACCCAACAATAGGCCAACATATTGAGAAGAATCCTCCCAAATATTCTCAGTTTCAGTAATTTTGTTTGATATATCTGGATGAGGAGTGTTTTCTTTGATATGCTCAAGATCTTCAGAGTGAATCTTAGGAAGATCTGATATCTCAAGATCCTCCTGAGCCAATGTCTCTGTAATGGTGGGGTTGACGTTAATATCAATACTTCCTTCAAATATCGATGCAGAAACTTTAGATGGAACTGTATATTTCAACCAACCATGGTTAGAAGGTTAATCACAAGAAGATTAACAGGACGAATAATGAGAACTCATATCCAGTTGATTCTATAAAAGGAACTCCAAAATCTTCTAAAGTGTTTGATATATTAACATGTTCTAATAGTTCTTCAAAATACATGCCAAGTTTCATCATTTCATCGAGTGATATCTTAGATCCCAGGTTAGTCTCACCCGTGGGATCACTTGACGTGTTTTCTTCGCAACCTTCCTCCATCAACCTTTGACCCCGAATAGCTTCCTCAACAACAGTTGTGGGGTCAACGTCAGTTTCCAGATGTTCTGGTGCATGTGATGAACCTAAATTATCACAGAATGGAAGTTAGTTGTTACTTTTGATGCCTTATGAAGTATTATTGATTTACCAGAAGCCTCCTCATTTCTGATAGTAGGAACATGAGCAGTGTTGGGAACAGATGTTGGTTCTTTTGGCTTCAATGCCTCTTTAGAAACCACTAGATTTGCAGGAATTTGTGTCTGTTCAGTAGCACCTTCTATGGTTCCTTGAACCTTATCAGTAGTTTCTTTCAAAGAAGAAATAGAAGAAGCCCCTGTAATCCTAAGAAGTTTAAACACCTTTTCATGAATAAGGACTAAAATTCATGATTATCAGGGAGACTCACCACTGTTAATAAAGCGCTTAACCATGACTCTTTCTTCAGTGCTTTTGCTTCTTCGCCGTCTTAGGAGGGCTTGCATCATCATCCCCAAAGACAGGTATTGGAGATCCCAATACCCTCTTTATTTCGTCCCCCACGGCCTGTTGGCCCAAAGATATTTCTCCTGATTCACGGGGTGATCTAGTAGCTCCAAGAGTAGTCCCTCCAGGGCTATATTGTGTTGAAGGAACTTCAGTTGTCTTTCCTTTACCCAGCTATAAGTTAAGATGATATTTCTCCTAAGTAACAATGTTTTGAATAAATTTCAAGTTGAAAAATGGAAGAGAATGTGAGAGAAAGGAAACTTACATCCTCAGGATCTACAAATTCACGCCACTCTTTGTCTAATGAAGGATTAATCCCTTTAGTGGTACCACGATCTACCATTTCTTTCACCCTATTTGTGGTAGGAATTGATTCATCAGTGGAATATATGAGCATTTCCAGCTCTCGAATGTAGGTCCTCACCTCATTTGCATTATCCTTAAAAAGAATATCAGAAGAAGCCCGCAAATCCCCTACTCCTGGAATATGCAGTCCTTCACACAGATCCATCCACATGGTTTCAACATCACAGTACAAACTCTGCCATGTTTGAACAGCCTCTGGACATATATATCCAGAATGTATGTCAGAGGGTTGTGAAGAGGATCCTGCAACCTTGGATTTGAGTTTCTTCCCAACACCCACAATCACAAATGAGGGATTAGAAAATGGAACTCGCCGCTCTTTAGAATGATGGCGACCAGATCGCCTCAATACAAATTCGGTAGGGATTGATAGAGTGTCTCTCTTAATTCTGGCAGGAGGGTTATATCTGGCACAAGGTCTCTTCAGTGAAATTGGAGTATCATCACTTCCACCCTCTAATTCTTGCGAGTCGGCCCCTAATGATGAAGAATTATCTTCCAAATGAAGGGGTTCCATCCTACTACTTCTCTTCACCCCCACTCGAGGGACAACATGATTTAATACCCCTTCAGGGTAAGATGTAACCCAGTTTTCGACATACCAGATAGTCAATCTGCTTACTGCATCAGCGATGGGTAAATTAAATACTGGCCCAGTCTTCTCTCCAGATGTCAACAACCATAGTTGTCGGGAAACCATTGGGTGTTTCTCTAATCTGACATGAACATGAGGGGATATAGTATTCTATTGTAGATATTTGAATTAACGCGCAAATCTGTAATTAGAATATGTCTCACATATGATTTCTCTGTCGATTCTGGTAGACAACACGCTATCTCTTCAAGCTAGCATATATGCCCTCAACTCCAAATAGGCCATCCCATCATGAATAAATCACCCTGTAGGCAGATTCCCATAAGGAAAGAAATGGAACTTCTTATGCATGCTCAATCTAGACTTGATGTCGTAAGCATTCAAAGACAAGGGTGAAATACCAGAAAAATCCTGAATAGATGGTCGGAAAGAACTTCCAAAAACCTGTACTTCGCTTTATACAACATAAGTTCTGAAGTGAGTAGCAATCTATCCCCACAACACTTGGAATGGTATCTCTATTCTAAAGGGATACTTCCCTTTGTAAATGTGCAACAAACTCCTATGAATCTTGGCCAAAATAGGAGTATCCAACCCTACCATCCTTTTCTCCGCCAGCTTAGCCGCAATAACAAAGGTTACTGGAATCACGCCTCCTTTGGAGTCTCAGATTGGTAATAAATACACACTGATCGACATGGATAAGAAACCTTCCACATGTGTCTTTGTAGGAATTTTTGGGTTGACTTCATATCCCCATTTATCAAATTCTCTTTTCTCCAATGTTGGCCAAAAAGTATCAGGGGTACCTCTCTTCTCTGCCCTTGGACAACTAGTTGGATGGGTGTAAGTGGGACCCTTTTCCTTCTTTATAAAAAATATTTCCGTCCATTCCTCCAGATGAATATCTCTCCTGGTGCGAGATTTCATGGTGGTTGTGTTCCTGAGTTTGTTAAATATTTTCATCAACTCACGAATCAAAGCCGATGTCTTCTTCGAGTCATTCCATGTCACCTTGGGAGGAATAAACTCATCATACATGTCTCCATGGATTGGAGCTCCAAAAATCTTGTAAACGTCCCACAAGATGATGCCTACCTCTCCATGTGTTAAATGGAAAGAATTAGTCTCTGGGCTCCATCAACTTAATAATTCTGGGATGAAATCATCATTCCTGTACACATAAGTTTGTCCAACCCAGACAACCTCATAAATCCCGATGCCATTCAAGTCATCTATAAATTCTGCAAAGGTCTTATAAACCCAGTATGCCCACATCCACATGGGTTTTACACCTCCTCCTGGGCGGAAGTCCCAACTTTTCTTCTAACCCTTGGACTGATCTGTCTGAGAATCCCGAAAGATTGATGAATAATAATGTGGCTGCGGATTGGGTGTGTGTGCCTTTAAATCTAGAGCACACGGGCTATGATGCATAATATGAGCTTTCTCTACTATCACAGCATTAGAGCCCCCAATAGAAACGTTGGCCGATGAAAAGTTGGTATAATCTTGAAACCAAGAATGTGGGACATAGTTCTTTGGATTTGAAATATTAACATCTTTCAAATGGCCATAGCTATACAAAGGCAGATAGGTGCTTTGGGGAATGTTGAAGTGATACTTCTTTAAATATTTTTCTTAGTCTAGAAGGGTGGTGTCGCAAACGTCAAAGTAATCGTGACCAACGACATTCATCATGTCATCAATCCTTTTGCTGGAAAGCTTATCAGCAGTTCCAATTCTTTTGGGAGCTATTTGAACCTACAAAAAGATAGAAATCATCTTTTAAAGTAAGTTCATTTTTAGTGTTTTGACAAAAAATTGGTAAAGGCATTAAGGCATGCAAGTATAAAATTGGTGTGCAAATATAAGTCGGCGTGCAAGTATGGCGCCCCACTTATAACGTGAAACTAAAAAACATACAGAAGAAGTGCGATGGAATAGAAGAGTCTGAGTTAAAGAAGACTTGTGGGCCGAGAGCTGAAATTATGGAAGTCTCGAGGCTTTTCGCAGAAGTAAAGCCGTTATATATAGGTGACACACGTCACCCTCCACGTCAGATTCCTGCACGCTGCAAACTTGCGTGACTAGTTGCTCAATGTGTGTAACACTTGTGTGCCCCAGTACTCTTTTTTTCTCCTTCATTACTTTACCTCAGTATAGGATCCTCTTTTTCATTTCGGATCCAATTCTGATGGGTGGGGGGATTTTGTTGCCACTCCATTCCGTCAAAGAGTCTAAAAAAGGACAAAGGGAATCCCCTTAGAAAGAAAAGGGGAAAATACATGAAGAAAATCAAGATTTTAAAAGGCATGAATTTTGGATCACCGTAGTCAAACCAAAAGAGCGTTGGCGCACAACCTACTTGCGCACCCCAAAATGTCATGTAACCTACTTGTGTGCCCAAATTTTTTTTCACCCAAGGTCCCATATTTTCCTATAAATAGACCCTTGGGGTCTTCATTTGTACAGACGAATTTCCCTGAAACCCAATTACTTCTCTGGTCACCCTAGTACTTCGCCCCAGCCTTCCAAAACTTTCAAGGTAGTTTTTCAACACCTTGAGCAGAGGATTTAAGGGAGGATCATTGGACTTAAGTCCTTTTAGTGTTTGAAAACCATAATACTTGCATGCCTAAAGTGCCCAACCTCCCCAAATCATAAATACTTGTGTGCTGCCTATTCCTTTCATAGGAACTTGAGCGTCCTACTTCTGGGATCACTTGTGAATACTCTTGAAGGCTTGAGCAAGGTCTCTCCCAAGTATTACCATACGAGTTGTTCGTCGCTTAAGTGAATACGAGGTCACCCAAGTCTACTTGCACGCCCATACTTTTGCACCCTCCTCTACATGGCCACCCCTCTTTGATTCACTTACTCTTTTCACTCTCTTCAGTCTACAAGCCATCAAGCCTTACTCAAAGCCATTCATGGAAAGACTTCTTCTTTATTGGATCCCTTGTCTAAAAGGGATTCTGTTGAGACCTCCACCAAAACCTCCTGACTTATCAAAACTTTGGGAAGGGCACATCAGCGTGTCTCCTATTTGGGTTTGTATTTCCATAGTCAGAGGTTTCCCACATTTGTTTTATAAGGGAGTTAGGAAACATGGAATGTTTGTGGGTTTGTATATCCATAGTCACATGAACCCTTCTCCCAGGAACAACGTTGGGAAGTTCCCGGTTTGGAGGAGGGTTTGTGTTCTGGCCTCTCTCTTTTCGAAGAGATGACCCGGAACCTCAGGTCTCTGGTAGGGAAGGTAAAGTTCACACTTGGTTTTCTTCCTTTTGAACAAAGGAGAAGTCTCCCTCCCATACTATGATCAATTTTAGGGCAACCATCCTGGCATAATCCCCTAGCTTTTCTTCCAGGAGGTAGCACCATTTCTCCTCCTCTCTTCTTCGGTGGCAAAGGCCAGAGGAGAGATGGGCACATGGACTTTTGTTACCCTTTCCCTCTCCCGTTGGTCTTTGTCACCATGTGTATCCATTATGGTATAAGCCCCTAACATTCATCCCTTACTCCTTTCATTGGACCCTTATCCAATGTAAATTGAATAGAGGTAAGGCTCGTCGCCTGACCCTCTTCCCAGGTCGCCTCGACCTCATTCACCTTGCCCACCATAGGCGCGCCCTCTTCCACCGACGGAGGAGGAAAAATTTGAAAGTGCCTTTGTTGAATCTTTAGAATCCTATTGTTTCTCACACCGAGCATGACTCACGTGGGATTAGAGATTTTTCATGGTCACAACATTTTCACAACTGAAGGAACTATGAGAACTCTGATTCCTGTTCAAACCAGGATACATAGGAATCCATTTCAGGGCCCGAGCTCACTGGATGTCCTCTTCAGGAATCCAATCTTAATTCCCTTAATCTGGGTATCCTCCTTAGGAATAAGCCCCAAATTAAACCCTTAAATCACTAAGGCATCCTTTTTAGGAAGTAAGCCCAAATTCATTTCTCTCAAAGGACTATACTCTCCTATGAGACTTATCAAACTACATGAGCTTTGATTCCCATCTATATGGGATACATAGGAAGCCTCCTTGAGGTTCAAACCCAATACCTTAAATAAACCTTGTTCTCCTTGGGCCATATTCCCAACAGGGTCTGATCTTACTTGGAAACCCATATCCTTTCCAAATTCCTTGGGCTGCTTCAACATAAGTCCCACACTATGTTTTGACTAAGCACCGTCCTCTTAGATGTTTACACCACATGACATTAAACTGTATGGCTATGTCCTTATCACATGAACTTAAAAGATATGATGTACCCCATTCAGTGGCACTAAACTATGAGGGTTCTGATTCCTTTTACAAGGATACGTAGGTAGCCCATTTTATGGGCATGATCCCAAGATCAAACCAAACCTTCATTTCCCTGGATGACAATAAATTCCAGAGTTCCCCACTGAGTGGCTTAAAAAACAGTACCATCATAACGATGATTAGAAGAATCTCTAAGTAGTATATGAGAGGATACCATTGATGGATAACCTTAAATTCATATAGATATCTCCATTAATGATGAACCTTGAATGCATACTCATGATTCTAAATTTTACACATATTAATAAGTGATTGTAAATTCCAAGGGAAACTTATGTTATGATTGGTGAATTAATAAGCATTCATGAAAATATATTAAATTTACAAAGAGAGTCTCGGAGTAGACAATAATTCCCCCCAAAAGGGTGTGATGAGTCCAACCTACCATCCTCTCGACCAATGCACGTTCTTAAGTATCGTGAAGTTCAAACTTAACGAATGCCTGCCTTTGGAAAGCAGGTCCCCTTTGGATAAAGAACTGTTGGAAGTTTTCGGTTCCATGAATAAATCCAATGGAAACTTCCTGGAAGCAATGATTCTTAAAATTAGAACACACATTTTAAGGAACTATGAAACAATGGGTAACATGAGAAATCAAGTATGAATAAAGGAATGGAAGTAAAGGTACTTCAAGATATGACCTCACTTGAGAATTCTTCGGGTTGCGACATGAGCCAAAGCAGGTATTGAGATATGATATCACCTTTGAATACTTCGGTCTTCAGTAGGAGATGAAGTAGGTATTAAGATATGATATTACCTAGAAACACTTCGGGCTCCGACATGAGCCGAAATAGACGTTGAGGTACGAGTGTCCTCAGGCACCCTGGAGTTCATGTGGTTAAATAAAGATTAATTGTATAATGTGATAACTTTTTTATTCATGCATTATGTTTATTTCTTTATATAACTGACTACACTATTATTGATTGTATTTGTTTTAGACACCGTTGGTGGTGACCTACTGAGTTGTACTCACACCCTACTCGGGCTGCCTGATCGGTACCTGAATAGACTTTATTTTTGCAGGAAAGTTTAAGGGAAAAAACCCTATGTTAGATGATTGAGTTGGGATGGAGTTTGGATGGGGGAACCAGATGTGGTTCGGGACCCACATGGGAGTCGTCAGTGTTTTTATTTTCAGTTTTCATTTTAGACACTTGAAATGTACATTAGCATGACATGATTTCTGATTTAGTTGGATATTGTATTTTCTGCAATTTTTATCTTGAGATATTGGTATTGTTTATGGCTATATATGCTTCCTCTATTGTTTATTATTTCTGCTGGTATTTACTCTGATAAAGCAGGGTATTGTCTCCCCATGATTGACTTATCAGACCCTTACTGCTAGTTGGTGGCCTTTGACGTATGAGGAGGTGCGCGTGAGGTCACATGGTGGTCCAAATTGGGGCACCGGTGTGTGGAACTTGAATCGGGATGTTAAAAAGTAGTATCAGAGAAGATTTATTTTCCTTTCTTTGTCTTGCTGTTTGAGAAAGGTAGATATGAGACTAGGAAGAGTCAGGGCTTGGTTATGAGATCATGCATGGGAGTTACAAACCGATGTATCTGTTTCATATTTCTAGCAACTTTAGTACCTCTAGATGATACCAAGCATTCTTTAGGCATTTTTGGTTCGTTATTGGCCATTAAAACTCAGATGAACATGTTATCTCATTTTTTGGATTAAGATAATATGAATATGAAAACTAACAAACCAACACATGAAATTGATCAAATAATTTATAAAATACAATGTGATATCTCTGATACTGCTTGAGGTTTCTAAGATGTAGCAAAATCATTAGGTGGAGTCCCAATTTTGTTTCATCGATATCAACAGATCAAACCTAGAAAACTCATTGAACACATCCTAAAATCTCATAGAGAGGATATTGCACAGTTAATTTATAATAAATTTAAAATTATGATTACCTTTAATATGATAATCCTCTTGATCAATGTTCTATTTTAGATCTCATTGTGTTATATTTCTAGTAGAGAATCCAAGTGATGATTCCTCTAGGTGTATTCACATATTCTCTGTGAATCTATATGTAGAATTCTTGGTGTTCTGAGTGCTAGTGCGTAAGAACCAAGCAGGTGTAAAGATCAGTCATTTCAAAAATGGGGTTGACCGACACTACACCCTAGTGGAGCCCAAAACGGGTGTGGTCACCCTAAGAAGGCGAGGTGCATGAGGCATGACCTGGTCCGCCACCATGCCCTAGTGTACGAGGCATGACCTTTTTAGGATCACGATGCCCTGGGATATGACATGGTGATACCTCTTTGACTGTTTCCCACAGTGAGTCCCCTAGAATGCTATGCCCAAGACCACGACCTCCCTTGTCCGTTTTGAGCCTTCCCATGTTGTACATGAGCACTCACCATGCATTATGCCAATTTCATGACCTCCCTTAAACATTTTGTTGGTTGTGTCATGTCAAGAGAAGGACCACTTCTCCTAATTCTCTGAGTGACTCATCGAAGTTTCATGATCCTGATTAAAACCCTAAAAAAACTTTAAAATAGTACGAGCACAAGGATATACCTAAAATTGTGGGTGATACATTATCTTCACCATGGGTTTTTTCATCCTCAGAAAGTTATAAAGAGTTTTTCCACTACTATTGCATGAAATTCTCTTATTCCCAAGTGTCCTCTTGAATACTACCATGCTGCCATAGTATCTTTACTAAAGGTATACTCCCCCCATAGGATCTTCTCTTAACTATCCACAATTTGAACTAGTACATGGCTAAATGTTGCATCTGGTTCAAGAGTAACATGGTCCCAACTAATCGCATGATTGAGATTTTGGTGATACTTCTTCAGTCGAGAGACATGGAGGACATTATGAATAATGCTAAATCTCGGTGGTAAGACTAACTGATATGAAACAAGTCCAATCCGTTGAACAATACAAAACAATCCAACATACCATGGAGCCAACTACCCTTTATTCCCCAAGCATCGATGACCAGGTCTTGGTGACACTTTCAGGAAGACATGATCACTGACATCGAAATACAAATCCCAATGATGATAATCTGCATACGATGTCCATCGGAACTATGCCAAATCATCTATTTTTTTCTTCATAGTCTCAAGGACTAGACTAGGTCCAATCAGCGATATCTCTCATGTTTCCACTCAACATAATGGAGAATGATAAAGATTACCATATAACACCTCAAACGGGGCCATATGTATCATCACCTAGTAGCTATTCTTATAGGAGAACTCCACCAAAGGCATATGATCTTTCCATGAGTCACTATAGTCCATGAACAATCACTGAGAATATCTTCCAGTGTTTGAATTGTGTGTTCTGACTGCCCATCCATCTAAGGATGATATTCCATGCACATTGTCAATTGAGTCCTGAGAGCCTTTACAATGATTGCTAGAATCAAGAATTGAATCGAGGATCTTTGTCAGAGATGGTCGAATATGGAATTCCATGCAATTTTACCACTTCTTGAATATATATAACTTCACCAAATCATCTATCATGATAGAATCTATAATTTAGAGAAAGTGTTATGACTTGGTGAGTTGATCCATGATCATCCAAATAGCATCGTGATTTTGAAGAATAATTATTATACATATGACAAAGTCCATGGAAACCTGCTCCCACTTAAATATAGGCATGGCATAGATTGTAGCATGCTGGCTAGTTGTTGATGCTCGACCTTTACCTGATGGAAAGTTAGAAATTTCATAATGTAATCAGCAATCTTTTATCTCATACCTAACCACCCGAAATGATATTTAACCACCTTGTACATTTTCTGAATACCTAGACGAATAACCCATTTCAAATGGTGATACACCAAATGTAGTCATTCCTAACATGCTCGATGAATCACAATTAAATTTTGAAATTATAACAAAGATTTTTCATCCTTTGTCCAACTGCTAAAAGTATCCTCAACATTTATATTTGACCTAAAGGTGATGCAATAAGGATATTATCTATGATCCTCTTAGACAAGGTCCACGAAGTCAGGAACAAGATTAACTGAAAAGAAAATTACATTCTCATTCTTTTCAACACAATCCGGATGCATTTTTACAATCATGCTCATTAGGTTCCATTGTTCACAAGCTTCCCTGATCGCTTCACTATACGATTTCTGACTCAACACATCTTCCATAGAATTACCTTCATCATGTGTGAATACCAAGTCAAAATCAAATATCTGGAGGTACTCCATCCATCTTCATTGACACAATTTTAAGTATCATTGAGAAAATAAGTATTTCAAATTCTTATGATCAGTGGAGATTGTGAAATTTTTTCGAAAGAGGTAGTGATTCTAGGTATTCAATGCATGGAGAACCGCAACTAATCATAGTTCAAGCATTAGATAGTTTTTCTCATGTGCTTGCAATTTCCTTGAACCATAGACCACAACATGATCTCTCTATATGAAAACAAAAATGATATCAGATCCATATGTATCACAATATACCACATAGTCTAGACCTAGTTATGGGAATATTAATATGGATGCTAAGGTGAGATGAGATTTAAGCTCTAGGAAAAATTTATGACAGTCATCATCCCATGTGAATAGAACACCCTTTCTTTTTAGCATGGTCATATGAGAAACAAGCCTTGTGAAATCTCAAACAAAGTGATGATAATAGCATGCTGACCCCAAAAATACACGTATCTTGAAAACAATATTTGTTGGATTCCAATATATAAATTCTTTAATCTTCATTGGATCAATATATATTCCCTAATCAGAAATTACATACCCAAGTAAATGAACTTTTTGTATTCAGAAGTCACACTTAGAAAATTCACCATATAACTGATGATCACACCTTGTGCTCAATATGATTTCCAAGTGCTCCTCGTGGCCATTCCTGCTTCGAGAGTAAACCAAAATATCATTAACAAATTCAACAATGAAAGAATTGAGGTACCTATGGAAGATATGGTTAATCAAATCCATGAAGATTGCAGATGCATTTGTCAGACCAAAAGGCATGGAGATATATTCATAATGGACATTACGACTCTAAAATGCTATCTTCAGAATATCCTCTTTTCTGACTCTGAACTAATGATATCCTGATCGATGATCAATCTTATAAAACCACTTAATTCCCTTTAATTGATCAAATAGATCATCGATTTAGAGAATAGGATGCCGATTTTAGATCATAAATTGATTCAATTTATAATAATCAATGCATAAACAAAGGGAACCATATGCCTTCTTTATGAATAAAACTGGTGCAACCCATGGTGATGTATGATGTCCGATGAAGCCTTTACTCTCCAACTCTTCTAGATGGACCTTTAATTCCCAAAACTCTGTTAAATCCATTCTGTAAGAAGGAAGAAAAACAGGGCTTGTTCCCAAGATTATATCGATAGAAAATTTGATTTTCCACTTAGGTGGTAACCCAGAGAAAACATGGAAACTTAAAATATTGAAGAGTCCATAAAGCTTGAAGTCAATTTATAGATACGTACCACATGTTGAGGGGAACCCTCTGGGGTGCTAAGGATTCAAAAGTATTAATGAATCCCACACCGTCAACCACTCCATCCACCACATTGCCATCATAAACCATGAAGGGTAGCCCGCTCATCATTGAATCCTTCTTATCATACGAGGGATCACTACACCCTTTGGTCCATTAATACCATACCATCAATCTTTCCCTCAAACTAACCATGCCAAAAAGCCACATAATGTCACAATAATTTTAGTGGGGGACTCGTGCCTCGCTGGAAGACACCTCGGTTGAGGGAGTACCGACCCCACTGGAGGTCTCGCACCCCACATAAGATTAGATTATGGAGTATCGACTCTGTTGATAGGAGAACCACCCCCAGGTGTATATGAGAGATTACCTACCCTATCTGTATATAGTAATTAAGGGACCCATTCCCTGACATAACCACACCACTAGGGGAGTACCGACCCCAATATCACTCTGATGATTATGCCAAAACCCCCACAACAGCTATCTGAAAAACCTACTTGTATCAAATTGTGTACCATATTTGATATCGATGAAAATGATAGAATCAAATTCAACATATAAACCACTCAATAGGGGATATTAAATTGTCAGAACCCAAGTTCTGATTAAGGAGATACGTCAAGTCACAAGTTATGGAATGAGTACATGACATGTGTTATAGGGTACACATTGTTTAACCCCTAAGCCACCGCTTGGTCATGTACTAGCTCAACACATGGCATGAAAGCACCACCTACACAATGAGTCATTACAGGAAGACTCTGCATGATCATCCAATTTAGGCTGTGCCGTTTGGTGGGACGGTGCCCTTGGATTCGAAGTAGATGGCATGAAATTTTCCTGAGTCAAAGACAGCTTAGGCTTTGACACATACTACTCTTATTCTGATTGTTCCTCTTTCTTGGAATTATGCCGTCCTTTTGAGGATTTTCCCTATGAAGAGGATTTTGTTGTGGCATCCATAGCAGAAGACACAATTGGTTTTTTCAATTACGTTCACAAAATGGCAGATTCTTCATCAGATTTCATGCCATCTACTTCGAATCCACGGGTACACATTGTTTAACCCCTAATCCGCTGCTTGGTCATGTACTAGCTCAACACATGGCATGAAAGCACCACCTACACAATGAGTCATTACAGGAAGGGTACTTGGTGTCTTCCACCAAAACTCATGCATGTTATAGAGCTACACAACATGTGGTCCTGAACCACATGAAGTGTAAGTCTAAATGCTCACCTATACATGTACTCCCTATAAATTCCACATAGGCTGACTAGGGGTACACATCATGTGAGTTAGGATCTAAAACCCTAGTTAAAACACCAACAAGATACACAATGCATGTTCTTACGAACTACATTTTATGTAGTTGGGTTTTCAAAATATGTAACGACCTAGACCCCAGTAGCTCGAAATCGATGCCTTACTTTAATACATTGGTACTATGAACCAGTGTTCACATCTCAAAGGACCGAATAGTTTAGCAGTTTTAGAAACTAGATTACATACATGAACAATACATTATAACTTCAAATGAAATAAAACATAAAAACTCAATTGGAAATATCCATAATTCCTAGATTATCCCTATAAGTCATTCATAATATACACCTTCGCATCCTAAGGAAAAAATAAAACATAAGAAAGAGATGAGATCAGATGCTCAGTAAGGATAAAAGATACAGAAAAATATATCATAAACATAAAAAATAAGTCATGGTGAATATCTATAACTCATGATAATAAATCATAATCTTGAGCATAATATGATAGGAATAAAAGATGAATAAATAATGCCATATAAATAATCACATAAAACACAACCAAATATATTATACTAGTCGAATAATCACATGATTTATCAATTACTAATAACATAATGAGGGAATGCATATGTTGGAAATCATAAACATACCTTTGAGGCCTCGACCAAGATTTTTGAAAATAAATGGTTAAGTCCCTGTCCAAAATTCATTTCTATTTTTGTCTCAAGATACCTATCGATTCATCAAGGGGATATAGTAGGCCCTGCACATCACTTACTAAGTCCAATACATTCCTCATATGTATAATAAAAATATATCTTTAAATAAAAGTGTCCCATACTACTTTTAAATATTTGAATCATAATAATATATGAAAATACTCTAATAAAATCATTGATATATTCTTGAGGAAAATAATATTTAAACATTCCAAAGTGTCTCACACCACTTTGAAACATTTAAATCATAATTCATACGAAGGAATAAAATTAAATGAAACTTAGAATATCATAAGAATAATAAGACTCATGATATGATATATCAAAGGGATATACATAACATAGAAGGAATAAGTTGTGAACAAGACGTATATCTCACAGAAGTAAAAGTAAGATGATAAAAACCCTTTTTTTTACTTTGGAATGAAGAGTTATTTTGGAAAATAATTTGTATTTGTCATAAAATCAGATTGTAAAAATGTATATCATAGAAAAGAAAAGGTAAGGTCAATGAAATTATATTTGAGGCATAAATTATATCCAATTGAAGTGAAAACATGTAAAATGAGTGTTCAAGAAACTTTAGAAATGAGCATCTTTAATGCGGTTTAAGGAAAATATTAAAGAGTCTTTAAAATGGGAAAAGGAATAATTGTTTGTTTAAAAAAATAAATGAACAAAGAGAGTTTTTTATGATAAAATGTGTGATTTTATAAAAATATTGGTAGCTTAAAACTAATTATGCGTGGTACTTGAAAATGGGTAAGAAATTGGAAGATTCCCTTAAACCGGGCTCGCTTATCAGGAGTTATTGAAAAGAGAACCTTATAAAACATGTATTATCCCATCAAGAAAGATGAAATGATCTGGATATTTTATTTTGTAAAATATAATTATAATTTATAAGAATTATATAAAAATAATGAAGAATTACATTGGGGGTAAAGATAGATAAAGCATAACCCGAATGAAAAATGGTCGTTCAGGAAGAAACCCTTACCACTTTGCAAACAGTCGAACCATATGCCCCAAGAAATTAATGGTCATCGAATAAGATTTTTAATACCATGAATATAAATTGATTCATGATATTATACATAAATTGTAAGTATACATACACCATACATAAGAAATAGTGGGGAATAAGACATATCTCATAGAAATAAAAGTGAGATGAGAAATACCTTACCTTATGTTTGAAAGTGTTCTGCACTTGACCTTAACATCCTGTATAATCAAATTAAACCCATTAATTAATTAATTTATAACATTTTATACATGTATTTGATTTATTATAATTTTATTAAGTACATTTATGGCCTTTTTGAGGAGTTATAAGATTCAATTTCATTTTTCAAAAGTGTTTGTTTCTCTGGTTTTCACGATTGGTACACTTGTATACATGTACGAAAGATCATGTGAAATAGAAATAAATATCCAGAATTGAAAACATATGTTATTAATGGATTTAAATAATATTAAATGTGTATATAATTCATTTGGTTATATGGGGTGAGGCTGAATCATTAGATAATACATTAGTGACAATCGTTTAGATTATTTTTGGCGTTTTTTCGATCGTCACAAACTAGTTTTATCCTATTAGTTGCCATCATGTGTAAATAATGGTTTCAGAACATTACATAGGCTATAATAAAAATATTATAATTTTTTTAATGATAAAAATGGTTTTATGACCAGGCTTTAATGTGTTAATGGAAAATGAAAATGCATCGTCCATGATGTCGGTAAATTGACACATCATGAGCGATGTTTTCATTTATAGAATAAAAGAGAGAGAAAAGAGTTTGATGATAGATCTTCCATTAACATGATATAATTATAGTATATAAATGATACTGGAGTTATCATGTCTATTTGGATAGGGGATGTGAGGGAAGGATAAGAAAATAAAAGAAATTAAAAAGAAAATAAAAGAAAAGAAAGAGGATTTTTACCTCTTGAATTCTTCTCATTGAGAACCTCCTTAAGGGGATTGGTTTTGGTCTTTTGATGAGAAAAAAGGCTCTTATACATGAGGGAGAGTCTTGGGAAGAGGATTAAGCAAAAATTTGATGAGGCTCAAATTTTGGAAGGTGTGAGGAGAAGGTGTGGCGAGGGGGGTATTTATAGTGGAGGAGAGACATGTTTTTTGAATATATTATTATTATTTTTATTATTTTGGTTCAAAACTATGAATAGTTTTGATTCTTGTGATTAATTACATTAAATAGTTCATGTGATTTTGAAACAATGGTTCTTAAATCATAAATGACTCAAGGAATAGTATATTTTACTTATAATATATATATACCATAAATTACCATATTTCACTATTCACAAAAATTCAACAATTTTAGAAAAATTCAAAAAATTCACTATTGGTTGGAGTAGAGTACTCAAGAGGGGGGGGGGGTGAATTGAGTATCTATTTAAAATTTCTATTTGAAAATTATTCTTAAAAAGGTTCCTCAATAAATTAAATACAGCCTAGTCAATCAAGGTAATGCGGTTATGAAAGTTTGAATACTTGAATAACTTCTTAGAAGATTGATTAATTATCAGTAATCTTAATATCAATTATTAAAATTAATTTTAAATCTATTCTAATAATTCAAAACAATTATAACTTCTTTCCAAGATTAACTATCAAAGTAAATTTAGTGATTTATGAATTAAACAGTAAAACAGAGAACACTAAAATAAACAACACAGTAGAAATAAAATAAGTTGTTCAGTATCAAGCTGAGACCTAATCCACTCCACTTGGTGATCACCTTCCACCAAGAAGTTTATATAAATAAACTTGATACATAACCTATATTGGGCTTTATAACAGTACACAAGATTGTCCAGGCCACCCGACCTCTTCCATAGTTTTTTGTGGGTAAAAACTAACAGGTTACACACAACCTCTTCCACACTTATCCATGGGAATATACAAGTGTAAAAATATGTAATAGAAAGGATATATTGTATCCTTCAATTTTATGCAGGAGACAATGCATGTTTAATACATATACACACACTGCTCGAAAGATAAGAAAAATAATACACAACAGAGCAGTAATGATGAGATAAGGTTAGAAGTTCTCTGAGTGTTTGTCTATGCAGATCTGGACTTCTGGGATGAAGTAGATGCAAAAATTGAGTCCTCTCTTAGAAAACAGAGTATCGTAAGTTAGCTAGATCTAGATCGTATTCTTCATGGAGTTTTCAATGTGAAGATGTGCTCGACGATTCTGATATATGGTATCCAACTTGTTGATTCAAGAATGCTTCGTGTGTTCTTCAGGAATGTTGAGTTGCATGTTTCGGTTCTTATTTTTAGGAAAGCTCATGTGCACTTTGTTATTATACTCTATATTTGTTTATGGGCTTCACTTCTCTTTTATTCTTGGAGTGCATGTGTTGGATCCAACAGGATGCATGTATTCTGCACCTCATACCTCATACTGTCAGGTGACATGTCTACAAAGAAACATTAATTATGTCAGTGCATTTAAAAGCTTCAAATATGATCGTTAGAAATTAAAGTGAAAAATGAAAAAAAAGATTAAGAAACGGTGTCACAGTCTGTCTGTAAATGGTGTCTCCATGAAATAGTGTCTCCTTGAAATAGTTTCTCCATGAAATAATTTCTCCTTGAAACGGTTTCTGGGTGGTTATGGTGTCTGGATGGTCACGATGTCTGGATGGTTATGGTGTCTGGATGGTTTCAGTATCTAGATGGTTACAGTGTCTGGATGGTTATGGTGTCTGGCTGGTTACAGTGTCTGGATGGTTATGGTGTCTGGATGGTTACAATGTCTGGGTGGTTACGGTGTCTGGGTGGTTACGGTGTCTGGGTGGTTACGATGTCTGGGTGGTTATAGTGTCTGGATGGTTATGGTGTCTGTATGGTTACGGTGTCTGGGTGGTCATGGTGTCTGGATGGTTACGGTGTCCAGATGCTTTGCTAGAAAATCACAACTGGTGTTAGGCTCACAGTTTCTCAAACATAGTCAAGTATCTGTATACAGACTTAAAAAGTGATATTCATAAAATGGTTTAGACTTAGTCATTCATCAAAGAAATAATTGTGAAGTAAATTAAATATAGTATACAATAATTATTTAATGCATAAAGAAACTAATCATCTGTACACATGATTCTAGATAGATTAAACAGGATTAACAGGCTTTACATAATGTATATGATTTGTGATCATTAAAACACAATTAATACATGAGGAGTCCAACAATATCCCCCCTTTTGATGATCACAAATCATGTTAGTGAGAGATTTATTCTTAGGTAATGTGTCTCTTCTTTAATGTGTATATATAATACATTTTCTCCCCCTTTTGGGATTATCAAAAAGATTAAATAAGAAATAGAAAATAAACTGGCATAATGCATTAGATTGATAAAAAGTGTCAGCACAAACAGTAAGGAACAAGACTACATAAAACATCCCCATCAAAAGATAGTAATCACTATTCTTCAGCGCTGACTTGTCTTCTCTTTGATCTTGGAATCAACATTAGAAGAAGAAGCTATAGGAGTATAGGTAGAAGTGGTATAGGGGAGTGAACTAGTAGACATAGAAGGTAAGGGGAGTCCTTCAAAAATAGAAGGGGCCAAGGTAGGTGCAGTAGAATACCGAGACAACTGTTGATCAAGGATTACATGCCTGATCTGACTGAGGGCCTGAGAGACAGACATAGATGTGGAGGCTAGGTTAGAGGATGAGAAGGTAGGAAAACCAGATCTCAGTGGTGAAGCTGCAGGAGCGACAATGGTAGTACTCTGGACATGAAGATAAGGCCTTAAAATCCTGATAAAATTATCAATAATCTCCCCACCATATTTCATGGATTTATCAAAGTCATCATTGTTCTCCATAAACTTATCCAATAAAGGAGTAAAATATTTGAGCTTTTGGACTTGAGTTTTTAAGGCTTGAGTTATAGGAGGGATCCTCAGATTCTCTACAAGGTACTTGAAGTGGTTTGTCATGTCATTATTAGAGAAGATCCGATTGAAGTAGAAGTATACTTTCTTAGCAATTTCTTACTGAGCATCATTGGAAATCTTGGAATGGATATACACCAAATCAATAACTATTTCACTGTTCTTGATAACTTCAGATAGATATTCCTTGTCAAAACCACTAAGCACAGCTTGAAGTTCTTCTTTGATAACCGTTTGAAGTAGATCACTATCTAAAGAAGGTTGAGATGATTGTCCAGAAGTTCGAGAAGCAGTGAAAGATGAAGTAAGGGATTTTAGTTAATTTAAAACTTTATGTAGACAGTCTTTATACTCATCAGTTAACTTGTTAAGTCCAATAACAAGCTCACACATCTATTGAACAATCTTCTTGTTTCTTTTAGCTACTTTTTCATCTAAATAGGTTAGATGAGGTTGAATCAGTGAAGCTACTTCTTATGGGGTCTGAGTAACAAAATCCTCAACAGGATGAGAAATAGATTCTGGATTTGAGTTCAGCACTCTCTGCATTTCTTCAACCACACTTCTTAGAGTTTTTACTTCATCACCGAGCAGTTTATTCTCAACTCTGACTTCTTGAATCTCATGAAGCATCTTGGGTTGAATCTTCCATATGATTTTTTCCAACAATAGTGAATCATCTATTTCACTCAACTTGGTTATAGTAGAATGTTGATTATCCAAGAGCTTTTCAACTCGAGACAAAAGGGTTGCACCAAAATCTTTCAGATCATCCTTATTCACTAAGGTGAGATATTCTTATGAAGGGTCGAAAACAAGAGCTGAGACATGCTCAGTGTAACGACCCGAAATTTTGAATAAATATTGTTTCCTAATTTTGTGTGTTATTTTATTTTATACTAAAAAAACTGTTTCATTTGATAACATGAGTATAATTAAAATGAGACTGTTGGGTTTTGAATATTATATGACCATTAGTCAGTATGACCTTTGGAAACTAAATGTTGCGATTATTGTCTTTAAATACAAGTGATCTTGGTTAATTAATATAGAAAGAAGATTCGATGGCCTCATCCAGTAGTCTCGGGCCAATCGAAACCCATCGAACAGAACTTGGGAAGGAGGTAGCACCATTGAGATTTTCTCTGGACCAAACCCAAGCCGAACTTCATCGTGTGAATCTAGAATGAAATCACCTTCACGAGAAGTTCAAACTGATAGAAATTACTACTCGTGCAATGTTGGCCGATCCTCCCTCAGATTCTCTCACCTTAGCACACCTTACACTTAGGTCCTATGCTGGGGTTATAAGGGGCTATGTAGGGAGACCGTAACTGATTTGTGTAATCCTTTGAGATAAATAAAATTGTGTTTTCTTCTTATGGTGAATTTTGTAAATTTTCAAATATTCGGATAAATTTAGGATGTATATTATTTATGAATTTGAAAAAAAGGATATTTTAAAATATTTTTGTAAACCTTAAATAATTAATGAAGCGTAATGATTTTCAAAAAATGGTCTTCTGCAAATGTGTTCAGTAAGAAATTTAGAGTCTAATAAGATCAACTTGATTTTTGATGAATAGTAAATTATGAATAGTGATTTTATGCTTAGGATTAGTAATGTGACCAAATGGATTAGTAATATCACTTAAAGAAAGTATTAATATAATATAGGCACCTTGATTAAGTAATGTGATTCAATAAAATAGGTAAATAACTGTTTCAGAAATTATTAGTCAAGTATTAGGTTTTTCGGGTGGATAGTGTTTTTTAATTAAAAATTAAATTAAAAATATTTAGAAAAATATTTTTATAAAATGGAATTTATTTTTGAACTCAGAACATCGATATTATGTTAAGGTAATTTTTGGGGATTTTTCTGAAAAAAATGAATTTTCAGTGAATAGTATTTTTATTTAAAAATTAAATTAAAAATATTTAGAAAATTATTTTTATAAAATGGAGTTCATTTTTGAAATCAGACCATCGATATTTGGTTAAGGTGAAATTTTGGGATTTTTCTGAGAAAGTTGAATTTTCGGTGAATAGTGAAAATACAGTTTTTAAGTTACGGGTGTTTAATGACATCATTAAATGATGTATTAAGTATGTAATCAACATGGTCGACTTTTGAATAGTAAGATAAGGTATGAGGTGTCCCAAGTGACCAATACCATGGGCAAATACCACGGGCAAGCCCATGGTTTTGCCAATACCACCAATGAGGTGTCCCTTGGCCATTAATGCCTTGTCCCCTCACTTTCCCTAAAAATAACCACCCTTTCCTCATTTAGTTTTCACTCCCAACTCTCCCCCAACGAAGCTCTGGTCTCATTACCTCCCAATAAGTCCTCCCAAGGTTCCCCCAAGCCCTCAAGGTCCCAAACTTTGAGTTTTAAGAGTTACGTTTTAAGGTAAGGGATCCTACCTCTCTCTTTCTTTTCAAATACTCTCTTTTAAGTCATTTCATTTATGCTCCATGTTATTATGTTTGAGGATGTTCTTTTATATTCCTCTTACTGACCTTTTCATGTTCATATGATGAGAGATCCTCTCTTACACTCATCATTTCGTTTTATGAATGTTTAAGTGGCGCCGTTAGGCTGCCGAAATTTTTGTAACGGATTCTTTCACCCTTCTCATTTTCAAGTTCCATTTTCTTGTCAAGTCTTTCAAGATCCTTTTTATTATGTTGGGGTATGATCTCTATATCTATCATACTGATCTTTTATGTTCATATGATTAGAGACCCTATTTGATCTCATCAATTCATTTTTTTGAAGTTTAAGTGACGCCGTTAGGCTGCCAAATTTTTAAGGGATTCTTTCACCCTTCTCATTTTCAAGTTCTATTTTCTTGTCAAGTATTTCATGTTACTTTTTATTATGTTGGGGTATGATCTCTATATCTATCATACTGATCTTTTATGTTCATATGATGAGAGACCCTATTTGATCACGTCAATTCATTTTTTTCGAAGTTTAAGTGACGCTGTTAGGTTGCTGAATTTTCATAAGAGAAATCTTATTTTTGTCTTCCTTTCATGTTCTTCATTTATATGGTATATATTTAAAATTTCATTACCATGTTCTTAAATCCATTTTATTCTATCTCTATACTGTTTTATGGATCATTTATGAGTGGGTTACCTATGTCCCCTCTCTTTTCAATGTTTTCTAAAACCCTACAACATAGCCGTTATGCTGCCGAATTTCCGTCTCAAAATGTCTCTCTCTTTTTCTAAAATTCTTTTATTTTATTAAGTGAATACTCAAAGCTCTTTCTTATAAAGGGGTATTCACATATATACCAAAATGTTCTATTTTAAATTCTGGTATTTACATTCATGAGACCCTCTTTCCTTTTTCGTGGGTTTAAAGTGACATAAAGATCATGTCTTTAAAGCAGTTTTTAAAACGTTATGATTATGAAAGGAAACCCATTTCTTTTATTATATATGGGTTATTATGAAATGATTGATGATGATATATGTGACTCACATGATAACAAAGGAAAATTTAAGGGTGCACCCTGATAGCGCTCCAATGCATTGGGTAAAGACTTAATCTCTAGAGATGACCATTTTTAACGACGTCTTGGTGAATAACCTTGGTAATTTTTAATGACACCTTGGAGATGGACCTTGGTGAAACAGAAATGATTTTTTATGTTAAATTTTGTAGCCACATCTTCAAGTTATGAAACACATTATTTTTATTATGATATGCCTCATGAACTCTTTCTCATGCCTTAAAGTTATTTTTCATGACTTTTGATGTATCTCAAGTTCTCATGTAAAATGTTTCCCTTGTTTCCCTTACTGGGAATTCTGCTCACCCTTTCCTTTGATGTATGCTCCTAGGTTATGAGATGCTGTAATGAACTTAAGATGAACAAATGAAGAATCCTTTCAAGTGTTTAAGAAGAATGTTTTTGTTGTTGTCATGTATTAAGTTCCTGGTTTCCAAGACACTAAACCTTAAAGATCCTCAGTTTTGTATGATTTAATGAAAGTTTATGTGATAAAAAGGTGGGATTCTATACTCAGGTTCCTTTGCAAGGACAAGATCAGAAACTGATTTCAACTAAAACATAGTAGACAGATCAAGACCTTTGAATGAGACTTCTTGTGAAACATTCACATAAAAATAACTAGGGAATTTATACCATGTATCCATTGAGCTTGGATCAATAGGATTGGGGATTTCAACAGATTCTAGATTGGGGGGTTGCTCCCCCTCAACAGGTGCATCTTTCTTAGGACTGAGAGGTTTAGGTCCTTGATTTATTTCCATGAAGTCATCCCTTATTTCATCATCCATTTCCTTTCGAGTCAACTGAAAGGCTTGCTCCATTCTCTCTTCAGCAGAAGGAATAACTTTAGGAACAACTTGTTCCTCTAGGAGTTCCTCAAGGGAAGATTCTTTCATAATAAGAATATCTTCTTCTATATGCTCTTCTACAACACTCTTTCCACTTTCCTTAGCAACAAATTCTACTTTTGAAGCAAGTTGTTCTTCCAGATCAACAACTTTTTCCGGAAGAGCTACCTCCTTTTCAGTTAAGATTTGAGGAGTAGGTGTACTGTCTTCCTCATCAAGAACAATTTATTTTGAAGGTACAACAACCTCTTCCTCTTCTTCCACATCAGAATAATCAACAATCTCATCTGGTTCCAAACCAGGATCAGAGATATCCTTAGGTCTTGAAGGGTGTTCCATCAGGTTAAAATTTTCATAAACTCTATCTTTATCTTCCACCCATGCTTTCCTCCATGGATTCCAATTGATTTTAATTCTCTTTACAATAACTATCAAATGAGATAACTCATAATCCTTTATGAATTCCTCATCTGGTCAAACCAATCCATTTGCATAAAGCATAGCTGAGATAAGCCGTGAATAAAATAAGGAGGTTGACTTGGAGTTTTTTTTGATCAACTCACATATATGGTGTATAATATACTTACAAAGATTGATCTTATGTCCATTCTTCATAAGATGTATCAAAAATACATCCTGATATTTGAGTATAGCAAAATCACCTTTTCTGGGGCTAACCAAATACGGAAAAACTTAAACAAGAGTCTAGATTCACCATCTAGCTCGACAACTATGGCTCTCTTCTTGGTTTCATTTCTAGTTAAACTTATCAAAGCTTCTTACAAGAAAAATAACTCTCTTGGAGGTGGTGGACCTCTCTGGTAGTCCTTACAAATACCTTCATGAGGTATCCTAAGGCATGCAGCCCATAACCTCGAAGAAAAGGTACAAATATGACCATTGATCTTGATTTTCACAACATACCCTCGACTGGCCCGAAGGCCTTCATTTTTATTGATTTTTGATAAAACCCCTTTCAAGGGATGAGGGAGAACCCTTATAAGGCCTGTAGGCTCAAAGATTACATGGCCCGTAGGCTTAGGAGATTACATGACCCAAAGGTCTTAGGGAATTCAACCAGACTATCTACAAGGAACTGCCCCTCCCTAGCATCTGCATCATGATAGTAGCTCTCCACCTTTGCATGGCCATCTAGCTAGGATTCCCATGCAAGAACAGGCTGATACCAATGACATAGCCATACCCTCTCATTCTGACAATCCATTTGGCTCTGCTCTGGTGAGTGCACCTGCTCTGAATCCTCTTCTAGGGCTGCTCCTTTTTTGTAGTCTGTCTAGGGAAACTGCATGTGGCCCGAAGGACTTGAGGTGGACCGAAGGCATTAAAGGTGGCCCAAAATACCTACTGACCCGAAGGCCTGGGTGGCCCGAAATCCTTAAGGACTCCAAGCCCAAACTGGTGGCCCAAGGTGAATAGTTCCAGCTTCTGAATCAAAAGAAAATTGTACATACTGGAAAAACTGGGCAACCAACTTTGAATAAATAGGCCTATCTTCTTTTGTAAACTAATATAGCCAGCCTTTCTCTATTAGTACTTTCAACACCAAAGACTTATTTGATAGAATCCACTTAGGTCATATCTCCTTTTCAGGTACCACTACTCTGTTCACTAGGTTCAGATTCAGAGGGCCATCAGGTGCTAACTTAGGCATGATTTTCAACTTCTTCTTTGAGCTGCACTTCTCAAGAGTTGATGGCAAAGGGCATTTCATCCTGGGAATTCACCAAAGGTTCCAGAGAGAGAAGGGTTGAAAGAGGGGTTTCGGTTTGAGAAAAGAGATCTCGAGTGAATAACGAGTGAAACTTCTTTTATTTTATCATTTAGGGATATCAAGCGTCACATGATCAAAAGAATGGGAAATTAAAAAAAGTAAAACAATGAATTATCATGATGCGGGTTATAATTTATAAATAAAACAATAAAGCATCTTTATGGTGAGACCGTAACAAGTCTTCACGGTGAGACCGTAACAGTCATTCATGGTGAGACTATAACAAGTCTTCACGGTGAGACCGTAACAATGTGATTTCTAAAATGTGCGACCATATTGTTTGAGATAGTAAGTGCCAAGAAGTAACCAAAAAATAGTAACTGTGAGACCCTAAATATGAAACAACAAGCCTTGAGATATTAAAATTATAGAACTGTTAGAGTTAAACAGTAATCTCAAGATAGAGACTTGTGAAACCGTAAACAGTGAAATAGTAAGATATAAAACAGTAAGATATGAAATAGTAAGATAACTACTTAAGATTTATTATACCCAATTCATGTATTATGTAATATATTATTTCAGAATTTAATGGTTCAGTGAATATATCAGCAAACTGATATTCAGTTACAATGAATTCTAAAGTGATGTCACCTTTCTGATAATGATCTCTCAAAAAGTGATGTCTTACATCAATATGTTTTGTCCTAGAGTGTGAAACAAGATTTTTTGAAATGTTAATAGAACTTGTGTTGTTACAATTTATAGGTACATTCCTGAATTGATATCCATAATATAGTAATGTGTGTTTCATCCACAAAATTTTCACACAACAACTGCCAACAGCTATGTATTCAGCTTATGTAGTAGATAATACAACTTAATTTTGTTTCTTACTACACCATAATACTAGTGACTTGCCTAAAAAGTGGCATGTTCCAGAGATGCGTTTTCTATCTAACTTACAACCATCGAAGTTAGCATTAGAATAACTCACTAACTCAAATGATTGTCATCTGGGATAGAATAGTCCATGATTGGGTGTATGTCTAAGGTATTTGAAAATTCTATTAACAACATTTAAATGAGATTCCTTAGGATTTTCTTAAAAACGAGCACACGTACACACACTAAACACAATGTCAGGTTGACTAGCAGTTAAGTAGAGTAAGCTTCCAATCATTCCTCTATAAGTGGTTTGATCAACATATTTTCCATCTTCATCAAGATCAAACTTACAAGAAGTACTCATTGGAGTGTCACTACTTTTAGTGCTATCCAATCCAAAACATTTTAGAAGTTCTCTAGTATATTTTCTTTGATTTAAAATAATACCATCATTATTTTGAAAGATTTTAAATTCAAGAAAGAATTTGAGTTCACCCATTAAACTCATTTCAAATTCGTTTTGCATCATTTTAGAAAAATTAACACATGAATTTTTTTTGAAGACCCAAAGATAATGTCATCTATATAGATTTTAAATACTAAAATATCATTGGAAATTTGTTTTATAAAAATGCTAGGATCAACCATTCCTTTTGTAAAACCTTTGGAAATAAGAGAAGTACTTAATCTATCATACCAAGCTCTTGGAGCTTGTTTTAAACTGTATAAAGCTTTTGATAACTTAAAAATATGATTTGGAAAATGAGGGTTTGTAAAACCAGGGGGTTTCTCAACAAATTCTCAACAAAGAAATCCTTGTCTATATAACTATTTAGAAATTAACTTTTGACATCCATTTGATATAGTTTGAAATTCAGATGTGTAGCATAAGCAAGCATAATTTTTATGGCTTCAATTCTATCTACTGGTGCAAAGGTTTCTTCACAGTCAATTCCTTCTTCTTGACTATAGCCTTGTGAAACCAATCTAGCCTTATTTATAACTATATTACCAACTTCATCTACCTTATTTCTAAACACCCATTTAGTGCCTATGGTGAATGTGTCTTTGGGTCTATCAATAAGTTTCCAAAATTTGTTTCTTTCATATAAATTAAGTTCTTCTTACATAGCCATCACCCAAAATTCATCATTGATAGCATCATTAATGTTTTTAGGTTCAAGTTTTGAAAAGAAGACATGATGTTCAACTTGATTTCTAAGAGAAACTCTAGTTTGAGTTCCTTTTTCTAAGTCTCCTACAACAACATCTAAGGGATGGTTCTTAAGAGTTCTGATTTCTCTAGAAAAAGAAGGACAAGTGATTTCAGGTTATTCAACAGGATCTGGTTCATTGTGACCAGAATCTAAAGAATTTCCAGAACTAGAAGTTTTCACAGATTCCTTTATAATAAGGTTAGGGGATTTTGAATTAATTTCTAGATTTGATACATCATCCTCCAAGTTCTCTAGAGTGGTCATAGGCTCATGTGGATCTGTTTCATCAAATTTGACATGGGAAGATTCTTCCACATATTTAGTTCTTTTATTAAACACTCTATAGGATTTACTAGAAATTGAATATCTTAAGAAGATTCCTTCATTACTCTTGGATTCAAATTTTTCAAGATTTTCCTTAGTATTAAGGATATAGACTTTTCAACCAAATACTTTAAAGCAGCTAACTTTGGGTTTTCTATTGTTCCAAAACTCATATTAAGTTCTTTTAAGGATAGGTCGAATCAAAACTCTATTGATTATGTAGCATGCTGTATTTACAGATTCAGCCCAAAAGTAAATAGGTAAGTCATATTCACTTAGCATGGTTCTAACAATCTCTTACAGGGTTCTATTTCTTCTTTCTACAACTCCATTCTGTTGAGGTGTTCTAAGGGCAGAGAAGTTATAACTATAGCCATTTTGTGAGAAAAAGGATTCAAACTCTTGATTTTAAAACTCACAACCATGATCACTTCTTAAGGATTTAATTTTATGTCCACTAAGATTATATATGGTTTTTGACATATTTGGTAAAATGAGAGAAGGCTTCACTTTTTTGATCCAAAAAGAAAGTCCAAGTATATCTAGAAAAGTCATCTATAAGAACATAAACATAATGCTTCCTATTAAAACTAGAAACTCTAGATGGTCCAAACAAATCCATGTGAATCAATTGGAGAGGTTGAGAAGTTGACACTTCTTTTTTTGGTTTGAAAGAAATTTTTTGTTGCTTTCCTTTTTGACAAGAATTACACACTTTATCATTTGGAAACTCAAGTTTGGGTAGGTCTTCAACTAACCTTTTTCTAGTAAACTTTATAAGGGAGTGAGTGTTACAGTGTCCTAGTCTCCTATACCAAAGCCAAGACTCTTTGTGAAACACACTTAAACACGAAGCATTTTGAGAAGCTAAAGAATGGAAGTTAACAGAATATACATTTTCATTTCTTAATGCAGAAAACGCTAATTCATTTTTAGCATTAAAAACACTACAGACATCATTTTCAAATTTGATGTGAAATCCATCATCACATAATTGTGAAATACTAAGAAAATTATATTTCAATCCATCAACAAAAATTAATTTAGAAATCAAAACTGAGTTAGAGTTATCGATTTGGCCAAAGCCAATAATCTTTCCTTTGGCATTGTCACCAAAGGTGACATGTCCTATATCAATTTTTATTAAATTATTGAAGCATGAATATTCTCTTGTTATGTTTCTTGAACACCCACTATCCAAGTACCATATGATTTTACATGAAATATTTAAGCATATTTCCTACAAAATAGTCAAATAAAAACATATTTTGGTACCCATACTTGTTTGGGTCTAGTAATATTAGTGACTAGTGCCTTAAGAACCCATATCTGCCTCATAGGTTTCCTATAAGAATTATGAAAAGTATTTGAAAAATAAACTCTATTTGGTCTAGAAAAGATTGAAACAGTAGAGAGTGTGTCATAGCTTGAACTAGTTGAATGTTTTCCAAAAATGGGAGTAAATCTTTATGTCCTAGATTTAGAAACAAAATTAGTTCTTCCAAAATTTCTTTTACTAGGTTGATAGCCAATGATAGTAGTATATTTAGGAGAAATCTATTTACCTAGAATTTTTACCAATGTATCTTTTCCATTAATAAGCCTTTCAATATCCTTTTTCAATTTCTCATTAGATAGTTTTAATTCATTGTTCTCTTTGAGTAATTGAGAATTTTTCTCCCTTTCTACAGTGAGTTCAGTTTTAATAGTTGAGGTGAGAGCATGCTATTTCTTAAAAGACTTGTATTTATGTTTTTAGTTCATTGCATGTCTCTTCAAGAATATTACAATACTCAAAATTTTCTTCATTAGTCATATTTTCAGAGTCACTCGCATCTCCAGAATAGTATAAATTGTGTACAAGAGATTCCAGTGTCACCTCAGATGTGTTTGTCATAAAACAGATATCGGCTTTGTTATCCTATTCATCATGTGAAGATTCCGAGTCACTTAAACTGTCCTCAGAGGCACTCCATGTTTCTTTTATTGCCTTTTTATACTTTTTATCTTTGTCCTCATATTTATTTTTGTACTCAAGCTTAGTAAATTCATCCTTGATACATACTTTTCATTTACATTCACAGAAGAAAATCTCATCAGACTTGTCACTTCTTTTCCAATATTTCTTCCAACTTCCTTTTTGATCATATCTTCCTTTGAAGTTAGGATTTCTGAAAAAGTTCTTTTTGTAAAATCTCTTAAACCTTCTAGCTAGTTGATCCATCTCCTCATCACTATCAGGTGATGATTTTCCACTATTGGAACTTTCTACATAAGCTTCCACTTTTCCTTTCTCTTTGTGTTTAGAGGTGGTGGTCTTGAATGTAGCTGATTTTATTTTAGGTTCATCCTCCTCTTCCTTGTTGACTTTTAGCTCCTCTTCACACATCATTAGTTTTATAATGAGTTCTTTTATAGGTATCTTGATGATGTTGCATGATTATCTAATAGATATAGTGGTTCCTCTCCATCTACCAGGTAGGCATCTGAGAATCCTCATGATCTGTTCTTTGACAGCGACTTCTCTTCCAAGATAAATCATTGTGTTGACAATTTCTTTGAACCTGAGATACATGTCAGAAATAGGCTCATCATGTTTCATTTTAAAGTTATCATATTTAATAATATAAGTATTAAGTCTCATTTCTTTCACACTAGAAGTTCCTTCATGTGAAATAGATAATGTATCCCAAATTTCAGGGGCAGTTTTACATGAAAAGATTTTATTAAATTCCTCATATCCTAAAGAGTAGTATAAAGCATTCATACTTTGTAATTGTTATTGTAGGTAGTTTTGGTAGGTTCATCCCAAGTGATTCTATTAGTAGTAGGAATCTTATATTCATCTATAATTGAAGACCAGATTTCAAAGATCATACTTTCTAAATGCATTTTCATTTTAATTTTCCATTGAGCACAATTGGTTCTATTAAATAATGGTGGTCTGTTTGTTACAGTACCTTTAAATCTATTATCCATAATACAAAAATACTTTTAAAGAGATAGAAATTTAGAATTAACATAAATTTATAGATCTTTAAAGTACAACTACAATCACAGTTGAATAGGGTCAAAAACAGAGTCTTTAGAAACAATCCTTTGATACCAAATGTTAGTCAGAGTAGAGTACTCAAGAGGGGGGTGAATTGAGTATCTATTCAAAATTTCTATTTGAAAAGTATTCTTAAAAATGTTCCTCAATAAATTAAATGCAACCCATCCAATCAAGGTTATACGGTTATGAAATTTTGACTGTTTGAATAACTTCTTAGAAGATTGATTAATTCTCAGTAATCTTAATATCAGTTATTAACATTACTTTTGAAGCTATTATAATAAGGCAAAACAATTATAATTTTTTTACAAGATTAACTATCAAAGTAAATTTAGTGATTTCTGAATTAAATTTTAAAATAGATAACACTAAAATAAACAACACTGCAGAAATAAAACAAGTGGTTCAGTATCAAGATGAGACCTAATCCACTCCACTTGGTTATCACCTTCCACCAAGAAGTTTATATAAATAAACTTGATACACAACCTGTATTGAGCTTTACAACAGTACACAAGACTGTCCAGGCCACGCGACCTCTTCCACAATTTTTCGTGGGTAAAAACTAACAGGTTACACACAACCTCTTCCACACTTATCCATGGGAATATACAAGTGTAAAAAGATGTAAGAGAAAGGATATATTCTATCCTTCAGTTTGATGCAAGAGAAAATGCGTATTTAATATAGATACACACACTACTCGAAGATGTGCTAGACGATTATGATCTATGGTGTCCAGCTTGTTTATTCAAGACTGCTTCGTGTGTTCTTTAAGAATGTTGAGTTGCATGTGTCAGTTCTTGTTTTTAGGAAAGATCGTGTGCACTTTGTTATTATGCTCTATATTTTTTTGGGCTGCACTTCTCTTTTATTCTTAGAGTGAATGTGTTGGAACCGATAGGATTCATGTATTATGAACCTCGTACCTCGTACTGTTAGGTGACATGTCTACAAAGAAACATTAATTATGTCAGTGTATTTAAAAGCTTCAAATATGACCGTTAGAAATTAAAGTGAAAAACGACAAAACATATTAAGAACGGTGTCATAGTCTGTCTATAAATAGTGTCTCCATGAAACGTTGTCTCCTTGAAAAAATATATCCTTGAAACAATGTCTCCTTGAAACAATGTCGGGGAAGTTACAGTGTCTGGATGGTCACGATGTATGGATGGTTACGGTGTTTGGATAGTTACGGTGTCTAGATGGTTACATTGTCTGTATGGTTACGGTATCTGGATGGTTACAATGTCTGGATGGTTACAGTGTCTGGGTGGTTACAGTGTCTGGGTGGTTACAGTGTCTGTATGGTTACGGTGTTTGGATGGTTACAATGTATGGATGGTTATGATGTTTGGATGGTTACAGTGTCTGGGTGGTTACGGTGTCTGGGTGGTTACGGTGTTTGGATAGTTACGGTGTCTGGGTGGTCATAGTTTCTGGGTGTTTACAGTGTCTGGATGGTTACAGTGTCTGGATGCTTTGCCAGAAAATCACAACCGGTGGCAGACTCACAGTTTCTCAGACTTAGTCAAGTATCTGTATACAGAATTAAACAATGATATTCATAAAATGGTTTAGACTTAGTCATTCATCAAAGAAATAATTATGAAGTAAATTAAAAATAGTATACAATAATTATTTAATGCATAAAGAAACTAATCATCTGTACACATGATTCTAGATAGATTAAACAGGATTAACAGGCTTTACAGAATGTATATGATTTGTGATCATTAAAACATGATTAATACATGAGGATTCCAACATTCACCCTTACCATTTTTTTCAAGTTTAGAATTAAATAATGAACACCATTTTATGAAACTAATTTTATAAATATGAGAAATTTAATTTTTAATTAAAATCATCATTTATTAGAAAAATACTGATTTTAAAATTATAACTGATTTTATGACACTTGGAATATTTAATTAAGGTCTCATAGAATTATATTATAATCATAATACAACAAAATATTAATTTATAAATCTATTTTTTGAAAATAAACATTTATTTAAATAATTTTATCAATTATAAAATTGAAAATAAATATTTACATTTCACAAAAATACCAATAATCAATTTATCATTTTTAAAACATTTATTTACTTATTTCTTGATATAAATTTATTATATTTTTCTTCATAAGATACCTAAATTTTATTTTTACCTTCATAGATGAAGTTACTATTCTATTGGTCATATTACTATTCCTAATGTCCATATTACCATTCCAACAATCACCTTACTATTCATTAAATATGAAAGTTAACAGAAAAATTCCAAAAATTTATCCAAAGTAAATTTTACTATTATGATTTAAAAAATAATGACTATTTTGTCAAATTTAATTTATATAAGTGTCAAAAATTATATTTTAAACATGTTTGCCATTAAAATTTGATAAAATTATGTTTTAAAAACTAGTCTTTTATGAGAAAAATTGGAGTTATTCTTATCTTATGCCTATAAAATCATTTGGATGAATGTAAAAAAATTTTGATTAAATATATAATATATAGATTTAATTATTAATATTAATTGACACTAATTTAAAAACTAGGTTATAATGGTTGTTTTAAAATAATGATATTTAATTGTATATCATTATTCATTTAAGCTTGGTGTTGTGTGAAATCTATGCTATCAACGAAATATAATTAAAATAAAATACATATCATAAAATCTTAGGGTGTTACATTCTCCCATCCTTTAATAAATTTCATCCTCGCAATTTGAAATTGTACTTCAAAAAAATCATATATTGATACTTCAAAATTCCTTGGTGGGAAACCCACATCAGAACTGGGGTTAATAAAATATCTTCTTAATAAAAGGGAAATGGAAAATATAGAGGTTACCAAAAAACTAGGTATTTGATTAGGATAACATTAGTGCGAAGTGAAAATATGGACATTAAAGAATAATCTACCCATCAATGTTTTATGGAGAGTGATAGAGAACATGGTCATTAGAATGTTAACCATCACAAAGCCATAAATTTGTGATTGGTTAAAAGACCTTTGATTTATCAAAAAATTAAATAGACAATGTTTTTGTTTGAAATTATTTTTCTTAGAGTTGAGGGATTCTTGTAATATTCATATAAGCATCTGATAAAATAAACTTAATTGATTAATTTCCATGTTATAATCATAATCTCATCCTTTGGTTGTGCTTCGATCTATTTTCACTTCATCCCTTACACCTAGAAATGGATGTTCATGATGGATTTTCCATGCTCGAAGCACTTTTAATGAATCATGTTGTCCTTAAGTTAGTTATCCAGTATTTAAATGTTTAATAAAACTAAAAAGGTTAGAACAAGTTATCTAATATGATAAATCATACTTTAATCTTAATCAATAATATCCTTAATCCATTTCATTAGTAGTTAAACTTAAGACTCATAAAAAATATATCTATCCAAATTCAAATACCAATTTTTTTTAAGGTCACTAAATTTCCAAAATCAACTTAACAGAAAATTCCAAAAATAATATAGATCTTATTGTCACATACCAAATATATAAATACCTTAATCTCCTTTAAAACTTTATGAAACATGAATGCTTCCATGAGTAAATTCCTTAAATCCAAAAATCTAATAATTCCAACATAACATAAATGATCAAATCACTGACAACCTTCATGGTCACCAATACTATCCCATAAACATCTATTTATTATTATCTCAAAATCAAGAATGTATTTAGTGTTATCTCTCCCAAGTCATGTGTTTTCAAAATATTAACATACAACTTAATCACTCCTCTTGATTATTGGTGCTAAGTAAAAAATTCTTCCAATTCCTTAATGAAGAAGTACTGCAGTACAATACTTATTATCTCTTGATTCTTATAACTAGAAAATTATTGAAAAAATACCCAAAAAACATAATTCTTGAATCTAGACAGTGGAATAATAATCAGTGTAACACCCGAGACTTTTATGTTATATAAATCATCAAAGGAATATTTTTCTACGCACAACACTTGATTGTCTTGCTTTACAAGAAATCGCGAGCTTCCTCGATAGCTTGCGTCGTACGCAATACCGAGTTTCACTAAACAACGATATACTATTAAAATATTATTAAAACTAGCCGTTATGAATAGTAATAACCACTTTTTGAAATTTTATAAATTTTATTTTTCAAAATGGACTTCATTTTTAGATTCGTAATATCGAAATTAGCCTAGGGTGAAATTTTGGTATTTTTCTGAAAACTTTCAATTTTTGATGAATAGTGAAACCACTAAGTGGTAGTTAAAAAAACTGAATTTTTCATAAAACTTAATTTTACCGCTTCTGTGAGTGAAATTTTGAAAATCCGAGAGACACGGTTAATATCAAGGACTAAAATGTGGTTCAATGAGATGAAAATAATTTTTGGAGAATAGTAACTTTTTACTTTTTTTTACCACGGTTAAAAGTAAATAGGATAATTAAGGGATAAAATGATATTATTATTACCCTAACACATGTAATAATTCTATTGGACATGGGTAATTCGACCAAAAACAAACTTAGGAATAAAATATGACCATTTAGGCCCACTTGGATTAGATTAGGACATTTATTATTAATTTATTTAAAGAAGGGTTAAAATAGTTAAAATCAAAGTTTAATAACTAAATCATTTTTAATATGGGGTTATACATAAGATAAATTCGACTATAAATATTCATTAGAAAGATAAAAGTATTTCCTACATAATGGTATTTTATTTGTAATTTTTAAACATTAAATAATTTAATTTATTTACGACACAACGATGATGCAGTAATTATCTTATTAATGAAATATTGACATAATTGATGTTATAAATACCCAAATAAATATAATTTGAGACTTTTTATAAATTACACTAATTTTATAGGTTAATATGACATGTTAGTATTGATTTAATTAACTTTTATAGAACTTATCATTCTGTTATGATTTTCACAAAAATCAATTACTAAATAGTGTCAAAATTGACATAAAATAGTTTTTAAAACAAATATTATATTATTAATTGTTATTTTATTCCTAAAAATCTAAGGTTCGGCCAAATTAATTAGATAAGGTTATATATATTAATAATAAACAACTTGGGGTTCGTTTGGCTTGATATAGTAAGTTTATTAACCTTATAGTATAAGAACACAAGAAGACACCGTAAAAGTAAAATTATTTAACTTAATGTTAAATCTACATGATAAGGTTAAAATAGGAACCTAAACTTGTCTAAATTCTATTGGATGAGAGGATTTAGACCCATCCCTACCTTATCCTCGAAATAAATCAATTTGGAGCTATTTAAAACCGAACTTGACTTTATAATAAAATAATATTTTTAGTTATTCCAAAGGTGCCCCTCTCCTCCCTTATAAAAGGGCACCTCCTCCCTCTCTTCCTCACACCACTTTGAGCCTTCAAGCTCGGCCAAACCCTGCCAATTTCTTCTCTATACTTCCCTAGAGACATCCTAGAGGTCCTGGTCTTCTTCAAAGACCAATTTTAGTGCCCTAAAAGAAGGTATCAAAGAAGCACTTCAAAGAAGAGGTAATGTCCGTTACCGATTCTTTCATCTTTATTTCTTCTTCCACTTCTTCTTCTTTAGTTGTTTCATTATGAAGTAATAACATCAGTATCACTCATATATGGATATGTTATTATAAGTATGAAACAACCCTATTTCCCCATCTATCCATCCTACGGAAAAAGAAATCACCGCGCGTGCGTACGTACGGAATACCGTCTCCATGCCGTGGTGTAATCTATTTTCCACCACCACCTTACTTGGATGGGTATAATGGTGTAAATAATGACTATATAAGACTATTATAAAGTGATATTGATTCTATAATAGTATACATACACTCCAATACAATTCCACGATCATGGGAACGATATCATCGCTCGTGCATACGTACGGAATACCGTCTCCACGATGTGATGTGATTCGTTCTACATGATCTTCATTGCATAATGATTATATAAATGAATTGAATGAATAAATATGATATATAGTACATTAATACCATTCTGGAAATTATGTATCTATATCCTAAAGAGAAGAATAAGAATTTATTCAACAAAACACGCATAAGAACAAAAAGTTATAAACACCCGAATAACAAGTAGCAATGAAATATTACTACCAAGAAACTAAGAATATGACCATATATGATATCATAACAATAATTATGATTCTTTAACAAGTCAATAACATTATTTAAATCATTATACAGGAGGTTCAGACACTTACGAGGCAAATCGGACCTAAGGTAAGGGAAATATCACAATCTCATTTTTATCCGAGATTGTTTGTACTTTGGTATTTACTGGGGTGTATTTTATCATCCAAATCCTTGTTTCCTCAATATGTGATATTAATATACTTCTACAATAGTTAATATCCAATTTTACCCTTCGGTGAGTTTTTAGTAAAAGATATGAAATGAATCTTTTGTCGTTTTTTGTACGAGGTACTTTTTAACTTTTCTGACAAAAGTACGAGAAGAATGTTTTTTTAACTTATACGGCATGAATGGATTTTTAAAACATTATTTCCAAGAAGATTCCTTTACAAGTTTTCAAGTTTATTTTTAATCAACTTCTTTTAGTTTAAAATTGTATGACATGTTAAGAAAGGAAAAATGTTTTTGAAGTAGAAAGGATATTTTCCTCAAGAATAGAGTTCAAGTGTTTTATCAAAATTATTTTCCATCTAAGATAATATAGGGTTCTGTTTCTATCCCTATTATTACATTGATTTGATTATGTTGTGATGGAATTATTTTTATGAATTCCTTTATCTTATATGAATTGTTTTATGATGTCATGTTGTTTAAGAATCCCATTTTTATTACATGGGTTATGTAATGATGTATGATTTATGATTTTGTGGCACACATAAGAATGGTATCATTATAAGATGGGTGGGACCTATATCTCCCTCCAATGCATTGGGTAAATATTTTATATCTCATGAGATAGACATGGCTGGAACGGTAGGTTATACCGGTTTAGTGAAACAAGACTAAAATGGGGGAGTGAACTTGGTTCAGAAATGGACTTTGTCTACTAAGATAGTCTTGGCAATGAGTCTTGACTAATAAGAAATGATTCTCTATGATTATGTGTGTATGCCACAAAGTTTCATGTTTTAAGTCATGATTATTGGGATTACTTTTCACTACTATGATTTATCCCATGTTATGAAATTATGCTCTCTTTTGCAGGTTACTATTTCCAAAAGTTATGTTCTTATGAATATGATGTGATTGATATTTCTTTTGTTTACCCTTACTGAGCATTTTAGCTCACCCTTTTGTATATTTTCTTTCCCTAGGTCAGGAAGAAGGTTATTAAGTAAGATATTCCAAAAGGGACTATAGATATGATGAAATAAATGGGAGATAGTGTAGACGCTTTATGAACTAGTTGTTTATGTTTCCCAGTTTTCTAAAGACACTATACCTATACGGTCTTTTCGTGGTTTTGTTATATGTTGTAATAAGAATGCTTCAATTTCGAAGTGATAACAATGTATGTAAAGTATGGGTCGTTATAGTTGGTATCAGAGGAAAGGTATAGTCAACCTTTAGAAACTAGGATGTGAAATCCTTAGTAAGAACCCTAAGGATAAGTATAAGCATAGAACACAATCTTAGTGTTTTAGAAATGTCCATGAATAACCTAGGATAAGATCTTAAGTGTGAAATTTTATTCCTGATTATGTGGTTTTCCTATTATAATTAGTGTTGCTTACACTATTCTTCTTGGTTTTAGTCAATGGCTGGAACCCGAAGGAACCGTGTTAATGCGGAATGCGACGGGCAATGCAATGATTGTCCCCCAGAGCAACCAAACGTTATGGGAGCTAGAATAAAAAATCTTGTAGCCATGCTCACACAACTTTCTCAAGCTATGAATCATGCAGGACTTCCAAACGAGCAAAGGAAGGAGCAACATTCTGTTGAATCCTTCATGAGGCAGCGTCCACCTTCATTCAGCGGGTCTACTGATCCATTAGTTGCTGAACAATGGATTAGTACTACTGAAAAGATATTTTCCGTTCTTCAATGTTATGAACATGATAAAGTCATCTTAGCAGTGTATCGTTTGGAAGGTGATGCTGATCAATGGTGGAATCTTATTAAGAATACGAGGCAAAGGGATGAAATTGAGTCCATGGAATGGGACAAGTTCAAGAACTTATTTTTCAATAAGTACTTCACTCATATTCTTCGAACAAAGATGGAGAAAGAGTTTCTTGAACTGAAACAAAAGGATGATGAATCTGTTGGTACCTATGAAGCAAATTTTACAAGACTTGCAAGGTACGTTTCTGGTATTATTATCCAACCTGAGAGTAAGATCGATCGATTCTTTAGTGGCTTAAAACCAAGTCTTCGAAGGGCCTTAGCCATAAGGGACTTCAATAGCTATGAGGAAATCGTTCGATGTGCTCTTAAAGTTGAGATGGAGATTGGAGTAACCCATCAGTCATATGGGTTTGATAAGAAGAGGAAAATGGAATTCAAAGGAAAATCTAAAGAGCACACTGAAAAGAAGATGAACTTTCCCTTATGCTCAAAGTGTGTAAAGAAACATGGAGGGAGTTGTCTTAAAGGGACAAGTAAATGTTTCAAATGTGGAAAGGAAGGTCATTGGGCATTTGAATGCCGTAATGATGGGAAGAAGATGTCTAATGATGCAAACAAAGGAAGGGATACACAGAATGAACCTACTACACTTCAATGTTTCAAGTGCAAGGAGATGGGGAATTATGCCAATCAATGCCCAAATCCAATGGTTGATGATGATGGTCGATGTCAACAAACTCTTAAGGATAAATACAAAGGAAAGTCACATGCAATTTCTATCAGCGATGTGGAGTACGATAACGATGTGGTGAAAGGTACACTTACCATCCACTCTAAAGTAGCAAATGTTTTATTTGATTCTAGATCCATCCACTCCTTTATTTCTGAAGAATTTTCTAAGGATATCATCATATTACCTCAACAGTTAGATGTTGAGTTAGCTGTGACAACCCCTAATGGCAAAACAGTCGCATAAAAAGTTTATAATTCTTCTCCGATTGAAGTTTGTGGGAAAGTACTTCCTGCAAATCTTGTGATCCTTCCTATAGTGGAATTTGATGTGATTCGTGGCATGGATTGGCTTTCTCTACATGGAGCTCATATCAATTTCCAAGGAAGGGAAGTCACATTTCATATTCCAGATCAATCTATGATCATCTATCGATGCAAGGATGAACATAACCTTCCAGTGGAAATTCTTTCCATATTATGGGTCTTGATTCCACTAAATGAAGGTTATTTATCTCAAATGGTTGGTGAGAAACTCACAATTAAGAATATGCCCATTGTACGGGAGTTTGATGATGTCTTTCTAGATGAATTACTGGGTCTTCCACCGAATCATGAAGTTGGGTTTTCAATAGAACTCGTACCGGGTGATTTGCCTATTTCAAAGACACCTTATAGAATGGCCCCAATTGAGTTACAGGAATTCAAGAAGCAACTCCAAAAGAATATTGATAAGGGGTTCATACGCCCTAGTGCGTCACCTTGGGGAGCACCTGTTCTGTTTGTTAAGAAGAAAGATGGATCAATGAGACTCTGCATTGATTATCGAGAACTTAACAAGATCACTATCAAGAACAATTATCCTCTCCCGCACATTGATGACCTATTTGACCAACTACGCGGAGCTCAATACTTTTCCAAGATTGATCTTAGTTCAGGGTATCATCAATTAAGGGTCAAAAGGGAGGATATACCAAAGACGACTTTCCGTATAAGGTATGGACACTATGAATTTATAGTGATGCCATTTGGTCTTACTAATGACCCTACTATCTTCATGGATCTGATGAATAGAGTCTTTAGAGACTATCTTGATCAGTTTGTGGTAGTCTTTATAGATGATATTCTTTTATATTCAAAGAGTAAGGAAGAACATGAAGATCACTTGAGAATTATATTGAAGACCCTGAGAAAGGATAAGCTTTATGCCAAATTTACAAAGTGTGAATTTTGGCTTAAAAAAGTTGCATTTTTGGGTCACATAATCTCAAAAGAGGGAATATCTGTGGATCCAGCAAAAACAGAGGTTATCGAAAGATGGTCAAGACCAACAACAGTGACTGAGATCCAAAGTTTTCTTGGTTTGGCTGGATATTATCGATGTTTTGTGAAATATTTTTCACGATTATCTAATCCACTCACCAAGTTGACTCGGAAGGGAGTTAAGTTTGTTTGGACGGAGGAATGTGAAGAGAATTTCAAGTAGTTAAAAAGAAGGTTATCCAGTGCACCTGTGCTCACACTGCCTTGTAGTGGAGAAAGGTTTGTGATCTACAGTGATGCATACAAGAAGGGATTAGGGTGTGTTCTTATGAAAAATGATATGGTGATAGAGTATGCCTCACGACAGTTGAAAATACATGAGCAAAATTACCCAACTCATGATTTGGAGTTAGCTGCGGTAATCTTTGCATTAAGGATTTGGAGGCATTATCTTTATGGAGAAAGGTGTGACATTTATACTGATCATAAAAGTTTAAAGTATATTTTCACACAAAAGGAGCTGAATATGCGCCAAAGAAGATGGTTGGATATGATTAAGGATTACGACTGCTCAATCCATTACCACCCTGGGAAAGCAAACAAGGTGGCAGATGCATTAAGTAGACAAGACCATGCCGGTTTATCCATGATGAGGATCACAAAAGATCCAATATTTATGGATTTACAAAGGATGAATCTTGGAATTATAATGGAAGGGGGAAAATCGTATCTTTCTCAAATGAATGTTCAACCATCTATACATGTGAAGATTAAAGAGGCACAGAAAGAAGATGTCGAGTTACAAAAGAAGGTGAGAAATGTTCCCGAATTCAACCTTGATTGTGATGGGATAATAAAGTTCAGGAATCGGGTTTGTGTTCCTCCCATCCCCGAATTAAAGAAGGAGCTGCTGGATGAGGCTCATAGTTCTTCATTCTCTATTCATCCTAGAAGCACAAAGATGTATAGGGACCTTAAAGAGTACTTCTGGTGGGATGGCATGAAAAGAGATGTTGCTGAATATGTCTCTCGATGCTTGGTTTTTCAACAAGTTAAAGCTGAGAGACAGAAGTCTAAGGGGATGTTACAACCATTACCCATACCCGAATGGAAATGGGAAAACATCACTATGGACTTTTTCACAGGACTTCCTAAAACATCCAAAGGCAATAATGCTATCTGGGTCATAGTTGATCGTCTTACAAAATCTGCACACTTCATTGCTATTAGAGAGGATTTCTCTCTGGATCAGCTTGCCAGGATATATGTAAAGTAAGTGGTAATATTGCATGGAGTACCACTTTCTATTATATCTAATCGGGATCCGAGGTTTACCTCAAAGTTCTGGTGAATTCTTTAGCATACTCTGGATACAGAGTTATGTTTCAGCACTGCTTATCATCCTCAGACAGACAGTCAGTCTGAGAGAACAATTCAAACTCTAGAAGATATATTGAGAGCTTGCTCTATGGATTTCAAAGGTGGTTGGGATCAACACCTACCTTTGGTGGAATTTTCTTATAATAATAGCTTTCACTCCAGTATTCAGATTACTCCTTATGAAGCTCTCTATGGAAAGAAATGCAGGACTCCAACTTGCTGGGATGAAGTTGGGGAAAGAAATCTATTAGGACCTGATCTCGTTGATGAAATGGCAGAAAAGGTCAGATCTATTCAACAACACATAAGAGCAGCTCAGAGTCGACAGAAAAGTTATGCTGACAACCGAAGAAAAGACCTAGAGTTTGAAGTGGGTGATAAAGTGTTCTTACGAATATCTCCCTGGAAGAGGGTCATGAGATTTGAAAAGAAGGGGAAGTTGAGCCCTAGATATATCGGTCCTTTCGAAATACTAGATCGTGTTGGGAAGTTAGCTTACCGATTGACGCTTCCACCGAATATCTCTCAAGTTCACGATGTGTTCCATGTATCTCTCCTGAGAAAGTACATATCTGATCCTTCACATGTACTCAGCTCAGAAGTTGTACCGCTGGAGCAAGATCTTTCTTATAAAGAACAACCGATAGAGATTCTGGATCATAGTGAAAATGTCCTACGAAACAAGACCACTCTATTGGTGAAAGTTTTATGGAGGAACCACCAATTAGAAGAAGCTACATGGGAGCTTGAGGATATGATGAGGGAGAGGTATCCTCATCTGTTTGTTACAAAGTGACGAATTTCGAGGGCGAAATTCATTTTAAGGGGGGTAGAATGTAACACCCGAGACTTTTATGTTATATAAATCATCAAAGGAATCTTTTTCTACACAAAACACTTTCTTGTCTTGATTTACACAAAATCGTGAGCTTCCTCGATAGCTTGCGTCGTACGCAATACCGAGTTTCACTAAACAACGATATACTATTAAAATATTATTAAAACTAGCCGTTATGAATAGTAATAACCACTTTTTGAAATTTTATAAATTTTATTTTTCAAAATGGACTTCATTTTTGGATTCGTAATATCGAAATTAGCCTAGGGTGAAATTTTGGTATTTTTCTGAAAACTTTCAATTTTTGATGAATAGTGAAACCACTAAGTGGTAGTTAAAAAAACTAAATTTTTCATAAAACTTAATTTTACCGCTTCTGTGAGTGGAATTTCGAAAATCCGAGAGACACGGTTAATATCAAGTACTAAAATGTGGTTCAATGAGATGAAAATAATTTTTGGTGAATAATAACTTTTTACTTTTTTTTACCACGGTTAAAAGTAAATAGGGTAATTAAGGGTAAAAATGATATTATTATTACCCTAACACATATCCTAATTCTATTGGACAAGTGTAATTCGACCAAAAACAAACTTAGGAATAACATATGACCATTTAGGCCCACTTGGATTAGATTAGGACATTTATTATTAATTTATTTAAAGAAGGGTTAAAATAGTTAAAATCAAATTTCAATAACTAAATAATTTTTAATATGGGGTTATACATAAGATAAATTCGACTATAAATATTCATTAGAAAGATAAAAATATTTCCTACATAATGGTATTTTATTTGTAATTTTTAGACATTAAATAATTTAATTTATTTATGACACAACGATGATGCAGTAATTATCTTATTAATGAAATATTGACATAATTGATGTTATAAATACCCAAATAAATATAATTTGAGACTTTTTATAAATTCCACTAATTTTCTAGGTTAACACGACATGTTAGTATTGATTTAATTAACTTTTTTCGAACTTATCATTCTGTTATGATTTTCACAAAAATCAATTACTAAATAGTGTCAAAATTGACATAAAATAGTTTTAAAAAAAATATTATATTATTAATTGTTATTTTATTCCTAAAAATCTAAGGTTTGGCCAAATGACTTAGATAAGGTTATATATATTAATAATAAACAACTTGGGGTTCTTTTGGCTTGATATAGTAAGTTTATTAACCTTATAGTATAAGAACACAAGAAGACACGGTAAAAGTAAAATCATTTAACTTAATGTTAAATCTACCTGATAAGGTTAAAATAGGAACCTAAACTTGTATAAATTCTATTGGATGAGAGGATTTAGACCCATACCCACCTTATCCTAGAAATAAATCAATTTGGAGCTATTTAAAACCGAACTTGACTTTATAATAAAATAATATTTTTAGTTATTCCAAAGGTGCCCCTCTCCTCCCTTATAAAAGGGAACCTCCTCCCTCTCTTCCTCACACCACTTTGAGCCTTCAAGCTCGGAAAACCCCTGCCAATTTCTCCTCTCCACTTCCCTAGAGACATCCTAGAGGTCCTGGTATTCTTCAAAGACCAATTTTAGTGCCCTAAAAGAAGGTCTCAAAGAAGCACTTCAAAGAAGAGGTAATGTCCGTTACCGATTGTTTCATATTTATTTCTTCTTCCACTTCTTCTTATTTAGTTGTTTCATTATGAAGTAATAACATCAGTATCACTCATATACTGATATGTTATTATAAGTATGAAACAAACCTATTTCACCATCTATCCATCCTACGGAAAAAGAAATCACCACGCGTGCGTACCTACGGAATACCGTCTCCACGCCGTGGTGTAATCTATTTTCCACCACCACCTTACTTGGATGGGTATAATGGTGTAAATAATGACTATATATGACTATTATAAAGTGATATTGATTCTGAAATAGTATACATACACTCCAATATAATTCCACGATCATGGGAACGATATGATCGCTCGTGCGTACGTACGGAATACCGTCTCCACGATGTGATGCGATTCGTTCTACATGATATTCATTGCATAATGATTATATAAATGAATTGAATGAATAAATATGATATATAATACATTAATACCATTCTTTAAATGATGTATCTATAACCTAAAGATAAGAATAAGAATTTATTCGACAAAACACGCATAAGAACAAAAAGTTATAAACACCCGAATAACAAGTAGCAATGAAATATTACTACCAAGAAACTAAGAATATGACCATATATGATTTCATAACAATAATTATGATTCTATAATAAGTCAATAACATTATTTAAATCATTATACAGGAGGTTCTGACACTTACGAGGCAAATCAGACCTAAGGTAAGGGAAATATCACAATCTCATTTTTATCCGAGATTGTTTGTACTTTGGTATTTACTGGGGTGTATTTTATCATCCACATCCATGTTTCCTCAATATGTGATATTAATATACTTATACAATAGTTAATATCCAATTTTACCCTTCATTGAGTTTTTAGTAAAAGATATGAAATGAATCTTTTGTCTTTTTTTTGTACGAGGTATTTTTTGACTTTTCTGACAAAAGTACGAGAAGAATGTTTTTTTAACTTATACAGCATGAATGGATTTTTAAAACATTATTTCCAAGAATATTCCTTTACAAGTTTTCAAGTTTATTTTTAATCAACTTCTTTTAGTTTAAAATTGTATGACATGTTAAGAAAGGAAAAATGTTTTTGAAGTAGAAAGGATATTTTCCTCAAGAATGGAGTTCAAGTGTTTTATCAAAATTATTTTCCATATAAGATAATATAGGGTTCTGTTTCTATCCCTATTATTACATTTATTTGATTATGTTGTGATGGAATTATTTTTATGAATTCCTTTATCTTATATGAATTGTTTTATAATGTCATGTTGTTTAAGAATCCCATTTTTATTACATGGGTTATGTAATGATGTATGATTTATGATTTTGTGGAACACATAAGAATGGTATCATTATGAGATGGGTGGGACCTATATCTCCCTATAATGCATTGGGTAAAGATTTTATATCTCATGAGATAGACATGGCTGGAACGGTAGGTTATACCGGTTCAGTGAAACAGGACTGAAACGGGGGAGTGAACTTGGTTCAGAAATGGACTTTGTCCACTAAGATAGTCTTGACAATGAGTCTTGACTAATAAGAAATGATTCTCTATGATTATGTGTGTATTACACAAAGTTTCATGTTTTAAGTCATGATTATTGGGATTACTTTTCACTACTATGATTTATCCCATGTTATGAAATTATGCTCTCTTTTGCAGGTTACTATTTCCAAAAGTTATGTTCTTGTGAATATGATGTGATTGACATTTCTTTTGTTTACCCTTACTGAGCATTTGAGCTCACCCTTTTGTATGTTTTCTTTCCCCAGGTCAGGAAGAAGGTTATTAAGTAAGATATGCCAAAAGGGACTATAGATATGATGAAATAAATGGGAGACAGTGTAGACGCTTTATGAAGCAGTTGTTTATGTTTCCCAGTTTTCTAAAGACACTATACCTATACGGTCCTTTCGTGGTTTTGTTATATGTTGTAATAAGTATGCTTCAATTTCTAAGTAATAACAAAGTATGTAAAGTATGGGTCGTTATAATCAGTCCACTTCATATATGGTAGTAAAATAAGCTTGACCATGATCCATTATCCCCTTTTGGGATATATTCCTTTAACGCTTGAGACATTGATTTTCATAGTGTCCCATCTCCTTGTAGTTGAATCATTTCACATTGAAAAACTTTTTATTTACTTTAAAATCACAAGCATGGTGGGATTTCTCTCCACACTTGTAGAAAAATCCCATTCCTTTTAAGCAAGTACCAGTGTGTTTCTTTCCATAATTATCACTTGTGGGAAAATAGTTCTTTCTCTTATTTCCTTTATTTATCATTTTCTCTATCTTCCTATTCTTCTATTACTTACTTTTTAAGTTATAAAAAATTGATAATTCTTTCTCTGTCTTGATAGTAGATGATACTATATCCTCATACGATGAGAATGTTTGGGATACTTGTTCCCTTCGAAAGATTGAAATAAGACCATAAAAGATATAATTATTCTTAAAATTTAGATCATGTGTATTGGTGAGGTTATCATTCCTCCTATGAGGTTCCATTTCTAAAAAATGACACACACTAAATTGGGTTATGAATAATAATTCTTAATCTTAAACTAGAAAAACACTTAACATAAATTGAATTTTTTTGCATAGATAATCTCATAATCATAAACATGGTTTCTTTGGAGACAAATTTACTTTTAAATATTTCATAATGGTTTTTAAATAAAATTTTAATTATCCTAAGAATATCCCCTAGGAGTGTTAAACCAAGTGCGCAATAAGGCCTGTTATCATATTCCAGGTTACCACAAGTCAGGCCCGTGACACCTTGTCAGAGTTGTTACCCCTAGGTACATTAGTGCCGGAACCATGTCCACTTTTAGTATCTAGAAATGGATGTATTTCTAGGAAGACCCACATAATATATACCTTACCAAAATTATAGGATGTTCTTCTATTCTTATCCTCAAAGTCCTTATTAGGGTTATGTTTCTTAATCTATATTTTCTAAATCTAGTTTCTAAGTTTTCTACTAAACTTCCTCTGATACCAATTGTAATGACCCAGACCCTAGTAGCACGGAGCTAGTGCCTTAATTTAATACATTGGTACTATGAAAAACTATTCGCATCCCAAAGGACTGAATAGTTTAGTAGTTTTGGAAACTAGATTACATACATGAACAATAAATTACAACTTGAAATAAAATATAACATAGAAAATCCATCAGAAATATCCATAAATCCAAGATTATCCCTATAATTCATTCCTAATATACATCTTCGCATCTTGGGGAAAAAAGTAAAACATAAGAAAGGTGTGAGATCAAATGATTTGTAAGGGTATGAAATATATCGCAAGATATCATAAACATAAACAATAAGGAATGATGAATAACTAGAACTCACACCAATAAAAAAAATATTGAGCATAATATGAAAGGAATAAAATCTGAATAAATAATGCCATATAAATAGTCACATGAAACTTAACCATGGATATTATAATAATTGAATAATCACATTATTTTTCAATTACTAATATCATAATGAGGTAATTCATATGTTGGACATCATAAACATACCATCAAGGCCTCAGCCAAGACTTCTTTAAATAAATGGTTAAGGCCTCATCCAAAATCCATTTCTGTTTTGTCCCATGAGAACTACCGATGCATTGAGGGGATATAGCAGGCCCCGCCCATCACTTACTAAGTCCAATGCATTCCTCATATGTTTAATAAAAAGATATCTTTAAATAAAATTTTCCCATACCACTTTGAAAACATTCAAACTATATGCCCTAATAAATAGATTAATGATATTATACGTTAATGGGAAGTATACATAAACCACACACAAGAAATAGTGGTGAATAAGGCATATCTCACAAAAATAAAAGTGATATGAGAAAACCCTTACCATATGTATAAAAGTGTTATTCACGTGACCTTAATGTACTGGATAATAAAATTCAATCCATTAATTAATTAATTTAGAAATTTTTCTACAAGTATTTTTTATTATAATTTTATTATGTTCATTTATGGCCTTTTTGACGAGTTTTAAGATTCAATTTTTTCATTCAGAAGTGTTTGTTTCCTTGGTTTTCATTATTGGTTCACTAGTATACATATACAAAAGATCATGTGAAATGGAAATAAATATCCAAAATTAAAGTTATATATTATTAATGGAATTCCATAACATTCTCCCATCCTTCAATAAATTGTGTCCTCGCAATTTGAAATTTTACTTCAAAAAAATCAAAGGTTGATACTTCAAAATTTTGTTATGGGAAACCCACAACAAAAGTAGGGTTAATAAAATATCCTCTTAATAAGAGGGAAAAGGAAAATGCAGAGGTTACTAAAAAACTCTGTATTCTATTAGGATAACATTAGTGTGAAGTGAAAATGTAGACATTGAATAATAATCTTACCATCAAGTTTTGATGGAGAGTGATAGAGAACATTTTCATTAGAATGTTAACCATAAAAAATTTGTAAATTTTTGATTGGTTAAAAGACTATTGTTTTCTTAGAAAAGTAGACAGAAAATGTTTTTGTTTCAAAATATTTTTCCTAGAGTTAAGGGATTCTTGTAATATTCATATAAGAGCCTAAGAAAATAAACTTAATTGATTAATTTACATGTCATAAGCATAACATCATCCTTTGGTTGTGCTTCAATCTATTTTCACTTTATTCCTTACTCCTAGAAATAGATGTTCATGATGAATTTTCCACACATGAAGAACTTTTAACAAATCATATGGTCCTTAAGTTAGTCCTTCACCCTTTAAATGTTTACTAAAACTAAAAAGGTTAGAATAAGTTATAAAATATGATAAATATTACTTTAATCTTAATCAATAATATCCTTAATCCATTCCATAAGTAGTTAAACTTAAGACTTATAAAAAATAAGTCTATCCAAATTCAGAGACAAACTATTTTGAAGGAATTTCACTAAATTACCAAAATCAACTTTACATAAAATTCCCCAAATAATGTAGCTCTTATTGTCATATACCAAATATATGAATACCTTAATCTCCTTTAAACCTTTACGAAACATGCATGCTTCTATGAGTAAAGACCTTAAATCCAAACATCTAATGATTCCATCATAATATAAACCACCAGATCACTAACCACCTTCATGGTCACCAATACTATCCCATAAACATCAATTTATTATTATCTAAAAATCAAGCATGTATTTCATGTTATCTTTCCCAAGTCACGTGTTTTCAAGAAGATTAATATACAATAGAATCAATCCTCTTGATTACTAGTTCTAATCATCACATGCATCTAATTCCTTAATGAAGAAGTACTACAATACAATCCTTATATATCTCAAGATTCTTATAACTAGAGAATTATTGATAAAATACTCAAATAACATAATTTTTGAATCCAAACATAGGCATAATAATCATTCATCTTAATTTATGGTAATAGAATAAGCCTGTCCATGATCTATTATCCCCTTTTGGGATATATTCCTTTGATACTTAAGAAATTGATTTGTACAGTGTTCCATCTCCTTGCAGTTGAATTATTTCATGTTGGAAACCATTTTCTTACCCTTTAAATCACAAGCTTGGTGTCCTTTCTCTCCAAACTTGTAGAAAATTATCATTCCTTTTAAGTAAGTACGTGGTGTTTCTTTCCATAACTATCGCATGTGGGAAAACAATTCTTTCTCTTATTTTCTTTATCCATAATTTTCTCCATCATACTCTTCTTCTCTTGCTTCCATTAAAGTCATAAAACTTGGATAATTATTTCTATATCTTGATAACACATGATACTATATCCTCATATGATGAGAATTTTTAGGAGACCTTTCCTCTTCTAAATATTAGTATAAGACCATTAAAAATATGATCATTGTTACAATTTTGATCATGTACATTGATGAGGTTCTCATTCCTTTTGTGAGGTTCTATTTCTAAAAAATGAAACACACTAAATTAAGTTATGAATAATAATACATAATATCAAACTAGAAAAAAACTTAACATAAATTGAAAATTTATGCATAGATAATCTCATTATCATAAATATGGTTTCTTTGGGGACAAATTTACTTTTAAACTATTCATAATGGTTTGTAAAAAAATGTGAATTATTCTAATCATATCTCCCATGAGTGATAAACCGGGTGCGCAATAAGGCCCATTTTTATATACCAGGTTACCCTAAGTCAAGATCAAGACACCTTGCTAGAGTTGTTACCCCTAGGTACATCTATTTTAGAAACACATCCACTTGTAGTATACAGACAAAGATGTATTTCTAAGAAGACCCACATAATATCTACCTTACCAAAATTCTAGTATGTTCTTATATGATTATCATCAAAGTCTATTTTAGTGTTATGTTCCCTAATATATGTTTTCTAAATCTAGTTTCCAAGGTTTTCTTCTAAACTTCCTTTGATACTAACTATAACGACCCAGACCCCAGTAACTCGGAGCTAGTGCCTTTAATACATTGGCACTATGAATGAGTGTTTTCATCCCAAAGGACTGAATAGTTGAGAAGTTTTGGAAGCTATATTACATACATGAACATTACATTTAAATCCATTTGCCTAGACAGGGAACGTGCATCGCACTTTGGGCATGGCGGCCCCCCAGTGGGAAGTGAGCATTACCCTACACACGTTTTCGCCAACGATCATGTACCCAAGTGGTACAGGCTCCTGCTTGGCATCCAAAATACCCAATATCAAATCTAGGTAGGGACATAATTCCGGGGTACTGTAGAAGTACTATAGTAGGGCACTGTAGCAGCGGCATCACTGTAGTAGCGGAGGCACTGTTGTAGGCACTGTAGTGGCGGCTGGACTATAGAAGGTACTGTAGCAGTACTGTTCACCAAGGGGTCATTTGGGCCAAAAAATGGGCTTTCAAGCCTTTTATTCAGGCCACTTGGCCTTGGACCTTCGGGATATGTAATGGGTCTCCCTATACCCACACTAAAGATGTGTTTGATTTAAATAATAAATTGAGGCTTCGACCCCAACCTTTAAAAAAACAACTCCATTGGAAATATCCATAACTCCTAGATTATCCATGTAAGTCATTCATAATATACATCTTCGCATCTAGGGTAAAAAATAAACTATAAGAAAGGGGTGAACTCAGATTATCAGTAAGGGTAAACAATACAACATAAGATATCATAAAAATAAAAAATAAGGCATGGTGAGTAACTAGAACTCATGCTAATAAAACATAATATTGAGCATAATATGACAAGAATGAAAGATGAATAAATAATTCCATATAAATAATCACATGAAACTTAACCATGTATATTATACTAGTCGAATAATCACATGATTTATTAATTACTAATATCATAATGAAGGAATGTATATGTCGTACATCATAAACATACCATCGAGGCCTCATACAAGTATTCTGAAAATAAATGTTTAAGGCCTTGGCCAAAATCCATTTTTTTGTCTCATGAGACCTATCGATGCACCGATGAGCTATAGCGGGACCCTCTCATCACTTACTAAGTCCATTGCATTTCTCATATATATAATAAAAAGATATATTTAAATCAAAGTGTCCCATACCACTTTTAAATATTTGAATCATAATCATAGATAAAAATACTCTAATAAAATCATTGACAAATTCTTGAGGAAAATAATCTTTAAACATTTCAAAGTATCATATACCACTTTGAAGCATTTAAATCATAATTCCTTTGAAGGAATTATATTAAATGAAACTTATAATATCATAATAATAATAATACTCTTGATATGGTATATCAAAGGGTAGTAAATACATCCTATACAAGGAATAAGTGGTGAACAATACATATATCTCAAAGAAGTAAAAGCGATATGTGAAAACCCTTTTTTTACTTTAGAAAGAAGAGTTATTTTGGAAAATAATTTGTTTTTTTTCATAAAATCAGATTTTAATCATGTATATAATAGAAAATAAAATGGAGGGACGATTAAATTATATTTTAGGCATAAATTATGTCCAATTTAAGTGAAAATATGTAAAAAGAGGGTTTAAGAAACTTTAGAAATGAGCCTCTTTAATAAGATTTATGGAAAATATCAAAGAGTATTTAAAATAGAAAACAAAATAATTGTTTGTATAAAACCAGAAATGAACAAAGATATTTTTTAATGATAAAATGTGTGATTTTATAAAAATATTGGTAGCTTAAAACAGATTATGGGTGGTACTTGAAAATGGGTAAGAAATTGGAAGGTTCCCTTAAATTGGGCTTACTTATCGGGAGGTATTGAAAAGAGAACCTTATAAAACATGTATTATCCCATAAAGAAAGGTTAAATGATCTATATATATGAGTTTGGAACATATAAATATAATTTATAATAAGTTTATAAAAATAATTAATAATCACATTGGGGTAAAGAGAGATAAAGCGTAACCCGAATGGAAAATGGAGTTTCGGGAAGAAACCCTTACCACTTTGTAAATAGTCGAACAATATGCCCCAAGAAATTAATGGTCATCAAATAATACATTTAGTACCGTGAAGATAAATATATTCATGATATCACACATCAATGGGAAGTATACATACACCACACATAAGAAATAGTGGTGTATAAGGCATATCTCACAAAAATAAAAGCGAGATGAGAAAACTATTACCTTTTATCCGAAAGTGTTCTACACTTGACCTTAATGTTATGGATAATTAAATTAAATCCAATAATTAATTAATTAAGAACCTTTTATAAATTAATTTTATTTATTATATTTTTAAGTTCATTTATGGACTTTTTGAGGACTTATAAGATTCAATTTCATAGTTCGGAAGTGTTTGTTTCTTGGTTTTCATGATTGATTCACTTATATACATGTATGAAAGATCATGTGAAATGAAAATAAATATACAGAATTAAATTTATATGTTATTAATGGAATTATAAAATATTAAATGTTTATATAAGCCATTTGGTTATTTTGTGTGATGATGAATCATTAGATAAGATGTTAGTGATAATTATTTAGATTATTTTATGCAGTTGTTCGATCGTCATGAACTAGTTTTGTCTTATTAGTTAATATAATGTGTATATAATGGTTATATAACATTAAGTTGGCTGTATTAGATATATTATAATTTTTTTAACCATAAAAATGGTTTTATCACCATCCTTGAAGGCGTTAATGAAGAATTAATATGCATCGTGTATGATGTTGGTAAATTGACACATCATGTACGATGTTTTCATTTATAGAATAAGAGAGAGAGAAATTATTTTGATGATGGATATTCCATTAACATGATAAAATTAAAATATATAAATTATAATGGAGTTATCATGTCTCTTTGGAGAGGGTAGGTGACGGAACAATAAGAAAATAAAATAAATTGAAAAGAAAATAAAGGAAAAGAAAGGGGTTTTTTATTTTTTGAATTCTCCTCCTTGAGAACCTCCTCAAGGGGATTGGTTTTGGTATTTTGATGAGACCAAAGAATCTTGGATGCGGGGTAGGGGTTTGGGAAGAGTATTGGGAAGAAATTTGACAAGGATAAAAGTTTATAAGGTGTGAGGAGAAGGGGTGGTATTTACAGTGGAGGAGAGGAGTGTTTTTTGAATATTTTATTCATTTGTTTATTATTTTGGCTCAAGACTATGAATAGTTTTGATTATTGGGACTAATTACGGTAATTAGTGCATGTGAGTTCAAACCAATGATTCTTACATCATCCATGACTCAAGGAATAATATATTTTACTTATAATGCATATATACTGTAAATTATCTTATTTCACTATTCACCAAAAAATCAATTATTTTAGAAAAATCTCAAAAATTCACCATAACCATTTTTTGACATGTAGAATTCAAAAATAAACTATATTTTATGAAAATAATTTTCTAAATATGAAAAAATTAATTTTAAATTAAAATCATCATTTATTGGAAAAATACTGATTTTAAAATTTTAACTACTTTTATGACACTTGGAAAATTTAATTAAGGTCTCATAGAATTATATTATAATCACAAGACAACAAAATATTAATTTATGAATCTATTTTGTGAAAATAAATATTCTTTTAAATAATTTTATTAATTATAAAATTGTAAATAAACATTTACATTTCAAAAAAATACCAATAATTAATTTATCATTTTTAACACATTTATTTACTTATTCCATGATATAAATTTATTATATTTTACTTCATAAGATACCTAAATTTTATTTATTATTTAATAGGTGAATTTACTATTCTATTGGTCATATTATTATTCCTAATGTTCACATTACTATTCCAATAATCACCTTACTATTCATCAAAAATGAAAGCAATCATAAAAATACCAAAAATTTAACCAAAATAAATTTTGATATTACAATTTCAAAAATAATGTTTATTTTATCAAATATAAATTATATAAGTTTTAAAATTTATATTTAAAACATGTTCGCCATTAAAAGGTGGTAAAATTGTGTTTAAAAAAATAGTCTTTTTTATGAGTAAAATTGGATTTTATTTTTATCTTATTCCTATAAAATCATATGGATAAATGTAATTTTTTTATTAAATATATAATATATATAGATTTCATTAATACCATTCATTTCTTCCAATTTAACAGCTAGTATATAGTGGTCATTTTAAAATAATGATATATAATTGTATATCATTATTCGTTTAAGCTTGGTGTTGTGTGAAACCTATGCTATCGAAGAAATTAAATTAAAAAAATATATCATAAAATCTTGGGGATGTTACAAAATATATTCATCCCTTCACCTTGAAAACTCACTGTCTTCTCCGATTTCACCATAAATCACTCTCTTTCCTTCTTCTAAGGCCCTGATCATGGATGTAATGACACCAGACATCGATCTTTGTCCATCAATTGCTGGAAATAGAATCTGTCACTACTTTTGTGGGTCTATCAGTACACCGCAAACCACAACTCATGAAATAAATCACACCCATTACCTTCGCAATACACCATCACCCAAAGGTATTTTCTCCTGCCCCACCCTTCTTTATCAAAACCATCAAATGCACATGGTCTTGGGATTTAATCGTGATTAAAATCGGACTAAGAAAGTTGAATTTCCAACCTAACCATAGGCCAATGATAAATATGCAAAGAATTGTGGGATAAAACCAAGTAAACGATTGAAGTGATTATTATCGATTCCCATTGCCAACCCAAACATTGATCGCAGGTGAGAAGAATGAATAAAAAAACTATGAAAAAAATAATCTAGGCTAATAAGAAATTCATAAATTGGATGGGACATTAAAAAATTGTTAATAGAATGAATAATATCAATCATTTCTCAAGAATCACTGAAGATAGAGGAAATCCAACAATAAAAAAATTCTCTACCTCAAGGCATAATGACTGATTCTTGAATTCATCATTGATTCCATGTTCACCTCATCCATGTCACTGAGAATTAGGTCCCACTTCCTCAATCTGATGTCATCGCCACGAAACTCTAGCCTTTCTTTCTACCCCTTTATCAATTGGTTTCATAGTGATGATAAATGGATAACCTTAGAGATAAATATAACAATGATACAATAGATTAATTATAGAATTTTCCATAATATATAAATTAATATATAAATTAATTATATCAATTAAATTAATTAATTAATTCATCCATGATGAAAAACACCTAATAGTCCTAGTGTGAATGAACCTTACACCGCTCCCAGGGAAAACCCTTTATTCCAGAATCAACTACAATATCAGTTTTCTTATCATAGATATCATTTATGAGATATAATCAATTGTTCCTAAATACACATGCATGCTAAAAATAATATTTTTATAGTTAAATTATTTTTATCAAGGCCCCTTCAAGCCCCAATACCACACTAGCTTAGACCAGGGGTGGACACCACACTCTGGAATCAACAGAACCATTAGATAATTTTTTGAGGAATCTTTCTTGGGTAAATTTATAATCTTACTCCTGAAGGTCCCAAGACTCAAAAAGTCAAAATTATGCCAAGTTAAATTCAAGAACAACTATATCCTATGCACATGAGGTTCCTTGGAGATCCATTTTAAACTATGTTCATTACCATGATTTCACAATATAGGTGATTTTAGAGACACTATAAGATGTTTTTTCCATAACTACTTAGGCTTGGACCTCTAGGAGGGGGTCTCGTTAGGAGAAAGCAACCCCCATCATTACAAGGGAGGTTCCCTTGTCACTGTAAAAATCTATAAACATTTCCATTCCATAATGGTGACCATGGGTTATTTCATTATCACATTAGGATGGAGACCCAAACAACCCTTCTAGATTGATTCAAAGACCCCTCAGGTTGACTCTTCCCCATTAAAAGAAGTATACTTCTATAATGGTTCTCTCCATGATGAAGAAAAAATACAATGTGGTGGTTCTCCCTATGATGAAGGCACCAACTTTCATGGAGTACTTCCTCATGGTTGTGAGACAATCAAATATTATGAAGGTCTTAATCATGTTTAAGGATCCCCTAATAAACACGATGTTCTTCCTTGTGCCGAATTTCACGACCCATTATTGCTAAAACCCCTCCTGGGTAGGCAAGAAAGATGAATGTGACCCCAAAAAACCACCTCCAATTGGTAATGGGTTGAAGATTGACATTGAGGGTATAAAACACACAAATGGTAGACATTACAATCACAAATACCAATAACTACAAATTAATTCACCAATCATCTCCATGTAATATAAAATATAACCAACACTATAATGCATTTAATGTCATACCAAAAAAAATGTCTCTAAATAAACACCCAAGATAAGAAACTCCTATGAAAATGAATCCATGAACACAAAATCTATATTATGATCTAGTAATGTTCAACATAGTAACTAAATCCATCCTCAAAATTTATAAAAATATGATATAAAATATATGAGTGAGAAAACAAGTATACTCAGTAGGATCATCCCCATATTCTCTCATGAAAATGTAGAAGAAACATACTAAATCCTCAGGGAATAAACAATGAAACCAATATGTTCTCACCAAATTTATATATAAATATAGTGGCATAATAATTACAATAATATAAATAGATGGGTACCCCAAACCCACTTCCCCACAGAACTAGTCATCCTCATGCCCCAATAAAATACATCGTATGTAGTACCCCTGGTTTCAAGTAACTAACCCTTTATTTATGCTTTTTAAGTATGTAAAGTGTTTGGGTGAAGTTTGGGAGGGTTTGGAGGACTTATGAAATGTTTTTGGGGGATTTTATAAAGGTTCATAATTTGAACACCGTTAATAGAAACCGTGAAACTCCTACAGGAAACTGTGCAAAGAGGGGAAGTGGGCTCTGGGAAGGTTCATGATTAGGCGCACGATTAATAAAAACCATGCAAACACTTAGGAGTAACCATGAATAGTGGAAAAGAGGAAAAAAGATGGTTTGTAATGACTTAGGTATTTATAAAATAATATGTTTTCATCATGAAATTAAATAGTTAAATTTATTATAAATTTATAATGAAATAAGTGATATTTATAGAAATTAAGGAATATATACTAATAGAATAGTAACCTTACCTATGAAAGTATAAATTAAATTCATGCATCTTAAAAATAAAAATATGATATATTTATATCATGGAATAAGTAAATAAATATTTTTAAAATGATAAATTAAGTGTTGGTATTTTTGGGAAACATAAATATTTATTTATAATTTTATAATTAATTTAATGATTTAAAAGAAATTCTTTTTTTATAAAATAGATTCTTAATTTAATATTTTATTGTCTTATGATTATAAGATAATTTTATGAGACCATGATTAATTTTTCAAGGTGTTATAAAATCAGTTATAGTTTTAAAATTGGTATTTTTTGAATAAATTATGAATTTAATTAAAAAATAAATTTCTCATATTTATAAAATTATTTTCATTAAATTGAGTTCATTTTTTAATTATAAACATTGAAAAAAGGTTTGGGTGAACTTTTGAGATTTTTCTAAAATACTTGAATTTTTTGTGAATAGTGAAATACGGTAATTTACAGTATTTAACAAATTCATGAATTATCGATTCATAGATGATTTAAGGCGGAAGTAAGCCCAAAATCTCTAACTGATCTAAATTATTTTAATATATTTATTGATAATACTCAAACTATTCATATTATTGATCCAAAATAATAAAATTATTAATATAATAATGAAAAAACACTTCTCTCCTCCACTATAAATACCACCCATCACCATCTCTTCTCATCACACTTCAAAGCCTTTAAGATCATTTAATTTCTACCCAATTCCCTTCCCAATCCACTTACCCACGTCCAAGACCTTTTGGTCTCACCAAAAGGCCAAAACCAAGAGCCTTAAGGAGATTCTTAAGGAGGATAATTCAAGAGGTAAAATCCTCTTTCTTTTTCTTTTATTTTCTTTTCAATTTCATTTGTTTTCTTATTCTCTCATCACATACCCTTATCCAAGTGGAATGAAAATTTAATTATCTTATATATACTAGAATTTTATCATGTTGATTTAAAAATTCATCATCAAACTTGTAATGACCCGCCAATTCTCATTGGATTGAGAGCTCAACGATTCATTACTAGGCCTTAAGCGACATCCCCAAGATGCCAAAGGCTGGAAATAAATGCCGAAGGGTTTTAATGAAAGTAGGGGACGATTTAATCTTTGAGAAATAAACCAACCAAAACATCATTAACAACCACTATATGATGCATGTAAATGAAACAACTAACTCATACATTACCAAAAGAGAACTACACTGTTCCAAAAACCAATACATAACCAACACAATATCAGAGTACCAAGAGGAAGACTAAACAAAATACCCGAAACAAGCCAAGACACACTCCACAACTCCACACCGAGCTCCATCCACCAAGAACCACCACATCTCCCAAGAATCACCATGAACCACTAGTAATGAGATGCCATACCTTTACTTGTGTCTCAGAATACGACATCTGCAAGAGCACCAAAGTGCCAAAGCAAGGGTGAGTATAAAACTCAGTAGGTTTTCCCCAATGACTTACCTACTCACGCCACTAGGATAGAAGAGTTAGAAACAATTTTATAAAATAGTTTATATAAAACAATTTCTCAAAAATAGTTTATAACTAAATATAACAAGTTTCCCAAAACCATTTATAACAAAAAACATACAAGCGATATTGAAACCAATTTTCAGAAATTTATTTTTTTAGAAAAATAACTAAATAATCTTTAAAACCATTTCTCAAACATTCCTTTTTTTTGGCACACCCAACCATTCCACAAACCCATGCAACCAACCATGCATGCTATCTGAAAGAGGGGGAAACCCTAACCCTTATCCATCCTAGAATGATGGGGGAGACTTCTTAACCTTATCCGACCCCAAATGCAATATGAATGTTTGACATGGGAGATCCCTAACCCTTATCCATCCCAGAATGATGGTGGATACCCCTAACCCTTATCCATCCTGAATGCAATATGAATGTTTGACGGGGGAGAGACCTAACCCTTATCCATCCTAGAATGATGGTCGAGACCCCTAACCCTTATCCATCCCGAATGCAATATGAATGTTTGATGGGGGAGATACCTAACCCTTATCCATCCCAGAATGATGGGGGAGACCCCTAACCCTTATCCGTTCCTAATGCAATATGAACACACACCACAAATTCCCAACAATCATGCCAAAACCACCCTTTCAATAAAACACCATTTATTGAAAACCATTTCCATCAAAACCAAGTGTGTTAAACCAATTCGAACCATTTCAATAAAAATTTACTTTTATTGAAAACCAAAGAATAAACCAATTTCATCAAGTACATTTCAATAAAAAAATAATTTCAATAAAACACCATTTTTATTGAAAACCCATCTTTCATCAAACCATTTACCATTCCAACAAATCCATAATTTAAAATCAACATTTTAAATTCAAGAAGCCAAATCACTTTGCACGAAAATTCAGCAAGATTTCACAACTTCATCAAAACCATAAGTCATCACTAAAGAGGATTTATTCTATGATTTTAAAAATAAATTTCATTCAAATAACCTAATTTGAAACTAAGACAATCAATTCTAACAAGAGGAGTCGAGAGAGAAGCCTCCCACCTCAAAGGTTTTGACAAAACCCAAACAAACGAAGAACGCATGAGAAAACCAGGTTGATTCTCTAAGAATCCTCCTTAGATCTCTTATCCTAACACAACCAAGACCAAAACTCATCATATTTGGCATCCACACACTTAGATCTACCCATAAAAGGCGTAGATCTAAGAAACCGAGAGAAGAGGATAAGTAGATATAAGTAGATCTAAGAAACCAAACAAGAACGGTCACATACCTCAAGAATCCAGCTTCGTTTCGTCAAGAGAAGCCTTTAGATCGCCTTCATAATGATGGAAGAACCCTCCTTGACCTTAGGAGAACCAAAATCCCGAGTTAGGGCCATCTAGGAGAAAAAATGAGTGGGTTTAAGGATAAAACGGATTAGATCCTTAAAAATAGGATCTAAGTTGACTTCACACATGGTTATTCCGCACGGTTAGTCAAACCATGCACTAACCATGTGGTAGTCACTGATTGGAAGAGGCACTCCGCATGACCTCCTCGCATGGTTTTCCCAAACCGTGCACACACCGTGCGGTCTCCTCTATCCAAATGACCACCACCTGCACGGCTTCCGCACAGTTTGGGATAACCGTGCGCAGCCCATGTGTCCCCACATTTTTCCCTTTAACACCTTGAAAGTCTCCAAACTTTCCCAACCATATCCCATATGATTCATGTACTTAAAAAGCATAAAACAAGGGTTACTTACCAGAAACCGTGGGTACAACATTCTCCCCACCATTGGCCTTTCCGTTATCGGAAAGTAGAAAACCATCGCTTGCATGAAAGAGTTCTGGCCACTACTCTTTCATTTCTTTCTCGCATTCCCAAGTCTCTTCCTAAATCTGACAATGCTTCCATAAAATCCCGCACTAGACCGATGATTTTTCCTCGCAAGACTTTCTCTTTCCTATCCACAATACATACCAGGATATGTATCAACGAAGCATCCGACTCTAGGTCAACGTGATCCCATCTGATCACATGGTCAAGATTGAGATGATACTTCTTCAACTAAGATACATGGAACACATTATGCACTGCACTGAACCGTGGTGGTAATTCCAACTGATACGCCACCTTGCCAACCCGTTCCAGTATCTCAAAAGGGCCTATATATCGAGGAGATAATTTTCCCTGCTTCCCAAAACAACGTTGTCCAAGCCTTGGAGAGATTCTCAAAATGATATGATCACTCACCGCAAACGGCAACAGTCTTCGACGCTGATCCGCATAAGATTTCTGACGACTCTAAGCCGTCTCCATCCTCTTTCTAATAAACTGGATCTTCTCCATTGTTTCTTGGACAAGGCTTGGCCCAACTAGTAAATTCTCACCTGTTTCCACCCAACAAAGTGGAGAACGACAAGGACACCCATACAATGCTTCAAACTGAGCCATGTGTATCGAGGCTTGATAGCTATTATTGTATGAGAACTCCACTAAGGGTATATGCTCCTCCCATGAGCCACCAAAATCCATTACACAAGCCCACAACATGTCTTCCAACGTTTGTATCATCCACTCAGATTTCCCATCCGTCTGAGGATGATACGCCGTGCTCATAGTCAACTGAGTCCCAAGGGATTTCTGTAATGATTTCCAGAAACGATATGTGAGCCTCGGATCTCTATTTGAGACTATAGACACTAGTACACCATGCCTCTTTACTACTTCTCAAATATAGATTTTTGAAAGATCTTCCACCGTATGAGTTTCACGAATAGGGATGAAATGGGCCGACTTAGTTAGACGATCCACTATCACCCAAATGACATCATGTTTCTGGACCGTTCTTGGAAGACCTGTAACAAAATCCATTGCTATCTGATCCCATTTCCACACTAGGATAGGTAAATATTGTAAAATACCAGCTGGTCTCTGATGATTTACTTTAACCTGCTGACAAGTTAAACACCGCTAGATGAACTCGGCCAGCTTCCTTTTCATGCCTCTCCACCAAAACTGCGCCTTCAACGCCTTATAAATATTCTATCTACCTGGGTGTACGGCCCATATTGAATGGTGGTAAGCATGAAGGAGTTGTTCCTGACGAGTCATAGGTACAACCATTCGATCTCTAAAACACAAAACTGAAACCCCATCAAGTTTCCATCCATCAATGGTCTCCCCACTATTGAGTTTTGAACTTATAAACAGACATTCTGCATCAGATGTTTGTGCTTCTTTGATCATCCTTACCAAATCAGGAACAAGCGTAACTGGAAAGAAAATTGCAACATCACCTCGGTCTTCATATTCCACATGCATGTCGGCTAAGACCAACATCAACTACCATTCGTCTGAAGCAAATCCATGAGGACCACTGGTGCATTCATTAGAGAGAAAGGCATGACTACATATTCATAGTATCCATATCTTCTTCTGAAAGCTTTCATTGGAATATCCTCCTTCCAAACTCGCAATTAGTGATATCCTGATCGCAATTCAGTCTTGGAGAACCACTAATCTCCCCTTAATTGATCAAACAGATCATCAATGCATGGAAATGGATATCTATTCTTAATTGTAACTTGGTTAAGCTTACGATAATCAACACACAGCCAAATAGTTCCATCTGCCTTCTTCACAACAAAACTGGTGCTTCCCATGGAGAAGTACTTGGTCGAATTAAACCTTTGCTTTACAGCTCCTCTAACTGCACTTTAAATTCCTTTAACTCTATTTGTGCCATCCTATAAGATGGAAGGGAAATAGGACTGGTCCCCAGAAGGAGATCAATTGTAAAATACACTTCCCTTATAGGTGGTAACCTTGAGAAGTTATTAGGAAAGACATCTGGAAATTGATCCACCACATCTATAAAACTATTTTCCTCAATTTCTTTCATTGATGCTAGAGTTAACTCTGCCAGTTGATAAGCGATCGTTCCACCATTGGTGCCAATAAGCTCTTTGCACCTTTATTTACCATTCTCTCTCCCTTGAAGAGATGGTTGATTCCATCCTCAGTTGTGAAACTAACCGTTCTCCTATAAAATTCAATGTGAGTCTTAAACACTATCAACCAATCCATACCCAGGATTACGTCATATACATCCATGTCCAACATCGAGAAGTCCCATTTTAACTTAGCTCCATCAACAGTTATAGTACATTCTCTACACACAAAGGCTTGACGTTCTCTTTCACCAAGAGGAGTTTTTAGTTTCAAAACAGAAGACATCATTTCCAGTTTTAAACATAGCAAGTCAATAGCATGAGAAACAATGAAGGAATGTAACGCACCAGTATCAAACAACACTTGCAGAAGATAAACTTCAAAATAATCGTACCTCACATTGTAGATGGTCTAACCTAATCATCGAAAACCATCTTCTCAGCTCCATACAACTACTTTGTTGTTTCACTTTGCTCCTTCTTTATGGATTGCACTCATTTCATTGAATCATATGGTGTTTGGGACACCAGATAAGTGTCCCTGACACCTGAACTTGGAACAGTGCGACAAAATCACTTAAGGTGTCCCATCTTGTTGAAATTGTGGCATGCTCTTGGTTGTGCCTTGCAGTCCCGCTTGATGTGGCTCATAGAGCCACACTAGAAACATCCAAGCTTGATCTTGGGTCTCAAATAAAGGTTAATTGCTCTTATGGTCTGATTACAATGTGTTCTTCCTCCTTGAGAAAAGGTGTCTGATTTCCTCTTACTCTTAGTGTTAGAGTTCCCAGCTCCTCTAGTGAAGATAACCGTACTTCCTCCACTTGGATTTTCAGCAGGGACATATATCGTAAACAAAGTATCCGGTTACAGTCCCAACTCAATGTTTTCAAACACCTGAGTGATGATTTGGACCAACTATTGGTTCACCTGTGGTTTAGGTGAAACCACATTCTCACTGCCCTCTTCCGACTGGTCTCTATGACTCCTACCGGGTTCCATTTCCTAAACCAACAACAAACTCTGTCAATCTCACTCTCTAGAAACTGATGGATTAACATTTCAAATTTTAACACATCATCTATCACAACATTGTTTTCAAAACAACATTTTCCCATGTTCAGCCATTTTTGAAAACATTTAACATGCTTTTTGAAAATCAACCCATTTTCAAAATACACCAAATACCATGTTTTCAAAATCTTTCACTTGAAAACAATTTCTGCATTTTTCAAAAATTCACACCTTGCGCAAAATCCTTACTCATTCCTCACAATGAGATATGCAATCCTAGTGGGAAGTCATTCCTCTACAATGCATTTCATGCTTATCTCATTGGCTAAACCCATGACAATGATATTTCCAACATTCTAGAAGTGTATTCAAAACACTTATGTACCCAACAACTTGGTAACTTGAAGTTCAGAATAAACGGGTTAGCTACGTCCTTTTATGCCATACATTTCAAGTTCCGACAATCCTACTCCTGTCTAAGATTTCAACCTAAGGAATAAACAAGAATGAATTTCAACTCCAAGACCAAGAACATCAATGACCACTTGTTAGTAAAGGACCGAACAAGATGATACCATTTGTAATGACCCGCTAATTCTCATTGGCTTGAGAGATCAACGAGTCATTACTAGGCCTTAAGAGACATCCCCAAGACACTAAAGGCTGGCAATAAATGTAGAAGGGTTTTAATGCAAGTGGTGGACGATTTACCCTTTGAGAAATAAACCAACCAAAACATCATTAGAAACCACTATATGATGCATGTAAATGAAACAACTAACTCATGAATTACCAAAAGAGAACTACACTGTTCCACAAACCAATACATAACTAACACAATATCAGAGTACCAAGCGAAAGACTAAACAAAAGACCTGAAACAATCCAAGACACACTCCACAGATCCACACCGAGATCCATGCACCAAGCACCACCACATCTACCAAGAATCACCACGAACCACCATACCTTTACCTGTGTCTTAGAATACAACATCTGCAAGAGAACCAAAGTTCCAAAGTAGGGGTGAGTATAAAACTCAACAGGTTTTCCCCAACGAATTCCCTACTCACACTACTAGGATATAAGAGTTAGAAACAATTGTATAAAACAGTTTATATAAAACGATTTCTAAAAAACAGTTTATAACTAAATATAAAAAGTTTCCCAAAACCATTTATAACAAAAAACATACAAGTGAAATTGAAACCAATTTTCCAGAAATTTATTTTTTTAGAAAAATAACTAAATAAGATTTAAAACCATTTCTCAAACATTCCTTTTTTTGTCACACCCAACCATTCCACAAACCCATGCAACCAACCATGCATGCTATCTGGAAGAGGGGGAAGCCCTAACCCATATCCATCCCAGAATTATGGGGGAGACTTCTTACCCTTATCTGACCCCAAATGAAATATAAATGTTTGATAGGGGAGAGCCCTAAACCTTATCCATCCCAGAATGATGGGGGAGACCCCTAACCCTTATCCATCCCGAATGCAATATGAATGTTTGACAGGGGAGAGACCTAAACCTTATCCATCCCAGAATGATGGGGGATACCCCTAACCCTTATCCGTCCCGAATGCAATATGGATGTTTGACGGGGGAGAGCCCTTACCCTTATCCATCCCAGAATTATGGGGGAGACCCCCTAACCCTTATCTGCCCCGAATGCAATATGAACACACACAACACATTCCCAACAATCATGCCAAAACCACCCTTTCAATAAAACACCTTTTATTGAAAACCGTTTCCATCAAAACCAAGTGTGTTCATCCAATTCGAACCATTTCAATAAGAATTTACTTTTATTGAAAACCACAGAATAAACCAATATCATCAAAGAAATTCCAATACAAAAAAAATCATTTCAATAAAACAACATTTTTATTGAAAACCCATCTTTCATCAAACTATTTACCATTCCAAAAAATCCATAATTTAAAATCAAAATTTTAAATTCAAGAAGCCAAATCACTTTGCACGACAATTCACCAAGATTTCACAACTTCATCAAAACCATAAGTCATCACTAAAGAGGATTTATTTTATGATTTGAAAAATCAATTTCATTCAAATAAAATAATTTGAAACTAAGACAATCAATTCTAACAAGTGGAGTCGAGAGAGAATCCTCCTACCTCAAAGGTTTTGACAAAACCCAAACAAACGAAGAACGCATGAGAAAACCAGGTTGATTCTCTAATAATCCTCCTTAGATCTCTTCTCCTAACACAACCAAGACCAAAACTCATCATATTTAGAATCCACACACTTAGATATACCAATAACGGGTGTAGATCTAAGAAACCGAGAGAATAAGAGAAGTATATCTAAGTAGATCTAAGAAACCAAACAAGAACAGTCACATACCTCAAGAATCCAGCTTCGATTCGTTAATAGAAGCCTTCAGATCGCCTTCAGAATGATGGGAGAACCCTCTTTGACCTTAGGAGAACCATAATCCTAAGTTAGGGCCATCTAGGAGCAAAAATGAGTGGGTTTAAGGATAAAGTGGATTAGATACTTAAAAATAGGATCTAAGTTGACTTCGCGCATGGTTAGTCTGCATGGTTAGTCAAACCATGCGCTAACCGTGCAGTATTCACTGCTTGGAAGAGGCACTCCGCATAGCCTCCTCGCACAGTTTTCCCAAACCGTGTACACACTGTGCGGTCTCCTCTGTCCAAATGATCACCACCTGCACGGCTTCCGCACGGTTTGGGAAAACCGTGCGCATCCCGTGCGTCCCTACATTTTTCCCTTTAACACCTTGAAAGTCTCAAAACTTTCCCAACCATCTCCCATATGCTTCATGTAATTAAAAATCATAAAACAAGGGTTACTTACCAGAAACCGGAGGTACTACAAAACTCCTTATCCTCTCCCTTTTATTCTAAAAATAAAAACATCACTCGTGATGTGTCAATTTACTGACATCATGGATGATGTGTTTTCATTTTCCTTTATCACCTTCAAGTATGGTCATAAAACCATTATTATGGTTAAATAAGATTTTATTATAAATATTATATGTTATATTATGTTCTGGAACTAGTGTTATACCTAATATTAATTAACAAAACAAAATTGATTCATAATGATCAAAATTCACTAAAATAAACTAATGTTCATCACTAATGTTTTATCTAACGATTCATCCTCATATCATTTAAAAAAATGATATATAATACCATTTAATATTTTTTAATTTCATTAGTAAAATTTAATTTAAATTTTGGACAACTAATATTATTTTACATGATTTTCCATACATGTATACAAGTAAACCGATCATGAAAACCAAGGAAACAAACACTCCCAAATGATAAAATTGTATCTTACGACTCATCAAAAATGCCATAAATAGACTTAATGAAATTATTCTAAATTAAATACATGTAAAAAAGGTTATGAATTTATTAATCAATGCATTTAACTTGATTATCTAGGAAAGTAAGTTCAAGTGTAGAACAATTTTAGACATATGGTAAGGGATTCTACCTGAACCACACTTTTCCATTCAGGTTACACTTTATCTCTCTTTACCCTAATGAAATTCTTAATTCTTATTATATACTCATAAATTATTATGGGAACTTCCTAATTTCTCACTCATTTTCAAGTGCACTACATAATATATTTTAAGACACCATTATTTTTATAAAATAACTCATTTTATCATGAAAAACTATCTTGGTTCAATTATATAGTTTTTTCTCCCTTCCAACAAGAAAATACACAATAAACCAACAATGGAAACCATAAAATAAATGCACCTAAAACAATAAAAATAACAACATATTATTAATAAATGGATGTAATTTTTTCATAAGAAGATCATATAAGTAATTATAAATATTAATATGGTTATGTCATATATTAATAACACTATTTATCTTGCATATATTGTAGAAAACTGGGAAACTATTCAGATTAATGATGTGCCAATGGTAAATGAATACCTAGATGTTTTTCCTGATGAGTTTCCTAGTTTTATACCTAATTAGGAAGTTGAATTTACTATTGATTTATTTCCTGATGCTAATCCAATTTCAAAACCCCCTTATCAAATAGATCAAGTAAAACTTCTCTAATTGAAAAAGCAGTTGCAGGAGTTTCTTGATAAAGGATTCATTCATGATAGAACTTCACCATAGGATGATCTTGTTTTATTTGTTAAAAATAAAGATGGTTCCATGAGGTTTTGTATTCATTATAGAGATTTGAATAACATTACCATTAACAATAAGTATCAATTTCCTCATATCAATGACTTGTTTAATCATATATAGGGAACTCAATATTTTTCCAATATTGAATTGAGATTTGAGTACCATTATCTAAAGGTTAAGGAGTATCAAATTAAAAGAACATAATTCCATGCTAGATATGGGCATTATTAATTTATTTTTATGACCTTTAGTTTGAGAAATTCTCCTAATGTATTTATGAATCATATGAATAGAATTTTCTGTGAATATTTAGATAAGTTTATTGTTGTTTTTATTTATGATATTTTTTTGTTTTCCAAAATTTATAAATATCATGAAGAAACATTTAAGGATTGTCCTATAAACTCTCAAAGAAAAGAATCTATACAAAAAATTTAGAAAATGTGATTTTTAGTTACAAAAAATTTATTTTCTTGGGAACATTGTAAATAAGTATGGAATAAAAATTGATCCCATCAAAACAAAAGTGCTTTATGAAGGTACAAGACCTAAAAATGGTACATATATTCATAGTTTTCTTGGATTAATAGGATATTACTGATGGATTCTTAAATTTTTTTCACAATTATCTATCCCACTAATTAAGTTAACATGAAAAGGGGTTAAATTTATTTGGATAGAAGAATATGATTTTTTCTTTCAGGAACTGAAATGAAGATTGGTGAATGCTCCAATTTTGGATCTACCTTCTAGAAATGGAAAATTTTTCATCTAAAGTGATTCTTCTTTGAAGAGACTTGGTTTTGTTCTAATGAAGAATGATTTAGTAATTAATTATTCTTCAAGAAAACTGAAACCTCATGAGTTAAATTATCCCACACATGATTTGTAATTAGTAGCTGTGGTTTTCACCTTAAAATTTTAGAGAAATCATTTATATGGATCCAAATGTGAAATATATACTAACCAAAAAGTTTAAAGTATATATTTACTCAGAATGAATTGAACATGAGGTAGATAAGATGGATTAAACTGATAAAATATTATGATTTCATAATCAATTACCATCTAGGAAAAGTAAACAAAGTGGTAGATTACTTGAGTCAAAAACTTCATGCTATACTAACCATGTTACGTTTGGAACATAACCCCTTGATTAATGATTTGATGAATTTTATCTTGGAAGTTGTTGGTGCAGGAAATTCATTTTTTCTATTTTATGTTTCAGTATAGTCGTCTCTATTAGATAGAATTAAGAAAGTGCAGAAATATGACCATGAGTTACAAAAAAAGATAGAATTGGTTAAAAAGTGGAAGTTTCTTGAATTTTACCTTGATAAAGATTGTGTTTTGAGATTTGAAAATGGACTATGTGTGCCCTATGATCCCCATATAAAGAAAGAATTGTTAAGTGAAGTTCATTTTTCTCTGTTTTAATTTTATCTTAGAAGCACTAAGATATATAGAGACCTTCAGGAGTATTACTATTGGGATGAAATGAAAAGAGATATTGTTGATTTTAAAATGAAATGTTTTACTTGTCCAAATGTTAAATTAGAGTGATGAATACTGAAGGAGATGCTTTATACTTTTCCAGTATGAGAGTTGAAATGAGAAAATATATCCATGGAATTTTTGGCAAGACTACTAAAGACTTATCATGGTAATAAAACAATTTGGGATATTGTTAACCGACTGAATAAATCTACACTTTTCCTTCATATTCGAGAAACTCTGTCTTTGGATTATCTTTTTAAACTGTACCTCAAAGAGATTGTCAAGTAACATAGAGTTCCTCTCTCTATTGTATCTGGTAGTGATCTCAGGTTCACTTATAACTTTTGGAAAGGCCTTACGGAGTTTTTAAGAACTTCATTAAATTTTAGAATATCCTTTCATCCTCAGTTAGATGGATAGTCGAAATGAAAAATTTAGATATTGGAGGATATTCTTCGAGCTTGTTAAATGGATTACCAGGGAATTTGGGATCATCATCTTTCTTTAGTGGATTTTTATTATAATAATAGTTTTCATTCTAGTTTTCAGATGGAACCTTTTAAAGAATTATATGGTAAGTGATGTCAAACTATGGAATTTTAGGATGAATTCTGGGAAAGAAAGTTTCTGGGACCAGAATTAGTAGAAGAAGTGGATGATAAAGTGAATATGATACAACAACACATGAGGATAGCTCAGAGTAGGTAGAAAAGTTATGCAAATAATAGAAGGAAAGATTTTTTTTCAAGGTAAGTGATCATGTTTTCCTTAAAATCTCTCATTGGAAAAGTGTCATGCATTTTGGTGAGAAAGGAAAGCTAATTCCATGGTTCATTGGGGCTTATGAAATCCTATAAAAATTTATACCATTTGCCTACTGAGTAGAATTTCCTTCGAGTCTATCTCAGGTACATAATGTTTTTTCATGTCTTGATGTTAATAAAGTATGTGCCAAATTCATCTCACGTTTTGAGCCCAAAAGTAGTTCATATAGAAGATAAAATATCTTATGAATAAAAACCTATTTATATTCTTGATATATAGCAAGTATTACAGAATAAGGTAACTCACATAGTTAAGGTTTTGTTGAGAAACCACATGGTTGAAGAAGAAACATGGGAATCTGAAAATACTATAAGGGAAAGGCATCCTCACTTGTTTATTAAGTAAATAAAAATTACGAGGATGCAATTTTAGAATGTGGGGAGAATTTAATGGCCCAAGTACTAATAAAATATTTTTTTTCATCCTGGAATTAAATAGTTAAAGTCATTATATATTTATAATGAAATATGTGATATTTATAGAAATTAAGAAATATATACTAATAGAATAACAACCTTACCTATGAAAGTATAAATAAATTTCATGTATCTTAAAATTGAAAATATTATATATTTATATCATGGAATAATTAAATAATGTATTGAAGCTGATAAATTAAGTGGTGGTATTTTTGTGAAATAAAATATTTATTTATAATTTTATAATTAATTTAATGATTTAAAAGAAAATTTATTTTCATAAAATAGATTTATAAGTTAATATTTTATTATCTTATTATTATGAGATAATTTAATGATACCTTGATTAATTTTTCAAGGTATTATAAAATCAGTTATAGTTTTAAAATTGGTATTTTTTGAATAAATTATGATTTTAATTGAAAATTAAATTTCTTATATTTATAAAATTATTTTCATAAAATTGTGTTCATTTTTTAATTTTACACATCAAAAAATGGTTTGGTTGAATTTTTGGGTTATAAAATACTTGTTTTTTTGTGAATAGTGAAATAAGGTAATTTATGGTATTTAATAAATTTATAAATTATTGAGTCATAGATGATGTAAGGATGATTTAAGCCCAAAATATCAAAATATCCTTCATTATTTTAATATATTTAGTGATAATACTCAAACTATTCATAGTATTGAGACAAAATAATAAACTAATGAATATAATGAGAAAACACTCCTCTCCTCCACTATAAATACCACCCCTCACCACCTCTTCTCATTACACTTCAAAACATTGTAAATTGTTTAATTTCTACCCAATTATATTTCCAAGACACTTCCACATGTCCAAGACCATCTGGTCTTAACAAAAGTCTAAAACCAAGTTCCTTAAGAAGATTATCAAGGAGGAGAATTCAAGAGGTAAAATCCTCTTTTTTTTCGTTTTCTTTTATTTTCTTTTCAATTTCATTTATTTTATTATTCTCTCCTCACATACCCTTATACAAGTGGTATTAAAACTCCATTATCTTATATATATCTTAATTTTATCATGTTTATGAAAAAATTCATCATCAAACTCCTTCTCCTTTCCCTTTTATTCTAAAAATAAAAACATCATCCATGATGTGTCGATTTACCGACATCGTGGATGATGTGTTTTCATTTCCTTTACCATATTCAAGGATGGTCATAAAACCATTATTATGGTAAAATAAAATTTTATTATACATATTATATGATATATTATGTTCTAGAACCAGTTTTTGTATATAATATTAATTAATAAAACAAAAGTGGTTTGTTATGATTAAAATTCAACAAAATAAACTAACATTCATCACTAATGTTTTTATCTAATGATTCATCCTCACAAAGTATAACAAAAATGATATATAATACCATTTAATATTCTATAAGCTCATTAATAACATTTAATTTCAATTCTGGATAACTATTCTCATTTTAAATAATTTTCCATACATGTATACAAGTAAACCGATCATGAAAACCAATGAAACAAACACCCCCAAATGATAAAATTATATCTTATAACTCATCAAGAGGCCATAAATAGAATTAATAAAATTATAATAAATCAAATAAATTTAAATAAGGTTATGAATTAATTAATTAATTTATTTAAATTTATTATATAGGAAATTAAGTTCAAGTGCAGAATACTTTCAGACATAAGGTAAGCGATTCTACTAGAAGCTCCCTTTTTCATTCGAGTTACGCTTTCTATATCTATACCACAATGAAATTATTAATTCTTATTATTTAATCCTAAAATATGTTTGAATGTTCTATAGATATTTACCTAGAATTATACTTCTTTCTGGATGGACAATTACATGTTTTATAAGGATCCTTTCTCAATTCTTCTCGATAAGCAAACCCAATTTAAGGGAACATCCCAATTTCTCACCCGTTTTCAAGTGCACTCCATAATATATTTTAATACACCATTATTTTTATAAATTAACTCATTTTATCATGAAAAAATATCTTGGTTTAATTTTGGAGTTTTTCTCCCTTCCAACAAGAAAATCCATAATGAACCAACCATGGAAACCATGAAATAAATACATCCAAAACAATGAAAATAACAAAATATTATTAATAAATTGGTAGAATGTTATTATAATAAGATCATATAAATAATAATAAATATGAATAAGGTTATTTAATATATTAATAACACTATTTATACTATTATATAGGAGGTTTGAACATGTTTTCAGTAAGACGAACCCAAGGCAAGGAGCTTTTCTTTAAAAATACTATTTTAAATTTCTTTTTTTATAAAATCCAATGGGAATGTTTTTATGAAAGTATTATTGTTTTATGATTATGTTCTGTTTCTTGGTAATTGTTAATGTTTAAGGGTGATACCTATATCTCCCTTCAATTTATTGGGTATGTTTATATTGGAGGTCTACTGTATGGTTACTCCAAGTGTGACTTTGGGGGTTACAACATGAGGTAGCCATGAGGGTTACATTGTAAGGTAGCCATGAGGGTTGAAAATAATATGGTATTCTTGAGTGTTAACATAATAAGTGATTAATTCCCCAAGTTACCTTGATGGTTTCATTTATGTTTTCTATGTTTTATGGAAATATATTGTTTCAAAAAGTAACTTTATGATACTTATGGGTGATAAGTATGACTTTGTGAAAAATGATTTCATATGTTTATAATAAATCATGGAATAATAGTTTATTTTATTTTTTATGTTCCTTACTGATATTTTTGTGTTCATCCCAAGTTTTAAATTTTTTTTCATAGTTTTTAAGGTTGGGTAAGAGAAAATAAGAAGAAAAGTTGAATATTGTGAATAATTCATGTTTTATTAAAAGATTTGTAATTTGAAAGAGATAGATACTATTTTATTGGAATCTACTTTGTATTCTAGTGGTTCATCATGACCTAATTCTCTAAAAATTTAAACTAAAAAGATATTTAGGAATGTAATAAGTGTATTATAGTTGAATTAACTAGATTATCTAATGTTTATGGTCGTTTCCTTATACGGTTGGTGTATGGTTTGTCCAACTACATGAGCCAACCATGAAAAGGGAGTTGGGATCTAGTGGTTGGTGTATGGTTGGCACACGGTTTTCCTAACTGTGTGATCCAACCATCCATCCAACGTTAATTTTTTTATTAAAGAGAAAGCACTTTTAAGGGGAAAGTGGGAACCCTCACAACTAGCTAGTTTCATATCCAAATGATACGACAGATCTATTAAAGAAAAGAATGAGATTTTTGGAAGTGTTTTCCTTGAACAAAACCCAAGGAGTATCGTGTACCTTCATGTCAGGGAAGTCCTTCAAGGTGCCCTCGAAGAGAAGAGACAAGTTGTCCCAGGATTTCTTGAGATCCTCTTTGCTAATCTTCCCCAAGTTGCAGCCTCTAAGCAGAATGCATGCCTGCTTGTCGGCCCACTCATCTTGCTCCTTTGTAGTAGCCACCTATATCGGTCTATTCTTCTTCAAAGCATTGATATCCAAAGTTTCCTCCAACAATTCCTCATCCGAATGAATAATTAGATCCCTATTTTCCAACACAGATACCATTTGGCGCTGTGGGTCAGCTTTAGAAACCTCTTCACACTGCTTCCCCTGGCCCCTCAGCTCCACACCGCCTGAAGAAGACTCAGGATAAGCAATTTCACAACTTACCTGAGCCAAGTCCTTGGAGATGGCGGCCACCTTCTGTTGGGAAATGTCTTTGGACTTGTTCAGGGTTGAGCTGCCAACCTTTGTAGAGTCCTTCAGGGAAAAATTTCCTTTTCTAGTAGATCTGGTAATAGGAGGGCTGGGGAGGTTGGAGTAGTCCTTCCTTCTGTGCTCCCTCCGGTTGTTCGAGATAAAGCCATTAGAATCCATGACTTTGTTTTTGCATTTTCACATTGAGGATCTAAAATAGTCCTCCTCTATAACAAGCTCCTTGGGCTCTTCAATGTCTGAGGCCTCGACCATTTCCTCTTGGGATGTTTCTACATCAGCTACAAGGTCCTGACCATGATCCACCCCTAAAAACTCCTCACAATTGATCCACTGATCTTCACCAAGCACTGCATACCGATTCTGGGAGGTCCCGATTGCCCCCCCTTCTAAGAGTTTCTCCGCATAAGAGGGGGTCTGTGAAGCCTGCTTAGTCTTGTCCGAGACTCCTATATTCTCAAGACCATGACCCATATATTGGAAAATGTTGGGATTGTATTCCAAATCCAGGAATTTAGTGGCCTCCTTGGAACCATGACCCTTGCTATCAACCTTCGGTATGGCATCATTGGATGTTTTATGAACAACCTCCTGGAAGGTCTGTGTAGATTCCCAGGGGGTTTCCCTAACTTTCTGCTCTTCCCTTTGACTGACCTGATCCGAAACCGTAGGAAGGGGCCTCTTCTCATGCACTGCCCATCACCCTTGCATGTCGTCTCCCGAGTTTCTTTCACCTAGGTCACGACACAGCTGATCAAAAACATCTGAAACAAGTGTCCCCAAAACCTCTGGACCACCTTTCTTGGCTGCACCCGAAGAATACCCCTGGCCTTTTCCCAAAGGAACCTGCCTGGAGAGGTCCTCACCCAAAGGGATATAATCCCCCTTATCCTAGACAGCCAGGTGACCCTCCTTAAGAGAATCCTCTGAAGCATTCACCTGGAAACCAGGCCCATCAAACCAACCGGAGGGGTCGGCCTCATCAGAACCTATAGCCTTCATCCTGCATTTGGGAAGACTATGCCCCTATCGATTAGAGTAGCAACAAAAATTATTCCAAGATTCATAGAAAATCGATTGGAAATACCTATACTCCCCCTCAATCACAATCCACACGACTTCAGGAGGAGGTCAAGAGAGATCCATTTCAACACATAGCCAAGCCACAATTAGATGTTTCAGGGAAGAAGTCCACTGATCAACAAAAAGGAATCGTCCTATGGAATTACCTATTGACGGGAGTAACGTTGGATTTTGGAAAGGCAGCATAAGGCCAGGGAGATGAATCCAAATCGCTATGGTAGAAGGATCTCGCTGCATATGGAGGTTGAACGACCAGCGAAGCAGATGAAAATGAAAGCCTCTAACAGATCTTCCAGGTTGAGACCACGCCTGCACAAGGTCTTCCTCACTTGAGAAGCTAAGAAGAATCTGTCATGGCCCAAGCAGCCCGAAAACTGCTCACTGAGCTAATCCCCATTCTTCATTCACAATCTTGTCAATCAACTCAACCGGGGGGCGACGCCGAACGAACCGAGCCACCAGAGACGAAGTGAGAAGCTTGGACGCTTCATTGAACTCTTGCGGAGAAATCGGGACCACGAGTTGTCCATTAAGGACCCCCAAAACCTTTGGGGAGATAGAAATGCAATGAAATATCGATTGATCCTTAGATGAAGGTAAAGAGATAGAAAACCTACCTCTATCTTGAGACCCCTGCTGAGAAGCGCCATGAGGACGATACCCCTCCCTCGGTGGGGGAGGGGCCGCTGCAGTTGTCATTGACGCCAGGGTTTCATTGAGGAAGCATGAAGGAGAGGCTACCACGTGATCTTTGTTGATCCAACCATGAACTATTAAAAGTTAGATCATAAAAAAGTGGATTTAACTTGGTTTTACCCCAGATCCACTTGTTTTACCCTATTTTAACCCTATCTTGGTTTTTATTCCTACAAAAGGTTGTGGAGAATTTCCCCTTCGATCCAAGAGTGATCCTTTGGAATATCTTGGTGCGTTGAAGGCCACATTTCTTGGTAAGTCTCCATTAATGGTGGTTTTTCTTAGATTGACTCTTTTTCCCTCTCTTGTATTTATATATATGATCCGTTGGGGATAGATATATGATATTGGATGCCAATAATGATGTTTTTTTGGCTATTTTGATGTGAGGGAACAAGATCTAAAGCAAACTTTTATAAATTAAACACAATTTTTTTGAAGAACTCATGCCATTCTTCGTTTCCACCATAGTTTTTGAGGTTGGTGGCTTCACCCTCAACTACTATTATTAGAACTTGAAGACTTGATTTCAAGTTTTTTTCTTTAAATTGATTGTGAAATTATTGTGCAATTCTTTATGGAAACCTTCTTTGGTTATGGTTTATGAATTTGTGAAAATTGGGTGTTTTGGTGGAAATTGAAAGTGGTAACATGATTTTAAAATGATTATTTTAAAATGGTTGTTTGGTTTTTATGCATGGATTTTTTTTCAATAAAAGGATAGTTTTATTGAAATATTTTGGAAAATATTGTGTTGGCATGGTTTTTTGAATTAATGGTTGAACATGAATGTAATGGGATATATTATGGCCATGAAGTACCACCATTAAATGGATGGGTTATGGACGTGAAGTTCCACTGTCAATTATAAAAAAATATTGTGTGTAGTTGAGTGTGTGTATGGTTATGTGAAATGGATGGGTTATGCCAAAATGGGATTTGATAAATGGTTAAATAAAGTTTTTGGTTGCTTACTTTGAAATGGATTTTGATCGAAAAATTTTTTAGTATGGAAATTGTTTTATATTCAGATATAAAGTGTTTAAAATTGTTTTATATAATTTTTTTAATATAAATGTGCTAACATATTCTATCCTAATTGTGTGAGTAGGGAAGTAATTTGGGGAAAACATATTGAGTTTCATTACTTACCACATTCTTTGTAACTTTGTTGATTTTTTATATATTTTTTATCAAGACACAAGTAAAAGTAAAGTATTACACTTATTTAGTGGTGATTCATGATACTTGTCCATGGATGGTGGATTTGGAGCATGGATTATGTTAGGAGATTTGGTGTTGTGTCTTTTGAGTCTTTGAGCTTTGTGGTTTAGTCTTCCATTGAGGTACTCTAATTTTTTATGGTACAATTTAGTGTTATTATCTTTTGGTATTACTTTGATTTGTATTATATTGTAATGATTAATCATATAGTGGATTTGGTTATGGTATGATTGATTGTGGTCTTTTTTTATTTTCATTTGGGATGATTGAAATGATTAAGATTATAGGGACTTGAAATGTAGAGCATAAAAAGACATAGCTAAACTTTTTATACTGAACTTAAAGTGTTTTAGAGACACTTACAAGAGTTTTAATCTAATTTTCATAGGTTTAGTTGATGAGAAGAGCATGACATTAATTTTAGAAATTAATTCCCATTAGAAGTTCATATTTCATTTTGAGTAATGATTTATGATTTTGTGCCAAAATGTTGTTTTTTGAAAGGTTTTGGAATTGTTTTCAAATGTGAGATTATGAAAAGGTATGATATGAATTTTTTAAAAATGGTGTTATTTTCAAAAACAATGTGTAATTTTCAAAAATGGTTTAAAATAGGAACACTGTTGAATTTTGGAAAGAAATGCTGTGATATATTATGTGGTATAATTTGAAATTTCTATTCCTTTAGTAGCTAGAGAGTGAGACTTATGGAAATTTGTTTTTTTTATAGAAAATGGAACCTAGTAGGAATAGTAGAAACCAATAGGAAGAGGATGTTGAGAGTGTGGTTGAACCTAAGCCATAGGTGCATCCAAAACTAATTCATAGTATATTCCAAGATTTTTAGGCTTTGGATTGAGGGAATCAAAGGGATGAACCAAGTAAAGTGGAGCATTCCATTTAATTCTAGAAGCAGAATCCACCCATCTTTCTGGGTGATTTGAAACCAGAGAAGGCAGTGGTGTGGATTAATAGGATGAATTGAATCTTCAATTTTCTCAGCACATCATCAGATTTGAAATTCAAGTTGGTGATGTATATACTGGAGGATCTTGCATGTTAATGGTGGGATTTTGCAGTTCAGGCTAAATTAGACCAAGGAATTACATGGGAGGATTTTGAATATTTTTTCAGTAAAAAATTATATCCTCATATGTTAAAGATTGAAATAATGATAGAATTTTTCAACTTGAAGAAAGAGAACTTATTAGTGACATAGTATTTAAATAAATTTATGAGTCTAGTTAGATTTTCACCTGAAGTTTCTGCTAGTGTGTCCTTAAAGGAACATATTTTTGAATCAGGGATGAGAAAGATATTCAATTAATGATTGCCATGATTTTTATAATGAAATATAAAAAGATGGTAAATAGAGAGATGATAGTAGAAAGGGACATATTAGGAGTTATGGGTGTAGTTAGCATGTTGATACCTACATGAAATGGTGAGAACTCTAATTCTAAGGACAAGCGGAAAAGGGAAACCTATTTCCAAGTTAGTAGGATGAATTATAATCAGACGACTGGATCAGTGAATCTTCCTCAAAAACCTAAGAGCACACCAGTATGTTTCCAATGTGGTTATTTGTATCACATTAAATGAGACTATACAACACAACCTATAGCATGCCACAATTACAACCAGATAGATCATCTTCAGCACTATTTTCACAATGCTCTGAGGTCGAGTGTCCTAGACACATCTCATGTTTCATAGACATCATATGATTTGACAAGATGAGTGTAGTAGAGTACCTATAATCATTATAGAATAGGAATCCATGGTTATTCCAGGAATACCATGACTCCCCAAGTATTTCAATCTCAATAGGAATATAAAGAACAAAGTGTAGCGAGTAAGTACTTATATAGAGCTAAGCAAGTTATTATGGATGATCAATTTGGACCATCAATGGTGAGAGGTGTTATTCTTTTGAATTATAACCTTATGAAATATTTGTTTGATATGGGTGTATCCAATTCATTTATTTATTCTCATAATTTTGATTCTTGGGGTTTAAATGTTGAGATGATGCCTTCTATTTTGAAAATCCAAAATCATATTGGTCAAAGAGAATGTCGATCCTTTTCATGAAAAGAATGTAAGATAACTTTTGATGGAGAATAATTGAGTTTGGATTTCTTTGTGCTTGAGATGGATTTTCAAAAAATAACATGGGTTATGGATTGATTTACAATGATCAAAGATCACATTGACTATTATAATTGAAATGTTAGTTTTATGACAGATGATGGTGTCAAGAATCTCTTTAAAGTAGACTGGAATGTAAAGGCAGGTGTAATGAGCTTTTTGGCACCAACTCTTAGAATTATCTCATACTAGTTGGTAGTGTTGACCTTGGAATTTATGGAAGAGATTAATAATATCATTTTTCTAGTAGTTTTTTTATCAGTGTCCATATGTTTTACCAATAATTTCTCAGGGTTTACACCCATAAGAGAAGTGGATTTTATGATTGATCTCCTTCCGAGGAACAGTCATATTTTTCTTCTATCTTATAGGATGAAACCAAAAGAGTTAAGGGAATTGAAAGTATAGTTGAAAGAGCTGTAAAGCAAAGGGTTCATTCGGCTTAGCATATCTCTATAGTCAGCACCAATCTTGTTCGTTAAAAAGGTGGATGGAACTCTAAGGTTGTGTGTGCATTATCATAAGATAAACCACGTTACAATAAAAAATCGGTATCCAGTTCTACACATTAACGATATATTCAATCAATTTAGGAGAGACCGTTGGTTATCTAAAATCAACTTGTGATCAGGATATCACCAATTGTAGTTTCATAAGGAGGATATTCTAAGAATGGATTTCAAGAGTAGATATGGCCATTATAAATTTGTGGTAATGACTTTGGGTCTTACGAATGCACCAAAGGTCTTTATGGAATTGATGAATCATATATTTAAAAGATATCTAGATTATTTTGTGGTGGTGTTTAGGTATGACATATTGTTGTATTCAAGGACAAGGTATGATCATGAGAAACACTTGGAGATAGTGTTGGTAATTTTGATGGATAATCATATACATTCCAAACTATCAAAGTGTGATTTTTGGATATAATCTGCATGTTTCCTTGGTTACATAATATTATAAGGAGGTGTTTCTATGGATCTATAAAATATAGAAGTTGTTATCTCTTGGAAACTACCAAATAATTTCTTCGATATATGCAGTTTCCTTGAATTAGATGGTTATTACCAATGCTTTATTCATAATTTTTCACAACTAGCTTCACTAATGACATATTTTACAAGGAAATATGTTCCATTCCAATGGAATAATTGTTTTTAGAAGTCTTTTCAAGATTTTGAATTTCTCCTTACATTATCACTAATCTTTATATTGACGGAATCATGATAGGGGTACATGGTTTATTATAATGCTTCAAGATCTGGGTTGGGATGTGTTCTCATGTAGGAAGATCATGTTGTTTCTTATGGCTCATGATAGTTATGGTTTCATGAGAAGAACTATCCAACACATGATTTGGATTTAGATGTTTTAGTCCATGCCTTGAATATTGGGCGTTATTAACTCTTTGGTGAGAAATTTATAGTGTTTATGGATCATAATATCTTGAAACATATTTTCTCACAAAGGTATTTGAACATAAGACAAAGAATATGGATGGAGTATCTCCAAATGTTTGACTTTGTCTTGATGTATACACTGGGTAAAGGAAATTCAGTGAAAAATATAATGAGTATAAAGTTGTATAGTCAATTGGAAAAATAAGCTTCATATCAATAGTAGTTGATGTTAGTGATATCCGACATGCACTTGAAATGTAAATATAGAGGGATTTCAATGGTTTTATTTATGGTTTATTTTGTTCTTGATTTGGTAGAGATAGTTAAAGAGGCAAATTCATCCAATTCAGAATGTGTTTCTATGGCATCAAAACTCAATGGTAGAGAGACTATTGAGGGATGGAAGCTAGATGAGAGTTAAGTTTTTTGGTTTCAAGATCATATGGTCATATGTATAGCTTTTTAGGAACAACTCCTTCATGATTACCAACATTAGAGATGTGTTTTTCATCCTGGAATACATAATATGTATAAGGCTCTAAAAGTACAGTTTTGGTGGGTCAATATAAAAAGAAAGGTGGTTGAGTTTGTTCTAAGATGCCTCACCTATCAGCAAGTTAAGGTAGAGAACCAATGGATAGATATTATGTTGTAGTATTTACCTATTTATTTTTGTAAATTGGATTAGAAATCCATGGATTTTATTATAGGTCTTCCAAGAATGGTTTAGAAACACGATTCCATATGGGTGATAGTGGATCAGCTCACAAATTATTCCCATTTAATCTCTATTCATAAATCCCATATTTTGGGGAATTTTTGAAAAATATATATCCTAAAAGTGGTAACGAGGCATGGAATACCAATTTCAATAGTATTAGAAAGAGATCTGAGATTTAAGTATCATTTCTAGAAATCCTTACAGAAATCCCTTAGGATTCGGTTGACTATGATTACAACATATCATCCTTAAATGAATGTATAATAAAAAAGGACAATACAAACTTTGTAATACATGTTTTAGACTTGTGTAATGGATTTTGGTGGTTTATGGGAGGATAAAATACCATTGGTGGATTTCTCTTATAATAACAGTTATCAAGAATTGACACATATATCTCCTTTTGAATCTTTGTATGGACGTCCTTTTTGTTATCCACTTTGTTTGGTGGAAAGAGGTGAAACTTAAATGGTTGGGCCAATCCTTGTCCAAGGGACAACATAGAAGATTTAGTTGATCAAGAAATATATGGAGATGACTCAGGGTCTTCATAAATCATATATGAATCATCATTGACGACTGTTTTCATTTGAGGTGAGTGATCATGTGTTATTGAGAATCTCTCCAAGGCACGAGCATTGTCATTTTGGGAAGTAGTTAAAGTTATATCCTCGATACATAGGCCCTTTTGAGATACTTGAATGAGTTGGTGAGCTAGAATATTAGTTGGATCCCCCCAAAGTTTAGTGTAGTGAATAATGTGTTTCATGTATACCAGTTGAAAAAGTATTAGCCGGATCATATCCATGTGATTTGATGGGATCATGTTGACCTAGAGCCAGATGATTCATTGGTTCATGTGCCAGTATGGATTGTGGATAGGCAATAGAAAGTTTTGTGTTGAAAAATCACTGGTCTAGTACAGGTTTTGTGGAAACATGGTAAAGTTCAGGAAGAAACCTAGGAACGAGAGAAAGAAATGATCAAGGAGTGGCCCAAACTCTTTCAAGGAAATACTAGTTTTCAAATTTATAGGGATGGAAAGGCCAATCATGGGGAGAATATAGCACCATTAGTTTCTATTAAGTAACCATTTCCTTGTGTTTTTAAGTATCTAAAGTGTTTGGGAGAATATTGAGAGGGTTTGGAGGACTTATGAAATGTTTTTGGGGATTTTATAGAGGTGCTTATTATTAGAAACCATGAAAATCTTACAAAAAACCATGAAAAGAGAGTTAATAGGATTTGGAAAGGCACACAATTAGGCGTATGGTTTTGAAAAGCTGTATGGAAACTTAGGAGTAACCTTAAAAAGTGGAATAGAGGAAAAAACATGGTTGGTTCATGGTTTTTCAAATCATGCAATCCAACCATGCGAAGGGTGTTGGGAGGTAGTTACTAGCTCATGGTTGGCATACAGTTTTCCTAACAGTATGAGCTGACCATGCATGGTTAAAAGTTAGATCCAAAAAGTGGATCTAACTCAATTTTACCCCAAATCCACTCATTTTACCCCAATTTTGACAATATATCAATTTTTATTCCTCCCAAAGGTTGTGGAGACTCCTCCTTTGATCCAGGAGCGATCTGTTGGAAAATATTGGTGTATTGAAGACTAGATTTCTTGGTAAGTATCTATTATTGGTGGTTTTACTTATATATACTCTTCTTATCTCTATTTCATTCATATATATTATCTACTAGGGGTAGATCTATGATATTGTATTCCAATAATGATGAGTTTTGGCTATATTGATGTTAGGGAATGAGATCTAAGTCAAGTTTTTGGAGATTCAACCTGGTTTTTTTGAAGAATTCGTTTCACTCTTCATTTCCACCATAGTTCCTGAGGTAGGTGGATTCACCATATAATCCTCTTATTAAAAATTGAAGGCTTGTTTTAGAATTGGTTTTTTTTCTTGAATTTTTTTGAAATTTTTTTGAAATTCTTTATTGAAACTTTATTGGGTGACAATTTATGGATTTGTGAAAATTGGGTGTTTTGGTGGAAAGTGAATGTGGTAACATGATTTTAAAATGGTTGTTTGGTTTTGATGCATGGATTTTTAAAAAAATAAAATTATAGTTTTATTGAAATGTTTTCGAAAATATTGTGTTTTCATGGTTCTTAGCATTAATGGTTGGACATGGATTGAATGGGATAGATTATGGTCGTGAAGTACCAACATCAAAGGGACAGGTTATGGACATGAAGTTCCACCATAAATGGTAAACACTAAGCTTGTGTGTGGTTGACTGTGTATGGGGTTTTGTGAAATGGATGGGTTATTCCAAAATAGGATTTGAGAGATGGTTAAACGACTTGTTTGGTTTATTTCTTTGAAATGAATTTGAATGGAAAATTTTTTTAGTATAGTATTTTTTTATATTTTGATATAAACTATTTAAAATTGTTTTACATAATTTTTTTAATATAAATTTACTAACATGTTCTATCCTGTTGGTGTGAGTAGGGAATTCATTTTGGTAAAACCAACTAAGTTTCATTACTCACCCCCTGCTTTGGCACTTTGGTTCTTTTACATATATTATTTATTAAGACATGGATAAGGGTAAAGTATCGAACTTCTTTAGTGGTGATTCATGATACTTGGGAATGGATTGTGGAGTTGGAGAATGTAGCATGTTTGGAACTTTAGTGTTGGATTTTTGGATTCTTTTGGCTATTTGGTTTAGTCTTCCGATTGGGTACTCTGATTTTTGTTATGGTACAGTTCGATATTATTGTCTTTTGGTGTTACTTTGAGTTGAATTACATTTTTATCATTTATCATATAGTGGATTTGGTTATGGTATTGTTGGTTTTGTTTGTTTTTATTTTTAAAAGGGAAAATAATCCCCCAATTGTATTGAAGCCCTTGGAATTTATCGCTATCCTTTGGCGTCTTGGGTATGTCACCTAAGGCCAAGTAGAAATTCCGCCTTATATCAAGACAATGAGGGGTGATATGTTACATATTAGAGCTACCATCCCCACTATATCCACATAATTAGATAACCACATTACAACCACAACCTCATAACCATTGCCTCACACCACACACCACACCCTCATATCACATACCACAGCCTCATACCACATCCTTGTTCCACATCATGACTGAGATGCATCATAAATGACATCAACCTCGTGCCCTCCTACATATGAACATCTCAAATATATGACCACATCACTGACGTATCCTCACATAACTATCACATCACCATGTATCATAACTTTATACCATCACAACCTTCACTACATTTTAAGGGAGCATGGGTAGGGAATAGTAGTTAGTCATATGTATTACCCATATCCGTTACAACCAAAACCTAAGACCTCATATGATAATTGGTAAGATTTTCTGACTTGGGTGGTTATAAGTAATAAATAAAATAACTATAATTTACATACATAACACACAATGACCAAGATATTACAACACATCTACAACCATAACCCATCATCACAACATCACTTCCACACCCAAAAACCATTTCCACCTCTGGAAACAACACATACAAAAAACTACACAACAACCACATTAATTCCTATTTAAAATTTCATTATAAATTTCACACTAATTTATTACTATACATAATTATATTTATTAATCCACATTTATTTCCCGCAATTATAATTTAACACAACCTTTTCTTTCTTAACATTTAAATTTTCTACATTTCATCTATCCACCACTTTAAATTAACATTTCCATATCATCATTCATATCATCATAACCCATTATCATTATTCATTTTATTAATTTAAACAACATTCCATGCTTATAGGATGATAACCAGTGCAACCACATTAACCTCTATACATCACTGTAAAAATAGACAAACAACCATATCTTCCTCTAATACATTAATCCAACCACAATAATGTTTATACCACTAAAAAAATAACAACACAAATTGAAAACACAATAATAAACAATGATATAAACATTACAACACATTTGAAATCAATCCATCACCAAAATAATAATCTTTATTTTTTCCATATACACTTTACCAATATAAACAATATAAAAAAGAAAATAATATAAATTTATAGATTCAAATTATTTCTCTATATTATCATCTTTAAGTTTCTTATCCAATTATATTCATGATTCAACATATTAATAAAAACATAAATTAGAGAAAAATTTTAAAACAACTAGCAATAATAATCAATAATATAATGACAATAACATGGAAAATAAGTATATAATGCTCGATATTACATTCCTATTGATTATTAATGTTTGGGTTATTATCTTTATTAGGTCAATCCCAAATATTTTACCATATATAATCTAAGCATGGTAATTTCAAAATTATACAAAAACTAAATAACACAAATTTCAAATCCCTTACCTCAACTGAAGATTCAACAACTACAATCTAAGAATGAGAAAAAAGAAATGATCAACTACCACTAAGATCATAAGGATTTATGAAATAACATATATGAAAAATCCTAAATTAATCTATTTAATAAACATCATGAAAACCAAACCATCACTACATTTACATCCTTTGAGTAGAGAAAATACAACCAAGAAATAATGAAAGAGGGAGATAAATATATTTCCATTCCCAAGAGATAAATTTCATAAGGAAAATTCTTAATATCCACCAAGGGATAACCAAAGACCATGAAAACTGAGTCAAATGATGCCTAGGGTTTTAATAGATATGAGGGGATGGAATATAATTTGATTACATGATCAAATCTATATTAAAAACTCAAAAACACAAAATTATTGTGTAACGTAGGGTGTATGGACCAATGATGGATGACCCTAAAAATCACAACATGATCTCCCTAAATCTCAGAGTAAAAACCATTTCAAATAGATAAAACCAAGAAAGATCATGGTGAAATAATTTTTTCCTTGCCTCAATGGATAAACATTCATAAATCATAGTGAAAACCTCGAAATCTTTCCTCAAACCTGATAATACCCAAGGAAAAACCAAAATGTAGTGAAAACATCATGATGTAGCTTCCCAAACAGGAAAACACCAACATATCATAACCAATGTCTTCATATACCAATGCAATTTCCCACACCACAACCACAAAAATCATAGAGAAATTTCCAAACCCAACTAACTAATCTCCTCCATCCTTCAAATCAAGGTGCAATACCCCTGATCATGGTGTGATTTTCTTGAAAATTGAAATTATAATCCAAATTCATTCTCCACATGCATTTATAATAACATCCTCAACACCACAAAAAAACTCAAAACCATATGGACGAGGTTTAGGAAAGTCAAGGTATCTGTATAAAATAACACTCAGTTAATTCTCATTATTAATAATCAAAACCAAAATTAGAAGAAAAAATGAAACCTCAAAAACCCAAACATGCCGTGAGACCACTATATATCTATAAGACATGAATTAAAGGAATGATATATCCATAAAATACCTTCTACCAATAACCATGAACCTAAATAGGTCTCTCCAAAAATATTATATTCTCCTCAATATATAACTCACCACAATAAATTACAAAATAGTCATCATAAAGATAGTGTCATAGTTGTGAAATGTGAAAAAAAACCATGAATCCAATCTATATATAAAGGGATAACTGATACAACACTTCACCAATACACTCTAAAACCTTGATAGGTATAATAAATCAAGGGGAAAGAATACCCACATGATAAAAAATCAGTTGTAATTGTTGAGGGAAAACCTTCAGGAACACATGATCACCATGCTTTAAATTTAGAGGTCTCCTCCACTAATTTATTAGGTCTAGGTTAAAATAAAGAGGGTTCAGGGGTGGGGGTGTGAATAAACCAGTTTTAAAATTTAAAACGTTGAATTAAATATCTAATTTAATTTTAAATATAATTATCAAAGTCAATTTTAATGCATAAGAAATAATAATAAGTGAAAAAGGAAAGAGAGAGTGCATGTAATTTTTATAGCAATTAAGTTCAATGTGAATCCAGATATACTATTCACACCAATCTAGTCTTTAAGAGGTATGATATTCACTAAGTATTTTATTTTTAAAGGGAAATAATAAACCAATTATTACTTACCTTTTCTAGTGGAAGTATAACCAATATAAAAATGACATTTAATTGGGGAGTCACAACTCGTTACAATGATAATTTTAGATTTAGAGAGTCACAAATTGAAGATCATGACATTAGAATATGGGAGTTAAAACTTACAGAAATAGAATGATTTTTTTGGGAAAAGTATAAACCAAAAAGGTTAATCATAGGTGAGAATAATAGGAAGAATTAATATGCATAAGATGTTAGGTCGGGATGGATATGATGAAGACACAATAAGGGTAAATTGGGTCATTTTAAAAATATTGACAATTTTAAAACATCCCTCTTGAAATGAAGTGATCATTTCCTTCTCTCTTAAAGTTGAGCGAGTAGTTATAGTGGTTCGGTCACATAAATCCCCTAGTCCACTCCACCAATGCTCTACTCCATGAGCTTGGTGATTTTTACTAGTAGGTACTCTTATCATAAGACCATCAACAACTGAGTATAGGTAGTTGACACCTTATAAGGATTTTACAGGGCCTTATGGTTCTTTTATAGGGAACCTAAATATCTACATCTTAGTCTAAGAAGCTAAAAATCCACCACGATTGATTCCGAGCAGCCGATACTCAAAAAAGAAAATAGATAAGATGAATTTTGTTGTGAAATAGGTTTAGCTCACAATTGAAACAATAACTGACATATGTAGATGATCTTCAATATAGCACAAAAGCAACATAAAAATAATCTTCAATGTCGAGCAAGCTTCTTCATCTTTAAACAGTAGAAAATAGATTAGACAATGTTTGTGCAGGCTTCCTTCATTTTTACACTATGAGAGAAAAAGAATGTACAAATAATATTTCTATCTCTTCTTTAAAATGATAAGTAATAGAGTGAAAATATTTCAGTACTTTATTTTCATCAATGGTTTTATATCTATGCTCTTCTTTATTATTTATTTTCTTTTTCTACTAGATAGAGATATATATAGAGAATAAATATCCAGTAGTTGTAATAGAATTACTCTTCCTTAGGATAACCAAAATAATCATAGTTAATAGCCTTCATAAATGTTCCCAAGAAGCATAACACTATTTCCAATTTATTCCTATAGAATAAATATCTAATAAATGCATTCAAAATAATTTGAATAAATCCTCCTATAATATATACATAATAATAGCATCATTGAACAGTTTAAAACTTCTATTTAAATCCATTTAAACCACTTTAAATATAGTCGAAATAGTTCAAAAAAATTTCCTCACAATAAATCATGAATATTTGAAATCAAATCATTCAAAGAGATTCGTAATGTTACTTATAAATAGGAATGATTTAATCCTTTCCATGTGAGCCTTTGAATTGGTTGTAAAAGAGATTTATAAAGATATTTAATACTAATAATTCCATTCCAGAAATAGTGTAAAATATCATAGATTTAAATCAGCATCGTTGAAAAGTTAAACATAGGGTTCCTTCATGTAATGACAAAATACCAAACGTAGGGTTCAACTATGTAACGTATGGTTCCTTTGCGTAGCGTAGGGTTCCTTACAATGTATGGTTCCTTATCAATACTTTCATCTACACGTAATGTATGGATCAAAAAGTAATGTAGGGATGATGATCCACACGTTCATCCTTGTCACCATAAAATCCTTAATGTAGCATTGATAAACCATGCGTTCAACTTCCCAAACATAGGGTTGCAAATAGTATTTATAGATTCCAATAGAGGTTTGATATTCCTTATATTTATCATTTGATGAATGTAGGGTTTCCAATCCATACATTTAATGTTCAATGTAGGTTTAAAAATCCATGCATTCATTTATCAAATATAGGTTTCATTCCTTATGTTACACTTACCAACGTAGGGTATGAACAATGCTTTTGGAAAATGTAAAAAACTTAACTTCTGACTTCACTAGATTTTTTGAGCCATTTATCATCTGATTCAGCCTTAGTCCCGCAAGAATTATTTTTAGTAAATATCAAGATATATCCAAAAACATGACAAGATAATCAATCATACTTCTATAACTCCTGATATCTTTAAAAAATAGAAGAAATAAAATTCTGGAAAACTGTAGTTGGAAAACTGCATTCCCAATCTTCAGTGAATTTATTGACTATCCAAATGAATTTTTAGCCTTTGATGTAAACTAATGGAATCCAGATAAACTTATTGGATTTACATCTCCCTATGTTCTGAGTGATTCAGACATCTTTAGAACTTGCAACAAAATAAATACTATAGGATTTAAAATCTATTCACTGTAGATTTAAAAAAATACTTTAGAAAATTTGGTGATTTTTTTTAGAGTATCAAAACATCCTTTTTAAAATTCTACATAAACTAATGATATTTAGATAATATATTTATATATCCAAAGGTATAATGTGCCTATAAGTATATTAAATATATCTTGAGATATCATTATAATTTCTAATTGACTTTAAGCCACAAACTGCAATATCACTTGAACAACTTGTAACAACTTCGATGATTTTTTTCACCATTAAAATAATTGAATTTGATTTCGACATAAACAGATGAATTGAATATAATATTCTTATTTTTCAAATGGAATAAACACCACAAGAATCTGATCACTATTGCTTCAGATATAAAATAAATACTTTGAAGTAATAAATTTGAAACACTTAACATTTTTTTTCGAAAACAAATATTAACGGGTTGAAGTAATTATCAAAATTAAATCAAAATGAGAATTTCAAGGAGCCACTCAACAATATCTCCCTTTTGATAATTACAAAACCCTAACTTACTACAAAATTTTTCTCCCCCTTTTTGTAAGGATAAAAAAGATATGATCTTAATTAAATTAAATAATAAAATATATTTACCCTTTTTTATAAAGAATTGGAATTTGAGATTTAAGTAAAAACAAACAAATAAATAATATTTTTTTTGAAAAATTATATTTTCTTCCCCCTTTTAAAAAATATTTAAAATTTGATACCAATAATTTTTTTAACATATATAAAATTTGAAAAATATATATATTTTAAATATTTTAAATTTGAAAAATAATTTTTTTAAGTATTTAAAATGAAAAATAAAAAAATATTTCTTTTAAAAACAAAATATTTATAATTTTAGAATTTTAAATTTTTTTAAAATTTATTGTTTTAATTATTAAAAATACGATTTATTTAAAAATATGTTCTAAATACATACAACACTATAAGATGACCCTAAATTCATGCTTCAAAAAGATAAAAATAGATAATCAAGGATCCATGAAAATATATATAATATTATCAAATGAATAACAAGGGTTTGAAATGAATATATTAAATCATTTGATTCATTCCATAATAATAAAACATTTAAACACATGATAAATATTTAAAATACCCCCTATGACCAAGAATAAATATTTATGATATTCAACGAATATAAATAAGTGAATTTCAAGGAATTTAAATAAAATATTTTAAATAAATAAATAAAAATAATAAATAAATTTCAAAAACTTTAATTGAAGTACTTTTAAAGAATTTAATTTAAATATTTTCAAAGAATTTATTAAAGGATTTTCAAATAATTTAACTTTAAAAAAATCAACAAATTTTAAAAAAAATCAATGAATTTAATTAAAAGATTACGTATGTTATAAATGACCAAAACATTTTAATCTAATAATAGAATAATGTATCACAAACAACAATTGATTAATTTAGCACATGTAATTAATTTAAATACTCAAACATTAAACACATTATTACACACAAGATAACTATTTATTTAAAATATTAATAGAACTTTTGATGGTCATTGATTAATAAAATAAATCAATGAATTAATTCATTCAGTAAAATAGTACTGTGAAATGATTTAATTATTTAAGAACGAGAATAATAATTAAATTTAGAGGAATAAAAAAAAATCTCCCCTTGCATAAAAAAGTCAGTACATTTAAATTTAATATTAAAATTGAAAATAAAATATTTCCTAGATTAATCATTTTAGTGCTAATGAAGTTTCCATTTAATAGAATAAGAAATAAAAATACAATAAATTATCATAATTTTTAGTCAGCCACATTATGATATAACTATTATGTTCAGTGGCGCATACCTATAAAATATAAAATACAAGGGCCTTTTGGTACCCATATACATTTTGGGTCCAACAATGTCATCAATTAATGATTTAGGTAACCAAATATGTTTATTTTGATAAAAAATATTATAATTAAAGTGAGATAATGCTTTTGAATAATGAACATTCTTGACACCACAAAATTTAGGTTTTTTAAAATAACAATCATTAGCATAATTTCCATTAATACCACAATAAAAACATTTAATGGTTTACATTCTTTTTCTGTTTGAACTAGAAACAAAATAAATTTTATATAATTTTAACATTTCTCTATTATTACCAATACCAAGTTTTCTTTTTTGAATTTTATTTTTACCAAGAATTTGATTCAAATATTTCCCTCCCTTAATAACCATACTTGAAGCTTTCTTTAAATTATCAATTTCATCCAATTTTTTTAATTTTAGTTTCATGTAGATCATAAGAAATTTTGGAAGAATTTGATCTTAAATCATCCATATGATTTGAAAAACTTTTATTATAAATTGAAATAACATCATAAGATTTTCTAATATTTTTATGCTATTTATTTAAAGAATCAAATTTATCTTAAAGAATAAAACAAATATTATTAATTTCATTATAATAAAAACTTTCAAAATTAGAACTTTCAGAGTAAGAAGATTGTACCACATCAGTATGAGCCATAAGAAATAGATTAACCTTTTGATTTTCATGCTCAAATTCTGAGTTTGTTGTAGATTCATCATTTAAATCTTCATATGCATTACTAGTAGCCTTCATTACTTTATTTCCTTTTGTTTATATTCATCTTTCCTTTGATCTTTAATAAAATGATAATAAGGTCTTAAATGACCTTTCTCTTTACACTCATAGCATCTGACTTATTTATCTTTATTAAAATTCAATTTATCTTTTCTCCTTTTATAAAACTTTCCAATTTTTTAGAAAGATGCAGTAGCTCATCACTTGAACTTGAATGACTAGAATCTATATTATAAAATTCATCTATTGAAACATTGGGTGCAACTGTTTCCTTTTTGATAGAAATATGATTTTCTACTTCAGTTTTCATCTCTACTTTGTACATCATCAAGGTTACGATAAATTATTTCATCTTTAATTCTTTAACTGGTATGGATTATTGAATGGAATCTAAAATTCCATTCCACTTAGAAGGTAAAACTATATGTACCTTTAACGCCTGATCTTGTTCTGGAATTGGAGTTTCCAAGGTAGCAACATCATTAACAACTTCTGTTAATCTTCCATTCATCTAAGTGATGCTTTCATATTCCTACATCCTAAATGTATCAAATTTAAGTTTTGTAGTATAGTACCTTAGTTTTTTGACATTATCAGTTCCTTCATATGAAACCACAATTGTCTTCCACATCTCATAGGCAACAACACATTGAGAAACACAGTTAAATTCTTCAGGACCAAGACCACATATAATTGCATTCATGGGTTTCTAATTAATATCATACTCGACTTCCTTAGAATCATTACACTTTTTTGGTTCTCTAGGGATTTCATAAGGTTTAAAAATCTTTATATAAACTTTAAAACCAAAATTCTTCCAATAGATAGTCATGTGAGATTTCAAACATCCATAATTACCACCATTAAAATAAGGAGCATGAATCATTGACATACCTTCTTTGAAAATTTCCATTGATATTTTTCTTCATTTGAATATTTAACTCAGTCTTGTTAGAGCCAAAAAGAAATCAATATAGCCCTACCTTTTATTCCAATTTTTAGGTTAGGATGGCTATGAAGAAGACACAAGTGGGGGGGGGGGTGAATTGTATCCTTTTTAAAATCTTGAAAATATTATAACACCGCTATTAAAATGAAGTTATTCTTTTCTTCTCTCTTAAAGTTGAGCGAGAAATATAAATAAATAAAGGAAAAGAACACAAGGATGTATAGTGGTTCAGAGTATAGAAATATCCTAGTCCACTCCACCAATTCTCTACTCAATGAGCTTGGTGATTTTCACTAGTAGGTCCTCTTATCACAAGACCATATACAACTGAGTATAGGTAGTTGACACCTTACAAGGATTTTAAATGACCTTCTGATTCTTTTATAGGGAACTAAAATCTTCACTGCTTAGTTTGAGAAGTTGAAACTCCACCACGACTGGGTTCGTGCAGCCGATACTCAAAAAGAAAATAGATAAGATGAAGTTTTTTGTGAAATAGGTTTAGCTCATAGTTGAAACAAAAAAAGACATATGTAGAAGATCTTCAATATATCATAGCTGCGACAGAAAAATAATCTTCAATGTCGAGCAGGCTTCTTCATCTTTGAACATCAACAATAGACTATGTTTATACATGCTTCCTTTATCTTTGCACCGTGAGAGAAAAAGAATGTACAAATAATATTTATCTCTCTTCTTCAAAATGATAAACAATAGAATGAAAATCTTTTATCACTTTATTTTCATCAATGGTTTTAAGTCTCTGCTATTCTACGTTGTGTATTTTATTTTTCTACTAGAGATATATATATATACAAAATAAATATACAATAGTTGTAAAAACATTCCCCTTCCTTAGAATACCCAAAATAAATATAGTTAATAGACTTCATAAATATCCCGAATAAGAATAACATCATTCCCACTTTATTCCTTTATAATAAATCTCTAATAAATGCATTCAAAATAATTTGAGTAAATCCTCCAATAAAATCTTCGTAATAATAGCATCACTGAAAAATTTAAAACTCCTGTTTAAATCCATTCAAACCAATTTAAATACATTTGAAACATTTCCTCAAAAAATAGCTACAAAATAAATCATGAATATTTGAAATCAAATAATTCAAAGAGATTCATAATGTTCCTTATAAATAGGAATGATTTAATCCATTCCATGAGAGCCTTTGAATCAGTCGTAGAATAGATTTATAATGATCATTAATAGTAATAAGACCATTGTAGAAATAGTGTAAAATATCATGGATTTAAAACATCATTGAAAATTCAAATGCAGGGTTCCTTCATGTAACGACAATATACCAAACGTAGGGTTCAACTATGTAACATGTGGTTCTTTTGTGTAGCTCAGGGTTACTTCCAATGTATGTTTCTATATCTATACTTTCATATCCATGTAATATAGGGATCAAAAAGTAATATAGGGATTCTGATCCATAAATTTATCCTTGTCACCATAAAATCCCAAATGCAGCATTGATAAACCATACGTTTAACATCCCAAACGTAGGGTTGAAAATAATATTTCCAGATTCTAACACAGGGTTGATATTCCTTACATTTATCATTCTCCGAACATAGGGTTTCCAATCCATATGTTTACTGTTCAATTTAGCATTGATAATCCATAAATTTTTTTATTAAACGTATGGTTCATTCCTTATGTTACACTTACTAACATAGAGTATGAACAATGTTTCCGGAAAATGTAAACAACTTAACTTCTGACTTCACTGAATTTTTTGAGCCCTTTATCATCAGATGCAGCCTTAGTCCCACCAGACTTATTTTTAGTAAATATAAATATCTTTTCAATGATCTAAGAAGTGAATAAATATGACTTATAAAACATCCGATATCTTTGAAAAATAGAATCAATAACATTATGTAAAACTGCAGCTGGAAAACTACATTCCCAATCTTTAGTGAATTTATTGACCATCCAAAAGACTTTTTTAGCCTTATATGTAAACTGATGAAATCAAGATAAAATTATTTTATTTACATTTCCCAATGTTATGAGAAATTATTAAATCTGTAGAACTTTCAGAAAAATAAATATTATAGGATTTGAAATCTGTTCACTGTATAGTTGAAAAACTGCTTTAGAATATTCAGTGATTTTTTAGAGCATCAAAACATAATTTTAAGACTTCCACATAAACTAATTATTTCTAGATAATCTCTTTAACTATCCAATGGTATAATATACCTATAATTAAGTTAAATATATCCTAATATATCATTATAATTACAAATTGACTTTAAGCCGAAAACTGTAATATCAGTTGAACAGATTATAACAGCTTTAGTGATTTTTTTACAATCAAAACAATTGAATTGGATTTCGACATAAAAAGATGAAATGAAGATAATATTATTATATTTACAATGTAATAAACACCAAAATAATATGATCAATATTTCTTCAAATATAAAATAAATACTTTGACATAATAAATCTGAAACACTTAACAAATTTATTAGAAAACAAATATTAACAGGATGAAGTAATTATCAAAAAAAAAAATCAAAATGAAAATGAAACAGAGCCACTCAACATAAGAAACTAGGATGTATAAGTCAAAGTATAATATAAGAATAACAACCATGAGTTCTTTTATTAAGGAAAAATCTATCTCTCCAAGGAAGTAGAATTCATAAAAGTTTTATTTCCTCTTTGAGAGTTGTCCAATATATGTAATTTTTTTTTCATATAATAACTTGTATGTTCACAGAATCACACAACACTTCACAATATCTCACATATCTTGAGGGTTAGAAATTTCACATTAAAATAATATCTTATTAGTCCAATAACACTTCCATGAACCCTCACACTCATTAAATAAGATCTGTAAAATCTACACCATAACTAAAACAATCTTTCAATGGATAGTTTAAAAAAAATAATCCAAAATTATAAAAGATAGAGATTATCATTACATAATTATAATTCTAATAATATCATTTGAATTCAAAACCCCAGTCATCCATGATATTCATTTGAATAGGTATAAGAAATTTATGAAGTATTCATCCAAATAGACCTTATAATTATCACATGATATTTCTCTGTATACATTCAATATTTGAAATACTTACCATATCCATGCCTGCAGTAATTTTAAATAAAAAACAATGCATTAAAAAATTTCAAATAGAATTAAATATATTTTTAAAATTTAAAAAATTATTTATAAATAATTAAAATAATAAAAACACTTATAATAAATAAATTCAAAATTTTGAAACTTTATACTGCAAGTTCATGCATGAATAAAGAATAATTTAAATATTTATTTAAATCCATTTAAAAATTTCCAAAAATAACTTCAAATAGTTTCTATATAATTAATATGAATTTATGTAATATAAAAAACACTAAAAATATCAAGTATAATCATACAATAAATAAAGAAACCAAAATAATCAAAAAAGAGCATATCAAAATATATAACACTTAGATTGACCATAGGTATAACATCCTAATATTTTATGAAATATATTATTTCAAATTAATTTAAATTATTTAACAGATTGTGATACACACTATACATAGTTTATCTTTTATCACATGTAATACTAAGTTTATCTTACGTTGCATGCAACATCCACTCCTTTTGATGACTTATGTTACACACAAGCCCGAGTCTTATCGGACAACAATATACTATTAATATTATTATGATAGTTATCACCTATCAATTGGATTGGAGGTAATGAAAGAGATTAAATAAATTATGAAATTATAGTTTACACATGTTTATACGATTAATTAATTGGTTATTAGTTAATTAAATAAATACTAATTGAATATAAATGATATAACAACCCGAGTAATGATATAATAATTCTTTTTCATATTTATTAATTTTTTGAATTAAATAGTAATTTTACCTTAAATGGGTTTCTATGTTCAATAGCATGTGAGAAAAAAAAAATTCATTTCTCTTAATTCTTTAATTGCATGGAAGAATGAGTTATATTGAACAATAATATTCTGTTAATATTATTATTTTTTTAATATGGCCGTTTTCCACCTTTTAATGGAATACTTACTTTAAAACTAAATATTGACACTTTTATAAGTTTTATATGAAAAAATATACTTATTTTTTGAAATATAAACATAAAAACTTACTTTGGATGAATTTTTAGTATTTTTCTAAAAACTTTCATATTTTGATGAATAATGAATAATACTGAAGTTTAGTTCAAAATTTCATTTTCATACAATTTATTTATATAGTTAAATTATGTTTTTAATTAGTTTTAAAGTATAATTAAGTAAATTTTATATCATTTAAATCAATTTAGGTTATTGGAAATAATTTTTCATTGAATTTAGATATAAAAACTTAGCAAACTTTTGAACATTTTTACTTTAAAAGCCTGCTTTGTCGTCTCGTTTGTAGGATTAATTTTAAATTAATTTATGACATATCGGTGATTATAATGTTGTAAAATAGATTCCATATTTGGAATAATCATAATTTATAATCTCTAATAATTTCAACTTGGTCTTTTACCAAAAATATTAGTGAAAGTAATTAAAATTAATTACTATGATTAAGGTAAACATGTGGTTACTTAGTAGTTAAAATTTAATGTTAAGAGTCTAAATGACCTAGAAACTTGTCCAAAACCCATTTTATGGGAATTATACGACCATATAACATTTTTTATTAAATTGGGATCATTATTGGAGGCACATGGTCTAAGGTAGACCTCTCAATAGTGTTTACCTTTTTATATTTACAATAATGTCACTCCCCCTCCACAATAAAAAGACATTCACCCTCCCCATTTATTCACACATCTCAATACCCTTTGGATCATCCAAAACCTTCCAAAATAATATAAAATAACCCTATATTCACCCTACATTTCTCAATTTGGGCAAAAAACCAACCAAGGAATCCCTTTGGTGCAAATCAAAATGTGTTACCCGAAAAAGAGGTAACATTCTTCAACACAAACTTATGTTTTATTTCTTTCTACAAACATTAAAATTTTCTTATTTAATGATTATATAATAACATAAGTATTCTAAATATACTAATATTTCTTATGTTAAGGTTTTTACCTACACCTACACACACGTCCATCAAATGGGTAACAAAATTATCATTCGTGTACGACGAACTACCGCCTCACAAAACAATGTCATTCATTTATTCCTTCAACACTTATCATGGTTGGAAATTATGATGTATATAATATTTTTATATGATATATATGATATTTATTATATCTTAATAATTCTATAATTTTTATATAACACATGAATTCATGCTTTCCATTTTGTGTAAATGTGATAACATCATTTGTGGACATGTGGACTACCGCCTCCTCAAAACGATGTTATACGTTCACACATTACCTGAAATTTATTAAGGATTAGTTTAATTAAAAATATATGATATACATTAAATATAATGTATCATTTTTTTAATACCCTTTTCACACACTAAAAAATTAATAACATCATTCTTCGATATGTGGACTACCGCCTCCTCGATGCAATGTGATTCCTTTTAAGTCCCAAGAATTATATATATAAGTATATATGATTAAATAACATAGTATTTATAAAATAATTATAAATATATAAAGATAAATGTTACTTACCATATTTCCAAAACAATCATTGAAAAATGTGAATGTTACTCCTGAAGGACGTCAAAACACCTTGATATGGGAGGGGTGAATCAGGGTTTCAACGTTTTCTTTTAAACTAAAGGATATTGTTCCCACATTGGCAGAAACCTATTCCACCAGTCTGATGAGAAAATGAAGAAAAAAAAATCACATGCAAAGTAAAGAAACAATAGTTTTAATTGTTTCAACATGAAGGGCTATATCTAAGGAGCAAACACCGACAGGTTTTCGGTCGTATCAAAGTACACTAATCTTTACTAGTTGTGGAGTACACAAGTTTTTCACAATTACTCTATGCCAGGAACACAACCTTTACAAGGTTTTAGAGATAGCACACTGCGTCCCTTAGATCACTTCTGTTGACTCCCCATTGCTCACTGCGTTGATAAGAATCTAAACTCAGTTTATCGAATTGAAGGTTTCTTCAATGGATTGGCATTAAATCATGTATCCTAAAATGTAGATGGATGATTTATTAAAATTCCATTTTTACCCACAAATGAAGTTCACTTTTTTGCATACTGATATTTTGTGAACTGCTCCTCTATGAACTGACCTTCCTCCTTTGCATACTACCTCTCCTTCCTCTGCATACTGTACTCCTTCCTCCACATACTACCCTACCTCGCTTACTTCCTGAATCCGTGTAATGCGAATGATTCCTTCATGAACTGTGCTGATCCACGTACTGCCCTGCTCCGTAAACAACCTTTCAAAAACAACCCCTACTCCACATACTACACGAAATCCACAGATTGAGTTCTTCCTCATCATACTGGATCTCCTATACAAATATTTCTTCTTACAAAATGGTCTTCTTCCTTAGAGAACTATCTTCAATGAACTATTCTGGTCTCCACCAAATTATTTTTAGATTTTTAATTAAAGTCTTTGTGGGGTTTCCTTCTTGTGAACTACTACTATATTTCACTAAATTCATCTCAGATTTTTAATCTCAGAGCCATGTTTTAATAAAGGTATTAGAGATACTTATATAGGAAAAATAGATCCTAAAAATTTTCTAATATGATATTTACCAATTATTTATCGAGACCCCACCTTCACTGTGTACAAGACATTTCCCGTGAACCATTTTCCTTACATGGTCCACATATCGCCATTCTCCCTATGTGGAGACACAAATCACCACCCCATTTTTGAAAAATATACCCTTCAAAGTTTCTAAGAACTCTGCCTCAATTTCATGAATGACACACCATAACATGAACCATCATGTCTTCTGCATACAATGATCCTTCCCATGAACTATAAGTCTTTACCGTGAACCTCCTTCGCTCCATGAACCATTCCTCCTACGTGGTCTACATACCGTTCTTGATTTGTGGTTCACGGTTCACCATTCCATGTAACAAAATTAATGATCCATAAACTATTCTCGGAATATGGTTAGCAGTCCATGATTCCTTTGTTAAAACTCATCCTTTACCAAATAAACAAATTCCCAATTTTGAGGCCTAAAAATTTGGCAAACACTAAGGAACTGCACCACCCTCTATACTTATTTCATCCTCTATCATAAGACCAAATTCCTTGAAAACTCCTTGATCAAACTAATTTTTATTTGAAACAAACCCAAACCATACTCCATTTTAAGAAAAGAACATCCTTGGTTGCAACAACTCATGCATACGTACAACCTACCATCTCAATGATTGTAACGTTGGTTCATTATTCACAACCATATTTCACTATTGGTTTTAAAAGTATAATTTATATTTAAAAATGATAATTATTTCATTATTATTATTCTTTATATGTTTATATATTTACCTCTTTGACCAAAGTTGACCTACCAAAGTTGTTTTTGACACATAAACCAAATATGGTCAAAACACCCGGCGTAAACTTAATTATTTAAGTAGTTTTTTACAACATTATAATAAGTGAAATAAAAGTAATGATACACTTGAAAAATGTTATTAAGTAAGTAAATAATTAACATAATTTGATTATTCAATAAGATAAAGACACACATGAAATTTCGGACTCAAGGTAAGGGATTTTGATCTCACTTTTACATCTGTTAGATAAATTTAATATTCACCACTTATTTTGTGTGGTGTATCTACCACCCCTTTTGAAACATTATATCATTAATTATTTTATATTCATGGTATTTAAATATTTCATTTTATGATTATTACTTTTGGGGTTTCAAAATCATATGTTACCATAGTATTAAGGGATTTTTTTTTCAATCTTCTTTCATTGAGGAATTTATTGATGATATGCACCTTTATTCATTTATAAGGTGTATATACAGACCCTTTGAAATTATATATCCATAATTTATTTATTATTATTTTATTTAACGTTTTATTAAATGTTAATATTTCATGGGACTTATGATTTAAACGTTCAAAGTGGTATGTGACACTTTGAATGTTTAAAGATTTAATTTTCAAATATTTTTCTCCATATCAATATTATTGATATTATTTTACATATTTATTTATATGTATATAAAAAGATTATAAAGTAAATTTTATGTCTAATTTTAATTTCATTATAAGGTTTCCAAAAGTAATTTTTTACGTGTCTTAAAAGTAGTTTTTTAACAAATAAAAAATGATATGTCTGATTTTTAATGTATTGTGTTAATGAGATTTCATGTCATATTTAATTTTACTTGATTTAGAGATTATATTTCAAGATTACATGTTTTATTAAATTAAAAACCCTATTTATTTTTATTTGGTTTTTTTGTATTGAAAACGGGTTTTCAAAGAAAAGGGTGTTTGGGTATTGAACATGAGTTCTTAAAAGAAATGGGAATTTTTATCCGAATGTGCTTTATATGGATTTAAAAAGATTTTTAATGGGTTTTATGATAAGTGTTTTTAATCTTAATTTGGTACCTGATAATTATATGAGACTTTTGAGCCCAATATAGATTATATGAAGGGTTGATCCCCATTATAGCTCATGGCCGACCCCGATACATCTTATACGAAGGGTTGAGCCTTATTATAGCTCGTGAGAAATGAATGAGCCTGATATAGATTATATGAAGGGTTGTTCCCCATTATAAATCATGAGTGAGCCTGATATAGCTTATATGAAGGGTGATCCCCATTACAGATATCTAATTCATTGTGTAATGATAATGTTTGAATTTATCTTTATGGATTTTACAATTAAAAGTGTTTTGAAATGGTTTATGTATATGATTCTCTAAGTCACCAAAATAGGTTTAATTGATTATTATGTTTTTTAATGATTTTCATTGAGAAAAATGTGTGTTTTTTATTTATGTGAAAATGTTTTATTTCATATTCTCAAAGAACATTGAAGATAAATTTATACGATATATGAGTTTTCATGTTTTTACTTAACTAAAAATTTACTTTCTTTTTATATCCCTTACTAAGATTTTCTATTCATCCAAAGTTTTTAAAATATTTTCACAGGTTTTAAGGATGGGTAAGGGAAATAAATAAGTCAATTTAGAATTCATGGATATTTTCCATGAAAATAATTAATGATTTATTTTAAAAGTTTTATATTATGGAAAAAAATTGATACTTCTTGGAAGTGTCCACTTTTTATTTTATGGTTTTGTTATATATGATTTATGGCCTAATTTTCTAAAACTATAAACCTAAAAAGATCCTTAATGTAAGAGAAAGTAAAATTATTGACTTAAATCAAGATTATATAATGTATAAGGTCAGGTCCTTATAGTTGGTATCAAAGGAAAGGTTTATAAAAAATTAGAGGTTAGGATAGTGTTAATAGAATTAACTTAGAAGATTTTATTTTACAGTTAAGTTGAAATGATAAAGAGTTTTAAGATTCCCATATTACCTCATCTAAAGTATGTTTGTTCAGAATGGTTTTACACATAGGATATAATAAATTTTTAATGGGAAGGAACTGATAGGAAAATATCCTTCCAAAACGGCATCCTAAGATGGTTAGAATTTTAACTGAGTAGTTTATTACAGTGACAGATCAATTTAAACAAGATATAAATCATTGTGGTATCCATGCTAAAGAGGAACCAGACCTACTATGAAATCACATGACTATAATGGAGAATTTCATGAGGTAACACCCCACTCATTCAATGGATCATCTAACCTAGTGGTAGATGAAGGATGGATCAATGCCATAAAGAAGATATTTGAAGTCATGGAATGTTTAGAAAATCAAATGGTAACTCTTTCCATCTACAATTTTGAAGGATAATCTAATCAATAGTGGTATTTGGTAAAGAATAATATAGAGAAATATGATCTTGATGCCATGGAAAGGGAAACATTCTGGGATATTTTCCTTGAAAAATATTTCCCTAATGTTATTCAACTTAGGATTGAGAAATAATTTCTAGAGTTGATGTAAAAAGATGAAGATTCTATGGCTGTATGTAAAGAAAACTTCACAAGATTGTCCAAGTATGTGATTGATTTTATCTGAGACATTGACACAAAAATTAATAAATTTTACTTAGTATTGAAACCAATTCTACAAAGACCTTTGGAATCTTGAGAATTTAAAATTTATGAAAAGTGATTTTTTTGCTAAGAAAGTTGAAATGGAGTCTGCTGACACTTGCATTCCATGAGATTACAAGAGTAAGAAACATTCAAGGTGGTGGGTAATGGAGATACAAACAACAAAGAATTCTAGAATCAATCCTAAAACTTGTTCCAAGTGTGGTAAAATAAATTTTGGGGAATTTATGTTAGGATTTGTAAAGTTTTATTAGTGTGGTAAGTTTGGTCACAAGGTTCATGACTGCAAGGAAAAGTTTCACGAAAAATACAACAACGAGATAATAGATATCCAGTCAATAGTTAGATTCTTTAGCTACAATGAGTTGGTACATTATTCTAATTTGTGTTTGAAGAAACTTACTCAGAGTGGAATTCATCATGATCAGAAGAAAAAAGGTATGGAAAAATAATTTGCTACTTCTATAGTTGATGTTGGTCCAGCTGGTGAAGTGATCAAATCTCCAGGAAGTTCTATATTTTTTGCAGGTTTATTATAAGATAAATTTCTTATTAACCCCTATTTTAATGATTTAAATAATGAGAATACTTTGGTTGACATTTATTGAGTTTCTATATATGTATGGGGTATATGTTTGAAAGTTATTTGAGCACGAATACCTCTAATATTTTGGATGTAAGTTTAATGGAATTGGGGACCATTAGGATTATATATCTATGGAATGATTTAGTTTTAAATTTTTGTATTAAAATTTAAATTTAAAGATTAATGCATTATCTCATCACATGAATATTTTAATTATCTTACTATGTGCTAACCATGTTGGTTTTGGTTAATATCAAAATGTAGGAGGAACATCATGTTATCATTTTTAGGATTGTATGATCCATTATAAGTTGATTCTAGTGATTCAGGTATAAAAAGTCATCTTTGATACTTATTTTTTTGAGAAAGAGATGAATTTTTTGTTGGAAGTTGATTAAAGGATGAATCTATACTCATCAAGTAAGTATATATCCTTATGTTCTTAAATAGTAAAAGAATTCCCCAATTCTTGGAAAAGGATATTAGAAAATATTTATACCAATACCTTCATTTTTTTTGAAATGATGGTCTTATAAATCATCATATATTTAAGGATTTTAGGCCATTAACTTTGCATTGATCATTCACTTGTTGGTAATCAATTATCTTTATAACTCTCTATAATTATTTATGATTTTATTCCATGCCCAATATTTACTCCCAACCTATGTTCTCCTACATAGAAAACTAGTTATGAGTTACTCTGGGTAACTGTTATGGTTCCAAATTCCCATTTTTAAAGTAATTTTTTGTATTAATTTTTAAGATGTGGGTTTCTAAGAAAGGAACTTTCAGGTTTTAAACTTTTTATTACCCAGTAGAATTTTGAGGGAGAAATTCATTTTAAGGGGGGTAAGATGTAACATCCTGAGATTTTATGAAATATATTCTTTAAAATTAATTTAAATTCATTAATTTATTGTCTTAAACACTATAAATATTTTATCTTGAATTACATGAAATACCAAGTTTATCTTGCGTTGCACAAAATATCAAGTCCCTTTGATGACTTATGTTACACACAAGCACGAGTCTTACCAGACAACAATATACAATTATTATTATTATGATAGTTATCATCTAGCCATTGGAATGACGAGAATGAAATATATTTAGTAAGTTATGATATTATAATTTAAAATTTATTATAAGATGAATTTACTAGTTACCAGTTAATTATAAATAAAAATAAAGACCAATTGAATATAAAGGATGTAACAACCCATGTAATGATATAATAAGTCTTTTATATATTTATTAATATTTATGAATTAAATAGTAATTTTTCATTAAAAGGGATGTTATATAAAATATCTTATGTGAAATTAAACAATGAGTTTCACCGAATTCCAGCATTTCATGCAAGACCGATTTATACTGAATAATAATATACTGTTAATATTATTATTTAATATGGTCATTTTGCCACCTTTTAAGGGAAGAATCAATTTAAAACTAAATTTTGACACTTTTATAATTTTAATATTACAAAATAATATTATTTTTTTAAATATAAATATCAAAATTTACTTTTAGTGAATTTTTGGTATTTTTCTTAGAACTTTCATATTTTGATGAACATCGAATAATACTGAATTTTAGTTCAAAAATAGATTTTATTCCAATTTATTTATATGGTTAAATTATGTTTTTAATTTGTTTTAAAGTATAATTATATTAATTTTATATTATTTAAACCAATTTAAGTCATTATAAACAATTTCACATTGAATTTAGATAAAAAAGTAGCAAACTTTTGAACATTTTAATTTAAAAACCCGCTTTGTCATCCCGTCTGTGGGATTAATTTTAAATTAATTTAGGAAGATTCTATGATTTGAATTTGGAGAAATGGATTAAATATTTTGAATTATCATAATTTATAATCTATAATAAATTTAAATTATATTTTTACCGAAAATATTAATTAAAGCAATTAAAATTAATTACAACGATTAAGGTAAAAATGTGGTTACTTAGTGGAGAAACTTTAATATTAAGAGTATAATGACCAAGAAAATTGTAAAAAAACCATTGGATAGAAATTATTCCAGAATATAACCTATTTTATCTAATTTGGATCATTATTTGAGGCACATGATGTAACCGATACCTCTCAATAGTGTTTACCTTTTCATATTTACAAGAATGCCACTCCCTCTCCACTATAAAAATGCATTCACCTTCACCATTTATTCACATATATCAAGAACATTTGTCTTGTAAAAAACCCAACCAAATAATATCTCAAAATTACTCTATTAACTATATATTTCTCACTTTGGTCATAAATCCAACCAAGGAAACCCTTTGCTGTGAACCAAAAAAGTTACCTGAAAAAGAGGTAACATTCTTTAATGCGAATTTTTGTTTTATTTCATTCTCAACCCATTAAATTATTATTTTTTATATAATATCATAATTATCCTAAATATACTGATATTTTGTTATTTTAAGGTTTTTATCTACACCTAAACTTACATCAAAGGGGTAACAAAATTACCATTCATGTACGGTGAACTACCGCATCGCAAAGCGATGTTGTTCATTTTTTCCTTTACCACCTCTCATAGTTGGGAATTATGATGGACACACTATTTTTATATAATATGTATTAAATTTATGTTTTCTTAATACTTATTTAATTGTGATATAACATATAACTTCATGCTTTCCATTTTTGTGTAAATATGATAACATCATTTGGGGACGTGTGGACTACCGTCTCCTTAAAATGATATGATATATTCACACATTACATAGAATGTATTATGGATGTGTTTAATTAAACATACATGACATAAATTAAATCTATATTATATTCATTACATAATTACCTTTATGTAAATATAATTAATCATTTTCTTTATTATCCTTTTCACACACTAAAAAAGTGATAATGTAATTCATGGATGTGTTGACTACCAACTCCTCGACGCGATGTGATTCCTTTTAAATCAAAATAATTATATATATAATTATATATGATTAAATAACATAGTATTTATGATATAATTTTCATTATATAAAGTTAGATTCTACTTACCTTCTTTCCATAATGATCATTGAAAAAGGGAATGTTACTCATGCATACATACAACCCACCATCTACATGATTTTAACTTTGGTTGATTTTCATAACTATTTTTAATTATTGGTTTAAAAGTATAATTTATGTATAAATATTATAATTATTCCATTATTATTATTCTGGATATGTTTATTTAATGACCCGTTTGACCATAGATGACCTACCAAAGTTTTTTTGACACATAAATCGAATATGGTCAAAAAACCCAACGTAAACTTAATTGTTTAATTAGTTATTTACAAAATTATAATAAGTAAAATAAAATCAATTATAAACTTGAAAAAGGTTATTAATCAATTAAATAATTAACATAATTTTATTATTCAGGAAGATAAAGACACACGTGATAAGTTGGACTTAAGGTAAATGATTTTCATCTCTCTTTTATATCTATGAGATAAATATCATATTCACCACTTACTTATTTTGTGTGGTGTATCTACTGACACTTTTGAAATATTATATTATGAATTATTTTATATTCATGGTATTTAAATGCTTCATTTTATGATTATTACATTTGGGGTTTCAAATCATATGTTACCATAGTTTTAAGAGATTTCGTCTCAATCTCCTTTCATTGAGGCATTTCTTGATGATATTCACCTTTATTATTTTATAATATGTATATACAGACCCTTTAGCATTATATATCCATATTTTATATATTCTTATATTATGTAATTTTTTTTAAATGTTAATCTTTCATGGGGATTATGATTTAAATGTTCAAAGTGGTATGAGACACTTTGAATATTTAAAGATTTAATTTTCAAATATTTTTCACCATGTAAATATTCTTAATATTATTTTACATATTTATTTATATGGATATAAAATGATTATAAATTATATTTTATGTCTAATTTTTATTTCATTAATTTTTTTTCAAAATGAATCCTTTTATGTGTCTTAAAAGAAATTTGTTGACAAACAACAAATGAAATGTCCTATTTTTAATGTATAGTGATAATGATCATTCATGTATTTTATTTCATTTATATATTACTTTTAAAGATTAAATGTTTTATTAAATGAAAAACCCTATTTCCTTTTATTTGGTTATTTTGGTATTTAAAATGGGTTCTAAAAGAAAAGGGTTTTTGGGTATTAAAAATGGGTTCTCAAAAGAAAAGGGTATTTTTATCTGATTGTGTTTTCATATGGATTTAAAAAGAGTTTTTAACTGGTTTTATAATGATATTTTTTTACTCTTGATATGGTACATGAGAATTATATGAAATGGGTGAGATCAATACAGCTTATATGAAGGGTTTGTCCCTATTACAACACATAAGAAACGGGTGAGCCCGATATAGCTTATATGAAGGGTTGAGCCCCATTATAGCTCACAGGTGAGCCTGATATAACTTATATGAAGGGTGATCCCCATTATAGATCCACAATGAATTGGGTAATGATAATGTTGGAATCCTTATTTATGTTTATTCAAATTAAAAGGTCTTTTAAAGGGCTATGTATATGATGTTCTAAGTCACCAAAAGAGGTTTAATTAATTTCTCTAGGTTTTAATGATTTTCCTTGAGAAAAATGTGTGTTTTTTATTCAAGTGAAATTTTTTATTTCATATTATCAAATAAATTTGAATATAAAGGTACATGTTATATGAGTTTTCATGTTTTTACTGATCTAACAATTTATTTTCTTTTCATATCTCTTATTGAGTTTTTGTGATCATCGTAAGTTTTTAAAATGTTTTCATAAGGTTTAAGGATGGGTAAGGGAAAGGAAGAAGTAAAGTTAAAAGTCTTGGATATTTTCCATGAAAATAATTCATGATTTATTTTTAAAATTTTTATATTATGAAAAAAATGGATACTAATAAGAAGTGTCCACTTTTTATTTTATGGTTTTGTTATGTATGAGTTAGGGCCTAATTTTCTAAAACTCTAAACCTGAAAAGATTCTGAATGTGAGATAAAGTAAAATTATTTACATAACTCAAGATTATGCAATGTTTATGGTCAGTAACTTGTAATAGGTGACTACGATGTGGTGTCCTCACTCTAACCATTTTGACAATTGAATCACTTCACTACAAGTTATCAATATGCTCATTTTTGGTTTTATATTTTACACCGATATACACTTAATTAAAATGGGTTGAACTATGACATTATTGAAAACAAATATCCAATTTGAGACTTTTTTAAAGTTAGATGTAAAATATTGAAGCTATATATAGGTAGTTTAATAAAATTTTAAAATTAAAATTATATATTTTTAATTGTGTAAAGGTTAGAAATATCTATGTAAAGTTAAAATATTAATTGCACTATTTACATAAAGGTAACATGCTGCATGCACATAAAGTTAAAATGAATAATTAAGCACTAAGTAAGTGTAATTAAAACATGTTATGTAAATATAAATTAATTTTTTTGAAAATTAAAACATAAACTATCTATGTAAAGAAAAAAAAATTCTATAGGATGCATAAGGGTAATAGAAAAATTCAATGGGATACATAAAGGTAAGTAATATTTTTTTATACTCATGTAAAGGTAAAACTAAAGTTATGTAAAGAAAAATTAAAATATCTAGAATATGTGTAAGGGTAAAATATACACTTAGAAAATTAGATTTTCACAAAATAAAACTAAAATAGTTATACAGATTAATATAAATAAATAAATAAATAAAATAATAATTTAAATAATGAAAAAATAACACCATTATTTTATTTAATAAATAAAGAAAAAAATAATATAAAAATTATAATTATATATTAAAATAATTTGAGGTATTTTTAAATTTAAAAAACATAGATTATAAACTCTAAAAAATAAAAAATATCCTTTTTTTAAAAATTAAAAAACTGAAATAAGATTTTACAAAAATATCATCCCTTTTGAAATTTATTAAAAAGTTATATAAAAGAAAAATAAATAAAAACCCACTCTGAATAAGTTCATATTATCTAAAAATATATCATTCCAAGTTTAACATTTATTTTCTCAAACTTCATTGTATCTAAGGGTTTAGTAAAAGTTTCCGCAAGTTGATTATCAGTTGAAAAATATTCTAAAACAATATCTCCTTTATTAACACAATCACTAATAAAATTAAATATCATGTTAATATATTTTGTTATAGAATTATAAAAAGGTTTATTTGAAATAAAAATAGAATAATAATTTTAAAAATAAATATGAATCATTTTAAAATTAAAACCATTTTCTGATAATGTGTGTTTAATCTACAGCGATTGAAAAAACATGATGTGTTAGAAATATATTCACTTAAATTAGTAGATAAAATTACTAAATTTTGCTTCTCTAAACACTAAGATACTAAGTTTTTTCTAATAAAATTTCTCATACCTGAAGTATTTTTTCTATCAAGTTAAATTTTTAATTGAGAAGCTATTGTACATGTCCTATCTTTGGTAGTTTTTATAACAGTAAAAAGTTTATATGTCTAAGACTCCTATTCCATAATTTAACATCCCATTTCTAGATTTTAGAAACTTCTATTTTCATTAATAAAATTTTGGTTGGGTGTTGTTATTTATTTTTTATAGAGTTTATGGAGTTAATATGTAGTTTCATAGTGAGCTGTACAATGAAGGAGAAGGGTTATGATGCAAAGAGGCTGGATGTAGTGTGGATGAGATATCTACGAAATAGAGTATCGAGGTGGTTCTTCCATTTTCTTCATAGCTGCAGTGTGGGGATTCGACTGTGGTGTGGATACTCAGGATGAAGTCTTTAGTGGTTCTGCCATTTTTGACACAGCTGTAGTGTGGGAAAGGAAGTTGCGATGTTGAGGCTCAAGGTGTGTTTTTTGGGTGCTTCTACCTTTTTTTTGGCATGGATATGGCCTAGATGTGAGGTTACGACCTAGCTAATTACTAGAATTCAGATTCTTTAGAATAGAATTTACTCCCATTTCATGGCCCCTTCCTTGGTTTTCTGGATTTGTGGCATGGAACTCACCCTGTTTCTTAAATGCAATTTTGACCAACCCCAATGTGGAGTAGTCACTTACAATACATCATGTCTAGACCTTTTTCATCATTTCTTTGCTATGGTGTTGTGGGATATGTTATGATATATTTTTTTGTAGGGTTTCTAATTCCAAACCCCAATTATAGGTTCAAAAAACTTCCAATTTGACTCTAATATGATCCTTTCTCTTTGGAGGATCTCAAGAGGGGATTTGGATCCTCCAACCTCTCTTATTATAGGATCAAAGCTTTTGTGGATGTAATTGATATCCCTATGGTAATTGAAACTTCTTTAAATTATAATTCTACCTTTGAGTTATATCACTATATTAAAGATTGATGGATACTCTTGTTATTAGTGGATATAAACCTTAATTCAATGGATTACAATTCTAGGGATTTCTCCTTGATCTTCTTCACATTCGTTTCTCTGTTTGTGGTTCTTGTTTCATGTGATAAATCATTTTATCATGTGATCTAAAGTTAGGTAGTTCTATAAGGATTTTACCTATAATTGAAACCTTTATTTCTTTACTGAATATAAATTTATTTTAAAATATTTTCTAAATCTTGAATTGTGATGATTTTGATGATTGATTTTAAATTCATGGTTTTGTGAAAGAAAACACCTTTTCAATGGTTTTGATAAATTATTTGTATTTTGAGAAAAAATAGAATGAAATGAAAGATGATTTTATGATATGATTTGATGTTTATTATTGAGAAAATGGATTTAAATGAAAGATGATTTTTAAAGTCATGGATTTGATGATATACCTAGGATTTGGTTTTTAAAATTGAAATGGCATGTTGAAAACTAAAATTGGGAAATTGAACCATGAATGATGAATTGAATTTATTTGCGCATAATTTATTGATTGAGTGTACATGTGTGTTTGAGTAGTTAGTGGGTGATTATGATAATAATTCTAGGACTCATACTCCCTAGTAATGGATTGACATTGAAAAGTCTAACTAAACCATGTTCAACATGACTTTACCTGATGGGGTTTTGATCAATTATATCTCAATGTCCCAAGACTTAGGGATGTGTGTACAAATCAAGTAGTAATGATCTAGTGAGTAGTGTGAGGATCCTATTACTATAAAAAATAAAACCTTAGGGAATATAACTATGGTTATTTTTTGATTTGATTATTACATGCTAGTGATATTATAAATACTTTATTAATGCCCTTGATTTTTGAAAATATTCATTTAAGACTATTTTTCTATAATTTCCATATGCTTATCTTGAAAGCATGTTTTGACTAAAATGTGAAACTAATTTTTTAAAGGTACTGAGGAACACAATGGAAGTCGATAAATTGGAGATTTAAAAATTTCCACCAATGATTGATGTAACTTCATCATCGCTAGAAAATAACAACCCCGATAAAATCCTGAGGATCTCGTGTGATGAATTTTAAGTACAAAATATAAAATAAATAATACTTGGTTAAATCTAAAGCCACAGTAGACATCTAATCACTGCCAATGATTGATTCTAAAAGGATCTAAATACAAATCCCTCTTGATTGTCACATGCACTTTGAAAGTCCATACATAGATGGATTATCGTATTCCAGGTGCTAGCATGGAGGTACGATGAATTATTTGATGTCGTGACCATCACCACATCATCATTACAATTATGTGTAAGAAGTGCTCAATATATTTGCTTGGATCAAGATATTATCTGTCTAATAAGTGATATAAGAGAGATAATCTCTCAACAAATGATCTATGAATATTTATTTCCATGATATCCTCCTCCTACTTTTATAAAGAGTTTCCAAAATACCCAAAAAGGGTCATTGACCTTGAATATTTATTACTCACTATAAATGATGTCTTATAAATTCTTTATAGATTTATAAATATGATTTATATTTTTATCACTTTCTTATAATATAATTAATATTTTATATGATAAAATCAATCCATTAACTTTACTCATCATTTCTACAAATATTAAATGAATATTGAATATTAAAATAATTTTCATTTGTATAATATTTTCCATTCATTTAATTTAATACTTGTAAATACATTTAATAAATAAATTTAATGCTAATTATTTTAATCTTAAATAATATGAGTTTATTTATTCTTTCATGATTGTATATCCTTAGTCATACCCTGGACTCTGCATTGGGGCCCACCATGTCCTAAACTCATATTCACCAGAATAGGGAAGAATTTTAAATATGGTATTGTGTGTGACCCTCTTGGACCTTATCTCAATAGCAGTGAATATATTCATTGACTAGAAGTGGAGTCTAGAAATCTATCAATTCCCTTAAAGTGATAAGAAGTATTCATGAAAACAAAAACCTTTATATGAACATATGCTATGTTAAATAATCTCTTTGTCTTGCGATATTTCATAAAGTAGGAAACACAATTTATGTCACCATCCTTTCTTACTTTATTATTCATTGACCTTACAGAATGGACTTATCTTATTCTACCATGGAAATGGATTTATTAAAGGTACTTCAATCCTGATCAAATTGGTTTGGAAATATCTTCCTATCAGAAGAGAAAAATTCCTTCTTAATTATTAAATCAATTTCATACTATCAATGATGCACCTAATGAAAGATAACTTTATATGAATTTATTGTCATAGTTTTTTCCTTTCATCAAAGTATGAAATCAAATAGTATACACCGATAATTATCTCAAGTCAGGAGACCATTATACTTGTTCACAGATAGAAACTACCAATGACACCTAAATCATATGGTGTTTCTTTTGGTGGGTCAATCCTCATGATCTCATCTACTTGAGATCACCAAGTATGAACTTAATTAGAAGAAGTTTCATTGATTATAATCCCCCAACATCAGTTATACATAAATCATATTTTTCTAGTCAGAATAATGTATCTATACCATAGGACATATGTTTAAGATTAATTTCATAGTATCTCTAGGTTCTCATTATTGTCTAGAAACTGCTATAACCCTTTTATATGACAAATAACATTTGGAAATTACCATATAAATTGTGGATTTAGAAATATCAACACTATTATGGTAAGATAAAATCATGCATAACTCAACATATACATGGTATGGTAATCAAAAAGTACTCTTCAAGTTGGGTGGAGGAAAACCACTATTAAAACACTCCCACTTGCACTAGATCCAACTTACTAACTATCCTTGTTATCCATCACATGATAAGATCATGTTTATGATAAGTTATGACTGTAGTCATGGTCCTGACACATCTTTGATGTACATATATTCTTTAATTTGTGACCTTACATTCTTATGTAAGACTTCTCAAGATATTTAAACCTTGATTATATATCATTTATTCCATTGTATAAACTTTAAATCTTGGCTAGAAAGTATAAGAATTATAATAATGGAAAAACTTTACTTACTAGGTGTGATTCCAAGAACTGGAACAAATCATTTCATATTTTATAATACTTCTTTAGCTACCTCAAAAGTCACAACACACTAATTATTTTTAGATTTTACTACCACTAGATTAAATGAGATTCTCCTACTCATTACCTTAACTTAATTGTGATATTATACTAAATCTATCTATAATAAGACTAGTTTGTGTCTCATTATAACTAGTATCACTTCCTCTCCATATACTAGGAACATATCCCTTATAAAACTTCAAGTATAATCAGATAGTTCTGACTGCTTTCCATGTAGTTCTTCAGGATATAACTGATATTTTCCTACCATAAATTTTATATTGGAAATATCATTTATAATAAATAACATTTCACATAGAATAGATCCATTTTAGGTTCTTATAGAATTATACTCACCTATTTAATATCCTCTTATGCCTATGAATCTCTTCTTGGAGAGATTTATACCATTTGTCACTGGTAACAACTCTCTCTCAAATTGTTCCAACTTGTATTTTTCAATACCTTGTCAGTATATGTACTATTAACTAGGTCTAAGAAACCATTAGGTCTTACTTAGTAGATCTAATTCCCTATAACTTAGGTTTCCACTTTAAGTTAATATATGGAGAGTTACTTTCATCCTAGTCTTAACTAACTGTAATACCAATAGTTGTTTTCCATATTTTACTAAACATATTTTTCTTGGAAAATAATGGAGCTCCCACTAACCTCTTGCATACACATGGATTCAATTCATCTAAAGTGAATATTCTATTATCTTATTTCTTAATTCAATTATAAATTTTATTTTATTAACTTGAACCCCCTAATGGAATTTCATGGTGTCACCAAACCATTTTGGTTGTGTCATATAGAATTCTTAAAAGATTGGTAGTGTTGACAATTAATGCTCAATAAAATGATCACAAAAAGTAGCTATGTAAAGTAAAATTCTAATGGATTTAGGAATAATGACTTTGTATTACCAATCAATCCTTATTAGTACCATGCTTTATAGTTTCACTTGAATACCCACTATAGTATTCAAAATAATAACCCCCCTATACTTTGATACATGCTATCCATTATTTAATTTTAATTAATCTTTTCAATTTTAGCTAATTTTTGTATACTTATTACTTGAAGGATTCATTATTCTCAATAAATAAAGTATCACCAATTATGGTGAATGAAAAACCATTACCATGGATTTATCTTTTCTACACAGTATGTGTCTTCGAAACATTCCTCTTCCAGTAGATATTGTGGAACATGTTCCTATAGAAACTATTTTTTTTTGTATTTGGAATTTACTAATACCAAGTCAATATTTATCTCACTATCTCAAATGGATATATGACCCCTTTTATAGAAATATAGTCTCTCACTTGACTATAACTTTTCTATCATAGGTATTTTTGTAACATCCTCAAAAACTTTAGGATAATTACTTCAGATGCACATTGTTTTTTTTTCAATATGTAAGTTTTTTTATGTTTTTGACAAACTCTTTTCATCTAAAACACATGTTATTGTGACATGATGTATTTATATCATACTATTACTCATATGATATTCATCCATCATTATAGTTAGCATCTGTTTATGAGATAATGACATTATTTTTGATGTATGTCTTGAAAAATAATGGAAGTATATACAATGTATATAAGTTCTAACATCAATACTCCTTTTACATACATCATGACTCTAGTCTGTATAAGGAAATGTGTTCTTAGGAATTAATCCATGATACATTTTATTGATCAATGTTCAAATGTTAGACTCATAATCAATCCTTCTTATCAAATTATATATTTGATTTGTATAATGTAATGTGCATTTAGGAATTACTTCATTCTATATTATACTGATCGATAACTACTTGGGAAAGATATTATTTTGCACATTGAACCAAAGAAACTCAGGTATTCTAACAATAGTATATCATACTTCATTTTTCTATTCCTTAAAAATATTAAATTATTCTTAAAGAATTATATTTACCATTATCTTTTCCTTGGAATAGTTTAAATTCTCTAGATAAACTAATTATGAAATCACTGTGAATTACCTTTAAATGTAAAGGTTCCTTTTTACAAAACTAAATATGTCAATAATAACTAATATCTTTAACTCCAAAGAGTTTAAATACCATAATGGGCTTATCCTGGACATTTGATTTTAGTTTTACTTGATAAAGAGTTATCTTTCAACATCTAGGTATTATAGGCTTACAATTTATGTTAAACATATATTTCTAATGATTTGAGCATTAATCAACTATTAGTTAAGTAATAGACACCACAAACAACATTCATTCCAAAATTTTAATAAGGTCTCATTTTTCCCCATAGACACATGAGAATTTGTTTTGGTTATAATTAATAAAATTTATATTAGAACCATTTACTTGGAAATTAAAAGTTTTTTACTTTTCACCGCTAACTTAGGAATCAGTCTTTATTATATCCTTGAATAAAACACCTTACTTACTATAATGTTTCATTTCATACTTGGTTACTATATCTAAATACACACATGTAATAGGAATATTGTATTTAATAATGAATAATTAAAATAGAAAAATTAATTACAATTGATGAATAAACCTGAATAGGAAGCGATTACTTGCTTCTTTAATTCAATTAATAACATTTAAAGTTCCATAAACTTATTTCATATATGTGATGCAAATATATTACCATATAATTCACTAAAAATTTTATTTTAAGGATGTTTCAAATTTTCCTTTGAAATCACTCCTTTCATTTTCATTTTTCCCTTGTCTTCCATCTTATTCATCATATGAGAAAAATATTAATCTTTCTTTAGGTTTTTATTTACTTGGTGATCCTTACCCAAAATATAATGAAGAAATTTATCTGTGCTTTTCATTTTTTAATCTTAAATTCAGTAAGAGTATTTAAATATCATGATACACCTTTCAATTTACATATAACCAGTATAAACATCACCTTATTCATATCTTACTTTACTTTCTCTATGTAAACTTCTTGGAGATGAGGAAACATATGAAATCATCCATGTTGTGATGTTGCATCCATTAATAACATTATATTTTGATGATATAATTATGATTTAAACATAAAATTCATTTCACATGAGTCTCTTATAAGAATATTTTACACCCATGCTTCCTGAGGTGGATCAATAGGTATTGGGGACTCCAACACCTTAAATAACCTATATCACAGTACTGTGTGCAAGTGGCTATACAAATATTTGAAAATTCATTGTGGATTGGTAATTTACCTTTTCCAATAATAATTTTAGTGTATTTATACTATTACTATATTTTTTCTTTAAAAAAAATCTAGGAGATTAGTATCTTTATCTTTATTACCAATTAGACATCATTGATTAATTAACTCATTAAATGTATCATACTATTTTATTTAAGTATAAAAAATATCACTACTACACTTTGAATACTTTTTCACTTGAGTATTGTAGTGTAAATGATCCTTGAAACATATCCTCATAGTCTACAATCTATGGATACACCACTACTTGGAGAGTTCAAGGAAGACATTTGACTGACCAATCACATTAACCCATGACTCCTTAATCTATTAAGTGATATCCCAGTTTCTAAAATTATAATTTTTTTACTCAATGATTTTCCTCTAAAGATGAAACAAGCTAGATATGGATACTTCTTTTCTTTCCTATTTAGTTAAGTCAACCCATCGCTCTCATAAGAACTCCCGATTAGTATAAGGTAACCTCAAAAAGAGATGATGAGCACCCCGTACACCTGGTTGTGTTCAAATTAAAATTATAGAAGGTATTTAAAAATTAATATTTCTTTGAGGGTTTTTATTATTTACCAAATAATGAAATAATTTTCTATCTGATATGAATGAAATATGATCACACTCACAACTGACCTTACAAAAATAAAAATATTCCTCACTTCATAAATTGATTTAATCTATGAATTTAATTTATTATTTTATGTGATTTCACTAGCTTGAAAATGAACAAAATAATAAACAATGAATAAATTAAATAAACTACCCAACTAAACTTGAGAATCTATTATTGGTTTATATACTTAAACTTAATAAACTAACCATGACCTAGGGGTGTAATACTTAAGTCGAGTCTTGAATTGTATTGGAGATTGATCCCTAGTAAAATATACCAGCATCTTGTCTGAAATATTGCCTCCTCTCATCTTTGTCTGCCTCTTATAAAGTCCTAATCTTATATAATCCTCATTATAGTATAAAAAAACTCACATGTAGGCAAGGAAAATTTGAAAATTCAGAATATAGAAAAATCACTTTTATCTTGGCATGCAGAACCTTATATATATTAAACTAGAAAAATGATGATTTGAAGACCATCTTATTTAAATAATTAATTACAAGCATCACACACAATTAAAATAAATAATTAAATAAATAAAATCTCATATGATGGTCATGCTTAATTAAATGCATAATAAAATTAATTTTACAATAAATTTTATGTCAAGGGCATTATTTGAATTAAAATAATTTTGTTATAAATTTTAATTCAAATAAAATCATCATTTGGTCCCAATTTAAATTTTAAATATATACTTTAAAAAATTTAATATATTTTTTAAAAATAACACACACACACAAATATATATATATATATATATATATATTCCTGACCTTTATACTACCTGGATATAACCAGGGGGTTGATCATGACTTGCCGAGACGGGTCTGGAAGTAACCTCCCACCCTGTTTAAGACCAGGAAAATCATGGAAGACTTTCCAATGATCAGTCCAGGGGGACTCACATCCTACCATTGTGGGAGGACTAGATTAAGGTGGTAGTATGGATACCAAAAAAGGTCGTTGGAGAGACGCATAAGTATATGGGAAAGAGTGAAGGCTAGGTAGGTTCTGATCAACCATCAAAGGCAGTGTGACCGAGCGGTGACATAGAGAAATTCAAGATCTAATTGGGGAGTCATGCACAGTGGTGGGATCCATCTAGTCTGATAAGGTCATGCGAGATACGGAAAAGAGTGGGGAAGCCAAGAAATGAGGGTGTGTAATGAGGGGCCTAGGGAACTTGTGCGACTGACTGCACATATGCCTCTGCATGAACAACCATTTAGAAATAGGGTATTTTGTGGAGTGAACCACACACCTATTGACACTATTAGGGTGTTTTTTTGGTTTGGATATTTGATGGATGACCCTGGAACCCTTTATTATTATTATTATTATTTACTTATCTTATCAATTATGCTTTAAAAAAAATAAAATAATATAATTATTTTTTTGAAATGATTGCAATGTGGAAGACACTATTCCAAATACTTTTCCAGCCATGGGATCTCTGACCAGAATACTGAGGTTCATTGGAATTCACTTCCATAGATGGTTTAGGGTAAAATTGATATATATTTAAATATATTTTCTGAAAATTAAAACCAAAAAATGATTTTAACCTGTATTAAAAACTTTAGATGACCATAAATTTTCTGTTTGAGGTCGGATTGAAATGCCATATGTGGTGTTGGGACCTTTTAAATTCCCTCTTCATAAATTAATTACAAATTTAATTTTTCATCTACTTAAAACATCACATGATCTCTCTAATACCAATTGAAGGTATCGAGGCACATAGTGAAAATTGATGATATGAGGATTTGAAAATTTTCATCGACGTTCAATGTAACTTTATCATCATTGATGAAGTTCAACCCTAGTGCCAGAGGATATCATGTGATGAATTTTAGGAACAAAATATAAAATAAAGAATACCTAGTTCAATATGAAGCTGCAGTCAACATTTTCTCATTGTCGGTGATCACTGCTCGATGGTTCCAATTTAGAATCTCTCTAGATCATACACACATGCATCAAATGTCTGCATATATTCTGACCATCATATTTTGGATGCTAGCATAGTGGTCTGATGAATTATTTAACATCGCGTTGATCTCTACATCATCATTACTATGATGTGCGAATAAGTACTGGATCTAGTTTCTTAGATTGAGAGATTCTATATCTAATAAGTGGGATAGGAGAGAGAAGTTCTCAATGAATGAGCAATGAATAGTTATCTCCTCGAGAGCCTCCTCATCCTTTTATAGCGAGTCTCCAAAATACCCAAAAAGGGTCCCCGACCCCAAATATTTATTAATCACTATAAACACCATCTTATGATTTCTTTACTGAGTCATAAATATCATTTATATTTTTATCAGTTTCTTGTAATATAATAAATATATTACATGATAAAATAAATCTATTAACTCGACTCATCGTTTCTACAAATATTAATCCAACCTTGAATATTAAAATAATATTCACCTGTATAATATTTTACACGTATTTAATTTAATACTTGTAAATAAATTTAATTAATAAATTCAATAATATTTATTCTAAACTCAAATAATATGATTTTTATTCTTTGAAAATCGTATATCCTTGGAGATATCCCAGAACCTCTGGTAGAGCACACAATGTCCTAAACTCCTATTCTTCAAAATATGTCATAATTTTTAATATGCTATTGTTTGTGACCATATAATCCATTATATCAATAATAGTGAATACTATTAATGGACTAAGAGTAGAGTCTAACAACCTATAAAGGCACCTAAAGAAAAAAGGAGTAGTTATAATAATGAAAACCTCACTACAAACACACCATCTAATATAGTCTTTTGGCCTCACGATATGTCATAATATAGGACACACACTTTGTGTTACCATCTTTTCTTAATTTATTATTCGTTGAACTTGTTAGATGGACTAACATTATTCTACCATGTCCATGAATTTAGTAAAGGTATTACCATTCTAATCAACTGGCCTTGAGATATTTGTTTCTATTGGAAGCAGAAAATTACTTCTTGATTATTCAATCAATGTCATACTACCAATGACACACCCAATAGAAGCTACCTATCAATGAATTCATTATCATAATTTTTTCCTTGAATCAAAGTACATGATAAAATAGTATACACCAATAATAATCTCAATTTAGGAGACTAAGTTCGTAGATAGGAACTACTAATGAAACAAGAAATAGTGGTGTTCCTATTAGTGAGTTAGTTCTCAATATCTCATCTACTTGAGATTACCAAGTGAGAAATTCATGAGAATAAGTATCAATGCCTATGAGCCCCCAACACCAGATAATTAGAAATTATCTATGTTTAGTTAGAATGATGTATCTAGATCATAGAAAATATGATTAAGATTAATATCGTAGTATCTTGAGGTTCTAATTATATCATAGAAACTTATATAACCCTTTGATATGACAAATAATCTTTGTAAATTACCATATAAATAGTGGACACAAAAATATAAACACTATTATGGTAAGAGAAAATTATGCATAACTCACTATATACATGGTATGATAATTGAAAAGTACTATTCAATTTAGTTCTAGGGAACCAACTATTACAACATTTTCCATATATTACCATTATTTAAATCAAAACATAAATGATTTATTTGTATTGGAATTTCTTATATAAAATTTTTTAGAATCCTATTAGATTGTTTTTCTCACACCCCACCTTTTCCTTTAGGCATTTTTATATTATGTCATTCCATGTACAAGAAAAGGGAAAGTTCCACTTGAAGGTGGAAGGTGTTCTTGATGCTTAGGACCTTTGGTGATGGTGGTGAAGGTGTAATGATTTATTTGTATTGGAATCTCTTATATAAATTTTTTTAGAATCCTATTAGATTGTTTTTCTCACACCCCACCTTTTCCTTTAGGCATTTTTATATTATGTCATTACATGTACAAGAAAAGGGAAAGTTCCACTTGAAGGTGGAAGGTGTGCTTGATGCTTAGGACCTTTGGTGATGGTGGTGATTGGTGGAGCTATGTTCCACATGTTACATGGGTATTCTAAGACTTTATCTTGATGGATTTTATGATGTTTTATTTGGATGATGCCCTATTTGGGTTTTCTATCTATCTACTTGTGGTATTTCTCTTCCTGGGGAGTGTTTGGCATACTTATTGTTTATTGTTTTTTTTCAATATTATTTATTGTTTGGTTATTCTTGTGGAAAAAATGTTCCCTTTGACTTTTTATTGATGTCAGGTGCTAGTCGCTAACCCCTGAGGACACGGAAAGACCTTTGGTCTATGTCAGATCAAACTCAGGTATTAACATACCATGATATCTAGGTTAGTTTTTAGAAAAGTGTTATAAGATTTTGTGAGGTTATACATATCTTTTTGATATAGGTACGAATTTTGGGATGTCCTGGTAGATAGAAGGTAGGTTTTTTAGGACTCAAGGGGTATTTACAAGCGAGTTCTTGGACAACTCTCATCATAGAGAGCCTTAAGTCACCATGGGTGTTTGGGAAAGGCATACTTGATGAATAAAAGAATATGATTATAGTATTTTCCCAATTTGATATGAGAATTTTGAAATTCAAAAAGTTATAATTCTATTGATGGAATTGATATTCCAATATCTCTTGATTGAGTTGATTATCTGAGTATTCTTGCTGAAGTTCCAGTGTTTCTTATTGATGTTGTGTAATACTATTCCCCCATGAAGATGTTTAAACAGACCTCAAGAGGGACCCATTGATGAACCATGACAAGTGGACTGTCCAATTTATTAAAACCTAGATGAGATATCGGTGCTTACTATCAAAGATTTGGGATGGGTACTTGTAACTATTCCCATTTAGGCTCTAATAGTGGAACCTCAAAGGGATGAAACTAGAGAACTTCCTCTGGAGTTTCTTTAGCAGAAAAACCATATTTACACATCTTTAATGATCCTCAAGAGGAAAAATATTGGTTAAAAAAGATTAATTTTTTTTAAGTTCCTAGAAATAGCTAGTTCAATAAAGGTGAAGTGTGATACTTTCAATCTTGAAGAGCTTAGTGGGATGTGGTGGGATTCAATGGAAACAGTTAAGAAAAATGAAAGATTAGAGTGTAAAGAATTTTGTTCCCTCTTTAAAGAACAGTTTTATCTATATTCTATGGTTTCTTAAACATCTATGTTTTTTCAAAACCTATAATAGGGTGATAGAACTATGACTCAGTATGCGAACCGCTTTGCTGAAATTTTTTAGCTTGCTCCTAAGGTAGTGAAAAATGAGAAGCTGCAGAATTAAAAGTTTGAAATAGGTTTATGATATGATATTTGATCTTATATTTTCATGCTAAATCTCACTTCTTATACAGAAATGCTAGATAGAGCATTGACAGCTGATCATAACTTGACTGGAAAGTCATAGATGATAGGAGTTCCTCTTACTCCAAGTGGATGTTTTGTAGGTTGTTTTAAAGGAAAGAGGAAGTGTGATGAGCCTTATGGTGGATCATGATCACTGGCATCATACAAGTCATCTGCGGTGTCTAGAAGAGGACCATTGACTTTCTTTCAATGTGGAATGGTTTGGCATTGAAAGAGAGTTTGTATAGAGGAACCAAATATTTATGGTTCATGCAGTCACTCAATCCATCTACATAATTTCTATCATGTCTTTTCTTCCACACATAGTGTCATGGGATCATCAACTCCTAAAAATACTACATTTAAATCATATTCTTGAAGAACTAATGGGTTCTAGCCTCATGTGTCTCGAATGAAGCTTCTTCACATAGTGGAAGAGTCTCTAGAGGAATCTGATGTGGGTCAAGTGATTGTGAGAGGTACAATCACTATAGATTCATCTTTAGTGATAGATTTATTTGATACTGGTGCATCTCATTTGTTTTTTTTGACTCACACTATGAATTTTCTAAAGATTTCTATTGATATTATGCCTTATATAATTAATATCACTGTGACCCTTGGAAAAAAGAAAGAGAAAGGTCTATGATGCCCCTATTGTGTTTTCTCTTTATTGGAGATTGAGATGACATGAAATTTTTTGGTTCACAATATAAAACCTTTAGAGGTCATTCTCAATATATATTGAATAATTTACCTTAAATAATGGATTGAATGTTATCTTTAGAGAGTATCCTTTTCTACCCTTGATGGGGTGTGCTATGTTTTCCAAGGAGAATGAGACCTGATATTGAGTATATATGAACCACCTCTTTCAGAGATAGGTAGAGTGATATCTGTGTTTTTTTTTGATCTGGAGAAATAATCCTTGAGTGGTGATCTTCCTCCAGTGGTTTTGGGTTTCCTGATGTGTTTCCATCTCAATTTTCTAGATTTCCATTGATAAGAGAGATAAATATCTCTATTGGATTGTTACCAGGTACCCAACCTATATCTATTCCTTCTTAATGTATGGAAATGGCTGAATTGAAAGAGTTGAATACCCAGTTGGATGACCTATTATATAAAGGATTTATATGCTGGAGCATGTTTCCTTGTGTAGCGCCTATTATTTTTGAAAAGAAAGATGACGAGACACTTCAAATTTGTGTTTATTACTGAAAAATAAATTGAGTTATGGTAAAGAAAAATTATCCATTGCCTCAGATTGATGATCAATTTGATCATTTAAAAGGTCCAAAGTGGTTCATAAATATTGATCTTTGGGCTGGTTATCACCAGCTCAGAATCAATAAATATGACATCCAGAAGACCTCCTTGCAAAGTTGGTATGGCTATTTCGAGTTTCTTGTTATTACCTTTTGTCTAACCACTGATCTAGTGGTTTTTATGGTGCTGATGAACAACATTTTCCATGATTATCTTGATTTGTTCATGGTGGTGTTTATGAAATACATATTTGTTTACTCTATGTCTAAGGAAGACCATGTGCGTCCTTTGATAGTATTTTTAAAATTTTTTAGAGATCATTAACTTTATGAAAAGACATAAAAATTTAATTTATGAATTTATTAATTAAATTTCTTAGGACACATGGTTTCAAAACATGGTATACTAGTTTATCCTGAGAAGGTTAATGCTATCATGACATGGAAGCAATCACACAATGTTTTTGAGATTCATAGATTATTAGTCTTTGTAGGGTTTTACCATCGATTCATTAATTATTTCTCATAGTTAGATTCTATGATGACCACTCTCACTCAAAAAGAAGTAAAGTTCTTATGGGATTCAAAATTTCAAAATTATTTTTATGAGTTACATCATATTTTTAATTCTCCCCTAATTTTTGACTCTTTTAGAGTCTAGGAAGGGATAATTGGTCTTTTTTGACACATCATGTTTTGGTTTTCAATGAATTATCATGTGTTGTGATCATGTGGTGGCCTACGATTCTCAAAAACTTAGGATAAATGAGAAGAATAACCCTACTCCTGATCTTGAACTCGCAGATGTGATGCATGATCTTAAGAGTTGGCATGATTATCTTTTTCAAGAAAGGATTACCATTTATTCTGACCCGAAAATATTGAGATATATCTTCTTTAAAAACTATTTGAATCTCTTATAGTGCAATTGGGTGGAGTACCTACAATCTGTTGATTTCAATATTGTTTACTCCCTTGGTATGTGGAATGTCACCATGGATGCTTTGATCATGAAACTTACTACCCATGTTGTGAAAGAAACATTAGAATAGTGGAATATGATATATATCTTTTCTTACATGAACTTAAAATTTCAGGAGGGTGAGTGATATTTTTTTAAGCATGTAGTTGACCTCCTCTCGTCTTGATATCATTCTTCAGGAGAAAAAACTTGATTATGAATTATATGGAATCATAGAGTCTCTTAATGATGGGAAGACCATTGATGAGTGATCTATATCTTCTAAGGGTGTCCTATGATTCCAAAACTGGTATGTGGTACATTTTCCTATGAGAATGGCTGTGATGTGGGATTCTCATAATTATTAGTGGATGGTACACCCTGACACCATGAAGATGTTCTATGACATACGAAAGCAATTCTGGTGTCTAGGTATGATATGGGAAATTTATGATTTTTTTATCATTGTTATAATTTCCAATTGGTCATTCCTGAGCACCATAAACCTTATGGATTACTTCAAATCCATTCTATATCAAATTGGAAGTGAGATGATATTTTGATGGATTTCATGGTGAGATTTCCTCATACCCAATGAGGGAAGAATGTGATACATGTAGTGATTAATCAACTAATAAAATTAGCTCACATTATACTCATTCATGATACTACTAAAGTCAAGGACATGGGAATTCTGTATATGTAGGTGATTTTCATATATCATGGAGTTAAATTTTCTATAGTTTATGATAGGGATCCCCAATTCACTACTCATTTTTAGGGAGACCTCAAGGAGGGGATAAGATCTTAGTTTATCTTGAGCATGATATATCATCCATAGAAGGATAACCAGATAGAATGAGCTATAAAAATATTGGAAGACATGTTTTGTTCTTGAATTATTGTTTTTTTGGAGATCATGATAGCCACTTGTGACTGGTTTAGTTTTCCAATAACAAAAATTATTAGTAATCTATTAGAATGAATCATTTTGAGGCCTTGTATGATTTATTGTGTAAATATCCATTGATCTAGTCAGAGTTTGGTGAAAATTCTCTAGTTGGGAAAAGTTTAGTTCAAGAGATGGCATAAAATATTCATTTGATTCATAATATACTGTTGATGGATCAGATTTAGTATAAATATTACAATAGTTATCATAGATTCTCATTATAATTTTCATTTGGTGATCAGATGTTTTTGAGTGTTTTACCTCAGTTGGACCACCAATGACTTGAAAAATTGGGAAATCTTACACTGAGATAAATGGGACTATTTGAGAACTTTTAGTTAACTGTTAAGGTTGATTACAACTTGGAATTTACACCTCAATTTACATTAATTCATAACATGTTTCACGTTTCTTGGATCAAAAGTATCTCTCTAAACCGTACTGTGTTTTGAGTTGGGAGGAACTTAATGTTGAAACTAAATTATCCATGACTAAGCAATTATATTAAATTATTAATTCTGAGATGAATGTTCTTAATGAGAATTCCATACCCTTTGTTTGGGTGTTATGGAAGTGTGGTTCTGATTCAAATGTGACTTGAGAGTGTGAGGCACTTATGAGTGAGTAGTGGCCTCATATCTTCAACTTGGAGTCGTTTTAACATGATTTATGGGGTTAGAAAGATTTTATGGTGACATTACCATATTTTAAGTACTTTTTTATCCCTTATTTTGATTAAATTTTCTTCTGGTGTTGTTCTAAGTCATTTATGGTGGTTTTAGAGGAAATCTAGAGTTTATAGGGAGCTGCACCAAGGATGAGAAGGGATGCAGTGTGGAGCCTCAAGGTGGTTTCTCCATTTTCAATATAGCTATGATGTGGGGAGTCAGTTGACACATGGATCCTCAAGATAGAGTCTTTGGTGGTTCTACTGTTTTCAGCATAGCTATGATGTTGACAAGGTGGCTACAGTATGGAGGCTTGGGGTGCATTTTGGGTTCTTCTTCTTTTTTTAGCATGGCTACTATGTGTATGGGAGGCTGTAGTGTATCCCATTACTAGTGTTTAAGTTCTACAACATATCATTTCCTTCTACATTGTGGCCCCTTCTCTAGTTTTTTGGATTTTTAGTGTGGAACTTATAGTGTTTCTAAGACATGGCTTTAACCAGATCCACGATAGAGTGGTCTCTTACACTACACCATGGTCATTCCCTTTTTCAGGACTTCTGCACCGTGGTGTTATGGGATGCACTGTGGTATATTGTTTTCCATAGTTTAAAATACCTACCCTCTATTTTATATTACAAAACCTCCCATTCACACCTAATCCCATCCTTTTAGATTTTAGAGGCTCTCAAGAGGTTATTTGGAACCTCCAACCGCTCTTCTTCTTAGATCAAAGTGATGGTGGATGTGATTGACCTCCCTCTAGTAAGTGAAACTTCTCCTGATTTTAATTATCCATTTTTCTTCACTAAATTTCCTAGAGAGTGATGAATCCTCATTTTTTGGTTGATATAAACCTTGATTTTATGGATTGTGATTCTAGGGGTTCCTCCTTGATCTTCTTCACCTTTATTTCTCCATTGGTGTTTCCCATTTTAGGCGATTGATCATTTAATCATGTGACATAAAGTTAGGCGATTCTGTAAGGATTTTATATACAATTGAAACCATGATTTCTTAATTTAATGGAAATGTATTTTAATTTTTTTTCTAAATATTGAATTGTGATTATTTTTATGACTGATTTGAAAGGCATGATTTTTTGAAATAAAATCACTTTTCAAAGGTTTTGATAAATTTTGTGGATTTTTAAAATATATGGAATGAAATGAAAATGATTTGTTATTGATTCTTAAGAAAGTATATTTAAATGAAAGATTATTTTGGAAGGACTTAATTTGATGGAAACCCATGATTTGGATTCATAAATTGAAATGGCATGTTGAAGCTTGAAATTGAGAAATTTAACTATGAATGCTAAATTTAATTGAATTGAATTTATTTTCTCATGATTGATTGATTAAAATAACATGATATAATAAGTTTCTTGAGGGTGATTAGGACATGTGTTCTATGAATAAGACTCTCTAGAAATGGATTGATGATGAAAACTATAACTAAACTATGTTCAACATGACTTTCCCTGATGGGGTGTTGATTGATTCTATCTTGATGTCCTAATCCTTAGGGATGCGTGCACACATTGAGATGTGATTATTTATAGAGTAGTTTGAGGATCCTATATCTAGAAACTAATGAACCTTAGGTAATAAGACCATGGTGTTTTTTGATTTGATTATTACATTACAATGTTTTTAGAACTTTTTTATTTATGCCCTTGATTTATGAAAATGTTCATTTAAGAATATTTTTGATATATTTTTCATCTTCCAATATTAAAACCATATTTTGACTAAAATGTAAAATTGATTTTTTAATGTAGTGACTTTATTTAAATTTAAGAAAACATGCTTTAATTGTATTGAAATTATATACAGAACACTTGATAGAATCCTTCTAGGATGTTTTTCTCACAACCTATATTTTCCTTTGGGAATTTGTAGATTATGTCATGCTAGGTCTAGGAAATGGGAAAACTTAACGTTGAGTTGGTGGGTGTGCTTGATGCTTGGGACCTTTGGTGGTGGAGACTTATGGAACTATGATCCTTATGTTACATGAGGATTGTGAGAGTTTTTATTGATCGATGTTATGCCATTTTCAATAGATGATACTCTCTTTGGGTTTTCTATCTATTTTAATCTGGTACTCTTCTCCATGAGGAGTGTTTGGACTACCAGAAGTGTGTTGTTTTATTTTCCATTTTTATATCTTGTTTGGTTATTCTTATGGAAAACTGCTCCCTTTGACTTCTTATTGATTCCAGGTGCTAGTAGCTAACCCCTGGGGATCGGAAATGCCCATCAAACTATGTGAGAGCCAACTCAGGTATTAGTGTACTAGGTTATATAGGTTAGTTCTTAACACATAAGATATAATCTATTTCTACAACATTAAAGAACTTAACATTATTTTTATCTAATTCTAAAAAATCAATATAAGAAATATTTTATTTCCCATATAATAAAATAAAAAAGTTTCATTTTTAAAAAATAAAAATTTAATATCATCAAATTAAACGCTCATTCCATAATTGGAAAATACTAATTAAATTTTATTTTAAATATTCAAAAAATAATTCTTTTAAAATTATAATAGAATTATATTTACATACTTCACTAATTCCTTTAACCCTTCCTTTTGAGTTATCACAAAATGTCACATAAGTGTTATCACATTGACTATAATATAAAAAAAACAATGGATCTCTAGTCATGTTTCTAGATCCAGTTTCTATGTACCATGTATCTTTGAAAATCATAATACAAGCTTCCTAAAATAAGTATAAATAAGGTTTGGTACCTATTCTATCTTGGGTTCAATAGGTTTAGTATAAAACTTCTTAGGTACCTAAACATAATTTAAACATGTATCTATGGGTAACATAGTAGATAAATTCTTTGAAATACTTTTTTTATAGAATAAAGATTGATTAAGTATAAATGAATATTTACTAGCATAATGCCACTTCCTTTCAAATTTTATGTATAAAACATTAAATAAACTTCCTTTATATCTCTTAATAAATAATGTCTTGTATAGATTAGGTATTTTTTATTATAAGAAAAATGACTCTTATTATTATCTAGTTTCAACACTAAAATCATCTTATCATATTTTAATTGACCTTGAAAAAAAGTAAACAATTTTTTTAAACTTATAATTTATTTCTCAAGATTTTAATTCCATTTTTAATAAAACTATAAATCAATATAAACCTTTTCATTAAAAAAGGATGTAGTATTTTTAAAAACATCATTTTCTTGAGTTTGTTTCTTATTTTGTTTAATAGTTTCTTATATTCTCCTTTAAATTTTTATATAAATAAAAAATTAATAAAACATTTGTTTATAATTTAAAATTTTATTTAATTAGTTATTTCTACTAGGCTACTCATATTTATAATAATATGAGATATAATCAAAATAACTACTAACACCATTCATACTAGTCACCATCAGGCATAAGTTATTTATTTATTTTTAAATTTTAGTTTCATCACTTGAATCAGATTCTTCTTTACAACTCCATCCATTCATCAAATATATTTTATCCTTTTTCTTATATTTAGTTTTTTATCAAATATTTTAGTTTTGGATATTTAAAATTTATGTGTATGTTATTTCTATACCCATATAATGTTTTTTTGAAAGCATCATTATAATTGACAGTATTAACTTTCTACTTTTGATTATCCTAACGATATCCTTTCTAAATTGTTTCTTGAATCATACTTTTATTTTTATAATTTTATAAAAACCTTTAGTCACATTGGTAAATTATTTTTTAATTTACCATGATTCAGAATTAGAAGAGTCAATAGAAACAAGTATATTTATTTTAAATGAAACAACTTTATTCTTTCAAGTATTTTCTTTTTCTATGTTATTCAAAACCTATTCATATTGAAGAAATGAACCAATGAGTTCATTAAATGTATATTATTTTAATTTCATTCTCTCATTAATTTCATATTTATTGACATGTTAATTCTTGTGTATATATCTCAATAATCATTCAACAATTATTGGATTCTCCAAATTTTATCCAAAAGAATTCATTCCTTTCACAATACTAGTAAATTTGTGGAATATCTGGTTAATACTTTCATATTCATCCGTAAATTTTTAATTCAATATATACTTAAAAACATAACTTCCTATAAGTGTTCTAGTGTTATAATTAAGTAAATTATATGGTTTTACCATCATAGTCTAGTGATCAATACCAAGTTACTTGAGGCGGGATTCCATTAAATATTTCTAGTATATATATTCATTTCCATCAAAATATGGTGGTTTATAATGAATCCATCCATAGTATGAGTTTATTCATACCACCTTGAAAATATATTTTCCCTTGTAATGTTAGGTATAGGTTATAAAAGTTAACATAATAAAATAAATATCAATATCTAAAATGAATAAGTTTGGATACCAAGTGTTAGGTTGAAACGACTCAAAATTTTATCAATGAAATTCCTTTCTTATAATTATATCATATAGTATAAAACACATTAAATCACAGATATAACACAATACAAACTTTATAAATGAATAGAAAACAAAAAAATAGGTATTTATAGAAAATAAGGAACCTATACCAACAGAATAGTAATGTGACCACTATAAATAGTAATTCGACTAATATAATAGTAACCTCACCTATAAAAGTATAAATAAAATTGAGGTATCTTATGAATAAAAATATGATATATTTATATCATGGAATAAGTAAATAAATGTTTTCAAAATGATAAATTAAGTATTTTTATTTTTGTGAAACATAAATGTTTATTTATAATTTTATAATTAATATAATGTTTTAAAAGAAAAAATGTTTTCATAATATAGATTCATAAATTAATATTTTTTTCTTATAATTATAATATAATTTTATGAGACTATAGTTAATTTTTCAAAGTGTCCTAAAATCCATCAAAATATTAAAATCAATATTTTTCAAATAAATAATGATTTTAATTAAAAATTAATTTAATCATATTTAAAATATTATTTTCATAAAATGAAGTTCATTTTTGAATTCTACACATTGAAATATATTTAGGGTTAATTTATGAGTTTTTTCTAAAATAGTTGAATTTTTGGTGAATAGTGAAATACAATAATTTACAATATAAACTAAATACGTGAATTTTTGAGTCATTTATGATGTAATCACCATAATCTATAAATATCCTTAATTATTTAATATATTTAGTTATATGTATCAAAAATATTGATAGTCTTGAGCCCAAATAATAAAATAATGAATATAATAATTAGAAATACCCCTCTCCTCCCCTATAAATACCACCCCTCACCACCTATTCTCCTCACACATTCCAAGACTTGAGGCTTGTCCAATTTATACCCAATACTCTTCCCAAGACTCTCCCCCACATCCGAGATCCTTGCTTCATAACAAAATACCAAAACCAATTTCCCTAAGGAGGTTCTCAAGGAGAAGAAGTCCATGAGGTAAAATCCTCTTTCATTTTCTTTTAATTTATTTTAAATTTCTTTTCTTTTATTATCCTATACTAAACTCCATATGATAAAGTGGAATGATAAATATAGTAGCTTTTATATACTATAATTTTATTTTTTTAATGGAATAATTCATCATCAATTATCTTCCCTCTTCCTTTCATTCTAAAAAAATGGAAACATCGTCTAGGATGTGTCGATTTACCACCATCATGGAAGATGCGTTTTTTTTCCTTTACCACCATCAAGGCTAGTCATCAAACCATTTTTATGGTAAAAAATATTATAATATGTATATTAATATTCTTTAACTAACATATGTACATAATATTAAATAATAAAACAAAACTAGTTCGTGATGATCGAACATTCACCAAAATAAACAAACATTCATCATTAACATTTTATTTAATGAATAATTATCATACCTGAAAAATGATATATGAAACTATTTAAAATATGTAGCTTAATAAATATCATATAATTTCACTTCTGGAGTTTTTCTTCCATTTTAAAATAACTCCCCTAATTAAATTCAGGGGAACCAATTATAAAATCCTAGAACGAACGCTCCCAGAACGACAAAATAAAATATTATAACTCATCAAAAAGGACATAAATAAACTTAATAAAATTATAATAAATAAAATACATGTAGAATAGGTTCTTAATTAATTAATTAATTAATTAATGTATTTAATTTCATTATCTAGGACATTAAGTACAAGTGTAGAACACTTTCAGACATAAGGTAAGGGATTCTCTCTAAAACTCCCAATTACCTTCGGGTTATGATTTCTATCTCTTTACACCAATGTAAATATAATTTTTTTATATAATTCTTCTATATTCTATGTATATGTTCCAAAATTATGTATCTAGATCCATTTATCCTTCTTTGATTGTAAAATACATGTTTTATTAGTTTCCCTTCTCAATTGTCCCCGATAAGCTAGCTTGATTAAAGGGAACCTCCCTATTTATTACCCATTTTCATGTACACTCCATAATATGGTTTAATCCAACATTATTTTACTAAAATAAAACTTTTTATCATGAAAAAATATCTAATTTCATTTCTGGTTTAATGAAAATAATTATCCCTCTTCCCTCTTTAAAGACTCTTTAATATTTTCCCTTAAACCACACTAAGGAGGCTCATTTCTAAAGTTTTTTAAACACTATTTTTACATGTCTAAACTTTATTTGAACACCATTTATCATGATATATTCCTATTTTACCTTATTAATTTACATATATGATTTAAATCCATTTTTATGGTCACTTTTATGATATGCCCATTTTTTATTCTCTATAACATGATTACAATATACAATTCCTTCCATGGATAACTCTTATATTTACATTTGATTCTTCATGTAGATCACATATTATTAAAAATGTTATGATGGGTGTTTCTATATAATGATCTAATTCATTATGTAATGATTTAGTCTCAAGAGACACCATGTTGAGACATGGAGTAAACCTGATTCCTTTATGGGTCTTTGTCCACTATGTGCAATAGTATTGGCAGTTAGCCTTGAATCATTCTTATGTCACATTGTATGTTATTTCCAAAATACTATGTTTACATGATTACATGATCCCATGTTCTATATGTTATTCTTCCATATGATTACTCATGTTCCATTCCTTTTTTATGTCATCATGTTACACCTTCTAACCCATGTGCTATGCTTTATTCCTATGTTTATTCCATTACTGGGTTTTTTATCTCATCCCTTTTGTTCATGTATTACTCAGATTATCCTATATATATGTAAGATCTAAAAGGAAGTTAAGAGATATTTGTGGAGATTAAATGAAATATGTTATTATTTTTATTTCATTCTTTATAATTATGTACATAATCCTCCAAAGACACTCAAATTTACGTTCCTTGGTTTGTATTTTCTTGGTTAATTATGTCTAACATCATGTAAAAATAAGTGTAAAAGGATTGTGTAATTTTAGTTGATATCAAATAAGGGTATATTTATTTTTGGTAATAAGGATTATAAAACTTTATTAAGAACCTTAGGGATAATTCTATCACCATAGATAACGTAGATTGAAACTTAGGGAATCACATGTTAAGATATATTTTCCACTTATAAGTTTATCCTTCTATGTTAAATGTTTTATTTTTTATATTTTTATTAGATAATTATTGAATCCCCTATAATTATGAATTCTTTTTCGTAGTTAATGGCTGGAAATATGATAACCTATGCCAGAAATCAATTTGATAGGAAATGTGATGTTTTTTCTAATGAAATACGAAATATGAATAGAACGGTCACTCAAAAATTAAAGAAAATACTTGAATAGCTAGATCAAGTTATGATTAATAAATTGAATCATGTGGAATGACATACTTCCCCTAAATAATAGAATTTTGTGGTTGAATCCTTTATATGACACAAGCCTCCCATATTTAGTGGATATTTTTATCCCATCATCTCAGAATAATGGATTAACTCTATTGAGAAGATATTATCTATCATTAAATGATCATAAGAATATAAAGTCATATTGGAAGTCTATCATTTCAATGGGGAAGCTAATCAGTGGTGTAAACTGATAAAAAAACAAAGTCTAAGGAGGAAATTGATTCCATGTAATGGGAAGACTTCAAGAAAATATTTTTCAATAAATATTTTTCCAGAACTCTCTATCTTAATATGGAAAGGGAGTTTCTTAGACTAAAGTAGAAGGAAGATGATTCTATTAGGGAATATGAGGAAAAATTTACAAGGCCTTCATGATACACCTTAATCTTTTTCATGAACACTGAACGTAAAGTGTATCTCTTATTTAGTGGACTAAAGCTAAGTCTATGAAAATACTTGGCGACCCGAGACTTTGATATCTATGAGGATATTTTCCATTGTTCCCTTAAGGTTGAAATGTTTATCAGAGAGTCTAAGTGGTCTCATTTACTTTGAGATAAAAAGTTGAAAATGGAGTTTAATATGGGAGGATCAACAAATAAATCCCATGATGGAAAGAAAATCCAATATCCCACATTTCAATAGTGTGGGAAGAAACATCCTGGGTACTATCTAAAGGGAACCTGGAGATTCTTTATATGTGGAAGAGAGGGGTATCTGGATAATAATTTTCAAAGGGATATGAAGAATCCCAAAAACATATAGGAAGAAAGGAAGGTTCAGGTCAACACTAAGCCTATATTGCAGTGTTTTAAATGTAAGGAACATGTGCATTATACGGGTCATTTCCCTAAGATAAGGGTTATTGGAGGAAATAAAAAACTAAAACCTCCAAGGAAACAAGTAAGGGAATATCCTACCACTACTACTGAGGTGGAACCCAACAATTATATGGTGAAAGGTATGATAATTATTCATTCAACAATAGAGAACATACTATTTGATTATGGTTCTATACATTCCTTCATATCTTTCATGTTTAGTAGAACTATTCAAACACCACATTAAAATATGGAGGATGCATTATCTATGAGAACATAAAATGAGGAAATTATTATATCCAAAGTATATAAATACTTCCCAGTTAATGTTTGTGGACTGAAACTTCTAGAAAATCTTTTCATAATTCCTTTGGTGGATTTTGATGCTATATTGGGCATGGATTGAATATATTTATAAAAGGCCAACATCAATTATTGATAAAGTGGGATCAATCTTCACATTCTAAGGTATCCTCCAATTATATATAAGTTTAAGGATGAGAATGAATCTCCTTCAGAATCATATTCTCAACTATAGATATTATTACCTTATGAGTAATCATATATAGCTCCAATGATTGTGATAAAGGAGAGAATCATGCTCAAAGACATGCCCATTATGAGGGACTACACTAATGTGTTTCCTAAAGAATTGCCTGATCTTCCTCCTAACTAAGAGGTTATGTTCTCAATTGAACTTAATCCTGGATATTTTCCTATATCAAATATACCTACTCCTCCAAATCGATTTCCCCCAATTTTCAAAAATCCACTTTAAGGGGAAGCAGGAAACCTTACATTACAGTAGCACTGAAATCCACAAAATTAAAATTAAAAATACAAATTTATAAATAAATCATCACCTCCTCCTTATTTAATGGAAACCACTAAGTTGGAGGAACTAAAGAAGCAGTTACAAGAGAATCTGGACATGGGTTTTATACGTCTGAGTGCTTCACCATGGGGTGATTTGGTCCTCTTCATCAAGAAGAAGGATGGATTGATGCACCTATGCATTAATTATAATGAGAACAAAAAACAATGATAAAGAATAAGTACCCCATTCCATAGATATATGATTTGTTTGATCAACTATGTGGGGCCAAGTATTTCTCTAAGGTGTACCTTTGGTCAGGATATCACCAATTAATGGTGAAGAATGAATATATTCCCAATATTGTCTTTAAAACAAGGTATGGAAACTATGAGTTCATGGTGATTTCCTTCAGACTCATTAATTCTCTAATAATTTTCATGGATTTAATGAATAGGGTCTTTAGAGATCACCTTGAGAAATTTGTGGTAGTCTTTATCAATGATATTATTATATAATCCAAAATCAAGGAGGAGAATGATGAATATTTTAATATTTTGATAAAGACTTTGTGTAGAGATAAACTCTATGAAAATTACAGTAAATGTGAGTTTTTTATGGAGGAAGTTTCATTCTTGGGGAATGTTATCACTAATAAAGGGATATCTATAGACCCTTCCAAGACAAAGGCAATTAAAGTGTGGCCTAGGTCAATATCGTTAATGAAGATTCGTAGTTTCCTTGGTCTATCTGGGTATTACCATCAATTTTTGAAGAACTTATCATGGTTTTTAAACCCACTAACCTAGTTGAATCAGAAGGGGGAAATTTTTTTTTCTGGAGCACTGAATGTGAAGACCGCTTTAAAGAGTTGAAAATGAGGCTTATCACTGCATCGATACTCACACTTCCAATAATTGGGGAACTTTTTATGGTATGAAATGATGCTTTAAAGAAGGAAATAGGTTGTTTACTGATGAAAAATGATAATGTGATATCCTACACCACAATTCATTTAAATGTTCATGAGAAAAAATATACCACACATGATCTAGAGTTGGAAGCTATGATATTTACATTGAAAATCTGGAGGCATTATATCTATAGGGATAAGTGTGAGATATATACTGATCATAAGAGCTGAAAATATATATTCACATACAATGATATTAATATGTTCCAGTGAATATTATCAGAGTTCATCAAGGATTATGACTACTCAATCCACTACCATCCTAGAAAAGAAAATTATGCCTCAAATTATCTAAGTAGAAATGATCCTACAATATTATCAATGAAGATAATTGAGAAGGATCTTATCTTCTTATATTTTGAAAGGATAGACATGAGAATAATTAATGGAGGAACATCATCAATCCTTTCTCAAATGATTTCTCAACCATCCCTCATGGAGAAAATAAAGGATTCTCAAATAAATGATGTATAAATTCAGAAAAAGGTGGAAGCTATCTGAAAATATAAAGCCTCAGAGTTCAAAATTTATGAGTAAGGAGTCATAATATTTGGTTCATGACTATGTGTACCATACAATCTTGAGATAATGAGAGAGCTTATGAATTAATCACATAGCTCAACCATCTATATTCACCCAGAGAGCACGAAGAAGTATCAAGATCTCTAAGAGAACTATTGGTTGGATAATATGAATAAAGAGATCATTGAATATACATCAAAGTTCATGGTATGTAATCAAGTTAAGTTTTAAAGAAAAAAGTCTAAGGGTATGGTAAAACCATTACCCACACCAACATGAAAATGGTAAAAAATAACTATGGACTTTGTCAACGGACTTCGAAATACATATAGAAGAGAAAATTCTATATAGGTTGTTGTGGATCATCTTACGAAAAAACTAAATTTATTACAATTATAGGGGATTTCTTAGTTGCCAAAATTTTATGGATATACATCAAATAAGTGGTGAGGTTGTATGGAGTAACCTTATCAATTGTATCTGATAGATAACTGAGATTTACCTCCATGTTTTGGAAAAGTATCCAACATGATCTAAACACTAAGATAAACTTCCCCACGACCTATCATCCTCAAACTAATGGAAAATTTGAGTAGACTATTAAAAAACTATAATAAATGTTGATAGAATGTTCTATGGACTTCAAGGGAGGATGATACCAAAATCTACCTTTGGTTCAGTTCTATTACAACAACAGTTTCCACTCGAGCATCCAAATGGCTCCGTATGAATACCTTTATGTGAAAAAATGTAGAATACCAGCATGATTGGATGAAATTAGAGAATGGAAGCTTCTAGATTGTGTTGGAGATTTGGCCTACCGACTAGTACTCCCACCTACCATGTTTCAAGTACACAATGTATTCCATGTATCCCTCTTGAGGATGTACATACTAGATCCCTCACATGTACTGAATCCAGATGTGGTACAACTGAAGAATGACCTCTCATATGAATAACATCCAATGAAGATATTAGACCATAGAGATAAAGTTCTACACAACAAGACTACTCACCCGATCAAAGTACTATTTTGAAACCATAAGTACAAAGAAGAAACATGGGAATTTGAGGAAGTGATAAAGGAGAATTATGCTCACCTATTTTCACCTTAGTATGTTAAATGAAATTTCAAGGGTGAAATTTCATAAGGGGGGAAGAATGTAACAACCCAAACTTTTATCAATAAAATTCCCTTATTATAATTATGTTATATAGTATAAAACACATAAAATCACATAGAGAACAAAACAAAAACTTTATAAATGAATACTGAATGAAATAATAGGTATTTCTAGAAAATAAAGAACCCATACTAATGGAATAATAACTTGATTGCTGGAATATTAATGTAACCATTAAAAATAGTAATTCATCCAATATAATATTAACCTCACCTATGAAAGTATAAATAAAATTTAGGTATTTTATGAATGAAAATATGACATATTTATATCATGGAATAATTAAATAACAAATTAATTTTTGGTATTTCTAGGAAATGAAAATGTTTATTTACAATTTTATAATTAATATAATGATTTAAAAGAAAAATTATTTTGATAAAATATATTCATAAATTAATATATTTTTTCTAAGTATTATAAGATAATTTTAAGATAATTTAATTAATTTTTCAAAGTTTCATAAAATCAGTTATAAAATTAAAATCAATATTTTTAAAATAAATGATGATTTTAATTAAAAATAAAATCATCATATTTAGAAAATTATTTTCATAAAATTTATTTAATTTTTTAATTCTAAAAATTGAAAAAATTTAGGGTGAATTTTTGGGATTATTATAATATAGTTGTTTTTTTGGTGAACAATGAAATATGATAATTTACAGTATAAGCTAAATACATGAATTTTTGAGTCATAGATAATGTAAGAACCATAATATTTAAGTATCCTTCATTATTTAATATATTTAGTGATAAGGATAAAAAATGTTGATTTTCTTGAGACAAAATAATAAAATAATGAATAAAATAATCAGAAATACTCCTCTCCCCTTATAAATACCACCCCTCACCACCTCTTCTCCTCACACCTTACAAGAATAGAGGCTTGTAAAAATTATACCTAATACTATTCAAAAGTCTCTCCCCCACATCCAAGAGCCTTTGGTATTAAAAAAATAACAAACCCAATTTCCCAAAGGAGGTTCCCAAGGAGAAGAAGTTCAAGAGGTAAAATCCTCTTTCGTTTTCTTTTAATTTATTTTATTTTCTTATCTTGTCGTCATCTCCCTTTACCAAAGTGATATAATAACTCTAGTATATTTTATATACTAGAATTTAATATTTTAATGAAATAATCCATCATCAAATCTCTTCCCTCTTCCTTTTATTTTTAAAAAATGAAAACATCGTTTGTGATGTGTTGATTTACCGCCATTGTTGATGATGTGTTTTAATTTTCCTTTATCACCATCAAGGATGGTCATTAAACTATTTTTATGGTTTAAAATATTATAATATGTATATTAAAACTTTTTTTATGTTTTTTAACTAAAATATATACATAATATTAAATAATGAAACAAAACTAGTTTGTAATGATAAAAAATTCACCAAAATAAACCAACATTCATCATTAAAATTTTATTTAATAAATCATTCTAATACTTGAAAAAATGATATTTGATTTTTTTAAACATATATAGGTTAATAAATATCATATAATTCCACTTCTATAGTTTTTATTCCATTTGAAAAGAACTCTTCTAATTTAATTCAAGGGAACCAATCATTAAATCATGAAACAAATGCTCATAGAACGACAAAATCGAATCTTATAAATCCTAACAAAGGCCATAAATGAACTTAATAAAATTATAATAAATAAAATATATGTATAATAGGTTATGAATTAATTATTCAATGGATTTAATCTGATTATCCAGGAAATTAAGTACAAGTGTAGAACACTTTCATACATAAGGTAAGAGATTCTCTATGAACCTCCCAATTAGCTTCAGGTTATGCTTTATCTCTCTTTAAACCAATAACAATATAAACTATTATTATATAATTCTTCCATATTCTATTTATATTTTCCAAAATTATTTATCCATATACATTCATCCTTCTTTGATGGGGAAATACATGTTTTATAAGGTTCCCTTCATGATTCTTCCTGATATACAAGACCGATTAAAGGGAACATCCCAATTTTTTACCAATTTTCAAGTACACTACATAATGTATTTTAAGACACAAATATTTTACTAAATTTTTTTAATCATTATAAAATATCTAATTACAATTTTTTTATGAAAACAATTATACCCTTTCCTTCTTTAATTACTCTTTAATATTTTCCCATAAACCACACTGATGAGGTTCTTTTCTAAAGTTTATTAAACACTCTTTTTAAATGTATTAAATTAATTTGAACATAATTAATAATGATATATGACTAGTTTACCATATTAATTTCCATGTATGATTTAAATAAATTTTATGGACACTTTTATGATACTCCCATTTGTTATGCTCTATGACATGATTATAATACCCCATTCCTTCCATGGGTAACCCCTATATTTATGTTTTATTCTTCATGTGGAACAAATATGCATGAAAATTTTATTATGGGTGAATCCAAATAGTGCTCTAATGAATTTTTTAATGTTTTAGTCCCATGATATGTCATGTTGGGATAGAGAGTAAACTTGATTCCTTTATGGGAGTCTGTCTGCAATGTGAAATAGTCTTAGTAGTTAGCCTTGAATCATGCTTATGTCATATTTTATATTATTGAAACATTACCATATTTACATGATTAAATTATCCCATGTTCTATATGTTATGGTTCTAAATGATTACTCTTGTTCCATATCTTTTTATGTCATTATGTTATGAATTCTAACCCATGTTCTATGCTTTATTCCTATGTTTATTCCTTTACTGGGATTTATAGATCACCCGTTTTTTTCATGTATTCTCTGGGATATCCTATAAATATGTAAGATCTAAAATAGAGTTATGAGATATTAATGCAGATAGAGTAAAATATATTTTTATTTTTATTTTTTGATTTCTAATTATGTACCTAATCCTCCAAATACACTAGACTTTAAGATCATTGGTTTGTATTTCATGGTTAATTATGTCTAAAATCATATAAAAATATGTTTAAAATTCTAGGGCCATTTTATAGGTACTAGTTAAGATGAAAAATTTCTTGAGGGTGGGGGTTAGGTGGGTGGGTGGGTGAAGAAACTAGTTTTAAAATTTGCATATTTGAATTTAATTTAGAAGTTAATATCAAAGATAATTATCAAAATTAATTATCATGGACATGAAATAATAATAAGTAGTGGAAAATAAAGAGTGAGAAATTTTTTTTATAGTATTTCAGTTCAATGTGAACCTACATTTACTCTTCACATCCCTCTACTCCTTTAGAGGTATGATATTCACTAAGGACATGATTCTTAATGGGGAATAATAACCAAATTACAACCTACCTTTTCTAGTATAGGGGATTCATAAACCATTACAACATTGACATTAGATGTTGTGAGTCACAACCCTAAATTCCCCACTTTAGAATCTACGAGTCACAACCTAAAGAGAAAGGTTAATGTTTTTGGGAAAATAATAAACAAAAATGGCTAAGCACATGTGATAAGAATATAAAGAATAAATAGGCATAAGAAACTATGATGTTGAAGTCAAAGTTGAACAAAATAATCAGAACCGTTGGTTCTTGTGTGAAGGGAAATTTCATCTCTTCATGGCATTAAAATACATTAATGTTTTAGTTCCTCCATGAGAGTTTTCCAACTGATATAAAATAGTTCAACATAATCAGTTTTATATTCACAGAATCAAATAACACTTCACAATATCACATAAATTTTGAGAGTTTTAAAGTTCACATTGAAAGAATATTGTATCAGTCTAGTACCCCTTCCATGAACCCTCAAATTTTTTAAATAATATCTATAAAATCTATATAACAACTAAATATATGTTCCAATGGTTAGTTTAAACAAAATAATAATAATTATGAATTATCATAGAGAGAGATTATCAATCCAAAAATATTGTTCCAAGAATATTTTTTGAATTCAACACTTTCATTGTCCATGATTTTAGTCAAAGAGACCCCATAATTATCGCATGTTAGTTATCTCTATAAAATAAAAATTTAAAATACTTACTATATTCATGAAATCGATTATACCAATTAAAAAAATACTACATTAAACAAATTTGAATGAATTTAAATATATTATTTATCTTTAAATATTTATTTATAAGATTTTAAAATAAGAAACACTCATAATAAATAAATTCAAAATTTTGAGACTCTATGATGTAAGTTATTGCATGAAAGAAGAATAATTTAAATCCTCCTTTAAATCTATTTAAAACTTTAAAAAAATCACATCACATATAATCTATATAATTAATGTGAATTTATGGATGATACAAAAAACTAAAAAAAGTACTATAGTCATGCAGTAAATTAAGAAACCAATATAACTGAAAAATAAAGCATCTCAAAATATAAAACTAATATATTGACCATAGGTATGGCTATGGTGTAGTGTACTTGATCAAAAATTTTTGAAATTTTGAGTACTTCACCATGGGTTCTAAAAATTCTAATTTTATGTTGGTCATTTTACATAGGTTGAAAATTAATCTAAAATGGGTAGCACTATGATGTGGTTGAAAAACACTGACTATTTGTACACTTTTATAAAGGTCAACAAAAAATATTAATGCTACATATAGGAAGTTTAATAGATGCATAAAGGTAAAATTACATATTTTAAACCATGTAAATGTTAGAGATATCAATGGAAAGGTAAAACCTTAAGGCCACCATTTATGTAGAGGAAACATACTATATGTACGTAAAGGTAAAATTAAAAAGTAAGCACTATGTAAACATAATTAAAAAATTATATATAAATATTAGATAAAAAGGTGTGTAAAAGTAAACATAAACCATCTATGTAAGCTTAAAAAAATCTATAGGCTATGTATGGGTAATAGAAAAATTCAATTAGATACATAAAGTTGTATTTATTCATGCTCATATAAAGGTAAAACTAAATTTATGCAATGGTAAATTAAAATATCCAGAACATGCGTAAGGGTAAAATAAACACTTAGAAAATTAATTTTTTACAAAAATATAACTAAAATAATTATAAATAATAATATTAATAAATAAAAATAGTTAAATAATAATTTAAATAATGAAATAATAACAACATTATTTTCTTCAATAAATAAAGAATAATATAAAATAATTAATCTTAAAATTATAATTATATATTAAAATCATTTTAGGTATTTTTGAAATTCAAAAACATAAAATATAAACTATAGGCACTAACACAATCAACATAAAACCTATTATGGTCTTAAACATCCTTCATCCACTCTTAGATTACCCATTCTTTCTCAGTTATTCCTTATACCAAATTAGATCCAAGAATCACTAACTCCTTAAACTCAATAAAAAACAACATATATTTTCATGGCTATCGATACATTATCTTGAGAAAATATATACCAATGGATGAGTGATAACTATTATTATAGAAGAACTCAAAAAATGATTCATACATGATCCTTTATAATCAAAACACATGTACAGAACATGTCCACTCATATCTAGATCATTTTCTCTATTTGATAGCATGTTTATGGATAAAAATAAGTGACAAGGTATGGTTATGATCCAAAAGCACACTGTTAACTTTTACACACTCATGAGGTAAAATAAGGATCTTGATCGTATTTTATCCTCTTTGGAACCTAACAGAGCCACACAACCTCTTCCAATTATAGCCATGATAAAGCATCTGCCTCAATGGACTTCTTGATAACCATGAAATGTGATGACTTAATCAACTATTCCACAATCACTTAGATAAAATCACACTCTCTCTGTGATTGAGGAAAATTGATAATTAAATATATTAAAATTCCTTTACATTTCCACTATGGAATTTCCAATGGCTATAATAAACTAGTATGATCACAATGCTTGAAAATCACTTGTTAATATATTGAACACTAGGACATGAACTTCACCATCGATCACTTAAAACCTAGCCACTGGAACTAACTCATCAAATTATGATACATCTTAGATATAATTTGATACAATGTTAAAGGTTAACTATGAAACTCATGAAAAACCAACACTATAATCACTAAAAAACAACGATCTTACCCCAGAACAACACCCAATGCATATCATTCTCTTACCACCCATTGGGAACATATATATAAATAATAAAATATTCATATAGCTTTACCTCATGATCATCCAATTGAAAATATTCTACCTACTAAAAAAAAATCATAATGCACTTTTATCTGGTATAAAAAAACTCTATGACTAGATTCCTTTATATTGATATGAAAAACTTCATGATCCTCCATCATCCTCCATACATATCTAGATTCATGGACAACATCACCATATGTCTTCATAGTTATAAAATTAGTAAACACATTCACTTTTCCTAGAGTATATATGATCTCAAATTAATAATACTATAAGAACTCCATTCAACTCTACCGAAATAGACTGAAATATCACTAAGAGAAGATATATTTTAGACTCTTTTGGTCTATGAAAATCACAAAGTTCTCACCAATGAAATAATGTCACCACAACATTGGAGTAAACACCAATGCCTCCAAATCAATATCATAGATTAAATAGTTATACTTATGAGTTTGAAATTGTTGATACACATAAGATATCATCATCTTCTACTAAATCAAAATAAAAACCATATCAATAAAAGAAGATTTGATTAATTACTCAAACATAACTTTATCCCCTGATAATAAGATTAGGAGAATTTATCAAATTCTCCTTTATGTACTCAAATTTCACTTAACACTAGCCTATTTATAAAAATGATAAGTCCATATTTGTCATTGATATCAAAGGGGCCATAATCTGAGATAAATTTGAAATGAATGTCCTGTAATAACCTATAAGACCAAGGAAACTCTAATCATTCATAATATTCTAGGTATCTACGCAAAAAAACTACTATAATATTAAACAGATCAACATCCACTCCCTACCGAAATACAACATTCCCTAGAAGATACACCTCATGGGTCCATAACTTACACTTGGATAACTTCCCATTGAGCTGATGCCATTGAAGGACTTCTAGGAAAGTTCTAAAATTCTCTAAATGATCATCCTTTTACCTTAAATGCATACATATTTTGTTGATGAACATAGACATAAATCAATCTAGAAACTCAAAAAAAACCAAATTCACTAGTCCCATGAAAATATCTTGGGAATTCTTGATATCGAAGTCCATAAACACAAACTTAAAGAATCCATAATGACACTTGAAAGTAGTTTTCAGGATATATTTCTCCTTCATTATCACCCGATGATATTCAGTCCATAGATCGATAATTGAGAACCAACTAGCTCCCTTTAACCGATCAAATAAATCATCAATCTCCAAGAGAGTATAATATTTCTTTACTATTACCTAGTTCAACTGATGGTAATCAATGCATAACTACAAGCTATAATTATATTTCTTTATGAACAACACTAAAGCACCCCAAAGTGACACACTATGTTAAATGAAACCATTATATAGGAGATCATCATTTGGATTCAAAAATCCAAAAACTCATAAGGCTCTATCGTATAAACAGTCATAAAAATCAGAGAGCTACTATATTCTAACTCTATTCCTAACTCTATATCATGTTTAGGGGGTAATGTTACAATGTCTTTTGAAAAAACATTAGGTAACTCATTAAAAACCCTGAGAAACACTATTACCTGAACATACATGTAATCTAACATCAATAATACTAACAAAGAAGAAAAGGGATCTATATGTCTACAATCCATCCAAGTATCTCTCTAGCTAATAAAAAATTCATGCTCTCTTTCCACATCAAAGAAAAAACATATTCTTCGAAATAAATCAATAAAATAATGCACTAAATAAAACCAATAATTTCCAAGTATGAAATTATATGGTTATATCCATAATAAGAATAAATCTACCAATCACCAAAAATTCCCCAAAATTAGTTTATAACCTCACCACACCTAAATCAAGCTTTACTGACCTCTGATAAACATAGTCAACACCGTGGACATTATAAAACTCTCTACCTTGAATACCAATGCACAATCTATGTTAGGTGTATTAAAGGAGTGAAAATATCCTAAATAAAGTAAAGAATAAGCCAAGGTAGATGATAAACAAATGGTACCTCAAATGAGGTTTTCTTCTCCTATAACTGAAAACTCCATAGAATATATTTGACCACAACCTACTCCTACGCCTCATTGAAACTGATGAAAACCTCATCCACAAATACACTCATACATATATCCTTAAGGAATAAGAATATCATCAGGATTTCCTCTACTGGAACTATATCCTCTCTACTACCCAAAAACTTTCTGACCCTACTATTACTGATAAGGCCTCAAGGGAAACTGCTACTAAGGCTATATAGAAACTAACTACCTATCCCACACTAATAACTTATAATGGTAAGGAACTAGAACAACCAATGCACAAAACCTACACAAGATAACAAAACCACACCAAAGATTTATGTAGTGGCCTAAGAATTTTTATATCTAGAGAATTATGTAGAAGAAATATTAGAATGACTCCTTAATTTAAAAATCCTCAACTGCCTAAATAAATGATATCTTCCATGCATAACCTTAATCCTTAAAAAAATTATAATAGATTAATTCATAATATGAACCACTCCAGGATAGAATATTCCCAATAAACCTATATTTTTTATAATACCTTAAGATACATTAGTGATGTAAATGGGGTGACCTGTTTCTCTACACCCAAGTATCCTTATTATTAGGAAGACTAGGATCATATCAAGTCTAATTCTCAAACTGAATTCCATGCATTTTCACAATTATTCTCCTCCACTGAATAAATGAAAAATCTTGTATCCATGTTGTCTTCAATGTCAAAGAAATTAACTTATCATGAAATTGACTATGAATATTCTCCCTCAAAATACCCAAATCGTATCTATCACAAATAAATAAGATCTATCACTAATGATTAACTCCTCTCAATTGACTAACATCCAAATGAATCCAATTTTTCTTCCTTGCGTGGATAAGACTTAAAGGAATCCCAATATCCTCTATAAATTGATCTCTTTTATGATTTGAGATAATCCCCTCATATTTTGTAATTATTTGAATGTCAAAATCAAGAAATGACTTAATCTTAGAATTTTATTTCACTGGGTCTGCCCACTTATAGTCAATTAGAGTATCCCGCTGCACCTCTCTCACTTAGAGCACACAAAGATGCCTTCTAATGGATATCTAAAAAATAAATAATAACTCTTAATATCATGATATATAATTTCATTTAATATCATTTAATTTAATTCTATTTAATTCACCAATATTTCCCCAATTTGAACATAGGTGAAAACAACATGATGTGTGTACCATATATAAGTTTGTATCCCAAAATATGAACCATATCACTTTAGTATATTAAGTAATATTAAATTCTATGTGTTGGATTATAAAGTCCCCAAAATGACTTTGTCTTGGTCGGTCTCCCTTTCCTACATCACATACTATGTTTTATTATTTCCTTTTCCACACCAATCCAATGAAATTATAATAAATTATTAACTTTATTTTTTATCCAAACTATCATCTAAAGAAATGATACCACTTTTTCATGACCCATACCAACTAGAACTTGTCTTAGGATGGTATCAAATCCTAGGCTGACCCCTAAAACTCATCTCTAATAGGGCATGGGTTGGTGATTAATACCGGGGTTATTAAACACACATATGTGACACATTTCCCTTAAAAATCCATGTAATTACCAATTAACACACTAATCAATTACATATAATATAAAATAAACCAACCCCATAGTATATTAATATCATATATAAAATATGGTCTCCAAATAAATACCCAATATAAGAAACTCATATGAAAATGACTCTATGAACACCAACTAACCCCACTTCATATGATAATAATGCCCATACCTATATCAAAATTCATCCTATAAATCTATAAAAATAGGTTAAAGAATATAGGATTGAGAATATAGGTATAATTAGTATGATCCTCCCTATAATCTCATAAAAATGTGGTGGAAGCATAATAAAATCTCAATAAATAATTAACAAAACAACTTCATCACCTAAACTAGGCCATTTACCACCCAACGTCACTAAGACCCACCCAAAAATTCATGTAAAAATATACAGAATAATAATTAAATTATTAATTATAGAAGGGTACCCTGAAAAAACTCCCCAATAAATAGTCACCCTCACGCCCCAATGACATATGTTCTAATGATCTTATCTATCCACGTCTACATAACCACATAAGCACATCACAACCAAATTCGTATAAATATTTCCTCATACCACAATCTACAACCACATAAATTATTATGGATATACATAACATAAAATACCTAAACTAGGGTTCAACTGTAATACCCTTAAAATTTATTTTAAAATAATGATAAGCTTGATAGCTTACTTAACCATACAAACGATATTTAAGCGAATTAAGATATATTATAAAAACATTATTATAAAAATTACACCTAACCATTTAATTGGTGACAAGGAATATGATTAAAAACATTATGAAATATATTTATAGTGATCCAAATCAATACAAATGTATTAATTAAATCTTAGGAAATAAATGCTCAATTTTTAGTGAAGTCATTTTTATGCTTCAACAATGTGTTTTCTTCAATGGATTCTTCCATTCATTGGGGATCATGTTCTTCAATGATGAACGATCCAATTACAAGTAAGAATAATCAATTTTTAGATTCTTACCCTATTGATAAAATTGATTGATCATGATCAATTATACTCCTTTGATCTGCGCTAATTGATCCGTTGCATGCATCTATTTACTGAAATTATATCAATTATTTAGTTTTTATCACACTGGGTATCCCAATTTGTATTAGTTGGCCATGAACACTTGGGAAAAAATTGTTAAACCTTTTTTTACACCTTTCTCCAAATAATTCTTGTTGTTAGTCATATTTGGACCACAATGACATGATTCGATAGTGATGGGGTGGACCAAGCCTAATCAGATCCTTGGATTTGCGATGATTTCACATGAGACAAATGGATTGACAATCAAGGATGGATTTGGGATGATTTTTAGTTTACGAGTGAATTATTTGTTGAATCAGTATCCAAATTAGAGATGGTGGAAGTGGGAGACACACGTGGGGTGTACGATGAACCCATGGGAGAATTGGAAATCCATTTTCCAGCCAATGGACGATCGTAAATAGTAGTCGAAGGCTTCCCCTTTGATTTTAGGTGAGCATCAGGAATGGATCAACATGAAGAGGACATATCTAGAATGATATAGTAGGTCTAATAATTCTGTGAAAAATTTGAATACAGTCCATGTATTCTGAAGAAAACATTTTGTGTAGTCCCCTTACTACATTATCTAGGGTTTCATGAGTTTATATGTATCACACATCATGTGGGACCCTTGCACACCATATGACTCAATTTAGGTAGTCTGGTATGTACTCTGGGAGTACACAGGCATGGGAAAGACCAGGAACATTCCATGTATAGAGATACACAAGCACATAAAGGGAAACATACAAAACCCCATGTGGAGAGACATGTTGTGTACCAAAATACATAGACACAGTCAGAGTTACATAGACATAGCTAGAAGCATGGGCAGGACCTCGGGTGGCTGAGTCATACCATGTAGTCCCTCCACACACCATGTAAATGTAAATAGTTAGTTATCCATGCACCTACAGGGACACAAATAGGATGAGAAGTGGGACCACATATCATATATGTCCCCTTACACGCCGTACACCCATTATTTCCTTGTGAGGAAACTTTAACCTCTCATGTCTCCTTTGTCTGGACTCAAATTTTGTCTTGTGAGTATCCTGTATTGAGTGTTTTCCTTATATAATGTGATGGTATCTTATATTGTGTCTATTGAGATATGATGTGATATGTTCTTGGTGAGACACTTATTTAGGAGACGCTCGATGATGATAGTGATTATGCATGGTCACTAGAGGCACTGGAGTTGAAACCTCCAATTGGGATAAGGTATGGGTCCTATAGCTATCTTTAGAGTGGAACCCTCTTATGAGAAAGGGAATGGGTCCTCTATCTATTCTCAAAGTGGACCCTCCTACTGGGTAGGGTATGATTCCTCAATTGACTATTAGAGTATCACCCTATAACTAGCCTGAGCATGTGTCCTCTACCAACTATTAGAGTGAAACCATCCTAATGAGACCAGGTATGGGTCCTCTACCTATCCAAAGAGTGGTACCCTCCTTTGAAGTCAGGGTATGGTTCCTTAATTACTATATTAAACCCTCTAGATGGGCTGATCATGAGTCCTATATCAACTATCAGAGTGGTACCCTTCTATTGTACCAGGGAATGGGTCCTCAACTACTAGAGTGGAACCACTAGCTGGGCTAGGAATTGGTCCTCTACTGGCCATCAGAGTGTCATCCTCCTAACGGGATATGGAATGGGTCATCTAACTATCTACTAAGTGGAATACTCTTGTTGTACCAGGTCATAGATCCTCCACCTAGAGATTGTGGCCCCCTGACTATGTGTTATAGTGGAAAGGTGTGGATTGACTTGAATGTCTCTTCGGATAGTCATGTGAGATGTTGGGCATCGACAATGGACCTTTTGGAACTGATAGAACTCTTTTCCTGGGCTATACTATGAAATGGATATCTTTTTCTCTCTCATTTGGGTTTCTTTGATTTGAGCATATATATATTTATCCTTATCATTGGATGTTGTTACTCTATTACATTGGGTTGAGCTGTTTACTGTATATCTATTCCTATCATGTCTCTTATTGACCCCCATTCAGATTTTGGGGAGTTTTACTAGGTATGTATATAATCAACCTTGTATGGAATTTTCCTGTACAATTCATGTCTTATGCTGATGAAAGATAGGTTGGTGGTGATTACAAGGGATATTAGGGATACCTGGTGCATTTGACCGCTTACGGTGGTCAGATCTTGGAGATTCAAAGCTGAAATCTCTCACCATTTACTTTTCCAGTTTTTTTTAGGTTGGGACATCTTTCTAGTTGGGAATATATTTTTCCCCTTTACATTTCAATTTTCTCTATTGTACTCTTTTACACCCTTGAGGTTTTTCATGTCTGGTTATTACTCTAGATATTGATTTTTTTATGATTATTTCTTTTCAATTATTTATTGATATGTTTAGGTGTTTTCATACAAGTACATTAGAAAAAGAACTCCCAAATTAGTTATGCCTTTCAGTTCTTTTCACTATCCCTATATTATATAGGTGAGCTTGGGGTAGTTACGACTCGACCCCCATCGGGTCAGGTCATGATACTAATATTCTGTAATTTTTTATTTTTTAAATGTGAATTTCAAAGTGAAATGTGTATTTTCCTCAATAATATTTTTATTGATATTTTCATGGAATTTATATTCATCAAAGACAATAACTCTTTATTTTAATTATCACCCCCTATATATATGTTGTAATTATACCATCATTATTTTTTATCTTGATGGTTTACGATCACTTTAACTAAGGAAATTATCTATATTTTGTATGATATTTATTCCTATACAATTTTTTTGATAATTAAGTCATGTTTATTAATTTTTATTATTTATTCATATTATGACTTAATTATAATTATTAAGTGATAGGTGGGGCTTGGTTATAGATATCTCTTTAATTAATAAGTTAGTATAATGAGGAAAACTAGTTTTGGTATTTGGACACGGTTCTACCCATTTACATAAGATGTATTGGAACATGTCCTTGACGGTAATCTTAAGATGTCTATAATTATGAATTCCATCATTATAAAGACATTTTTTATGTTCATGTGATTGTTTGAATATTTATGATATCCGTGGATAAGTTTCAATCTCATGGGATTATTTTTATGGTATTATTTGGTCATAATTTATTCCTACAATATTATTCTTCAGGATCTTGGTTTTTATTAAATAACAAATATTTTATTTATTTAACCTAAAATATTTATTATACCTTATTTACTCATGATATATTCCACTAAATGTAACCCTTACCTAGTATTTGATCCCACACTTATCTTTTTTCTTTCCCCATGATATGAAGAATTAATATTTGAATGAGTTCTAGGATGAAAAATATTTACTTTCATTAAGTTTTTTATATTTTATTTCCAATGTAAAATGAGACTCAAGTATATATCTAGTTTACCAAGACTATTAAACTATTTGGTCCTTTATAATGTGATCACTTGTATCTAGTGAAAATGTAATAAAGTAACCACTATGTCTAGGTTATTGGGGTCAACTTATTTATAGTTGGTACAAGAGAAAGTTTATTTGAAACCATGGGAACTAAATTTAGGAAAACATAGACTATTGAACAGAGCCTATGAAATAATTTTAGGATATTTCTATTTATATAATAATATCATAATTTTTTTACCAAGGTAGAGATTATGTGGTTTTACTTAAGATACATCTCTGTCTGGATACTACAAGTGGATGTGGTTTTGGAACAAATGCATCTTGGGGTAATAACCAAAAAAGTGTTGGTTTAATATATATCATCCATAATTATGGTATATGATGAGTGTAACCTTACTGTGCACAGAGTTTGACACTCCTAGAGGATATGTTAGGGTTGATTTAAATTTTCATTTTCAACCATTATAATGAATGATAAGATATAACCTATGAAAACCTATGATTTTCCATAATGATACGAGATAAACCTAATGTGTCTTAGGATGATACATATAAGATTTATCATATATTTAAAGGAATAGATACCCATTTTTAAGTTTTATGTGAATGGATTTTATCATGATTAAGGATATTTTTGGAGACATTCATGGGAATAAAACTCTTTTGTTTAATATTTGTTTTCGTGAAAATTCAATTTGGGGTATAATGATTTTATATTTTTTGTGACATAAGTATAAAATAAATGATATCATTTAGGGTTAATATGACCAATGATGTTGATGTAATTATGGTTGGTTGGGATAAAAAAGTTATTAAATTTTGGGAATATATTGTATAGACAATCATGAGATTGGAAAGTGATATGTCGACAAAGTGGTTAATGTTAAGTGCACTATATTTAAAATATTATATGATAAAGGTTAAAAAAATTTGTTCAATGAAAATTGAGTTAACTTATAGAAGAATATATTATTTTTTTGATATGAAGATATTTATGGAAACAATTAGAATATTTTGGGGATTATATGATTATGGTAAATAAATTTTTTGTATATGACCTTATGAATGATTAATATTATTTGGAGATAATAGTAGAGTTGATCTTAAAAAAATATAGCCAAATATTTCAGATATTTAGACTTGGAATTTGGTCATACATATTTTAAAGGATTATTAGGGTTAATTTTAACTTTGGGTATCGTTGTTATGGTTTTAGGGATTAATGTATTATTTTATCATATGAATTTTTATCTATATTAGATATCCTGTTCTAATCACATTAGTTTTTTTAAATATAGATATATAATAGGAATGAATTATTATTATTTTATGGATATTATGATCCTTAAAAATTTAATTTTAGTTCTTTAGGCATGACAAATTCATCTTGATTATTTATTTCTTGGAATAGGATATGAAGTGGAAATTCATCGAAGCACAACCAAAGGATGACTTTTTTTTCATATGAAATGGAAATAAATAATATAAGTAGATTTTATAACATTATCTAAATTGATAGTAAAGTAATACCTCAAATTTGGGAAAATGATCTTGAAATAAAAATATTAACCTTTTACCTGCATTTTTGATGAATTGATGGTCTTTTAACCACTTTTCGATTTAAGATTTTTTGGTCATTAAATTTCTCATGACCATGTTCTTGGTAACTATAGATTATTACTTGGATGTTAGATTTGTTATACATGTATAAAATTTAACTTCAAACCAGTGTTCTCTTTATACGGTAACCTGATTATGTGTTATTTTAGGTAACCTTTATCTTTCCCACTACCTATTTTAAAAGAATTTTTATTATCCCTTTGTATGATGTGGGTTTTTAATAAATGAATTTTCAAATATTGAACATTTGATGAAAGAAATAAAATTTTGATGGTGAGATTTATTCAGAGGGGGATATGAAAGAACTCAGAACACCCTGATAGGGGAGGGGTGAATTAGGGTGTCAAATTTTTCTTTTTAAAGTTGTAGATCTTGCTCCCATGTTGGTAGGAACTTGTTAAATCTATCAAAAAAATGGAAGTAGGAAGTTGACACAACACTTTTACTTGGTTCACCACAAAGGGCTACGTCTAAGGGGCATACACCGACAGTGTGTTGGTCATACCAAAATCCACTAATCTTCACTAGTTTATGGATTACATGTTTTTGTCACAGTCACTCTATGCTTGGCATACTGCCTTTACAAAGTTTTATGGAACACTCACTGTATCCCTCAGATCACTTCCATTTACTCCCCTAGCTCACTGCCCTGAGAGAAGTCAAACTCAGTTTATCGACTTGAAGGTATATTCAATAGATTTTCATTGAAGTATTTTTATTTGTTCATCATTAGACACTGCTTGCATCGAAGTCCTAAAAAGATTCACTTGAAAGCACTAAACCACTGAACCAGATATTCGGAAAGTGCAAACAGGTTACACTGATGATTTTAAGAAACACCAACCCTTTGCGCGCAAGATCTCAGTTTTGCGTACAATACATGATTTTAATGCGGAAAAATATTTCACGAAACACCCCTTTACACACAACTCTCACTTTTACACACGACCTCAAATTTTACACGCGATATCGACTTTTTTTCACAACATAAAATTTTACGTACTACTGCCAATTTTTACACGCAACGTCTACATTTTTGTGCATCTTAAATTTTTTTGCGCAACTCCCTTTATACACACCTTTTACGCGCATCAGAACTTGGATCTTATCTATGTTTTTATCCATCCCAAATGAGGGGGGGGGGGTCACCTATTATTTATAGGCATCACCAACCCCTGCGTGAAAAACCCGTCGTGTCGCACAAAACTCTCATTCTGCGCGCAATCATTTTTCAAGCAGGAACCGTTTTTCGTGCACATATCCAGATTTTTCACGCACCACATGCCTTTTCTATTTTTCAATGTTCTAATCCTAAAACACCTTTTTCCAGAGAAAACCAACCTACATTCACTATTTCACGCAAAACCAATTTAGCACACAATACATGTTTTTGGCACACCACTCTAATATTCCTTACAGCTCATGCCTTTTCCATTTTTCGGCGATCTGACCCCGAAACATGCCCTGCGCGCAAGTTTCCAACATAACTACCCTTTTGCGTGAAAGTTCCTTTTCCAAACACACATTTTTCCATTTCCTGATTTTCAGGCCAAAAAATTTGGAAAACACTGGGAAATGATGCCACCTTCAATACTATTGTATGCTTAAACTAAATGATCACTTTACTGGAAAAAGTTCTGAACCTCTAATAAGGATTGACAACAAACACAAACCATACTCAAATTTTTACATTGAACGACCATGGTTCCAAAAATCTCGCCCTTTGGGTTTGTTGGCAATCACCAAATAAATGAAAAAGAGCACCAACCACATGTAATATTAAAACTCAAGAATCAACTCAGCCAATACTCTAAGTCTATGTGGGGAATGCTCGGTGTAGAAAACAAGAGGGGAAGCATGAATTGGGATCCCGTGTTTTTGAATTCTTAATGATGCCCAAGAAAATCTCTTATTGTGTCACAGAAGAATTACATGCCCTGAATGTATTCCTTCTCCTCCAAACACTGAATTCTCATCGTGATATAGAACATGTCCTGAATTTATTCCTTCTTCCCCATTGGAAATAAACCTAAAGACCAGTATCTATTCATTGAATAGCTCAATACACCCCTGGATAGTATCTCCCCTATAAAACAGCATCATATCCACAAAAATTAAAAATATTTAACATAACTAGGGAGAGGGGTATTTCTTAACCTTCTTATGCACTAGGAGGTGGCTGAACACCGAGGATCAACCAATGTTTCTCAAACATAGCCACTGATAGTGGCTTATTTAGGATATCATCCACTTGCTCATTAGTTCCCACACGATCCATTCTAATCACGCCTTGCTCAACTTTTCCTTTGATGAAGTGATACCTGATTTCAATATGTTTTGTATGATAATGCTGAACATTATTCTTAGTAAGATCAATTGAACTATTGTTATCACAGTAAATCACCATTGGTTGTTTCAACTCATCACCAATATCTCTCAGTTGTTGCTTCATCCATATTAGTTGAGTGCATGCATTTTTAGAGAAGATATACTGAGCTTCAGAAGTACTAAGAGAAGTACTTTCTTGTTTCTTTCCGAACTAGCCAACACATTTATTCCCAATATAGAATGCTCCACCACTTGTGGACTTTCTTTAAACTACATCTCCAACCCATTTAGCATCAGAAAATGCTGATAACTCACTGACACTTCCTTCAGCAAAGTATAATCCACAATTGCGAGTACCTTGAATATACCTCATGATTATTTTTACTGCTCACATATGTTGTTCATTCAGATTACTCTAAAAATAGGCTACTAAGAATGTTGCAAAGGCAATTTCTGGCCATGTTTTTGCAGGTACAATAAGCTCCCAATGATTCTTCTGTACATTGTGGGATCTACAGAGGTCCCATCCTCATGCTTTCCAAGTTTGGTTCTAACTACAATTGGAGTTGACATTGGTTTCAAGTCATGCATATTAATTTTCTTCTGCAGTTCTTTTGTATACTTTTCCAGAGAAATGAATGTGTAATACTTATTTTGAATCACTTTCATGCCCAAGAAATATGTGAGATCCCAATCATAGACATTTCAAATTCTGATTTCATGTTATTAGTGAATTTGTCTACTAATTTCTGCCTGCTACCACCAAATATAATGTCATCAAAGTAAACTATAACCATGAACTGATATTTTTGAGAATTCTTCACATAGATATTGTGATCTAATCCTCCTATTTTTAATTCTATCTTCTTGAGGTAAGAATCCAGCTGAGAGTACCATGCCTGTAGTGCCTGTTTCAATCCATAGAGTGCTTTCTTTAGTTTGCAAACCTTTGTTTCATTGGTACCAAGAAGAAAACCCACTGGTTGTTCACTGTAGACTTTTTATTAGAGTACACCATTCAAGAATGTTGTCTTGACCTCCATTTTATATAATTTATATCCTATTTAGAGTTCCATGGAAAGGAAAATCACGATTGACTCTAGTCTTTCCACTATTGCAAAGGTTTCTTCAACATCAACACCTTCAATCTGGGAATACCCTTTACATACCAGTCATGCCTTATTTCTAATAACACTTCTATGCTCATAAAAAATGTTCTTGAAGATCCATTTTGTACCAATCACATTGTGACCTTTGGGTCTCTTAACGAGATCCCATGTCTGGTTCTTGTCAATCTGATCTAACTCTTTATTCATGGATTTCTCCCAAGATTCATCCTTTGTAGCTTATTTAAATGAGGATGGCTCCACAACTTACAGAAATTCAGATTGTGTGTCATTACTCATCCTCCTTTTTTGTGTAGGTGCACTCATATCCCCAATTATGTTAGATGGATCAATCTCAGCTCTTCGATTTCTCTTATGAGGTTTAGTCACATTCTCTCCAACCAAGCTTTCCTATTCAGATTATTCTTCTGAGTCAACATCATGATGTGAATCTTGAATGTACTGTACACATTTCTCTATTTATGTATTTTTATTTACTCCATATTCACTTTCTTCCTCCCATTATATCATATCAGCATATGAAATACTTGAATCATTTTTGGTTTTCTCTTGAATGATCTCAACATCACTACTTTCCACAATCCTTCCTAATCGCTTGTTGAAACACTTGTAGGCTTTTCTGTTCATTAAGAATCCAAGGAAAATTTCTTCATCTGTATTGTCTCCATATTTATCTTGATTTACTTCTTTGTTTCTGATGAAGTAATTACTTCCAAAAACATGAAAGTTTTTCAAAGAGGGCTTCCTTCCATGCCACAATTCATAAGGTGTCTCAGTCTCACCCATATAAAGTTATGTTTGATTTTGAATATACACTGTAGCTTGAACTACCTCTTTCTAATAATTCCATGGAATAAAACTCTCAATCAGTATAGTTTTTTCCATGTTGTTCACCTATCAATTTCTGCACTCAACAACTCCATTTTGCTATGGAGTTATCATGAAATCTACCTCATGTTGTATCCCATGCTTCTCCAGGCATTTTTCAAATTCAATGAATGTGTATTCCCCTCCATTGTCTGATCGCAACACTTTGATTGTTCGTCCTGTATCATTTTTTCATGAAGTCAAGTACTTGTAATTTTCTATGTATAACCATTACACATTCCATTGTAGTATAATAATCTATGAAAATGATGAAGTACCTTTTTCCATGAGTTTCGACAACATTTATCAGGCCACATACATCTGTATGAATGTGATTAAGAAGATGCGATACCCTTTTCTTCTTTGGCCGATATGAGCTGCAGACTAGCTTCCCACAAATGTAAGAATCACAAGACTTTTCACGTTCATGCTTTAGGTTGGGAATGTCCATGAAAATCCTCAATTTTGATATTTTCTCCATGTCTTATTGATTGATGTGCCCCTATCTTTGATGCTAAAAATTGTTTTCTTCTTCAACAGCCATGTAACAAACATTTTCTTTACTATCAACCTGATACAGATTGCCTTCTGTTCTGCATCTATTCATAAGTGAATTGCCATCCTTTCCATTGATAGTGCAGAATTTATAATTAAAATTAACTATAAGTCTCGAGTCACAGAGTTGACTCACACTAAGGATATTATGATGTATTCTATCTACATAAAGGACTTCAATTTTCTTTATCTCATCATTAGATAATTCAGTACTTCCATTGCCTTTAATTTTTAGAGCTCCATCATTACCAAACTGTACTGTTCCATCAACCCTCCTTTTGATATCCATTAATAGGCTTGCATTACCTATCATATGATATGAACAACCACTATCTAGAATCCAAGTACTATTGCTTGTTGTATCTTTGAGGGCCACCTCTATAAGGTTTGATTTCTCAATTTTATTCTTTTCTTTCCATGAGACATTGGATTGAGTGTAAAACCCGGATGGACTTACAATTATCTCTTCTATGTACATTGGATATTCATAGTCAAAATCTTTTTCAAGAGGAGAAAAACCGTTTGTAATAGAAACACTATATTGTTGATGATATTTGACTTGTCTCAAAATCTGGTATGAGTTGTCCATGTCCCTCCTCTGCTTGCAATTAACAGCCTTATGACCAAAGTTAGAACAATGAAAACAATATACATAGAAATTGTTTCTTCTAAAAGAATTAGGATATAAATTTGTTCTCCTATGTTGAACTCCCATATCTTCTACATTTAGATAGCTTCTTTCCTCTTCACAATAAGACATGGTATGGCCCAAATATCCACAGAACTAACACTTCATGAGAGGAAATGTCTTCTCACTTCTGTTTATCCTCATTCCTTATTCTGTGGGATAATAGTTTGAGGGATACTTTTTCCAAGAGGCTCGAGGATAATCTTCTTTTATTCTTTCATATTGAATTTGGGGTTTCTGTTTCAGCACTTCATATGAATTTTCCACATCACCCATTTTTAGCTTGCCATTATTTTGGTCAGCTTTATTTGCATCATTTGACGACTCTGCCTCATAACTGATTCCACTATTTCCCATGCAAGAAGGTCATTGATCATTCAAAATATTTTCAACTCCATTAGAACCACGTTTCTCTCTCTCTAATAGCTCAACATCTGATAACCTTCCAAACTATATTTTCTTCCTTGATTATTTTGAAATTGATTCACTCTCAAGTTTTCTTCTAATAGCAACAACTTCCTCTTCAAGACTGTCAGCAGTCTTGGTATTTTCTTATAGTCTAGTAGTGAGGTCATTGATGACCTTTGCTTTCTCTAAAATTCTCAGCTTTAGATCCACTACATCATCAGTGATTTCAAGAATTTTAGACTACAATTTCACAAATTCTTCTAGTTGTTTAATTTCAACTTCGAGCTGATCAACATAATCAGATGATTCTTCTACAAATAATTTCCACTTATTGCAACTCTTACATTTCATCTTAAGCTTAATAAAATAATATTTAAGTTTAAACTCGAGATTAGAATTAGTTTTCAAATAATTTTCTTGACCATTATCTTTTAATGGTTCTGATTTTTCAATATTTTCCATCATGGAAGCATGGTTTCCAGTTTTAAATTCTTGTTCTTCTTTTTCACATTCATTATCATCATCTTTATTTTCACAGATAAAACTCATATTCAGAACTTTCATTCTTGATTTTATGTCTCCATTTTTGAAAAACCTTTTCTGAGGCTTCTCGATGTTTTCATCTTCACTATTTTCATCATTGATCTTTCTTAAGCACTGAGAGGCAATGTGCCCAACTTTTCCACAATGAAAGCAAGTAGGAGGTAAATTCCCTTTTAAATTTCCCTTTTTTACTTCTGGAACTTCTTTGAAATGAGAGAACAAATTTATTTTTTCTAATCATCTTAACCACAATTATATTTTTAAATTTTCAGTTTCTTCATGGCCTTGAACACCATTTTCTTGCTCACTCGAGTAGTAGCATCTTCTGATTTAACTCTTCATATGCTACCAAACTACTCAGCAGATCATCCAGAGAAAGTTTTGAAAGATATATTTCTTCAAGGGATGAAACCTTTGCATTTTATAGGGGTGGATGTATTCTTAATATTTTCTTTACAATATCAATATCTTTGAGGTACAACTCACAACCTTTAGATAGATCTGATCAGAATGGGCTGCAATGAGTGCATTTTGTGCTTTAGCATCTGCATCACGAATTTTCCTGTCTGCGTCAGTTATAGCCAGGCCTGTTGGATCAGTGACTTGTATTCCTTGCACAGTATAAAAAAGGACTTCCATTCCAAGAGATCTTAGATGATATCTCCTTATGTTCTTCTAGATCTGGAAATTAATTCCATCGAAGAGAGGGGATCCCCTAACAATGGCTGAATTGTCCATAATGGTATATGACAGATCGAACACCAGTTAACCCCCCTCTGATACCACTTGAAGGATACCGAAACACCCTGACAGGGGAGGGGTGAATCAGGGTGTCAAAATTTTCTTTTTAAAGTTATGGATATTATTCCCACGTTGGTAGGAACTTGTTAAATCCATCAAACAAATGAAAGCAGGAAGTTGACACAACACTTTTACTTGGTTCACCACAAAGGGATACGTCTAAGGAGCATATGCCAACAGTGTGTCAGTTGTACCAAAATCCACTAATCTTCACTAGTTTATGGATTACAAGTTTTGGTCACAATCACTCTATGCCTGGAATACTGCCTTTACAAAGGTTTAAGGAACACTCATTGCATCCCTCGAATCACTTCCGTCTATTCCCCTAGCTCACTACCTTGAGAGAATTCAAACTCAGTTTATTGACTTGAAGGTATCTTCAATAGATTTTCATTTAAGTCTTTGTATCTATTTAGCATGAGACACTGCTTGTATCGAAGTCCTAAAAAGATACACTTAAAATCACTGAACCACTAAACTAGATATTCGAAACGTGCAAACTGGTTACACTGATGATTTCATGCAACACCTACCCTTTGCACGCAAGATCTCACTTTTTCTTGCAATACATGATTTTCACGTGGAAAAATATTTTGTGCAACACCCCCTTTACATGAAACTTTCACTTTTATGCGCAACTTCAACTTTTACACACGACATTGACTTTTTCTCGCAACATCAACTTTTGCGCGCTACTGCCAATGTTTACGTGCAACGTCTTCAATTTCATGCAGCTTAAATTTTTCCACGCAACTCCATTTATGCACACCTTTTACGTGCATCCAAACTCGGATCTTCTCTATGTCTTTAGCCGTCCCGAATGTGGGTGGTCACCTCTTATTTATACTCTTTTATAGTAACTTTCTTGACTTATAAATAGTAAAAAAAAATTAAAATCATAGTAATTGTGAAAAGGTTTAACTGGAGGTTTAAACATAGTGATAAGGGTAAAAAAATCACCTAAACTTTTAAAAATTTAATTAGTTTAAAGGGTCAATTTTTAGACATTTTTAATGAATTTTAATTTATATTAATTTAATACTTTACGTAATTCCATGAGTGCCCCTCCCCTCACTTATAAAAGGGCACCCATTCTATCTTTTCTTTACATATTATTAAGAAATATAGCTCTAAAAACCAATATAAAATCATATTATCAACTTACCTATACGTGAATTAGAGGTTTTTATCTTCTTAAAAGACCTTTACAAGGGTCGTTAGGAAGGGATCTAGAGGAAGCCTACTGAAGAAGAGGTAATTATATTTACCAATTCTTTAAATTTTATTTATTATTCTACTTCATATAAATATTTTTTAATCATCCTAAAATATTAAATCTAGTATAATAAATATACCAAGATTTTATTATGATTATGGGACAATTATTTTCTACATATTTTCCATCCTATAGAAAGAAAAAACATCACTCATGTGTACATATGACTTATTATCTCCACACAGTAGTGTAATTCATTTTTCATCACCATTTTACTTGGATAGTTATAAATATTAAAACAATGAACATTTATGATATTTATTACATATTTATGGTTATTTAAATATAATATATCATTTACTTTCTTACCTTTCCATCCATTAGAAGACAACAAAACCGATCATTTGCAAGTGTGGACTACTACCTCCACGTGCAATGTGAATCATTTGTCATTTATGATTTAAATTAATGGTAAAAATGATATATTTAATGAATATATATGATACATATGATATAATAATGAATATTTAAAGGTTAATTATTATTTACCTTTTTTTCATTTCATCCATCAAAAAGTAAAATCAATATTCGTCGATACATACAACTTACTGTCTCCCTGAATGGTATAATTCGTTTTCTATTTCCGTCTTTCAATAATAAATATAAAAATTTATATATTGAATAAATATTATATCCATAACATTAATATAGTTCTGGATATTATGAAACCATAACCTATGCATAAGAACTGGGACATCTGTGATGAAACATACATGAGAAAAAAAATAGTTAACACCAGAAATAATGATAATAATGAAAGATTATTAATAAAAGGGTGATAAGATTTTACAAGTGGATCATATTATAAATATGATTATGGTTCTAGTAAAATTTAATAACAAGTTTAAAACTATTATACAGGAATTTAAAGCATGTTCAACAAATTGGAAGTGTGAGGTAAGGGGTTTCTTAACTAAATTTCCATTAAATAGGTTATACTTGCACTTATTTGACTATATTATGCCATGATTTTGTGTGAAATGACCCATAATTTTATTACGTTTCATTTTTTTTCTTGTTTTGTGTATTTAAAATTTTCACACATAATCACTTCATTGATTAATTCTCACTTTAATGATACAATAATTGTAAGGGATTATTGTCTCAAATTATTTTCACTGAGACCTGTGTTAGGTTATGCACCTATCTTCTTTAACAATATGTGCATAAATCCCCACTTACATATTATATAATGAATCTTATTATTATCAGGATACTAAATGTTTCATTTAAATTTATTCTTTCCATGTGATTATGATTCAAAATTTACCAAAGTTGTATGGTATTTATGTTTCAATGTCATTTTAATTGGGATTGCCTATTCTTGAATTATTGTTAAGGAAAATTATATGATCCATATATGATAAACCAATTTTATTTTATTATAAAATGTTATTTTATGATAATAAATGTTTTCTTTTCATTTTCACCACTTTAAAGTACTCAAGGGACCAATATAATGTTTTTAAGGAAAAAGGAAATTGTTTTTTATTTGGTCAGGAATATTTTTTTCATGTCTATATTTTCTTTAAAATTTTTTAAAAAACGTTTTCACTATTTTACTATGATTTTTTAAATTAATTTTTATCCATTTTTGACTTTCTATAAAAAAGTCTCAAATGGATCTTCTTGTTCTTTTACAAATGAGGTACCTTTTAACTTTTTAACAAAAATATGAAAGGAATATTTGTTTTAACGTTATTTGCATGAAGGAAATTTCCTACCATCATGAACAACCATTTATTTGAAGCTTCATTATAAGTTTCCATTATTATTTTCAGATAATTTTTTCCATATATTTTGGAAAATTTGAATTTTTAAAATTTAATTTTAAAGTGAAAATGGAATTTTCCTCAAGAATGATTTTAATGATCTTTTTAATGTGTTTCTATTAATTAATGAAAACAACCCTTTTTTAATGACCCAATGGGTATATTTTGTAATAATAACATCATTTTTTTCTATGGATGGTTTATGATCAATTTGAATCGGAGAAGTAATGATATTATATATTCTAGTTCATCCTTTACAGATAGTTTTTGATTATTATGGCATGTTGATTAAGTTGTTTTGTTTATTCATATTTGAAATTCATTCGACTTATTAAGTGATGGGTAGGTATTGATTATTGATATCCCCTTGATGCATCAGAAGGTATCATGATGCAAACTAATTTGGGTATTTGGATGAGGCCTTACCCATTTATGTTGGATTTCTAAGCACAAATCCTTGATGCTAAGTTTGAGATGTCCAACATTTTTCATTCCATCATTATGAATTTAGTTTTTGATTTACATGTGATTATTTGAATTGTTATGATATCCACGGATAAGTTTCAAACTCATTTTATTAATTTTATGGAATTATTTTATCATCATTTATTCCTTCCATATTATTCTTTTTGATCATGTTATTGATTAAATGACATGTGTTTTAAGTTATTTACCATTACATATTGATTATGAATCATTTACACATGATATATTATGCTATACATAACCCTTAATGAGCATTTTATCTCACACTTATTTTGTTTCCTTTCCCCATGATATGGTCTGAAATTTATTTTTTATTATTATTTTAAAGGATAACAAGAGGAGCCAAAGAAATCCCTTCAAGGGGGGCGAAAGTGGTGCATGCCAAGGGCATCCCCTTGAACCACACATAAACACTCCAGGGGAAGAGAATGAAGACTATCATAAACCAAAAGATTGTCCTCCTGCCTACCCAAATGAGCAAGAGAGTTAGCTGCAAAGTTAGATTCCCTCTAGCTATGATGAATTAACCTTCCTTGACTTGTTTCTGTCTTGCACCTTCTAATAATATAAGTCAAGTCCCAAGGAATCCCATAACTTCCCTGTACAGCCATAACTAGGACCTCTGAATCTGATTCAACCTCTGTCACCGTCGAGCCCCTCCTCTTTCAAACCATAAAGCCATAAAGGAGAGCTCGCGCCTCTGCCCCCAAAGAGTTACCAGGACCATAAAATGAACTAAATGCAACTTGCACCAAGCCCCAAAAGTCTCGTAGTAAACCTCCTCCCCTCATCACTCCCTCCATTCAAGACCTGTCGATATTTAGTTTCAACCCGTGGCTAGGAGGATGACACGTTACCCAAAAACCAACCCTCCTTTGAAGCATTAATGGTATCTTAAGGAAGTTACAGAGAAAAATCGAATCACTCCACCCTTTAACCAAGGAGGCCAGTTCCATAATGAGAGATTTAAGCCTAATAAGAAGTGAAAAAGGAGATCTTTTGGAGCCCAGCCTAACCTGGTTACGCGCCTCCCAAATGACCCAGCAGACTACAATCAAGATGATGGTCCTAATCATTCTTTCCATGGACCTGTTCTGCGTCCCCGAGAACCAAGCTGAAACAAAGTCCTGACAAGTCTAGGGTTCACCATCTTCACACAAAGAGTGAGTGAAGGAAGACCAAATAAGTGAGGCCCATTTCCCTTGGAAGAAAAGATGAACCGCTGTCTCGATACTGGGGTGCTCACAGCAATAACACCGAGACTCCATGAAGATCCCTTTTTTCTGAATATTCTCCTCCATCGGTAGAGATCTGTTATTGACTCTATACATCAAGAAGTTCATCCTCGTCAGAATTTAATTGCACCAAGTAACCTTTCCCCCTTCCACCATGGGTCTCTCACTCCGAAGTATTCTCCTGTAGTCGCGGACGTTGAACCTACCGGAAGCAGCCTCTATGAAGCAGCATACATCCAGTTCCTTTTTTATCACAATCTCTTCAAAAAGGATCATCTGGGTGTGGTTTAACGCCGCATGGATGACATCATACTAGTTACAAGCTTCCCTGAAAGAAACGTCAAGAGATGGGCAGCCTTCAAAGGCCAGATTTCCACCCGCCCAATTGTCATTCCAGAAGCTAATATTCCCATTTCCGATAATCCATCTAGAGTAACCATGAAATTCCTCCATACGATCAAACATACACTTGGCCAACCTCATCACACCATGCATGTTGATCTCCTCACTCCATCCATAACGTCCTCTAAAGAATTTTGCCCATAGGGTCTCCCTGACGATAATCTCCCAAGCAAGACGAGCCTGTAAACCAAGGATGGTCTCATGAATGTCATACATGCTGATGCCTCCTTCAGAAATTGGTCGTGCCATCTGCTTCCAAGAGGCCCAATGGAACCACCCTTCTAGCTTGGAATCCAAAAGAAATGAATTAAGGATGCTTTCCATCTTTTGAACCGTACCCTTCGGAGGTTTAATAACTGAGAACACGTGCATGGGAATAGACAGAAGCACACTGTTAATGAGTATGACCCGTCCCCTGAACAAAAGGTGTTTGTTCTTCCAGTTGAGAATCCTCCCAAGAAGACGATCCATGATTCCATTAAAATTTTGTTTCTTGACCCATCTAGAAGATATTGGTACCCCAAGATACAAAAATGGGAAGACGTTTCTGCTTGCAACCAATAGCCCTCTGTATATCTATACACCTCCTTCCTGAACATTTATCAAATATAAAGACATAACTCTTCGAGTAGTTGATGGATTGTCTACTGAGCTTGTTGTAACTAGACATGATTTCTCTGAAATGTTTTAAAGATCTGCACCGTCCATTCATGAAAAATAGAACATCATTATCAAACATCAGGTGGGTGATGTTCCCTGTGTTCCTTTTGACAATATATGGTTTTAGCTTGCCATCTAACAAACCCTTCTTTAGATTCCTTGATAGAGCGTCTTGTGACAAAAAAACAAGGTTGGAGATAGGGGATCACCTTGTCTCACATCGCGGACAGTCTTGAAAAAACCAAAACACTTCCCCATCATAGCCACCGAAAGCCACAACGAGGAATAGCACCTGAAACAAAAATCACAAAACCGTTCCTAGAACCCCAACCCCCTCATAAGCTTGATGATGAAGCTCCATTCCATTTGATCATAAGCCTTGTTCATATCGACTTGAAGATTGAAATTTGATCCCGCCAGGCGCTTGTGGATGTCCTGAACCAACTCACTAGCGATGCCAATCACCCCCTGTATATTCCGACCCTGTATGAACCCATGCTGTTCTGCTGAGACCACTTTGGGAATAAGTCTTGAAATCCTCCTTCCAATCACCGTGGCCAAGATCTTATAAGATACATTACAAAGACATATAGGCCAAAATTGGCTGATGAGAATGGGATCTTTGAATTTTGAAACCAGAACCACCCTTGAAGAAGATACACCTTTGTTCAAGTGCCCCCTATGAAGAAGTCCTAGATAGCATGCACAACACCTGTCCCAACAACGCCCCAGGAAAAACTGTAGAATGAAGCAGGGAAACCATCTGGACTGGGTGCACTTCCCTTGGGCATGCTCATCAGGGCCTCCCTGATCTCCTCCTCCTGTGGCAGAGAGGAGAGATGCTCATTATCACCATCATTCACCAAAAGAGGAAGACAACATTTGAAACCAGTGTTATCCATATCATCCCTCACAAAACTCGACATGGACTCCCCAACCAGGAGACCCTCGAAATGTTTCAATGCTATATTTCCAGCAACATTCACATCTGTAGTGAAAGAACCATCCTCCATCTTGATATTAATCTTTGTGATTCTCTTTTCCTTAATGCAAGATTGAAATAAGGCATTATTACAGTCACCTTCTCTAAGACATTTAACCTGAGACCGCTCCTTGAAGACTCTTTCCATCTCTAAGAGTTTTTCAGCAAGAGCGACCTTCTTATCACAAAGAATAATAAAAGTTCTCTCATCCCAGGCCAACTGAAGATCACCCTCCAGACTCTCAATCTCAGTTTTCATGATAACCACCCCGTTAGAGGAGTTAGGTTGATTGATATTCCAATCCCTGATGTCCTGCTTAAGTCATTTGAGGTGATTCACCAGCCCTATCCAAGAGCATTCTGTCTCTTCCTTAAGCCAAGAAGCTTTCAACAAGTGAAAAAACACTGGATCGCGGTGCCACTCCCCCGAGTAGTGGAATGACCTACCCATCACCACTTACGTCTGATATCTATTAAAATAGGTGCAAGATCTGAAAGAATACGAGTTAGATGAGTAACCAAAGTTTTCGAAAAGAGATCGAGACCTTGCATGTTGGTGAGGAATCTGTCCAGCCGACTCCAGATGCGACTCGAACCTTTACAATTGTTGCACCATGTAAATTTCGATCCCATGAAACCCAAATCCATAAGCCCAGCAAGTAACATGCACTCCAGAAACTCTAAGATACTCTCCTGACTAAACCTCGAACCTCCTTTCTTTTCTGACGGGTCCACAACAGTGTTAAAATCCCCTCCCACGAACCACAGGAGAGGGCCAACTTGTGTTGTTTTCAAATGATTCCATAGTTCCCTTCTTCCTCTAACCATAGTGTTCACATAGAAAAATGATAATAACAAATGAACTCCACCAATATCAATCCTAGTATCAATACACTGGGGCAAGATATTCTCCACCTTCACCGATATGTTATTTTTCCATCCAATCCATTTAACCTCACCTCCATTCAAGGAATTCGGGAACCCCATCCTCTTAGAAACCCATGTCAACTTGCTTGGATTGAGATTTGGTTCCAACACGACCACCAAATAAACTTTAGCTTTCCTTCCTTCTGTATCCAAAAATGCACCCTTGGCTTGAGCACCAAATCTGCGTGCATTCCAAATGATAAGAGAAAACATTACAGGGCACCCTTACGGGCCTTTGGGTATGATGAGAGGTGCACCTTGGATAGAGGGGGGGGGGGGGGTAAGAATACCTTTCCCCTTGGTCATGGAACGAGTAAGAGTCCCCGACATACTACCTTCGCACAAGATCTTCTTCAGATACAAGATCACTTTCTTAAAAGCAGCATCATTATCCTCCAGGATAGATGCCCTTCCAGAAGGCCGATTGCCCATAGAGTCTGGCCCCAAGTCCCCTTGGACTAGAGATACCATAAGTCTTCGTTGTGGAGAAAGACGGGAAATCACCAGTTCCTTTTCCAGTCTAGAAGCCATGCCGCCCAAATCCCCCTCTTCCACTGAATGAATAGAAAGATTACTCACCAGGGACTTCTGAAGCATTTCCGGTGACAGTTGAGAAGAGACCAAGAGAGGAGACGCAGGGGGAGACAGAGCCTGCAACGCACTACCCAAGGAAAAATCCAGGTAGACCTCTGAATCCCTCTAAGTAATGAACTTGTCTTCACAAAACAGAACCTCAACCTAAAAATCTGAAACTGGAGACCAGGAGATAAGATCTCTATAATCTGAAGGGGGAGCTAACCACAAGGAGACCGTGTCAGTAGTTGTCTCACCACACACCAAATTCTCTGTACCATGGTCCCCTGAAAAATTTTAATTTGAAAAGAAACACGGGGCAACATAAACTTCATCCTTTCTCTTTCCAACTAGGGCGGGCGGGTCGAGACCCAAAAGCACCACCGGGCCCCGTCGGGAGGGTTCAGCTACCTCCATACGCCGCCAGCAGGTTTCCTCCAGGTGACCATGAAGGCCACAGAAGGTGCAAAATCGCGGAACCTGATGATAAAATAACTTTTGATTCCAGGAGAAGCCATCGCATGCTTCTATCAAGACCAAAGACGGACGTTGCAAATCCAGATCTAACTCCACACATATTCTAGGGTTCGCCGCTTCCTGAAGGGATCTGGTTTTCGCTTCAGCACAGATAAAGGACCCAAACAAGTTACCAAATTCCCTGAGAATCACCGGGTTATGAAGAGGGAGAGGAAACCCTGGGAGCGATAACCCCACCACATCCAAAGATGACTCACGACCAAAGTGGCAGTCCCATGACCACCTATATAGAGAAAAAATCCAAGAGCCACATCTTCTGACCTCTCTAGACCACGCCTTGATAAAATCTTCCCCGGATGCAAGATGAATACAGAAAGCCACCCGAGACAGCTCAGAAACCACCGCTGGACGAGATAGACCCCAGGAATCCACAAAGCTCTGAAAAAATGACCAAGAAGGTTTGTTGCGGCTGAAACGAGCCACCAGTGTCAGGTCATGGAAAGACGCAACCTCCCTAAGCTCCTGAGCCGAGAGACTCACAACAGGAACCCCCTCAACCTTCTTATCCGGTCGAATCTCCACCAAAATTGGAGGAATATCCGGATGAGATTTAGACGTGGAAGCAGAAATCCCCACGCAGCCTCTGGAAGCAGAAACACATAGTACCTCCTTAAAAGAAGCCTTCGAAGGCACACCACCCCCAGCTCCAGGCACACCACCGAAAGCTACCAGAGAATGCGACGACAATGGTGCAGCAGAAGAAGAACCTCTGGGAACACTCTTATCTCTCCAATGAATTTTGGTATTAACTCCTTTCCCCATGATATGAAGAAGCAGTATTTGAATGAGTTCTAGGATGAAAAATATTTAATTTCACTGTGTTTTTTATATTTTATTTCCAATGTAAAATAATATTTAGGTATATATCTAGTTTACCAAGACTATTGAAATATTCATTTTTTTGGGATGTGAATGCATGTATATAGTACTAATATAATAAAGCAACCACCAAATCTGGGTTACTAGAGTCAGAGTTTTTATATCTACCCCCTAACATGACACCTTTGAAACAATAACCCTTCGTCACAGTATCACCACTACACCCAATGTCACGAACCAGCCTGGGTACCCTAGTAACCCGATAACCGATCCGGTCCTGACATAGCCTGAAGGGCATTCCTGATCCCCACGGGTTGGTGACTAGCACCTAGCATCACACAACAAGCAAGTGGGAACAATTTATGCCACAAGAATGCAGAAGCAATAGATAACAAAACAGTATGCATTACAAAGGAAAACTCAACCGGGAGTGATGTACCAGAATACAATTTGGCATAAAAAAATCCCAAAGTACTACAACCCAAGTACTAGAATGGGAAAACAGCCCCAGGGTCCCTAAGGTCACAACTCATCAAGAGAAGATCAATAACTGGATCCACCTCCAAGATATTCCTTCCTTTTGCTCAAGCCTAGAAGAAGGAAGTCTACAAACACCTGAAGGAAAAAGTAGGGTGTGAGCCTAAGACCAGTAGGATATCACAAAAGATTCCATAACAGATTCCAAATATAGATTATCCAAAGAAAAGATTTCAATTTTCAAATAAATATGTTTGGAAACACAAAATCATATTTCAACAAACATGCTATACATTTTCATATGATGGAAAAATTACTTTAAGAAAAGTCTTTACAATGATGGAATATTTCTAAAACAATGGCTTAAATAAAACATTTATATAAAACAGTTTATATAAATTCAACAGGCATATAATCATTTCAAAAGCATTGACATACATTTATATCTCAAATATAAAAAAACAAGCGAGCAACATGGTCATCTGCCAAAAGGTATGATAGTATTAAACAGTTATAGGATTCCACACTCTCTATGTGAACTCAGAAAAATGTGTATACACACATCCCTATGACACTGGCCAAAGGAGACTCGTCACCAACCCGTCGGGGATGTGACCCGCTGCATGTATGTTATAGAACGTTGTTGTAGCGTAGAGTGTATCCAAATAACTCACTAACTACCTAAGGCTTGCATTCTCTATTACATGATTGACGAACTATTTTAAGAATGCTTAAAATACGATCAATCCCATTCTTCCATTTCAAAATGGCAATTCCATTCCATTTAAAACCACAACAAGTTTTATTCAAAAACATGGCTTTTTCGCAAGAAAAAACCAATGGGTTTCTATAAAAACATTTTATTCCATTTTCATAAGTTTGAAATTAATTCAAAACCAATTCCATCATTACACATTTCTTTTCCACAATTAAATTCAACAATTTAATTGAAAACATTTCCATCAATTCGCAATTTAAAATCAACAATTTAAATCAACCAATTTTCCATAAACACACCCAATTCAATGGAATTGGGGTTTTCCCCAAATTTCTATGCTAATACCATTTCAAATATCTTAATTCAATAGAATCGAGTTTTTATCAATTTAATTGAAAGAAAACTTGAGAAATTGGATTTAAATCAACAATTTAAATAAATCAAGAAAATACAATGATAAACAATTTGGAAAGGTGGGACGGAACCACCTACCTCGAAGTTTTTGACCAAAACCACAAAGGTTGAGAACGCTCAAGAAAACCAGGTCTCTTCTTCAAGAACCCACCTTAGATCTCTTCTCCTAGAAAGATTAAGACCAAACCTCATCAAATTTGGTACCACAAACTTAGATCTACCCATAATGGGCTTAGATCTAAGAAACCGAGAGAAGAGGAGAAGTAGATCTAAGTAGATCTAAGAAATCAATCAAGAACAAAGAAGAACAATCACATAGCTTGAGAACCCTGTTTCGATTCACCAAGAGGAGCCTTTGGATCGCCTCCGGAACAAAGGGAGAACCTTCTCTAACCCCAGGAGAAGACAAATCCCGAGTTAGGGCCACTTAGGAGGAAAAACGAAGCATTTACAGGAAAAACGGATGAGATCCACAATTTAAGGATCTAATTTTAAGTGACCTCATGGTTTGTCCGCACGGTTTGTCAAACCCTACGCACACCGTGCGGATATCACTGTCCAGGGTTGCTAGTCCGCACGGTTTAGTCGCACGGTTTACCAAACCATGCGCACACCGTGCATACCCCACTTTCCAGTGCTGCTAGGTTGGCACGGTTTGATCGCACGGTTTTATCAAACCGTGCGCTAACCGTGCACAAGCCATTGACTTTTTTGCTTTACTTAAAAATTCACCCAAACGCACCCCCAAGTCACTACTCCAAAACAGAGGCACTTAGAGACATCAAAAGTACCTGAAAATGTAATGGGATGTTACACCCAATAACTACTATCACCTCTATACACAACACATACCAATAACCATGCGATAACCACATGATTTATAATTTCAAATTTCATTATCAATTTTATACTAATAAATTACTACCCGAAACTAAATTCATTAATCCACAATTATTTATAACTTCATATAAACACTTTCATCTTAATATTTATATTTTATAATTTTTATTTGTACACATTTTTTAATTATTATTTCTAGAACATAATGTATATCATCATAGCCCATTCCTATTATTCATTTCATTAATTACAACAACATTTTATACTCCCAATAAAATAACCCACATAGCTACATTAACCATTCTTAATCATCCCAATAATAGCTGCACAACTATATCCTCCTCCTCTACCATATCAGGACAACCACCATAAGTAAACCAACACTTCCACAATAATAATACAACAACATAGAAACACAAAAACAACCACAAACATCAAATACATGATGCAATTGAAATCTCACCATATCTAAAAAAATTATAATTTTTTATATACTCTTTACCAAAATAATAAAATAAATCAATAAATAATAGAAAGCATGTTATTTAAAAAATAACTATCAATATTAATCAATAATAACAGTGCTATATCTCAGAAAAAAATTAAATCATTCTCAACACACTATCCCCACTAATTATTCTAGTCCATATTATTATCTTCATTTAATTAATATCAAATCATTAACAAAATAAAACCAAAGAATGATATTTATAAAATTACATAGTAAATAAATAAGATAAAGTTTAAATTCCCTACCTCACTTAATGCTTCAATAATCACAGTAAAAAAAATGAGAAAAATGATAATTAACCACCACCAATCCCATAAGGATTTTTTTAAAAACCTATATACAACAATACACCATCAAATTCTTAACTAAAAATTCTCAAAACTAAACCATATTCAATTCAATATCCTCTAGAAAAGGAATTAAATAAGATGAAAAAAATGAAATAGGGAGATAAGTATACCTCTAATCATGAACGATCAATCATGAAAGGACATTAGTTAAAATATACAAAGGGATAATCAATGACCTTTAAAAACAATCCAAAGGGAACCTAGGGGTTGAAGATATATGAGAGATTTGAGTAGAATTCATGCAGACAATTAAATTTCTATTAACAATTCCAAAACACAAAATCACAGTGTGACTCAAGAAATCGTCATGTAATAGAGGTGGGGCCTAAAATTCATAGCATGATATCACCAATCCTTAGGTTCAATTTTTTTTGATACAACTAAGGAATATCATGGCGCTACAAATTCTTCAACATCTTAATGTTTTAACACCTAAAAATCATGATTCAAACCTTGAAATCCTTTTTTATGCTTGATAATACCCAAGAAAAAACCATGGAACAATAAAAGAAATCACTGTATATTTTAACAAATAGTGCAACACCAAAATCACATGACAAAGGCTTTCACAATGAAACACTACCCATCACACCAAAACCTTATGAATAATGACATAATAAAAAATTACAACAAGTTTATCTCCTTAACCCAAAAAATCATGGTGTATAACCATGATCATGATGTGATTTTCTTGAAAGATAAAATTCTCATCCATACTCCTTTAATTCCTCAATTAATATCTAAATGATTCCTCAACACCCACAACACCTCAAAACCACAAGTGATTGGCCTAGAAAATTTTGAGCCTCTATATTTGATACTTTTAAAATGATACTCATCTATGAAAATCAATAAAAAACCTAGAAGAAGAAAACGAAACCTAAAAAACCAAAAAACCCAATGTGATACCTCTCAAATAAGAATATTTCCATCACCAAATAACAATGTAAAAAAGTGAAAATAAAACCTCAAACATATCAGTATAATATCATTATCAACATTATAATTTTTTTTAAAACAGTTTAGGATACTGAGTTTACATATACAACTCACACTCCCATTTATACAACTTTATTACACCATGTATCCCAAATATATAAACAAAAGGAATGATGCATCCATATAACACCTTATCCTAATGATCCCGAATCTCAGTAGACCACTCCATAATTGTCACATATGTTGAGTCAACATTTTTAAAGTTGTACTTTTTATCAAAGTAATGTCAATATATTATGTTGATCATTGAACTGGTGTTAATGATCAAAGAAACATGTCAAAGGTATTGAATAACTAACACATTTCTTGCAATAACATTATGAGGTCCATGATAATGAACTGAAAATAAAGAATAGGGAAATGAAATATATCTATATTTTTGTTTTAGGTTATAAATGGCCTGATATTTCATTCTATACTTAGAATATAATTAAAGTGTTGTTTGAGTGCCCTTATATCCAAAAATGGGATATCCCTTTGACAACAAAGGACCTATATCAACCACATATAGAACTAGTGGCTGACCACATGGGAGGTCAGTTTGTATGGAAAATCATGAGAGATAATAGGGGATACATATAACCCATAGGGAGATCATGGGTGAAGGGTTTGTGGAAAAGAAGAGTGGTTGCATAGAGTTCACAAGAATGTGCAAGGGTGGCATACAGGGGCACATAGGTGTGTGCACCCATGTGATGTGTGTAAGTTTTCCAAGTGAAAAACCCTAGTGCTATCTTGAGTGGTTGAAGAAACTACACATATTATTATGAATTTCTCAAAAAGTTTCTAGTTCGATGTGGGATATGGGGAATGAGGATACTATAGATGCTCCTTTAAATATACACATATAAGATGATCCATTTGATCAAAGATAATTTAATAACGTATATGATACCACATTTTCATATTCAAAGTACCACCTCCTAGGGTTTACTGTGTTTTTATTGATTCTAATGAATACATATTCCTTAAAATGACAACATGAACTTGTGGAGTGACCACAAGGACACGATAAGTGAAGTGAACATGTGAAGGATTGACCGTACAATCATGGTAAGTGAAATTATCTTTTGAAGAATAAGTGACCAGATGAGCATGGGAAATGAAGTTACCATGTGAAGAAGAATATTCCATATGAACAAAATGAATAACCATGTGAAGTAAAAGTGAAAAAATGAATATAGTGAAGGGGCCATGTAAAATAGAAACTATGACATGAAGAAGAAGAAGAATTGATTGTGTTAATTATAATCCACGACAAAAACAAATTGAAGTGACATGCACTGATGGTTATTTCCACCGCGGGCTATGTCATGATCAAATCTCATTATATATAATTTCATATAGGTTTATAGGATAAGTATATTCCATTTCCACATGGTATAAAGGTCATGTAGGTGATCTTTGTAGCTTAATGCCCACATAGATGATCTATGTATCTAAATGGTGATTTAGGGATCCACATTGTCGATTTATATATAGGAATTTTTAGGAAGAACCACATAACTTATTTCTACATAAGTGATCTAGGAATAAACCATGTTTCATATTTCTATATAAATGAATGAGATTCACATAGCTGACTGGTCCACATAGTATATTTATGCTGGATAGGCGATTGAGCATATTTTATGTTTAATTAATGCATACATACTAATGTTGGATAGAGTTTATTTATTAGAAGAAAATTAAGTGTAAATTATATGTTTATTACAAGCCATGTAAACAAATAAGAGGAATATTACTTGAGTAATAGGGGTATTTAAATGAATAATTTATTATAACGATCCAATTTAAATTGAGATTCCAAATGAATAATATCATGATATTAATATTGTGATTGGTTCCCTCTATTATAATGATTAATTTTAGGATATTATGCAGTAATTTATATCTAAAATTAGTGAGAACATAATTTCAGTTTCCATATGACCAAATTAAAATGAAGAATACTTGATTACGGTTTCATGCAATTATCAATAAGAAATCATAAAGGAAAATATGATAGATATGATTGTGTGAAGGATAATTTTGTGATGAAATTATTATTATTATATAAACTATATATATACATTTCATGTTCTCGAAGAAAATATTATGGTTGTTGTGGAAACTATCAGAGTTGAAGATCCAATATAGAACCTGAAGAAAATATCTTTTAGTATTTAATGATAAGAGAGAGACCCCTGTCATTTCATCAAAATACACTCTGAAGAGATGAATAAAAATAAGAAGGTGATACAATTCTATCTATTATGATTTGAATATGAAAATGGAATATGAGAAGAAGATAAAAAGCCTCTATGCATATCTGTTGGTACAAAAATAAGAATAAGAAAAGAAGAAGATAAAAGAAGAGATCTATGTACAAATCTATACATAGAAAGAAGAAGAATAAGTAGTTGTAATAGATCATTAGTATACTATAGTGAATATAGGAATAATAATGTGTGTGTAGTGTTGTCCATACAAACAAAATAAGATACTATTTTTTATGAAAAGTAAGAAGAAGAAGCAGCACATCAACAATAAGGTAATATTCTATAGTGGAGTCAGAATATCTTATTATTAACCCAAAATTAAATTGTTAAGGTATAAGATGTAATTGTGTATAGGATTCACTGAACAAGTGTGTGGGAAGTACACTCTACACTGTCTAGAGACTATAGTGTAACACTCATAGGGTTTTACTAGTGGGTTGTGAGACTATGAGTTTTACCTTTTCACACAGAGATTATCCTTCTCATACAAATATGAGAACCTTGTAAATTATTGTGTCACCTTAGGGGAGGGGTGTAGATATGCATAAAATGATGAAAGATAGATAGATAAAGAGAATAATAGAATTAATCCAACTTAACTAGTGAAAGAGTTTTAAGAGAAGGGTGATAAAAATTATTAACTAGACCTACACTGATTTGACACCTCTCAATGTCTAACATATCACTCCTTATTCCTCATAAGTGGTATTAAAGTTGAGTTAACCTCTTTTATATTCTCAATATAAAAATATTCTCTTTAAACATTTGAATTTTATTTCTTGAAATTATTATTTAGAGAAGTTATTTCTATTTCAAATTTGAATTTGGTTTCTTCCAAGACCTTGATAAACATGGAAAAGATAGATAATAAGAATAATATAATGAAGTTTTACCTCTTATCAAAATAAGATTATGTTTCATGTGATCCATGTAATGAATTTAAATCTAGATTGGAAGGAGCACTTCTGGTTTGGTGTACCACAAAGATACTAGCAACACATCTACATCTAAAGGGTATGAGGATTCATGTGATCCTAAGGTATGTGAAAATTCTAGTATAATCTTTTCATAAGAATACGAATTATGTGAGTGTGATCATATTTCAATAGATTCATCTATTAAATAATTAAAAGATATATTGTATTCTATTCCTTAAGAAATATTTTCTTTCATTTGTGGTATTTTTGAAATCCAAAAGAAATAGATCACTCAACTTGAAGGTGAGGAAGATAACTTGGTGAAGGATTTTAAAAAAGAGATCTTTCTTACATTAATCTCTAAAAAAAAGTTACTATAAAAGAAGTTGATTATGGGGAGCTTATGGTGAGATGCTCCAAATTTAAGGAATATTGGTTTAACACATTCCAGGATATGGATGATTCAACTAAAGTTTTTAATAAGAAGATCTATGTATTAGAGTAAAATATTAAAAATAACATTGACGTAAAAAATTATCAAATGGATATAAAATCCAAGAGGATTAAAGAGCCTCACACATTATTATAAGAAAAGGATAGATTTTATTATATGAAGGATAGAAATATATTGACATATTGTGAAGAAAATATGAAAATTATTGAAGATAAAAATAATTCCCTAAATATGATATGTCTTGAATTAAAAATCAAACTAGATAATCTTGAAAAAGACACATGTTAAAAATTCATCATAAAATAAGTATTTTTCTAATTCTACACAATATACTTTAGAGGACTTTATTGAAAAAATAACTATATCATATTAAAAAAATATCATTATATCACTTTATGATAACTCTAAAGAAGCTTTATCCATACTTATTTTTAATAATTCTACTAAATAAATTTCTAAAAAAATATAGTTTTAATTTTTTTTACAAATATTGATGATCATTAATAAATAAGAGAATATAACGATGTCTATGGTGAATAGAAGAATAACTATATAAGTTAGTTTCCCATGAAAATCCCAACCAGGTATGGAGAAGGCCCAAAAACTATATGCTCATTATGCTAGAAATTCTGGACAACATGGGGAAGTTAAAAGAAGATCATGGTTTGTGGGTTAATTTTAGTGACACAATAGGTTTAGTAATTTTACATTATATTTATCATAAATCACTTAAATATTATGTCAAAAAGTAATCCTATTATAATGGGGAGAAAGTTGGTGAAGATATAACAATCACAGCCTAAGAAAGATCTATCTATGTTAAACCAATTTGATGCACTTAAAGATCTCTATGATGTTAGAATAAGTAGTGGTACAACTCTACATGTATCAAATAATAATGAAAATAAAAGGCCACAGAATATTGAATAATCAACCTTGGGTACAAATATGAATAAATTTTCAAAACAGATTACACCTAAGAAGCTTTATAAGAATTCATCCTTGGACACAATGCATAAGAATAAGAAGATTCAGAATATGTCTAAGAAGATTGTGAAAATTATTGATACATTTCAAAATAAGGATATGAGGAAAATAACTCAGGATAATCCATATAAAAACTCCAAGAAATATTCCAGTGCATCAAAAGAAATTCTTGTGGTTTGGCCATCAGATTTGGAGATAACAAGAAAGTTATACAAAGAATAAGAAAAATAAAGTGCTAAATGTAAAAATAAATATACACATGAAGAAGGAAAATTTTATGAGAGTTTTTCAAAAAATAAAAAATATAGTATTAAATAAGATATATGTGAGAGATCCACTAAAGCTAGAAATGTTTCCAAATGTTTTTTAACAAACTACCAACACAATAAGAATCCCAAAAGAGAATGAAAATAACATTAGGATATGAATATAATTTAATTAATAAATAGAGAAAAACCATTTCACACAATTAGGTTAAAGGTTTAATGATATTAATTATACCAAAGGCTAAAAAATATCTGAAAATTATATTTTCAATCATGAAAAATGAATAAAATTGAGTAACCTGGTTGAGAAAATCTCAACCATGCTCTTCACATTGAAGAGGAAAATGGCCCATATTATTCACTTAAAATTTTATGTATTTTATTTGAAATTAAAATGAAAATAATTTAAGGTGAAGAATGAGATCATTGGGAGAACCTAAGAATCTATGACTTTTTTCCAATTCTTAACAACATGGATAAAGAAGACACCATCTTGATTTTATCTTAACCTTAAGAGTATGCATTAAAGAATATCATAATTGATGAAGCAATGGAAGTTGTAAAATTTTGGAAACCACATGAAGGATTCCATTTTGGTGTTTTATGTATATTGGGAAATCTTGAAGGAGATTCCACATTATGAAGATATTTAGTAGCGTTTCCCTTGAGGAGGAGACAAGGGAAGAAGAAGATACCATGTTTATCTATCTTAGGTAAATATAAATATTCTAGAAAGTTCTTTGTAAAGAATGTTATTGATAAGGTATTTATTATTTATCTCTCATACTTATTAAACAAAATTATATTATAAATGAAAGGATGAGAGAATTATTTTTGTCAATGCTATGAAAAATTGATGGAGAAGTTCCAAGGCTGTTTTCAAATCCTATTATTTTTACTTTAATGTTTTTAATATTTTTATTGAAGTTATTTCATGAGTTTTAAGTTGTTATTATTTTTAAATTGTTATATATCATTTATCTCATCCTAGAATATAGTTTTAAAGTACTTGAAGAAGATTGTTAGTTCCAATTTCATTTGATATCATTAAATTTATTAGGGTAATTTTTTATCTATATCAAACCCTCTTATTTTCTACACCAAGAATGACTCAAGTAGACTTAGAGTTGAATGGTTAATATAACTTTTCTAAGTATTAATTGAATCCTTTTTCCTCAAATAATTTTTATTTCTTGTCAAATATGGGGGAAAGAAAAGTGAAATTAATGGTTGGTAAATGTTGGGGAAAGGGAACAACACATATTGACATATCATTTCTACACGGGTATTGAACAAAAAAAATACAAAGTGGAATATTTTTGAGTTCTCTAAATATAAGTGGTATTTATTGTCAAAGTAATTTCAATATATTGTGTTAATTATTGAAATAGTTTTAAGGATCAAATATATGTGTCAAAGGTATTGAATAACTAACACACTGTTTGAAAAAATATTAAGAGGGCATGGCGATGAATTGATTATAAAGAAGTGGGAAATGATATATATATATTGGTGATAATTGGTAGATGGTTTTAGATTTTATTATATACTTAGAATATAATCTAAGTGTTTCTTGTGTATACTTATGACAAAAAATGGGCCAAACAACAGCCAACCAAGGACCCATATCAGACATATATGGGACTAAGTGTTGACCATGTGGGAGGAAGGTCAAAATAGCAAGTTATGGGTGGTAGGATAGGATACATTGTTCCCATAGGAAGTTCATGGGTGAAGCACTTGTGGACAGGAAGATTGATCACATAACAATCAAAATAATGTGCATGTGTGGAATGTAGGTGCACACACCCCATGTGGTATGTAAAAGTGTTTTGAGTGTCGAACCCCAGTGCTGACATGAGAGGCTAAAGGAACATTGAGTATTATTAATTAGTGCTCGACAAACCACTAGTTTGATGTGAGACACGGGGAACACAAACATTGTATCTTCTCTTTATACTATATACATATAAGATGATACTTTTGAATAAATATAATCTGATGTTGTATCCACTTATATGATTTCATGTTTAAGATATCACATTTAAAGATTTTTTGTTCATTTTTTGTTGAAAAAAACACATTCCTATTCCTTAAACTAACTGAATGAACAACTGCTGAGTGACTACATGGGCACGGTAAGTGAAGGGAGCATGTTAAGGAGTGGTCACATGAGCATGGTAAGATAAGTGACCATTTGAAGAAGAAGTGACCACACAAGAGGATAGGGGAAGTTACCATGTAAAATAGAAGCTATAAAATGGAAAAAGTGATGAAAATATGTGAAGTAAAAGTGATCGCATGAACATAGTGAACAGATCATGTAAAATAAAATCCACTACATAAAGAAGACGAAGTGACCTTGTAAAGTAGTATCTACCACAAGAATAAGGTGAAGTGACCATGCAATGGAGGATTATTTGACCATGGGTTATGTAGTGATCAAATCTTGTTGTATATAATGCCATATATATTTACAGGAGATTGAGATTCCATGTCCATATATACCCATGGTAAAATAGGTGATCAATATTTATTAATGATCACATAGCCAATCTATGTAGCTAAACGGTGATGTAGGTATCATTATAAAAAATTGATATATAATATTTTTGTGAAGGAACTAGGTTTTGAATTTCATTGTAGGAAATCTGTGAAGAAACCATGTAGCAGATTGCTACATAGCCAAATGAGATCCACATAGAAAACTGGACCGCATAGGATATTTTAAATGCATAGGTGATTGAATGTATCTAATTTTTAATGTCTGTATACATGCCAAATTAATATATAGGTTTTCCATGGGAAGATAATAAAGTAGAAATTCCATATTTATTACAAACCATGTGAATAAATAGTTGGAATAATACTTGAGTCATTAGGGTATTTAAATGAATAATTTACTATGATGATGCAATTTTATTCGAGATTTAAAATGAAGAATACCATAATATATAGATTATGACTCCTTAAATATTTTGTGAATATAAATTATAGGATATTATGTGGAAAATAATATCTATAACTAGTGAGAAGATAATTTGAGTTTCATTATGACTCAATTAAAAGGAATAAAAACTACTTGCGATTTCTTGTAGTTATGAAGAATAAATTATGGAGAAAAATTTGAGAGTAAATATCATGTGGAGGAGAAATTGAAACTATAATTATTATTATAATATAAACTATATATATATATATAGTATTTTTTTAAAGAAAATGTTGTAGTTTTTTGTTTAAACTATCAGAGTTGCAGATCCGATATTGAAGCTAAAGATAACAACAACTAATATAAAAGGATAAGAGTGATACCTAAATATTATCATATAATAAATCCAAAGAGTTGAATAGGAATAAAGTGATCTAATTACATCCATTATGATATGAGGAATAAATATGGAATTAGAGAATAAGAGAAGAGAGATTTGTGAACATCCGTTGGCATAAAAAGAAGAAGAAGAAAAAGAGAATAAAGAATAAGATATTTTTGTATATATTTCTACATTGGAATAAAAATAAAAAGTAGAATAATCAACACATAAATATGTTACTATAAAGATAATAATAATAACTTATGTGTAGTGTTATGAATACAAACAGAATAATAGATTTTCTTTTTTTCAAGGGAAGAAGAAGAAGAAGAAGCATCACATCAATAATAAGATAACATTCTACAATGGAGGAAAAATATCTTATTGTTAATACTATATTAAATTATAAATTTATAGGATATAAATGAGTGTGGTATTCACAAAACATGTGTGTGGGGTGCACACACTAGACTCAAAGGATATTATAGTGTAAAACTCAAATGGTTTTACTATTGGTTTATGTGGCCACATGTTTTATCAAATCACACCAAGGATTAATATTATCATAATGAGAGGCGAACCTTATGAATTATTGCGTCCCTTTGGGTGTATGTGTGTGTAGGTGCATTCAAGAAAAAAATATAGATAGATAAAGAGAACATGAGAATCAATTCACCTTAAATAATGAAATGGGTTTAAGATAAGAGGGATAAAAAGTATTAATTGGACGTATACTGATTCACACCCCCTCTCAATGTTTAACATACCCTTCATTATTACTCATGTTATCCTACTCAATATTCGATTCACCCTAATCAATGAAATGAGATTCATCATAAAGTTATTATAAAAGCATTGACACATGGAAAACGCCATGAATGTTGTCCATGTATAGAGGAAGGGATGACTACTATTCTACTTCACCAGCACTATCCAAGACCTCAAAAGGTCCAATAAAATAAGGATAAGGCTTACTCCTATGATCAAATCTCAATTTCCCATGATGATAGGAAAAATTCACAGAAATATTATTTCTAACCATGAACTCTAGAGGTATTATCCTTCATAAAAAAAGTTTGTGGTCTTGAGAGAATTTTATCCACTCCCACATTATCTATTCTTTATCTATTTTACTTTTCAACAATATAGCTCAAGAATTACTGAGTTACCAATGTTGTTCCTACACAATAATGATCTAAAATCCCACTAATAAAATTTATAAAATGGAGCCAAAATAACATAGAGTGATAACTATTATTATAGTTAAACATACCTAAATGAAAATGCATCTCCAATGACTATCTAAAATAAAAAACACATTCTTGTAGAAAGTCCTATAACATCTAAATTGTTAGTTCTTATAGATGTTTTTAAGGATTAAAATTAATTCTAAATCATAATTGAGAGGGAAAAACTCTATAAATTGTTCTATACTCCTGAGGTAAAATGAGGATATCAATCATAGTTGATTTTAATTATAACCCCATGGATACAAACAAACTCTTCCACATAATAATAGAAACAAGATTCTAGATATTCACCTGTTTACTGACCAAAAACCAAGAAACAAAACTACCACAGATCAATTTATCCTTGACCATTAGAGTTGACTCCTTAAATCATGATACATAATGGAAATTCCATAACTTAATACTATAGGTGAACTATGAAACTCATGAAGAACCACCCCATTCACCATCAATGGAATAAGGAGCTTTCCGTAGATCAAAATTCAATGTTCATTATCCTTTTACCACCCCTCAGGACCATCTCTACACACATAATGTTCTCTCCAAACCTATATCTTGGGATACCCCAATTGAGACTCCTTAAACTATTTAAACAAAGAAAAATGCACCATTATATGGTATAGTAAAACTCCATGAGTATATTCCTCCATATTGAGATACAATACTGTAAGATCTTACATGATACTATATATATATTTGGACTTATGAAAAACATTTCCACACGACTTCTTTCTTTTCACAATAGTGATCAAAATCACTTTTATTGGAGTGTAGATGAACATAAAGTCATAATCTTATAACAAATACATCCACCTCTACTAATGTATACTTCAGTATCAGTGATGGATTATATAACTCATGTTATTATGATCTATAAAGACAAAAAAGTTCACACTGATAAGGTAATTATACCATAACCTGAGAGAAAATACCACTACTACCAAGTCATGATATTAGGTAGAATAGTTATAATCATGGGAATAAAACTGTTGAGGCCCATAAGATATCATTTCCCTCTGCTATATAAAAAAAGAATAAATTCTATGACAAAAAATCCAAAAAAAACCTGAAACCTAAATCCTTCCTTTCAAAACTGATGAACATGTACATTGATATACTTATACTTTATGTACTAAAACAGCAGTTTACACTAACATGTCAATATGAATACTTGTTCCCTCCATGTAAAGGATATAAAATGGGATATAATCCATGATAAATTAGATAGAAACATCCTTTAATAAACTATAAGATCAAAGAAATTTTGAACCACCTTAACGTTCATAGGATCCACCCAAGAGAAAACTTATTCAATATCTATAAGATAAACTATAACCCCTTTTCAAGAAAAAAACATGACCAAGAAATTTTTTCTCATGGTTATAAAATTTAAACATTGGACAACTGCCCATTGAGTTGATATTTTCAATGGAATTTCAGGATACTCATCAAATAATAAATGTAATACTTCTTTGACCTCAAATACACAATTATTTTTTATATTAAAACAACCATAAATAGATCCAAATATTTTGAAAGACTATGTTCACTAGTACCATGAAAATATTTAGAGTTTTTTCAATAATAAAGGGAATAAATATGAACTCAATGTGTCCATAATGACAATAGAAAGTATTCTTTGGGATATTTATCGTTTTCACCATTATATGATGGTATCTAAACCACAAATATATCTTTGAGAACTAACTAAATTCCTTTAACTAAAAAAATAAATCATCAATACACTCAATGGGATATTTATTATTCAATGTCACTTATTTTAATCAATGTTAATTGAATCATAAACACAACATACCATTCACCTTCTTTATAAAAAACACTAGGAACACCTAAAGGTGGATCTATTATCTCGATGAAACCCTTATAAAATAGAATATAAATAAAAATATATAATTTCCATAACTAATAAGGAAATATATTATAAAGGGAAATAAAAATCTAAGAGACACTGAGTTTCAACTCAATCCCAAAGTTGATGTCATGTTAAGGAGATAATATTAGCGCCTCTTTAGAAAAAAATTTAGGGAACTCATCAAAACATTTCGAGAACACCACTACTTGAGCTTCTATAAAATCCAATATTAATATTTCTTGTTGAAAAGGAAATATATCTAGATATCTATGATCCATTAAAGGATCACTCTCACCCAAAAATAATGCACACCTTTCTTCCACATCATAGAAACAATTCTCTTCCAAAATCAATTAATAACAACATGAATTGAATACAACTAATCCATGTCAATTATTAAATTGAATAGCTGAATCTATAATGTAAATAAATACCAAAATTATTGATATTTTCCCATCATCAACTCACAATCCCGAAATTCTATGAGTAAGCTTAACAAACCTCTATCTACCATTGTCAACAAAAAGGACACTAGAAGTCTCTCCACCTTGAGTATCAATTCTTGGAGTAAAAAAAGTAAAAAAACGAGTAAAAAAATATAAAATAAAATAATGAATAAGCCTCGTTTTATGATAAATAGATGGTATATCAAACAATGTATAGTACACCTCGCATTAATAATTCCATAACATGCATCTGACCATGTCATATTCCTTTTCCTCATTGACCTTGATTCTAAACATCTCACAAGATTTCTCTGCTCTATATCCCTGAGGTTGAGCAATATCATAGGGCTATACTATGCCATATCCATATCCCATACACTTCATATAATCATACTAACCCTACTATTTCTGATAAGGATATGGGGAAAAATTTTGTGAGGCTGTATAGGAAATTGACCAGCTGTCCCATGCTAACCACTGAGAATAGTTAGTCATTGAGACTTTTGATGGGAAAAACATCAAAAAGAAAAAAATTACACTAGATCTCTTAGTAGAGGAATAATAACCAATAGATCTAAATAAGTATAAATAATAAATATGGTACCAACACCCTACTAGTTAAAACCTAAACTTCCAATAAAAATGTTGTAACACCCTAGAATTTTAATATATATTTTTTATGTTAAATAAGTACAATGTTTAATATATTTTTTCACATTCAACTCTAAACTAAAGTAAATCATTATATATTTTATTATATAATTTAAACATAAATACATCATAAGAATAAAATGTTAAATATCAATAAGAATGTTATAGGAAGAGTAAAATATCATGTAAATAAAAAATTAGTAAAAATGTTTTATTTTATATTTTTTCATATTATTATTATTGTTTTTAAAGGATTATTTTATTTTAATCAAAACAATTAAATTAAATAGGTTGTGATTGAAATCCTTTAATGTTACAAATAATAATTTTCAATAATGGTTTTTAAATTGTTTATTATTTTTATCATAAATTTAATTGATCAGTTTTAAAGGATTATTATAATAAAAATTTTCAATGTGAATTTGTTTATTAACATTAATTTAATTAGTAATTAATAAAAAATAATATTAAGAACACATAGTGTTTAAAAAGTAATTTTTCTATAAAAATAGTTTTCATTATATTTTGTCTTTATATTAACAGTTTACTTCCAAAATTTTAGAATTTATAATTGATAAAATGAACTTAATTTTTGAATTCATTATGTAAAAATTAACAAAGGGTGAATTTTTTTTATTTTTTTAATAGGTTTATTTTTTTGTGAATAATAAAAAATAAATTATTTGTACAAATTCCATAACATTTATGAAATCATCATGATATAAACATGAATCAAAATTTATGAAATATTTTATATGACCAAAAATATATTTATGCATTAAAATAATTAATTTGAAAATATTATGTTGAATTTAGGAACATATGATTAATATTTCGGAACATTTGTTAAATTTTATTCTAATAAAAAACTATAAAAAACTATTTTTGGGTCATTTCACTTTAATTAAGTTTTCAAAAGATTCCATTTGGTTTTGTATTAGTTTAAAAACAAAATAACCATATTTATTTTATTATAAAACAATAAATATCATGGGTATAGATTATAATCATAATATTTGTCCTAAATAAGTATTTTTTTCTTAAAAATAAATTCTTATAAAAATTGGTTTTATTGCGTTATGCATACTTATATTGAAGTTAATTTTTATCACCATTAGAAATTCAATTAAATAAAATGGATTTAATATTTTAAATCATCATAATAAATACTATGATATATTTTCAATTTAATTTTAAGTTATAAAAATAAATTACGATGGTAAAAATTAACCACCATGATAAAGGTTAAAATGCGTTAAAAGTTTTAAATTAATAGATGAAAGATAAAAATATGAGAAAATATAATTTATAAATGGGTGGATGATGGATTTAATAAACATAACATATCTTTAACTCAATAATTATCAGCTTTTTATCCACTTTCATTTATTATTAAATCCATTTTTATATTAAGAAATTAATACTTATAAAAATGATACCCCTATTACTTATAAAAATACCCTCCAACACCTCACTTATTCTAACACCATAATCCTTATAGATTGACTATAATCTAATAAAACCCATCCATAACCATATTTACCATGTCTTATAGGTTTTGGTATGACAAAATACTATAATAATCCTTAAGGACTAGTCTAAAGGATGGTATCCAAAGGAGATGTAATTGTTTTAACATAGTTCTTTCAAGTTTAATTATTATTATACTCCTCCAAATTTTCTATAAACATCCTAAAAAATGAAATTATTATCATTATTTTACTAAAATTTCATTATGTGGATTTAATAACCATTATATAACTTATTTTCATCCATTCGAAAAATGAAAATGATGCTTGTGTTATTGTCAACTCACTGCCTCCATGGATGACACATTTAGTTTTTTTCAGCACCTTTCATGGATGGTTCTAAAAATGTATTTTATGAATAAAAATTATATTTATGACATTAATCATATCTTTTAAATATAAGTTATATATATTATTAATAATAATAATAATAAATGGTCATTGAAAACTTAACTGACTAAAAAAAGAAATCTGAGATACTTTTCTTAATTTGAATCTATTTTAGAAAAACTATTGAATTGTATATATTTTGTTATATTTTAATGATAAAAGAAATATACCCCTTAAATTATGGATAATATGAAATAATTTTATAATACCATTTACCATGATAAATTAACAAAAGAAATTATAGAGAAATTGAATGAACAATCCCAAGTGGCTGGTTTGTGAAAAAACTATACAGTAAATGAATTACATATGATAATAAATGGAACTAAAAAATTGAAATATAAATGAAAAAGGTTCTTAAACAAATTATTATCCAGTCATATTTTATTATATCTAAGGATAGAGTGCATCCAACTAAACACTAATCCAAGGTAATTGTTCTTGGTCTCAATTTCAATTCCTTGTGTCATGTTTCATATTATGCATCATGTTTCCATTTATATGGTGTTATTTTGATTCACCCATATTAATGTATTATACTATATTTATCATGTAATTCATGGGATCTAAAAATATAAATAAATACCTTACTTTTAATGAATTTTATTCAACTGTTATCAATGCCGCAAGGGTTTGTCATCTTGAAATTTCATTTTTTGTGGGTTGTTTTATATCATACACCTATTTCCTTTTATATAGTATATATTCTGCCTATTTAACATATTATATAATTATTATATATTTATAAATTATGTTAAATAAATTTATCTAAGATAAACATGATATAAATAATACATTAATCTCATGTTTTTTGTAATACATATCACAACCAGTTACACAACATAAGGACGTAGATGTTTAATGTATTTGAGATTAGCTGTATGGATAATTTAATTTTGAACACTTGTAAATGTATCTCTTTAATAATGTTCTTCTAGAACCATTCTATATAACTCATATGATATATTCATTCTCCTAATTAGGGTAATAGAAACCTTAGAAAGGGGTGAGCTTAGGTACTTGGTAAGGGAAAAATATTTCATAATGTGTCAGATCACAAACCTAAAGAAGAACTTGAGGAAGTCATAAAAATATAAATAAAAGATGTAAATACCTTATTTAATAACTATAAAATATTTTATATTAAAGTAAGATAATAAATATATCATTAAGAAAACATAAAAGTTATGAAATGGCTCAAAATACATATCATTAATCATAAAACATGTGAGCATGATATATGGGTGAAACATACCTTAAAAATAAGGTGCAATCATAAAATTGTTTCATTTCATGGAAATTAATCACAACATGAAAATGTGGTATAACTTGATAAAAAACTTGTAAATATGGAACAACCATAATCATTGGAAAACCTTTAAAAACAAACCCATTATCCCAATTCCCATGTGAAAAAATTCATCATATCCATGACTGAAAATGTGAGCAAATACGTCATGCCTAAACCTATGTGAAGAAACTTATTATGTCCATAATAGAATATATCATGAGATATAGGATTAAACCAATTCATTTAAGTGTGATATAGGTCCAAAACCATCATTATCCATACATATGTATGCCACTTAAAATCAATATAGAAATACCTTAATAAACCCATGAAAAAATAATGCATTTCTCAAACTTTACAAAAACATCACAAAATATGAACTCAAAAGATCATAGGATAAAAAAACATGATTTAAAAAAAAGGAATAATATCATAATAAAATATATAGTATGATTAAAACATCATTTCATGATAGATAAATATTGAAGAAAAAATGTAAGTGAAAATAAAAAAGTTTTCACAAAACCTTTCAAACATTGTTATATAAAATGAATTTAAGATTACATTAAAAAAAATTGTTTATAGGGAAATATAAGACTTTTGAAAAACATAATATAAATAGTCTCAAATAAAATATCCTTGAAAATAAATAATGGTTATAAAAAATTTGGATCTTAAGATAGAACTTTTTTATTTTAAATGGATAGAAAACCCTTTTCTTTAATATTATGAAATAAATTTAACCACTTCAAAAAAAGTATTAAACATTAATTTTTAATTTTTTTAAATATAATTATGCAAATTATAGAAAATAATATATATTATATTTCCAAAAATGGAGTCTAACATTGTTGGAAAGGAAAATATGGTCATGGATGAGGAGATTTATTGGTAAGAATGGGTGTTATTCTTATTAATTGTACACTTTTAGTTTGGAAAACATTTTATCAAAGAATTTTTTATTGATAACGATTATTTATTTCCTATAAAAAAGAAATACCAAATAAAATTTGGGAAGTTTAGGATCAAGGAAACCTTGAAAATCATATTCATGTAAGAAAGATTATGGCTCAATGAATCAGAAATTAGGTTGATCAAACCATTACCTTGAATCCTAACTTAGTTGATCACGATCTAAGACCATATATAATAAACATAACTATCTTAGTAATCCATTTAAAAAAATTTAAAAAGACATAAATTTTTATAAATTTCATTTATATGGATACCATTGAATTATATTAGAGTTGGGTATTCACAATAAGAATATGGAAAATGATAGAATGATTTTTCCAGTATAATGACTATATAAATGAGATTATAAAATAGATTAATGATAGAGAAAGATAGTATCTCATCAATAGGGAATCATTAGGATAGTAAAGGATTAGTCATGTACATGTGGAATCATAATCACATGGAAATAAAAAGGCTTATAACAAAGGAAGTTCTTGAATTGAAAAGAAGAGGGAGAAAATCAAGGAGTGATTTTGATAATATAAAGGCTCTACAAAAATTTTATAGAATGGGTTTAATGAGAGGAAAGGGATGTATATCATAAATAGGTAATTTTTTGGATAGTAATGAGTTGATTATGAATATATGAAATCATAATAAATTTAAAATCAAGGTGATTATCAAAAAATAAGTACTTGAATTTGAAGGATGAGAATCCTTACCATAATAAGTAGCTTCTTAAATCATGGGACGACTCTTTAGAACCTTAGTAACACATTAGGAGGAATTTAGATAGGTATAGGGAAGGTAAATTCATGATAAATTCCTTTTTAGTAGATATTTATGATATAATGGGTGGGGGTGAGCTCCTTTTATAGTTGTAAAAGAGGGGTTTTTTCGTGGAAAAAAAGTTAGGAAAGTTGAAAGAATATAATCAAATGGGATGTTAAGTGAGTTTGGTGAGTGTTAACACCCACCAGATGAGCATAAAAAAATCTACAAGGGAATAAATACCTGAATCATGGGTATTATTTTATATGAAAAACAAAAGAATCGAAGGTGGATGACTCTCATGGATCTTGTAACATTTATAAGGACACATAGTCACATGACCCTTAAAAGGCCATGTGAGCGGATCATGCACAGTGCATAATCTACTCTTGATCATGAAAGGAACCTTTAAAAAGCCTCCGTAATCTTGAAAAGGCACCCAAACAATCTCTGATTATCGTATAAAGGCTACCAGACAATATCTTCTGTTCATGGAAATTTCCAACTAACAGACACCTAAAAATCATCCAAAACCCCCTTGGAAATTAAAGGCATAGAAAGGTGGAAGCCTCTTGCGATGAAGAGTTACATTGATCTTTATGATATGTGATTATACGATCTGAAAGACCTCATGAATCCTCTAATGAAATGACCATCTTGTGGCATCAGATCATGCTGGCATGTCACCTTCATCCAACAAAGGGTCTCAGATATGTCCATTTGATTATGAGCTGCCCCTACTGATCCATAGACAAGAAGAGGTTCTATCTATAACAATGATCATGTATGACCGTAGGATCCATTATTGGTCACACGATGCATCGTAGATAACGAGAGTTATTGTTTTCAACAAAGTTTATAGGGATGTGTGAGATCTTCTATCTTGGTAGAATAAAGAAGGAAATAAAAAGGGGAATGGTGGAAGCTTCTTGAAAAGTGAGGATACACTGGAATTCACATGACAGGGATCATACACTCTTGATGATAACCATTTATCACATGATCCCACCCCCCTCCATAAGGAAACAAGATCTCGCAAGGTCCCTTAGACATGCAAGCCTTATCTCATAGGGGCTCCATTGACAAGTTTCCTTAGTCTCTCAAATAACCCTAGAAAATTCATCTTCAATCACACAAAAACCTCTCCAAGGGTGTCCCAATCTCGCAAAGACTCCTTGATATATCTTCCCAACTTGGTGAAGGCCATTTGAAATATCAATATGGTTAGGTGAAACCCCTTTTATTAGATAGGGTACAATAAAAATGGTGATGGAAGAATGTTCTCATGGTCGTTGAATATCATACGATGCCATGGAAGACCCATGAAAGAATCATGTGAATCGTGTGACAAAGAAATACCTCCACTGACTCCAGCTCATATTTTGAATATACGTATCATGAAAGGTGGATTATAACCTGGCTGGAAAGGCCTATAAATCCCTACCCATCAGCACATAAAAGGACATAAACAACTGACATCAACTATTTCATGGGAGCGAAAGAGTGGAATTATCATAGTATAAGATTGCATGATCGCAAGGTATTCTATAAGGTAAAATTTGGGTAATAACCTAAAGGATCATACAACATGAATATGTTATTCTCATGATCACTTCATAGATAACATGAAAGAATTATGCTATGTCAACCAGATTATGTGAAGGGGTTTCCAAATGTTGACTGGGTGATGTGAAACCTAATTAAAAATAATGCTTGAATTACCATGAGGAACATATGAAATAAAGACTAAAAAATGTGTAAGACTTATGCATAGATGAATACACTATCATGTAAATTAATCACACACTTCACATGAACCATCCAGATTATGAGATGGTGACAGGGTGTGTCACCCAGATCTCATGAAGCCCTTCGAGCATGCTAACCAAGTTTCAAAAATCCCTCATGACATGTCTTGTAGGCACCCTTTGTTCATGTCATCCAAGTCATATGATGACCCCCGAAAATTTCATCTAGTTAATGTGATGGAACTCAGACATGTCAACCAAGTATCACAAAGTTCTATGGACATATCAAGCGAGTCACATGACTATTCTAGGAAATATCATCTAGTCATGAGGAAACACCAAGGCATGTCTATATTGCTCATGTGACAACCTCCCAAACATGTCATCCAGGTCTTGTAAAGTCCTTCCATATTTCCACCCAGATCATGCGACGTCCTCCAGACATGTTATCCATAATCATGAAATGTATTCCAAACATTTCATCTAGATCATGAAATATCATCTAGACAAGTCAATTGGACAATGTGATTGTTTTTGGACATGTACATTAGGAAACTAGGGAATGTCCAGACATGTCAAACAGACAATCAGGACATGTCAGACAGAGACCTTGGGACATAATAACCTTTACCAGTGGGTATATTCAGAAATACCCCCAAATTGAACTATTATAACTATGATTCCGACTTTAACCAAGAGACATATGATAGATTCCTAAGGCTCGAGATAAAATGGAAATCCATATTAGTGTAAGTACGTCTATATAAAAAATGAACTACGAGAGCTCTGATTCGTACTATAACCAGGATACGTAGGATTCCTTCTTAATGTCCAAGCTCAAATGGGTATCCACCTCAGTGTAGGTCCTTCGATATCCCAACTAAACTATGAGAACTATGATTCATTCTATAACCGGGATACATAGTATTCCTTCATAAGGCTAAATATCAAATGGGCATCCACCTCAGTGTAAGTCCCTTCATATCTCAGATATTCTAACCCTTGAGACCTAATCTATCCCATGGGTTTATCATTCTTTCTTATCCATCAATGGACGGAGGAGTCAATTGAACTACAAAGATTCTAACTCCCGCTATAACCATGATACATAGGACAATTTCCTTAGTCTTGAGCCCCATATCAAACACCCCATAAGGGCCTCCCTAGTACATAAGTCCTACATCTATATGTAGTGAGAATGATCATTTTATTTCCCTTATTTCCCATGATAATCATAGATCATGTGGGATTAGGGATTCAAAATAATCAAATCATTCACATTATGATTTTCCCCTCACACACTACTACAAAAATGGGCAAGGGATCCGCTACACTTTTATCAGCGCTAAAAAAAGCACTGATAAAGGGGGGATTTATCAGCGCTTTTCCCGAGCGCATATAAATGTTAAGTTTCAAAAAAATTTTTTTATGAAAAATAATATTTTGTTATATAAGTATATTTATATTGATATAAATACAATATATATATTTTAAATATGTTATAGATACGTATAAATAGACTATTACATTTAATATATAAGAAATTTAGTGAAAATGACTTATAAAAAAATTAAAAAAATATTTTTGATTAATAATTTTCTAATTATTATGGAGTAATAGTAATTTAATAACAATTTAACGACTAAAAAAATAAATAAAAAATTAAAAAAAGATCCAAAATATGTTGAAAATGCAACTCAAACTTCAAACAGCCATGACTTTTGATCTCGGTGTCCATTTGAGCTCTACAACATATCAAATTGAAGCCTGCAATGAGATATACACGCTAGTGATTGAGACCAAGCCTCTATCACATTGTTCAATCCCAAAAAAAGGCCCATAAGGCCTCCAAAACTGAGTTTTTAGTCGGGATACCCCAATTTGTTAACATTCAAACAAGTATAACTTCTGATCCGGATGTCCGTTAGGCCTGTACCACATATCATATCGAAGATTGTTTCATTTTCTTCGACTTGACTGGTTTTGGCATTGAAAAACGATTCTATATTATAAGTTATGGTCATTTTAACATTCTATGGCTTTTCAAATACACATATATATGTATTTATTTGTAAATATATATTTGTCTGTATGGGTGTGTTTCTGTGTGTTGTATATATGTATATATGTATGTATTTATTTATTTACTTATAAACACAGATAAAAAACATATTTTTTCATAAATGTATTTAAAACTAATCTTATAAGTTATGGTCGTTTTAACATTCTATGGCTTTTCAAATACATATATATATGTATTTATTCGTAAATATATATGTGTCTGTGTGTGTGTGTGTCTACGTGTTGTATATATCTATGTATGTATGTATGTATTTATTTATTTATAAACACACATATAAAACATATTATTTCATAAATGTATTTAAAACTAATATTATAAGTATATATTAATATACAAATAAATATACGTATAAAAAATTATAAATAAAATATATATATAAATATATTAATATACAAATTAATATATATATACTAATATATGAATAAATATATTTATATTAATATGAATCTATATCAATATATGAATAAATATAACTATATATGTATAGATATATCATTAAATATAGAACAAAATGAAATGGATTAGTGGTAAAGGTGAAGTCGCAAAAGGGGGGAGGTCGCGGGTTCGAGTTCGGGTGGAAGCAAATGGGGTGCGTGCGTATGAGGATGCGTTGGAAGGGCAGTGCACGAGAGACCTTTTAGCACTAATAAAGGGGTGTCAAGCGCTGATAAAAGAACTCCCCCGCATTATTTAATTATTTAATTTTTTTAATTTTTTTGACCTTTATGAGCACTTTTTAAAAGTGCTGATAAAGGGGTATTTTATCAGCGCAGATAAAAGCGGCCTTTATCAGTGCTTTTCAGAGCGCTGATAAAAGGGACCCCCCTATATTAGCGCTGAGCTTTAAATCGCTTTTTAGTGCTATTAAAGCCCATTTTGAGTGCTGATATAGGCCATTTTTATAGTAGTGATAGGTAAACCTTAGTGGATAATCCCCATTCAACATCATGATATGAATGCCCCTATATAGAAGCATCCACCTCAGGGAAAGTCCTAATAGAACATCGAACTATGATGAATCTGATTCTTGTCATAAGTAGGATATATAGGACACCTTCCTATGGATCAAGCTCAATATCTGGTGAAAAAGTGCCATAATATATGTACTTTTTACATGATATTAAATTGTGCAGTTTCAATGAACTATGTGGGGTTTGATTCTTGTTATAAATAGAATACATAGGATGAATCATAGTGGTTAAATCCCATCCTTGCCATATTATTCCCTCTATGAACGTAAGTAAACTATAGAGTTTCTAGTCATATGGATTCAAAATATAAGCAACTAACCATTGATAAGAAATAATAGAAATGGGAGAAAAAACATGGATACATACATATAGAACCATTAATAGAACCCCCATTTATGGATAAAAGGATTCAACCCATGATCATTTTGTTAAGGTAACCAGTTCCGTATCAGGATTAGGAAGAGATTCATGAACATATATTAAATCTATAAGAGAGTATGGAATTAGGTAATAATTCCCCCAAAATGGTGTGATGATCCCGACCTACCATCATCTTGATTAATATGAGTTCCTAAGTACCATCGATTATGAAACCCCAAATGACCACCTACCTTTAGAAAGAAGGTCCGTAATCAGTTATGGATGTGGGAACCATTGGGAGTCTCAATGTAGGATTATGAAATGGTAAAAATGATTTGAATTATTTTATACACATTAAAACCCCCACAATCAACCATTAGGTAAAATCAACCATGTTATTCCATGAAACAAAAAAGGTAAACCTGACATAAAACATTTAACTATGGAATCTTATTCATAATGGATAGACTACCCCATTATCATCTGACCATTTTATTCCTATTAAGTATGTGATATTTACAATAGGTAAAAATGGTGAACCTGACATGAAACATTTAACTATGGAATCTTCTTCATGGGTTAAAAAGAATAGACTCCCTAGTTATCATCTCACCATTTTTTTTTGCTATCAAGCATGTGATATTTCCAAGATATAAAAATGGTGAACCCAAAATGAATATCTAAAATGAAAAAAGTGATCAGTTGACAAAATGTAATGAATATTATCATGAAATAAGTCTACACTCACTGTGAAAAGTCCACATGAGTAGGATGGATGGACTAGGAATAAAAAAAGGACAACTATTTTTACCTAGGAATATCTGATTGAGAATGTATCATACTTGTGATGATACAATGATCAGTGACATTGTTCCTAGTTGTATCCATGAATGCAGATAATGATCTCACAAATAACACATGACCTATGATTATGTCTTCATCCAGTGATCATTATGGAAAATTAGCGATGGCTGGAAATCCTGTGGGTTGAAGAATAAACTTACCCACCAGAAAACTTCAGCATTGGGTGGAGAATGAAATAGTCTAGAAATACCAGCAACATGGTACAATATCAACCCTCAAGGATTCATGCAAGGGTTTCCAATCAATGAAAACCAACACATTCATATCATCCAAATAAATTTATAATAAATCCATTGGTGCTTGTAGTAACTTCTAATCAGTTCAGAAGCCTATACTCAGAGTGTGATAATAACAACCTTCAGTATATAATAAAGGTGGATCAAGGAGCCAACTATGACTCCCTTTTGGTTCAAGAGCCACCAAGGAGGGATCTTGTTGACCAAAATCACCAGCTCCATACCAATAGTTCCCCTCAGTCACCTGTTGAGTGCACCACCCAATGTATTTTCTACTTTGACACTCATGAACAAGAATCAAGGAAGTCACATAGAGTGTGGAGATAATTGGATAAATGGGAGTGATATTATATCCTTACCTTTACTGATGAAGCCCGCCAATATATTCTGTTTGTATCCAGCAATCAGGATCATATCTCTTCTCACTCAGATTAAGTATGCCAACATATTCCTACAGAAAGCACGGGGGAGGTGCATATCCCTACCCCCATGCATAAAGCCCATCGACATATTCATATGGAATAAGAATGAAATGATTGAGATTATATCCCATGTTCAATTGAATATATATTCCAGTACATATTGGAGACAAAATGTGTAGGCATAAATTCCTACACACACTTTGATAAAATATCACTACATTCTAGTGAAAACTTAAGAACTGTACCATAATATTTCAGAAATGGTACATATATAGAGACAAACATATATTCCTATACCTATAGGTGGGGTATAACAACACTCTAATCAGTATGAACAAGTGGTTTCTTCAGAGAAAGAAGAAATTCTTACTCCAGTTTAGGAGGATTATTGACATATTCTTATAAATTATGAGGCAACACACCAGGATTGTATTCTCATCCCAATTAGGGCTCCCCAAGTGGGAGTGATACATGTGGTGGGACATGTGAAAATTCCTACTAAAAATGTCCAGCAACATACTCAAAAGGAACCATTCCAAGCTCATATCCTTGTTCCAACTGGGGATCACTAAGTGACTACAGAACATACCATGGGATAGGGTCATATTCATATAAAAAATGATTGGTGGAATACTCTAAAGGAATATGATTTAGCTCATATGATTTCTCCAACTAGGATATACTAGTGAAAGAGGCATATACCTCAGGGTAGGCTAATATTCATAAAATTGAATCTACTGGCATATTCCAATAACTCACAAAATCCAGTATCATATACCTACTTCTTCCATAAACAACTGCACCATCATCCTTCAGAGGTTATATAGGAGGAGGATCATATCTGTTGTACCATTATGAAGGTCCATAGACATATTCTGATGGGTAATTCATATTTGAACTGGGATCATATTCCCTCTTTGTATAGGGTTGACTAACATATTTCAGTAACCACTCACAGGTAGTCTCATATTCTTATCGATAATATAGAATATCATCGGAATACTCTAGAATCTTCGTAGCAGTGGGCTCATATTCCCATATTACTTGATAGTTATAAACATATTATAGAAACTGTCATCCGACAAGCTAATATCCTTTTTAAATCCCAAAAGACAGGTTGGTATATTCTATCCATGGCACAAAATGAGGCTAATATCCCTAATATTCTCAATTCCAGTGTCATTGAGGCTATTTGAGACACATTATCAACATGTCAAGGGTTCATTGAATCCTTATCCAAAGCATAATTTTATTATTACCTTCATATTCCTCCTCATGGTGGTGTAGAGATAGATCACAGGGACCCTACTCCTAAAATCCGCATGGTCAACCCCCCATAGGTGTATCTCTCTCATACAAGGAAATCATCCCCTTTACCAGAAACCTTCATATAGAGGGGTGATCAAAACATCAACATGTTTTTATAGAGAGGTACTCAAAACACAAGGGTAAATCATATACAATTCCCCATAAACTACCAAAAACACTTTACCAAGGCCAGCAAGTAACCTCACGAAGCTACTTCTGTGGTCTGTCTAGGTGGAGGCATGTAAGTCTAATGAAGAGGAATATAAAATTGACATATGGTGTGAGTTATCTATAAATAAACATCCAACCATACTCTAGAACCTAATCACTTCTAACTATGAGATTCTTTATGATATAGAGAAGTATTTCATGGCTTATCTACACAAAAATGTGGGAACTCCTCAAAAATTAAAGGATAGACACCTCCCTTATCCAGGATATGAGGGGAACCTTCATAACATCAATATACTCTGTTGTTAGCTAGTCCTTCCCACTATCTATATTTTCTGAGACTAGAAACTGGAAAAGAACAATGAAAATATATAATAAAATTTCCACCATTGCATCACAAATCTTCAGAAACTGATTGTCGAATCCATATCATGTATCTATATTCGAGGATGGGGAATTTATGGAGCATTAAACTTCACCACCCACCAAGAATAATAGAACTCCATAGATACAACATCCTATAATTTCATATCCTCTAATGATATCAGGGTATCGGGTGACACACGATTTAATTGGTCGCTACAACATAATACCCCTACCTTAACAATGTCAATACATCATGAAAAAGGGTATAGGATTGCCAATAGATCTTTTAATTGGTCCTATCTAGGAAATAGGAAAGTATTTAAAACACAGAAGATAAATTTTCAGTCAACCAAACAAATTCCCATAGTAAATGACTCTCATAACGGGATTCCATTACACCCAGATCATACACAATCAAAATTGTGAAAAATAAAATAGGTTTCAATAAAATCTATCATAGGAAAAGTCCATGAGTGAACCTAGCCCTCCAGGATGGGGGAATATTTATCACCACCTCCACCTTGTGTGTCATCAATCCCTGAGAGGATTCAAGACATATTTAAAGTAGCTACAAATCAACCCCATACCATAGGAATGAGAGTATTTTTATCTCAATATCCATCACCAGGTTCAACACACCATAAGAAGGTCCTAGAGAAATCAAAGTCAGTTCTAGGTTAACCCTATATTACTGGACTAGGGGAATTTATATATAAATTCTCATATCAAGAATCATTAACTCATCGACATGAATTATCAGATCCTCAAATATAGGATCAAAAAATCCAAATGGTGGGCTTGAATAGTCTCCATTCCATAAGGCTGGGGGAATTTTCATTATTATCATCAAAATGAAGGGAAGAAGTCTTCTCTGGGTTGAGAGGTAAACATTGAAGGTCGACATCACATCCCTACCCCCACTACAAGACAAAAATTTTCTATATATGAATCATTCAACAGATGCGACCAGAAACTCCCTTAAGGTAACTATTAAAAGAATGGGATGAGAGGAGTGTATAGAAAATACAATAAAACCTCATAGGGGTCATAATCCAAAATGGTCTAATATGGATAGGGGACATAAAAAACAACCCCAATGCAGGCAGTGTAGAATCACCCAGTTGAATCTAGAGTAATGGGACAACTAACATTTCCCAATACACCTCAGTGAATTTAATCACCATTAACACCACAAATAATGTGGTTTGAGATGAAAATGTATAGGGAAACATTATAGAAAGCATACCTTGAGAGGAAGGTGATCTGGATTCATCAACTGAGGCTGTGCATACGCAGAATCAAAGGAGAATCCTAAACCCACAACCTTTGAATATTGAGCTACCATCTCTACTATGGAACACTACAAAATATAAAGGGAATGGTGTGTATAAATCCCAATCACCACCCAAAATATCTAAAATTTATTTTACAGGGGATCAAATGGAACAATATGATAGTGAGATTCAAAATCACAAAAAAATTCAAAGAAGAGATACTCATGGGAAACCTTATCATTGGGTATTATCTTTAGATAGAGATGAAAATGCCTCCTCCCACATATCAATAAAGAGTCGATCCACCCGTGTAATGACCCCTACCCCAGTAGCTTAGAGTCAATGCCTTAATTTATTACATTCTCGTAGATACAATATTTGAATCCCAAAGGATTGATAAGTTTTATAGTTTTGGAAACAAGATTATATACACGAATCTTATGTTACAATTGAAAATATAAAATACAATATAGTTAATCCTTTGATAACACCATTATTCTACTCACTTAACCCTAAATTTAAATCATAATATACATCTTGGTTTCTGGGGGAAAATAAAACATAATAAAGGGGTGGGCATAGATGCTCAGTGAGGGTAATCAATATAGCAGAATCTATCATAAATAAACATAAACAATAAGGCAAGTTGAATAACTAAAAACACATTCCATTAAAAGATAATATTGAGAATAATATGGAAATAATAAAAGATTATTAAATAAATGCATATAAATAATCACATGATAATGATACTTAACAATGTATATTCTACTAGTCGAATAATCACACAGATTATTAATAATTAGTCTCAAAATGAGGGAATTCATAATGCAGGACATCTAACACATACCATCAAGGCCCTATCCAAGAAGTATATATAATGATGATTAATATAAATTTTATTATTTATAACTAAATATTATTTAAGTTACATTGAGATTAAATTTAAATAATAAATATACTTTTAATATAACAAAATTTACATTTTTATAAAAATCCGTATTTTCACTATCCACAAGAAAATAAATATTTTCAGAAAAAATACCAAAAATTCACTGTAAGATTATTTTGAAATTAGAATTTTAAAACTGAATTTTATTTTTTTCAATATAATTTATAAAAGTGTCAAAATTTATTTTTAAATTAGGTTCTCCATTAAAATGTGGTAAAACTGCCGTTAGAAAAGTATATCAATTTTATGAATAATATTGAGTTTATTTTTATTTTATAAATATAAAAATTATTTGTATGAAGGTAAAAATATTTCATTCAAAATATAATAAATAAATTTCATATTATGGTTAATACTATTCATTACATTCTATTTAACAACTAGGTTAGAATGATCCCATAATAATATTTCATTTTTCACAAGATATCGAAGAGATTAAATTTAAAAAGAGACATACCATAAAATCTTGGGGTTTTATATTATCATATCCTTAAATAAAATTTTTCCTCGAAATTTGAAATTTACATACAAAAATTAAAGGTTTATACTTGAAAATTACTTTTTGGAAATCCCACATCATAAAAATGGGTTTATAAAACATCCACTTAAAAAGAGGTAAAGAGAGATGTGAAGGTCACCACAAAACTAGGATTCCAAAATTAGAGATCATTTGTAAAAATATGGACATGGAAGAGAAATATAAGCATCATGTTCTGATGGATAGTGATAGAAATCATAGTCATCAGTATGGAATCCAGCCTTTTTATTACATAACTTTTCATTACATTTTAAAATTAGAGGATCTTTACAGTCTAGTGTCTTGGAAATCAGGAACAAAATAAATGAGAAAAACATAAAACATTATTCTAAACCACTCGAAAGGCTTTATCATAGGTTAATCATATGTACAATTACTGCATCTCATATCCTGGAGACATACATCAAAGGAAAGTGTGAGAAGAAGGCTCAGTAAGGAAAACAAGTGAAACAATTGACATGTGATCTTGAACAATATTAATAAGAACATGATAAAAGTCATAAAGGCATGAGCAATGGAAGAATAGTAATATCATAATAAAAATAACTTGAATAATAACTTCAATATGTGTATAAAATATTTCTTTTAGACATTCATGAACATATTACCAAGTTTTATCCCCGAGGTGTCATAAAAATTACCAAGGTTATTCACCAAGGTATCGTGAAGCTTGTCATCTTTATAGATTAAATTCTTTACCCAATGCATTGGAGAATTATCAAGGAATACACTTAATATGTCTTTATTTTCATGTGATACACATATATCATACTAATAAATTTCATAAATAACCCATAGATAATAAAATAAATGGGTTTCATTTTAAAATCGTGACGTTTTAAAAGTTCTTAAAAACTTGATCATTAAGTCATTTATAACCCATGGAAGGGGAGTGAGGGTTATATGTATGTAAATTCCAGAATCAAATATATCAATTTAATTTATTGATTAATACCCCTAGATATGAAAATATAATTGGGTATTCATATAAATAATATAAGAGAATTTCATGAGAAAAAGAGAGATTTTGAAATGAAAATTCTACAGCATAACGACTATATAACATGGTTTTAGAAAACATTGAGAAGAGAGGGAGTAAGATTCATCCACTCATAAATAAATAATAATATAGTATGGGTATATAATAAAAACAAATAAGATCATGGTATGGATATTTGAAAGAAATACCATGTGAAAATGAAACTCTAAGGAAAAGAGAAGATGCAATTTCTTTTACAAAACTTTCGACAGCCTAACAACATCACTTATAAATTCAGAAAAATAAATTGATGAGAGTGTAAAGGGTATCTAATAATTTGGAAATGAAGTGTAAAGTTGTAAAGATATATAAGAACAGTCCACCTCATAATAAAATGGAACTATAAGACATAACATAAAGGAAGTCATGACTTAAAAGAGGAGGTTGAAAGGTTCCCTTACCTTGAAGAGTAACTTCAAAAGCTTGAAGGTTGGGACCTTGGGAGACTTGAGGGAACCTTGGGATGACTCCTTGTGAGGTAAGGAGACCATAAATTCGTTGAGGAGTATTTTTGAATGAAATTAATGAGGTAAATGACTTGGTATTTATAGGAAAAGTGAGGGAATAAATTATTAATTTCCAAGGGACACCTCATCGGTGGTATTTGCAAAACCAGGGGCTTTCCCCTGGTATTTTCCCATGGTATTTTCCAATTAGTATAACTCATATCATATCTCACTATGAATATGTTGACCAAAAATCTTTCATCCTTATTACATCATTAATGATGTCATTAAACACTCGAAACTCAAAACTGAATTTTTACTATTCACTGAAAATTCAACTGTTTCAGAAAAATCCAAAAACTTCACCCTAACCTAATTTAGATGCTATAAATTCAAAAATTATCTCCATTTTATGAAAATAAGTTTCTAAATATTTTTAATTTAATTTTTAATTAAAATCATTATTTTTTCCAAAAATACAACTTTAAAACTATAACTCATTTTGTAACACCTTAAGAAAGTAATCAAGGTCCAATAAAATTATCATATAACCATAATACAATAAATTAACAATGTATGATTAAAATTTATGAAAATAAATTTCCATTTTAAATTATTAAATTAATTATAAAATTTTAAATAAAATATTTATGACATACAAACAAATACCAAAACTTAAACTATGATCGTTTTTTCACTTTTAATATGTCTAAAATGTTTTTATACATTAATGGGTGATGTTTCTATTGTTTTGGTCAATTTACTATTAATTACTATTCCTTACTATTTATATGGGTACGTTACTATTCATACTTTACAATTCACTAAAAATAAAATTGATCTTATTGGACTCTAAATTTCCCACTAATCACAACTGTAGAAGACCATTTTTTGAAAATCATTACACATTATTAATTATATAAATAATACAAAAATATTTTAAAATACCTCTTTTCCCCTAAATTCATTAATAATATACATCCTATATTTATCTGGACATTTGAAATTCACAAACTTTACTATAATAAGAAATAAAAATTTTAATTATATAGAAGAATTACACAAAATAGCTAATATCTCATTACATATCCTCTTATAACACTAGAATAGGACCTAAGTGTAAGGTGTGCTATGGTGATATAATCTTGGGGAGGCTCAGACAACATTTCCCGAGTGGTGATTTATATCAGCTTGAACTTCTCCCTTAGGCGATTAAGTTCAAGCTTCACATGTAGAAGTTCGACTTGGGATTGGTCTAGAGCAAAGACCAGTGATGCTACCTCCTTCCCAAGCTCCGACAGATGGGATTCATATGGCTCGAATCTACTAGATGATTCCATCGACTCTTATTTATGTATTAATTAACCAAGATCATATGAATCTATAAACAATAATTGTAAAAATAACAATTTAGTTTCCAATGGTCATATTGACCAATGGCCATATAACATTCGAAACCCAACAATATCATTTAATTATACTCAATTAATTAATTAAAGGATATAGTTTTCTTGAGTATAAAATAAAATAACACACAAATTTATAAAATAAATATTATTAAAAAGTTTGGGTCGTTACATTCTTCCCCCCTTAAGAAATTTCATCCTTGAAATTTTAACTCGTACCCTAAGAATAGAAAAGGTGTGGGTACTTCTGCCTCATATACTCATCTGGATCCCACTTGCCTTCTGCACATTTATGATTCCTCCACAACACCTTAACAAGGTGGGTAGTCTTGTTGTGTATAACCTTGTCTCAATGATCCAAGATCTCCACCAGTTGCTCCTCATAAGAGAGGTCATGTTCCAATTGTACCACCTCTATATTTAGTACATGTAAAGGGCCATGTATATACTTTATCAAGAGGGATACGTGGAAGACATCATGAACTTGTGATAGATTTGGAGGAAGTGAAAGTCGATAGGACACTTCTCCCACACAATCAATGATTTAATAGGGGACAATGTACCTAGGACTGAGCTTCCCCTTTTTTTCCAAACCTCATGAATCTCTTCCAAGGTGAAATCCAAAGAAAGACTTTGTCACCAACTTCAAACTCCAAGTCCCTTCAATGGTTGTCGGCATATCTCTTTTGACGACTCTGAGCAGCCTTAATGTGTTTCTAGATGACATGGAACTTTTCTGTCATCTCTTACACAAGATAAGGCCCAAGAAGCTCTCTCTCTCTAGCTTCATCCCAACAAGTAGGTGTTCTACATCACTTTCCATATAGAGCTTCATAGGGTGCCATTTGAATGCTCGAGTGGAAGCTGTTGTTGTAAGAGAACTCAACTAAAGGGATATGTTGATCTCATCCACCTTTAAATTCCATTTAGAATGTTCTCAGCATGTCCTCAAGTGTTTGAATAGTTCTTTCAGATTGGCCATCAGTTTGGGGGTGATAGGACATACTGAAATTCAATTCAGTGATCAGAGATTGTTGAAGACTTCTCCAGAATTTTGATGTGAACCTTGGATCACGATTAGATATGATAGAAAGTGGAACTCCATGCAACCTTACCACTTCCTTCATGTGAATACTGGAAAGTTGATCAAGAGAGAAATCTTTCTGAATGGAGATAAAATGGGCAGTCTTAGTGAGATGGTCCACAATAACCCATATCTCATTGTTTCCTTTGGAAGTTCTTGGGAGACCGGTGAAAAAGTCCATAGTGATATTTTCCCACTTCCATGATGCTATGATTAGTGGTAGCAATACCCCTTTAGAAAGTTGTCGCTCCGCCTTCACTTGATGACATACCAGGCACGTTGATGTGTAGTCAGCAATCTACCTTTTCATATTATCCCACCAATAATGATCACAAAGGTCCCTATACATTTTCATGCTACCAGGATATATAGAGAAAATAGAGCTATGAGCTTCATCCAACTGCTCCTTCTTTATTTCTGGAATAGATTGAACACATAGTCTTGTACAGAATTTTAGTACACCTTCTTGATCAAAATTGAACTCAAGAAACTTCCCATCCTTCATGGCCTCAAAGTTATTCTATAACAAAGGATCATCAATATGATATTTCTTGATCTTCTCTAGTAACGATGGTTGAGAAACCATTTGGGTTAGGGTTGATGATGTCCCTTCCCTTATAATTCACATGTCCAGTTTTAATAGGTCATTGATCAAAGGATCTCTTTGAATCCTCATCATATAAAGAACAACTGGGTCTTTCTTGCTTAATGCATCAGCGACGTTGTTTGCTCTTCCAGGATGATAATGAATTGAGCAGTCATAGTCTTTGAGAAGTTCCAACCATCTCCTTTGTCTCATGTTCAATTCTTTTTTTTTTGTGAAAATATACTTTAAACTTTGATGGTCTGTGTATATATCACATTTCTCCCCATAAAGATAGTACCTCCATATATTTAGAGAAAAAACAACCGGAGCCAGCTCTAGATCATGTGTAGGATAGTTCTGTTCATGAGTCTTCAACTGTTGAGATGCATAAGCAATGACCTTGTCATTTTACACGAAGATGAACCCAATACCTTTCAGATATGCATCACTAAAAATAAATAATCCTTCTCCACTTGAGGGTAGAGTTAACATGGGTGCAGTAACCAATCTCTTCTTCATCTCTTAGAAACTTTCCTCACAATCCTTTGTCCAAATTAACTTGAATCCTTTTAAAGTTAACTTGGTTAATGGATTATAAAGGTGTGAAAAGTTTTTCACAAACCTCCTATAATATCCTGCTAATTCAAGAAAACTATAAATCTTAGTTATTGTTGTAGGCTGAGGCCACTCCTCTACAACTTTTGTCTTTGGAGGGTCAACAGTGATTCCTTCATTGTTAGTAATGTTCCCCAAGAAAGAAACTTGTTCTAACCATAATTCACCTTTATCGAACTTTCCAAAATCCTCTCCTTCCGTAGAGTTTGCAAAATAACCCTTAGATGATCCTCATGCTCCTCATGACATTTGAAATATATCAGAATATAATCAATAAAAAATACCACAAAGTTATAAAGGTAGTATTTAAAGACTCTATTCATCAAATCTATAAAAATAGCAGGTGCATTATTCAGTCCAAAAGAAAAACAAACAAATGCATAATGCCCATATCTTGACCGGAAGGCAGTTTTTGGAATATATTCTTTCTTCACCCTAAATTTATGATAACTAGATCGAAGATCATTCTTAGAGAAGAATTGACCCCATGAAGTTGGTTAAATAAGTCATCAATTCTTGGAAGTGGGTATTTTTTCTTTACTATGATCCTATTCAGTTATCTATAATCAATGCATAGCCACATCGATCCATCCTTCTTCTTCACAAAGCGAAAAGGTGCTCCCCAAGGATACACACTAGGTCTGATAAACTCCTTCTCCAAAAGATCTTGGAGTTGTTTCTTTAATTCCTCCAACACCAGATTTTCCTTTCTATATGGGGTCTCTGATATTGGATGAGATCCAGGTATGAGTTCAATAGATAACTCTACCTTTCTTTCTGGTGGAGGTTCAGGAAACTCATCAGGAAATACGTCAAGGTATTCCTAGATTATGGGGACATTTTCTATCCTCAAACTATCATTTCTTTCTTCTCCTTCACCGATAAATTCCATAAAGAAGGATATAGGAGGTTTTTCTAGACAAATATCAGGTTGAGATATCTCTCCTTGGAAGATAACTGTAGGTTTCCCATTCAAGACTACTGAGATTTCCTTACTTCTTCATTTGATCTTAGCATTATACTTTGAGATCCAATCCATCCCTAGTATAATATCGAATTATAGCATGGGAATGACTACAAGATTTGAGATAATATTGTGCTCACCAAAGTAAATACTAGAGTTTCTAAATACTGATGAGGCGTAGATAATCCCACCAGGAGTCTTGACTGATAACTCTACTTTTAGCAAGTCAGGGGTTGATTCTAAATTCTTTGCAAACTTGGAGGAAATAAAGGAATGCGTAGAACCAGAATAAAAAAAAGTACTTGATAGCTTTGAGAGAACAACAAGAGTACCTGCTACCACATCATTTGGAGCTTCAACTTCAGCTGTCGGGATAGAAAAAACACGACCTTGCTCCCTTGGACTTTGCTGAGGCTGATGGTGGTTCCCCTCCAATGCCCTCAGATTTGGACAGTGATTGGAAAAGTGAAAAAGTTTTCCACACTTAAAGAACTGGATATTAGGTAGGGCCTTCGCCATCTTCCCCTTGTTGTTAGTGTTTGGAAGTTGAGGTTTCATCTAACTACAAAAATTCCTCACAATATAGACATCTCTTCCACACTTGTAGCATTTACCGCTCCCGAGTAGGTAGTTCCCCGAATGCTTCTTCCCACATTTATTACATGTGGGAAGTTACAATTTCTTTCCTCCTCTTCCCTGATCAAAGGTCCTCCATAAGATGGGCTCCATCGATCTCTTTTTATTGTTTGATTTATGAGACCACTGCCTCTCACCGAACTCCAGTTCGGCTTTCATTGCACTCCGTACGATCTCCTCATTGCTGTCATAGTCTTGGTTGGAATGATTCGTCGGTATATGAGGTCTCATTCCACTGAAGAATCAATCAAACATACCATTAGGATCCACGAAAAATCTTTAGGTACAACGGGAAAGTCTTGTAAAGTTCATCTCGTATCCTCCCATAGATTCATTCTCCTTATGCTTCAGCTCAAGAAACTCCTTCTATATTCTTGTTCTCATGGAACGAGGGAAATAATTACTAAAGAAGATCCCTATGAACTCTTCCCACTCTATAACTTCAACCTCCACTCTTTGCCTCATGTTTTTAATCAGTTCCCACCACTGATCACCTTCTCCCTCTAAGCGATAGACCGCTAGGGTGACCTTCTCTTTCTCTGAACAGCGGAGCATAGAAAAGATCTTCTCTATAGAGATGATCCACTGTACAACAATCAATGGGTATGTTGATCCACTAAAGGTTGGTGGTCGTTGATGCATAAAGGACTCAACCGAATGTTTTTCCCTTCGTGGTGAGATCAGTATCTCAGCTTTATTCAAGTTATTTCCCATAACTTGAGTTAGTTGGTTCATCATTCACATGAATGTTTCCATTCCGACTTCCATCGGAGGGCCGTCAGCGCATGGTCCATTACGGTCACCATTTTCATGGTTCCTCCTATTTCCCGTTATTTCTATAAGAATAAAACCTTTGTGAGAAACTTATTTTATTTATGAATCTTTTAAAAATAAAGGATTTTATGTCTTAAAAATTCTTTAAAAAATTACATTTCTCTATAAATCCTTCATAATGATTCATAAAAATCTTATGATTAACCAAACATATACCCCAGGAGTGTCATAACCAAGAGTGAAATAAGGCCTATTGTCATGTACCGGGATACACTAGGTCAAGCCCAAAACTCATTGTCGGAGTTTTCACTCAGGTACCTCTGTGCCAGAGCCGCCTCTACCTTCTCGTATCCAGACAGGGATGTATTTTCTTGATAAACCACTTACTCAATACTCACCAAAATACCAAAAAGTTTTCCTATATTTAAAACTTTGTATAGGATTATTCCTAAATTTTTCATAGCCTAATTTCTATAAATAACTAAACTATCCTTTGATACCAACTATGACATCCCACCTTTTTATTACATTACTTTTCATTACATTTTACAAACAGAGGATCTTTAAAGTCTAGTGTCTTGGAAATCAGGAACATAATACATGAAAACAACAAAAAAAATTCTTCTAAACCACTCCTAAGGCTTCATAATAGGTTCATCCTATGTACAATTACTTCAACTCATATACTTTAGACATACATCAAAGGAGAGGTTGAGCAGAAGGCTTAGTAAGGAAAACAAGTGAAATATTTGACATGTGATCTTGAGCAATATTAATAAGAACATGATAAAAGTCATAAAGGCATGAGAAATGGAAGAATTGGAATATCATAATAAAAACAACATGAATCATAACTTGAATATGTGGCTAAAAAATTTCATTTAGACATTCATGAACATATCACCAAGGTTTATCCCCGAGGTTTCATAAAAATTACCAAGGTTATTCACCAAGGTATCGTGAAACTTGTCATATCTAGAGATTAAATTATTTACCCAATGCATTGGAGTGATATCAGGGTGTACCCTTAATATGTATTTATTTTCATTTGACCCACATAGATCATAATAAAAAATTTCATAAATAACCCATAGAGAATAAAATAAATGAGCTTCATTTTAAAACCATGACATTTTAAAAGTTATTAAAAACTTGATCATTAAGTCATTTATAATGCATGGAAAGGGAGTGAGAGTTATATGTTTGTCAATTATAGAATAAAAATATATCAATTTAATTTATTGATGAATACCCCTATATATGAAAATAGAATTGGGTATTCACATAAATAATACAATAGAATTTCTTGAGAAAAAGAGAGAGATTTTGAGACAAACATTCTGTAGCATAACGACTATATAACATGGTTTTAGAAAACATTGAAAAGAGAGGGGACAAGAGTCACCCACTCATAAATAACTCATAACATAATATGGGTATAGAATAAAAAGAAATAAGATCCTATTATTTAGATTTTAAGGAAATACCATTTGGAAATGAAACTCAAAGGAAAAGAGAAGATGCGATTTCTTTTACAAATATTTCGGTAGCCTAACGATGTCAATTAAAAATTCAGAAAAATAAATTGATGATATTGGAAAGGGTATCTAATCATTCTGAAATGAAATGTACAGTATTAAAGTTATAGAATAACAAGCCCCGTCATAATAAAATGGAACTATAAGACATAACATAAAGGAAGTCATGACTTAAAAGAGGAGGGTGAAAGGTTCCCTTACCTTGAAGAGTAACTTTGAAATCTTGAAGGTTGGGACATTGGGAGGCTTGAGGGAACATTGGGAGGACTCTTTGGGAGGTAAGGAGACCAGAACATCATTGAGAAGGATTTTGGAATTAAATTAATGAGGGAAATGGCTTGGTATTTATAGGAAAAGAGAGGGAATAAATTATTAATTTCCAAGGGACACCTCATCGGTGGTATTTGCAAAACCATGGGCTTGAACGTGGTATTTTCCCATGGTATTGGCCTCTTGGGACACCTCATAAAATATCTCTATATTAATAAGTCGACCAGAAATCTTACATCATTATTACATCATTAATGATGTCATTAAACACCCGAAACTCAAAACTGTATTTTTACTATTCACCTAAAATTCATCTGTTTCAGAAAAACCCCAAAAATTCACCCTAAACTAATATCAATGCTCTGAATTAAAAAATGAACTCGATTTTACGAAAATAATTTTCTAAATATTTTTAATTTAATTTTTAAATAAAATCATTATTTATTCCAAAAATACAACTTTAAAACTATAACTCATTTTGTAACACCTTAAGAAACTAATCAATGTCCCATAAAATTATCATATAACCATAAGAAAATAAAGTAAAAATTTATGATTAAATTTTATGAAAATACATTTCCATTTTAAATTATTAAATTAATTAGAAAATTTTAAATAAAATATTTATGACATACAAAAAAATACCAAAACTTAAACTATGATCATTTTTTCAATTTTAAGATGTCTAAAATGTTTTTATACATTCATGGGTGAAGTTTCTATTTTTTTGGTTGATTTACTATTCAGTACTATTCAGTACTATTCATACTGGTATATTACTATTCATACTTTACGATTCACTAAAAATCAAGTTGATCTTACTAGACTCTAAATTTCATACTTATCACAACTGTAGAACACCATTTTTTGAAAATCATTTCAAATTATTAATTATTTAAAGAATAAAAAAATATTTTAAAATACCCCTTTTTTTCCTAAATTCATCAATAATATACATCCTTTATTTATCCGGACATTTGAAATTCACAAACTTTACCATAATAAGAAATAAAAATTTAAATTATATAAAAGGATTACACAAAGTAGCTATGGTCTCGTTAAATAGCCACTTATAACACCAGCATAGGACCTAATATTAAGGTGTGCTATGGTGATAGAATCTTGGGGTGGCTCAGACAACATTGCCCGAGTAGTGATTTCTATCAACTTAAACTTCTCCCTTAGGCGATTACGTTCAAGCCTCACATGTTGAAGTTCAGATTGAGCTTGGTCCAGAGCAAATCCCAGGGATGCTACCTCCTTCCCAAGCTCCGACAGATGGGCTTCATATGGACCGAGTCAACTAGATGATGCCATTAACTCTTCTTTCTGTATTAATTAACCAAGACCATTTGAATTTATAAACAATAATTGTAACGTTAATAATTTAGTTTCAAATGGTCATATTGACTAATGTCTATATAACAGTTGAAACCCAACAGTATCATTTAATTATACTCACTTGATTAATTAAAGGATATAGTTTTGTTGAGTATAAAATAAAATAACACACAAATTTATGAAATAAATATTATTAAAAAGTTAGGGTCATTACAATTAGAAATTTAATGATCACAAAATCATAAATCCATGGCCAATTAAAGGACTATTGATTTATCAACAATAAAAGAAAATAGATAATGTTTTTATTCCAAAATATTTTTCTTAGATTTGAGGGATTATTTTAATTTCTAGAAACTAACTTTAGAAAATAAACTTAGTTGATTTATTCCCATTTCATATGAATAATATCATATTTTTTTTGTGATTTGATCTCTTTCCACTCCACTAAGTACACCAAGAGATGAATGTTCATGATAATTTTTTTTATTTTATACCTGAAGAACTTTAATGAATCATAAGATCCAAAAGTCATTCCTTTGACCATTAAATGTTTATTAAAACCAAAATGGTTATCAAAAGTTATACAATATGATAAATCATAATTTAATCTTAATAAATAATATCCTTAATCTATTATATAGGTAATTAACCTTCAGCATTATCCAAAATATGTTTGTCTAAATTCAAAGATCGAAGATCTAGAAGGAAGGTCACTAAATTTCCAAAATCAACTTAAAATAATATTTCCCCAAATAATGTATCTCTTATTATCAAATACCAAATATATAAATACCTTAATTATACTTTAAACCTTTATGAAACATGCATGCTTTCAAGAGTAAAATCTTAGGTTGTTGAATGTATTCCTTAAATCTAGACATATAATAATTCTACCATAACATAAACTATCAGATCACTAATGACATTAATTGTCACTAATACTATCCCAAAAACATATATTTATTATTATCTCAATATCAAGAATATATTTTAGGTTATCTTTACAAAAACACTTGTTTTCCAAAAATATCAACTTACAAAATAATCACTTCTCTTGGTTACTGGTGCTATTCGTCACATGCTTCTAATTAATTAAACAAGAAGTACTAGAGTACAATAATTATATGTCTCATGATTATTATAACCAGATAATTATTGGTAAAATACTCAAATAACCTAATTCTTGAATCCAACACTGAAATTTTAATTATTCCTAATTATATGTGGCAGTAGCATATGCTTGACCATGATCCATTAGCATATTTTTGGGTATATTCCTTTAATGATTGAGAAATTGATTTTCATAGTGTCCCATCTCCTTGTATTTGAAGCATTTTACATTGGTAACTTTTTTTTATTAACCTTTAAATCATAAGTACATTGGACTTTCTCTCCACAATTATAGAAAACTCCCATTCCTTTTAATAATGTACCAAGGTGTTTCTTTCCAAAATTATCACATTTAGTAAAATACTTCTTTCTATTATTTCCTTTATCTATCCTTTTCCTAGTAGAACTCTTGTTCTTAGTATTACCTCCAAAACCATAATACTTAGATAATTATTTCTTTGTCTTTCTAGAATATGATACTATGTCTTCATATTATGAGAATGTTTCAAAGACTTGTTCTCTTTGAAATATTGGCAAACGAACATAAAATATTTTATCCCCATTAATCTTTGGATCATGTTGATTTGTTAGGTTCCCATACCTTCTACAAGGTTTCATTTCAAAATGACAAAATACACTAGATTTTATCATATCATTATGAAATATAATTTATAATCCCCAAACTAGTGAAATAATTAACATAAATTTAAAAATTCATGCATACCTAATCTCATAAACACAGTTTTTTTGGATTTTCTTCTATAGTTATCCTTAAAGTATATCATAGGGTTATATTACCTAATATATTTTTTCCTAAATATAGTTCCCAAGGGTTATACTAAAATTTCTATGACACCAAATGTAAAGACCCTGACCACAGTAGCCTGAAGCCGGTGCCTTACTTTACAACATTGGCATAGATACAAGATTTGAATCCCAAAGGACTAATCAATTTAACAGTTATGGAAACCAAATTACATACTTTAATCTTACATTACAACTTAAAATATAAAATACAACATAGTGAATCCTTTTAGAACACCATTATTCTCTTAGTTTAACCCAGAATGTCAATCATAATATACATCTTGACATATGGGGAAAAATAGAACTTTAGAAAGGGGTGATCTGAGATGCTTAGTAAGGGTGGGAAATATAGAGAAAGCTATAATAAATAAATATAAATAATAAGGACATGTGAATATCTAAAAACAAGTTCCATTAAAAAATAATCATGAGCATAATATGGAAGGAGTACAAGCTGATTAAATAACACTATATAAATAATCACATAAGAAAGATACATAATCATGGATATTCTACTAGTCAAATAATCACATAGATTATTAATACATAATATCTTATTGAGGTAATGTATAATTAGAGACATCTAAAATATAACATCAAGGACTCAACCAAGAAGCCTACATAAATGGGTAAGGCCTTGGCCAAAACCCGGTCTAGTTTATCTCATGATACCTACCGATGCATTGAGGGGCTATAACAGGCCTCACCTAACACTTACTAAGTCCAATGTAATTCTCATATGAAAGGGGTGAAACATAATAATCATATAAATTCATATTGAAACTATAATATGATATGTAAATAATCTCCCCAATCAGTAAAAATAATCATAATATGTAGAGTAATATGAAGAATGGTATCAAGATAGTACATCCCCTATCAAAATGATCATAAACCACTCAATAAAATATGGTATATGACATCATAAAAGATCAAAATCAATTAATTATAACATTCAACATAGGGTGTTGAAATATATAAAAATACTCTAACAAAATTGTTGAAAATTTCTTGTGAGAAACACCCTTTTTTGCTTTGGAATCATTGATTTAAAAAGCCGCACAATTATAAAAGAAACAATTTTATTTAGAAATAACCTTGTAAGCATGTAAAGTATTACTGAAAACATTATTTTTTCATGAAATAAGGAAAATCCATTCATTTCATATAATTTTAAAAAAACATTTCCATTAAATTTTGAAGAAAAGAAACATTTAAAAGAGTGTTTTTAAAAGAAAGTGTGAGCGTTGTATACAACGTAAAAGTAATAATTATCAAATTAAACAACTGAATACAAATAACATAAAAGGATTAATGATATAATATATCAAAGGTAAGTATAAATACACCACAAACAATGAATAAGAGGTGAATAAGGCACATCCCACAAAAATAAAAGTGAGATGAGAAAACCCTTTGTTATGTCCAATTTCCACAGTACGTGTATGAACCTCATTTATAATGGTTTTAAAAATATTATTAACTTTTAATAGAATCATATTAATATTTAAGATATCATATATTATCTCCTTATAATTTTTTACCACCCGTTTATTAATAATATTTATTCATTTCATTATTTTTGGCATTAATTGCACTGTTTCTCATTTTTATTTTGTCGTAAAATTCCCAGTTCTCTTACATAGGATCTAGATCCAAAATTTACAGAATAAAATTAATGTCATAAATATCTTATTAAGTCATTAGATACATTTTATAATTTTTATTAATTTCAAACATGTAGAATTAATTACACTGCTACGTGGAGGCAGTAAGTCATACGTATACATGTGCAGTGCTTTTGTTTTTTGTAGAATGGATAAAAGGTATAATATGGTTATTTCATAATCATAATAAAATCTTAGAATATATATGATACTATATATTCCTATATCACAAGAAAAAGGGTAATAATACTCATGAAGTATCTTCTGGAAGTCTGACTATCTGACCATCATCTCAATATGAGTCTGCAAAATTAGAATCCACAGGTTCCCTCTTACTCTATGAAGATAATTGGATTACAAAACAACCATATAATCAGATGGGGTCTGAAAAATCTAGAAAACTTAGATCATCAACTCAAGACAATCCTCTCCTACCCGAGAGACTATATCACTACAAAACCTCAGTGGTCTCTGTCGCTAGGACATGCATAACGTGTTAAGACTACAAGAATTTTCATCCCATCCTACTGTAACTATCCACTAATCAATTGGAAGTGTCACCTATCTATTCCCATATATAAGAAGAAACATATGATAAGGTCCCTAAAATGAGGCCATATCACTTTATTTTTCATCATCATGATCTTGTATCAACATCCAAGATGGATATCTTTGTGGAGGCATCCAAAAATTTATCAAGGTATACCCTAGTTCAATGACTATATATGAGGAGATGATTTAAGAAAAAAATGACTGTCAAAAGTCTTAATATGATATGATGCATGTGACATTTTTTCCCTATAACTGATTTCTCAGAATATTGAGTCAAAATGTAAGTAGTCAAAGTCCCAATTAATGGATACATCATCTGTAACACCAATATCGGGTTCCCCAGACTGAAAGATGTATCTGATACACTCTGACATCGATGCCCTAATTTCCTAAACCAAAGCTCAAAATATAGTAAATATAAAACAAAGACTCTATAAATAATTCACTAATATAGTTCTATCACGAACCAACCCACCATGGCCCACCTGGGTAGTGTTAAGATGAGTGAGACACCCCAATCCCACCTCTAATAGACCAGGGCTAGTGAAAAGTTCTAAGTAGAAAAAACTAAAATGTGAGGCCTTAGCCTAGTGTACCTTTATTAACACACACAAGAATCTCCATGAAATAATGTATAGGAATAATAAAATACTGTAACATCTAGAGTATAACCATGAATTAAATAACCTCTAGAGAATACATCTGAGTATGAAAATATAGAACTATACCCTAAAGTAGAAAAACTCCTACCCAACCAAAAATGAAGTCCCAACCAGAAAACAACTAGAAAAAGGGAACTCTAAAGAGATCCTAGCTCATGATATCTATATTAGACTACCTAATCTGGTCAATGAACCCAAGTAACATTATAATCCACTAAATTCACTTCCTATCTTCCTATTTTTTCATAAGGAACAACACATGATGGAGAATCCAATGAATGGGTGAGTATATACATGCCCATTTGGAAGCCCTAAAAACCATAATAGGAGAAATAAAAAGATAGAATAGTCATATCAACCCATAATAAAGAGGTAAAAAAAACCCAATACACATATATGCTCATAAATAAACCAAGTGATAGAAATTGGATCTTCATCTTCATAGCCCAGATAAAAATGAAGAGATTGGATAAAGATCTAATAGCCAAGGGAGAATGTACTCCTGTGAAGGACCTTCTCACCACTAAATATTGAAGATGGGAGAGTACCAATACATATATGGAGGACCAACACACTACTATAGTATAGGGTAACCACTCCTTGGTGCAATAGAGGAGTCTCTAACCCCAGCGTCTCTAAGATAAACTGGCCCAATCACTACTATAAGATAAGTGCCGATGAAAGAAGAACCATGCTCATAAAAACTCATTTCGTTTATCCAATTCCAAAGAAAAGGTCATCATAAAATTCTATGAGGAAAAATACCCATGATAGACTACTCACAGTACAAAATAAAAGTCTCAAAGAAGGATATACAGAAGGTAGAATATCCTGATTGAGGTACACGACATTTACCTAGGGTCACAGGGTGTGTGGGATTTCCTTGACACATGACTGTATCCTTGACTACACTCATCTTGGTTGGCCATGTGGGAATACACAGTGTGGATATGTGGTATACAAAGTATCTTGGAATCCTGAGGCCTACCTATGTTCTTCTGACCCATGTTCATGTACACTGGTCATGCCCGTGTACACTAGTCGTGTTTAGATACCCATTCCGTGTCCAAGTACATGGTTGTGACCATGCACATTGTTTGTTCTCATGTGTCTAGTTTTTCCCATTCTTGTATGCCCCTAGGTTTCATGTCAATCCATCAACATCAGGTCACATGAATTTTATTTTCCACACACAGTGTGTGATACTTAACTTCACCCAAAACCTATCCACCATAGCTAGGCGACTACACGATGTTTTTTCTTAGACTACACACTATTTAAGTCCGTATTTTCCAAAAACTAAAGGAATATTCATGTGTATCTCCTACACTACTGCTACTACTATTTCCTTTGTGAACCCCAATAGGGATTATAGATCTATGATCGACCATGCCTGATCTATTTTTGGTGGCCAAAATTAGGCCACTGAAACTCAATGTGGTTCATCTTACCACACCACATCTCTTTCATGGATGAAGCATGTAGAACTGATATTTGATTTTTGTCTCCATCACTAGTAATGCACATTGCACCATGATCCTTAAAAAAATGATCCACACATCATGCTTGTATCCTATATGAATCTGTGGGTTAAATCGACCTTGAATCCATCCCAGAAATGTCAAACCATGACCCCATTGGCCAATAATAAAATGCATAAAGAAGGGAGGGGGAAAGGCATAAGATCAAAGAGGATGACTATCATTGGCCGAAGTGATCCTAGAAAATTATCATAAAGAACCTAACCATGTGTGGAATAAATGAATAACAAATATAAACTGAGTTCTAAACTCAATTCATCTTCAGGATATTGTGAAGAATGGGTAATCACAGGTCAATCAAAGAAATTAATAAAAATCCATTATTACCAATGAACTCAATGGGATAAAACAAAAAAAATGATCCCTAACTTATGATTGGATTAATCATTGGTGAAAAATACATTCAATAGTATTGACGATAACGATTCTACCACATTTTCAATCCGTTCTATGATTTACCTCGATCTGTTCATTGTCAATCTTCAACCCTAAATTTCCAACGGTAAAAAATCTCACCTACTCCTCTATTTATCCCAGGTTTATACAAATAAACCTAGAAACAAAAATCATAATGATTAACTTATAAAGGATAATTAGGTCTCTAAAAAATAAAATATAATATAAAAAATAATATTTATTTTATATAATGCATCGACAATGGTCTCCCTAAATTAAAAACACAATGATCTATATGTTTGTGTCACGCCTAAGTTAAACCTCATATTCTGGAATAAAATGTGGTCTTAAATTTCACATCCAAGGTACCGAACTATGGGAAAATATTTATTTTTAAAATATTAACACATTTTATTTAATATATAATAATGTTTTTAATATATTAATTCTAGTGTCATGCAACACCCAAACACTACACTGACTCCAAGGAAAAATCCATAGACATGTATAGAAATTTTCAAATGACTAATACCACAAAATTGGAGTCAGTACAGTTCTTCTCTATAAACATTCTATAAATAAAACATTATATAGTCATCCTCATAACCTACGGAACATAAACATAAGAAAGATGTGAACTCCGATGCTCAATAAGGGAAAATTATATCATAATGTATCAGAACATAAAAATGAATGAGAAGATGAGGATGACATAAATATAATAATAAAAGATCAAAATATATTATACGATAATCATAAAAATTTTTATAGTAACATAAGATCATAAATATATCATTAAGAAAAAATAAAAGATATGACATGGCTTAAAATATATATCAGTGATCAAAAAATATGTGAGCGTGGTATATGGGTAAAAAGTAATGTTTAAGCATCAAAACCTTGAAATTCATGGAAATGTAATGATTATTGAAATTTTTTCATAACTTGATAAATAACTTGGAAATATGTAATGACTATAAGTATAGTAAAATATTTGTGAAGAAAAAAATTATTCCCACACCTATGTGAACAAACTCATTATGTCCACACTTAAAAATGTTATCAAAACCAAAATCCCATGCTTGTGTGAACAAATTCATTATGTCCACATTTGACTATATCATGAGATATAAGATTAAATTAATTCATAGGAGGGTGATGTAGTACCCCATACTTCATTATCCATACACATGTGTGCCACATAAAATCAATCATAAACACATCTTAATGAACCCCTAGAAAAAAATGGGTTTCTTAAACATTCCAAAAAAATCAGATTATATAAACTTAAAAGATCATATAATAAAAAAAATATCATTTTAAAAAATTAATAATATCATAATAAAATAAATAGGATGACAAAAAAATCACTTCATGAGAGATAAAATTTGTAGAAAAAATAAAATTGAAAATAATTTTTTTTTCAAAAAACCATTCAAATATAGTTATAAAAGATGAAATGAATTTTACAATAATTTTTTTTGAGGATGGAAAGAGAATAATTTAGATAAAATTAATGTAAATAGTTATAAATAAAATATTATTGAAAATGTATAAATGATATCAATATATATGGAGTGGAATATAATACATTTGATTTTGAAATTATGGAAAACCCTTTCCTTTAATATTTTAAAATACCTCAACAAACATCATAAAAATAGTACTAACAATTAATTTTGAAATGATGTATAGATAATTATGATAATTATATTAAATTAACCATATTATATCTCCAAAAAATAGATTATAACATTGTATGAAAGGAAAATATGGCCAGGGATGAAATGATTCATTGGTAAGAATGAGAGTTATTATTACCAATGATACACTTTTATTTTGGAAAACTTTTCATCTAAGAATTAGTAATTGATAATTAGAATTAATTTAATTATAGAATAAAGTAAAATAAAAAATAAAATAGGGTAAGGCTAGGATAAATTAAATCTTTATAAATATTCATGTAAGGAAGGATATGACTTAATTTATTGGAAATTGAATTGATAAAACCCATTACTTGAATACTCACTTAATTGATGACACTATAACCTCATATGTAACAAAAATATCTTTCTTAGTCACTTATTTCAGAATTTTTTTCGTATCCATAAACTTTTATAAACTTCATTTATATGGATACCCTTTAATGATATTAGATTTTACTATTCATAACATGAAAAAAAACCAAGGAATGATTTTGGTAGAATGATGACTATAGAAAATGGATTATGTGATGGAATAATGAGTAAGAAAGATAGTACCTCTTGAATAAATAATAATTAGGATAGTAAAGATTTATTATTAAAATATTTAAGTATAATACCATATAAATAAATAGTACTATAACGAAGGGGGTTCTTAAGTTGAAAAGAGTAGGGATAAAATCAATAAGTGATTTTAAAAACTTAATAGCTATACAAAAAGATTCATTGAATGAGTTTAATGATAGATAAAGTTATTATATCACAAATATATATTAATTTTTATAGTAAAAGATTTATTATGAACATATGGAAGAATAATTAAATGAAACTCGAAGTGATTATGAAAAAATAAGTACTTGAATCAGAAAGAGGAGGGGAAGAACCCTTACCTTTCTAAGTAGCATCTTAAATATTGATAGGACTCTATAGAACTTTAGGACCTCCTTATGAGGTATTCACAGAGGGGTAGGTAAGGGAAATTCATGATCAATCCTTTTTTGGTGGATGTGTATGAGATAATGGGTGGGAGTGAGCACTATTTATTGTTAAAAAGGGGATGTTCTTCATGGAAACTGAAGTTATGTAAGGGGTATGAATGGGATCACATAGGGTGTTAGGTGGTTTTAAGGATTTAGGTGACTTAGGTAGAGAATTTATAGGTGATCTATATTGATTTTACTTCAATACATAAAAATTATTTATATTTGATGTAAGCGACCTTTTAATTATTAAAAATATGATATATTTACTTACCCATTTTTTCCTTATTAATGTTTATTAAAAATTAATTATGGTAATTATTTTGTAACTAAATATAAAATATGAAACTTATTAAACAATTTTAATATTATGAATTTAAATTTTTTCTCCATTTAACCAAATTTAATTTCTATATTAAATTATTTTAACTTTTTAATCAAAACATATAATGTGTAGAAAACCCATTTTTTTATAGAAAGATGGAATTTTAATTGTTAGGTGTTAATAATATTATTTAACATTGGTAAAAAATTAAATGAGTGTTAATATATATATATATATATATATATTATATCATAGGACTAATTTAAAATATATCTATTTAATTTAAAAGTACACAATATTTAGAAAAGTATTATTCTTTGAAGAATAACGGTTTTATCATGGTAACTAATTTTTACCTAGGGTTACTTATATGCTTAAAAAATAAAGTGGATATTATTAGATAATTTAGATATAATGATTCTAAATTTTAAATCCACTTATTATAATTCAATTTATAAATTATCAATAATTAATTTTAATATAATAAATGTAAAATGTATTAGCATATTTTTTTGAGAAAAATATTATTTGAGTTTTAAAATATCAAATATAGGTTTTAAAACTACAATCTAGGTTTTAAAATGTATAATTTAAATTATAAAATATATTCTTTTTGTAAATAAAAAGGTTTTATAAATTTCTAAGTAATACTTATATACTAATAGTGTCATAAAAGTTGTAGTATTAGTATATTGAATTATTCCCGAAAAATTATATTTTTTAGATAAATATCAAAAATGAAACATTAATAATATTATTATACTGAATTAAAAAATAAAGTTTATTTTCTCAATTTATAATTCCGAAATATATAAATTTAAAATTTAAATAAAATTCTAAATCACAGAAAAACTGTCTTTATGGGAAAATAACTTTTAAAATATTATTACTTTGATTCATAATTTCTATAAAACCAAAATAAATCTAGAATTAATAAATCAATTTTATATTTTACTAATATCCTAATTTAACAATAATATGCTTATTTTTTATTAGAAAAAGTACAACTCATAAAATTATATATTATTATACATAATAACAAATTATGTAAATTTATATAAAGTGGGATTTATATAAATATTCGTATTACCATATTTCTTAATTTAATTAGTTCTATTCATACGTACTAATTCAACGAACAAGTTTTAACATTATAAATATATCGTAGTTTTGTTTTAGTTTTGTGTTACTTGTGGAGAAATCTATCAAACTCATTTTTTATTTAGGGAAAAAGCATAGTGAAATCTCATGTCTTTACTTTTAAAGTACTATTTATATTTCTCTTTTTCATGATATTTTTTTTCAAATATTACCAAAGTTATAAGGGTTTCATAGACTTAATTTCCTTTTCATGGGGTCATAAACCATATTCCTTGACTATGATCTTCTAATTCTCTTTTATTATTCCATTTAACTATTCTATATGATATTTTATATTTTTATGTGGGTAAATCACATTATTACATGAAACCTCCTTATTTGATGGATTTCATTCTCTATAAAAATATGATGATGCAAATAAAAATTCCAATCCTTTATAAAATATACTTTCCCTCTATGTATATATTCTTTATATTGTTTAAAAAACATTCTTCTATATACATCAATTATTGTTTAAGGTCATTTTACACTATATTTTTCTTTTTTAATTTTTGTAAGGGAATATTTTTAACATTTTCTATAAAGATCATTATTTAATTTATCTACTAATTTGGGTAAAAAATGCGTTATTAACATTTACAATGTGAAATATTAGTCATGATCATTATTTATGATAAATATTTAATTCTATATTTCTATGGGTTTTTAGAGGAAATCATTTTCCCATTTGTTTTTGAATTTTTCTTTTTAAAAATAAAGCTTAATGTTTTATAATAATAAATAAAGGGTTATCATTACACTTATTCAAATTTTCATCTTCCACTTAATATTTATTATCTTTAAATTTATATATTTTAAAATTTTCAATATTTTTTAATTATTTTAAAATTAATATTTCAAATTTCCACCTATCACCCCTCAAAATGGATTTGTGAAAGTGAGTTAGAAGTTTTTTTACACACAAGTTACATAATATTTATGAAAAGTATTTTTCTAATTTCACTTCTATTTTACTCTCAAAATATAAAAGATCTATTTATTTTATAATTATTTTTCATTTATTATATTCTACAATATATTATGATGATTTTATTTTTAGATATTGAACTTATGGTATTAAATAATCCAATTCTCGATCTCTTCTTATATGATACCATTATAAAGTGTTATGGAACCCATGTTATTATAAAATTGATTTTCATCTATGTTAATATCTTATATTCATTCTCAGTATTCACAAAAAATATTCTCTAATAATAACATCCATCTTATTTCTTTGGGTGTATTGTGATCATGTTTTAAGGAAATTTTTAAAGAACTATTTCATTGTGATGAGTTAATTATAGTATTATAAAATTATGATTGTTTTCATGCGTTCCACAAATATGCATGTACCTATTATGAAGTGATTGGTGGGAATATAATTTTATATCCCTATAATGCATTTTTTAAGGTTTTATTACTCATGAAATGATATATACGGGACTAGGGAGTAGACCCAATCCACTATGGGACTCTGTCCACAATATTGTGTTGCCTTGGTAGCGATCCTTAACTTACACTTATGTTTCCATGTATTAGTTTGATGGAACATTCATATGATGTTGTGATCATATATTATATACCTATTTATGATAAAATCCTTGTGTTATTATTCATGAATTATGATCCATGTTTTTTTGAGTATGATTTTATTATGATGTGTTATTGTACACTGATTATGTTCTCATACTAACATGTTTATCTTATAATCACTTATGATCTTTGATTGATATAACTTATTCTTACCCTTATTTTGTGTTTGAGGTCACCCTTATTATGTTTATATTTACCTAGGTTATAAATTAGAGTATTAAGTATAAAATATCTAGATGAGTTTTTTGTGTGGAAAATTTATTATAGATATAAAATACTTATTATAAACAAAATAATCCCCAGTTTAGTGGAAAGAATGTTCATTTAATGTAAAAAGATATGTGTTTTTTTTGGTCAATGGTTTTTCTTAATTCTATAAAACTCTAAACATAAAGGTTTTGGGTATGTAAGTGACTCGATATGTTTTATTTATATTGTAATTATGGATGGTTAGGTTTGAGACTCTTTAGTAGGTATCAACCTAGTATGAAAATAATATGTATTTAGAGTCAGATCCAAGAGGGTGGGTTAGGGTTATGTGAGTTGGTATTAGATAAGGGTTGAGTTAACTTTATATGTGATTATACTGTTAGATTAGTATGGTTTAAGAGTTGCAAATAAAAGAACTAGTTAATAAGTTAATGTTTGATAATAGGTTTAAAGGTATAGATAGAACTTTTTATGTCTTATATGATTGGAGTTTAAGGTGATTAATGATATTTTGGGAGATTTTTATCAGGTTTTAATAATAATACATGATTGAGATATATATATATATATATATATATACATTAAGGTTATGATGGACCTACAATTTCACACATTTTAAACTGCAATTCAATGTTTTTAATCCCATCATAGTGTTATTTTATGGGAAATATTCCCATTTTTATGTTTTAGTAATATTTTGAGTTTTATTTCTAAAATGAACAAATTCTAGATTATAAACAGTTTTTATTTACTTTTTTATTTCAATGATAAATTTTTTTATTACATTTTAAATTGTGAAATTACTATTTTATAAGCTTCCAAAAAAATTGATATTCATTTAATTCAGCTGGATCTAAAGCTCAATCCAACATTATGAGGCCCTAAAATAGCTCAAAATATGAGATTCGAAACCAGTGCATAGATCTTGAGAATTCTGAATATGGGCCTATAAGTTGAAAATGACAAAACCACTTGAGATGAAATTATACATCGATCTAGAGAAGAGGCTAGGGAACAACATCGTTAAATGTGGTCATGACTGATTTTTCCTCCTTCAAAGCTATAGATGTATGGTAATTTGAAGCATTGGAATTCAAATATTCTTCAGGGTAGAATTATTTTCCTAATTAAATATGAAATAACTTAGTAAGTACAGCTCTAATTTAGGTGAAACTTTTATGGTGCATGTGCAAGACAATTTAGAAAAACTTTAAATAAGTACACTTTTCTAGATTCAACCATTATTGGGGCTACCATGAACCAGGTTTTAAAAGAAGTTTTTGTATAAAAAATTCTTCTCCCGTCTCCCTATAAAATTATATCTCCTCCCCATTTTAAGGGGTTGTAAAATTATAGAATATTTCATGTATATTAAGAAGTTCTTTTATAATTTAGTATATTTTACACTTTTAATATATATTAGTCTATCTCCATTCCCCCATTATCTTGTTTTTTATTTTTATGTGTTCTCCAACCATGTTTCCTTCTCAACTATAATAAAAATGTAGAACTGACCTCAATTCTTGTTCAAGGGAGGGAATAGAGGTTTGATTTAGTTTCATTTCACTTTAAATTCAGTCACTTTATTTTATTCTTGGTATTTTTATGGTGGTAAAATTGATTATGATGTATGATCATCCCATTTTCTCTACCATTGATTTATTCTTCTCATTTATTATTTATACTCATGTTTAGTATATGTGTCATGTATATGGTGGATCATGGAATGAGTAGTGATGTTTAGATAAGAGGTCTTCTAGATAAAATTAGAAAGATGATTTTCATGTATACAAATGTCTCAGTATGGGGTAATCCCAATTCAAATGAGAAGGTGACGTGTGAAATGTCTTGATCACCTCATTGAAATAGATATTGACATTCCTTTTGAATAATGATATCAATAACTATGAACTCCCTAGAAACTTTTCCTTAATTCATTCTATATAACTAATTTTTTTATTATTTTAACCTGAATTTCATTCTTGTATTAGTAATTTATATCACATGGATTTCAAAACCCCCATTATATATTATTGTATAAATTATAAGAGTATTAGTTAATTTATAATAGTAGTAATATAAATTATGTGTTTTGTGTGTGGACACCTTGATATTGACCCTTAGTTGCACCCCTATGGTACATTCATAGAATAATAATAAATTAATTACATAGTGGTTCACCAAAAACTGCTTCTATCAATTTGAAATCCTTGTAGTATAGTGGTGAGTATACCCACCTATCACACGGATGACCTGGGTTCAATCCTTGAAAACAGAACCAAATAAACTATATTAGTTTTTCAAAAGCCAATATTCAATTAATTTCATATTCTTCTAAGAATTTACTATAGTTTCACAACACAGGTTTCATCTCAACGAGCATGCTCATAGTAAGAAAAATTTCTATTTTCACTATTATAAATTTACAAATATACTTATAAATCATATACTAATATATAATGGGGTTTTGAAATGAATGTGATATAAATTATTAATATAAAAATGAAATTAAAGTTAAAATACTAATATAATGAGTTGAATAGAAATAATGAGTGAAATAGAAATAATTATGGAAAATGTTCTTGGGAGTTCATAGTGATTGATATAATTATTAAAAAGGAATCTAAATATTTGTTTCAATGAGGTGATCAAGAAAAATCACACCTAAAATTCTTGTTTTAATTGTGATTACCCCATACCAAGATCTCTGCATACAAGAAAATCATCTTGAAAATGTTATCTAGGATTCCTCTTCCCCAACCATCTCTACCCATGACATGATCCACCGTATGCACACCAAAAATTGTGAAGGGAGAGATAAATGATAAATGAGAAGAAGAACTTCATGGTAGAGAAAACAAGGAAAATGATCACCATAACCAATTTAACCACCACTGAAATTCCTAGGATTAAATAAAGATATTTAAATTTATGTTCAATAAAACTAAATAAAACAAATTTTTCCTCCCATCAAACAAATTCTGATGACAGTTCTACATTTTTAGTGGATTTGAGAAAGAAACAAGTTTGGAGAACACATAAAAATAATAAATAAGAGAATAAGGGAATTAATTATAAGAATATAGTATATTAAAATTATAAAGAATATACTAAATCAGAAAATAACCTCTAAAGATTCAAAAAATGGAAAATAACTTTCCATCCTCTGGAAAAGGGGAGGAGATATAATTTTATTGGGAAATGGGAGATGAATTTTTTCTCCAAAAACATTCTCCAAAAGATGGAATGTGTTACTCCATTAATTGGAAAAAATTTGAATTTCATCTTCTTTTATGTTTTCACTAATTGTCTTCTTCATACACCCTAAAAATTTCACTTTAATTGGCCATGTGTTGAAGGAGTTTCAAAAGATTTACTATATAAAATAATTCTAGCCTGGTGGTTGTTCAAATTCCAATGATTAACACCCCCATACTTTTATTTCATTGAAGGAGGTAGAATCAGGCCTGGTCACAGTTAATGATATATTTCCTAGGTCTATTTTCAATATCCATGTTGAATTTTAGCTCAATTGTGTCTTTCCTTTTGGATATATACACCTATATTCAAAAGCTTATAGATATATTCATAGATTTTGAGTCCCAGATTGTGAGATAGTTTTGGGCCTCAAGATATTGGATTGAACTTTAGATCCAGTTTAATTAAATGAATCCCAATATTTTTGAAATCCTAAAAAATTAATTTCACAATTTAAAATAGTATATAAAAAGTTATGGTTGAAATTAAGAGTAAATTAAAATAGTTTAAAATCTAAAATTAGGCTATTTTAGAAATTAAGATCATAATATAACTAAAACCTAAAATGTTTCAATTTCCCATAAAATAACACTATGATCGGACTAAAAATATTTAATTATAGTGTAAAATTTTTCAAAATTTACCTTTATCAGTGCATAATACCGACCTGGGAGCTGTAACGCCCCGACCCCAGCTACCCAGAGTCGGTGCATTACTTCGTAACATTGGCATGATCACAAGAAAGATCAAATCTCGAAAGACCGATTGGTTTAGTAGCCTTGGAAACAATAGATATATTCATAAGTTTTACATTACATCATAAAATGAAAAACTACTACAACAACATAATGTCTCCATAATCCACACTACTATCCCCTCATAATGTCCCTGCAGGTCATTCATAATTTACTTCTTCACATCCTGGGGAAAAATAAAACATAGAAAAGGGGTGAGCTCAAATGCCCAGTAAGGATAACAATATAGCGGAAACTTTCATAAATAAGAATAAACATTTAAGGCAATGCATTACTAAAACAAAAGCCTTTTAAAATTGAACTTCAACATGGTATGGCAAAAGTAAAATGAAATAATGCCATTTACTTATTCACATGGATATTCTACTAATCGAATAATCACATGCAAAAATCAATAACCACTTTCATAATGTTGGAATGCATAATGCCAGACTATCATAACCACATAGCCAATGCCTCGTGCCAAGGCTACAAATAAGATTTTGTCAAGGCCTTGTGCCAAGACACTAGTTTGTCTCATGATACCTACCGATGCATCGAGGAGCTATAGCGGGCTCCACCCGTCACTTATTAAGTCCAATGCATTCCCATATGAAAAGGTTTAAACATAACATAAACATTCGTATTAAAACTAGCATACGAAATGTCAATACTTTCACAATAAACTATGAATGGTATAAAAATAGCACATCCACAGTCAAACATATCACAAAACCTTCAATACAATATAGAAGTTTTGTATCATAATAAATCAACTTCAAATAATCTTAAAATCCATCAAAGGATGTTGACATAGATGAAATCAAAATTCTTTTAAAAGAAATATCTCCTTTTATTTTGAAATCATTTAAGATCCATATAAAATAAAACATTTTCTTTGAAAATATTCTTATAAGCTTGTATGGGAAGCTTCGACGATTTTATAACGGCAGAAAATAACCGCACCCGCCGTATAAGTTAAAAAAAACATTCTTACCTCAATTCTGTCGAAAAGGTTAAACAGGACCTTGTTTTGAAAACGACGGAAAGATTCCTTTATAAACCTCTTATAAAAAGTCAAACAAGGGTATAAATGACTTTAACCCATATTCTTGTAAATAGTAAAAAATGTTTTGAAATACATTTCGAAAAAACATGGATGTGGATGATAAAGAGATCCCAGTAGATTATTACATATAAACAACCTCGGATAATGAAGAGATTGTGAAATAACCCTTACCTTGTACTTTTCCTTGGTTGTGGTAGGTTAACCTCCTGTATAATGGTGAAATAATTGTTATTAAATTATACAAGAATCATATACATTAATATGATATCATATATGATCTTTTAATATTGATTTGATAATAATATCTTAGTATTATCGTTGTTTCGGGTGTTAACTTACTTGTTTTCTTTCATATGTTTTGTTACGTAAGACATGTTTGTAAAGGATAGGTTGTATATTATTCATATCCAGAATGATATCAAGTCCTTAAACATCATTTTTAAATCATAAAATGATAATTACGCTTTAATGGTTACGATGGAGAATGAATCTCATCGCGTTCGTGGAGACGGTAGTCCGTACGTACGCACGAGCGACAATATCATTCTTTTGATATTAAAATAATATATAAATGGATGGTATATCATATATACAGAATCATTAACATGTTATATTTATTATTTACATGAGTTACACATCATTATTATACCCATCCAAATAATATTATATTGAATAACAATTACACCACGACGTGGAGACGGTAAGCCGTACGTACGCACGTATGGTGACATGTTATTCAAAGGGTGGATAGAATACTGAATATGATTGTACCATATTTATAATAACATCACAGTATATGTGAGATACTGGAGTTATTATTTCAGAATGGTAAGAACAAAGGAAGAAGAAGTGGAAGAAGAAATGAACTTAGAAAAGGGTGGTGAGATCATTACCTCTTCTTCGGGTTCTTCCTTTTGATTTGATCAAAAGGGCTCCTTAGGTTGGCTTTCTGATCAAACTAAGGCCTCTAGGTTGTATTGAGGGATGTTGGGAGAGTATTTGGGCAGAGTTTGGCCGAACCAAAAGGCTTTAGAGGTGTGAAGAAATGAGAAGGAGGAGTGCCCTTTTATAAGAGGGGTGAGGGGCACCTTTGGAAAAGCTAGAAATATTAATTTATAATAAATTCATATTCGGTTTCTAAAGGCTCCAAAGTTGACTATTCAAAGGATGAGGTGGGGATAGGTCGAAAACAACTCATCCAATAGAATTTAGACAGGTTTGGGTACTTATATTAACCTTATCTTTAAGTATTAACTCTAAGTTAATTAGTTTCACTTTTACAATGTCTCTTTGTATTTTTATATAATATGGTTAATAAACTTACTATATACATCCAAGAGACACCCAAGTGGTCCATTAATGATTAACCTATCATAATATAAGTCTCTTGGCCGAACCTTAGATTTTTAGGAATTTAATATCAATTAATAATATAATATTTGTTTTAAGAACTCTTTTATGTCAATTTTGACACTATTCAATAGTTGATTTTTGTGAAACTCATAACAGATTGATTACTTCGAAAAAAGTCCATTAAATCAATCCTAATATATCATATTAGCCTAGAAAATTAGTTTAATTCATTAAAAGTTTCATATTATATTTATTTGGGTATTTATAATATCAATTATTTTAATTTTTCACTATTATAGTAATTACTGCATCATCATTGTGTCATAAATAAAATAACTTATTTATTGTCTAAAAATTATAAATAAAATATCATTATGTAGGAAATCTTTTTATCTTTCTAATGAATATTTATAATCGAAAATCCAACATGTATAACCCTATGTAAAAATTGTTCTTCTAAAAGATATATGCTTGTGTCATTTTTGTATTCATTTTAACTTAATTAAAATAAAGTGTCATTATCACTTACAAGTGGATCCATGGGGTCCCAAAATAGACCCAAAGATGCCCATGGTCGACCATGTATCAACCAATAGGGTTAAGACACGTTTTAGGGTAATTTAGTATTATTATAATATTATTTGTTTAACTCTTATTTACCGGATTTACCCTTTAACCATGGTAAATAAAATATTTACCGCAGTAATTATTCAAAATGTCTAAAAATAAAAGTTACCTATTTACACAATTTGAACATCCTGATTCCAAATATGGAATCCATTTTCCTAAATTCAAAACACAGAAGTGGCAGAAATTAATTTAAAATTAATTCCCGCTGTCAAAACAAAAAGCGTGTTTTTAAGAGATAATAACTATCAAAAGATTGACACTTGTTTATGTTCGGTTTAATTGTAAAATTATGTCCAATGATAAACATTAAATTGAATGGTAAAAATATATTCTAAATATACTTTAAAACCACTCAAATTCATAATTTATCACTATTAATTATTTTGATTAAAAAAGTTGTTTTTAATTAAAATTTAGAAATTTTCACTATTCATCAAAATATGAAAGTTATCCGAAATGTACCAAAATTTCACCCTAGGCTAATTTTGATATTCCGAATCCAAAAATGAAGTCCATTTTGAAATATAGAATATATATGATTTCAAAAATTAGGTATTACTATTCACAACGGCTAGTTTAATTAGTTGTGGTGTGTGTTAGAACTCGAGGTTGCGTACAACACACGCTATCGCATTATTCGAAGGGAAACGTACCGTAGAAGCTTGGGGTGTTACATTCTCCCCTCCTTCAAATAATTGCGTCCTCGCAATTTCTAGGGTATTACTGCATAAAAAGACTCGGGTGGTTCTTCATCATAAGTTCCTCGGGTTCCCACGTTGCCTCTTCCATCTTATGATTCCTCCACAAAACTTTTACCAGACGCGTCGTCCGGTTTCTCAGTACTTGTTCTCTTGTATCAAGAATCTTGACGGGCTCTTCACAATAGGAAAGATCGGGTTCCAGTTCTAATTCCTCATAGGTGAGTACATGCGTTGGGTCAGGCATGTATTTCCTCAACAGAGATACGTGGAACACATCATGAACTTTGGAGAGACTTGGCGGCATTGCCAATCGGTAAGCTACAGCCCCAATTCGTTCTAGAATTTCGAAAGGTCCGATGTACCTGGGACTCAATTTACCTTTCTTACCAAAACGTATGACTCCCTTCCATGGAGATACCTTCAGGAAAACATGATCACCGACTTGAAATTCCAAATCCTTCCTTCGATTATCGGCATAGCTCTTCTGCCTACTTTGAGCTGCTTTGATGTGATTTTAGATTACTTTCACCTTTTCCACCGTTTCCTCCACCAGCTCTGGGCCTACAAGTTTTCTTTCACCAACGTCATCCCAACAGGTTGGTGTACGACATCTCTTTCCGTATAACGCTTCATATGGTGCCATCTGAATACTCGAATGGAAGCTATTGTTATAGGAAAATTCTACCAGTGATAAATATTGATCCCACATACCCTGAAAGTCAAGTGAGCAAGATCTCAACATATATTCTAAGGTTTGAATAGTCTGTTCTGACTGTCCATCTGTCTGAGGGTGGTATGCAGTGCTCAAATGAAGTTCAGTATCCAGGGATTTCTGAAGACTTTTCCAAAATCTTGAAGTAAAATGGGGATCACGATCAGAAACAATCGATAGGGGTACTCCATGAAGTCTCACAACTTCATTAATATATAGTCTTGCTAGACGTTCCAGGGGTAGATCTTCTCTTATAGCAAGAAAATGTGCTGACTTGGTAAGACGATCAACAATAACCCATATTGCATCGTTCCTTCTAGGAGTCTTTGGTAGCCCCATGACAAAGTCCATTGTAATATTGTCCCATTTCCACTCCGGTATGGGAAGAGGTTGCATGACTCCTCCAGGCTGTTGCCTTCCAGCTTTCACTTGTTGACAAACCATACATCTTGACACAAAATCAGAAATCTCCCTCTTCATGTTGTCCCACCAAAAATGTTCCTTCAAATCTCTATACATTTTGGTGCTCCCAGGGTGTATAGAGAAATTGGAACTATGAGCATCATCCAGCAATTCCCTTTTTAGATCAGGTAAATCGGGAACACAAAGTCTCTTCCCGAATTTCAAAATTCCACCTTCATACGCAAAGTCTCTCAATCTCCCATCATTCACAGCTTTAATCTTCTTCTGAAATTCTTCATCATCGGTCTGAGAACTCTTAATCCTTTCTAGTAAAGATGGTTTGGCAACCATTTGAAAAAGCATTGATGTTTCACCTTCCCTGGTTATTCCCATGTCCATCTTCACTAGATCCATGAAAATTGGATCCCTTTCAATTCTCATCATGTTCAGAACTCCATGGTCTTTTCTGCTCAAAGCATCTGCCACCTTGTTTGCCTTCCCCGGGTGGTAGTGTATCGTACAATCATAATCCTTGAGTAATTCAAGCCATCTCTTTTACCTCATGTTGAGTTCTTTTTGTGAGAAAATATACTTCAAACTCTTGTGATCAGTATAAATCTCACATTTTTCACCATAGAGGTAGTGCCTCCATATCTTCAAAGCAAAGATCACAGCTGCTAACTCAAGATCATGAGTAGGATAGTTTTGTTCATGAATTTTCAACTGTCGTGATGCATAGGCAATAACTCTATCATTCTGCATAAGGACACAACCAAGTCCTTTCTTTGATGCATCACTATAAATAACGAACCCATCATTCCCCGATGGTAGAGTCAATATAGGAGCATTGACTAATCTTCTCTTCAGTTCTTCGAAACATTCTTCACACTCTTTTGTCCAAACAAATTTAACCCCTTTACGTGTGAGCTTCGTTAATGGGTTAGCCAATCGGGCAAAATTCTGGACGAAACGTCGATAATAACCTGCCAAACCAATAAAACTACGTACCTCAGTTATATTCGTAGGTGCTGGCCATTCTTGGATTGCCTTGGTCTTAGAAGGATCAACAGAGATTCCATCTTTAGAGACAATATGGCCAAGAAAAGAAATCTCCTTAAGCCAGAATTCACACTTGCTAAACTTTCCATATAATTCATGCCTCCTCAGAGTCTTCAAGATAATGCGCAAGTGATTTTCATGATCTTTGTAGGTTTTGGAGTATACCAAGATATCATCAATAAATACCACCACAAATTCATCGAGATACTCCTTGAAAACTCTATTCATCAGATCCATGAATACAGAGGGTGCATTAGTCAATCCAAACGGCATTACAGTAAACTCGTAATGCCCGTACCTGGTTCGAAATGCTGTCTTCGGAATGTCTTCCTTCTTCACACACAACTGATGGTATCCAGATCGAAGGTCAATCTTTGAAAAGTATTGAGCTCCATGCAGTTGGTCAAATAAATCATCAATACGAGGTAGGGGATACTTGTTCTTTATCGTTATAGCATTGATCTCCCTGTAGTCGATACATAACCTCATAGATCCATCTTTCTTTTTAACAAAAAGAACAGGGGCTCCCCATGGAGAAACACTAGGGCGAATAAATCCCTTATTACTCAATTCCTCTAGTTGTTTCTTTAGTTCGACTAGCTCTACAGTGGCCATTCTATAAGGGGTCTTCGATATAGGCCTTGATCCAGGAATTAAATCAATGGAAAACTCTACTTCTCGTTCTGGAGGATGTCCAGGTAAATCTTCCGGAAATACATCTACAAACTCTTTCACAATAGGTACATCCTCTATTTGAACATTTCTTTCCTCACCGACAGTTATTTCATTCTCTTCCTCCCTGATAATTGAATTCACTACGGGAAAAATGAGCAATTGCGACGGGTTATTTGCGACGGGATTAAATCCCGTCGCAAATAGTCATGTTAAAAAAGTATTTGCGACGGGGGTACATCCCCGTCGCAAATAATGAGGCATTTGCGACGGGATTGCTTTCCCCGTCGCAAATAGTTTTCCCGCGATGCGCGCCAAATCGCGGGAAACGTATTTGCGACGGGGAAATATTCCCGTCGCAAATAGCCGGCGGCGGTAAATGGTATTTGCGACGGGAATATTCCCCCGTCGCAAATACTATGTCGGCAGAGGGTTATTTGCGACGGGACCCGTCGCAAATAACTATTTACCGGTTGACCGTAATAAATGTTGGCGAAGGTATTTGCGACGGGACCCGTCGCAAATAATACTATTTGCGACGGGAATCCCGTCGCAAATGGACCCGTCGCAACTAATCTAACCTATAAATACCCCCATCCGTTTTTTTCATTTCATTCTCATTCTTTATCTTCTCTCTCTCTCAGAATCATATTTCTAGAGTTTAGTTTTTCTCCAGTTTAAGTTTTTTCTCCGGAGCTGATATTAAAGTTTTGAAGAACGATCAGAACAGATCAATTTTCAAGGTATTTATCTTCATTTTAATTTTTTATTTATTTTTAATTTTTTATTAGTTTTTATTATTATTAATTAGTTGTAATTTAATTTTGTTTACATTGTTTTATTACTTAATAAATTTAAATTATTAGTATTGTTTATATGGTAATTAGGAATAATTAGTAATAATTTTTAATAATTAAGAATAAATATTAATAACTAGTAATAAATACCAATAATTAGGAATAAGAACATTATTACATTATTAGTTTATTTTATTATTAATATTAAAATAATATAATTTTTTATATATATACAGTTCTTTTTTCATCTGTGTGTTTGCTGTCTTCACATGTATTATTTGTATGTGGAGATAGAAAACGCACAGATGAAAAAAGAACTGTATATAAATTAGAAAATTATATTATTTTAATATTAATAATAAAATATATTAATAATGTTATTATTTGTAATTATTGGTAATTATTTCTAATTATTGATAATTATTCATTTTATTACTAATAATTATCAATAATTAAGAATAATTAGTAATAATTACCAATAATTAACAATAATTAGTATTAATTACCTATAATTAGTATTAATTACCATTAATTAGTATTAATTACCAATAATTAGTATTAATTACCAATAATTCGTAATAATTAGGAATAATTAACAATAATTACTAATAATTAGGAATAATTAACAATAATTACGAATAATTAACAATAATTAGTAATAATTAGGAATAATTAGTAATAATTAGGAATAATTAGGAATAATTAGTAATAATTAAGAATAATTAGGAATAATTAGTATTAATTAGGAATAATTAGTAATAATTACCAATAATTAGGAATAATTAGGAATAATTAGTATTAATTACAAATAATTAGTATTAATTAGGAATAATTAGTATTAATTACAAATAATTAGTCTTAATTACCAATAAGTAGTATTAATTACCAATAATTAGTATTAATTACCAATAATTCGTAATAATTAGTATTAATTACCAATAATTCGTAATAATTAGGAATAATTAACAATAATTAGTAATAATTAGGAATAATTAACAATAATTAGGAATAATTAGTAATAATTAGGAATAATTAGGAATAATTAGTAATAATTAGGAATAATTAGTAATAATTAGGAATAATTAGTAATAATTAGGAATAATTAGTAATAATTAGGAATAATTAGGAATAATTAGTATTAATTAGGAATAATTAGTATTAATTACCAATAATTAGTATTAATTACCAATAATTAGTAATAATTACCAATAATTAGTTTTAATTACAAATAATTCGTATTAATTACAAATAATTAGTATTAATTAGGAATAATTAGTATTAATTACCAATAATTAGTATTAATTACCAATAATTAGTATTAATTACCAATAATTAGTATTAATTACCAATAATTAGTATTAATTACCAATAATTAGTAATAATTAGGAATAATTAACAATAATTAGTAATAATTAGGAATAATTAACAATAAGTAGGAATAATTACGAATAATTAGTATTAATTAGGAATAATTAGTAATAATTACCAATAATTAGTATTAATTACCAATAATTAGTATTAATTACCAATAATTAGTAATAATTAGGAATAATTAACAATAATTAGTAATAATTAGGAATAATTAACAATAATTAATAATAATTAGGACTAATTAACAATAATTAGGAATAATTAGTATTAATTAGGAATAATTAGTAATAATTACCAATAATTAGTAATAATTACCAATAATTAGTAATAATTACCAATAATTAGTATTAATTAGGAATAATTAACAATAATTAGTAATAACTAGGAATAATTAACAATAATTAGTAATAATTAGGAATAATTAACAATAATTAGTAATAATTAGTATTAATTAGGAATAATTAACAATAATTAGTAATAATTAGTATTAATTAGGAATAATTAGTAATAATTACCAATAATTAGTATTAATTAGGAATAATTAGTAATAATTACCAATAATTAGTATTAATTACCAATAATTAGTAATAATTAGGAATAATTAACAATAATTAGTAATAATTAGGAATAATTAACAATAATTAGTAATTATTGGGAAAGAACACAATTGGATTAAACGTAGCATATTTTGGGATTTGCCATATTGGTCTGATTTGTTGGTCCGACACATGTTAGATGTCATGCATATTGAGAAGAACTGTTTTGATAATTTGTTTCATACAGTTTTGGATACGCCAGGAAAGAGCAAAGACAATGTAAATGCACGTTTAGATCTTGCCCAAATTTGCAGACGTCCAGAATTGGAACTATTTGAGAATGTCAGAACAGAAAGGTTACTGAAACCAAAAGCAGCTTATACACTGTCTAAAGAAAACCGTTTATTATTTTGTCAGTGGATTGCAGATTTGAGACTTCCAGATGGCTGTGCTTCCAATTTGGGTAGATGTGTAAAGAATGGTCATATTACTGGATTGAAAAGTCATGATTGTCATGTTATAATGGAGAGACTTCTACCAATTGGATTAAGAGGTCTGTTGAATTCTGTGATTTGGGATTCCATAACAGACATGTCTCATTTTTTTCGGGAAATTTGTGCGGCTACGGCAGATTATGATGCTCTAGGCAAACTTGAAAAAGATGTTGTTGTAATTATATGTAAACTGGAAAAAATATTCCCGCCGTCTTTCTTCGACTCAATGGAACATTTGATGTTACATTTGCCATATGAAGCCAAATGTGGAGGTCCGGTACAGTTTCGATGGATGTACCCATTTGAAAGATGCATGCAAAAATTGAAAAGAAAAGTACGCAACAAAGCATCTGTTGAAGGATCTATTGCAGAAGCTTATTTGCAAGAGGAAATATCTTTTTTCTGCTCCCATTATTTTGAATCTGAGTATCCTTCAAAACACAACCGAATGGGACGGAATGAGAGGAATATTGATGAAATCGACAATCAATTATCTGTTTTCAACCAGTCAGAGCTTGGTTTTGGTGGAGTTTCTGAACGCTGGCTTTCAGATGATGAACATCATAGAGCTCATACGTATGTTCTGCTCAACTGTGAAGAGATGACATCAGTTGTACTGTAAGTGTTTATATCACTTATTCTATCATTTATGTTACAGTAAATAACTTTGGTTTTTATAGGTTGTATGATAATCATATCAAGAAACAAATTCCACAAATTACAGCAGCTGCTCTCGAAGAACGGCGACTGAAAAATTTCTCTCAGTGGTTTCAAAAACTGGTAACATAAATTCTTTATCATTTAGCAACTCATTCAATGTATAGTTTACTATATTGATAATTATTTCACAAATCTTCAGGTGTCTCGACATGCTGATAAAATTGACAAACGGCTCTGTGTATTGAGTAACCCACCTTCCAAACTTGTTAAAACTTATAATGCATATGTGGTGAATGGATTTCGATTCCACACGCATGCATATGGGGAATCGAAAAAAACAATGAACAGTGGAGTTAGCTTGAGAGGATCTCATCATCGAGAAAATGAAGTTGACTTTTATGGCATGCTTGATGAAATCATTGAACTCTGTTATCTTGGACAACATTACATAACCATGTTCAAATGTCGGTGGTTGGATACAGAGAGAGGCGTGCGTGTTCATCCGACTCATGGAATCATCGATATTAAATGTAAAAGTGTTCTCGCAGTAAATGAACCATTCTTATTGGCTCAACAGGCATATCAAGTTTATTATGCAAAGTACTGTGCAACATCAAGAGACTTGACTGATTGGTGGAGTGTAATAAAAATCAAAATTCGAGACAATCAGTTTAGTCAAAGTGAATGTGCTTTCACTGATGTGCAAAGAATTGAAGTTTTTCAAGAAAGTACTCAAAATCAATCTTTTTTACAAAGAGATATGAGTATCGATGACGACACCCCACATTTAAGAGTCGGTGATGACGATGATGTTAATGATGTCACACATGAATTTGAAATGGTAAGAGATGAAGCAACTGCAACTCGAATGGATATCGATGATGTTGAGGAGGAATATGAAGATGACATTGACATATATGAAGATGATGATGAAGATGAACACTTATAGAATTCCATGGTATTTATATACAATCATAATATGTATATATATGTATATATAATAGTAATTATCAATTATTTGCTAATATTAACATTTTCTGTTTCAGATGGACGAGGCCACATTTCGTGAGTTGACGGAGGCTGACCTGCCTTTCGATGCGGATGAGTTGTTGGCAGATGACCCTCAGCCTGCAGGCGCTTCAGGGAGTACGCGGAGGGGGCGCGGTCTTGCACGATTGATGATTCCTGACCCCGTCCCCGAGCGACGTCCACGTCTTGGGTTTGATCCGCGCACCCGGAGGTGTGATAACCTGTGTAATAACTTGTGAATTTGACTAAGATTTCATTAATCTATTCACATAATAAATGTTTATTATTTTTTCAGTTTTTCGCATATAGCAGTCGGACAGGGCAGCGCTATTTTGCGCAACTATTTTTCTCAGCCGTGGACCACATGGGAGCAGATTCCCATTGATGTGCAGCAGGCCATGTTCGGCCATTGGTTGGTACGTACGTAAATAAATAATTTTTATTTTGAAAATTATTTCATTTCTAACTTGATATTTTGATTTATTTGTAGGGTTTATGGTATCCGATCGAGGATACCATGCGTGACGCCATCCACGAGGCATGGGAGGTGGCCATGCGTGATCGCCTTCGTCAGTTTTTGCACAATTTAAGAAAAGCTGCGATGAAGAAATCAGGAGTGTCAGATTTTGAGGAGTCATGTAGAGCACACCGACCAGAGTACATTTCATCCCATGTATGGGATGGATTATGTGCGCACTGGTTGAGTGGTGCCTTTCAGAGGAGATCATCGGTGGGGAGGCAGAATCGGGGGAGGCAGGAGGTGACTCATCGAGCTGGGAGTCGTTCTTTCAGTACTCATAGACAGCATCTGGTACGTACATTATTTATAAATATTTTATATAACTATAAATATTAACAGTTTATTTTTTATTCTTATAGGCTGTCGAGCACCCCGATATTACAGAGTACGACGTATATCGGAGGATGTATAGTGATCCTGCTACTGGGGAGCTTAGAGGTGATCGTCAGCATCACATCGTGGTCAGTATTATTTGTTTTCAAGTTTAAAAATTAACTGCATATAATATATTCACAATTTTAATTTTAAATTGCAACTGTAGGAGTCATATGAGGCCGCAGCGGCACAGGCCCGGCCTGAGAGTCAGGCCGAGTCATCAGATCAGACCACTGCCCGTCAGTTTGATGAGGCGGCATGGATGCAGGCCACCCAGTATGCCTTCGAGAAGGGCCGGGTAGTTGGTATCGGCTCTCGACTGACTCCCGGAGATTATTATGGCAGTGCTGCGATGTCGGCGTCCAGCTCGAGGGGAGCTCGTGCATCTTCTTCTACACAGTATGAGGAGCAGTTGCGATCTCAGACTGCACAGATAGAGAGTCTCCGACAGGAGCAGGAGCAGATACGTCAGCAGCATGAGGAGGAGCGTCGACGCCAGCAGCAGCTGTACGAGGAGCAGACGAGTCGGTGGCAGCAGCAGCATCAGGAGCAGATGGAGTACATGCGCCGACTCACTCATGCTTTAGGGATGGAGTTTCCTCCACCACCATCTGCAGATCCCCCACCTCCCCCCCCTCCTACAGATTAGAGTTTGTATTTCTGTTATAAAATTTGTGAAATCAAAATATTTTTTTTTTCTATTCGTAGTTTCTGTCTCATTATAAAATATTAATAATATTATATTTTTAAATAACAATATTAATATGAATAATAATAATATTTATATTTTATAATATTAAATTTTATATATATATTAAAATTTTATATATATATTAAAATTTTATAATATTATAATTTAATTATTTTTTGGTAATACTTGAATTATTTTAATATTTGAATGTAAAATAATTCTATTATTTTTATATTAATTAAAATAACTTATTAATATTTTTTTATTTATGAATTATAATTATAATATTATTATATTAATTAAATTATTTATTAGTATTCTATTATTTTTATTTTTGAATTATAATTCTACTATTATTATATTAATTAAAATAATTTATTATTTTCATTTGTAAATTATAATTCTATTATTATATTAATTAAAATAATTTATTAATAATTTTTTTTTATTTTTTTTATAGTATTTGCGACGGGATACTATGCCCGTCGCAAATACTAGTATTATTAATATTTTTTTATTTTTTTTTAAAAAGAGTATTTGCGACGGGTCCCGTCGCAATTACTATGAATAGTAATTGCGACGGGTCCCGGTTCCCGTCGCAAATACTAGTATTATTATTTTTTTTATTTTTTAAAAAAAAATGTTATTGCTACGGGCCCGTCGCAAAAACAATTTGCGACGGGAACCGTCGCAAAAGGTATTTGCGACGGGCCCGTCGCAATAACTGTTTAAAAAGTTTTTTACAAAAAACGGAATACTATTTGCGACGGGGAGAATGCCCGTCGCAAAAAAGGGCTTTAGCGACGGTCCCGTCGCAAATAAGTTTAGTTGCGACGGCGTTTTCCGCAACGGGCTATTTGCGACGGGACCCCGTCGCAAATGGCTATTTGCGACGGGATCCCGTCGCAAATAGCCCGTCGCAAATACCTGGTTTTCCAGTAGTGATTAAGTTGAGCTACAGGGGGTGGATCTAAATAAGAATTAGGTGGTGACGATTCTGCTCTAAAAATAAGGTGCTCCTTATCATTATCATCAAGAATCGTAACCTCTTTCTTCTTACAATAAATCTTCGCATCATAGTCCGAAAGCCAGTCCATACCGAGGATTATATCAAACTCAATCATAGGTATGACGATGAAATCAGCAGATAAAGAAAATTTATGTGCTCTAATGGGGACTGATTCACAAAACTTTGTTGCAACGATACTTCCCTTAGGAGTTTTAACTGAAAACTCCCTTATTAAATCAAATTGGAAATATCTAATTTTCTTAGCAAACTGGGAAGATATGAAACAATGCGATGATCCAGAATCAAATAATGCATTTGCTAAACTTGAGGAAACCATTAAATTACCTGCCACCACGTCTTTCGGAGCTTCTACCTCAGCAGTAGTGATAGCATAAGCCTGGCCTTGATCCCTTGGCCTTTTCTGAGGTAAGTTCTCCTGACGCTTAGGACATGCATTTGCATAATGCCCCATCTCCCTGCAATTGTAGCACTGAACGTTGGTAGCTTCCTTCTTCCCCTTGCAATCATGAGCTTGGTGGCCTTTTTCACCACACTTGTAACAGACTCCCATTCCCTTCAGGCAAGCACCGGGGTGTTTCTTCCCGCACTTACCACAAGATGGATATTCAACCTTTCCCTTCTTCCCCTTATTTCCATTCCCAGATTGATCAGCAGGTCTCTTCTTCTCTTGCTTTGCTTTAAAGTCATAAGACTTAGAGAATTCCTTTTCGGCCTTGATAGCACATGAGACAATGTCTTCGTACGATGAAAAGGATTGTGAGACTAATGCTCGACGGAGAAATGGTTTTAACCCATCAAAGAAACGATCAATCTTACTTCTTGGGTTGCGAATATAATCACCAGCATACCTCGCTAACCTTGTAAATTTAGCCTCATACTTTGTGACATTCTCATCCTCCTTTTGTCTCAGACTCAGAAATTGCCTTTCCATATCTGCTCGATGGTCGCGAGGAAAGTATTTTTCTAAAAACAGATCTTTGAACTCCCTCCATTCCATGTTTGATACTTCATCATCTTCCTTCATGTTTTGAATCAATGACCACCATTGATCAGCATCTCCAGTGAGGCGGTAAACTGCCATGGTAACTTTTTCCCTTTCACTACTCCCCAAAGCCTGAAATATTTTCTCTAGGGAAAATATCCATTGCTCAGCTACTAAGGGATTTGTACTCCCATTGAACGTTGGTGGTTGTTGTCTCATGAATCGATCTAACATTGATCCTCCACGCTGCGGATCAGGGTGCTCCATACGGGTAAGGTTATTATTCATAACCTGAGTAAGTTGTCCCAGTACGGTGATTAGCTGATCAGCACCAGTTGCATCACCAGCCCCACTATAATTATCTTGAGCAGGAGGGCAATCCCTACATGGAGTGCGTGCATTGATACGGTTTCCATTTCTTCCACTAGGCGCCATTTCTAAACAATGGCATAAACTAGATCAGTTTATGAATCAAAATACATAATCCCATACTTATAAAACACTTAACATAAATTGAACTATCTATGGATATAATCCATAATCATAAATATGTTTTCTTTGAGGAAGTATATACTCATAAACCCTTCATAATGATTTGTAAAGAAAGTGAGAGTTATCCTAAGCATATCTCCCGGGAGTGTCGTAACCAAGAGTACAGCAAGGCCCGTTGTCGTGCACCAGTTCCCGTTCGAGTCTAGCTCAAAGCGGTGTTTTCGGGTTTTACCCCTAGGTACATCTGTGCTAGAGCCGCCTCTACCTGATCGTATCCAGACAGGGATGTATTGCTCGAAAAACTCACAAAATCTCTACAATACCAAAATTCTAGGAAGTTCTTCTATACTAATCCTCAAAGTTCATCTTAGGTCTACGTGCTCTAATCAGAGTTTATCTAAATCTAGCTTCCAAGTTTTGTACTAAACTTCCTCTGATACCAACTGTAACGCCCCGACCCCAGCTACCCAGAGTCGGTGCATTACTTCGTAACATTGGCATGATCACAAGAAAGATCAAATCTCGAAAGACCGATTGGTTTAGTAGCCTTGGAAACACTAGATATATTCATAAGTTTTACATTACATCATAAAATGAAAAACTACTACAACAACATAATGTCTCCATAATCCACACTACTATCCCCTCATAATGTCCCTGCAGGTCATTCATAATTTACTTCTTCACATCCTGGGGAAAAATAAAACATAGAAAAGGGGTGAGCTCAAATGCCCAGTAAGGATAACAATATAGCGGAAACTTTCATAAATAAGAATAAACATTTAAGGCAATGCATTACTAAAACAAAAGCCTTTTAAAATTGAACTTCAACATGGTATGGAAAAAGTAAAATGAAATAATGCCATTTACTTATTCACATGGATATTCTACTAATCGAATAATCACATGCAAAAATCAATAACCACTTTCATAATGTTGGAATGCATAATGCCAGACTATCATAACCACATAGCCAAGGCCTCGTGCCAAGGCTACAAATAAGATTTTGTCAAGGCCTTGTGCCAAGACACTAGTTTGTCTCATGAGACCTACCGATGCATCGAGGAGCTATAGCGGGCTCCACCCGTCACTTATTAAGTCCAATGCATTCCCATATGAAAAGGTTTAAACATAACATAAACATTCGTATTAAAACTAGCATACGAAATGTCAATACTTTCACAATAAACTATGAATGGTATAAAAATAGCACATCCACAGTCAAACATATCACAAAACCTTCAATACAATATAGAAGTTTTGTATCATAATAAATCAACTTCAAATAATCTTAAAATCCATCAAAGGATGTTGACATAGATGAAATCAAAATTCTTTTAAAAGAAATATCTCCTTTTATTTTGAAATCATTTAAGATCCATATAAAATAAAACATTTTCTTTGAAAATATTCTTATAAGCTTGTATGGGAAGCTTCGACGATTTTATAACGGCGGAAAATAACCGCACCCGCCGTATAAGTTAAAAAAAACATTCTTACCTCAATTCTGTCGAAAAGGTTAAAAAGGACCTTGTTTTGAAAACGACGGAAAGATTCCTTTATAAACCTCTTATAAAAAGTCAAACAAGGGTATAAATGACTTTAACCCATATTCTTGTAAATAGTAAAAAATGTTTTGAAATACATTTCGAAGAAACATGGATGTGGATGATAAAGAGATCCCAGTAGATTATTACATATAAACAACCTCGGATAATGAAGAGATTGTGAAATAACCCTTACCTTGTACTTTTCCTTGGTTGTGGTAGGTTAACCTCCTGTATAATGGTGAAATAATTGTTATTAAATTATACAAGAATCATATACATTAATATGATATCATATATGATCTTTTAATATTGATTTGATAATAATATCTTAGTATTATCGTTGTTTCGGGTGTTAACTTACTTGTTTTCTTTCATATGTTTTGTTACGTAAGACATGTTTGTAAAGGATAGGTTGTATATTATTCATATCCAGAATGATATCAAGTCCTTAAACATCATTTTTAAATCATAAAATGATAATTACGCTTTAATGGTTACGATGGAGAATGAATCTCATCGCGTTCGTGGAGACGGTAGTCCGTACGTACGCACGAGCGACAATATCATTCTTTTGATATTAAAATAATATATAAATGGATGGTATATCATATATACAGAATCATTAACATGTTATATTTATTATTTACATGAGTTACACATCATTATTATACCCATCCAAATAATATTATATTGAATAACAATTACACCACGACGTGGAGACGGTAAGCCGTACGTACGCACGTATGGTGACATGTTATTCAAAGGGTGGATAGAATACTGAATATGATTGTAACATATTTATAATAACATCACAGTATATGTGAGATACTGGAGTTATTATTTCAGAATGGTAAGAACAAAGGAAGAAGAAGTGGAAGAAGAAATGAACTTAGAAAAGGGTGGTGAGATCATTACCTCTTCTTCGGGTTCTTCCTTTTGATTTGATCAAAAGGGCTCCTTAGGTTGGCTTTCTGATCAAAATAAGGCCTCTAGGTTGTATTGAGGGATGTTGGGAGAGTATTTGGGCAGAGTTTGGCCGAACCAAAAGGCTTTAGAGGTGTGAAGAAATGAGAAGGAGGAGTGCCCTTTTATAAGAGGGGTGAGGGGCACCTTTGGAAAAGCTAGAAATATTAATTTATAATAAATTCATATTCGGTTTCTAAAGGCTCCAAAGTTGACTATTCAAAGGATGAGGTGGGGATATGTCGAAAACAACTCATCCAATAGAATTTAGACAGGTTTGGGTACTTATATTAACCTTATCTTTAAGTATTAACTCTAAGTTAATTAGTTTCACTTTTACAATGTCTCTTTGTATTTTTATATAATATGGTTAATAAACTTACTATATACATCCAAGCGACACCCAAGTGGTCCATTAATAATTAACCTATCATAATATAAGTCTCTTGGCCGAACCTTAGATTTTTAGGAATTTAATATCAATTAATAATATAATATTTGTTTTAAGAACTCTTTTATGTCAATTTTGACACTATTCAATAGTTTATTTTTGTGAAACTCATAACAGATTTATTACTTCGAAAAAAGTCCATTAAATCAATCCTAATATATCATATTATCCTAGAAAATTAGTTTAATTCATTAAAAGGTTCATATTATATTTATTTGGGTATTTATAATATCAATTATTTTAATTTTTCACTATTATAGTAATTACTGCATCATCATTTGTCATAAATAAAATAACTTATTTATTGTCTAAAAATTATAAATAAAATATCATTATGTAGGAAATCTTTTTATCTTTCTAATGAATATTTATAATCGAAAATCAAACATGTATAACCCTATGTAAAAATTGTTCTTCTAAAAGATATATGCTTGTGTCATTTTTGTATTCATTTTAACTTAATTAAAATAAAGTGTCATTATCACTTACAAGTGGATCCATGGGGTCCCAAAATAGACCCAAAGATGCCCATGGTCGACCATGTATCAACCAATAGGGTTAAGACACGTTTTAGGGTAATTTAGTATTATTATAATATTATTTTTTTAACTCTTATTTACCGGATTTACCCTTTAACCATGGTAAATAAAATATTTACCGCAGTAATTATTCAAAATGTCTAAAAATAAAAGTTACCTATTTACACAATTTGAACATCCTGATTCCAAATATGGAATCCATTTTCCTAAATTCAAAACACAGAAGTGGCAGAAATTAATTTAAAATTAATTCCCGCTGTCAAAACAAAAAGCGTGTTTTTAAGAGATAATAACTATCAAAAGATTGACACTTGTTTATATTCGGTTTAATTGTAAAATTATGTCCAATGATAAACATTAAATTGAATGGTAAAAATATATTCTAAATATACTTTAAAACCACTCAAATTCATAATTTATCACTATTAATTATTTTGATTAAAAAAGTTGTTTTTAATTAAAATTTTGAAATTTTCACTATTCATCAAAATATGAAAGTTATCCGAAATGTACCAAAATTTCACCCTAGGCTAATTTTGATATTCCGAATCCAAAAATGAAGTCCATTTTGAAATATAGAATATATATGATTTCAAAAATTAGGTATTACTATTCACAACGGCTAGTTTAATTAGTTGTGGTGTGTGTTAGAACTCGAGGTTGCGTACAACACACGCTATCGCATTATTCGAAGGGAAACGTACCGTAGAAGCTTGGGGTGTTACAGGAGCCACTAAAATGGTTCCCTAAGCCGGTTCTCCACATGGCCATAAATATGGTTCCCCATACACAAGAGGATATGGACTAGTAGAGAGAGTCTAATGAAGGTATGGTGAGGAGACTATACCCTCTGGATCATTATTAAATATATCATAATCAATCATAGATAAATTTAATGTAATATAATAACAATTGGTAGTCAATAATAAATAAATTGATAATCATGCATGAACATGTTATAATTTATTAAAATAGACACATAACAGGTAATTCATAAAAATGCATAACGAAATGAACAAGAGCCCAAAGGGGTATCCCCATGAGTATCCTTATAACCAACTCTATACTGTGATCCTAATATCCCCTATACATGAGTAACAACACATAACATAATCCATGAACTAACCCACAAAAAAGAGATCTATTTGGGTACCAATTGGTGGCCCAAATAGGGTGTGAGTAAAACTCAGTAGACCCCCAACAACGATGTATAATTCAGTTAATTCCATGAATATAAAACTAATTAGTGTAAATATGTAATTAATAAATGGAAAGTAAATGCCAAAATCATAAACCATGTCGAGCTCAAGTTTCTCAAGGACACCTGGATGACCAGAACTGCTTCGACATAAGCCAGTATATCTTTAAATACAAGTCACCATATTTATAAGTATATATATATATATGTATATAAATATGTGTATGTATATATTCTCTATATATATAGTAACATATATAGCCATATATATATATAGATACACAGTGCTAGGTAGGACCCAAGGCACCACATAGGTTCTCATGCATAGTCACAAGAGTCTCATTGAATAATAACAAGGGATTCTGTGATTGAGTATCACTATAAGGGATTCCATGATTGAATATCACAATAAGAATTTCAATGATTGAGTATCACAATAAGGGAATCTTTTCATGAGTATAACAATAACATAAACCATACTTGAGTATTACAATATGGGACAACATGTCCAGGTATCACAATAAGAGATTCCATGCTCGAGTATCACAATAAGGGATTCCATGCCCAAGTATCACAATAATGGAATCAGTGAATGAGTATCACAATAAGGGACACTATGACTGAGTATCAAAATAATGTAATCTATGCCCGAGTATCACAATAAGGGATTCCATGTCTGAGTATCATAATAAGGGATACTGTGTCTGAGTATCACAATTTATAATGCATTTTATAGGCTATGATGTTATCCATGATGACATAAAATTTCATAAAACATGTTTTTAGATTTCATTTATAAGAAATAAAATGTTCCATTTCATTACACATACTCATTTATTTCTATTCATTTACAAATAACATGAATTCTATGACAAGTACCCATGCAATAATACAATTCATCTCGACAAATTTCATTAAACATGTTCCAATTTAATTCAATTAATGGTATTTTCCATTTTACTTAGAGGAGATGATTCAAGAATAAAATAAATAATGACCATAAGATATGAGAGTCATATAAACAACTTATAAATCATATAATTTCATTTTTAATGATTCAAGTTAACAAACCTCATAGGGTGGTTTTAATTCCAAATATATGTATAAGGGGTGATGAGTATATAAGCAACACACTCAAGCAGGTGTCTTGAGCTGAGGTAGATGACATAAGACAATGAAATTTAATGAATAAGGACTAATTAAATTAATTTATTAATATCTAATTAATAAATTTTACATTTATAAGGTGACGCATGGAAGGTTTAATGTGCGACACAATGACATATTTTATAAAAGAGAAATATTTAAAGGGAATGTAACTAGACCAAATACGTCATTGTGAGGATTCTTCAATATCATATTATTGATATTTGATTCATGATGGAATGATATAAAATTGGAATATCAAACAAACACCCTAACAAATTGGGTAAAAGAACTCGCATGGATTTAGAATCCATTATAGAATGATAAAATAAGATAAAAAGAAATAGTATCATTATAATTATAGAGTATAAAACAATTTGATGAACTACGATTGATTATGATCCCAAATGAGGTAGAACCCACTATGGGAAGACGATGAGGATGCGTGTATGAGTAGAAGACCTCTTGGGTGAATGAGGGAGGAAAAGGGGGTAAACTCATTTATGGGAAGAGGGGAAAATGGTAATTTTTTCAATTTTTATGGGAAACATTGTTAGGATTCATAGTTAGAAAAATAGTGTGACGACTATGTGGTGCTGATTCCTCAAACACCAATGACCTATATGGTTCATGTTATTGATTTGATAAATCATGTTCAAAAAATTCCCTTGGAACTTTCTCACCTCTACACCCACATAACTATGTGCATAGTTTGACATACCATGAGAAATATATGTGGTCCAACACTGTAATAAATTATAGAGGCCTTGCATGTCCATGTGGCCTTAGGTGTACATTTTAACTAATGGTGTGACACACTTTTCAGACTTTCACCAAGACAGATGGTTTGCCCTAGAATTTTTCACGATTTCATCATACCGTACAACCCTATTTGCTTCTCCTGAAATTTATTTTTCGTAGACTATCACTCCCAAAACTCATCCAAACTCCCAAGACACCTCTTAGGACTTATTCCATGTAAATATTTTTTGATTGTTCCAATTCTCATATTTACATTTTTAGGATCCGTCTAATATTTGACCCATCTACTAAATAAAAAGTCTAAAATCTCTTGGAAATTTTAACTAATCAAGAACATGAAACCTTAAAGTCTCCCCACATTATAACTTCTCATCCCTAAGAAGTATTGAGGAATAATGAAAAAATAACCAAACCTAATTAGGTTAGAAAAATATTTCTCAGATGGTTGTGTTGTGTTTCCCACACCAACACACCTACAAGTGCTACTTTAAACACACGGTACTTAATCCACTAAGAATCGAGACAATGCAAACATAAAAAAAAATAAACATCAAGATGTATCTTACCTAATCCCTTCTAACTCAAGACACAATCACATTATCATCTCTAACATCATCTAACCTATGAAACTCCTCACCCCAGGTCTTAGTTTTTAAGGGCTAATTCCTAGGCATGGTATACCCACCATTGGAATTGTAACAAACTGTATTTTTCAAAGGAAAAAATCATTTTGTTTTAGGTTTAAATATTTTTTTTAAAATCATGGTAAACATAAACTATAGCTTAAGGATGGTTCCCAGAGCTTCTAGTGTTTTTAGAGCTCAGATCTTTGAGATTTGGGAAAATAAGGTAGGCCATATGGTTACAACACGGTTAGTACTAACCGTCTAGGTTAACCATGAGATGCACATTTTTAGTGGAATGGGTCCACATAGTTTGTCTATAATCAAGAGTCTCAAGGTACATGACTGTGGATTTTTTTAGACATCTTGGAACAGGTGTTTAATATGGGTTATTCATGGTTAGGGAAACTAGGAAACTTAAACGTGTGGGGTCCCTCTTTAGACAATGAATAGAGCCTGATTTGTGCACAATTTGGCTGAACCATGTGGCCAAACCATGCACCACCAATTTTTTAGGGTGAATTTATAATTTGACCCTTAATGAAACATAAAACCTAATTATTTCTTTCCTCCACCTATTTCCACCTGATAGAGCTCCCTTATTCTCCTATGGCTTCTCCTAAGGCCTTATCTATGTTATTTGATATTTAATAGATATATACTCTAAATAAACATCATTATTAAGTGTTGGATAGCTTGAAGTATTCTATAAAATCCTCTTTATTCATTTCATGGTTGATCTTAGCATTTTTTGTGCAATTTAGGTGCCAGATCGTATGCCCTATTTTTAGGGCATTTGTAACACCCCGAGCTTCCACGATACGCCTCTCATTGAATAATGCAATAGCTTGCATTGTACGCAACTTCGAGTTCTAAAACACCGCGACTAATCAAAGTAGCCGTTATGAATAGTAATAACCACTTTTTTAAAATTATAGAAATTTTATATTTCAAATGGACTTCATTTTTGTATTCGTAATATCGAAATTATCCTAAGTTGAATTTTTTTAACTTTCTGAGAACTTCCAATTTTTTATGAATAGTGAAAAATACTTAAAACAACTTTTTTAATCAAAATAATTAATTGTGATAAATTATACTATTTAGTGGTTTTAAAGTATAATTAGAACATATTTTTACCATTTTATCCAATGGTGGTCATTAGAATTAATTTAACATTGAAAATGGGCATAAACAATTGCCAATCTTTTGATATAAATTGTTTCCTAAAAACACGCTATTTGTTCTGACAGCGGGAATTAATTATAAAATTAATTAATGCAACTTATATGTTTGTAATTTTGTAAAATAGTCATCATTTTTGAATTCGGAATATCAATTATAGTTTAGGGTGAAATTTTGGTACTTTTCGGATAACTTTTGTATTTTGATGAATAGTGAAAATTACTAAATTTTAATTAAAAACAACTTTTTTAATCAAAATAATTAATATTGATAAATTATGAATTTGAGTGGTTTTAAAGTATATTTAGAATATATTTTTACCATTCAATTTAATTTTTGTCATTGGACATAATTTTACAATTAAACCGAACATAAACAAGTGTCAATCTTTTGATAGTTATTATCTCTTAAAAACACGTTTTTTGTTTTGACAGCGGGAATTAATTTTAAATTAATTTCTGCCACTTATGTGTTTTGAATTTAGAAAAATGGATTCCATATTTGGAATCCGGATGTTCAAATTGTGTAAATAGGTAACTTTTATTTTTAGACATTTTGAATAATTACTGCGGTAAATATTTTATTTACCATGGTTAAGGGTAAATCCGGTAAATAAGGGTTAAAAAATAATATTATAATAATACTAAATTACTCTAAAACGTGTCTTAACCCTATTGGTTGATAAATGGTCGACCATGGGCATATTTGGGTCTATTTTGGGACCCCATGGATCCAATTGTAAGTGATAATGACACATTATATTAATAAAGTTAAAATAAAAATAAAAATGGCATAAGCTTACATCTTTTAGAAGAACAATTTTTACATAGGGTTATACATGTTGGCTTTTCGATTGTAAATATTCATTAGAAAGCTAACAAGATTTCCTACATAATGATATTTTATTTATAATTTTTAGACATTAAATATGTTATTTTATTTATGACACAACGATGATGCAGTAATTACTATAATAGTGAAAAAATAAAATAATTGATATTATAAATACCCAAATAAATATAATATGAAACTTTTAATGAATTAAACTAATTTTCTAGGCTAATATGATATATTAGGATTGATTTAATGGACTTTGTTCGAAGTAATCAATCTTTTATGAGTTTCACAAAAATCAACTATTGAATAGTGTCAAAATTGACATAAAAGAGTTCTTAAAACAAATATTATATTATTAATTGATATTAAATTCCTAAAAATCTAAGGTTCGGCCAAGAGACTTATATTATGATAGGTTAATCATTAATGGACCACTTGGGTGTCGCTTAGATGTATATAGTAAGTTTATTAACCATATTATATAAAAATACAAAGAGACATTGTAAAAGTGAAACTAATTAACTTAGAGTTAATACTTAAAGATAAGGTTAATATAAGTACCCAAACCTGTCTAAATTCTATTGGATGAGTTGTTTTCGACCTATCCCCACCTCATCCTTTGAATAGTCAACTTTGGAGCCTTTAGAAACCGAATATGAATTTATTATAAATTAATATTTCTAGCTTTTCCAAAGGTGCCCCTCACCCCTCTTATAAAAGGGCACTCCTCCTTCTCATTTCTTCACACCTCTAAAGCCTTTTGGTTCGGCCAAACTCTGCCCAAATACTCTCCCAACATCCCTCAATACAACCTAGAGGCCTTAGTTTGATCAGAAAGCCAACCTAAGGACCCCTTTTGATCAAATCAAAAAAAAGAACCCGAAGAAGAGGTAAGGATCTCACCACCCTTTTCTAAGTTCATTTCTTCTTCCACTTCTTCTTCCTTTGTTCTTACCATTCTGAAATAATAACTCCAGTATCTCACATATACTGTGATGTTATTATAAATATGATACAATCATATTCAGTATTCTATCCACCCTTTGAATAACATGTCACCATACGTGCGTACGTACGGCTTACCGTCTCCACGTCGTGGTGTAATTGTTATTCAATATAATATTATTTGGATGGGTATAATAATGATGTGTAACTCATGTAAATAATAAATATAACATGTTAATGATTCTGTATATATGATATACCATCCATTTATATATTATTTTAATATCAAAAGAATGATATTGTCGCTCGTGCGTACGTACGGACTACCGTCTCCACGAACGCGATGAGATTCATTCTCCATCGTAACCATTAAAGCGTAATTATCATTTTATGATTTAAAAATGATGTTTAAGGACTTGATATCATTCTGGATACGAATAATATACAACCTATCCTTTACAAACATGTCTTACGTAACAAAACATATGAAAGAAAACAAGTAAGTTAACACCCGAAACAACGATAATACTAAGATATTATTATCAAATCAATATTAAAAGATCATATATGATATCATATTAATGTATATGATTCTTGTATAATTTAATAACAATTATTTCACCATTATACAGGATGTTAACCTACCACAACCAAGGAAAAGTACAAGGTAAGGGTTATTTCACAATCTCTTCATTATCCGAGGTTGTATTATACGTAATAATCTACTGGGATCTCTTTATCATCCACATCCATGTTTCTTCGAAATGTATTTCAAAACATTTTTTACTATTTACAAGAATATGGGTTAAAGTCATTTATACCCTTGTTTGACTTTTTATAAGAGGTTTATAAAGGAATCTTTCCGTCGTTTTCAAAACAAGGTCCTTTTTAACCTTTTCGACAGAATTGAGGTGAGAATGTTTTTTTTAACTTATACGGCGGGTGCGGTTATTTTCCGCCGTTATAAAATCGTCGAAGCTTCCCATACAAGCTTATAAGAATATTTTCAAAGAAAATGTTTTATTTTATATGGATCTTAAATGATTTCAAAATAAAAGGAGATATTTCTTTTAAAAGAATTTTGATTTCATCTATGTCAACATCCTTTGATGGATTTTAAGATTATTTGAAGTTGATTTATTATGATACAAAACTTCTATATTGTATTGAAGGTTTTGTGATATGTTTGACTGTGGATGTGCTATTTTTATACCATTCATAGTTATTGTGAAAGTATTGACATTTCGTATGCTAGTTTTAATACGAATGTTTATGTTATGTTTAAACCTTTTCATATGGGAATGCATTGGACTTAATAAGTGACGGGTGGAGCCCGCTATAGCTCCTCGATGCATCGGTAGGTCTCATGAGACAAACTAGTGTCTTGGCACAAGGCCTTGACAAAATCTTATTTGTAGCCTTGGCACGAGGCCTTGGCTATGTGGTTATGATAGTCTGGCATTATGCATTCCAACATTATGAAAGTGGTTATTGATTTTTGCATGTGATTATTCGATTAGTAGAATATCCATGTGAATAAGTAAATGGCATTATTTCATTTTACTTTTGCCATACCATGTTGAAGTTCAATTTTAAAAGGCTTTTGTTTTAGTAATGCATTGCCTTAAATGTTTATTCTTATTTATGAAAGTTTCCGCTATATTGTTATCCTTACTGGGCATTTGAGCTCACCCCTTTTCTATGTTTTATTTTTCCCCAGGATGTGAAGAAGTAAATTATGAATGACCTGCAGGGATATTATGAGGGGATAGTAGTGTGGATTATGGAGACATTATGTTGTTGTAGTAGTTTTTCATTTTATGATGTAATGTAAAACTTATGAATATATCTAGTGTTTCCAAGGCTACTAAACCAATCGGTCTTTCGAGATTTGATCTTTCTTGTGATCATGCCAATGTTACGAAGTAATGCACCGACTCTGGGTAGCTGGGGTCGGGGCGTTACAGCTGGTATCAGAGGAAGTTTAGTACAAACCTTGGAAGCTAGATCTAGATAAACTCTGATTAGAGCACGTAGACCTAAGATGAACTTTGAGGATTAGTATAGAAGAACTTCCTAGAATTTTGGTATTGTAGAGATTTTGTGAGTTTTCCGAGAAATACATCCCTGTCTGGATACGAGCAGGTAGAGGCGGCTCTGGCACAGATGTACCTAGGGGTAAAACCCGAAAACACCGCTTTGAGCTAGACTCGAACGGGAACTGGTGCACGACAACGGGCCTTGCTGCACTCTTGGTTACGACACTCCCGGGGATATGCTTAGGATAACTCTCATTCTCTTTACAAATCATTATGAAGGGTTTATGAGTATATACTTCCTCAAAGAAAACATTTTTATGATTATGGATTATATCCATAAATAGTTCAATTTATGTTAAGTGTTTTATAAGCATGGGATTATGTATTTTGATTCATAAACTTATCTAGTTTATGCCATTGTTTAGAAATGACGCCTAGTGGAAGAAATGGAAACCATATCAATACACGCACTCCATGTAGGGATTGCCCTCCTACTCGAGATAATTATAGTGGGGATGGTGATGCAACTGGTGCCGATCAGCTAATCACCATACTGGGACAACTTACTCAGGTTATGAATAATAACCTTACCCGTATGGAGCACCCTGATCCGCAGCGTGGAGGATCAATGTTAGACCGATTCATGAGGCAACAACCACCAACGTTCAATGGGAGTACAAATCCCTTAGTAGCTGAGCAATGGATAAATTCCCTAGAGAAAATATTTCATTCTTTGGGGAGCAGTGAAAGGGAGAAAGTTATCATGGCAGTTTACCGCCTCACTGGAGATGCTGATCAATGGTGGTCATTGATTCAAAACACAAAGGAAGATGATGACGTATCGAATATGGAATGGAGGGAGTTCAAAGAGCTTTTCTTAGAAACATACTTTCCTCGTGACCATCGAGCAGATATGGAAAGGCAATTTCTGAGTCTGAGGCAGAAGGAGGATGAGAATGTCGCAATGTATGAGGCTAACTTTACAAGGTTAGCGAGGCATGTTGCCGATTATATACATAACCCAAGGAGTAAGATTGATCGTTTATTTGATGGGTTAAAACCATTTCTCCGTCGAGCTTTGGTGTCACAATCCTTCTCATCATACGAAGATATTGTCTCGTGTGCTATCAAGACAGAAAAGGAATTCTCTAAGTCTTATGACAACAAAGTAAAGCAAGAGAAGAAGAGAATGGTGGAACAAGAGACAGATAAAGGGAAAAAGGGAAAGAAGTATTTTCCATTATGTCATAATTGTGGGAAGAATCACCCTGGTACTTGCCTAAAAGGAATGGGAGTTTGTTATAAATGTAGAGAAAAGGGTCACCAGGCTCGTGATTGCAAGGGAAAGAAAGAGGCTATCAAAGTGGAATGCTACAATTGTAGAGAAATGGGTCATTATGCAAATGAATGTCCTAAGTGTCAGGGAAACTTACCTCAGAAAAGGCCAAGGGATCAAGGCCAATCTTATGCTGTGGCTACAGTTGAAGCAGAATAATTAATGTATTGGTGCTTTTGGACTCAAGGATTATATTCTGGTTATAAGAATAATGTGATATATATATGGATTGTACTGCAGTACTTGTTGATTTCAGTAAGGTTTTAATATGATGAAGGTAATTATATTTTTAGTATGTGACAATAAGAGAAACTTTACTTCGTTTGGGGAATCTGATAAATTGATTTTGGAATTAAGAATCCTTTTAGGGAAAGTCTGGACAGAGGTATTTTGGATAACTAGAAAGGTTGGAGTGGATTAAGTTGATCTTTGGATAGTATTATTTAAGGTTAAAAAATTTATGAAGATTATTTTTGGAATATTATAATACTATAGTTTTAGGAAAAGGACAACCTGTAGGGTGGGGCATAACCCGTCACGTCGGACAAAGTTGCAGGAATCGAACCCACAACCAAAGTGCGACAGGCCTTTATTTCCTACCACTAGCCTACAGGGAGTCCCTGGTTATTACAAAATAGTTTTCCTATTCTAAATGGTTTGTGGTAAAAATTTATTAATGAAAGTCTACATGATAAGTAAGTATATTTCCTCACATTCTTAGTAAATCTCTTAAATAATTTCCTCACCTCTATGAAAGGTTACTTAAAACAAAAACGTTGTCGATTAACTTTTCCAACTGGGGATTCAATGAATGTTTAACCAATCACAAGTTTGTGATTTTATTATTGTTAACTTTCTCCTAATCCTGTTTTCTAGAACTCTACATCAGACCATGCTAGTTTGTTTTTCCTCTATATCCATATTTTCATAGAACCCTAGTATGGGCTATCTCGGATGACCTTTGTACTTCTCTTTCTTTCTTTTAATGTTATATTTTTATTAATCTTATTTCCGATGTGAGTTTTCCACAAAGGTATTTTCTATTTACAACCTTTTATTTTCAAAGAAAAATTTCAAATTGCGAGGACGCAATTTATTGAAGGAGGGGAGAATGTAACACCCCGAGCTTCCACGATACGCCTCTCATTGAATAATGCAATAGCTTGCATTGTACGCAACTTCGAGTTCTAAAACACCGCGACTAATCAAAGTAGCCGTTATGAATAGTAATAACCACTTTTTTAAAATTATAGAAATTTTATATTTCAAATGGACTTCATTTTTGTATTCGTAATATCGAAATTATCCTAAGTTGAATTTTTTTAACTTTCTGAGAACTTCCAATTTTTTATGAATAGTGAAAAATACTTAAAACAACTTTTTTAATCAAAATAATTAATTGTGATAAATTATACTATTTAGAGGTTTTAAAGTATAATTAGAACATATTTTTACCATTTTATCCAATGGTGGTCATTAGAATTAATTTAACATTGAAAATGGGCATAAACAATTGCCAATCTTTTGATATAAATTGTTTCCTAAAAACACGCTATTTGTTCTGACAGCGGGAATTAATTATAAAATTAATTAATGCAACTTATATGTTTGGAATTTTGTAAAATAGGCATCATTTTTGAATTCGGAATATCAATTATAGTTTAGGGTGAAATTTTGGTACTTTTCGGATAACTTTTGTATTTTGATGAATAGTGAAAATTACTAAATTTTAATTAAAAACAACTTTTTTAATCAAAATAATTAATATTGATAAATTATGAATTTGAGTGGTTTTAAAGTATATTTAGAATATATTTTTACCATTCAATTTAATTTTTGTCATTGGACATAATTTTACAATTAAACCGAACATAAACAAGTGTCAATCTTTTGATAGTTATTATCTCTTAAAAACACGCTTTTTGTTTTGACAGCGGGAATTAATTTTAAATTAATTTCTGCCACTTATGTGTTTTGAATTTAGAAAAATGGATTCCATATTTGGAATCCGGATGTTCAAATTGTGTAAATAGGTAACTTTTATTTTTAGACATTTTGAATAATTACTGCGGTAAATATTTTATTTACCATGGTTAAGGGTAAATCCGGTAAATAAGGGTTAAAAAATAATATTATAATAATACTAAATTACTCTAAAACGTGTCTTAACCCTATTGGTTGATAAATGGTCGACCATGGGCATATTGGGGTCTATTTTGGGACCCCATGGATCCACTTGTAAGTGATAATGACACATTATATTAATAAAGTTAAAATAAAAATAAAAATGGCATAAGCTTACATCTTTTAGAAGAATAATTTTTACATAGGGTTATACATGTTGGATTTTCGATTGTAAATATTCATTAGAAAGATAACAAGATTTCCTACATAATGATAATTTATTTATAATTTTTAGACATTAAATAGTTTATTTTATTTATGACACAACGATGATGCAGTAATTACTATAATAGTGAAAAAATAAAATAATTGATATTATAAATACCCAAATAAATATAATATGAAACTTTTAATGAATTAAACTAATTTTCTAGGCTAATATGATATATTAGGATTGATTTAATGGACTTTGTTCGAAGTAATCAATCTGTTATGAGTTTCACAAAAATCAACTATTGAATAGTGTCAAAATTGACATAAAAGAGTTCTTAAAACAAATATTATATTATTAATTGATATTAAATTCCTAAAAATCTAAGGTTCGGCCAAGAGACTTATATTATTATAGGTTAATCATTAATGGACCACTTGGGTGTCGCTTGGATGTATATAGTAAGTTTATTAACCATATTATATAAAAATACAAAGAGACATTGTAAAAGTGAAACTAATTAACTTAGAGTTAATACTTAAAGATAAGGTTAATATAAGTACCAAAACCTGTCTAAATTCTATTGGATGAGTTGTTTTATACCTATCCCCACCTCATCCTTTGAATAGTCAACTTTGGAGCCTTTAGAAACCGAATATGAATTTATTATAAATTAATATTTCTAGCTTTTCCAAAGGTGCCCCTCACCCCTCTTATAAAAGGGAACTCCTCCTTCTCATTTCTTCACACCCCTAAAGCCTTTTGGTTCGGCCAAACTCTGCCCAAATACTCTCCCAACATCCCTCAATACAACCTAGAGGCCTTAGTTTGATCAGAAAGCCAACCTAAGGACCCCTTTTGATCAAATCAAAAGGAAGAACCCGAAGAAGAGGTAATGATCTCACCACCCTTTTCTAAGTTCATTTCTTCTTCCACTTCTTCTTCCTTTGTTCTTACCATTCTGAAATAATAACTCCAGTATCTCACATATACTGTGATGTTATTATAAATATGGTACAATCATATTCAGTATTCTATCCACCCTTTGAATAACATGTCACCATACGTGCGTACGTACGACTTACCGTCTCCACGTCGTGGTGTAATTGTTATTCAATATAATATTATTTGGATGGGTATAATAATGATGTGTAACTCATGTAAATAATAAATATAACATGTTAATGATTCTGTATATATGATATACCATCCATTTATATATTATTTTAATATCAAAAGAATGATATTGTCGCTCGTGCGTACGTACGGACTACCGTCTCCACGAACGCGATGAGATTCATTCTCCATCGTAACCATTAAAGCGTAATTATCATTTTATGATTTAAAAATGATGTTTAAGGACTTGATATAATTCTGGATATGAATAATATACAACCTATCCTTTACAAACATGTCTTACGTAACAAAACATATGAAAGAAAACAAGTAAGTTAACACCCGAAACAACGATAATACTAAGATATTATTATCAAATCAATATTAAAAGATCATATATGATATCATATTAATGTATATGATTCTTGTATAATTTAATAACAATTATTTCACCATTATACAGGAGGTTAACCTACCACAACCAAGGAAAAGTACAAGGTAAGGGTTATTTCACAATCTCTTCATTATCCGAGGTTGTATTATACGTAATAATCTACTGGGATCTCTTTATCATCCACATCCATGTTTCTTCGAAATGTATTTCAAAACATTTTTTACTATTTACAAGAATATGGGTTAAAGTCATTTATACCCTTGTTTGACTTTTTATAAGAGGTTTATAAAGGAATCTTTCCGTCGTTTTCAAAACAAGGTCCTTTTTAACCTTTTCGACAGAATTGAGGTGAGAATGTTTTTTTTAACTTATACGGCGGGTGCAGTTATTTTCCGCCGTTATAAAATCATCGAAGCTTCCCATACAAGCTTATAAGAATATTTTCAAAGAAAATGTTTTATTTTATATGGATCTTAAATGATTTCAAAATAAAAGGAGATATTTCTTTTAAAAGAATTTTGATTTCATCTATGTCAACATCCTTTGATGGATTTTAAGATTATTTGAAGTTGATTTATTATGATACAAAACTTCTATATTGTATTGAAGGTTTTGTGATATGTTTGACTGTGGATGTGCTATTTTTATACCATTCATAGTTATTGTGAAAGTATTGACATTTCGTATGCTAGTTTTAATACGAATGTTTATGTTATGTTTAAACCTTTTCATATGGGAATGCATTGGACTTAATAAGTGACGGGTGGAGCCCGCTATAGCTCCTCGATGCATCGGTAGGTCTCATGAGACAAACTAGTGTCTTGGCACAAGGCCTTGACAAAATCTTATTTGTAGCCTTGGCACGAGGCCTTGGCTATGTGGTTATGATAGTCTGGCATTATGCATTCCAACATTATGAAAGTGGTTATTGATTTTTGCATGTGATTATTCGATTAGTAGAATATCCATGTGAATAAGTAAATGGCATTATTTCATTTTACTTTTGCCATACCATGTTGAAGTTCAATTTTAAAAGGCTTTTGTTTTAGTAATGCATTGCCTTAAATGTTTATTCTTATTTATGAAAGTTTCCGCTATATTGTTATCCTTACTGGGCATTTGAGCTCACCCCTTTTCTATGTTTTATTTTTCCCCAGGATGTGAAGAAGTAAATTATGAATGACCTGCAGGGATATTATGAGGGGATAGTAGTGTGGATTATGGAGACATTATGTTGTTGTAGTAGTTTTTCATTTTATGATGTAATGTAAAACTTATGAATATATCTAGTGTTTCCAAGGCTACTAAACCAATCGGTCTTTCGAGATTTGATCTTTCTTGTGATCATGCCAATGTTACGAAGTAATGCACCGACTCTGGGTAGCTGGGGTCGGGGCGTTACAGCATTGGATTATTCTTCATTTTCCATAAAAATTACATCAAATTTGAAGCTGATATTGGATGAGTAGTTTCCTATGTCCCTAAGGTAGATAGTATAGTTGTTTACCCTAAAATTTAAAATGTTTTAATTGCTCTTACATCATGCTGAACATCGTCCTTTTCCATGAATTTCCTTATATGAGTTCTTCAATTTCTTAATATTTTTTCACATGATGTTATACTCTTGAGAGAAATTTATAAGTGTTTAGAGGATTCAAAACAAAATAATAGCTACCCATTGGGTGTTATGACTTTAATACACCTTATATTTAATTGATTAAATTATCAAAACATCATACAAGTTTGTAGATTGGAATTTAAATGGATTCTCCCACTCTTATATAATTATTTATATGACCATTTAACCTTCTAAGTGATTGGATTATATAAAATATAATTTCTATTCCTTGATTAATTAAATGTATTTCTTAAATTTAACATATTAGCTTCAACATGATTTTCCTTGCTTAAATATATTAATTATGATAAATGTTAATGGGTGGAAATGCCATGCCTAATGATACAAACTTCATTATATATATTATACAAAATGTGATGCATTGATGATAATGGATTCAATGATTAAAATGATTACGAGGTGATTCCTTATATTAATATTAATATTATGATCATTCCATTTAAATTGGAAATAGAATGATGCGTAAGGGTTTTGTTGAGCATGGAGTTTCATGCTCCCTTACATTGGGTGTTGAGAATGAAATCTCTCACCATTATAATTTTATTCATGTGTTGGTCATGAAATTCCACATTAATTTATTTAGGGTGTCGAATATGACGTCTCACCCTACCCATATCAAGTTTTGAGATTAACGGCTCACATTCACCATGTAATTCTAGGCATGTACCATTTTCTTGAGCCTACATGCTTATTAGACTGGTTATGGATGCACGTGTTATGTCTCGGATCTATCAAGAACCTAGTATCCTTGTATATGGATACTTAAATCCTCACATACCTAGTTAATATAGGTGACATAACTATACTATATATTTATATTGTTACTATATATATGGTTACCGGTCAGACTCATACAGGTCTATACCAAAGTAAGTAGAGCCACCGGGTGTCCCATAAGAACCTGTATGGGATGTTATTTATTTATTTATAGAATTGCTTATTATTTAGTTATACCTACACACTAATTATCTATATACACTACCTGGATAAATTTTAGACACCATTGGTGGTGGTCTACTAGGATTTAATCTCACACCCTACTCAAGCCACCATCGGTACCCAAGTAGATTACATGTCTGCAGGCATGGATAAGGGAAAGTTCCCTACTACAAATGCTTGATTTTTGAGCTTATTGTATGAATCATGGTAGCGGAGGACTGAGCATATGATTGATATTCTAGTGGAGTAGTCTTTTGTCCTTTTTTATATTATTGTAAAACATGTTGTATATTCCTTCCCCCAGTTTCCCCTTTTTGTATATAAGCATTCCATGTAATTACATTATATATGACTTCATATTTTAGATTTTCTTATTATTTAGTTTCTTATTTATTTAAACTTTTATAGTTGTTTTTCATTTCTATTATGTTATGATTTCTGATACAACAGGTTACTAGTCTAGTGTTATAGTGTCATCTATATATGCTTCCACTATTTTCTATTATCTATTTTATCCATTGTTCTACTCTGATATTAGGGAATAGTATCCCCACTATACCACCATACCACCTTTACACCCTTGCTGTTAGTCGGCAGTTTCTGACATATAGGGAGGTGAACTTCAGGTCATGCGACCCATCGGCTCAGGGCATGGGTTAAGTGGATCCCAAGTTGGGATGTTACAAAGTGGTATCAGAGAATCTTTTTTCATTTTATATTAATATTTGGATATTATAAATAAGAATAGGAGATAATGGAGTTTGGTAATGAGCACGTGACTAGTTGTATCTAACCCATGTACAGGGAAAACCCAAATTACATAGGATGGGTAATTACTATTATTGGTTATTCCTATTATAGTTGATACGACTTCACTATTGGGTGCCATAATTTTTTTGTGATTCTATTACTATTGGTATTATTTTAATGATATTTATTTCACTTAGGCATGATGAAATGAGAGAATTTCATTACATGCATAATTATAGGCATAATAGGATTGATATGCCATGCATTTTCCCATGCCAAGTATAATTTCTATGTGAATTTGATTGATGATTATAGTTAGCACCTAATTGTTTATATATAAATGTGTTAACATTTCATGAAGGTAAAGGATAATTGAACTAATTAATGTGCCTACATCAATCTAAGTGGTGCTTTCCCACACATATTGGTGATAACACCTTAATTAGTCAATTATTCTATATTAATGGTTCTATACCCACTGGTTCTGGACTAAGTTATATGTATATATTTATATTAGACTACGAATTAGAAGGAAATTAAATCCTTAAAAGAAAAAGTTTACTTCTAAATTGTGTGCCAATTTTAAAAGCAAAGGGTGTTTTCTTCTATACCTTACAATTAACATTCCTCATAATAAAAACCCTATCGAATGATATGATACCCCGACCCAAATCCTATCTTATAAGTAGTTAGTTGGAGTATCTTATGTTCTTATGTATTGTTATGATATTTTCATGCTCAATTAGACATGGATTTTGGTGCAGACAGAGAGGTGTGGTCATTTTAAATGAATGATAAGTACTTGCCCAAGTTATGTATCTAAAATTCTTCCAACTGTTAAAATCTCTTCTGAGGTGTGATATTGGTATTTTAGTGTCATTACTCAATGAATTACTCCAGATTTATGCCTTGAAGGTGGTGAAGATCTTACACCAATGGTGGTGGACCCTAAGTCACTAGTTATTCCTCTTAAAGTGAAACCTATAGGACCACCTATTTTTTTCTGATATGGACATTGATGCCCAGTTTTGAGATGGATTTTTTGATATGATGAAATCTATGAAAGTTGTTGTTTGAACTGCCCTAATTATGAAAAATATTGATAGGAAGTTTCAGCAGTGGAATCCTCCCACCTTTTCTGGGGATAATGGACCACATGCCGTAAGTCATGGATGAAGGCCATGCTTTGTATCTTTGATCAAAAATAGATTCCTCCAGAGTGGAGGGTAAATATTATTTCTTATATGCTATGTAATTATTCCTAGAGATAGTGGGATTTTATTACCTAGGTAGATCAACATAGTGATATGATCTAGGTAGATTTACAGACTATCTTCTATGACTATTTATTTCCAAAAACCTTGATGTCTGACTGGGCTTGAGAGTTCATGAACCTTCTGCTGGGAGCCATGTCTATCATGAAATATTCTACATATTTCAAAGAGATATAAATTATTTATTCTAAATTATCTAAAAATGATCATATGACCATGATGTGATTCAAGGATGGGATAATATAGGCTATCTAATCACAAGTCAATGTCTTTAGGATGATGACTATTTCTGAGATCAGTAACCAATACCTCATTACTGAGTGAAGTCTGAGGGAAGCTGATGGAGTGATTAAGGGTTTTTCAACACCAAGATCTTTTAGTGGTTCTTTTAAAAGATTCCAAAATCACTTCAAGGTTTCTCACCAGGGTAGAATTATCTAGACTCATCGTACAGTCAGTTTCTTGATATGTCACTAGTATAGGAATCTAGGACATGAAAAACACCAATGCCTATGAGATGCATTTGAATATAGAGGCCACAGAAGGATGGGGGTATATCCATAACTTCTTCATGAACTTTCCATTAGTTCCTAATGAGTGGGGATCTACACCTACCCCACTTTTTGGAATGGGTCCAGTAGCATCTCACTAGACAGGAAATTGAAATACCACTAGACACTCAGGTTGAGGTGGTGTCTAAGGTAGAGGTAATCAGACAAATGATTATTAGTTCCAGTAGAGAGGGATTTCTCAAGGTAGTCAAGATGTGACTCAAGGTTTTGCTACATGGTAGTCACATGTAGCATATCTTATGCCAAAGGACCAGATCACCAGACCTTCTACTGTATGAGATACTATTCTAGTAGCCTATACTTTAGTGTCTGCTTTATTTCACATAGGTTTTTCTCATTATTTTTTATAATAGGAAACCATGGAGAGTCTGGTCCTTAAGATAGAACAATTTTATGGAATAATGATGCTTGATAACCCATTGGGGATCCGATCTAATAGCATTCTCCATTGTAAAGATTATCCCCTTGATATTAGTGGATATTTATTCATATGGAATCTTTTCATCTGTGACATAAAGGGCTTAAACATAATTATTGGGATGGATTGGTTGGTACCTTATCAATACCATGTTGACTTCTATCATCGGAGGGTGAAGTTTACATCACTAGAGGTCTATAGACATGTGTACAAGTTATAATGCGATTATATGCGACTCGATCTGGAACCGAGTAGAAAAGACAAGGTAGTGTGATATATCAAATCTCTAATATCTTCTTGTATGATCAGGGGTTATGACCCCTTATTTTCTCTCTGGTTAGGGATGTCTTATCTAATAATTTTTTTGGGATACCTATAGTGAGAGAGGTAAAATTTACCATTGAGATAGTGCTAGGAACAATACTATTGACCGTTACTCTTTATCTAATGGAACCTATAAATCTTCTAGATCTCATTAAATAGTTAGAATATATGTAGGATAAAGGATTCATATGCCCTATCACTTCTCCTTGGGGTTCTCCAATCATTTTTTCCAATATTCTCCTTGGGGTTCTCTGATCCTTTTTCCAAGAAGGTGGAAAATACCCTCATATTTTTCATGGATTACCTTCGACTGAACTAGCTTATGGTAAATAGCCGATATCCATTACCTAGAATAGATGACCTATTTGATCAAATATGATGAGCGCGAGTGTTTTCAAATAATTATGTGAGGTTGGGTTATTATCAAGTGTGTGTCAGGTCTTTAGAAAAATTCACACAGTGTTTATGAAAATGTATAGTCTATATGAGTACTTGTTCATTTCGATCTCTCTCTGAAAAATACTTGAAGTCTTCATGTTTCTAATCAATAAGGTTTTCCACCCATATCTAGATTCATATTTGGTAGTCTTTGTTGACAATATATTAGTGTATTCTCATTCAATACGTAACCACACCAACCATCTTGAGATAGTTCTGAATACACTAAGATAACACCAAATTTATTCTAAGCTCATTAAATCACACTTTTGGATCGATAAAGTACACTTCCTGGGTCATATTATCTTGGAGTAAGGATTTTCAATAGACCCATCGAAAGTGAGCGTTATAGTTTCTTGGAAGAAACTCAATAAAATATTTGACATATGGAGTTTCTTGGGGTTAATTGGGTATTACAGATGCGTCATATAGGATTTATCATTCGTTTTAGTGCCTCTTATTAGTATAAAGAAAAAGGATATGAAATTCATATGGTCAGAAGCATGTAAAGAATACTTTCAAGAGTTGAAGGTCTGTTTGAATTCAGCACTAATATTGATTCTACTAGAGTTGGGAAGGAACAATAAAGTCCACTATGACACATAAAGTATTATTACTAAGATGTTTGGATGTAGGATGAGTGATAAATTATACTGGAGTCTCTTCAGTTGAGTCCTCACAAGAATAATTACCTAACAAATCACCTTGAGTTAGCAGATATCGATCATAATTTACAATTTTGGAGAGACTATCTACTTGAAGAGTTTTATTTGGTATTCACTAATCACAAAATCATCAAGTGTATATTTTCACAATGAGATCTAAATATTAGGTAGTGTATATGGGTTGAATACCTAGAGTCATTTGATTTAGAGATTGCCTATACAATTGCGAAAGGCAATGAAGTAGCTGCTGCTCTAAGCCATAATTCCCAGACACAGGCTATTCAGGAGGCCTATGGAGAGTGGAAACTCATGGATTTGATTTTAGAGATGCATGTTGTTGTGCTTGAGGATCCTGGGAAAACTATCCTCTCATCCTTGGAAGTGACCTCTACCCTTCTGGAATAGGTGATAATGAAGTAATTATCATATACTGAGGGATTAGTCTTAAGGTAAAGTATCTTAGATGAAGATTAATATTCTAGTTTGACTATGGATGGGTATGATACGTTACTTTTCATGGGAATGTATGGGTCATTGTAGAAATCATATAAGAGATGATGTGGGAATTTCATGCCTTAGCATGGGAAGTACATCCTGGTGTCACCAAGATGTATCAAGACTTACATCGGTAGTATTGGTGGCCTGGTATGAAATGGGAAATTGAATACTTTATCACTCAGTGTTCCAACTTTCAGAAGGAGAAGGAGGAGCATCAGAAACTGGCTGTACATTTATAGTCATTTTCCATTCCAAAGTTGAAATGGGATGATTTTCTATAGATTTTATGATTGGTTTTCCCAAATCACCTCATGGAAATGATACAGTTTGGGTTGTTGTTGATAATTTGAAAAAGTTCACACATTTCTTACCTATATGAGAGACCTTTTTAATAGATGATCTAGGGAGGATATATTCCAAGGATGTTGTATATATCCATGTAGATTGATTTTCTAGAATGTATGACATGGATTCATGTTTCACGTCTTGGTTCTGGAAGGGGTTGTATAAGGCCTTGGGTATACAGGTGCTTCTAGCCCCAACCTATCACCCTCTGACTGACATATAGATAGAGTGTACAATTAAGGTGTTAGAGGAAATTATCCATTCATGTGTCCTTGAATTCATGGGTTATTAGAAGAAACATATACCCCTTATTGAGTTCTATTATAATAACAATGTTTAGGATACTTTAATATGGATCCTTATGAGGATTTATATGGTAGGACTTATCATTCACCTCTGTAATGGTTAGAGGTAGGGGATGTAGCCTTACTTGGATCATGTATCATTTAGAAGACTATAGATCATGTCCAGTTGATTAGAAATCATATTATGATATCCCATTCCAGGTAGTAGTGATTTTCCAAATAGCATCGATGACCACTTGAGTTCTAGGTTGGAGATCAGGTTTTCTTACAAGTTTCACCCAAGATGGTCGATTGATGTATTCAGAGGCAGGGTAAAATTTGTCCTCAATTCATTGGTTCTTTTAAGGCTCTAAAATGAATAAGAATAGTGGATTACTAGATAAAACAGCCTCTAAGATACCGGTCCATGCCTTATGTCTTTCACATATTACAACTTCACTGGTATTATCCATACCCATCACACATTTTCCAAACCGATGTGGTTGAGTTAGAGACAGATTATTCATTCGAGGAGTATCTAATGAATATTGTGAATTGGAGCATGAAGATACTTAGAGGAAGGTCAATTATGGGTTTTATGATTGTAATAAAATGTACATGATGAGACCTAGGAGTGGGAGGATGATATATATGATTAGTGGCTAGATATTTTCTAATATGATACCTCTTTACCCTTAGAAGTAAAACTATGGGAAGAGTTGATTTAAGGAGGGGAGGTTGTAACGACCAATCCTTTTCATGAGGTACAAGTAATTTTTTTAGTTTGAATCTTTTTTTAAGTCATGGTAAATGTGTATTATGAAATAAGGTATGTTCTAGGTGTGTTTCAGTCTTGTTTGGAGAATAGATCTCTGAGATTTGGGAAAATAGGGTAGAAAATATAATTACCGCATTGTTAGTAATAGTAATGCGGGGTAACCATGTGGGGAACATTTTGAATAACAAGGGGCCACACAATTAATATTTAATTGTGAGACCTGAGGTGCATGACCATGAAAGTTTTTCAGACATAATGAAAGAGGTTTTTAGCAAGGTTTGAGCATGGTTAGGGAAACTGTGTGCCTTAACTATGCATGGTCCATCTTTAGATAGTGAAGGGAGGAAAATTTGTGCACATTTTGGAAAAAAAGGTGCAACTAAACCGTGCACCCATAGTTTTGTGGGTTAATTTAAATTTTGTACATTAATGAATCTTAAAACCTAATTATTTCTTTCCTCATCCCATTTCTAGTGGATGGAACTCCCTTCTTCTCCTGTGGATTCACCGAAAGGCCAATTATAGGTTCTTTGATATCTCATAGATTAAGACACCAAATAAAGATCGTTTGGAAGCATTGGATATCTAGAGGTTTTTTGTGAAATACACAAACTTCCTTTCATGGTTTATATTAGTATATACTGAGCTATTTATGTGGAATCTCATATTCCAAATTTTCAATATGGTGGACCATTATTCATTTTATTCCAAAATAAATTGAATATGAAGATTATATTGGAAGAGGATTCATCTTAAACTCTATGGTAGGTGGTCGAGTTATTTTATATAAAAGTTACAACATTTTCATAGCTCTTTCTTTGTGCCTCACATCAACCTTTTCAACACATTTCATTAAATGAGTTCTTTGATTTCAAAATAATTATTCACATGGTGTTATACTCCTAAGATAACTTTATAAGGGGTTATAAGATACAAGACTCAATCTTAGGCACCCCTTGGGTGTGATAGCTTGAAACTCCATTTACCTTTAATTTATTAAAATAGAGGAACACTTTTGAAGTGTTCAACTTTGATTTTAAATGGATTTTCCCAATCTAATACAATTTTTTAGATGACCAAGACACCTTCTAAGTTCTTGGATTATATGAAATATAATGCCTTGATTAATTAAATGGATTTATTAAATTGAATATCATATATTTGAGATGATTTTCATTACTTAGATGTATTAAATGGAATAATTATGATAAATGTTAATGGGTGGAAAGGCCACGCCTAATGATGCATGCTTTATTTTATGAATTATACGAACTGTGATACCTTGATGATAAATGATTTAATGATTTAAATGATTATGAGGTGATTCCTCAGTTTAATATTTTTATTATTATCACACCATTGACATTGGCTGTGAAAAAATGGTTAAGCGTTCTATTGGTCATGGAGTTTCGTTCTCCCTTACATTGGGTTTTGAGCATGATGTCTCTCACCATTATACTATTATTCGGGCGATGGGAAAGATGTTCCACATTTCTTTGTTTTGGGTGTAGGGAATCAAGTCTCACCTCACATATCTCGAATGTTGATCATGCTGAATCACATTCACCACGAGATTTAGGGAATGTACCCTTTGCTTGAGCCTACCAGATTGTTAGACTAGTTATAGATGCATATGTTATGCCCCGAGTCTAACTAGCACATAGTATCCAAGTATATAGCTACTTTAATCCTCACGTACTTAGTTCATATAAGTGTATACAATATATAACTATACTATATATATATATATATATATTATTACAATATATATAGTAACTAACCAGATTCATACTGGCTTATCCGGAAGCAAGTATAGCTTTCAGGTGTCCTATAGTAACCCGATATGGCTATTATTTATTTTTTTACATCATTTATTATTATTCAATTATACCAACACACTTATTATCTATATAAATTTCTTGGATTACTTATAGAAACCATTTGTGGTGGACTATTGGGATTTTATATCACACCATACTTAGGCCTCCATTGGTACCTGAGTATATTACATGTATTCATGTCTGTATAAGGGAAAGTTCCCTGTTACATATACTTGACATGTTTAACTTATAGTATAGATCATGGGAGAAGAGGACTTCATATGCTCAAGATTCTAGTGGAATATTATTTTTTCATTTTGTTTATTATTTTATAGCATGTTGTATATGACTTCTCCCTATTCCCCTTTTTGTATATCAACATGTCATGAAATTACATTGTATATAAATCATCATATTGGATTTTCTTATTATTCACTTTCTCAATTATTTATGCTTCTGTAGTTGTTTATAATTTCTATTATATTCTACTTTCTGATACAATGGGTTAGTTTTCTTGTGTTATAGTGTATTATATATATTCTTTTTTTGTTGTCTTTTATCTATTGTATCCTCTATACCACTATAACATTAGGGTGTTGTCTCCCCACTGTACCACCTTTACATCCTCACTGCTAGTCAGAAGCCTTGGCATACAGGGATGTGTGCTTGTGGACATGTGATCCACCAACACAAGGCATGGGTTAAGTTGATCCTAATTCATAAAATTATAGAAATATACTATTTAAATACAACCCTAACATCCTAACAATGCTTATGTAATTATTCTTAATTAGATACATCTGATTGAATATTACTTTGGTTGTATTCCTCTATTAGATCAAAATTTTCAAATTCCAATCAAACATGATTAGCCTGGTTGTGCCAGATTTCCCTAGAAAAGCCCTAACCAACCCTTTAAGAAACACCCATCTCATCCTAATGACTTTCCTGATGTGATTTCCTTAACAACCAACTCCAACCCTTTGAGAGAAATAAAGTTTAACCACCTCCATCTGACTATTTAAAAAATGATTAGCTCCTACAGCAAACACATCACCAAAACCAGATTCTGAAGCATTATTCCAAGGTGTATAGAGGTCATTCCATGCATGCTAACTGAGGCCCATACCTGAATTTCGGTCATTTTTTTTTGTTTAAACCATCTCCTAATAAAAATTATCAATGTTTTATAGCATGAAAACCAACGCATTCAAGATCAAACATCCATGGGTCATTGTAAACAACTTCGGGCTTAATTTCATCACTCAGACACCACCAAGTCCATACTCAAACCCATACCAATAATTTAACAGGAAATCTAGGGGTATATTGTATCATTTATTTAATGGTATATGAGTTTGAAAATTACCATGATGTAAACAGTCTCAAGGTTCCATGACCTTACTCACATGAGGGTCATCCTCCAACGAACACTTCCCACTACCCCCTTTGGAAAATCCTTTTCTTCACACAAATGAAAATAAAAACTAATTACAATTTACCATACCCTATTTATACTTTTAAATAACAATAAGAATGAATAAGAACCCACTCATCCCCATGAAATAAAATAATTTCACCCATCGAATGTTCCCATTTCTTGAGAACAGATCACTTGGTGATCACTGAATTTTGAATCATGATGAGGATAACTACCCTTGAATGGACAATGGTGTAATAAAAACCATTTGGCTTACCTTAAATCCATTACTCGAGAAAAAATATCAAATATTCCCCATATAATACAAGAAAATACATTTAGATAGGTATCTAAGTGTATAACTGAAGATATCTCAATGTAGTTAGGATAATGCTAGGATATTGTGCATGATCGTCTCAGAACTAGGATTAACCCAAGATTCCATCAACTGGAAGGTATGTAACTCTTGATCCATGACCACATTGACTAGCCTATACTTTCCATAAACAACACTGGAAACCATGTCTATGAAAAATTTGTTTCAAGTTCTAACAATGGGCCATCCATATCATGAAACCAGATTCATTTACAAATTAACCATCATCACCACATACTTTCATTAATGTACCCAAAGATCTGGGTCACCATTCCTAAAATAATCACTTCCTTGAAACCATCAATTCTTGACTTGTACCTGGCTATTTACCAATGTTTGGTTTTCATCAGTCACCATGTGAAACCAGTGTGAACTAACTTATCATTTGAAGTGGGTGTACTATCTTGTACCACCTGGTTCGAGATCCGACTCACGCTTAAAATGGTCATCTATATACAATTCCAAATTGACCGTTTTACTTGATATGTTAGTATTATCACTCTAGGATCTCCCTTGTAAATCATATTCAAAATCAAGAACTGACCTATGACATGATTTATCAAATGACTATATAATTAATGGAGTCATTTTATAAAACAAAGTGTCAATCACACAACTACTTGTCAGCATGGCTAGACACCAAATAATCTTACCTATCAAGGTTTTGATAAATAATCATTCGGGGTTCCATTCAAAGAGAAAAAGAAGCACAGTGCTAGAATCAAAATAATCGAGTACCTACTATGAATCAGTCAATAAATGAGCATAAAACCAAGATTATCACTATAAAAACAAAAATAACTCTGGGACAACCTCTCTTGTAGGTTTCCTTTTAAAAAAACACTGACCTACTAGGGTACGATTCAAAATGATGGGCCTCTAGATCTTCCACCTATCCCCAAGGCCTCTCACATGCAGTCCATATCCCCATTAAGGTAATCAATTACTCAAAATCTAATGTGCCTATCAACTCTCTCTGAAGGAGGTAAAACTAAATTAGGAAGTAATGTTATCAACCTAGAGGGGACACAAGATCAATTTTAGAGGGGGAAGATGTCACAACCCCCTCCCACTAATGATAATGTAATGATTGGATAGAGATAATTACCCCTAAGTCCTGTATCCAGTAGGCCCAGGGTCAAAGACTAGAAATGAGGATATAAAAATATCATAAAAATTAGAGGCTTTAACCTTTTTAATAATGTAGGATTGGGAGATAAGATGAATCATCCAAATAAACTCCATGAAATAATATAAAAGAAACCAAAACCATCCCATAACTCATATATAAACAAATCTTATGCAGATAAAATTCTATAATGTAAATACCTAAATGAAAAGAAAATTCAACGACACAACAACCATCCAAGGTCCAAGCTATTAATTTCCAGAATGGTCCTTGTAACACTCCTAGAAACTAAAAAATCAGCTTATATACAAAGTGTGAGCATACAATTATACTTAGTAGGAAAACTAAAGTCTCATGCATACATGTGAAAGAAGCATACTAATACACCCGTGAAAAAAAAACATAACCAATAACACCTAAACAGGTCAACTATCTATCCAAACCTCACTATGGAACACTAAATAAATAACACAAGCCAAGTATAATAACATAATAAGAATAATATTGATAAAGAGAACCCCACACTAATTTCCCACTAATTTTCCACTCTCACACCCCAATGTCGTATGTCTTGGCACTTCCATCTATTAGGAATAAAATATAACACTACCCCACAACATGGTCACATAATATCATGCCCAAAAACACCTAGTCCACCACTCCACATCATGGTCACATTACATATCACCTAAAAACACCAGGCCTACCACATCACAACCATAACCAGAATATTAGAGTATCATGATCATGAAGGAAATAAACCTCTTCCCCTCCTACCATGAATGACCCCCACTATAATCCTCCCCACAACATGAACATATCACATCTATCTTGAAAAAACTTGCACCACCACTCCATAACATGGTCATATCACATCTCACCCGAAAACACCCTATCCACCGCCCCAAAGAATGGTCATATCACATCTTTCTTGAAACACCTATTCCATCACCTAGTGCGATAATAGACCTATATCCATCAAAACCTATGTATATATACTCACCTAGAATAAATAATGGGAATGATCAGGTGGCCATCCATACATCCTCATAACTAAGATGTTGGAAAAAATTACCCTATGTAAATACATGGGTGTCGACACATAGTGCTTGACACAGGTGGGGTGCATATAGAAATAACAATGAATATACAAGTATATACATATAACCATAAACAAGCCTGACCTATGGGTTCATAACCAAATTTTAACCAAATCACAACATCATCACTTATGCTTCCACTTCTAAATTCATAATACCACACAAGACACAAGCCACACCACACCACCTACTAATTCTATTATTCAACCCATTCATTTTATTATTAAGAATCATCCCCATTTAACCAAAAATATCATTATTTATTTGTTAATTAATCATCTATATCAAATTAACCAAACCCAAACCCATAAATTTCAATCATTATTAAATAATTATTTATTCCACCACCATCTGGGAATTTAACACAATGCAACCACACATCACAAGAAGCTCATCATCCCCATAATTGCATAACCTTTTCACCCCTCAAGGATAGCCGAACAAACCACCACCTTGACACCCCAAAAGTATGGCCACACAACCACCACCTCACCAGTCCATAAGTACATCCAAACAACCACCACCTCACCGCCGTAAAAGTATGTCCAAACAACCACCACCTCACAACCCCAAAAGAAATACCAAAAAACCAACACCTCACCACCCTAAAAGTATGAACAAAATACCACTACATATCCATCCCAAAATCATGTCAAAAAAACCACCACCTCACCACCGAAAATACATGGCCAATCAACCACCACCTTGCTCCCCTAAAACAATGGCAACACAACCACCACCTCACTACCCCAAAAGAATGAACACATCTCACCCATCATCCCAAAATCACATTGTAACTATAAATCACTTACCTACAAGAAAAATCACACATCACAACACATCAATGACCATTTTTTAGATTTAACAAAGGAGATTTTATCACATGTCAGTTTATTTTAGGGGTTTCATCAGACAAGCCATAATCTAGGGGAAACCATTTTATTAACCAGATATAAGTGGTTAGAAAATTTCTATTTTAGAGTGATATTAAAACAATCACACTAGACACAACAATCACAACACATATCATACAATGAAAAAATCCCCCAATAACCACAATTTTTAGTGGGGTATTAATCCCAAAAAATACATCATATAAAAATTACATCAAAGCTATTAAGTCATGTGAATCATTACCCCATTCCCCATACAATTTCAATTGACCAATTATTTATATTTGATTAATCCAACAAAACTATAACCGATAGAAAAATAGGGGTAAACCCCTCCAACATGATATAAAATAAAGAGAAATGGGGGATTACCCACCTCAAAGAAGAATTTCCAACTTACTACACACTGTAGGGAGAAGAAGAAACACTCGCAAAGCACAACTGTAGGAAAAACCCACAGATCAACCTAAAACACACTAATGATTCATCAGAATACAACGCAAACACACCACAAACCAAAACCTCACCATTACAATAGAACCCCAAAATAAGAATGGAAAAAACAAGGTGATAAATGGGAGAACTCACCACAGATTTCCAAAGAAAAACCACCGAAACCAATGGATCAAACAAGGTATAAGTGGGATTCAAGGTCAACTTGGGGAACCTAGGGTTCTTTTGAAATGATAATGAGATAAGACACAGCCAAATAAGAAAAATTATCGAAGAAAAGAACTTAATATAGGGAAACCCTCCAGTTTCATGTCATGTAACCATCAAACGATGTACAATCCTCAATTTTTAGAAAAATTAAAAATTTTACCAAAAATGAGTTTCCTCATCCTTTAATTACTACACATCATGAATTCCACTTAAATGATGTGTAATCTATCTCAAGTATTCCCACTCTCCAAAAACTAGCCATGCAATTACCAGCTTCATTAGTAGTGAACCATCCGTTTATGTCCCGTAAATATTACATGATGTGAATTTACTATTATAGCACTCATGTAGCTCTAGCCTCAATAAAAAAATCTCAAAACCTCTGAAGCCTCCCCCAAAAAACCTCCAACACCCAAAACTGGATAAGTAATGGGCTAGGAATTCATGTTCCATTATATCAGATACGTCTCAAATTTTTCTCACACTTGAAAATACAAAACCAATCATAGAAGGAAAAAGATATGAACAACCACCCCATGAGATAGCTCTAAAATATCTCATCATACCTCACACATTACTACCTGCCAAATGTGACAAACCAAAGTGCCAAAATACATCTCACACAACCTCATCACCACATAGCCACATCACCACTACCATCCACCCTCTATAAATCCCAAACCAACTACCGTCACAACCAAAACAATACATGATTTGGTAATTTAATCCTCCATATCAAGATACTATCCCAGCACCGAATCACCAACATGGGTTTAATTGTGTCTAGTACAATGCATCTCTATTAGGAATCAGGTCCTCCCCTTTTCATATGTTGGAACTTTATCACACATAATACATCAAAAAAATGACACATCTCATAAAATAATAAGATCGAAACATCACATCACAAAGAAAAATAGAGAAAATAAATACTCATAACAAATATGGGTACTATATAGGAATTTGTGTCTCTCACTACCAAGTAGTCTCCTCCAGGTCGTCATCCCTCCACAATACATGAACCAAAGGAATGGTTTCTCTAAATAGTGCATTCTATTGGGGATCCTAGATCTCTACTAGCCACTCCAAAAATGTTGCATTATCCTTGATGTCCAACTCTCCATATTCAATGAAATAGGAGTCACTGTGAAGATAGAGATGAATCCGTTAGATGTGGAAGACATCATGGATCCTCTCTAGTTGTGGTGACAATTCCAACTAATATTGCACCTCCCCAACTTCCCCCAACACCTCAAAGGGCCAAACATAGCTAGTAGAAATCTTAATCCCCTTACCCAACCTCCACTACCCACATTGGGAGAAACCTTCAAGAACATGGGGTCCCAAACCATGAGATCCATGAAAATACACAACCTCATCCACATACCTCTTAGACAAAGTATCCACTATGCCCAACTTCTTGATTTATAAGAAGTGGGATGATTTCATTAACCAAACCATGATCACCCAAATAAAATCACAAACTCCTTGAGGTTGAGGTAACCCTGTGACCAAATACATTGATATGTCATCCCATTTCTATATGGGGATATCCAAAGATTGAAAGAAACAACCTGGAACATGATGCTTATCCTTTACCTACTGGAAAACAAAACAACTTTCTATGAACTTCACCACCCCCCATTTCATCCTAGGATACAAAGATCATATCCTCAAGCCATGATAAATATTCAATATTCCGAGGTGTAACATCAAAGGTGATCTATGAAATTAAAAAATAACTCCACTACACATCACCATCGAAAAAAAACCTCACTAAAAAAAATCAGTTCTAACTATCCTCAAACCATCCCTATAGAGCATCACAATGACCAAAACAATCAAGAATCACCTCTACCTATGAGTCCCCCTAAAAAGACTCCTATACATTTCACATTAGGGAAGAATTCACCATCATATAAAACAAACAAAACCTACCATCATTCACCGTTTCATCTAAGTGAAAGGAATCTAACTCCTTTATTTCTCTCTAATCATCCCTAGAATCCCAAAATAAAATCCTTCCCCGACTTCTTGATCAAAGTGTTGGCTATAAAATTCCCCTTTCCTAATGTGTAGGAGATATAAAAATCATAATCCTAGAGAAAATTCATCTGCATCCAATGTCAAAAATTCATATCACTATGAGAAAAGATTTACCTCAAGGTCATGTGATCCATGAAGACCATAAAGCACTCCACAATGAGGTAATTCCACCAAAACATTAGCTCAAATACAACTTTTACTAAATCCATATCATTAGTGGCATAATTATGCTCATTAGAACATAATTTTCTAGACCCATAAGAGATCATTTCCCTCCACTTCATCGGCAATAATTCCAATCCTAGATGGGAAACATCACAAATCAACTAAAATATCACAACCTACTAAGGAAACTATGGCACTGGATTACTAACCAACTTTCCCTCTAGGTAATAAAATACAACCTAGAACTGATCCGTCCACACAAATTCCTAGTCCTTCCCAGTCAACACTATCAATAGGGATGTAACGTGAGAGGAATTGGTCACAAAACTATGATATTATCCTAAGATACCAAGGAATATTTGAATGTATACCATGTTATTAGTTTCTTCCTAATAAAAAACAACCTCAACATTCGACATGCCCATTTCCACACCCTGATAAGACACCTCATTCCCAAGGAAATGCACCTATCATGTAAAACAATTACACTTGAAAAACTTTCCATAAAGATCATGGTATTAAATAAAATTCATGATGATGCTTAGATGATCAACATGCTCATCCTATAACTTTGAATAGATCAAGATATTTTCAATGAATACAATGAAGAACCAGTCTCAAAACTCATGGAACACCGAGTTCATAAGCCCCATCAATGAGGCTGGTTCATTTTTAACTTTTAATGACATAAATAAAAACTTGAAGTGCCAATATCGACATATGAAGGCAGTATCTATGATATCAACCTTCTTCACCCTCAATTGGTGATATACAAACCACAAATCAATATTTGAAAACAAAATTATCCCTCTCAAGTAGTCGAATAAAAATCTATACTCAAAGGACGGTGATGATTTTTGACCATCACCTGATTCAACCTCAAGTAGTCTATGAACAACATTATACTACTATCTTCCTTCTTGGAGAACAACACTGGAGCACACCATAATGACATAATGGGATAGATAAAACAATTCTATATCATATCATCTTTCTTAATCCTTAACTCTCATAACTCATAAGGTTCCATCCTATAAGGATCCATCAAAATAATAGAATCAATAGGATGTAAGTCTATTCTAAAATCAATATCACACCGTGGGGGTAACATCATGACCTCCTTGGGGAAAACATTCAAACACTCCCAAAAGATCACGGGGACCTCTACTATTCCAACACACACCAATTGCACCAAAATATCATCTATAAAAGAAGGAAGAGGCTCCAGACACTGACTTATAACTAGAAAACCCTACTGGCCAATTAAAAACACATGCTGAATATCCACATCTGAAATAATGACTCTACTTCAAAAGAATTTGATAATAGCATGAAAAAAATAAAATCAATAGATGACGAGGGTAATATTGTATGGATGCATCTATAGTAATAAAATAACCATATAGGAATGATGTGGCTCCATTATGAGTCTTCACCCCTGACACACATCAAACATGATAGTCTGGCCTCTGAAAGGAATAATTGACACCAATGGAATAGGAAACCTCCCTATGTCCAGTCTTAGAACACTGATTAGAGAGAGTTAAAAAAGGAGTGAGAATCTCCTGAATCCAACAAGGCATAAATAAGGGTACTAAACAAGATGATCGTACCTCTAATGACCTCTAGCCCCTTGGTAATTACCTCCTCCACTTCATGAAATTGACCACGCTAAGATCCTATAACTCCTTACCAACAACCACCTCTCTAACCATGATTGAGTCAAGGTCCCTAAACATGAGGAACATCCATAGGTAATATACCACCTGCCCTATCTCCCCTTGAAAAATAATAATCCTGATTCCCTTTCTACTGTAATGGTATCATTTGAAACTATTGTCGAGGCTAGTCCTGAACCTTTCACCTCCTCCAAAATAAGGTCATAGATTCAACGAGCTCTAGTTATGGGGATGGTTATAAACCCCACAACCAAAGAAGCTAGCCTAATTTCTCTAGGAAAAGCATGAAAACCACTATTACTTGAAGGTCGAAGGGGAAACTACTATGGCTGACTCCTCACTAGTCAAACCCTTGATGGCCCTAGCATCTGAGACCTGTTATTGAAAATTGTACTCATTAAGGAACCCTAAGGTCTCCTATCTCATGGTAAACCTGCTCACGAGTGCATTTGTTCGATCACCTCTTCCTTATTTTGAACCTACAGATATATTGGAAACATAAAAGGAGTAAATATATACTAGATCTAAGGATTGAGTTTCTCCTCAAGATGTTTCACATGACACTCCTCATCTGGAAAAAGATCTATGAAAAAATATAGAAGTTACTTGCAGTTGATTCCCAACTCCCGCACTGACATACTCCCCTAAAAAAGTGAAATAAGCTCCTAACTCTTCACTACCTTCATGGTTGATGAAATGAAGTCTTCTTAGAACACATTATAAAAGTTTACCAAAAAACAATGCAAATCAAATAGAAACACAAGTTATCATAACACAAATACCTATCCCAGGTCTCTACCCAATAAATAGGTCCACCTCACTTGGTTGTTCAATAAGCTCAGAGTCTGTGAACTAGATCACGGGGTCCCTAAAATCTCATGTCCCATCCACTCTCCTTGGCCTATACCACTCACCAAGTTCAACTGGATTTGTTTCCATACCAACCTATTCAATCCTCACTATGCCTAACTCCAAACTCAGTCCAATCTCTCAATCATCACCTTTGACACCACTCTATCATGACCACCTCCCACCTAAGATACCTCAATGAGGGGAGATAGATAATAACCCCAAGTCCCACCTCTAGTAGGCTATGATTTGATAAAAAGAATCAAGGGTATTAAAATCTCATAAAAATTGGAAGAAGTACACATTATAATATTGTAGGATCAAAGATATTATGAATCATCCAAAAATAATCCCATGACATAATATAATGGAAAATTAAAACACCCCACAATGTATGTATAAATAAAGTTGATACAGGTAAAGGTCACCAAAGTAAATGCACAAATTTAAAGATAATGTAGAGACACAAAAACTATCCAAGGTCTGATTAAGTAATGTTCAACATGGTCCACATAATCTTCCTAGAAACCTGAAAATCAGTTTATATATGTAGGGTGAGAATATAAGTATAACTAGTAGGAAAACAAAAGTCTCTAATACATTCTTTAAAGAAGCATACTAATGCACCGATGAGTAAACATTAGAAACAAGAACACCTAAATAGGTCAACTATCCATACCAACCTCACCAAGGCATGCTCACCAAATAACACAATACGAGTATAATAATATAATAAGTAGAATATCGATAAAGGGTACCCCAAACCTCTTTCCCACTAATTTATGCTCTTTCACCCCAACATCGTACATCATGGTGCTCTTATATATTATAAATAACATATACAACCACTCTAAAACATGGTAATATCACATCACACTCGAAAACACTAGGTCCACTACCCCACATCACAGTTACATCACATCTCAACAAAAAATACATGGGCCATCACATCAAAACCATAACTAGAGTAGAAGGGTACTGTGAACATGAAAAAAATAAACCTTATTACCTACTCCTACCATGCAAAACCCCCACCATAAGACTCCCCATAGAATGAAAATATCACATCTTGCCTGAAAACACCTGGGCCACTACCCCACAACATGGCCATATCCCATATCACCCGAAATCACTTAGTCCACTACCCAATAGCACATTTATGTCACATATCACCAAAAAACATGAGGTAAATGACCCAGTGCACTAACAAACCTCTGACCATCACAACCTATGAATATATACTCACTTAAAGAAGAAAACAGGAAAGAGTGGGTAACAAGCCACCCTTCAACATCACCAAGATGTTACAAAAACACCCCCATGTAAATATATAGGTGTCCAAACATAGTTATTTATGCAAGTGATGTTGGTATAGAAATTAAAAAGAACATACAAGTATATTCATATAGAAACACACAAGTCCAAGCTATGGGTTCACAACCAAACACTAACCAACTCACAACATCTTCAATTTTTCTACCTCCTTTAAATTCATATCACCACAAAATACACAATCCACATCACACTACTATATTGTTACATTATTTAACCCATTTATTTCATTATTAATAATAATCCACATTTAACCACACAACCTATCATTTGTTTTTTCATTAATCATTTCCATCCCATTAGCCCAAAAAAAATCCCAACCATTTTAATCATTATTAAATAATTATTTATTTAGTCACCACCTGGGAATCTAGTGAAATACAACCACACATCACAAGAAGATCATCACCCTCACCATATAAAAACTTCACCTCCCCATAAGCATGACCAAAAAAATCACCACCTCACTAACCCAAAAGCATGAAAACACAACCACAAACTCACCACCCTAGAAGCATAACCAAAAAACCACAACCTCACCAACCCAAAATCGTAGCAAAAAAACCAACACCTCACCACCCCAAAAGAATATAAAATAACCACTACCTCACCACCCCAAAAGTAAAAAAAACCACCACCTCACCTTCCCAAAATAATGGTAAAAAAACTACCACCTCACCACCCCAAAAGAATGGTAAAAAACCACCACCTCATTGACCTAAATGAACAACCAAACAACAACCACCCCACTAACCCAAAATCATGACCAAACAACCACCACCTCATCATCTAAAAATCATGGACACATCTCACCCATCAGGACAACATCACATCACAGCCACACATCACTGCCCCACAAGCATGACCAAACTTCACAACATATCGAGGATAATTTTATAGATTTAGAAAAGTTGGTTTTATCACATTTCACTTTATTTTAGGTGGTTTCATCACAAAATCCATAATCTTGGGGAAAAAATTTTATTAAACACATATATGTGATTAGAAAATTTCTATTTTAGAGTGACATCACAACAATCACATTATAAAGAGTAGTCACAATACCTATCATCCAATACAAAAAAATCCCCCAACAACCAAAATTTTCAGTGGGGTATGAAGCCAATATAGTCCATCATATCAGAATAATATCAAAGATGTAAAAGCATGAAAATCATTCCTCATTTATTCTATTAAATTCCAATTTACCAATTATTTTTCCTTGATTAAGCTAGTACAACCATGAACCATAGACAAATAAGAGTAAACCCTTACCACATGATACAAAATAAAGAGAAATGATGGATTACAGTCCTCAAAGAATCTTTTCCAACTCACTTCCCACCGTAGGGAGTATAAGAATCAACAAAAAACTAAAACCATACAAAAACCCACAAATAAACCTACAAGGCACCAATGATAAATTATAACACATCCAACACACACCTCAAACCAAAACTACACCACCACAGCAGATCCCCAGAAGTAGAATGAGAGAATAACAAGGGGATAAATTGGAGAAGTCACCATGGATCTCCATTGAAAAAACATCAAGACCAATAGTTAGAACAAGTGAAAATAGGGCTTGAAGGTCTACCCAATGTGCCTAAGTTTTTTTTGGAATGAGAGGGAGAGAATTTGTGGCCTAATGAGAAAAATTGGCTGAGAAGAGAACTAAAAAGATAAAAACCCAATTTTTTCATGTTATTTAACCATTTCACACTATATTATCCTAGGGTTTTTGAAAAACTCCCACTTTTACTAGAAAATACTTCTCCTTAGCCTGTATTTATTATGAATCATGAATTCCTCGTACACGATGTGTAATATATCTCATGAATTCCCCCCTATTCCCACAAACAAGACATGGACCTAATGGCTTAACAATCCATGAACCATCATTTCACATCATGTAAACATTAAATGACATGAATTTTCTACTGTAACACTATTTTAGCTCCATACTCCATGTAAAACTCTCAAAATATTCCTCAAAACTCCTCTTAAACACATTAAACAACCAAAAATGGAAAAGTAATGGGATGGGAAGGCACGAGTTGTTTCAAAAGAGATGACACTCACAGGGTTTTCATATATAATAATACCCCCTCAAGGTTAAACTTACCAAAAAACCACCCAACTACTCAGGGGTATCATTTCATTATATAATATTCTTACATGACTCAAATAGTCAAAAAACGATACTTATAATGTCTAAGAGTTCAGTTAAAAAATACAATAGTTTCTCATTTATAAGGGAGCTACTACACAAAAACCTTTATTTTTAACATATGGTGTTGACATTTTAAACTAAATTGATTCAAAAAGGCTACTAGTCTCTACCACCTACCCTTTTAGTTAACTGATATAAGATAAATACTATGAGAAATGATCATGTATCCATCAAAGGAAACCATTTTTTAACTAACCTTACTCGAGGGTTAAAACTAAGATCATCACATTAATGTTTCTGGTTTTGAGAAGTTAATAAATTATCATTTATTATAAAATTTTAAGAATCTCATGCATAAAGGATATCATGTACCAGTTATAAAGGCAATAAATACTAAACACTTTATTTACATAACTTCATGAAGCACAAAATGAAAATTATCCAATAAATTCATTTGTAAACATCTAATCATTACATATCTAACAAATTATTCACCATAATAGGTTATTTAAAGAAAATATAAATCACATGCTATAGTGGAAATCACCCTTTAGGTTGTAATTGTAATTTTTATTAATGAAAGTCTACTAATAATGGAGCTCAAAAACATATAAAAGTTATTTAATAAATTTTAAGGGGATAGGTTTAGTAATATGCCACCATAGATTTATACATAACATTCTATAATTGGTTTCTAAAACTTCAAATAACCATACAATAAGCATAAACAGACCCCCATGGGGTTAACTACCAAGGCATAAGAAGAAGTACAAGAAACCCATGAGGGTCACATTAAGACAAAATGGGTTCAGTTATACGGTAATCCATTCCCAATTTATGAATTCAATTCCCTATAAATTAAAATTAGACTCCCATTTAATTGCCCCTCATGATAGTTATTCCATTTAAAACTAATTACAACCTTAATGGGTTGATCACATAAGCATATCATGTCAAGACTTACCTACATGAGTTGTGTCCAATTTATCTCATAAGAAACATGCCCCAATTAACCTACATGGGTCCAATTGTGTATTTTATAATTTATTCATATGAGTTGAGATGCCTTTGTTATATAGGTACTACCCTTAATAAGGGAAACCATTTTCTATAAGAATTTTAATTTAGAATATATATAATAATCATGGTTCATTTATATGAATTACCATTCCAATGTTATAAATGTAATTTCCTTTATAAGATACAATTGGAATTCATATAGCTGCAACCAGGTTTCTACATATGATTTTAGAATATATCAAGTTCATATGTGATGGTTCAATTATATGGGTCACTATTCTCAAATTTATAAAGGTCATTGAACTTTATAAATTGAAAAATTGGCCCCCATTTAATTGAAACCAGTAACATTTCATCCCATGCAACCCATGGTCCAGGGATAAAATGTGGAATAATTAGTTATTTAACGTGTCACCATCTTTCTATATGGGAAAAACCATTTAGGTTAATAGATACATTTTAATAACCAATTATTTTATATCAAATAAGTTTAGGGTCCAGGAAAATCTCATCCTTATCAAATTAATACCAAAAATAAAAAGTGATAGAACAAGGGGGCTTAAAAATCTAAGAATGAAACACACCACGTGCATCCATATCAATAAAATGAAAACATAAGTCTAGAGTAATAAAGGACCATATAGAGGAGACCTATATGCTTTCCCTATTTAAAGAGAATCAGCTACCTGGTTGGCCTCCCTGTAAACATGGGTGATATTCATCTTAAGATGATCAAGAGAGCGGAGACATGAAATCCAAGATGTAAACACTTTCCATGTAACATTCTGGGACAGTGTTTTCCAAATTTTCACCATTGTGGTAGATTCATATTGTACCAATATATGAATCCATCCATATTGAATCACATATTTGATGACTTTGATCGTCACCCAAAGATCAACTTCAATTACAGATCCAATGCCAATATAGTGATAAAATCAGCCTTTAACGAGACCTCGATGGGTGTGAAAGATACCACCACAGCCCAATAGTCCTAGTGCACCTGGGGAAACCCCATACACATTAACTCTCCACTATTGGAATATGGGTGGGATCTATTTAATTGATTTCAACACCATAGGATCCTTGACCTTGCCAAGAACACAAAGAGTCTTCACAAAAATCAGGTTAGAAAGAGTGTTATTCATGTCACCTATTTGGATTTTAGATCTTTCTAACACCTCATTGTATGTCACATCCATACTGTCCTTCAAGGGTGTCCTGTGGTTGTCAAAGAAAACACTATTTCATTCCTTCTAGATGAAAGAATATGCAACAACCACAATAGAAATCAAGATCACAAGGATCGGCTCACTATGTCCATTAGAGTTGATTGAGCTCATAAGGACATCTAGGCTATCCAGTGTTAAAGAGACATCGAACACAACCTTTATATATGGATTTTTTTTACTATGGCCATCAGAGTTGATTAAGTTTTATTTTCTTTAGTAGGTATTATGCCAATATGAAAATAATATTTTTAGTGCCAAATTTTAGAGTGTAGCTATAGGGAATATCAGATGATATAATCCATGTATAACCTTAATCTTCAAAATATTTTAATTACTTACACCATAAGATGAATCAATAAAAACTAGAATAATGTCTATTACCAAACTTTTTTCAATGCATTAAGTTATGTTGATAATATAATTAAGGTGACCTAGAGATGAATCTCTGGATGTAGTGCCTCCTATAATTTTCCCAACCTATCATCTTTATCAAGAAAATAACAGTAGAATATCAAAGAGTATCCTTAAACCAAATTAAAAGTTATTATACACTCATGGTTCCCTCCCAAAGAGAGGGAAACTCTTGCTTCCACAATTCTATGAATGTTAAAGGAAGAAACTGTTCCCTAAAATGATAGTGAAACTTGTCCCATAACCCCTAAAACACCTCATGATCACAAAGAAATAAAATTCATAATCTATTAGTAGATCCACTCAATATATTAATAACCAACTTAATTAAATATTCCTTCCTCACATGGATCTGGTTAAAACAAATTTCATTCTCATCTAGCCACTGATCTATCTCTTGTTGGGATGCAGTTCCCTCATATTTCGATAAGATCCGACACTATAACTCATGAATCACCTTAATTTATGAATCATCCTCCTTTGGGTCAACCCAACTATGGATGAATATAGAATCCTTATACTCCTCTCATACTAGTATTTCATGATCTTTATAAAATAAATAGTAACTCAAATACATGGGATATTGAATATCATTTAAGATCATTTAATTAAATTCTTTTTAATTCCTCAACACTTTCCCAATTAAAGCACATGCACAAAAATCATGATTAATGTACCACACCTATATTTATATCGTGAAATCTACACCATATCACTTTTTTATGTTCAATATGTGTAATGTCCTTATTTTAGATCAGAGGATCCCAAAAACATCTATGTCCAAATTGATCTCCCATTCCTATGTCACATACTAAAATTGGTTAGTACTATTTCCCAATTGACCTAATGTAGTATTCATTAGTGTCTAAATCAAATATCCATCCTAACTCTAAAAACAATCTCTGAGCCAATTCTTCATGACTTATTACCCACTAGAACCCATCCTGGGATGGTATAAAATCCAAGTGTGACCCCCCGAATCCCACCTCCAAGATCATAGGCTGATGAATATTACCAAGAGTACAAAACACACACATGGGAGGAATTTCCCTTATTAATCATAGGAATTAAAAATGTATCCTCTAATAAAATTCGTGTAATATAAAATAAAAACAACCCTTTAATGTATCTAATGTCATACATAGAATCAGGTCTCCAAAAATAAATACCCAATATAAGAAACTCCTATAATAGTGAATCCATGAATACTAGCCAACACCACATCACGAGCTAGTAATGTCAAGCCCAGTCAGTAACTATGTCCTATGAATCAACAAAAATATGATATAGAAGATTTGGTTGAGCATGAAAGTATACTCAATATTATCCTCCTCAAACTCTCTTGTACAAACACTACTGGAAATTAGATCTTTCCCAACGATTCTATACCAACGGTTTAAAAAAACCATTGGTATAGGTCCCCTTTCCCAACGGTTTGGCCAAACTATTGGGAAAGGCCCCCAAATTGGCCACTTATCCCAACGGTTTGGCCAAACCGTTGGGAAAGGCCCCCCAAATTGGCCACTTTTCCCAACAGTTTGGCCAAACCGTTGGGAAAGGTAGACCTATCCCAACGGTTTGAAAAAACCGTTGGGAAAGGTCCCTAAATATGCCACTTTTCCCAACGGTTTGGCCAAACCGTTGGGAAAGGTAGACCTATCCCAACGGTTTGGCCAAACCGTTGGGAAAAGTGGACCAAAAATTCAACATTCTTCCCAGAATCAAAATCACAACCAAATACCTATACCAATGGTTGTTAAAACCGTTGGTATAGGTACTTCCATTTTTTATCAGACCTTCGTACCAAGAACATTATATAAATAAAAATTTAAAATATTTATGAGAATACATATATATATTTATGTAATTATGATCACAAAAGTCATGTTAGGTTAGTGGTTGAGTCGTTCAATGATAAACGAGGGGTCTTGGGATCAAATCCCAACTAATGTTTTATTTTTGGAATTTATATACCAACGGTTCCATTACCGTTGGTATAGATTTCATATTACCTATACCAACAGTTTCCAAAACCGTTGGTATAGGTCTATACCAACAGTTTTCAACCGTTGGTATAGACCTATCGCAACAGCTTACTTGGCTACGGTTCTCCAAACCGTTGGTATAGGCTATACCAATGGTTTGGAGGCCTATACCAACGGTTCCAAACCGTTGGTAAAGGTTAGTTTTCCAGTAGTGAAATATAGAAGAAGTATATCAAATACATAACAAGTCAATAGTGAAAACAATGCATCACCTAAACTAGTTCATCTACCACAAAAAATAATAAAAAATAACTCAAAAATCCAAATAAAAATATAATGATATAATTATTAATAGAATATATTTAGAAGGGTATCTCACACCCACTACCCCAATGAACTTATCACCGCCATGCCACAATGACATTCATCTAGATGCTACCACTTCCTTTATATCCAACTAACTAAATAAACACAACTAAATAACCACTACCTCATGATACATACCACACCCATATATCACATACCACAACCTTATATCACATCCTCATACTAGATCCTGACTGATACACATCATTGAGGACACCAACCTCATTCCATCCTCCCTAACATATAACATCATCACGATCTCATAATCATGTTACAATCAAATCGCCACATACTATCAACTTAGGATATTAAAAACTTTACTATATGTAAGTAATAAAGGAGTAGGGAAATAGAAAATCATCTATATTATACACAAACTGAATGTTGAGGGAATACCTAGATCCCATGACCTCATATGAGAATCAATAATATTATCTAATTCAGGTGATGGTTCATAATAAATAACCTAAACTACAATGTATATATATAACACACTATAAAAAACTAAGGATTAACTTCCTAACATAAAACATATACAATAAAACCCATTATCATAACTTCACCACAAAACCCAACAAACAACTCCACATATAACCAATACACATACTAATAACCATGAAACAACTGTACAAATCCCCATTTCATATTTAATTATTAATTATAAAATAATAAATTACCAGCCAAAATTTTATCCATTAACAAATATTTATTTTCATTCACTATAATTCCTCATAACTACTTCCATAAAAAATTAAAATTTCCAATATTAATCGGTCAATCCCTTTCAATCATTCATATCATCATAACTCTTCCCAATTATTCATTTTATTTATTTCAACAATATTATATACTCATAGGAAAATAACCCATACATCCAATCAACCACTCTATATTACTACATCAATAGCCACACAACCATATTCTCTAACTCTACCACAATAATCTATCACCTCAAGTCAACCACCACTACCACAAAAAAAATAAAGCAATATAAAATCAGAATAAGATCTATAGAAAGTAAATCCAAAAATCAACTAAAACAATTCCATCTCTGAAAAAACAATTATTATTTCCCCATATACTATTTAATAGAATAAAAAACACAATAAAGTAAGAAATAAAAATTTCCAGATTATTATTCTTCATTTCTATTACAATATTTTAATAATTTAACCAATTTAGTCATGATCTGACATATACGTAGTAACATAAACCACAGAAATATGTTATTAAAAAACATATCAATAATATTTGTTAGCAATAACATGTCAATAACATAAAAAACAAGTAAATCATTCTTGATAAACTATTATTATCTATATTTTATGTCCCAATTATTATATTCATTAATTCAATATAAACTCTTCATCTAAAGATAACTAATGTAGGAAAATTATAAAATTATACTGTTACACCATGACTTTAACCACATGGTTTGAGCGAGAGATCCATAAGACCTCATGTGTGACTCTCTATATATAATATGTTTTTGATTAGTAGTGAGGGGCTGAACACCATCAGTGGGGAGACTATAGGCTCAGTATCATATCCATTCACCAATAATATAAATTTAATATAAAAAGGTAAAGTAAAAAAGTAAAAATTAGATAATTTTAAATGGAAAATATGTCATACAATAGATAAAAAATAGGGATCCTTTTATGGAAATCCAGACTAGAGTAATAATTCATATAGATAAATAAATAAATAAAACTATACAGAATCCTCTGGAGTCTATCCTAGTCCCACCCCAAACTGCATTCTCAATGACCCAATTATATTCGGTGGGCCCATTTCCCTTACATATATCCCTCTACAATATGTTTTCATGTGCATTGAGATTCCAATATAGGACATGAGTAATAAAACCCAGAAAGACACAACCAATGAATCCTTAAAAAATGTGCACATGTATATCAGTTGTATTCCAAAATAATAATAAATATACAAGAAAGCCTAACGATCATGTTCTGAGAACCTTTATGCTAACGATGACACCATGTGTCCCAAACATAACCACTTAATCTCCATGTGGGAAGGAATATCAAGATATCATAATTAATCAAAAACATTCCCCATGGATAATAATTCTAATTCTTAACATCATGTGAATAAACTACTCGGAGTCTACTAGCTATCAAGCGAGTCATGTTTTCAACATCATTTGGAATTGAGTAATTTTAACCCTTGAAATTAAATTAGCCTTGAGTATAATATTATACTTATAATCCACAAGTAATCAATTTAATAACACGATATCCATGCAGAATCATCATATCTCTACCCTGGGATTAGTTCCATCATCACCATCATTACTAGTCGTGGACACTCCCCCTCTAAGGGATACCATTTCATGATGGTCCACTTATTCTAAACAGTAAAAAAATAACTCCAAAGGCATGTTAATATACATAATATGGTATAACATACAAGTAATCTCCACATATAATCATGATAAAAGTGTAGAAATATACAATAAGTGTGATCAACATTAAACATTAACAAATAAGCTACACCCATACTCATGAAAAAAATTATCATAATCATGTATTACATCTGTGAACACACCCACATGTGATCCCAATCAACCATGATTATTAAAGTATACTAACATAAGAATTATAACAAGGAAAAAGGTGAATACATTAGCCTTAAATGGTAAAAAACATCCCACCTCAATATTTTTGGTAAAAAATTCCAACATTCTTCAAGAATTGAAGACCAAATCACATCATACACCCACAAATAAATTTCTAACATATCAAGGATATATATTTTGGTTCTAGTTTATCAATGAAATAGTTTTATAATAGACAATAAATAATATTTCAAGCCAATAAGTGTGGTTTTAGAATCACGTACCTTAATATGTTTTTCAATAGAACAAATTAAAAGATTTGTCAAAAAGGGGTCACCAATTCACTAGATCCATTGTCGATTGAAGAAAAGATAATTAATTTCTAAAAAATTCAAGTTGGTATCTTTATGTCGATCTAATGATCATTGATCCATCATTAATCCATCAATATAAAAGAGAATCTAGATGATAATTAATAAAAACAGAGTCTTAAGTTGATAATTCTAATATGAATTACCTAAAAACATCCACCATTCACAAAGAATCAAGATCTAATCAAATATATATCGTTGTCCCATCGATACCTCCAATAATCACCAATCCATTAAGGTTTATACCATCAATCTACCATTAATAAGAGTTCTAGGAGGATGATCTATAAACAATTACCAGTAGAACATTCTTATTTGGGGGTAGATATTGATTTGATCAAGGAGTGACATACACTCACTTGATTGTCCATATATCTAATTATAAAGGAAGAAAATTTCATTATATATCTATGTAAACTAGATATCTACCACAGATCCATGATCATATCTCATAAATAGTGAATAATGTTGTGTATATTTTAGAAAAACTCACTACTCTCACATCACTAGATCAGTCAAAGCCTGAGGTGGGAAGGTTGGAAGAATGGGAGATTCTAGATACAAGGGTAGGGGTATAAAATTTGGAATAAGTGAAATTGGGTTATAATTTAGTGTTAAAGGTGTTAAAAAAGGATTGTCATTAAAAAACCATACGGTGCACTAATTGCACCATCAGACTAGGTGCACCAGATACTCAATGGGCCTCACTGGTTAGCTGATGGCACCACATTAGCTAGCTAGTGGGATTTGTAGAGACCTACTAACCTACTAGATCCCCAACAGATGGATGGTGGGTTCCACTGGCTAGATGGTGTTAGCCTTCCAAACAACACATAACCTTTCATTTATGCATAGCTCCAAACACTAATTTTTTGACCCTTATCCACCAAAAACCATCCTAGTGATCACCCATATCATTAAATAACAAAAGGTAATGAATAAGTTTTTAAACTTAACATCCTGTACATTGAAAAAATGAGAATGATATATATAAAATAAATAAATAATATAAGTCTGAAATCCCCTACCTCAATCAAATCTCCAACAACCACAACAAAATAATAATAAAAAATGATTATCAAATTACTTTAATCGCACTAGGATTTACTATAAAAACTATATGAGTCAATCCTCCTCTAATACACTGAAAAGAATTTATTGAAACCAAACTATCACCTCTTACATATCCTCTTATAATAAAAAAGTCAAGAAAGAACCAAAGAAATAGGGATATAATGATAACTTCAATTATGTGAGATCAATCAGACATCACAAAGGCTTAAGATCCCCTATGGGATGAAAAAAGTCACCCAAAATGAGCTAGTGGATGCCTAGGGTTCTAAGAGAGGTGGGGTGATTGAAAATAATTCAATTACATGCTCAAATTAATATAAAAAACTTCTAAATACAAAATCACAATGTGATATAAGGAATCATGACATATTGGTAGATAACCCTAAAAATCATGGAATGTTATCCCAAATTATTGGGATTAATAACTGTTTAAAAATGATTTAATGAAGTAAAATCATTATACAATAGATTTCACCACATTTTAATGTTCAAATACTCATAAATCATGGTGTAAACGTTTTACTACTTTCTAAAACTCTATTTTATCTAAGAAAAACCCTTGATGCAGTGAAAGACATAACCTAACTTCCCAAATAGAGAGACACCATAATTTAATGATTAAATCCTTAACAGTGAAACACAACCCCTCACATAACAACCTATTAAATCACAATGTGGGTACTGAGACTCAAATTTTTGATATATTTAGGAAAATAACATTGGATTTATACAAAAGGAAACATAGTATATTAATACTGGGTGATATGGGCACATAACTTTTGATAAATAAAATCTAAAATCTTTCAATATATATGATGAATAAATTATCAAATTTAGAGACAATTCCCAAGTCAAGGTAATAGTTTTTTGTGGTATTTGTTTTTCATATTTTTTTATAATCAATAAAGTATTATATGATGAAGTGTTACAAAAATATTTAATTAGAATATATCAACTATGTGATGATAGAATATCTGTTAAACATGAAAAAGGAAAAGTTTGTTATTGTTAATATTGTTTCTACTTTGTCTTCCACTAATTAAAAAGATAACATGTTTATAATTAACCTTGTTTGAAGGGAAAGTATTACAAGGATTATTTTAAGTTTACCTAGAAAGTGAACACGAATTGACCACTTAATTTAGAATATATATATCCTTTTGGACCAACACACACCATAAGTCTTTGAAGTGAAAAATTAAACCTTTTTTATAATAGATGATCTCACCATATTTACTTGGGAATCTTTCTTGGTGAACAAGAGAGAAAATCTTAAATGTTTAATGAATACTAAAATATAGTATATATTGATAATGGTTTTTAGATTTTCTAAAAAATAAGTGATCCTGAAGGTGAGTTCTAGAATAATGAATTTGAAATGTTTTGTGAGAAGAATGGATACTTTCAGAATTTTTCAGCATCAAAGACTCTACTACAAAATGAAAGTACTTGAGATAAGGAACATAAAAATTTGGAAAATGAGAAAGGAATTTATTTAATTATTACATTCGTCCAATGTATCTATGGGAATAAATTACTAACACTACCTTTTATGTTTCCAATATGGTTCTGATAATAAAAATTCTAAATGAGTCACTATATGTTCTTTCTAAGGAAAGGAAGACAAAATTTAGATTCTTTAGAGATTTTGGATATAAATTATTCGTCCTTTACAATTAGGATAGTTTGGATAAGTTCAATTTTAAGTCATATGGAGGTCTTTATTTAGGATAATAAACTCATAGTAAGGCATATAAAGTGCATAATAAGATAACTATGGTATAAGAAGGATCATCCCATATTAATTTCAACGTGATGGAACAGTTAGAGAAGTCCACTATGACAAATAAATATAGATTTTTTAGAGATATAAAATTTTCAGATTCTCAAACTATGATATTAATATTTAAATATAAGTTTCACCCATTAAAGAGAATTATGAACCAACTAAACTAAGAATATATAAGTTAAATAGTGATCATCCTATAGATAAATTTATCAGTGATGCTTATTTAAGGATTCAAATAATGAATATATCGAGTAATCATTGTGAAGATTCTCCCATTATCTCCAAGATTGTTCAAAATAATATTAAAAACATTAAAGAACCCATTTTTAGTGTTGGTTGTGCAACAAGGGTTAAATCAGATCAGAAGGAACTCGATATGAAAGTTTTTTAATCCACTAGATGATTAGTATGTGATTGAATGTAAGTGGATTTTCTAAAGTAATCTACATGAAATAGTGAGGATAAAATCATAACTAGTGTCTCAAGATTATATTTTGGAGGAATATATATATTTTGGAGATAATTTTACTGTAGTTAAATGATTGAAATTCATATATATACTCTTAGAATATGATAATCTTAATGAATTGAAGATAAATCATATGTATGAAAAGTGTCCATTTTTGAGTGGTTTTGTTTAAAAAAATGTGTTTGTATGAAAATACAATTAATTTGAGCATAATAAAATTCTAAATCATGTTTTTAATCTTACTAGAGCCTTATTTGGGATAAAATAAACACCTCAATATTGTTATAAAAGACTCATTGTTTCTTTTAGAAAGTCAAATTGAGAAAGTAAAAGTGGATCCAACTTTGTTTCTAAAGAGGTATTCAAAAGACTTTATGATTATTCAAATTTATGTTAATGATATCATTTTTGTACCATTTAGTAATTTTATTTTTAATGAATAACCTAAATTAATGGTAAATGAGTTTGAAATGAGTCTCATAGGAGAACTTAAGTCATTTTTAGGTTTTTTGATTTATCAAATACATGATTGTATTTTTATAAATCAATGTATATATTATAAGGAATTAGTGAAGTGTTTTTGTTTCGATTAGCATAAAATAAAAAGTACACCAATTGGTACTTTACAGTGGTTAGATGAGGACCTCTCTTATAGGTCTGTTGATTACAATATTTTAGAGGAATGTTTGGGAGTCTATTTTATTTAATATAAATTCAACTTGATCTCATATATAATGCATGAATGCATTTATTATTTTAAGAAGATCCTAAGTAATGTGATATGGTAGAATTTGATAGGATTTATAAGTATTTAAAAATAAAATTTAATATCATTTTATTCTACCCTAGAATGAATTCAATAGAATGGGTTACTTATTCATATTCATACATTGGTGAGTAAAACATTTAATAGAAAATTACCAATGTTATATGTCACTTTATTATATAATTCATTTTTTCATGGAGTTCAAAGAAGTAACAATCATTAGTATTATTACAAATTGAGGCATAATATATGTCTATTGTAATATGATGTGATAAAACATTATGTATAAGGAAAAAAATTTCTGATTTTGGAATCAATGATGAAAAAATGCTTATTTGTTTCAAGAATACATAAGACATTAATTTCTAAAAATCCACTTCAACATTTGAGGACCAAAAAATCATAGGTGAGATATCAAATCATTCAAAATAATATAAAAAATGTATTTTACTTTATATTATATTTATATTGAGGACTAATTTGATGACATATTTATGAATCCCCTAGATTCATCTAAGTTTGAATCTATCTTGATCAATCTTGGAATGATGGATATATGATAATATTTCTATTCTGTTTAATGATTTTTTTTCAAAATATCTTGTTTTTAGTATTACATTATTTATATGTGTCAAATATATAAATTTTTCTTTGTTTTATCTTGGAATGGAATTACTTAAGTACATTATATGTGTATGTCCTCAATAGTACATTAATATTCAACACGATAAGTGTAAACAACAAGGAAAAATGAAATATTGTGATCCCATATACATTAGATAAATAAATAGGGACATATTATCTTTTTTTATGTGGTATATCAAGTGGACTTTTTAGATTGGAAAATGAATCTTTCCTCAACCACACCACATGTGTTGACACTCAATGATTTATGCACATAAGTGAAATATTATCTTAAAATGATGATATATTTCTAACAATATATAAGAAATAAAATTAGTCTCTACCATATCCTAAATGATATATGAAAGTGAAACATATAATAGTATACCTTTTTATTTCTTACTAAAGAGACATTACATACTACAATAGCTTAACAAATCATGATCAAGACACAACCCAAAGTATATCAGATCTCATAATGTTGTCCCATGAAAATATTCATGTTGTGTATCATTTGTAATGAAGCATAGATTTTGAGTTATATCATTATTCATTGATATTTATCTCTCTTTTTTAAATGCCACACAATTAAACATAATTGAATATTTAATATTTTTATTTGAATCTTTATAAAAATATTTTCATATTAGTATTGTCATTTGAAGTTTGTTTTGAAATGGTTATTGCTTATTATCTCATTCCATTTTTTGAAGTATTCTTTCATAATATTTGATAATAATCAAAACCCAGGTCAGAAATTTCTTAATTACTTTTCTATTATTCCAATTATATCATCATAGGTAAAAGAAAAGAAAAGGATTTAGTAATCCAAGAATAGTTCATGGATTCTTTAAAGAATAAATGCATATATCTCTAGTCAGTAATGGGAAAGAGAAGGTTGATTCTTCTTTAAAAAAGAATAATAATTAATAGAATAACTATTCATATAAGTCCCTTGTTAAGAGCACTATAACATGATATATGTTTAGTGATTACTAGAAAAATAGAAGAATCATGTTTGGAAGAATGATCATATGGGATGGCTAGAATACTCTAATCTTATTTTATAGGATATTGTAAAATTTCATATGTGGATTGAAGTGTTTAGATTCATTAAAAAAAATTAGTTTTTGAAATATTTTTCAGATAATTCTTTGAAAATTTCAAAATATTTGATAAAATATATTTTGATCTGATTACATAAAGCATTAATAGAGTCAATATAAAAGAAACTTTAGTAGATTTTATTGAAATGTTTTAAATATATTATTAAACTATGAGATCATTTGTAATAAAATCTTTCAAGAGAATAAATTTTCAATGGATAATATTCAAAATTAATTTTTTGGTCAAATTTGTTTTGATAGGATTTATATGTTTTAGATAAATTAGTAGTATCAATTCCTTAAGATGTTTATTTATATAACACCAACATCGTGGTTGGGTGATTATATAAATTTAAATATTTAGTATGTATACATGATTGAATTTATTTTGTTTAGAAATATTTTTTTAATTGGATAGAATTATGTAAAGGATGATTATTTTCATAAAATATAATAAATTTAGGAATTATAGAAGGTCTATTAGTAGAACACTTTAAATATTGGTGATTCTAGTGGATAAGAAAACAAGTAATATTCCAAAGTAAGAACCCAGTATCATGGTTATCTTTATAACATCACATATCATGGGATACTAGGAGTAAGGGTTACATTAAATATATCCCTAAGTTTTCTGAGCACTAAAATCTAATAAACTATCTTGAGGCTTTAGAAAGAGAAGTTGGCATAAAGTATCCACATACACAAAGAGATTTATTAGTGTCATCTCCAACACTGGTGAGTGAAGGATCATAATAGAAGAAGATAGAGAACAAGGCTTCAAAGTACTTTATATATAAAAACTATTTTGATAAGATGATCAATTATATAAACAAGGTGATTAATCAGCAAAAGGATATAACATGTGCTAATCATGGAAAATTAAGAAACTTTATGAAACACATCGAGAAGATCATTTATACTACTATTAACAAAAATAAGTTCAATATGGAAGATATATTTAAATACTTTTTGTAGTTATAAAATATATAAAGGATATTGGGTACTTCATAGACTCTTACCACATAGTTGAAAAAACTAGTGAAACCATGATATCATTCAGAAATTATGATTTTATAATTAAACCATATTTAAAATAAATATGTTAAAGGTTCTCAAAGTCAAGATTCATGATCATAGAAGAAATATGGGTCATATTAAAATCATCTTGGACTTGAAAAGAATAAATAATCTTCAAATAAAGAGAAGAATACTTAGTAACAAAATAATTAACTTTTATAGGAATTAATGATCACCAAGGAAGTGAAGATAAGAGGTTATTATTTTAAAGACATAATAGAAAAAGGGAGACAAAAAGTCTTAAAGGTGAATAAAGAAAATGTTAGAAAAGATTATTTATAATCTGGAAAGGGTTCAAAAATTAAGAGGGTTGGACTAAGGGTAAATATTTTTGGTTGGAAGAAGATGAAAAGAGTAGATTTAATATATTGGGATAATTAATTGGATGTTTTCATCATTAAACCAATTCTAGCTTTGAGTATATAATTAGAACCACTTTTTACATCTTCCCTCACACTTTTTAATGCAATAGTGAATAGGATTTCTCCAATAAATGGATAATATATGAGTATATTACATATTATAAGTCCACAAATTGATTTATTATAGAAACATAATCAGTCTACTAAGAATATAAATGGGCCACCTTAGAGTGTTATATATATATTATTTATGCACAAGTACAACTAACATAACAATTATTTCTATAGTTTATGAAGTTACACCATCCATTAATATTTAAATAGTTATTTTAAAATCCATTTAAGTGTATGAAAAATTAGTTTAAGAGATTAATTTTAAAGAGAAATCATATGAAGATTAGGAGAAATTAGTCAAAGAGAAGATAATATCTAAAGCATTAAAAGCCATAGTTCTTGAATATATGATAGAAGAGCTGATTTAGTTAAATTTAAGGTTATTTAGAAATATATTTTTGAGATAAAGATGATCAAGCATGATTATATTTTATATTTCTCAATTTATTATATTAGTTGTTTTTTTATTTCTATTCTGATACTATTTATATGAAATGCATTTCTCATATGATTTCCCTATTTCATTCATTTATTATGTTTTTGATATGTCTAATGGGTGAGATACTATAGGATTGGAATAATCGATTTAGGTAGGTCATGTTACATGATTATTTTAATGGTGTAAAATATTCCTTTATATTATTTTTACTAATTATGTTATGTTAATTTACTAATTTTAATTATTTTTGATACTTTTGATTAATTGTGTTTTCCCTGCCAAAAAGGGGGAGATTGTTGAAATAATGATCTGATAATGGATTTATATTGATAAATATAGAAATTTTAGTTTATATTTTATGATAAGTATATTTTATATTTATTTAAAATATTTTATAATTTACTTGTGAATTGAAGCGATTGCTCATTAAGTATGGTGTTAAGGAATTGATGATTTGAACCAAACCTTTATAGAAACTACATAATATGCCATAGAAATATAATAATATTCTAGTGATTAAGATATAAAACATATAATAAACCAACCCATTTTATCTTAACATGTCACCTGAGCTGGCCTAACACAAGTCCTGAAGTGTGTTCGCGATCATCATGGGATAACAACAAGCACATGGGTACTAACTCATACAAGAGTGGGAATGATTTCACCCTGAAATATATCACATCATGTATCATATAAAACAAAAAACAAGACAATAATTAGACCATAATGTGGAATAATATATACACTACCAAGATACATAACAAATAATGACAAAAGACTGATCCTGAAAGTAAAACAAACCAAGATTAAAGGCTAAGTCTCTATGTGATAATCTATCACCCCCATCCCAAAACACTCTAAAGGAGATAACAGTTAAGATAAACCACCATAAAACATGAAACCACCCCCTTTATCTATTTCATAAATAACCATGTCTAAAAACAACCAAAGGTAATAGTAGTGTGTGAGCACTAAAGTCCACTAGGATTTCACTCAGGTTCTCAACACACCCAAAGTTCCCAATGTAATATATTTTCCAAAAACCATGCTCAGTATTTATTAAACATGTTCAAAAGGAATAATCACTGCTCCCATGCTTAAAAATCCATTTTTTGTGATAAAATCACCTTTGGGGTATTTCATCGAACACATAGTGTGCACTAATATATTTTTAATGAAATCCACTTTAAAAACCTGAATATCATGAAACAAATCCAGTTAGATATCAAATAAATACTTTTTATTAATAAAACCTAATAAATTTTCTAAAACATCATATAATTCATTAATTATAACCTTTGTATAGGGACACCTACCTAAAGAATAAATAAAACCTAATAACATAGGAAATGAAGAGATCAGGTCCTCACAAGCCTAATCCAAGAGAAACACAATCAATCCTCCATCTAAACCATAGATCGGGTCATTATACCACACATAGGATTTCATGACATAGAGAATATGAGAAATCATAGGTACATCAAGAAGGAGGAGAATAAAATAATCCAAAAACATACATACCATGATGGGATCCATCAATATTGAGGGAGAATCACCAAGGAGTCAAGGAGATAACCTCATAGAGAGTCATAGAGAGGTTGGTTTAGGCTTGTGAGAAATTATAAGGTTATTAAAGTTTAAAAAGATAAGGGGTATTTTTAAAATATTGGATTGGGATATATGGTTAGGCCACATGGTTTGTTAAATTGTGAACCAATCTTGCATTAGCCAATGTCTATAGGAAACCATGTTGAAATATCTCTTGGATAGAGATGATATATTTGAAACACCGTGCTCAAACCATGTGAAAATCTCTAAAAAAACAATCACATAGACAAAAAGTTTTCCTTGAGACTCCCAAGGTTAGAAAAAACACACTCAAATTGTGGAAAATGTTACTGGAAACCACAGAGCTGCCCCACATAGTTACCCCACGGTTTGAGAAACCATGAAACAAAACAATATGCCTAGTCTATTTTCCCCAAATCTCCAATTTTTCCACCTAGGAATACTAAAAACCTCTAGAGTGACAAAAATATAGAAAATATCAAAATTAATCATATCAGTGACCTGAACTGTGTCACAATTCACCCCATAATTAAATCTTATAACCCCAAAAAGTGATCAAGATTATGAACTCACAAAGAGATAAGGCCACTACCATATACTCAATGATTCATACTTTCACATGATATGGCTATCCTATCCATATGTAGATATTTCAAGGGGAAAAGTAATTTTTTTACCATGGAAAACATTATCCTAATGATCCATAAAATTAATTGGATATACCACCACTAAGGTGTAAGGACCCAAAATAACATCTCCCATTTAACCACATGGGAAGGCTCTAGTTTACACCTCCAAAATTAGGAAATATGAAACATGTCATGAATTAATGACAAGAGAGACAACTAGTTCAACTGATAGGAAACTTTTCTAAGAGGTTTTATGACCTCAAAAGGGAAAACAAACCTCGGTTAAAAGTTACCTAACTTACACAAATGATGATGTACCATAAAAATGACACTTTTAAAGATATAATGGACCACTCACATCAAAATAAAATGGATAACAATGGTAGTTTTCAAAACACCTCACATGGATTAGAACTACATCCATCCTTTAACAAGATTTCCACACCATCCTCATCACCCATGGACAAGACTCAGTCTTACCAAAGATTGTTCGTGTAACCTTGGATGACATAAATAATATTATAATGGCCACCCATAAGGCACTTATGGGTGAATCTATTTAATCATATAGTATGACATACACAAGTCCCAAAATCTAAAAAACAAGTACTTACTATTGAGACATGTCCTTTAAGATTGGTTGATTCGTCCAGTCCAAACATCTATATGAATATAGAACAACATTCTCTCCATGATCGAAACCCCATACTATTTATTGATCCATTTAAAAATTAAGAATCAAATCACATATATCTACTTAAAATTATACCCAAAAGAACACCATAAAGATTCAGAACCCCTTAAACAGAATGTTCAAGATTTTCTATCATAAATAATTACATATAAGGAAATTCATTAGATGATTTTTTTGGATCATGTAATGGCCACCCAAAATCATACCACCTTCCCCACTAGGATCCTATGGTAGTTTAGTTATGTGGTCCATGGAACCTTCATTTAACCTCTGTAATGAATGGATATGGCCATATTAAACTAGAAAGTATGTGGTATTTTTCTTTTCTCTACCTATTGGTAGGGAATTATGGAATAAAGTTTTAAATTGACCAGATCACTATAGGATACTAACATTGATGTCTTAAATCATGAAACATCCTATTAAAACCACAATATATTGATTGAATAGACCTATGTTCATGATTTATCAACCCCTAACTCAAGAAAATAGAAATAACAAAATTACTATAGAGACTCATGCATCCACTGAGATATTGAAACAAAAAACATGAGGTCTACCCACCATTAAAGGTTTCCTTAAAATGATTACAACTAGTGTACAATACTTTTCTAAGCCCAAAACACTTACACAAGGAAACCAGATTTCTCAAAAGTTGGGACCACAAGCACTCTAGATCCCCAAACACACCTAGAAAATTATTACCAAAAAGATTCATAAGTATCCTTCATATTTTTATTCTACATTCCCTGTATTGGTAAAACATTTCTCAAGGTGTTTGTGATCACACATCCTTCTTCATGGTTTTACCCACTATTGAAATAAAATATTAAAAAATTACTTAACCGATCATTTCTATCATTGGATTATGTTATTCTTGGTAAATGTACACTTCAAGCATCCTAGATTCAAATATATATTAAATTGGTCATTGAGGGAATAATGTCACTCAGTTCTAAGAGTACATACAAATTCTATCAAATCAAGGTCAAAGTTTGATCGATTCCTTCCATGAAGGCATAATTTATAAAAATCCTTAAGCTTTCACCCATCCCTTGAAAACTAGACATATGTAAACCTCATGATTAAGGATTCATTACGACATCAAAAAACCAAACTAGGATTTGTATGAATCAACATGATAATTGATGTTAAGTGAACATATAAACATTTATAGGAGTATTAGGTTATATAATACCTAATATAATAATCTTGGGAAAAGAGAGACCTAACATAGGTATCCCAACCATTTTATTGAATCTAGAATGGTGTAACAATAGGTAACTACCCCAACAGAATATAGAATCAATAAAAAAACTATGGTTTCAAATTATAAACAAAGGAAAACCTCAAGATCTCTACCTTAACCTAGGGTAACAAACCTTCTCACTCAGGGCAAAACCAACCGTGGGGAAATTAGTTTAAGCTTATAAATATGACATAACACAATGAAATGATTATAATATCATTAGGTTGAACCACCCCAATGATCTTAAGAAAGGCACAATCCATATCACAAAATCCACTATGTATCACATAATAAAGAGACGATTAAAACGAATATATGCCCCAAAAAGAAACAATAAGGATTTAGTATTTGGTTATGAAATTATATTTATGGTAACCCATGTTTATAAATATTAAACAAATGGTACCCAATATCTAAATAATAATAACATATCACAAATGGATCTCAAATAAAAACCTATCATGAAACTAAATCCTCTTTCCCATACACATACCTAAGGTTCACCTTGACTAGGGAACCCAGCCTAGTCCTATGGAATATATTTCACTATAGTGACACCCCATAAAAAATATCATAGAGTGAAATGAACAAAGAAGGATGAAGAAACTTAGGATGTCTACTACTCTCAATGGAGCATCTCAAATATGATATTGATTATCATACCCAAATAAGGTTTTCCCAAAACTATAAGAATTTTGAAACTAGACAGTGCAACCTTAAAGGGATCAACACACAAATCATAGAATACTTTTATGATTCCATACTTCATAATAAACATAAGAAATCTAGGATATCTAGTCCTTAATGAAACATTTTACCAACACAACTTAAAAGGATCTCTTATGAGTCCCTAAAAAGAAATATTCTTTATTCACCTAAATACCTTCCATCACGGGAACATAAAGAGAGAATAAAACACTTTACACTCCATTTAGAGTTTGGTAAAGACCAATGAGATGATAAATAATGACCAAACTTGAGTAAATTGCCACACTTTAACTCATGGCCTCTCCAAAAGATTCCCTCAAATCATATAAGAGAATAAATCTATCTAGTTATATCTATTAGATCTCATTATATACCTCTACACACAAGAAAGGGTTAGGTAAAACATTAAAAACAACAAATAAAGAAATCACATTCAAATAGGGTTTAAAACAAGCATACTCAAAGCTAAAATGTCATCTTAAAAAACTCCTCATTTTGAAAGCCTCTAAAACCATTAAAAATTGAGTTTAATAAACATCCCATTTTAAAATTAAACAATTTTCATTATTTTATAAATGAATAAAAAATATAAACATTTCAAAACTCCTTTATTATAAGATGAAATATCTTACCTTTTAAGAAAAAACATTAAACATGATTCATTTTAATCTTTAATTATATTATCCAAGTTTGAAATTTTCTAAAATAAATTACCATTCTAAAACCCAACATATTTCATGAACCATTTCGATTATAAAACATTATTTTATTAAAAATTATAATCTTAATTTGATTTATCATTCCAATTTCAAAACAAATTGGTCTTATAGATTATATGTTGAAAATGTCCACATATTTTTCTATAAAACCAAAAAACACCATTTATAATTTCATGGTAAATAACCATTTCATTCAAAACATTTAAATATTATTGAAAACATTCTTCAAGGGTGTGAAATTATTTCATGAAAAATATATATCTAGTTTGAAAACAAAAATGATATATAGGTTTTCAATATTAAATAACCATTTCTAAAAACATAATCAAGATTCCAAGAACAATTTAATAAGAAATCAATAAAGATTAACTTAAAAAAAATAATTTTTAAATTTTTTTTCACACAATAAAATGTTCATTCCATCCTTTCATAATAAATTCATTCCCTAAAAATTATTCAAACAGATTCTTGATATCAATATAACATAGGAACCACATTAATTATTTTATTATCAATGATATACACTCAAATAACTTTGGAATCATATGTACAAAATAAAAAAAACAAGGGGATGAAGATTCATGCTCAGCCTAACAACGTAGTTGATGACCATGCTCTAAGAGTGCCATAACCCCTTTCTAAAATTGAGTTCCTAGTCATTGAATAGTTTTTCAGGACATCCTAATGGAATTCAGAACTTTATTCCTCTTTTGGTTTATGTCCATAATCCCTATTAAAACCCAAGTCTACTGAAACATTACAATGAGGATCATAAGTCATCATATAAAACCATAAACAAAGAAAAATATCATACATAAAATAAATAAATCCCTGACTATCCATGGTAACTCAAGTGTCATCTTGAAGATGGTGATCAAGTAAATACTCACAATGTGAAAATTGAACTCAAAAAAGTCCTTGATCTAGTCTACCATAGACCCTAAACTGATTCAATATATTTTAATAACACATATGTATATTAATACATCTAATACCATTTTGTAATGAACCATCCCGGGTCAAGATGACATGTCACATGAATTGGCTCGACACAAGGCCTAAAGAACATTCTTGATTTCTATAGGCTATAGACAAGAAACTTTTTACCAAAAAATTAAATAGTGGTAATAATTTAGCCCTGAAATATATCACAACATGCCTCATGTATAACAAAAAATAAGATAAAAATCATATCAAAATTCAGGAGAATAGGTACACAACCAGAGAAATAACAACTATTGACAAATGACTGGTCCTAGAAGTAAAACAAACCAAGACCAAATACCAAGTCTCCATGTGAAAATATTTCACCACCATCTAAAACCACTTTGAAGGTTATAACAACTTAGAGAAGCCGCCATACAACATGACACACTCCCATTTACCCGTGTCATGAAAAACTATGGCTAGAAACGACTAAAGGTAAAAGTAGGATGTGAATGCTAAACCCCATTATTATTTCACTAAAGAATCTATAAAAATTATTACACCATGAATCCATTTGTTCTATCTTTAAAAAAAATATAATTTGTAAATAAATTTCATATGATAAAACATTTTTTTAAAATCCTTTGGTTTTAAAATAAGCATATCATATTCACATAAAACAAGAAGATGTAAAACATGTGAGATAGCATGAAAGAACAAGAAAATTCCTTAAAAATAAATGATGATATACACATGTGAGAAAATAAACATCAAATTTACCATGTTGTATAAAACTAAGAACAAATTGTACTCTACCCTAAAGGAATATCTACTCAAACAGGTGAAGGAACACTAAGAACTAAGCCTAGAATAACTTGAATGATACCAGTATTTATTCCTACAACAATATATTGATGTTAAAAAAATAACCCATAGTGGTTCCACACACACTAAGATTGCATATTCCTATTTACCAATTCACCTAAGGTTCCCAATGTAATACATTTTCCAAAAACCATTTCAAAACCATTATCATAATTTATAAAACATTTTCACAGTCATGGACCGCTGCTCCTATGCTTAAAAATCCATTTTTTAGTCAAAAAACAACTTAAATGAATTTAATCCAACATATAGTGTGAAAACATCAATTTTTAGAGTAAAAACCATTTAAAAACATGAATATCTTGAAAAAGAATCCTCTTTTATATCAAGTAAATCATTTTCATGAACCAAACCAAAGTAATTTACATGAACATCACATATTTAAATAATTATGAACATTTTATAGAGATACCTGCATTAAGAATGAATAAAAACTCTTTTCCCTAAAAATTGTGTTTTGAAACAAAGATACCATACCCTTAGATGCCTAGATGATTGAGGAAAACTATAAATTTTCCATAAAAACTATAGACTAGGTCCTCATACCCCATATTGGATTTCACGATATAATGAAGATGAGAGATCAGAGGTAAATTTGGAAAGAGGGGAAGAAAACAATAAATAATAATACATACCTAGAATGGATATTACAAGATCAGTGTAGAATCACCAAGGATATTTGGGGAGAACCTCATAGAGAGTATGGAGAACCTTTTTCATGATAATGAAAAATAAAGAGGTGAATAATTTTTAAAATGAGCAAGGGAATTATTGTAATTTTTTTAAATTGGTTGGAGTAGGCCGCACGGTGTTTTAAACAATGCACCAACTGTGTATTGGACATTTTACATAGGCAACCTTGTCCTACAATCTTTTGGGATATGATACATTGTTTGAAAATATATTCTTGAGCTGTGTTATAGTCTATAGAAAAAAACCCACATGGACACATGGTTTTCCTTGAGACTCTCAAGGTTAGAAAAACCATTATTGAACCATAGAAACCATCATTGGAGACAACAGAGGTATACCCCATAATTATCGTACAACTATACAAACCATGCACCTAAAATATATGCCTAGTCCTTTTTAACTAAATATATAAAATTTCAATCCTCGACTATAGTAATCCCTTCGATCCTCAATATAGATAGATAAATATCAAAATTGATCATATTAGTGACCTAGAGAGCATAAAAAACATGATATAACATATTGGAAGTTATAATCCCCTACTTCACCATTTAATTATTTTGACTATATTTTTTATATTTATTCATTCTTCTAAATCAAATCAAAATTTTATTACTTTTATCATTTATGTTTTTATTCTTATTTAATGTTACAATATTGGTAGAAGAATTATTGAATTCAAATGAATCTAGATTCAATTGAAAAATATGGAGAGTTTTGATATGATTCAATGTTTGAATATAATGAAATATAAAGTGTTTCATTAATACAACATCATACCAACACATCTATCACTGATGTAGTTGTGGTTGAGATATTATAGTGTTAACAAGACCATAGTGTCTTATGATTTTTCATAGAGAGAGAACACATTTTATTTGTGAAACTAATCTGATTCATGCTATGTTGGATGTCAATTCATAACTAAGTGATTACACAAGACAATGTCACTATAATAACACACTATAAATAATTTATAATGAATAAAGAATATAATATAATGCATTTTCATAATGAATGATGTGGTGATAAATGGTTTTCCAACACCATATCAACAACCACCAGGATATAATGTCCACCGTAAAAATCATATACTGAGAAATAGACAGAGACTATGATATATAGTCAATTTATTATAATTTAATAAAACCCTTATTGTATACTTTTAATGAATCATTAAGGTGTTTCTAAGGATTACATCATGGCTCCAATGCACTATAAACTGAGGATATAAGAAAAGAACACCATTTTCCCCCACTAAAAATGGATCATTAAATAATAAACCAAAAATAATAAACCCTTGAATCCATAATAGGGAAACTTTTTGTTATTGGTTAAAATACCATTTCCTTGATGAGGTTTTAAATATAATAAGTAAGGGGAACTAGAAAAATAACATGTCACCTATTAATATCACATACTTTTATATTATTGAAATTTATATTGCTACTAAATCTTGCTGATACAAATACTTTCTAATGTGATAATGCTGTTATAACCATACAATCTTTATCTTTACATTTCTATTTGAGTTTTTATTTTCATTTATATATACACTGTTCATTTTATTGTAACTGTTTTATGATTTTACAAATAATAACAACACATGTACTGGTTATGCATCAATAAAAGGTACCCCCACTTGTATTCATTTTTGTTTCTTGATAAAAAAAGGCCTGTTATTTGATATACCTACCTTACAAAATGAATTTATTATTGGATTTTCACTCCCAAATTAAAATTAATGATATAGTCTATTCAAAACTTCTTAAGAAGTATAATGGTTTTGACGAGCAGATTAATAAAATTATCAAACTACTATAAAATTCCCATAGTTTATATCTTTAATACTTTTTATCTTTGATTTTTAAATTCTATCATTTTACTCCCCTATTGAACTCTATTTATGGATCTATATGGGAAAAAATTTTATGAATGTTTTTTTCATCCTTCAAAAAATAATCCTATAAAGATCATACTAAAGAAAATACTTTGAAATTTGAGGTTAAAATTATGAAGAAGACTTTTGATACATTTATAGATAAAAGAACTAATGTGGATATTTTTTTATATAATATCTTAAAGTTATAGTATTGAATATGATATCCAATAGAAAATTCAAGGAATTATATCAGTATTACATTATTTCAAGTAAGAAAAACACAATGATATGTGATCATTTTTATATTTTTTGATATACCACTCAAAACTGCTTAGTGTTGAACCAAAAGTATTTGTAAGACTGAATAATTACTCTATCAAGAAACAATTAAAGTTGAGAATAATTAAAAATAAAAGGAACCAAATAAAATCACAATTTCAAACACATTATGTGAAATATTATTTGGGACGAAGATAGGTTTGGTCTAGAAATATATTTTTACCTCTACTTACTATGAAGAACTATAAGGTAAAAAGAATCACATACCTAAAGAATTAATATATAATAAGTATCAATAATAAGAAATCACTCTAAAATGAAAAATATTATTAATTTCTCAAAATTAAAATCATTGACGTAACAAAATACCACCTAAAGTTATTATTACGACCTTATAATAATTTTTTAACTACAATTTTATTTACTTTCAAATCTATATGTATTTGTTTATATTTTTTATTATCTTAGTGAAATCTGAATCAAAGGGTTTGTTTATTTGAAATGTTTTTCTTTCAAATTCATCTATTTATTACACAAAATTTTACAAAAATCTATTATAATACTATAAATAGTTACATTGTCCTTTATTATAAACTCATATATTGAGAGTTCTTAAATTTCCCTCTTCTATCTACTCTCACTATCTTGAAATTCTTTTTTTTGAATCATCTAATTTCAATGTTCCCTTATTTAGAAAGGTGATTTCTACTTTTTTAATTTCTCTTACCATTTCCCATATTTATTCTATTGTTCATATTATTCCTTTAATAAACACTTATAAAATGAGTGGAATTGGTAAGGAGGTTTTTATGAGTTTCCAAATAACCTTCCTTCTTTTTTATTTTCTCATCTCAAATCAATGAAAGTGAAATTTTATGAGAATTTATTTTCCATAGAAATATACAAAGAATTATTAGTACAATCCTTAAAGATCAAGGACCGTAATGATTGGAATGGGATGTGTTTGAAGATTAGAAGAAATGAAAATAGGTAAATGGATATGAATAAAGAAAGATGATTTAGTTTTATTATATTGTTTCATTTATTTTAATGTATAAATATTATACTTGTTCCTTGTCATCCATAATTTTTTTACTTATTAGAAATATATCATACTGGAATGATATTGTTTTTTATTTTCTTTTATTCACGAAAATAATAAATAACTCAAGATATTGAAGATAAAAAATTTAAATCTTTTTAGAATAACAATATTATTATCATAAATTGAATGGTTTATCAATTTATTTTAAAACTATCAGGCTTTATAGTCTTTTTGAATAAAATTAGTGAAATACTTGAACATAAAATTCATATATACTAATGTTAATCCTATGAAATATCATCAAATTAATAGTATCTATTGAAAATATTATAAATATTTTTGATCAAAATACAAAAAATCCTGAAACAAAAAAAGATTGAAAATTTATTTAAATTTACATATTATTTAAGTTTTTTTAATCATTTATTAAAAGAGGATAGTTACGTTTTTATATTATTGTAAAATACTCTCTCAGATTATTCTTATTCATTCATCTCTTAAGATAAAAACTTTTATATTATAAAATATTTATATAATGATGTTTTTTAATGTCTATAAAGTCATGATTGATTAGAATTTGAGTAATATACACTTCCTACTTTATAGAGTTTAATGTATTTTTGTAAGGGGATATTATAACAATTAATTTCAACCCTTTACATGTTTTATAGTATCACATTTTAATTTTCACAAAGGTGAAATACTAATTTGTTGTATATAAGGGGTGAGTAATATTTTTTCATATATTTTTTTAAATTACATTTTTGTTACTCACAAAGGGGGAGAAAATGGTTTGAATTCATTAAGAATAAAAAACATATATAGGAGATAATATAACTTCAATTAATTGGGATAGTGTATCTAAGGTTGAGAGTATAAGTTTGAATTCAAAATACAATGGGATAATATGAGTTTGAATTCATTATCCAAGGGTAAAGTACGAGTTTAATCCATACCAATAAAAATGAGTGTATTTTGAGACTTTATAGAAACACAAATCAAATCACTTGGTGAGAGCCATATTAATATAGGATCATGGCTATGGTTCTTGATTGCCGAAGAGTAGCATAAATACCAAGGTGAAAAAACATAAATTGTGGGAAGCAATTTATACTCACTAACCCAAAAGAAAGTAATGAAAATACTTTTTTTAAAATTATATATAACCTTTAAAAATTATATATATATGTTAAAGAAGAAAAGAGAACCCATCACATGTAAAATTATAAAAAAATTAAAACATGTAAATATTCAAAATATAAATCAAATACAAAAACATATATGTGATGAAAAAAATCATCTATCTATCTATACCAAAGAAAAATAGCCACACTATCATTATCACATTCCACCCCAATCTAGATAACCATTAATAATTAGGTACAAGACACCTAAAAAATGTTTAAAAAGGCCTACATGTACCCTTAGACATATATGTCGGGTGAGTATGATATACTCTTGGGGCGGTCAATTGTAATATCCTGACCCCGGATGTAACACCCTGACCCCAAAAGCCTAAAGCCGGTGACTTACATATTACATTGACATGATTAAGATAAATTAAATCCAAAAGGAATGATCATTTTAGTAGTTTTGAAGAAACTAGATAAAAACATGTAACTCATATTATATTGGGAAAGGTAATAAAATACAATACATAACAAAACTAATAAACTGCATCCATGAGAACTCAATAAATGGTCTCCTCTTTATAACCTATTGAAGGTAAAAAAATGAAAGGGGTGAGAAAAAAAATGCTCAGTAAGGGTTACAAATAGAAGAATATTGAAGAAAAAATAATTGAATAATAATCAAATTGGAATAATCTATATGTCATGGTGAATAGATGAAAATCACACGCCATTAATAATCTAAGAATGAAACTGCATCCATAGATTTTTTCGTAGTGGAAACCTCAATGATAGTAATAACTAAACATTAATAAAGATAATGCTTATTTATTGGAAATCATGTGTCTGTCACATGATACCACTATACCATAAAAACATTTTAAGTCTATGGGTAGATACCCGTGTGATTCTGTTTTGGAAACAAACTCGAAGGGTTGGTCACCAACTGATTTATCTCATGAGACCCGTCAATGCATCGAAGGGATATAGAGGAACCTACACATAACTGAAAGTCTAAATAATTATTTATACATATATTTAATACAATTACAATATGACTTTTCAATATCCATATAGGGTAGAGGATACAGATTCAACAAAATTTCTATAGTTAAAACAACATTCCAAATAAACACTATGTGTAAAAGGGTATACATATTAAGAAAATAATCATATACAAGAAATTAGAATATGGATATATAATATATTTACAATTTCAAGTGAAAAATCATCTAAAAAGGGTAGTAGTTACACCACATAATAATGATTAGGTTCACAATACCATGTAAATCACAATGAAATAGAAACCAAAACAAAGTCCGTCACAACATTGCAATAAATAGAGTTAATAATCATAAATTGAATCACTGAAAACCATGAATATAATGAGAATAATGATATTATATATAAAATTTTAGTAAAAATACACCACATAAAATTAATATGTGGTGAACAATGGAAATCTCACGGAAATAAAAGTGAGACAAGAAACCCCTTACATTATGCCCGAAGGTGTTCTCGATTGATCTTAATGACCAGAATAATAAAATTTAGCTTCATTAATTAATAAGCCCAAAACCTCTTATAAATGTAATTTATTTATTATAATCTTATTAGGTTCATTCATTTACTTTTTTATGGGTTTAATAGGTTCAATTTTATTGGTTTGGAAGCATTTTCTTCCTTGGTTTTCATGATCAGTTTACATGTATTCACGAATGGAAGTTCGTTTGAAATGTAGTTAAACATACATAATTTTTAATATATATATTATTAGTGAAATTACATATATATAAACGATATTATAATGATTTTTGTTATATACCATGAGGATGAATCATTAGATAAAAGATAATGATAAATACTTGGATTAACTTGGCCGTTTTGTGCACAATGAACTTGTTTTTTATTATTAATTTATATTATGAGTGTGTAAGGATTTCAGAACATTACATAAGATAATATATATATTATGAACTTTTTAAACCATTAAAAAGTTTTAATTACCAGTATTGAGGATATTAATAGAAATTGAAAACCCGTCTTCCTTGAATGTGATAAATTAACACATCTCAAACGGTATTTTCATTTTTAGTATAAGAGGAGGGGGAAAAGGGAGATGATGATGAAATATTACATTAGAATAAAAAAATTAAATTCCAGGTAAGGTAAATGAATTATTATAGAATTTTTACACGGGGAGTTGAGTATATAGAAACAAAATAATGGAACTTGTAAAAGAAGATGAAAGAAAAAGGAAGAGAGTTTCACCTCTTAAGTACTCCTCCTTGAAAATCAGCTTAAGGCCTTTGCTTTTAGCCTTTTGGTGAGACAAAAAGGTATTGGACGTGAGGTGAGGGCTTGGGAAGTGTATCTTTCATAAATTAGGTATGGATCAAATCTTGAGTGGTGTGGGAAGAAGAGGGGGTGAGGGGAGGTTTTTATAGTAGAGGGGATGAGGGTTTTCTTAATATTTAAATCATTTGTTTATTAATTTTTCCTAAGACAAGAAATAGTGATGATTCCATGACAAAAAATAGTAATAAGTTCATCTAATTTGGAACCAAATGTGCTTACCTCATTTGGAAATCATCCACAACTCAATAAATTTTGTATTTAGCAATTATCATAATTTATTGTATGTTACTATTCATAAAAATTCAAGTATTTAAGAAAAATACCCAAAATTCACCCTAACCTTTTTTTCAACCTGTAGAATCCAAAAATGAAATCCATTTATCAAAATATGAGAAATTTAATTTTTAATTAAAATAATAATTTAATCAAAAAATACCTACACTTGAACTATTCATCTTCATTTTTAAGTTGCCTAAATTTTATTTACACTTTAATGGGTAAGGTTACCATTCATAAGGGTCGTATTACTATTAATAAGGGTAAGTTTCTATCCAAAATGGTATGTTACTATTAATAAGGTTATTTTACTATTCATAAGGGTAATTTACTATTCACTAAAGATTAAATCAATTCCATCAGACTCCAAATATCTCCCTGATTGTAACCATGTATGTCCATTTTTCAAAATTCAAAAAAAAAAAGAAGTGGTAAATTTAAGTTTAATGGCTAGTTTATGACTTTATCTTATAAATAAGCAAGTATTGTTTGACAGAGACTCAACGATTCATGAAATATAGTCTAATTAACAAATTTAATGTATTTAAGAGAAACATACAATAAAATGTTTGGGGTGTTATATTATTCCCACCTTTAGAAATTTTTTTCTCAGAATTTTTCATGTATAAATACCTTAAAAAAGATGTGTGTGGTTGTTCTTCATAACATAATCGGGTTCCCATGTTTCTTCCTCCATTTTATGGTTTCTCCAAATAACATTTACTAGATGAGTTATCTGATTTCTCAATACCTGATCCCTTATGTCAAGAATTTCGATATGATCTTCACAGTATGAAAAATCTGGTTCTAGTTCTATTTCTTCATAGGTGATTATACACACTAGGTCTGGCATGTATTTTTTCAATAAAAAAACATGGAACACATTATGAACTTCAGAGAAACTTGGTGGAATTTCTATACAGTAATCTACAACTCCAATTCTATCCATAATTTTGAATGGTCTGATGTACTTGGGGCTTAGTTTCCCTTTCTTATCGAACCTTAATACACTCTTCCACGAAGATACTTTTAGAGAGACATTATCTCCTACTTAAAATTACAATTACTTTATCTAGTTAAATGCATAACTCTTTTTCCTACTTTGGCTACTTTAATATGGGCATATATTTTCTTTACCTTTGCAGTTGTCTCTTCGATAAGTTTTGGGCTTATAAGTTTCCTCCCACCAACTTCATCCCAACAAGTTGGAGTTGGAAAACTCTTACCACATAATAATTCATATCGAACCATTTTAATTCTATAATAGAAACTATTATTTTAGTAAAATTACACCAAAAGAAAGTATTGATCCAACATACCTTGAAAGTCAAGAGTGCATGATATTAACATATCTTCCATTGCTTGAAGAGTCCTTTTAATCTGTCCATCAGTTTTGGGGGTGATAAGTAGTACTCATATAAAGCTCAGTATCCAAAGCCTTCTGGATACTTTTCAAAAATATTTATGTAAATTATGGATCTAGATCAGTCACAATCGATATAGGTTCACCATGAAGTCTTAAAACTTCATTAATATAAAGTCCTTCCAGGCACTCAAGTGGTAAATCCTCTATTAAAGTAAAGAGATGTGCTGATTTTGTGATATGATCAACAAATAACCATATTGTATAATTCCATCTCAGTGTCATTGATAGTCCTATGAAAACAACCATCATAATGTCATACCACTTCAACATATAAATAGGTAGAGGTTGTATGACCCATCAAGGAATTTGTCTCTCCGCCTTCACTTATTGAAAAAATTAAACACCTTGACACATAGTCAACAATTTCTCGCTTCATGTTGTCCCACCAAAAATGTTCCTTCAGATCTCTATACATCTTAGTGATACCAGAGTTTATAGATAAATTTGAGGTATTAGAATATTTTAACAGTTCCCTTTCTAGATCAGGTACTAATGGAACACATAACCTCTTCCCAAATTTCTTAACTCCATCCTCATACACAAAGTTTTCCAATATTCCATCATTAATAGATTTAATTTTATTTTATAAATTTTAATCATCAGATTGAGAATATTCTATCTTCTCTATTAAAGATGGTTTATAAATCATTTGAAAGAGGAAATATGTTCCCCCTTCCATAACAATTCCCATATCCATATTTAGTAGATCCATAAATATATGATCTCTCTTAATCCTCATTTAGGCCAGAAGTCCACGATCTTTCATGGTTAATGCATCTTCCACCTCATTTTCTTTTCCTAGGTGGTAGTGTATTGAAAAATCACAATCTTTGAGTAAATAAAGTGATCTCCTTTTCCTCATGTTGAGTTATTTCTTTGTAAAATTTTATTTCAAACTACTATGATCCATATATTTCTCACATCTTTCACCTTAGAGATAATGTCTCTATATTTTCATAGCAAAGATTACGGCTACTAAATCAAGATCATGAGTTGGGTAATTTTTCTCATAAGTCTTCAATTGCCTTGATGCATAAGTAATAACATTATTATTTTTCAAAAGGACGCAAACTAGCCCATTTTTTGATGCATCACTGTACGTCACAATTCAATCATTTCCATATGGAGGAGTCAAAATTAGATCACTGACAAATATACCTTTCAATTATTCAAATCATTATGAGAATTCTTTCGTCCAAAAAAACTAACCCCTTTACATGAAATCTTTGTTAATGGGTTAGACAATAAGGTGTAATTCTGTACGAAGCACCGATAGTAACCTGATAAGCCAATAAAACTACGTACCTCAGTTATGTTTATTGGTGTGGGCCATTATTGGATTTCCTTTGTCTTCGTAGGATCAACTAAGATTCCATAATTTTAGACAATATGGAAAATAAAATAAATTTACTGAATCCAAAATTAGCACTTGTTAAACTTCCCATATAATTCATTTCTTCTAAAAGATTTCAGAACAATATGCTAGTGATTATAATGGTCTTCTTAGCTTTTAGAGTATTCCAGGATATCATCGATAAATACCCCAACAAATCCATCTAGATATTACTTGAAAACTATATTCATTAGATCCATGAAAATAGAGGGTTCATTAGTTAGTCCAAAATCCATTACTGTAAACTCCAAATTCCTATACCTACTTCGAAATGCTCTGTTTGGAATATATTCCTTCCTTACACACAATTGATGATATCCAAACCGAAGTTCAATCTTCAAAAAACTTTGGGCTCTACAAATTTGATCAAATAAATAATCAATTTGTGAAAGATGATTCTTTTTCATTATTGTAATATCATTGATTTACCTATAATCAATGCTTTTCCTCATGGAACCATCTTTATTCTTAACAAAGAGGATAGGGTATCCCCAAGGAGAAACACTAAATAAATCATTTGTCACTCAATTACTCTAGTTGTTTCTTTAGCTCCACTAATTCCATAGTTCCCATTCTATAGGGAGTCTTTGATATAGGTTTTTCACCAGGAATTAAATCAATAGATAACTCAACATCCCACTCTAGAGAATATTCAAGTATGTATTCTTGCACAATAGGTACATATTCAATTTGAATATTCTTTCCTAACCCATAGATATTGTATTCTCTACCTCTCTAAGAATTTTATTCAGTAGATCTACTAGGGGTGGATCTAGATAAGAATCATATGGTGAGGTTTCTACTCTAAAGATAAGGGATTATACACCATTATCAAAAATTGTAACATACTTATTATTTCAATAGATCTTCACATAATAATTTGATAGACAATTAGTACTGAGAATTATATCAAAGTCAATCATTTATATGAGGATAAGGTTAGAAACTAAATCACATCTATGTTTCATTAGGAGGACTGATCGACACATCTTTGTTTCAATGATACAACCCCTAGTATTTTTGACTGACAACTCCTTTATTAAATCAAATTGGACATGTATAATTTTCTTGGAAAAATGGGAATATATAAATGAATGTGATGATCCAGAATAAAATAAATCATTGGCTAAGTTTTAGGAAATAATTAAAGTACCTTCTGCTAAATCATTAGTAACCTCGTCTTTTTCTGTTGTAATTGCATAAGTTTTTCCTTGATCTTGTGGCCTTTTCTAAGGCATGATTCCATTGTTCTTAGAAAATGCATTTGAAAAGTGTCTCATCTCTCTAAAATTTTAGAATTGAACATAATTGACTTGTCTTTTCCTATTGCATTCACTAGATTGATGACCATTTTCTACACACTTATAATAAACTCGCATGCATTTCAATCATTTCCCAGGATGATTCTTTTCACAGTTCTCTCATATTGGAAATTGCTTCATTACTTTCTTCTTCATTGGATCATTAGCTTTTCCATGGTTATTAGAATACCTATTCTTATCTTGATTCCAATTGAACAAATTTGATCTATAAAATTTCTTCTTTGTTTTGATGGAACTTAATACAATTTCATCATATGATGAAAATGTTTGGGAAGCTAGTTCCCTTCAAAGACATGGCATAATACCTTCAAATAAATGATCAATCTTGTCTTTTGAATCACGTACGTAATCTATATCATACCTGGCTAATCTTATGAAGGTAGCATCATACTCCGCAACAATCTATTATTCCCTTTTCTTTAGGCTAAGTAATTTCCTATTAATTTCAGTTCGTTGTTTATGAGGGAAATATTTGTCGAAGGATATTTCCTTAAAAGTTTTCCATTACATTCTTCTATTTCTTCTTCCTCCACGGACTTCTGGATCAAGGACCACCACTGATTAGAATCACTATTGAGGAAATATACTACCAATACTTCCTTTTCATTTTCATTACATCTTAATGGCAGTAATATCTTTTCAAGGGAATTGATTCACTGCTCAGATACCACAAGATTAGTAGTCCCACAAAAAGATGGGGGTTTCTGCTGAATGAAACAATCCAGTACTATTGTAGCATGATTATTAATCATATTCAGAGTATGTTGTCCTAATATGGTCATGATATGATCTTTTCCAACAATGGCTATGTTGACTTGCTTAGTGTGGAAATCCCTACACTATTTGTGGGTATTGATTCCACTTATTCCATCATTCACCACCACAAAACAATGGAATACACTAAATTAGGTAATATTTCATAATTTATAAATAGCAAACACTCAAGATAATCTGAAAATTTATGCACAACTCACCTCATAATCCTAAAAATTATTTTTATTTACATTTAAATAATTTATAATGGTTTGTAAAGGAAATTTGAATTATCCAAAGCGTATCCCTTGAGAGTGTCAAACTAGGTTCACAATAAGGCCCGCTGTCGTGTAACAGGATACACCAGGTCAAGCTCGAAACTCATTGTCGGAGTTGTTACTCCTAAGTATATCTATTCCAGAGCCACGCCGACTTGCAGTATCCTGACATGTATGTATTTTCTAGGAAGACCCACATAATCCCTAATTTACCAAAATTCTAGGATTTTGTTCTATGATTATATTTAAATTCTAAGTTAGGGTTATGTACTCTAAACTATATTTCCTAAATTAAGTTTCCAAGGTTGCTACAAAACTTCCTCTGATACCAACTATAGCAAATTGACCCTAGAAGATCAGAGTTGGTAAATTGATTGTTACTTTGGCATGATTAAAAGGAATGAAATCCCAAATTAATGATCAGTTTAGCATCCTTGAAGAGACTATATACATACATGTAACTCATATTACATTGGTAAAGGCAACAAAATACAATTCATAACAAAAACTAATAAATTTTATCCCCAAGAACTCAATAAAGGGTATCATCTTCATAAAATGTTGAAGGTAAAAAAATGAAAGGGGTGAGATAAAATGCATAGTAAGGGTTAAAAATAGTGGAATCTTGAAGCAAAAATAATTTAATCATAATCAAATTGGCATAGTCAATATGACATGGTAAATAGATAAAAGTCATATGCCATTAATAAGCTGATAATGAAACTACAACCATAGATTTTTTCATAGTGAAAACCTCATGGATAGTAATAACTGAAAATGAATAAAGAGAATTATAATTAATTTTACATCATGTATCTAGAACATGATACCACTATATAATTGAAACGGTTTAAGTCTATGGGTAGATACCCGCCGAATTTTGTTTTGGAAACAAACTCGAAGGGTTTGTCACCAACTGATTTGTCTCATGAGACCTATCAATGAAACGAGGGGATATAGTGGGACCCACCAATCACATCAAGACCAAATCATTATTTATATATAAATTTAATACAATTACAATATTAATTTTCAATATCAGTAAAGAGTATAGGATATAGATTAATCAAAATTTCCACAGTCAAAACAACATTCCAAATAAACACTGTATATAAAAGGGTATACAACATAAGAAAATAATAATATCCAAAAAAATATAATATGTTTATATAATATATTTACAATTTAAAATGAAAAATTATCTCAAATGGGAAGTAGGTACACTACATAATAATTATTAGGTTCATAATAACAAGTAAATCAAAATGAAATGGAAACAAAATCAAAGTCCCTTACAAAAATACAATTAATCGAGTAAATAATCATCAAGTGAATCACTAAATACAATGAATATAAATATAATAATGATATTATATATCAAATGTATGTAAAAATATAATATATACAATAAATAAGTGGTGAACAATGGAAATCTCATGGAAATAAAAGTGAGATGAGAAACCCCTTAACTTATGACCGAAGGTGTTCTCGAGTGATATTAATGACATAAATAATCAAATTTAGCTTCATTAATTAATAATTAAAAAACCTCCTCTACATGTAATTAATTTATTAAAATCTTATTATGTTAATTAATTTCTTTATTGATGGGTTTAAGAGGTTCAACTTTATTGTTTTGGAAGCATTTTCTTACTTGGTTTTCATGATATGTTTACTAGTATTTGTGAATGGAAGTTTATTTGAAATGTGGTTAAACATCAAGAATTGTTAATATATATATATATAATAAGTTATGTTACAGATATATAAATGATATTATAATGATTTTTTATATACCATGAGGATGTATCATTAGATAAAAGTTAGTGAAAAACTCTTGGATTATGTTGGTGGTTTTGTGCACAATGAACATGTTTGGTAGTATTATTTTATATTACGAGTGTGTAAGGATTAAATAAAATTGAATAAGATAAAATACATTAATTATGATCTGGTTTATAAATTAAAAAGGTTTCATTACCAGTCTTGAAGATAGTAATGGAAATTGAAAACCCATCGTCCATGAATGTGATAAATTAACATATCTCGGATGATATTTTCATTTTTAGTGTAAGAGGAGGGGAAAAAAGAGATGATGATGAAATATTAAATTAGAATAATAAAATTATAGTCCATGTAAGGTAAAATAATTATCATTTCATTTTCATGTGGGGAGGTGAGGAGAGAGAAACAAAAGAATGGAACTTGTAAAAGAAGTTGAAAGAAAAAGGAAGATAGATTCACCTCTTGAGTACTCCTTGAGAATCTCTTTAAGGCCTTTGTTTTTGGGCTTTTGGTGAGACCATAATGTCCCAGATGTGGGAAGGGGGGGATTGGAAAGTGTATTTTTCAGAAATTAGGTAAGGCTCAAATCTTGAATGGTGTGGGAGGAAGAGGGGGTGAGGGGTGGTTTATATAGTAGAGGGGAGGAGGGTTTTCTTAATATTTTAACAATTAGTTTATTAATTTTTCCTAAGAAAAGAAATATTGATGATTCCATGAAAAAAATATTAATAAGTTCATGTGAGTTCAAACCAAATGTTCTATCATAAATAGGACATAATCCATGACTCCATAAATCATGTATTTAGCATTTATCATAATTTACCGTATTTTACTATTCATCAAATATTCAAGTATTTCAGAAAAATCCCAAAAAATAACCATAACCATTTTTTATGTGTATAATACAAAAATAAACTCCATTTTTCAAAAATACTTTTATAAATATGATAAATTTAATTTTTAATTAAAGTAATCATTTAATCGCAAAACACTAACACTTAAAATATTCATCTTCATTTTTAAGGTGCCAAGATTTTATTTACACTTTCATGGGTACGGTTACAATTCATAAGGTTCATATTAATATTCATAAGGGTATGTTAATATTCATAAGGTTAGGTTACTATTCATATTGGTAATTTACTATTCACTAAAAATTAACTCGATTCTATCAGACTCTAAATATCACCCTGATCGCAACCGTGTATGTCCGTTTTTTTGAAATTCAAAACAAAGAAGTGGAAAATTTATGTTTAATGGATAGGTTATGAATTTATCCTATAAATAACCATGTTTTGTTTCCCGGAGACTCAGTTCTTCCTGCAATATAATCTATTTAATGAATTGAAAGTATTTAAGAGAATCATACCATAAAATGTTTGGGGAGTTATACAGGAGACTCTAAATGGTTCCCTAAGATAGTGGGTCACATGGAATCAAGAATTACACCCCATATTATAGAGGCTAATGAAAACAATTGAGGGACTAGGGTGTGTCTTTGGGGGGACTATTACCTCATTTCATAGTGTAGCACATTGATAACTATAACAACCCTATCCCTTATTACACATTAATTCATGATTTTTTATACAAAAGTATATATAATACAACCTGAAATACTGATAAGTCTAGTGTATTTGGAAATTAGGTAAATAGAATGACATATTGAACATGGGATACAACAACATTATTGAAAACTTCCTTAACATGCTTCTAAAATTCCATAGCTTTTAAAACTGCATGGGAGAAATTAGGGACAAATATAACAAAGGGGTGAGCTATAGATCCAAAAAATGGAATAAAAATGGAATTAGGTGATACATGTTATAAAATAGACTTATAAATGGGTTATAAAAATTATGAGAAACATAAACATGAACAATGAGACATGATATATCATGATAATTATAACATGGGAAATGTGGAAACAACTTAAAATAGTACATCATAAACATAGGACAAGGATAAATTCCAATACACCATGATGGAAAAAGTACCATAAATGAATAAGGTTCACTCCATGTCCCAATATAACAACTCATGAGACTAAACATTACCCAATTCATTGGAGCGCTGTGTAATTTTGGGTACACCCATCACATTCATTTCATTCTCAAGTTTAAGTGTGCCACATATATCATAAAACATGGAATAATTTGTCATGAAATTTTATTCCTTGAACACGGAGTGTGAAATAAATACATGTAAGCCCCAATTAAAATATTTATAAGTTTATAATAGTAAGAACCCTTGATAAAAAATGGATATGGTATTCATGACACCATTGTTTTGGAATAAAAAATCACCATGAAATTTCAACAGCATAATATTGTTATATAAAAAGTCATAAAATTTGATGATGAGAGTGAATAAGGTCTATAATAATTTGGAAATAAATTTTAAAGTAAGTTGTATATGTAATAAAATATCGCATAATAAGGAAATGAAGATAAAGTAAATAAGGTAAAACATATATTTGAATAAATAGGAGAAGGGAAAAGATACCTTACTTTAGTGTGCAACTCTAAATTCTTTGGAGGGGATTCTTTAGATATTGGGGGAACCTTGGGAGGACCATAGGGAGTGGAGGGAAGATTATGGAAGTTATATAAGTTATTTTAGTGAAGAGAAATGATATCTTGGGTGGGTTTATATAGGAAAATGGGGATTTATTTATTATTTAGGTTTTGGAATATATATAATAAAATATAAAAAACAACAAACCGTACCATGGTTTTTTCACATGTTTTCTAAAAAATGGGAGTGTTTTGAATTATTTTATATGTTTGAGGGAATAAATTAATAAAATAACACACTTTCTTTTGTGGAGGTGAGTCACACTCTTAAGGAAATAATTTTAAAACCATAAAATATTTTAATGGTTTTGGAGGATTAATAAGGGATTTATAAAATTAATCAAATAAACATAAAATAACATTATTATAAATTTAAAACATATATTTGATAATGGATACCATTTCTATGTATTTATTACATTAATTTTGTGTCATTATGATGTCATAATACACAAATAATATTCATATAGTATTTAATTGTTTTCCCAAAATTTTGACCGTCTTATAAAATTTTGAAAAATTCACCATTGAATGATTTAGAAATTATAATTAAAAAAATAATTTAAATTTTTTATAAATAATTTTATAAATATGTAAATTTTATATTTTGAAATATTAATCGACATTTTTTGAGAAATGCTGGGATTTTTTAAAAAACAAACAGTTTATAAATGCTTAAAAATTTATATTTGACTTCATAAAAACTGTATAATCATTTATATTTACTAATTTTTTTTAATAATTATATTTACTAAAATATTATTTACTTAAAAAACCCAATAATTCATCAAAATAAATTCTTTAATTGAAATTGAATATTTTCAAAAAAATACTATTTATGTTTTATTATATCGAAATAAAAATCATTTATAAAGTAATCATAATAGTATGAAAATATTTTAATTATTCTATAAAAAATAATTTACAAAGTCCTAATTATAGGTTCTTGATGCATATCCCTTTAATACACTAGAAAAATGTCCTAAGAGTAAGGTGTATGACGATGAGACTTTCCTTGGGTGGTTCAACGTACATTATTTGGGTCATGATCTCGATAAGGTTGAAATTATCCCATAAAGGGTTTAAATCATGCTTATTTTGGTGGATCTCATATTGGGAATGTTCAAGGGAAAATCCTAGTGATTCTATCTCCCTTATATGATTTAATAAATGGGCTTCCTTGGGTACAATCCTACTGGTTGAGGTCGTCAGTTCCTTTTTGAGTGTCAATTGGATTTGTTAAAACCATATAATTATACTAATCGTGTGATCACTATTAAATGAATATATTATCCATGATAATGATAAATAATAGTCTTTTAAATTAAATTGGATATAGAAAAAAAACAAGATCTTGTGTTTTCTATGACCATATTACATAATAAGACATCTCATTAAATAAGAAGGTAAATTTTATTTATAATAGTTCAGGTCATTACAATCTACCACCCATAAAAAATTTGACCCTTAAAATTTTCATTTAGCACACTAAAACATATGTGGGTAACTCTGTTTCATAACTTCCTATAATTACCACATATCTTCTTCAAACATGTGGTTTCTCAACAACACTTTGTCTAGATGTGTTTTCTTATTTTTTTGAACTTTGAATCTATTATATATGATCTTACTAGATGCTCATCATATGAGAGGCCATTCTCAAATGGTACCACCTTTGGATAGAGTACATGGGGGGGGGGTCTAGTATGTACTTTTTCAATAGAGATACATGGAATACATCATGTATTTTAGATAGGTTAAGTGGGAGTAAAATTTGTTAGGCCACCACTCCGATGCGATCAAGGATCTCAAAGGGTCTAATGTATCTTGGACTAAGATTTCCCTTATTCAAAAATCTCGCCACTTTCTTACATGGATATATGCAGAGGAATACCATGTATCCAATATCAAAATCTAGGTGTCGTTGACAATTATCAGCATATCTATTCTGTCGACTCTGAATATCCTTGATGTTTTGTCAAATAATCTTAACCTTTTCCACCATTTACTCAACCATTTCAGGACCTAGCAGTTTTCATTCCCCAAATTCATCCCAACATATAGGTCTTCTACACCTCTTCCCATAAAGGGCATCACAGGGGCCATTTGGATGCTTGATTGGAAACTATTTTTGTATGAGAACTCAACCACAGAAAGATGTTGGTCCCATCCTCCTTTGAAATCCATATAACATGATCTCAACATGTATTCTAGTGTCTGAATAGTCCACTTAGAATGGCCATCAGTTTGTGGATGATATGCCATACTGAAGTTCATCTTAATGTTTAGATCATATTGGAGAATTTTCCAGAACTTAGAGGTGAATATTGGATCTTTATAAGATACAATCAATAGTGGTACTCCATACATCCTTACCACTTCTATGATGTATATCCATGCAATTTGATCTAGTGAGAAATCATCTTGAATCGTAATGAAGTGTGATGTCTTTGTAAGATGATCCACCACAACATAAATAGATTTTTTTCTTCTAGATTTCTTCAAAAGTGTGGTGATAAAGTCCATGGTGATATTTTCCCATTTCCATGTAGGTATGGGTAATAGTTTCATTATCCCCGAAGTTTTTCATTTTTTTCCTTCAATTTATAACAAACAAGACATCTTGATTTATATTCTGCGATCTCTTTCTTCCTATTGTCCCACCAATACGGTTCATGGAGACCTCAATACATCATTTTTATTTTAGGATAGATAGAGATTATTAAGCTATGTGCATCATCCAAAAGGTCCTTATTTAACTCAAGATTTGACTGTACACATAATCATGAACCAAATATTAAAAATTCATCTTCATTAACATTAAACTATGAGGATTTACTATTTCTTATAGTTTCCACTTTCTTTTGAATTCCCACATCTTCCTTTTGAGCATCCTTTAACCTCTCTATAAGAGATGTTTGAACAATCATTTGTGAAAGGATATTTCTTTGTGATTTACATGTCCATACTTCCCAAATAAAAGAAGATAAGATCCCTCTTAATTGTCATTAATTATAGAATTTATTGGTTTTTTCTACTTAGAGCATCCTCCAATTTATTTTCATTACTAGGATAATAGTGAATAGAGTAGTAATAGTTCTTGATCCACTCTAACCATATTTTTTGATGAATATTCACCTATTTCTATGTGAATATATACTTTATAATTTTTTGATCTGTATAAATTTCACACTTCTCCCCAAAGAGACAATGACACCATATTTTCAAAATATAGATCGCTGCAACCAACTCTAGATCATGTGTTGGGTAATTCTGTTTTTGAACATTCAACTTCCTTCAAGCATAGGCTATGAATTTTTCATTATTCATTAACACACACCTAATACCTTCTTAGAATAATATCTAAACACCACAAAATGTTCACCACTTTTTTAGTGTGAGAATAGGTGCAAGGATAAAACTCATTTTCATCTCCTTGAATCTCTCTTCACATTGACCATTCCAAGAAAACTTGATTCCCTTCTAAGTTAGCTTGGTTATAGGGTTTGAAAATCATGATAAATTTCTCAAAAATTAATGATAGTACATAGATAATCCAAGGAAACTATGGATATCTATCACAGATGTTGGCCTCAACCATCCTTCAACTGCTTTTGTTTTTAAGGATTTATAGATATACCATTACATGTGATGATATATCCCAATAATGAGACTTCCTTAAAAAAGAACTCACAAGTTCCATACTTTTAATAAATCATATCCTTTCACAAGGTCTTTATCATAGTGCTAATATGCTCATCATGATCTTACATTTTTAATGTATATTAGAATATCATCTATAAAGACTACCAATTTTTTTGAGGTTATCTCTAAAGACTCTATTTATCAAGTACATAAAGATTTATAAAGCATTAGTGAGTCTAAATGGAAGTACAATGAACTCATATTTCCCATACCTTGTACAGAAAGAAGGCTTGGGTACATCCTCCTTATTCACCCTAACTTGGCAATATCCCGACTGTAGAACCAACTTGGAGAAGTATTGTTCTCCACATATATGATCAAAGAATTCATCAATATGTTTAAGAGGATACTTGTTATTTATAATTATCTTTTTTATCTCACAATAGTCAATGAAAAGGTTCATTAACCCATCATTATTTGTGATGACGAGGACTGGTGGACCCCATGGTGAATCAATTGGGTGTATGAACACTTTATCCTAATTATCCTATAATTGATAATTCATCTCCTTAAGTTCCACGATATCCATTATATTTAGAGTCTTGGATAATTGTAACACCCTAGGTTTAAGCTCGATTGAAAATTCATCCTCTCATCTAGGAGGAATAATAGGTAATTTATTAGGAAACAAAGCAGTGTATTCCCTCACAATATGCATTTCTTCAAGGATGATTATTTACTTAGAATCAATAATTTGGGATAGATACACTTTCTCCTAGGGAAAAAATATCCATGATTGTAATTTTGGTGCAAAAGAAGATTCATCCTCCTCCATGCACTTGTATTGAATCGGGGGTCAATTCAAAATACAGAGAGTGATTTCCTTCTTATGGAAATTTATGTTGTCTTTGTATAGGGAAAGATAGTCCATGCCCAGAATTACATAAAATTACATCAAAGGTAGTATAAAAAGTTTTGATAGGATGTTCAATGCATGAATTGTGATGGGGGAGAAGTTATATACTCGGGATGTAATAATTTCCATTATTTCCATTTTCACTGATAACTCCACTTCCGTGATTTGTGGTGGTGTTTGAATAGTTCTACTAAACTTTCATGATATGAAGGAATGGGTAGAACTAGAATAAAAAAGTACATTCTCTATCCTCAAATGAATAAAAAATTACGTTCACTATCTTGGGACTGTTAGATTTCTCTATCAGACCTCTAGAATTAAAACCCATTTTTTTCTTCTTATCCCCATGATACCATCGAGATTCTATGATCATCATTTCAACTTTGAGGGAATGTTGAACAATTTCCTCATAGCTATCAAAGTCTTAGTAACTCCATAACCCTGTAAGCCTAGAGTCGGTGCATTATTACATATCATTGGCATGATCACAAAAGATCAAGTCTTGAAATACCGATTAGTTTAGTAGCCTTGGAAGTACTAGATACATTCATAAGGTTTACATTACATCAAAAAATAGAAAACTACAACAAAATTGTTTCCATAGACAACACTGATATCCCATAGACTATCCCTATAGGTAATTCATAATATATTTCTTCGCATCCTGGTAAAAATAAAATATAGAAAGGGGTGATCTTAGATGCTGAGTAAGTATAAAAATATAGAAAAAACTTTCATAAATAAGCACAAACATTTAAGGAAATGTATAAAACTAAACCAAAATCCTTTTCAACATAAACTTCATCATAATATGGTAAATATAAATCAAAATAATTCCATTTACATACTCACATGGATATTCTACTAGTCCAATAATCACATCCAATATCAATAGCCACTTTCATAATGATGGAATTCATAATGCAAGACTTCATAACCACATAGTCAAGGCCTTGTTCCAAGACTACAAAAAAGATTTTGTCAAGGCCTTGTGCCAAGAAACTAGTTTGTCTCATGAGACCTACCGATGCATCGTGGAGCTATAGCAGGCTGCACCCGTCACTTACCAAGTCCAATGCATTCCTCATATTAAAAGTTTTAAACATAACATAATCATTTGTATTAAAACTAGAATTCAAAATGTAAATATTTTGTCCATAAACCATGAATGGTATACAAATAACACATCCACAGTCAAACTTATCACAAAACCTTCAATACAATATAGAATATTTTTATCATAATGTATCAACATCAAAAAAGTGTAAAATCCATCAAAGGATGTTGACATAGATGAAATCAAAACTATTTGAGAGAAATATCCCTTTCTTTTTTTGAAATCATTAAAAGTCACATAATTATAAAAGAAAACATTTATTTTGAAAATATTCTTATAATCATGTAAGGGAAGCTTTGACAATTTTACAATGACAGAAAGTAGTCGCACCCACTGTATAAGTTAAAAAAACATTCTTACCTTAATTTTGTCGAAAATGTCATAAAGTACCTTGTTTAGAAAAAGATGAAAAGATTCCATTCAAAACATCAAAGGTAAAACAAGGGTATAAATGTATTTAACAAATAGTCTAGTAAATAGTAAAAATGTTTTGAAATACATTTTTAAGAAACATGGATGTGGATGATAAAGAAGTTCTAATAGATACTCACGTATAAAAAACCTTAGATAATAAAGAGATTGTGAAATTAACCCTTACCATGTAATTTTCCTTGGTCAAGGGTAGATTAACCTCTTGTATAATGGTGAAATAATTGTTATTAAATTATACAATAATCATATACATTAATATGATATCATATATGATCTTTTAATATTGATTTGATAATAATATTTTAGTATTATCATGGTTTCTGGTGTTAACTGATTAATTTTACTTTATATGATTTGTTATATAAGTAATGTTTTTTATAAATAGGGTGTATCTTATTCATAGTTAGAATGATATTAAGTCTTTAAACATTATTTTTAATCATCTAATAAAAATTAGTCTTGAATGGATACGATGGGGAATGAATCTCTTCGTGTTCATGGAGATAGTAATCCGTACGTATGCATCAGCGACAATATCATTCTTTTGTATTTAAAATCATAATTAAATGGATGGTATATCACATATAAATAATCATTAACATGTTATATCTATTATTTACATAAATTATACATCATTATTATACCCATCCAAATAATAATGTATTGAATAAAAACTACACCACGATGTGGAGATGGTAAGCCGTATGTACGCATGTATGGTGACATGTTATTCATAGGATGGATAAAATAATGAATATGGTTGTACCATTTTTATAATAAGATCATAGTATATAGAATATACTGGAGTTATTATTTTATAATGGAAACAACAAAGAAAGAGGAAGTGGAAGAAGAGAATAACTTAAAAGGTAACATAATTATAAAAGAAAACATTTATATTTGAAAATATTATTATAAGCTTGTAAAGAATTCTTTAACGATGTTATAACGGTGGAAAATAGCCACACCTACCGTATAATTAAAAAAAACATTCTTACCTTAAATTTTTCGAAAAGGTCAAAAAGTATCTTGTTTGAAAAATGACAGAAATATTCCTCTATAAACATCTTATAAAATTCAAACAAGGGTATAAATGACTTTAACCAACAGTCTATAAAATAGTAAGAATATTTTTAAATGCATTTTTAAGAAACATGGATGTGGATGATAAAGAGGTCCTAGTATATAATTACGTATAAACAAATCTCAGATAATGAAGAGATTGTAGAATTAACCCTTACCTTGTACTTTTCCTTGGTCGAGGGTAGGTTAACCAACATTATAATGGGGAAATAATTTTTATTAAATTATACAAGAATCATATACATTAATATGATATCATATATGATCTTTTAACATTGCTTTGTTAATAATGTCTTAGTATTATCATCGTTTCAGGTGTCAAAGGATTCATTTTCCTTTATATTCTTTGTTATGTGAGTCATATTGTTATGGATGGGATGTATATTATTCATATCAAGAATGATATTAAGACATTAAACATTATTTTTAGTCATCAAATGAAAATTAGTCTTGAATGGATATGATGGGGAATGAATCTCATCGTGTTTGTGGAGACGGTAATCCGTACGTACGCACGAGCGACAATATCATTCTTTTGATATTGAAATAATATATAATTGGATGGTATATCATATATACAGAATCATTATCCTGTTATATTTATTATTTACATCAATTAAACATCTTTATTATACCCATCCATATAGTAATGTATTGAATAACAATTACACCACGGCGTGGAGACGGTAAGCCGTACGTATGCACCTATTGTGACATTTCATTCAAAGGATGGATAGAATAATGAATATGGTTGTACCATATTTATAATAACATCACATTATATATAAGATACTGGAGTTATTATTTTAGAATTGAAACAACAAAGAATGAGGAAGTGTAAGAAGAAAGGAACTTAAAAGAGGTGATGAAATATTTACCTCTTCTTCGGGTTCATCCTTTTTATTTGATCAAAAGGGCTCCTTAGGTTGGATTTATGATAAAATTAAGGAATCTAGAATTAAGGGAGGATAGTTGGGAGGATATTTGGGCAGGGGTTGGTTGATCCAAATGGCTTTGAAGGTGTGAATTTGAGAGAAAGGAAGGTGAAATTTTATAAGAGGGGTTAGGGGCACACTAATGCAGAAAACATTTTCCACGTCACCATTTTTTACGTCGGTTATATATAAATGATGTGAAAATCTATGATATGTGGTTTTCTACATCAGTTATTTTATAAATGACGTAAAAAATATAGAGAGTAAATTTTTTACGTCGGTTATTTTAATAACCAACGTTAAAAATCCAGCGCGTTCATTTTTTACGTTGGTTATAAATTAACCGATGTAAAAAACCAAAGCGCCAAATTTTTTATGTTGATTATTTGATAACCGATGTAAAAAAGGCGGCATATGAGGCCTTTTTGACGTTGGTTATCAAATAACTGACGTAAAAACCCAACCCCGCTGAATTTTTAACATCGGTTATAAAATAAATGACTTAAAAACCGTGGGTTTTGATTTATTTTTTACGTCGGTTATAGAATAAACGACATAAAAATCCAACACACGGCTTTTTTTTACGTCCGTTATAAAAAAACCAACCTAAAAAAATGTGTTATCTGATACATTTATAACATCAGTTATTATAATAACTGATGTTATAAATATAATAAAAATAGTTTATAAAGTCGGTTATTAAATAACCGACGTTATAACACATTTAAAAAATTAACACGCCCTGTGGATTGTCATTTATGATTTTTCGATCGACAGACCAGTGACTCGTCTCTCTCACATGGAAAAACCTAATTGACTCTTCAATCTCGTTTCATTAAACTCGTTTTCCATCATCATTTATTGTCTTTAATGTCATTGGATCTATCATCTCCACTCGCAACACTCAGGTAATCCTCCCACGACTTTATTTCCTTTATTTTTTTCCTAGATAGTCTATATTTACGTTTTGTGATTTTTTTGTTTAAACTAGGTAAGATTCTTCGATTTTGAACCATCTTAACTCATTTTTCCATCGTTATATTATTTATTATAACCAGATCTATTAGATCGACTTGCAATATTCACATAAGCCTCACGTACTTCTATTTTTTTGTTTTTGTTTCGAGGATACCCGACATTGATGGTAATTTTTGATGTCATTGACAACTAATGATCTCATTAACCTATATTACTACAATTTATATATTAATAATTGCGATACACCCATTCCATGTACCAGTGTGATTTATTTTATAAGTATATATGGTTTTTCATGGTGGAATGTTTGTTTTGGATCCTTGGTTGTTTCTATTTTGGGTATCACTTTTTGTTGTTCCATAATCTATTTACGTCGATTATTTTTGTGGACAATTATTAGTATTAATATGATATTAAAACCTGATTAATTGCACAATAGAGAATATTAGACTAGTAGGATATACAGTTCATGGTTCTCATTTTGAATAATGGCATGATACCAACACTAGTAGCTTGAGGTTAAAATCCCTAGATATGCCAAAACTAGTAGCTTGAGGTTAAAATCCCATGGTTCTGGGGGGATTTCAAGAGGGTTGGTGGCTGTACAGGGGGTTGGGGGCTGTCTAGGGTGTCCATGGAGGTGGGGAAGGGGGGGTCCAAGGGGGTGGGGGTGTCGAAGGGGGTGGAGGGGCTGTCTAAGGGGGTGGGGGTGGGGGGTTGTCCATAGGGTTGGGGGTGTCCAATGGGGGTGTCCAAGTGGGGTAGGGGGTGGTGTCCAGGAGGGGTGGGGGGCTGTCCAAGGGGTGGTGGTGGTGGTGGTGGTGGGGGGGGGGGGGCAGTCCAGAGGGGTGGGGGGCTGTCCAAGGGGGTAGTGGTGTCCAGGGGGTGTCCAAGGGGGTGGGGGTGGTGTTCAGAGGGTTCGAGGGCCTGTCTAGTGGGTTGGGGGTGTCCAGGGTGTCCATGGAGGTGGGGGGGGGGAGTCCAGGGGTGTGTGTGTGTGTGGGGGGTCCAAGGGGGTGGGGGTGTCGAAGGGGGTGGTGGGGCTGTCCAAGGGGGTGGGGGTGTCGAAGGGGGTGGGGGCTGTCCAAGTGGGTGGGGGCCTATCTAGAGGGTTGGGTTGTTTTCCGGGGGGGGGGGGTGTGGGGCTATCTAGAGGGTTGGGGGGTGTCCAGGGGGGTGTCCAAGGGGGTAAGGGGTGGGGGGTGGTGTCCTGGAGGGGTGGGGGTGCTGTTTAGAGGGGTGGGGGCTGTCCAAGGGGTGGGGGCTGTCCAGAGGGTTGTGGGGCTGTCCAGAGGGTTGGGGAGTGTCCAGGGGGTGTCCAAGGGGGTGGGGTTGGTGTCTAGGAGGGGTGGGGGGTGCTGTTTAGAGGGGTGGGGGTGCTGTCTAGAGGGGTGGGGGCTGTCCAGGGGGTGGTGGTGGGGGGGGGGGGGGGGTTGTCAAGAAGGGTAGGGGATGTCCAAGGGGCTGGTGGTGTCCAAGGGGGTGGGAAGTGGTGTTCAGAGGGTTTGGGGGGCTGCCTAGAGGGTTGGAGGGTGTCTATGGTGTCCATGGAGGTGGGGGGGGGGCAGTCCAAGTGTGTGTGTGTGGGGGGGTGGGGGGGTCCAAGGGGGTGGGGGGTGTCGAAGGGGGTGGGGGCTTGTCCAAAGGGTTTGTGGGGTTGTCCGTGGGGTGGGGAGCTGTCCATAGGGTTGGGCATGTCCAAGGGGTGTCCAAGGGGGTAGGGGGTGGCGGTGGTGTCCATGAGGGGTGGGGGTGCTGTCTAGAGGGGTGGGGGATGTCCAGGGGTGGGGGTGGGGGGCTGTCCAGAGGGTTGGGGGTCTATACAGAGGGTTGGGGGGTGTCCAAGGGGGTAGGGGTGAGGGGTGGTGTCCAAGAGGGGTGGGTGTGGGGGGGGGGTGTCCAAGGCGGTGGGTGGGCTGTCCAAGGGGGTGGGTGGGGGGGGGGGGGTTGTCCAAGGGGGTGGGGGCCTGTCCAAAGGGTTTGGGGGGTTGTTTGGGGGGGGGGTGTCCAGAGGGTTGGGGTGTGTCCAGGGGGTGTCCAAGGGGGTGTCCAAGGGGGTAGGGGGTGGGGGGTGGTGTGCAAGAGGGGGGGGGGGTGCTGTCTAGAGGGGTGGAGGGCTATCCAGGGGGGGTGTCCAAAGGGTTGGGGGGCTATCCAGAGGGTTGGGGGTGTCTAGGGGGTGTCCTAGGCGGTAGGGGGTGAGGGGTGGTGTCCAAGAGGGGTGGGGGTGCTGTTTAGAGGGGTGGGGGTGCTGTCAAGAGGGGTGGGGGGTTGTCCAGGGGTGGGGTGGGGGGGGGGTTCTAGAGGGGTGGGGGGATGTCCAAGGGGGTGGTGGTGTCCAGGGGGTGTCCAAGGGGGTGGGGGTGGTGTTCAGAGGGTTCGGGGGGCTGTCCAGCGGGTTGGGGGGGGGTGTCCAGGGTGTCCATGAAGGTGGGGGGGGGGGCAGTCCAGGGGTGTGTGTGTGGGGGGGGGGGGTCCAAGGGGGTGGGGGTGTCTAAGGGGGTGGGGGGCTGTCCAAGGGGGTGGGGGATTGTCCAGAGGGTTTGGGTGTTGTTCGGGGGGGGGGGGGTGTCTAGAGGGTTGGGTGGTGTTCAGGGGGTTGTCCAAGGGGGTAGGAGGTGGGTGGTGGTGTCCAAGAGGGATGGGGGTGTCCAGGAGGGGTGAGGGGGCTGTCCAATTGTATGGTGTTGTCCAGGGGGTGTCCAAGGGGGTGGGCGTGGTGTCCAGGGGGTGGGGGGGGGAGGGCTGTCCAAGGTGGTGGTGGTGTCCAGGGGGTTTCCAAGGGGGTGGGGGGTGGTTTCCAATGGGTGGGGGGCTGTCCAAGGGGGTGGTGGTTTCTAAGGGGTTTCCAAGGGGGTGGGGGATAAGTGTCAGTTGAGATTGACTACTGCATCATGGTTTGTGAGATTATGACATGATGATTGTGTTGTTTCATGGATATTAGTGTTTCAATATGATTGTATTTGGTTATATATATTTTGACCAGTCATCGACTATGAGAAAATTATGAGTTATGGGGGAGACCATGTCGTGGTTTTCAAATATTTGTAGTTATCCTGACCCCATTGTGCCGTGATGATTGGCGTTACATTGTGATTTTCTCCATTTGAGTTTTTATTTTAAATTTAATTTGATTCTCAGGTTTACTCCATTTTCTCCAATTTTGTATCAACCATTGGAGGCCCCATGGTTTTCTTTGATTCAATGGAATTTAAAACTATTATATCTAACTATATTTCCTTTTTAAAATCATATTCAAGCATATTTTTTTTAAATACGCATAGATTTGTTTTATATTTCAAAATTGTTTTACATTCAAATTATTATTATTTTCATATAAACACATATTTGTATTATCTTAAAAAGATGTATAATTTTTATATTTTTTATAGGTAATAATGAGTCAAAATTGGATTATGACACATCGAATGAACAATGAATATGAGGAAAGTGTTGATGCCTTTTTGGAATTTGCTAAATGAAATGTACCAAGTACTGACATTTTTTTCTGTCCATGCCTAAAATGTTTGAATATGAAGAATTTGAAAAGTAGAGAGTTAAAAGATCATCTTATTTTTCATGGTTTTAATCTGAGTTACAGCCCTTGGATTTTTCATGGTGAAACTAGATAGAATGTCACTGATGATGATGATTTTCAAGATGGTAACTCCGATGGAATTAATGAAATGATTCGAGATATTGCAGTAGAACAAATTGAGATAGAACCGACAGTTGCACGTCTATATGGTGATTCTGAAAAACCATTATATCCTTGTTTAAACATATTTTACAATTTTTTCTGCGGTGTTAAGATTGATTAACCTGAAGGCGAAACATGGATGGAGTGACAGAAGTTTTACAGAGCTGCTAAAATTGATGAAATACATTCTTCCAAAAGATAATAATCTTCCAAATTCACATTATAATGCCAAGAAAATATTATGCCCGATGGTATTTATAGCATCCCACCTTTTTATCACATAAACTTTCATTACATTTTACAAAACCGAGGATCTTTAAGGTTTAGTGTCTTGGAAACCAGGAACTTAAAACATGAAAACATAAAACATTATTCTTAAACACTTGAAAGGCTTCTCCTAATGTTCATCCTAGGTTCATTATTGCATCTCATAACCTAGGGACATATATCAAAAGAAAGGGTGAGAAGAAGGCCCAGTAAGGAAAACAAGAGAAACATTTTACATGTGAACTTGAGATACTTAAACAATGTCATGAAAAATAACTTTAAGGCATGATAAAGAAATCGTGAGGCATATCGTAATAAAAATAAAATTTTTTATAACTTGAAGATGTGGCTACAAAATTTAATATTGACAATCATTTCTTTTCACCAAGGTCCATCCCCAAGGTGTCATTAAAAAAAATTACCAAGGTTATTCACCAAGGTATCAGTCTAAATGGTCATCTCTAGAGATTAAGTCTTTACCCAATGCATTAGAGCGCTATCAGGGCGCACCCTAAAATTTGTCTTTATCATCATGTGAGCCACATATATAATCATCAATCATTTAATAAACAACCCATATAGCATAATATAAATGGGTTTCATTTCATAATCATAACATTTTAAAACTTCTTTAAAGACATGATCTTTATGTCACTTTAACCCCACGGAAAGGGAAAGCGGGTCTCATGTATGTAAATCCCAGAATTTAAAATAGAACAACTTGGTATATATGTGAATACCCACATATAAGAGAGATCTTTGAGTATTCACTTAATAAAATAAAATAACTTTGGAAAAAAGAGACATTTTGAGACGAAAAATCTGCAGCATAACGACTATGTTACAGGGTTTTAGAAAACATTGAAAAGAGAGGGGATATGGGTCAGACAATCATAAATAACTCATAAAACAGTAGAGGGACATAATATAAGGGATTTAAGAACATGGTAATGAAATTTGAAAATATAACATATGAAATGAAGAACATGAAAGGAAGACAAAAATAAGATTTCTCTTATGAAAATTCAGCAGCCTAACAGCGTCACATAAACTTCAACCAAAAATAAATTGATGATATCAAAAAGGGTATCCCATCATATGAACATAAATTATCATTATGATAGATATATAGATCATACCCCAACATAATAAAAAAGAACTTGAAAGACTTGACATGGAATTACAACTTTGAAAAAGGGGAAAGGTGAAAGAACCACTTAAATATTCGGCAGCCTAACAGCGTCACTTAAAACTTCAAAATACTGAATTGAAGAGATAAAATAGGGTCTCTCATCATATGAACATAAAATATCAGTATGATAGATATAGAGATAATACCCCAACATAAAAAGGAACTTGAAATACTTGACATGAAAATATATCTTTGAAAAATGATAAAGGTGAACGAGTCCCTTAAAAATTCGGCAGCCTAACAGCGCCACTTAAAACTTCAAAATAATGAATTGAAGATATCAAATAGGGTATCTCATCATATGAACATAAACTATCAGTATTATAGATATATATATCATACCCAAACATTAAAAGGAACTTTAAATACTTGACATGAAAATAGATCTTTGAAAAATGAGAAAGGTGAACGAGTCCCTTAAAAATTCGACAACTTAACAGTGCCATTTAAAACTTAAAAATAATGAATTTAAGAGATCAAATAGGGTCTCTCATCATATTAAAATAAAAGATAAGTATTATAGATATATATATCATACCCCAAAATAAAAAGGAACTTGAAATACTTGACATGAAAATAGATCTTTGAAAAATGAGAAAGGTGAACAAGTCCCTTAAAAATTCGACAACCTAACGGCGCCACTTAAAACTTAAAAATACTGGATTGAAGAGATCAAATGGGGTATCTCATCATATGATCATAAAATATCAGTATGATAGATATATATATCATACCCCAACATAATAAAAAGGAACTTGAAAGACTTTACATGAAAATAGATCTTGAAAAATGAGATGGGAGAAAGAATCCGTTACGAAAATTTCGGCAGCCTAACGGCACCACTTAAACATTCATAAAAAGAAATAATGAGAGTAATAGGGGATCTCTCATTATATTAATATTAATAGGGCAGTAAGAGGAATATAAAATAACATAATTTAACATAAGAAAATGGAGCATAAAAGAAATGACATAAAGAAAGAGAGAGGTCGGATCCCTTACCTTAAAACGTAACTCTTAAAACTCAAAGGTTGGGACCTTGAGGGATTTGAGGCACCTTGGGAGGACTCTTTGGGAGTTAATGAGACCAGAAATCCATTGGGGGGAGAGTGGGGAGTCGAAATGTATGAGAGGATGGCTTGGTATTTATAGGGAAAGTGAGGGGACAAGACATTAATGGCCAAGGGACACCTCACAAGTGGTTTTCTCAAAAGCATGGGCTCTCCCATGGTATTTCCCATGGAGTTAGGACAAATTGGGCCCACCATACAATATTTTATCACCTTTGGTCGGCCAAACCATAAAATATCTCATGAAATCATCATGACACAATTATGATGTCATTAAACATACCGAAACCCTAAAACTGTTTTTTTACTATTCACTGAAAATTCAACTTTCTCAAAAAAATCCCAAAATTTCACCTTAACCAAATATCAATGCTCTGATTTCAAAAATGAACTCCATTTTATAAAAATAATTTTCTAAATATTTTTAATTTGATTTTTAATTAAGAAAACACTATTCACCTGAAAAACTAATACTTGAATAATAATTTATGAAACCGTTATTTAACCATTTTATTGAATCACATTACTTAATCAAGGTGCCTAGATTACATTAATACTTTATTTAAGTGAGATTACTAATCCATTTGGTCACATTACTAATCCTAAGCATAAAATCACTATTCATAATTTACTATTCATCAAAAATCAAGTTGATCTTATTAGACTCTAAATTTCGTATTCAACATAATTATAGAAGACCATTTTTTGAATATCATTACAAATTTTTAATTATTTAAGGTTTACATAAACATTTTTTAAATATCTTTTTTCTAAAATTCATAAAAAATATGCATACTATATGTATCCGGTCATTTGAAAATTCATAAACTTCATCATAAGAAGAAATCACAATTTTTATTTAAAATAAGGGATTACACAAGGCAGTTACGGTCTCCTTACATAGCCCCTTATCACACCAGCATATGACCTAAGTGTAAGGTGCGCTAAGGTGATAGAATCCAAGGGAGGCTCGACTAACATCGCACGAGTCGTAATTTCTATCAGTTTGAACTTCTCGCAAAGGCGATTCTGTTCTAGCTTCACACAATGATGTTCGGCTTGGGTTTGGTACAGATCAAAGCCCAGTGGTGCTACCTCCTTCCCAAGTTCTGTTAGATGGGCTTCGATCAGTCCAAGACTACTGGGTGAGGCCATCAAATATTCTTTCTATAATAATTAACCAAGATTACTTGTATTTAGAGACAATAATCAAAATGTTTAGTTTACACCAGTCAAATTGACAAATGGTCATATAATAGTCAAAACCCAACTGTCTCATTTTAATTATACTCATGTTATCAAATGAAAATTTTTGTTGAGTATAAAAATAAAATAAAATAACACACAAAATTAGGAAACAATATTTATTCAAAATTTTGGGTCGTTACAATCTTACCCCCTTAAGAAATTGCATCCTCGCAATTTTTAAAATTGGGTTTTGAAATTTTATTGAAAGTCCCACATCAGAAAAGGAGTCAGTAAAAATATTACTTTAAAAGAAAGAAAGGAAAGTACAAAGGTCACCCGAGTTAACCCACACTAGGATTCCATGTAAGAAAACATGGACATGGAGGAAAAAAAGGGCCAAGTTCTAATGGAGAGTGATAGAAAACATGATTAGGAGAAAGTAAACCACGATAAAATCACAAAATTATGATGTGTGTAAAAGGTCTTTGATTAACTAGTAGGAAACGTAAACCAACAACGTTTTTGTTTTACATTCCTTTTCAAAATTTTAAGGAATTCATTTACTACATAGAACAAAAACATAAGGAAATATACCTACCTTCAAGTAGAGTTTCATCCTTTAATATGTTTCTACCAAAACTAATCTTTTCTCCAAATGATGAGCATTCAAAAACACTTGGTCTCATCAAAACACAAGAATCATCTTCTTGAGAGTCACGTAATCCACAAAAGATTAACTATCAATTTCTTCTATCTTTAAACATTATCCCAAAAAATAGAAAGGTTAAAATAAAACAACTCTTCAAAAAGAAAGAATCCCATAAGAAGGGAAACTACTTTTAAATCTTCAAAGTTCCATGGTACTACCCAAAGTTTATCATAGACCATTCCATAAATAAATGTCCTTAAAATTCCTTGAAATAAACCAAACTAAGATTGAAACCCAAATACAAGAAGGATTTGATAACATAGTCTTCCAAAAATAAACTTCATAGTTCATCTCCAAACAACATAAACCACTCATAAAATCTTATAAAAAAAGTAACTAACCTAAACATATTTTCCCCAAGATAGGTTAATCATTTCCATAAGTAACCTATATTACCATAAGTTCACCTTAAATTCATCTATTCATCAAAATACAAGTCAACCTTACTCCTCAATGAAAATACCGTAGTAATCTATTTACCTTGATCATATAGGGTCCCCACAATAGTGAACATATTCGAAAATAATAATCATCTTTTAATCCCCTAATCATCTCTGTCATATTAATATGGCAATCGTTACATTTTCTATCACATTGGTTGTTGGGACATGTTCTTCCATTTCCCACCATTAACTAAGAAGAGAAAGTATAATTAGGGGCTTAAATACTTAGCCAATAATCATGAAAAGGAACTTAAAGCATATAAGGATAACTTGTAGAAGAAAAGTACACCCTAAATTGTGACCCCCTAGGTTTCAAACTAGGTTATCCATGATCATATATTCTTATGTGAATCTTTATTTTATTATATCTTTGTTCCTTTATTAATGGTTCATACTAAGCTTATGAATTTACCAAAGCATATCCCCAGGGAGTGTCGTAACCAAGAGTGTAGCAAGGACCGTTGTTGTGTAACAGTTCCCATTTGAGTCTAGCTCAAATTGGTGTTTTCGGGTTTTACCCCTATGTACATCTATGCCAGAGCCACCTCTACCTTCTCGTATCTAGACAGGGATGTATTTTCTTGGAAACCCCTTACTCAATACTCACCAAAATACCAGGAAGATTTCCTATATTTAAATTTTTCTATAGGGTTCTTCCTACAGTTTTCATATCATAATTTCCACAAATAACTAAACCATCCTTTGATACCAACTATAGAATCCCACCTTTTTATCACATAAACTTTCATTACATTTTACAAAACCGAGGATCTTTAAGGTTTAGTGTCTTGGAATCCAGGAACTTAAGACATGAAAACATAAAACATTAATCTTAAACACTTGAAAGGATTCTCCTCATGTTCATCCTTGGTTCATTATTTCATCTCATAACCTGGGGACATACATCAAAAGAAAGGGTGAGCAGAAGGGCCAGTAAGGGAAACAAGAGAAAAATTTTACATGTGAACTTGAGATACTTCAACAATGTCATGAAAAAGAACTTTAAGGCATGAGAAAGAAATCGTGAGGCATATCATAATAAAAATAACATTTTTCATAACTTGAAGATGTGGCTACAGAATTTAATATTGACAATCATCTCGTTTCACCAAGGTCTATCCCCAAGGTGTAATTAAAAAAATTACCAAGGTTATTCACCAAGGTATCAGTCTAAATGGTCATCTCTAGAGATTAAGTCTTTACCCAATGCATTGGAGCGCTATCAGGGCGCACCCTTAAATTTTTCTTTATCAACATGTGAGCCACATATATCATCATCAATAATTTCATAAACAACCCATATAGCATAAAATAAATGGGTTTCATTTCATAAACATAACGTTTTACAACTGCTTTTAAAACATGATCTTTATGTCACTTTAAACCCACGGAAAGGGAAAGTGGGTCTCATGTATGTAAATCCCAGAATTTAAAATAGAAAAACTTGGTATATATGTGAATAACACTATAGAAGAGAGAGATTTGATTATTCTCTTAATAAAATAAAATAACTTTGGAAAAAGAGAGAGACATTTTGAGACAAAAATTCTGCAGCATAACGGCTATGTTACAGGGTTTTAGAAAATATTGAAAAGAGAGGGGACATGAGTCAAAAATTCATAAATGACCCATAAAACAGTATAGGGACATAATATAAGGGATTTAAGAACATGGTAATGAAATTTTAAAATATACCATATGAAATGAAGAACATGAAAGGAAGACAAAAATAAGATTTCACTTATGAAAATTCGACAGCCTAACGGCGTCACATAAACTTCAACCAAAAATAAATTGATGAGATCAAATAGGGTCTCCAATCATATGAACATAAAAGATAATTATGATAGATATATAGATCATAACAAAACATAATAAAAAATAACGTTTTAGACTTAACATGTAATTAGAACATTGAAAAAGGGGAAAGGTGAAAGAACCACTTAAAAATTCGGCAGCCTAACGACGTCACTTAAAACTTCAAAATACTGAATTGAAGAGATAAAATAGGGTCTCTAATCATATGAAAATAAAAGATCAGTATTATAGATATAGATATCATACCCCAAAATAAAAAGGAACTTGACAAACTTGACATGAAAATAGATCTTTGAAAAATGAGAAAGGTGAACGAGTCCCTTAAATATTCAGTAGCTTAACGGCGCCACTTAAAACATCAAAATAATGAATTGAAGAGATCAAATAGAGTCTCTCATAATATGAACATAAAATATCAGTATGATAGATATAGATATAATACCCCAACATAAAAAGGAACTTGAAATACTTGACATGAAAATAGATCTTTGAAAAATGAGAAAGGTGAACGAGTCCCTTAAAAATTCAGCAACCTAACAACACCACTTAAAACTTCAAAATACTGAATTGAAGAGATCAAATGGGGTCTCTCATAATATGATCATAAAACATCAGTATGATAGATATAGAGATCATACCCCAACATAATAAAAAGGAACTTGAAATACTTTACATGAAAATAGATCTTGAAAAATGAGAAGGGGGAAAGAATCTGTTACGAAAATTTCGGCAGCCTAACAGCGCCACTTAAACATTCATAAAATGAAATAATGAGAGTAAGAGGGAATCTATCATTATATGAATATTAAAAGGTCATTAAGAGGAATATAAAAGAACATCCTTTAACATAAGAAAATAGATCATAAAAGAAATGACATAAAAGAGATTACTTGAAAAGAACGAGAGATGTTGGATCCCTTACCTTAAAACGTAACTATTAAAACTCAAAGGTTGGGACCTTGAGAACTTTGGGGAACCTTGGGAAGACTCCTTGAGAGGTAATGAGACCCGAAATTCGTTGGGGGAGAGTGGGGAGTCGAAATGGATGAGAGGATGGTTTGGTATTTATAGAGAAAGTGAGGGGACAAGACATTAATGGCCAAGGGACACCTCACAAGTGGTTTTCTCAAAAGCATGGGCTCTCCCATGGTATTTCCCATAGAGTTAGGCCACATGGGTCCCCCATACAATAATTAATCACCTTTTGTCGTTTAACCCATAAAATATCTCATGAAATCATCATGACACAATTATGATGTCATTAAACATTCCGAAACCCTAAAACTGTATTTTTACTATTCACTGAAAATTCAACTTTCTCAGAAAAATCCCAAAATTTAACCTTAACCAAATATCAATGCTCTGATTTCAAAAATGAACTCCATTTTATAAAAATAATTTTCTAAATATTTTTAATTTAATTTTTAATTAAAAAAACACTATTCACCCGAAAAAACTAATACTTGAATAATAATTTATGAAACCGTTATTTAACCATTTTATTGAATCACATTACTTAATCAAGGTGCCTAGATTATATTAATACTTTCTTTAAGTGAGATTACTAATCCATTTGGTCACATTACTAATCCTAACCATAAAATCACTATTCATAATTTACTATTCATCAAAAATCAAGTTGATCTTATTAGACTCTAAATTTCGTACTGAACATAATTGTAGAAGACCATTTATTGAATATCATTACACATTTTTAATTATTTAAGGTTTACATAAAAATTTTTAAAATATCTTTTTTCTAAAATTCATCAAAAATATGCATACTATATTTATCCGGTTATTCGAAAATTCATAAACTTCATCATAAGAAGAAATACCAATTTTTATTTAAAACAAGGGATTACACAAGGCAGTTACGGTCTCCTTACATAGCCCCTTATCACACCAGCAAAGGACCTAAGTGTAAGGTGCGCTAAGGTGAGATAATCTGAGGGAGGCTCAACCAACATCGCACGAGTAGTAATTTCTATCAGTTTGAACTTCTCACAAAGGCGATTCCGTTCTAGCTTCACATGTTGAAGTTCAGCTTGGGTTTGGTCCAGAGCAAAGCCCAGTGGTGCTACCTCCTTCCCAAGTTCTGTTAGATGGGCTTTGATCGGTCCAAGACTACTGGGTGAGGCCATCAAATCTTCTTTCTATAATAATTAACCAAGATTACTTGTATTTAGAGACAATAATCGAAACGTTTAGTTTACATCAGTCATATTGACCAATGGTCATATAACAGTCAAAACCCAACGGTCTCATTTTAATTATACTCATGTTATCAAATTAAAATTTTTGTTGATTATAAAACTATAATAAAATAACACACAAAATTAGGAAACAAGATTTATTCAAAATTTCGGGTCATTACAGGATTGGGATACAAGAAAATACATGCTTGTCCGAATGACTGTATTATATATAGGAAGAAATATGAATTTCTATCAGAGTGTCTTAAATGTGGGACATCACGGTATAAGGTGAAAGAAAAATCACAGGCTAATGTAGAGATTAAAAGATTCCTTCAAAGGTATTTTGGTATCTTCCTATAATTCATCGTTTCAAACGTTTATTTACTAATTCACATGATTTAAAAAGGTTAATATGGCACGTTGATGAGCGATTATGTGATGGAAAAATATGTCATCCAGTTGATTGTCCACAATGGAATAAAATTGATGAGCAGTATTCTACTTTTGTAAATGAACTTAGAAATCTCAAATTAGGGTTGTGTATAGATGGAATGAATCCATACCGAACCCACAATAGCACACATAGTTCATGGACTATTTTATTGGTAATTTAAAACCTCTCTCTTGAAGTTTGTATGAACCGAAAATATGTCATGTTGAGTATAATTATCTCTGGTTCGAAGCAACCCGACAATGATATTTATGTTTACTTGTCACCGTTGATTGATGATTTGAAACTTTTTTGGGCTGATGGTATTAGGGTGTATGATTCTTATAAAATGGAATATTTTCAAATGCATGTAGTTCTTTTGTTCACTATAAATGAATTCCCAGCATATGGAAATTTGTCTGGATACAGTGTTAAAGGGAATAAAGCATGTCCAATTTGCGAACAACAGACGTCATATTGTCAATTGCAACATGGGAGGAAAACAGTGTACATGGGTCATCGAAAGTTTTTTCCTATGGATCACCCTTATAGAAGTCTAAAAAACGCATTCAATGGCTCACAAGAATTTTATATTGCTCCAAAACATTTATCCCCTAATTTGTATTTTGAGAGGGTGAAAAACCTTGATGTGACATTGGGAAAGACACAGAAATATGGTAATGATAGACATATTTGGAAGAAAAGGTCAATATTTTTTGAGCTACCATATTGGAAATATCATGAAGTTAAACATAATATTGATGTCATGCATGTGGAGAAGAATTTCTGTGATTGTTTGATTGGAACATTGTTAGATATTAAAGAAAAGACAAAAGATGGGTTGAATGAAATATTAGACTTACTATCAATGGGAATATGTTTGGAGTTAGGTCCTACTCCTAAAGGAAGATGAACATTTCTTCCCTCGGCTTGTCATACATTATTGAAGTGGGAGAAAACTAGATTTTGTTAGTGTCTTCATGATATCAAAATTCCTTAAGGTTATTCTTCAAATGTAAAAAATTTTGTCTCCTTGAAGGACTTGAAGTTGATATGTATGAAATCACATGATTGTAACATCATGAAAAAACAAATTCTACCAGTTGCATTGCGTGGAGTATTTCCCATCCGTGAGAGAAAGACTATAATGAAGTTGTGTTATTTTTTCAATTCAATTTGTAATAAGACGATTGATGTGAATTCTTTGAAAATTTTGGAAAAGGAAGCAATTTTTATACTTTGTCAATTGGAAATGTATTTTACACCAACTTTTTTTGATATAATGGTGCATTTAATAATTCATATGGTTTAAAAAATAAAGCTTTGTGGACCTGTATATCTTCGTTGAATGTATCCTTTTGAATGGTATATGAAAATATTGAAGGGTTATGTTAAGAATCCATATCGACCAGAATCCTCCATTATTGAAAAGTATATTTCTAAGGAGGTTCTAGAGTTTTGTACGAGCTACTTGGATGCGGTGCAACACATAGGTTTTCTTCCATCTCGCCATGAACAAGTTAATAATTAGGTAAAGGGGATTCGTGGCTTGAAAGTCAAATCATTGTCAGCTGAACAGATGAAGAAGTTAGAATCATATATCTTGAATAACATAGCTGATGATCAACCATATATCACATTTCATATTAATGAGTTGAAAAAATGTCATCCAAAGAAGAAAGAATTGTGGATTTTGAATGATCACGACAATTTTTTTTGTCATGGTTTAAAAAGACCTTTCTTGGTAGATCAGATGTATCAAAGACATTAAAATTGATAGTGGGTTATCCATGTTTAAATGTGATAACATGGTCCGATTTTGACATTAATGGCTGTACATTTCATACAAAAGATCAGGACAACAGAAGTGAAGTTCAGAATAGTGCTGTGTTGGTGTTTGCAGAAGCAATGCATTTTTTGAGTGCTAAGGACAAAAACCCAATTTCTATATCAAGTGCATATTATGAAGTGATTGAAGACATATGGGAGGTTGATTACTTTAAAATTAAAGTTCCTATTTTTAACAGTAAATGGTTTATCGGTAACAAAAGTGTTAGACACGATGAATTTGGAATGACACTTGTTAATCTGAGTATATTGGAAGACACAAATGATTATTTTATAATGGAAACACATCGAAAACAAATTTTCTATGTAGTATATCAATCATATATGCAGTGGGATGTTGTTTTAAAAGGGAAAACCCAATATGTTGGTGAAGATGAACTTGATGAAGATGCTGATTTATGTGAGATCCCTACTTCCATGGAAATATTAAAATAACATAATTATGAGCATGTTGAAGACATGGTTTGTGCCATAAGGAACGATCATGACGAAGGAATTTGGGAAAACAATCCATTTATACATTCCTAAAATTACAGGTAACAAATGTTTATTTCTTATTTATATTTATATTTTTCATAAAATGGAAGATATTGTAAGTTTTTTCTTTATTAAAACATGTATTAAAACAAAATAAGTATAAGTTTTTGTTTATTTTAAGTTTGTTTAGTTTACTTTATCATGTTTACCATTACATGAATTATATATCTATTATTTTTGTTCAGTGAAAATTAATTTACCATGTTTACCAGGTTTACCAGGTTTACCATGTTTACCATATTGACCATCTTGACAATATTTACCATTGTTTAACATGCTTACCATATTAACAATGTTTACTATTACGTAACTTAGTAAAATTTTCTATTTTCTGATTACAATAGTATTAAAATATTTGAATATGTATATTTGTGAACTAATGTTTGTTTTTTTTATTTGAAGGATAATGACAGATCATTCAGTTGATCAACCACATGATTCTGGAGATGATCATATTGGTCATAGCTCTAGGGAGGAACATTGATATGCTTCTCTTAGTGTCCCCCAATCTTCCTCATGTGATCCTATTACGACAAAGAGTTCAAGAGTTGGTAAACGTGGGTTCACACGTTTACCAAAATTAGCACTTGCCCGTATGCAGGATCAGAGGATACTCGCTGAGTTTGATGATGATGATATTCCTAGAGGTCCAAATGCAAACGATTTAAAGAGTTTTGTATCGACTCAGGAATAGAGAAAAGTAAGCATTTTGTATGATGACTGGAGAAGTGTGGATAAAGAGATAATCTCTCAGTTGTGGAGACGATTTTGGTAAGATATTTTGCTATTGTTTGACTATTATTTAAATGTTTCTAGTATATATAATATGTTTAACATCTTCTTCCTTAGACGAAATTTGATAATCCTGATACTGGAGGAGTCAGGAAGAAATGCTTATCGATGGCTGCCAGGAGATGGAGGGATTTCAAATAAACCCTCTCATCTGATTTCATTTTTAGTCATAGGAGTCATGAAAATCCATGTCTTATATATCCTTTTATAGATGAAGACACATGGAGACAGTTTGTTGAAAGTAGAAGAAAAGAGTAATTTTTGGTAAAGGCAATGTAATATTTTATAATATTTCATATATAAATGATCTTATTAATGTTTTGTTAATGATTTCTTATTCTTAATTTACAGAAAACAAGGAAAGATCATTAGGAGATCCAATCTAAAAATGTATACCCTCATAGTTTATCTCATAGTGGGTATGCATTTTTGGAAGAAAAAATGATTGTGGAGAAATTTAAAAAACTAATAGCTGAGACTTTAAGTTCTGGAGAGGTGGCCCCTCCATCCCCTCCATCTAGACATGAAAAATGGAAGAGTGCTCGGATGGGAAAAAAAGGGCAATATCTTTCGGAAGAATCGAGAATCGTAGCTGAGAGGATTGTAAGATATCTATTTTATTTATTTAAGTTAAGTATTTTCTTCATATAATTTCAATAAATAAAGAAACGTTAAATTAATTAATACAGGACTCTCTTGAGGAGCAGAGCTCACAGGGGGCATTAATAGCTACTGGGAGGTAAGATATTTTATCTGTAGAATTGGGAAAGTCCGAACATCCTGGTCATGTAAGAGGATATCTGGAAGGTGTATCGGTAAGAAAAGTGTTTCCATGTTCTTAAACTTCTAACGTTGAGGGTGTTTATAAAATAAAAAGAATCCTTGGAGGCTGAAGTTCATAATATTAATGCGACGATGGAGGAAAAGATTAGAGCGTCGGTACAATCTATGTTTGCAGACATGAACTGACAGTTTCAGACTGCAGCTCCCACTCCTCCACCTCCCCCTGAAGACCCCATTATTTATCCTCCACCTCCACCAGCAGCTCCCAATCCCCCAACTCAACCTGCAGACCCCATTTTTATCCTACTCCTCCGCCGCAGCTTCCTACTTATTGCGAGTTTTATGTTGATGATACTCAACATCATATAGTTTCATATGGGTTGGTATATTGTATATGAGATACAGTTCATCATCAACAATTAGAGGTAGAGAATTAGATGGTCACTGTACACGATATTATATATAGATCAGCTCAAGTACCATTACCTACAGATGAGGTGACAACAATTGGACATAGTATCGACCATTTTTTAATTTGGCCATCCAGACTTCTTCTACTCATTACAATAGAGGTATGAATGTTATATCTTTTATTTTATATTTTTATTAAAGTTGTTTTATCATTTGAAAACTAATATATTTTTCTATTTATTTTTACAAAAATACTTCAAAGGTAAAGAAATACTATATAGACAACAACAAAGACAAATGGCTATGACATCATATATAAATTCTAGTAGTCTTGAAAGATTGTCAAGATATTCAAATTTGTTGGCGGGTCATTATGAGTTTCCAATGGAAGCTCATGTTTGTGGATGTGCAATAATTGTGAGGATTATAAAAAATGATATCATGGAGCTTGTTACTTGAGATAATTTTGGCATCAACGTGGTGAAAATGTTTTCCATGTAAGTTTTAACACCTTTTACCTACATTATATTTATTAAAAATGTATACTTATGTTTGTTTTGTATTAGGTATCTTTATAAAATTTGTGAGAGGAATAAGCTGACAGATGTATATGGATTCATGGACCCGCAATTGATTTCCCCTGAAGCATGTGCATTGTATGAGGAACAAAGAATGCTTTATATTGCTGAAAGACTTGAACAGAATATAGTCACACAATGTTGGATGATGCCTTTTTGTGATAGGTATGAAACACATCCCTATAAAAGAGTTCATTATCTTTTAATGTAAAAAACCACTAACATTAAATTTTCTTTTATCAGGGATCATTGGATGTTAGGGGTTTTTTGCCCAAGGGAGAAAACACTTTATTGGATATGCTCTGTCCATGATGATGTGCGGGAAAGTTGTAAGAATATATTGGAAAAGTAAGTTTCAATTTTTCAATAGTTTTATATATTATAATGAATTTTAAATTTACCCCATTCTTATTATTTTCTAACATGTGATGGGTCTACTTTCAAAAAAACTCAAAGAAAAGGAGTTCAAAGATCAAATATGTAAATGAGAAGGTAAATATCCATTTATAATTTTTACTTTTTTATTTATTACATAAAAATAATATATTGAATTTATACTCATTCAAACATAATTTTCATGAACATCAAGGCGTCATCGAATGTGGATATTATATGTTAAGATTTATGTATGAAATAATAATAACTGGGACAGTTTTGAACTTTGACCTGGTAAGATTTCCTTTTAAACTTTTCCATAATATTTCAATTTTATTTATTCATTATACACGTTAAATACTATCCTTTTCATTTGTATCTATTTTATGATCCTCAACCCTATACTTCTCAAGACATCAAACACTTACAAGTGTATTGGTTGAAATATTTTACAGGTTTGATTGAATTTTAGTTGTTTGTAGTGTAAAATGTAATTTTGAATATTGTCGTTGTAATTGTGTATTTGGTAGTTGTTTAAGTTGGATTTAGTTTTTTTGAAGTTGACAGTGTAAGTTTTGAATGTTATATATGTGAATGTTTAATTTTTCTCTACTTCTTGTTTTAGTCTACTTATGATGGTTTTTCTGGTATGAATTCTGGTCTGGGGGGGAGGGGTTCCAAGGGTGTGGGGGGTGTTCAGTGGGGTGGGGGGTGTCCAGGGGCATGGGAGGGCTGTCCGGTGGGGTGGGGAGGGGTGGGGTGGGTGGGTGGGTGGGTGGGGGGGGGGGGGTCCAGGGTGTCCATGAGAGTGTGGGGGGGGGGGGGGGGTAGTCCAGGGGGTGGGAGCGTTTCCAGGAGGGTGGAAGGGCTGTCTAGGGGAGTGAGAGGCTGTCCAGGGGGGTTTCCAGGGGTGTGGGGGTGTCCTGTGGGGTGAGGGGGGTTTACAGGGGCGTGGGAGGGTTGTCCAATGGGGTGGGGAGCTGTCCAGTGGGGTGGGGTAGGGGGGGGGGGGGGTCTAGGGTGTCAATGGGGGGGGGGGGGGGGCAGTCTAGGGGGTGGGATAGGAGGCGCCGCCATCCCTCAAGGGGCTGAACGCTGCTGGATGGTATTCATCACTCCCACATGTGAAACATTTTGAAAGATTAAGCTTCACATATTGGAGTGATGAGTACCTTCCAGCAGCGTGCCCCCTGAGGGGGTGTCCAGGAGGCTGGGGTGTAGTCCCGGGGGTGGGGGGGGAAGGGGGAAGTCCATGGGTGGGGGGGGGGTGTCTAGGAGGGTGGGGGGTCGTCCAGGGGTGTGGGGGGCTGTCCAGGGGGTGGGGGAAGTCTAGGGGTGGGGGGTGTCTAGGAGGGTGGGGGGGGGGGTTGTCTGGGGGGTGGAGGGGGGGGGGTGTCTAGGGGTGTGGTGGGGAATTCCAGTCGGGTGAGGGGGTTCTGGTCTGTTTTTGGAAACTTTTTGGTCTGTTTCAGGGGTGTGGGAGGGCTGTCTAGGGGTGTGGGAGTGATTTCCAAGTGGCGGGGTGTATACATGATGGTGGGGCGGGGGTTGTCCAGGGGTGTGGGGGATGTCTAGGGGGTGGTGGGGATGTACAGGGGTGTGGGGGGATGTCCAGGGGGTTGGGGGGCAGTCCAGGGGTGTGTGTGGGGGGGGGGGTGTCTAGGTGTGTGGTGGGAGCTATCCAGTGGGGTGAGGGGGGGATTTCCAGGGGGTGGTGGGGTAGTCGAGGGGTGTGGGGGGTGTCCAGGGGTGTGGGGGGCTGTCCAGGGGGTGGTGGGGAAGTCCAGGGGTGTGGGGGGGGGGGGAGGGGGGTTGTCCAGGGGTGTTGGGGGCTGTACAAGGGGTGGGTGGGGTGGGGGTGTCCAGGGGTGTGGTGGGGTGTCTAGGCATGTGGTGGGGTGGGGGATGTCCAGTGGGTTGAGGGGGTTCTGGTCTGTTTTTTGTAACTTTTTGGTCTGTTTCAGGGGTGTGGGAGGGCTGTCCAGGGGTGTGGGAGTGCTGTCTAGGGGGTGGGGGTATAAAGGAGGGCGGATGGATGTCCAGGGGGTGGTGGTGATGTCCAGGGGTGTGGGGGGTGTCTAGGGGTGTGGGGGGTGTCCAGGGGTGTGGTGGGGGCAGTCCAGTGGGGTGAGGCGGTTCTGGTTTGTTTTTGGTAACTTTTTGGTCTGTTTCAGGGGTGTGGGAGGGTTTTCCAGGGGTGTGGGAGTGATGTCTAGGGGGTGGATGGTATACATGAGGGTGGGGGGGGGGGGGGGGGGTTGTCTAGGGGTGTTTGGGGCTATCCAGGGGGTCGGGGGGTAGTCCAGGGGTGTGGTGGGGGCTGTCCAGTGGGGTGAGGGGGGGGGGGGAGGGCTGTCCAAGGGTGTGTGAGTGCTTTTTAGGGTGTGTGTGGGGGGGGGGGGTATAAATGAGGGTGGGGGGTTGTCCCGGGGTATTTGGGGCTGTCCAGGGGGTCGGGGGGAAGTCCAGGGGTGTGGGTGGGGGCTGTCTAGTGGGGTGAGGGGGGGCTATTCAGGGGGTGGTGGGGGGGCTGTCCAGTGGGGTAAGTTTTAAATGTTATCAATGTAAATGCTTAATTTTTCTTTGGTTCTAGTTTTGGTCTACTCTTGTTTTTGTGGTACGAATTCTTGATTTGGTTTCTGGGTGTTTCTAGGTAGAGTAGAGGAATTCATTCCATTTAAAAAAAATGGTCTTCCACATCGGTTATTTTATAACTGACGTGATAAAGGAATGTGGAAGGGTTTATCACATCGGTTATTTAAATAACTGACATGATAAACACCTGTGGAATGGTTTATCACGTCGGTTATTTAATAACTGACTAGATAAAAATCCCCCACACTATTTTATCACATTAGTTATGTAATAACCGTCGTGATAAAGGCCGGAGAAATGGTTTATCAAATCGGTTATATAATAACTAACGTGATAAATCCTCCCCCCTAGTTTTTGCACGTTGGTTAATTAATAAACAAAGTGATAAACACAACGATGTTATGTTTTTACGTCGGTTTTTAAATAACCAACATAAAAAACAATATTTATAACGTCTTCCGTATTAACGTCGGCTAAAAACTGACATAAAAAATGAAAAATAACCGACGTAAAAAACATTTTCTGTACTAGTGGAACCTTAGGAAAAGATTGAAATATTATTTTATAATAAAATCATGTTTGGTTTATAATGGATCCAAAATGAATTATTTAAAGGGTAAGGTGGGGATGGGTGGAAAACCACTGAACCAATAGGTTTTAGACAGGATTTGGTCACTATATTAACCTTATCTTTTAGATTTAACTCTTAGTTAAATAGTTTGACATTTACCACATCTCTTTGTATTTTTATATTATATGGTTAATAAACTTACTATAAACTTAAAAGTGTACCCCAAGTGGTTCAGTAATGAAATATATAATAGTATTTAATCCCTTTGTCCGAACCTTATATTTATAGGAATAAAATACCAATTAATAATATAATATTTGTTTTAAAAACTCTTTTATGTCAATTTTGACACTATTTGGTATTTTGTTTTTTCTAAATTCATAACAGAATTATTACTTTGAAAAAAATTCATTTAATCAACCCTAACATGTCATAGTAACCTATTAAATTAGTGTAATTTATAGAAAGTCTCAAATTAAATTTATTTAGGTATTTATAATATCAATTATTTTAATATTTCATTAATAAGGTAATTACTGCATCATCATTGTGTCATAAATAAATTAAATTATATAATGTATAAAATTATAAATAAAATACCATTATGTTGGAAATACTTTTATCTTTATAATGAATATTTATAGTTTAATTTATCTTATGTATAACCCTATATTAAAAATAATTAAGTTATTAAACTTTGATTTTAACACTTTTAACTCTTCTTTGAATTAAATAACAATAAATGTCCTAATCCAATCCAAGTGGAACTAAAGGATCATATTTTATTCCTAAGGTTGTTTTTGGTCGAATTAGACTTATCCAATAGAATTAGGACATGTGTTAGGGTAATAATAATAATACCATTTTTACCCTTAATTACCCTATTTACTTTTAACCGTGGTAAATAAAAGTAAAACGTTATTATTCCCCAAAAATTATTTTCATCTTATTGAACCACATTTTACTTACTAATATCAACCGTGTCTCTCGTATTTTAGAAATTAAACACACGGTAAAATCATGTTTTATGTAAATTTGCAAATGCTCTTAGGAGGTGGGTAAAAGACGGTAAAAACTTCAATAAAATTTATATATATATAATATTATTATAAACTGACTCTAATGAATTACATTGAACCTATATAGGTATTATGTATCTATTTTAACCTAAAATAAATTTAAATAAAATAGATAATTATTTAAATAAAAATTTGGTTTTAAACTATAACTCAGTGTTTTTCACTATTCATGAAAAATTGAAAGTTTTCAGAAAAATACCAAAAATTTACCCTAAGCTAATTTCGATATTCTGAATCCAAAATTAAAGTCCATTTTGAAAGATAAAATTTTTAAACTTTCAAAAAGTGGGAATTACTATTCATAACGGCTAGATTGATTGGTTGTGGTGTGTTAGAACTCGAAGTTGCGTACAACACACACTATTGTATTATTCAAAGAGAAGCATACCATGGAAGCTTGGGGTGTTACAATCATGGATCATTAGGGCCTTTTGTAGACTAGGTTTTAGAGCACCAAAGAGGTGTTCAACCTTGAATTCGAAGGTAATGATAGAGCCAAAGGTGCATCGTGAAGAATTTGTGAATTATTCCTTTTATTCCATGATAGATTCATCATATTTTTTTATTGAGGTCAAGGAATTCCTTTTTTACTTTAAGTCAGAGGGTGGGGGAAAATATTTATCAAAAACCATTTTTATGCAATTACTTCCACCAAATTTAGTTGATCTCTTCCTTAGGATATGAATTCTTGATCAATGTACACCACTTATTACCTTCTCTATCCATATAATAAATAGCTAGAAGAACCTTCTCTTGTTCATAACATTGAATGATGGAGAATATTTTATCAATAGAATTAATCCATTGTTCTGTGATTAAGTTATTAGATGATCCATTGAAGGTCAGAGTTATGTTTCACATAAAGCTCTCAATTGTATATTTTTCATTTTAGGGGGATTTGGTAACTCTTCCTGATCCAAGTTTATAATTAGATCCTAAGTCAGATGAGAGAGTATCATCACAAAGTTTCTGATTCCTGGTCCCACTAGGTTGAATATCTCTTTGGAGTTGTCATCACATTTCCCAACTCATTGATTGTTTACCTGATTCCTCATATTTCTGGAAATTGAATATAATAAAGGGAAACTTAGGGATGAGTATTTTCAAACTATTAAACACATAAAAGAGAATCCAATAAAAATAAATGGATAACATATAAATTACATTTTTTTATTAGCTTATGAATTTCTCGGTATCAATGTATCTTATCCATGATCAATTTCTTAACATATACTCTCATGGTATTTTTTTCCATTAATAATTGTTCATAATGAGAAAATGAATTTACCAAATCTTATACCCTAGGAGTGTCACACTATGTGAACAGTAAGACATGTTGTTGTGTACCAAGTTACACAAAGTCAGGCCTCACACACATGGTTAGAGTTGTTACCCCTAGGTACATCTATGCCATAACTACGTCCATGTGTTGTATCCAGACACAAATTTATTTTTTTGATAAACCAATTAATCTATACCTACAAAAAATTAGAGATGTTCTCTTATACATAGTCTTATTACTAAGGATTTATCTAGAGTTTTTTGAATCCTAATACTAAAATAAGTAAACATTTACTTTGATACCAACTATAATAACCATATTCTTTATTACACATTAATTCATTATTTATTACATAAAATTACAAATAAAATAACCCAATGGATCAATAATTATAGTGTCTTTTTGAATTAGGAACATATAATTACATCTTGAACATGGGATATAATAAAATTATTAAAAACTTCCTGAACATGCTTATAACATTCCTAGGATTTTAAAACTGCACGAGATAACCTGGGGAAAAAACATAAGAAATGGGTGAGCTATAAAGCCATATAAGGGATTAAAAATAGAATAAGGTGATACAGGTTATAAAATCATAATATCATTGGGGAAGAAAAAGAGTAGGAATCATAAACATGAATAATGAGACGTGATATAACTTGATAATAATAACGCGAGAAATGTGGAAACAACTTAAAACACTACATCATAAAAATAGGTCAAGGATAACAGCAAAGACATCATGATAGAAAAAGTACCATAAATAAATAATTTTCAATCCCTATACCAACATGATGTCTCATGATACTAAAAATTACCTAATTCATTGGAGCACTATATAATTCTTGGTGTACCCGTCACATTCATTTCATTCTCATGATTAAGTGTTACACATGGATCATACAAAATTGAACCATTTTCCATCACATTATACTCTAGGAACATGGAGTTTTGAATACATAAATTTAGGTATCAATTAAAATTGGTATATTTGTATAAAGGCAAACACCCTTAATAGTAAATGTGAATACCACTCACTACACAATTATTTTGGTATGGAAAATCATGGTGAAATTTGGACAGCATAAAGACGTCACATAAAAATTCATTAAATGGGATGATGAGAGAGAAGATTGTATCACATAATTTAGAAATAATATTTATAGTAAGGAGGATATATAATAACATATCACATCATATTTAAATATAGATAAAATACATAAGGTAAACATTACATTTGAATATAGAGGAGAAAGGAAAAGGTTCCTTACTTGAGTGTGTGACTTCAAATGTTTGGGAGGGGATTCTTGAGAGTTTGGGGGTGCATCTGTAGGACTTCATAGAGTTTTGGGAAGATTATGGACGTGATAAAAGGAGATTTAGTGAAGCTAAATGGGATCTTGGGTGAGTTTATATAGGAAAAGAGGGGGATTTCATTATTATTTAAGTTTTAAACTCTACACAATAAAATAAGAAAAACCACAAACCATCACCTGGTTTCTGCCCATGGTTTCTTTAAAATGGTATTTGTTCTCATTATTTTATAATGAAAAGAACCTGAATTAATAAAATAAAACCCTTACTTATTTTGAGTTGATTCATACTCTTAAAGAAATGGTTTTAAAACAATAAAATATATTAATGGTTTTGGAGGATTTATAAGGGCTTTATAAAATTAATAAGAAAACATAAAATCACATTATTTTAATGGTAAGAAATATTTTGGTCATGGATACCATTTATGGTATTTATTTCATCACCATTGGGTCATTATGATGTCATAATACACAAAGTATATTTATATGCAATTTGATTTTTACCTGAAAATTCAAATGTCTCAAAAAATTATGAAAAATACAGAATTGGATAATTTTGATTCCCTAATTCCAGAAATAATATTCATTTTATCTAAATAATTTTATAAATATGTGAATTTTAACTTCTTAAATATTAATTGACATTTCTTGATAAATGATGGGTTTTTTTGACAATAATAGTTTTTCAACCCATATAAAAATTACATTTGAATTCATAAAAATTATATGACCATTTAAATATAATAAAAATTATTTAATAATTATATTTTATTAAAATATAATTTATTTAAAATAACCATTAATTCAACAAAATTATGTCCTTAATTAAATTTTAATATTACCCAAAAATACTATTTGTGTTTTATTATATTTAAATTAAATAATTTATAAAGTAACTATAATACGATGAAATTAAATTCATTATTCTATAAAAAATAATATAGTTACTCATAATTCTAGGTTCTTGATACATATCCCTTTAATATACTAGAAAACATCCTAAGAGTACGGTGCGTGACCATGAGACTTTCTTCGGGTGTTTCAGTGTACATGGTTTGGGACGTGATCTCAATGAGCTTGTAATTATCCCATAAATGGCATATATCATGCTTAAATTGTTGGGTATCATCTTGGGATTGGTCAAGGCTAAATACGAGTGATGCTATATGCCTTAGAGTCTTATATAAATGGGATTCATAGGGTATGATCCTACTTCTTAAGGATATCACTTCCTTTGTATGTGTCAATTGGATTTCTAAAAACCCTATATTTATACTAATCATGGGATCAATGTTCAATGACTATATTATCAATGGTAATGATACTAAATGGTATTTTAAATCCAATTGTATATAATAAAACAAAATAATTTTATGTGTTTTCTATACCCATATTACATAATAAAGAATTTAATCAAATTAAAAGGTAAATTTTTGTTTATAATAGTTTCGGTCATTATAGTAGAAATCATATAGATCAATCATGGAAGTATATAAATAATTTATAGAAGATAAAAATCTATAATAATGAATAATAAATAAGCCAAAATTAGTCATATACAATTTGATGATCGGGTCATGTCTCTAAAAAGTTGTAAAATAAGTATATAAGAATCTAGTATAATACATGTATCGAAAGGTGAAAAAGACCAAAAAGTAACTATCTCTAGATAGCATCATGAGCCTATCTTGGTCTAATTTTCCTACATCTAATCATAATCAAATCAATAATCGTACAATGGGCACTTTATCTTGTCTCTACTTGTATCTATGAAGACTGTCTGGGTACCCAATGGTGGCCTGAACAGGGTGTGAGATAACACTTAGTAGGCCACCGCCAATGGTGTCTATAAAAAAATATAGACTATGTAATATAAACAAGGAACTGTGAAATATATCACAAGTAAAACAATAATGTAAATAAATTGTAATCTAAGTCAAGTGATACTATCTGGACAAACAAGTCTCCCTACAAACAATATTCAAGCTCCCATAAATAAGGGAAGCTGTAAATAGAAAGAACATGTGTGATATAGTAAATTCCAACCACTATAATCTAATACCCATACTAGGGCTATCAGTGAAACATTCCAAAATATCTATAGTGGCCTTACTATTTAATGCAATGTAAAACATTCATCCGGGAAATTCCGTATAATCATAAGTGTTAGACCAAAAAGGGTTAGATCCATGGTATAGAAGGATAAGGTATTCACATCGAGTACCATGAATATCTTGATAGAAACTTGATAATGACTTGTTTGGAGTCCAAGGATCATGTCAACAGATCATTTCCACTATGAGTCTATGAAATATGTATCCAAGGGGTACCATGGACCTTGGAATCATATGGAATCATGATACAAGGATAAAACAAGTCTAATGAATCCACTACCGTAAACAAGATACATGGGGGAAACATCCATGGAATCCATGGAATCAAGATCAAAGGAGAACTTCCAAGTCATCCACGACCATTTAAAATCATTATCTAAGTTCGCTAATCATTTCATAAACATTCACACTCCATGAGTTCTTCCAACTCATTTATACAATTTCTATAAAATCCATTTAAACAATTAAACATATCACATCATGTAAACACATGTCATGGAGGAATCATCACTCTTATATCATCTTAATTCAACTATCATTTAGTTTAAAAATTCCTCCTCTAGAATGGAGAGTTCACACACACCCTATGAGGTGGTATAAGATATGGAATATGCAAAGGCACACCCCATGGGAGGCATAGGTATGGGATAACAAACTCCATCAATAATTGTGGTACTCAAATGGAAACCCAACATGTTCAAACTCATCCAATTTAATCATTCAATTAATTTTAGTGGAACAGTCAGAAAGTTTTGTGTGTAGAAAAATGACAACTAGCTATATAAAACACCAAAATTTCAAGAAAAGGTACAGAACACCTATTGCAGGTCCATAATAGAGCACTCATATAGTATAAAACTCTAATTCAGTCTTGATCAAATGAAAAATGAATAATATAAGAAAATCCTAAAAATATGAAAAATTATCTTGCACATAAATAACACCATCGATACATTGCCAAGAGAATAACAAAACAAGAGGAATAAATTACTCACTACCACTAATCCAATAGGAAAAATGTTCATTGAATTCGAGTCCAGGTAGAGATTTGGAACCAAATCCAAAAATATGGAATCAAAGGGATCTCTAAAATTTCATTAAAAAAGGAAGAAGAAAAGGGATTTTAATTTATAAAATCATAAAGGGTAAACAACTCATTTATCCTCAAATACATAGGGTCTCACAATTTGGATACACTGTTGGCCAAACTGTACACCAACGGTGTTGCCTTTATTATTTCAAGGGGGCCTCACACAGTTTCATGAACTTGGTTTAGAAAATCGTGCACAAACCATGCCCTAAGTCAATTTCTGAGTCTTTTAGAATTTTTCATTGGTGTGATCTTGAGAATGCACAATTCCATAAAACCGTGCGACCTCCAAAACCCAATTGTTCAACCTTTCATGGTTAGTAGTAATCATGCAATCTCTCTTTTATATTTTTTAATAACAATTAGGCCTTTATTATTCAACCAAAAAGTCAGGATCTGGGCTCCAATGAATCCCTAAACACCCCCAAAACTCAAGATATCTAATTAGTCACTCACATTTGTTCAAAACCAATGAGTTAAAATTAAAACAAATATGTGAAGTAAACTGAAACTTTGTGGGCTCAGGTTCCTAGAGGACACCCTTCTAATTCAATCCTCTTTGGATTAAGATGAAATATCTCTAAACACATCCCATAATATATATAGTTATATTTAAACACACACACACACACAAACACATGTATTAACACATGAATGCACACACACATATGATTTAAGGCAATGGATAGGGGCCAGAGACCAAGGAATCCATGTATAATCTCTTAAGGGTCAAATATTTTAATAAGGGGAATTAGCCCCATCATCTACTAAATAATGAGGATCAAATTTTCTTATGATCAAAAATAAATTATGAGGAAATTTATGTCATATGATTCTAATATTCAATGAGGAACTCCATGTACTATGAATCAGAATACATAACAAGGAATGTCATGTCCTATGATTACAAATAAATAAGTGATTAAGTGCACCATGTCCACTATCCCAAATGGGTGGGGGTGACTATATTGTCCAACATCCCTAACCAAGGATCAAAATTAATTATATGGTTTTATATTTAATACATTATAATAGGATAAACCATTATAAATAATTAGGTTTAGAGAGAGTAGGTAGTCATACTTAATACTTTAAACAAATGCAATGGTTAAAATCCATGCCAATTTATATTTCAAGGACATGAAAGATGATCCATACTATTTATCAATAAAATCATATAAAATTATTCCATTTAATTTATAAACAATAAATGAGGATTAGGGAAACATCCATTCCAAGATACAATTAATCATGATAATTCCATTAATTGAATCATTTACGAGTGATTTAAAGGGCATGTAAGTATACATTTCATATTAAAAAATCGTTTATTTCAGTTATGAAATCCAACTAGAAATTAGAATGATCAGAATAACTAATGAGTGGTTTAGTCATAAGCTAAAACAATAATCATTAGAATTTATTTCAATCCGCCTTATGTGGTGGTTCATTTTAGGGTCTTAAACCTCCAACCACGTCAAGGGGTTAAAGGACATCAATGTTATGGATTAAGATTTTATTTAAGGTATTTTAAATTGTATGAGAAACATGAAGAATGTATGGAATTAGAAAAAATGTTTACACGTTATAAAAAATCAATATTTTTAGGGAAAAGTAATAGAACACCAATAATATTCCAAGGAAGCCTCACTCAACCATTATCTTCATTTGATTTGTTCTGGAATGAATGAAATCAAATGCATCAAAAATTTCCCTAAAAATAAGGAATATGAGATAAAATGGGAATTAATTCCAAAAAAACCATTGAAACTAAGAATGTAATCAATAGAACTAATAAAATTACCTTGGGGGACCAATGTAACTAACCCCACTTAAATTTGAGGCTGGATGGATGAGATCCATCAAATCCTAGGAGGAGGAATGGAGAGATCCCATGATTAGAGGAGGTTTTGTGTGTGAAATAGAGGAGGGATGAGAATTTTGGGGTTGAAATAAAGAAGAAGAAACCAAAAATTAACCCTTTTTATAAGATAATATAGTTTGGTTACACTATTATACTATCCCTGCACTGATCGTGCACACCCAGTACCCATATAACACACTGCCTCGCACAACTAGGTGCACAATTAGACAAACCATGCACAACTAGTGTAGAGATACTGTCCATGTGGATAACCCCCTCACACAACAATGAACATGGTTAGAAAAACCATGCCCAGCCCACGCGAGTCCCCTCAAGCACTCCTCTATGGTTTTTCCCATGGCCATGTGACCGCGAGTCCATGGTTTGACAAATAGTGTGATACCCTATAAGGACACACTGTTTGAATGAAATGTTAGCACTAAACATGTTCTAACCATGAACCTCTCATTTTATTTCCTAAAAAAAGTTTTTAGATCTAATTCTACCCAAAATAATTCAGACACCTGATACACATTTTGAGCATTAAACCCCATCTAAATAAAACATTTTTAGGAATTCCAACACTTGAAATTCCATTTAAAATCTTGATTTCAATGACGAATTGTCCTCTAGATGAAAATTAAAATTCCATTTCAATATTCAACTTGGTCCAAAAGATGATATCTTAAAAACTACCCCAAATTTAGTTTATCATCCTCAATAATCCTTAGGGAATAATGAAAACATCACATAACCTAATTTGGTCATGAATTTCCACTCAAATGGAAACATTGCATCTTTGAACATCCAACGAAACTCTAAGCACCACATTGAAAATACAATGAGTAAACTATTGAAAATAAATCCAAAACTTATATCCAAAGATGAAAAATCAAGATAGTGCTTACTCAAGATGGTTTAAATCAAGTCATGATAATGTCACTATCTCTCTTTTCAACTATCCTATGATGATCTCCCATCTTAGATTCCTGCATAAATTGGAGAATTCCAGGCTACTATACTACCACTATTGGAATTTACAATAGGATCTCACCCTTATCATCCAAAATATTATCCAACCATGTTTTTTGACTTTCTACACTTGATCACATATGGGGACGCTACCTCTAGTTTGTGATTTTATCAGAATAGATGAATTACTTTCAACCATAGTTAACCTAATCATGTTGAATTTTCCTTCAAAATTCTTTAATAAACCTTAATCTAAACTCAACTTATCTAAATGGAATGATAGACATGATTCCCCACAGACTATATACAAATTCCTATGTGAACTCAAGTCATACCACCTCTGTCAGACTATTTCTGAAAATAATAGTCTTTAGCTACTAGTGCATCCAAAACTAGATCCCAACGCCTTTAATAAAAGGTATGAAATATCATTATAGGAATGATCAATGAATCTTATACCCTAATTCTGGTTATTTCACCTAAATAAACTACTAATTTTCCTTTACATGGCCATTTCATAGAATGAAGACATTTTTATTACTCATAAAAAACTTTTGGATCATCAAAAACTACCTGGGAATAATTCTTGAACATAGGCTCTTCCACATCTTGTACTTGAACATGTACCTTGACTATAGTAATAAATCCAACCACATATGGTTTCATTTTTATAAAAATATCTTAAAAAACTTAATGATCATCACAAAAATGATCTTAAGGTCCCACAAACCTTCTCACATAAGGATCCCCACCATCGACTGATGTCCCTCTCCCCGCATTAGAATTATTCTCATCATCATATGAATGAAATGCACTCAAAAACATCATATTCAATTACCCTTAAATCCTTGGACGTAAGAATTGGCATGGATAAGAACCTGTGCATTTCTAGGTACTAACATTAATGCTATACATCACCCATTCCCACTTACCAAGAATGGTTACCAAGGTTCTCACAAATTTTTAATTACAATGAAGGTTACTACCCTCAAATGGATTAATGTGAACTCCATGAATTATTGTTTACCTTAAGAAGTAACTTGAGAATGAATCCCAAGGATTACTTCCATAAACCATAAAAACATATTTAGGTAGCTCAATGAATAGTTGTAACTCTCTCAACATAATTATAATAATGTTAAGATATAGGGAAATCTCATCAATAAACATAGAGTACACTAACATCCCATTGATAGGCATGTATATATCTCCTAATTCATGCTCACATCAAGCATGTTATATATTCCATAACCAACCCCTTCCATCATGAGTTCAAAAAAATACATGTCAAGGTTCACACATGGGTCGATAGTCTCATAAAACCTAGTTTAAATCTAAAAAATTTACTCAGTACAAGGGTATTTATTTTAATCTTACTCAATGCATCGGGTCTCCATGCCTACAAGAATAAAATTTTAAGCCATCTGTCCTAGGCCCGCACTCGGATTCTCATCTATATTCAATTATAAAAATTTTCACATGAAATTTATGAGAACTAAAATTTACATACATAGTGGTGTACACTTCCATACCATATAGTTCAAGACCCAAATTAGGCTCTCGTGAGTCCTCAATCAATATGGTCAAGCTGACCGCGCTATAGAAAATTCCATTTTTGACATTCCAGGAGATCCTTTGGAACTCCTCTTCATAATCAGGAACCTCACCTATGACATGAGTTTCTGAAAAACCACCCATATCATGAAATCCTTTTAGAAAGAAAAGTGTCCACTGCAGATCCATTGGTCAAATGGTACAAGAACCCAAATAGTTCTACCCATATAATCTAGTCTCATCACTCAAGCACTCGAAATTATTGATAAAATATCATGGGCATGACTAAATCACAAAACCTAAATACCTTATGTGAATTGATCTTGAATCAGGCATACAACCAACATCACCACCCCTGATGAAATTTGTAAAACTGAGCCAACCCCCCTCATAGGTTTCCCTAAATCAACCAAAAATCACTGACTAAATATGGTTTGAGTCAAATCTAAGAGTATCTAGGTCTCTCACCTATCCCCATCGATCAATTCTGAAATCCGGGACACTATTTCCAACCACATATCCTTAAGGTCTCTCACAAGATAACAATTTCCCACCTAAGATCCTCTATTACAAGATGTATATCATGCTTCAAAACTGTCTTGAAAGTGGTAAAACTAAAAGAATTTAATGATATCATCAAACTAAATGGGTCAAACCCTATTAAAAAAGGGTAATAGTACCACCTAGAAAACATCGGCCTACAAGGCCTCGATTCACATTAAGAAACCTCACAGTGAAGTGAATTTAGGAGGGTTATGATATAAATGTAAAATGGATAAAGATATGAAACTCACCTGGTATCCACATATGGTAATACCCCCCTTGTGTTCAATATATAGAACAACCACCCACCTCCCCAGGGTTATATTTCATAATATAAGAGTCCTACCTGACTCAAACAGTCAAATGGAAAATACTCAAAGTGCCTAAAACTCGTCTTAAAAGTCTACTAGTTTCCCATACCCAAGGGTTATACCATAATATCTAACCCCTAATTTTGACATAATATTTCAACCATTGAATTAGTGTTACACTCACAAGGTCACTAGGCTCTACCGGCTAACCTCTACATTTATGAAATAGTACAAAATAAGCCAACTAAGACTCATAGGAACCATCCACATTCCCATTCAAGGTATCACTAAATTCAATATTATAACTAATCACTAATATATGGTTCTTATTGACGAACAAAACAAAAGGTTTTATTTGAGGAATTAAATTTTTTCATATTTATTATAACATTAAAAAGTCTTAGATACATTAAATTTCAAAAACCAGTTATAATGTAAAATGATTTACAAATTTTTATTGTCACTTTATTGATTGAAACCTCCTAACATATTAGTAAAATTATTAGATAATTTATTTTTTAAACTATTTATTTATTCATAAGTTCTCATAAATGAGATTAGTTGAAGAAAATTCCACTCAGAACATAGAAAGGGATACACTAATTTGGTTTCAACTATCATTATAATCAACCAACACCTCATATAAAATAAATCATAAAATCAGAAGAAAGGTATTTTATCATTTCACAATGATTGGTCACGTAAGACAACACTATAAATATATATGAAAAACTATACAAGTGGATAATGACACTTTAAATAGAAACCCTAATTAACATGTATATAACCCCATGAGGTAAAGCAATAAGCATGAAAATAGGTAATGGTGAGTTATAAGGGACCAATAATTTCAACCTAGGTCTAGTTAAATGGCTAGTGATTCCCAATTTTTGGATTCAAGGTTGTAAAATTTACAATTAACATCCATTTAAGTGAAACCAAAAAACAGTTAATTCATTAAAGTTTAATCATACCATTAGTGGTTTCATATAGTATGCATAAAATTCTAAAACTCACTACAAGGGTCAAGTAAATTATATAAGTACTTAGTTATATGGGCTATCATTCCAAATTTATGAACGTAAAATGCCTTATAAGTTTCAATTAACCCATCATTTAAATGAAATCCATCAGAAATAATTTTAATTTAATAAAATAAATCTAATTTAATTTATAATTTAAAATTAAATTGAGGGTAATTAATAACCCATTTAAAAACAACTTCAATTATTTAATGTATTTTTGGGTGGTAAAATTGAATGCCACCATTAATCTATGTGGGAAAACACCATTAAAATTACTATATACACTTTATTTAAATCTCCCTTAACCATATATAATACTAGGAAATCTATCACATTAGCAAAGAACACAAGAATGTAAGAAGGAAAAAATGCAATCATGGTATATATATATATATATATATATATAAGAATGAAAATGACATGTTAATACTATGCAACTGAAATGATGAAAAAACACACCATTTCTCTTATTATACAAGGCCAAGAGGTAAATACCATAAATCAGTAAGGAAATAAAAGTATAGCAATCACTAAACATTAAATAATTATCAATTCTAATAGTGAAAATCATGAACATAAGTCCCATCCCAATAAACATGATCTTTCCCATGTGTCTAAGATGGGTATTCTCAGACATGAGCTATTTACCAACTGGCGACAGATTACTATCATTATATTTACAAGAACAAAATATTTAGATAATAAAAATAGGCTATGATACCACATTTTCATATCCTGACACAATTCACTATATGAACAACAAATAGACTTCCTGGGCAAGGCCTAAAGTAAAACTCCCCCTACAATAAAGATTTTGATAAGATTAAATAGTATAATAAAGGTATATTAAGGATAATATACCCTCTAAATCATTAATAATTATAGAATAAGCATAAATTAATGAATGGAAGTTGATAAAAATAATAAATGACAATAAATATTGAATAGATAACATGAAAAGATCCATTAGAACCAACTATGCTTAAATATAATGAGTTATAATAAAAATATTCAACACAATAGGTAATACATAAAATTAGAAAATAAAGAAACATAAATAAATTAATATTAGAATATAAATCTGGAAGGCATCCTAAGTACATGATTAACTGCTACTCCCATTCCATGTCCTCTCCAATACAGAGTAACAATAGAATCATAATAAATGGTCTTGACTAGTATCTGAGAGGTATGTAGAAGTACCCAATATATGTCCAAATAAGGGGTGAGTTAAACTCATTAGGCCACCAAAAATAGTTTCTAATGTAATATTGTCTATAAATATCAAACTAAGCTGTGTTTAGGTTTATCAAAAGTAAAGTTGTGAAGTAAATTGAAACCAAGTCTTCTCGGGTTCCAAGAGGCCACTCATCAAACTCTACACAGTTCATCCTAAGCTATAATATTATATGAGAACATTCCATCACCTATATTTATATAGATAGATATATATATATATATATAGATATATGATTTGAGGTGATACCCTAAGGAATAAGACCAAGGAATCCTTGATTAATGTCATAAGGGCCTCACATTTTAATATGGGGTATCCAACTAACCATCTAATAAATAACGAGGATCATCATGTCCAATGATCCCAAATAAATAATGAGGGATGTTATTTCTTTGATTCATATTAATAGTGAGGAATTTAATTTCTTACGACTCCAAATATAAAATGAGGAATGGAGTTTCCTATTATTATAAATAAATAAATGATTGGAAGCACCTTTCACACTGTCCAAAACATGGGGTGCAAACATGTTTTCTAATATACCTAATCAAGTCCCAACAGTAATGATCTAGTTTTTCATTTAGTAATTTATAATAGTCTTGTCCATTATAATAGACCAGGTCAAGAGATAGTAGAAACCTCACACTTTTTAAACAAAATTCATGGTGAAAATCCATGCTAAATTATATTTTAAGGCCATGTAATATAATCCATGCCATTTATGAATTCTGTCTTATAGAATTAGTTTATTTAATATCTAAAAACCAAATATGATGGGGGAAACACCTATTAAAAGATAATATCCATCATGATCATTATATTTATCAATTAAATTATAAATTATTCAAAGGAAAATGCTAGTATACATTTCCTTTTATAAACTCCAATATTTTAATTATGAAATCCTTCTAGAAAGTGGAATCCTCAGCACACACAAGGGGTGTTTTGGTCAGAAGATCAAAAAAAAATTATAATTTTTTCAATTAAACATTAAATAGTGATTTGGGTTTGGGATTTCAACCTATATCCATATCAAGGGGATAAGTTACATCAATATTATGTTCTAGTAATTTAATTTAATGTATTACACATTTTAGGAGAAACATGCAGAATTTTCAGCATGTCAAACAATTTAAACACTTTATAAATAGGTGATAATTTCTAGAAAATGGTGAAGAACACCTAAATTATACCAAGGAAGACTCACTTATCCATTATTGACCTTAGATTTGGGATATAATTAGAGAAATTATAAGAGTAGAAAAACACCCTAAATATAGGGAATATGAGATCTCATGGGAATACCTTCCAAAATAGAGAGGGAAAATAAGAAAATAATTAATAAGAATGACAGAATTACAAGAGGGGGATCCAATGAAATTGAAGATTCTTTAATTGAAGGATGAATGGAGTAGATCCATAAAATTCTAGGAGGTGGAATGGAGAGACACCACAACTTGAGGAGGTATTGTTCATTAATAGGATAAGGAACGAGGATTTTAAGGTTAAGATAAAGAAGTTTAAATTCTTAAATTCACATTTTTAAAAGGGAACATGGTTTGGTTTCATGGTTAAACAAACTATTAACTAACTATGTGTACACATTTCCTATATAACACATGACCTTAGATGGATATGCACACAGTTAGGAAAACAATTCACAACCCACTCCAATCTAATGTACAAGTTGATGACCCCCTCACACAACTAACCACATGGTTAGAAAAACCTTTTATAGCCCATGTGAGTACCCTATATAGATCTTATGTAGTTTTGAACAAATCTATGTGGCCTTAGGTGAATGATTTTACATACCATGTGACATCCATATGGGTTCGTAGAGTTTGAGTTCACTGTTAGCACTAACCATGTGCTAATCATACAAATCCACTATTCTTTTAATAAATGGGATTTATAGGCATGATTCTCTCAAGTTGTGTACAAAAATATGAGACATATATTGAATGTTAAAAATCATCTAAGGAAAAAAATTTTAAGTGTTCCAACTCTCATAATTACATTATGAAGCTTAATTTAAAAATGACTAATCCACCATAATAACATTTCAATTCCATTATAATTTAGGACTCAATAAAAAAATGATATCTTAGAACTTAACTGGAGTCATCCCCCTAAATATTATAACCATAATCATTAAATGGGTATGAATTTTTAATAACTTAGTTCTTAGTGTTTTTTTTGAAATTTTAGAAAGTCAATTAAAGAGTTAATGTATCTTAGTAATATAATGAATTATACCTAAATAATAAAAATATTTAATACTATATACCATTTAATTTGTTCTTCATGACCCAAAATTTCATTCAATGAATCAAGAAAATGAGAATACAACTCAAAAATATGTCTAAAATTACTAACCTCACTCTTCACTTTTTCACAAATTCCCCCACCCCACACTTCTGGAATTCAACAATTCATAATTAGGTGCAACCAGTATTACAACCTTTTCACTAAAAATTTAAAATTGAATTTCAGAAAAAAATCCTTTTATGAATTTGGGGAAGATTCCACTTTCTCATCTAAGATCTTATTTAACCTAGATATAGATACTTTTTTATCCAAGAAATTCAATCATGTAGGGATATACCTAATGTCCACATCAGGTAAAATGTCTAGAAACTCATCGACCTCAATCTCAAAATATTAGGAAAACTCATCTTCACCCCCAAGTTGAAAATAACTGACCACAAACTCTACCACAACATTATATATTTCATTTTTAGTAGAATATGTTCCATGAATTGATTCACACCCATCTTGTTATGAAGTATAAGAAGTAGAATCAGGGTTGGGTACATGGGAGGGATGTGAACATTGAAAAATAAGTCAAGAAACAATATTAGAAAGATAAATGGGTTTAGGATGGACTATAAGGTGGTCCCCAGGAATGTATTTTGTAGAAAGTGTCTTAATTTTCCTCATTCTATCTAGTTCCTTTATAGATTCACATTCAAAAAATCATGCATTTAAATTTTCTGCGACAGATTCAGTGATAAATTCATCATAAGGATAATGATTTTCCTTCATTACTTAAACAGTTAACCCATAATCAGTAATATTTATCAGATTATATCTCAGAAAAGTAGGGAAAATTTTAAAACATAAAATTACACCCTAAAATCACTAACATAATGGGTCATATTACACTTTGTGTCATCTATATATGCCCTAATTATTGATAAAAATGGTCTTCCTAGAATGAGTGACACATTTTTTCCAATTTCCTTATGAAGAATGAGGAAATCAAGGGGAAAATGGATCCTTCATAACATAACTACAGATTCTTCTATATTTCCATTATGATAGTAAGGTGACCTATAAGTTAATTTCAATGATAGAGAAGTCAATTTCAGCTCTCTAGAACCAATTTTTTTGAATAAGGTATAGGGTATGAAGTTGATGCTATAACCTCATTCATAATAATACCTAATATCATTATGTAATATAATTATACAATAAATGAAAAATGATGAAGTGTATTTTGATTTTGGATGAATATTATTTGTAAAAATTTCACTATAATTCCTTTTCAAAATTATTATTGAACATTCTCCCCAATCCCTCTTATTAGCTATAAATATTTTAATAATTTTAATATATGAATGAATCATTTTCAATGATTCAAAAAATGGAATATTGATGTTAAAACTCTTAAATGTTTTATGTAACTTCAATTAATAAGGTTTATTGTTCTTTTTGAGTCACTTTCAAAAAGATATAGGGGAGGAACATTTTTTCCAAATAGGATGATCACTCTCCTTCCCCTCAAACCTCACTTTTTCCTTCTTTATTAATGATTTCACATTTCGTCTTCTTCTATTATTTTGATTTTAAAAATTATTATTCATTATGTTGTTCAAAATAGACCAACCTATCTACATTTATAGTTTTGGGTATTCTACGCTTTTCATTACGGGATCAAGCATGTTCATTAGTTTTATCATCCCCTGGTTATTATCTAGCTAGTTCTTGAGTTTTGAATCATGATGTGATAGTTAATTCCATCACATATTCTATCGAGTTTGTTTATGTTCTGATGAGAGGCTTTCCCTTATCTCTACCACTTAAATATCTATCAATCTAACCCATTTTATGTTCTAGGATTCAGATCCTAGAGTTTATAAATTTTTTCAATGAACCAATATCACTGAAAATGCACCATAATATTCCCTTAATTTCTCCATAAGAGTGTGAATATTCAGGACCATATTGATTTGAATAACATGTTTTGGTCTATGGTTGGTGGTTTTGGGTATCTGACAATTTTATTACACCATGTTCCTTCCAAAATATATTAGGGTGATTTTTATATCCATCATTGATATGATTTGATAAAGAATAATAAATAATTTGATTTCTATCTCTATTATCATCAAATGAAATTCTCTCACCAGATTGAATAGAGAGGTCACTATTGGAAAATAATTTTGAGCATAACTAAACATCCCATAATAAATAAAATACTCCCTAAGTGTTTTATCATTGAATAAAATAACCCGAGTCTTGGTATCCACCCTATGAATCACCCTTTTCATAGTAAACTTATTTTTTGGATTTTTGAAAAGTTTAATAAAAATATTCTTGATATAATAAATAGTTAAATTAGATAAGTATACACCATATGATTAATTTACCATGTTTTGGTTGTATAGTTATAGGTAATTGTATCATGAATCCATTAGTATATAGGGATCTAATTGATGGTTTTAAATCTATCTAATAAGTGATCTAAAACAAAATAACGATTCATAAAATAAATATCCCTCATCATAGAAAACCCCACCTCACTTTAATAGTGGGGTTACTATGATAGAATTTAGATATAATGTCATAGAAACGATCATCCTAGGTATCAAATATTTACCCAACTATGTTCTAAAACCATATCCTAGACCTATCCTTTAGTCAGAAGTGAAAAATTATTAACCACAACTCCTCTTCACTCAAACCTCATAGAAGGAACTATTTAAATAAACTATAATAGTCTCTAATAAACAAATTTTAATCCTCTGTGGGTAAACATATAAATTAAGGAATCATAGAGATGTGAGACTGTTTAATTTTAATATTTATAAACCTAAGAGATATCAAAATAAAAGATGGAGTACATGAAAATGAGGATAACTAAAACTCCCTAACATTATCTATCTCCACGGAAATGATAATGGTCCTGTCAAAGGCTAGGTTTTGATTCAAATTTTTGTTCTAACTTCTTCAATACTTTCCTTGTTTTCCATTTTTTTGGTTATTTTGTCTTTTAAGAATATAATATTTTTTTATATCTAAAATTAGAGTTCATATATCTATCTTTGAATTTATATACGTATTTAAGATCAAATGAAAAGAGAAACAAGAACAACACACAACCGATTTTAGAATATTTTTAAATAATTTGAATATATGAATTATTTTTAGAGTTTTGAACATATTTTTTATATTTTTTATGTTTTTTTTGAGTTGGTCACACATGACCTCCCTTGAAATGGTAAGAAAAATCTTCCCTAATTTTCACGGAAATTAGATGAAATTATTTTTTTAAAAAACCTACTTATACTAGTTTAGTGGTGAGTGAGGTGTTGAATCCATAGGGAATATAAAATGAATGTGTCACAAAAAAAGTAAAAAAACAAAAAAAATCACAAAATAAATAGAAAAAAATTAAAATAGTGATGCGGAGTGTGTGATAAAGGATTTGTGGTACAGAAGTGGTGACATCAATGTTGAACTAAGAAATTATTTAATGGTCTATATTTGGGAGATCAAAGTAATATGAGTTGATTTAATAGGTTTTCAACACTTAATAAATTTAACCATAATTTTATTAGTACTTATAAGATTATGTATTGAGTTACTAAATTCCCACTTAATTTTCAACACAACTCTTTGACATTTTCTTGAAAAAAATCACTCAATCATCACTTCAGAAATAAAATGTTCTTAAATGGAGAGATAATGTTAGCCTTTCTCATTCTCAATATATTGGTTAAATTTCAAAGAAATAGTGTTCACAATAGCCACCTATAATTCCTTTATATAGTGTAAAATTGAAACTCATTTAGAACAAAAATTAGACCTCTGAGATTAATCACACTAACAATTCTGGAATCAAATGTAAAAAATATTAAAATTTCAAATAATGCCAATACAATTCCATTAATTATCCACATGAATAATGTTTGTGGAAGTAAGAAAAAAAATTATTCAATGAAAGGATATTTAAATAGTATAAGAAAGAACTAAGAGAAAGAGGAAATGAATCTTATATTTAAGATTGTATTCTTACACCAGTACCATGTGCACTACCATGTACTCTGGGACCACTCTAGACAGTAATATGTTCGTTTATAAATATTTTTGATCCATTTTATTAATTTTTTATTAGACTTATCATTTAGTTACTTTGTAGTATCACCACCAGCATCACCATATCTTATATTCGGCTATCATGTGGCAACAATTATTATTGACCATTACCATAACTATAACTCATATAAATTATTATAATTGATTGTAATAGATTAATATGAACTTATTTAGGAGGAAATAAATATTTTATACTCCCAAATCATTCAGTAATTTCTTCAAACTTCAAGATCATTTAGAGATCAACTCCTTCGTTTCCTTTTATTTAACTATTTTTGAAAAAAGTCACAAATGCAACAAAGTTTCTTAAAGTGCCTCAAGGTATATGACCAATATGTAATTAATTGAATCAATTGAGTTAAATTCACATATATTATTGGAAACTTTAGGTAATATAGAGATTTCACATATTCATTTTCATAGATATTTTTGTATCCTTGATAATTGACCATTATAAGAACTTAAGTGGAAAAGGACTACCCTTCCACATGCGGCCATCATGGCCATTATGTAGCTATTAATCCATAAATCACCGACAAACAAGTTGAAGTACCCTTTCATGGGACCTATTTAACTACTAAAAATTCATATCTATTTGTAACACCCCGAGATTTTATGAAAAATATTCTTTTTAATTTCATTAATGTCTTGTGTTTTACGCTACACCAAAAGTAGCTTGCACAACACGCATCTTTGACTTGCCTTGCATTACACGCAATCGCAATCTTCCTCGATAGCGTGTGTAGTACGCAATAACGAGTTTCACTAAAAAACAATATGCTATTAAAATATTATTAAAACTAGCCATTATGAATAGTAATAACCACTTTTTGAAATTTTGTAAATTTTATTTTTCAAAATGGAATTCATTTTTGGATTCGTAATATCAAAATTAGCTTAGGGTGATTTTTGGTGATTTTCGGATAACTTTCATATTTTGATGAATAGTAAAAATTACTAAATTTTAATTAAAAACAACTTTTTCAATCGAAATAAATAATAGTGATAAATTACTAATTTGAGTGGTTTTAAAGTATATTTAGAATATATTTTTACACTTTAATACAATGTAGGTCATTGGATGTAATTTCACATTTAAACCAGACATAAACAAGTGTCAATCTTTTGATAGTTATTAACTCTTAAGAACACGCTATTTGTTTTGACGACGGGAATTAATTTTTAAATTAATTAATGCAACTGATATATTTTGAATTTGGTAAAATATAAATCATTTTTGAGTTCATAATATCAAATATAGCTTAGGCCTAATTTTTGGTATTTTTCTGAAAACTTTCAATTTTTGATGAATAGTGAAACCACTAAGTGGTAGTTAAAAAAAATTAAATTTTTCATAAAACATAATTTTACCGCTTCTGTGAGTGGAATTTCAAAAATCCAAGAGACACGGTTGATGTCAGTAAGTAAAATGTGGTTCAATGAGATGAAAATAATTTTTGGTGAATAGTAACTTTTTACTTTTATTTACCACGGTTAAAAGTAAATAGGGTAATTAAGGGTAAAAATGATATTATTATTACCCTAACACATGTCCTAATTCTATTGGATAAGTGTAATTCGACCAAAAAAATCTTAGGAATAAAATATGACCATTTAGGCCCACTTGGATTAGATTAGTACATTTATTATTAATTTATTTAAAGAAGGGTTAAAAGAGTTAAAATCAAAGTTTATTTACTAAAACATTTTAATATGGGGTTATACATAAGATAAATTCGACTATAAATATTCCTTAGAAAGCTAAAACGATTTCCTACATAATGGTATTTTATTTGTAATTTTGAGACATTAAATAATTTAATTTATTTATGACACAACGATGATGCAGTAATTATCTTATTAATGAAATATTGACATAATTGATGTTACAAATACCAAAATAAATATAATTTGAGACTTTTTATGATTTACACTAATTTTATAGGTTAATATGACATGTTAGTATTGATTTAATTAACTTTTTACGAACTTATCATTCTGTTATGAGTTTCAAAAAAATCAATTACTAAATAGTGTCAAAATTGACATAAAATTGTTTTTAAAACAAATATTATATTATTAATTGTTATTTTATTCCTAAAAATCTAAGGTTAGGCCAAATGACTTATATAAGGTTATATATATTAATAATAAACAATTTGGGGTTCTTTTGGCTTCTTATAGTAAGTTTATTAACCTTATAGTGTAAGAACACAAGAAGACACGGTAAAAGTAAAATTATTTAACATAATGTTAAATCTAAATGATAAGGTTAAAATAGGAACCTAAACTTGTATAAATTCTATTGGATAAGATTATTTAGACCCATACCCACCTTATCCTCGAAATAAATCAATTTGGAACCATTATAAACCGAATTTGACCTTAATATAAAATAATATTTTGAGATTTTCCTAAGATGCCCCTCTCCTCCCTTATAAAAGGGCACCTCTCCCTCTCCTCCTCACACCAATTTGAGCATTCAAGCTCGGAAAAAACCTGAAACAATCTCTTCTCCACTTCCCTAGAATAATCCTAGAGGTCCTGGTCTTCTTCAAAGACCAATCTTAGTTCCCTAAGTGGACGATTCAAAGAGGCGTTCCAAAGAAGAGGTAATATCCATTACCGATCTTTTCAATTTCATTCTTCTTAAACTTATTCTTCTTTAGTTGTTTCATGATAAAGTAATAACATCAGTATTAATTAAATACTAATATGTTATTATAAATATGAAACAACCCTAATTCACCTTCTATCCATCCTACGGAAAAATGAAATCACCGCGCGTGCGTACGTACGGAATACCGTCTCCACGCCGTGGTGTAATCTATTTTCCACCATCACCTTACAAGGATGGGTATAATGGTGTAATGAGTAACAATTTATGATTATTATAAAGTAATATTGATACTGAAATAATATATATATATACTCCAATACAATTCCACGATCATAGGAACGATATCATCACTCGTGCGTACGTACGGAATACCGTCTCCACGATGTGATGCGACTCGTTCTACATGATCTTCATTTAATAATGATTATATAAATTAATTGAATGACTGAATATGATATATAATACACTAATAATATTCTGGAAATGAGTTATCTATAACCTAAAGATAAGAATAAGAATTTATTCGACAAAACACACATAAGAACAAAAAGTTATAAACACCCGAATAACAAGTAGCAATGAAATATTACTACTAAGAAGCTAAGAATATGACCATATATGATATCATAAAAATAATTATGATTCTGGAATAAGTCAATAACATTATTTAAATCATTATACAGGAGGTTCGGACACTTACAAAGCAAGTCGGACCTAAGGTAAGGGAAATATCACAATCCCATTCTTATCCGAGATTGCTTATACTTTTGTATTTACTGGGGTGTATTTTATCACCCAAATCCATGTTCCCTCAATATGTAATATTATTTCCATCCACCTAAAATTGTTTAAAACCTATTTTACCCTTCGTTGAGTTTTTATTAAAATATATGAAAGGATTTTTTTTTTCATTTTTAGTACGAGGTACTTTTTGACTTTTCCGAAAAAAGTACGAAGAATGTTTTTTTAACTTATACAGCATGAATGGATTTTTAAAACATTATTTCCAAGAAGCTTCTTTAAAAAGTTTTCAAGTTTATTTTTAATAAACTTCTTTTAGTTTAAAGTTTTATGACATGTTAAGAAAGGAAAAATGTTTTTAAAGAAAAAAGGATATTTTCCTCAAGAATTCATTTCAAGTGTTTTTTCAAAACTATTTTCCATCTAAGATGACATTATTTGATATGTATGTTTCATGTAAAATTTCTCTATGATTTAAATGGTTTCAATTTTCTTATGATGAAATGATATCAATTGTTTATGGATTATGATGGCATGATGTTTAAGAATCCCATTTTATTACATGGGTTATGCAAAGATGTATGATTTATGATTTTGTGGCACACATAAGAATGGTATCATTATGAGATGGGTGGGACCTATATCTCCCTCCAATGCATTGGGTAAAGATTTTATATCTCCTGAGATAGACATGGCTGGAATGGTTGGTTATACCGGTTCAGTGAAATAGGACTGAAACGAGGGTGACTCGGTTCAGAAAGGGACTTTGTCCACTAAGATAGTCTTGGCAATGAGTCTTGACTAACAAGAAATTATGATTATGTGTGTATTCCACAAAGTTTCATGTTTTAAGTTGTGATTATTGGGAGTACATTTCACTTCTATGATTTATCCCATGTTATGATATTATGAGCTCCTTTGTAGGTTAAGATTTCCAAAAGCTATATTCTTATGTATATGATGTGATTGATATTTCTTTTGTTTACCCTTACTGAGCATTTGAGCTCACCCTTTTATGTTTCCTTTTCCACAGGATATAAAGAAAGGTTTTAGAAAAAAAAAGAAGATCTTTATGGGAGATATTGAAGATCTTTCACCATGATTAGAATATTTTATTCCGAGTTTCCAAAGACACTAAACCTATTACGGTCCTTGTGCGTGTGTTTTGTTATGTACTAAGTATTCCGCAAAAGTAATGTAATATCTATGTACGTCAAGATACGAGTCTCTACAGTTGGTATAAGAGGAAAGGTTTAGTCAACCTTTGGAAACTAGGATGCGAAAACGTTAGTGAGATCCCTAGAGATATTTCTAAGGTATGTCTAGGGATGTCCCTAAGGTTAAGTATACGTATAGGTTATAGTACTAGAATTACACTAAAGATCATAGAATTAAACCTAAGATGTTAGATATTGAAGGTACTCCCCCTCTATTATGTTGTTTTCCCTAGCATGATTTTTGCCTCTCACACTATTCTTTTTGGGTTTTAGATGATGGCTGGAACCCGAAGGAACCATGTTGATCAATGCAATGGAAAATGAAATGATTGTCCTCATGAACAAACAAATGTTATGGGAGATGGAGTGAAAAATCTTATTGCTATACTTACACAAGCTATGAATCATTCTGGACTTCCAAATGAGCATAGAAGGGAACAATATTCTATTGAGTCCTTCATGAGGCAACGTCCACCTTCTTTCAGTGGGTCTTCTGATCCACTTATTGCTGAACAATGGATCAGTACCACTGAAAAGATATTTTCAGTTCTTCAATGTTCTGAACATGATAAAGTCATCTTAGCAGTGTATCGTTTGGAAGGTGATGCTGATCAATGGTGGAATTTTATTAAGAATACAAGGAAAAGGGATGAAATTGAGTCCATTGAATGGGATGAGTTCAAGAACTTATTTTTCAGCAAGTAGTTCCCTCGTATTGTTTGAACAAAGATGGAGAAGGAGTTTCTTGAACTAAAGAAAAAGGATGATGAATCTGTTGGTATATACGAAGTGAATTTTACAAGACTTGCAAGGTATGCATCTAGAATTATCATCCAACCCGAAAGTAAAGTTGATCGATTTTTCAGTGGCTTAAAACCAAGTCTTCGAAGGGAATTAGCTATAAGAGACTTCAGTAGCTATGAAGATATTGTGCGTTGTGCTATCAAGGTAGAAATGGAAGTTGGTGTTACATATCCATCTCATGGTTTTGACAAGAAACGAAAGATGGATTTCAAGGAGAAATCTCAGAATAATGGTGAAAAGAAGATGAATGTTTCCTTATGCTCAAAGTGTGGAAAGAATCATGGTGGAGATTGTCTTAAAGGGACTAGAAAATGTTTTAAGTGTGGAAATGAAGGTCATCGAGCAGCTGAGTGTCGAGGTAATGGAAAAAGGGTTTCTAATGATGTGAATAAAGAAAACACTGTAGAGAACGCACCACCAACACTTTAATGCTTCAAGTGCAATGAAATGGGGAATTATGCTAATAAATGCCCTAATCCAAGGGTTAATGATGATCGACATTAGCAACCGCTTAAGGCAAAGGACAAAGGGAAGTCACATGCGATCACTATTGGCAATGTTGAATATGACAACGATGTTTTGGAATGATTAAGTGTTTATGTAATGGGATTCCAAAATAATGTTGTATCCTGGAGTATTGGAATATTTATGTATTGGTCTAATGTGGTATTCAAAGTGATTGAGATATTATGCGCATAATGATCGGAAAACAAGAAAATGAAATGTTAAACAGTATTCATGATCTCCTGATTGATAAAAGGACTAAGTGATATCATGGTTTGAGTATATATAATTTTGAGGATTTTGGTATGTGGAAAGTGTTAACTTTTAACTACATTCATGTTTTCACTATGGTTCAATGTGTATTCAAGAGAATACATGATTAAGGACTTTGAATGTTTGGAATGTGACCAAAAAAACATATCTTATGTTATATGGCGATCAACAATGGTATTAAATCTCTGGTAATCGTTTTCACTATGTTATGAGAGTGGACTGTAGTATTATGGATAAGCGTAATGATTGGAATGGATTATGTTAGACATAAGTTAGTATTGTTTAAGGATAGATGTTTTTTCGATATTATTGATGGGATGTTATAGTAATATAGTTTTAGAAAAAGGACAACCTGCAGGACGGGCGACAGCCCATTGCGTCGGACAAGGCTATTGGAATTGAACCCACAACCGAAGTGCGACTGGCCTTTATCACCTACCACTGGCCTACAGGAAGTCCCTGGTTAGTATAAACTAGTTTTATTTTATTAAGCGGTATGATATATGAAGTATCAGTTAATTTTTGGAACCATATACGATTAATCTAACCATAAGATGGAATTATAAATTTTTCTAACCTTTTGTTTGAAAGAGATGGAATGACCCATCATTCTATCACATGATCTGCTAACACATCATGAATAACAAATTCAACTTCATTTATTTAAGGGATGAAGTGGAAATTATTCAATTCATGAACAACAGTGAGATTGTACCAAAATCATGCAAGTATTTCTTTTAATTCATCAACTTTCGGGAAATGATCTTGAAAACCAAAAATGTTGTCCTAGTTCCCTTATATCTGATTAATCAGATGGTACCTTAGATCATCACAAATCAATAGCTTTGTGATTGTTGGCTTTTTCATAACCATGTTCTCTACCACTCTCCATCAGAACTTGATGGTTAGATTTTTCTTCCATATCCATATTTTCACCTATGTTCTCCTATGTGGGAACCCTGTGATGAGTTAATTTGGGTAACCGTTACATTTCATACTTTAGTTTTTAAAAGACATGTTTTGGTATTCCTTTTTACGATGTGGGTTTCTATTAAACAAACTTTCTAGTAGTAAACCATTTATAACCCCGAAGAATTTCGAGGGCGAAATTCATTTTAAGGGGGGTAGAATGTAACACCCCAAGATTTTATGAAAAATATTCTTTTTAATTTCATTAATAACTTATGTTGTACGCTACACCAAAAGGAGCTTGCACAACACGCATCCTTGACTTGCCTTGCATTACACGCAATCACGACCTTCCTCGATAGCATGTGTAGTACGCAATAACGAGTTTCACTAAAAAACAATATGCTATTAAAATATTATTAAAACTAGCTGTTATGAATAGTAATAACCACTTTTTGAAATTTTGTAAATTTTATTTTTCAACATGGAATTCATTTTTGGATTCATAATATCGAAATTATCTTAGGGTGAATTTTTGGTGATTTTCTGATAACTTTCATATTTTGATGAATAGTGAAAATTACTAAATTTTAATTAAAAACAACTTTTTCAATAGAAATAATTAATAGTGATAAATTATTAATTTGAGTGGTTTTAAAGTATATTTAGAATATATTTTTACAATTTAATACAATGTTGGTCATTGGATGTAATTTCACATTTAAACCAGACATAAACAAGTGTCAATCTTCTGATAGTTATTAACTCTTAAGAACACTCTTTGTTTTGACTACGGGAATTAATTTTTAAATTTATTAATGCAACTGATATATTTTGAATTTGGTAAAATAGAAATCATTTTTGAGTTCATAATATCAAATATATCTTAGGCCTAATTTTTGGTATTTTTCTGAAAACTTTCAATTTTTGATGAATAGTGAAACCACTAAGTGGTAGTTAAAAAAAACTGAATTTTTCATAAAACATAATTTTACCGCTTCTGTGAGTTGAATTTCAAAAATCTGAGAGACACGGTTGATTTCAGTAAGTAAAATGTGGTTCAATGAGATGAAAATAATTTTTGGTGAATAGTAACTTTTTACTTTTATTTACCACGGTTAAAAGTAAATAGGGTAATTAAGGGTAAAAATGATATTATTATTACCCTAAAACATGTCCTAATTCTATTGGATAAGTGTAATTCGACCAAAAACAATCTTAGGAATACAATATGACCATTTAGGCCCACTTGGATTAGATTAGGACATTTATTATTAATTTATTTAAAGAAGGGTTAAAAGAGTTAAAATCAAAGTTTATTTACTAAAACATTTTAATATGGGGTTATACATAAGATAAATTCGACTATAAATATTCATTATAAAGATAAACAAATTTCCTACATAATGGTATTTTATTTGTAATTTTTAGACATTAAATAGTTTAATTTATTTATGACACAACGATGATGCAGTAATTATCTTATTAATGAAATATTGACATAATTGATGTTATAAATACCCAAATAAATATAATTTGAGACTTTTTATGAATTAAACTAATTTTATAGGTTAATATGACATGTTATTATTGATTTAATTAACGTTTTTCGAACTTATCATTCTGTTATGATTTTCACAAAAATCAATTACTAAATAGTGTCAAAATTGACATGAAATAGTTTTTAAAACAAATATTATATTATTAACTGTTATTTTATTCCTAAAAATCTAAGGTTCGACCAAATGACTTATATAAGGTTATATATATTAATAATAAACAATTTGGGGTTCTTTTGTCTTCTTATAGTAAGTTTATTAACCTTATAGTGTAAGAACACAAGAAGACACGGTAAAAGTAAAATTATTTAACATAATGTTAAATCTAAATGATAAGGTCAAAATAGGAACCTAAACTTGTCTAAATTATATTGGATGAGAGGATTTAGACCCATACCCACCTTATCCTCGAAATAAATCAATTTGGAACCATTATAAACCGAATTTGACCTTAATATAATATAATATTTTGAGATTTTCCTAAGATGCCCCTCTCCTCCCTTATAAAAGGGAACATCCTCCCTCTCCTCCTCACACCAATTTGAGCATTCAAGATCGGCATAACCCTGCCAAAATCTCTTCTCCACTTACCTAGAATAATCCTAGAGGTCCTGGTCTTCTTCAAAGACCAATCTTAGTTCCCTAAGTGGAGGATTCAAAGAGGCGTTCCAAAGAAGAGGTAATATCCATTACCGATCTTTTCAATTTCTTTCTTCTTCAACTTCTTCTTCTTTAGTTGTTTCATGATAAAGTAATAACATCAGTATTACTTACATACGGATATGTTATTATAAATATAAAACAACCCTAATTCACCTTCTATCCATCCTATGAAAAAATGAAATCACCGCGCGTGCGTACGTACGAAATACCGTCTCCACGCCGTGGTGTAATCTATTTTCCACCATCACCTTACAAGGATGGGTATAATGGTGTAATGAGTAACTATATATGATTATTATAAAGTAATATTGATACTGAAATAATATATATATACTCCAATACAATTCCACGATCATAGGAACGATATCATCACTCGTGCGTACGTACGGAATACCATCTCCACGATGTGATGCGACTCGTTCTACATGATCTTCATTTCATAATGATTATATAAATGAATTGAATGAATGAATATGATATATACTACACTAATACCATTCTGGAAATGAGGTATCTATAACCTAAAGATAAGAATAAGAATTTATTCGACAAAACACACATAAGAACAAAAAGTTATAAACACCCGAATAACAAGTAGCAATGAAATATTACTACTAAGAAGCTAAGAATATGACCATATATGATATCATAAAAATAAGTATGATTTTGGAATAAGTCAATAACATTATTTAAATCATTATACAGGAGGTTCGGACACTTACAAAGCAAGTTGGACCTAAGGTAAGGGAAATATCACAATCTCATTCTTATCCGAGATTGCTTATACTTTTCTATTTACTGGGGTGTATTTTATCACCCACATACATGTTCCCTCAATATGTAATATTATTTCCATCCACCTAAAATTGTTTAAAACCTATTTTACCCTTCGGTGAGTTTTTAGTAAAAGATATGAAAGGAATTTTTTTTCATTTTTCGTACGAGGTACTTTTTGACTTTTCCGACAAAAGTACGAAGAATGTTTTTTTAACTTATACGGCATGAATGGATTTTTAAAACATTATTTACAAGAAGCTTCTTTTAAAATTTTTCAAGTTTATTTTTAATCAAATTCTTTTAGTTTAAAGTTATATGACATGTTAACAAAGGAAAAATGTTTTTAAAGAAGAAAGGATATTTTCCTCAAGAATTCATTTCAAGTGTTTTTTCAAAACTATTTTCCCTATAAGATGACGTTATTTTATATGTATGTTTCAAGTAAAATGTCTCTATGATTTAAATGGTTTCAATTTTCTTATGATGAAATGATATCAATTGTTTATGGATTATGATGGCATGATGTTTAAGAATGCCATTTTATTACATGGGTTATGCAAAGATGTATGATTTATGATTTTTTGGCACACATAAGAATGGTATCATTATGAGATGGGTGGGACTTATATCTCCCTCCAATGCATTGGGTAAAGATTTTATATCTCATGATATATACATGGCTGGAATGGTAGGTTATACCGGTTCAGTGAAATAGGACTGAAACGAGGGTGACTCGGTTCAGAAAGGGACTTTGTCCACTAAGATAGTCTTGGAAATGAGTCTTGACTAAAAATAAATGATGATTATGTGTGTATGCCACAAAGTTTCATGTTTTAAGTTGTGATTATTGGGATTACATTTCACTTCTATGATTTATCCCATGTTATGATATTATGAGATCTTTTGCAGGTTAAGATTTCCAAAAGCTATATTCTTATGTATATGATGTGATTGATATTTCTTTTGTTTACCCTTACTGAGCATTTGAGCTCACCCTTTTATGTTTTCTTTTCCCCAGGATATAAAGAAAGGTTTTAAGAAAAAAAAAGAAGATCTTTATGGGAGATATTGAAGATCTTTCACCACGATTAGAAGATTTTATTCCGAGTTTCCAAAGACACTAAACCTATTACGGTCCTTGTGTGTGTGTTTTGTTATGTACTAAGTATTCCGCAAAAGTAATGTAATATCTATGTACGTCAAGATACGAGTCTCTACACTATTTGTTTGATGTAACATGAAATCGGTAAAATATAGTAAACTCAGTTAACTATCTTTAAAGAAAATTTTTAAACTTAATTCCAGAATTATGAGGATGGGTTGAATGAAATCCCTTGTTAGGTTAGACTATTTGGTCATCCTTAAACCAACTCATCCCAACTTTATCAGGTTAGTCCATGATCCTACTTTGGGCTGTTATAGTCATTATTCTTAAGATTGGTTGTTCTTTCATATATACCACTAAGAACCTTTCCTGTTCACTTTTATGAAGTTTTCAATACAAAAATGTGCGATTACAATGCCCCATCATCTTATTCTTTAATACCTACATAAATGAACTATGACCCATTATGCATATAGACACCAAAAAATCATTAAAATTTGGTGAACCTAACTTATGATCTTAGTTCCAGTCTGAACCATTCAGTCAAGATCTTCATTTGGCATCAAATATGTGATCTTCAATGTCTTCCTCAATTTTCAAGTGAATGTCGACCATATGATAGGCTTAAAAAGTTCAATATACCTCATGTTTCAATTTTCTACAACCTCAATTCAACGTATGAACTCATCTTCAAACACAATTTCTTTGATACACCACACTTCCATTTTGTAAATAATCTTGGAAGCTCATGAGTCCTGACCAATTTTGGTTAGGTGTTCCCTATAACTCATTTACAGTAAACTAGTTCTCCTCACATGGTAGCATATGGGATTCACCATTGCACATAGTGTAGAATTATAGGAAGGATACCTCTAATTATATGAGGTATTATTCATGGAAAGAGACCCAAAATCTCCAGAAAGTAGTGAATCTTTCTCACGGTCATAGAATTCCTCACACAGTTAGAGGAACAACAATAAGATTTTTGATCTCATAGTCACTAGATGTAAGAATGGTAGGAATTCTGGCATGGTAGTAGTGCAGATTTCTCATGACCAAAGGCATGATTACACTATAAGGATGCATACTGAATTAATTAAAATGAAAATTATTAGATAAAAAAATTAAAAAAATGTTAAACCAATAATGTAATAGATTTAAAATTAATTTCACGTTAAAAAAGTTAATTTATTAATTAATAAAAAAATAAAAAAAATTAAATTAAATAAATATATAGAATAATCAACACCACTTTAAATTATTATTTAAAAAACATTTATAATTAATTAAAAAATCAAAGCCCAACACATTTTATAATTTAAATATAAATACACATATTAAAGAATAAAATTGATTAATTTAATAAATTAATTATAAATTAATAGCTACAATATAATTAGCCAGTTAAATAATCATTTAACATAATATTAATATATTTTTTAATTTGAAAACAAATTAAAAATAATTCTAAATTACTCACCTAAAGACATAATTATGATAATAAAAACACATTTAATTAAAAAAATTGATGTGGTAAAATATACAAAATTGAAAGACACATCGGTAAACTAACCTAATATTTATAATCATGATTTAATAAAATTTCAAAGAAAGCATTGAAAACGAATTTATTTCCAAAATGATAAAATATTTCTTATAAATGATATTATTTGATATAAAACCTTTGTCATGATATCTCATTAATTCAGATGCATATTTTCTTATCACCTAATATTCTTGATTTATATTTCATTGAAATTCCAAAATGAACTCATCGATGAACTACAATGGAAATTTATTTGATTAGATAGTTCCTTTTAAATTAAATGTATAGTTATACCTTTTTCCATTATTTCAAAATGGATAAATCATTTCTTATATTAATTCAATTTTTTTTATGAAAAAAAATTATGGTACCTTTTCTTGAGCATTTATTATCATGGTTTTCATCCTCATATCAAAGTACATGATTTATGATACACATTAATAATAATTTCATGTTCATGTGTGAGTAAACACATATATATTAGAATATCCAATGAATTATATAACATGTGGAATTCGTATTGGTAAGTATATCCTCATAACCTCTCATCTAGGAGATTACTAAGTGCAAACTTCATTAGATTAAGTCTCACTGTCAAATGAGGTCCCAACACTTGATTGTAAAAAATCATATGGGTCCCATCAGATATATGGTATCTAGATCAAAGACCTGAATTTAATATTATTTTAATACCATCTCTATATTCTCATTATAGTGGAGAAATGTTATAACCTTTTTATGCAACAAATTCTTTAAAGAAATTAGTATATTTGTGACACCTTGGATCTGAACTCTGGAATTATAATGAAAATTAACATCTTATTTACATAATTTATTTGAAATGAAATCAATTTCAACTATAAATAATTACAATATAACCAAAAAATATTGATCCTTATATGTTTGAAGGTCCATTTAGGTTTAGAGTTTTAGAGAGTAAGAAAATTTCTTTTGTTAATAATGCCTATGTATTTGAGTCAAAACACCTTGAGATAATTTCAAAAAAATTAAAATTGAATCTAATGAAATAAAATAGAATCATGAAAAAAATATTAAATGGTATTTAGACAAATCATTCAAAATAAATCCTTTTTTTATAATAAAGAATACATCTCGAGGGGTGAAAATTTGACACAAGGAACCCTTAGAGATTCTCTAATTTTTGAGACAAAACCACATGAGAAAAATAATATAGAATATATAATTTAATATTATGAAATAAAATTGAATCATGTTACAAAATATTAAAGGTTCATCATATACACCATTCAAAATAAAACATGGTGTATAATAATAAATATGTCAAAAGTGGTGAAAACATGTGATAAGAAACCCTTACCTTCTATCCCTGCTTAGTCGAATGAAATCTAAGATCCTATATATAAAAAATAAATGATGTAATTACCTATTTAATAAAATTATTCATTTCAAAACCCTTTTATAAAAATCATATATAATTATTATCTATATGTGAATTAGTTATTTATTATAAATTTATAATTTTTTATGTGTGTTGTCTTGGTCATTTTAAACTAGTTTCGTAATAGTGGTGTTGTTATTAATTCTTCTAAAAAAGTTGAAAATTACAAGAAAATGTGAGATAATTTTATTTAGGTTTTAAAATTATTTATAATGGTATAATTTCATTATATGGTAGTTTTGATTGGGATTTTTAAATATTAATTCAGCAATGATCATGTTCTGATAATTTTTTAATGAATGGATATTGGATTATTAATTGATGGGATTAATATTAATGGTACCATTAAATGAAAAAATAAAAATTATTTAATTATTTTTAATATATATTATTAGTAATTATGTTTTTAGATCCACCCATCACATTATTTTATAGTACTAATCATGTAAGTTGTTAAACAGACACAAAAATTAACATACATTAATTAATTGAAGATTTAGGTTATGATAATGGTTAATTTTGGTCATACTAAAATTATTAAAGAAGTATAATTATATTATTTAGATAAATGTATGGATTTGGATCATGTTTTAAAAGAGTTTTATTAATAAGAAAGAAACTAGTTGGGGAATGAGATACATTACATCATGGAGGCAATAATATTTTTCTAAAAGGCACAAAAATACATTAAGAAAAAAAGAAGTTACAAGTGTCTAAAGGAGGGTATTTTATTACATTCATTTTAATGCAAGGGGTAAACTCAGCTAGAAGATCCATCATGTACGTTCTATTGATGTAGAAACCATTATTATCAAGACCATATACCACCTTGTTCGCCTCTCTATAGGCATGAGTGATAATATGATTTAGCTCAGATAAGTGGAGGAGGCAGACAATCCATTTTGAAGTGACCGTCCACACAAGGTGAATCGTTCCATGTATCAGAGCCTGGACAATAGTGGTTGAGTCACTTTTAATCCAGATATTGTTCCAACCCTTTTGACGAATCCAAAGAACTGCATTTATGATACTATACATTTCTTCTTCCAAAGAAGAGGTGATACCACATGAACTAACGCATCATCCAAGAATGTTACCATTTTGATTATTGTTGATAATACCATAACCGGCAGGTCTTGGGTTCCCTTTTGAGGCACCATACACATTAATTTTGATCCAACCAGGGATGTGAGGTTTCTAGAAATCCTCTAGAAAACACCTCAGCAGGCTGTAGTTTCCTTTGATCCCAATCCTTCGTAAAATGGCGAAATCCTTGATTGAGCTGTGACAGGTTCCCGTTTGAATGGTTCTAGATTCCTTGCTCACAGTATATATTTTAATTTGATATGCACAAAAATTAAAAGTGTTATTTCTATGCATAATAGGGTTTATTTCATACCAGATAAGATGTATCATATCTACCATAGCAATTATGAAAAGATTAGTAATTTGAGGAGAGGTATCCACTTTAGTTCATCTTTGAAGCTGCAGTCTAATAGAGTTCAAACCTGTCCATCTAAGATCAAAAATATCAAAAATAAAATTCCATAAATCAGAGGCAGTGGAAAAGGTAATAAAAAGATGATCTCTATCCTCTCTATGCTGATTGAATATACGACATTTAGAACAAAGTTGAATTCCACATACCTGAAGATTACCATCCATGGGAATTTTATTTTGAGCAATTCTACAAACTAAGGTGAAGCGGGAGGGCCTAACCAAATTATATTGAAATTATTTATCTAGGTGAAATCATTTCTATTGGTATCGACTTTATAATAGTAATAAATTTTGGAGGTTAGAATTCCATTATAAGAGGGCTCCCAAACTAAAAAAATCATCGGTGTTGCCAAAAGTGTTATTTTCAATAATATTCAAAATACCATTAGGTAAATCATCATTAGGGGAGTTCAAAAAATCATTGATGGATATGTTTTTATTCATGAATAATTGCATAGGATCTATCATACTAAAAAGAGGAAAACCATTCCAGTTTTCCAACCAAAAAGTGAGCGAAGATTTTCTATTAACTATCTATATAGAGAAAGATAGGATATTTGATAAGGTGTGTTTGATGGAAGGCCATATTGAGGATTCCATGTAAGAGTATTTTCCTTTTTTAAGGTTAATTTTAAAATTTCTATACTAGAAATCATAAGTTTGTGAGTTTTTGTTCTCAATATTCCAAGTATGTTTGTATTAAAGAGCCTCATTAAAAATAGTGAGGTTCTTAATAACAAGACCTCCATTTTCAATTACGGTGGAACAAAGTTTCTAGGGAACAATCACGAGTTTTCTTCCAAGAGTGCTTCCACTACAAACAAAATTTCTATTTCTTCTATTTATCTTTTTAAGAAGATTAGTTGGCCATTTATAAACCATCATAGAGTAAACCATTTTCGAAATAATTGTGTATTTTACTAATCAAACCCGCCCTTCCATAGATAAAGTTTGTCCTTTCTAGGAGGATAGTTTGCTATTAATCGGATAAAAAATAGTTGAAAAATATATGTTTTTGGGTTTCCCCCAAAAATGGGGACCTAAAGGTATGAAAAGGGGAATGATAACTCTTGAATTCCTAGTTCATTCATAATATTAGTCTTTCTGTTGACCACAAAAGACTTACCAAAATAGATGGAAGATTTACTCTAGTTTATGGATTGACTAGAGACATATTCATAGTGAGATAGGACATATTTACGTTTTGTTATTTTTTTATCGCCTTGCAGGAAGAGAATTATATCATCACCATATAAAAGATGATAGGGAACAGTCGAAGTTCTAGAGGAAAATATGGGCTTAATTTCACCTATAGTAATCTAATTTGTGCTAAGTCAGCTTAAGTAGTCTTCAGAAATAACAAAAAGGATTACAGAAAGGGGATATCCCTATCTAATAACTTTAGTGCATGTGAAATAACCCTTTGGAGAGCCATTAATTAAGAAAAAGATGTGATCAAAGTTGAAAAGAGTTTTAACTTTGTTTACCAAGTTGTCATTAAAATAGAAACTATAAAGGATATTGAAAATGAAATTCCAACCAACGGTATCAAAGGATTTTCTAATATCAATTTTGATGGAAACACTCCCTCCACTTTGAGTTTTTTTGGTAACGTTAGTACTTTCAAAGGTGAGGAAAATGAAATCCTGTATATTTCTCCCTTTTAGAAATCCAAATTGGTTCCAAGAGATAATTTTTTTGGTGATAGGTGCCAATCTCGTACCTAATAGCTTAGAGATAATTTTATAAACCACGTTGATAAGAGCAATAGGTCTGAAAATATGGATTTCTGAAGCATTCTCCACTTTTATAATTAGAGTGAGAAATTGAGCATTGATACCATAAAGAAGGTATCCATTAGTGAAGAAATATTTTATAAGACAACATACATCATTTCCAACAATGTTCCAATGATGCTGAAAAAAACCATTGGGAAAGCCATCAGGACCAAGAGAAATATCTGATTTTAAACTAAAAACCACATCTCTAATTTCATGCTCTATTGGAATACTATTCAAAAGGTTGTTATCATTTTCCCAAAATAAATGGGGGGGGGGGTGACGTCAGCTTTGATATCTTTGTTTAAGATTAAACCATTAAAAATGTTACTAAAGTAGGATGTAACATGGTATGAAAGTCTCTCATCATTATCAATGATATATTCTCCATCTTTAAGTAAGGCAAGAGGTCTACTAGCCTTTCTAATCCTTTGCAACAGATTAAAGAATTTCGTGTTTCTGTCACCATCCTTAAGCCAATAAATTCTGAGAGTTTTTTCTATGATTTTCTCTTAAGGTGAATAGATAATTTACTTTATTACTTATGTCAAATTTTGACTTGTGTCATTAGTAAAATCACTGTGTGTTGAATTCATTTGAATTTGATTAAGGGAATTTTCAAGGTAATTAATTTCAATATCATTTTTTTGAGATCTGTCTTTAAAACATATTTTTAACTTTTGTTTTAGAAGTTTTAATTTTAAAATACAGGTGAAAGCATCATTCGTTTTGATTGAATTCCAAGTATCATTGATAAGATTGTTACAATCGTCAACATCATTCCAGACCTTATTGAACCTAAAGGGGAGAATATGTTTATTGGTTCGAGTAGTGAGACTCACCAAAATTGGATGATGATCAGAATTAATTTTTGTCAAAGTAATACTAGAGATATTATTCCAGTTATCAAGTGCTTTAAGGTTTGTGAAAGCTCTGTCTAATTTACTTTACAAAATTATATGTTTTTGTCATCTATACTAAGTATATTTATCACCCACCAAATTAATCTCACCATGATTTTTATCCTCAATAAAAAGTTTAATTTACTTAGTGGAAGTGCTTGATTGTGAAGGATCCAATTTTTCACTAAGACCAACAATTGTATTGAAGTCACCAACAATGACCCATAGAGCTTGAATAGTATTGTTAAGGGAATATATATTATTCTATACAGATCTTATATCTTGATATCTATTGAAAGCATAAAATAAAGTGAAGAATAAAATATTTCCATGTAAATTTATCTCACATGTTAAAGATTGAGAGTCAAAATAATGAGTATGATAATTAATTATAGAGACATGTGCAAAGGCCCAGAAGTAGTCAAAAGTATTATTGTTCGAAATTGCACCTATAAAATTATAACTATATTTTCCAAGACTATTAAAGCTAGAGGTAAACTTGATTTTGGGTTCAGGGATAGCAAAAAGCATCAGTTTGTGTGTAAAAAGAATTTTTTTTAATGTTGCGATGGTGTCAGAGTTAGAAATACCTTGACAGTTCCAATTTAAAATATTCATTTATACTTACGCTTGGGGATAAGACCCTTTTTTGGGTACCTCCAGAGTTCTTCCTGCTTTTTTACTTTCTCAATTGCTTGATCAAATTCTCCTTAGGGGTCGTTGCACTTTCTTCCTGTATAATCATTGAAGAGTGAGGAGAGCTATTCTTAGTTTTTTTTACCTATCAAGTATTCATCTTGTTGAATTTTTTTATTTCATCTGATTTTATTTAAGAATATGACTTCAGTTTTTTGTCCATATTCTGAGTGGGGTTGTCTTTAGGGCCTATGCTGCCTATTTCAGTGATCTTCTATAATTCTAGTTCACTGCCATCATCCTGTGTTGTAATATCAGTAGACATAGGGGAGGTGTCGTGGATACCAGTGGATATGTTCAGGTAATTGCAATCCTCCATTTTCTTCTCAGCATGTTCTTGTACATTCTCTTCCTCAGCTTTGTTAAGGAGAAATAATTTGGATTTTAGTGGAGTCTTCTCCTCGGTGATGGTATTAGAGGTGGACATCAAATTGTTATCCTGATGCACATGATCTGCCTTAACTATTTCAAGATGCAGGGTATTTGGATTCATTGGTGAAACCAAATATTCAGTTTTATCCAAGAGCAGAGTATTTGTTTTTATTGGCGCGGTCTTCCCTTAAATGCATGTAGTAGAGGTAGAAAAACAATTGATATCCCCTTGAACATTATTTGCATATGCTTTATGTGGGAGTCCAGTATTTGGTTTTATTATTGAAGGCTACTCCTCATTGCATGTACCAGTGCAGGTTCTGAGTGTGTTGTCTCCATTTTTGTGAGTCAGACTCTTAATATAATGTTCTGCTACTTGAGAGGCAGTAGTAGAAGAAAAGTTTGTGCGAGTATCAACTATGCCTTTATCTTCCCGAGAATTCTCAGTGTGGGTAATATGACATTCTAATCCTTCATTCTCTTGTACCAAAGTGAATACCATGGTAGCAAGGTTCTCAGAAAAAAACTGCATTTCATTGTCCAATTATTCCTCTTCCACTACATCCTCCCATGCTTGGTTAGTAGGATTCTTTGATGAGGAAGAGTCACTAGCTTTCCTACTCCAAATTTCCTACTTCCTCATATGAATTTCAGATTTTTCCAAGGTAGGTTTCTTATCCTGATTTTTTCCTCTAACCTGAGTCCAATCCTTCACTGAATGAGGATTGACTTGTTTTTTTACAACTCTACAATTGAAAATCGAGTGACCAATAATGTTACAGTAGTCACAAAATAGTGGTCGATGTTCATACTCAACCCAGACTTTAGCTTTATATTCTTTAGCATTGAAAGAAATTACATGAGGTAGATTTGTTTTTAGATTTACCTCAACCATGAATCTTGCATAAAGACTAAAATATCCATTTATATTTTTTGATCAATTTTTAGAGGCACTCCTATGCAAGATGCGAGGTCATTCAATATCTTTGGGTCCAAAAACAAAAACCAATTAATACCATGTAACCTAACCCAAATCTAATCCAAAGAGTTCCTCTAAATAAAAAGATTGAATATATAATCCCAGTAAGAAAGATGAAGTATACCAGGCTTCAATTTTATGCTACCTTGTTTCCAGGCCCAATCCAAATCCTCTTGTGAAAGCAAAATGATATGAAAATACCCTTTTCCAATGGGGACAAGCTTCTAGTTGTTTATTCCCCAGTAGTGTGTGATTCTCAGTTTGAGTTCACCCACTGTCCACTTCTTATCCCCTTTTAGGTAAGAAATCCGTCTAAGTACAGAGTAATTACAGATTTTCTCTATTTGATGTAAAAATTTCGGATATGCCAAAACCTCAAAGCTCCCATCATCGAGCTTTTTGAAAAAAAATTCCATCATTGGGGAAGATTTTGTAAGGTTTTAGTTTTTAAGAACTTCCATGAAGGATATTCCTTTGAAGGCCTGTGTCACGGTCTGTGTGATATTTCCCAAGTCTGGTTTCTCTTCTTTTCTTGGCGGGATATGCTTCTCGAAGAATTTCTCCCAGGTAGGATCAAAATATTCCATCTTGTGTTGGATCTATCAGTTCAGGGAACAGAAGCCATCGATCTTTATAGTGGGGTTCACGATTTGACTGTTCACAAGTTTCTTTGGGAGCCCTCCACCTAATCATCCTAGAGGCGATAGTATGAACAACACATTGTTAACATTTTTATTTATGAAAGAATGAGAAGAAAAAAAGGTCTATTATAATTTCTCTATTCATAATAGAAATTAAATTATATATGTTCCACTTAATCTTCAATTTTACCCTTATAATCATTGAATAGAGGTGGTGGTGAAAAACGAATGATGTTGCAATGTGGAGGTGGTAGTCCACACAATTCACTAATGTTGATTTTTTTCATAATGGAAATGGTTAAATATGGTTAAACATAATTATATTATAATAATAAAATTAATTATAAAAATAAACAGATTTTACTATATTGTAACTAGAAAATTATAATTGAAAAATTAAGGTATAATGGAAACAATGTAAGAAAAAATGAGTATTTACTTTGAATTCATTGTTTTTCTCCTTGGAAGACTCAATTGAAATGGAAGTATTATGTTAAATTAATATTAACTGAAGATAAATAAAATAAAATAGGATTACAGGGGAATAAAGAATTTCATATTTTTTAATATGTAACAAAAAATTTTGGTTAGTATTGAAGGGGTGGTTTGAGGCCACTTTTTAATTATTGGTAATGAAAGTTTTATAAATATTTTAGCTTAAGATAAAAATGAACATGGTTCCCATGTAAAGTGGATAAAAAATGGATAATAATTGATTGGTTGATTATATAAGGTTTATCATACCTCAAAAATTCATTTTCAATTCCTTTTTAAATATGTTTTTAACTTATTTACTCTTATTTTTTTTGGTTTTACCATCTTCAGTTTTACCGTGGTAAGCATTTTTTACCTTAGAAATTTACTTTCAATGCCTAAAATTAAAATGGAAATTATTGAATAATTTTAAAATTTTAGTTCCAAATAGTAAATAAATTTCAACATAAAAAATTTACATGTTTAAGAGAAATAAATTTTAACATTAGTACATGTAATGCATAAAACCTATTTTTAGAAGAAGTATATTTTTATGGTTAAAATTCATGTGTCTGATAAAATTAAAAATTCACTGTGTTTTAATGTTAAAAATCGGTTTATTATATAAAAATAAAATTTATTTTTTCTTAATTTCATTTCAAAACCGATTTAAAAAAATAATATTTAATTAAAAGAAATAACCAAAAGTAGTTTCTTTTTTTTTTGGAAAATATCACTTAAGTTTATAAAATGTTAAACATTGGTTTTATAAATTCAAAATATTATTTTGAAATTTATAGTTTCACTACTCATGTACATTTTTAAATTTTATAAATTTTATAAATTCTTTCATGGTATAGTTACTTCATTATGTAGTCATCAATGCTACAATTTTAGTAAAAACTGTATTTTTCACTATTCTCCTAAAATTGAATTATTTCTCAAAAACAAAATAAATATTAAATTTATATTGAAATTATAAATTCAAAAATAAGAAAAAATCATTAAAATTAAAATTTATAAATTTTATAATTTAACTTTTAAATTAAAACATAAAAATATAATGAAAATTATTTTAATTGGAAGTAACATTTCAAAATATGAACAATTACTATTATTATTTCTTATTAATTGCTAATAAAATTGGTGTAAATATATTACTTTTATCAATAATATATTTTATACCTAATATATTTATTATCTTAAAAGAAAACTTATAAATGAATATTTCAAAAGGGTTGTGTTTTAAATCATAAATCATTCTTGTTTGTAATTTAAATACTATAATATAATTTATGAATTTCTTAATATGGATAATGACCTCAATTTTTATTTCAAAATATATTTCATTATTTCATTATATATATTTTTAGGTTCCATTTCTAGATATATATTTTAATTATTATATACTATTCCATTGTTCGTTGTGGATTAGTATTACAAGTGAAGAAAGCTATCAAACACAGTAGGATTTAAAGTAAAATATGTAGTTTAAAAACATAGAGTGTAAAATTATACCCTCCTTAGATAAATGGAATCATCATAATTTTAATTTTTACTCCATAATTAATGTAGGTGAGGGTATTCATCACAAATTTATTACTCAGAAAATAACTTATAATATGGCATCTACCTTGCTCACTTAGGTCAAATTAAGTTAATTATATGTCCTCAAAAAACATTAACATTTCATAAAATCATATGCTCCAGTATGTATATACCATAATCATAATTTCTATAAAATAAAAATTTCCCAAAACTATTTAAATTTCCAAGACATTAAACTATAGTAGCCCCATGTATTGTTTAAAAAGATAACAAGATCTTTAATCCTCAAACGGTATTAATATTTAGGCATGCAGATTAAACACTTGAAAATATATACCACTATCCCAAAAAATGGGATGAAATTCACCAAAAATATCATGAATCAATTATGAATCCCAATGTTATGATACCATGTGACTTAATGTTTCAAAATCAATCATCCCATTATTATCAAAATAACATGCATACCTTAAAAATAAGAGTAATTTATCCCTTACTCCTATTTTCTTCAATAGTTTTCCACAAATAATATAAACATGTCATATAATCACGGTTTAAGGTTATTAATACTATTTAATATATGGTTCAAAACCTTTAAAGGAAAAATGTTGAAGGAAAATCCTTATATGTTTCACATAATTTTCATAACATTTATAATATTCTAGAATATGATCGATAAATACCACTCACTATTGAAAATAGATAATAGTATCAAGTCTTAGTTTCTATTAATATATCAACCTCACTACCATAGGTATGTCTTGGAATCTCAAAATTTCCATCATCACAATCATATACTAATATTATTACCCATTTAAGTTTTCTACCCTTATTTTGTTATAAGAAATAGTTGTTTCTAGATATAATCCTCTACAAAAATTACCATCATGGTCCTATTTCAGCCAAATACCTAAACCAATGTGGTTATTATAATATACAAAATACTAATTTGAAAATATATATCTAAACACATCTTCACCTATGACACTTTTCTTTTTATCATGTGAAACATTCAGTTCAACCTATTACTCTCTGTTTAATCCTTGGTTATGCATGCTCATTTTTTATTAATAATTTAACCTTATTAGTTAATATCAATACCAAATAATTTATAATGGTTCATAAATTTATTGAAAATTCCCAAAGGATTTCCCTTGGGAGCGTCAAACCAGGTGTGTAGTTAGGCCGCTTTGTCGTGCACTAGGTGATGATCAAGTTAATACCCAATCTATTATTTTAAATGTTATTTCCACTAGGTAAATATATTTGGTTGATCCTGAATCCACTTTTAGTATCCAAATAACAATACAATTAATAGGATAACCATATATTATTTCTAATTTACTGAAATCTTTTTTCGTTATCCCATACTTAGATTTATCCCTTAATCTTATATTTGGGTTTTCACTAAAGTTATCTTATCATAATCTCTAAAATATTCAATATTACCTAAAAAATATAAAGGGTTATCTATCAATTTAAAATTATGATAATCATTAAATTATCAACCCTTCAAATATCATCACCTAACATCCTAATATCTACTGTTATTTAAACCATCCATTGATATCATCCATGACTGATAGCCTGTGGGGCATCGTTAATTCCCACATGGAAAGACAAATTTAATAATTTATTAAACTCATAAAAACTAACTAAAAGGTATTACTTGGTATGGCAGAGTGTCGAAGACACTGATACTATCTATATATTTTAAATTAATTAAAGAAATCACAATGATTTTTTATGAAGGAATGAGAAATAAATACAGTAATGATTGGGTTTTGAATCAATATGAGAGGCATGATAGGTTTAGTGATTTTAGGGGTTTTTTTCTAGAGGTTTAATTAATAAAATATTTATTCATTTATAGTGTCATAATTGTGTCAATATAGATCCTTGGTCTGTGTACGCTACCCTAATCTTATTTTCTCACCTTTAGAATAGTCATTTACTTTGTTAGAATGCAAAACTAGTTGAACCAAAACAATATTTTAACATAATCAGCCATGATTTTATAATGGTCATATGAAAAAAGGAAATTAATTGATGAAGCAAATTAAACAACTTTAAAATGAAATAATGATCATGCAATCTCAAAAGAGAAGAATTGGAACTATATAAATGATTTGCAACAATCCAAAACATGAATAATAAAATGAAATAATACCTATCATCACATCCCCCTAAAATCCACATCACTTGACACTAAGAGAACTACTCTGTCATGCGAGGAATGATAAGAATGAGTATCATGGGTACCCAAAGAAGAAAGGTGGCAATGTGGGACCCCAGATCATCACTCTGTGTTCTGCAGCGTCTGTTGGTGTCACTTGGCCACCACTAGTCCAATAGTGTGTTGAAAGGGAGGCTGAGGGGCTCCTTATATATCCAATCCCATCAAAATCCTCCACCCCTAAATCTTTATTTTTTTAGTGTGTTGTCACTTACACGATGTATAATGTACTTTCATGTTGTGTAATCCCGATTCAAGTCTGCTCCATGATTTTTCAATCTGTGCAAATCTCGCAAGAACTTTGGCTTATTTCATGACATGTAATTGGGAATCACAATGTATAATTCTCTTCACAGTGTAAAATATCACCACAACTTGTCCAGTGTGGCTAATTCTTATTAAAAAAAATCACAATGTGTAAATTAATTACATGGCGTGTAATCATTTTTCTTTAAACATTCCATGTTTGTTCTTCTTTCAAAATCTAGTGTCACACTACTTCGCATCTCTCACAGTACGAATGGTATTTTAGCTAATATTTCCATCCCTTTTCATTCATTTTCCAAATATTCATTGAATCATACCGTAAAACATATAATCAGTCAAATAATTCCAAAATTTTCAAGACCATTCAATTAAATAAAAAATCTAAACATTAAAAAACACTAAAAATTATGCACGAAATGCACTTATCCATGACACCCGAGACCAACACTCCCATAATTTGGTGTGAATAGAAACATTATTTATATACCAAATTTTAAATGAACCAAATAGACCCAATTGTATCCATAAATAACGATAATATCACCCAAACAATATTGATCCACATGCATGTGAAGAACCTTTTAGGTTTAAGGATTTAGGGTATTAGGAAAACATTTTAACTAATAAAGATCATGAACTAGAGTGAAAACACCATTTGTGGAAGCACATAGAGTATAAAATTTAATATCATGAAATATAATATAATCATGATAAAAAATATTAACAGGGTAATTGATACAGAATTCAAAATAAAACATGGTGTATAATAATGAATATGTCTCAAGGGGTGAAACTTTGAGACCTGAAACACTATCAACTTCTGTGTTTTTTGGGTCAAAATAACATGATAGAAATAAAATGGAATATAACATCAAATATCATTAAATATAATATAACCATGTTAAAAAAATTAAATGTGGAGTATAGATACAATGCATAATAAAACATGGATTATAATTAACAAAAATATGTCTCAAAGGGTGAAAATTGGGCATAGGAAAACCCTTATCAAGTATCCCTACTAAGTCAAATGCACTATAAGATCCTATATAACCAAAATAATTATCTTAATTAACTATTTAAAAAAAGTATTCATTTATATAACCATTTATAAACATCATTTATAATTTTTAATTACATGTATATTAACTAGTTATTATATATTTTCAATATCGGGTGTGAGTAATCTTGATCGTTTAGACCTAGTGTCATAATAAAGGTGTTGTAATGCATTATTATCAAATTTTCATTATTTTTAGATATTTTTTTTATAAATTATGATTTATAATTATTTAAAATTTTATAATTTCATTTGATGGGAGTTTTTTTATGATACTTAAAGATGAATTCAAGAATGAGCATGTTTCAAGGATTTTTAATAAACAAATATTATTATCTTTATTGATGAGGTTAATATTCATTTTAACATTTGAAAAAAAAAACTAAAATCCTTATTTTATTATTTATATAATATATTATCATTAATTAAGTTCTCATACTCATACATGGAATTATCTTATATTGTTGTTTAAGTCTGTTTTTAAAAAGACCCAAAGATGAACATACCATAATTAAGGGATGGTTATGAATAGGAATGTTTTTATTTGGTGAATAATATCACTATCATAGAATAATAATGATATTTTATATATACAATTAAGTTTTTGGATTATATTTTAATATATTTTAATAAATTATTAAGAAACTATATGAAATATGAGATAAGTTACTTAATGGAGGAGGTAGTCCGCACAATGAATGGCTAACATTTTCATTTCATGAAGCATGCGAGTGAAAGAAGGTGGATTATAATATGACTTTTAATAACCATAATCATATTATATACGTATCATTTATTTCTAGGACCTAACCTACTGAGGTATGACCCATGACTATCCCAATCGCACCTCTAGCAGTCTAGGGGTTTGCAACCAGTGTGGACCAGGAATATCCTACAAATAGTAGGAATTAACCTAATATACCTATAAAAATGAAATCATCTATAATCCCAAACATTGGGTAAATTTAGAACAACTGAAACCAATGCATGCATGCATCTAATAATCAATAATAGAGTATGATAGTAAAGTACTAAAATCAAAAAATGGGGTCTAATAAAAGACAACCCAATAACTATAAAGAGTCCAATCTACTCTATCAGTGAGGAATAAAGTAAAATGCAAGATATTGGAAACCACCATGGTCTAAAAAATCAATCTATGCTCCACCCACTCTTTCCCTATTTGGACACCATCAAAAGATCCTTTGTCTGTATAAGACACGACACATTAGGGAACATCTCATTCATGGGTGATTATAATAGTACCTATTAGAACACCCAAAAAACAATAAACATGAAGAAAAAAATACAGTTAGGTCAATATAAGATAGAAAAATAAATGTATAATAAAAACACCTAGATATTCTCAAGAAATACACCACACCACCAGGTGGCAATAACCAACTATCGACCACATAATTTTTCTCGAAGCAATGTGTGTTCCATGATAATCCACTATACGTGCCAAAATATCATTAGAGACAGTCAACAAAGTTGTCATGATTTTTGGGCACCACCCATGAAATCTCACTCGTCTAAGAATACCCTGATACATCGATAGAGGGTCATGAAAAAATAATAATTGGGGGACACCACAAACCCAATATGGATCAACCCACTATATAGGGGATCATATGTAAATTATACCACAATCCCTATAGATATGTCTTACTAGATGTATGATCAACGTCCTGCTCAGATTGGCCATGACGATCCCACAAACCCCACTTGGGTACAAATTATGATAAAATATCACACTCCAATCTCATGGAGGGACATCATAACTCTATCGGAGACTCAACCTCTATATGAGATCAAAATCCTATGATGTGGATGTAATTCTATACTATACCCTCAAGGTATTGGAAGAAGGGAAAACACTCAACATATACTCATCCAAACAAAGGAAATAAAGAGCTGCAAACACTTTTGAAGGGGTTACATGATGTTTATTAGTGGCACACAGTGTGTATGACTATCCACAAGTCTAATCACATTCTAAATATGAAAAAAATATGTAAATATAAATATAAGAAACATGTAGAAAGAGTAAATGAGGTGTATATATCACATGAAACCTACCCATGTCCCACTGGCCATGCCCGTGTAGTTTGGCCTATCCATATACCATCCCTTGTACATGTGGTTGTGTCCATGCGCACCTAAATGTGTCCAAGTTTGAGTGCACGATATTCCTATAGCCGTGTAATTTTTCCCTTATCCTTGTATTTTCTAAACTATATAGTGATCCATCATGGAGGGGTCAGTTGGTATGTGATCGAGTCACATAGTTTGTGATACTTAACTCCAGCCAAAATCCTAGCACCATATCCAGAGGTGCACACGGAGTGTAACACTACATTACACACCATGTAATGATGTATTTTTTATATTCACTGGTTCCACCACTACATCATTGATCACTCCAATAGAGCCACCTTCGTTGATGGATTTTGCATATCGGTGGTCAACCAAACATTTAATCACCAGATCTCAGGATTCTGGGCTCTGAATCCCCTCAAGAGTCATCTATTCCCTCCTTCCATAGACAAACTGTGTGTCACTCAATAAGAATAAAGGACACATTATTTGGTCATTTATCCCTCAGTTTATCCATCATCAACATAAATTCTTGAACTCTAACCACCATCGTGTGCTATACCCATGGTTTCAATATGGTGCACCAAAGAATGGTCGCACAACAATTGGGAACCAAGTATTGTTCAAACTGCTGGACAAAAGAAATTCCAACAATGATCAAATGAAGAAATATGGTAGAAATTCAAAATCCAAAAAACATGATGGATGGCCTAAACAATTTTTCATTTGGAAATGATCTATTTTTAAAGAAGATGATTAATTAAGAGGAAAACTCCAAATAAACAAATAAAAATTCCATCAATTTAATTCAACTGATGATGTGAATATCAATTCTATTCATGGAAGTGATTTACATTATTCTGGGATTAAGTAATGAGGTAGAAATAAAAAAAATTATTACTAAGATTTTGGATCAATCTTTTATGGAGAATGGTTTTGTTGCCATCATTGGCGAGATCTAGGAACTCCATTGGTGCAACGATCCATGATCTGATCTTGACCCGTCATCATTTGTCAAGAAAGATCTCAAATGGTTGCCAAAATCTCTAGATTTTGAGATAAAAACCCTATGGAAATCCTACAACAATATATTTATATAAGTAAAAATTTTCTATATCAAAATAAAAAACAAATAAATTTATTATTTTATTTTACTCATTTACGCTTGGGATGAATTTTTCAAAAACAACATGCATAAACATATATTATGTCAAAGTTAGGGTAAATACATCATTTTGATCTCAATGGAACCCTCGTATTTCTAATTCAATCCCTCAAGCATGAGTTATTCTACTTTTTTAGTAAAACTATGAACACATTCAATTTAATATATTTAATATATTTAGAAAATTTATTCTGGGTGAAAAAGTATTTATAGTCACATGTTTTCTCTATGATTGGTCTTGAAAATAATTCATATAATATCCAAAAATAATACATATAAAATTGGAGTCATTAAATTCTCCCCACCTTAGAGCTTCTCATCTAGAAGGAATGTAAACCTACTAAAAAAGATGAGGGTAATGTGTTCAGATATGGGTCTACCACTCTGAAGTGATCTCCTAAAGATTCATGTGCTTCCACTAAACACACATAAGGGGAATTAATCACCTATGAAGGATCCTATATTGTTGATATGAAATTCCCACCAGGTACTCTAAAAAGTTAGTTGCATCCTCAATGTTTTGATTTCCCCAATCAATAACATGTGATAGGTTGTTCATGTACCTCGTAAACTTTGAAACATGGATGACATTGTGTACCCAGTCCCACTATGATAGTAGAGCTAAGTGGTACACCACCTTTAAAACTCTACACTATATCTAGAAGGGACCAATGAATATCAGAGATAACTTTCCACTATGTTGAAATATTCTCAATACACATCGATGCGAGACCCTAAAGAACACATTTTATCCTTCCTAAAACTCTATAGGTCTCTATCATTAGTCTAAAAAATACTTATTATGGATCTGTACTATCCTCATCCACTCCTTGATGATATTTACCTTCTCTATAGTATCTATGTCTATCTCTGGGGCCATGAGTGCTCACTCGCCTGGGTCAATATAACAAATTGTTTTCCAGAATGGTTGCCTATAAAAAGCCTCGAATAATGACATAACCATATTGTAATGGTATCTATTCTTTTATTAAAACTCAAAAATGGGTAGTTCATCCTCTCGACTACAACTAAAGTTCAACATGCAACCTCGCAATATGTCCTCCAAGTTTTGAATGGACCGCTTTGTCTGGCCATAACCATGGGGGTGAAATTCCATGCCCAGTTGTAACTAAGTCCCAAAGAACACTTGGAAACCTCTCTATATCTTGGATGTGATGTAAACATCATGGTCAGAAACGATCATCAAAGGAATTCCATAGAGTCGAACTATCTCCTACATGTAGAGGAATCCCATTCTATCTACTAAACTCTACTATAAAATATCTAGAAGGTGGGATGAATTGCGGAGTTTTTCTATGATCACCCATATAAAATCATGTCCCCAATAAGTACATGGTAATAACTTGACAAATTATATGGAAATTTATCCCACATACACTCTGTCTCCTTAAGGGGTTGTGTTAATATCACTGGAACTTGGTTCTCCGGCTGCACCTTCCGATAAGTGAGCCATTAAGAGGAAAACTCTACAACTCCCTTCTTCAAGACTATCCACTAAAACATACATTAGAGGTCCTTGTACATATTTATCACACATGAATGTACCTCTAGAAAGGATATATAAAATTCTCTCAACACCTCCTCCTGAAATGTAAAAGGTACCATCATCTATCCTCTAAAAAAGATAGTGTGCTCCCCAACATTAAAATATCCATCTAGAGATTGTACACTATGTATATTATCACATAAGGTCTCACAGTTGGTATACCCTCACTGATCATCCTTGATACACTATAACTTTAGTGGGGTAAGAACCATTAATTGAAGATATGAAGCAATATCCTTGTCCACAATGGACAATAGTAATGAGGTTATCTCCTCTAATGCTTTATCTAACAACTTGGGGAAATATCTCCTACTGAGGGTGTTCTCCGCCATGTTTCCCTTTCCAAGATTATAAAGAATCTCAATGTAATATTTTTAGAGGAACTATAGTCATCACCAATTTTTCACGTTATGATAATTTTATGAGAAGATATAATTGAGACACTTATGTTGAGAGTAAATGATAAACTGATCTCACATCAAATATGTTTTTCCACATATTTAGGGTGAAGACTACTAATGCTAACTCAAGATTTTGGGTCTTGTAGTTCTACTCATGTGGTATCAACTTTCATAAACCATATGCAACAAATGCCTACCTCTACATCATAACACAACTGTGTCTGGTCCTTAACACATCACAAAACACTACTTACTCAACACTATCCTTTGGAAATCTCAATATGTGTGTGCCCATCAACCTCTACCTTAGTTACTAAATGAATTGTTGAAACCATTCCATATACAGTAAAGGCTTTCCCTTCTTGGTCACATCCATCAAGGTTTCTCCAACTATGAAGAAATTACATACAAACCTACATTGGTACTCTATCAACCCAAGGAAATTATGCACATCAGTAAGATTATTGGGTGGCTCTAATGAAGGAACCACCTAAACCTTCATTGAATGCACTGCTACTTCTTCCTCTAAGTTGATGATTCCTAGAAAGTGGACCTATCGAATCCAAAACTGAAACATTGAGAGATTATAGTAAATCTTGTTCTGTCAGAGTGTGTCTAGGACCATCCTCATATGTCTCGTGTGCTCCTCCTTAGATTCCTAATAAAATAGGATTTCATCGATGAAGACTACCATGAACCGATCTAGAAATTTTTGAAGATATAATTAATGAGTACCATGAAAACTGTGGGGGAGTTCATCATGTCAAACAAAATCACCAAGTACTAATAGTGACCATAGAAACATCTAAATGACATCTTCTTTATATCCACATCTCATTCTAATAGATGGCTATAGCCAAGTTTGAGGTCAATCTTCAAGAACCATCACTCCCCTCTCAACTGATCAAAGAGCGAATCAATCCTCAGTGGTGTAGACTTATTCTTTATGGCCACATAATTCAAGCATTGATAATCCACCCATAACCTCGAGATCCCATCTGCCCTCTTGTCGGACAACACACGGGCTCCCCAAAGGGAAACACTATGTCTCACAAATCCTTTATCCTTCAAATAATCTAATCATAACATGATATCACAATGATATATGTGATACATATGATATGTTGGGGAAAATAGCAGTGTTTTCCTAGCATAAAAATCAATTTAGAGGTCTAGATCTCATTGGGGAGGTAAATCTAGTATTTCCTCAGGAAAGATATTCTCAAAAAACCACCACCAATACATGAAACTAATAGACCAATGCATCCAATGCTCCAGGGGTCATGTTTTCTAAATGATGAGTAATCAGCTGCACTCTCCTATGCCTGAGATCATCCTGCAATACTAAGGATTCCTTTTTACCCACAAAGGAAAACCTCATTCTGTCACTATAGATACACTACATCCTCTTTCTAAAATAGACAATTTGGGTATGAAATATGGGCATCCATTACATACCTAAGATGATGTCATAAGGCCTAATTTCTTCTAAAAATAGATCCTATACAAAACTCTCACCTTCAAGGGCCATATTTCACTGTCATCACAAGTAAAAACTGCTACGTCACCGCATGTTGGAGTCTCCAACCCCAATGGTCGAGAAAATGTCTCAATTATAATCCCTATTTCTCAAACCAGAGAAGATAGTATGATAGAATGAATTTCTTATATATTTTAAAAAACTGAAACTAAAGTAGAAAAGACAGAGATCATACCTCATATCATCCCTAGAGATTTGGGGTCATAAGACTCTATAACTAGCTACTAGCCTTGTCCCTATCCACCATCTCCCTAATCATAGAGTGGACCACCTGGAAAGGTGGTGGTAATAGGTAGAACCTCTGACCACCTCTTACTGCCCTTCCAACCCCTCTTCCACATTTTCCACCCTACATAACACCTTACTCATGCCTATATCGTTTTTACTAGAGGTCCCTCAACCATCTCATGATTATTTGTATGTCTAGTTGGAAAATATCGAGCTATATTTCCCAGATCATCACATGAGAAACACCACCTATCCATTGACTAATTCAAGATACCCTAAGATCCCTTCCACACTATCCATGTGTCCTAGGATCAACTCCTGAAGAATTTGAAATGCTTGGATCTATATGAATACCATATGATTCCTACTATCGAGGTCTCAGCTACTAGGTGTCCACTACTAGTACCCATTGTCGGTTCTTCTCAACTAGAAATATATCCACTATCAAGGAATGCTCAAGCACCTCAAAATAGGTGGTAATGTATAGGGATACCACATAATCCCTCTTTTCTCAGCATAATTACTTATCAATAGTTCGAGATATGAAGAACTAATGTGGCACCATATCTATAGATTCATGTGAGAGATCTATAAATCTCATCGAGTAGTCCACCGCGGTGAAACACCCCCGCTCCATATGTAGAATATAATATATATGCACTGATCATAATGTGACTGATAACAACTCCTCCCTAAAGAGATTCTCAATGTCTGACAAGGAGAGAGATGGATCATTGGGTGACTGAGTCACTATCATGCACCATCACCCAGTAGATCCTTGAATTAGACTCACCATGAGGAGAACCATATGATCTTTATGCATCATCATAAGGAAGAAAATTTTAGTGACTAACTCTAGCCAATACTTAGCCATTTAGGCATATATCTCACCCCAAAACCTAGGAGGTCACTACCTCTAAAACTCATGAAATTGACTCAACCAGTGTGCATCATCAACTAGTACTACCAGCACTAGATGAATCTGAATGGGTGGTGGCATCACTGCTAAACCTCCCAGAGGGTCTATCTTCGATACAGGTCCCTACATAGATTACTATTCACTAGGTGGATTATAGTCATGATCATGAAGTGGAATCCTAGCTGGTCATCTATGTGGGGGCATCCTGAAATTAGACAAGACGTACAACAATCAAAAGAGTATATCTAGGGAGCTGACCCAAGAAGGAAATGTAAAGCACAACCCATTTATAAATGATTCATGTATAAAAGGTTTTCCCCTGAAACCTATGTTTACATGTATTGAGTGAAAAGACTGGTGATCAAAGTCCTGGTGCATGGATACATCGACTGCAACACCAACAATGGTGTCTCTAGCCTGAAATACAAACCCAAAACACTAAGAACTATTACCCCTAACCAATATCATAGAATTTGGTACTAAGGTCGAACTTAATGCTATGATACTACTCTGTCATAACCTAACATGTTGAGGTCCAACCCATGACTACCCCAATCCCACCTCCTATAAGCTAGGTGTTGGTGACCAGTGCCATGTAGGAATATCCCAAAAATTTAAGGCATTATCCAAAAGAACTTGTACACACACACACAAATATTCAAGCCCACACAATGCTAAAATGTACCTCAAATAAAAACAATGCATGCATGAATGTAATATCTCACAAAATTAGATTACAGTAAAGTATTTAAAGTGAAAATGGGGGCCAAATATAAGACCAACCAATAACTGTAAAGAGTCCGACCTGCACTAAGGGCATGGACTGAAGTCAAGTTCAAGCATCTGATAACAACCTTAGTCTAACAAGCTTAAGCTATGCTCCACCTACTCCTTGCCCTCCCTAGACACCTTCAAAAGTTCCATGGTCTGTATAAGACACAACATATATGTGAAAATCTCATGCAGGGGTGAGTATAAAAATACACACTATAAAACCCCAAAAACACAAAACAAGAAGCACCAAGTATAGTCTGATCAATACAGTATATAAAAAACAATTTATAATATAAACACCCAGATATACTCTAGAAAGAAACCACACCACCATGTGATCATAACCAATAGTTAGCCATAAGATTCTTCTCGAATAAATGCTCTTTCTAGGAAAATCCACTCCATGATCCATGATATCATTAGAGACACTGAAGGAAGATATCCAGATCACTTCCCCCACCTAATAAATCTCACCAATCAAAGAATACCCTGATATAAAAATAAGGGGTTACACCTAGAACTGATTTCAAGAACCACATTCACAATTTGGATCAACCCTCTACATAAGAGATTGTATGCCAATGCTATAAAAAATCCCACTGATTCGACCTGCTTGATGTAGGATCAATGTTCTGCTTAGGGATTTCACACTAATACCACTAACAACACCTAGAGAATAAAGATGATATAGGATCACACTCTAGTCTAAAGAAGGGATACCACAACTCTATATGAGACATTTCCTCTAGAGGGGATCAAGATCCTATGATGTAAATGTAATTCCACACGACACACTCAAGGAAATGGATGAAGGGACAAAAATAAACCTATACTAGTACAAAATAAGGAAATAAAGATCTACACTCTTGAAGGGGGTACATGATGTGTACTAGTGGTACATGCTGTCTCTACCTATCACTAAGTATGATCGAGTGGTAAATCCTCATAATACATGTAAATATCAATATAAAAGACTTGTAAAAAGAGTTCAAAGTGTGTAGAGATCACTCGAAACCTTCCCATGTGATGCTGGCCATGTCTATGAACCTTGGACTATTCGTCTAGCACCCTATGTATAGATGGAAATGTTAATGTACACTAGGTCTTTTACTTGTCTGAGTACATAGTTATCCTCTGGCCTTGTAGTTTTTCCTATGAATTTGTACTTTCTGAAGTGTGCGCCGATCCATCATGGAGGGGTCACATGACATGTGACCAATTCACATGTTGTTTGATACATAACTCTAGCTAAAACCATAGCACCACAATGAGGGGTTACTACACAGAATGTAATTCCGCATTAAACGCCATGTAATGCATGATATTTTAGATATACTGGTTCCTCCACCGCATCATCACCCACTTATGAATATCTACTTTCCTCATCAAATTCAGAAGATCTGGTGTCGACCAAGCATATAGTCACTGGTTCTCAGGATTCTAAGCTCCAAATCATCTTGGGAGTCATCTACTTGCACCGTCTATAGCCATGTCATGAGTCACATAGGAATAACAAAGGGCACCTTTTTCAGTATCATTATCCCTTGATTCATCCATCGTCGTCTTCAATTATTAGACTGTAACTACCATAATGTCTTGTAATCATAGTTTCAATCCATTGTTCCAAATAACGATTGTACAATGAACAAAAGATGGGTATTTCTTTAACCATTGAATAAAAGAAATACCAAAGATGATAGAATGAATAAATAGCTATGAAATATAAGAGAAAATAATTGTGTGGAATGAACCTTAGGAGTTTTTTTCCGTCAATCTTTTTTCATATAAGAAGATAGGTGAAGAGGAATAAATCAAAATGAACCAATAAAATTCCATCAATTTAATTCTACCGATGATGTTTGTATCAATTCTATTCATTTAATTGGTTTATGTTTTTTTTGGGACTAAGAAAAAAATTTAAATCATAAAAAAATCCTACCTAGAGTTTAATCAATATTTGGTAAAGAACGGTTGCATTGCCATTTTTGATGAGATCCACAAACTCTATGGTTGCAATGATCCACGATCCGATCATGATCCATCATAGTTTACCAAGAAATCTCTCCAATAGTTTTCTGTATATCTCGAGTTTATGTGGAAAAACCATAGGAATTCCTACAATTATATATTTATTGGAGAGAATAGTCTCTGTAGAGGCCCAAAGATTGACGTTCAGGGACATTACATTACTTTTGCGGAATATCTAATATATAAAAAAATAGACACACAAGGACCTTAATAGTTTAGTGTCTTTGGAAACTTTGAATATAAACTTCTAATCACGTTGAAAGATCTTCAACATCTCCCATAACGATCCTCCCCTTTTTGTTTCCTTACCTAAAACCTTTCTTTTAATCCTGGGGGAAAAGAAACATAAAAAGGGTGAGCTCAAATGCTCAGTAAGGGTATGCATGGAGAAAATAAAACAAACCATATACATTTGAACTTAAAAACATGAACATAATATTTAAACATCAAAATCTTGAACAATGACATAAAACATGGCAGTACGTAAGGCATAGATCATAATGGATCATCAATCATGATAAAATAACATAGGAATAAAGCATGTAATTGTGGCATCCATTAAGCACATGTAATGATTTCCATAGTATACAAGGCATTACTACCATGACCATCTTAGTGGACAAGGTCCCTTTCTGAATCGAGTTCACTCCTCGTTTCAGTCCTGTAACACTGAACCAGATTAACATACCATTCTAGCCATGTCTATCTCATGAGATATAAATATTTACCCAATTAATTAGAGGGAGATATAGGTCCCACCTATATCATAATGAAATCATTCTTACTTGTGCCACAAAATAAACATACATCATTTATAATAACCCAACGAATGAAATGGGTTTCATAAACATCATCCCATCATCACACAATCCATATAAAATAAATGGATATCATTTGATAATAAGAAAAGTGAAACCATGTAAACCATAGAGACATTATACTTGAAACATACACATATGAAATAATGTCATCTTAGATGGAAAAATGGTTTTGATAAAATACTTGAAATGAATTCTTGAGGAAAATATCCTTTCTTCTTCAAAATCAATTTCTTTTCACAAAACGTCATGAAATTTTAAAAGAAAGAGATTTTGTTGAAAATAGTCATGAAATATTTTGGAGGAACCTTCATGAAAATGAGTCTTTATAAAACTGTAAAAATCCATTCATGCCGTATAATTTAAAAAACATTCTTCTCGTACTTTTGCCGGAAAAGTCAAAAAAGTACCTCGTAAAAGAAAGATTCCATAAATACCATGTAGTAAAAGTCAAAAATGGGTAAAAAGGACTTGAAACATACATGAAACCACTCTAATAAAACATGGACATGGATGATAGAAATAAACCCAGTAATTACTTACGAATAAGCAATCTCAGATAAATATGAGATTTGCAAAATTATCCCTTACCTTAGGTCTGATATGTTTCGTATGGATCCGAAACTCCTGTATAATTATTTAAATAATGTCATTGACTTATTACAGAATCATATTCACTTTTATGATATCATATATGGTTCACTATTGACTTTATATTACCCATTATTTTGTCAATTAATGTTAAAGTATCATTTTTGGTAAAATTGTTTCATTTGTCGTTCGTGTTTTAACTTGTAATTATTCATATGATTACTTAGATCATGGTTACTTACATCTAGAATGTAAAACATGATTTATATATAATATATACTCAGAATATACATATATATAATAGATCGATAAATGGAAAGAAATACACCGTTCATGGAGACGGTAGGTCGTACGTACGCATGAACGCTGTTTTCGTTTCCTTACTGAATTGAATGGAATTAAGTAGATGACATACATATATATATATACATAAATCCAGTATCATTATTATGTCATATATTTCATGATTACTTATTATATATACTTTATAATCATTCATGAATGGTTAATCATTGAGAATGAATCTCATCGCGTCGTGGAGACGGTGGTCCGTACGTACGCACGAGCGATGATATCATTCCCGTGATCGTGGAATTGTATTGAAGTGTATGTATAATATTTAAGAATCAATATCAATTTAAAATAATCATATATAGTCATTATTTACACCATTATACCCATCCAAGTAAGATGGTGGTGGAAAATAGATTACACCACGGCGTGGAGACGGTATTCTGTACGTACACACGTGCGGTGATTTCGTTTTCTGTAGGATGGATAAATGGTGAAATATGGTTGTTTCATACTTATAATAACATATCAGTATATGAGTGATACTTATGTTATTACTTCATAATGAAACAACTAAATAAGAAGAAGTGGAAGAAGAAATAAAGTTGAAAGAATCGGTAAGAAACATTACCTCTTCTTTGAAGCGCCTCTTTGAGCCCTCCTCTTAGGGCACTACAATCGGTCTTTGAAGAAGACCATGACCTCTAGGATATTTCTAGAGAATTGGAGAAGAGAATTTGGAAGGGGTTGGCAGAGCATGAAGGCTCAAATTTGTGTGAGGAAGATAGGGAGGAGGTGTCCTTTTATAAGGGAGGGGAGGGGCACCTTTGGAAATCTTAAAAATATTAATTTATAATAAATATAACCCCACTTAGAAACTTCCAAAAATGACTCATATTAGAATATTAGATGATATAGGGTTGTAATCTAATCAAAAAAAAATTTATACATGTTAGGAAATTATTTTAAACATTATCAACTTGATTTATCCTTACTTAATAAATTTAATTTTATTTTTGGTAATAACATTATAAATTTTAAATTATAAAAAATAATTACTTATTTGTTGTGAATTGTCCATAATTGGATAATTTATAAACTTTTAGACCATATAAATTTAAATTTATAATTTTTATATACTTTTGTGATTTTTAAACAATTTTATAATATGTTATTTTTATAAAATAACAATAGTGTCAATTTTGACACTATTCATTTATTTGAATTTAAATAAAATATATACAGAAGATATGTTCTAACTAAAAAGATTAATAGATTAATAAAAGGTCATATGTATCTATAGAATTAGTGGAGAATATTAAATATTTCATATAATATTTATTTTATTATTTTTAAAACCATTTATTTGGTTTATCTCTTAATAAAATAATTACTACAACATTTTTGTATAATTATTTAATATACTTATTTGTTGCATAAAAATTAAAAGTAAAATCCTATGATGAAGCTAAATCTTTTACCTTTCACAATAATAATTTTACTTGAATATATTATCTTAAAATAACAATATGGAAATTGTTATATTTATTAAATTATGAAGGTGAAAACTTTGGAATCATTTACAATAAAATAATATAATTGTCATAATCACTTTTATAAGGCTCCAAACGGTTATATATTAGGTAATTGGATGATTTAGGTGTATATATACACTAAAAGTAAGTTTTGGTCAGGTTTTGGGCATTTTAATGGGTACTATTATTTCCATAAAAACTATATTACCGATCTTTCAATTAATAAATAATTTCTGCATCATTAATGTATCACCAATAATGACAATTATTTAATCCCTAAAAATTCTAAATAAATTATCATGATGTATATAATTTTATTATATTTCTGTATAATATTCATGTTTGAGGTTTTGTGATGTTTATCACTAAATTAAAATTATTTTACTTATAAGATTTAAGAGAGTGACATGTTGTCACTTTCTTTGGTTTTAATAATAATTAAATTATCTACATGGTTAGAAGACCATAAAATGAATCTAATCCGACCCTTAGGTGATATGGGTATACTTTTATCCATACAATAGAAATTTTTCATGTGTTAGGATAATTTTGTAATATTATATTTACCCTTAATTACCCGATTTACCTTTAACTATGTTAAATAAAATTTACCGTAGTAACTATTCATAATTCCCAAAAATAAAAAGTAGTCTATTAACATAATTTGGACCCAATGATTCCAAATATGGAATCCATTTTTTCAAATTCAATAAACAGAAGTCTTAGAAATTAAATTAAAATTAATCTCGTTGTAGAATGAGAACAGGTTTTTGATTAAAACATTGCAAAAGACTGAATTGATTTAACCTACGAATTCAATGTAAAATCAATGGTAATGACATAAATTATATTAAATGGTAAAAATATATTCTATTTATACTTTAAAACCATTCAATACTATAATTTAACCACATAAGTTATTACCATGAAAAAAGCTGTTTTTAATTAAAATATATCGTGTTTTTACTATTCATTAAAATATGAAAGTTATCAGAAAAATATCAAAACTGTATCCAATGTAAATTTTTATATCCTGATTCAAAAGAAGAATTTTATTTTGTAAAATTAAACTTAAAAACATGTCATCAACTAGATTTAATATGGGTGTTCCATCAAAGGCGGCAAAACTGCATTTTTTGAAAAATACTTATTTTACCCGAAAAATTTATTTTGTTCTTATACCATGTTCTAGAAAATGTGTAAGATGAATAATAATGTTATAAAATTAAAAATTTAGTTAATAATATTCATAACGGCTAGTTCATAATAATATTATAATAATATACCGTTGTTTAGTAAAACCCGATATTGCGTACAAGACACGCTATCGAGGAAGGTCGCGATTGCGTGTAATGAAAGCCAAGTTAGGGTTTCATGTTGTGCAAGACTCCTTTGTTGTTTCATATAACATAATACAACCATATTTCATTTATAAATTGAATATATATATATACACTCAATGTTGCATAGAATGACTATTATCAAACGAACTTGAAATTGTGTGTAACACAATCTAAGAATGGTGTTGCGTATACTGCAAGATAATACAGTGTTGCGTATAGCACAGGATAATCTTATTGTAGCATAAAACACATGAAATAAAATAAATTAAAAAGAATACTTATCATAAAATATCGGGTTGTTACATTCTACCCCCTTAAAATGAATTTCGCCCTTGAAATTTGTCGGGGTTATGCATGGTTTTCTACTTGAAAGTTTCTTTAATTAAAACCCACATCGTAAAATGAAATACCAAAACTTAACTTTCAAAAATAAAGTATGAAACGTAAAAATTACCCAAATTAACTCATCACTGGGTTTCCACATAGGAGAACATAGGTGAATATATGGATATGGAAGAGAAATATAACCATCATATTCTGATGGAGAGTGGTAGAGAACATGGCTATGAAAAAGCCAACAATCACAAAGCCATATATTTGTGATGATCTGAGGTACCATATGATTCATCGAATATAAGGGCACTAGGAAAACATTTTTGGTTTTCAAGATCATTTCCCAAAAGTTGAAGAATTTGAATCAGAATAAATACTTGCTTTATTTTGGTACAATCTCACTGTTGTTCATTCTTTGAACAATTTCCACTTCATCTCTTAAAGAAATGAAGTTGAATTTGTTATTTTTGAAGTGTTAGCAGATCATGTGATAGAATGATCGGTCATTCCATCTGTTTCAAACAAAAGGTTAGCAAAAGTTATAAGTCCATCTTATGGTTAGATTAATCATATATGGTTCGAAAAATGAACTTATACTTCATATATCATACCACTTAATAAAATAAAACTAGTTTCTACTAACCAGGGACTTCCTGTAGGCCAGTGGTAGGCGATAAAGGCCTGTCACACTTCAGTTGTGGGTTCGATTTCTACAGCCTTGTCCGACGCGATGGGCTGTCACCCATCCTGCAGGTTTTCCTTTTTTTAAAACTACATTACTATAACATCCCATCAATAATATTGAAAAAAAGTTCTATCCTTAAACAATACTAACTTATGTCCAACATAATCCTTTCTAATCTTTAGGCTTATCTAAAATACTTCGGTCCAAGCTCATAGTATAAAGAAAACAATTACTAGAAAGGTTATCTACTAAGAATGTCAATACAAGCATTTATCCCACATATATCATAAGATATATCTTATTGGTTGCATTCCAAACACATGAATACCTTAGTCATATATTCTCTTGAAACATAAACTACCATAGAACCTTAGTGAAAACATGAATATTGTCAAAAGGCAACTCTTTACACATACCAAAATCCCAAATAAAACTATATAATCAAACCATAATATCACTTAGTCCTTATATCAGTCATGAGCTCATGAATACAATCAAACATCTCATTACCTTCTTATCCCTTCATTATGCACATATAATCTACTTTCCAAAAATATCTGAATAACCTTCCATGGTTACCGGTACCATTCAACATATACTTTCATATACTTTAGAAAAAACAATAGTGTAACAATCCTTAGATGATTCATTATTCCATAGTACCATACATTATTCTTTATAAACATACAATCATTCCAATAAATTCTTAAACCACTAGCTGAGCTTCATCATTTATTTCATCTCATATTTGATTTGTAGTCTCTTCATCATCATCCACATAAATACTACCCGTATGACCATGCTGATTCTCTTCATGAGATTTTCCCTTAGGGCATTGTTTTGCATAATGCCCATAAATTCCACATTTGAAACATCTAATCAATGTTGATGTCGTAGAAATACCATTATCCTTGTCCATGGTGTTAACTAAACCTTTTCCTTTGCACTTACTGGCTTTGTGTCTTTCTTTTCCACACCCAAAGCATCTTCCAGTTCCTTTAAAACAATCTCTCTGATACCTCTTCCCACATGATTTACATGAGGGAAATTGAACTTTATTTCCTCTATAATCATCATGAAACTCTATCTTTCTCTTATTATCTGAGTCAGGAAACTTACCAAAGTTTAGATTATTGATCATATTATGAGATTTCTGATTAGGCATAATAAAGATGTTTGGACTTCCAAATCCCGTTTCATTTGGTTTCTCATGAAGAATATCATTCCATTGTCCGTCATATCCTCCATTATCGTGAATCTTCCTATTTCCAGCCATTTTCTAAAACCCAAAAAAAATAGTGTGAGAGGCAAATATCATGATAGTGAAAACAACATAGTAAAGGGGGAGTACCCTAAATATATAACATCTTAGGTTAAATTCTATGATCATTACCATAGTTCTAGGACTATATCCTATACGTATACTTATCCTTAGGGATATCCCTAGACATACCTTAGAAATATCTCTAGGGATCTCACTAAGGTTTTTACATCCTAGTTTCCAAAGGTTGACTAAACCTTTCCTCTGATACTAACTGTAGAGGCTCGAAGCTTGACGTTCATGGAAATTACATTACTTTTTCAGAATATCTAATACATAACAAAACCAGACACACAAGGACCGTAATAGTTTAGTGTCTTTGGAAACTTGGAATATAAACTTCTAATCATGTTGAAAGATCTTCAACATCTCCCATAACGATCCTCCCTGTTTTGTTTCCTTACCTAAAACCTTTCTTTTAATCCTGGGGGAAAAGAAACATAAAAATGGTGAGCTCAAATGCTCAGTAAGGGTAAGCATGGAGAAAATAAAACAAACCATATACATTTGAACTTAAAAACATGAACATAACATTTAAACATCAAAATCTTGAGCAATGACATAAAACATGGAAGTACGTAAGGCATAAATCATAATGGATCATTAATCATGATAAAATTTCATAAGAATAAAGCATGTAATTGTGGCATCCATTAAGCACATGTAATGATTTTCATAGTAGCCAAGACATTACTTCCATGACCATCTTAGTGGACAAGGTCCCTTTTTGAATCGAGTTCACTCCTCATTTCAGTCGTGTAACACTGAACCGGATTAACTTACCGTTCCATCCATGTCTATCTCATGAGATATAAATCTTTACCCAATGAATTGGAGAGAGATATAGGTCCCACCCATATCATAATGAAATCATTCTTACTTGTGCCACAAAATAAACATACATCATTCATAATAACCCAATGAATGAAATGAGTTTCAAAAACATCATCCCATCATCACATAATACATATAAAATAAACGGATATCATTTCATAATAATAAAAGTGAAACCATGTAAATCATAGAGACATTATACTTGAAACATACACATATGAAATTATGTCATCTTAGATGGAAAAATGGTTTTGATAAAATACTTGAAATGAATTCTTGAGGAAAATATCCTTTCTTCTTCAAAATAAATTTCTTTTCACAAAACGTCATGAAATTTTAAAAGAAAGAGATTTTGTTGAAAATAGTCATGAAATATTTTGTATGAAGCTTCATAAAAATGAGGCTTTATAAAACTGTAAAAATCCTTTCATGCTGTATAAGTTAAAAAAAATTCTTCTCGTACTTTTGTGGGAAAAGTAAAAAAAGTACCTTTTAAAAGAAAGATTCCATTCATACAATGTAGTAAAAGTTAAAAATGGGTAAAAAGAACTTGAAACATACATGAAACCACTCTAATAAAACATGGACATGGATGATAGAAATAACCCCAGTAATTTCTTATGAATAAGCAATCTCGGATAAAAATGAGATTTGCAAAATTATCCCATACATTAGGTCTGATATGCTTCGTATGGATCCGAACCTCCTGTATAATGATTTAAATAATTTCATTGACTTATTACAGAATCATATTCACTGTTATGATTTTATATATGGTTCACTTATGACTTTATATTACCCATTATTTTGTAAATTAATGTTAAAGTAGGGTTTTGGGTAAAATCGTTTCATTTGTCGTTTGTGTTTTAACTTGTAATTATTCATATGATTACTTAGATCATGGTTACTTAAATCCAGAATGTAAAACATGATTTATATATAATATATATTTAGAATATACATATATATAATAGATCGATAAATGGAAAGAAATACACCATTCATGGAGACGGTAGGCCGTACGTATGCATGAAGGCTGTTTTCGTTTCCTTACTGAATTGAATGGAATTAAGTAGATGACATACATATATATATATACATAAATCCAGTATAATTATTATGTCATATATTTCATTATTAATTATTATATATACCTTATAATCATTCATGAATGGTTAATCATTGAGAATGAATCTCATCGCGTCGTGGAGACGGTAGTCCGTACGTACGCACGCGTGATGATATCATTCCCATGATCATGGAATTGTATTGAAGTGTATTTATAATATTTAAGAATCAATATCACTTTACAATAATAATATATAGTCATTATTTACACCATTATACACATCCAAGTAAGGTGGTGGTGGAAAATAGATTACACCACAGCGTGGAGACGGTATTCCGTACATACGCACGCGCGGTGATTTCGTTTTCCGTAGGACGGATAAATGGTGAAATAGGGTTGTTTAATATTTATAATAAAAAATCAGTATATGAGTGATACTAATTTTATTACTTCATAATTAAACAACTAAAGAAGAAGAAGTGGAAGAAGAAATAAAGTTGAAAGAATCGGTAACGAACATTACCCCTTTTTTGAAGCGCCTCTTTGAGACCTCCTCTTAGGGCACTAAAATTGGTATTTGAAGAAGACCCAGACCTCTAAGATGTTTATAGGGAAGTGTAGAATAGAATTTGGCAGGTGTTGGCCGAGCTTGAAGGCTCAATTTGGTGTTAGGAAGAGAGGGAGGAGGTGCCCTTTTAAAAGGGAGGGGAGGGGCACCTTTGGAAATCGTAAAAATATTAATTTATAATAAATCTAACCCCACTTAAAAACCTCAAAAAATAACTCATATTCTAATATTAGATGATATAGGGTTGTAAGATCATCAGCCAATAAAAGTTAGACATTTTAGGAAATTATTTTAAACATTATCAACTTGATTTATCCTTACTTAATCAATTTAATTTTATTTGTGGTAAAAACATTCTAAATTTTAAATTATAACAAATAATTACTTATTTGTTGTGAATTGTACATAATTGGATACTTTATAACATTTTAGACCATATAAATTTCAATTTATAATTTTTATATACTTTTGTGATTTTTAAACAATTTTATAATATGTTATTTTTATAAAATAACAATAGTGTCAATTTTGACACTATTCATTTATTTGAATTTCAATAAAATATATATAGACGATATGTTCTAACTAAATGCTTTAATAGAATAATAAAAGGTCATATGTATCTATAAAATTAGTGGATAACATTAAATAGTTCATATAATATTTATTTTATTATTTTTAAAACCATTTATTTGGTTTATCTCTTAATAAAATAATTACGAGAAATTGTTGTATAATTATTTAGTATACTTATTTGTCGCATAAAAATTAAAAATAAAATCCAATTATGAATATAAATCATTTATCTTTCACAATAATACTTTTACTCGAATATATCATCTTAAAATCACAATATTTAAATTTTTATATTTATTAAATTATGAAGGTGACAACTTTGGAATCATTTAAAAAAAATAATATAAGTGTCATAATCACTTTTATAAGTCTCCAGAAATATAATAAAACCATTTATTTGGTTTATCTCTTAATGGGTATTATTATTTCAATAAAAACTATATTACTGATTTTTCACTTAATAAAAAATTTCTGCATCATTAATGTATCACCATTAATGACAATTATTTAATCCCTAAAAATTATAAATAAATTATCATGAAGTAGATAATTTTATTATATTTCTGGAGACTATTAATTTTCTATGTTTTATTATGTTTATCACTAAATTAAAATTATTTTACTTATAAGATTTAAGAGAGTGACATGTTGTCACTTTCTTTGGTTTTAATAATAATTAAATTATTTTCATGGTCAAAAGTCCATAAAATTAATATAATCCGACCCTTAGGTTATACAAGTATACCTTTAGCCATCCAATTGAATTTTTTCATGTGTTAGGGTAATTTTATAAAATTATATTTACCCTTAATTACCCGAATTACCTTTAACTATGGTAAATAAAATTTACCATAGTTACTATTCATAATTCCCAAAAATAAAAAGTAGCCTATTAACATAATTTGGACCCACTGATTTAAAATATGGAATCCATTTTTTCAAATTCAACACATAGAATTTGTATAAATTAAATTAAAATTAATCCCGTTGTCGAATGAAAATGGGTTTTTGATTAAAACATTGCAAAAGATTGAATTGATTTAACCTATGAATTCAATGTAAAATCAATGCTAATGACATACTTTATATTAAATGGTAAAAATATATTCTATTTATACTTTAAAACCATTCAATATTATAATTTATCCACATAAGTTATTATGATGAAAAATGTTGTTTTTAAATAAAATATACCGTGTTTTTACTATTCATTAAAATATGAAAGTTATCAGAAAAATATAAAAACTTTATCCAATGTAACTTTTTAAATCCTGATTCCAAAGAAGAATTTTATTTTTTCAAATTAAACTTATAAAAATGTCAACAATTAGATTTAAAGTGGGTGCGCCATCAAAAGGGGACAAAACTGCATTTTTTGAAAAATACTTATTTTACCTGAAAAATTTATTTTGTTCTTATACCATGTTCTTGAAAATGTGTAAGATGAATAATAATGTAATAAAATTAAATATTTAGTTAATACTATTCATAATGTCTATTTCATAATAATATTATAATAATATACCGTTGTTTAGTAAAACCCGATATTGCGTACAACACACGCTATCGAGGAAGGTCGCGATTGCGTGTAATGAAAGTCAAGTTAGGGTTGCGTGTTGTGCAAGACTCCTTTTTTGTTTCATATAACAGAATCAAACCATATTTCATTTATACATTTAATATATATATATATATATACACTCAATGTTGCGTAGAATGACTATTATCAAACGAACTTGAAATTGCATGTAACATAATCTAAGAATAGTGTTGCGTATACTACAAGATAATATGGTGTTGTGTATAGCACAAGATAATCTTGTTGTAGCGTAAAACACATGACATCAAATAAATTAAAAAGAATAATTATCATAAAATATCAGGTTGTTACAGTCTCTACATCAAAATAAACAAAACAAATAAATTTATTAATTTATTTTATTTATTTACACCTATGATGTTTTTTTCACAAATTGCCCGAAATGACATTGAATGTGTTTGTCCTATGGTAAAAAACATATTTGGAACTAAAAGGTTCCCCTAGATTTATAATCCAAATCCTGACCCAGATGTTATTCCACTTTTTTAGGAAAACTATGAATAAGTGTTATTTAATATATTTAATACATTTTAAACATTTATTCCGACCACATCGGTTCTTGGAATCACAGGCCATCTCCTAGTCTTGTTTAAAAAATAATCTATATAATATCCAAAAATAATATGTAGAAAAATGGAGTCATTAAATTTATAATTAAATTTCACCCATATATTTAGTTAATAGAGGCTGTGGTAAAAAAAAGATGCCTCTTTGTGGTTTTTGTAATCCACACAATGCATGAATTACAGTTTCATTTTTCTTTATAGAAAAGGGGGAGGTGTTTAATTATAATTACATGAAAATAAACAAATTAGGTATAATAAATATATTAATATCACTACATAGATATAAGAAAATTAGATATTAATAATTATAATAAAAAAGGCAAAAAGTTAGGAAAAAGGAGTACTCACTTTCTTGTCTTTATATTTTCCTTGAAGGACTCCTTTAAAAGAGAGGGATTATGATAAATTATTGTTAACATAAGATAAAATAATTTTTAGTGGATTATATGAGAATTAAGTAGTGAATATTTTTATGAGAAAAAATGAATATTTAAGGTTGTCTTGAAGGGGTTATGATAATGATATTTTGGTAAATATTTCAACTAATATAAAGAGAGGACATTTTTTTCATGTCAAGTGGTTCAAAAAATAGATAATAATTGATTCATGGATGATATAAGGTTGAAAATACCTTAAAAATTTTGTTTCACATGTTTTTCAATTTTTCTAATCTTATTTACCCTTACAAATTTAACTTCTACTATTTTTTGTTTTATTGTTCTAACTTGTTTTTACTACAAAGTAAAAATTTAATGCCTAAATTTAATATTGAACATGTTAAGTAGTTTATATGTAATGATTATAAATATGAAATTATTATTCATAGAGAAAAAATTATATGTGTAAGAAAGATAAAATATACAACTAGCACGTGTAACATAATAACCCATTTTTTAGAAAAATATTTATTTTTATGAAAAAAAATTATGAATATGATAAAATTATCAGTATATATTTTTTTCATGATAAAATTGGGTTTTTATAGAAAATATAATTCAGTTTAACTTCATATAAATTAAAAAAACTAATATTACCAAAATAATATTTAATTAAAAGACATGATAATAAATATTTTCTTTTATGATAAAATATTACTTTTATTTGAAAAATGCTAAAAATAGGTTTTATAAATTCATTATAGTATTTATAAATTTATTGTTTTACTAATTAAATAAATTTTTGATCATGTGAATTTTTTATAAGTTTTTATGTTATATAAAAAACTACCTTTTTTACTATTCACTGTAAACAGAAATTATTTTAGAAAAATACCAAAAATTTATCTTAAGTAAATATTAACATGATGAATTCAAAAATGAAGTCAATTTTTTCAAATTTTAATTCATATTTTTGAAAATTATAATTTTAAATAAAAACATAAAAATATAATGAGAACTATTTTAACGGGAAAACAACATTTCAAAAAATTAACTATTCTTATTCTTATTTCCTATATATTATAGATAAAATTAGTGTTAATTAATTATCAAAATCAATAAAATATTTTATCAATAACATATTTTGAATCGTAAAATTAAACACATAAAATATAAATTTAGAAGGATCTCATTATACGTCATAAGTCATACATATTAGTTATTTATCTAGAAAAATGTTATTTATAAATTCATTAGCATGGATTATAAATTTTATTTTTATTTCAAGAATATATTTCACAATTATAATATAAATAAATATATATCTATATATATATTCCCCTCAAATCTATAGCTATACTTTAATGATTATATTTCGTTCTATGGTTAGTTTCGGTTCAGTGTTTCTTATGAAACAAGTTATAAAAACATTAGGTTTTAAAGAAAAATATATAATTTAAAATCTCAAGTTGTTACATTGTCCTCCTCTTAAATAAATTTCATCACCACAATTTTAATTTTTTCTCATTGATACCTATAGGTGAGGGTATTACTAATATATTTATAATTCAGTATATAACTTATAATATGACATCTAACATAATATCCTAGGTCAAATTAAGTTAGTTCTCTTTCATTGAACCACATTAATTTTTCATATAATAATATACTCATGCATATATATACTCTAATAACATATTCACCAAAAAATACCTTACCAAAAGCTATTTGAATTTCCAAGTCATTAAACCACACTGAAACCATTTATTCTTATATAAATCACACCTATCATCAATCCTTAAGAGACATAAATCACATGGCTACAATATCAAACTCTAGAAAATATATACAACAATCTGAAATAATGGGATGAAATTCACAATGAAAACTCATGAATCCATCACCAGTTCCAATGTTATAAATATTGTCTCACTAAAGTTTTCAAAACCAAAAAATTATTTATTATATAAATATCATACGTATATTAAACCTAAGATTTATCTATCCCTTATCCAAATATTCTTCAACAGTTATCCCCAAAAAATATAACCTTATCATAAAACAATTTTTTATGGTTATTTATTCAATTTAATATATATTTCTAAAACATTAAATAAAAACTACTAAAGAAAAATCATTAGATGTTTAAAATAATGTATATAACTTTAAGAATATTCTAGAATATCGTTGATAGATGACACTCCCTAATGAAGATATATAAAAGAATCAATTTTTCATTTTTATTGAGATATCATCCTCAAAACCTTAGGTAATACTAGGAAACTCATCTTTTACATCATAATAGGCATATCATAATATTTATAACCATTTAAGTATTCTCTATTATTTAGTTATAATACATAGTGGTTTCAAGATATATATCTTTCTCAGCTTCATCTTCATGATCCTCTTTCAAAAAAAACACTAAAACTAAAAATGTTATGATAATATCAAAAATAGGAATATTAAAACATCAATCCGAATATGTCTTCCACTATGAAACCATATTTATTGAAATATAATAATTTTAGTCAAACCTATGACTCACAGTTTTGAATGTTTTGTTATTCATGGTAATTTTATTATTAGATCTATAACCTAAATAGTTAGTATCATAATCAAATCATTCATAATTGTTTATTAAAAGAAAGTGATTAACCAAATAATATCCTTTGGGAGTTCCAATTTTTAGTTAGGACTCTTTCTCATACACTAGGTGATGGTTTAGTTAATAACTAATCCATCCTGTCCAATGTTATTACCCCTAGGTATGTTTGTGCAAGAGAAAATATCCACTTGTATTATCTAGAAAGGGATGTAAATTTTATATCAAACAATATTTACTTTACAAAAATTTCTGGATTTTATCCTATACATAGACTTATCAATTTTTTCTCTACATGGTTTTCCACTAAAGTTCTGTTATCCTAATCCCTAAAATATTCAATATTATCTAAACTAAACTTAAGGGTTATCTATAATTTAAAATTATCCTAAACAAAAATACTAACATCTAAAGATATTTAAACCCTAATATTATACCAAATATGATGCCCTAGACATGCACTCCCAAAATATGGATCAAATAAACATCATCTTTACATACCAATTTTGAAATATACTGAATCATCCTAATTTTAACCAAAATTAATTACAATATCATGAAAAAGTATTGAGTCACATATATTTTAAGGACCTTTTAAGTTTAATGTTTTAGAGAGTTAATAAAACAATTTAACTAATAATGACCATTTATTTGAGTCCAAACCCCATGAGAGGAAGTAGATGGAATATAAAATTTAATATTATGATATATAATTGAATCATTTTAAAAAATATTAATGGGGAAGAAGACATGCCATTCAAATAAAAACATGGTGTTTAATAAGATATGTTCTTCAAGGGGTGAAAATTTGAGTTAAGAAACCCTTATAATTTTTGTAATTTTTGATTCAAAACACCTTGAGAGAAATAAAATGGAATATAATATTTAGTATGACAAAATATTATAGAATAATGATAAAAAAATATGAATGGTCTAGTAGATATACTATTCAAAAGGAAACATGGTGTAAATTAAGAAATACGTCTCAAGGTGTGAAAATTTGAGATAACAAACTAATGCATGGTTTTCCTGTTTATTGAAAGAACTGTAAGATCCTATATAAATACATAAATATCATAATAACCTATTTTTTAACCTTATTCATTTATATAGATTTTATAATAAATATTTTTAATTATTATCCAAATGTATTTTAGTTAGTTATTATCTATTTTTAATTTTGGGTGTGGGTAATCTTGATCACCTTAAAATAGTTTTGTAATAAAGGTTTTTGTTCCTAATTATACCCCCAAAGTTTATCATTTACAGATAATAATAGATACAATAATGTATTATTTATAATTATTTATAATTTTATAATTTAATTCTCTGACAGTTTTATTTTTGATCAATAAACATGAATTGAACAACAAAATTGTTTCAATGATTTTTAATGGGAATACATTAGTATCTTAATTGATGAGATTAATATTAATGTTACCATTTTAGAATAAAAATTAAACTATTATTTACTTATTTACATCATATATTGTCAATAATAACTTTCTTATAGTTATCTATGACATTTTTCTATAGCATTGTTCAAGTAGGTGGTTAAACTAACCCAAACATGAACAGACCATACACATAGAAAAGATTTTTTATTTTGTTAAGAGAAAGGGTCCAGAAGATCCTTCAGAGGGGAAATTAGGTGGGGTATAATGTAGTGAAGTCCAAGTGAATCATCCCAAAAAAATTTGGACCCCTATGACGAAAAGTACCAAAGACTAGAAAAACTAAGAGACGATCTTCTATAGATGCTTTAGAAGAAAGGAAATCAGACACCATATTACCCCCACACTAGGTATGAGGGATTTGTGTGTGAATATCTAACATCATATTGCACCTTCTGATAGAATATTCAATACTCAAAGTAAAATGAATTTTTCTAGACACATCCTTTAAAATTATAAGCAATTCAAACTTGACCTCCCGGATAGGAATTTTCTTCTCGTGATGTAGAAGAAAACCTATAAGCATGGAATGGGATTCCACTTTAAGGGAATCCCCATTACTAATGAAAGATAATAAATCATCCAAAATTGACCTATCTATATATTTTATTACTCCATCTCTATGTATTTACCCCATTTAGCATAAACTGTCAGTATTAATCTTGAACACCAAGCATGGAGGCTTCCACATAACCCAATGACCCTGAGAAAAACTGTTACTATTGGATAAGAGAACTGATGTCCAAAGACCCAAGAGAAAAGGACCATTTTCTGAGACCTTCCATAGCCTACTGAATACTATAACTAATGATATTTTTTTTATAGAGGATTCATGTGATAGACACAAGAATGAACTAATGTTAAACCGAGTTTCTGGATGACCAATGGAACCAACACCTTGCAGTAAAAATAATCTCCCACGCCTTCCATTTAGAACCTGATCTGTTCGATACCTAGATAAATCTATGAAGAAAATCCTCAGATGAATTGATTCCAAAAGGACTCCCATTTAATTTTCCAAGTTTCTGCCAAACATCATTCACCCACTCGTAGTAAAAAAAAGTGAGTCATAGACTCATATTTCATCTTCCTAAGACAACAACATTTAGATTCCAGACTAATTCCTCACCATTGTATGTTCTACTATGTTGGAAAAGAATTGTTCTAAACCACTATGTTTTCACAGGATGAACCACATTTATATTTAATATTAATTACTTTCTCAACATTCAATATAATCATACTCTTTAGGATCCTTGGGGAGATTTTCTATGGTGTAGGGAGATGATTTTGAATAATTATTGGATAATTATGATTACGAAGGTCATTTATTTTTGGAGAAATATAATTATTAAAGAATCATAATGATATTATTTATAAAATTTAAAGGTTGTTGATCATAGTTTTTCACTATTTAAAAAATAATAAAGAAAATATATAAAAAATGAGATACGTTACTTTGTAGAGATGGTAGTCTACACAACACACAGTTAATGTTTATATTTCATGAAGAAAGAGAGTGAAAGAAGGTGGATTATAATTTTTCTCTTAATAATTATAGTTCTATTTTATATGAATCATTTATTTAAAATTTTATCCATCATAATCTATGAAGAGTGGCAGTGATAAAAAATTGGATACATCGCTTTGTGTCGGTGGTTGTCCGCATAACACACAAATTAAAGTTTCGTTTTAATTAATAGAGAAGGCTAAATCTGGTTAATAATAATCAATTTAGAATAATGAAACTTAGTGTAAAAATAGTACTTATTTAACTATATAGTATTACTAAAATTATAATTGAAAAATATTGATTGAATGAAAATAATATAGGAAACATATGTACCTATGATAATATATTTGTATTTTCCATGGAGAGATCATTGTAAATAGAGTAATTTAGATAATAAATTTTGAATATAAGAAAAATTATCAGAAAAATAATTCTATGAGAATTAAATAGTTTATATGTTAATTTGTGAACATAATTTTTAGGGTGGCCTGGAAGGGGTGGTGAAAGACCCCTTTTAAAAGTGGTGAGAATGACATTTGTTTATGTATTTAAACATAATATAAAGAGAGATTCAATTTAAGATGTAATGTGTCTAAAAAATTTAAACGATTTAGTAGGGGATGGGATGATTTTTATAATAAATCAACCACTAATTTCAACACATTTTTATACATGTTTTTTATGATTTTTACTATAAGAATTTTCACTTATACCATTTATGGTTTTACAATGGTAACAAGCAATTTCCTATGTAATTTACATCTAATGCCTAAAAATAAAATAGAATCTATTAGATAATTTGCAATTATTTATTCTAAATATGATATATACCTTATTAGATAAAATTGTTATGTGGAAGTAAATCTGATTTTCATATTATCCCATATAACGCATAAAGACCCATTTTTAGAAAAAGTGTATTTTTAAGATTAAAATTTATGTCTTGGATAAAAAATTCATTGTATTTGGTATTCAGGTTAAAATTTATTTTATTATAAAATAAATAAAATTCATGTGGTATTTATACCAATGCAAATCCAAATTTTACCGAAATAAAATTTAATTAAACTAAAAGACCAAAAATAGTATCATTTGTTGGAAAATGTTACAGACGTTTCTAAAATGATGTACATAGATTTTAAAAATTTATAATAATATTCCTAAATTTATATTTTTACACGTTATATATGTTTTTTTTCTAAATGTTTTATAGGTTTTTAATTTATAGATAATTCTTTATATAGTTGTAAATGATTCTATTTTCATAAAAATTGTATTTTTAATTATTCAACGAAAAATAAATTATTTAAAAAAATCTAAAAAATCATCTTAAGATAATATTTAAATTATAAATTCATAAATTAAGTGAATTTCATTAAATTATAATTAATAAAAATTATTGTTTATCCATTAAATAAAAACATTAAAATTTACTGAGAATGGTTTTCATAGGAAAATAACATTAAAAAATATTAACTATTCTTATCCTCATTTCTAGTCAATTACTAAAAAAATTATTTCTAATATATTATTCATATAGAAAATATATATTATACATAATATATTAATATCTCAAAATAAAATTCAAAAAATTTATGTTTAGAAGGGTTATATTTTAAAGCATAAATCTGTCTTATTAGTTATTTAGCTACACTAATTTAATTTATCATTTCCTTAGCATAGTTGATGACCTTTATTTTTAAGAAATATATTTTTTCTAATAAATCAGTTACATATATTATTACCTATATACTATATGGATGCAATTTAATGTTTATAAATTGTTTCATGGTTCATTGTGGTTTAGTTTTATGAGTGAAGTAAGATATTGAACACATATGGTTTTAAATGAAAATATATAATTTAAATTATTAATGTTTCAAAACATTAATATAACATTGAAATTATATCATCATGTGATAATATTAGTATTAATATTCTAGTAGTCAAACGTTAGTTTGTTTTAGGGCCAAAAATCCAATAGGAACCACTAATACAATCATACCATTTGAACTTGTAGTAGAACAAAATACATACACTTTCATTTTCAATGGTGGTATCACCAATAAAAGAAAATTATTTTATATGACTAATAACAAACCAATTATGATGATAAATCATAATGGAAAAAATATAAAATACTACTCAATATAATAGAATAAGATTTAAATAATGAATCCTTAAAGAATATTAAAACACAATCACACAAATAAACAAAATGTAGTGGTGCAACAATAATGTATCCATTTTTGCAATCATTTTAATAGAATTTATAGTTAAATAACCTTTAATTCCATTATATAAACATTCAAAATGATTTTTAGTCCAATATTTAATCTCTAAAAGAATAGGGTTTCCATATTGGGATCAACGGTTATGTTGTACAGTTTCAATAATTTAATTACCCATTGGTCCGCTGAGTTAAGATATCCTCTTGCATCCTAAAATAATAATGCATTGAGGTATAAATTATATATTATGAAAAAACATACTAAAACATTATACAAGTTCACAATAAGTTATAATACCTTTTACTACATTTATGTATTATCACTATTAGTGTTCGATCTCAAAAAGGGAATTCTGCATGTGAAGTTATCCTATGGTAGTTTTAGATAGGGAATTGGAATTAAAATGTAGATCATGTTTTTAAACACTGTAAAATGTCCCATTGACTTCAAATTCATTAATATATTTACTATATTGAACTTTTATGATAATGTTCTATCATGAAACATCTTATCACAGTCTTATTTCTCAGTTATATCATACATCAAATTATTAAAACCATGTTTGTGTGTTATATTTATAATATGGACCTCAATACTCTATTATCCCTTCAACACTATCTTAGATTAATTGAAATTATGATAACATTGAATTAATTATATTAATGATTTTTAGGGATAAAACATGGTACAATGTTGGATTTAAACATAGACACATTTTGTGACTATTAATCCTATTGAAAGTCATTTAGATTTTTCAGATCATTGTAGAGTTGTGATATTTATTTTGACTTACAATAAAAATAAATATTTAAACAGAAATGAATGTATGTTAGTGATAAATTTATTTTCACTTGAAAATTTTTAATGTAAAATTAAAATAATGAAATACTAAGAATGGGAGATCATAAGTCCAAATACATTCTATTTTATCACTATCTTAGTAACCAATACACATTTTTTTAGATTTTAGGATGTATGAAGTTCCAAAACACATGGTGTTTGGTTGTGCAATGAATTAGAAAGTAAAATTTCATAATAACTATGAACATAAATAATAAAAACTCTTAGAATGTATTAATAATAATTAATTATAAACCTATCCCAATAATGATATTATAGGATCATAGACCCAATAATCAATCACTTTTTAGATAATGTAAACACAATTAAAACCAAATATAACAAAACATTCTAAAAACTAAAAATATATCAAAATAAATTTAATTGATTATAATGATAATAGATTAATAGATATCAGGAAAACAATACATGAAACACTTCCTATATATAGAATCAATTCCAATCATAGAGTTTCTCCTCATTCAGAGTTATCAAAAAATAAACAAGGAATGAAACACTTAAATACATAAAATTAATTCCTATCTTATTGAAATTATGAAAGTACCATGAAAAATAAATTTGAATAAAGAAATAATAAAATATTAAAAATTAATTCACAATTCATACTGATATGTATTTTCCATAAGATCATTTTTACTCATTTTATTATTTATCCTTACTATTTAATTCTATAAAACTTTTAACAATAGATGATTCTATTTAATCATCCACTGATTTCTCTTCAAATAATTTCTCTTTAGATTTAAAATATAGAGCTTAATCTTGAAAAATAGTGAAAAATGTAAAGACAAACTAAACTACTACATCTATATATTTTGTAAACTCCCAACAATTAGTATTTTTAACACCTTATAATGTTATTTGAATACTTTTTACAAGTGAAATATGATCCTATACAATATATATAAAAATAAATAACTTTATAATATATTGAAAAGTGGTTACAATTATATTAACCACCAACATTGCATCTTGTAATGGTAAAGGGGACACCTGCACACGTCAAGCTAGTAATTTTGAGTAACAAATATTTCAACCTCATCATTATCAATAGTTAAGGAAACTCTTAATTTCTTATTTCTAATATAAAAGTCATCATTTTCTTCAATAATTTATTACAATAACATTTATAAAATTGATATCCTTCCCCAGCATCCTTATTTTTTCTCACCTTGGACACTTTTTACTATTTTCTGTTATATCTTAAACAATTTCACAACTAACCTTCACATTAGTAGTGATCTAAATTTCTTCTGAAGTATTGGGTTTATATTTTTTAGTAGTATTCTATATTTTAAAATAGCTTCAAATATAGGACGATTTAGTATATTTATTATATTTCAAAACCTTCTTCTGGGGTTCATCATTTAGATATATATTAGTTATATCAATAGTCTATATGTTTAGAAAATGTAGGACCAAAATTTCCCTATTTTTTAAAGGAGGGATCAAATCCCCTATTAGACCTACTGCATATTGGGAATTAATAAAAACATTAATCTTATAAGGCCATAACCTTAATCATTACATAATCTCGAGTTAAATCAATAATTAACAGTGATGATCTTTGCAGGTTTAGAGTTTTAGAGAATTAATCCATAACTATTACAAAACAACTTGAATATTACATGTAGACACTTCTACTCGGTATCCATTTTTCTTAAAATAAAAACTCTTAAAATAAAAGAAACATGTTTAGTTCCTTGTTATAAACAGCATGACCTTTCCATGATCTCATCCTTGACCTTATTCCACTATAAGTCCTATAAAAAATATTTCAAAAACAGGGGATGAGCGTAAAAAGATATGTAATGGTTATAAAATATAGAAATAAAACATTTGTCCATCAATACATATAAAACATATGCTCTTTAACATAACTCAAGAAATCATAAATTTTATGAATAACACATAAAAATCATAAATCAAAAATTTAACTTGTGGCACCCATAACATACTTACATTTTAGATTTCACAACTACGTAGGGAGTTACATTTGGAATACCCATCACTGTATATTCCCTAAATATCTTAGGAGAAGCATTAATTTTTACCTCCATCATGTTACCCAATTAATTGGAGGGATATCTAGGGATCAATCACTCAAATTTTATAATGGATCAACCTGTATATGTATACAATTCCCAAGAACCATAAAATAATAATAACACATAAAACAAGCATAAAGGAAAGATAACATTTCCAAATTGCAATCACAATATATCATTTCAAGATATTGACATAATCAATGATTTCTCAAAACCATTTTCAATACCCAAAGTAAAGAAAAAGGGTATATGGTATTTATTTTACTTTTAGAAAACACTACAACTTGTAGAGGATGGAAAATATAAAATAATGCCTGTCGTGGTGGAAAGATCGTTGTCACCGCATACGTTAAAAAAACATTCTCTTTGTCAATTAGTAAAAAGATACATATAAAAAATATTCAATTTGAATTAAATTATAATTCAAATGGGTTTATACACCATATAAAATCAAGTCCTTTATAAATCCAAATATGCCTCAATGAAAGGGATTGAGACGAAGTCCCTTACAAAGATCATTTTGTAAATAAAATAGATCAATTATGTGTATTCACTATAAGTACACATAAATAAAGTATAAATAAAAAATAAGATATAAAAATTAATTTCTCATATAATCATATTACAACATATACAATAAGTATAAGATCAACCCAAATATTGGAAATTTGGTAAAGAAATTTAATTACGAAAATTCGACAGCCTAACGACGTCACATAGAAATTCAGATAATGAGTTGATGAGAGAGAAAAGGTTCTCTAATCATCTGAAAATAAAATTTATAGAAATAATGACATAGAAGAACAGAATCCAACATAATAAAATGGAAATTAAAAGAAATAAAATAAAATAAGTCTTTGACTAAAAGAGAGGGTGAACGATTCCCTCACGTCCTATCCGAATTCTCTCGTATGTTCATTGTTCTCCCTGAATAATAAACTTAAGGTATTTTATACTTTATTCAATAAAATTTAAATTTTATTTTCCCTTTTGTGTCAATTATTACATAGCTACAACAATTGGTTAATTATTTTATTTCATATTAGACATTTTGTCTATGTTCAAAAATTAAGTCAAAAATGAACTTGTTATAATTACAAATTGTATGTGTGGTCAAAAGTCAATTTTCTCCATATTAGTATTCATGATTTAAATATCATATATGTCTAGTATATGTGTATTTATATACAGTATATATGTATTTATAATAGTCCATAACATTTGTATATAAGAAAATGAAATGCACCGTTCATAGAGACGGTAAGCCGTACGTAGGCATGAATGCCACTTTCATTTCTTTTTTTTATTTTTTAAAAGAATGAAAAATAAATGATAAATAGTAATATTATAATTACAGTACAATATATATGTTTTATACGTTACATAAGTTCATTTATTCCATCCTTTATGCGTTCCATGTATAGCGTGAACGAGTCATATCACTTTGAGGGGGCGGTAGTCCGCACTTCCTTAAATGAGATTATTGTATTTATACAACATTAAAATCATAATGGTATGTTGTAAAAGATAATTACAGAATCATAGAGGTAAAATAAAAATAATATTTATCATATATAATTATAGTACCATTATAAGGGCTGTCGTGAGAGGTGGTAGAAGAATGTTGAACAATCATCGTTTTGTGAGGCCGTAGTTAGCTGTCCACAGAAACGGTTTGTTATATACCCATTATATGAATGTGTGTGTAAGTGTAGTTAGAATAATTCTCATAAAAACAACCATGTATATTGAGGATACTGGTTTTTTTATGTAATCAAATAAAAATTATAGAGTAGGGGGTGAATAAGTAGAATAATGGAATTTAATTTTAGGGAAGATGTTACCTCTTAAAACATGTAACTCTCTTTGATTTGAGCCAAACGTATTTATTGAATTTCCTTATGACTATGGTAAATCTTATAAAAGGATGAAGGGGATTTTTGGATCTTATTTTAGTAGAGTTTGGATGATCCATGGGTCCTGAGAGGTGTGTGTAATGGGTTATAGGTGGTGGCCTTTTATAAGAGGGAGGAAAGAATCTTTAGGAATGTTTGAAAGCAATATTTTATTATAAAATGATTTTATGTTTAAAGAGGTAAAAAACTCATTATATTATAGGTTAAGATGAATATAAGTCTAAATAAAATCATCCAATAAGAATTGGATAGGTTTTGGATATTTTTTAATCCTTCTATTTTTTATTTAACCCTTTTTTACTCTTACTGTTTTATCAAGCATTTAACACTTTGATAATCCAAATAGTAACCAAAACATGAAAAATATTCAAATAAAGATTCAATAATAACATTTTAGACTTATTATGAATATTTATCCATATATAAGTTTTTTTTTCTAATTTTATAGTCTTTAATAAAATATTTTATATTTTAAAATATGAATTATGTCAATTTTGACAGTATTCTAATCATGAATTTGTTAAAAAAAACAAAAAAACTTGATTGATTCGAAAAATATTTATTAATAAAAAGATAAAATGTAATTATCTTCCAAAAAATTAGTGTTTGATATCAACATAACTAAATTACATTTATTTTAACATTTCTAATATCATTTATTTGAATCCTTTATTAATGAATCAATCACTACATCGCCATTATGTCATAATTAAATATATTTATTTAATGTATATAAATTGTAAATAAAATATCATGATTTATTAAATTTTTTTATATTTATAATGACTATTTATAGTGGAAAATATCACTTATATAACTCCATATAAAAAATTGTTTTTCTAAAAGATATATGTTTTTGTTACATTTTTCTAAACTTTAAATTAATTTTTATAAAATGTCATTTTCACTTATAAGTTGATCCATGGGGTCACAAAATCAACCCAAGGATTCCCATGGAAGGAAATGTATTATAAAATAGGGTTAGGATACGTGTTAGGATAATGTAATATTATTATAATATTATTTGTTTACCCTTATTTACCAGATTTATCCTCTATCCATGGTAAATAAAATATTTACTGAAGTTACTATTCATAGTGCCTTAAAATAAAATATACTTATTTACAAAATTTGGACCTCCTGATTTCAAATATGGGACCCAATTTTCCAAATTCAAAACATATAAGCTACAGAAATTAATTTAAAATTAATTCCCGTTGTTAAAATCAAAAAACATGTTTTTAAGAAGTAAAAACTAATAAAATATTAACATGTATTTATGTCCAATTCGAATTTCAAAATTAATTTAAAAGACTAAAATTTGATTAAATGATAAAAATATAATCTAATTACAATTTAAAACCAATTAAAAGGATAGTATAATCAAATAAATAAATTATATAAAAAGGCAGTTTTGAATTAAAATGCTTTATTTTTCACTATTCATAAAAAATGAACTTTTTGAGAAAAATACCAAAAAATTTACCCAAATTAAATTTTTATGTATCGATTCTAAAGAAGAAAATTATTTTGTAAAATGAAACATATAAAAGTGTCAAAAACTATATTTAAAAAGTCTTCTACATCAAAAGGTGGTAAATTGACCTTTTAAAGAATATTAGAGTATTTGTTGCTTAAAATCAGATTCATTTTTGTTTTAAGCCTCTAACATTTATTGTATAAAAGTAGAAAAATTTAACAAACTTTTGTAATCATACTGTAGTTAGTTCTATTCATTCCTGCCAATACAATGTCTAGGTGTTAACTACCATTTAAAATAATAATAATAATATATTATTTTTCTGTATAACTCAATGTTTTGTGCAACATAAGATTTCATAGAATCATGTTGTTACCTTTTGAGTATGCTATCAGACATAGCATCCTCTTAAACGTAAAATTAATATTTTATTCAAAAATATTAATAAATATGAAAATGTAATATTCATTATTTACCGAAGATTTTACATCCTTCCCCTCTTTTGGTAATTGTGTCCCCACCATTTTAAAATAGGGCTAAAAAACTTCATTAAAAGTCCGAAATCAGAAAGAGAGTCAATAAAATAAACACTTTAAAAGAACAAAATAGAAGTACAATTTTTACCCCAGATAACCCATTCTAGGATTCCATGTTGGAAAACATGGATATAGAAGAGAAACTAAGTGTCAAGTTATGATGGAGAGTGATAGAAAACGTGATCAGGATAAAATTAATAATAAGAAAACCAAAAAATTGTGACGGGTTAAATGATCATTGGGTTTTGAGTAAGAAATGTAAATGGACAACGTTTATGTTTTATGTTCCATTTCATAATGTTAGAGAATTTATTTATGATATTGACTAAGTGTATAAGGAAATATACTTACTTTTCAAGTAGAGATTTTTTTGTTAATACGTTTACACCAAAAACTCATCTTTTCGCTAAACAATGAGTATTCAAGATGACTTGGTCAAACCTGAAGCACTAGAATCAACTTATAGGGAATAACATGATCCACAAAAGTTAAACCATATATTTCAAATATATTTAAATATTATCCAAAACCAAAATTGTTAGTACAAGATCAGATAATCCCCAAAAAGGATAATATTTTACAAAAAAATACTACTTTTAATCTCCAAAATTGAAAAAACAATACCCAAAGGTCAAGAAAGACCATTCATTAAACCATTTTCCTTGAAATCCTTTAATATAATCCAAACTAATATTGAAACCCAAAACTCATAAGAATTTAATCACAAAGTATTCCATAGTAAATCATAAAATTTACCTCAAAATAACAACGAATACTCTTAAAGTCTCTAATATAAGTGTGATTTACCAAACCAAATTAATCATTTCCATATATAACCAAAATCACCATATGTCCACAATAAAAACATAGATTCTTCAAAAATAAAATTTCAAACATTACCCCAAAAATTAAATCCCATTGTATTCTATTTTCCTTAGGCATATAGTGTTTCCCCAAAAGAGAGAACATCTCCCTAAATAGCCATTTTGACTTAATCACCAAACCATTTTACAACACTAAGGGTGGAAATTTGATAAAACATAAGATCCCAAAATAAACTTATTATTGATCCATAAAATCATTTAACTGAAAATAATAAGTCATACAAAACATGGACTTCATGTAGGCCAATGGTAGGCGATAAATCCCAATCGCACTTTGGTTGTGGGTTCGATTTCCACAGCTTTGTTCAATGAAACGGGTTGTCACACGGTCTGTGTGTTGCCTTTTTCAAAAACTATATAATTTTATAACCTTCCCAAAAATGATATAAACTCCTCAAAAATAACCATAACATATTTTAACCACAAAATTTATATCATACCTCTCATTTTAATCCTAAAAAGTAATAACCTATAATTGCCTCAAATTCAAGGTCCATATAAACCCAAATGGTTCTTTATAACTATATCTATAAAATAACAAGATAATTCTTCCTTGAATAAAATTTTCACATATCAAACATCATGTTTAAACATACTAGAAAAATTATTCCAAAGTAATCCAATCATTAATACATTTAAACATATCATCATCCATAAATCCAAAATAACTCTTCAATTCTTAAAATGTAGACATCTTAATCATCAAACATTATTCCCAATCCTTTATCCATGTTTTTACATATTATTCTTTTATTCTTCTTTCCTACAAAAAAATCATGCATAATGTCCTAAGATTTCAGTAATGTCAAAACATGAGTTAATATAAAATCAATAGCTTTGATAGGTCATTTTCAGTTTCCTCATCTTCAATTGGAATGGAATTAGGAATTAGTAGACATATATTTGTACGATCCTACTGGTCCCATTCTCAATCCTTCTTCGTAGGACATCAATTTGTATAATTCCCATGCACACCACATTTAAAACGTGCAATTGATCATTTATAATGAACTTCTATCCCTTTCCTGGAGTAAACTATACGCTTCCTTTTTCCATGGCATGTTCAAGATTTATGACCTTCATTACTACATATATAACATCTTTCCATCCCTTTGAATCCTTTTCCTCGGTGTTTCTTTCAACATCCTTGAAACATAGGGTTTTGAATATAATTACCTATATGGTTATTAACTGAACTACCATTAGAATTCGTTTCTCGCATATACGATGCCTTATAAAAATAACCAAGGTTCTGGTGGTCAATCAAGACTTCAGATAGTTGGTTGAGAATAACCACATGATTTTTCATTGCAGATCCCATTTCATTTGGTAGATTATTTAGAAAACTGTCACAATTTTCTTTACGTCCATTGTCACTTTTGTGCCTGCTAGATCCATAAATATAATAAAACCATAAAGTTAAGTGTGATTATATCAGTAAAATCATCATATAATATCTTATGAGGAGGATAAACACTAATATATACTTATTAATGTTATCTTAAACCCATTCCATTTATCTAAAATAACTATGAATCTTTCTAATATTCTAACCATTATGGATATATCACTAATGCGTAAACAACACACTAACCTATAAAGTTATCTAAACCGACCTATGATACCAACTATAATGCCTTATCCATAATTATCACATAATCTTGAGTTAAATAAAGAAGTTACATTGATTATCTTTTTAGGTATAATGTTTTAGAGAATTATTCCATAACTATTACAAAACAACTTGATATTATATGTAGACAATTCTAATTAGTATCAATTTTTCCATTAAATAATAAATCTAAAAAGAAAAGAAATATGTTTAGTTCTATGTTTTAAACATCATGAATTTTCCTTGCACCCATCCTTGACCCTATTCCACCTTAAATCCTGTGAAAAACATTTCAAAAACATTGTAAGAGCATAAAAAGCTCAAAAAGGGTTATAAAATAAAGAAAGAAAAAACTAGTCCATAAATACCTACAAAAAATTTCTTTCAAATACCTCATGAAATCATAAGATTTATGAATAACACATATAAATCATAAATCATAAAGGTATTTTTGGAATCCATAACACACTTACATTGTAGCTTTCACAGCTATGTAGGGAGTTATGTTTGGAATACCCATCACAGTATATTCCCCAAATCTCTTAGGAGAAACATTAACATTTAAATCTGTCACATTACCCAATGCATTGGAGAGCTATCTTGGGCTCACCCTCCCTAGGTTTATCATGGAACAACCTGTATACGTAAATAATTCTCATGAACCATAACATAATCATAACATATAAAACAAGCATAAATGAAAGATAACCTTTCCCCATTGCAATCACCATATATCATTTAAAGATATTGACATAATAAATGATTTATCGAAACCATTTTCAATACCAAAATACATAAAAAGGTTATATGGTACTTAGTTTACTTTTAAAAACACTATGGATTGTAGAGGAATCCAAATATCAAATAATTCTTGCGGTGTCAGAAATGTCGTTGTCACTGCATACGTTAAAAAGAAACATTCCCTTTGTAATTTATTAAAATGATATGTAGAAAAAAGATTCACTTTGAATGAAATTAAAAGTCAAATGGGTTTATATACCATATAAATTCAATTCATGTATAAATAAAAATACACCTCAATAAAATGATATTGAGACAAATTCCCTTACAAAAATCATTTTATAAATAAAATAGATCAATTATCTGTATTCACTATAAGTAAATATAAATAATGTATAAATACAATATAAGATATAAAAACTAATTTCTCATATAATCATATAACGAAATAAAAAAGAAGTATAAGATCAACTAAAATAATGGAATGTTGGTTAAGAAGTTTCCTTACGAAAATTCGTTAGCCTAACGGCCTCACTTAATAATTCAGAAAATGAGTTGATGAGAGATAAAAGGGTATCTTGTCACTTGGAAATACAATTTACAGCAATAATAATATAGAATAACATATTAAAACCTAATAAAATTTAAATTAAAATATATAACATAAAAGACGTCTTTCACTAAAAGAGGAGGGTGAAAGGTTCCCTTACCTCGAGTCTGACCTATCTCGTATGTTCATTATTCTTCCTGAATAATAAACGTAATTTAATTTCTAATTTATTATGAAAATTATTAAAATTTATTATTCCTTTTATATTACTTATTAACTTTATATAATAATTAGTTAATCATTTTAGTTCATATCATACATTTTGTTGATGTTTGGAACTTGAGTCAAACAATGAACTAGTTATAATTACAAATTATCCATGTGGTCAAAATTCCATTATCTACATATTTTTATTCATGATTTAAATATCATATGTATACAGTATATTTGTATTTATATCCAATATAAAGTTATTTATAATCGTCCATAACATTTTTATATAAGAAAATGAAATACCCCGTTCATGGAGATGGTAAGCCATACATATGCAAGAACGCTACTTTCATTTCCTTTTTTCCATTTTAAATGAATGAAATCTAAATGATAAATACGTATATTATAATTTCAATATAATATCAATTTTATATATGTTACAAAATTTCATTAATTCAATACTTTATACGTTCCATGTATAGCGTGAATGAGTCATATCACTTTGAGGAGGCGGTAGCCCACACTTCCTCAAATAAAATTATCATATTTGTACAACATGAAAAGAATAAAGTTATGTTATAAATGATAATTAAAGGAAAATAAAGATAAAATAAATATCATAAATATCATATATAATTATAGTACCATCATGAGGGCCACCATGTGATGTGGTAGGAGAATATTGAACAATCATCGTTTAATGAGTAGTAGTTCGTCGTCCACAGAAACAGTATGTTCTATACCCATTAGATGGAGGTGTGTGTAATTTTAGTTAGAATCCTTCTCATAACAAAAACCCAGTATATTTAGTATACTATTTTTTTTATTTAATCAAAGAAAAAGAATATAATAGGGAGTGAAGAAGTAGAATAATGGAAAGGAATTCTATAGAAGTCGACACCTCTTAAAACGTGTAACTCTATTTGATTTGAGAAAAAAAGGCATCATTGAATTTCCTTCTACCTAGGGGAAAGCTTTTAGTAGGAATAAGTGTATGTTGGGAGATTATTGGAGTTGAGTTTGGATGATCCAATTTTCTTGAGGGATGTGTGTAATGGGATAAAGGTGGTGGCCTTTCATAAGAGTGAGGATGGGCTCTTTAGGAAAGTTTGAAAGTATTATTTTATTATAAAATTATTATCGGTTTAAAAAAATCCAAAACTCATGAAATTAGAATATAATATGAATTTAATTCTAAATAAAACAATCCAATATGAATTTTATAGGTTTTGGATATTTCTTAATCCTTATCATTTTTATTTAACCCTTTTTTTACTCTTACCATTTTATCAAGAATTTAACATTTTGAGAATCAAAATAGTTAAGTAAACATGAAACATATTTAAATAAAAATTCAATTATAAAATTTTATAGTTATGATAACTATTTGGCCGAATATTAGTTTTTTTTTTAATTTTATAATATTTTATAAAATAGTTTATATTTTAAAATATGAATTATGTCAATTTTGACACTATTTTTAACATGACATTTAAAAAAATACAAAACAACTTCATTGATTCAAAGAAACTCCATTAATACAAAGATAACGTGTCACTATCAACCATAAAATTCATAGATGATATCAAAATAACCATATTACATTTATTGTAACATTTATAATATCATTTATTTGAATCCATTATTAATAAAACAATCACTACATCACCATTGTCTCATAATTAAATTTGTTTATTTAATGTATAAAATTTATAAATGAAATACCAATATTTATGAAATCTTATTATATTTATAATTATTATTTATAGTAAAAAATATCACTTATATAACCCCATATAAAAATCATTTTACTAAAAGATATATGTTTATGTTACAATTTCCTTAACTTTAAAATAATTTTTATAAAATGTAATTTTTAGTTACAAGTTGCTCCATGAGGACCCACAATAGTCCCAAGGATTCCCATGGTCGGATATGTATCAGAAAATAGGGTTAAGAAATGTTTTAGGGTAATTTAATATTATTATAATATTATTTTTCCCCGTATGTACTATATTTACCCTTTAACCGTGGTAAATAAAATATTTACTGAAGTTAATATTCCTAATGTCTAAAAATTAAAATTACTTATTTAAAAAATTTGGACCTCCTGATTCTAAATATGGAATAAATTTTTCTAAATTCAGAACACTTATGTTTTAGAAATTAATTTAAAATTAATTCCTGTTGTCAAAACCATAAAGCGTGTTTTTAAGAAGTAAAAACTACTAAAAGATTGACATGAGTTTATATCCATTTTCAAAGTGAAATTACTTTTAATGACCAAAATTGGATTATATGGTAAAAATATAATCTAATTAAACTTTAAAACCAATTAAAAATATAGTCTAATAATATAAATAAATTATGTTAAAAGGTAATTTTGAATTAAAATGCAGTATCTTTCACTATTCATCAAAAAATGACCTTTTTCAGAAAAATAACAAACATTTACCCAAAGTAAAATTTGATATCCTGCTTCTAAAAATGAAGTTTATTTTGTCAATTGAAACATATAAAAGTGAAAAAAACTATATTTAAAAAGGGTTCTCTATCAAAAGGCGGTAAATCAACCTTTTAAAGAATATTAGAGTATTTCATACTTTAAATCAGATTCATTCCTATTTTAAGCCTTTAAAATTTATTCAATAAAAGTAAAAAGATTTAACAAACTTATGTAATCATATTTTAGTTAGTTCTGTTAATTCTAGACAATACAATGTCTAGGCATTAACTACCATTTAAAATAATAATAATATAATATATTTTTTTGGTATAACTCAAAGTTTGTGCAACATAAGATATCAAAGAAACCAGTTGTAGCGTGTTGATTACATTATCAGACATAACATCCCATTGAAAGTAAATTTAATAGTTAATTCAAAAATATTAATAAATAATTAAATTTTATATTCTTTATTTACCTGGGATGTTACATCCTTCCCCCTTTTGGGAATTTCATCCTCACAATTTTAAAATTGGGCTCAAAAACTTCCTTAAAAGTACCATATCGGAAAAAGAGTCAATAAGAAAAACACTTTAAAATAAATATAGAGAAGTAAAAAGGTCACCTGTGATAACCCATACTAGGATTCCATGTCGGAAAAAATGGATATTGAAGAGAAACCAAGTGTCAATTTCTGATGGAGAGTGATAGAAAACATGATCAAGAGAAAGTTAACAACAAGAAAACCAAAAACTTATGATGGGATAAACGGACATTAGTTTCCCAGTAAGAAAATTAAATGGACAAATTTTTTTATAAGTTCCATTTAATAAAGTTGGATAATTTATTTATGAGATTGACTGAAGACATAAGGAAATATACTTACTTTTCAAGTAGAGTTTCATCCTTTAATAAGTTTTTACCAAAAACTCATCTTTTCCCCAAATGATCAGTATTCAAGATGACTTGGTCACACCTAAAGCACTAGAATCAACTTATAGAGAATAACATGATCCAAAAAATATAAACCATATATTTCCCCTTTATTTATACATTAACCAAACCAAAAATGGTTAGTAAAAGATCAGATAATCCCCAAAAGGATAATCTTTTATAGAAAGAAATACTACTCTTAATCTCAAAATATGATCAAACAATACCCAATGTTAAACAAAGATCATTTAATAAACAATTGTACTTAAAATAATTCAATATAATCCAAACTAAGATTGAATCCCAAAATATCAGATGAATTTAACGACATAGTCTTCCACAGTAAATCTTAAAATTTATCTCCAAATAACATCAGCTACTCTTAAAGTCTCATACTGAAGTGTAATTAACCAAATCACATATTCTCTATGATATGTTAATCATTTCCATAAATAACCCAAATCTCTATATATCCACAATATAAATCTATATATTTACAAAATAAAATTTCAACCATTACCCCACAAATAAAATCCCATAGTATTCTATTTTCCTTAGACATATAGTGTTTCCCCCAAAGAGAGATCATCTCCCAAAATAACCTTTATCACATAATCACCAAATCATTTTCCTATAATAAGGATGTCCATTTGATAAAACATAAGATCCAAAAATTAACTTATTCTTGATCCATAAAATCATTTATATAAAAAGAACAAGTCATAATAACCAGAGACATCACGTAGGCCAGTGGTAGGTGATAAATCCCAATCACACTTTAGTTGTCAGTTCGAATCTGGCAGCATTATCCAATGCGATGGGTTGTTGCGTGGTCTGCATGTTTTCCTTTTTAAAAAACTATATATTTATATAACATTATGAAAAAAATAGATAAACTCTTAAAATTATCCATAACATATTTTAAGCACAAATGTTTTCTCATACCTCACATTTTCATCCCAAAAAGTAATAACCAGTAATTGCCTCAAATTGAAGGATCAAATAAACCCAAATGGTTCTTTATAACTATATACAAAAAATAAAAGATTATTATTCCTTGAATAAAATTTTCACATATAAATCTTTAGGTTTACACATACTAGAAAAATTCTTCCAAAGTAATCCTATCATTAATACATTTAAACATATCATCATCCTTATATCCATCATAACTCTTCAATTCCTAAAATGTATACATATTAATCATTAAATGTTCTTCCTGATCCTTTATGCATGTTTTTTCATCTTATACTTTTACAATTATTTCTTACAAAAAAATCATGAATAATGTCCAATGATTTCAGTAATTTAAAAACAAAAACTAAGAAATAATCCATACATTTCATAGGTCGTTTTTAGTTTCCTCATTTTTAGTTGGAATGTCCTTAGGAATTGGTAAACATATATTTTACGATCTTTCTTATCCCTTTCATGAATCTTATTTTTAGGAAATCTATTTGTATAATGACCATGCACACCATATTTAAAACATTAAATTGATCCTTCAGAAAGAACATATTTCCCTTTCATGGAGTCAACTTGACGCTTCTTTTTTCTATGACATGTTCTTGATTTATGACCTTAATTACTACATCTATAGCATCTTCCCTTCGCTTTGAAGCATTTTCCTAGTTGTTTCTTTCCACATCCTTGACGCATAAGTTTTTTAATATACATACCTTTATGGTTATTACCTAAACATCCATTGGGATTAATTTCTTGCATATATGATGCCTTATAAAAATCACCAATGTTCATGTGGTCAATCATGACTCCAGATATATGGTTGAGAATAATGAAAAGAGTTTTCTTTGCAACTCCCATTTCATTCATTTTCTTATGCATAAAACCATCTCATTTTTCTTCATATCTATTATTACTTTGATGCCTACTAGATCCACCTATTTACTAAAACCAAAAAGTTCAGTGTGATTATATCAATAAAATAATCATATAATATATTATGAGGAGGGTACACACTAAGATATACTTATTCATGTTATGTTAGACCAATTAAATTTATCTAAAATAACTATGACTCTTTATAATATTCTAACAAATATGGTTATGTCACGTATGATTAAATAGTACCCTAACCTCTAAAGTTATCTAAACTGACCTCTGATACAAACTATAAGGACCCAAAATTAAACATTATATAATCTTGAGTTAAATCAAGAATTGAAATTGAGGATCTTTTCAGGTTTATAGTTTTAGATAATTAGGCCATAACTATTAAAAACAACATGAATATTACATGTAGTAACTTTTACTTAGTATCCATTTTTTCATAAAATAAAAAGTATTAAATGAAACGAAACATTTTTAGTTCCATGTTTTAAACAACATAACTTTTCCTTGATCCCATCATTGACCCTATTTACCTTATGTCCTATGAAAAAAATTTCAAAAACTTTGGATTAGCCTAAAAAGCTCAGTAAGGGTTACAAAATAAAGAAATAAAACATTAGTCCATAAATACATACAAAACTTAAGCACTTTAACATAACTCATGAAATCATAATATTTATGAATAACACATAGAAATCATAAATCATAAAGGTAACTTGAGGAATCTATAAAATACTTTCACTATAGTTTTCACAACTACGTAAGGAGTTGTGTTTGGAATACCCATCACAGTATATACCTTAAATATCTTCGGAGAAACATTAACATTGACCTACGTCACATTACCGAATAAATTGGAGATATATATTAGTCTTACCCACCCTAGGTTTATCACGGAACCACCCATATACATAAACAATTCCCATGAACCATAACATAATCATAACACATAAAATAAGCCTAAAGGAAAGATAAAATTTCAACATTGCAATCAAAATATATCATTTCAAGATATTGAAATAACCAATGATTTACTAAAACCATTTTCAGTACCAAAATACTTAACAATGGTATATGGTATTTATTTTACTTTTAAAAACCCTACATATTTTAGAGGAATCCAAGTATCAAATAATGCTCATGGTGGCAGAAAGGTTGTTGTCACCACGTACATTAAAAAGAAACATTCCCTTTGTCATTTAGTAAAACGATACATAGAAAAAAGATACAATTTTAATGAAATTAATATTCAAATGGGTTTATACACCATATAAAAGAATGGCGTGTATAAATCAAAATATGCCTTAATGAAAGGAGATTGAGACGAAGTCCATTACAAAGATGATTTTTTCAATAAAAAAAATCAATTATGTGTCTTCACTGTAAGTACACATAAATAAAGTATAAATACAAGATAATATATAATTTTTTTATCATATAATAATATCACGACATAAACAAGAAGTAGAAGATCAAATTAATGAATAGAAATTTGTTTAATAAGCTCCCTTAAGAAAATTTGGTAGCCTGACAACATCACTTAAAAAATTAGAAAATAAGTTGATAAGAAAGAAAAGGGCCTCTCATCAATTGGAAATAAAATATACAAAAATAAGGATATATAAGATCAAATTAAAATATAATAAAATGGAAATTAAAATACATGACATAAAAGAAGTCTTTGACTAAAAGAGGAGGGTGAAATGTTCCCTTACCTCGATTCTGACTTGTCTTGAATGTTCCTTATTATTCCTCAATAATAAACTTAAGTTAATTCATAATTTTTTCAGAATATTTTTAAAGTTTATTATTACTTTTATATCAATTATTAACTTGGTAAAACAATTAGTTAATTATTTGAGTTCATATCAGGCATTTTTTCGTTGTTTGAAACTTGAGTAAAAAATGTACTTGTTATAATTACAAATTGTCCATGTTGTCAAAAGTCCATTTTATCAAAATTTGTATTAATGATTTAAAAATCATATATATCCATTATATATGTATTTATATAAAATATATATGTATTTATAATAATACATAATTATTGGATATATGAAAATAATATGCATCATTTATGGAGATGGTAAGTCATACATACGCATGAACGCTACATTAATTTCTCTTTTTTCATTTTTAAAGGAATGAAAAATAAATTATACATAGGTATATTATAATTAAAGTATAATATATATGTTATATATTTTACATATGTTCATTAATTTCATCCTTTATGCGTTCCACATATAGCATGAATGATTCAGATCACTTTGAGGGGTGGTAGTCCGCATTTCAAGAAATTAAATTATCATATTTATACAACATGAAAGCATAAAAGTATGTTATAAATGATAATTAAATAAGAATAAAGATAAAATAAATATCATAAATATCATTTATAATTACAGTTTCGTCCTATGTTCCACCATGAGAGGTGGTTGGACCATATTCAACAATCATCATTTCAGGAGGCAATAAATCTTCATCCACAGAAACAGTATGTTCTATATTCATTACACGGAGGTGTGTGTAAGTGTAGTTAGAATAAATTTAATAACAACAACCTAGTATATTTAGCATACTTATTTATTTATTTAATCATTGAAAAATAATATAATATGGAATAAAGAAGTAGAATAATGGAAAGAAATATTAGAGAAGACGCTACCTCTTAAAATGTGTAACTCTCATTGATTTGAGCCAAAAGGCTTTCTTGAATTTCCTTATACATATGGGAAAGGTTCTAGGAGGATGATGGAGATGTTGGGAGATTCTTGGAGTAGAGTTTAGACTATCCAAGGGGCTTGACAGGTGTGTGTAATGGGTCAGAATTGGTCACCTTTTATAAGAGGGATGATGGGCTCTTTAGTAATGTTTGAAAGTATTATTTTATTATAAAATTATTTTTAGTTCCAAAATATTAAAAAATTCGTTAATTAAAAGTTACGATGAATATAATTCAAAATAAAATCATCCAATAATAATTGGACATAGTTTATATATTTTTTAATCCTTGTCTTTTTTATTTAACCCTTTTTTACTAATACTGTTTTATCAGGCATTTAACACTTTGAGAATCAAAAAATTTACCAAAACATGAAATATATCCCAATAAAGAGTCAATAATAAAATACTAGAGTTATGATAACTATTTGGCCAAATGTTTTATTTTTTTGAAATTTTATAATATTTAATAAAATATTTTATAATTTAAAATTTTAATTATGTCAATTTGACACTATTCATATGATGGCTTTTTAAAAAAACAAAAACTACTTGATTGATTCAAAAAAACATCATTAATAAAAAGATAACATGTAAATATCATCCAAAAAATTCATGTATTATATCAAAATAACCAAATTACATTTATTTTAACATTTATAATATCATTTATTTGAATCCTTTATTAATGATGCTAGCACTGCATCACTATTGTGTCATAATTAAAATTATTTATTTAATATCTAAAAATTATAAATAACATACCATGATGTAAGAAATAATTTTAGATTTATAATGACTATTTATAGTTGAAAATATCACTTATATAACCCAATATAAAAATTGGTTTACTAAAAGATATATATTTATGTTACATTTTCCTTAACATTACATTAATTTTTATAAAATATCATTTTCACTTACAAGAAGATCCATGGGGACCCAAAATCTACCCAAGGATGCCCATGGTCAGACATATATTAGACAATAGGGTTAGGACATGTGTTAAGGTAATTTAATATTATTAAAATATTATTTTTTTACCCTTATTTACTGGATATACCCTTTAACCGTGGTGAATAAAATATTTACTGAAGTTACTATTCACAATAGCTAAAAATAAAAGTTACTTATTTACATAATTTGGATCCCCCTGATTCAAAATATTGAATCTATTTTTTCAAATTCAAAACATAGAAGTTGCATAAATTAATTTAAAATTAATTCTTATTGTAAAAACAAAAATGTGTGTTTTTAAGAAGTAAAAACATCTAAAAGATTGACATGTGTTTTTGTTCAATTTCAAAGTGAAATAACTTTAAATGACAAAAATTGGATTAAATGATAAAAATATATTCTAATTACACTTTAAAATCTATTAAAAAGACAATTTAATAATATAAAAAATAGATTAAAGTGCATATTTGAATTAAAATGCATTATTTTTCACTATTCATTAGAAAATGATTTTTTTCATAAAAATACCAAAATTTTACCCAAAGTAAATTTTGATGTCCCTATTATAAAGAAGAATTTTATTTTTTCAAATGGAACATATAAAAGTGGAAAAAACTATGTTTAAAAATGGTTCTCCATCAAAAGGATATAAATCAACCCTTTAAAGAATATTAGAGTATTTCATGCTTAAAATCTGATTCATTCTTATTTTAAGCCTGAAAAATTTATTGGATAAAAGAAAAAACATTTAAAAACCATGTTTATTAATATTGTATTTAGTTCTATTCGTTCCTTCCAATACAATGGCTAGATGTTAACTACCATTTAAAATAATATTTTTATTATATTATTTTTCGGTATAACTCAAAGTTTTATGCAACATAAGATTTCAAAGAAACCCACATTTGAGTGTTGAGTACGCTATCTTACATATAATCCCCTAGAATGTAAAATTAATATTTAATTCAAAAATATTAATAAATATTAAAATATCATATTCTTTATTTACCCGGGATGTTAAAAATTTCATTAAACAATTTATTAAATAATAAAAAATATCAAAACCATATGTCCATGTTGAAACCAATTTGGTTTAAAAAAATATAAATTTTATTCTCAATGTGAGTAAAGGAATCACCTATAGATTAATGTGAACCATTAATATTATATTTAAACATACTCAACAGATCTTTTTCTGCATTATTATTCTAGTAAAAATAAACTTTTAAATAAATTTATCATTAATTTTAGGATCACTCTTTTTATTCTTCTCTTAAACTTCACCTTTTAGTATTAATATAGATGAAAAAACTTCCCACTAAGATTTTCTGGGAGAAAATTCTACATTATTCACATTAATATTGATTTTGGATGATCTGTAGGATTTTATTTTTTGAATAACCCAGGAGAATCATTAATATAATTATAATTCTATGTGTCCCAATATATATAGATTATCCCTAATTATCACTCATCGATTTATAGTTATTATCCTGACATCACACCTATCAACTCATCAATAAGAATGTTTAATATATAAATTAAAATGTACATAAATTTACATAGATTAGAGCTTGATTATATATTCATATTTTAGAAGATATTTCATGTACCATCCTTATAAGTATTTGAATATAGTTAAGGAATTATTAGAAAAGAATAAATTGAGCAAGTATATATCTTTTATTTTCACATTATCATTGTAACAAAGTTTTGGTGTTGTAGTTAACTGAATGAAATTATCTACAAAATAGTATTGAACATTCAGTTACAACATTCTGATTCTCTCAATTCTTTAGTATCTAATTTAGATATTTTTCATCTCTTCTAAAATGGATTCCTTCTCATGGATGAGGTATTTATAGATGATCATGAAGCTTATAATTTTCTATATCCCAAAAAAAATCATCAATCTCAATCAAGGTCATATGGATATTTAATCCATTTACTCATGATGAAATGATATCATGGTCTATTTTATATCTAAAATTGAAATTTGAGTTGAATTATAGAATTCTCAATAAAATTCCAAATCATTTTGAATACATATAAATAGATAAATACACTTGAGAGATCTCAAAATATACTAAATATAAATTTATAATATTTGAGACACATAATATCAGTTATATATTTAAACATGATTTTACTTTTTCCCCTTACACCATTTAAATATCCTTAATAATTCATATTAATAGAACCACATTAAAAAGTAAGAAAATCCAATAAAAATGACCTAAACTTATTGATGTTAAATAAATAAATTTCTAAAACTAATGAAAAAATTTCAACACCATTAATATCTATAAATTATAATGGAAACACCATATCAAGATAATTATATTCATTATATTTTTAAAATTGATCAGTAATAATATTAACAAAAAATAACCTTTAAATTAATTCATAAGAAAATTTATGATTCTCTAAGTTATATGGAACATCCATAGATCATATTTCTATTAAAAGTTAAGGCTATACTTCGATGGAAATATAGGATGTACTACCCATCAATAAAACTATCCATTATTGATTTACACTGTATTGTATATCTTGAAATACTTTTTGAGTAATATTTAAGAGATCTAACACGCTCCATTTTCCTCTATTATTGAGATTTCAGAGTGATGCATTCCATTTTATAGACATTATAATAACATTAGAAAGTTGATTCCATGTTGATATAGATACAAAATTTTGTTCTTACAATATAGGGTGTTAACATTTGAAACATATTCTATATATAAGGTATTGGAAATGTTGATGATTTGTTGAGATCTAACTCATATAACATTTCCTATTTGTCACTATATCACTTTATAATGAACACATGTTATCATATCCATCATTGTATAGAATACCAATACTTTTGGAATTAAAAATTAATCCACTATTGAGTAAAAATTTATATAATGTGTGTAGGGCCCCGACCCTAGTAGCCTGGAGCTGGTGCCTACTATATTAAATTAGCATAAGATATAAGGTATCACATTCTAAAGGATAAAATAGTTTAATAGTCTTGGTAAACTAGATACATAAATGAAATTCAAATTATATTTTAAAAAATAAAATAAAAAAATTATTTTCTTTGAGAATGTCATTATTTTCTTTATCGTATCTTTATATATCAATCACACAATACATTCTAGTATCCTAGGAAAAATAATGCATAAGAAATGGGTGAACACAAATGATTATTAAGGATAAGCGTACACTTAAAGCTATGAATAAATAAGGAATAATAAATTAGTAAATGTAAATAACTGAAATACAAGACTTTTAATCAATAACATGAGCATAATATGGTCGGGGAAAATTATGATAAAATAAAGAAATAGAAATTATCATATGGGATTGAAACGTAACCATAGGTATTATAACTAATCGAATAATCAGAGGGAATATCAATAAGTGAATTCATAATGATGGAATTCATAATGATTGGACATTAAAAAAAATACTATCGAAGTTTTTTTCCAAGAAATCGAATACCTTTGAGGTCTTGTTCCAAGACATATATTTAAATGGGCAAGGCCTTAGCCAAAACCATATCTAGTTTGTCTAATGACACCTAACAATGCATCACACAGCTATAACAGGCCATGTATGTCCCTTACAAAGCCCAATGCATTCCAATTATTACATGGGTAAATCACAATGAACTAAAACATTCATATTGAGAAACTAAGATAAAAAATTACACTACAGAAACTGTAATTTAGCAACAAGTGTTAAGCAATGTTTTAAAAAAACATCCCAAATTTAGAGACATTTTTTAAAAACATCCCTAATTTTGCAACATTTTCTGAAATGTCTCTAATTTATTAATGTTTCATGAAAAACATCAAAAACTTAACAATGTTTCATAATAACATCACTAATTTAGAGGTGTTTCATGAAAAATGTTGATAATTTAGTGATGCTTCCTAAAAATGCCTCTAATTTAGTGATGTTTCCTAAAATCGCTTCTAATTTTGCAATATTTCATGTAAACATTGCTAATTTATCGATGTTTCATGAATAATGTCGCTAAATAAATACTGTTTCCCAAAAAACATCCTGAAATTAATGACGTTTCTGGAAAATAACATCTAAATTAGTGGCCTTTCCAGAAAAGCATCTCCATATTAGAGACGTTTTTAAGAAATGTCGCTAATTTAGCCACGTTGTTTAGGAATATTTTCTAAATTATTGACGTTTTTCATGAAGCATTGTTATATATATATATATAGTTCATTTCCCCGCATAGATGTAAATATATATTTAGATATATATATATATATATATTAAAATATATAAATAGAGAAACATATATATAACCATATATATATATAATTATATTGCTTTATATATATAAACACACACACACACACACACAGAAATATACATAAATATAAAAATATATAAATACACATATAATTCTATATAAAAACTAACATATATTTTAAATCGAGTTATGTTTATAAGAAAACATGGCTATTTTAGTGACTTTTTTACCGGTGTTTTAAAACACGGCCAATTGTAGCAGTACTGTAGCAGGTGAAGACCCAGGATCAAATCCGGGCAGGGAAGAATTTTGGGGGTATTGTAGTAGTACTGTAGCAGTGGAGACTGTAGCAACGACAATACTGTAGCAGGTACTACAATGATTGTTGTACTGTATCAGGTACTGTAGCAGCGCGATACAGTAGTAGTACTGTCCACCAAGCGGTCATTTGGGCCAATTATGGGCTCTCAATCCTTGTATTAAGGCTACTTGACCTTGGGCCTTTGGGCTATGTATGGAGTATCCCTCTACCCAGTCTTAAAGAGGTCTTTGATTTAAATAATAAATTGAGGCTTCAGCCCCAACCTTTAATATATATATATATATATATATATATGTATACAAACACAAATATATTTACACATACACACACATAGATATATGAACATATATATATATATAATATAAACACGAATATATTAACATAAAAATATGCTATATATAAAATATAAGCATATAATATATATAAAGTATAAACATATATATATATATATATAATATTAACATATGTTTAATATAATATAAACACACATATATAATCATAAAATATAAACACATATATAAATAAAATATAAAATATAAGTATATAGATATATTAAAATATGTATATATATAAAATATTAACATATATACTTATATTAACGTATAAAATTATATATATATATATATAATAGTTTTTTAAATACTGACACACATATATATAAATACCTACAATCCTAGACACATATATTTTGATATTAATATAAATATATTAATATATATAATCACTCAAACACATATATAAACTCTCACACACACACATATATGTGTAGACACAAACATACAAACATATATAAATATATATATATATACGTATATATGTATATATATATTTTAGATTTAGTCATGTTTTTAAGAAAACGTGGCAATTTTAGTTAAATTTTTACTAGTGTTTTAAAAAGTGGCTAATTATATATATATATATAATTATAAATATATATATATATATATATACATGTATACATACATATATATATTCACACACACAAACACACACAGATATATATATACACTATAAAATATAAATACATATATATATACAAATAAACACAAAATATAAACATGTATATATAATAAAAAAATATAAACATATATGTAAAATATAAACATATAAATATTATAAGATAATAAAACATTATATAAATATATAATAATAAAATATCATCATATACATAAACATATATATAAACATAAAATATAAAAACATATATATATATATATATACATATATACTATAGACACATGACTAAACATTTATATATATATACATACACACACACACACACACACACATATTTATATATATAAAAACATATATATTTATATTAAAGTAAACAATTAATATATGCATAATATATACATATAGATGTAAACACACACACAAACAGGTATATATATATACATAAAAACTAAAAATTAAATACAAACATATATAACAAATTTCTTAATATAAATATAAATATAAATATATATAAATAATATTAATGTTCAAAATATATAAATCTATCTATACTTAAATATAAAATAATACAATTAAATAATAATTAGTAGAATATGTGAGTTGGTTGTGTGTTACGGCTTGAGGGAGGAGGTATAAGGTTCGAATCCCCTTGGCAGTTTTCAGAGCATGTGGGCATGTGAGTGGCGCTACCTGTGCATCACTAAGGTGAGGGGGGATTAATAGAGGCACTAAGGGGAGGGGGAGTAGTAGAGGCACTTCCTATGAACCATTTAGGGATGTAGGTGGATGGGTAGAAGTAGGGGAGGGTGAATGAGGCGCTTTTTATGCACCGGTGAGGGAGGTAGGCAGAGGGGAGTGGTGCTGCCTGTGCATCAGAAATACAAAATAAGGAAATAAAAAACTATTGAAAATTTTAATAATGATTATGTGCTTGAAAAATATTATAATTTTAGAAAAAATAATTACTTATGTTATTTAGAAACAATGGTAAATGAGTTTCCACTTACCGATGTTTCTAAAGAACATTGGAAAATGATCTATAGATAAATAGTAACATTTATAAATTTTTTTAAATTAATGATATTTATAAACATTTCTAAATTATAAACATTTATTTATCAAAGTTCCTAAGAAACATCGGTAAATGCGGTGTCACTAAATTGTAACATTTATAAACATCATTAATTTAGTGATGTTTATAACGGTCTCCAATTTAATGATATTTATAATCATCATTAAATTAGTGAAAACTCATTTATCGACATTTTTTAGAAAAATATTTAAATAAATTAGCTCCATTTTAAAACATATATAATGCAAAAAAATGGTGCTAGTTAGAATTTTTTATAGTGTCTTAATAAATATCACATTCAAAAAACATAATCATAAACCATTTAGAGTAAATTGGTGAATAGAAAAAAAAATTGGACATTCTCAATGAAATTGATCACAAACCATAAAAAAAATAAGGATCAAATCAATAAAAAATATCCCAAGTGAGTTATAATTACATTAAATGGTCGATATAATTAATGAATAAAATAAAATTAAAATATATTTAAAAACATTATTGGAGAAAATATCCTTTTAATTTTGAAAATATCATTATAAAATTAAAGTAAAAAAAATAGAAAATAATTTTCTTTGAAGACACCCTTTGAAATATATATAACAATAACTAAAATAGTGAGTGGTCATGATGATAGGATATTCCATATATGCTGAGTATGTTAAAACAAAAGCTCCTTTCACATTTTTGATAAAAGACAAATAGGCCTTGTTTTGGAAAATGCATAAAGATTCCTTTCAATTTATTTAAAAAAAGAAAAAATGGGTTAAAATTGATTTCATAAATCATTTGTAAATGGTTATAAAATGAGTATTTTGACAACATGGTTTTGGAAGAAAACATTTTTTTGACCGAAGAGAGAAATAAATTTGGATTTTCTTAAAAAGAATTATCAATAATTTTATGTATCAAAAATTGAAAAGATTGTACTATTTCTCAAGAATTTCGTGAATAATCTTAGCAAACGAAAATATATTTATTTAAAGAAATAAATTTCAAATAATTTCCCCAAGGGATATTTAAACATAAACAATCCAAAATAATGATGAGACTGTAAAATAAACCCTTACAACATTGGTAACTTTTAAATAATATTCCCCCTAAAGGAAATAATGTTAAATAAAAAATAAAAACCATGAAGATAAATTAATTCAAAATATAACCTAAAATGGAAGTATATATACCAGATAAAAATAAATAATTAGTGGATATGGAGTATGAGCCATAGAAATAAAAGTGAGACGAGAAGGCCATACCACTTCGTTAATTTTTTAAGTGAAATCCTATTGGATGAAATAATTAAAATTTAAACACAAAATACTAATAATTGTAAACTAATCATGATATTACATGTAAAAGGGTTGGTATATACACCAAATAAAATAAAATAGGTTCATAACATCACAATATTCCTCAATGAGGGGAAATTGAGATGAAGTCCCTTACATCATGCATCCTTTTAGTTGAATGTTCTTTAAATAATTTTATAATGATTTTGAACATGTTATTAGATTATTAAATAACCATACTAATATTTATAATATCATATATGATCCTTTTTGAACATATTATCACCCGTTCAATAATAAAATTTCATTATTTTCATTATTTTGAGTGTTAGTTGCCTTGTTTTCTCATTTACGCTTTATTACAAAGGTATTAGTTTTTTTAATATTATATAGTTGCAATAAATTAATAACAATAACAATAATGACCTAATTATCATATTTATACATAAATTATACTTTTAAGTCAAATAATTTTTTTTGGAAAATGAAGTATGTTATGATCATGGAGATAGTAGTCTGTACGTACACATGGGTACAGTTTCCATTTTTCAATGATCATTTTGGAAAGGAGGTAATTTTTTTATCTTTACATAATGATAATAATATCATAAATACTATATATATTCTTGAAATATACTTATATATATCATCCATGTGGTATGGTGATGAAAAGAGAGTCATATTGCTTTGTGAAGGTGGTCGCCCATACATACACGAACGATGTTATCATCTTTAAGTGAGTGAAACGTTAAGAGTTAAAGAGACATATTATATTTTCAAAATTATAAATATGTCATTAATATAATAATTATTTATTTTATATCACATATAATTATTAAATTTATCCTTATTACGATCCATGTAAACCATTAGTGAAAAAATCACATCTCTTCACAAGGAGGCAATCTACCTTACACACGAGTAAAATTATTGTAATCCTTATGGAATGAGAAGTAAAAATTTATATATTATGTAATGAAACCATATGTATAAATATGTTATATATATAATATTAATACTTTATATCTATCATCATACCAAACCATGAGAGGTGGTAATGGGAAAATGAATGACATCGGTTCATGAGGCAGTTGTCCTCTATACACATGAAAGATGTTTTCATAACCCCATTAATGGAAGTAGGGATGGTTGTAGGTAATTATCTTAACATAAAAAATATCATTATATTGAATATAGTGATATTTTTATATCATCATGGTATAATAAGAACATAATGAGGTGTAGGAAGAAATAGAATTAAAACACTCATGGAATAACATTACCTCTTCTTTGGGTATCTTACAAAGGTTATCAAAAAAAACTTGCTAGGATGAATTTTTGCCAAACAATAAGGCTTCTACAATGAGAGGATAAATGTTTTTAAATTATCTTTTAGTTATTTTCTGAACTATATAGGTTTTTAGGTGTAAATAATAGATTATATGGGATGACCTTTTATAAGTGAGGAGAATGGTACACCTGTAATTTTTTAAAACAAAAAGGTGTACCTACATTTGTTTCACATGCCAAAAGGGTTCAAAATGAAGTTTTATGAAACCATAGAAATTATAAGGTCTACATATATCTATATAATATATTTTAGATATGTTTTTATGTCATTTAATCCTTAATATTCTTATTTTAACCCCCTGTAAACCCATTTTTACATTAATTGCGTTAATTATTTTTTACCATTTTAGATATTAGTTTTAGATAAACTTTATACTAAACATAGTAGAAAATATAAATTTTTAGGATTATAAATTTGGAATTAATTTTTTCCAAATTCAATTCATAGAAGGGGAAAATTGCAATTTGAAATAAATCCCACAGATGCGGTGAGGAAGTGAGTTTCCAAAGAGAAACTTTAAGTTTTTTACAATGTTTTTATTAAAAAAATTCAATATGAAAATTATTCAAATGAAATAAATTTTACAAATAGATTTATAATTCAAGTAATCTTACATTGAAAATAATTTAAAATATAATTTATCTTTATAAATATTTTAAACTAAAAGGTAGTTTTCAATTAAAATTTAGTATTTTTTACAAGTAATCAAAAATTAAAACTAGGAAAAAATACAAAAAAAATTCCATAAGATAATTTTTATATGATGATATTAAATATGAAGTTCATTTTTTAAAATATGTATCATAAAATTGGTAAAAATTAATTTTAAATTATGTGTACTATACAAGATTAATCATTCTTTCAAAAAATATAGTATTTCAGAAAACATTTCATTCCCTCTCAAATAAATATTTTTTATTTATAATTAATGGATAGAAATTTAATTTATATTAAACATGTTTACAATGTAAAATTCTCATAGTTTAATTATTATTATTATCACTATAAATTTAATGTCTAGGTTATTTAATAATATTTTAATAGAATATCACATTTTTTAAAATCTAGGGTTGTGTTCATTTCAAGATATCGAAGAGATTTAATTAATTTTTAAATAAATAACTCGTAATGTTGTTGGATTTTATATTCTATTCTACTATTGGTGTCACATTTCATACACACTATTGAATATGATGTTAAAATTTTAAAATGTCAAGGTTTTACATTCTACCCCCTTAAATAAATTACATCCTTAAAAGTTCATTTAAAAATAAACCTCCTGAAATCACACATCATGGGATGTTTTAATAAAACATACCCTTGATAATATAAAAGTGAAATAAAAAATATATATGAATTATTTGATAACTAGGTTTCTATGTAGGATAACATTTGTGGCTAGTGAAGATATGGACATATAAGAAATGTGTAAATTATTATAGATAGTGATTGAGGTCATTGTTCACCAGAATCTGAATGATCAATGTAAAGATAATGAATTGAAAACTATAAATCTATGATGATTTAAATGTCTATTAGTTAAACATAAATTGCGGTATTAAGTTATAATTTTGTTTCTATATTCTTTTCCTAAAGATAAAGAATTATTTTACTATTTAAGAATATATGGAAATATAATTATGTTCTATCTTCCTATTTAATAAGAAAAATTTCATCCTTTGGTTGGGCTTTGAAAAAATTCCAATTAACCCCTTACTCTAAGAAATGAATATCAAAAAATGAATTTTTATGACCAAATTACTGAAATTAAGTTATAATGAATTGTAAGATCCATAATAAAATGATTAGACTTTCCTTCGATCTCTAGTTATTTTTGTAATAAAATGGTCAGTATTGGTTCCCCAATATGCATAAATATTCAGATGGCGAAGTAATACCATAATCTATAAAAACTAATCCAAAGTGAAATATAAACCATCTAAAAAATGGTTAACCTTATAACACTTAAAAAATATTAATATCCAAAACATTAGATAGAAGGTAAATAAGTTTACAAAATTTACTTATCATTAATCCTCTCAAAAATTGGGTAACTCTTAATCATCAAATATAAATCATGTGGATAACTTCATCATTTACTCTCAAGAAAATTGGTAATAACCTAAATTGCAATAAAACCATATATAAAACATGCATACTTTATAATTTATTTAATAAAACAAATATTATTGAATACATTCTTTAAATAATAAAAAGTTTTTAACTCTATCAATGATAACATAAATCACTTTGTCAAAAAATCATTAATTAGTTCTAAGGTAGTCAACACTATACAATAAATATTATGTATATCAATCATCTCTATATCCCAATATTATTATATTAATATCATGAACATATTAAGGCTTATGTTTCCTTCAATAATTTTTTTCCTAGAATTTCAACATACTGTTGAATCATTTTTCTTGGTCACTTGTACCATTCAACATAATCTATCAAATCCTTAATGAAATAGTACTACAATACAATCATTATACATTTTATAATTCTTATAACATGGTTATCACTGATAAAATAATCAAATGGCATAATTATTGAATCCAACCATAAGAATAGTAATACTTTCACTTTATATATGGTAATAGTATAAGGTTGACCTCGATCCCTTATATCATTTTTAGGTGTTTTCCCATGATGCTTGGGGAATTCATTTTCGTAGTGCCCTATCTTGGTATAATATAAGCATTAGAAATTGGGATATTATTATTCCCCTAAAATCAAAAGCATGGTGGCATCTTTCTCCCACTTAAATATTTTTTCCTTTTAATCATGTACTACGGTGTTTCATACCACATGTAACACATGTTGGAAAATCCATCTCTCCTTTCTTCCCTTTATCTATTTTTTTCTATCATCCTTTAATTGTATTTCTACCATTCAAGTCCATAATGATTTAATAATTATTTATTGATCTTGATAGAACAAGTTACCATTTACTCATATGATTATAATTTTAGGGAGACCATTTCCCTTAAAAATATTATATTAAGCCCATCAAGGAAATGATCATTATTACTATTTGGATTACAAGCTTTGATGCAGTTCTCATTACTTCAACTAGGATCCATTTCTAAATTATTAAATAGAAATAGTAGATCAGATCGTTATGAAACAAAATTTATAATACCAAAACAAGTAAAATAGTTAACCTAAATTAGAAAATTTATGCATTTTTAATCTCATAATCATAAAAATATTTTCTTTGGAGATAACATTATTTTAAAATCCTTCATAATTGTTTGGAAATAGAATGATAATTATCTTAACAATGTGCTATAGGTTTATCAAAATAACAGCACAATAAGGTCTGTCTTTATGCACTCGGTGATGATAAGGTCAATATCAATGCACCATTTTTAGAGTTATTACCCCAAGGTACCTCTTTTCTATAACCATTTAAACTTGTAATATATAAATAGGGATTTATTTCTTAGAAAAAAAAACATTATGTATTTCTTATCGAAAATTTATGATGTTCTTATATTCTTATCCTTAAATTATATAATAGGATTATGTTCCATAATATATATTTTCATAAATCTAGTTCCTAAGGTTTCTGATAAACTTTCTCGGATAAAAATTATTGCACCCTGACCCCAGTAGCCCGGAGCCGGTGTCTACATTATTATATTAGAATAAGATATAAGGAATGGAATCCTGAAGGACCAAATTGTTTATTAGTATTGTTAAAACTGATACATACTTAAAATTCACATTACATTTTAAAACATAAAATACCCGAAGAATATTTTTGATAATTTCATTACTACCCTTTGAATATCCATGCATATCAATCAAAAAATACTTTCTCGTATCCTAGGGAAAATAAATAATAATAAAGTGGAGAGCTTATATAATTAGTAAGGGTAAGTGTTTTGCAAAAGTTATGAATAAATATAGAATAATTAATATGCAAAGGAAAATAATTGAAACACACACCATTTAATATGTAACTTAAGAATAATATGAATGAACTAAATGGTGATCAGATAATATTATATAAATAATCACATGAGATTTAAATGTAACTATGGATATTATAACTAATTAAATAATTGCATTGAATATAAATATCCGAATTCATAGAGATTAAATGCATAATTTCATACTTCTAAAACATACCAGTGGGGATTTGTACCAATAAATCAAATACCATCCCAACCTTAGGACAATATATATATATATATATATATATGAGTATTTTCTCAACCAAAATCATATATAATTTTTCTCACATGTCCTAACAATGGATTCAGGGGATATAGAAGGAATCACCCATCACTTATAAAGTTTAATACACTCTTCATATGAAATAGGCAGAGCCTAATCAATCTAAACATTAATACTGAGAATTTAACATATGAAATGTTAATACATACCTCAATCAATAATCAAAACCATGAACCAATCAAAGTAAAATGGGGAATGATAATAAAATTGTACATCCACAATTAAACTAATCACAAGTCATCCTAAGATAACATAAGGATGATATCAACACAATATATCCTTAATGGATCATATGTATAATAAATTTTTTATTTCCTTGATAAATAGAAATTTTATAAAATAAATTTTAAAACACTATTGAGGAAAACGTCTATCTCATTTTTAAAATCAATTTTTAAAACAAAAAGTTCAAAAAAAATTGAAATTTATTTTTTATGAAAATATTCTTCGAAAAATATAAAGGAATTATTAAAATAGTGTGTGGTCATTAATGTAGGATATTCTGTATATTCTGAGTATGTTAAAATAAATATTTCATTCATAGTTTTCATTAAAAGAAAAATAGGACTTGTTTTTGGAAAATACATATAGATTACTTAAAAAATTTATTTCAAAAATTCAAAATGGATATTTTTTTAATAAATGATTTATAAATTATTATTGTTTTTTGAAAAAAATTTAGAAAGCATGTTTTTCTATGAAACAATATTTCCCATAGAAGATTAAAAAAATGTCATATTTTATTAAAATAATTTATCAACCATTTTAAGTTATAATCAGTGGAACAATTATGCTATTACTTAATAATTTCAAACATAATTTTAGTATCAGAATATAGATATATTTCATGATAAAAATATCAAATAATTACCCCAAGGAGATGTAAACATAAACAAACCTGAAAAATGATGAGATTGTGAAATAAACCCTTACAACTTTGGTAACTTTTAAATCATAATCCCCATGAAAGAAAAAAAATAAAACTTTCAATACCATGAAAATAAACGATTTAATGATATAATATTAAAATAGAAATATATACATCACACAAAAGAAATTAGTCGTTAATATGGCCTATTTCTTACAGAAGTAAAAGTGAGACGAGAAACCTTTACAACTTTATCAATTTTCATATAAAACCCCCATGGATAAAATATTTTAAATTGAAACATAAAATAACTTGAATTTTTAAGGAATCATGATATTAAATGTCAAATGGTCATTATATAAAACATATAAAATAAATTTATAGCATAATATTATAATACACCACAATGATGAAAAATTGAGATGAAGTCCCTTACCCCATGCTTCATGTTGGTTGAACATAATTTAACCTATTATATAGTGATTTTAAACTTGTTATTAACTTATAAATGAACCATATTAATATTTATAATATCATATATGTTCTTTTTATAACATATAATCATCCATTCATTAATAATCATTCATTGTTTTCATTATTTCGGGTGTCAATTGCATTGTTTTATCATTCATGCTTTGTCAGGAAAGTTTCAGATGTTGTTCATATTATATAATTCCATAGTATATTTAATAATAATTATGAAATAATCATAATATTTATAAATCAATAATAATTTTAAGATCTATCATGAATGAGGATTTTGAAAAATAAAGTATGATAGTACCATAGAGACGACGAGTCGCACATACTCATGGGAAACGTTCCCATTTTTCAATGATCATTACAGAAGGGAGGTAAGTAATATTTTATCTTTATAGAATAATAATAATATCATGAATAACATATTACTTATTGAAATATATTTATATATATAAACCATTTAACACCTCAAGTTTTTATGCAATAATAGTTGTCAAATAAATGAAATTTCATAGCTGGATTGCATTACTTGCTACACCAAGTTATTATTTATTTATACATAATAAGAAGTTATGATTTAAATACATTAAACAATTTTTTGTCTTAAGTTACACACAATGTATAGTTCCTTCGATACCATGTGTTACACGCAAGAACGAGTTTCACTAAACTACAATATATTATTATTATTATTATTATTATTATTAAAATGTTGTTATAGTTATCACCTAGATGTTGAAATGGAAGATATGAATAAGATTAAATTTTTTTAAACTATGGTTTACACATGTATATAAAATTAATTCTCTGGTTATCAATTAACTATAAATGAAAATAAAAACCAATTGAATATAAAAGAAGTGTTTTTATGAAAAACTATTTTATACCCCAAAAGATGTTTTTATTAAAATTTTAAATAAATAACTTTTATTGAGAGATATTAGTAAACTTTATATATTATAAATTCAACAAAATGTTTCTAAACTCATCCAATAAGTTCTATAGGCATAAAATAAGAACAAATAATGTTTTATGAAAAAAAGGTGTATTATTCTAAAATGCAGTTTTATCACCTTCTAATGGGAGACATATTTTGAATTTATTTTTTTGAAACTTTTATAATATTTATTTTAAAAAATAAACTTCATTTTTAAATCATAATATCAAAATTTCATTTGGGTGATTTTTTTATTTTTCTAAGAAGTTATGTTTTTTGATGAATAGTGAAAACACTGAATTTTGATCAAAAATTGATTTTTCATTTATTTTATTTTTAAATTTAAATTTAATTAAATTATATTTATATAAATTATAAATATATTAATCCAATTTATTCCATTATAATCAATTTATCATTGACATTGATAATAAAAACATTTCAACCTTTTTAACATTTTCACTTTAAAAACTTGTTGTTTTGTCCCGTATGCGGGATTAATTTTATACTATATTATATCACTTATATGGTTTGAAATTTAAAAAATTGATTCAATATTTTTAATAATATTATTTTATAGTATATATTATGTAGAACATATGTTTTTTTAAAAATATAATTGAATGTAATTAAAATTAATTACATTGATTAAGGTAAAAACCAGTTTACTTAGTGGTTAAAATGTAATCGTAAGGGACCAAATGATGTAGAAACATGTACAAAACCCATTTTGTGTACATATTTCAACCATTTACCATATTCTATAACGCAGTTATATTTATTTTATGCACATGATGTAAGAGAGACCTCTCAATAGTGTTTACCCTTTTGTATTTACAAGAATGACACTCCTCCACTATATAAAGGCAACCACCCCTAACTTATTCACACCAATAATGATTTTTGGATAATTCTTTTTGAAATAATAGTCTCCCAAAATACCTCATATCATCTTAGAAGAATCAATTTGTGAAAAAATAAAATAAATGTGGTCATTTGGTGCAATCCAAAAGGAGTTACCCAGAGTAGTGATGACGTTCTTCAACAAGAACTTTTGTTTTATTTCTTTCTCCAAAACATTAATTATTATTTTATCAAGACTATATAATAAAATAAGTATAATAAATATATAGATATGTTTTAATTTTATTAACTATACCTTCACACACTTACATCAAATGGGATACATAATCATCATTCATCTATACGGTGGACTACCGCATCATGAAATAATGTCGTCCATTCTTCCATTACCACATCTAAAAGTTTGGAACACTGATAAAATTAATATTTTTATATGATATATATGATTTATTTATTCTTATTTAATTATTATATAATGCATAAAATTAATTTTTCCTTTTTGTGGGAATATGATAACTTCATTTGGGGACGTGTGGACAACCACCTCCTTAAAGTGATGTGTTACATTCATGATTTATAGGGAATGTATTTCGGATGGGTTTACTAAACATATGTGATACATATGAAATAATAATTCTACTATAGAAAATATATATATCATTCAATTTGCATTCATTAAAAATATGACATGAAAATGGAAATAACGTCCATGTGTACGTACGACCTACCGTCTCCATGAACGGTGTATTTCATTTCATATTTAAATATTTTATTGATTGATATTAATAATTATATAATAATTAAATATAATTTTTATATAATTTTTTACATTCTATAAATAAGTAAATCATGATCTAAGTAGGATCACCAAGAATAAAAAGTCAAAGCATTTATAAAAAACAAAGAATTTATTAACTGAGACAAAACAATATCATCGAATGGTTAATAAACATATAATATAATTTCATGAGTGAATAATATATGGTATTATATATGTGTATATTTTTCTATTTTATATTTATAATAAACTTATATTTATTGATAATTATTTTTAGACAAGTACGATGAGAATCAAGACATAAGGTAAGGGGTTTCGTATCAATTTACATTTCTTTGAGAATTATTTGTTATTATTCACCTAATTACTTTTATATGGTTTATATAATACCTTATAAAATGATATATCATTAATTTCATTTATTTAATGATATGAAATATTTCAATTGATGTAATTATCTCATAGATATCATGATACAAAATTTACTCCTGTTGTATGGGAAGTTCATAACACATTTTATATCAGTAAAGTGCATGAAACATTCACCACTAATTTATTTTATGTGTAGTATATAATCTCCTATGAAATGTTATATCATGAAATTTATTTATTTAATCATATTCAATGTTTAAATTGATGTTATTATTTTCTGAGGATCTTTATTCTAAAGTTACTCAAGTAGTAAGGGTATTTCTAGTCTCACTTTTATTTGTTTGAGCCTTATGCCATATTCAACACTATTTTATTTTATGTGGTGTATATACTAATAATGAATGAATTATATAACTTTTATACTTAAATATATGGGTATCTACATATCTATGGTACGTATACTTAAATATAAATGCATTTACATATCCATCTTATAAAACCAGATTTATTTTCATGGGTAATTCTCTGATGAAATGATTATAAAACCAATCTCTTTTCCACATGTTATGATATAATGAAATGACCATGATGCCCATTTATTTTTCATTTCATGGGTTATTATATAAATATTTTTGATGATATTGTGGAATAAATATGTATAATTTCATTATGAGACAGGTGGGTCCTATATCTCCCTCCGATTCATTAGGTAAAGAATTATATCATATGAGATAAAATGAGAAAAAATATGATGGGATTGATCACAAAATGGGAAATATGTGTGTCCTAATAAAAAATGGGTAACATGTGTGTCTTGATCGATAATGGGAAACATGTGTGCCCTGATCCACTATGGGAAATAGCTACATGCCAATCCACTATGGGAAACATGTTTATCCTGATCCACAATGTTTATGGTATTATTAATTATTCGTTACACATAAATGGTTTTCTATATTTATAATTTTGACACACTTATATGACATGATATTATAGTTAAAGATTCATTTATGATTATTTATTACCCTTGTGATTCATGTATTATGAACAAACAATCTTTATTCCATGACTCATGTATATGTTCTTTGATATGCATGGTATGATCTTCAAATGTTATCCCCATGTTATATTACCCTTATGCTCATGTTTTTCTTACAAACATCCTTTATTTTTACCCTTATTTAGTATCTAATCCCACCATTTCATATATTTTTCCCCCAATTTATGAATAAGGATTTTAAGTAGGATTACTGAATGGTAAGATATTTACAATAGATGTTGAATATCTTTCACCAAACTAGTATAGAGTGTTCCAAGTTTATAAACAAACTAAACTATTATGTTACAAATGAATGTATTTATTCAATTTGAGGAATATTAATCTAAACTATTATACTATCCATGTATGTTATTCTTTATTTGGTACAATCTATGTGTTTTGGTGATGAAAGGAGAGTCAGATCACTTCATGAAGGCGATAGTCCACATATACACGAATGATTTTATAATCTTTAAGTGAGTGAAAAGTCAAGAAATAAAATGACATAATGGATTTTTAAAATTATAAATATTTCATTAATATCATTTTTATGTAACTTATATGGAATATAATCATTAAATTTATACTTATTACCTTCTTTATAAAGCGTTCGTGAAAAATGAATCACATCACTTCATGAGGCGGTAGTCCACCGTAAAAATGGGTAATATTATTGTATCCCTTAAAGAATGGGAAATAAAAATGCATATATTATATAATGTCCCTAGAGGTATATTTAATTTATAGATATCACATATATAATTTATATCCATCATCATAACCAATTATGAGATATTTTAATGGAAAGATGAATTATATCGGTTCGTAAGGCGGTAGTCCTACGTACACACGAATAATGACTCCAAAATTCTTTTGAGGGAATATGGGATAGTTTTAGGTGACACCCTTAACATAAAAATATTCCAGTAATATTTTGTTGTTATTATATCATTATATTTTAATAATAATTTAATTTGGTTGAAGAAGAAATAAATATAAAACACTTGTTTAAGAATGTTACCTCTTCATCAGGTATCCTCATTAGGTTTGCATCAAAATACTTCATTGTTTTGATTTATGTAAAAAAATGATTATAAGACGATAATATGGAATTTAGTTAGTTATTAGGGTAGGTCTTGGTCAAGAAAAATAGGTTTGAAGGTGGGAAGAATATAGGAGAGTGGGTTTACTTTTAAAGGTGAGGTGGGTGGCACACTTGTAGCTATTGAAAAAAATGGTTTACCAACAATTTTCACATTCCAAAAGGTATAAAATGGTGTATTATTGATAAAAATACCTGATTACATCTATATATGGTTATAAAATACAATTTAGAGAGGTGTTTTTTTCATTTTACCCTTATTTTATAGTTAAAGGCCCGATAAGACCATTTCTACATTAACCACATTAATTAATTTTTACTGTTTCTATACTCATTTTTATAAAAGATTAAATTGAAATTATTAGAAAATATAAATTACAATGACAAATAAATATGTAATCAATTTTACCAAATTCAATTTATAGAAGTGAGAAAATTTAATTTAAAATTATCCTTGCAAACAAGATGAGAAAGTTAGTTTTTAAAGCGAAAATATTCAATTTTTTACAATGTTTTTATATTAAAATTAACATTTAAAATTATTAAAATGACCTAAATTGAATTAATATATATATATAAGTGAACTAATTTTAATTTAAAACCATTTTAAAATATAATTTTAATATATAAATAATTTAAATGAAAACACAATTTTCAATTAAAATTTATTATTTTTTGACTATTAATCAAAAAATGAAACTTTTCAAAAAAAATATCAAACATTCACCCTAAAATAATTTTGATATGGTGATTAAAAAAATAGTATATATTCCTTTTCAAATAAATCTTCAAAATTTCTTATAATGTAAATTTAAATTATGTGCACTATGAAGGACTAATTTACCTTTAAAAATATATAGTTTTTCAAATATTTTTTATTTTATTTATACTACATAGATAAGAATTGAACTTCTTCTATACATTTAAAAATAATAATATTTTATTAATTTATTTATTACTACTCATACCCTCTAATTTTGTGGCAATTTTATAATGAAAATGTTTAAATAATATTTTTTTAATCGAGTATCATGTTTCTATCAAACTCGGGGATGTGCGCTTTGAAAGTTATAAAAGAGATTGAATTTATTTAAGAATGTAACATACCAAAACAAGATCCACATAACCAATGCCCTGATGTAGTGGGTTACATGGCCTCGAGCATGCCTCCTCATACACCAGAGTCTTCCAACTACCAGCGAGGGTGTAAAGGTGGTACTGTAGGGAGACTATACCCTCATGTTAGAGTGTTACATTAGATAAAATCAAAAACAATAAATAGTGTACGCACAATATAAATAGGTAGAATAATAATGTAGTAGAATAACAAAAATGAATGATATAATATTCAATCATAGAAGAGAAAATGAATAGAACAAGTGAATAAATATCTAAATATCCACCAGGCAGTTTCTGATCCTTGGATGCATGACACCCAGATAATCAAAATGGGAAAACAATTTAGACTGATACAATCATACTATACAAACTACAAAAAGAAAAAAATTAATCCACTAGAATATAGATCTAATTCCCGATCATCTTCTCCTAAGATCCATCTATAAGAAAAAGCATATAAAAAACCTTTAGAAGGGTGTTTGACCATATCCATTCCTGCAAGAAGATATTCTACTCATGTACCAAAGGCAACATGAGTAGGTTGTAAGACTTGAATCTCATTAGGCCAACACTAACTATGTCATTGTTTAATTCAAGTAGTGCTCGTAAATAAAGAGTGTGCTGATATAAAAAAATCGTAATTCAATGCTAAATAAATTAATAACCGTGATGATTAAGTTCCTAAAGTATAGTTGATGGATCTACCTGCTTCAACTCTTGGCTAGAATGGAGTATGATCGTCTAGTATATATATAGTAATAGTATATATAAAATAATAATATATATTACAAAAACCATTATGAACTAAGTACGTGTAGAAGTAAGTGGCCATATACCAGGAGTACTAGTGATGGTTGGAACGAGGTGTATATCAAACATCCATAAATATTCTAGAAACCCTATAAGAACGATCCAAAGGTTGCATTCCCTACATACTTATAATTTTGTGAGACATCATTCATGAAACATGAGGTGGTGAGTGAGCTATCAGGTCATCACTCAAAACAAGGACACAATGTGTAAATCCCAACACCTAACCAGTGTCAATGGCATGGGATGTCATGCTAAAAACCAAATGTAAGGGAGTGTGATACCATCATGCTCAATAGTCCATTAAGATCATATCACAACCTGTTTGAAAGGGTATTCATATTTACAGTTTAATACATGATTAAATAAATCCCATGCAATGTTAGAAAATTTCATATATATAAATAAGGTTTGATTATTATTATAACCTAAGATATGAGAAAAAACCTATCATGTAACTAAATGGAAATGATAAATTACACAATGGATTTTCAATTCACAATAATCACTTAAATTAAGAATAATAAAAGGAACGGTCTCACCATCCTTTATGTGTCATTGATTTAATATTGAAAATTCAATTAAAATAGGTGTTTCCGACATAATCATTCCCTTCAATTCATTTCATGATTTTAAATTTCCATAAGCATATAAATTCAATTACAAATGCTTTAGAAAAAATTTAATAAAGTTAAATAGTCATTAAAGGAATTTTCTACATGGTAAATTCCATGTATTGGTTGTCCAAACTCAAGGGTGTTACCCTTGGTACAACTAAAAATTTAAATTACAAAGTAAATTTCATTTTAAAACCAAGAAAAAATCTAATTAGGTGTTCCTTCTATTCAAAAAAATTAATTATTTGGGAAACTTTAACGTGGAATAGTCATGGGGTGTCAATAAATGAGATCAACCACATATAAAAAAATAAACAAGTTCCATATTCATGTGTTAGGGTGAAATGAAAATTTGATATGAAGGACTCAACTAAAAGTTGGTTCTTGGGAAAATCTTACATGCGTTAGAATGACTTAATTATGAAACATAAAAACCCAAAGGGAAACTTACGTGACCACCTACCTTAAGGCCATATATAATGATTTGCTCGATATCGACCTCAGGTTTGAATCAAGTTAGGAGTAATATAAGAAATGGTCTGACACTCTAAAATAGGTAAAATGATCCTACATCTAAATAGAACAATGGATTAAAAAAAACTAAAATAGGATAGGAGAGTATTAAATTACATACTGAGATAGATTTTATTCATCCAATATATCAAGGACCAAAGTTTAGATTCGAGAGTTTCTTATATTCCCAGCTTTAGGTATTTTTGAGTTTTAGGGTGAAGTAAAAAAGGTTGGTCTACTGGAGTGAGCAAGGGGAATGATGAATTTATCTTAAGAGTTAAAAGAGGGGGAAATTTTGACTTTTCAACATAAATAAAGGGGGAACATGGTTTAGGTCTATGGTTTGGAAACCATGCACAAACCATGAAAAATCCCAATGTCCAAAAACCTATAGTTTTCAAATAGCCATTAACCTCAGGTCCCATAGTTTTAGACAAACCATGCATCCTGCATGTGCCTAATATCTACAACCACATTTTTAAAACTAACTATGTTGCATTGGTTTGACATTTTAAAAAAACCACGTGACCTAGTAATTTATCACATTTTCTAGAACTCTAGGCTTGGAAAAATCCCCAGACGCTCTTAGGACCATCTTTAAGTTGCAGTACAAATTTAATATGATTAAATCAAATATTAAATTTGAAAAAAACTATCCATAAATTTTTGAAGAAGAGGGTTGTTATGTCCTCCTCTCCTTAAAGAAACCCATCTCTGAGTTGGTCTTCTTAGGGTAAGGAGGAATTGTTAGCAAAGTATTCTAGCCACTGAGTTTGTATATCACCTTTCTATTCTTAGGTCTCACCCCATACTCGATCATGATTCCATAGAACCTGTACTAATGGAATAAATGTACCTCAGAGTTTCTTCACACTCCAATAAACAATACACACTGGACAATTCTCAATGTAAGCATCTACATCAAATTCATCCTCATCAGGATGAAAGACATGTGATAGGTCTGGATAATATCAGTGATGCTGAGATATGTGAAACACATCATGCATTTACCGATATCTCTGAGGAAGTGACAACTATTAATCCAATGGTTCAATCCATTTCGTAATCTATAAGGTTTCAACAAACCTTAATGAGATATTATAAGAAAAATATAAATGTGATATGTTATCATGCCCTTTCTAATCAGTTGGATATATTATGAGGTCTCCTGTATGTGTCATGAGTTTATCATACCTTCCTTCCCTATATCTAGGCAACATAGAGGTGGGAGAAAAGGCCTACCATATAATGATTCATAAGGATCCATCTTAGTGGTTTCTCGAACTCTATAATTATAAGAAAAATATAATAGAGGAATGTGTTTCTCCTAAGAACCTCCAAAGTCAAGGACACATGCATGGAGCATGTCTTGTAAAACCTAAATCATATGCTTCTTTTTTCCACCAGTATATGTGTGATAGGCCATACTCAAAAGTACTTATGTACCGAAGGCCTTCTGTAACCCCTAATATAACTATGATGTAAAACATGATTACCTATAATAAGTGATATAATGAGGATCTCTATCAATATGTACAACCTCCCTAAAAAAAATCTATCATTGATCGTCTACCATTAAGGTCTCTTACAAAAGTAAAAAGTGTGATACCTTCTTCAAGTGATCAACTATAACCCACACTTTATCGTTTTCATGAGGTGATCTAGGTAAACCAATCGAAAAATCCATTGATACATCATACCATTTTAACTCAAGAATGGACAATAGATGAAAAAGACCTATTAGTTAATGGTGCTCCACCATCACCTGTTGATAGTTGGAACACTGAGTGATAAATTTGGTAATCTCGTATTTCATACTAGGACACCTGCACTAGCATCAAATAACACAATCCATTTTGGTGACACTAGGGTTAACTTCCCATGCTGAGATGTGGAATTCCTGCATCAGCACCTCTTTAATGTTTGTTGGGACCCATACACACCCATGAAATAGTAACGTTTCATCCCCATCCATAGTGAAACCTGAATATGTGCCATTATCTAAAATGATATCCCATATTTCGATGAATTAAATATTAGATAGCCATCTCATTATCAACCATTCTATAAGAGTAGAAGTCCCTACTAAGGATGAGAGGATTGTATGACCATTGTCCTCCTAAACCTCAACATGAATCTTCTAGAATAAGTCCGTAATCTACTATTCATGACAAGATTTCTGGAATGCATGTGTCTGAGTCTTTCATCTTAGATAATTAGCTACTAAATTCCCCTTCCCAAGAGTTTAGGTAAGATCAAAGTCAAAAGATTTTAGGTACTCAACCCAACTATTCTGTCTAAGATTAATATCTCGCTATGTAAATATTAACATGAGATATTTGTGATATATTAAACCATAAAAAATCTCACCAAGTAGATAGTTTCACCACAAGAATAAGTCATGAACTACATAAACTTATAGGAGATCATGTTCTAGGTAATTCCCCTCATGAGGCCTTAATGGAAAAGACCTATACATGTAGACTCACTCATCCTACATCCGAACAACTCCAAGACTGATACCTGATGAATCAAAGTTTACAATATAGATCCTAACTTGCCTCAACAAAATCAATATCAACCATGAAGTCAAATTAACTTTCAATTTATGAAACGCTTCTTTACAAGCTTCTGATCATATAAATTTTAATCATTTATTTGTTAATCTCATAAATAATGTTGCAAGAAATGAGAAATCCAAGATGAAGTGTCTATAATATATGGACTTCCCATTAAAATATGAAGGTCAAAGACATTAATGGGATAATAACAAGAAAATACATTTCCCACATTATATAGGTCCAATAATACTTCTTACTATGAGATTATGTGACCTTGGAAGTGGACTTCGTCAATCCCGAAGTGGCATTTACAGAGTATAGAATAGAAATGAACATGATCTCATGATGGGTTTCATGGTTGTGTCTAGATCATGAATACACCAAGATATCATCAAAAAATACTATACAAAATGAATACATATATGGGTGAAAACCTAATTCATAATATCCATAAAGAAAATAGGTGCATTCATGAGTTCAAATGACATAACCAGGTACTCGTATAGACCTTAACTGCTTCTAAAATTTGTGTGAGGTATATTTGAAATCTCGAAACACATATGATGATAGAATAACATAAGATCTATCATTTGAAAATCTTTTTCTTCTCATACATGATAAAATTTGTCTTCTATTATAGGTAGTGAATATATATTACTTATCATAAAATGATTTAAATTATAGTGATCCATGCAGATCCTGAGGGTACCATTCACCTTCACGGAAGAATGGATCAGCGAACCCAAGGTGTATGTTGTCTTTAGACTCTAGATCCTACAATTTCTTCTTGAGTTCTGAAATCTATTTAGGTACTATTCTATAAGGATAACAATCACTAATACTGATCCTGGTACTACTTCAATAGTAAAACTTGCCTTTATCACCAATGGTATACTAGGGAAGTCTTCAAGAAATACGTCATTAAAAAGATCTACTATAGGGGGAAACAATGGGTCATAACCCTTGGTCATCAAAGAAAATACTAGTGATCTGAGCTGTCTCATTACCTAGCATCTATTGCTCTTGTCTAGTACAAGTCGAACTAACATCCCATTCTCTCTTATTAATGTTCCTAATGCCCTCTAGAGATGTAAATGTCACCCTCTAACAATAGTAGTCAATATGGGATCAATAAGGAATTGACCCGTCCATCCTGATGATTATGTAAAATATCATCATGTTAAGGAAGTAATGATTCCAAACAAAAAGGCAACCACATATCTCAAGAGGATAATTATTACAATGGATAATTCCCTCAGAATATATACCCAATGGGGTGTCAATTATAATAACACCATAGTAGTGCACGAGCTTGAGGCTCAGAATCATAGTGATTTCCTTAGATGAAAAAGAGTGTGATGATCCTATGTCAAATAAGGAATACACTAAATTGGATGTGACAAAAATTGTACCTCATACAGTATAAGGTCTGATGATATTCTCCTTCGATAGTGGTTGGATAGAATGTAAATGGACTGTACCATAACCTAGAGTCACTACCTAGCTACCCTGAGAAATCCATCACTATAATTGTTGATAATCATAAGTTTGAAATCCTTTTTCTTGACCAACCCATTGGAATGATCAGCCAGTGGTATTCCATTTGACTTCTTGTCATGATTATACTTTCCTCTCACTTGATCATGGAGTAGGAATATATCTCCGCTCTCTAGAAACTGTTGGAAAAGACTTGCAGAAAGACTGGATATGGCTGATCCTACCACAACCTCTACACTCCATTGCATCCCTCAATCACTAAGGCTCTGTGTGTCCTAGATTCCCACAATGGTTACAAATTAAGAAGATATCAATGAGAGTAGCCTGGTTTCTGCTATACCTATGAGTAACCTCGAAGAGACTCTTGTGCCCATAAGAAGAACCACCACAAGATTTATTTGTCGAACAACCCTGACTCAGACCATCAGCTTCTCTCAAACTCATCTATTTAATAAGGTCCCTGTTGATGACTTCATAAATAGTTATCAACATCAACACATTGACCTACTATTGGATGGCATAAACTAAGCCATCATTGAATCGCATAGAAGTAATAAGATCGTCACCTTCTATAGTAGGGGGACAAACTATAGCTCAATGAAATGACCAGAGTATTTCATAACTAACATGCACCATTGCAACAAGTTCATGAATTTCTATGGATCTATAATCTCTCTATGTTTGAGGATAAAAGTAGTTTATAAGATCATTTAGTAATCTACCCAAACTATATCTCTATACTGATCTTCCAAGGTGATTGTGTCCCACCACCACCTGGCTGAGTCACATAGCATATATGATGCAAGATTTACCCGATTCTCTGAAGGCATCTCAATATTCTCCAATATATATTGGATTTCTTTGATCCAAGAGTCTGTAGCATGAGGACCGCTATCCTCCTAAAAGGTTGTAGGTTACTGGTGCTGAAATTCCTGAGTCAAGTATACCATACATGGAGCAGGTCGAACACCATCTTTAATATTCAAAATTATACATAGAATACCCTCTCAAAATTGGCCATTAGTTTCCATATCAGGTATAGGAAGAAGTCCCACTGGTGGTACTACATGATGAATCAATGGTGGCTCTGGGCCTACAACCTTAAGAGCATGATTTTCACCTCTATCAGGGCATACGATAGGAGGACATCATGGTGGCACGATACTATAATTCTAAATGTATTCCTCAGAATAGATTTAAGAAATTTTAAAGACTGTATTTAAGAAACTAGAAAAAGAGTAAATAATTCTTGTAGAAACAACCAAGACTCTATGCCAACATCAATATGTGGGTATAGATGGTAGAAGAGATCATAATAGGTCATACAAACATAGGAGATACTCCACTACCCATTACGAAGGTCAGGTTCCGGTCTGAGTCTTTGATTAAAGTGTCTAGTATAACCAATGTAACTTTAGATGTTATATTCTTTTTAAATGTTTTCTTGTTCAATTATGTAAATTACTTAAAAAGGTTGAATTAGATTGTATACCTCTTTTGATCTATAAGGGCCCATACTGAACAAAAATATGATATCCATTCAACTCACACCATAACCTCTTCCAGCCCATGTGATGAATCATACATGGATCAACATGCCATAATTGGTTGATTAAGGTTTATTATTTAACCTATTCAAGAAAACACTACTTGGTTAAGGTGGAAACTTAAAGTATCAATTATGTTTTCCAATCCTTTCAATATGTGTCACCATAATTCAATACACATTCAAGGCACTATCAATATGAAAAAGTAAAATACACACTGAAAAAAATGTGACATGGAAAAATGCATGACATATTAGTCCTATGGTTCATAATAATGATGCATGTAACAATGCTCATTTCTCTCAAATAATCAGTCTGAGGATGAAATAAATCATTAATTAGAATAGTAATAATATCCACAACATTGAATGTGCATCACCGAATGGTTGGATGATACCAACAGTAATAGTAAAAATCATAACAACAATTATAATTCAGAAAACTCAGCCTTTAACCTGAACATGGGTTCACGACAACCAAACATTACTTATGACCAAGTTATAAGATTTTATAATCTATAATATATTTTTGATAAATAATAAAAAAAGAACCCCTTTGATACCAGTTTGTAACATCATGACATGGGATCTACTTAACCCGTACCCTGATTCAGTGGGTCACATGGCCTCAAGCATGCTAACCAATACACCAGAGGCTGTTTATTAAAAGTGAGGGTGTAAAGGTGGTATATTTTGGAGACTATACCCTCATTTCAGAGTGTCATGAGGGATAAAATCAAGGAAAATCAAACTTAGAAGTATAATATAAATATAAATAATAATAATTCAACAGAAGAATAAATATAACTAATATAATAGACGAGTGAGAAAGTGAAAATAAACACAAAAGCTCAATAAATTTCTCAAAATCCACTAGGTAGTGTCTCATACATGGATGCATGGAATGCTTATAATAAAAAGAGTAACATGGGTCAGAAAGATACAAGCATGCCATACAATATTAAAAAAGAATAAAAAGTACTCCACTAGATTCTCGAGATAATGTTCATTCCTCTCTTCCTAAGATCCATCTATAAGAAAAATATTATCAACAACCTATAGAAGTGTGGTTTCCCTTATCCATAACTACATGCAGATAGTCTTCTTGGGTACTAAAGTCCACCTGAGTAGGCCATGAGACATAAATCTCAATAGGATACCATAAATGATGTTTATGTAAAATCCAAATAGTGGTCATTGCTAAACAGTGTGAAGGTCCAAACCACATATTAAAGAAATTCTAAATAAATAAATATCCAGGACTCTTAGGTTCCAAAAGGATATTTGATAGTTCTACCTACTTTGGCTCATGGACAGAATAGTGTTTGATCAGTCACTATATATATAGTAATGATATATATATATATATAATAATAATTATATATATTTCATCCACTTATATGAACAATGTGTGTGTGGACGTAAGTGACTGCTTACCTAGATTACTAGTACTGACTGAACTGAGGAAGAACTCAGACATCCATGAACAGTCTAACAAGACTATAAGCTCAAGCCAAAGGTTTCACACCATACATGCTAATAAATGTTTGAGATATCATGTACGACACTTGAGATGGTGAGTGATCCATCATGAAATCACTCAAAATAGGGATGCGATGTGTAAATCTTAACACCCAACTAGTGTCAATGGTGGTATATGTCATGCTCAACATACTTTGTAAGGGAACATGATACAATCAGGCTCGAAGGTCCCTTACCATAATATCACAACTAGTTTAAATGATTATTAATATTTATAATGTAATACATGAGGAAATACCTCTCATTATTGTTACCCAATTACCCATATACAAATAAGGCTTGATCATTATTATAACATAAGACATGAGGAATAAACTATCATGTAACTAAAGAGACATGATCAATTACACCAAGTATTTTCAATTCACAATGATCATTTAAATTAAGCATAAAAAAATGAATGGTCTCAAAATTTTTGATGGGCCATTCATTTAATTTATTTAATTCATTTAATTGAGGGAAATCAATCATGATAATTCCCTTCAATTTAATTCAAGACATTCAATTTACCAAATAATGGAAATTAAATTCATAAGGATCAAGGAGCCATTCAAAAAAGTGACATGTTCAATAAAGTAATTTACTTCATGGGAAATTCTATGTATAGGTTGTCCAAATTCATGAGTGGTACCCTTGTTCCAACTAAGAATTCATATTATAAGGTATATTAGATTTTAAAATAAAGGGGAAATCTAATTAGGTGAACAGGACATTTAGAACAATTATCCATAAGGGGAAATTTAACTTGTCACATCCATGGGGTATCTATAAATGAGATCAACCACCTCTAAACCACTAAACAAGGTTCCATAGTCATGAGTTAGGGTGCAATGATAAAATTAATATAAATGACTAAACTAAAAGGAGGAACTCATCCAAAGCTAGTGTGCCACACACCAACTTAATTATGAAGCACTGAAAATCAAATGGAAAATGACATAACCACTTACCTCAAGTCAGTAGATGTCACCTCACTCAATATCATCAATAGATTTGATGTAGGTTAGGAGAAATCTAAGAAATGGTCTAAAGCCCAAAAAAATTGGAAAATGATCACCCAACTAAATAGCATGATGGATTCAAATAAAAACTGAAATGGGATGGGATATGATTAAGAACATACCAAGACAGATTTGATGCTTTCAATGAATCTAGGATCATAGTTCGGATGTGAATGTTTATTGTATGCCTAGCTTGAGGAATTTTTTAGATCAAGAGTGAAGAAAAAAACGATGGTATAATAGAGTGAGAAAGGGGATAAAATAAAATATCATAAGAGTTAAATGATTGAAAATTTTACTTTTCACCCAAAATAAATGGGGAACACTGTTTAGCTACATAGTTTTCAAAATGCACACGAAAGGTGTAAAACCCCTTTTTCCAAACACATGTAGTTCTCGTATGTCTGTGTTCCTAAGTTCAGATAGTTTTAGATAAAACATGTGGCCTATAATTTTCCACTCTCTATAGCTAAACGATTAAAACTAACTATGCATCCTAGGTTGCATGGATTAAACAAACTATGAAACCCAGTTCTTTATCCCATTTACTAGAACTCTAGGTTTTGAAAAAGCCCTAAATACTCCTGTTTGAGTCCTTAGGCTGTAGTACACATTTAATATCATTAAATAAAGGATTTAAATTTCAAAACAAACAATCTATATTTCTGAAAAATACAGTAATTTACAAAAAAATAAATAAGACATAATGTCTTAATATGTTATATTCCCTTCTACTCTTGGTTTTTCTTTTCATACACACTATCGATTATTATGTTCATATTTTAAAATATCTGGGTGTTGCAATATTCTATAATTATTTCCTTCTTATGATTTAATATAGATAATACTATCCATTTTATGATGTGATGTGATATAAATTTATATCAATCATATAGAACAAAATTTTATTAATTTCTTAGAAAATGATTCTATATTATACTTCCATTATTCCAATATTAATACTTATATCCTTGAAATTATATAATTATAATGTCTTAATAAAGTATTTACCAACTTATATTCATTATTAACACAATCTAGTGTAATATTAGATTTCTATAAAATATATTGTACGTAATATTATGTTACCTTGATGTGTTTAGTCCTCAGATATTGAGTAGGGTTCCCAAACATTGAAATAGTTAATGAATTATCACACATTATTGGAATTATATCCTAATGAGCTCCAATATATATGATGTGTATCTTATACAAATAAATTGGGAATAATTTTTTTTGTGGTTGTGGATCTTGCAACTATATTTTACAGATCACATGTTTATTTTTTTGGAACATGAAGCAACTATATTTTTTCAATGAAAGTTATATATAATATTTTACTTTTCTTATATATATATTTTATCCCCCGAAATATAATTTGAGTAACTCTTCAGTTCAAATAAATTTCTTTTAGGTACTATTACCCTTGATTAATAGTCCCATGGATATATTTAATGATTGGTTTAAATATTATAATTTGTGAATCTTTATCATCCAAAAGAAATTTTGAGCATTAAAATATACTATATATCATATTTATTCCACCAAAACTTATATATATGATACTTCCTTTTATTACATGGAAGGTTATAAAATCAATATATTTTCTAACTAGGTCTTTATTCAATCTACATCCAATACTCTTCAGTCTACTCAAAACCATACTTAAATATAATCTAAACATTTTTCGTCAACAAATTAGAGTACTTACTTTGATTAAAAAAACTATTCTTATCTTTTATAAATTTGTAATTATAAAATGAACATTATTTATCCATATAGATTAATATCAAACTAATATCCTATAAAATTAAGAAAAACTTTAAGGATGTAATTTCTCAGAGATCCAAATACGATGGTATACACATATACATAAACTATCAGTTTGTCCCTTGAATACTTCATAATAAATAATAAAGGATCTAATTAAACATTATCAAAATGATTCCATAATAAATGTTGGTAAATCTATTCATACCATTCTAGAAGAGTATACTTAAATTCATATAGATATTTTATAATATTCATACCAACATCAATTCACTTGCAAGGCTTGATGATCTTTTGATTGTCAAAGAAATACTGGATCATAATCACTTGAATATAAACTGGCTGAAAGTTGGCGATAGGAACTCTAAATATTTTCATCGGATGCAAAAAAGAAAAAATAATTAGGGTAGGACTAAAGGCCATTAAATTTGAGGGTTCCCTCTACACCTCTAAAAGTGAGATTGCAAATGTAGTAGTGAAATACTTCACTGGACTTTACTCTGATGATGGCATGGAAAGATCTAAGGAGATGATTGATATCATTTCCCCTTGTATTGAGGAACATCAAAATCTTGCTCTTATAAGGGTTCCCTCAAACGATGAAATAAAGGAGTCCCACTTTTCTCTTAACATGGAAAGTAAAACTGGACCGGATGGCTTCAACAAAAAGTTTTTTATGTTCCATTGGGACATTGTGCAAGATGACATGGTTTGTGCAATAAGGGATTTCTTCTCTCGGAGTTATATGCCTTATGGTTTCAACTCTAATTTCATCACTTTGATTCTTAAGAAGGAGAATACAATTGACGTGAATGATTTTAGACCAGTTGCGATTGAAACACCACACCAAAAATCATTAGTCAAATATTGATGAACAGATTAGGGGGTTTAATCAAGGAGCACATCTCTCTCAATTAGTATGGCTTCATTCTTGGTAGAAACATTTAGAACTGTCTTTTCACTACATTATAGAGCATCAATGTGATGAAAAAGAAAGAAACACCTGGCAATGTTTCCCTCAAAATTGACATCTCCAAGGCCTTTGACAACCTTAAGTGGATCTTTCTCTTTGATATTCTCATGGTATTTGGTTTCCCAAGTGGATTCATCAACCTTGTCAGAAGTATCCTTAAATCTTCAAGGCTTTCCATTTTATTTAATGGATCTCCTATGGGTTATTTTCACTGCACTCGAGGAGTTCGACAAGGTGATCCAAATTATGGGCTTCTTTTTGCCATTGCTGAAGAATATATGTGTAGATTCCTTAATGAGATATCTCAAATTGGTATTTTTAGACAGATAATGGCTGGGAGGGACAACCTTGTCGCATCTCATTTACTATATGCTGATGATATTATAATTTTTGGGGAAGCCTCAAGGAAGTCGATATCTGCGATCAAAGCCTTCTTCTCACACTATGAGACTGCTGCTGGAAAACATATAAACTAGAATAAATAATTCATTTTTTTTGGCGATGGGATCACTGCTGAAAAAAAAACAGGGTCACCAAATTCATCAGAGCCAGAAAAGGATCTGTGCCATTTATTTAACTTGGAGTTCTAATATTTTGTGGTAGGATACATAGGAACACCCTTGATGGAATTTCCTCTAGTATCATGAATCAGACGGCTAAATGGAAGGGTAAATCCATGTCATAAGATAGAAGGGTGTGCCTCATTAACTTAGTGATCACGTCAATGTTTTTCCACTCCTTTTACATTTATAAATGGCCAAAAAATCTTCTCAAAGAACTCCAATGCATGATGAGGAATTTTATCTAGATGGTCTTTATTAATGAAAGGAAGTTGATCACCATTTCTTGGAAGGACTGCATCAAACCCATTGAGTTGGGTGGCCTTGGAGTCAAGGTCCTTCAGCTTTTTAATAAGGGACTTATTAATAAGTTCACATGGAATCTCTTAACCTCTAATGACTCATCCCTGGATTTTCTTTCATGCAGATTAAAAATGAATCTTATTAATGGCTACCCCCATTATATGCCATCATATTTATGGACTTCCATTCAAAACTCATTCAATGATGTTATTCAGAATTCTAATGGCTTGTCTGTAGACACTCCGGTCTTAACTATTGTAACAGTCCTTGGCTGGACAGCCCCTTGTATACTGGTGATATTCCCCCCACCCAATGGATACGTCTATAGAAGATTTTTTGGATCATTATCATGGCCTTGAAACCATGATTACTACTCATGTGAAACATGAAATCTAGACCTACTCTTTCATGGACATTGATACTCTAGTTTGGAGGACCAACAAGAATGGACATTTTAATCTAAAAGAGTTCTACAACATGCAGCTTGTTGGCGCCACACAAGTACCCCTTGGTTACTCACATTTAAAGTTCCATTTATCCAACCCTCCTGACTTCTTATTCTATGGAGAATGTGGAGAAACCGGTTTCTAACGCATGATAAATTAAGGAAGGCTGGCCAATGTATTGCGTCTGCCTATTATATCTGCCTGAATGAAACTGAAACTATACAACATCGTTTCATCTAATGTTCATTTGCTCAGAAGCTCTGGAAATATATTGGAGACATCTTCATCATGGATCTATGCTCATATAGGTTGCTGGAAGACTTGATGGGGTTCATCTCCAAGTCTGAAAAGAGGTAAAAGATTTAGTACATGTTTCTGGTTGCTGTAGGGGATATTTTCCACGACATATGGACAACCCAGAATAGCCTCCATTTTGATAACAAGGCTCTATCCTTTCATGAAAGTGCAATGATAATTCATCGGGACATAAATGCTACTAATGCGATACAAAATGGTTTCATGGATAATACCTGTACAGATTTAACTACATTATGGATTCTTGGAATTATAGGTAAAATGAAGAAGCCATTGGTGGTAATGTTTAGTCACTGGATACCACTGATGTCTCCATGTGTTAATGTTAATGTTTATGGAGCCGCATCTAGAGTGCCGGGTAGATTGGGTTGTGGGGGTGTTTTCCACCCACATCATGGATTCGTCAAGGGTTGCTTTCATCATTTTATTGGGAAGGGAGTTACTTATGAAGTAGAATTATGAGACATTATTTATGTCGTGAAGCATGTTGTCTTTCATAACTGGAATATCTTATGGATTGAATCAGACTCTGAACATGTGGTGCATGCCCTAAAAATGAGAACTCGGGATGTTCCATGGAGGATTCTACCTTACTAGATCAGATGTATTAATCAGGTAAAACATCTCAACTTGGTAATCACTCAAGAATATCTAGAGGCCAGTCAAGTGGCTGATGCCTTGTCCAAGAGGGCAGTCATAGAGATGACTACCAAGTGGTCCTTTCGAGCTACTGATTTTTTTGCATCTTTGGTTGAGGCTGATATGAGGGGAGTGCCTCATTATAGGCTCTATAAAACCCCTTACTTTGTCTAACTGTGTAACTTTTCTTTTTCTTTAATATTTTAGGGGGATGATTTAATTGGACCTGATTTTCTGGGTAGTCCAATTTATTCTTTAAAATATATTTATCTTTAATTATTTATTGATTATTATCTCTTAGAATTCATCCCATATGAACTAGTTCTATTAACCTTACATTGAAAATACCTAATTTAGACCCCCTATAGATTTCAAAGCATCATTTAGAATAATATTTGAAATGAATAAAAAATGTTCCTATAGATTCCTTATTTAATTTAATATTTTAATCTTTATATCCACATAACCAATCTCTTATTTATGCGGGATGACCTCTATTAGACTTCCAAAATATAGGTTGGGTTGTCCAATGCCCAAATTAATATATGTATCATATCTTTAAAATTTAATCTAAAATATTCATAATTCTCAAGGATCAAGATCTCTAAATAATTCTTTAATCTCTTCCAAGATCATAGAAATATATGAGTGATGATTCTCACAAATATTTAAAAGAATAAAACATACCACTGCCATAGTTATTTTGTTTTATAATATGTATGAATTTATTTTATTTGAGTAACCTATAAATAAATACATCTTAATTGGAATAAACTTATTAAGGTTTTCATTGGAGTTAAGGATAAATACCTCATGTAGAACCCCCTTGATGACGATTTAGTAAATTTTTTTCAATATATATGTTTGAGTTTTTTAGAAATATTTTGAGAATAATTGAAGTGGTTAGATATTATTTGAGAATGTTTTAGGTGTTTAAGACAATTTTAGAAACATAGAGTAAAGTCTTATAATTTTGGAATTACCAATTACTAATTTTTTTCTTGTTTCATGATACATAATATATTTTTTATTCCTTGAAATTTAGAAAATTAGACATCATAATAATGTATGTAAGATATATTTTTGAGTTTAAGGTTATGAATTTGAAAAGGAATGGACTATATTTCTTATATATATATATATATATATATATATAATATCCTCTTAGTAAGACATGTAATATATTTTATAGATTGTCAAATTGTGGAAAAGGAATGAGAACAAGGTGATATATATCATTTTTATTGTTTATTAAATTTATATGATAAAACTTAATATATTATGATGAATATAAACATGTTTTCTTCTTTATTGTATTCTCAAGTTGAATCTTGATGATACATTAACACATGAAAAAAGATGCATTGGGGATCTATAATACATAACTTATGGAATGTTATCTCATGTTGAAATTTTGGGATATGTTACAACCATCATACTCTTAATGATTAACACGAAGATATATAGCTGGTGGAACATAGTATTAAGGATGAACATGAATATATTTAGCTAGTTCAATGTACTCTTAAGTGTGAATGCAATAATATAAAATTGTATCAATTTAACCTGTGTTGTTATGATCCATTTTTTCTCAATGTTTTTTCATCTAAAACATATTTTGCGTCAAAGGTTTACACATAATCGTCTATAGAACATAATATCTATATAGAAATCAATATTATGATGTTTATAGTTCACTCTTAATGATTAATGTGAGATTAAAAATCAGGTATAATGAAATTAGTGTTATAATAATTTATTTCCCCATTAGTTAATGGTTGATGGTTCATATCCTGATAAGAAGGGTCACAATATAGTGCACTATTTAATAGATAATCCCAATGATTTTTTCAGGATTTTTTTAAGTGATATCCATAATATCTAGAGGTCACCTTAATTCAATTTTCATATCTTTTTGGAAGGAAATAAGGGAATTCAATTCTCAAGTTTGACAAGTATTGAGATGATAATTATAATGGAAATCTATTTCAATAAATATTTCATAATTATTTATATTCAAATATTGAAATTTACACTTATCAATTTAAATAAAAATAGTTTATAAGAGATAAGAAATTTTTTGGTAAGACACCTGATAATATATTATAGGAGAATAAGAGTATCAAATAAATAAATAATAATAAGTGGAAAAATATATTCATTCTATCAAGAAGTAAGAAGACCAAATTCACTTAATCCTTATGATATATACTTTCACCCATGAATGTTCTTAAAAATTTATTCTTATGTTGGTTTCAGTGAGTTTATTCTCAGATACATTTTTGGTTGGGAATAGTATTTATACAAATTAATGTTCATATTCATGTTTGAGTTTATACATGATTATAAAAGTTGAACTATATACTCATAGGTTAAAAAAAACCACAAACTGGGGATATAGCCATTCTTCACAAAGGAAAACCTCATTATTAATGTAATTATGTTTTCATTTTATTATATATTATAGTGGGTTACTAGAATATGTACTTAATATAAAGGAGAGTGGAAGGGAATTGGAAGAAAATTAAAAACACATATTTACTGCCCAATTATTTTTTATCTTATCTAGAATGTCTCTAAAATTCTCAATCATAGAAGGCTAACTCTTAGTCAAGTATCTTAATGTTTTCTATGTATCAACATAACTTAGTCAATAATAAAGGCATTCAAATATTTTATGGAAAATAGTTTCATATTTTCAAGGAGGTAATTTACCCTACCTTCTTTATCTTTGTCTTAATGTTTTTGACTCTATCAAAACTGGGTTCACTGTACATGGAGAGACATTAGTGTAGCCTGTTTTTAATAAAAATTTTATTGAAAGTGATGGAATGATAAGAAATGTTTTACTATCTTCCTTGATAGAGAATGTATATAAAAATTTCATGGGGCGTAAACCTCTAAATTATATTTGTAAAAAACTTCATAACAATTTTAAAGGAAACCAAAAGATAAAGAAATATATGTTAAAACAAAATAAAAAATAGTGTAAAGATATTAAAATTCATGAATATGAATTAGTTGATGAGTTTCTAACTGTGGTAATGTTTTTTTATATTTCATAAAAGGATTTGGATAAAATTTTAAATTCATTAATATGGTGATGAAACTTATGATAATTTGACTAGAAAATTTTGATTCCAAGATCTTATCACTTGGTGATAGAGATCATAATGATTTAAAAATTAATGAATTTCAAAAATATATAATATATTTTTAGATAAGTATAGGAGTTGATCTCAATGGAAAGGTCAATAATGAAATAGATATTTTATTTAAATATTTAAAATTGTTAAAGGTTGTAAATAAGTAAATTGAATCTGATAAAGAGTAAAATATATAGGAATTTTCTAAATCTATATATTTGATTTCAAGTAGTATCAAATTTGATAAAGGTAATAATGGATGTAAATTTCATTTTAAATTATTTAATTATTGTTAATTTGGTTATTTCTATACCAACTCAACCTTGAAAATCAGAGGAGAGTGTGAAGATAATGATGTAACCAAGAAGGACACTTATAAAGAATGTTCTTAGAATAAAACCAAGTCAAATGGTAAGAAAAATGTTTCATCAACATTATTATATAGAAATTGTTTCTTAGATGAAGAGGGTATATATAAAATTAAGGAAATTGGTGATGATGATTAGAATTTAAGGGAATATTTTCAAATGGATCTCATGGCTAAAAAATAATATGAACAAAGTGATTCATCAGAAGATGACTCACAATCCAGTAATGGGTTTCTAATTGAGGAAGGATAATTTATAAAGGTGTATACTATAAAATGATAATTAAAATGTTTTTTAAGGATATATTAAGAATTAGTTATTATAATTATTATCTTTAACAAAACTCTGATAATAACAATCAACCTCAAATTTATAAAGATAATATAACAAAATAAACTAAAAAAATAAATTTTTAAATTATCGAGAAAGGTAGGATTGTTGATGAAAAGTGTTATTGTATTATCCATAGGGATATATATGGTTGATAAGCTAATGTTATTTATTACAGTGGTTGAGAAGAAAAAATAGAATATCAAATGTGACTGGAGTAATGTTAGTAATGGAATATAATAATTCTATAAGAATTAATCTTGAATAATTACTTATCAAAATGACAGGCATGAAGAAGGAAAGTTTATAGGTGTCCTACAATAAAATTGGAGTATGATTTTAGATGAATTTAGAAGGAAGAAAAAATATAAATTAACCAGAAATATTGAAGAAAATATAAAATAATCACTTCTAAAATAATAAAAAATAAAAAAATCCCTTTGTATATCCAAATAATCAATGAATAATCCCACAAATGGTTATTATTGGATAAAAAAAAGAAGTTCGAAAATGGAGTAAAATAAAAATCGATAGGGCAACATAATTTCTACCAAATGAGGATATTTTAGGTTTATTATTAGTTTTAAGCTGTGTTTGGTCATAAATTCTATAATTAAAATTATAATATATCTTTATTAGGACTAAGAATAGAGTATAAATTTAGGAATAAGTAATATAAGTAAATGAGAAAAGATAAAAATATCCCACAATCAGAGAAGAATATTAATGTGAAAATATGTTTTAAATGTTTACAATAAGTTTTTGAGAGGTTTGATCAATAATGAAACATATAAAATGAATTTCATATATTCATACAAGTTCAACATGACCTTTTTAAAAAAATTATAATTGTGCTAAAAGGGATGCGGTATAAATAAAAAGATAAAATGGTTGGTGTTGAATTTAAAGTATATAAATTTGTGAATAATTGGATCATAGATAATGGTTGTTCCTTTTACATGATAAGTGATTTCATAAATCAAAAAATTATATAAGGAGAAATTTCCACATTTGGTAATGAAATATATTAAAACAATGAAGGATTTGGAATAACCAATGATGGAAAAAATAATAGCATTCCCAATAATTTTTTATTTATTAATGGTATAGAATATAATATTTCGAGTGCATCACAACTTTGTGATGATAGAAATGAAGTAATATCCAGAAATAATGGATGTTTATTAAAGAGGTTAGGATATAGAGTAATTATAAAGGATGGATCTATAATAGCATGTCACCTAATTCAAGTTAGTTTAGCCTAGTCATATTTCTATATGGCATTTCAAGATGAAAATAATTGTTGGCACATAAGTTTTGGTCACCTTGAAAAAAAATGAAAAATTTTATTATGAAAAAGGTTGTAAGAAATATTTAATTTTTAAAAGAAGTAATTTTTCTTATATATAGAAAATGGTGAATATTAAAAATAAAGGAAAAAAGATATATTGAGTTAACATTATAATTTAATAACCCATAGAACTGTCCAATATGATATTTGTGGACCTATAAAAAATGAATTAACAAATGGAAGAAAATACTACATTACTTTCATTGATGACTTCACCAGGATGAAATAAAATATATTAATGTATCAGAAGTATTAATACCTGGTACGTTCTAAATATTTAGAAGACAATATAAAAAACAAATATGTTTTCCATTTAAGAGTCTAATAATTAATAATATCACTGAATATGAAAAAATAAGTTCTTCTATTATTTTTACTATCATGGAATTTAAAATGAGTTCAATGATCTATATAAAACCCATGAAATCATGTGGATGAAAGTAGAAACCTTATTTATTGGTCTAATAAAATTCTTGCTGAGTAGGATAATTCAAAATGTTTCTAGATACAAGAAATGTTCACTACTAGATTTAGAAAAACTAAATGTATTTTGAGATAATATATAAAATTGAATCCTCCTGAGATGTATTTTAAGAATAATCCAAATGTAAAACACATCAATGTGTTTGGTATCCCATGCTTGATAAAAATGAAATTAAATAGTGGTGGTAAGTTTCATGAAATGATATAAGATATAATATTTTTTGGTTACACACTAAGGTAAAGTTATTATAGATTCTATAAAAACATGTCTTATATGGTGGTTTATTTTAATAGGATAATAGTATTTGAAAATAAATTAAATATCAATAATTTTATTTTGGAATATGATAATAATTATATTTTAAATACTTAACCAGTTAAAGATACTAAGGAAAATAGATATATTCAGAGAGAAGATGTAAAAACTTCTTATTCCATTGATAATGCTGATGATATGAAATCAATAGGAATAAATACAAGATTGATGTAAAATATTTAGATTGAAAATATTATTAGAATATGTAATAAATTATTTGATTCAAGAATAAAAATCATGGATACTATTGACAATATTTTTTTAAAAGTTAATATTAAATTGTTTTGAAGAATATCTTGAGTATAAATAATAGAATCAACCTATGAATAAAGTGATATGCAAAATATAATATTATGAAACATGGGATCTTATTTCTTGGTTGAAGAATAAAAATGTTATTAGTTATAAATGAGTTTTCATGAATCATATGGATGAGATAGTTGAAGTTTCTAGAAATAAAGAAATGTTGTTATGGAAGGGGTACTCACAGATTAAGGGAATTGGATTCGATGAAACCTTTTCTACTATTACTAGTCTAGAAACAATCAAAATATTTCTTAATATTGTAAATAATATATTGTTAAAAGTTTTTCCAAATTGAAGTAAAATCATCTTTTCTAAATGGTGATCTTGATGAAAATTTTTAGAAAGAATAAAATGAGTGTTTTATGATTGAATTATATGGTATAAAATTGTGTCAGCTAAGGAAAACAGTTTATGGATTGAAATGATATCTAAGAGCATGGAACATCAATATAGATGGATATCTTAGAAGAATGGGACTCATAAAATGGTATACGAATAGAAATTTATATGTGAATAAGACCAATGCCACATCAAAAACTATAAATATGTATATTGATGATATAATTTTTGAAATAAATTAAGATAAATTAAGTAAGTATTTTTCTAAATAGATTAAAAAAAGTTGTAGATATGAATACTTAGTAAAAATAAAAATTTATTAGGTTAATAGATTACTCAAACCGATGGATACATGGGTGCCGAGTAGATTGGGTTAATGTTAATGTTGATGGAGTCGTATCTTGAGTGCCGGGTAGATTGGGTTGTGGGGGTGTCTTCCACACGCATTGTAGATTCATCAAGTGTTTCTTTAATGATTTTATTGGGAATAGAGTAGCTTATGAAGAATAATTATGAGCCATTATTTATGTCATGAGGCATGTTGTCTTTCATAACTAGAATATCTTATTGATTGAATCAGACTACGAACTTGTGGTGCATGCCCTAAAAATGAGAACTTGGGATGTTCCATGAAGGGTTCTACCTTACTGGATCAGATGTATTAATCAGGTAAAACATCTAAACTTGGTAATCACTCATGTATATTGGGAGGCCAATCAAGTGTCTGATGCCTTGTCCAAGAGGGTAGTAATAGAGATGACTACCATGTGGTCCTTTTGAGCTCCTCATTTTTGTGCATCTTTGGTTGAGGCTGATAAGAGGGGAGTGTCTCATTCCAGGCTCTTTAAAACCCCTTTCTCTGTGATGTGGCTCTATTTTTTCATAGTTTTTCCACACATTTTTACTTAATTCTTAATGATTTAATTAATTATTACATCAATTTATGATAAATATTTGTACTATTGTATTTTTATAATTACATTTGTCAAATATTCATTTTTTAAAACATTTTATTTAATTATGGACTATAAAATAACAGATTCATTCTTTCTTTGTTTTCAATATAATTAACATTCAATTTGATTATTTAAAATATTTTTGTTTATAATTATTGAGTTTGATAAATAATTTACTTTTAATTTTAAAAGTTTTCTCAATCGGTAACTTAGTTACGGCCTGCCAGATTACCGGTAGCAAAGCTACTGATAGCAGGGTTATATTTTCTCTAATGGTAGCCAGGTTACCGGTAATGTCTATCAATGACCTTTCCTCTATCAGTGATCTTTTTCACCGTTACTCTTCCCTACCGGTAGCTCTCATCTAAGTCTATTAGTAGCCTTAGTTTTATTTCCCATCAGCAACCTTTAATTTATACCAGTGAGCCCTTTAATTTTATCATCACTGGTGAGTATTTGGTTTGTTTAAATTATTCTACTTGACTTTTTAATAAGTTAGTTTTTATTTTAAATAACTAGTTAATCATTGTAATTTTATTTAATTATATTAGACTTAATTTTATTAATTAATTTTTTAATTAAGTTACTTTAGAATATGTTAACAATATTAATTAAATTAGACGTCCTGTTCATCAATTACGTAAATATTTTATGCTTAAAGTTAATTTAAATGGTTCGATTTTAATTTTATTAGTTCAATTAGTTAAATTAATTAATTAATTATTAGTTTTCAAACATTAGCTTTGTTATTTTATGTATGCAGATCATTTATTAAGTCATCCAAATTTCATTTTAGCCTACCAGTGAGGTGTACGAGCCTACCAGTGACTTCTTGTTTTAACGCCCCTTCTATCGGTAGCTTTGCTACCGATTCGCACCTCACTATTACCTTGCTTGTATCGGTGACCTTGTCACCGGTACCTTTTCCAAACCCTAATTGCGTTGATTTAATTTTAGTTTTTAATTTTATTTTCATCCATTAATATAAATTAACTTCATTAATTTAATAGTATTGTTTTATGCTTAAAAGATTTAGGTATAGTTGCTAATATGACATAATGTTTATTTTTAGTGCTAATTCATTAATTAATTTTGTTGTAATAAACTTTTAAAATAATTTAGGTTTTATGCAATTTAAATTTTTTATTATAATTAATTATTTTAAATTTGTTGTCTAAATTCATTATTTAGATTTGTATAATTTAATCTTATTAATAAAATAAATAGTTAATATTTTAGTTGTGTTTCAGTTTTAATTGTTTTAAATAAATTAATGATTTAATTATTTAATTATTAATTTAATTCTTTACTAGAGATTTAGTTTAATTAACATCTGTGGTGGTGTTTTTGTAGCTACCGATAGATGAATACTCGTAGCTGCTGATAGCTTTCCGTTATCTCATCCTCACTGATAATTATCAGTGACCTTTTCTCCACACTGTAGCATTATTTATTTTTCACTCTACGCACACCCAATCAGTAGCTTTCTCTCCCCACGTACCTCACTGATACATCATTTTTTTCCTTGTATCGGTAGCTACCTCACTGATACCCCTCACCGATACAATTTCCATCTCACGATATCTCCTTCTCACCGAAGCCGCCACCCACACCATCGCGCCACCCTTCTTCCCCTCGCCATCCTTGCCTTCGCGCTCTACACTGCTTGAACATCACCAGCACCGCCCCTTGTATCAAACACTTACCCGAACCACACTTCTCCGCTGCCCATCCCCCTGCCACACTCTTCCATCCTCTCCACCCTTCGGACTTCTCCACACTCCCTCCTTGAGCCGAACTGGGACACCTCCGCACCTCATGCCGCGCTTGAAGGAGGGAGTAGCCGAGCTAGAGATCCCTGCGCTAGCTGTAGCGTTGCGGAGCAGGAGGAGGAGCATGCTTCTACTGCTGTGTTGCTGCATGCCAAAGGAAAATTATTCCATGTTGCGCTGTTGTCGGGTGCTGCTAAGTGTTGAGGAGGTCGAACGATTTCCAGTGCCGAAGAGCTGTTGCGCTACCATGGTTTTGGTGGAGAAACAGAACTGTCCTGTGCATCGAAGGGGAGGAGGAAGAAGAAGATTTAAAAAATTCACAATAAAATTAATATAAAACAAAAAGTAAAGTTAATAGTAATGTAAGGAAAAAAACAAAACCAAAATTTAAAGTTAAAGTGTAAAATTTAAAAAAAGTCAAATTAACAGAAAATGATTTATAAAAGTTATAAAACTTATAAAATTTTAAATAGATAACTTATAAATTTAAGTATAAAACTAAAATTAATAATATATGTAGATAATAAATTAATTTAGTTTTAATAGAATAATTTTAGAATAAAAAATCATTATAAATATACAATAGATTACACTTAATAAATTCAAATTACTTAAAACATAAGTAATAATTTTAATTATTAAACTAAAATTCACTAATTAATTAATTAACCTAAAAATTTAATTTCTTTAATGGTAATAATTAAATTATTAATACAATCTTAAATATTATCTTGATTAATTATTTATTCTGTCAATTTTAATAAATTACTAATTATTTTTTCTACTTAATTAAATTAATAACTTATTAATAATTTATGTAATACCATATTAATATTAAATAGATAGTTTTATAAATAATATAAAGTAGATAATTATTATCCATTTAAGATATTTATTATTTAACTTTAAATAAGTACTATAATAGTAACTTTTTAATTGCTTTTGTTAGTATTTAATTATTTCATTTTGTATTTATCGTGTGCAGGTTCATTCAAGAGTTGGAAACGCGTCCAGATACGTACAACTAACTTCCTGAAGTTAGTTACGTGAGAAAAGATAGAGCGACGTGCTGGTCGCGAAAAAATGGACATTTTGCAGTGCGTGGGTGAAGACATTTTTGGAGTCAGTGGAAGACGTGTAGTGACATGCATCATATGACATATGTTACTTAAGCAGAGCAAGTAGCGTACTTGAGGGGGACTCTCATTTGACATTCCACGCTAGACAATTCGAGAGCAGAACTCCCGGGAGGCACCAAGAGTGATACTGGAGATTTGGAGTTGCAGGAGCAAGCAGTAGTACACGATCTTCATTCTCAGAGGGAGGATCTTTCTTCCTCTGTTTTTATATGTTTTTCATTTTACTTGCTACTGATATGTTGTTAATGATCAAAGATTAATTTCTTTTGCTCGATATTTTGGAGACTTATTGGTTGAAACTTCTATCTTCAACTAATTACTTCAAATGAGAATCTGATTCTTTCGTTGAGATTGAATCAGGTTCTTGAACATAAAAATTTAATTACCACCTTTAATATCTTAATTATAAATTGATGATCTTTTGGTGAGATCGATCATCGGGACATTTCATCAAACTTTCAAATTCAAACTTCAGAAACTTTCAGTGAGATAGATTTTTGTTGTCATCTTAAAATCAAATTGTTGTATGTGGTTATTGAAGTGGAAAACTTCGAGAGCTATAATACAGATTGTTAATTATTCTGGTGAGGAAGGATTAACAACTCATTTTTAAGGTGTGAATTTAATCAAATTAGGATCATTCTTTTAATCCAGTAAGATTCGAATATCTCTAGCAAACCTTTGATCTACCCTCATCACTCTTGTTTCCTTTTAGTTATTTTATTTTACACTGTTTATTTTTGTTGTATTGTTTCAAGTATAGGTAATAGGGAATTTCCAACCTTGTTTCATACTACTTTGTTAAAAAGTAATAAAAAAAATAAAAAAATGAAAATTAAAAATGCACACTCACTTCACTACTGACAACAGTAGAGTTTAATAAAAATAAACCTCTAGAAAACCCATCTACCTTCTCTTGGGTTTGACCCTCCACTACTATACTAGTGTAGGTTTATAAATATCATTTTGAGGGCCGTTATGACCTTCATCTGCTTCAAAATTTGGTGCCGTTTCCGGGGAAGGCACTCAATGAGAGTATAGGGTTTGAAAAAAAAAACAATAAAAAAACATAAAAAAACCATTTAAAATTTTTTTATAAAAAACTTCTTTGAACATGAACCCACTGTTTGTGTTGCTTTTGAAAAAAATCTGCTTCACTTTGATTTGCTGTGTGTTTAATATCATTTGGTTTTGATTTAAAAATGGAACATTAACAAAACTATAATCAACAGGGACCTTACTGTGTTTTTTGTAGAGATTATGGGCACACTGCATGGCAGTGTGTTTATAACCAACCACAACAGTACCATCACTTTGAAGAAAATGAAAAATGTGAGTTTAGTCCAAACACCCAAGATAAAATTTAATTAATTTATTCTAAACTGGATGCTAAGGTAGAATTAATTAACAATTGGTTTACTCAAACCTATTAAATTCAACTTAGAGATTCTCAAGAGAGAGATCAAAGAATGAAAAGATTGGAAACCATTCTCTTGGAATTACAACAAAGGGTTAAAGAACTAAAATAATTTGAAGAAGAAGAAAAAGAAAATGAGTATAAAATATTTGAAAATCATGTTCAAGAAGAGAGTGAATGTGAAGTTGGAAAAAAAACTTCCATTTTGAAAAATATGACACTGTTGAACCTAATCTAGAAATAACCAGCTCACTGAATCAAGAGAATAACATTAAGAACCACAAAAAGAGATTTAATGGTGTTGAGTTGGACAATTTTGAAACTGAATTAAAACAGATTGAAAAAGATAGCCCAGTTCATTTCATAATTCCCACATTAGAGAAAAATCACTATTTTAGGAGTTTTGATAAGGAAGTCACTCGGGTTGAAGATATACTTGAAACTAAAAACTTTAATGTTAAAAAATCTTCACCCAATCATTTTTAAAAATTGAACAATGAGCCTGAAATTGTAATTGGGAACACTTTGGAAGAGAACCTTAAGATGAAAAACACAGAATCTGAAATCATTGAACATGATCTGAAAACCAAACTTCCTTCTTTTGATCCTGTAAACCCAATAATTTTTCAAATGTTTTAGGACAATGAGGATGAGGGAATGAAATTTGAAGAAAAACTAACTGATGAGTTTTCATTTCCCTATTCTCATAGTGATCACTTTTATGAAACTTTGTGTAATGAAATGGAAAGTTGTGTTGTTATTCCTGGGGAAGACTATTTGAATTTGATCAACCTTGAATAAGACTTTATTGAAGCTGAATTGAACGTTTCTCCCCCCTATTTGATCTTCTTGAAACACACTACAGACATGGTTTTAGAAAGTGAGCCTTTTAAACATGAACTTAAAGTAGAGGGTGAACAAACACTTGATGATGGTTGCAAAATTGATTTTATAGAAGCAGTAGATGTTCATTGTGAGTTAACAGATGAGGATCTTTTGGAAGAGACTTACAACCTTGTTAGTCCTGAATCAATTTGCGATAAAATAGACTCTATTCCCTGTCTGTCACTTTCATCTTCAACTGTTAAGGGTGTTGAGTCTTTTTGTGTTACTGATTGTAGTTCATAGGGGAAATCAAACTTGAGTTGCATTGTATATGATTATGTTCAGCATGTTATTGAAACCCCTTTTGAACCTACTATTCAGTATTCACCCATTTTCACCATTGAATTTGAATCTGTTAGTGTTGAGGTTAAGAGAGATAGCTCTGAAAATAATGCTACACCCTTTTAAGAACCTTGTACTATTTTGTCCCTTCATGAGAACTCAACTTTTGAAAACTTTGAATTTATTTAGGAAGTGTACAACACTATACCTACTACTATTAAAGGGTTCTAATAAGGTGTTAATTTAGGCTATGAGAGTTTAGTGTTTGTTTTTTAAGTCTTGAAGCTCACAATTTCCATTGCTCTGTTAAAAATAATTGGGCCAAACACTTGTGGTGGTTCCTATTAAGGAAACCACATCCACCTAGTGACTACAGTTAGTTTCTTGCTGTGTCCGGTTGGGGACTATAAATATAGCGCTTCTTGGGAGGCAACCCATGGTCTTCTATTTTTAATAGAAAAAAAATTGTAATTAAATACATTCTAACAGAAGACTTTAAATTCAGTGCTTCATGGAATTCAACCAATGTTCTTTCTTTTGTGTTTAATTTTGTTATTGTTTTTGTTTTACTTGGAATAAAGTGCTTCTTTGTTGTCTTTTGTATGAACTATCTCTACTGGATTTTTGTTCCTGGTTTACATACTTTGTGTTTCTAGGATGCTGCTTCTTCTATCAATAAATGGAGTGGAATTCCCATACTTAAAGAGTAATGGAAAACTTAGTCAGGGAAGTATCTTACTGTTATTTTTTATTGCAATTCTTCTGCTCCTTACCACTTTAAAATATATGCTTCTTGTCTTGCATAGAAAAATATTCTTTAATAAAATTCTACTTGTATTAGAAAATTCTACTACATGTCACTGTGATATGCATAAATTCTGCATGTACCTCTTTGATAAAAACTTAATTGTATTGTTATAAAACTCATTCAATGCTTGATCCTAAGTGTGGGGGGATACATGATACTGGTATGTGAATCTTCTTTAGGCTGGGGTGTTCTTCGCATTAATTTTTCTATTATATGAAATATATTTCAGAACTCGATCTTTTAAAATTCTTACACCCAGTTCACTGTGTTCTTCCAAGTTACAAGGCTTGTTTGATCTTTAATGAAAAATCTTTATGAATGGATATAATGTTAATGCATATACTTGGATATGAACTTGCTGATCATTTATTCATTGTGGAAAAATAAATTTTTGAACTCCATTGTGACCTTTATACATGTCATATTTCTACTTAGTTGAAAATATGTTGTGAACATTATGGATTAATTGTTCTTCTCAATATTTAGAAGTCAACTTTGGAAACAAAGTTGTATTTTAAGTGTGGGGGAGGGGGTCAATTATTGACTATGCTAAACTGTGATTTAATGAAACCCCATCAATTCTCACTGCAAATTCAAACTTTTTGTTTAAAAATGGATAAATTGTTTCAAAATTCTTGCATAATTTTAGGCTTTACATTTTTTCTCAATTGGGTATTGCCTTAGGATGAGTCCTTGCTAGTAGTTAAGTTCTACTGTGAACCTGAAATTAATGATAATGGATGATTGTTGAGTGGTCTTGCTTAGTGATTTAATGGAAATTCGGTCTAGGAACTACTTCTGAAAGTGATATGGGCACCATTTTACGAGAATTATGGTTATACCCTTTGGAACTAGAAATTTGATTCCGATTCTAGGGGCCTCATTCTTTTTTCTTTAAATTATTAAACATAATTTCTTTAATGAGCCAATGAAAATGAATTTTATATAAATCTTTTGAAACTGGAGTAGTTTGGGCATCTGGGATCCAACGGTGAGTCTCTGAGACCCTAGATGCTGGGTGCGTTTCTGTTAACTATAATCCTTCTATACACTTTGAATAAGTGCACATTTCACAGTGCTTCACAAAATGATACATGGCTTGGAATAAATAAATAAAGTGTCTAGGGTCAAAAATGAGATCATTAAGATGAGGGGAATGATGAACTCCAGATGAAGAAGGGAACAATTTGTTTATATGGGAGTCATTTAGGTTGTATCATTGAGGTGATTCACAAAAAATTTAATTTTTTTTGAAACCTAGGCGAAAAGTCTGAGTACAAATTTCCTTGGTTAAGATCTTAACTCCATTGATGTTTTACCTCATGTCACACTTGGTCATATAACTTAAGACTCGATTGAAATGAGTCACTAAGTTTTATCAAGTATGAGGCATGACATTTTCATTGTTTGATGATTCATAGCTCTCTTAATTACCTCTGAGTATTTTCTCTAGGCAAGATTCATATGAGTAATTAATTTTCATAAAGCCTACTGTTATGTATTTTCCTCTGTTTTTCAGTGATGGACATGTTACAATGTAATCTTTATCATGAATACATTTTAAAAATTTTCAAGATATTTAAACATGGGATTGTTTAAGGAAAAACAATATTTAAGTGTGGGGGAATTTGATGTGGCTCTATTTTTGCATAGTTTTGCCACATCTCTTTACTTAATTTTTAATGATTTAATTAATTATTTAATCAATTTGTGCTAAATATTTGTACTTTTGTATTTTTATAATTACTTTTGTCAAATATTCATTTTTTACAACATTTTATTTAATTATGGACTATGAAAAAATTGATTTATTGTTTCTTTGTTTTTAATATAATTAACTGTCAATTTGTCTATTTAATCTATTTTTGTTTATAAGTATTGAGTTTTCTAAATAATTTACTATTAATTTTAAAAGTTTACTCAATTGGTAACTTAGTTATGACCTTCCAGACTACCGATAGCTAAGCAACCGATAGCAGTGTTACATTTTCTCTACCAGTAGCCAGGTTACCAGTACTGTCTATCGGTGACCTTGCCTCTATCGGTGACCTTTGTCACCGTTACTCTTCCCTACCGGTAGCTCTCATCTAAGTCTAACAGTAGCCTTAGTTTTATTTTCTATCGGTAACCTTTAACTTCTACCGGTGAGCCCTTTAATTTTATCAGTAGCGGTGGGTATTTGGTTTGTTTAAATTATTCTACTTGACTTTTCAATATGTTAGTTTTTATTTTAAATAACTATTTAATCATTTTAATTTTATTTAATTAGCTTAGACTTTATTTTATTAATTAATCTTTTAATTAATTTACATTATAATAGGTTATCAATATTAATTAAATTAGACATCCTATTCATCAATTAAGTAAATATTTTATGTTTAAAGTTAATTTAAATGGTTCGAATTTAATTTTATTAGTTCAATTAGATAAATTAATTAATTAATTATCAGTTTTTAAACATTAGATTTATTATTTTATGTATGCAGATTATTTATTAAGTCATCCAAATTTCATTTTAGCCTACCAGTAAGGTATACGAGCCTACCAGTGACTTCTTGTTTTAACGCCCCTTCTATCGGTAGCTTTTCTACCGATCTGCACCTCACTGTTACCTTTCTTGTATTGGTGTCTTTGTTTTTTACCGGTGACCTTGTCACTGGTACCTTTTCCAAACCCTAATTGCATTGATTTAATTTTAGTTTTTAATTTTATTTTAAACCATTAATATAAATTAACTTAATTATTTTAATAGTTTTGCTTTATGATTAAAAGATTTATGTATAGTTTCTAATATAACATAATGTTTATTTTTAGTGATAATTCATTAATTAGTTTTTTTGTAATAAACTTTTAAAATAAGTTAGGTTTTATGTAGTTTAAATTTTTTATTACAATTAATTCTTTTAATTCTGTTGTCTAAATTCATTCATTAAATCTATATAATTTAATCTTGCTAATAAATTAATTAGTTAATATTTTAGTTGTGTTTCAGTTTTAATTGTTTTAAATAAATTAATGATTTAATTAATAGTTTAATTCTTTACTTGAGTTGTAGTTTAATTAACGTCTGTGGTGGTGTCTTTGCAGCTATCGATAGATGACTACTGGTAGCTGCTGATAGCTGTTCATTATCTCATCATCACTGATAGTTATTAGTGAACTTTTCACCTCACTGTAGCATTATTTATTTTTCACTATGCGCACACCAAATCGGTAGCTTTCTCGCCCCGCGTACCTCACTGATACATCATTTTCTTTTCCTTGTATCGGTAGCTACCTCACTGATACCCCTCACTGATACAATTTTCATCTCACTGATATCTCCTTCTCACCGAAGCCTCTACCCACACCATCACGCCACCCTTCTTCCCCTCACTATCCTTGCCTTCACACTCCATGTTGCTTGAACCTCACCGGCACCACCACCTATATCAAACCCTTACTCGAACCACTCTTCGCCGCTGCCCATCCCCTTGCCACAGTTTTCCATCCTTGCCACCCTTCGGACGCTGCCACACTTCCTCCTTGAGGTGAACTGGGACACCTCCACACCTTATGTCGCGCTTGATGGAGGAAAGGAGTAGCTGAGATAGAGATCATCGTGCCAGCTGTAGTGTTGCGGAGCAGGAGGAGGAGCATGTTGCAGCTAGTGCGCTGCTGCATGCCGAAGGGAAATTCTTCCCTATTTCACTGTTGTTGGGTGCTACTAAGTACAGAGGAGGCCGCACCATTTCCAGTGCCGAAGATCTGCTGCACTGTCATGGTTTTGGTGGATAGGCAGAACCCTCCTTTGCACTGAAGGGGAGGAGGAAGAAGAAGATTTAAAAAATTCCCAATAAAATTAATACAAAACAAAAAGTAAAGTAAGGAAAAAAAACCAAAAGTTAAAGATAAAGAGTAAACTTTAAAAAAAAGTCAAATGAATAGAAAATGATTTATAAAAGTTATAAAACTTATACAATTTTAAATAGATAAATTACAAATTTAAGTATAAAATTAAAATTAATAATAAATGTAAATAATAAATTAATTTAGTTTTAATAGAATAATTTTAGAATAAAAAATAATTATAAATATACTATAGATTACACTTAATAAATTAAAATTACTTAAAACTTAAGTAATAATTTTAATTATTAAATTAAAATTAATTAACTAATTAATTAAACTAACAATTTAATTTCTTTAATTGTAATAATTAAATTATTAATTCAATCTTAAATATTATCTTAATTAATTATTTATGCTGTCAATTTTAATAACTTATTAATTATTTTGTTAACTTAATTAAATTAATAACTTTTTAATAATTTATGTAATACCATAGTAATATTAAATGGATAGTTTTATAAATAATATAAAAGTAGATAATAATTATCCATTTAAGATATTTATTATTTAACTTTAAATAAGTACTATAATAGTATCTCTTTAATTGCTTTTCTTAATATTTATTTATTTCTTCTTGTAATTATCGTGTGCAGGTTCATTCAAGAGGCAAAAACGCGTCCAGATACATACAACTAACTTGCCGAAGTTAGTTACGTGAGAAAAGATAGTGCGAAATTCCGGTCGCGAAAAAATGGACATTTTGCAGTGCGTGGGTGAAGTCTTTTTTGGAGTTGGTGGAAGACGTGCGGTGACATGCATCAGATGACATATGTTACTTAAGCAGAGTAAGCAGAGTACTTGAGGGGGGACTCTCATTCGACATTCCATGCCAGAAAATTCGAGAGCAGAACTCCCGGGAGACACCAAGAGTGATACTGGAGACTTGGAGTTGCAGGAGCAAGCAGCAGTACACGATCTTCATTCTTAGAGGGAGGATCTTTCTTCCTCTGTTTTTATATGTTTTACATTATACATGCTACTGATATGTTTTTAATGATCTTATCTTAATTTCTTTTGCTCGATATTTTAGAGACATATTGGTTGAAACTTCTATCTTCAACTAATTCATTCAAATGAGAATATGATTCTTTCAGTAAGATTGAATCAGGTTCTTGGACATAAAAATTGAATGACCATATTTTAGATCATAATTCTAAATTTATGATCTTTTTGCGAGATTGATCATCGAGACATTTCATAAAACTTTTAAATTCAAACTTCAGAAACTTTTGGCGAGATAGCTTTCTGTTGTCATCTTAAAATCAAATTATTGTATATGGTTGTTGAAGTGGAGAACTTCGAGAGCTATAATACAGAGTTTTAATTCTTCTGGAAAGGAAGGATTAACAACTCATTTTAAGGTGTGAATTTAATCAAATGAGGATCATTCTTTTAAGCTAGAAAGATTCAAATATCTCGAGGAAACCTTTGATCTACCCTAATCACTCTAGTTTCCTTTTAGTTATTTTAGTTTACAATTCTCATTTTTGTTGTATTGTTTCTAGTATATGAATAGGTAATTTCTAACCTTGTTTCATACTTCTTTGTTAAAATTTAAAAAAAAAAAGTAAAAATGCACACTCACTTCACTGTTGACAACAGTGGAGTTTAATAAAAATAAACCTCTAGAAAACTCATCTACCTTCCCTTGGGATCGACCCTTCACTAATATACTAGTGTAGGTTTATAAATATCATTTTGAGGGCCGTGACGACCTCTGGATGCTTCACTCTATCTAACTGTGTAACTTTACTTTTTCTTTAATATTTCAGGGGGACAGTTTAACAAGACCCAATTTTCTGGGTAGTCCAATTTATTATTTAAAATATATTTATCTTTAGTTATTAATTAATTTTTTTATTGATTATTAGCTCTTAGAATTCATTCCATATGAACTAGTTCAATTACCCTTACATTGAAAATAACTAATTTAGACCCTATATAGATTTCAAAGCATCATTTAGAATAATATGTGAAATGAATAAAAAATGTTCCTATAGATTCCTTATTTAATTAATTATTTTAATCTTTATATCCACATAACCAATATCTTATTTAGGTGGGATGACCTCTGTTAGACTTCCAAAATCTAGGTTGGGTTGTGCAATACCCAAATTAATATATGTATCATATCTTTAAAATTTAATCTTAAAAATTCATAATTCTCAAGGATCAAAATCTCTAAATAATTCTTTAAACCCTTCCAAGATCATAGAAATATATGAGTGATCAGTCTCACAAAAATTTATAAGAATAAAACACACCACTGACACAGTTATTTTGTTTTATAATATGTATTCATTTATTTGATTTGAGTAACCTATAAATAAATTCATCTGAATTGTAATAAACTTATTGAGGTTTTCATTGCAGTTAAGGATTAATACCTTATGTTGAACCCTCTTGATGATGATTTAGTAAAAAAAATTCAATACATATGTTTTAGTTTTTTAGAAATATTTTGAGAATAATTGAAGTGGTTATATATTATTTGATAATATTTGAGGTGTTTAAGACAATTTTAGAAAGATAGAGTTAAGTCTTATAATTTTGGAATTACCAATTATTAAATTTTTTCTTTTTTCATGATACATAATATATTTTTTATTCCATGAAATTTAGAAACTTACACCTCATAATAAGGTATGTAAGATATTGTTTTTGAGTTGAATGTTAAGAATTTGAAAAGGAATGGTCTATATTTCTTATATATATATATAATATCCTCTTAGTAAGACATGTAATATATTTTATATAGTGTTAAATTGTAGAAAAGGAATGAGAACAAGGTGATACATATCATTTTTATTTTATATAAATTTATATTATAAAACTTAATATATTATGATGAAGATAAACATGTTTTCTCCTTCATAGAATTCTCAAGTTGAATCTCTATGATATATTAACACATGAACAAAATATACATTGAGGATCTATAATACATAACTTATGGAATGTTATCTCATGTTGAAAATTTGGGATAAGTTATAACCATAATAATCTTAATGATTAACATGAAGATATATGGCTGATAGAACATAGTATTAAGGAAGAACATGAAGATATTTTGATAGTTCAATGTACTCTTAAGTATGAATGCAAGAATAAAAATTTGTATCATTTCAACCTGTGTTGTTATGCTCCATTTTTTCTCAAAGTTTTTTCATCTCAAACATATTTTGCGTCAATGGTTTACACATAATCGTCTAGAGAACATAATATCTATATAGAAATCAATATTATGATGTTTATAGTAGACTCTTAATGATGAATGTGAGATTAAAAATTAGGTATATTTAAATTAGTATTATAATAATTTATTTCCCCATTAGTTCAGGGTTGGTGGTTCATGTCATGATAAGGAGGGTCACACTATAGTGCACTATTTAATTGAGAATCTTAATGATTTATTCATGATTTTTTTAAAGTGATATAAATAATATATAGAGGTCACATTAATTAAATTTTAATATCTTTTAGGAAGTAAATAAGGGAATTAAATTCTGGAGTTTGACTAGGATTAAAATGATAATTATAATGGAAATCCATTTCTATTAATATTTCATATTATTTATATTGAAATATTGAAATTTCCACAAATTATTTTAAATAAAAAAATTTATAAGAGATAATAATTTTTTTTTAAAGACACCTGATAATATATTATAGGATAATAAGAGTATCAAATAAATAAAAAATAATAGTGGAAAAATATTTTCATTTTGTCAAGAAGTAAGAAGATCAAATTCACTTAGTCCTTATGATATGTACTTTCACCCAAGAATGTTCTTAAAAAAATTATTCTTATGTTGGTTTCGATGAGTTTATTATTGGATAAATGCTTTTTTAGGAATAATATTTATACAAATTAATGTTCATATTCGTGTTTTAGTTCATACATGATTATAAAAGGTGAACTATATAATAAAATGTTAAAAACAAATAGAAACTGGGGACATAGTCAATATTCAAAAAGGAGAACCTCATTATTAATATCATTATGTTTTAATTTTATTCTATATTATAGTGGGTTATAGTAATATGTTCATAATATAAAGGTGAGTGGCTGGGAATTGGAAGAAAATTATAAACACATATTTACTGCCCAATTATTTTTTATCTTATCCTGAATGTCTCCATATTTCTCAATCATAAAATGGTTAAATCTTAATCAAGTATCTTAATTTTTTCTATGTATCAGCATAACTTATTCAATTATAAAGGAATTATAATATTTTATAGAAAATAGTTTCATATTTTCAAGGAGATAATGTACCATAACTTCTCTATCAATGTCTTAATGTTTTTGACTTTATCAAAACGTGGTTCACAGTATATGGAAAGACATTAGTGTAACATGTTTTTAATCAAAATGTTATTGAAAGTCATGGAATGATAAGAAATTTTTTACTATATTCCTTGATAGAGAATGAATATAAAAATTTCATGGGGCGTAAAACTCTAAATTATATTTGTAAAAATATTCATAACATTTTAAAGGAAACCAAAAGATGAAGAAATATAAGTTAAAACATAATAGAAAATAGTGTAAAGATATTAAAATTCCTGAATATGAATTAGTTGATGAGTTTCTAACTATGGTAATGTTTTTTATATGTCATAAAAGGATTTGGATAAAATATTAAATTCATTAATATGGTGATGAAACCTATGATAAATTTACTAGAAAATTTTGATTCCAAGATCTTATCACTTGGTGATAGAGATCATGATGATTTTAAAATTATTGAATTTCAAAAATATGTAATTTTTTTTAGATAAGTAGAGGATTTGATCTCAATAAAAAGGTCAATAATGAAATGGAGATTTCATTTAAATATTTAAAATTGTTAATGGTTATAAATAAGTAAATTGACTATGATAAAGAGTAAAATATATAGGAATTTTCTGAATCTATATCTCTGATTTCAAGTAGTATCAAATTTGAGAAAGTAATAATGGATGTAAATTTCATTTTAAATTATTTAATTATAGGGAATTTGGTTTTTTATAACAATTCAACATTGAAAATCAGAGGCGAGTGTGAAGATAATTATGTGACCAAGGAGGACACTTATAAGGAAAGTTCTTAGAAGAAAACCAAGTCAAATGGTAAGAAAAATGTTTCATCAACATTCTTCCATTGAAATTGTTTCTTAGTTGAAGAGGGTATATATAAAAGTATGGAAAGTGGTGATGATGATTAGAATCTAAGGGAATATTTTCAAAAGGATCTCATGGATAAAGAATAATATTAACAAAGTGATTCATCAGAATATGACTCACAATCCAGTAATGGGTTTCCAATTGAGGAAGGAGAATTTATAAAGGAGTATACTATAAGAATGAGAATTAAAATGTTTTTTTAAGGATATGGTATGTTTGAGTTATTATAAATATTATCTTAAAAAAAACTCTGATAATCTCAATGATGCTCAGATTTATAAAGATTATATAACAAAATAAACTAAAAAAAATATTTAAATTATCGGGAAAGGTAGGATTGTTGATGGGAAGTCTTATTGTACTATCCATAGGGATATAGAGGGTTGATAAGCTAATCTAATTTATTACATTGGTTGAGAATAAATATAAGAATATCAAATGTGACTGGAGTAATGTCATTAATGGAATATAATAATTCTACAAGAATAAATCCTGAATAATTACTTAACAAAATGATGGACATGAAGAAGGAAAGTGTACAGGTGTCCTACAATAAAATTGGAGTATGATTTTAGATGAATTTAGAAGGAAGAAGAAATATAAATTAACGAGAAATATTAAAGAAAATATAAAATAATCACTTCTAAAATAATAAAAAAAAAAAAAAATCCCTTTGTATATCCAAATACTCAATGAATAATCCCACAAATGGATATTATTGGATAAAATAAAAAGAAGTTTGAAAATGGAGTAAAATAAAAATTGTTAGGGAAACATAATTTCTACCATATAATGCTGTTTTAGGTTTATTATTTGTATTAAGCTGTGTTTGGTCATAAATCCTATAATTATAATTATAATATATCTTTATTAGGACCAAAAATAGAGTATAAATTTAGGAATAAGTAATATAATTAAATTATAAAAGATTAAAATATCCAACAATCAGAGAAGAATATTAATGTGAAAATATGTTTTAAATGTTTAAAATAAGTTTGTGGGAGGTTTGATCAATAAGGGAACATATAAAATGAATTTCGTATATTCATACAAGTTCAAAATTACCTTTTTAAAAAAATTATAAATGTGTTAAAAGGAATGTAGTATAAATAAAAAGATAAAATGGTTGGTGTTAAATTTAAAGCATATAAATTTGTGAATAATTGGATCATAGATAATGGTTATTCCTATCACATGATAAGTGATTTCATAAATCTAAAAAATATATATAAGGAGAAATTTTCACATTTTGTAATGAAATATATTAAAAAATGAAGGAGTTGGAATGACCAATGATGGAAAAAATAATAGCATTCCCAATAATGTTTTATTTATTGATGGTATAGAATATAATATTTCAAGTGCATCACAACCTTGTGATGATGGAAATGAAGTAATATCCAGAAATAATGAATGTTTATTAAAGAGTTTAGGATATAGTGTAATTATACAAGATGGGTCTGTAATAGTATGTAAACTAATTCAAGTTAGTGTAGCCTAGTCATATTTCTATATGGGATTTCAAGATAAAAATAATCTTTGGCACATAAGTTTTGGTCACCTTGAAAAAAATGAAAATTTTTATTAGAAATAAGGTTGTAAGAAATATTAAATTTTTAAAAGAAGTAATTTTTCTTATATATAAAAAATGGCGAAAATGAAAAATAATGGAAAAAAGATATTGTGAGTTTATATTATAATTTAATAATCAATAAAACAGTTCAATACGATATTTGTAGACCTAAAAAAATGATTAAAAAATGGAAGAAAATACTACATTACTTTCATTGATGACTTCACCAGGATGACATATAATATATTCATGTCTCACAAGTATTAATACATGGTACGTTATAAATATTTAGATGAAAATATAAAAAATAAATATCTTTTATCTTGAAGAGTATGATATTTAATAATGGCACTGAATATGAAAAAATAAGTTCTTAGATTATTTTGACTATCATCGAATTAATAATGAGTTCAATTCTCTATATAAAACCCATGAAATCGTGTGGATGAAACTAGAAACCTTATTTATAGGTCTAATAAAATGCTTGCTGAGTAGGATAATTCAAAATGTTTCTAAATACAAGAAATGTTCACTACTAGATTTATAAAAACTAAATGTATTTTGAGATAATATATAGAATTAAATCCTCTTGATATGTATATCAAGAATAATCCAAATGTAAAACACTTAAATGTGTTTGGTATCCCATGCTTGATCAAAATGAAATGAAATAGTGGTGGTAAGTTTCATGAAATGATAGAAGATATAATATTTTTGGGTTACACACTAAGGTAATGTTCTTATAGATTCTACAAAAATAGGTCTGAGATGGTGGTTTATTTTAACAGGATAATAGTATTTGAAAATTAATGAAATATCAATAATTGTATATTGGAAGATGATGATAATTATATTTTCAATACTTAACCAGTTAAAGATACTAAGGAAAAAATATTTATTCAAAGAGAAGATGTAAATTTTTTTTATTCCATTGATAATGTTGATGATATGAAATCAATAGGAATAAATACAAGATTGATGTAAAATATTTATATTGAATGTATTATTAGAGTCTGTAATCAATAATTTGAAACAAGAATAAAAATCATGGATACTATTGACAATATTTTTTAAAAAATTAATATTAAATTGTTTTAAAGAATATTATGAGTATAAATAACAGACTCAACATATAAATAAAGTGATATATAAAATATAAAAGTATGAAACATGGGATCTTATTTCTAGGATGAATAATACAAATGTTATTAGTTATAAATGGGGTTTTATGAATCATATGGATGATAATGTTTAAGTTTCTTGAAATAAAGTAATGTTGTTATGGAAGGGGTACTCACAGATTAAGGGAATTGGATTTGATGAAACCTTTTCTTCTATTACTAGTCTAGAAACAATCAAAATATTTCTTAATATTATAGCTAATATATTGTTCAAAGTTTTCCAAATTGAAGAAAAATCATCTTTTCTAAATGGTGATCTATGTTAAATTTTTTTAAAATAATAAAATGAGTATTTGATGATTGAATTATATGGTATAAAATTGTGTAAGCTAAAGAAAACACTTTATGGATTGAAACAATCACTAAGAGAATGAGAATTCAATATGGATGGATATATTAGAATAATGGGACTCATAAAATGGTATATGGATAGAAATTTATATGTGAAGAAGATAAATTTCATATCAATAATTATGAATGTGTATGTTGATGATATCATTTTTCAATGAAATTAATATAAATGAAGTGAATATTTTTATAAATAGATTAAAAAAAGTTTTAGATATATTTACATAGTGAAAATAGAAATTTATTTGGTTTATAGATTACTCAAACTGATGGATACATGGGTTCCTGGTAGATTGGGTTAAGGTTAACGTTGATGGAGCTGCATCTGGAGTGCCGAGTAGATTGGGTTGTGGGGGTGTCTTCCGCACGCCTCGTGGATTTGTCAAGGGTTTCTTTCATCATTTTATTGGGACAAGAGTTACTTATGAAGCAGAATTATGGGCCATTATTTATGCCATGAAGCATGTTGTCTTTTATAACTGGAATATCTTATGGATTGAATCAGACTCCGAACTTGTGGCGCATGGCCTCAAAATGAGAACTCGAGATGTTCCATGTTGTATTCTACCTTACTGGATTAGATGTCTTAAGAAGGTAAAACATCTCAACATGGTAATCACTCTTGCATATCAGGAGGCCAATCAAGTTGCTGATGCCTTGTCCAAGAGGGCAGTCATGGACATGACTACCATGTGGTCCTTTCGAGGTCCTGATTTTTTTTGCATATTTGGTTGAGGCTGATATGAGGGGAGTGTCTCATTCCACGCTCTATAAAAACCCTTGCTATGTCTGATTGTGTAACTTTACTTTTTCTTTAATATTTTAGGGGGACGGTTTAACCGAACCCAATTTTCTAGGTAGTCTAATTTATTATTTAAAATATATTTATCTTTAATTATTCATTAATCCTTTTTATTGATTATTAGCTCTTAAAATTCATTCCATTTGAACTAGTTCAATTACACTTACATTGAAAATACCTAATTTAGCCCCCCTATATACTTCAAAGCATCATCTAGAATAATATGTGAAATGAATAAAAAATGTTCTTATAGATTCCTTATCTAATTTAATATTTTAATCATTATATCAACATAACCAATCCCTTATTTATGTGGGATGACCTATTTAAGACTTCCAAAATCTAGGTTTGGTTATCTAATTCCCAAATTAATATATGTATCATATCTTTAAAATATAATCTTAAAAATGCATAATTCTCAAGGATCAAGATCTCCAAATAATTCTTTAAACTCTTCCAAGATCATAGAAATATATGAGTGATCATTCTCACAAAAATTTAAAAGAATAAAACATACCACTACCATAGATATTTTTTTATAATATGTATGAATTTCTTTGATTTGGGTAATCTAAAAATAAATTCATCTGAATTGGAATAAACTTATTGAGGTTTTCATTGGAGTTAAGGATGAATACCTCATATTGAACACTCTTGATGATGATTCAGTAATTTTTTTTAATACATATGTTTGAGTTTTTTAGAAATATTTTGAGAATCATTAAAGTGGTTAAATATTATTTGAGAATATTTGAGGAGTTTAAGACAATTTTATAAACAAAGAGTTAAGTCTTATAATTTTGGAATTACCAATTATTAATTTTTTTCTTATTTCATGATACATAATATATTTGTAATTCCTTGAAATTTATAAATTTAGACATCATAATAAGGTATGTGAGATATTTTTTTGAGTTGAATGTTAAGAATTTGAAAAGGAATGGACTATATTTCTTATATATACATATATAATATCCTCTTAGTATGACATGTAATATATTTTATAGAGTGTTAAATTGTGGAAAAGTAATGAGAACAAGGTGATACATATCATTTTTATTGTTTATTAAATTTATATGACAAAATATATTATATTCTGATGAATATAAACATGTTTTATACTTTATTGAATTCTCATGTTAAATCTCTATGATACATTAACACATTAAAAACAGATGCATTGAGGATCTATAATACATAAATTATGGAATGTTATCTCATGTTGAAATTTTGGGATATGTTACAACCATCATACTCTTAATGATTAACATGATGATATATAGATGGTGGAACATAGTATTAAGGATGAACATGAAGATATTTATATAGTTCAATGTATTCTTATGTATGAATTCAAGAATATAAAATTGGATCAATTCAACCTATGTTGTTATGCTGCATTTTTTCTCAATGTTTTTTCATCTCAAACAAATATTGTGTCAAAGGTTTACATATAATCATCAAGAGAACATAATATATATATATATATATATATAGAAATCAATATTATGATGTTTATAGTTCACTCTTAATGATGATTGTGAAATTATAAATTAGGTATAATGAAATTAGTGTTATAATAATTTATTTCCCTATTAGTTCATGGTTGGTGGTTCATGTCATGATAAAGAGGGCCACACTATAGTGCACTATTTAATGGAGAATCCCAATGATTTATTTATGATTGTTTTGTAAGTGATCTCTATAATATCTAGAGGTCACCTTAATTCAATTTTCATATCTTTTAGGAAGGAAATAATGGAATTAAATTCTCAAGTTTGACTAGGATTGAAATGATAATTATAATGGAAATCCATTTCTATAAATATTTTATAATTATTTATATTCAAATATTCAAATTTCCTCTTATTATATTAAATAAAATAAGTTTATAAGAGATAAGAAATATTTTTTAAGACACCTGATAATATATTATAGGAGAATAAGAGTATCAAATAAACAAAAATTAATGAGTGGAAAAATATTTTCATTCTGTCAAAAAGTAAGAAGATCAAATTCACTTAGTCATTATGAAATGTACTTTCACCCATGAATGTTCTTAAAAAAAATTATTCTTATGTTGGTTTCAATGAGTTTATTCTTGGATAAATGTTTGGTTGGGAATAGTATTTATACAAATTAATGTTTATATTCGTGTTTGAGTTAATACATGACTATAAATGGTAAACTATATACTCATGTGTTAAAAACAACCACAAACTAGGTAGATAGTCATTCTTAGAAAAGGAAAACCTCATTATTAATATCATTATATTTTCCTTTTATTCTATATTATAGTGGGTGCTGGAATATGTTCCTAATATAAAGGATAGTGTTTGGGAATTAGAAGAAAATTATAAACACATATTTACTACCCAATTATTTTTTATCTTATCCTCAATGTCTCTAAAATTCTCAATCATAAAAGGTTAACTCTTAGTCAAGTAGCTTAATGTTTTCTATGTATCATCATAACATAGTCAATAATAAAGGCATTATAATATTTTATGTAAAGTAGTTTCATATTTTCAAGTAGATAATGTACCCTACATCCTTTATCTATGTCTTAATGTTTTTGACTCTATCAAAACTGGGTTCACTGTACATGGAGAGACATTAGTGTAGCATGTTTTTAATATGAATTTTATTGAAATTGATGGAATGATTAGAAATGTTTTACTATCTTCCTTGATAGATAATGAATATAAAAATTTCATGGGGTTTAAAACAATAAATTATATTTTGTAAAAAACTTTATACCAATTTTAAAGGAACCCAATAGAATGAGAAATATAAGTTAAAACATAATATAAAATAGTGTAAAGATATTAAAATTCATGAATATGAATTTGTTGATGAGTTTTTAACTGTGGTAATGTTTTTTTCTATAACATAAAAGGATTTGGATAGAATATTAAATTCATTAATATGTTAATGAAACTTATGAAAATTTGACTATAAAAATTTGATTCCAAGATCTTATCACTTCGTAATAGAGATCATGATGATTTAAAAATTAATGAATTTCAAAAAATATATAATTTTTTTAGATAAGTAGAGGTGTTGATCTTAATGTAAAGGTCAATAATGAAATGGATATTTCAGTAAAATATTTAAAATTGTTAAAGGTTGTAAATAAGTAAATTGACTCTGATAAAGAGTAAAATATATTGGAATTTTCTAAATATATATCTCTGATTTCAAGTAGTATCAAATTTGAGAAAGGTAAGAATTGATGTAAATTTAATATTAAATTATTTAATTATAGGAAATTTGGTAATTTTTATACCAATTCAACCTTTAAAATCAAAGGCGAGTGTGAAGGTAATGATGTAACCAAGAAGGACACTTATAAGGAATGTTCTTAGAATAAAACCAAGTCAAATGGTAAGAAAAATGTTTCATCATAATTCTTCGATAGAAATTGTTTATTAGTTGAAGAGGGTATATATAAAAGTAAGAAAAGTGGTGATGATGATTAGAATCTGTGGGAATATTTTCAAAAGGATCAAATGGCTAAAGAATAATACGAACAAAGTGATTCATCAGAAGATGACTCACAATCCAGTAATGGGTTTCCAATTGAGGAAAGAGAATTTATAAAGGAGTATACTATGAGAATGAGAATTAAAATGTTTTTTAGGATATGGTAAGACTGAGTTATTATAATTATTATCTTTAAAAAAAATATGATAATCACAATCAAGATTATATTTATAAAGATAAGATAACAAAATAAACTAAAAAAATAAATATTTAAATTATCAATAGAGGTAGGATTGTTGATGAAAAGTCTTATTTTATTATCCTTAGGGATATAGAGGGTTGATAAAATAATGTTATTTATTACATTGGTTGAGAAGAAAAAGGAGAATATCAAATGTGACTAGAGTAATGTTATTAATGGAATATAAGAATTTTACAAGAATCAATCTTGAATAATTACTTATCAAAATGATCGACATGACGAAGGAAAGTGTACATGTGTTCTACAATAAAATTGGAGTATGATTTTAGATGAATTTATAAAGAAGAGAAAATATAAATTAACTAGAAATATTGAAGAAAATATAAAATAGTCACTTCTGAAATAATAAAAAATAAAAAAATACCTTTGTGTATCCAAATAATCAATGAATAATCCCAAAAATGGTTATTATTGGATAAAATAAAAAGAAGTTTGGAAATGGAGTAAAATAAAAATCGACAGGGTAACATAATTTCTATCAAATTAGGCTGTTTTAGGTTTATTATTAGTGTTAAGCTGTGTTTGGTCATAAATCCTATTGTTAAAATTATAATATATCTTTACTATGACAAAAAATGGAATATAAATTTAGTAATAAAAAATATAAGTAAATGAGAAAAGATAAAAATATCCAACAATAATAGAAGAATATTAATGTGAAAATATGTTTTAAATTTTTATAATATGTTCGTGGGAGGTTTGATCAATAAGGGAACATATAAAATGAATTTAATATATTCATACAAGTTTAACATGACCTTTTTAAAAATTTTATAAATGTTCTGAAAGGAATGTGGTATAAATAAAAAGATAAAATGGTTGGTGTTGAATTTAAAGAATATAAATTTGTGAATAATTGCATCATAGATAATGGTTGTTCCTATCACGTGATAAGTGATTTCATAAATCCAAAAAAAATGAGGAGAAATTTTCACATTTGGTAATGAAATATATTAAAACAATGAAGGAGTTGGAATGACCAATGATGGAACAAATAATAGCACTCCCAATAATGTTTTATTTGTTGATGGTATAGAATATAATATTTTAAGTGCATCAAAACTTTGTGATGATGGAAATGAGGTAATATCCAGAAATAATGGATGTTTATTAAAGAGGATAGGATATAGAGTAATTATAAAAGATGGGTCTATAATAGTATGTAACCTAATTCAAGATAGTGTAACCTAATCATGTTTCTATATTGGATTTCAAGATGAAAATAATTTGTGGCACATAAGTTTTGTTCACCTTGAAAAAAATGAGAAATTTTATTAGAAAAAAGGATTTAAGAAATATTAAATTTTTAAAAGAAGTAATTTTTATTATATATAAAAAATGGTGAAAATGAAAAATAATGGAAAAAAGATATAGTGAGTTAACATTTTAATTTAATAACTAATAAAATATCCCAATATGATATTTGCAAACCTATAAAAAATGATTAAATAAATTGAAGAAAATACTACATTACTTTCATTGATGACTTCACCAGGATAACATATAATATATTCATGTCTCACAAGTATTAATACCTAGTGCGTTCTAAATATTTAGATGACAATATAAAAAACAAATATGTTTTCCCTTGAAGAGTCTGATATTTAATAATGGCACTGAATATGAAAAAATAAGTTCTTAGATTATTTTGACTAGCATGGAATTAAGAATGAGTTCAATGCTCTATATAAAACCCATGAAATCATGTGGATGAAATTAGAAACCTTATTTATAGGTCTAATAAAATGATTGCTGAGTAGGATAATTCAAAATGTTTCTAGATACAAGATATTCTCACTATTATATTTATAAAAACAAAATATATTTTGAGATAATATATAGAATTTAATCCTCCTCAGATGTATTTCAAGAATAATCCAAATATAAAACACATCAACGTGTTTGGTATCCCATGCTTGATAAAAATGAAATGAAATAGTGGTGGTATGTTTCATGAAATGATGGAGGATATAATATTTTTGGGTTACACACTAAGGTAATGTTCTTATAAATAATACAATAACATGTTTGAGATGATAGTTTATTTTAATAGGATAATATTATTGGAAAATGAATATAATAAAAATAATTGTATTTTGGAATATGATGATAATTATATTTTCAATACTTAACCAGTTATAGATACTAAGGAAAAAAGATATATTCATAGAGAAGATGTTAAAACTTCTTATCCTATTGATAATGCTAATGATATGAAATCAATAGGAATAAATACAAGATTGATGTAAAATATTTAGATTAAAAATATTATTAGAGTCTGTAATCAATGATTTGAAACAAGAATAAAAATCATGGATACTATTGAAAATATTATTTTAAAAATTTATATTAAATTGTTTTGAAGAATATTTTGAGTATAAATAACCGACTCAACCTATGAATAAAGTGATATATAAAATATACAAGTATGAAACATGGGATCTTATTTATAGGTTTAAGAATAAAAATTTTCTTAGTTATAAATGAGTTTTTATGAATCATATGGATGAGAAAGTTGAAGTTTCTAGAAATAAAGAAATGTTGTTATGTAAGGGGTACACATAGATTAAGGGAATTGGATTTGATGAAACCTTCTCTACTATTACTAGTCTAGAAATAATCAAAATATTTCTTAATATTATAACTGATATATTGTTAAAAGTTTTCCAAATTGAAGTAAAATTATCTCTTCTAAATGGTGATCTAGATGAAACATTTTAAAAAGAATAAAATAAGTGTTTTATGATTGAATTATATGGTATAAAATTGTGTAAGCTAAAGAAAAAAATTTATGGATTGAAACAATCTCTAAGATCATGGAACTTCAATATGGATGGATATCTTAGAATAATGGGACTCATTAAATGGAATATGGTTAGAAATTTATATGTGAAGAAGACCAATTCCACATAAAAAATTATGAATGTGTATGTTGATGATATTATTTTTGAATGAAATTATGATAAATTAAGTTAATATTTTTCTATATAGATTAAAAAAAGTTTATGATATATTTACTTAGTGAAAATAAAAATTCATTAGGTTTATAGATTACTCAAAACGATGGATACATTTCCTTTTCACAAAAAAATATGTTATGGGGCTGGTGAATATGTTTAGTATGAAGTTTTCTAGAGTATTTTCCACCCCAATTAATGTAGGAAAAAATATTAGTAATAATGAAGATGGTACATATATTAATGAAACAAATATTAAATATTTAATGTTACTCGGTTATTGTTATCATATTTGAGAACTAATATAATATATGTAGTTAATCTTTGAACACTGTATTAGTCCTATACCAAAGAAACACATCTTCTATAAAAAATAATATTATGATATATATCTCAAATGCATTCAATTATGAGTTTATTTAAAAGAATAAAGGTTAGATATATCTGAATGAATATATTGATTATAATGGGAAAGGAGGAGTTAATGATAATAAGTTGTTATTTGTTAGAGAATTTTTCATTGGTAAAAGTTATTTTTCATGTATGATAACCTCAGATAAACATATCTTTATTTTAAATCATTAAAATAGATTAAACACTAAATCTCACAACAATATCACATATGTCATAGAATGTTTTGGTTTAATGTTATTTAAGACCAGTTACATATTTCAAAAACCTATAAACACATATCCACAATTGAATTATTCTAGATCAAATTCTAGAATTCAAAAAATATATACACATATTCATTATTAAGGGAATGAAAACAATAGAAATGAGTGATCTAAAATGATTATTAAGGGAAAACATATTAACACATCACAAAGGGTTAGATCATAAGCACATTTGAAAATATTAATTAAGAGAAATTTCTTATTAAAAACATGTGATAATAAGATATGTGATTAAATAATTAGGCTAGGACATGTGATATAAAACAATATGTACCATGACATAAAAGTGTAAGAGAATCTTTTAAACATAGTATAATCGAATTATTACACAAGAAAAAGTATTCATAAATATGCGACATCAAAATAAAACATGACGTTATAAACATAAGTCAAGGTTCAATGCAAAACTATAATAGAATAAATAGCCCCATAGTGGATTAGGTCTAGTCCCTTATATGTTACATATAATCTCATGATATATAATAATTTACCAATTTCATTAGAGGTAAATATAATTTCACCTCCACCCATCACATAACATAGTGTGCATAAGATAACAGTCTGGATACCATGCACGGTATCATATGAGATAAAAACACTACCCAATGTTGTAGATGGATATATAATTATGGGACCACCCATCACATAACTTAGTTTTCTAAAGATAACCACCCATTCACCATACATAGTATCTCCTCAAATTAAAATATTAACTATTAAATTAGAGGGCTATACAATTTTGATCCCATCCATCACTTTACATAGTGTTCTTAGGATGATATAACATGAATTATACATGGTATATAATGAGATTAAAACATTACCCAAGGAATTATATAGATATATAATTCAATGATAATGTTCCACATAACAGAGTCTGCTTAGGGAAACCACTCATGGACCATACATCATATCTCATGAGATTAAAACATTACCCCATTCATTGGAGGGATATATAATTATGATCCCACCCATCCCATAATTAAAATAATAATATAAATTTGGATATATGTGATGTATGAGAAAAAAACATATATAAATCATAATAATGATAAAACACATGAGAAATAAATGGGATCTATAACCCAAATGTAATGAGGACAGTTTCATAAGATCCCTTTTTAAATTTTAAATCACCTTTACGAAAATATTATATAGTAAAAAGGATCAAAATGCATTATTTTAAAAATAGGGGAAGGAATGTATAATGTTTAAATGATACAATACATAATTATTTTCCAATAAAAAAGGAATACATTTTCTAAAATGTAGATTGCGGACAATAATGGGAAACCATCGTAAAAGAGGATGATAATTATTCTCAATAATGATTTACTCTTTGAGATGTAAATTAATCATGGTCATAGATTTGATTTAAAAAGTAATTTTACAATAAAGACGATGATATGGTATAATATAATATCTAAGGGTGTAAGAAACTAATAATATAAGTAATAATTTAATGATTAGAACTTAAAGACCATTTAAAAGAAGTTTGAGTTAACAAAAACTCTTATAATATCTCAAGATTTTATATTGAAAATATGTGGAGGGTAAAAGATGGGATGGATTGGTAAATATAATTAATTTCATGAAATTAATTGAAAAAATTTATCCAATTCATAATCATACACCATAAAAAACAAGGTTTTAATACAATTCATTTCTAAATGGAACAAAATTGAGAAAAAACACTTATCTTTATTTCCTCGACCATCCTATATACATATTGAGAAATGAATGTTTTCATTAATGGATTCAATAAAAATTGATGTATTAAGATAATACAGAAAGACTAAAAGAATAATTTAGTGAAATATGATTCTAGAATAATGTAAAGGGTAGGTTTTCAAGTAAAAAATAAAATTTTGTACTACCATGAATGGTTTATGGAATCCCCTTCTATAAGTGGTGAGAATGTAATTTTTGTAAATACCCTTTAACCTAAAATAATTTCATTAAATTATTCAGGGATAAAGGCTTAAAAAATGAACAATATCAGAGTGGGTAATGTTATGAGGTTTAAAATCCATTAAATATCCCTTAGTGAACAAGTTTTTAACATGGTTTATCTTTTTCACTAGGTTAACCCCATTTAGCACATATTTACCCTTATTGTGGTAACACCATTTTTTTACACTCAGAAACCATTTTTAATGGCCAAAATGAAAAGCATACATAAAAAATAATTTGAACATGATGATATAAATAAAATTTAATAATTTTATCAAATATAAGATATACGGGTTGGGAAATGTTGATTTAAAAGGAATGCACAAACACATAAAAATTTGTATTAAAAAAGTGTATTATTAAGAAAAAAATTTCTTTATGATAAAATTATCAATGTTTTCAATTTATATCAACCTAATTTTTTTATTATCAATTAAAATAAGTGTTATATGGATTTAAAAGTAATGTAAAACCGAAGTATACAATGTGAAAATCTAGTAATAATAAATGATAAAAAATAGTTTTTGTTAGAATAAAATATTAGTTACACACCAAATAATAAAAATGAGTTTTCTATAATTATAATAGTATTTAAAAATTAATAATTTTACTTATTATATACATCATCGGTAATTATTTTTTATAAATCTTTAAGATACATTTTTATTACAAAAAGGACACAAAAGATGTAGTATTCCTAAAACAATGTTTTTGTAAAATTAAACTAAAAATCATTCTTCATAGAAAAAATCCCAAAATATTATCCTAACATAATATTATTATAATGAATATAAAAGTGATTTCCATTTTTGAAAATTCAATTTCTGAATTTTATACACTTATACCTTAAAAAACCATAAAATATAATGATTTTTTTAAAGGAAAACAACTTTGTAAAATTCATTTTATTCTTATTATTAATATATATAAAGCCATAATAAAACAAGAATTAATGAATAAATATTATATTTTTTGAACACAATAAAATACATATATTTTATTAATACAATTTAAAATTCATAAAAAATAAAATTTTAACCACAAAAATGAATTGTGTTAAATTTTATTGAAACAAACATTATATATATGAATACCATAAGTCAGTTAGCACTACTCATACTTTCTTATTCAATGTCTATTTTTAATAGTCATATTTAATAATTTTTTTAAGATATCAAAATTTTAATTTATTTTGTTATTTATTAAGGATAAATCTATAAAATCATATGACTTAATTAAAGAAAAAATATTAAAATCATAGGTCATTACAATATTTATCCCTTAAATGAATTGCGTGCTTGTAATTTTGAAACTCATATGATGAGAGTAATATATATTAGGATCTCCTAATTAAACATACATATTTATTTTTTCTTGGGTTTACTTATGATATTAACTTATATTTCCCTATAAACAATTTTATTCAACCCCTTTGTAAAAAAAGATAGACCATTCCTAGTTGAATCCTAATAAGTGAAGATAAGATAAATCTATAAGAAGTTACTTTCCAGAATCATTGGAGGATATTAATATACAATATATATAATAATTATTCCACTAAATGTTTTTATTTATAAATCAGTTTCTAATATGTGAAAAATTACATGGAATAAGAGATACACAGATCAAGAGTGAAAAATAAATTTTTACATTAATAGAAGTAATTTAATGTGATTATTATTATTCTCATGTTCTAAGATGTTGTTGGAACCTATTTCCTCATCATCACTAGGATCAGGGAATTGATTTGGATAATTTACAATTTCCTCACAACAAAGGAAATTAATTATTAAATCTTATCTCTTTTCCATACAGATTTTTTTTGGATTTAATATACACAATTATAGAATCTACCCATCCATTATAAGAATTTTTATTCATTCTTCATTCCATATTTTCAGAAAGCAGGGAACTGAATCTTTTTTTCCATTATTATCCTTGTCATAATAACTTCCACAAACTTCATCATTATCTTTTTTGGTCTTTTTAGTAAATTTACTATGTTCACATTTTTAAAAATATTTTTCAATAGCTGGTTTTGTAAAATCACAGGGTTTCTTACTCTATCTTCTATTCCAATGCGTTGTTCATTAAGGTAATAATTACATTATACCTCACACCAATTTCCAAATCAATTCTATCATGTTCGTTACATTACTAAAACCAAGATAGGTTAACATGAGTGAAAAATAATTAATATCATAAGATAATTGTTGTAAATTATCTTAAAAAAAGTCGACCATGAAATATCTTACTCTTTAAGACCATCACATTATCTTTCAACTTATCCAAAACAACTATGGGTTTAGTAAATGTTTCTTTAAGATAGGTTCTCTCATTGTTACTAACCTAATTTCTTAACATAATAAATCCTTCATAATGGACAGTAAAGAGAGTAAGATTAACCAAATCATATACTCCAGGAGTGTCTAAATAAGTGTGTAGTTACATCTTTTTATGATGGACCAAGTGATAATCAAGTTAATACCCAATCTACAACTTTAGGTTTATTTCCTCTAGGAACATCTATGTTATATCTTGCATCAACTTTTAGTATTTATACAGAAATTTTATTTTTATGAAAACCACATACCCAAAGCATTACCAAAATTTAAACATGTTATACTATACTTAAACTTATTCCTTCAACTCATCCATATGGTTTCCCCAAAATTTATTTAATACTAGCCCCTAAAATTACAAAACTAATCATAAAAAATAAATAAACCTCTCTTAGATATAAATTATGTTAAACTAAGAAAAACTTATCTATATTTTAAATCATTACCATAATTTAAACAATAAATCAATTATTATTATGACATAACTTGGAGAAACATTTGGTTTAGTGATATTATGGGCCATTTTTACAGTTATCTTATTTTTAGAAACTTGGGAACACTTATCCATAATCAAACTCATCTAAACCCCCTTTTTTAGTTTTGATATATTATACTTATCTTTATATACACGCGATAAGAATCATAAGAATGGTGTTTTTCTAAAACTCTTAGTAAGGGAATAACTTATCAATATGTCATCAAGGGTAAGATTATAATCATATGAGTAAACATTAATAAGGGGAAAATAATTATTAGAAAAAATATGGCAATGATATTTATCGATATATCTTAAAGGAAGGACATGTAATATCAAAAGAACAAATATTTACCATGATATAAAAGTGTGAGATAAGTAGTGAAAAATTACATAAATAAATGATGTCAGAGGTTCAAAGTACAATCAATTTTTGGAAAGAACATAAAATATGACATCATAATAATAATTCAAGGCTCACATCCTAGACTATCATATTAGATAGAGTACCATAATTGATTTTGTTAAATCCTTAGTCCCTCATATAAAATATAATAAGATATAAATATTTACTCAATTAATCATTGGGTTATATAATTATAGTCCCACCCACTATAAAACATATGGTTCTTTGGCTAATAGTATGTTAACTATACATTGTATCTCATGAGATAAAAAAATTACAAAATGCATTAGAGGGCTATATAGTTCCAAGATTGACTATAATATAACATAGTGTGTTTAGGATAACCTCATGTTCATAATACATGGAATCTATTTACATGAAAGAGTTACCCAATGTAATAACCTAGACTTTTTAAATGATAATTGTTTCCTCAATAAATATGTATTTCAATATATTATATATATATTTTACACATAGAGAACATAGAGAAAACAAAAATAATTTAATAAATTAATGAAAATTATTACATTAGAAAATGAATAAACCAATTAAAATGAAAAACATTACATGGGGGCTAAAAATAGAAAAATATAAAAACTAAAATGGTAATATTTGCATCACCCTGATCTCCTAAAATAATCCCTCCAATGAACACTACTACAGAAAAGAAAAAAAAAATACTAGTTAAAAAATTAATTTTTTTAGAAATTGAAATATTTAACCTTGCGATAAATTGTAGATAATGTTGAATGAAATAATGAATAGGTATTTATAGTAGGTAGTGAGATATTTGGAGTAGTAACCTGATGGTTGGGAATATTTACCAAGCTTATAGGAATAGTAAACTAATCATTGGAAAAGTAAAATAAAAAAACAATAATAAAAAATAATTTAAATAATATTTTTCATTATAAAATTTTCAAAATATAAATATTAAAATTCCATAAAATATGTATCAAGATTAAAAAACTCATAGAAAATACATGCACAATTTTAAACTGCATTTATATTTGATGAGAAATAAAAAGTATATATTAAAAACAAAAATAAACGATGTAATAATATTATTTTGATAAAATTAATGAAAATTTCTAAATACTTAATTCATAAAATTTCACTGGTTATTTTTAGTAATTTATTGAAATACAAAAATTTTCAGTTGAATAGTAAAAATATAGTTTTTTCAGTAATTATTGTATCTTTAATTACATCATTCATGATATAATAATGATCCAATAATTTTATAACATGAGGATCAACTAAAAAAAGAATAATTTTATAAATGATTCATTAGAATACAATAAACAAGATTTACAAACCAAAAAATTACATTCCAAAGTCAAAACTCCAAAGTATCCATTTTAAAATAAAAACTTTCATTTATTCTGGTTTCGATTTTAGTAAATTAGTTAATTAAGTTTATAAAGGGATTTTAGGTCCTAAATATATTTTATATTTTTAAATATGATTAATAATGTCAAAATAACCACTATTAAAAATTTTACCTTGGATGTAGTATTTCATTCAACATTTTAACTAAAAAATATAAATTTCATCATGTATAAATGACCCCTCTCCCCCACCTTGAAAACCAACTCCTCGCCAACTTACCGAAGAAAAAAGTATACTAAAATACCCTTTATTAATCCCCTTATAATACTTAGTCGGGTTCTAGAGTAACCAAATCCAACCATCAAGGGAGTTTAGTGCCGAACAAGGGAAGTAATACCAAGAAGAGGGTATGTTTTCATCAACTCTTCTTTTCACTTTCCTCTTTTCATTATACCTTAAAAACATAGATAATATTTGACAAACTAAATATTATTTTGACATTATATTAATTATTTTATCCTAATTAGACAACCATATCTACTATGTAATTATATTTCATAATTATCATGCCTCCTCTCTGATAAATTCCATGTTAATGGTCGGTTAACGGACAATGAAGATGTTTACAATTATTTAATTTCCAAAAACCATATGGATGGTTATAATATATCATTTATGATATATAAATTTATGAACAAATTTATTTTATGTTACGATAATTAATTCTACTTATGAATAAATTAAGTTGAAAGAAAGAGTGAAACTGAGGGGAAAATGAAACGTGAAAGCCATCATGATATGAAAATACTTCAACTTCAACAAAGAAAAGTAAGAAATATAATCAAGTTTTTATAATTTATAAATTGTGATAGTGATTAAAATAAATCAATTATTCTTTAATGTTTTAATAAACATATTTTAGGGTAAGTGTATTCTTGAACAAAATTCCGTCTTTTGAGTTATAAACTATTCCACATTTATTTAAATATTGGAATTCCCCTAATATCCTAAAATTTTAATTTCAAATTACTTTTACATTTTTTCTAGGGATACACATGTTTTTACCATATGAAAATTATTTATAATTTAATATCAATGATCATAATAAAGATTTTAATTTCATAATACAGACAATTGACTCCTATAGAATTTATTATTCTCAAAAGTAGAATGATATTTGATTTGAAATAGTGATATCAATTTTTTATTTGTGAATACCAAAGGTTATTCTTTGTCGTATGATATGTTAAATCATTTTTGAAACCCATTTGTTTCAATGGTTAAGTATATGACTAAGTTTTTTATCCTTCCATGTGGCATACATGATTATGATCATTTTGTGATGTGATGTGTGTAGCCATAAATATATATACCTTAAACTAATTGTGCAATTTAATGTATCTAATGAGATTATGTTCACTATGCATGAACCTAATGATATCTTTACTCATAATAATGATGTTATGATTTATTCACAGTTGTTATGCATGGATATGATGCCATCTATTTCCACAACTATGTTTGGTATTTGACCAATATGTTATGGCGTTTCATTATTATGAAAATTCTACTTTCTATTCCCTTATGATTTTTTACCATCATGATTATAATGATAATCATGTGCTTATAATATGATGATATATGTTATACACACCCATGATCTATTGATTAATGTCCTTTATTCCTCCTATTACTAGGATTTTAGATCACCCATTTCTTTGATGTATGCCTTTAGGTGACTACTTGAACAATGAAGTTCATGAGATATTTAGAAGAATAAAGAATCATAATTTTAAAAATTATTACATTTTAATATGTACAATTTATGTATAAGCCTAATTTCTCCAAGATACAAATCTTTTGGATACTAGATCGAACTAATGTTATAATATTTATTAAAAAAATATTGTAATGTCTAGGTATGAAATATATGGGCTGGTATAGTAGGAAACAGAGAATAGTCTAATTAATTTGGGAGTTAGTATTAGAAAATTTTATAAAAAACCATAAGTATAATCCTATGTATTGGTAAGAATCCTATAAGACTCATATAAAAAAGGCTAAACATAGATATCCAATAAGATATGACTTTAGTGATAACTTTCTCATAAAAATAAATTAAAACACAATTCTTTGTTGAATTATGTTTTATTGAATCATTTTCAACTTTATAAAATGATGGGAACCTGTATAATCCTATCAACAACCTATTTGATGGGAAATGTAATTATTTTTTGAATGACATCCCTAATTATATGAAATGTGGAGATCCAAAATTTATGGTGGTTCTTACCTAGTTTCCTCTATCTATGAATAAAAACCCAAACCTTGTGGATCGTATATATTCAACTAATAAGAAGAAACTTTCTATCGATTTCTTTAAGTGGTACTGACCACTGAAAATTATTGGGTATTCTAATCCACTTGTCATTGAATAGTAGGTTAACTTAATGTAGAATATGTTTTTGGTTCTCTACTATTCTATGAAGGAGAATATGTCTCTAGATATCAATGGTTTTAATTAAGAGTCCATCCAATGGATGTAATTGATAATGAATACCAAGTATAAGGATGAAATTAAAGAGATTGAGTGATAATAATTTAAGAAAATATTTATTAACAAGTATTTCCCATGAACACTATGAATAATGATGGATAAATATTTTCCTTTATATTAGAAAAAATGAGATTTAATAGGTCAAAACATATGAGGTAAAATTCAAAAGGATTTCAAGATATGCCTCTGGTATTGTTATCAAAACTAATAGAAAAATGTATAAATTATTTAGTGTTTTAAAACCACACCTTCAAAAGGCTCTAGCTATCTGAGACTTTTTGAATTATGATGATGTAGTTAAATGTTCTATCAATGTAAATATGGAGTTTTTATAGTGGCCTAATGGATATTTAGATAATAAGTTTAGAATGAAATTTCAATCTTGTGGGTCAAATTACAATGGTTAAAAGAGGATCTGACCAACCACATGTAAAAAATGTCAGAAAAAACATCATGTGAACTAACTCAATGTGACAGAGAAATGATTTTAGTAATTGAGATAAGTTGACCAATCTCATTAATGATGAAGAGACATAAAGAAGCAGACCAACATGATGTAGGAGAAGAAGGAACCTCTTAATGCACCACCCATTGTAATACCATGACCCCAGAATCCCAGAGTCAGTGAATTATAATGTATCATTGGCATGATCACAAAATATCAAGTCTCGAATGACCGATTAGTTTAGTATCCTTATAAATACTGGATACATTCATAATTTTTAAATTACATCATAAAAAGAAAAACTAAAAAAACATTTTTTCTATATAAAACACTAAGATACCATAGAATATCCCTCCAGGCCAGTCATAATATACATCTATTCATCCTGGGAAAAATAAAACATAGAAAAGGGTGAGCTCAGATTCTCAATAAGTATAACAATATAGCAAAAGTTGTCATAAATAAGAATAAAAATTTAAGGCAATGTATAAAACTAAAACAAAAGACTTTTCAACATAAAATTCATCATAATATGGCAAATATAAATCAAAATAATACCATTTAATAACTCACATGGATATTCTACTAGTCGAATAATCACATGAAATATAAATAGCCACTTTCATAATTACGGAATTCATAATTCCAGACTTTCATAACCACATAGTCAAGGCCTTGTGACAAGACTACAAATAAGATTTTGTCAAGGACTTGTGATAAGACACTAGTTTGTCTCATTAGACCTACCGATTCATCAAGGAGCTATAGCGGGCTCCACCCGTTAGTTACCAAGTCCAATGTATTCCTTATATGAAAAGGTTTAAACATAACATAAACATTCGTATTAAAACTGGCCTACAAAATGTCAATACTTTATCCATAAACCATGAATGGTATGAAATAACACATCCACATTCAAACATATCACAAAAACTTCAATACAATATGGAAGTTTTGTATCATAATAAATCAACTTCGAACAAACATAAAATCCATCAAAGGATGTTGACATAGATGAAATCAAAACCATTTTATAGAAATATCTCTTTCTATTTTGAAATCATTTAAAGGTCATGTAATTATAAAAGAAGACATTTATATTTCAAAATATTCTTATAAGCTTGTAAAGGAAGATTCGATGATGATATAATGACAAAGAATAGCAACACCTTCAGTATAAGTTAAAAAAACATTCTGACCTTAAATTTTTCAAAAAGGTCAAAAAGTACATTGTTTGAAAACGACGAAAAGATTCCTTTATAAGCATATTATAAAAGTAAAAAAGGGGGTAAATTACTTTAACCCATAGTCTAAAAATTATTAAAAATATTTTGAAATACATTTTTAAGAAACATGGATGTGGATGATAAAGAGGTCCTAGTAGATAATTACATATAAACAACCTCGTATAATGAAGAGATTGTAGAATTAACACTTACCTAGTACATTTATTTGGTCTAGGGTAGGTTAAAATCTTGTATAATGGTTAAATGACTGTTATTAAATTATTTAAGAATCATATACATTAATATTATATCACATATGATCTTTTAACATTGCTTTGTTAATAATATCTTAGTATTTTCGTCATTTTGGGTGTTAACAGATTTGTTTTCCTTTATATTATTCATTATGTGAATCATATTATTATGGATGGGATGTATCTTATTCATATATATAATGATATTAAGTCTTTAAACATTATTTTTAAGCATCAAATGAAAATTTTTCTTGAATGGATACGATGGGGAATGAATCTCACCATGTTCATGGAGACGGTAATCCATACGTACGCACGAGGGACAATATCATTATTTTGATATTAAAAAAAATATAATTGGATGGTTAATCATATATAAAGAATAATTTTCATGTCATATTTATTATTTACATCAATTACACATCATTATTATACCCATCCATATAATAATGTATTGAATAACAATTACACCACGACGTGGAGACGGTAAGCCGTACGTACGCACGTATGGTGACATGTCATTCAAAGGATGGATAGAATAATGAATATGGTTTTACAATATTTATAATAATATGTCAGTATATAGAAGATACTGGAGTTATTATTTTAGAATGGAAACAACAAAGAAAGAGGAAGTGGAAGAAGAAAGGAACTTGAAAGAGGTGATTAAATATTTACCTCTTCTTCTGGTTATTCCTTTTGATTTGATAAAAAGGGATCCAAAGGTTGTCTTTATGACTATATTATGTCCTCTAGTATGAAGGGAGGACATTTTATAGGGTATTTGGGCAGGTTTTGGCATGCCAAATGGCTTTTAATGTGTGAATTTGAGAGAAGGGGAAGTGCCCTTTTATAAGAGGGGTGAGGGGCACCTTATGAAAAGCTAGAAATATTAATTTATAATAAACACATATTCGGTTTATAATGGATCCAAAGTGTATTATTTAATGGGTAAGGTATTTATTGGTCTAAAAAAACTCAACCAATATGTTTTAGATATGTTTGGGCCACTATATTAACGTTATCTTTTAGATTTAACTCTTAGTTAAACAGTTTGACATTTACCATGTCTCTTTGAATTTTTATATTATATGGTTAATAAACTTACTATATACTTCCACGAGAACCTAAAGTGGTTCATTAATGATAAAAATATAATAATATAAGTCTTTTTTCTGAACCATAGTTCTTTAGGAATGGAATATCAATTAATAATATTGTATTTGTTTTAAAAACTCTTTTATGTCAATTTTGACACTATTACATATTTTGTTTTTTCTAAATTCATAACAAAATTATTACTTCGGAAAAAATTCCTATAACCAACCCTAATATGTCATATTAACCTATAAAATTAGTATAATTCATAAAAAATCTCAAATTAGAATTATTTATATATTTATAATATCAATTATTTTAATATTTCATTAATTAGGTAATTACTTCATCATCATTGTGTCACAAATAAATTAAATTATCTATTGTTTAAAAATTATAAATAAAATACCATTATTTATTAAATCTTATTATATTTATAGTATAATTTATATTATGTATAAACCCATATTAAAAATGTTTTAGTTATTAAACTTTGATTTTAACTATTTTTACTCTTCTTTGAATTAAATAATAATAAATGTCCTAATCTAATCCAAGTGGACCAAATAGGTTAATATTTTATTCCTATGGGTTTTTTGGTCTAATTATACTTATCCAATAGAATTAGGACATGTTTGGGGTAATAATAATATTAGTTTTACCCTTAATTACCCTATTTACTTGTAACTGTGGTAAATAAAAGTGAAATGTTACTATTCACCTAAAATTATTTTCACTATATTGAACAAAATTTTACAAACTAATATCAACCATGTCTCTATGATTTTTGAAATTCCACTCACAGAAATGGTAAAATTATGTTTTATTTGAATTTGCAAATTTTCCTAGGAGGTGGGTAAAAGACCGTGAAAAGTTCAATAAAATTTTTATATGTCTAAAATTATTATAAACTGACTCTAATGAATTAAATTGAACTTATATAGGTATTATTTATCAATTTTATCCTAAAATAAATTTAAATAAAATAAATAAAAATTTAAATAATAATTTGGTTTTAAACTACAACTTAGTGTTTTTAACTATTCATAAACAATTGAGAGTTTTCAGAAAAATACAAAATATTCACCCTAAACTAATTTCAACATTCCAAATCCAAAAATGAAGTCCATTTTGAAAGATAAAATTTATAAAATTTCAAAAAGTTGGTATTACTATTCATAATGGCTAGTTTTATTGGTTGTGGTGTGTTAGAACTCGAAGTTGCCTACAACACACACTACTGTATTATTCAAAGAGAAGCGTACCATGGAAGCTTGGTGTGTTACATTCTACCCTCCATCAAATAATTTCATCCTTGAAATTTCTAGAGTATTACTATGTAAAAAGAGTCGGGTGGTTCTTCATCATAAGTTCCTTGGGTTCCCATGTTGCCTCTTCCATCTTATGGTTTCTCTATAGAACTTTTACCAGACGAGTCGTCTGGTTTCTCAACACTTGTTCTCTTATATCAAGAACCTAGAAATGCTCTTCGCAATACGACACATCATGTTCTAGTTATAATTCCTCATATGTGAGTACATGCATTGGGTTAGGCATGTATTTTCTCAATAGTGATATGTGGAATACATCGTGAACATTGGAGAGACATGGAGGCATTGCCAAACGGTAGGCTACAACCCCATTTAATTCTAGAATTTTGAGAGGTCCGACGTACCTGGGACTCAATTTTCCCTTATTACCAAAATGTATAACTCCCTTCCATGGAGATACCTTCAAGAAACTATGATCTCCTACCTGAAATTTTAAATGCTTCCTTCGGTTATCTGCATAGCTCTTATACCAACATTGAGCTGCTTTGATGTGGTTTTGGATTACCTTCACCTTTTCCATCATTTCCTCCACCAATTCTGGGCCTACGAGTTTTTTCTCCTACATCATCTCAACAGGTTGGTGTGTGACATCTCTTTCCATATAACGCTTTATATGGTTCAATATGAATACTTGAATGGAAGCTATTGTTATATGAAAATTATAACAGAGGTAATCATTGATCCCACATACCTTGAAAGTCAAGTGAGCATGATCTCAACATGTCTTCTAAGGTTTGAATAGTCCGTTCTGATTGTCCAACAGTTTAGGGGTGGTAGGCAGTGCTCAAATGAAGTTCAGTATCTAGGTATTTCTGAAGACTTTTCCAGAATCTTGATGTAAAAAAGAGATCACGATCAGAAACAATCGATAGTGGAACTCCATGAAGTCTTACAACATCATTAATATACAGTCTTTCTAATCGTTCAAGTGGTAAATCTTCTCTTATAGCAAGAAAATATGCTGACCTAACAAAATGATCAATAATGACCCATATTGAATCATTCCTTCTAGGATTCTTTGTTAGTTCCATGACAAATTCCATCATAATAGTATCCCATTTCCACTCAAGTATGGGAAGAGGTTGAAAGACTCCTCCAAGATGTTGCCTTCTAGCTTTTACTTATTGAAAAACCATACATCTTGACACAAAATCAGCAATCTCCCTCTTCATGTTGTCCCACCAAAAATTTTCCTTCAAATCTCCATACATTTTGGTGATCCCAGGGTGTATAGAGAAATTAGAGCTATGAGCATCATTCAATAATTCTCTTTTTTGATCAGGTATATCGGGAACACAAATTCTCTTCCCAAATTTCAAAATTCCATCCTCATATACGAAGTCACCCAATCTCCCATTATTCATAGATTTATTCTTTATTTGAAACTCCTCCTCATCTTCCTGAGAACTTTTCATATTTTCTATTAAAGATGGTTTGGAAACCATTTGAAAAAGCATTGATGTTTCACCTTCCATGGTTATTCCCATATCCATCTTTATTATATCCATGTATATAGGATCCTTTTCAACTCTCATCTTGTTCAAAACTCCATGATCTTCTCTGCTTAAAGCATCTGCCACCTTATTTTCCTTCCTCGGGTGGTTTTGTATCATGCAATTATAATCCTTGAGTAGTTCAAGCAATCTCCTTTTCCTCATGTTGAGTTCTTTCTGTGATAAAATATACTTAAAACTCTTATGATCAGTACAAATATCACATTTTTCACCATAGAGATAGTGTCTATAAATCTACAAAGCAAAGATTACAGCTGCTAACTCAAGATCATGAGTAGGATAGTTTTTCTCATGAGTTTTTAGTTGTCATGATGCATAGGCAATAACTCTATCATTCTGCATAAGGACACAACCAAGTCCTTTCTTGGATTCGTCACTATAAATATCAAACACATCATTCCCCAATGGTAGATTCAAGATATGAGCATTGACTAATCTTCTCTTAAATTCTTCAATACATTTTTCTCACACTTTTTTCCAAAAAAATTTAACCCCTTTTAGGGTGAGCTTTGTTAATGGGATAGCCAACTGGGAAAAATGCTGGCTGAAACGTCGATCATAACCTGCTAAACGAATAATACTACGTACCTCAGTTATACTCATCGGTGCTGGACATTCTTTTATTTCCTTGGTCTTATAATGACCAACATATATTCTATCCTTATAGACAATATGACCAAGAAAAGACATCTCCTGAAGCCAGAATTCACACTTGCTAAACTTTCCATACAATTCATGTCTTCTAAGAGTCTTCAGGATAATGCGCAAGTGATTTTCATGATATTAATATCTTTTGGAGTATAACAAGATGTCATGAATAAATACCACTATAAATTCATAAAGTTATTCCTTGAAACTCTATTCATTAGATCCACGAAGATAGAGGGTGCATTAGTCAATCCAAAAGGCATTACTGTAAACTTGTAATGCCCGTACCTAGTTCGAAATGCGGTTTTCAGAATGTCTTTTTTATTCACACAAAACTGATGATATCCATATCTAATGTAAATATTTGAAAAGTATTGAGCTCTATAAAGTTGTTTAAATAAATCATCAATGCGAGGTAGGGGATACTTGTTCTTTATTGTTATAGCATTGATCTCCCTGTAGTCAACACACAAACTCAAAGATCCATATTTCTTCTTAACAAGAAGGACATGGGATCCCCATGGAGAAACACCAGGGGGAATAAATCCCTAGTTACACAATTCCTCTAGTTGTTTCTTTAGTTCCACTAATTCCACAGTGTCCATTCTATAAGGGGTCTTCGATATGGGCCTTGATCTATTAATTAAATCAATGGAAAAGTCAATTTCTCATTCTAGAGGATGTCCAGGTAAATCTTCTGGAAACACATCGACATATTCTTTCACAATAGGTACATCATCTATTTGAAAATTATTTTCCTCACACAGAGTTATTTCATTCTCTTCCTCCCCAATAATTGAATTTATTTGAGCTACCGAGGGTGGATCTAGAAAAGAATTAGGTGGTGATGATTCTACTCTCAACATAAGGTGTTCTTTATCATCTTCATAAAAAATAGTAACCTCCTTCTTCATTAAATAAATTTTTGCATCATGGTCCAAAATCCAATCCATACCGAGGATTATATCAAATTCAATCATGGGTATGACAAAGAGAGCACTAGATAAAGAACATTTATATGCCCTAATAGGGACTGATTTACAGAACTTTGTTGCAATGATACTTCCCTTAAAAGTTTTGACTGAAAACTCCCTTGTTAAATCAAATTGAAAATATCTAATTTTCTTACCAATCTGGGAAGAGATGAAACAATGAGATGATCCAGAATCAAATAAATCATTTTCTAAACTTGAGGAAACCATTAAATTACCTGCCACTATTTCTTTCGGAGCTTCAACCTCTACAGTAGTGATAGAATAATCTTGGCATTGATCCCTTGGCCTTTTCTGAGGTAAGTTCCCCTGATGCTTAGGAAATTCATTTATATAATGCCCCTTTTCTCTAAAATTGTACCTTTCAACATCGAGAACCTCTTTCTTCCCCTTGCAATCATGAGATTGGTGGAATTTTTCACCACACTTGTAATAGACTCCCATTCCCTTCAGGCAAGTACCGGGGTGTTTCTTCCCACATTTACTACATGATAGATATTCCACTTTTCCCTTCTTACATTTATTTCCATTTCCAGAGTTTTCAATAGATCTCTTCTTCTATTTATTTTCTTTAATGTCGTAATACTTAGAGAATTCTTTTTTTATCTTGATAGCACAAGAGGCAATATCTTCATACGAAGAGAAGGATTGCGAGACTAATGCTTGATGAAGAAATGTTTTTAACCCATCAAATAAATGATCAATCTTGCTTCTTGGGTTATGTATATAATCTGAAACATGCCTTGATGACCTTGTAATGTTATCCTCATACTTTGCGACATACTCATCCTCCTTTTTCCATAGACTCAGAAATTGCATTTCCATATCTACTCAATGGTCACGAGGAAAGTATTTTCCTAAGAAAATCTATTTAAACTACCTCTATTCCATATTTTATACTTCATCATCATCTTTTGTTTTTTGAATAAATGACCACTACTGATCAGCATCACTAGTGAGGCGGTAAAATACCATGAAAACTTTTTCCATTTCACTACTCCCCAAGGCATGGAATATTTTCTCTAAGGAATTTATCCTTTTCTCAGCTACTAATGGATTTTTACTCCCATTGAATGTTGGTGGTGGTTTCCTCATAAAGCAGTCTAACATTGATCCTCCACACTGTGGATCAGGGTGATCCATACGGGCAAGGTTATTATTCATAACCTTAGTGAGTTGTCCCAGTATGGTGACAAGCTGATCAGCACCAGTTGTATCACCAGCTCCACTATAATTATCTTGTGCAGGATGGAAATACCTACATGGAGTTCGTGCATTGATACGATTTTCATTCCTTCTACTAGGTGCCATTTCTAAACGATGGCATACACCAGATTAGTTTATTAATCGCAATACATAATTCCAAACTTGTAAAACACTTAACATAAACTGAGCACTTTATGGATGTAATCGTTAATCCTAAAAAAAATTCATTGAGGAAGTATATACTCATAAACCCTTCATAATGGTTTTTAATTAAATGAGAATTATCCTAATCATATCCCCCAGGAGTGTCGTTACCAAGAGTGCATCAAGGCCTGTTGTCATTCACCAGTTCCCATTTGAGTCTATCTCAAAGCGGTGTTTTCGTATTTTACCCCTAGGAACATTTGTACCAGAGCCACCTCTACCTGCTCTTATCCATACAAGGATGTATTTCTTGGAAAACTCACAAAATTGTTACAATACCAAAATTCTAGGAATCTCTTCCATACTAATCCTCAAAGTCTTTCTTAGGTATATGTGCTCTAATCAGAGTTTATCTAAATCTAGTTTCCAAGGTTTATACTAAACTTCCTCTAATACCAACTGTAACGCCCCAACCCAGAAGCCTATAGTTAGTGAATTATTACATATAATTGGCATGATCACAAAATATCATGTCTTGAAAGACCGATTAGTATAGTAGCATTGGAATTACTAGATACATTCATAAGTTTTACGTTACATCATAAAATGGAAAACTACAACAACATTGATTCCATAGACAACACTGAGATCCCATAGAATATACCTATAGGTTAGTCATAATATACTTCTTCATGTCCTGGAAAAAATAAAACATATAAAGGGGTGACCTCAGATGCTCACTAAGTATAACAATAGAGTGAAATCTTTCATAAATAAGCATAAACATTTAAGGAAATGTATAAAACTAAAACAAAATACTTTTCAACAAAAACTTATTCATAATATGGAAAATATAAATCAAAATAATTCCATTTACTTACTCACATGGATATTCTACTAGTTTAATAATCACATACAATATCAATAGTCACTTTTATAATGATGGAATGCATAATTCCATACTTTCATAACCACATAGTCAAGGCCTTGTGCCAAGAATACAAATAATATTTTGTCAAGGCCTTGTTCAAAGACACTAGTTTGTCTCATGAGACCTACCGATGCATCGAGGAGCTATAGCAGGCTCCACCCGTTACTTACTAAGTCCAATGCATTCCTTAAATGAAAATGTTTAAACATAACATAAACATTCGTATTAAAACTGGCATACGAAATGTCAATAATTTATCCAAAAACCTTGAATGGTATGAAATAACACATCCACATTCAAACATATAAAAAATACTTCAATACAATATGTAAGTATTGTGTTATAATAAATCAACTTCAAACAATCTTAAAATTCATCAAAGGATGTTAACATAGATCAAATCAAAACCATTTTAGAGAAATATCTCATTCTATTTTGAAATAATTTCAAGGTAATATAATTATAAATGAAAACATTTATATTTTAAAATGTTCTTATAAAATTTTAAAGGAATCTTCGACGATGTTATAACGGTAGAAAATATCTGCACCCACCGTATAAGTTAAGAAAACATTCTTACCTTAAATTTTTCGAAAAGATCAAAAAGTACCTTATTTGAAAATTGCTAGAAATATTCCATTATAAAAATATTATAAAATTAAAAATAGGGTATAAATGACTTTGACACAATTTCTATAAAACAATAATAATTTTTTTAAATACATTCTTAAGAATCATGGATGTGGATGATAAAGAGGTCCAAGTAGATAATTACGTATAAACAAACCTTGGACAATGAAGAGATTGTAGAATTAACCCTTACCTTACACTTTTACTTGGTATAGGGTAGGTTAAACTACATTCTAATGTGGAAATAATTGTTATTAAATTATACAAGAATCATATACATTAATATGATATCATATATGATCTTTCAACATTGCTTTGTTAATAATGTCTTAGTATTATCGTCGTTTCGGGTGTTAAAGGATTCGTTTTACTTTATATTATTTGTTATGTGAGTCATATTGTTATGGATGGGATGTATATTATTCATATCCAAAATGATATTAAGACATTAAACATTATTTTTAGTCATCAAATAAAACTTATTCTTGAATGGATATGATTGGGAATGAATCTCATTGTGTTCGTGGAGACGGTAATCCGTACGTACGCACAAGTGAAAATATCATTATTTTGATATTAAAATAATATATAATTGGATTTTATATCATATATTCAGAATCATTATCATGTTATATTTATTATTTAAATGAATTACATATCATTATTATACCCATCCATATAATAATTTATTGAATAACAATTACCCCACGGCGTGGAGACGGTAAACCGTACATACGCACATATGGTGACATGTCACTAAAAGGATGGATAAAAACTTGAATTTGGTTGTACCATATTTATAATAAAATCACTATGTATATAAGATACTAGAGTTATTATTTTAGAATGGAAAAAACAAAGAAAGAGGAAGTGGAAGAAGAAAGGAACATAAAAGAGGTGATGAAATATTTACCTCTTCTTCAGGTTCTTCCTTTTGATTTGATCAAAATGGATTCTTAAGATGGATTTATGACTAATATAAGGACTCTAGGATGAAGGTATGATAGGTGATAGGGTATTTGGGAAGGTTCTGGCTGAGAAAAATGGATTTGATAGTGTGAATTTGAGAGAAGGGTAAGTGCCCTTTTATAAGAGGGGTGAGGGGCACCTTAAGAAAAGCTAGAAATATTATTTTATAATAAAATAATTTTCAGTTTATAATGGATCCAAAGTAGATTATGTAAATTCTAAGGTGGTTATGGGTTGAAAACCACTCAACCAATAGGTTTTAGATAGGTTTTGGTCACAATATTAACCTTATCTTTTAGATTAACTCTTAGTTAAATAGTTTGATATTTACCATGTCTCTTTGTATTTTTATATTATATGGTTACTAAACAAACTATATACATCCAAGAGAACCCCAAGTGTTTAATTAATGATATAAATATCGTTATATATGTCATCTGGCTGATCCTCAGATTTCTAATAATAGAATATCAATTAATAATATAATATTTGTTTTAAAAACTCTTTTATGTCAATTTTTACACTATTTGGTTTTTGGTTTTTTTCTAAATTTATAACAACACTATTACTTCAAAAAAAATTATTCTAACCAACCCTAATATGTCATATGAACCTAGAAAATTAGTTTAATCCATAAAAGTCTTAAATTACATTTATTTGTATATTTATAATATTAATTATTTTTATATTTCATTAATGAGGTAATTACTGCATCATCATTGAGTCATAAATAAATTACATTATTTATTTCCTAAACAATATAAATAAAATACCTTTATGTATGAAAGCTTTTTATCTTTCTAATAAATATTTGTAGTAGAATTTACCTTTTGTGTAACCCTATATTAAAATTTTTTAGTTATTAAACATTGATTTTAACTCTTTTAACTCTTCTTTGAATTAAATACTAATAAATGCCCTAATCTTATCCAAGTGGACCAAATAGGTTCATATTTTAATACTAAGGTTGCTTTTGGTCGAATTATACTTATCCAATATAATTAGGACATGTCTTAGGGTAATAATATTATTATTATTTTTACCCTTAATTACCATATTTACTTTTAACCGTGGTAAATAAAAGTAAAATGTTACTATTCACCAAAAATTATTTTCACCTTATTGAACCACATTTTAATTATTGATATCAACTGTGTCTCTTGGATTTTTGAAATTTCACTCACAGAAGTGGTAAAATTAAGTTTTATGTGAATTTGCAAATTCTCATAGGAGGCGGGTAAAAGACGGTGAAAAGTTCAATAAAATTTTTTTATATATAAAATTATTATAAACTGACTCTAATGAATTAAATTGAACTTATATAGGTATTATTTATAAATTTCGACCTAAAATAAATTAAAAATAAATAAATATTTATTTAAATAAAAATTTGGTTTTAAACTATAACAGTGTTTTTTCACTATTCATCAAAAATTGAGAGTTTTCAGAAAAATACCAAAAAATCACCCTAAAGTAATTTTGATATTACGAATCCAAAAATGAAGTCCATTTTGAAAGATAAAATTTATAAAATTTTAAAAATTGGGTATTTCTATTCATAATGGCAGGTTTGATTGGTTGTCTTATGTTAGAACTCGAAGTTCCGTTCAACACACGCTACTGTATTATTCCAAGAGAAGCGTACCGTGGAAGCTTTGGGTGTTACATTATCCTCTCCTTCAAATAATTTCATCCTCGAAATTTCTAGATTATTACTACGTAAAAATACTTGGGTGGTTCTTCAACATAAGTTCCTCGGGTTCCCACATTCCCACTTTGCCTCTTCCATCTTATGGTTTCTCCATAGAACTTTTACCAGATGAGTCGTCCGGTTTCTTAACACTTGTTATCTTGTATCAAGAACCTTGAGAGGCTCTTCGCAATAAGATATATCAGGTTCCAGTTCTAATTCCTCAAATATGAGTACATGCGTTGGGTCACACATGTATTTTCTCAACAGTGATATGTGGAATACATCGTGAACTTTGGAGAGACATGGCATCATTTACAAATAGTAAGATACAGTCCCAATTAATTCTAGAATTTAGAAAGGTCTGATGTACTTAGGACTCAATTTTCCCTTCTTACCAAAACATATAACACCCTTCCATGGAGATACCTTCAAGAAAACATAATCTCCTACCTAAAATTCCAAATTCTTCCTTCGGTTATTGGCATAGCTCTTCTGCCTACTTTGAGTTGCTTTGATGTGGTTTTGGATTACCTTCACATTTTCCATCCGTTCCTCCACCAGTTCTAGGCCAATGAGTTTTCTTTCACCAACATCTTCTCAACAAGTTGGTGTGCGACATCTCTTTCCGTATAATGCTTCATATGGTGCCATCTGAATATTTGAATGGAAGCTATTGTTATAGGAAAATTCTACCATAGGTAAATATTAATCCCACATACCTTGAAAGTCAAGTGAGCATGATCTCAACATGTCTTTTAATGTTTGAATAGTCTGTTCTGATTGTCCATCAGTTTGGGGGTGGTAGGCACTGCTCAAACGAAGTTCAGTATCTCGGGCTTTCTGAAGACTTTTCTAGAATCTTGATGTAAAATGGGGATCATGATCAGAAAAAATCGATAGAGGTACTCCATGAAGTCTTACAGCCTCATTAATATATAGTCTTTCTAATCGTTCAAGTGGTAAATATTCTCTTATAGCAAGAAAATGTGCTGACTTGGTAAGATGATCAACAATGACCCATATTTCATTGTTCCTTCTAGGATTCATTGGTAGTCCCCTGACAAAGTCCATCGTAATATTATCCCATTTCCACTCAGGTATGGGAAGAGGTTGAAAGACTCCTCCTGGTTGTTTCCTTCCAGCATTCACTTGTTTAAAAACCATACATCTTGACACAAAATCATCAATCTCCCTCTTCATGTTGTCGCACTAAAAATGTTCCTTCAAATCTCTATACATTTTAGTGCTTCCAGCATTCACTTGTTTACAAACCATATATCTTTTTAGATCAGGTATATTGGGACCACAATGTATCTTCCCAAATTTAAAAATTCCATCTTCATATATGAATTCACTCAATCTCCCATTATTCACAGCTTTAATCTTATTTTGAAACTCCTCATCATCATCATGAGAACTTTTTATCCTTTCTAGTAAAGATGGTTTGGAAACCATTTGAAAAAGAGTTGATGTTTCACCATCCATGGTTATTCCCATATCCATCTTTACTAGATCCATGCATATAAGATCCTTTTCAACTCTCATCTTATTCAAAACTACTTGATCTTTTCTACTCAAAGCATCTGCCACCGTATTTTCCCTCCCCAGGTGGTAGTGTATCATTCAATCATAATACTTGAGAAGTTCAATCCATATCCTTTGCCTCATGTTGAGTTCTTTCTGTGAGAAAATATACTTTTAACTCTTGTGATAATTATAATTCTCTCATTTTTCACCATAGAGATGGTGTATCCAAATATTCAAAGAAAATATTACCACAGCTAACTCAAGATCATGAGTAGGATAGTTTTTCTCTTGAGTTTTCAGTTTTCGTGATGCATAGGCAATAACTCTATTATTTTGTATAAGGACACAACCAAGTCCTTTCTTCGATGCATCACTATAAATAACAAACCCATCATTCCCCTATGGTAGAGTCAAGATAGAAGCATTGACTAATCTTCTCTTAAATTATTCAAAACATTCTTCACACACTTTTTCCCAAACAAATTTTACCCCTTTTTGGGTGAGCTTTGTTAATTGGTTAGCTAATAAGGAAAAATTCTCGACGAAACGTCGATAATAACTTGCTAAACCAATAAAACTGCATACCTCAGTTATAGTGGTCGGTGCTGGCCAATCTTGGATTGCGTTGGTATTAGAAAGATCAACAGATATTCCATCCTTAGAGACTATATGGCCAAGGAAAGATATCTACTAAAGCCAGAATTCACACATGCTAAACTTCCCATATAATTCATGTCTTCTATGAGTCTTTCGAATAATGCAAAAGTGACTTTCATGATCTTCATAGATATTGGAGTATACCAAAATATCATCAATAAATACCACTAAAAATTCATCAAGATATTCCTTGAAAACTCTATTCATTAGATCCATGAAGACAGAGGGTTCATTAGGAAATCCAAAAGGCATTACTGTAAACTCGTAATGCCCGTACCTGGTTCGAAATGCTATTTTTGTAATGTATTATTTCTTTACACACAATTGATGATATCCAGATCAAAGGTCAACCTTTGAAAAGTATTGAGCTCCATGAATATGGTCAAATAAATCATCAATGAGAGGTAGGGGATAATTTTTCTTTATTGTTATAGCATTGATCTCCCTATAGTCAATGCACAACCTCAAAGATTCATCTTTCTTCTTAACAAAAAGGATAGGGGCTCCCCATGGAGAAGCACTAGGGAGAATAAATCCCCTATTACTCAATTCCTCTAGTTGTTTCTTTAGTTCAACTGGTTCCACAATGGCCAATCTATAAGGGGTATTCGATATGGGCCTTGATCCAGGAATTAAATCAATGGAAAACTCAATTTCCCATTTTGGAGGATGTCCATGTAAATCTTTTGGAAACACGTCAATATATTCTTTCACAATAGGTACATCATATATTTGAACATTATTTTCCTCACCCATAGTAATTTCATTCTCTTCCTCCCCAATAATTGAATTTATTTGAGCTATTGGGGGTGGATCCTGATAAGAATAAGGTGGTGATGATTCTTCTCTATAGATAATGTGTTCTTTATCATCGTCATCAAAAATAGTAACCTCATTATTTATACAATAAATTTTTTGAATCATGGTCCGAAATCCAATCCATACTGATGATTGTATCAAATTAAATCATGGGTATGATGATGAGATCAACAGATAAATAACATTTATATGCCCTAACGGGGACTGATTCACAAAACATTGTTGCAATGATACTTCCCTTAAAAGTTTTGACTGACAACTCTCTTGTTAAATTAAATTGGAAATATCTAATTTTCTTAGAAAACTAGGAAGATATAAAACTATGAGATGATACAGAATCAAATAAAGCATTTTCTAAACTTGAGGAAACCATTAAATTACCTGCCAGTACATCTTTTGGAGCTTAAACATCAGAAGTAGTGATTGTATAATCTGGGACATGATACCTTGTCCTTTTCTCACGTAAGTTCCTCGGATGCATAGGAAAATCATTCTCATAATTCCCCCTTTCTCTATAATTGTATCATTCAACATCTATAGCCTCTTTCTTCCCCTTACAATCACGATCTTGGTGGCCTTTTTCACCACACTTGTAACAGACTCTCATTCCCTTCAGGCAAGTACCAGGGTGTTTCTTCCCACATTTACTACAGGATGGATATTCAAATTTTCCCTCATTCCCTTTATTTCCATTTCTATAGTGTTCAGCAGATCTCTTCTTCTCTTTCTTTGATTTAAATTCGTAAGACTTAGAGAATTTTTTTTCTGTATTGATAGCACATGAGACAATATATTTGTATGATGAGAAGGATTGTGAGACTAATTCTTGATGGAGAAATGGTTTTAAACCATCAAAGAAATGATCAATATTGATTCTTGGGTTACGTATATAATCTGCAGCATGCCTCGCTAACCTTGTAAAGTTAGCCTCATACTTTGCGACATTCTCATCCTCGTTTGGCCTCAGACTTAGAAATTGCCTTTCCATATCTACTCAATGGTCATGAGGAAGGTATTTTTCTATGAAAATCTCTTTAAACTCCGTCCATTTCATATTTGAAACATCATCATCTTCCATTGTGTTTTGAATCAATGACCACCCTTGATCACCATCTCCAGTGAGGCGGTAAACTGCCATGACTACTTTTTCCCATTCACTACTCCCCAAGGCATGGAATATTTTTTCTATGGAATTTATCCATTGCTCATAAACTAATGTAATCGTACTCTAATTGAATGTTGGTGGTTGTTGCCTCATGAAGTGGTCTAACATTGATCCTCCACATTGTGGATCAGGGTGCCCCATACGGGTAAGGTTATTATTCATAGCCTGAGTGAGTTGTCCCAGTATGGTGATAAGCTGATCAGCACCAATTTTTTTTGATTAAAACAGAAATCAGTAATTACAAATATTATTAGAAGTACAAGTACAATGCCAAGAAAGGAAATTGTCCAACCAGAGCTGGATGGAGATGAAAGGTCCTGATGTCACCAGCTAATGGGCCGTGTTGTTTCCTTCCCTTTTTTAAAGGAGAAGGTGCAAGAAGATAAGCACTGTCCAAGTGAGAGAATTCTCCTAATGATAATGCCAAAAGACTGGATCCCACCATCATTTTGGTTAATAGAATCAATAACTGTAAGTAAGTCGGACTCAACAATAATATCGCTCCATCCACATTCCAAAGCGAGCAACAAACCAGCAAGGATGGCCCTGGCCTCAGCGACCACCGGTTCCCAGAAAGCCTGATGTGGATCATATTTGGTAGCAAGGATTGGCCCTAGATGATTACGGGCCAGAAGGCTGAGGGCAACAAGACCATTATTTTAGAGAGACGCGTCCATGTTAATTTTAAGAATCCCTTCCGTTGGGGGATTATAATGAGAGGGTGGGGGTGAGGGTAGCTCTTGGCATAAAATGATCCTTATGGTCTTTCCATCCCTCAATCCAAGAAGAATCCTTTTCAATCCAGAATTCAGGAGGTTTGTGAGCTTGATGAAAAACTACATCGTTGCGCCGGATCCAAATAATCCAGGCCAAAGTGAAAATATAACTTGAGAGAGCCGAGAAAATAGAAGAGCACCAATGTGTAAGGAGATCAGGAAGGTCAGAGGCCAAAGCCAGTGAATCGGTAGAGGCCAAGCCCCATTTACTTCAAACTTTCTTAGCTCATAGGTAGTGAATGATGTCCTAGAAAGGAGTTTCAATAGTGCTTGGGAAAAAAGGGAAAAAAGAAGAACTTTCCAAATGCCAGTAAGCGAGAAGGCTCATGGTTGGGAGAGTACCCGTGCAAACCTGCCACCAAAATTGGCGAATTTTAGGGGGACTGTTGAGTGTCTAGATCGATTTCCAAGGTCCCTCATCCCAGCTGACTGGGTAGTTTCCAAGGGCCAGTCTGTAGCCGGACCTCACTGTGTTTTTTCCCGTGATGTCATTGGTCCATAAAAGATGGTCGAGTCATGCATCAGGGATCCAGGGAATGATAAGGATGATTATTTGGTCCCTTTCGTTAAACCAATCAAGGATCTCTTCCACACACCACCCTTGTATCTAGTTGGAAAAGAGGTAGCTGACAGTGGCGTCTTGTAGACCTGGTTGGTCGGGGGATGTAGCCCGTATACCATCCTTACCGATAAGCCAAGGATCAGTCCAAATATTAGTTTATGAATCGAAATACATAATTCCAAACTTGTAAAACACTTAACATAAATTGAACAGTTTATGGATATAATCTATAATCATAAAAATGTTTTCATTGAGGAAGTATATACTCATAAACGCTTCATAATGGTTTGTAATTAAAGTGAGAATTATCCAAAGCATATATATCCCAGGAGTGTCTTAACCAAGAGTGCATCAAGGCCCATTATCATGCAATAATTCCCATTCATGTCTAGATCAAAGTGGTGTTTTCGGGTTTTACCCCTATGTAAATCTATTTCAGAGCCGTGTCTACCTGCTCATATCTAGGCAGGGATGCATTTCATGGAAAACTCACAAAATCTCTACAATACAAAAATTATAAGAAGTTATTCTATACTAATCCTCAAAGTCTATCTTAGGGATATGTGCTCTAATCAGATTTTATCTAAATCTAGTTTACAAGGATTGTACTAAACTTCCTCTGATACCAATGGTAACACCCCGACACCAAAAGCCCAGAGTTGGTGCATTATTACGTATCACTGGCATGATCACAAAAGATCAATTCTCTAAAGACCGATTTTTTAGTAGCCTTGGAAGTACTAGATACATTCATAAGTTTTACATTATATCACAAAATGGAAAACAACAACAAAATTATTTCCATAGAAAAAACTGAGATCCCATAGAATATCCCTGCAGGTTAGTCATAATATACTTCTTCGCATCATGGGAAAAATAAAACATAGAAAGGGGTGAGCTCAGATGCTCAGTAAGAATAACAATATAGCGGAAGCTTTCATAAATAAGCATAAATATTTATGGAAATGTATAAAACTAAAACAAAAACCTTTTAAACATAAAATTAATCATAATATGGAAAATATAAATCAAAATAATGCCATTTACTTACTCACATGGATATTCTACTAGTCAAATAATCACATGTAATATCAATAGCTACTTTCACAATGATGGAATGACTAATACCAGACTTTAATAACCACATATTCAAGGGCTTGTGACAAGACTAAAAATAAGATTTTGTCAAGGCCTTATTCCATGAAACTAGTTTGTCTAATGAGACCTACCGATGCATTGAGGATCTATAGTAGGCTCCACCCGTCACCTACTAAGTCCAATGCATTCATCATTTGAATGGGTTTAAACATAACATAAACATTCTTATTAAAACTGGCATACGAAATGTTAATAATTTATCCATAAAACATTAATGGTATGAAATAAAACATCCATAGTCAAACATATCACAAATCATTCAATAAAATATTAAATTTTTGTATTAGAATAAATCAACTTCAAACAAACTTAATATTCATCAAAGGATGTTGACACAGATGAAATCAGAACCATTTTAGAGAAATATCTCTTTATATTTTGAAATCATTTAAAGGAAACAACATTATTAAATAAAAAATTTATATTTGAAAATATTCTTATAAGCTTGTAAAGTAATCTTCGACGATGTTATAATGGTGGAAAATAGCCGCACCCTCTGTATAAGTTAAAAAAACATTCTTACCTTAAATTTGTCGAAAAGCTCAAAAACGTACCTTGTTTTGAAAATAACAGAAATATTACTTTATAAAAATCTTATAAAATTAAAACAAGGGTATAAATGACTTTAACCCATAGTCTATAAAATAGTAAGAATTTTTTGAAATACATTTTTAAGAATCATGGATGTCGATGATAAAGAGGTCCCAGTAGATAATTACATATAAACAATCTCAAATAATGAAGAGATTGTTGAATTAAACCTTACCTTGTAATTTTCCTTGGTAGATGGTAGGTTAACGTACTGTATAGTGGTGAAATAATTGTTATTAAATTATACAAGAATCATATACATTAATATGATACCATATATGATCTTTTAACATTGCTTTCTTAATAATGTCTTAGTATTATCATCCTTTCGAGTGTTAAGAGATTCATTTTTCTTTATATTCTTTGATATGTGGGTTATATTGTGATGGATGGGATGTATCTTATTCATATCCAGAAATATATGAAGTTCTTGAACAATATTTTTTTCCATCAAATGAAATTTTTTCTTGAATGGATACGATGAGGAATGAATCTCATCATGTTCGTAGAGACTGTAATCCGTTCGTACGCAAGAGCGACAATATCATTCTTTTGATATTAAAATATTATATTATTGGATGGTATATCATATATACAGAATAGATATCATGTTATATTTATTATTTGAATCAATTACATATCATTATTATACTCATCCATATAATAATGTTTTGAATAACAATTACACCACGACGTGGAGACGGTAAGCCGTACGTACGCACGTATTGTGACATGTCATTCAAAGGATGGATAGAATGATGAATATGGTTGTAACATATTTATAACAACATAAAAATATATAGAAGATAGTGGATTTATTATTTTAGAATGGAAACAACAATGAAAGAGGAAGTGGAAGAAGAAAGGAACTTGAAATAAGAGATGAAATATCTTTCTCTTCTTCGGGTTCTTCTTTTAGATTTGATCAAAAGGGCTCCATAGGTTGGCTTTCTAACTAAAGTAAGGCCTCTAGGATTATGGGTGGATAGTTTAGAGTGTATTGGGATAGGGGTTGGGAAAGCCAAATGGCTTTGAAGGTGTGAATTTTAGAGAAGTTGAAGTTCCTATTTATAAGAGGGGTGAGGGGCACCTTAGAAAAATCTAGAAATATTATTTTATAATAAAATAATTTTCAGATTATAATGGCTAAAAAGTGTATTATCTAAAGTATAAGGTGGTGATGGGTCGAAAAACACTCAAAAAATAGATTTTATATATATTTGGGTCACTATATAAACCTTATCTTTTAGATTTAACTCTTAGTTATATAGTTTGACATTTACTATGTCTCATTGTATTTTTATATTATATGGTTAATAAAATTACAGTATACTTCTAAGACATCCAAAATTTATTCATTAATGATATCAATATCATTATATAAGTATTTTGGTCAATCCTCAGATTTTAAGGAATAGAATATCAATTAATAATATAATATTTATTTTAAAAACGTTTTTATTTCAATTTTGTCACTATTTGGTATTTTGTTTTTTTAAATTCATAAAATCAGTATTACTTAAAATAAAATTCATCTAAACGACCTAATATGTCATATTAATCTAGAAAATTAGTGGAATTCATAAAAAGTCTCATATTAAATTTATTTGGATATTGTTAATATCAATTAATTTAATATTTCATTAATTAGGTAATTACTGCATCATCATTGTGTCATAAATAAATGAAATTATATAATGTTTAAAAAATATAAATAAAATACCATTATGTAGGAAATAATTTTATATTTCTAATGAATATTTATAGTAGAATTTATCTTACGTGTAACCCTATATTAAAAATGTTTTAGTTATTAAACTTTGATTTTAACTCTTTTAACTCTTCTTTGAATTAAATAACAATAAATGCCATAATCTAATCCAAGTGGACCAAATAGGTTCATATTTTATTCCTAAGATTGTTTTTGGTCAAATTATACTTATTAAATAGAATTAGGAGATGTGTTAAGGTAATAATAATATCATTTTTATCCTTAATTACCATGTTTACTTTTAACCGTGGTAAATAAAAGCAAAAAGTTACTATTCACGAAAAATTATGTTCATCTTATTGAACCACATTTACTTACTGATATCAACCGTGTCTCTCAGAATTTTGAAATTCCACTCACAGAAGCAGTAAAATTAAATTTTATGTGAATTTTCAAATTCTCCTAAGAGGTGGGTAAAAGAAGGTGAAAAGTTAAATAAAATTTTGATATATCTAAAATTATTATAAACCTACTCCAATGAATTAAATTAAACTTATATAGGTATTATTTATCATTTTTGACATAACATAAATTTAAATAAAATAAATAATTATTTATATAAATATTTGGTCTTAAACTATAACTCAGTGTTTTTTCACTATTCATCAAAAATTGAATGTTTCAGAAAAATACCAAAAATTCACCCTAAGATAATTTCGATATTCCGAATCCAAAAATGAAGTCCATTTTGAAAGATAAAATTTATAAATTTTTAAACAGTGGGTATTACTATTCATAACGGCTAGCTTGATTGGTTGTGGTGTTTTAGAACTTGAAGTTGCGTACAACACACGCTACTATAATATTTAAAGAGAAGCGCACTGTGGAAGTTTGTGGTGTTACACACATGGTCAAAAACATCAATTATATAGAGCAAGTTCACTATAAAATTTATTTCACTAAACCACATGTCACTAATGGTAATCAATGTCAGTAAACACCAAAGCTAAAGAAATATGAGAAATATTATTGCATCACTACAACTGAAGTGGATAATAAAAATTAATTCATTCAAGGCACAATTCCTATTTAATTAGGATATAATTTTTTTTATTTGATTATGGTTCTACGTATTCCTTTATATTCTATAAGTTTTCTAGAACTTTTGAATCAAATAACTGATACCTTGAAGTATAGATATCTATAGAAACACATAGTGGTGTGATCAATGCTACCAAATTTATATAATCTTCTCCTATTAGAGTATGTGGGAGAATTCTTCCGGTAAATATTATAATGCATGCCTTAATGGAATTTTTAACTATACAGGGAATAAGTTGGATCTCATTATATAGAGCATATATGAAATTTTGGGAAATGTAAATCCATTTCTATATTTTGAACAATCTAAGGTTCCTATAAAAATACAAGGATTATTTATAATCTAATTTTAAAAATCCATCAATAGTGTGTATTGATACCATATGAATAATAATTCATTCCCAAATGTTAATGTTAATGGAAGGTATCAACCTAGAGAAGATCCTTGTTGTGAGGGAACAATAACTGATGTATTTCTGAAAGATTTACCCAATCATCCACCATATTGTGAGGTAGAGTTATCAATAGATATTATACTTGGAGAAAATCCCATCTCTAGATTCAATAACAGGATAGAACCTATTGAATTAGATGAGTTAAAGAAGTAGCATCAAGAGAATTTTTACAATGGTTTTATGCTCCTTATTTAATCTCCTTAAGGTGCACAAATTCTCTTTGTAATGAAAAAGGATGGATTAATGTGGCTGTGTATATCTTAACAATAGAAAAAAAGACCACAATAAAAAAAAATGTATATCATGACAATGATTTAATAATTATTTGATCAACTATGAGGAGATTAATAAATCTCAATGGTGAATATTTACTTTGAATATCATCTGTTGAAGGTGAAATAATAAGATATTTAGAAAATATCTTTTTGTACAAGATACGGTCACTAGGAGTTCATAGTGATGTGCTTCAGACATATAATTCCACTAATATCCTCATGGATTTTAGGAATATTAGTTTCCTAGACCACCCTTAAAAATTTATAGTAGCGTTTATAGATGATATTATCATTTACTCCAATTTTGAAGAGGAATATTAAGATCCTCTATGGATTGTGTTGGTAACATTATATAAGGATAAAATGTATGATATCATCAAAAAGTGTAAATTTTGGGTGTAGTAAGTCATATTCATGGGGCATGTGATCAAAAGTGATGGAATTTATATGGATCCATCATATAAAAATTCAATTGAAAAATATTATAGGCCAAATAGTTTCGTAAAAATATGTAGTTTTATTGGATTAACAAGGCACCACCGCTGTTTTTGTGAGAAATTTCTCACGATTGTATAGCCTCTTAACTATGTTAACAAGGAAGGGGGTAAAGTGTATCTGGATAAAAGAAATATTTTTAAATCTCAATATGAGGCTAATCACTACCCTTGTAATCACACTACCATCAAGTGTAGTTGGTTTTTTGATACATAGTTATACTTCAAATAAATTCATGCGTTGTTTACTCATGTAGAATAACAAAGTGATTGGATACAACTCATGAAATGTAATGATCTATGAGATGAACTACCCAATGTAAGATCCAAAGATAATAACTACTCTCTCCACTCTAAATATTTGGTGACACAACCTACATGGAATAAAATTTAAAATATATACCAATCATTTGAGTCTAAATTATAAATTCACATAGAGGGAGATCAACCTGTATTAAATAAGTTAATTAGAGCTAATAAAGAACATTGATTTCTCTATTGACTAACATATAGGAAAGACAGACAAGGTAGAGATTTCTCTTAGATAAAGAAACATGATACTCTATCCATGACACATATTGATAAATCCCTTTTCTTCATGTATTTGCAAAGGATGGATCTGAAAATTATAATGGAATGGAATACAACCTACCATTCCAAAATAAATCCCAACCATCTATTTAATAGGAGATAAATGAGGTACAAAGGGATGATCTAGAGCCCCAAAAATGGGTGAAATTAGTAAAGTAAGGTAAGCTTCATGAATTCAATATTAATGACGATGTTTTCATTAAGATTGGTACTAGGCTTTATTTTCCTCCACCACATGAGATAAAGAATGAACTATTGGATAATGCATATAGCTCTTCCTTCTCCAAACATCATGGAACCACTATGATATACCTTGATATCTGAAAGAACATACGGTGGGACAAAATGAAGAATTATATCCCTGAGTAAAATAAAAATTACTTGTTATGTTAGAAAGTTAAATCCATTCTATAGAAGTTGAAGGGGATGATGGTACCATTTCCCGTACCCATGTGGAAATGGGAGGAAATATCCATTGATTTTTTCATTGATATCTTAAATAAATCAAAAGGAATCAATGATATGTGGGTTGTGTTCTATCAAATAACTAATAATTTTGAAGACATATTTATTCAAGAAGATCTATATATTAAATAACTTAAGTAGATATATGTAAGGGAAGTGGTGAGGCTACAAGGGGAACCACTTTTAATAATATATGATTGTAATCCAAGGTTCACGTATAAAATTTAGAGAATAATTAAACATGATTTGAATACTAAATTGAAATTTAGTATTTCTAATCCCCCAAAAACTAATAGACAATCTGAAAGGATTATTCAGAAATATAATAATATTCTAAGAGCATACCCAATAGAATTTAATGTAGGATGTGATCAATATTTTCCATTAGTTGAGTTCTCATAACACAACATCTTCCAAATGAGTATTCAAATGGATCCACATGAATATATTTATATGGGAATAGAGTGGATTTCCTACTTTTCAAGATGAATTCAGAAAATGAAATGTACTTGGACCATATATTGTGTAATAGATGATAGATAAGGTTTATGTCATACAAAAATATATATAGGATGACTAGAGTCGGAAGAATAGCTATGATGAAAACCACCAAAGTGACTTGGATTTTGAGTTTAGAGATAATTTTTCCCTTTTAATATCACCATGTAAGAGATTCATGTGGTTTGGAAAAAAGGAAATCTTAGCCCTAGGTATATTGGCCCCTTTGAGGTCCTTAATCACATAAGATCAGTGGCCTATTCGTTTTCACTTCCACCAAATATAGGTCAAGTTAATGATGTATTCCATATATTTTTCCGGAGGAATTAAAAACTTGATCACTCAATTAAAATGAATCCTGAGGTTCTATAGATATAGAAAGACCTCTCAGATGAGGAGTATCCAATGAGGATATCAAACCATAGAGACAAACTTCTATGCAAGAAGACAACTCACCCTGTTAAGGTGTTATGGAAGAAACATAAATATAATGAGGTAATATGTAAAAAATAGAAACAAATTAAACAAAAGTAACCTCATATATTTTCAACTGAGAAAATGAGTTTAAATTTTAGGGTTTAAATTTTTAATGGGTGTAATAATGTAATGATTGACAATTTTTAAATTATAATTGTACATAAATAACCATGGGTTATATTTTATAATATATGTATTCTACACATAAAGAATATAGAGAAGCCAACAATAAATTAACTCATTAATGAAATCTTTTACATTAGTCAATGAAAAACCTATTATAATTCCAAATATTACAAGGGGGAAAATAGATATTATACAAATAGTAATAGGGAAATTTGGATCACACTAATATGATAGAATCACCCCACCCATGAACAATACTATTAGAAAGAAAAAAATTGTAAAAAAATTAAAATTTTATATAATGAAAATATAGAACCTTGATTTAATTTTTGGTTAATGTTGAAAGATATAATTAATAATTATTTATAAGAGGTAATGTGACTATTGGAATAGTAACCTGGTTGATGGGAATAATAACCTGATGGGTGGGAATATTAAAATAAATTTTGTAATAATAAATTGACCTAAAAATAATAAAATATAATGTATATAATATTTATAATTATTAATTTAATAAATTATAAATTTTATAATTCTATAAAATAAATATAAAGATTAAAAAAATCAAGGAAAATATAAAACCATTTTTGATGATGTTGTTTAATGTATTTCATTAAAAAATAAATTATATTAAAAACTATAATAAAAAATGTAAGCAAATAATATTGGTAAAATTAATTTCAATATTAAAATAATGATATCGATGTGTTACATGGGATATCTTTTTGATAATTTTTTATAATTCATCATTTTTTTCAAGAATAGTAAAAATATAAATTTTTCCGTAACCATTATATATTGAATTACATAATTCATTATATAATAATAAAATAATAATTTATATAACTTTAGGATATAAAAATAAATATTTATTTTTATGAAAGAGTCATTAATATATATTAAATATGATTTCCAAACCAAAAAATTACTTTTTAATGTCTAAAACCAAAAGTATTCCTTTTAAAAAACAATTTTTTGATTTTTTAACTTTAATCTTTTATAAATGATTAAATTATATTTATAAAGGGGTTTAAATTCATAGATAAATTTTATTTTCTTTATATATGATTTATAATTTCAAAATAATTACTATTACAAGGCTTACTTTGGATATAGTATTTTATTCAATATTTTAGCTTTAAAATACCCCTCCCCTCTAGTATAAATTTCTTATATCTCTTCCCTTTTAAAAATAATACCCTCTCACATAAAAAGAAAAAAATCTTCCCAAATATATTATATTAAATCTGTATCATCCTTATGGATGTTTAGGATAAACCAACTCCATGTATCATGGGAGTTTAGTATCATACTAAACAAGAATCATCGAGAAGAGGGTAGGTTTTCATCAACACTTCATTGCGATTCCTCTTCAATTGCTATTTTACATTATCCAATCCAAACTAAAATAATTTAAAAATAATTAATTATTACATTAAAATTATACTAAATATGTTATCCTACTTAAATAATCATATAAACTATGTAATTATATTTCATAACTCCCATACATCCGCTTTTAAAAATGCACCATTAACAATCGGTTAACCGCCAATAAGTATGTTTCCAATTATTTTCATATCAAAAAAATTATTGATGTTTAAAATAAATTATTTATGGTATATAAATGAAAGCATATGTTTATTTTTAGATTAGATAATTAATTATACATTTTTATAAATTACCTTTTGAAAATAGTAATGTCAAAAAAATATGAGAAATTTTATCGAGAAAAATGATATCAAAGTGCTTCAACATCAACAACCGAATTTATTAAATATAATAAAGTTATTATAATTTATAAATTTTATCATATATTAAAATAATTAACCTCTATTTTAATGTTTTAATATACCAAAGTTTATTATTTTGGTGACATAAAATTGAAGAAATAAAGAACGATTTAAGGTATGGGGATTCTTGATCCCAATTCATTATGTTAGGTTACATCATATTTCACATCATTTTCAATATGTATATTCCACTAATATATTAAATATTTATATTAAAAATTATTTTCCCTTGTTTTGGAGAGGTTCGTGTTCTTAACTTATCAAAATGATTCATAATCCAAAATAAAATATTTTTTAAAAGGCTTGATTTTTCGAAAACATAGTGTTGACTCCTCTGGTGTTGTTTCTTGTCCAATGAAAAATGATATTTTATTCTATATATGAAATACCTTTTCAATTTTATAATCCTAAATATTGATACATGTTTTTTATATGTTAAATCCTTTATGAATCCCATTCTTTTCCAAGGGTTATTTCATGACAACGTTTGTCATCCTTCTATGTGGCATGCATGATTTTTGAGAATTTTATAATGTGATGGGTGGGACCAAAATTATATATCACTATAATGCAGTGCGTAATGTGTTGTATCCCATGATATTATGTGTACTATGTGTGAACATCATTCAAGTTTTGTTCACAATGATGATGTTATTATTTATAAACATTTGTTATGCTCGGACATGATGATAACTTTATTAACACCTATGTGTGGTATTTGAACACTATGTTGCGATGATTAATTATTATATATATTATACATTACATGAACTTATCAAATTTTAACCTAATGATTATTATGATTATTATATTCTTATAATATAATGATTTTGATTATACTCAACCATGTTCTATTGATTATTTTCCCGTATTACTATTCATACATACCCAAATCATTGATGTATGTCCTCGGGTAATTACATGTAATAATGATATTGTGATATATTTATAAGAATAAATAATAATAATTTAAATAGTTTTTATTATGTAAAATTGATTCATGATCCAAAATCATCAATGAAACTATACATTTGGATCCCCTCTTATAACACTATTATATTGTTTATCTTTAAAATGATTTAATGGTCATGTAAGAAAAAGTTTCATTTTTATACCTGTTGTATTAGGGGGATATATAACTATAGGCCCACCCATTAGTTATCATAGTGTACTTATTCTAACCATCAATTCAGAATATATGGTATCTCATATGATCAAACCCTTACCCAATGTAAAGGAAGGAAAAATAATGTTAATCCCATCCATCACATAAAATAATGTGCTTAGGATAACCATCCATGAACTATACATGGTATACAATGATATTAAAACATTACCCAATTACTTAGAATGATATTTAATTTAGGGACCACTCATCAAATATTGAAAATCATGAAATTTACATTCATATGTGTGTGGAAAAATTAAATAAAATGTACATAAAGAATAATCATGATAAAAATAATGACAAAGAAGTGGGTTTCATAATCATGTCTCAAAGAAAAACATAAATTTATACCATAAGGATTCCAAGAATAAGGGATAAAATAATTTTTATATTTAATATTTTAATAAAGGAACTTTGATCTTTGAACATCAAATTATAATGTATGGAGACTCCTGATAGTATCAATGAGATGTTAAGATAATAACTAACCACATAGTTGATGAATTAAAAATGAGAAATTTTAAATATGTAAGTGGATTAGAATTTCCTATTAAAATAGAATAAGTCTATTAGGGATCCCTATAAAAAATTATGGGTTTTGAGGTTATTCATGGTGTCAAACACTTTATAGTTGTGAAGATTATAATGAAATAAAAAATCAGAAAGATCTCTTATGACGGGTTTATTTATGAGTAAGAATAGAAAAGGGAACTTAAAACATTTATTAACCCCATAAAATAAATAAATAATAAATAAGGTATATATATAAGGGAAATATATAAATAATATGGAACAAATACATTATAATAATATTGAAAAAATGGATAAAAATAATGAGAACGGTAACATAGAAGTGATGAGGGTGGTATTTGAACAAACCAAGTTATGTTTTAAAACATTTCTTTTAAATACATCACTTTAAAAATGACAATAAAACATTCTATATAAAAGTGGTGAATAGAAATATAATGGTAATAATATTTAACACATTATTCAATTTTTATCACCTAGAATTCATCATCAGCTCTATTAGGTGAAATCAAATTACATGTTTATAGAAATAAGTAACACCACTAATTCAAAAAATGGTAGAGTGGATGTTGAGGTCAATACCATAAATAACATTTAGAAATTAATTAGAAAATATAAAAAAAAATAACAAAAATAAGACGATCAAGATTGGTTTGTATTTTTAAATTATTTAGATGAGTGTTCCAAGTCTCCATAAATATTAGTTCATTCACTTAGTTAAGTAAAAGTGATGTGATTTTAATTTATATGTTGTTGGAATTGAACTTTAGTGAGAATCCACTCATAACACTCAACATTTATTCTATATATGTCCCTTTAAATTCATAGTTAATTATTTTAGTGTTTTGATAGGTATTAAAAACCTCATTTAAGCAAAACTACCCCATACTCATGAATTTGTTATTCCATGGGAAGGGGTATCTAGTTTATGCATTAGTAAGTAGACCCTATTCTGAAAGAAATTGTCATATATTAGTGAGGAATGAATGCTTGAAATAAAATGAATCAATGAAATAACCCATCACCTAATTTAAATCAAGCATAATTACCTATACTAGGTGTACTCCCTATTCATTAAATGGTTTGGTAGAAGGATAGATTACCCCCTCACACTAGTTATGATGTGTTATATAAATAAATAAATACCTAAGGCAACAACACTCCCTATATCATCAACACACAAGGATTTAGGATCATATCATCAGATTTAGTCTTATTTAACTTCCCCAAGTACACCTAGCACAAAATAAACCATTCTATTTATAGGAAGCATCTAGAGGAAAATATCTTGCTATTATTCATTTTTAATCTTCTACACTTTAACATGGAAAATAACTCCATGTTTGATTACTCTATAAAAACCTAATGTTGGAAATTTTAGAGATGTATCAACCATTTCTCTAGGTTAATTTAAACCCACATTATCCCCTTATTTTGATGATATCAATAATATCCTCACATTTTGGTGAGGTCCCATGTACATGATCATTTTCAAAACTTCTTCCAGTAATTTCTTTAACATATACATGGCTTAATGAGAATGAGATCTTAACATATGTAGGTAAACCTTCAGTACAATGTGGGTAAAAGTATTGTCTTATAGCCTTTAATTATGTGTAATCATCGATGAATGGATAAAAAATGGAATGTATACCACAACCTCAAACCTCATTTATCAATTAACAAAATTATATCATCTTTAATACCTCCACAATATAGGAAATAGTAAACCACAACTTATTCTACAACCAAAAACCATCTCCACTTAATTGTGTATCCAAAATCTTCATTCCATTGAATCTTATCAAGAAACAATCACTATGAAACAACATTTCACAAGGTGGAGAATCTTATATTCAACCATATTTTGAGTTACAGGGGTTAAAAATCATTGGAAGGGTCACAGTGTAGCCTCACCATCTTCGGTTTAAACTCTAGAGGTCACTACACCACATAAAAATGATAGAATCATAGTGATGGTCAAATAACTAATTGAATCCAAGATCCCTCTTAAAATTCCTTATAGCTTCTATGGTGAATTGGAGATAGTGACAATGAAAAAGGTATCTTTGAGTAAGGAAGAACACAAATGCGATAGGGATGAAACCATTTTTGTTCTTTTAATATTACCCAAGTGAAGAGTCTATCTCATATACATAGTATTTACTAGTTACATCAGGTATTTAAAAGACCATGTTTTATCACTAAGGATTAAGTTAGATTAGATTTAGAGTACACTTTACACCACAATGTGCCACCATGATTTGGTGAATCTCTACCCCAATTATTTCACATAATATCCTCCCATGTGCTAGTGCTTTTCTTCTCACATTCACATTCCATGTTTGACCTATTGCTCATATTCCACCCCAATAGGATCTATAAATGAAAATTCTTGTCCAACATAACTTCTTAGGTTTTCAATGTCACATTCACTCCATATATTGAGAGATAGAAAGGGTGGGACAATTTGTTTGTCTCATTTCTCTAAAAATTCCTTTTCCAAATATAGTATCTCTTCACAACACCAAAATCTCAAAAAAAATATTAGAAATACTTCGTCCTCTTTATTTTATTTTTTAAAAATGAAACATAAACTATAATTCAAACAAATATAAGTTAATTCAATGTTAAATGTGAAATAAAAATAATTTAAAATAAAAAAATTTATAATATTAAAAAAATGGATCTAATGAAAATTTCAAATGCCCCACACTTAAATAATTCTTGCTGTAAAAAATGTATCTCCACTGAAATATTAAAAGGATCCACCACTGTATTAATATTAAAAATAGAAAATAAATGAAAATGAAATATTTTCATTGGGGATAATGAAGTTTCAATTTTCACATATGAAAAATGAATCCAATTCCTCACTAAAATTTTTCATAATTGATATTTCCCTATAAAAAGTGAAGGGGATTCTCCTTCCTTCAATTCAAGGCTCTTAATTTATCATTATTAAACATGAAAACTCATGTTCAAACTTACCTTTTCTTATTCTATACTCACTCAAGGGAAAAAATAAATGGATTTTTGATCATAGCATTAGTATATATCCCATATTTATGAAATTGAAAATGTACTACATTCTCTATTTTTTCAATCCAAAAATAAAAAAACACACTATGAATTTTAAATCAGGGTAAATTTAATCTAAGGCTTATGATCGATAGGTAATTGATGAAATAAAAAACTAAATCTAAAGAAGTATTTTTATCCTTATGTATAGTGTATGATAATATAAATAATTTCCAATTATGTTCTACTATTCAGAATGCACATCTTCCCTACATCATAAATAAAGTGTGAAGGTCATGAATAAAGGAAAACATAATTAATTACTTAGCCATATGCATTTTTTTCTTATATTCCTCATTATGTTTAGAATTTTTTAAAATTTAATCTGATATGAGTCTCAAATCCACCACCCAATTCCAAATGACTAATCTCATTAGTCAAGTGATGGTGATTTTTAACCCTCCAAAATTCATCCCAAATGGTTTTTAATTTTTTATACAGGGGTAGTAACAAATATAATGAATAAATAAAGGATAATTTTACTAATCATATAAAATATTCATACCATATTTCTTATTAATTAATAAAATTACCTTTTACCATGAATTCCCTCTCCCCCACACTTGAAATTTGATAGTCCTACAAAATACTAGGGTAGGGGTAGTAATGAATATAATTGTCTTGTAACATATCTTTTTTCTATCTGACTCCAAAAACAAAAATTAGGTTAATTTTAATGTAGGGTTCAAGGAAAATTTCAAAATAATTAAAAATGATACAATAATTTTCATAGTGAATTTGTGAAATCATCATTTTGACATTATCGAGTACAAGTCTTAGTAGATAACATGCCCCATGTTCTCTCAAGAAATGGTTCTCAATATAGAATATGATGTATTGGGTCTATAAATCTCTCAGTAATTGGAGTATATGGTATTAAAGATAATCACTCATGATATGTGTAACAATAAAAAATTAACCAACATGAAAGGAATGAAATATAGAATGAGAAATTTCATTTAAATGTTACTAAAAAAACATTATTCATTCAATCCAAATTCCTATGATTCAATATAATAATTATACCTCCCTATCATACTTATTTAGTTCTATGAACATGAAAATTGAAACATGTAGTCATGAGGTTACTATAAAATCCCAGTGTATTTTATAAGATAAATAGAACTAATCTTAGTGTAGGAATGCATTTTCCCCAGTTAATAATGAAATATATTTTGAAAATAGGGGAGTTTAAATGAATGATAAAATTTAAGGTTTACACCCTTTTCTAGGAATATGTTATTTTATTATAATATCTGTCCTCCTATGGATTTTGAACCTTAAACCATCATAGGCCTAAAAATGAACTTTTAATAGTAAAAGTATAGTTCCATTCTCATAGAAGTTCAAAATAAATAAAATGCATTCATAAACCAGTTCCTATATATAATTGAAAAGACATTCAATCCTAAAATAATAGTGAATTAAAAATATATGTTTCACCCAAAAGAACATTGGTTATAGTCATTAGGATTGTCCTTACCTCTTGGAGTTATGTTATTAAGGGTTGTAAAGAGGTTACCTAGTCCAGATCTACAAATAGTCAAAACTTTTATTCATCTATAAAGATGTTTACTTTTTAATTTTTATAAATTGAAATCACTCTTCCTCCAGAAATAATTTTTATACACCCATAAGACCAATTCAACAGTGTCGGCCCTTCTTGAAAAATAGAAGGTGAGTTCATTGAAAGTTCTAAAATGATGTCCTTCCATCATATCTTCCAGGACAATAATCCATCCTCAGTCTTCATCCTTTTCTAGAACACCACTTTCATTCAATAAATATTTTTATCTATCTTCTTTCTTCTTCCAAACATCAACATCACTTATCTTTCCAAGAATATTCTCTTCCTCAACTCCTTCCAAGATTTATTCTCTCCAATCATCTCCTTTATTATCCAAAATCTTCATCACCCCATGGATATCGAATTTAACCTTTTCTCCACCATCTATTAATTATAACTCCCCACATTCAATACCAATAAATCCTCTTAAAATTTGAAGTAAAGGTATTCCTAGGATTATTTTATCCCTCTATTCATCCATGTAAATCAAAAGAAATTCTACAATAAGGTATAATATATCTACCTTGATAAGAAAATCACCAACTATTCCTTAATGACACCTCACTGTTGTATCATAAAGTTGAAGCATAACTCTATTTGGATCCATATTTATCAATAATAATATTATTAATTTTTAGTATGAAATTATATTTACACTCTCACATAAAAGAAAAAGTCCTCTATAAAATCCTTAGACCCAATATGCATCAAAAGAGAAAATCTTTTGATTTCACTTTACTTCTTCGGTAGTCTTCTTGATACCACAACTGTAAGGACCTTAACCCCAGTACCCTTGAGCTGGTGGTTACATTATTACATTGACATAAGATACGAGATATTTTATCCAAATGAAGTAAAAGGTTTAATAATATTTTAAACTAGAAGCTTAATTGAATCTAAAAAGAAATATGTAATCATAAAAAACTACCCCGTGAAAGTAAATATTATGCATAATTAAACTCATTAAAATATTCATTCTTCATATACTAGGAAAAGGAAATTAGAAGACCCTAGAACACCTTGATATAGAAGGGGTGAATCAAGGTGTACGAATTTTCATCAACTGAGATGGATTTTATCCTTAAATTGATTGGAACCAGTTAGACCTATCTAATGGAATTGAACAATAATAAAAGACCCAAATGCAGAATTAGAAACACAACCCCTCATTCTTACTTGGTGAACCACTAAGGTATTGTCCAAGGATCATATACTAATAGTGTTTCAATTATACCAGAATCCACTAAGATTTACTAGATAGTGTGGATTACAATTTTCCGTACAAGGTCCCTCCATGCAAGGAACACATCCTTTACAAGAATTTTAAGGATAACACACAACCTCCCTCAGATAACTTCCATCGAGCCCCTTGCAAGTTTAGTTTGATATGTCTTACTTAAAAAACTAAATTCAAGGATGCATTAATATATTGGGCATTTAATTCATTTTCCCTCATTACCATGAGACACTGGTTATACTATAGTCATGATTTGATTCACTTGGAATCATTACTCACTATAACTAGATGTTAAAAAACATTTTGGGAAGCTACTAGAATTTATGAAACCCCCTTATTATTCCAGATATAATTCAGAATTTTTATCCCTTGCCTTTAAAAAAGCTCATTAACATCATGAAGCTCCCCGAATTTGTGGAACCCCAAACTATTAAGAATATTCTAGTCATGGTGAAACTATATTTTTCTAAATTCTTTAGTGTCAATTAGTTCCTATCCATACTTTTCATGATGATCTTGCTGATAAATATTTCATGATGTTAAAATAATTTTACCTTCATAAAATTAGAGTGATTAAACCCATTTCAAATTCTCTTTGTACTACAAGTGATGTGTGTGGCCTTATATTTTTTGATATTTTCTCTTCGTGAAGCTTTCAATATCACCATGGCCTTTTTGAAAACCTCTTTCTTTCATGTTGGTGAAGATAATTTTCTTTATGAATCATCTTTTATAATAGTCTATTTAGGAAGTTTCTTGTAGTCACGTAGATTACTGTCTTCCCATAACGTCTGATCCATTTTTTTATAAGCCTCTTTTTCTATCCTTCAAACCTTCACGATGCCAGATTCCTTCTCAAGTATCCACATATATTAAAAACAACAATATTCAGGAAATCCATGGTTTCACCAGATTCTTTCTCAAGTGTCAATATTGTATAAGATTAATGTATACTAAATTTCTTTAGAATATGTCTAGAATACTTTTCCTAGGAAATGATGATGTATTATTTCTTTTTAAATACCTAAAACCCCAAAAAGTATGTGAGTTCACCAATCATAGAAATTTTAAATTCTTATTTCTTGTGATTAGAAAAATATTCCACTGATATCTACCTTCTTTCGCTAAATATTATATCATCCACATACAAAATCACCATAAAATCATCTTCATTGAAGTTCATTACATAGATATTATGGTTGATAGCTCATCTTTTTAATTATTGTTTTTTTATATAATCATCCAAAAAATAACACCATTCTTAATGTGCCTAAATTTGACCATAGAGAGACTAATTTAATATATAGACCTTTACTTCATCATTTCCAATCAGAAATCCCACTTTTTGTTCAATATGGACTTATTATTCAACAACATCATTTATGAATGTCGTTGTTACAACAATCTAATAAACATTGCAACCATATGTAATTTCCATGGCTAGGAAGAGAGTAATCAACTTCAGTCAAGCTACATGAGAAAATTTTTCTTCAACATCAAGGACTTAAATCTATCCATAGACTTGATAAACCAAGAGTAACTTATATCTGATAACTTTTTTATAGTCATTGAATTTGTTTTTGAAGATAAACTTTCTTTCAATCACATTTTTATTTTATAGTATCTTAACAAGGTCCCAAGTATGATTTTGTTTTCAATCTGGTCGAGTTATTCATTAATGTCCATAACCCATGATTCATCAGCCATTATTTATTTAAAATAGGTTAGTTACACAATTTATAATTGGGAATAATGTTCATAATTCCTCATTCTCCTTATTTATGTTGGTGTGGTCCAATACCCAATGATTTTGGATTGTTCAACTTATGTTCTTTTATTTAACCTGTGAGGTTCTGGTAGAGTTTATTATGAAATGGTTTCTTATTATAATTATTATTCTAAATCATTATCATTTTGAGAGATTATAATATTGGGAAATCCTACCACAAATTTATTATTTCAATCTATCCTTTTTTCCCCATTCTTATTCATCTTTGATCATATCAATATTTGATATAAAAAAGTTATTCATGGTTTTATCCTCAATGTTCAGGAATCATTTATCTCCATATGATTTCTTAGATAGAATTTGTAGGCTTTACTCCTCATTGGGTATCCCAATAAAATTCCATAATATACAACATCACCATACTTTCCTTGATTTCCTTCTTTATTTCAGATGAAAACATTACTTCAAGAAACATTAAAATAATTTTGTGAGGGGTTCCTTTTGGTCCATATCTAATATGGTTTCATGTCCTCTCCTATAAATATCTATGTTTGATTCAAAGTGTAAATAACTACTTCAACAACCTCTTTCCGAAAATTATTAGAAGAAAAACCCTCAATCGCCATAGTTCTAGACATATTATTATCATATTACTTTTTTTCGATGACCCAATATTGTTGAGTTATTCAAACTTATGAAACCTCATGATTGATCCCATGTTTTTTGTGATAATTTTGAAATTCAATGTATATGTATTCTATTCTATTATAAGATTGTAATATCTTGATTATATGGCGTGTTTCTTTCTCAACTCTTCTATGATATTTCTTCATGTAGTCTAGAACCTTTCATTTATGCTACATAAACTTCAAATATGAAATTCTATAGTAATAATAAATGTAAATACTTAAGTATCTCTTTTCATATGTTCCAGAAACATTCATTGGACCTCACACATCTGTATATATGTGATCAACTAGATTTGACTCCCTTTTATTCTACAACCGATAAGAATTTTTGACTATATTTCCACACATGAAAGCATCACATGTATTTTATTAGTCATGATTTTTATATGGTAATTTTGAAAACATCCTTTATCTTGGATATTATTTACATGATCCATTAATTAATATAACCTAACCTACTGTGCCATAAGTTGTTTTCCTCTTTAATTTTTAAGAAACAATATTTTTATTTACTATATACCTGGTATATATTACTTTTTTTCATGGAACATTTTAGGAATGAAGTACCCATCATCTATTTTATAGTGTACCCATTTTGATTAAATTTCACTACAAGTGTCAAGTCACATAGTTTCATCACACTCAGGAGATCTTGATACAAACTATCTATATGTAGAACTTCTATTTTCCTTAGCTCATTATTTTATAATTATGTATTTACACTAACAATTATCATTAAAGAACCATTATTTCAAAATCTCAATATTCCATCAATGATTTTCATAAAAGTATTCATTATAGTGTCATTTTATTTTATGTGGTATTAGTATCCACTATAATGAATCTAGTTACTACTATTATTTGTAGCTTCGAGATTAATTTCTTCGTAGTTAGATGTCTTGATCTTCTAATTTTATATCCACAAGATACATGATTGATTGGAAGAAAAGGATAGAATCTATAATATATTTTAAACATGAATGGTTGAATCAAACTAATATACTTCTTCCAGATGGGAATGCATATTTTTAAGGGTAATACTTCTTGTTTGACTCGTATTGACTTGTCTTAGAGTTATGTAGTTATTGTTCCTACCTTTTCCATGAATATAAGGAATATATTTATGGAAAATGTTATAATAGTGAAAATAATATCCATATAAATAATTTATTTTATATGATGAAGGACATAGTCATATTATACTTTTTTTGACTTCCAGGTGATTCCCCTTGAAGGTAGCTCCTTTCCTCTTTACAGTAAGACATGGTATGGACTTGAAAGCCACAAAATTGACATTTCATAATATGAAATATCATTTCACATCCATTCATCCATATTTCACCTTCTTTAATATAGGTATTTTTCTAGTGATCCTATTAGGATAATTTAACATTAATTTTATATCCCTTATCTCTTTGGTTTTAAGTTATTTATGTTTGAACATTAGGCACCTTTCTGGTATGTATAAATTTCTACATTCCTTTACTTTAGCTCATCCCAGTACTATACTTTTATGTTTCTTTACAACATCTAAATCCAATTTTAACTATAAACTCTGATCTCTGATCATTCAAGGCAATCTGTACTCCTTCATATTGTTGTTTTACTCTTTCTATAATATCTATATCTGAAAACCTTCCATTCTATAATTTATTCTTCTATTTCTTCTATTTTGATTATGTTTCCTGTTCACTCCTAAAATAAATTAATTCTTATTCTATGACCTCAACTATATTTTCATTTTTATACCATATAGATGTAAATTCATTGATAAATTCTTCCTAATATTTATTCCCAAGTATAAAATTAACAACCTCTTCTGAGTTTTCAAATGTTTATCTACCTATAATTGCAGTTGATCAATCTATGCTTCCACCTGATCCGCATTCTCTAACCACTCTTTCAAAAAAACTCCCATATTTATATTTTTTTATTTGAAATTGAATATCATCAAGAGAAAACCCATATTCCACCTTGTGATTAATAATACTATTTGACTAATTATATTTATCTTTCATATTTTATACATTTTAAGTTATATCCGTTATGGATACTTCAACATTAGATTTAATATCTGATTCACCATCCTCCAAAAAATCATTATTATTTTCATCCTATCTAAAAACTATTCTCTTTCTCTTTAATTTATATCTTGATTTAAAGTGTTAATTTTTGGGGAACCTGCATTGAAACCTCTTCCTAAATTCTAAAACACTTTCTGTATCATAAAATCTCCTTGAGAACTAAGAAACAATGTAATATATGTTTCCACACTGAAAAAATCCAATTCAATATTTCTTTCAAACTTCCCCTTTCATCGCTTGAATATTTTGGAAAAACAAGAAATAAATAAATCAGACACATCATCTATATCATAACTAACATTGGAAATGTTGTTTATTTCATTATATTTTAAATCCATCTCATTTCATACTTTATTTTTTGTATCCTGTGGTTTGATGCTCATTTTATGGATCACTAAACTACTTAGAGGATCATCAAGAGAAATATTAGGCATGTGTATTTCTTCAAGGTATGACACTTATGAGTTGTACATATGTGGGAGCCTTCTAAAAATTTAATTCACAATGTTAATATAGTTAATTGATTCCCCATGTTATTTAATAACTCCAACAAATTCAGTAATACAATTAAAGAAACTGTATACATTTTTAGATCATCAAACCGATTGTCTAAAACTTGATGTTTGTACTCAATAACTTTATTATCACATTGTCATATATTTTATAGTTTCAATGAAATGTACTTAGCTATTATGAAAGTCATTACCTTTAAATAATTTGGATCATATAGTACTTTAGTAAGAGAGTTTAAGCTTTTGAATCATCACCAACCATTCACCTATCTTTTTCAGTCATAGAGAGACTGATCTCATCACTAATCTAAATACCTTGATCTAAAAAATAAATAATATCCATTCTAAGATATCTAAAATTATTTTTCATTATATTTTTTCAAATATAAATTTTCCATCCATCAAAAATGAGAACTCCCAAAACATCTGATGATTTTTCTATAACTATAGAGGGAAAATTTTACAGCAATATACTGTTCATGCTGATATCACTTGTAAGACCCTAGGAAACTCTGAGAGAGGAGGCTCAATCATGGTGTCAAAATTTTCATCAAATGAGATGAATCACATCCCTAAATTTTCAAGAACTAGTTAAACATTCCTAATGGAATTATGCAATTATCAAATAACAAGATGCAGAAATAGAAACACAACACATAAGTTTTATAAGATTAACCCCTAAGATCTATTCCTAGTGTAATACACTAATAATGTTTCAAATGAACCATAATACACTAATATCTATAAGATATTTTGGATTACAATTTTATAGATACAATCACGCTGCTCAAGGCACACTGAAATTTTAAGAATTTTAGGTATATCACATTACTTCCCTCATATAAATTATGTCAACCCCACTTACTAACAACATTAGGGGAAGTCTTAATCAGCTTATCGACATGAAGGTTTATTCAATAGAATGTGAATTCAATCATTTTCATTAATTAGCACTAGACAATTCTTGCACTATACCCCTAAATTGATGTTGTTGGAAGTATTAGTTAGTAAAACCAGTTGTTCATCACAACTTTTCATAAAGCCCATTGCCTTCGCAAAATCACCTTTTTATTTCAAAGATACTTCAAAATTAAAGGACCAATTACCATTAAATTATTCCACATACTTTATGAAGAAGTCGACCTTCGTGAAACCTTAAACTATTGTGAATCTCATAGTCTTCACAAAACACCCTTTTCTGAAATTCCTCAATGTCAATTAGTTCTTAACGATACTTTTTATGATGATTCAACTCAAAAATATTAATTTTAACTTCATCAATTCAAATTGATTCACCCTTTTCCAAATTATCTTCACACTCCAAGTTATAGGTGTGGCTACCTATTTATAGACAATGTCTCTTCGTGAAGCATTCAAGATCACCATAACCTTTTCATAAACCTATTTTATTCATATTCACAGAGCACCTTTTATTTTTAAAGCATAAGAGAATTTATTCTTTTCATGAATATTCTCATTGTCACATAGATTACCTTTTTCTCATCAATACACAACCATTGTTATGAATGCTCTTCATAAAACTTCAATCCACTGTGACACCAGATTACTTCATGAATATCCACATCATCGAGAGAATCAAATCTTTAAAAAATTTATTCCTTCACCATATATTTTATTATCCGGTCTTAGAAATCCATATTTCATGATTCTTACACCTTAATCTAGATTTTGAGCTCAAAAAATTGGAAAAACTGAGAAATAATGCTACCATTATCACTGAAGCCTCATTACTTATAAGATCAGCTTCCTATTATACTCCCTAATCAAAATAGTGTGGATTGGAAATTAGCACAAAATAAACTAGGTCTCCATCTTGGAAAAATCTTGGTACAAATAGAAAAAATATGGGTGAGAAATAATTCTCAAAAAAAGGTTATGTACAACATAATATATCATTAATAAATAAGTCATAGTCAATTTGAAAATGTAAATAAATGAGAAAAAATTCTTTTTCATTAATAACTTGATCAAAAAAATCATCCATAGATAATATCAATGAATATGTCTTATGGATAATAATAACTAAATTTTAAATGAATAAAATTTATAATATTAGACATCATGATATTATAAATCAGTATATATATACCATCAGAACCATTCTCTAAGATAGTTTAATCGGTGGGTAAGTATACACCAAAAACCCATTTAATTTAGAAAAATGATTTGTCACACAAGACACATCGATGCGTCAAGGGGAAATCTATATTTCATCCCCACCCATCACTTCATGTCTAATTTATTCCTCATATATTTAATGCCTAACTCAATTCATAAACAAAATTCCATATCAATAAATATTTGTATTGACTAATGAATATTGATTTTTCAAGATTCCCCCTAACAATCAAAGTACATTCATTGTAAAACACTATATGTAAAATGGTATATGGTTTATGAAATAATAATGTTCATGATACAAAGAATATGGATATATAATAGAAATTTATTTCCCAATTATAATAAGAAAATGAATGTTTCTAGGGATTGTAAATGACCAAAAAATTAATAATAGATAAGAGATGACTACTTGTATATAAAAAATGTCGGTTTTATTATATAATATTTTAGTTTGAAAAAGTAAATAAATAAAATTGAAGTGAAATATTAAAATAACTTTCATTAAAGGGGTTTATTTTTAAAATAATTGAAATTTTTTATAAGAATAAAAATATTGTAAAATATTTATAGTGGTAGGGAAGATAATTAACATCGTATATCTTAAAAACAATAATATTTACTTTTTATAAAGAAGGGTAGAAATGACCATTTCAGAGGAAACTATCAATATTCTATTAAAAACTTTTGAAAGCTAAAATATAACATAAAATTTCATTAATAAATAATTTTATTTATGATAATAACTTTTTTAAAATTTGTTTGAAAAATATGGAAGAAAAATATACCTGATTAGAAGAGAAATTATTGTTTTTTCTTGTAAAACTTTCTTTGATTGAATCAAATTCCAAAAAGATGTAAATTTATAAGGAAATATGGAAAATCATTAAATATAAATGGATGATAAAATAGATAAATTCAATGAAAGATAGACTATAAGATTCCTTTAATGAAAATTAAGGAAATCCCAAAAAAATGAGATTTTAAAGTAAATCCTTACCTCTTTTATAACATTAAAATTTAAAACCCTTCAAAGAATAATATTTAATTAAAACATTAAAAATTATGAATAATTAGGTATTCATGTTTAATATATAAAATAGTTATTGTATACACCACATAGAATAAATTAGGTGTATAATAAAAAAATAATCCTTATTAAAGGGAAATTGAGATAGAATTCCTTACAAAGATCATATCATTGAATTAGGAATTAACAAATGTAGAGATTATGTGTATCAAATGTAAATATAATAAAATAAAAATCTAAATAAAACATAAAAATAATGAGGGTAATTTCATAAATATTTTTGGCACAGTATAATCAATGAATAATTGTTTTAATCTAATGAAAGAAAAATCAATTAAGAAACACCTTACCACCGGGTAACTTCTGTATAAAATCCTATATGTTAAAAAAATAAATTAAAACCATCAAAAAAATTATATATTAATTATTAATGATAAAAAAATTTAAAAAGAAATTATAAGAACTATATGAAATAAATTAGTATCATAAAAAAACATGCCTCAATGAAGGGAAATATATATGATATCCCTTACCACAAGTCTGATTGGTCACATAAGTTATTTATTTTTTGAAAAAAAAGTAAACTGATGTTAATTATTAAATTTAAAAATAAAATTTTAATTTTTATCATTCCTATTATTTTATTTATTACCATGTTATTTTTATTTACCTAATGAATTATGTTCATATCAGAAGTTTTGACAATATTCGGTTCGTATGACCAAAATGACATTGGTAGATTGACTATTGAAAAAGTGGTCATTTTTCCATCATATGTAGAATAATAATTATGAAATAATTATCATTTATATATATAAATTATACTTATTAAACCAAATTTCATATATTGTTATGAAAAATGAACTATGTTACAATCATAAAGACAATATGTCGTCTATTCGCATGAGTAATGTTCCCATTTTTCAACATTCATGAGGGAAAGAACATAAGTGTTGTTTTATAATTTAATAATGATAACTATAACACAAATATAATTTTATACACTTATATATAGTATTCACATGATCTGGTTATGATAAATGATTCATATTGCTTTGTGGAGATGATAAACTATACATATGTACAAATGATATTATTATTTTTAAATGAATAGTATGATAATAAATGAGATGAAATATTATATTTTAATAACTATAAATATGTCATGAATAATATATATATATATATATATATATATTAAACACATAATTAAAACCATATGTGATAGGTGGTGACAGAAATTAAATTACATCAGTTTGCGAGGCGGTGGTCTTCCGTACACACGAACGACATTTTCATTTCCCATTTGGGGGAAGAGGAAGTGGATATAGGGTATTCCATTAAAATAAAAATGTATCAGTCTATGTGAGTCAATTATTTTATTAAATCATCATAGTTGAATAATATTTTAAGGAGGTTTAATAAAAAATAAAACAAAAATGCGAGGTTAATAATGATATCTCTTTTTCAAAAAACCTCTAAAATTTTACACCAAAAGCCTTCCTAGGAGGGGTTTTAACAAAAAAAGACTATGATGTGGGAATGTGAGTGATGAATTAATTTGGGTAGATATTTTCTGAACCAAAATACATTTTATGTTTGAAGAAACTAGGAGATTCAGTGGCCTTTTACTAGAAATGGGAGCAGAACTCTTAGAATTTATTAAAGTATTAAATTAATATAAATTAATTTTTAGGTAAAAAAGATAAAAAATAATATAATAAAAAGGAATGATGAGTATGGGACAAAATAATACAATCAAATATAATTTTTACATGTTTATATTATTTTTTTACCATTATTTCTTTGTTTTAACCCACAGTAATCCTTTTTGACAATTACCATGATAACAAAATTTTTATTCATTAGGGGTTAAGATAGTTACTATAAAATAAAAATTAGGCCATAAATAGACCAAATATGACATTATTAAACACAAAAAAATTATTTGGTTGATGATCAGTTTTTATACATTTTAAATAATTTAATACTTTATTATTAATTATAAAAGAACATTAATTTCATTTTGGACACTATTCATTTAACTTGACATTAAATATATAAAAAAAATTGGAATTGAAAGATATAATTTTAAAACGTTGCTATTATGATATATTAATCTATAAAAATAATGGAACTCTATAACTAACTTGAATTATATTTCATTTAATATTTTTAAAAACACTAATGTTATTTTTCTGTTAATTAATAAAATATTGTGTCAACAATGTGTAAGCATTTACTATTTATATATAATCACTAAAAATTAAAAATAAATTAAAATCATGAATAAGATTTTCTAATTTTAAAAATAATAATTAATACTCATTAACAACTTGATTTTTTTTCTACGTAAACACATAAAAGATATTTAAAAGTAAGAAATTGAGATTTTGTTTTTTTACTTAAAATATTATATAGGTAAAAATGATGAAAAAGTGTAAAAAAATAATGAATAAGGTTATAAGGGTCACTATATGATGATCGAATATTATGTAATATAAAAAATGGGGGCCTTTTCACTTATTTTTTTAACAAAGGTTATCCCAATTAATCCTTTTACTACGGTGATTTTTTAACTTTTTTATATTATTTAGGAAATATTTTAAAATGAAATTATTAAATAGATATTATATTGATAATAAAAAATAATAAATCCATTTAAAAAAAATCAATATGTATAAGTTTTATAAATAAATTATATATGCATCCCACAAAGTGAGAAGATGAGTGAGTTTTTTGAAAAATGTTTTTTTAGGAAAAAATAGTTTTACATTAACTCTATGAATTGTAAAAAAAAGAGATAGATATATAATTGATATTTTATTTAATTAATTACTCATTAGGGTATATTTTAATTTATTAAAATTGAACAAAAGTATGCACTTTAACATATTTTTTTTGAAAAAATGCATTTTTAAGCATAAAAATAGATGTATACCAAAATATTAGAAATTGATGATCTAAATAAAATTAACTAAATTGTTGCAAATCTAATTGATCATACTCTACAGAAAGATTAAATCCAAAATATAAGAAAACTATAAAATAATTGATTAAATGAAATGAAATGATATTTTACAAAAATAAATATTTTCCACTATTCATTAGGAAACCAATATTTGAATTAAATACTTGAAAATATAAATTAAGATAATTTTAATATGATGATTTAAAAAAAATATTTATCTTCACATTAAATAAAGTTTCTAAAATTTGATGAAATTAATTATATTACTCACATAGAAAAATAAATAAAAATTATTTTTGAACAAAACCCATTTTTGCAGTATAAAATAACTTTACTAAAACTTCAGTATTTAATTATTATAATTTAATAAATATATTTATATTACATAAAACCTATATTGTTGATTTTAATATTATTTTTATTCATATTAAGACTACCAATTTTAACCGTCAAGTTAAAATAATAATATTTTAATTTTTTATCACTGTTCTTTTAAACTCTGTATTTCGTGTGATAGAAGATGTAAAAAATAATATTATTATTTTAAAATATTGGGTTGTTCTATTATCCCTAAATTAAATAAATTTAAGCCTCTAAATTTTAACTTGTTTTCAAAAAAATCATGCCTTTTAAATTTAAAAATTCTTTTATTGTATACCGACATTGTAAAAGGTTTTATAAAAATCCTCTTGAAATAGAGAAAGGGAAATATGAAGGTCATCTAGAATAAAAAAAAAACCATATTTAAAAATTGGATAACATTAATGGGATGTGAAACAATATACATGGATTGGAAAAAACACACAATTCTTAATAGAGAGTGATACAGAAGATGGTCTGGAAAAGGTTAACAATGAAAAATCCCAAATTATGTTAGGGGTAAAAGACTCCCAATTCATAAAAAATTATTATAATAGGACCAAATAATTGAATCCTGATCCTTTACCTAGATTTGATAAATTATTTTACCATATTGAATAAGAACATAAGTAAATATACTTACTTGATATCATTATATTTTATAAGAATAAATTCATCATTTGGTTGTGTTTTGATTAATTCATACTTCATTTCTTACTCCACGAAATGAATATCCAATATAGTTTTTTGTGGTTAGAACACTTAAATTAACTTTTATTGGATCATAATATCCATAAAATTATAATAATATATTACAATTTTCTTTAAATATTAACCAAAATAGAAATGTTCACAACAGGGTAAGATAATTACAAAAATAATAAATCATTCACATCAATAAATAATACATTTTTCTTCAAAATTTCCACCAAAGGGTACAAATAGATTATTCCACAAATAAATGAAACTATATCCCAATTAACCTCTATATTTTCAACATTAAATATTTTTTAGCTCATATTTTATATAATACGTTTTAACTTACGTCCCTAAGAATTTAATTGAATTCTTCCTAAATAATCCTTTACATTAAACCTAATGATTATATATACCTCAAATTAATAACAATTCTCATAAAATATTATTAATAACCTTATAATAAAAAATATTCGATTGTATTATATTTTTTAAAACATTATCTTAATATTTATCCCTTAAACTGCTTAAGTGAAAAAAAATTCATGGTAACCAGGAGATCACATAGGAAAGTGGAACATATCGCACCTTTGTTACCCTTTAGTTCTGGATTCAGGACCCTCAATATTACGGGATATGATGGTTTATTATCCATAATTTGGGTTATCCTATATCTAAAAAAATATTAATAAAATTTTTATATCTTAACATCCTCTAAAACAACATTAACTATCAAATCACTTTTTACCCACAAAGCATTTCCATGTTGACTATTTTTTAAAAAAATTAAATAATATTAATTGTCTATTATTACATTAACATCAATGATCACATTAACCTTAAAGGTTTTCAGTAACTTTATACTTCTGTACAAAAAAATATAAAACCCTTCTTAATCATAAGACCGTATCACTAAAAATCTAGTTATAAATAAGGTTTACCTATACATCAAACATTTATTAAAACTCAATAAATGTATCCAAGGTACATAAAACCAAAAAAGTGGTATCAGTGCTTTTAAAATTATAAAAATCTATCGACTTATTAACCCATGGTGTGACCTAAACATCTTAAAATATAATAATCCAAATTTTTAATATAGTGTATTCTGGGAATGTTCTAAATGTCTTTCATATAGTTATGTATCATAATACATGTTTTACTAAATATAATTAAAATAGTTTCTAATAAATATTCTGTGATACAAACTATAAATTCCATGACCTGAGTACCCTTGAGAGGGTGATTACATTATTACATTTGCATAATATATGAGATATCGCATCCCAAAGAACCAAATTACTTATTAGTGTATGTAAACTAGATGCATACTTGAATCTCACATTACATATAAAAACCTAAGAAACAAACATAGTGAAATTAAATATTATATATCCTTGAACACAATCAAATATTTGAACTTCAAATCATGGGGAATAGATATAAAATAATGGAAAGATCAAATAAAAAGAAATTTTTATGTATAATATAATCCGTCATGATTAAATTAGGAATACTGAATATGTAATGATAAATAACTAAAAATAGATGTCATTTAATCAACAACTTGATCATGAAATAGATCCATGGACTATATCAATGAAAAAATAACATGGTTAATAATAATTGAAGTCTCAATTAAGTAAATTCTTAATCTTTGATTTTTTGATCTCAGACATCATGATATCAATATCATGATGACCTTAGTAATATATTGTTTGATTTATTGGTAGGTATTCACCAAAAACCCATTTACTTTGGCCAAATGATTTTTCTCATGATACCATTCAATGCTTCAAGGGAGTATCTATAATCAAACCCCACCCATCTCTGTATGTAAAATAAATTCCTTATATAATGAATGATCAATTTATTTTATAAATAATATGAAATATCAATAAATATCTATATCTAAAAAATAATATAGTTTTTATATGATTTTTCATTATCAATGAAATAACTTTCAAGATAAATTTACTGACCACAATTTAATAAGAGATAAGAGATGACAATCAATTTATCAAAAATATAGGTTTTATAATAAAATCATATTATTTATAAAAATAAATAAAATGGAATTGAAATATTAAAACAATATTTTATTAGATATTTTTAGTTATAAAACCTTTAAGAACATATAGGTGAATATAAAAATCAAATAATAGTTACGATGGTTGAGAAGACCAATAATGATGTATATGTTAAAAAATATTTCTTTTGATATTTTTATTAATTTTTTGAAAAATAACCTTTAAAAAATGACTTAAAATATTACCTTTAAACAAATTAAAAATTCAAGGATAGAATAAAATTTCCTCAATAAATATTTTGAGAAATAAAAATGAAATAATTAATGTTTTTGGAAACTATGGAAGAAAAATATATATGAATAAAAGAGAAATAAAATCAATTTTTATTTTAAACATTTATTTTCTTGATTAATCTTCCAAATTGAGTAATATTTTGCATAAATCATGTAAAATACTTAAATATATCGAGGATGAAACAATATATGAATTTTATTTTGGATGGATTATAATATTCCTTCAATGGATTTTAAGGTAATCTTAAAAAAATGAGTTTGTAAAAAAATCCTTACCTTTTTTGTTACTTTAAAATTATAACTCTTTAAAAGAATAAACATTAATTGAAACATTAATCCTAATTATTAAATATATACTTATGTTTAATATATCAGTAGTAAAGTATATACATAACATTAACTAAATTAATATAATAATAATTAAAATTGGATCAATGAATGGGAATCGATATAAAATCCCTTACAAAGAAAATATCATTGAATTGAGAATTAATTAATGGAAATATTATTTGTATTAAATGTAAATAACCAAAAAGGAAATTATATAAAACATATAAATTTAACATAGGTCATTTTACATATAATATTGACATAATATAATCAATGAAGATGTGTTTGAACTGAAAGAAATTAAATTGAATTAAGAAACCTCTTACCACTAGGTAACTTTTCAGTCAAATCCCATTGGATAATATAATATGAATTGAAACCTAAAATACCATGAATTATACATTATTCATGATAAATTATTTTATATTTCATTATATGAACCACATAAAATTAATTAGGTGCATAGAAAGAAAATATACAAGTATAAGGGAAATTGACATGAAATCACTTACATCAGATTCATCATGTCATGTATGTTATTTTTCTTCCCGAATAATAAAATTATTTTAATTATATATTTTTTAGAAAAAATTTAGTGTTTATTATTATTTTTATTTAATTTTTTAATATGTTATAATTATTTACTTAATCAATTAATTTCACATCGAATGTTTTGATGATATTCGGTTCATAAAACCAAAATTAATTTGGCAATCTGAATATGGTAAACTAGATTTTTGTTCCATCATATCCAAAATAAGAATAATTAATTAATTATAATTATCATATATAAATTTAATTTTTAATCCAACCGTGAAATATAGAAATGAAAAATATACTATGTTACAAGAATGGAGATGTTAAGCCGAATGCATGCATGAGTCACATAAACATTTTTCAAGGATCATGATGGGAAAAAATATTATTTTTATTTAAAGAATGATTATTATAACATAAATATCATATTATAATGTTATATATATAAATCCTGTAATTTTTTTATTACAAATTAATCTCATTTATTTTTGGAGGTTATAATCCATACATTCACACAAGTAACGTTATCATTTATAAATAAAGAGAAAGGTAAGAAATTATATGATATATTATATTTTTAGAGTGATAAATATTTAATTAATATCCAATATATATATATATATATTAAATCCATCATTAAATCTATCTATGAGTGGTGGTGATGGAAAACAAATTACATTGGTTCGTGGGGAAGTAGTCTGATGTACACACAAACAAAAATATCATTTGCAATTTACAGGTATAAGAGGTGAATAGAGAGAATTAACATAACATCAAAATATACCATTATATGTGAGGTACATATTTTATTATATCACTATGGTTTAATAATATTTTAACGATGTGGAAGAAGAAATCAAACAAAAACACTCATTTAAAAACAATATATCTTTTTCAAGAATTATTTTTAGGATTTCACAAATATCCTTCCTAGTGGGACATTATAATAAAAACAAGTATTCTATAATGTGGGAATATAATTAAGGAAGGTTTTTCAGTATTTATTTTCTAATCCAAAATTTTTTTGAATAAAGAGGGAGATAAAGTTATCTTTTATAAGAGAGGGGAGGGGTACTCTTGGAATTTATAAAAGTATTAAATTCATATAAATAAATTTCATGGAAAAAGGATCCAAACTAATATAAATCAAATATATAATGATTATGGGTGGAAATATTATCATTAAATATAAATTTTATATGTTTATATTTTTTACCCCTATCACTTTTTTAACCCACATTAACCCTTTTTGACAATTACTAAGATAATGATGTTTTTACTCTTCAGGGGTCAAGATAGTTACTATAAATATAATTGTTATATAAATAAATAATATATGATATTTTTAAATATTTAAAAATAACTTGTCTGTATATAGGTTTTTTATTAATATAAAATCATTTATTAAAATATTACTTTTTATAAAATATCATTAATTTCCTTTTTGAAATCATTCATTTAATTTAAATTTAAATACATCAAGACAGAGGGGAATTATAATCTTGAATTTCATAACATCACTAATATGATATATTCATAAATAAAAAATCTCTATTACTATAAGTCACTCAAATTATATTACTTTTAATTTTTTTTAAATAACATATTTTATTTTTATATTAATTGATAAAATAATAGATTGGTGTTGCGTAATCATTTAAGGTATATATACAATCCCTAAAAAAATAAAAAATATATATAATGAAATTATTTATTATTTTAAAAATAATTATTAATATTAATTCAAAAAAAAATTCTATGAGAATACATAAGATATATTTAAAAGAAAGAAGGTTACATTTTGTATTTTTATTTACATAAAATATTATTTAGATCACATTCAATAAAAATGTCTGATACAAAAATACATATCCAGAATAAGGTGATAAGCGTCAAAATACCATCATCAAATAACATTGATGAAGAAAAATTATGGCCATAACACTTAGTTCGAACCATGGTTAACCAAATTACCCATTTACTGTGGTGTTGAATTTTTCATGTTTTTAAAACTTATTATGACCCATAATTAATTTGATATTACTAAATAATATTAATAATTATGATTAAAAATATTTAATCTATTTTACCAAATTAGATCTCTATAAGTTGATGAAATTTATATAACAAATATCCCACAAATCACATTGAGAAGCTATTTTTAGGAAAATGCATTTTTATAGAAAAGTTGATATTACATTAACTCAATGAATAGTCATATTTATTATAAAAAACTTGATTCATGTAGATAAATATAACATATATAAATTCAATTTAAATAATTAACCATCATGGGTTATTTTGATTAATTAAAAAAAATCATTATTCCTTGAAAAAAAAATTCAGAAAAAATATGATTTAAGTATATAAATTGATTTATTCTAGAATATTTAGAAGTTATAATTCAAATAAAATTAATTAAATTATTGAAATTATAATTTATAATATATTATATTATGAAAAAATAAAATACTTTAAATCACCTTCTTTAACTATAAGAAATTATGGTTTTACAAAAATTTGTGTTTTTACTATTCACTAAAAAAGTGTTTTCCAAAAAATATGAAGATTTATCCCTTATATAATATGGATATACTTATTTAAAAAATGATGTAATTTTTATAAAATACCATTAATAAATTTGGTAAAAATGGATTATATTATCTTCCCACAAAAAGTAATAAAAATAATTATCGAAGAAAATATATTTTTTAACATAAAATGACTTTTATAAAAATCTAGTACTTATTTATTATGAATTGGTCAACACATGTAGATTATATAAAACCTATAGAGATATTATTCATAACATTTTTATTCCTATTCATAATACTAATTTTAATATTCATGCTCAAGTAATAGTATTTTAATAATATATATTGGTTCGTTTAAACTATGTGGTGTGGGACACAATTTATCTAACATAATGTTATTCTTTAATAATATTCCAGTGTTAAATTCTCTCTATGTTTAATAAATTTCATCCTCAAAATTTTATATTGGGCTTAGAAATTAAGGGTTGGAAATTTAAAAATTCCTTTATAAAAAACTCACATCATAAAAGGGTTAATAAAACATCATCTTAAAAAGATGGGTAGGGAAATATAAAGGTCATATATTATAAAGAAAAATAATATTTCTAAACAGGGTAAAATTAATGAAAAGTTAAAATATGGATATTTAAGAGAAAGCTAATTCCCATTAGCTAATATAGAGCGATAGAGAACACAATCAAGAGATAGTTAACAACCAAAAAACCATAAATATGCGATTAGTGAATAGACTATAAATTAATCAAAAGTCTTTGTATTAAGAATTTTTTTATTTCCACATATTTTCCTAGATTTTAGGAACTCCTTCACCATCTAGATTAAAAACATATGGAAATATAATTACTTTATATCTTTCTATTTCATAATCACAATTTCATCATTTTCTTGTGTTTCAATCAATTTCCACATCATCTCTTACTCCATGGAATGAAAATCAAATATGAATTTTTTATGCATAATACAGAAATATTTACTTTAAATGGAACATAATATCTATAGATTAAGAATAATTTATTCCACATGTATTTAAATATAATATAAAACTAAAATGGTCACCATAAGGTAATATAATAACAAAAATGTATATTCCTTTATGCAATGAAATAATATAATTTACTTAAAAATTTATAGTATAGGTTAAACATAAATTATTTAATAAATAAATAAAATTACAGAATAATCAACTTCAATATTAACAACATTAAATAATTTTTTCAATTCAAAGGTAATCTCATATGTTTTAAATTATATCCCCAAAAAATTAATCTCAATATTCTTAAATAATCCTTAACATTTAACCTAAGGGTTATATATACCCCAACCTTATAAAATGTCTCCAAGAATATCATTAATCACCTAAATTTCAAAATGAATCGATCCTATAATATGTTTCCCAAAAAATAAAATAATATATATCTTTAAAACTAATTATATAAAAATAGTGTTATACTAATTATTACATCACATAGGTTAGGTGTATGATCTGCACCCTTTCCCCACTTTGGTTCTTGGTTCATTCCACCCAGCCTTGCAAGATGTTACAGGTTGTCATTTGACCTTAAATTTTTCATTTTTCAAAAGTTATATTAATTTAATTCATAGAAAATTCCCAAAAATATGATGAATATCCTAAAAATATAATTATACGTAAAATAAGTTTTTAATAATAAAGGTTTTCTATACGAAATATTTTTTCATAAAATCAAATAAACATAATGGGTTATCTTTACATGAACATCAATGATAATATTAAATATAATGGTTTTCATTAACATTATAATTATTTCCACAAATTATAAAATAATTATTCCTCAATTAAAATTCTCACTAAAACATTAGTTTTTAATAATTGTTACATATATCTCTAATATATATTAAAACTCAATAAATGTCTCCAAGGTAAATTCATCGTATAAAAACTTAGAAGATGTATCTGTCAATTTAAAATTAAAATGAACATTATAATTATTAACCCATCATGGTAACAAAAAAAAATCATAAACTATCCCCATTAAATCACAAAAAATTATTGTCTTTAGGGAATACACTCAAAGTCTGTTATTGGGTTATGTTCCCAAATCTATATTTTCTATATTTGGTTCCAATTGTTTCTATAAAAATTGTTTAGATACCAATTATAAAGACCATTAACCATGTATCATAGAGCTAGAGGTTAGACTATTAAATTAGAATAATATGTGTAATATCACATCTAAAAGGAATGAATGGTTTAATATTCTTGGTAAAATAGATACATAATTGAATATTATATTACATTTGAAAACATAAAAAACAATATAATGAAAATTAATACTCCAAATCCTTGAACTCATTCAAATATTCCTTCTTCATAACTTGGAGAAATGAAATAAAATAAGGGTCAAATAAAATGCTCAGTAAGGGTTACATACAACAAAATTTATCATGAGTAAATAAGGTATAATCAGTATGGTAAGGTAAATAACTACAAACACATGTAATTTAATAGATAACATGACATAAAATTCATCCATGGAAAAATATCTATTAGGAGTAGTGTTATTTTTTTAATAATGTGTCAATATGTGTTTGGTGTGTCAATAGAGAAGTAGTGATACTTATGAAATTGTTATGGATTCCCTTGATGGTATTGGATTTCATGCCCACAAAAAAATCCATGTCACCTTTGATGATTTTTGGTCTAATATTCGACGATTAAAGTCATGTGATTAGTGTAGAACATTGCATACAATATGTGGAAGACTATAAAAATGGTTATTTTCTGGAATATGGAAATATAATATAATAAAGACCTTGAAATATCATTTATTTCTTAAAGAATGTAGAAGGCCATGCAATATCAACATTATTACATGAGGGGTCTTGAAGTAATTACTAAAATGAAAAATGAAAATATATTCATATTTTTATGTAAAAAGAATAAAAGAAGAAGGATTGATATTCTATTTCATACATAGAATATTTATAATTATATAAGAATTGGTGGCCTTATTAAAAATTAACCGCCAACCAAACAAGACAAAATTAACTAGGATCTACCCTATAATTGTTGGACTAGGAGATCAAACACACTCGTAGATGAAAACAAGGTCCAACCCACATGTGGGTATAGGTAGGATGTGTATAAGACTATATGAGTGCACACCTGTGGGATCACATGGGTCAGACTACTAGTGGTAATGAGTGGGTCGATTAGACTAATGTGTTGTGGAATATATGTTTTTAGGGTACTAATCCCCCTCTTATATCTCAATGTGTTTATGGAATGAATTTTATTAAATGGGAGACTGAAATTGGATGCCTAGTTAATGTAGGAAATAGAATAGGAGGTGAATTGTTCATCTGCAAAAAATAATATATGGACATTTCACAGACCGATTATTCTATTTATTTTGCACCGTCTGATCAACCAACATGTTTCATCTCCAACCATTTCCTCATAGATCTATTATATGTGGGTTATCAATAATATTTGATACATAGAAATCATTCCCACACCATCGTGATAAAAAAACCTATATACACATTTATGTTGGCCGTATTGAGCTCCCAATATCCATAAGAGTATGAGATACTCATTACACATTATATTCATGGATCTGTTATGTGTGAATAGACCTATACTGAGCCATGTAGTCTCTCGATGAACAAAAGATTCCAAATGAAGGTAATGTAGATAAATACATGAGGCATGTTTGAGATGAAGGGACATTCATGAAGATATACTTTAATGAATGTAGATCAAATGAAGGTCGTTGATGAGATTGAATGATGTAGCTGATATAGATCATATTTTTTTACCATATAATTTATATTAATTAAATGTGCTTTATTGTTCAATTAATTTTTTTATTCAATAATTTTTACTAGTTGATAATTTGTTGGTTAACTATTAATAATCTAAATTTATTGTTAAAATACTAATTTCATTAGTTGTTGTTATCATCTTATTAATTGTTTGTTAAGAAAATAAATCATTATTAATAATTACTTTTATTCATATACAATTGATTAAATTTTATTTTTTCATTTATTTATTTCATTTATTAACTATTATTTTTTATATTTAAAAATAATAATTTTGACGAATAACTGTCATTATTTAATTATTTATTTTAATTTATTTTTTTTCAAAATAGAAATTTTAATTATTATAATTTATTTTTTAACATCTTTTTCATTTTATTAATTAATATTTTTTAAGTAATTAATTTTCTTATGTTATTATTTTATCTTAATTTAAGGTATGTACTTTTTAAATAAATCAATTCCTTCTTCTACTAGTTTTTGTAATAAAATATTTCTTATTTATGTGTCTATATTTATTCCTTTTATTTTATGTGATTAATTTAGATTGGATTATTAATTTTTTATACATAAACTCATGTAGGGTCAGCATATCAACTATTGAAACTAATCGCATGAAGAGATCACTATCAGTATATTATCCATGGGCGAACTGACCGTGAAAATATATAAGTGATAGTATGACCAAAATTCAATGTTATGATGCATAGGGAGTATACAGACCCTGTCTACAAAAAAGAACTATCCACACCCGACTTATCCATCCTACTATGATGCCCCTATCGTAGAAGGTATGTCTACAGTTAGATCTTCACATGGTAACATCCAAATCAATTTTCCTTCCTAAACAAATGAATATGGTGATCATTTCCCTTATTATTGTGAACATTATTCATATAAATTGTGAAAGGTAATAACCCTACAATTTGACCTGATCTTGATGATCCACCCAGGATAAAGAACATTCAAATTTCATTGAAATCCATATCCTTTTTAAATCAGATTTCCCTTGAATAAACCCTCACTAAGGTCGAAGCCATTCCACCTCCTCTACCCGTAACGTGGGAAAAATTCACCATCATAGCACATTACTAGTGGAAACCAGGTCCCAATAGTTCTGACCACATCCTTGATGGAGAAATCAATTCCTTACACATGTTGTGTGTCATCACCTATAGATTCATGATTGATCAAGAAGACCAATTAACATCAATCTTCTCCCAATAGAGAATGGAGTTTCGTCGAACCTGCACCGCTATACTGAATAAGAGGAAACCAAATCAATCTGATCACCAACATATGCACACATGATGTGGTGGACCTAAAATAGATCCCCTTTAAAATAGGTACCCTCCCTAAACATCCACATACCAAAAGGGAGTTATCAATCCACAGAGGCTGAAGACTTGAACTAAAACATCAGAAACAACCAGAGGGAATAATTTCATCTAACTTTAAGAATAAAATAAGAAATATATATATATATATATACATGATGGGATGGAATAGTTGAAGAGTAAAACAATAAATATATTCCATATTAAAAAAGAAGTTGTGGAAGTGACACAACTAAAAATAAGATAAACAGTCTCCAAGATACAAGTCCAATAGAAAATAAGAACTAGAATGAAAATGGATACTTTATGTGATAACATGGGAAAACACCTGCTATCCCACCACCAGTTACCCTGACATAAATATTATAAACCACAATACCTCACTGTGGTGCCTTTACTTTCACTATATTGAATGTTATAATAAGGTATACGTTCCACCTAATGGGTGTGGATGGTGTAATCTAAACAAGATTAGAAGGATCCCACCCTAATGTCCCATATAAAGACTTTTTATAACAGTATGAACATTCTAAACATTAATGAAAACAAGAAATGATAAACACTTAAACATTTTTTATATCAAAATAAAGGTAAAATATTTTACCCCATTTAAACATTTCCATATGATAAAACAGTTTCCAATTATATAATATATATATCAAAGAAGTTCATATAATTTATTCCATATCACCTCATATCCAAAATAGTACAAAAATATAATATATAACATCAAGAAAAGGATCCAAACAAGCCAGACTAGTTAGGAATCTCCTACCCAAACATAGACAATCACATACATCAAGACTCTAGACATATGTATGGAATCTAGAGAGCAAAGGAAATCCCCATAAATTAAATCTACGAACATTATCTGACAATTACCAATAACAACAGTCCTCAGGATTATATGGACACCGCATGAGTGATACACCTGGTAGTATTAATGGTAGAGGACTAATATTACACCATCCTCCTAAGTATACAAGGCTTCCCATGATCTATATTTTCCGAACCATTTCAATAAAATAATTCTTTGAAAACCATTTCATAAATACATTTCAAAATGATTTGTAAATAAATTTTTCTTTACTAAAACATGGGGGAAAACAAATTTTCGCAAAAAAACATTTCCACACACATAATTCAATCATTCCAATTCATTAATAAAACAATTTATGAAAAAGATAAATAAAATTCATCCAACATAAGAAAGATATAGAACCACTTACCTCAAGATCAGGTCATATACACTCGTAATGTGATCCAATAACATGAAAACATACAAAGAAAACAATGGATGCTGTATAACCATTCTATATATCTTCGAATCAATTCAACATGAAAAATAGTTAGAATAAAAGATAACACAGTACTTACCTCAATAAAATATCATGTCGAACCACAACCAACATAATGGTCAGCCTCCTGAGGAGTATCACAAAATAGATCTAGAGAGTTTCAAGATAATCATCACCCAAAGGAAAATATACTAGAAAACATCGCGAAACAATATTTCTACGAATAGAAATAATGAAAAATAAAAAAGATCACTTACCTGGTAAGACATAGCGCAACCACAATGAAGATTAATTTTTGAATGAAAATTTTCAAATGGAGTAGAGATCCTCAAAATTGAAAGTGATATCTCCTAGGATTTAGGAGAAAGTCCTTCATGTATAAGAATGATTAATCCTTCACGCATCAACCTAAAAATAACTAATCTTAAAACATTCATAATGTGAAACCATTTCATGGTATGAATTTATTAATTAACAAAAGACATTTAAAAATGTTTTTCGTCAGATTAAAAATACCAAATTCAACTATTTTATGATGTGAACCTGATTTATGGCATATAAACATTTCATCCCTTGAACAAATTCATGATATCTACCTTGAAATAAATACATGACATTTAACCATCCACAATGTGAAAATTCACTACATGCGTTTAACAGTATAGAATCTAAAAGAAGAATCCAACCCATTTTCAGTGTTCTATGAAATTAAGGAGAACTCAGTAATGATTATGAAACATTTATACCTAGAATCCATTAATTCCAAAAAAAATACTTCCCTGAACATGAGTTCATTTTCTCCAAAAAAGGCACTCTAAATTCAAGATCCTCAATACACACCCAAATTATGAGGGAAATGAAAAGATAGATACTAAAAAGCTAAAAGTGTGTAATGAGATGTTATAATGTTCCCACTATAATTATTTTTATCCATGGGATGTTATGTAGTGGAATGGTGTTCAGAAAGAGGAGAATCCACAACTCCCTAAAAAATAACTCACTCTTTCAAGTCTCATGGGAATATAATCTTTTTCTCTATGACACTCTGACCAATGGAATTGACTTCCCATTAAATACTCTTACCTGAGAGTTAATAATCTACATTGGTTTCTCTATAATAGAAACATCTAACTCTAACTCAATCACTTCACAACTCAGTATGTGGGAGGGATCATGATGTAAGATCTTATGCTACCATTTGTGGAAAAAATCATTAATTCCCATCAAATAAACAAGAAATGATAACTGATATAAAACCTTCCCATGTCGCTCAGTGCCCTCAAAAGACACAAGATATATCGAAGCCAAGTTTTTATTATTTTCTAGGCCGATGGTGACCCAACCAAGGATACAATTTTAAGAAAACCTGGTCACCAATTTAAAAATAAAAAGGATGATTCTAACAATCCACATAAAATTTATACCAATTATGAGCTATAACTATATGTGGATGTATTTTTTGAATCATCTCCAACATCACTTAAATGAGACTTGGTCCTGCAAGAGATGTCTTACCATCCTCTACCCAATAAAGAGATGACCTACATGGGTAGCCATACAAATCCTTTAAGGGATCCATTATAATAGGAAAATGATAACTAATTTATAATAAAACACATTCATTCCTAAGTCTTTGTCCCATCATCCATCAATATCCAACACACAAACATAGAGAATATCCTATAGGATTAGAATAGCACACTTATTCTGACCATATGTCTCTATATGGTATGTTTTATTCAACCTAACACGGGACCCCATGGCATCATGAAGACTCTTACAAACCCATAAGGTAAACATAGGACCCATGTTAAAAAAATAGGGAACCCAATGTTACCTCAAAAGTTATTTCATATACAACATACCCAATTCTTCAACTTCAGTGTTTTCCTTGATCAGAATGATGTGATCTCAATTTTTCGACCAATCAGTACCCACCATGATAGCATTACATCCTCAGGTGTTCATTGTATTCCTATAAAAAATTACATAGAAACCTCATCCCATTTCCCAGTTGAACCTGAAGTATCTGGAGCTACTTAGAAGGTTTCATATCATTAGCCTTTATCTATTGGTAGGTTTAATAATGGGAATCATATTTTGTAATGTCACTGTAACACCCTGAATGTTTATTTAACTTTCTAACGAATAAATTAAAAACATTTATGGATTGTGTTTCACATTAATACATGATAAACATGAGTTATACACTAAACCAAGTTATGCTTTCTCTACACACACCACAAGTTTTAACTTGTGTTACATGCAACACTAATTTCCTATGAAACACCATTTTATTATTATAATTATTCAAATAAGATAGTTATAACATATCCATTAAAATTAGTAACATGAATAATAAAAATAATTATTTTTGAACATAACTTATCATGATTTTATATAAATAAAATATATTTATAAGGAAATATATAAATTTTCATAAAGTCTATATGTTTTGAAAATAATATTTTCTCAAGAGAACTGATTTTTTATGTCCCTATATGAATAATAATATAATTAATTTTTTATGTTTATTGAAATTGAATTTTATAAAATAAATTATTTTTTTAATTCATAATTTCAACATTATATTAGGGTGAACTTTTAGTATTTTTCTAAAATATTTCATTTTTGGATGAATGGTGAAAATACTGAATTTCAATCGATAACTATATTTTCATCTAATTTATATATATCATTAAATTATATTTATAATTGGTTTAAAGGTATAATTAGTTCAATTATATATCCATTAATATGATTTAGGTTATTATAATCAAATTCACATTGAAAATAAGTATAAAAACATTACAAACTTTTGAACATTTTTCATGTTAAAACCAGTTCTTCTATCCTATCTATCGGATTAATTTTAAATTAATTTTTATATCTTCTATGAAGTTAAATTGGAAAAATTTATTCCATATTTGAAGTAAAAATAATTTTTAATTTTTAAAAAATTTCTCATTCATTTTTTAACCAAATAAATTTATAAACAGTTAAAATTATTCCCAATAATTAAGGGAAAATTAGTTTTTCAAGGGAAAAGATGTTAAACTCAAAGGGAAAAATGACCTAGAAACTTTTCCAAAACCAATTTTATGGACATATTTCGACCCTAACCCCTCATATTTATAATTTTTAGAATTATTAAATACTTTTTAGGTAAAAACATGGGTACATGTAATTTTTTATTTAAAAAATCCATGTTTTTTCACTCCCTCACTTATAAAAGGCCATAAAATCTCCTCATATATTTAAACACTCAAAAACAATTGTCTATACCAATATCTCAAAAAATAACTTATCAAATTACCTCTCATAATCATAAAATCATATTTTAATTTGGAAATATATCCAAGTAAGTCTTTTTGTGTAAACCAAAAAGAGATACAAGAAAGAAGATGTGACATTCTTTAATAGACAATTTTGTTTTATTTATCCATAAAACCTATAAAATTATTTCTATATCAATATTAAATAGTAAAATAACTATCCAAAATATAATAATATGTTTTAATTTACATTTTATGATTATATCACAGACACATCTATCAAATTGGTTCCAAAATATTTACTCACGTGTGCAGCAGACTACCGCCTCATGAACTAATGTCGTTGGTTCTTCCATTGCCACCTATAAAGGTTTAAAATAATAATGGAAATTATATTTAGATATTATAATTATTATTTTCATGATTTAATTGTTATTATTTAATTATTATATCACACATAGCTTCATGATTTCTATTTTTTTGGAATATGATAAAATCGTTCGTGTGTATGACGGACTACTGCCTCAAAAAAATGATGTGATTCATTCATGATTTAACTGGAATGTATTAAGGATTTTTTTAATAAAAATATTTCATATATATGAGATTAAAATGATTCTATTATGATAATTTCTCATATAATTTTATTTCCACCAATGCAACAGTAAAATGGAAACATCATTCATGCGTACGTATGACCTAATGTCTCCATGAATGACATAATTACTTTTTTATTTATCTCTATTATATATTATTATAAATAAATATATAATGAATATATAATATATTTATTTCATAGATATTATTCTTGATATAATTAAATAATTATTAAATTAATAGAAATAAAAATATGAAGAATAAAAATATATATGTTAAACAAATTGGTTGTTACCCAAAATGTAAGTTTAACAGAGATTTATTAATAAATGGGTAATAAAAGGTCATGATAAAATTATATATGGTATGATATAAATTAATTTGGTTCTTTAATAGATTTATATTAAATTTATATTTATCATACAACAATATTTAATGAGAATAACGGAACTCAAGACTTAAGGTAAGGGTTTTCCCTCTCACTTTTATATTTCATGAGACACATGCCATTTTCACCACCTATTTATTTTATGTGGTGTTTATATATCCCATATATTTATTTTATGGTTATTATATGATTAATTATTTGGATTTACATGGAAATTTTTGGATATTTATTTCATGGGGTTTACGGTTGAAATGTTACCAACGCGATAAGGGGATTTTTTTGTCTCAATTTTCCTTATTTGAGACATACACATATATATTCTTTTAGGAGGGGTATATATAGCCCTTTGACATATAATTTCCTAATTTTTTTCATCTTCAAGATATTTTATTTTTGAATTTATGTTATTAATTCAATGGTTTTATGATTCAATGTTACCAATGTAGTAATAGTTTATTGTGAAAATCTCATTTTTAGCAGGATTGTTTACAATTATGGTTCCATTAATGAAATATTGTAATACATATCTCATAAATTCTCATGAATTTACTTATACTCTATTTATTCATGGTATGTTAAATTAATTTTATAATTTTTCTCCTCTTTGGTACATAAGATAATTAAGAAAATGTTTTTATAAAAATCCAACTTTATTTCTCTCTTTAGTAAGAAAAATGTTTTCTTTAAAAAACATGTTTTATAAAAATATTTTTGAAAGTGTTTCTAAATTTTTTTAAATTATTTATTAAATAATTTTTCTCACATTGTTTATTTCTTCTAAATAATTTTATTGTTTTGTAGTTCCTTGAAACATGTTTTCCAGTTTTAAGAATCACTACTTCTAGGAAGTTTCTATTAGATTTATTCATGGAAACAGAAAACAACAACAATTCTTTATCCAAAAGGGACGTACTTTCCAAAGGCAATAATTTTTAAATTTTGATCTTTAAGATACTTAGGAACATGCATTGTTCGAGAGTATTGGTGGTCAGACTCATCACATGCTTTGGGGGGGGATTATTGTATAGTTTGGGACTCTCTTTATAAATTTAAGATATATTTATAAATCCTTATTTATTCACCAAGTATAACATATGTTTCCCTTGGAATTTTCAATCACTTATTAACATGTGTAAAATTTAGAATCATCATTATGTATTCAAGGTTCTTAATTAATGGAGATATCTGTATGTATTCGAGTTTTTCCATAAATGGTATCCTCTCATATACTATTAAGAGATTCTTTTAATCATCGTTTTGATAATACTGGTTTTTATGCCACACAGTGGGGTACTATGGGATTTATTATTAACCCGGGAGTTGAAGGTTTGTTTTTATATTGGGATGGTACCCATAAAACGGGCTACTTACATATCCTTGTGAAAGGAATCAGGACCCTCATAGTTTGGTGTTGCTTAATGGGACACATCATACCTTTTAAGGTCATGCGATAAGGACCTACCCATACAGTTTAATGTCTTGTGGTAAGGAAATATATGCGAAAGGTGGTTAGTTATTATTTGGCATGGGACTTATGCCTAACCATCCTAAGGAACTTGGAAAGAATATGGGTTTCCATGTAAGATTAGACCATGTTGGGAATATGGCCCAAGGAGAACATGGTTGATTTGAAGTGTTGGGTTGGAACCACAAAGAGGCTTTCTACATATCGTATGTGGATGGGAATAAAATCCCACATAGTTCGATAACTCTCATAGGATAGTATAGTCTTTTGAGATAAATTAGTTTGGGATTACTTCATAAAATGGATTCCTTGATGATTTGGGGGTTTATTTTTGGGCTTATTCTTAAAGAGGATTTCCAGATTAAAAGAGTTAGAGTTGGATTCCTAAAGAGGATATCTTGTGAGCTCGGGCCTGGAGAAGGCTTCCTACATATCCCATTTGAAATGAAATCAAAATTCTTGTATTATAGAGAATTTATGAAAATGTTGTGGCCATGACAAATATCTAAGCCCACGTGAGTCACGCTTGGTTTGAGAAACAAGATGATGTCAATGATTAAATAAATCCACCGACACTTTTCTTACTCTACTCATATAATAGGATGCACCTAAAACGGTGAGGGTGGATGAGGTCGAGTTGACCCATGATGTGGGTGAGGCGACGAGCCTTCAATCTATTCACTTTACATTGGATAATGGTTCAATTAAAGGAAGGAGGGATGAAGGTTATGGGCTTACACACGGATGGATTCCCTAAAATTGATCCTGGTAGGGGAGGGAGACTTCTACTTTGTTCAAAAGAAAAAGTAGGTGTGAATAGTAACATCCCTATAAGAAACCTACGGTTCCAGGTCTTTGAGAAGGGAGAGGTCAGGACCCAAACCCTCCTCCAAACCAGGGACATCCCAACACTATTCTAGGGAGAAAGTTCCATGTGACTATGGATATAAAAACCAAAACACGCTTCAAGAATCCTATCCCCATTGTGAATCAAATAGGGGAACCCCTAACTATAGATATAGAAACCCAAATAGAAGACATGATGATGTGACTTTTACAATGGTTTGATAAGTCATGAGGTTTTGGTGGAGGTCTCAAAAGAATCCATTTTAGAAAATAGAGCCAATAAAGAAGATTCATTGCCACGAATGGCATTGAAGAGGGCTTGGTGGATTATAGACTAAAGAGAGTATGTGAATCAAAGAGGGGAGCCCAAGTAGGTATTGGCACTCAAGTTTGGGCATGCAAGTTGGCTTGGGTGACCTGATGTTCACTTAAGAGACAAAAAACATTTTTGCTAATACATGAGTGAGACTTGGATCAAACCTTTAGGAGTGTTCATAGGTGATCCCAGAAGTAGGGCGCTCAAGTTCTTATGACTGGAATCGGTGGTGCATAAGTGTTTCTGATTTAAGGAGGTTCGGTGATTTAGGTGGACAAGTGTTATTTATTTCAAACATTAAAAGGAATTAAGTCTTATTATCCTCCTTCAATTCTTATGATTTAGGTTTTAAAGAACTACCTTGAAATATTTGAAGGACTTTGGCGAAGCACTAGGGCAACCAAAGAAGCAATTGGGCTTCATGGAAATTCGTCAGTACAAATGAAGGCCCCAAGGGTCTATTTATAGGAAAAAATGGGACCCTAGGAAAAATGAAATTGGGCGCACAAGTAGGTTGCGTGAAAGATGGGGGAACACAAGTAGGTTGTGAGCCGACAACCTAATTGCCTCACTAGGGCAACCCAAAGCTTTTCAACTTTCAAATATTGATTTTCATCATGTGTTTTCTGCTATTTTTATCTATGGGTTTCCCTTTTTCATTTTTTCTTTAGACTCTGTGATGAAATAGAGTGTCAACAAAATCCCTCCCTCAGAATTGGATTCGGAATGAAAAGAGTATCCTATACTGAGGTAAAGTAAAAAAGGAGAAAGAAGAGGGTACTGGGGAGCACAAGTTTCAATCATACAAGGAAACTGGTCATGAAATCTGGTAGGATGTAGGATTCTGGTGCGTAGGGTGAAATACATCGCTTATATTTTGTGGCTCCACATCCAAAAAAATTCTTCTTCTTCCAGAATTTTAGCTCTCCATGCGTAAGTCCTTCTTTGATCTAACACTTCTTTTTTCTCTGTACTTCGTCTGTATGTTTTTAGTTTCATGCTACAACTGGGGAGCCACACTTGTGCACCAGCCTACATTTGCGCACCAAGTGTTTTACTTGGGCACTTTAATAAATTGTCTAATTTTTTTCAATTATTTTTCCAAAAATCAAGAAAGCATTTACTTAAAATATGATTTTTTATCTTTCTGTAGGTTCAATGGCTTCCAAAAGAATTGGAACTGCTGATGAACTAGCTAGTAAGAGGATTGATGACATGATGAATTTCATCGGTCATGACTACTTTGACGTCTATGACACCACCCTTCCAGACATAAAAAAATATCTGAATAAATATAACTTCAACATTCCTCAAAGAACATATTTTCCCTTATATAGCTATGGGAATCTGTAAGAAGTCAATATCTCAGACCCAAAGAACTATGTCCCACATTCTTGGTTCAAAGATTATATCAACTTCTCATCTTCAAATGTTTTTGTTGAGGTCTCATTTTTTAATGTTCGGACAGGAAAAAAATGCTCATATCATGCAGCACAACCCATGTGCTGCAGATTTGAAACTAGAAAAACCCAAGATACAGCCACACTGTTATTCATCCATCTTTCAAAATTCTTAGAGAGATCAATCCAAAGGGTGGATGAAAAGTTGGGATTTCCACCTAGGAGGAGGTGTAAAACCTGAATGGATGTGGGAATACTGGGTGTGCAAGATGTGTGTAGAATTTACATATGACTTAAAATGTGTTGGGATTTATAAGGTTTTTTGGGTTGGGGAAACTTATGTGTATAAGAATGATGATTTCGTTCTTGAGTTACTAAGTCGATGGAGCCCAGAAAATAACTCCTTCCATTTAACACATAATGTGGTAGGAATCATCTTATGGGATGTCTACAAAATTTATAGAGCACCAATTCTTGGAGATATATACGATGAGTATATTCCTCCCAAGTTAACATGTAATGACTCGGAGAAGACACCATATTTGGTTTGTGAGTGGATAAAAATATTTAACAAACTCAAGAACGCGACAACAATGAAGTCCAATAAAAGAATGGACATTCATCTCGTGGAATGGATGGAAATATTCATGGTAAATAAGAAGGAAAAGGGTCCCACCTATACATGTCCGACCAGCTGTCCAAAGGCAGAGAAGAGAGGTTTCCCTAACACTTTTTGGCCAATATTGGAGAATGGAGAGTTTGATAAGTGGGGATATGAAGTAAATTCAATTATTCCTGTGAAGACACCTCTGGTAGTTTTCCTGGACATGTGGCTTAGTCTTTACTTATTACTAGTCTGGAATTACAAAGGAGGCATGAGGCCAATAACTTTTGTTATCATGACCAAGTTGGCTGAGAGAAGGATGGTAAGGTTGGACACTCTTATTTTGGATACAATTCATAAGAGCTTATTGTATATTTATATAGAAAAGTTTCCTTTTAAGATAATAGGACCATTACTAGAATTATGGGGAAGGATCACTACTCACAACAGAAATTATGTTGTACAAAGTGGGGTACAGGTCTTTGGAAGTTCCTTCCAACCATGTATTTAGGCTTTCTCCAATATTTCACCCTTATATCTGAACACTTATGATCTCAAGGGTAGTTTGAGTATGTATAAAGAATTTCATTTCTTCCCTTATGGGAACCCACCTATGGGGCGATTTATTGAGGATGCGATGAATAGTTTATAGTTGAGGGAATACATTCAAACTTGTAGAGATGAATTATTTGCACCATGATCGATGAGGAAATCATATGTGAACCCTATGCTCCTTATATATTTATACATCAATTTAAATTGTCTACAACAAAATATTATATCCCCTATGCATGTTAGATTAGAGAAACATATGATGGTTTCCCAACAATTATGATTGCTGGCGTCTGTGGAGAAGATTGGCGCATTATTTAATTTACCTACCGCTGATGCAGTAAGCAGATTGACTATCTTGTTTGCCAAAAACAGGGTCGCATCTTACCCTGAAGGGGTATTAAACCATGTTTCCCTCGAGTGGGGTAAATATTAGTAGTAGGAGGGAACCCATTTGTTTGGAAAGTAACTCTTCATCATCATGGGATGACTCATTAGAGTTTGAGGGTAGAGGTGACAAGGCTCCAAATTCACCAAAGAGACCTCAATCTAGATATAATCAACCTGCCAGATTTAATAGAGTCACCACATTAATCCATACTGAATTTGTACCAAGGTTATCTAGTCACTAACATTCTGAAGTGCGAAGAGCCCTATTCTCTCATCCCCCATCTATGACTGCAAGATTTGGGAAGAATCATAAATACAATGATGCATGATCATCTTCACAACCCTCTAACATATATGTTGAATATATACAACCAGAGGCTATTCAAACATGGAAAAGTTTATACTATGATGTTGAAACCATGTGGATGGATCTATTTGAAGGGATATATATTCTTGTAGTAGGGTATCTGTGGGACTCTTCTAACATTATATTTAAGTAAAATCCCAATGAAGTGAGGATTTACATTCGAGATCTAGAAATCTCATATATGAAATTGATGAATCAATTACCACCATGAATTGGGTGAAGGATATGATAGATAATGGTACCACCGAAGGGATGGGTCCTTAATTAGATGAAGAATGGCGTGATTTTTTGGATCTTGAAGATTTAAATTTCCTTTTTTTCACCTTACCTTCTTCTTTTCAATTTGAATTTAGTCAAAGAATTGTAACCTAGGGGAAATATCATCTTAACTTATAGTTGTTAAAAGGAAAATAGACTGATGTTCCCTCGCCATGGTATAGCCCTGGAGGAACTACTCTTGGAGCAACCGGATCACCCCATGAATCAGGAGAAATATCTCTAGGCCAATAGGCCATGGAGGATGAGTTGGAAAGCTATTACCATATCCAATACCTATCTTGGGAGATGATGATGAAATTCCTCTTAAGAAGGTGAAGAAATAAAATAATAGAAGAAATAAATCCATGGTTAAACTCTTTATCAGTTATGGTATGACTTATTGATAATCATGGATTTTATTATTTATTCGGGAAATAGTATTTAAACATCTTGGAATTGTAGGGGCTTCTTCTGTTTCTTCATTAAAAGAAAATACTGATAAGCTCCAAGGAACCATGGAGGGTGATACTGAAAATTCACAAATTCCTGCTAATCCAGTGGTTCTTAAAGATGCATTGAGGCTAATGAAACCAAAATATATTCTCATCACTACTCTCATTCCTGCTATTAGACGAGAGGAGGCTTATAGTAAATCAACAATGCTTTATAATACATCAAATGTAACAACAACTGATTTCTATATTGTGATACTTTAGGTTCATCACATGCAGTAGAACATCCGACAATTACAGAAACTGACCCCAAAACTGTTTTTGAGGAAGCTATTCGGTGTCAAAGGATGTCATAGGAAGGTTGTGAAGCAAACACTCTGAGTGATCCCATAGTTGAGTCTATACTAGGATTTGGGATATCATTGGATGATATGATGAACATTTTCATGTGTTTTGAAGAAGTATTAGAACATGTTAATATATCAAATGATTTATAATATTTTGATGTTCCTTGTATTTAATCAACTGGAGGTGAGTTTTCATTATTCAACATATTAAGATTATTATGATTAAATTTATAACCATTTTTGGTTGAAAAATTCAATTCCACCTAAGGAAACTATTTCCGCAATGATACTTGAAGTATGTATTGATATTTTTGTCAATCCCATCATTGTAGAGACATTGGATCAGGTGAATAATGAGACCAAAAATATTTCTGAGATTCATTCTAAGGATCCTAAGACAATTAAATATAGCACTCTCCACCTAAATACGTTAAAAAAACTGTTTAAATTGAGAATATTGGGGAGGCGTTTTCTCAAGACTATGGCCTACTGTTAGGTAGTAGATACTGATATTGTGATTGTACTCACTTTTTTTATCCCTTGAAGCTAAAAAAACCCATAATTTTGTTTTACCATATAGGGATATCAACTTCAATGGAAAGGTCTGGAGGTGAAGCCTCTGCATCTGCCTAAACAATACTAGAAGTTGAAGATGCAATTGCTCAGGAAGGAGCAGAACAGAGAACTTCTTTAAGTGCACTAATCCCAAAATACATCAAAACTTATGATAGTGACCTTGAATCAGACCCAGAACTACAAAAGGCTCTTCCTCTTTCACATCCCAAGGCATGGAAGAATATATGGAAGATAAAATCTGAGATTCCCCTTGAAGAACTGCCTTAAAAAATTCCACGACTCTCATATGTGTTTATCATGCTGGAATTTGGTGGTATTGAATACTGTGAAATTCATACCGCAGTGAAAGATATTATTCTAATGTGGGAGAAAGAGAAAAAGCTTCAGCTAGACTTGATAAAATATAAACGTTTGATCAACATCGAAGAATTCCAAGCAGCACTATCCCAAGATAAGTATAATCATACTGCAATGTTGAAGGAACTGAAGTAGAAAATCAGTGAAAAGACTGTTGAGCAGCTGCATATTCAATATAAATTAGATATCATCATAGGGGAGATGGACCAACTTCATAGATCCTTAGGATAAGTCTATATGGATGGTGAAAAATCCATTGCAAACATTAAAGAAGAACTTCATCATGCCGAATAGATCAGATCTGGTCACCTAAACAATCTTTAGCAGGCACCTGATTGGGCTCAAGAGGCTGTTAATAAATTGAGGAATTATGTAGAAATCCTTTTGTGATTTTTGATAAGAGAGAGACTCCAATTAGTGGATTCTCCTCTTTGAAAAGTCTTTCATAAAAGAAAAGAATTTAGTCTTCAATCATCTGTGTTTTCGTTCTCTTTAGATGATTTTGTTTTACCTAATCTATTGGGCCTAGTAAGCATAGTGTAATTTTATCTAGGGTTATATGAACAACCCCAAAAACTTTGTATCTTTTTACTTTTTACTGTTCAATATTACGTAAATCATAAAAAATGTATGTTTAGTGAGCTGGGACTCAACTTTTGTTCAATGTTCCCTTTTCAGGTTCCCAATCTAGTGAGTACCACATCTCTTATTATATGCAGTTTAGAGTCATGCATGTTGAACTATAATGCGATAATGTTTACGGTCGAATATATTTGACCGTAAATTTTGAAATTATATCCCAAATAAGACTCAATGTCTTATAATTACTTTATTATTTTTTAAATATTTACCAGGGGAATCTTGATCCATGATTTTTTTGGTCACCAAATTTACAACTTTTATCAACATAAGGGGAGTCTCCTCCAAGATAAATGTTTCCATTTTATGAAAAACTCGTTACAAGAGTTGTGTTATGCAGGGCCAACTTGGGAATATGATGCATAGCCAAATAGTGGAATATTTTTATTGACTGGCCCGTTATATAGGAAAATTTTATGCAAGGCCACTTAGGGGTACATACTGCATAATCAAGAAAAATATCTCTTATAAATTTAGCATTTTACTGCTGATAGATAAGGTAAAATAAGATTTTGATTAATCAAGACCACAATGGGTAGTTTTTCCCAGGAAATTAATTTTAAGAATAAAGGGATATTTTAAGCTGACATAAGAAATGAATAGGAAAACTATTTATATAAAAATTTGGTGTATGAGGAATCGTTTAAAATTTATCAGAAAGGGGAATTTCTGATAACATATTATGTAGTTTTAAGTTTTGAAGTGAAGAAATTTTACATCACAGTTTTAAGTCATACGGTGAGGACATTTTGGGGATTTAATTTAAGGTCTTTAGCTCAAACCAAAGGAATGAGACTGTCCAAATTTCTTGATAATTTTATGGAAACATACTACCATATTTGTATATGGAAAGGAAATTTGTAAACTGTGATTTACGAATTTCTAAATTCGAAGAATGGTATGAGAAAAGGGGTAAAATCATTATAGGAAGTATCTTACAAGAACGAAGTTACCATTATTTGACAAACTCATTATAGGGGATGTGTTATGCAGGTTCAACTAGGGAATATGTTGTATAACCAAATAGTAGAATCATTTGTTTGACTGGCCTATTATGTAGGAAACTTATTCAAGGCCACCTAAGGGAAGGTACTGAATAGTCAAGAAAAATAGATTTTTGGATTTTGACATTCCATTGTTAAAGTATGAAGAAATTTATGGAGATTCAGATTTTCCAAAGCACAGAGTTTGGATATTGAAGAAAGGTACTTGAATATAGAGAGAGTATTTCTAGTCATGATTTCCAAAGAATCAAAGGAATATGATTTCTGTGAAGGTCTAACCCAAACGTAGGAAGTATGATGTTTCTAGTATTAGGTCATACAACTAGGACCAGAAATGGAAACAATATATGATATGCGGTCAAGTGATCCAAGGTTATTTCATATTGCTTTGAACACATGGAGGGAGATATGTGTAGACCATGTTCTTGAAGACTTTTATATCTTGAGAAATATAATGGGATAAATATACATCAATGACTGTTTAAATATTGATTCTTGTATATTGTCATCAATGTTTTATGGGGACAAAGAAACTATAACCAAGAATGAAATTACCATCATTTGATAAACCTATTATGGGGGCTGTATTATGAAGGGCATACTTGGGCATATGCTGCATAACAAAATATTAGTATCTTTTTACTAATATTCCAATTATGTAGGCAACTTATGGATGGACACCTAAGGTCAAGTACTACATAGTCAGTAAAAAGGGTTCTCAAATATTAGAAACTATGTCACTAGAAACCTTAAGAAAGATTATGAAGATCTGAAAATATCCAAGATTAAGAGTGTGACATATGGAAGGGGTAATTTTCAATGCACATGAGAAATATTTGAATCAATATTGGCCATGATTTTGAAGTCCCTTGCATAGATCTAACTCACATGTATACTAGAGACTCTCTTTGTTTCCTTTGAATCAATATTATGCTCTGCAGTTTAGAGTCATACAGTGAGGAAATTGTATTGTGAAGTTTTAAATCATGTAGGGAAGACCATTTATAACCCCATTTGAAATTGAGACACCATTTCTATATAGAGAAGATTTTTACCCAATTCCTAATCCCACATGAGTTATGCTTTGTGTGAGAAATAAGGAGCAGTAAATGTTTCTTCTGTAAAAAAATATGAAACAAGTGAAGAATAGGGGTATTATGATTAAGTGATGGTTGTTCCAGGGCATAGGATTCGGGTTCACTACATATATTATTAGGGAAAGAATCGATCCAAACATAGTTCATGGATTTCTGTGCAGTTTAACATCATGCGGTAAGGATGAAGATGAATCGATGTGAAATGAAATACATCTTATAGATGGACTAAGGGATTTCATCCAATGGTCACTATGTTTATTTCTAGGGGAATTAATCAATCCATATGTTGTTCTTTAAACATTTCCTATGTAGGTTTGATTCTTATATAAAGAATAAAATGGTTTTTTTTATATATATTTTATATGGTCCTAATATTGGAGATCTAGGCGTCTCTGCATATATCATATAGACAAGAATTAGGCCATACGTAGTTCTTTAAATAATCATTTATCACACCAATTGAGTTTGATACAGGAAATGGGGCTTTTGACATGTTCTGAGAGAATGGTTAAAATTAAGACACAAAATTGTATAAAGATCAAACCATGTTTCTTAAGGGAATTCTCTATATAGATATGATTCATATACAGGATGAGAAAATGAAATAAAAATATTTTGTAGTTGTCACTGGGCCAACGATTTGAGATCCAGGAATCTCTACATATCTCATTGAATATGAGAATCAAGCCGTAGGAAGTTCTTGAAAAAAGGTCCTATGCAAACTGACTCAGAAATAAGGAAGGGAGGGACTCAGGTTCTATTAAGGAGTAGCGTTTTTTAAACGATTCTTGCTTATGGAAGCTCCTAACATCAAATAGAGAAGACGTTATCCATATAGTATAATGTCATGTAACGAGGACAAATGATGTCATTCAGTTTAACAACGTGCAATAAGGAAAAATATGCAACACATTTTATCATCATGTAGCATGGACATTTATGATTATTATGCAGTTTAATGTACTGAGACTAGGACTTTGTGCGGTGCAGTTTAATGTCTTGTAATAAGGATACATCATTACAATTAAAAAAGTATTTATTCAACAATCTAACATTGGTTTTTGTTTTAATAAGCTCTCCATCCATTGAGATTATGGCATAATCTCTATTTGAGTAGACCTTATGTATGAAATAAGTTCCTTCCCACTTTGGCTCATGATTTAGAGGTTTCTTTTCTAGTATCATTATAATTTTGAGGACCAATACCAATTCGTCTTGAATAAATGAACGGAGGACAAATTTCTTGTTAAAGACTCAGTCACTTCTATTCTAGAATACTTCTAAATGATGCAAAATATGCAATATTTTTTCATCTAATCGCTCCATCTCAACAAAAATTTTCTGAAACATCTCATCTGTAGACAACTGATCACATTTTGCAACTCTGAGTGAATGAAATTAAATTTCAATTGGAAAAACTACTTATGTTCCATACACCAATGAATATGGAGTTTCCAGGGTGGTTGTACGGGTAGTAGTCTAATAACCCCATAAAGCATGCAAAAGTTTATCAAGCCAAGATTTCTTATCTTTATACACCATCTTCTGGAGTATATTTGATAGGGTTTTATTGAAAAACTCTATATGTCCCTTGGCCACCGCATCATAGAGAGATGAAGGATGGGAAATGATATTGTTCTATTGATATAACTTCTTTACTTCAACGGAATAGATAATGGTTCCATTGTCTGTCTATATTGTATGAGGAATGCCAAATTTTTTGATGATGTTATTTTTAACAAAACTAACAATGATTTTGGCCCCGACTTATTTCGTGGGTATTAAGTCAGCCCATTTGGAGAAGAATTCTATAGATGTAAGATTATAATTGAAAACCTTAGCTATGGATAGAGGATAAGGCCCTACTACACCCATTCCCCATGTGGAAAACAACCGAGAGTATTTAGCTATATGTAACAACTCTGGGGGTTGATTAATGAAGTAGGAATTCACTTGGAAGGGATGACATTTCTGGGTAAAATCTTGACAATACGATGTCTTTGAGTGCCAAAATTATCTGAGCCTTAATATTTGATTAGAAATTATATGACCAAATTGGTGAGAACCACAATATCTTGAATGTACTACTTTCATGAAAACTGCAGTTTCTTCTCCATATATACACTTGAAGAGGATTCCATCAAAGACTCATTTGTAGAGGATCTTATGGTGATATGGGGTATCATAAAGACTAAAATTTTTTGCTCCTCATCGAATCTGTTCTTTTTTAGCCCTATCTAGTGGAAGAACTCCATTTTGAAGATATTCCCTGATGGGTGTTCTCTATCCCATGGTATGACCATATGGCTTATAAATAGGGCTATTTTTACTAATTTCCTCCATTTTAGTTTGAACAAAAGATGATAACACACGAAGATGGGATATACTGATAACTATCTAATCCTGGTTTGGATCTACCAAGGCTATAACAACATTAGCCAGTGCATCAGCTTGGGAATTTTGTGATCGCATGACATAAGAAAATGTTGGCTCTGAGTGAAATTCACCCATTTACCCTTTCACATAATCCCACAAAAGGAATAATTCTAATTTTATGATGGAATTATCCCCTCTGATTTGTTTGATTACCAAATACGAATCACCTTTCACTTTCAAGTTCTTCACTTCTACCTGAAGTTCCAATTCAATAATTTCAATGAGAGCATGATATTCTACCTCATTATTGGTTCTTCTTTCTGACAATAGGAAGGAATAGGGAAACACTGACTTTTCTAGGGAGATACGTACAATTCCTAACCCATCTTTGTTGAGTTTAGGGTTTCCATTATCTTCCCTGTTGGAATTCTGGAGGCACCATCAAACTACATTTACCAGGTTTGGGAACTATCTTGAATAGAGAAGAAATCTTTATAATGAGGTTCAGTATTCAATGATGTATCTTCCGTAGATCGGAGTTCATCATGGACGTTGGCCAGAGCTTGGCCCTTTATTGCCTTTTGAGGCACAAAATAGATATCAAATTGTTGAGAAATAACTGTCTACCATGCCAGATTCCTTGTAAGAATAGGACCACTAAGGATAGATTTTAGAGAGTTATTGTGAGACACTGATTGGAGATCATGATGTTTCCGATAGTTCATCAATTTATGAACTACAAATATTAATTCCTAGAAGCACTTTTCAAAACTTGAATACCGAGTTTATGCATCAAGAATAGTTCGACTGATATAGTATAGGTTGTTTTCATTACGAGCATCATTCTTATGGTCTATGAAGGCACCCAGTGATCACTCTAAAGTCAACACATATAGAATAAGTTTTATTCCTTCAATAGGTGGAATTAATACTGGTGGACACAAGATTTGTTTCTTTTGGGTATCAAATGCTTCTTGGAAGTCTTCAGTCCATTAATAAGGGACTCCCTTATTCAGTCCATTGATAGGTGACTCCCTTCAATAGGTGGAATATCTGCCATGTTTCTTTGGATTCCTCTTAATTCTTTCTAATTTTGAGGAGGTGACATGCCAAGGATGTATGTTGTTTCTCGGGATCATCTTTGATACCATGATGGCGTACAATGAAGCCAAGGAACTTCCCTAAGGTTACCCTGAAAAAACATTTCAAGAGGGTTATATTCAAATTGTGTTGAAGAATTTTATTGAATATCGTCTCTAGATCATAATAGTGATCAAAACTTTGTTTGAATTTAACCACCAAAACATCCACATAATATTCAACAAATTTCCCTAATAAGGGTTTGAAGATATGGTGCCCGACACATTGATACATTGCACCTGAATTCTTTAAGACAAAGGGCATTACCCAATAGAAAAACACACCGTGAGGGGCTATAAATGCTGTAGATTCTTCATTCTCTAAGTCCATATGGATTTTAATATACCCAAAGTAGACATCCATAGAGTAAATAGCTTCATAGCCAGCTGTTGCATTAATTAAAATGTCTGTGATCGGAAATAGAAAGTCTTCTTTAGAACAATGTCAGTTTATATCTATGAAATCAATTAAAAATTTGATTTTCCCATTCTAAGTTTTCACAGGGACAATGTTGTCCATCCATTTGGTATATTTAAACTCCCTAAAAAATTTATGCATTATAATCTTATCAACTTCATCTTTAATTTTAGATTCATGAGTTGGGTGTGTTCTTCTTGATACCTACTTGAATCCTCGATGTTCCTCTGGAAAACCCAAATGATGAATGGCGACATTAGGCTTAAGTCCTGGAATTTCTATATAATTCCAAGAAAATATCTCAATGTTTCTTTAGAAATGAAGTATACACCTCTTAATCTTTATAAATAATTGACCCACTAATTAGAGTGGGACGTGAATCTTCTTTTGTACCTAGATTTATTTCTCGGAGCTCATCCACAGTGGTTGAGACACCTTCCTCAAATACTGGAGGAGCATCCCTAAGATCTTCTTCTTCTTCTTCATTATGTGATACTTCTTTTGTTTCTACTTCCAATGTAAATGATGAAGCTAAACATCCTAAGTTAGGGGAGGAGTCATTCTTTGAACATCTTGAAGAAGAGGCCTCCAATTCTGACCCTACTAATGATGAATGGAAATCATTGGGTAATAACGAGGAGATGATGGATTGAAAATAAATATCCTTGTCTTCCTCTATTATTTCTACAACTTCTTCTAATATAATTGGAGAAGTATAGGCTTGTTGTATGTAGAGACCCGAATCTTGATATACATATATATTACATTACTTTTGCGGAATACATAATACATAACAAAAACAGACACACAAGGACTGTAATAGTTTAGTGTCTTTGGAAACTTGGAACGTAATCTTTTAATCATGGTGAAAGATCTTAAACATCTCCCATAAAGATATTACACTTTTTTTCCTTACCTAAAACCTTTATTTTAATCTTGGGGGAAAATAAAACATAAATGGAGTGAGCTCAAATGCTCAGTAAGGGTAATCATGGAAAAAATAAACTATACCATATACATTTGAACTTAAAAACATGAACATAATGTTTAAACATCAAAATCTTGAGCAATGACTTAAAACATGGAAGTATATAAGGCATAAATCATAATGGAACATAAATCATTATAACATATCATGGGAATAAAACATGTAATTGTGGCATCCATTAAGCACATGTAATGATTTCAATAGTAGCCAAGGCATTGCTGCCAAGACCATCTTAGTGGACAAAGTCCCTTTCTGAATCGAGTTCACTCCTCGTTCCAGTCCTGTAATACTGAACTAGATTAGCTTACCATTCTAGCCATGTCTATCTCATGAGATATAAATCTTTACCCAATTCATTGGAGGGAGATATAGGTCTCACCCATCTCATAATGAAATCATTCTTACTTGTGCCACAACATAAGCATACATCGTTCATAATAACCCAATAAATAAAATGGGTTTCATAAACATCATCCCATCATCAAATAATCCATATAAGAGAAATGGATATCATTTCATAATAAGAAAAGTGAAACCATGTAAATCATAGAGACTTTATACTTGAACCATACACATATGACCTAATATTATCTTAGATGGAAAATGGTTTTCATAAAACACTTGAAATGAATTCTTGAGGAAAATATCATTTCTTCTTCAAAATCAATTTCTTTTCAAAAAACGCCATGAAATATTAAAAGAAAAAGATTTTTCTTAAAATTTTCATGAAATATTTTGGAGTAAGCTTCATGAAAATAAGGCTTTATAATACCGTAAAAATCCTTTCATGCCGTATAAATTAAAAATAACATTCTCCTCGTACTTTTGTCGGAAAAGTCAAAAAGTACCTCGTAGAGTAAATAAAAGAAAGATTCCTTCCATACCATGGGGTAAAATTCAAAATGGGTAAAAAATGACTTTAAACGTACATGAAAAAACTTTTATAAAATATGGACATGGATGATAGCAATAACCCCAATAAATACTTACGAATAAGCAATCTCGGATAAAAAAAACAATTGAGATTGCAACATTATCACTTACCTTAGGTCTGATATGCTTCGTACATATCCGAACCTCTTGTATAATGATTTAAATAATGTCATTTACTAATTATAGAATCATATTAATTATTATGATATCATATATGGTTCACTTGTGACTTTATATTACCCGTTCTTTTGTAAATTCCATGTTAAAGAATGTTTTGTGTAAAATCGTTTCATTTGTCGTCCGTGTTTTGAATTGTAATTATTCATATGATTACTTAGATCACCATTACTTAATTCCAGAATATAAAACATGATTTATATAATATATATTCAGAATATACATATATATAATAGATCGATAAATGGAATGAAATACACCGTTCATGGAGACGGTAGGTCGTACGTACGCATGAACGTTGTTTTCGTTTCCTCATTGAATTGAATAGAATTAATTGGATGACATAAATATATATATATATATACATAAATCCAGTATCATTATTATGTCATATATTTCATGATTACTTATTATATATACTTTATAATCATTTATGAATGGTTAATCATTGAGAATGAATCTCATCGCGTCGTGGAGACGGTATTCCGTACGTACACACGAGAGATGATATCGTTCCAATGATCAAGGAATTTTATTGGAGTGTATGTATACTATTAAAGAATAAATAATACTTTACAATAATCATATATAGTTTTTTATTTGCACCATTATAACCAATCAAGTAAGGTGGTGGTGGGAAATAAATTACACCATGGCGTGGAGACGGTATTCCGTACGTACGCACGTGCGGTGATTTCATTTTCCGTAGGATGGATAGAAGGTGAAATAGGGTTGTTTAATACTTATAATAACATATCAGTACATGAGTGATACTGATGTTATTAGTTCATAATGAAACAAATAAATAAGAAGAAGTGGAAGAAGAAATAAAGTTGAAATAATCGGTAACGGACGTTACCTCTTCTTTGAAGCGCCTCTTTGAGACATCCTTTTTAGGGCCCTAAAATTGGTATTTGAAGACGACCAGGACCTCTAGGATGTTTCTAGGGAAGTGGAGAAGAGAATTTGGCAGGTTTTGGCCTAGATTTAAGGCTCAAATTGGTGTGAGGAAGAGAGGGAGGAGGTGCCCTTTTATAAGGGAGGGGAGGGGCACCTTTGGGAATCTTAACAATATTAATTTATAATAAATCTTACCCCACTTAAAAACCTCCAAAAACGACTCATATTAGGATATTAGATGATATAGGGTTTTAATATCATCAAAAAATAAAATTTATACATGTTAGGAAATTATTTTAAACATTATCAACTTGATTTATCCTTACTTAATCAATTTAATTTTATTTGTGGTTATAATATTCTAAATTTTAAATTATAACAACTAACTACTTATCTTTTGTGAATTGTCCATAATTGGATACAGTATAACATTTTAGACCATATAAAGTTAAATTTATAATTTTTATATATTTTTGTGATTTTTAAACAATTTTATAATATGTTATTTTTATAAAATAAAAACAGTGTCCATTTTGACACTATTCATTTATTTGAATTTAAATTATATATATACAGATAATATTTTCAAACTAAAAGCTTTAATAGATTCATAAAAGGTCGTATGTATCTAGAAAATTAGTGGAGAACATTAAATAGTTCATATAATATTTTTGATATTATTTTTAAAACAATTTATATTTGGTTTATCTCTTTATAAAATAATTACTACAACATTTTTGTATAATTATTTAATATACATATTTATTGCATAAAAATTAAAAATAAAATCTTATGATGAAGATAAATCTATTAACATTCACAATAATACTTTTACTAGAATTTATCATCTTAAAATCACAATATTTAAATTGTTATATTTATTAAAATATGAAGGTGACAACTTTTCCATCATTTAAAATAAAATAATATAAGTGTCATAATCACTTTTATAAGACTCCAAACGGTTATATATTATGTAATTGGATGATTAAGGTGTATATATACACTACCAATAAGTTTTGGTTAGGTTTTTGAGCCTTTTAATGGGTATTATTATTTCAATAAAAACTATATTACTTATTTTTCACTTAATAAATAATTTATGTATCATTAATGTATCACCATTAATAACAATTATTTAATCCCTAAAAATTCTAAATAAATTACCATGATGTATATAATATTATTATCTTTTTGGAGACTATTCATATTTTATGTTTTATGATGTTTATAACTAAATTCAAATTATTATACTTATAAGATTTAAGAGAGTGACATGTTGTCACTTTCTTTGGTTTTAATAATAATTAAATTATTTTCATAGTCAAAAGTCCATAAAATGAATCTAATCTGACCCTTAGGTGATATGGGTATACGTTTAGCCATCCCATATAATTTTCTCATGTGGTAGGGTAATTTTATAATATTATATTTACCTTTAATTACCCGATTTACCTTTAACTATGATAAATAAAATTTACCATAGTTACTATTCCTAATTCCCAAAAATAAAAAGTATCCTATTAAAATAATTTGGACCCAATGATTCCAAATATGGAATCAATTTTTTCAAATTCAATACATAGAAGTTGCAGAAATTAAATTAAAAATAATCCTGTTGTCGAATGAAAACAGGTTTTTGATTAAAACATTGAAAAAGATTGAATTGATTTAACCTACAAATTCAATGTAAAATCAATTATAATGAAATAAATTATATTAAATTTTAAAAATATATTTTATTTATACTTTAAAACCATTCAATATTATAATTTAACCACATAAGTTATTACGATGAAAAAAGTTGTTTTTAATTAAAATATAGCGTGTTTTTACTATTCAGTAAAATATGAATGTTATCAGAAAAATATCAAAACGTTATCCAATGCAAATTTTTATATCCTGATTCACAAGAATAATTTTATTTTGTCAATTTGAACTTATAAACATGTCAACAGCTAGATTTTAAGTGGGTGCGCCATCAAAAGGAGGCAAAACTGCATTTTTTTGAAAAATACTTATTTTACCCAAAAAATTTATTTTGTTCTTATACCATGTTGTAGAAAATGTGTAAGATGAATAATAATGTTTTAAAATTCAAAATTTAGTTAATACTATTCATAACGTCTAGTTCATAATAATATTATAATAATATACCGTTGTTTAGTAAAACCCGGTATTGCGTACAACACACGCTATCGAGGAAGGTCGCGATTGCGTGTAATGAAAGCCAAGTTAGGGTTGCGTGTTGTGCAAGACTCCATTGTTGTTTCATATAATAGAATCCAACCATATTTCATTTATACATTTAATATATATATATACACTCAATGTTTCGTAGAATGACTATTATCAAATGAACATGAAATTGTGTGTAACACAATCTAAGAATAGTGTTGTGTATACTGCAAGCTAATACGGTGTTGCGTATAGCACAAGATAATATTTTTGTAGCTTAAAACACATGTCATCAAATAAATTAAAAAGAATACTTATCATAAAATATCGGGTTGTTACGTTCTACCCCCTTTAAAATGAATTTCGCCCTCGAAATTCGTCGAAGTTATGCATGGTTTTCTACTTCAAAGTTTCTTTAATTAAAACCCACATTGTAAAATGAAATACCAAAACTTATCTTTAAAAACTAAAGTATGAAACGTAATGGTTACCCAAATTAACTCATCACCGGGTCTCCACGTAGGAGAACATAGGTGAAAATATAGATATGGAAGAGAAATCTAACCATCATGTTCTGATGGAGAGTGGTAGAGAACATGGATATGAAAAAGACCAAAATAACAAAGCCATATATTTGTGATGATCCAAGGTACCATATGATTCATCGGATATAAGGGCACTAGGACAAAATTTTGGGTTTTCATGATCATTTCCCAAAAGTTGAAGAATTTGAATTAGAAGAAATACTTGCTTGATTTTTGTACAATCTCACTGTTGTTCATTCTTTGAACAATTTCCACTTCATCTATTAAAGAAATAAAGTTGAATTTTTTATTCGTGAAGTGTTAGCAGACCATGTGATAGAATGATGGGTCATTCCATCTGTTTCAAACAAAAGGTTAGCAAAAGTTATAAGTCCATCTTATGGTTTGATTTATCATATATGGTTTGAAAAATGAACTTATACTTTATATATCATACCTCTTAATAAAATGAAACTAGTTTCTACTAACTAGGGACTTCCTGTAGGCCAGTGGTAGGAGATAAAGGCCTATCACACTTCAGTTGTGGGTTCGATTTCCACAGCCTTGTCTGACGCGATGGGTTGTCGCCCGTCCTGCAGGTTATCGTTTTTCTAAAACTACATTACTATAACATCCCATCAATAATGTGGAATTTTTTTTTTAAACTTAAACAATACTAACTTATGTCCAACATAATCCATTCCAATCTTTAGGCTTATTTAAAATACTTCGGTCCAAGTTCATAGTATAAAGAAAACTATTACTAGAAAGGTTTCTACTAAGAATGTGAATACAAGAATTTATCACACATATATCATAATATATATCTTATTGGTTGCATTCCAAACACATGAATACCATATTCATATATTCTCTTGAAATAGAAATTACCATAGAACCTTAGTGAAAACATGAATACTGTCAAAAGGTAACTCTTTCCACATACCAAAATCCCAAAAAAAATCTATATAATCAAACCATAATATCACTTAGTCCTTTTATCAGTCATGAGCTCATGAATACAATCAAACATCTCATTATCTTCTTATCCCTTCATTATGCGCATATCATCTACTATCCAAAAATATCTAAATAACCTTCAATGGTTACTAGTACCATTCAACATATAGTTTCATATATTTTAGGAAAAACAATAGTTTTACAATCCCTAGATGATTCTTTATTCCATAGTACCATACATTATTCTTTATAAACATAGAATCATTCCACTAAATTCTTAAATCACAGCTGTGCTTCATCATTTATTTCATCTCATATTTCATTTGTAGTCTCTTCATCGTCATCCACATAAATACAACCCGTATGACCATGCTGATTCTCTACATGAGATTTTACCTTAGGGCATTGGTTTGCATAATGCCCATACATTCCACATTTAAAACATCTAATCATTGTTGATGTCGTAGAAATACCATTATCCTTGTAAATGGTGTTAACTGAACCTTTTCCTTTTCACTTACTGGCTTTGTGTCCTTCTTTTCCACACCTAAATCATCTTCCAGTTCCTTTGAAACAATCTCCATGATGTCTCATCCCACATGATTTACATGAGGGAAATTGAACTTTCTTTCCTCTATGATCATCATGAAACTCCATCTTCCTCTTATTATCTGAGTCGGGAAACTTACCAAAGTTGAGATTATTGATCATATTATGAGATTTCTTATTAGGCATAATAATGATGTTTGGACTTCAAAATCATGTTACATTTGGTTTCTCATGAAGAATATAATTCCATTGTCCATCATATCCTCCATTATCGTGAATCTTTTTGTTTCCTGCCATTTTCTAAAAACCAAAAAGAATAGCATGAGAGGAAAAAATCATGCCAGGGAAAACAATATAGTAAAGGGGGATTACCCTCAATATCTAACATCTTAGGTTAAATTCTACAACTGTTTCCGTAGTTCTAGGACAATATCCTATACGTATACTTATCCTTAGGGATATCCCTAGACATACCTTAGAAATATCTCTAGGGATCTGACTAATGTTTTCACATCCTAATTTACAAAGGTTGACTAAACCTTTACTCTTATACCAACTGTAACGGTCTGGAATTACTTCCAGTGGACTATAATTGATACCTATCAGGGCACTCCATGGGCGGCTACACCCCCTGGGTGGGACAAACCCCCATCCTCAGTGGCAACCATTTCCTCATGAAGCCCTTGGGTGGAGAGCCATGCTTCGTCCAACGCTCACATGTGAGAGTTCCCACGGATTGGATACATTCTTACCTCCTTTGCCTCTGATACCAACTGTTGAGGCCCAAAGCTTGACGTACATAGATATTACATTACTTTTTCGGAATACATAATACATAACAAAAACAGACACACAAGGACCGTAATAGTTTAGTGTCTTTGGAAACTTGGAACGCAATCTTCTAATCGTGGTGAAATATCTTCAACATCTCCCATAAAGATCTTCCACTTTTTGTTTCTTACCTAAAACCTTTCTTCTAATCCTGGGGGAAAATAAAACATAAAAAGGGTGAGCTCAAATTCTCAGTAAGGGTAAGCATGGAAAAAATAAAACATACCATATACATTTTAACTTAAAAACATGAACATAATGTTTAAACATCAAAATCTTGAGCAACGACTTAAAACATGGAAGTACATAAGGCATAGATCATAATGGAACATAAATCATGATAACATAGCATGGGAATAAAACATGTAATTGTGGCATACATTAATCACATGTAATGATTTCCAAAGTAGCCAAGGCATTGCTGCCAAGACCATCTTAGTGGACAAAGTCCCTGTCTGAATCGAGTTCACTCCTCGTTCCAGTCCTGTAATACTGAACCAGATTAACTTACCATTACAGCCATGTCTATCTCATGAGATATAAATATTTACCCAATGAATTTGAGGGAGATATAGGTCCCACCCATCTCATAATGAAATCATTCTTACTTGTGCCACAAAATAAACATACATCATTCATAATAACCCAATAAATAAAATGGGTTTCATAAACATCATCCCATAATCAAATAATCCATATAAAAGAAATGGATATCATTTCATAATAAGAAAAGTGAAACCATGTACATCATAGAGACTTTATACTTGAACCATACACATATGAAATACTATCATCTTAGATGGAAAATGGTTTTGATAAAACAGTTGAAATGAATTATTGAGGAAAATATCATTTCTTCTTCAAAATCAATTTCTTTTCACAAAATGTCATAAAATTTTAAAAGAAAAATATTTTTTTTAAAATAGTCATGAAATATTTTGGAGGAATCTTCATGAAAATAAGGCCTTACAAAACCTTAAAAATCCTTTCATGCCGTATAAATTAAAAATAACATTCTCCTCGTACTTTTGTCGGAAAAGTTAAAAAGTACTTTGTAGAGTAAAAAAAGAAAGATTCCTTCCATACCATGGGGTAAAATTCAAAATGGGTAAAAAGGACTTTAAACATACATGAAAAAACTTTTATAAAACATGGACATGGATGATAGCAATAACCCCAGTAAATACTTAGGAATAAGAAATCTCGGATAAAAAACAATTGAGATTGCAACATTATCCCTTACCATAGGTCTGATATGCATCATACATATCCGAGCCTCCTATATAATGATTTAAATAATTTAATTGAATTATTACAGAATCACATTCATTTTTATGATATCATATATGGTTCACTTGTGACTTTATATTACCCGTTCTTTTGTAAATTCCATGTTAAAGAGCATTTTGGGTAAAATCGTTTCATTTGTCGTCAGTGTTTTGACTTGTAATTATTCATATGATTACTTAGATCATGATAAATTAATTCCAGAATATAAAAAATGATTTATATAATATATATTCAGAATATACATATATATAATAGATCGATAAATGGAAAGAAATACACCGTTCATGGAGACGGTAGGCCGTACGTATGCATGAACGTTGTTTTTTTTCCTAATTGAATTGAATGGAATTAATTGGATGACATAAATATATATATTCATAAATCCAGTATCATTATTATTTCATATATTTCATTATTACTTATTATATATACTTTATAATCATTTATGAATGGTTAATCATTGAGAATGAATCTCATCGCGTTGTGGAGACGGTATTCCGTACGTACACACGAGCGATGATATCATTCCCATGATCAAGGAATTTTATTGAAGTGTATGTATACTATTACAGAATCAATAATACTTTAAAATAATCATATATAGTTATTTATTTTCACCATTATACCCATCCATGTAAGGTGGTGGTGGAAAATAAATTACACCATGGCGTGGAGATGGTATTCTGTACGTACGCATGCGCGGTGATTTCATTTTCCGTAGGATGGATAGATGGTGAAATAGGGTTGTTTCATACTTATAATAAAATATCATTATATGAGTGATACTTATGTTATTACTTCATAATGAAACAACTAAAGAAGAATAAGTGGAAGAAGAAATAAAGTTGAAAGAATCGGTAACGGACATTACCTCTTCTTTGAAGCGCCTCTTTGTGACCTCTTTTTAGGGCACTAAAATTGGTCTTTTAAGAAGACCAGGACCTATAGGATGTTTCTAGGAAAGTGTAAAAGATAATTTTTCAGGGGTTGGCCGAGCTTGAATGCTCAAATTGGTGTGAGGAAGAGAGGTAGGAGGTGCCCATTTAGAAGGGAGGGGAGGGGCACCTTTGGAAATCTTACAAATATTATTTTATAATAAATATAACCCCACTTAAAAACCTCCAAAAATGACTCATATTCGAATATTAGATGATATAGGGTTGTAATATCATCAAAAAATAAAATTTAGACATGTTAGGAAATTATTTTAAACATTATCATCTTGGATTATCCTTAATCAATTTAATTATATTTGTGGTAATAACATTATAAATTTTAAATTATAAAAAATAATTACTTATATGTTGTGAATTGTGCATAATTGGATACTTTATATAATTTTAGACCATATAAATATAAATTTATAATTTTTATATATTTTTGTGATTTTTAAACAATTTTATAATATGTTATTTTTATAAAATAAAAATAGTGTCAATTTTGACCCTATTCATTAATTTGAATTTAAATAAACTATATACAGAATATATGTTCAAACTAAAATCTTCAATAGATTCATAAAAGGTCATATGTATCTATAAAATTAGTGGATAACATTAAATAGTTCTTATATTATTTATTTTATTATTTTTGAAACAATTTATTTGGTTTATCTCTTAATAAAATAATTACTACAACATTTTTGTATAATTATTTAATATACTAATTTGTTGCATAAAATTAAAACTAAAATCCTATGATAATGATACATCTATTAACTTTCACAATAATACTTTTACTCGAATTTATCAACTTAAAATGACAATATTTAAATTGTTATATTTATTAAATTATGAAGGTGACAACTTTGGCATCATTTAAAATAAAATAATATAAGTGTCATAATCACTTTTATAAGACTCAAAACGGTTATATATTAGGTATTTGTATTATTAAGGTGTAGATATACACTACCAATAAGTTTTGATCAGGTTTTTGGGCCTTTTAAAGGGTATTATTATTTCAATAAAAACTATATTACTGATTTTTCACTTAATAAATAATTTCTGCATCATTAATGTATCACCTTTAATGACAATTATTTAATACCTAAAAATTCTAAATAAATTATCATGATGTAGATAATTTTATTATATTTCTGGAGACTATTCATTTTTGAAGTTTTATGATGTTAATAACTAAATTAAAATTATTATACTTATAATATTTAAGAGAGTGACATGTTGTCACTTTCTTTGGTTTTAATAATAATTAAATTATTTTCATGGTAAAAAGTCCATAAAATAAATATAATCCGACCCTTAGGTGATATGGGTATAATTTTATCCATCCAATAGTTTTTTTTTCATGTGTTAGGGTAATTTTATAATATTATATTTACCCTTATTTACCCCATTGACCTTTAACTATGGTAAATAAAATTTACCGTAGTTACTATTCATAATTCCCAAAAATAAAAAGTAGCCTAATAATATAATTTGGACCCACTGATTACAAATATGGAATCCATTTTTTCAAATTCAATACACATAAGTTTCAGAAATTAAATTAAAATTAATCCCATTGTAGAATGAAAACAGGTTTTTGATTAAAACATTGCAAAAGATTGAATTGATTTAACCTACAAATTCAATGTAAAATCAATGATAATAACATAAATTATATTAAATGGTAATAATATATTCTATTTATACTTTAAAACCATTAAATATTATAATTTAACCACATAAGTTATTACGATGAAAATTGTTGTTTTTAATTAAAATATATCGTGTTTTTACTATTCAGTAAAATATGAAAGTTATCAGAAAAATATCAAAACATTATCCAATGTAAATTTTTATATCCTAATTCAAAAGAAGAATTTTATTTTGTCAAATTGAACTTATAAACATTTCAACTACTAGATTTAAAGTGGGTGCGCCAATAAAAGGCGCCAAAACTGTATTTTTTGAAAAATACTTATTTTACCCGAAAAATTTATTTTGTTCTTATACCATGTTCTAGAAAATGTGTAAGATGAATAACAATGTTATAAAATTAAAAATTTAGTTAATACTATTCATAAAGTCTAGTTCATAATAATATTATAATAATATACCGATGTTTAGTAAAACCCGGTATTGCGTACAACACACGCTATCAAGGAAGGTCACGATTGCGTGTAATGAAAGACAAGTTAGGGTTGAGTGTTGTGAAAGACTCCTTTGTTGTTTAATATAAAATAATCTCACCATATTTCATTTATACATTGAATATATATATATATACACTCAATGTTGCATAGAATTACTATTATCAAATGAACTTGAAATTGTGTGTAACACAATCTACGAATAGTGATGCGTATACTGTAAGCTAATATGATGTTGTGTATAGAACACGATAATCTTGTTGTAGCATAAAACACATGTCAAAGAATAAATTATAAAGAATACTTACCATAAAATATTGGGTTGTTACATTGTAGTTCATTGGATGAAATGAAAAAAATATCCATTTAAGCTTTCACCACTGCTTGGTGAATCAGCGATTTCTCCCATTCTTTCAGGCTCGATTACCACAAGTGACATTATGGTATTTACTGGATAAATGTGGGGACTTGGGTTTAACATTTGATTTTTATTGATAGGTAACACATAATCTATACTCAAATGTATGAATGGGTTTCCTAGGATCTTTTCAAATCCATTGGGACCATTAATTCTGCTTACCTCCTTTGTCACTGACCTCCTTTCCTTTGTGTGATAAAATTCTACCTCAATGTATTGAGATTCAAACATTTTTAATAGAGACTTGTCACCATACAATAACCTGATTTGACCACTGAAATAGTACTTAAGGCATTGTTGGTACGAAAAAGGTATGGCTGCATGTTGATGTAGCCAAGGCCTTTTAAGAAGAATGTTGAAGACTATGTCCAGACAAATAACCATGAAATCTTAATTACACTCAAGATCTTGAATTTAAGTTCTGAGTGTAATCTCACCTAGAGGTTCTTACGTAGTCTTGTAATAACCTAGAAACATTATGGTAGAAGGAGATAAGTCAGATTTAGTGAGGCCCAATCGATAAAGTGTATGAATAGGAATGAGGTTGACTCTCGATCCATTATCAATGAAGGCTCGTCAGATGTCTATGTCATTGACCCTTCCAGATAGATATAAGGGCCTGATATGCATATATAAAACATCAACTTCATCTTCTTCTGTAAAATATTTAACTGCATGAAACTCTATCGGACCATTCTCTATATGGTAAACCTCAGCAACATCAGCTTTGGTTTCAAACTATTGAGGACTTGACATAGTCTCAATAAGTTCATCTCAAAGATATTTTGATAGATTCAAGGCATCCATATTTGACAACTTGGCCAGTACTTCGGATATCTATTTCAAAACATCAACCTTTTCATCCATAGGTCTGTGTTTCCCAGCATGGAGATTTGGTTTTGCAGGTACCTTGGAATTTGATACTCTTGATGTAGATGTACCCTGTGTTGAGATAAATTTGGAAATACTCCTAGATTTGGTATATTAGACTTACTAGGTCTTATTAATTGCTGATAAGAAGATTTTGTGACCTCTAATACGTCCTCTAAATTATTCATGTCAAGGCCAAACTTTTCATGCATGGAAAATACCCTTATTCTTGTTGGTCCCGCTGAAGGGCTCTTCCACGAGTTTCTGCCTCATATATGGTTTAGGAAGGGGTAGAGTTAAAATATTTGCTTCTAGAATACCCACTTATTCCCTTATATCCTTGACCTTGGCCTCTTTCTCTGGTTTGCTGGTTAGGTACATGGAACTCATGCACATTATAATCAAAATCACTATTGGCATAGGGATCTGTTATGTGGATAACATTGACCGAACCAAAGATCTATTCATCATCTGATGAAGATTCTTCTTGATAGGTTAGTTCTGGTTGTTTTGTTTGGTGGGGAGGTGCTCGTTATTTTGAAGCATATTTCTTGAAAACAGCTAGAGTCAAAGAAAACATTGTCCTTAACATGATCACGTCTTCTTCTAACTACTCTGGAACCATCTTATCACGTCTCTTCATTGAGGATTGACCCTTAGAGGACTAATAATTTGATGAAGGTGGTTTTACTATCGTGGAATTTTCAGAAGACATGATCGGTTGATTCAACTATGTTTGTAAAATGGCATGAGTTCGGTTGATCGTCTTCCTGATCATCCAATCATCATATTTCTGCTCAATTTTACTTTTCACTTCTTGTCACTTGCCTTCTTCCTCTGCATTAGTAGTAATAACACATGCTACATGGGATGGAGAACTTTTCAATCTTACTTGTCTATAGTCTGCCATTTTTTGTAAGAGGTCTTTGAAAACAGAACACACCTGAATGGGATGCCCCAATATCTAGTGAAAGGAACAATAATCCGAATGATCTTTATCTTCTTCTCTATTTGGTTTCTTCGGCCTTGGAAACTGATCCAAATTATTTTCTAGATCTATGATGATGTAACTGGGAACTTTTTCATTCCGAAAAGAATAAAAGTTTTTATTTAACTCCTAAAACTATTTTTGCCTTGGACCTATTTTATTATCTTGATGACACGGTCATTGTTATTGATGCTTGGGAGGTGGAGCCCTTTGATATGATAAAGGTTTTGAAGTGGAAGAAGGTACAGGTGCTTTCTTGAATGTAACTGTAGCATCCTCTTCTTCCCCTATTCTCCTTCCATGAGTTGATGGAATTACATGATTTTTAGCTTTAGTTTCCATAATTTAATCATCAATATATTGATAAATTGAAGCAAAGTCTCGAAACCCTCCTATTGATTTCATAGGGATCAGTGGTGTGCAAAACTCATCATGTAAATTTGTCACAAAAATTGGCAGAAACTCTTCCTGAGGGAGTGACAAATTTAAGGAATACGTTAATCATTTCCATCGAGCAATGAAATCTGAAACTCTTTCATTTTCCCTTTGTTTGAATGTTTTTATATCAAAAATTGTTGTCTTTGGTATCTTTGAGCTGATTTGAAGAAGGAAATTCTTGATGGATATCTTCCCATCCAATAATTGATCGATATTGCAAACTTATATACCATACAAAAGTTGGTCCCTAAAATAACTGCACAAAAAACGTAAGCTTAACTGCTTCTAGTTGTTGAGGAGTTCCCAACATGGGACCACAACAAGAAACGAAATGGATTAAGTATTGTTTCAGATCCCCCAAACCATTAAAGATTTTGAATATGGTATTCACAAAATTTTGTGGGGGAGGAATCATATCCACCCATTTAGGGTATGATTTCTTTTCCGGATGAACTGGTGTAATTTGTTCCTCCATAGTATCCAATCATGTTCATAATGCCTCAATTGTGTCACAAGCACTAGAGGAATATCTGGATGAGCCTGGACCTGTACAGGTACAATAGATGGAGCTTGAACTGGTGGAATTACTAGAAAAAATACTGGTGGTTATACTGGTATCTATCTGGGATAACACATGAGAACATGCCTATAATGATGTTTTTGATCTTTCCTTGGCTATGTACCCAATAGAAGGAATTCATTATCCACCTATGTAGTTACCAAAATTCCTCTTTGATGAGGATATCCTAAAGGATGTGCAAGTTGAGGATCTTCCTGGGGAGTATGTATAGCTAAAATGAGTCTTCAAAATAACTCCGTATTGAGTCTTTTCAACTCTTTCATCTCCTCTTCTTGCTGTGAAAATCCTTCTTTAAGAAAATGAAATTGAACTTCTCAAGTGGAAAAGTGAGATACAATCTAACTTTTATCTTTCCCCTTATTAGATTCCTTTATGAGGGGTGGGAGTTGGTTATTTTAGGGCATACCTAGATTTTGGGTAAGCCTCTGATTTCGTGTACACACACCTTCTTCATTTGCTTCAGTGTGTACCATATTATGGACAAGATCCTCATCTTTTGATTCCTATGAAATGGACTCATTTTCTGGAGGATCTTCTATAATGGTTTTAATGACATTAACTGACTCATAATGAATGGATGACATTCTGTCAATATCTTTGTAAGATCGTATCCCTCTGTATCTTTCATAAGACTCTATTCCTCTAAATACTGAACTCCTGAGAATTGTTTGGAGGATAGTTACCCTATTGGAATCCTTGTATAGTTCAATTTTATGCACTCTTTGTGGGTTCATCCCTACTCAGGAAAAAACTAAATTCCATTGAGGAGGGGATTTTAAATGTGAAACATCCCCCAGCCCTATAGGCCAGGGCTATTCTTGTTTTACTTCTTCAAACATTTAAACATTTTTTATTGAATTCAAAGGTTGAATTAGACAATCCCCCTGCCCTACAAGATTGGGTGGCTCTTGAACTTCTATGGATGATATTCGTGCAGCTGCTTTTCTGATTTTAAAAATTTTGGTTTGGACATTAGCTGGGAGAATTATCAGACAACCACTCAAATCACCTGCTTCAGAAGTGCACTATGCTATTTTAGACATTTGCATTATCTAACGGCTGATATCCTCTAAACAGGAGGCCTACTAATGATTTTCATATGCTTGATGCAAAAGTAACCCAAAAAATTGTTTTCTTTGGGCCTGACTCTGATTAGAGCTACTTGAGGTCTGTTCTATAGCTTACATTTGATTACATACAAAATCTATTGATTTTAGCTGGTCATGGGAAATAATGCTGCATGAGACAACTTTTGGTGGGATTTTTTTATTCTTGAGTGCATTGAAATGAAATGCTCCATGTGTACCCCATCCTCTGATACAAACACCAGATGGGGTATCAAAAATTATCTTGCATAGCCTCTTTTGAGCTTTGAGGAATGCACGCTGAAGGGTTCTCTATTTCTTTTCAACCTTTGGATTTCAGGAAACAATAGATATGCCAAGTCAATTGGGGGTTGAAACTCTTCTATTACCATTATATTATTTTGATATTCATCATATGATAATAATATGGTTTTTAAATGATGTTGAGTCTTCTATAAGTTGAGTCAAATATCATGAATGAAATATTCTTCCATCAATTCTGGAATGTTGTATTGAAAATTTTCAAAAGGCCGGAACCTGAAGGGTATTTATCCTTTAGCCAATTTTTTTCTCATCTTTATCATATGTTCATCACCTTTCACGTGAGTTTTCTCCAATTGGTCTGACCAAGGTGGGTGCTTCTAGATTGTTTTATTAAAAACAATGGATTTAGTCATGTTTTCCTCTATTTTATTAGAAGATAGGTGACCCAAGGGAGGATTTGGGAATGACCATTCCCTTAAGATATACTTTGGTTCAGAAATTATTTCACCTATTAATTAAAAGGAATCAGACATGATTGACCTTGTATTGACTAGTGCCTCAAGATAAAAGGGATTTCTCATTACTACATTGTAAATTGTGGAATTATTTTGAAAATGTGAAAAAATACTGTGGGGAAAACATTCACAATTAATTTCATCCTGGGGAGGACCACCATGGTGGATTACAGAAAGGGATAAATCATCTTGCTCCTTGGTATTCTAGCTATATAGAGGATTTTCTTGGCTCTCATCTAGAGATAGGATCTCTAGATTGACCGAATTTTCATGAATCCTTCATGATGAAGTGTCCAATGGGGAACTTTGTAATTACTACTACTACTTCCATAATTTGGTAATAAGAGGGTAGGATCCTGAGCTACAACAAATTAATGTTTAAGGGCTTCAAGAACTCTAGAATTAAGGGAGTCATATCAGATCTTTACTCTTCATATTCCAACTGTGTTTGGAAAGATTTCTTATTGGATGTTCTCTTTCACTTAGTTGGGGCCACTTTTTGTGAGAAGTGGTTATCATGGGTTTGTGTATGTGTATTCCATGGAGCGATTACTAAAACAGACCGGTTACCTCCAATTGGAAAGGGTGTCTGTTCCCGATCCAGTTGTCCATATGATGTGGGGTATTATGCCCCAAGACCCTCCTGGACTGGAACAAAGGTATGTATCTGCTCCGATATGGCATGTTGATGTTTTACCCAAGGTGTGGGGATAGATTTATGTTTATGTTCCCATGTTACTACTGAAGTAGTTGTAATAATATTCTAGCATGGTTACGAAATATGGTAAGGGATTTGTGTCTTCTCTTTCACCATAAATGATGTGTTTGGTGACTTCAGCGACTGGAATGAGAATATACATCCATTCCATATCTGGGGTAGGTGTATGTGCCTTCTCTTGTCCTTTTTTTCCTATCAATGGGTATTGGCGTTACTCATGTATGGGGGAAGAGAGTTGATTCTTCCCTAGATTTGTCATCAGAACTATCCGAATGACTTCTCTAGGTGCTTCTAAATGAGACTATTGGTAGACTTTATGAATGATGGAAGGTGTATGTGTATACTAGTTGTTTTCTTTCAAACATATTAGATGGAATTCCTTCAACACTGGAAGACAAGACTATTGGTATAATTGGTGATTGTAAGCTGGTGTATGTTTTTGCTTACCAGTTTCCACCACATTGGATTGGTGGCTTCTTTAAATGTAGTCAGATGAGCCTGCTGACAAGATAATAATTTGTAAACAAGTGTATGTTTCTATTCATAGTACTCCACTGGATTTGTCTAGCAGGATTGGTGGGTTGCTTCCAGATGAGTCTTCTGGGAATCAAAATTAGGACAGACAGGTGTATGTGCCCCCTCGTTGTTTTCCATCAAGTTAGGTTTATGGACTTCTCTGAAGGATGAAAAGGATAGAACATTATCCCTGTTGACCGTATGTTGTCCCCAATGGTTTTTCTTGCATGCCCGGGTCTGAGGGACCTGGGACCAACGTCCAAAGACAACACCCCCATCATGTTGGGGGTTCACTGCCGTGCGATTCTGCTGGCGGGGATTGTTGGTGGGAGTCTGCAAGAATGGCCCATGAATCCTTGTATTGAGGCACTGAGTGACTTCTGGATCCACCTCCCTATAGTATAGGATGGAATGGTTATTCTATTGCAGGGATAAGGACCCAAAAAAGTTGAATATGGTGGTTGGCACTATCTACTTCTTGATCATCGGTCATTGTTGGTCGGACGATCGAGGATTATTATTATCCCGGAGAACCTGTCAGAAAGCCTCCAAATTTGGGATTGTATAGTGATGACAGTACTCCTTTACCATCACATTGGAGACCTAGTGTTGAAGATGATGGGTGTGTGATAACATCCTTCACATGGATGAAGATCCAACCTGAGCAGCGGTCGAGAAGTTCATATATGCCTTCTTGAAGAAATCCATTTTGGACTGAAGGGAGTTCGAAGAAAAAACTTGAAACAACAATAAATTCAATTAAAGAGACATATTTGAAATTTATATATGGGTGATTGATTCATTTTTCTGGCCTTCCTTTATCAATTGATAGGGTCCTGGCAGGTGGGTCACATTATTAACTTGGTTAAGGATTTATGGAGGGTTCACTATTTTTGTTCCGTAGTACCTTGAAACATGTTTTCTAGTTTTAAGAATAACTGCTTCTAGGTGGTTTCCATTGGATTTATTCCTGGAATCGGAAACACCCAATAATTCGTTATCCAAAAGGGACCTGATTTCGAATGCCAAGAATTCATTATGTTTAAACTTTACTATACATAGGAACATTCATTGGTCGAGAGTATTGGAGGTCGAACTCATCACACCATTTTGGTGGGAATTATTGTCTATTGTGGGACTCTCTTTATAAATTTAATATATTTTTATGAATCCTTATTAATTCATCAAGTATGACATATGTTTCCCTTGGAATTTTCAATCAATTATTAACATGTGTAAAATTTAGAATCATCAGTATGTATTAAAGGTTCTTCATTAGTGGAGATATCTTTATGTATTTGAGGTTCTCCATAAATGGTATCCTCTCATATAATATTTAGAGGTTCTTTTAATCATCATTATGATTATACTGGTTTTGTAAGACACCAAGTGGGGAACTCTATAATTTATTGTCATCTAGGAAGATGAAGGTTCTTTTTGATATTGGGATCGTACCCATAAAATGGGATACCTATGTATCCTTGTGAAAGGAAACATAACCCTCATAATTTTGTGTCACATAATGGGACACATCATACCTTTTAAGGTCATGTGATGAGGACCTATATGTATAGTTTAATGTCATGTGGTAAGGTCATCTAAGAAAAAGGTGTTTAGTCAATGTTTGGTGTGGGACTTATGCCTAACCAGCCTAAGGAACATGTAAAGAATATGGGAATCCATGTAATATTAGACCCTGTTGGTAATATGGCCTATGGAGAACAAGGTTGATGTGAAGTGTTGGGTTTGAACCTCAAAGGGGCTTCCTATGTATCCCATGTCTATGGGAATAAAATCCTACGTAGTTAGATAAGTCTCATAGGAGAGTATAGTCCTATGAGAGAAATGAGTTTTGGATTACATCCTAAACAGGACACCTTAAATATTTGTTGGTATAATTTGGGGCATATTCATAAGGAGGATTCCCAGATTAAAATAATTAGAGTTGGATTCCTAAAGAGGATATCCAATGAGTTCGGGCCTTGAGAAGGCTCCCTACGTATCCCATTTGAATAGGAATCATAGTTCTCTTCGTTCGAGGAATTTGTAAAAATGTTGTGACCATGAAAAATATATAAGCGCATGTGAGTCATGCTCAGTCTATGAAACTAGAGGATTTAAAAGATTAAACATAGGCACCCACACTTTTCCTCCTCCACTGGTGGAAGAGGACATGCCTAAAATGGTGAGGGTGGACGAGGTCGAGTCGACTAGGGAAGAGGGAAAGGCGATGATAATTCCTTTATTCACATGAAATTAGAAAAGGTTCCAACGAAAGGAAAGATGGTTGAAGGTTAGGGGCTTACACCAAGATGGCTACCCTAAAATTGTTCTTTGTAGGGGAGGGAGACTTATCCTTTATTCAAAAGGAAATGTAGGTGTGAACTGTAGCTTCCCTACCAGAGACATGAGGTTCTGTGTCATTGAGAAGGGAGAGGTAAGGACCAAAACCCTCCACCAAACTGGGAACATCCCAACACTATTACTGGGAGAAAGGTCTTTGTGCCTGTGGATATACAAACTCATAGACGCTTCATGAATCATAATACCATTGTGAAAAAAATGTGGGAAACCTCTGACTATGGATATAGCAACCCAAATAGAAGACATTATGATGTGAATTTGCCAATGGTTTGATAAGTCAAGAGGTTTTTTGTGGAGTTCTCAACAGAATCCCTTTCAGACAAGGGATCCAATGAAGAAGAATCCTTTCCATTAATGGATTTTAAGAGGGATGTATTGATTGTAGACTTAAGAGAGTAGGTGAATCAAAGAGGGGCGCTCAAGTAGGTACTGGTGTGCATGTATGGGCACTAAAGTAAGCTTGGGAGACCTAATGTTTACTTAAGTGATGAACAACCTATTTGTTAATACTTGGGTGAGACTTAGCTCAAAGCTTTAGGAGTATTCATAGGTGATCCCAGAAGTGGGGCGCTCATGTTCCTAAGAAAGAAATCAGTGGTGTGCAAGTGTTTCTGTTTTAAGGAGGTTGGGTGCTTTAGGCATGTAAGTGTTATGGATTTCAAACACTAAAAGGACTTAAGTCCTATTATCTTCCTTAAATTTCTCCTCTTTAGGTGTTAAAGAACTACCTTAAAAGTTTTGGAGGACTTGGGAAAATTAATAGTGTGACCAGAGTAGCAATTATGCTTCAGGGAAATTCGTCTAGAAAAAAAGGCCCCAAGGGTCTATTTATAGGAAAAAACAAGACCTTGGGTGAAATGAATTTGGGTGTGCAAGTGGATTTCACAACAGATAAGGGCGCGCAAGTAGGCTACGTGTCGACGACCTCTTGGCCTAAATAGGGCGACCCAAAGCTCGTGCCTTTGCAAATATTTATTTTCTTCATGTGCTTTCCACTATTATTTAGAAGGTTATCTATTTTTATTTTTATTTTCTTTACAATCTATGATGAATCAGAGTGTCAATTGTTATCAACAGAATATTCATGTAATTCTCTGATCAAGGAAGTTTTATAAACTTTTTATAGTGAAAAAGGGATGTTCATTTTACATGTATTCAATATACAAATTTACCCACCATAATGGAAAAAAATTATTTGACGCTTTCTTTTCAAGTTGAAAAGATTAATTTTTAAGAAATTTATTTTCCTAATATTATGTAAAATCATCATTATTGAAGTGGTTTTTAGAAAAAAAAATGTTTTCAAAATTTCTTGGGTTTTAAAAAGAATTTTAAATTGGAAAGGATATTTTCCTCAATAAATATTTTATATGAACCTTCAAAATTATTTTACATCTAAGATAACATCTATTGGGGTTAATCATGTATTAAAAGAGATATGATTTAAGGGTACCATTCATATTATTTCTCTAAATGTTTTATGTTTTTATGCAGTTATGTTTATTAAACTCGTTTCTATTCCATGGGTTATATGCTTACAAAACCAGTTTCTCTTCCATGGGTTATATTCTTATGAAACCTTCTTATTTTGACTATTTATTCTATTGTTATGAAGCATATCTATTTTACACATGTTAATATATGATGAAATTTTTATGATACCCATTTAGTTTCATGGTTTATGATGTGATGAGTGTTTATGATCTTGTGTAACAAATATGTGTGATTTTATTATATGATGGGTGGGACCTATATCTCCCTCTAATGAATTTGATAAAGATTTATATATCATGGGATAGACATGGATAGAATGGGGATTCGACCATCTTTTGTATGGACTTTTTCCATTAATATGGTCCTGGGAGTGAACCTTGACTACTAAGATGTTTTGGGAGTGAACCAATTCCACTAAGATATCCTTAGCAGTGAGAATTGACTACTATAAAAATCATTGTATATGTTTTTGTGTTTCCCATAATTCCATGTCTTGTGCCTATGTTATTCTGACAAGGATTGTGATATTTGGTTCCTTTATGATTCATGTCTTATGACTACCAATATTTATGACATAACTCAAAATTATGATCTCTAACTTGAAGGGTGTGATCTTTAATGTTATTCTAATGTTATCATACCCTTATTATTATGATTATTCTTACTTATCTCCCTTTTTAACCTTACTGATCATTTGAGCTCACCCAATCTTATGATTCCATTCCCTAGGTTATAAAGATATGTACTATGTATAATGTGTCTAATAATGGTTCTAGACATAGAGATCCTAATGGGACATAATGTAGTTCACTTATGGAGAAGTGTTTTTGTTTTTATATCTTCAATGGAACTAAACTAATACAGTTTTTGGGATTGTGTTTGTTAAATGTAATAAATATTCTTAAAAAATTATATAAGTTTTACATATGTTATTCCCGGGTCATTATAGTTTTTATCTAATAGAAAGCTTTGATAACTGTTTTAATCTAGGTTGAGAAAACTATCGTATGAACCCATAGGGTAAACCTACATATAGGTGAATTTTCTATGTTCTGGCAAGGAATAGATTATGTGGTTTATCTAGAAATTCATCATTTTCAGAATAATAAATGTGAGTGTTGTTAAGGAACAGTTGTACCTAGGTGTAAAAACCCTAAAAACACCATATTGAGTTAGACTCGATCGGGAACTAGTGCACGAAAATGGACCTTACTGCATACCTAGTTTGACATTCTCGAAGGATATGCAATTTTTAGTCCAAATTTTCATTGCAAACCATCATAAATCATTTTTAAAAAAGGATGATCATGAATAAACTAGGTTAGACATAATTTTTATATATTTTAATTTTATAAGTAATTGTTCTTGATTATGTGGTTTTACTACTTTGATTAGTGTTTCTCACACTATGGTTTTTTATTTAGTCAATGGGTGGAACTCGAAGAAACCGTGTTAATAAAGAATACGAAGAACAAAGAAATTAATTTTCTCTTATGAAATTAAATGTAATAGGATATGGAATAAAAACTATTGTTTTTATTCTCACAAAACATTCTAAAGATATGAATCATGTTGGACTCCCATGTGGGATAACAGGGTAATAACATTCTGTTGAGTCTTTCATGAGTCAAATTCCACCTTTTTTAAATGGGTATTCTATTACACTAGTGGCAAAGAAATGGATCAGTACCACCAAAAAGATATTTTCAGTTCTCCATTATTCCGAACATGAGAAATTCATTTTTAGTTTTTTTATCATTTGGATTGTGAAGTATATTAGTGGTGGGCTCTAATAGAGAATAAAATCTAGCAAGTTGAAATTAACTAAATGGATTGGGATGAGTTTAATAACTTATTTTTCAAAAAGTAAATTCCTCATATTCCTTATTTGAAAAAGGAGAAGGGGTTTATCAAGAAAAATAAAAGGGATTATGAATCTATTTGTATTTATGAAGCAGATTTTACAATACTTGTGAGGTACTCTTATGGAATTATCATCAAACCTAAAAGTAAGGTTGATCAATTCTTTGGTATAATAAATTCAAGTCCCCAAAGGGTGTCATTCATAAGGGAATAAAGTTTCTATGAATTTTTTTGATGTTTTATTATGGTATAAATAGAGTGGGAGTTACACATCAATCCCTTGTGATTGATAAGAAAAGAAAGAGGGAATTTTAAGGAAAATATACAAACCATGGAGAAAAGAAGGTGATATTTCTTTAATGCACAATGCATCGAAATAATAGTTGATGAAAGTGTATTAAAGGGAATAAAAAATATTTTATGAATGGGAAGGATTTTTATAGATCAATTGATTTTCGTAGTGGTGGGAACAAGTTATCAAATTATGAAAACAGATATAAACCGTCACAAAATGAACCTACCATACTTCAATGCTTCAAGAGAAAGGAGAACGATGATTATGATAACTAGTTTCTAAATAAAATGGTCAACTATGATGAACAATGTTAGTAACCACTCAAGTTAAGGAATAAAGGGAAATCTCATGTGATCACTATTTTAGGCAAGGGGTACGATAACAACATGGTGAATGGTATACTAACCATACACTCTAGAAGTAATAATGTATTGTTTGACTCTAGATTTGCCCATTATTTTATTAATAAAGAATTTTATATTTGTATAAAGATGTCACCATAGTTTTTAGATGTTAAATTTGTAGTAAAAACCTCTAATGGTATGATGATCACATCAAAAGCCTATATTTCTTCACTAGTTGAAGTTTGTGGGAATGTGCTTCCCAGAAATCATGTTATTCCATATCTAATTAAATTTAATGTTATCTTAGTCATGGAATATATTTCCCTACACAAGTCTCAGATTAATTTTCAAGGAAGTAATGCCACATTTGACATTAAAAATGATCCTATGACTCTCTATCAGTGAGATGATAAATAAAGAATTTTGATGGAAAGTATATTTGTTGTATGAGTCATGATTCATTTTTAAAAATGTTGTTTATCCCTAATGGTCAGGGAGAAACAAAACATCAATGATATGCCTATAGTTTCGAAGTTTTTAGATGTATTTCTGGAAAAATTTTGTAGTCCTCTACCAAATAGAGAATTTGTGTTCTCAATAGTACTCATCTCTAGTGCCTCACATATTTTGGCGACTCCGTATAGAATGAACCCGATTGAGTTATAGGAATTGAATAAGAAACTCCATGATAATATTGAAAAGGGATTAATTAATCAAATTGTGTCACCTTGAGGTGTAAATGTTATAATTGTTAATAAGAATGATGGATCAATGTGACTTTTTGTTCATAATTAGAAATTGAATAAGATCACAGTCAATAAAAATTATCCTCTTTCTCGTGTTGATGAATTGTTTGATCAACTATGTAGAGCTCAATAATTTTACAAGATTGACCTTCTTTCTATATAGCATCAATTGATGGTTAAAGAGGATATACCCAATATGAAATCCATACAAGGTTTGGACACTATGAATTAATAGTGAGATTATTCATTCTTACTAATTCCATACTATCATCAGGTATTTAATAAATAGAGTCTTTAGAGATTATCTTCATCAGTTTTTAGCAGTATTTTTGTAAGATATTATTATCTATACTAATATTAAGGAAGAAGAATAAGATCACTTGATAATTTTACTAATGACCCTACTAAAGAAGAATTTATATTATAATTTTAAAAAGTTTGACTTTTTTCTACAAAATTTTTCAATTATGGGTTATATAATCTCAATAGAGGGTGTATTATTAGATTTATTAAAGATAACAGATATTGAATATTGACTGATACTAAACTCAGTAACTATGATCCATATTTTGATTGGTTAAGAGAGATATTATCAACAGTTTGGGGAGAAATTATCAAAACTATCTAATCCTCTGACCAAGTTAACTTATAAAGGAAAATGTTCCACTAGATAGAAGAATGTGAATAAATATTCAAGGAACTAAAGAGAAGGATAGTAAACACCCATTTACTTACATCACCCTATAGTGGAGAAGAGTATGTACTATATTATGATGCGTCTAAGAGGGGATTAGGTTGCGTTATGATAATAACCTGAATTATAATAGCTTATGCCTCCAGGAAATCGAATGATCCTGATAAAAATGAACCAACTCATGATTTAGAGCTAGATAAAGTAATCATTGCATTACATATATAGAGTTAGTATATTTATACATAAAAGTAAGATATATAAACCTATCACAATAGTTTGAAGTATATATTCACATAAAAGGAGATAAATTTGTTCTAGAGAAGAGGGTTAGAGCTAATTAAATGTTATGAATGGTCAATAAATTCCCACCCTAGGAAAGAGAACAAGGTAGATGATGCTTTGAGTCCAAAAGAAATTATATCTTATCTATTATAAGGATCGCATAATATACAATACATATGGTTTTTAAAAGGATAGATATTTAAATATTAAAGGAAGGGGATAATTATTATCTTTCTCAATTGAGTGTTCAACAATTTATCTAAGTGAAGATTAAAGATCTGCTAAAGTAAGATGTAGATCTTTAATTTAATGTGTGTAATGTTTATAAGTTTAACTAATGATAGTGATGGAATTATAAAATTCAAGAACCATACATGTGTTTTGGCCATACCATATGTAACACCCCGAGTTTTTCTAAAAATAAATTGAAATTCATAGAACTTTATTTTAAGTAGATATTTATAACTAGCCTTTAAATAAAATTTTTCCACTTCTATGTTTTGAAATTTAAAAAATTGTTATATACAGTTGTGTTCAGTAAGTTATTCGGAGTCCGATGAAACCAAATTTTTTTGTTGTTGTGATTAATAACATACCCTTATGAATAGTAATATGAATAGTAATATGACCCTAGTGAATAGTTAATTTTATTATTATTTTATTTTCTTAAGGCTTTAAGATAATAACATCTTGGTTAACTTTTCATCGTGATATAGAAGTAGTTATAGAATTAAAATTGTTAATTTTTGAATTAAGTATGCTTGTATTTCAAAATTAAATTAATAATATATAGAAAAATATTTTTAAAAAATGGACTTCATTTTTGAAATCTAAATTTTGAAAAATGGTTCGGGTAATTTTTTTTGGATTTTTCTGAAATTCTTGATTTTTCAATGAATAGTGAAATACGATAAAATACCGTATAATCATATTATCAGTAAAATTCACTATTTATGACATCATAAGTGATTTAAGGCCACTTGGTTCAAACTCACATGCCATTATTAATATTTTTGGTAACATTAACTAAGACTATTCATAATCATGGGAAAACACATTATAATAATGATTAAAATAATGAAAAAGACCCCCTCTCCTCCACTTTAAATGCCTCCCTCACTCCCCTCTTCTTCTCACACCTCTAATGCCTTGATCCATGCCTATGTTCTAACCAATAATCCTTAAAAGGCTCTTCCCCACGTCCTATAGCTATTGGTATCACCAAAAGACCAAAACCAAAGCCCTTAAGAAGGATCTCAAGGAGAAGAGATCAAGAGGTAAATATCCTCTTTTATTTTCATTCTTTTAATTCATTTTATGTTATTCTCTTCCTTTACATTTTTTTTATGTTGGAATATTTCATTAAATATCCCCCATTAAAGTCCATTTTATGTAATAGTGATGAGATATCCCCTTTTTATCATAAAACTATTATTATGATATTTTAAGAGACGTCGTTAGGCTGTCGAATTTTGGTGAGAAAGTTCTCAAGTTTTCTTTTATTTCAAGATTATTTCTTCTTATTTCCTCACCTCCTCTTATCCAAGAGGAATGAAATCTCTAGAATCATGTATATTCTTGATTTTCTCATGTTCATGAAAAAATCAACATCATTCTTCTGCTTCTCTCCCACTAATTCAAGGAATTAAAAACATTGTCCATGATGTGTCCAATTACAGACATCGTGGACGATGTGATTTAATTTTTATTTAAATCTTTCAATTATGGTCATTAAAACATTTTTATGGTTGAAAAAGGTTATAATATATGTTTTATTTCCCATTTATGGTTCTGTAATTCTTTTTTACACATGGTTTTAATTTATAAAACAAAATGTGGTCGTTATTTTCAAAGAACCACTAAAATGATATGAACGAACATCATTAATTATTTAACTTATGAATCATCCTCATGTAAGAGTTCAAACTGATAAATGGTATAATTTATTTTAATAGATATATTTAAATACTAATTCATCCCAATTCTAGAGTTTCACTTCCAATCAACAAGTACATCCATCATGAACCAAACTTGGAAATCATTTAAAGAACTCACAAAAAACAGTGCAAGGAGAAAAATACTAACAATTAAAGGGAGAAATGATATTATGAAATGATCATATAAGATGTTATAAACATGACCATAATTATTTAAAATTCTAATAAGACGCTTTTAACCATTATACATGAAGTTTAAACATGTTTGAAGATAGAAAAACCCGAGGTAAGGGAATTCTTAACCTGATTTCCATTCTTTGGGTTAGCCATCTACTTAATTATTTATGTGATTTTAAGATTGTTTGTCTAATGGGTTTTTTTTATATTATGTTTAATTATGTTTATTTACAATGTTTAATCATATTCCATCCACTATATTTTGTCTCACTTAAATCATATGATATTTATAAGGGACTTTTATTTAAAAAATTTCTTTTAAAATTCTGTTTTAAAAAATTCAAAAGAAATGTTTTTATGTTAATATTCATATTGTATGATTATGTATTGGATCTTGGGAATTATTTATGATTAAGGGTGGGAACTATATTTATTTCCAATTCACTATGTATTTTTATGTTGGTGGTCGGTTGTATGGTTACTCTAAGTGTAACTGTGATGGTTACACAAATTGTAAGGTAGTCGTGAGGGTTACAAATTATAATGTAGTGGCGAGGGTTAAAATATTATGTAAGTAATTACCCACGTTAAATTTATGATTATATTTATGTTCTCATTTTTCTGTGGATCTTGTGTAAATATCACGTTACACAAAGAATGTATATATGGTTGAAAAACACGTCTTTTGAAAATGCATTCATACGTTACGAGTATTATTGGACTAATGTGATCTTTCCTTCTTTTTCATCCCTTAATAATATTTTGTTCTCATCCCAAGTTTTTAAATGATTTTAAATGGTTAATAGATGTGTAAGAAAAATAAGGACACCATTTTAAATGTTAAATAATTTTCAATGTGTCTCCTTTAAGTTTTAATGTTTTATATTTTGAAAAAAATGGAAACAGTTTTTAATGGTATTCACTATGAAATGATGTTTAATGTTATGAATGTATTTTGTCCCAATTATCTAATGATTTAAACGTCAAAAGATCATCAATATAAGATGAAGTGTTTTATTTACTAAATTTAAGATTTTTTATGTAATAAGGTTGGGTCCTTATACCATATTTGAAGAAGGAATGACTGGAGGAGGCCCATAGTTTTTCATTCTCTATTCATTATATTAGTACAAGTTTGTATAGATATTTGATGGAATGAATAGATATATTTCTAAGTTTTAATCTATATTCTTTTTATTCTAGCAAGATAAAGATGAGATACAAAACTCTAAGGGGATATTACTACCATTACTCATAACAAAATTGAAATAAGAAAACATCACCAAGGATTTTTTTCATAGGACTCCCAAAAACATTTAAAAGGAATAATTTTATATGAATAGTATTAGAAAACTTTAAAAAGATAGCATACTTAATATTTGTTAAAGAAGATTCTTATATGGACTAGATTAATAGGAGATACATTAAATAAGGGGTAATATTTCATAAAGTACCACTCTCAATTATATATGATCAAGAATGAAGGTCTACATAAATATTTTTTTAAGTATTCGATAGGCTCTAGATATGGAGTTAATATTTATCACAATGTTTCATCCTCAACATATGGTTATTCTGATAGAAAAATTCAAACCCTAGAGGATATGTTGAGAACGTGTTCTATGGATTTCAATGGTGGTTGGGATCAACACCTTCCTCTAGTTGAGTTTTTATAAAACAATATCTTTTAATTGAGAAATCATATAGCCCATTATGAATCCTTATATGGAAATTAGTGTAGAGATCCATCATGTTATAATTAAGTTAGAATAAAAGATATTGGGACTTGAGCTGGTTGAGGAAATGGAAAAGAAGGATAGATTCATAAATAAACAGATCAAGGTGACTCAAAGTCAACAAAATATCTATGATGATAATCATTGGTGTGATCTAGAATTTTAATTCAGTGAGAAGTTGTTTCAATAATGATCTCCATAGAATAAGTTTATGAGATTTCGAAAGAAAGGGAAGCTATTCCCTAGGTATATTGGACCTTTCAAGTAACTTGATTAAGTAGAGATAGTTTATTATCACTTGGAAGTTTCATAAAATCCCTCTAAATACCAAAATTTATTCCAAGTATTTCTCAAAAGGATGTACATACCTAACCCTTAACATGAACTAAACTTAGAGGTCATACTACCGAAGTATAATCTTTCTTATGAGGATAAACCAATAGAGATTTGTAATCATGCAGAGAAAGTTTTACGAAACAAGACCACTCACCTAGAAAAAGTTTTATGGATAAACCAAAACATTTAATAATATATGCTAGAACTTTAAGATATGGTTAGGTATTATTATTCTCAATTGTTTTTATCAGAGTGATGAATTTTGAGGGAGAAGTTCATTTTAAGGTAGGATGAATGTAACAACCTGGGTTATTATACACTTATTTTTCAAAAAATTATAATTTATTAGGGATTAAATTGACACCATTTTATTATTCTATTAAATTAGAAACAAATTTAATCTTGTGCTTCCTGAAACACAATGTTTAACTTAGATTTCATTAAACACTAATTTTCTATGAATGAATATTATATTATTGTAATTCTATAAACAAGAAAGTTATAACCTATCCATTAAAATTAGTAATATGAATAGAAGTAGCTAGTTTTTAAGTTTTATTTATAATGGTTTATATAAATAAAACACATTGATAATGAAATATATATTTTTTGGTTAAAGTCTATATATTTTGAAAAATACTATTCTCTCAAACGAACTGATTTTTTATGTCCTTATGTGAACAATAATAAAATTAATTTTTGAAACTTTTAGATGTTTAATTTTATTAAAAAAATCCATTTATTAATTCATAATTTTATAATTAGATATGGATTAATTTTTTAGTTTGTTCTGAAATAATTCTTTTTTTGATGAATAGTGAAGAATAATGAAATTTAATTGAAACTAGGCATATTGTAAAATTTATTTATACAGTTAAATAATAATTATAATTATTTTTAACATATTATTTTTTCAAATATTAATCCTTTAATACAATCTAGTTCATTGGAATCAATTTCACATCGATATAGGATATAAAAATATTTCAATCTTTTGAACATTTTCACTTTAAAACTCGTTGTTTCATTCCATATATGGGATTAATTTTAATTTATTTTATACCACTTATATGAATTGAATTTTGAAAAATGGACTAAATATTTTGAATAATATTTATTTATAATTAATAACAAGTCTATGTTAATTTATTTTCCAAAATGATGAATAAAAATATTTAGAACTCATCACGACAATTAAGAGAAGAAACGAGTTTTCCAAGGGACTAAACATTAAACTCAATGGGGAAAAATGAACTATAAAACTTAAAAAATCCAATTTCATAGCCATATTTGTACCTTAAAACATAATTTATTAACTTTTATTCATTATTTGACAATTGTTTTTGTACAAACATGTGTACACAAAACATTATTTTCAAAAATGCCAAATCTGTCCTCTCCCTCACTTGTAAAAGGCCACTATCAATCCTTCTCTCTTCACACCATAAAAATAGATTGGTTTGAAAAACACCTAATAAAATCACTTCTCTACTTACCTAACTTCATAATAAAATCCTCAAATTATGATTAAATCCAATGAAGTATTTACATTGGAGAAAACCAAAATGAGATACCTGAAGAAGAGGTAACATTCATTGACAAACATTTTTTTAATTTCTTCCTTAAACATATTAAATTAATTTTATATATAAAATATATAATAATATAAATTTATTAAATATTACGAGATTTTTTTTATTTTAATTGTATGAAATTCAACCACACACACTTCCATCAAATGTGTCATGAAATCATCATTCTTGTCTAGGGCAGACTACCACCCCATGAATCGATGTCATTCATTATTCAATTACCATCTATCAAGGGTTGTAGTAATTATGAACATGATTTTTATATATTATATTTATAATATTTAGGATATTTCTATTATTATGGAGTCTTTATATCATACAAAACGTCTTGGGGTTTACGATTAAGACATTACCAACATGGTAAGTGTATTTTTTTCTCCATTTTCATTTTTTGAGATGTGCGTACCTATATTCTATCACAAGGTGTATATAAAACCATACTAAATCTAATATAATGAATTTTTTCATCCTAATGTTATTTTTAATATCATTTCTTGTTTTTCCTTCATGGGGTTTATGATCAAAATTACCAAAATGGTAAAAAACAAATTGTTACTATTTCATCATTTATAAGGATTGTTAATGATTATTCTTCCATTGATGAAATCTTATGATACATATCTGAAGAATTATAATTAATTTTATTATCTTATGTTTATTAATGATATATTCAAGTAATGCATCCATTTTTACATTAATTTTTACTTTGGATAACTAAGAATATTTTTATGAAAATACAACTTTATTTCTCTCCTTGGTTGGAAATCTAATTTCTATAAAAACCATGTTATGTAAAAATATTTAGAAATTTTTTTAACTGTTCCAAAATTATTTATTAAAGAATCATTTAACCATTTTTTCTTTAATTATTTTCTCAAAGGAATCTTCTTATTGTTTTCTTGTCAATCCAATTTTCTAAACTTTTTATAGTGTAAAAGAAATGTTCGTTTAAAATGAAAAGCATATATAGATTTACCCACCACCATAACCACAGTTTATTTAAATCATCATTTTCATGTTTAGAAGTTTATTTTTAAATTAATATTTTCTGTAATATTATATAAATTCACTGTTTTCAATTTTTTTTCAAATAATTTTTTTTTCAGTAAATGTTTTATTTTTTAAAAATCATTTTCAATGAAGAAAGGATACTTTCTTCAAAAAATGTTTTAAATGATATTTAAAAAATATTCTTAATATGGTATGACATTAATGTTTGTTAATCATGCCATACTAGGGATATAATCTAAGGGTACCGTTCAAATTCTATCTCTGAATGGTCTCTCTTTTTACGAAAAGATTTTTATGAAACCCATTTATATTTCACCACTTATATGTTTATGAAACACATATCTCTTAAATAGGTTATATTCTTATTAAAACTACTTCATTTGATGGGTAATGTTATGATTATGAAGCTTGTATATATTTCATATGCTAAGATGCGATGAATGTTTTATGATACCTTTTTTATTTCATGTGTTATTATACGATGAATGTTTATGTTCATGTGGAACACATATATATGATATCACTATGTGATGCATGGGAGCTCTAGCTCCCTCAAATTCCTTGGGTAGATATTTATATCTCATGATATGCACATGGCTATAATGGGGAGTGAACTTAGTTTAGTAAAGGTCTTACTCCTCTAAGATGGTCTTAGGAGTTATCCTTGACTACTAGAATGGTTTGGGGAGTGAACCCATTCCACAATTATATACTTGTATGTGAGACTTAACTACAATTGAAATCAATTTATATGTTTATGTATTTTAAAAAATTCAATTTCTTATGATAATGCAACACTCACATGGATTATTGTCATTGATTAATTTATGTTTAATGTTTTATGAATTCCAGTATTTATCTCAGGACTCAAAATTTTGTTTTTTAATATGCAGTTTATGACATTATAATGTTATGGTCTTGTTCTCAAACCCTTATAATCATGATTATGTTAGGAAATCTACTTTCATTACCCTTATTGAGCATCTAAGATCACTATTTCTTATGTTTCATTTCCCCATGTTATGAAGATATGTATTATATATGTTGTGTAAAATAAGGGTAATAGTTATGGAGGTCCTTGTTGGATATAATGTATTTCACTTATGGTCCAATGATTATGTTTCCATACTACCAAAGGTATTAATATAATATGTAATCCGGGTGTTCATTTGTGTGATGTAATGAATATTTTTTAAAAATGATGTAATGTCTATGAATTTTATTCTTAGGTTGTTACAGTCACATAGGATAACAAGCCATAAGAATCAACATATCAGGTCATAATTCATTTCGAAGTGCCCAAATGAATGGCCCATAAGAAACTATGATTTTAAAAAAACTATGATCCTCAATGATATTGGAATGAAAATTTAATCCCCAAAATATAAAATACCATATGAAGAGAGAGGCCAACCAGAAACGGTCACGCAATAATATATATTTTCACCAATTCCTTTTAACTCATCATTATATTGTAGATCTTATATAATCGACTCATGTAGAGATGTTTATAACCACACACTATTTAGAATTACACCTGAAACACTCTCCTGAGTATCTAGGTACAACTGATTGAGGAGTAACATAAGTTTCCACTCCATCTTTATTCTTAGAATATCCTATGATGGTAATTTCCTATTGAGAGTTTTTGAAATGATATTCCCCTATCCTTGGGTGTAGGTGATGTTAATGTAAAACCACTTAAGGTATTCCAACCACCTAATTTGTCTGAAATTCACCCATTTATGAGAAAATATATAACTGAAATGCATATGGTCCGAAAAGACCATAATCCTCTCCAAAACAAATTTCCACCAATATTTAAGTGCATGAATGACATTAATAAGCTCAAAATCATGGGTGGATTAATTTTTCTCATGTGGTTAAAGCTGGAGAGATCCATAAGCCACCAAATGATCATATTGCACAAGCATGAAACCCAAAATAGATCTAGAAGAATCATATAAACCCAAATAAACCTTATTTGGCCTATTTAAGATCAGAATATGAGATGATGTAAGAATTAATTTTAAATCATTGAAATAAGACTGAAAATTTTCATCCCTTTTGATTTTCAATCCTTTTCTTATAAGAGAAATTAAAGGTGACATAAACTTTAAGAAATCCTTAGAAAACTATCCGTAGAAACAAAAATGACCATGGAAGCTCGGAATCTCAAATACATTCAATGGGTACTACCATGAAAAGAAATCCTTTACCTTTTCAGGATCAACTGATAATCCATGATCCATAATAACATGTCCCAATAACATCACTACTTTGATCCATAAATTGAATTTCGAACGATTTCTATAAAAGAGGTGGATCCCCATTTTTTCCATAACCAAACTCAAATGATGATCATTTTGACAATAAAATCTCAAATAAACCAATATATCATCATTAGAACTACCACAAATGTGTCTATTTACTTATGGACTATCCAATTCTATAATCCATGAATAATACAAGAGCATTAATTAAAATAAATGAAATCATAATATATTCATAACAGCTATACTCATTCATGAATTCCATATTAATTATTTCAGACTCTCAAAATACAAGATAATGATTACTTGATTGAATATTGATCATTGATAAATCATTTTTACACATTAACAAGTAAAATAAGAATCCACATGGGGATAATGATACCAATTATTAAACATCGCCTAGTTCAACTTCCTATAGTACACACACAATTTGAGTGATCTATATGCCTTCCAGGAAATGAGCATAGGGGATAACTAAGGTGAAGTGGTAGGGAAAAAAACCTTTCACCATAAAGTCATCCAAAAAAATCATGACCTCTTTCAGATCCACTAGTTTTATGTAATAAGATAGTATTGAAATCATCTATGTACCTGACACTAGTTCAATTGTGAATTCTACCTCCAAATCTGGTGGAAGTCCAAAGAAATCATCTTGGAGGACATCCAGAAAGTCTTGAACAATTGTGGGATAATCAATAATGGAACAAATATCATCACAATAAACTAATATAGAAAACAACAGACTCATGAGCTCTAGCAAGGGAGGTCCTACATAACCTAACCTCAGATCATACACTCCTTGATACATCTGGGAGCTCCCATAAACTACACGAAATGAGACACACTGACGATAAAAATCAACCCTAGAATGATTAGAGATATACTAATCCATCCTAATTATGTGTAAAATAGAACCAGATAAAGAATTAAGAAATATCATATTAAATTTTCATCATCTATCAACAAAGAACATGGAAACTAAAACTCTTACCATTTCCTCATCCCAATAGGTTTCACTAACTCCATAAAAATTAATACGAGATTCATTAGAATTATAATCATGTATAAAAAATATCTAGATATAAAGGAATCTTGAAGAAGATATATCAATTAATGAAGTCATTAATAATGATGCAACAAAGATGGTATCTCTAATTATCGCTAGACACGCATCTTCCACCACTAGAAACTCATCCACTGCACGATGATGATTCACCTCTATGGCCTATGGATAGAAACCTATATAATATGTAGAAAATAACTATTCCATAACAACCTTTTCAGATGACGATCCTTTACCATAATGAGGTGGAGAAATATTCTGACAGAAATGTTGCAGATGACTACAGTGTCCACAACTGCTACCCATCTTCATAGGTTGGGAACAAGAACACTATGTGTAACCAACCTTTCCACATAGATAAAAAGTTAGGGGTACAGTACTAGTTGAAACTAAAGGTGTAGAGGAGGCCTATTACTTGGTTCCACCCCCACCACTACTATGATAATCATGTCACTTTCACTTCCACCTTTATGTGCCACTAAATTTACCATTGGGTGGAAGAGAATGGGCAGAATAACCAACCAATCCTTCCATATCCATCTCCCAAATCATTTCCCTATCAACTATATCCACAATTTTAGAATGATTAAGCATAAATACTAATGATGTGATATATTTTTAAAACCCCTATATGTACTTATAATCCATTAGCTGGACATTATTTACTACCTTCGCATAAAAATGAACAAGATATGAAATCTGATTGGGGTATGAAGACACTGAATACATTACCTATTATAAATAGATAAGTTCTAGAGAATTCACCACAATCAAAAATTCTAAAAAAAATTATGAAATAACTTAGTATTTAAACCCTTATAATCCAAGCCCACATGTCTATTCATATGTACAACGAAACCCCACCACCTCTTGTTGGAGCCATCATGTCTCAATTCCGAGAACATAACATTGATATTCTTAAATGTATCGAAGAATTTGAATATCTAATCAGTATTATTCATCCAGTAATCCATATATTGAGGTTAATTATCCCCTCTAAAGGATGGCATATTTTCACGTATAAAATCTTATTATTGATCCCCCTCTCCTCCAACTCTTGGATACACCTCTACAACTACATTATGGACTTGGGGTACATTTTGGTACATAAAATGAACTACACAAACAATATTCTTGATTATATTCTGGTTGAGAGGTGGATTCCCTTGGGAATAATCTATTACACCCTCCTGATGTACCCATGGAATATGTATTAGATGCATAGTAATACAAACTAAAGTGGAAGAAATGATAAAAAAAACTATATAGTCACAGTTCATACTAGAAAACCATAAGTAAAAAATGATATTATAAGAAAAATATCATAACAGAAGACTCTCATCCAAACATACAAAGGTAACTTGAGTCTATTCATGGAAAGTTCTAGCCATGAACTCACCATAATATGTCTACGAAGTCCCAAAAATCCTATCTATAGTATTCAAAATTTCCATAACTAAGCACAAACTTCCTCTGATACCAAACTGTGAAGAATCTATCCCTGATTTCCTCTCAAACCGATACCCAAACTGAACATTCATATAATTCAAGGTAATTAAAGACCCTTATGGGATGGAGGCTATCACTTAGCCATAAAAAACATCCATAGGAATGATAATTACCAACCTGAAGTAGACAACATGACATATATATGTAAATACAAACATGATGGGAAGAAACATCAGAAGAGTTAGAGAAGAAATATATGTCATATCAAAAAGGAAATAGTATAAGTGATACAACTCAAATGTAGTTCAACAATATCCAAGATACCAGAAAAAAAATAAAGGATAACTAGAGATAAAATTGATACCTAATGTGATGGAATGAGAAAAATCCCTCCATCTCACTACTATCTACCCAGAAAAAGTTGAGAGAAACCTTGCCACGTCACTGCCACACCTTTAATTTCCTACAATGAAAGACATAATAATGTCTATGCACTACTGAAGGGGTGAAAAGGTTGTGAGATAAATAGGATTAGTAGGTTCCCACCCACATGTTCTATATCAATTCTATTTAAAAATATAATCACGCTTAACATGAAATAAAGTAATGAATGATAAACAGTTAAAATGCTTTTAAACTAAAATCATGGAAAAATATTTTTCACTCTTTCAAGAGATCCATATTATCTAGGTAAAATAATTTCGAAGAATATATATATATATATAATCAATATAAACCATGTATCACATATCATATCCCAACCAAAATAGTACAAACCAATATATATGTAACATCACACTTGAGACCACAATAGGGAAGTCTAGCTAAGACACTCTTTCCCAAACATAGAAAATTGTATACATCAATCCTTTAGAAATACACATCAAATTTAGAGACCATAGGAACACAAAAAAAAGTGATCATCCCATTGCTATCTAGAAAGTCTGTATAACAACGTACCTAGGGATCAGAGGAACACCCCATAGGTGAACTCCATGATAGTGTCAATGGATGATACCTATTATTACACTTTTAACCTGTGAACCCAATGGTTCCCATTTTCTACACATTCCAAACTATTTTATCAAAATAATTTTTTGAAAACCAATTCAAAAATCAACATCACAAGGATTTGAAAATACTTTTTCCTTTACCAAAATCAGGACAAGAACATCTTTTCTCAAAAACCCATTTCAACACACACAATTTAATCTTTCCAATTCATTTAAAAAATAATTTATAAAATAAGAGAAATGCATCTCTTCTAACACATAAAAGAGATGGAATCATCTACCTCAAACTTAGTTCCTTATTATCCCACAATAGGATCTTCCAACACTAAAGAACACAAAGAAAGAAACAAAGGACCTGTTAATAATACAAACATCTCATAATTAATTAATTAATAAAAATAGTCAACTTAGAGGATAACACAACAAGTGAAGAAACTGACATTTTGCACCACCACCCACATAAAATTAAGTCTTTGGAGGAATATCACACAAAGGATCTTGAAAGGATCCATAGAATCAACATAATAAGACCAAAGAATCTTAAAACCCAGCACAATGGAAATTTTATGAACAATGATAAGGAATAAGAATAATTATCACTTACATGGGGAGATGAAAAACAAACGCAATAATGAACAATCATTAAAGGAAATGATCTAGAATAAGAACAGATCCTCAAAATATCATCGGATAGATCATAAGTATCACGAGAAAATAAATCACATGTAATGAAAGATTAATGATCCACAAAATTCCCTAAAATTACTATTCCTAAAACTTTCATGATGTGAAGACATTTTAAAATGTGAATTTATTGATAAAAAATACATCAAAAAACATGTTACATTGTATTAAAAATCCATAATGAGACAATTCTAAGACATGAACCTGATTCGTAGAGTTTAAAAATTTCATTCCTTGAACCAATTAATAAAATCTTCCTTACAAAAAAATGACATGAAACCATTCAGGAAATGAAAAGTCACTATATGAAGTAAATATTCCATAATACGAATAAAGAATCCAGACCGTATCCGATGTTCTATGAACTCGGGGAGCACCCAATAAAGCCTTTGAATCCTTTATAACCATAATCCATTAATTTCAATAAACATATATCCCCAAAATATTGTTAATTTTCCCCAGAAAATACTTTCCATCCTTGGAAGACTCAAAACAATCCCAAATAAAGGGTGAACCAAAAAGAGAGTTGATAAATACCTAAAAGTGGGTAATAGGATGTTACACATGAGGAACATGAGATTGAGATATACTTCTGTTAATGTTTAATTAAAGAACCAACAAAATTGTTTCCATTAATGAAGATTTCAAAAATTCATGTTGCCACTATTGATGATGAAGATCTTGAGTGTCCTCAACCATTCCTCATTTCAAATCGAAATGTCACCCCCACTTCCACCTATAGTACACAGCTTAAGACCCTCTAAGTCATGGATGGGAAAAAATACCGAAAAATATATATATTAATAAATTTATATACATGTATATATATTTCATAAATAATATTGATAATAATATATTAAATGTAAAAAAATATAACATAAAAAAATTCTTGGACATCACAGATGTCGAAGCCCAAACAAATTATTTAGAATTTCTATATGTGGGCTCAAAGAATAGCAGTCCATAGCCTAAAATCTTTTTATAAATAATCACAACCTAATTTTATAGAGGAAAATTTTCTTTCCAATAATGGAAAATGCATAAGTCTTTATCTATTTTGGTCCTCTGGAAAATTTGGGGAAGATCGATGCGAGGGAAGAGACATCAAGATGATCATGTGAGTTACTTTAAACAATATATTCAAGAAGAAACATATGTCGTTATAAGGGTTTGGATAACTTGACTTAAACTACATAAAAACCTAGTGAACAAATTATTAGAAGTATCAACATGGAGAAGAGTGAAAGAAGTTATCGAGTAGTGACTCGGAGTGCACATTGGATTTGTACACATCATTTTTCTATTTAAATTAAGAGACTATATATTATGGGAGAGAACAGACCTAATTATGCATGATTCTGATCCATCACCATCACTTATACCAGAACATAGAGAGTGGATTAGATGACTATGATATGATCTTAACTAGATTATGAGTTTGATTTTAATGTAGGAGGCAATCTTGTTAGATATGTTTTTAGTTATCTTACCACTTTCATTTTGAATTTCTATTTTATCATTGTTGAGTAGATATGTGGATTAGGTGAATCGGGCTAGGATGAACTGATTTTCTTTTATACATTTATATTTTATTCATATAAATAGCTTAGTTCATTTCCAGATCGATTTTACGTTTTATTAATTTATGAGAATTACATCACACTACTCAAATAGCCAACAATTGATGGTAGTGAATCATTTAACATTGGATTATCAACTGATGTTCTAAAAAATTATAAAAGGAATATGAATCTATTCTCTATAATGAAAAAGTTAATTCTAATGACAATATATATAGATAGAAACCAAATAAGGTTAACAAGGTAGTGGAAGTTCACTAAATATTTATGTTAATGGTTCTCTATATTTTTTCTACACTTAATAGGTTAACCAAATAATATAATTTTACCACATCAAAATAGTATGATGACCCAAATTTCATCCACTATTTGTCTACAGTCTCAAATTTTGTTCTTGTTATCACCACTTCTATTTCACACTTTACTTTCACTCACTACATTACATTATTTAAATTTTTTTGTTCATTATTTTGTTTTTTGTTTTTTGGTCACTCACATACAGCCTAATATTTATCTTAATATCAATAATCTATATCACCACATCATTAGTAGATAGTAATTTTTAATTACATAAATTTTCATGAACTCTAATGATATTTATGTCATTATCCATTTTGAAGTGACATTCATATAGAATCATTTCTATGCAAGCGAATGATTTCATGTAGCCATTTATGCTATATTGGGATTTTATGAAGCTGATTAATAAGAATGGGTTTTGAGAAGGTTTCATATATCAAAATGATGATTTTAGGATCATGTAGAAATTTAAAAATTGAAGTATACCATCAAATACAGAAAAGAGGATCTATTAATGATATATATAACATGAATTAAAGAGATTAAAACAAGGTTATTTAATAAATTTATATATATATATTGATAAAATGGGAATCTTCATTATTCATTCACATATAAATTAAAATGGGGAAGCCCAAATATACCTAGAATTATTGAGTATTCACCTGTAGTTGGTCGATACTGCATTAACAGGATAAGAGTGAGGTATTTTATAATGTCATGTGAATAATGAAATTATATTGATATTTTGGGTATCAATTATTTATTAATGAATCCACATGATGAAAAATAAAACATAAGTCCCCTAGTTCAATTTAAATGAGACAATGTAATTACATGCATTCATATTTTGAGCTGTAGAGATAGTAACCACGTGAAGAAGTAATACAATAACTAAAAACCTTCTAGTATTCTTTATTATTCGTAAGAATAAAAATATGCACAATATTTTGAGATATTAAATTTGAGTAAAATATAATGTTACTACAAGTTAGAATTCATATTTGTATAATGAAATTAAATTTCATATTATTTGAGTAATTAAATAAATGTTTTAATAATGATTTAAAATTTGAATATGAGAATTTTAAATCAGGGATTAATGAGACATTACCCTTGCATAAATATATTTTGTTTTGTGGATAAATGTTTCATGTAGGTGATGAGAAAAATTTGTATAATATTTTCAAGATCATTTTCTCATATCACAATATAATATAGTATCGAAGAAAGAAGGTGAGTTACAAGACCAATTAACATGATAAATATTGGTTGGAATAGAATATCTTGAATGATTCTCAGGACTAATATTACTGAATATGTTGATAAAATAAACAACTACTAGAATTATAGATTTATTATAGAGTAATACTATCTATTTGGATTATTTTTCTATCTTTGGATCGACATTGAAGTGGAACCTTGTTGCTAGGGTGTCTATCTATCTAATAGAGGCTTATGATTAGACTTTATAATCAATCATAGAAGACAAGCGATTGGGGTCTCTAACCAATCAAAGAATAAGTAAAATTTCAGTGTCTAACTAATTATAGAATATTTTAATTGGTATTTCTAACTAGTAGTATTGACTTGTGGAGATAGTGAAGATAATTCCTATTGAGGAGTCCAAACCACAAACCAATGATTAGGATTTTAGGTAAAACCATATAAATAACATGTGATTCTCTCATTTATATTACTATTTCAAATGAGGGGATATTGGGAAAAAATATTGAATTGATAGATAAATTTAAAAAGTTTAAGTGGTTGAATTTAAAAGGATAAAAAATTATAAAATGAGAGTACCATTGATTCAACCTCCCCTTAGTGGAACCTAACTGATATTTGGGAAATATATTTAGTATCAGAGAAGTGTTTGACTCTAAATATCAAATAAGTTTCCATATAGAATGAGAATCTAAATTATTAAATATTCAAGTAGGTACTAATTTCAAAGTATCAAATTATCATATTTTTATAAATAGGCTGCTAACCAACCTCTATTAACTTGTCCTTGAAGTAAGAGATGATACCACAATATGTTTTCCACCTATTACTAAAGATGTTTTCCTGACACATGCTGACAAGAGTAACGTGTATATATATGGTAATGTACAAAATTCCATCCTAATGTCCTTTATGAAATGGTATACATCAAGGTACTAGGTCTTCAAACTATAGATCCAGAATAAAATAAAAAACTAGTTATGAAGGAAAAAACAAAGTCAAGTAATCTAATATATGGGTATAGAGAATCAAATTTAAAGGCATAAAAATGAATAATTATGAAAACATCAATGATTATTTCATATGAGTTGATGAGATTTTGTGAAATATGAAGGGTATTGGGGAGAATATTGATGATTCCATTATTGTTGAAAGACAACTAAAAAATTTTATAAATCAGTTTGATCTAAAAATATTATCCCTATATGATAGATAATATTTTACTATTGATGAGTTTCATAATGTACTCAATGCATATGATTTGATAAAGTCTCCCACCTTCAAGAAAAAAGACAAATATGAGATGGAATGTGAAGAAATTAGAAAATAAAAATTGAAGAATAATAAATTTTTAAATATAGTGATTCTAAAGATAAGTAAAGTGAAGATGATTTCAATATGACTATTTCTCTTCAGTCAAATTTTTTTATAAATTGGAATAGGAAAAGAAAAAATAACCTATGTATTGTAATTTTAATATACATGATCACTTTTCCTACATGTATTTGATAAATCGAAAAATAATATGAATCTATTGAGGATAAGGAGAGACCCCATATTAAAAAAGAGGATAAGAAAAATAAGTAATCCACCATCAAAATTATAAGTTCAATGATAAATAGGGAAATCAGTTACTCATATAGTGATTTAGACAATGAAGTCTCTTTGTTTTCACATGTTAATAAAGTAATTTATTAATCAACGAGTGATGATGAAATAAAAGAAATATGGTCCAAAAGATTATATCCTCCTAATAAAATTTAGGCTTGTAGCAATTAGTAATATAATACCAGAAATATTTGGAATGAACATGGATGATCACAATTTAGAGTCAATTATTGGTGTTGTAGAAGGCATCACCCTAAATTATATTCTAATATGTATCATAGGTATCTTATTGAAATTTGGTAATAACCAAGGGGAAAATATGACGAGAGGTTATTTACAAGTCATAACATGATGTTTTTGGATATATAATTATTTTTGGAGAATGGATAAGTGAATATCTTAGGTTAAGAGGAATCTATCGTCTTGAAAGTTGTTTCTAAAAAGCCAAGAGCTTCCTCTTTATTTCCTATTATTTTATATACTATGATATAACATTAATATAATTAAAAGAGAATTGTTTTTATCGTAGAATACATTAATTTAAAATATGATGGATGATTCCATCACTTGAGGAAGATCATATATGAGATTTTGGGTATTTAAATAACAATGTCATCCCAAATCATTAATTTCATTTTTTAAGGGGGTTATTTTTTTGATGAAAGTAGGTGACAAAGGGAGATTTATTTATTTACAAAAGAATATTATGATGTGTTTGTTCAAGTATGCACATGATTTTTTATTCTAATGATAAATTTAACCCTTATCTCATGAAATGAAAAAAAATATGAGCATGTTATCACATTTGACATCTTCTATAGATAATTTAGATACCCTGAGATATTTTTATCCTATTTTTTATACAAGATCAACCCATGAAGACAAGTCATTCAATGAATAAAGGACCATTTTATAATATATTTTGATATCATTCATTTATTAAAAATATGATAAGATGGTTTTTGAGAATATGGATGAGATAATAATATTCTATTTATCTATTTCATTTGATTTTTAATAAGAGGGAGAATGTATCAAGAAGACATATTAACTCTTCAAATATTTGAAGAGATATTGACATCAAAATAAAAAGGGGGATATTATGAGGACCCGTGTTTCATTTCTTTTCAATTTTGTTTCAAAATGTGTATGGTGTGTTTATGGAGAAATGGAGAGGCTTTGAAAATTGTTATGGATTCACATTATGGAATTGTATGTCATGCTTGAGCTATTTTTCATGTCCTCTATAATGATTTTTAATCTTGTATTCAATGTTTAAAGTCATGCGATTTAGAGACAATATTACATAAACTAAGGGGAAGACCTTGCAAATTGATATTTGCATTAATAGAAGAAGATAATTTACAGTGGACCATGAAATAACTATTTTTCATGAATAATGTAAATATGAAAACCCAAGTAATGTTAGAATTAATTTTTTTAATGAATTATGTAGTTCTATTTATAAATATAAATATACATATTATAGAATTTTAATTTGAAAAAATATCCTTATTTTTGGATTCATGATGTTAAAATTATCTTTGGATGTAATTTTGATAATTTTTTAAACAGATTAATTTGTTAGTGAATAGTGAAAATAGTAATTTTTTTATAACTATCATTTCAATTATATATAAAAGTCACATTATGAATTAAATTTTTTATCTAGGAAAATTATGTAATATTTCTATTGGTATAATATAATTAATACTATTTTAATAATCATTATAGATTATTTTTCTATAAATACATTTTGGGATTAAAACAGATTTTCAAGAAATCTGCTTTTTATTTCCATTTGGAAGATTAATTTGAAATTAAATTAAACCAAATCTATTTTTTAAATTTTGAAAATTGTATTGAATATTTAAAATTAGTGGTTATTAATTTATCAAATAGGTAACATTTTTTTCCAATATGAATATTAACCATTGTAATTTTTGTGACCATGATAAAGGGTAAATCTGGTAATTAAAGTTTAAAAATAAAATGATTTATACTATAAAATTACCATAACAACTGAATAATTTTTTTTGTTATATATTATCCATAATTATCTAAGGGTAAAATCTATGATCTTTTGGGTCCACATGGATGATATTATGACCTTTATAGTATTTTATTAAATGGAATTCCAATCATTTCACATTCTTGTATTTAGGAAATTTAATAATTATAATATAATATTTTCCAGAAAAAATGTTTTCATATAAATATTATTTTGAAATATTCAACACTAATTTTTAAATTTTTAATTTAATTTTAATATTTAGTAAATAAATAATTACCTTAAATTCTTACAAAACACAGATTGAGTAATTATTTATGTAATGAAAAATAAAATAAATAATATTAAAAATATAAACATAAATATAACCTGAGATACATAATTTGATAAAACAATTATATATTACCATGAAATTTTAGGGATATAATTTAAAATTTGGTTCTAATTTTTGATATTTTCTTGATATTATTAAAATCAATGTAATGATTAGTTATTAAAATTAGTATTTGGATAATTTGTAGTAAATACTATTTTATTAAATGATATAAATTTCTTAAAATTGTTAAATTCAAAAAAATAACTAGTTTAATTTTAAAATATCAACCATGATCCATTTAGGAATTTTTCTTCATTTTATTATTACTATATTACCCCTCAAAGTGTAAAAATCCATGTCTTCATGTTAAGAGTGGAAGAGGTAAAATAAGGATTAAAACTAAAAAGATATTGAGATAAATATAGTCAAAACATGCCTAATTTTTATAGTATGATTGTATTTATACACATCCCACATTATATTAAAATTAAATATCTTTTTATCAATGTTTTAATTTAAAATTAATTTATATTAATTAAATATTTTGAGTAATTCGAAGATTTTTCATCCCCTCTCTTATAAAAGGGAACCTCTTTTTCTCAGTCCTTCACCGTTAAAAAGACATTTGGTGCATGCATTAAAAAAATAATTTCATATAATCCCCAAAATAATACTAGTGGACCTTTTATGAATAATACCAATATTAGAGGTCTTAAGGTTGTAGAAAATATAATCTTTACCAAGAAAAGTTATCTTTTTAATTTTCCAGTTTCATTTTTATTTATTCTTCTAAATACCATAAAACATATCTGACCAAGATAAAACTATAAAACAAATATAATCCATATACTGATATGTTTATATGTTATTTTAATGAGCTATATCCATCTTTACATCCAACAAATGTCAAAATAATTCATCATTCATGTATACAAAGGACTAATGCCTCACGAACCAATGTAATTCATTTTCCATTACCATCACTTAAGACTAGTTATAATAACAGAATTAATTTTTATATATGATATTTAAGAAATAATTATCATCATGAATCATTTACTTTCTTACTTTTCCTGCAATATAAAATGTTAACGTTTTTCATGCTAAAATGTGGAATACCACCTCCACGAAGAGATTGGATTCATTTTTCATATCGACATAACATTCATGACATATATATGTGTTTTGTTTTGAAATAGTGTGTGCCCTAGACACATATAAGTAGTACTTTTGAATTCCATGTCATTTGTATAGTTAGTTATACATGATGTTGTCTTACCATTTTAGTTTGGACATTTCGACATCCACTATTGAAATGGTAATGTCCAAAGATTGATTGTCTAGTCGAGAGGTTATAGCAGATCCCAGGATATAATGAGAAACTTGAGATACTATGACATTAATCTTAAATATAGGTTCTATGGTCAAGATACATCTTAATGAACGGACATGGTAATTGTTTGACTATCAGGTGTTGGGGGCTCAAAATTACCGATACCTCTTCTCATGAAGTTCGCACTTGGTGATCTATAGAAGTGAGATCATGAGGAAATATCTTTCAATAGGAACACCACATGTTTTGAATGTCATTGGTTTCTCCTTTCCATGGACATGTGTATTGGTCTCTTGACTTGAGACCATTACCAATGTTTATCATTTTATTACATACTTTGAAGCAAGGAAAAAAACCATGGTATTGAAATCATGGAAAGGTAGCTTATGTTGGGGGCATTGTTGGTGATATGACATTGGTTTAATGGTCAAGAAAGGATTTGTCACTTCCAAGTTGAGGAAGTTATATATCTCAGGCCTAGTAGATCAGGATGGTGCTACCTTCATACAACTTTGGCCAAAGCATTACAAAGTTAAATCCATCCAGATAGATCAACAAATAATAAATAAATGAAATGATTATGACACAAGTTTGAATCCTGCTTTATGAGATATTTAATAAAAAATATATTATAGTAAACAATCAGTGTTCGTAGGTTTGTTTTCATTGCTATAAAAATCCTTATCTCATTAGAGGCCATGATGGGTTTCTAGACTCCGCTCTTAGTCTATGGATTTTATTCACTGTACTTTAGATAAGGGCCTAGAGGGTCACACACAATAGCATCTTAAAAAATCCTCCCTATTCAATTGAATAGGAATATGGACCTAGTGGGCCCCTGATAGAGCGCTGTCGTGGGCGCCCTCAAATGATTAATGCAATTTTGGGGTACTTAGGTGCAACAAAGTGGCTGACCAAGGTCGTCTCTCAAAGGAAGAAGTAGATTTAAAACAACTTTTTAAAGGTATTATAAAAATAAAATAAAAGAGAATAAAAAAACTAATTGAAAGGATGGGGTTTGGTTATAGTTTATGAATCTAGAATAAGTTTTCTGGAAGAAGATTGTATTTTTTTTGTTTTTAGTTTTGAAATGAAGTTCGATTAAAATGACACAACAAAAAGATGTTTTTTAGACAATATTTAAAAGGCGTAATCGATATAACTCTACCTATTAAAAAATTTATTAATCATTATAATTTAAATTAATATTCACTTAATTATGATCCATTAATTTGTTAAATCCCAAACCCTATGAGAATTTACTTTACCACAAAGATGAAGTGAATTTAACCTTAGGCTAACTTCGGAACATGCAATCGCAACACCCTTCTTTGATTGATGTTCTAATATTAGATTATTGTAAGTGGTAAATTAAGGCACATAACCACTATGGAAATGAGGATTAATTGAGTTTAGGGATTGTATTTGAACTCTACAAATTGATCCCGTGTGGTTTTGAATTACCGGTTAAGGTTGCGCTCTCACAGTTCACACAATTCCCGACCTCGGGTGTTTTGTGCTAACTATTCAATTTCTTTCTTAGTTTCATTTAAATTAAAAACTCAATTAATATATCATAATATTTGAATTATAGTATGTCATTGATTCAAAATAAATGAATGAAGAATGATATAGGTCGATCGATTACTAAAAAGAACTACTCTTCCATGGGTGGCGTAATCATCGTAGAAGCGTTTTGCATGTGCAAATGTTTATAAGGGGTATAACCCAATAACGCTTCTACTCATGAATTCCAGACCAAATAGGAAGATTAATAGAAGAAGAAATTTAAACAAAACAAAAGAAAATATAATAAATAAAATAAGAACAAAGAAGTTTATTACACAAACAGAATCATTTCAACGTGAAGGAGAAGAAGAAGGCTTCGATGAGGGGATCCTTGCTTCAAGAGCTACCCCTCTTACAATGGTTGGAAAATTTGGGTGAAACAAAATCTCCTCTTCCTCCACTATCCTAATGCACTTCCACAACCCCTATAAATGAGAAAAACTCCAATTTATAGAGGTGAGGGGAGGATAGGTAACAAGTGGTTTCAAGTGTGAATGTGGAAATTTGGATAAATATTTTATTCCAACTTGCACCTCCCATTTGAGCTCCAAAAGACGTGAATTGACCGGCCTTCCAGAAGGATGTTTTTTGCCAAATCATTTCCGCGAGTGTTTCTCAAACTTTTGGCTCCATCCAAGCCCTGATGAAGACTATATGGCCGAAATACAGAACCCATGTCCATTCTCCCGAGTCCAGCCCACCATTGGATTAATGGCCCATTTACTCCACCCAAATGCACACTTTAGCTCTAGTGTCATGAACGAAAGTTGTATAAAATTACGTTAGGAACATTGTTTAAAAATATAAAGTACCAATAATAAACATTAAAATATTTATCTTCGAAATACTACAGTTCACTATTAAGGGTAAAACCAGAATTTTCACCAAATTTTCAAATGAATGATCAAATCCCAAATATTTTATAAATAAACATATTTAACACAATGTGAGGAAATTATATCATTTATTATTAATAAAATATTCAACAAAATAGTTTTTTATCAACTCCCCCACACTTACCCTTTTTCACTCCTGAGCAAAATCTCATATCAAGTAAACATCAATATCAAATCAAAACCAATTTTAAAACACATATCTTTGAGATCAAACAATTACACACTAAGAAACAAAAGATATCATGCCTCATAAAAAACCATTATTTCAAGTTCTTAATTTACATCATTCAATATATTTCCACTTTATTTATCCTCCCATGCACAAAACACTTATCTCACTTGAATTTTCTCTTATCACACAAATGCCATTTGTTTTGAAATTTCTTTCTCATCCAAACTCATACAAGGGTCACCATAGGCTTGATAAATTCATGTATCGCCACCCGATGTGAGTCAAAGATGTATGTTTATCATTAGGGCTTTTCAGGGTTGTTCTGTGGCTTTTGGATGGTATGATTTAAGTGTGAAAAATTCTGAGGCTGAATGAGGAGGGCTTGACACTTTTTGAAGCAAAATTGCATTAATCTAATTTTCACTTAAATATGGTCTTCTCCTCAATCCCCATAGTATCAATTTAGCTCCATCATCATGAAAAGTCATGAAAGGTTTACACCATTCATCATTTCAGCATAAAAAATTTCAATCTTCTCAAACATGATTTTCTTGAAAGCTCTAGATGGGCACAACTTTCCACCTCAATTAGAAGCTCGGGAAAAGGCACATCTTCACTTGTCATGAAAGCTCCAGAAAAGGCACAAATTTCAATATAATGAATTTTTTTAGCAGGAAACACATCTCTTCAGAATTTAATTTTCCACCCAAAGTATCACAGAATGTGGTGGCACAACACAAGATAGATTCCCCAACACTTTAGCTCAACTAGATTATGCAATTTCACTTCAAGAGTTGGTTGGATAGGGAAATTTTGCTTGTAATGTGGATAACCTAACAGAATGTGCATGGATTATAAGGGCTAAAAGGATTAAATATTCATGTAAGGACATTATAAATAATTATTCTTTAAAATAGGGGCTTTAATACCAAACAAATGCCTCAATCATTTAAACATAAGTACCTCAAACCCTCATGTTTTGACAGGAATAGATCAAATTCTGGTTAAATCAAGCATGGTTTGGTTCTCTCAAGAAGTGAGTTGAATGTAAAGAATATGAAAATAATGGTTCAGAAGCCTCACAGGAAAGTGATTTCAAATATAAAGACAGGAAGATATGGCATGGGATTCAAAATTCAGTGTACTTTTCATGAAATTACTAAATATTTGAACTTGAAAAAAAGTCATTTCAGCATACATTTAAGCTTAGTTTCAAGGGGTAAATTGTTTCACTTATTGATATGGATTTAAAAATGCTGATGAGAATCATTTCAGCTCAAAAGATTCAAAAACACACAGAAAATTGTAAACTAAACACACAAAATTTGAAAAACACACAATTTTTTTGGTTTTTTTTTGAACAGGAAAGAAATTGAATTTATTAAACTAAATGGTTCCCTCCCCCACACTTAAAATATTACATTGTCCTCAATGTGAACCCATGAGATGATATATGCACATGAAATGCAGAATTTTTAAATAGGACAAATAATATAAAAGTGAAAGGGTTAGTAACTACCTGATGTGCTCATGTGATGATGGCGTCATGTAGTGTGATAAAATACACTCCATCAGTAGGAAGTCCCTCAATGTATCTCTTCAAACTTTTCTCATTGACTATAAAGCTCCTTACAGTGTCCTCTTGTGTGATATCCACTGCACCAAAAAGAAAAACATTAGTCACAACATAAGGACCTAACCATCTGGAATGCAACTTACCAGACATCAGCTTTAGTCGTGAACTATAGAGAAGGACTTTCTCTCCAACATGAAACTCCATTTTTTGGATCATTTTTTATGAGATGATTTTGATCTTTCCTTGTAGAGCCTTTAGTTCTCATATGATTACAGTAGAATCTCCTCAAGCTCTTGAATTTTCAACTTCCTTTGGATTCCAGCTTGGGCCAAATCCATGTTGCATTTCTTTATAGACAAATATTCTTGATGCTTAACTTCCACTGGGAGATGACATGCTTTCCTAAAAACAATCTGAAATGGGGACATCCCAATGGGGGTCTTGTATTCTATCCTATAAGCCCACAATGCATCATCCAAGTGCTTGCTCCAATCTTTCCTATTTGGCTGCATGGTTTTCTCCAAAAAAATTTTCAACTCACAATTTGAAACCTCAGCCTGGAGATTTGTTTGGGGGTGGTATGGTGTTGATGATTTGTGTGTCACCCCATACTTTCGAAGGAGGGAAGCAAAATTCCTATTACAAAAGTGTGTCCCTTGGTCACTGATGATATCCTTTGGTACTCCAAACCTGTAGAAAAATTGAGCCTTGACAAAATCCACTACAACATTAGAATCGTCAGTCCTAGTGGCCTTGGCCTCCACCCATTTACTCACATAATCAACATAAACCAAAATATACAGAAATCCAAATGAACTAGGAAAAGGACCAATAAAATCAATGCCCCATACATCAAAATTCTCCCAGAATAATATGGGTTTTGGGGCATCTCATGTCTCTTAGAAATGTTCCCAGTGTGTTGGCAATAAGGGAATGACTTAAGAAACACATGGGCATCATGGAATAATCTAGGACAATATAATCCAGATACCAAAACCTTCCTAGCTGTCCGTTGGGGTCCAAAGTTTCCACCACAAGCAAGTGTATGACAAAAATGAAAAACAGACTCAAACTCATGATCAGGAACACACCTCCTAATGACTTGGTCACTACACATGAGCCATAGGTAAGGATCATCCCACACATAAAACCTAGACTAACTTTTTAATTGTTGGACTTGATGTTTCTTTAAATTTGCAGGGATTTCAGAGGCAACAATGTAGTTCACTAAATCAGCATACCAAGGATGCGTACCTGAGATGGAATAAAGATGATCATTGGGAAAAGTGTCCCGAAGTGGTACCTGGTCCAAGGTGTCATCCTTTAGTGTGTGAGTAAGCCTACTCATGTGGTCCGCCACCAAATTCTATGACCCCTTCTTGTCCTTTATCTCAAGGTCAAACTCTTGAAGAAGGAGCATCCAACGGATAAGTCATGGCTTCGCATCTGGATTCTTCAGGAGGTAACTCCAATCTGCATGGTCAGAAAAAACAACTACTTTAGAGTCCAATAAATATGAACAGAATTTATCTAAATCAAATATGATAGAACGAAACTCCATTTCCGTTGTTGTGTAGGTTGACTGGGCTGAATCCAGTGTCCTTGATGCATAGGCGATCACATGTGAACGTCCTTCCACCCTCTGAGATAAGACAGCTCCAACTGCGAAGTTGGAGGCATCACACATAAGCTCAAATGGATAGTCCCACCGCAGGGGCTGTATGATTGGGGGAGTGATCAGACACTTCTTCAGCTCATCAAATGATACCCTGCATGAATTATCAAAATTGAAGTCAATATCATTTTCAAGCAATCGAGATAAGGGTAGAGTGATCTTACTAAAATCTCTGATGAAGCATCGATAAAATCCAGCATTTCTAAGGAATGATCGACCATCACGCACACATGTAGGATATGGGAGGGATAAAATAATGTCTACCTTAGATTTATCAACTTCAATGCCATGTTGTGAGACTATATGACCTAAGAAAATTCCTTCTTCGACCATGAAATGACATTTTTCAAAATTTAAGACCATATTTTTCTCAGTACAACGATGCAACACATCACCCAAACTAGAGATACATTCATCAAATGAGGACCCATAAACTGTAAAATCATCCATAAATACCTCCATGCAGGTCTCAATGAAATCTGAGAAAATACTCACCATGCATCTCTGGAAGGTACCTGGGGCATTGCATAGTCCAAATGGCATCATTCGGTAAGCAGAGGTACCAAATGGGCAGTTCAATGTCATCTTCTCCTGGTCCTCTTCTTCAATGGGAACCTAAAAATAGCCAAAAAATCCATCCAAGAAACAATAGTGTGCCTTCCCAGCTTGTCTCTCAAGCATCTGATCAATAAATGGTAGGGGGAAATGGTCTTTGCGAGTGGAATGATTTAGTTTCCTATAATCAATACACACACGCCAACTGTTTTGTACCATCATTGGAACTAATTCATCTTTCTCATTTTTAACAATAGTAACACCAGTTTTCATAGGTACAACCTGGACAGGGATAACCCATTGTGAGTCAGAAATAGGGTAAATCATACCTGCCTCGAGCAATTTTTCAACCTATTTTTTAACAACCTCCAGAAGGGTTGGATTGAGTCTCCTTTGTGGTTTCCTCACTGATTTAGCCCCATCCTCCAAGAGAATCCTATGCATGAAAATGGATGGGATAATACCTGATATGTCTGCCAATGTCCAGCCAATTGCCCTAATGTTATATCTCCAAAGATTCAAGAGTTTTTCTTCATGTTCAAAATAGATATTGTTAGCAATGATAACAGGTAATCTATCACCACTCAGTAGGTGTGCATATTTATGATTTGGGGGCAATGGATTGAGTTCCAATGTAGGGGGTGATGTATAGATGGAGAAATTGATGCAACAGACATATCTGCACAATGAACATCAGTATCAGAATATAAATCATCACAATTATAAAATAATGCATCAAATCCATCAGCATACTCAACAGCCATGTCATAATTAGATTTCACAAGATCAAAATCAGAATATGATTCCATTTCAAAATCAAATCTTATAGATTCTTGTTTCTTAGAAATGGGTGTGGAAGTACTCTTAGACATCAATCTAGAACCAATACTCATAATCTCCCTAAGCATAGGACAATCCAATTACATGGTGTTTTTACTTGGTGGTTCAAAATGGGAGATAAAAAAAGAAGAATGGTCCTCTGAGAGGTACTTCATGGATTCCATGACATTAAATATCAGAACTTCATCTCCAAACTCCATGGAAAGTGTACCCTCATTGACATTTATGATAGTTTTTTCAGTTTTGAGGAAGGGACTACATAAGATAATGGGGGCATGAGAATTTACCTGATCATCCTCCATGTTAAGCACATAGAAATCTGTTGGAAATATCATGTCTCTTACCCGGACAAGTATATCCTCAAGAACTCCCGCTGGATATGCTGTAGCTCTATTTGCCAACTGCACCACTACTCTTGTTGGCTTCAACTCACCAACCTGTAAAGAAGAGAATACAGAGTGAGTCATCACAATTATTGAAGCTCCTAAATCACAAAGAGCATCAGAGAAGTGCAACTCCCCTATGGTACATGGGATGGTGAATGTCCCAGGATCCTTTCACTTTGTTGGTATTACTAGAGTTGGTGTAATGGGTGCTGAGACATTCCTTCCAAGGTTGATCCTCTCATTTCACTTGAGCCCTCTTCGATTGGTACAAAGTTCTTTTAAGAATTTTGCATACCTTGGAATTTGCTTAATGGATTCAAGTATAGGAATGTTGATCTTCACATGCTTGAATGTATCCAAAAACTCCTTTTTCATTGCTTCTTTAGCCATCTTCTTAGTTTGAACAACCCTATTGGGAAAAGGAAGGGGTTTAGAAGGAACATCAGCAATCTTTTTCTTACCTTTATCTTTCTCCTTGGATTGCTCATCAGTTGTTTTGGAATGTGGATTCTCCGGATTTGAGATGAATCCTGGTGGAATGGTAGGTACAGATGTATTGTTCATTTGCTTCCCACTTTTCAATGTGATGGAACTGACATTCCCCTTTGGATTTGGAGTGGGTTGGGAAGGTAGATTTCTATAATTCTTACTCACAATTTCATGGAGGGTGGTGGCAATCTGGCTCATTTGAGTCTTCAACTCCCTCAGCATCGAACATTGACTCTTCGTCTCATTCTGTTTATTAAGAACAATTTGCTTCAAAATATCATCAGTATTATAATCTACCTTTAGTGGTGGATTCCCTTGTTGCTGAATTGTTGATGTTTGAGATTCAAATCTCTTTTGGGTTTGTTGGGAAACCTGTTGGTAAGGTGGAGGCTGCTGGAAGTTTGGTTGAAAAGGGGGCCTTTGTTGTTGTCCAGAGCCATACCTCAAGTTCGGTTGATCTTTCCACCCTTGGTTTTATGTTGGAGCAAATGAATCAAACTTCTTTTGGGGATATGATTGTTGTTGCTGATGAAATGGTCTCCCTGGGGATACTGTTGTGCAATCCTCTGTCTCTTGTAGTTGTGGGCAATAGTCAGTTGGGTGGCTTGTCTCAGTTCAAATGCCACAAGGCCTTTAAGGAGGGGGTAGAGATGTCTTTTGTGCCAAAGCAATTTTCCTAACCATAGTTTTCAATTCTTCTAACATGGTATCAATCAAATGACTCTCAAGAGAAGAATGACTTACCTGATTTACTCCCCTGATATGTGGTGTAAGTCGATCACCAAATTGTTGGGAGTTTTGGGCCATCATGTCGATCAATGCACGTGCGGCTACTGGTTTCCCTTCCACCAATGCTCCTCCAGCTGTAGCATCCACCATGCTCTTCTCTATGGGTGTGAGTCCTTCGTAGAAGTATTGGATGAGGAGTTGATCACTGATTTGGTGATGCGGACAGCTTGCGCACAACTTCTTAAATCTCTCCCAATACTCATACATTGAATCCCCTTGTGCTTGCTTGATCCCCGAGATCTCTTTATGAATGGAAGTGTTCCTTCATGCGGGAAAAAATCTCTACAAGAAAAGACATTTGAAATTGTTCCAACAAGTTACATCTTCGGGTTGTAAATAATACTTCCAATCTTTCGCAGCTCCATCAAGTGAGAATGGGAATGCTCTTAATTTGATTTGGTCTTCAAATACATTTCTTGGTTTCGAGGTTGAGAAAACCACATTAAATTATTTCAAATGTTTATTGGGATCTTCACCAGAGAGGTTATGAAACTTTGGAAGTAAGTGAATTAACTCATGTTTGAGTTCAAAGTCCGATTTGAGATTTGGGTATGCAATACAATTTGGTTGATAGTTAATATCAGGTGCAACCAACTCTCGAATGGGTCTATTAAGTTCATTTCCATTATTTTCAGCCATTGGTTCTTCTATTATGTTTGAATTTGAATAACTTCAAATTCCAATGTTTCCAGAAGAGAGGAATTCACCAACTGGTTGAATATTGAAACATCCCATAGACTGAGAGTGTCTGATTCGTGCCCTAAGGCTGCGTTCAATCTCAGGGTCAAGATCTAAAAGATTTTTGGGATTAGTTCGTGTCACAAATCAAATAAAAATGCAATGAAAGAAAGTGGACTATAGTAAAATAAAAATTAGAAGTTTGAGTTGATGGTCTAGAAATAAGTAGAAAGAAATAAAAGAAGAAGGAAAAAAATTAGATTGGGTAAAGACGGAAGAAAGAAGAGAGGAAGATAATTAAAATGTAAAATAATATAAATACCTCTAATTGGTTGAAATAATTACTTGGCTCCCCGGAAACAGCGCCAATTTGATAGAGCGCTGTCGTGGGCGCCCTCAAATGATTAATTTGATTTTGGGGTACTTAGGTGCAGCAGAGTGGCTGACCAAGGTCGTCTCTCAAAGGAGGAAGTAGATATAAAAACAACTTTTTAAAGGGATTCTAAAAATAAAATAAAATAGAATAAAAACACTACTTGAAAGGATGAGGGTTGGTTATAGTTTATGAATCTAGAAGAAGTTTCCTGGGAGAAGATTGTATTTTTTTTAGTTTTGAAATGAATTTCGATTAAAATGACACAACAAAAAGATGTTTTTTAGACAATATTTAAAAGGCATAATCGATCTAACTCTACCTATTTAATAATTTATTAATCATTATCTTTTAAATTAATATTCACTTAATTATGACCCCTTAATTTGTTAAATCCCAAACCCTACGAGAATTAACTTTACCATGAAGATGAAGTGAATTTAACCTTAGGCTAACTTCGGAACATGCAATCACAACACCCTACTTTGATTGATGTTCTAAGATTAGCTTATGGTCAGTGGTAAATTAAGGCACATAACCACTCTGGAAATGAGGATTTATTGAGTTTAGGGATTGTATTTGAACTCTAAAAATTGATCCCGTGTGGTTTTGAATTACCGGTTAACGTCGCGCTCTCACAGTTCACACACTTCCTGACCACGCATGTTTTGTGTTAACTATTCAATTTCTTGCTTAGTTTCATTTAAATTAAAAACTCAATTAATAGATCATAATATGTGAGTTACAGTAGCTCATTGATTCAATATAAATGAATGAAGAAGGATAGAGGTCGATCGATTACTAAAAAGAACTACTCTTCCATGGGTGGCGTAATCATCGTAGAAGCATTTTGCATGTGCAAAGGTTTATAATGAGTATAACCCAATAACGCTTCTACTCAAGAATTCCAGCCCAAAGAGGAAGATTAATAGAAGAATAAATTTAAACAAAACAGAAGAAAATAGAAGAAATAATAGAATAACAAAGAAGTTTATTACACACAAAAAAAATCATTACAACGTGAAGGAGAAGAAGAAGGCTTCGATGAGGGGATCCTTGCTTCAAGAGCCACCCCTCATACAATGGTTGGAGAATTTGGGTGAAACAAATTCAACTCTTCCTCAAATATCCTAATGCACGTCCCCAACCCCTCCAAATGAGAAAAACTCTAATTTATAGAGGGGAGGGGAGGAGAGGTTACAAGTGGTTTCAAGTGTGAATGTGGAAATTCATCTAAATATTTTATTCCAACTTGTACCACCCATTTGACCTCCAAAACGCATGAATTGACCGGCCTTCCAGAAGGATGATTTGTTCCAAATCATGTTCCCGAGCGTTCCTCAAACTTTGGGCTCAAGAAAAGTCATGATGAAGAATATATGGCCCAAATATAGAACCCTTGTCCATTCTGCCGAGTCCAGCCCACCACTGGATTAATGGACCATTTACTCCATCCATATGCACTCTTTAGCTCTAGTGTCCTGAATGAAAGTTGTAGAAAATAAAGTTAGGAACACTGTTAAAAAATTTCAAATTCAAAAATAAATATAAAAATATTTATCTTCGAAATACTACAGTGCACTATTAAGGGTAAAACTTGAATTTTCACCAAATTTTCAAATGATTGATCAAATCCCAAATATTTTATAAATAAAAATATTTAAAACAATGTGAGGAAATTATTTCATTTATTATCAATAAAATATTCAACAAAATAGTGTTTTATCAGCCCCGTCATGGGGTCCAACTATTTTCCAAGTTTTCCATCACCAAAATAATAAAATCAATTCATTAATATTCAAGTTAATAATATTTGGGATTGAATTTATTTAATGTATTTACAAATTTAGTATATATGGGAAAATATTAATCGAAAGAATATTATTTTAATATTTAATGTTCATTTAATATTTAGTGGGACAATGAGTCGAGTTAAATGTCTTGGTTTTAATCATGTAATATATTTTATATATATTACATTTATAAGATAAAATAATAAAAAATATTGACTCGGTTTAGTTCTTTAAAATTATTTATTTAGTGTACGTTGAAATAAATGTGGGATGAGGAACCCTACCAAGTATTTTACCAACTCCACAATTTATAAAATGGAGGCTCTCTCTCTTGAGTAATATTCATTCATTCCATGGAATGAAATCCAGATCATCTCTCTCATCTTTCTCTCTAGAGAGAGAAGCTCTCGATCCAAGAAGTTCAGATCAAGATCTTCCTTAAGCATCTAAAGCATCTCGATACAGTGATCATTGGGACATCAAAAGCGTCGTCAGATCTCCACCCTAGCACCTAGAATTGGACGATCAATGCTCCTGTAGGTTTTTGAAGCATGTGTGGATGATCTAAATGGTTTCTACATTGGATCCTTCAAACAATGATTTCCATCGACGAGTTTTAGTCGACTGCGGATTCAAATTTGAAATGGGTACATTTTCAATTTTCATATTGTGATCTCTATAATTTACACAAGAACCTCAAGCCTTACCAGGGATCAGATCGTTGGCGACGACAATTTATGTCTCCCCACTGATGAAAATTTGAAAATCCCTAGCCACTGGCTTCCACTGTGGGCCCAAAACCTTTTAGTGGTATTAGAGTGATCACATAGATTTTTTGAGCCCTGAGAATTAAAATTTCATTAAAATTAATTAGAGGGTTCCAAATCGGTCTCATCGATTCAAACAGTGCGTCGATCCGATCTCGAAAGGCCATGTTATGGCCATTTTAATTTTTTGGATTGGTTCATATTTTTTGTTTAATTTCTAGTTCTATTTTTTTTAATTCAGCAGAACCGACCATGTTTAGACTGGTTTATCGAAAATAATTAATACTTTATGAAAATTATAATTTTTAAATTTTTTCTTAATTTGCATAATAATTTTATTTTTATAATAATAATTATTTTATCATTATTATAATATAAAAATAATAAATTATTATATTATTATAATAATTTTATTATTATTAAATTAATGGCTATTAATTAGCCTTTGGAACGAAAAAAATGTGTGTGGAAAAATACACAATAGGAAAAAAGGGTGAAGGGGACTTTACTTAAAAAGGGAGGAGGAGAACTTGACTAAAATTAAAAAAAGGAGGAAGAAACTAAAAGAGGGGTGGAATAGACTTCAAACTAAGTCTTAAAAAAAGAAAAAAAAAATTAAAAATGGGTTGGGGATCAGTTAAAGATAGAAAAAAAGAAAACAAAAAAGTTTTCTAGCGGTCCCCCTATCTTCCTCCCCACAACACATAAGGGTGCCACAACCCACCTCCATGTAGAACACCACAGCACAGGGGGCCTCCACCTCCCGCCTGAGCACTGCCTCACCCAGGAACCAGCCATTGTTCCACCTTCCCAGGTGCCACCCTCCTCCCGGTCTTCGCTGCGCAGCTGGCACGCCGCTGCCCAGGCCTTCACGGCTTGCTCCCAGTCCGTGCCCAAATGTCCCTCCCATCCGCAGCCACCCCACCTCGCTTTAAAATGGATGATCCGGCCTCCTCTCCCAGAACCAGCTTCTAGAACACCGTCCACTTGCTCCTGATCCAGGTCACAACCCGACCTCAATACATTACACCGCTGAGGCCGATCACACCGCTAAGGCTGGCACACTAAATACCGACACAACTTACTCAAGGACCCACTCCTCGCATAGTGGGTTAAGCCGAAGCAAGCTGGACCCTGGTCTCTTCCCACCTTGCTCTGATTCCCACAGGTAGTAATCCACTATGTTGTACTCTATAATTGGGATACCCTGCAATGGCTAGACCTCCCCATCTATGCCGGGCATCTCATGGCCCGCACAACCCAACTCGCGGTTGGCCACCGCCCTCTCCCGTGTTGTAGCCCACCGCGACCACCGCCACCTTCTGAATGGGTGTAGGTGCTCCGAGCATCGCTATGCCTCTGGTTTAGTTCTAAGGAGCTTCTACTTTGACTGCAAGTATTTTTACACAAGAAAATATTTTCTACAAAGTAGTCCGGGCCAATCTTCGCAACCCAGAACAGATTAGGACAGATCGATCCGAACCATTTTGGCCCTACATTATCTCGTATGTCCCCATGCAAGTTTATCCCGACACACATAGGTCCGGTAATGATGTCTCTGGGACCGACCATTTCAATTAATAAAAAAATAAATTTTAGTATCTATATTAAATTAATTAAATTGAATTTTGGTTAATTATTTTAACACCTAAGAAATATATTCATTTAATTTTGTAATGAAATAAAAATAATTAATTAATTTAATTGTGGCATAAAAATTTAAATTAATTAGTAAACCAATGATTAATTAAATTATTTGAATTATTAAATTCATTTAATTTAATTTATAACCCTCATACTTAATTAATGCATTTTAATTTTATCGCACTTTATTTTACCCACATTCTAGTCTTGAGCATCGTTCCGTGTTTGTTTCTTTTCTTAAATTAATTATTTTACTTCGTGCGATGATTGTAATTAATTAAATAGATGGTATGTGCATCACCTATCAATTTCACATAAAATTTATAAGAACCTACGTGTCTAGTTTACCTTATGTACATTTATCCCACTAGTTCCCCTCGCCTGCGCGTGAGTATTATTGTACCTCAGATGAAGACGATGCGAGATGTAACATGGACCCTGCCAAGATAAGGTGATTTTCTAGAAGAGAAGCAAACATACAATACAGGGGAAAGATGCACTATGAGTCATGGTTCGACTCAGGTATGATGCCCTTAGGTCATTTAGATGCTCAAGACCAGTCGGGTAGTAACTTAACCTTTTATGCATTTATTTATTATTTTTTTCATTTTAGAACAGCAGGAGAAATACATAAAATAATAGATAATAAAATTCATAGAAAAACACCATATGTTATTCTATTAAAGTTTAGTTGTGAGCATGAAAACATAGATGAAAATTTTAATATAAATGAATCACATTTTTTGAGAGAAACCACTAAAAACATCCAAGTAATATTAAGTCACTATGGCCTTTTTTCATTCATGTTTGAACAAAATAGGGTGTTTGGGGTGTCAGTCATGCCACAACTGAGGGTGCCTCTTACTACTGGGGAGTTCGTAAAAGAGTGATGGGTCGACTTAACTAATATTGCAGAAAAAATATCCATATCTAGCTTGTTGTAATTTTAGATCCAAGCATTGAATAAATCAGATTATGATTTTAGAATTTGAGACTTCACTAAACAGATCAAGGAACCATGAGTTAATGCAGTTGGAAAACAAAAATATTACCTTGGACACTCTGATTAGTGGCGTAGCCATATATTGTAGACTATGAGAGAGGTTCAGGGATCATTGCCACTAGAATACTCAAGAGTATTCTGATTCTAGTACAGAGGGTTCCTACAAGAATGGACCAAAGGCCTTCATGTTTTATTGATTTTTGATAACCCCCGTCCTACGGGATGAGGGGGAACCCTTACAAGGCTTGTGGATTAGTGATTGCTTGGATCATAGGATTAAGAGACATTAAATGACCCAAAGTTCTAAGTGAATTAAACCAGGCCATAAGTACATGGAAATACCCCTCCACAACATCTGCATCATGATGGTAGCTCTCCACCTTCTCATGGCCTCTTGGCTAATCTTACCTAGCTAGAAAAGTATTTTCCTGATGGCATATAAATACCCTCTCATTCTTCCAAATCCATTGGTTCTACTCTGGTGAGTGCACCTGCTCTGAATCCTCCTCTGTGGATACTCCTTTTTTGTAGATTCTGTCTGGGGAAACTACATGGGACCCGAAGGCCTTGAGGTGTCCTGAAAGCCCTTCTGACCTGAAGTCTTGGGTGGCCTAAAGGCCTGAAGGACTCCAACCCAAACTGGTGGCCTAAGTTGAATAGTTTCATGTGTTACAGTACTGAACAATTCCTAATACAGTAACTGCTATAGTATCCACAAAGTTCATACTACCGTGCCTTCTATAGTACTACAATAGTAACCTGAAAATATGCCTCCACACCTGGTTTTGAACCTGGATCTCGTGGATGCACTTAAGGATAGATCACTTACTGGGATGAGGCTCATGTGCTACATAGGGTTCCTAGAATTTGAAAAGATTAGTGGGATACATTTAAATGATTAAATAATCAGTTATGTATAAACTGGAAATCAACATTAAAGGTACTAATCTGCTAAAGTTTATTTGTAGAGAATGACAAGTAATCCCACAATAAAACTGCAATAAATCTTGGAAAAAGATAATGTCCAAACAAGCATGAAATTACAAGTGTAGTATAGGCACTTGCGTACATTACTATTATAATGGAAATTCAAGGTGCTTGGGTCCCAACCTATTATGCAACCTCATTAGGTGAGTGTGTAAAACTTCTTATAAGTGTCTCATTAATCAAGCATATGGTAATTCTGTCATAACGCTATCATCAATTTCTAATGTTAGTTTTAGTCACTACATCAATTCATGGATGATGTTACATGTAGTCTCATCTTCAAGAAGCTTCCATGGAGAAAGCTAAGAAAGATTTGAATGAGATGATTGCACTCGATTTGTGTAAAGTGAAAGACAGTTCACAATCATTCATTCCATCCCATTCTTATACCTTTTAAACCGAATAAATCTAGTTTCATTTAAGGATAAAAAAACAGTATTAATTAAGGGCTTCATTACCTTTAAGGTAACATTCTCCAAGTAATAATAATCTTAAATAAAGTATCATTTTTGTTCTTATAGAGAATACATTGAAAGACAGGTGAAAAGGATTATGGAAAGTTACACCAAAGGCACCTTCTTCATGTCCTTAATAGAAAATAGTTCATTTATTTAATTAGAGGTTATTTGCATAACATATTGAAATAAATTTATGGAATATTTAAAATTCCATAGACTAAAGTACTAGAAGCAAGTACCTGCTTCTCATCTAGTTATATTAATCAGTATAAATTAATGTTTCTAACATACTTCTTGGGTATTGAATACAATATTCCAATAACATATGTGTTTATAAATACAGTAACCAAGTAATTATAGGGACATTATAATAAGTAAAGTCTCTTCTAGAAAAATGCTGAGAAAGGGTCATTCCTAGGTCAGCAGTGAGTAACATATAACATTAAATTTCAAAGAGATTGATTCAAATTGAACAATTTGTTGAGTGTAACCAAAACATTTATCTCACATTCCCTTTTTGACATAATAATACATCATTCCATGTTTTGGAATTAATGTTGTTTGTGGTGTAACATACTCAACAAATATTTCATACATACATGAATCAAAGGAAATACATGATGAACACAAAATGTAGGACCTACTCAGTTGTGCCAATATGATTATTTTTCAAGAAAAACTAAAATTGGATGTCAAGAATATACCCAATATGATATTAAGGCTTAGCACAGCTAAACACCTTTGGTATTATTGACATCCTTAGTTTTGATAAAAAAACCATTAGAAATAAAGGTATCCCACAAATCATACATGGTTACTTTAACAAGAGAGTGTGAACTATTCCAAATGAAAGCAAGAGGTAAAGATACACCATAAGATTCCTTTAATTCATTAAGGAATGTGATAGTGAGGTATATGTTTGTTCAGAAGATATATGTGGCTTCAGATCAGTATGTCGAAGAATATTTTGACCAAATATTCATCGATCATGATAATGTAGCGTGGAGTAATTCCTAAATGCATGTTACCTTATCTACATCATGGTATTGATTTTCATAAGGAGGAACAATGATAAAGTCTTACATGTTGACATTGATAAACAAAATGTTGTGGGGAGAAACTCCTAAATGCACATTTCATACATCAGAGTTATGATGTATAGAGTATCAATGTTGGAAGTTGCAGAAACTTCCATTATATTTCAACATGTGCTTTGCAAATAACAATGAAATCCCATAACCCATATGCCAACAAATAAATGAAAAATGGATATCATATGAGTCATAGTATGATGAAAATACAATACGCCATAGGACATGTGTTAGGATTCAAAGAGTTTGTTAAGATATAAACAAACCTGCATCAAGCTAATCACATGGTGCATCTAGGTAATTATCGTAATAGTTTCTTTGGATATTACATAAATCCATAATATAGAAAACATATAGTCAAGTATTTGACTATGTTTCTATATAAGGGTGCTCATATATATTAGATATAGTGGGAGTTGAATGGACTTGGACATGTTCAGTGCTCGAGATGCACAAATGGTTGGCATATGAACAAGTTCCACAAATACATGTGGAATATGAATGTTCTAGTGACACATACTATGTAGAAAGAATGAAACCATGGTACTGGTTTTATATTCACCACGTCTAGGGATTAATTATTCATTATGAATATTAAATACAACATGTAAAAATTATATGGAAATTAGATAAGATTGACAAGATCAATAAAATTTCAATAATGGATTCCATGTATCAAATTGCAAAGGGGCTTATAAATTGAATATTTCAGGGGTATTCAAATGAGATGATACATGGATGGTACAATCCTGGTACTAATAAGGCTTGATTTTTTATACCATGTCGGCATGCCTAAATCCATTAGAGTTTTACTTGTCATAGCTAACATCTAAGATCAAGATAATGGTTATTTGATGTTAAGATCATCTTTCTTGGACGATGTCTATACAACGCAACCAGAATGGGATGATGACATCATATAATTCCAATGAATGTTTCATGTTACTAAAATATAGTTCAGGATTAAAGTAAGTAACAAGATCTTAGTGCATTCAGTTTAAATGAATATTTTCCAAATTTCTACCAAAGGATAGTGGGAGAACAAATTTTTTCCATGAAAAAATATGTTTGGAAACATATGAGAAACTGATATTGTTAATATAGTTAGATAATACAAGGTTCAAAGTAATTCTTGAGTGATTGACATAAAGTAGAAACCTATGTTTTAGGGAATTGGATCTATCAAAGTTGATCTAATGGTTTTATGGTCCTAGTAAGTTGTACATAAAGTGACATTGTATTGAAAGAATAAAAGTTAGAACAATTCATGCTCTGAATTTTTGTCAATGTCACATGGCATAATCTCTTCAGGTTGACATGTTCGGTAGATGATAAGAGATTAAAGTTGTGAGTTGAGTACTGTACGCTTCAGTGATGAACCAATCACGTATTCTATAATATGTACAACAATTGATATTGCTAGAATATACTTTATAGTAGGTATATATAAATTACATCCAGGAGAACTATAAGTGATGCAGTTAGAACTGTCATCTTGTACATCAGTTAATACAAATGATATGTACTTGGTATATGGAGAAGAAGGTAAACTATCTTTGGTGGGACACAAAGTAGTGATCCTTAGATAATTTGATCCGGAATCTTAGTTAGTCAATGTTGTTGTGAAATTAAAGCTCATAAAATAAATAGTATCCATACCTAATAATACTGAGTACATTGCAGCTTTTGAGGTAGATAAAATGTAGTTAAATATAATGATTTGTTTTAGTTCTTGGAATCACACCTAGTGAGAAAAGTATTATCATATTGAAAAATTATGATATTCTTATTAGCCATGTTTTCAAGTTATGACAACGGAAAAAAGGGATATACATGGGGATACCTTATCTTAAGAAGTCTTACTCAAGTAGATGAGGTCGCATACAATAGATATTCCATGCAGAAAAAACGTAGTAGGCCCAGCAGTTAAATCCATTAATCAGCAAGGGAATTATCTTTATCATTTGAGTAGCTAAAAAGTTTGGTTAGAAAGTTGGATTTAGTTCAAGAAGGAGTGTTGATATAGTGGGTTCCCTAGACCCAACTATGAAGTACTTTTGATTACCAGGTCATGTATACAGTTAGTTATACATGAAGTCATCAGACCATTTTTTTGAAGAATTTTCTACATCCACTATTGAAATGGAAATGTCGAAAGATTAATTGTCATGCTGAGAAGTTATAAAAGATACTAGGCTATAATGAGAACCTTGAGATACTCTAACATTAATCATAAATATATGTTATATGGTCTATATACATATTACTGTCTAGAAAAAGTAAATGTATGACTATCTAGTGTTGGGGTGTCTTAACTATTGAGACTTCTTCTAATGAAGTTTGCACTTGGTGATATCTAGTATTGAGATCTTGAGGACAGACCCGCCAATAGGAATAGTACATGTTTTGAGCATAATTGGTTGTTTCTATCTACGGGCATGTGTATTGGTTTCCTAACTTGAGACCACTACCAATGTGTATCATTTGGTTACATACTTTGATGAAAGGAAAAAAACCATGGTATCGAAATCATGGAGAGGTAGCTGGTGTTGGGTGCATCGTTGGTGGTATGACATTGGTTAAATGAGAAAGAAAGGATTTGTCACTCCCAAGTTGAGGAAGTTATATATTTGAGGCCTATTTGATCAGGATGGTGCTGCCTTCCTATTTCTTTGTCCAAAAAAGTATAAAGGTAAATCCATCCAAATAGATCAACAAATAATAAAGTATAGAACGTACGATTAAACAAGTTTTTGTCCTAATTTATGAGATATTTAATGACAATGATATTATAGTACATAATCAATGTTTGTAAGTTTTTTGTCATTGCTATGACAATCCTTATATCTTTAGGGGCCATGATGGGTTGCTAGCCTCCGCTCTTGGTTTGTGGATTTTATTCACTACTATTGAGATAAGGGCCTAGAGGGTCACACACAATAGTGTATTCAAGAATCCACCCTATTCAGTTTAATAGGTAAATGGACATAGTGGGTCCCATGAACAGTGTCCGAGTGTTGTCCAAGTTTTCGATCACTAAAAGAATTAAATAAATTCATTAATATTGAAGTTATGAATATTTGGGATTGAATTTATTTAATGTATTTAAAAGTTTAGTTGATATGCGAAAATATTAATTGAAAGAATATTATTTTAATATTCATGGTTAGTTTAATATTAAGTGAGATAGTGAGTAAAGTTAAATGGCTCGGTTTTTATCACATAATATATTATATATATATTACAAGTATGTGATTAAATTATAAGTAATATTGATGCATTCATCAAAATAATTTATTCAGTGGACGTTGAAATAAACAAGGGTCAAGGAACCCTACCAATTATTTTAACAACGCCACTATAATTACAAGGGAGGATCTCTCTCCTTGGTACTATTAATTCATTCCATTAATGAAATCCAGAGCATCTCTCTCCTCCCACTCTCTAGAGAGAGAAGATCTCGATCCAAGAAGTACTGATCAAGATCTCTCGCAAGCATCGAATCCATATCTATGTGGCGGTAGTCAAGACATCGAAAGTATTATCGAATCTCCTCTAGCACTCGGAATTCGAGGATCGATGATCCCATGGGGTTTTGAAGCGTGTGTGGGTGATCTAGAGGGTTCCTAGTTTAGATCATTCATGTAACGATAATCATCGATGAGTTGCAGTTGATAGAGGCTTCAGATTTTAAACTGGTACGTTTTTAATTTTTATTTTGGGCTCTTTATAATTTACATGAGATCCTCAACCCTTACCGAGGCTCAGATTGTTGGCGACAAAAAGTCTCGTTATCCCACCGGCGAAACTTTTAAAATCCCCAGCCCACCGGCTTCCACTGTGGGCCTCATAACCTTTCATATTTAAATAAATAATATATATATATATATATATATATATGATATTATGGCCATCCTAGGAAGATAAAATATCATTTATCTTCTTTCCATAATGATCGTTAAAAATGGAAAGGTTACTCTTGTGTATGTAAACCGACTGTCTCTATGATTGTAACATAGTTCATTTTTTCTTAACCAAAATTAATGGATGGATTTTAATGTATATTTAATGTATAAAACATATTATTATAGAATTTTTATTATTCTAGATATGGTGAAATAATTACCACTTTTACCATAGTCCACACACCTATTTCATGTTAGATTTATGAACTGAATATCATCAAAATATAAACAGTGATATTCATGAATAGTGTAATTATATATATCATTATATTAAATAAAATAAAGGAATAATAAATTTGAAAATTTTGTTTAATTAAGTATAAAGTAACCCATGTTTATTATACTGGAAGATAAACAACTTAATTGAGGATTGATATTCAATGTAACAGAATTTATTTTAAAAATTCTATTTTAAAATCCCCCTTTCAACATATTTTTTTAAAAATTCAAATATAATGTTTTCTAACTTAAAATCTTGATCATATTTTCCCATCATCAAGAATCCATAATTAATTGATGTTTTCTTTATATTTTAACATAGTTATTTTCAAAGAAAATTGTTTCTTAATTATATGGGATGTTTTTCGATTTTAAAAATGGGGTTGCAGGAAAATGAATATTTTTTATATCCAAACGTGTTTATTATATAGGTTTAAAATACTTTTCAAGGGTTTTATTCATCATATAGTCCTTGGAAATAAATATAAAGGTTTGATACCCATTATATAACATAGGTGACCTAGTTATCACTTATATGATGGGTACACATAAATAGTTCTCCAATGTAGTGGGTAATAATTTTTTTCTCTGGAGAATTATATTAGTGATTGGTTGTCAAATTTTTAAACTTTTTAAGGGTTACTATAAGGTCTCTTCTGGGGTTCTTTTATGGTGATTTCCCAAGGCATAAAAGTTACTTTATATGATTTCTAATTACTTTTCATGGAAATATTTGGTTTTCCAAAGGTAAGATAAACATTTTTAAAGGAAAAATAAATATTTTTTAGATGAAATATATGTTTTTAAATAATGGGTTTAATAGTTTTTTAATTTTCTCATTGGAATAAAAAATTTCTTATTTTATGTCCCTTATTGAGATTTTTATGCTCACACTAAGTTCTAAAATGTTTTCATAGGATTAATGATTGGTAATAAAAAAATAAGAAGTTTTGTTGAATGTGGAAAATATTTTTCATGAAAAGTTATCATGTTATGAATAAATTTTTTATTTTGGGGAAAAAGTGGATTGTAATTTAGAAGTGTTCACATTATATGCATGGGGATTGTTATGTATGATTTATGATCTAACTCTATAAAAATTTAATCCTTGAAGATCCTTTATAGGTAAATAATATGAACATCGGTTTTAAGATACAAGATTATATGATGTTTAAGGTATGTTCCTAATATTTAGTATCAGAGAAAGGACTTGATAAATTGAATAGTTTGGGTAATAATAATCGAATATCAATAAAATATTTTTTCTAATGGTTAAGTTGATATTTAATTGAATTTTATGATTACCATGTTTCTTTGACTAAATTGTGTTTGTTAATAATGGAATGACATAGAATAAATTAGAAGGCTATAATAGGATGACCCCAAAAGGATGGTATTCTTCCATATTATAAACATAGAATAGTCTTTATTGGAACTGAGTAGTTTTATTTGGTGATAGATCAGTTGATGATGGCTATATATAGTGGTGGAATAAATGAAAGAGATAAAAAATATCTACCATATAGGAACATGATGATATTAGATATTTTACGAAACATAATCTTCCATCATTCAGTGGAGATTTTGAACCCATGGTAGATGAAGGACCGATCAATGCTTTAGAGAGGATATCGATGCCATGGGTGGTTTGAAATGTCAAAAGTCAACCCATGACATTAATAATTTATATGTTAAAGATGATTGATAGAGGTCTATGTTGAAGATTACTATTGGGAAATATTATCTTGATTCCAAGGAATGGGAAAATTTTAAGGATATCTTCATTGATAAATATTTACCTTTGGTTGATCAAATTGGATGGAAAAAACTGCATGGGTTGAAGAAAAGGGATGAATATTCTATAGATTTGTATGAAGATAATTTGAAAAGACTGGCTGGGTACATACCATATATTTTTGGGACACTAATTGTAAAATTAATATATTTTTCTTAGGATTGAAACCATGTTAACAAAAAGATTTATCCACTTGAGAATTTAGAATCTATGATAAAGTTACCAGTTATATTTAAAAGGATGATGTAGAGTTTCCAGACACTTATGTGTCTCATGATGATGAAAGTAATAACAGGTTGGGATGGAATGTGATGTGAAAACATACATCAAAGAAATATAGAGGTATTAAAAAGAAGTTCCCATCTTTTATTAATCATGGTAAGAAGAATCCTGTAGAGTGGATTATAGAACAAGGTATGTGTTACCAATGTGGAAAGTTTTGTCGTATATCCCCTAATTACAAGGAAAAGAATCTAGAAAAATTCATGAATGGGGTAATAGATAGCTATCTAGTGGTGAGATGTTTTAATTTCTAAGAGGTGGGTAATTACTATAATGTGTTCCCAAAGTTAGTAATATGAGATAGAAATACTAAATATGAAAATAATTAAGGTTTGGACAATTATTTTTATACAACTACAGCTGATGTTGGGCTGTATAGTGAATTGGTGAAGGGTCTGTTAATTGTGTATTCAAATTATTCAAATAAACTATTTCATTTTTCATCATTGTTATTTTATTTTTGAGATGTTTTAAAGAATATGGATAATATCACATCATGAAATTATGATTGAACATATAGGAAAAAAAGTGTGGGAATTTTAAATCCCCCAAGATATATAGGTCTTTTACTATTATTATTAGTGGAAGAGTCTTTATAACAAAACTTGTTGAACTACCCCTAGCGGGTTTTGATATTATTTTGGGTATGCCTTGGATTTTAGTATATCATTCTAAAATAGATTTCAGATCCAATAAATTTTCTATTCAATGATGTCATACCCTTGATAACCTACCAAGAATCTTTGAAATTGATTAGAGATGGTAGTGAATGTTACCTAACTCATGTTATGAAAATGAATGGAACTATTCAATTAGTTATGTGCTAGTAGTTAATGAATATATGGATATTTTTCCTTATGATTTATTTAGTTTTATTCTTTATTAATAGGTTGAGTTTACTATTAAAATAATTCCTAATGTGGATTCTATTTATAAACCCCCTTAATGAATTAATCAAAAAGAACTATTGGAACTAAAAAAATCTGTCATAAGAATTTCTATATAAAGGTTTCATTCATCTATGTACATGACATTGGGGCGTTCTTGGTTTTTTTGTTAAAAAAATAGTGGTTCTAAAATGATTGTAATTGATTTTAGAGCATTTAATAACATAACTATTAAGAAATATTTTCCTTTTCCTCATATATATGATTTTATTCATCATATTTTAGGAGTGAAATAATTTTTGAATATTGATCTCAGGTCAGAGTACCACTAGTCTAGGTGAGGAATTCAAATATTCTGAAGAATTATTTTTAGACTAGATATTGGCACTATTTGTTTTTATTTATGACCTTTGGGTGGTCCAATGTATCATTTGTATTTATCAATATAATTAATGTAGTTTTATATGAGTTTTTTGAGATGTTTATGGTGGTTTTAATTTAGGATATATTGGTATATTATAAAATCTATAGGGAACATGAGAGACACCTAAGGATTGTTTTAAAACCTGTAAATTAAAGTAAAATCTATGAAACATTTTGAATGTATAAAATTTTGGTTGCAAAAAATTTCATTCCATGGAAAAAATATTTTCAAATATGGAATAAATGTTGAACGTAATAAAATAAAATTTTCTAAATAATGGAAATCACCAACAAATATTACATAGATTAATAGTTTTCTTGGATTCTGGGGATACTACTGATAGTTTTTTGAAAACTTTTCTTGGTTATCTTGCTCGTTGGCTATGATAAATCAACAATAAATTAAATTCAACTAAACAAAAGTGTGTGATGATTGTATTCTAAAAATGAAAATAAAATTAGAGAGTGCTCCAATTTTATCCCTAACTTCTATAAATTATGATTATTTCACCTACATTGATTATTATTTGATGGGACTTGGTTATTCTAAAATATAGAATGATCACGTTATTTCTTATGCTTTATATGAACTAAAACATAATGAAAAAAATCATCCAATACAGGATTTGTAAAAAACTATTGTTGTTTTTTCTTTGAAAATTTGGAACCATCATTTATATGGGGAAAGGTGTTAATTAAATACTAAAAATAAATGTTTCAAGTATATATTCACTTAGAAATAGTTGGACACAAGGAATAGAAGATGGTTATAACTGATTAAGGATCATGATTTCATGATTCATTGCCATACTTGAGAAGAAAACAAAGTGGAAGATTCTTTGAGTTAGAAAATCAATGTTATATTATCCACGATACATTTAGAATATGACCCTTTGAATAATGATTTGATGAATTTTTGACTAACAGTTGTGGATGAAGGAACATCCTTTATTTTGTTTCAGGTGTTAGTGAAATCGTCTCTATTAAAAACATTTAATAATGATTAAAAGAAAGACTTTCAGTTATAATAAAAGGTACGAATTCTTATGAAGAATAAGCCAACATAATTTAATGTTGATAAATATGTGTTTTGTTATTTGTAAAGAGATTATGTTTTTATTTTGATTCCTAGTTGAAGAGGGAATTGTTATATGAATCTTTTAGTTCTCTAATTAACATCCATCCTTGATGTACAAAGGTGTACAAATACATTTTGGAGTATTACAGGAGGGATGGAATGAAAAGAGATATCACTAATATTACGATGAAATGTTAAACTTTTAAATAGGTAAAAATAGAATATAAATTACTGAAGGGAAATATTCAACCTTTTCCAATGATATAATGGAAATGAGAATATATATCCATGTATTTCATTGTGGGACTATCTAATGCTTATAGAGGTAGTAATGTAATTTGGGTTATTTTTACTTGAATGACTAAGTAAACACATTCACTTCCCATTCAAGATACCATGTATTTAAACCATCATTCTCACCTATATCCTAAATAGATTGTCAGAATACATTGAGGTCCTCTCTCCATTTTATCTGAGCATGATCCAAGTTTCACTACTTATTTTTGGAAAATCCTTCAAATGACATTGGGAAATAAATTAAATTTCAACACAACATTCCATCCTCATTTTAATATATAGTTGGAATGAAAAATTAATACCTAATAAGACATGATTCATTGTTATTCTATTGATTACTAGGGAATTTTGGACCAACAACATTCTTTAGTTTATGTTTCTTATAATAACAGTTTTCATTGAAGTATACAGAAGGATCCTTTAGATGATTTTTAGGAAATATGTGTTGAAATATTATATTTTTCTATTAAGTAGGTTAAAGGATGTTTATGTGACTATAATTGGTATAGAAATTAGACAAAAGGTGAACATGATTCAAAAACATATAAGGAAAATATAGAGTAGAAAAAAATTAACATGGATAACGAGAGGGATGATATTTCTTCTAAGGTTTTTGATATAGTTTCTCTTAACACACCTCAATGGAAAACTATTCTATATTTTTTTAAAAATGGAATTTTATGTCCACGGTTCATTAGACCATATAAAACCATAGAGAATGATGGATCAATTAATTATCGAGTGGTCATACTTATGATTTTATCGCAGGTATATTTTTTTTCATGTTTTGATCCCTAAAGTTGTTCATTTGAATGAGAACCATTCTTATGATGAACTTCTTATTCATATCCTTGAACAAAAAGAGAAAGTGTTCCAGAACAAGTTAATTTACCAGGTTATGTTTGTTTGGAAGAACTATATAGTTGATGTAGAAACATGGGAGTTTAAAAATTCTATGAGATAAAGGTAAAACCACCTGTTTAATAAGTGAATAAAATTATAAGGACACAATTTTCAAATACGGGGTAAAATGCAACAACCCACCTAAAACTAAATTAAATGACTTTCTTGAATTATATGGTTTTATTTTTAAATATTTATTTCTAAATTATAAAATTTTATTTGAAAAATTATCATGATTTTGGGATTTATCTTGTTAAAATTATCTTTGGATGAAATTTTGGGAATTTTTCAAAAAGATTATTTTTTTAGGGAAAAGTGAAAAATATTGAATTTTAAAACACTCATTTTCATTATATTTAAAAGTCACTTTATGAATTAAAATTTATATCAAGATAGATAGATTAATATTTATTAATATGTAATATAATTAATCATTTTTTAATCATCCTTATACTATATTTTAAAATAAATACATTTTTGGACATAAAAATGCATAATTCAAGAAAAGTATTTTTCATTGAATTTTGAAAGATTAATTTTAAATTAAATTCTTACATATTTGTGTTTTTAATTTTGAAAAATTGATTCAAGAATAAGTGGATCCAAATTTATTAAATATTTAACGTTTATTTTTGTTAAATTTGAATTGTGACATTGGTAATTTTTATTACCATAGTAAAGGGTAATCATGTAATTAAAAGTTCAAAATTAAAGAATAAGCCATATAAAATTACAATAATATTTTTTCATTTTATAGGATGATTATATCTCATTTATAATAGTTTAAGAATAAAATTTATGATCTTTTGGGGACACTTAGAATAGATTATGACCATTATAGTATTTTATTTATAGAAATGTTAGACACACCACACTCTTGTTTTTAATAAGTGTAAGATTTTTAATATTGTGTTATCAATAATAAATGTTCTAATATAAATAGTTTTTTCAAAAAAAAATATTTAACATCCTCATAGTAATTAATTTTTAATTTCTAATAAATAAATAATTACATTAAATTCTTATACAATGCCTATGCAGTAATTATTCAATTAATGGAAAAAATAAAATAAATGATATTAAATATATTAAAATAAATATAATTTGAGATAAATAATTTGATCTAAAAATGTATATATTTCATGAAATTTTTGGGATATAGTGAAATATTTTGTTCTAATTTTAAATTTGTTTATGATATTATAAATATCAATGTAATAAATAGTTCTAAAAAATTAATATTTGGATAATTTATAGTAAATAATATTTTATTGAATGATATAAAATTCTCAAATATCATATATTTGGCCAATTTATTGGGGTAAGGATTAAATTATTAATTAAGGTCCTTTTATAGTTCTTTTTTCATTTCATAGAATCAATATTAATCCTCGAAGAGTAAATATTCATGTTTTCATGGTAAGAGTTAAAGGTATTAAATAAGGGTTAAAACAAAATTATAAGGGTATATATAAAGATAAACTTATCTAATTTTTATAGTATGAGGTAATTTCAACTGAAGATCATCATAACTTTGATGTAACTCACTTTCTCTTCCATTTAAAATTTAATATTAATTTATATTAATTTAATATTTTGAGGAATTTCAAGAGTGCGCCACCCTTATGTTATAAAAGGACACTGCTTCTTCATAATAATTCAAACATAAAAAACCCATTTTTTACTTCAAAATAACCGTAATAAAATCCATCCACTAATACTAGTGTACTTGTTTTGGGAATAATACAAATAAAAGTGTTATTATGGTGTAAAGAAAAGGATGTTTTTCAAAAAAAAAGTTATAGTTTTTGGCTGTATGTTTAGGGTTTTCTCTTATTGAACATCCCTAAAACCTTATTCTACCATGATAAAATATTAAATAATGTATACCTTTTATATTGAGATGTTTCTATGTTAGTGTAATGACCTATCTCCATCTCAACATCCGTCAATTGGGAAAAGAATTTATCGTCCGTGTGTATGTTGAACTACAACCTCAGGAACCAATGTAAATCATTATCAGTCACTGTCTCTTAAAGGTAGAAAAATTGATGTAACTAAGGTTCGTATATGATATTCATGAAATGTTTGATGGAACAAAGGTTGTTCTTTATTGTAAATGGTGCATGTTTTGTATTTTTTGGTAATACACTCATAGATGATTAGGAAGATTTCAAGGAAAGGTATCATATAGTTCAAGATGAAAGATATATTTAAGGTGGTTTTATTTCCCAGTGTTTTCCAAATTTTTGGGGTCCGAAATTTTTAAGTTGTATTTCAATGAGAAATGTGGTTTTTCTTGAAGGGATTATTAAATTGTGGAAAAGTCATCTGTTTCATGAAGAGAGTGTTCATGTATTGGATTTCACAAAGAGTAATGTTTTTTTGAAGGTGTGATATGTGAATACAATGAGCTTCGTGGATAGAGATAGTGTTGTCCACAATAATGATATTTCAGGCTTCGTGATCAGTGATAGAGTTCTCCATAGTCATTGATGGAATTATTTACGATCACGATGGGTGACACAAAGGGTTTTGATGGAAATCTCCATAGTTATGATTAAATTATTGAAAAAATAATTTCTAGTGTTTTTTGTGCAGGGAGGAGCACCATGAAGACTTTTCTAAAATATCTATAAAATTAATGAAGAGGTAACAGAACATCACAAATGTCTGAGCCAATAAATATGAGGCTAACCTCACTTATTTAAAATGAAGTTATAAAGGAAAATTCAGAAACACTTTGAGTTTGTGAATAGCTTCACAAACAAGGATTTATCTTTGATCTTGAGAATCCTAAAAAGACTATAAGTCTTGTCTAAGTTTGATTATTTTTTTTAAATGGTACATCGTGATGATAGATTTTTCTACATTGAATTAGTGAGCTTTGTGAAGATAGTTTGTTTTCTATGAAGGAAATAGAGAATTGTGAAGGAAACATGTTCCACAAAGGCATGAAATCCTTGAAAAGGAAGGTTGTTCCTCAAAGGTAAGGGTGCTTCACAAATTATCTTTGCAAAAGTTAGTGGTGAATATTTGGTTTTAGTGAACATGGCGTCCGAAGTGAATTAACTCAGATCAATGATTCAAGCATAATCTCATGCTAAGTTAAGGATAAATAATTTAATGAAAATATATTGAATGTACCTTCATGTTGATTATTTGAGTTTGAATTATCTTAAAGAAGTGAGCTAGGGGGAGTCAATGGATGTTTTTGAGGGATGCAGGGAGCTATCCAGGAATTCATCTAAAGGCAGTGTCCCTAGCACAGAGTGACTATGACCAAACTTTTTTATTCCACATCTAGTGAAGAATATTGAATTTTGGTATGGCTAACACACTATCGGCATATTCTCATTGAAAATATCCCTTAGTGGTGAACCATGTAAAAATGTTGTGTCATCTTTTTTGCATGTGGATGTTTGATTTCTGAAAATTTCCATCATATAGTTTCAACAAGTTCCTACCAATGTGGGAACAAGATCTATCACATTAAAGAAACAATTGACAGCTTGATTCACCCCTCCCCTCTCAGGGTGTCCTAGGGTTCTACAATTTTTATCATTATTAATCATTTATGTTCTTATTTTTTCATGAACTATAATATGATAACATCATTTGTGCGTACGCGTCGACTACCTCCTCTGTGATGTAATATGATTTATTTTTCATTACAAAACAACATTGATGATATATATAAGTATATTTAAATAAATAGTATGATATAAATGAAATTATGATCATAATGAAAATATAAAATAACATTTACCTACTTTCCAAAATTATTATTGAAAAATGTAAATGTTACTCAAGTGTCTATACAATTTATCATCTCCATGATTTTAACATAGTCCATTATTAATAACCCTATTAGAAGGGTTTAAAAGTACAATTTATGTGTAAAAATGATACTTATTTTATGATTATTATTGTGTAGATGGTGTAAAAATGAAATCCTTGACCATACTTCTTATAAATACATCATTTTGGAATTATGAACCCAATATCATCAAAATATCCAAAGTGAAATTAATTATTTGAGTAATTATATAAAACATTTTATTAAATAAAATAAAGGAATAATAATCTTGAAAAAGGTTATTAAACAAGTATTATTTTACCTAAGTTTATTATTCAAGAATATTAACAATGTACATAACTAGTCGCACTCTAGATAAGGGGCTTTATTTAAAAAATCCTATAATAATGTTCCTCTTTCAATTTTTTTTTACCAAAGTTAAAAGGAAAGTATTTTTTTTACTCATACAACATGAGAGGGTTTTCACGCCATCATGATGCATTAATTATTTTATATTTACATTATATTATTTCATAATTCTTTTCAAGTAAATTTTTTTCTCCATTATGTAAACAATTTATATATTTCTAAAATTCATTTTTTAGAAAAATAGATATTTTTATATCAAAAAATGTTTTGTACTCGGGTTTAACAGTGTTTCAAGCATTTTATTCATGATATAGTCCTTTGACATTAATATTATGGGTTGAACCCTATTGTATCTCATGGATGAGACCATTATATCTTATACAATGATTTTTCCAATATAACACTCCAATGCATTTGGTAATGACTTTTTTCTCTAAATAATTATATTGGAATTCAACCAAATAGGTATTTCAATTTTAAGGGTTATTATAAGGTTTTTATGTTGATAATATGAAAAGTCAACTAAATTAATTTTCTAATAATGATAATGTGTTTTCATGGAAATAGTTTGTTTTCAAGAAGTAAAATAAATCCCATTTAAAGAAAAAATGATAATCTTTTTGAATAAAATGTATTTTTTTATGAAATGGGTTTTAATGGGTTTTCATGTATTTAAACAGAGTAATAGTTTTCTTATTTTATGTACCTTACTTATATTTTTATTCCGACCCATATTTTACAATGTTTTTTATAGGGTTTTGGGTTGTGTAAGAGAAATGTATAATTCATGTTTAATGTTGTGAATATTATTTTTGAAAAGAAATTAATTTTTATTTTAAAAGTATTATATTATTGACAAAATGGAAATTGATTTAGAAGTTTCCACTTTGTATTCATGTTGATTGTTAGCAATTAATTTTGATCCAAATATATAAAACTCTAAATAAAAAATATCCATGGGAATGAAAGAATATTAATTCTAGATTAAAGATACAATCTTTTGTAACATTTAATTCCATGTCCTTAGAGTAAAAGTCCATTCAATATGAAAATTATTGCATCAGGATGTTTGATATAATTTCTTCCATGAACAAAGAGAAATATGTTCATATTTTTATTCATGGAGAATATTTTTGGATGTATTGGTATTATATTTCATATTTAGAATATTTGGATGTGCATGATAATTTGTATCCTTCTTAAAAATTAAGGGGAAAAATACAAAATAGCCTTAGCTAGGCTCAACTGAGGAATTATGGGGCTAGCAGATAAACCACACCCATGGGAGATTTCAATAGACAACCCACATAGGAGAAGAGGAAATCTATGTATAGGTCTTCAGAAAATCATTCCTGAGGGAGCACAAGGGCTTCGTAGATGGTGGGCCAATATGGGTCGATGCAGCCTGTGTGTTATGCGTTGAATGTGTTATAGGTGATGATCTCTTGATGATATCTAAATGAAATTATGGAATGATTTGTATTAAATGGAATAGTGAAACCATTCACTGATTTAATGTGAGATATAGAATAATATTCACATTGTTCTACCACCAAAAAAAGATAATGAAATTCCACAGACCATCAGAACTATTTATTCTGTGTCATCTCATCAGGTAGATTGTGTCATATTCATCCCAATTTCAATGGATTTACTTTACATGGGTTATTCACAATTAATTATCCATGTAAATAATTCCCATTACTGCTATGATCAAACTGATTCCACATACATTTTTAAGTTAGATGCATTAAACTCTTGATATTTTGGTGAGTCGGAGATACTCATCACACATGATATTCAATATTCTATTATATGTGTATAGAAGGATCGTGATATGTGTAGTCTCTTGATCTAGTAGGTCATCTAAATGATATTAATGTGTGATAAATAAATAAGGCATTTTTGAGATTGATGGGCATAGATGTAGTTATATCTGTATGCATGTAGATCAAATGAAAGCTATATATGAGATTGGATAATGTAGTTATTTTGAAGAGATATCCATGTAGATATTTTTATACATAACTAAATGTGTTCACTTAGCCACTTATACTATGTATAAATTTTACATTGTGTATTTCTATATATGAGTTTCTAGAAGGTGTCATGACGTTGAATACTTAGGTGAGGATCATGTAGCCATTTTACATTTTAAGTATGCTATCAAAGAAATAAGATAACATTTGTGACATTTAAATACAACATGAAAAAATGGGATTTATACTAGAGTATTTGGGATTTGAGATACTATGTGATAAAATGAGAGCCTGCTGGATTCATCCACATGAAGAAATAAATGGTGATGCCTAAACGTATAAGGAATTAATGGGGATTCAAATGTAGTTTGTATATACTACATTTATAGAAGAAAAGTGCGTAATTTTCTAATGTCATATGAATAATGAAATAAACCAAATATTTTAGGTATTTATTGATGAGTAATGAAGTTTTGTAGGGAAAAATGGATCCAAAATCAGTCAGGTGAATATTTATGAGGTTTTAAAATTACATGAATTTAGATTTTGAGCTTCTTAGAAAGGAATCTGATGGAGAAGAAATAAAGAAACTCTAAAACTTATAGTATTTCATATGATTTTGGTGAAATATAATACCCACAATATATATTAGTATTCATTATTAGGAAAATTTAATACCACTTACAATGGGTATTAATATTTTAATGAGGAAATTAAATGTGGTATTATTGAAACATTTAAATAAGGATTTAAATATTGGTTTAAAAAGAGAAATATGAGGATTTTTAATTATGAATTAATGAGACATTTCCTATGAAAAATTGTTATTATTTTAGATAAAATTTTCAAGTAGGTGATGACAAAAAATTTTATCATAATTGAAAGAACGTTTTTGAGTACCTGATATAATCCTGTATCAAATAATTAAGGTTTGTTTCGATTCCAGTGGAGTCAGTCAATATTTTTTTTGTTGAATACCTTGAAGGAGACTGAATAACATAATTTCTAAAGCTCATGAGGAAGTAAATGTGGACGGTAAATCTTGATTTATTTGGGAGGAATAATATCTATGAAAAAGTTATTTCAATCTCTAGTTCAACATTGAAGTGGAATATTGTTTCTAAGGTGTCTAACAAGCTATTGGAGGGTTATGAATAGGGTATCTAACTAATCAGATAAGAGAAACTATTGGATAATGCAGAGACCCGAAGCTTATCGTACATGGACTTTACATTACTTTTGCGGAATACTTAGTACATAACAAAAACACACACACAAGGATCGTAATAGTTTAGTGTCTTTGGAAACTCGGAATAAAATCTTCTAATCGTGGTGAAAGATCTTCAATATCTCCCATAAAGATCTTCCCTTTTTTTTTACCTATAAACCTTTCTTTATATCCTGGGGGAAAGAAAACATAAAAGGGTGAGCTCAAATGCTCAGTAAGGGTAAACAAAAGAAATATCAATCACATCATATACAAAAGAACATAGATTTTTTGGAAATCTTAACCTGCAAAAGAGCTCATAATATCATAACATGGGATAAATCATAGAAGTGAAAATGAGATCCCCATAATCATAACATAAAACTTGAAACTTTGTGGCATGCACACATAATCATGGAAAATCATTTCTTGTTAGTCATGACTCATTGCCAAGACTATCTTAGTGGACAAAGTCCCTTTCTGAACCGAGTTCACTCCTCGTTTCAGTCCTGTATCACTGAACCGAAATAACCTTCCGTTCCAGCCATGTCTATCTCATGAGATATAAAATCATTACCCAATGCATTGGAGGGAGATATAGGTCCCACCCATCTTATAATGAATCCTTTCTTATGTGTGCCACATAATCATAAAACATACATCATCACATAACACATGTAACAAAAATGGGATTCTTGAAACATCATGACATCATAAATAAATTCATATAAGATAAAGGAATTCATAAAAATAATTCCATCACAACATGATCAAATCAATGTAATAATAGGGATAAAAACAGAACCCTTTATTATCTTAGATGGAAAATAATTTTGATAAAACACTTGAACTCCATTCTTGAGGAAAATATCCTTTCTTCGTCAAAAACATTTTTCCTTTCATAACATGTCATACAACTTTAAAATAAAAGAAGTTGATTAAAAATAAACTTGAAAACTTGTAAAGGAAGCTTCTTGGAAATAATGTTTTTAAAAATCCATTCATGCCGTATAAGTTAAAAAAAACATTCTTCTCGTACTTTTGTCGGAAAAGTCAAAAAGTACCTCGTACGGAAAAACGACAAAAGATTCCTTTCATATTCTTTACTAAAAACTCACCTAAGGGTAAAATTGGATTTAAACTATTTCAAGTGGATGGAAACAATATTACATATTGAGGGAACATGGATGTGGATGATAAAATACACCCCAGTAAATACTTACGAATAAACAATCTCGGATAAAAATGAGATTGTGATATTTCCCTTACCTTAGGTCCGACTTGCTTTGTAAGTGTCCGAACCTCCTGTATAATGATTTAAATCATGTTATTGACTTATTAAAGAATCATATTCATTGTTATGATATCATATATGGTTCACTTATGACATTATATTACCCGTTCTTTTGTAAATTCCATGTTAAAGAAGCGTTTTGGGTAAAATCGTTTCATTTATCGTAGGTGTTTTGACTTGTTGTTCTTGACATCATTATTACTTATATCATGATTTACTTACTTCCAGAATATAAAATATGATTTATATATCATATATATTCAGTATATATATATATATAATAGGTAGATAAATAAAATGAAAAACACCGTTCATGGAGACGGTAGTCCGTACGTACGCATGAACGCTGTTTTCCTTTCCTTATTGTCTTGAAATGGAAGTAAGTAGATGACATACATATGTATATATATACATAAATCCAGTAGCTTTATAATGTCATATATTTCATTATTATTTCTTATATATACATTATAATCATTCTTAAATGGTTAACATGGAGAATGAATCTCATCGCGTCGTGGAGACGGTATTCCGTACGTACGCACGAGCGATGATATCATTTCTATAAATATTTAATTGAATTGGAGTGGATTATACAATATATCAGAATCAATATGATGTTGTAATAACTATGTATAGTTATTCTTTACACCATTATACCCATCCATGTAAGGTGGTGGTGGAAAATAGATTACACCACGGCGTGGAGACGGTATTCCGTACGTACGCACGCGCGGTGATTTCTTTTTCCGTAGGATGGATAGATGGTGAAATAGGGTTGTTTCATACTTATAATAACATATCAGTATATGAGTGATACTGATGTTATTACTTCATAATGAAACAACCTAAGAAGAAGAAGTGGAAGAAGAAATAAAGATGAAAGAATTGGTAACGGTAATTACCTCTTCTTTGAAGTTCCTCTTTGAGACCTCCTCTTAGGGCACTAAAATTGGACTTTGAGGAAGACCAGAACCTCTAGGATGTTGCTAGGGAAGTGTAGAGGAGAAATTGGCAGGGGTTGGCCGAGCTTGAGTGCTCAAATTGGTGTGAGGAGGAGGGGGAGGAGGTGTCCTTTTATAGGGGAGGAGAGGGGCACCTTAGGAATATCTCAAAATATTATTTTATATTAAAGTCAAAATCGGTTTATAATGGTTCCAAAGGGTCTTATTTCGAAGCTAAAGTGGGGATGGGTCGAAATCCTATCAACCAATAAGATTTAGACAAGTTTAGGTTCTTATTTTAACCTTATCAATTAGATTTAACTCTAAGTTAAATAATTTAACTTTTACCGTGTCTTTTTGTTTTCTTTCACTATATGGTTAATACACTTACTATAACATGCCAAACGAACCCCAAATTGTATATTATTAATACATATATCCTTATCTAAGTCATTTGGCCGAACCTTAGATTTTTAGGAATAAAATAACAATTAATAATATAATATTTGATTTAAAAACTCTTTTGTGTCAATTTTGACACTATTTGATATATGATTTTTTTGAAAGTCATAACAGAATTATATGTTCGAACAAAGTTGATTAAATCAAAAATAATATATCATAGTAACCTAGAAAATTAGTGGAATTCATAAAAAGTCTTAAATTACATTTATTTTTGTATTTATATTATCAATTATGTCTTTATTTCATAAATAAGATAATTACTGCATCATCTTTGTGTCATAAATAAATTATATTATTTGATGTCTACAAATTACAAATAAAATACCATCATGTAGGAAATCTTTTTAGCTTTCTAATGAATATTTATAGTCGAATTTATCGTATGTATAACCCCATATTAAAAATGATTTACTTATTAAACTTTGATTTTAACTATTTTAACCCTTCTTTAAATAAATTAATAATAAATGTCCTAATCTAATCCAAGTGGGCCTAAATGGTCATATTTTATTCCTAAGTTTGTTTTTGGTCGAATTACACTTGTCCAATAGAATTAGGACATGTGTTAGGGTAATATTAATATCATATTTACCCTTAGTTACCCTATTTACTATTTACCGTGGTAAAAAAAAGTAAAAAGTTACTATTCACCAAAAAATTATTTTCATCTCATTGAATCACATTTTAGTCCTTGATATTAACCGTGTCTCTCGGATTTTCGAAATTCCATTCACAGAAGCGGTAAAATTAAGTTTTATGCAAAATTCAGTTTTTAACCTACCACTTAGTAGTTTCACTATTCATCAAAAATTGATGTTTTTCAGAACAATGCCAAAATTTCATCCCAAGCTATATTTCATATTCCGAATTCAAAAATGAAGTCTATTTTACCAAATTCATAACATAAAAGTTGCATTAATTAATTTTATAATTAAATCCCGCTGTTAAAACAAATAGCATGTTTTTAAGAAACAATATCTATCAAAAGATTGACACTTGTTTATGTCTAGTTTAAATGTGAAATTACATCCAATGACCAACATTGTATTAAATTGTAAAAATATATTCTAAATATACTTTAAAACTACTCAAATTAATAATTTATCACTATTAATTATTTCGATTAAAAAAGTTGTTTTTTAATTATAATTTAGTAATTTTCACTATTCATCAGAATATGAAAGTTATCCGAAATGTACCAAAATTTCACCTTAGGCTAAATTCGATACTCCGAATCCAAAAATGAAGTTCATTTTGAAATATAAGATTTACAGAATTTTAAAAAGTGGTTATTACTATTCATAACAGCTAGTTTTAATAATATTTTAATAGCATATCATTGTTTTGTGAAACTCAGGATTACGTACCACACACGCTATCGAGGAAGGTTGCGATTGCGTGTAATGCAAGGCAAGTCAAGGATGCGTGTTATGCAAGCTCCTTTTGGTGTAGCGTATAACACAAGACATTAGTAAAATAAAAAAGAATATTTTTCATAAAATCTTGGGCTGTTACATTCTACCCCCCTTAAAATGAATTTCGCCCTCGAAATTCGTCGGGGTTATAAATGGTTTACTATTCGAAAGTTTCTTTAATATAAACCCACATCGTAAAAGGGAATACCAAAACTTGGCTTTAAAAACTAAAGTATGAAATGTAACGATTACCCAAATAAACTAATCACTGGGTTTCCACATAGGTGAAAATATGGATATGGAAGAGAAATCTAACCATCATGTTCTGATGGAGAGTGGTAGAGAACATGGCTATGGAAAAGCCAGTAATCACAAATCCATAAATTTGTGACGATCTAAGGTACCATCTGATTCATCAGGTATAAGATCACTAAGACAACATTTTTGGTTTTCAAGATCATTTCCCTAAAGTTGAAAATTTGAATTAGAATAAATACTTACTTTATTTTGATACAATATCACTGTTGTTCGTGCCTTGAACAATTTCCACTTCATCTCTTAAATAAATGAAGTTGAATTTGTTATTCGTGAAGTGTTTGAAGATCATGTGATAGAATGACGGGTCATTCCATCTGTCTCAAACAAAAGGTAAGCAAAAGTTATTAAATATACATAAGTCATTCTATAGTGAGATTAATCATATATAGTTCCTAAAATGGACTTATACTTCATATATCATACTGCTTAATATAATAAAACTAGTTTCTACTAAACAGGGACTTCCTGTAGGTCAGTGGTATGTGATAAAGGCCAGTCGCACTTCGGTTGTGGGTTCGATTCCTACAGCCTTGTCCGAAGCGATGGGCTGTCGCCCGTCCTGCAGGTTGTCCCTTTTTCTAAAACTACGTTACTATAACATCCCATCAATAATATCGAAAATCTTCTATCCTTAAACAATACTAACTTATGTCCAACATAATCCAGTCTAATCTTTAGGCTTATACATAATACTGCAGTCCACTCTCATAATATAGTGACAACGATCACCAGAGATTTAATACCGTCGTTGATCCCCACATATCATAAGATATGTCTTGTTGGTCACATTCCAAACATTCAAAGTCCTTAATCGTGTATTCTCTTGAATACCTTAGTGAAAACATGAGTGCAGTTAAAAGTTAATACTTTCCATATACCAAAATCCTCAAAATTCTATATACTCAAACCATGATATCACTTAGTCCTTATATCAATCATGAGCTCATGAATACAATCAATCATCTCATTATCGTCTTATCCCTTCATTATGCGCATATCATCTTATTTCCAAAAATATCTCAATCACTTCGAATACCACATTAGACCAATACATAAATATTCCAATACACCATAAAAGTACCTCAACAACATTATTCTTGAATACCAATACATAAACACTTCAGTCCATCCACATCAATGACTGTCCTGGAATAAGTCCTTCCTTGATTTAGAAGTATCTTTTTAGGTCAGGGCATTGAGTTGGGTAATGCCCATGTTCTCCACAAATAAGACATTGAACTCCATAACAGTCTGTCACCCTATGACCCTTTTCTCCACACAGATAACATCGGTCCCTCCATTTGAGGTATTCCTCAAGGTTCTTCTTCCCTTCTTTAGAAATCTCAATCTTCCTTTCTTTATGCTCCTCAACATGCGAACATGCATAATAGTTTATCTTCCTCTTCTTTGATGAATTATTCATACCACTAAATTTCACCTTGTTAATCGTATATCGCGATGACTGATTCGGCATAATCACAATATCTTTATCTTTAGGCATTACACAATTTTGTTGCTCATAGTCACCAATTTGTCCATTGGATTCAATGTTAACCGAATTCCTTCTGGTTCCCTCCATTAACTAAAACACAAAAGAATCTTGTGAGAGGCAAAAATCATGCTAGGGAAAACAACATAATAAAGGGGGAGCACCCTCAATATCTAACATCTTAGGTTAAATTCTATGATCGTTACCGTAGTTCTAGGACTATATCCTATACGTATACTTATCCTTAGGGACATCCCTAGACATACCTTATAAATATCTCTAGGGATCTTACTAACGTTTTCGCATCCTAGTTTCCAAAGGTTGACTAAACCTTTCCTCTGATACCAACTGTAGAGACCCGAAGCTTATCGTACATGGACTTTACATTACTTTTGCGGAATACTTAGTACATAACAAAAACACACACACAAGGATCGTAATAGTTTAGTGTCTTTGGAAACTCGAAATAAAATCTTCTAATCGTGGTGAAAGATCTTCAATATCTCCCATAAAGATCTTCCCTTTTTTTTTACCTATAAACCTTTCTTTATATCCTGGGGGAAAGAAAACATAAAAGGGTGAGCTCAAATTCTCAGTAAGGGTAAACAAAAGAAATATCAATCACATCATATACAAAAGAACATAGCTTTTTTGGAAATCTTAACCTGCAAAAGAGCTCATAATATCATAACATGGGATAAATCATAGAAGTGAAAATGAGATCCCCATAATCATAACATAAAACTTGAAACTTTGTGGCATGCACACATAATCATGGAAAATCATTTCTTGTTAGTCATGACTCATTGCCAAGACTATCTTAGTGGACAAAGTCCCTTTCTGAACCGAGTTCACTCCTCGTTTCAGTCCTGTATCACTGAACCGAAATAACCTTCCGTTCCAGCCATGTCTATCTCATGAGATATAAAATCATTACCCAATGCATTGGAGGGAGATATAGGTCCCACCCATCTTATAATGAATCCTTTCTTATGTGTGCCACATAATCATAAAACATACATCATCACATAACACATGTAACAAAAATGGGATTCTTGAAACATCATGACATCATAAATAAATTCATATAAGATAAAGGAATTCATAAAAATAATTCCATCACAACATGATCAAATCAATGTAATAATAGGGATAAAAACAGAACCCTTTATTATCTTAGATGGAAAATAATTTTGATAAAACACTTGAACTCCATTCTTGAGGAAAATATCCTTTCTTCGTCAAAAACATTTTTCCTTTCATAACATGTCATACAACTTTAAAATAAAAGAAGTTGATTAAAAATAAACTTGAAAACTTGTAAAGGAAGCTTCTTGGAAATAATGTTTTTAAAAATCCATGCATGCCGTATAAGTTAAAAAAAACATTCTTCTCGTACTTTTGTCGGAAAAGTCAAAAAGTACCTCGTACGGAAAAACGACAAAAGATTCCTTTCATATTCTTTACTAAAAACTCACCTAAGGGTAAAATTGGATTTAAACTATTTCAAGTGGATGGAAACAATATTACATATTGAGGGAACATGGATGTGGATGATAAAATACACCCCAGTAAATACTTACGAATAAACAATCTCGGATAAAAATGAGATTGTGATATTTCCCTTACCTTAGGTCCGACTTGCTTTGTAAGTGTTCGAACCTCCTGTATAATGATTTAAATCATGTTATTGACTTATTAAAGAATCATATTCATTGTTATGATATCATATATGGTTCACTTATGACATTATATTACCCGTTCTTTTGTAAATTCCATGTTAAAGAAGCGTTTTGGGTAAAATCGTTTCATTTATCGTAGGTGTTTTGACTTGTTGTTCTTGACATCATTATTACTTATATCATGATTTACTTACTTCCAGAATATAAAATATGATTTATATATCATATATATTCAGTATATATATATATAATAGGTAGATAAATAAAATGAAAAACACCGTTCATGGAGACGGTAGTCCGTACGTACGCATGAACGCTGTTTTCCTTTCCTTATTGTATTGAAATGGAAGTAAGTAGATGACATACATATGTATATATATACATAAATCCAGTAGCTTTATAATGTCATATATTTCATTATTATTTCTTATATATACATTATAATCATTCTTAAATGGTTAACATGGAGAATGAATCTCATCGCGTCGTGGAGACGGTATTCCGTACGTACGCACGAGCGATGATATCATTTCTATAAATATTTAATTGAATTGGAGTGGATTATACAATATATCAGAATCAATATGATGTTGTAATAACTATGTATAGTTATTCTTTACACCATTATACCCATCCATGTAAGGTGGTGGTGGAAAATAGATTACACCACGGCGTGGAGACGGTATTCCGTACGTACGCACGCGCGGTGATTTCTTTTTCCGTAGGATGGATAGATGGTGAAATAGGGTTGTTTCATACTTATAATAACATATCAGTATATGAGTGATACTGATGTTATTACTTCATAATGAAACAACCTAAGAAGAAGAAGTGGAAGAAGAAATAAAGATGAAAGAATTGGTAACGGTAATTACCTCTTCTTTGAAGTGCCTCTTTGAGACCTCCTCTTAGGGCACTAAAATTGGACTTTGAGGAAGACCAGAACCTCTAGGATGTTGCTAGGGAAGTGTAGAGGAGAAATTGGCAGGGGTTGGCCGAGCTTGAGTGCTCAAATTGGTGTGAGGAGGAGGGGGAGGAGGTGTCCTTTTATAGGGGAGGAGAGGGGCACCTTAGGAATATCTCAAAATATTATTTTATATTAAAGTAAAAATCGGTTTATAATGGTTCAAAAGGGTCTTATTTCGAAGCTAAAGTGGGGATGGGTCGAAATCCTATCAACCAATAAGATTTAGACAAGTTTAGGTTCTTATTTTAACCTTATCAATTAGATTTAACTCTAAGTTAAATAATTTAACTTTTACCGTGTCTTTTTGTTTTCTTTCACTATATGGTTAATACACTTACTATAACATGCCAAACGAACCCCAAATTGTATATTATTAATACATATATCCTTATCTAAGTCATTTGGCCGAACCTTAGATTTTTAGGAATAAAATAACAATTAATAATATAATATTTGATTTAAAAACTCTTTTGTGTCAATTTTGACACTATTTGATATATGATTTTTTTGAAAGTCATAACAGAATTATATGTTCGAACCAAGTTGATTAAATCAACAATAATATATCATAGTAACCTAGAAAATTAGTGGAATTCATAAAAAGTCTTAAATTACATTTATTTTTGTATTTATATTATCAATTATGTCAATATTTCATAAATAAGATAATTACTGCATCATCTTTGTGTCATAAATAAATTATATTATTTGATGTCTACAAATTACAAATAAAATACCATCATGTAGGAAATCTTTTTAGCTTTCTAATGAATATTTATAGTCGAATTTATCGTATGTATAACCCCATATTAAAAATGATTTACTTATTAAACTTTGATTTTAACTATTTTAACCCTTCTTTAAATAAATTAATAATAAATGTCCTAATCTAATCCAAGTGGGCCTAAATGGTCATATTTTATTCCTAAGTTTGTTTTTGGTCGAATTACACTTGTCCAATAGAATTAGGACATGTGTTAGGGTAATATTAATATCATATTTACCCTTAGTTACCCTATTTACTATTTACCGTGGTAAAAAAAAGTAAAAAGTTACTATTCACCAAAAAATTATTTTCATCTCATTGAATCACATTTTAGTCCTTGATATTAACCGTGTCTCTCGGATTTTCGAAATTCCATTCACAGAAGCGGTAAAATTAAGTTTTATGCAAAATTCAGTTTTTAACCTACCACTTAGTAGTTTCACTATTCATCAAAAATTGATGTTTTTCAGAACAATGCCAAAATTTCATCCAAGCTATATTTCATATTCCGAATTCAAAAATGAAGTCTATTTTACCAAATTCATAACATAAAAGTTGCATTAATTAATTTTATAATTAAATCCCGCTGTTAAAACAAATAGCATGTTTTTAAGAAACAATATCTATCAAAAGATTGACACTTGTTTATGTCTAGTTTAAATGTGAAATTACATCCAATGACCAACATTGTATTAAATTGTAAAAATATATTCTAAATATACTTTAAAACTACTCAAATTAATAATTTATCACTATTAATTATTTCGATTAAAAAAGTTGTTTTTTAATTATAATTTAGTAATTTTCACTATTCATCAGAATATGAAAGTTATCCGAAATGTACCAAAATTTCACCTTAGGCTAAATTCGATACTCCGAATCCAAAAATGAAGTTCATTTTGAAATATAAGATTTACAGAATTTTAAAAAGTGGTTATTACTATTCATAACAGCTAGTTTTAATAATATTTTAATAGCATATCATTGTTTTGTGAAACTCAGGATTACGTACCACACACGCTATCGAGGAAGGTTGCGATTGCGTGTAATGCAAGGCAAGTCAAGGATGCGTGTTATGCAAGCTCCTTTTGGTGTAGCGTATAACACAAGACATTAGTAAAATAAAAAAGAATATTTTTCATAAAATCTTGGGCTGTTACATTCTACCCCCCTTAAAATGAATTTCGCCCTCGAAATTCGTCGGGGTTATAAATGGTTTACTATTCGAAAGTTTCTTTAATATAAACCCACATCGTAAAAGGGAATACCAAAACTTGGCTTTAAAAACTAAAGTATGAAATGTAACGATTACCCAAATAAACTAATCACTGGGTTTCCACATAGGTGAAAATATGGATATGGAAGAGAAATCTAACCATCATGTTCTGATGGAGAGTGGTAGAGAACATGGCTATGGAAAAGCCAGTAATCACAAATCCATAAATTTGTGACGATCTAAGGTACCATCTGATTCATCAGGTATAAGATCACTAAGACAACATTTTTGGTTTTCAAGATCATTTCCCTAAAGTTGAAAATTTGAATTAGAATAAATACTTACTTTATTTTGATACAATATCACTGTTGTTCGTGCCTTGAACAATTTCCACTTCATCTCTTAAATAAATGAAGTTGAATTTGTTATTCGTGAAGTGTTTGAAGATCATGTGATAGAATGACGGGTCATTCCATCTGTCTCAAACAAAAGGTAAGCAAAAGTTATTAAATATACATAAGTCATTCTATAGTGAGATTAATCATATATAGTTCCTAAAATGGACTTATACTTCATATATCATACTGCTTAATATAATAAAACTAGTTTCTACTAAACAGGGACTTCCTGTAGGTCAGTGGTAGGTGATAAAGGCCAGTCGCACTTCGGTTGTGGGTTCGATTCCTACAGCCTTGTCCGAAGCGATGGGCTGTCGCCCGTCCTGCAGGTTGTCCCTTTTTCTAAAACTACGTTACTATAACATCCCATCAATAATATCGAAAATCTTCTATCCTTAAACAATACTAACTTATGTCCAACATAATCCAGTCTAATCTTTAGGCTTATACATAATACTGCAGTCCACTCTCATAATATAGTGACAACGATCACCAGAGATTTAATACCGTCGTTGATCCCCACATATCATAAGATATGTCTTGTTGGACACATTCCAAACATTCAAAGTCCTTAATCGTGTATTCTCTTGAATACCTTAGTGAAAACATGAGTGCAGTTAAAAGTTAATACTTTCCATATACCAAAATCCTCAAAATTCTATATACTCAAACCATGATATCACTTAGTCCTTATATCAATCATGAGCTCATGAATACAATCAATCATCTCATTATCGTCTTATCCCTTCATTATGCGCATATCATCTTATTTCCAAAAATATCTCAATCACTTCGAATACCACATTAGACCAATACATAAATATTCCAATACACCATAAAAGTACCTCAACAACATTATTCTTGAATACCAATACATAAACACTTCAGTCCATCCACATCAATGACTGTCCTGGAATAAGTCCTTCCTTGATTTAGAAGTATCTTTTTAGGTCAGGGCATTGAGTTGGGTAATGCCCATGTTCTCCACAAATAAGACATTGAACTCCATAACAGTCTGTCACCCTATGACCCTTTTCTCCACACAGATAACATCGGTCCCTCCATTTGAGGTATTCCTCAAGGTTCTTCTTCCCTTCTTTAGAAATCTCAATCTTCCTTTCTTTATGCTCCTCAACATGCGAACATGCATAATAGTTTATCTTCCTCTTCTTTGATGAATTATTCATACCACTAAATTTCACCTTGTTAATCATATATCGCGATGACTGATTCGGCATAATCACAATATCTTTATCTTTAGGCATTACACAATTTTGTTGCTCATAGTCACCAATTTGTCCATTGGATTCAATGTTAACCGAATTCCTTCTGGTTCCCTCCATTAACTAAAACACAAAAGAATCTTGTGAGAGGCAAAAATCATGCTAGGGAAAACAACATAATAAAGGGGGAGCACCCTCAATATCTAACATCTTAGGTTAAATTCTATGATCGTTACCGTAGTTCTAGGACTATATCCTATACGTATACTTATCCTTAGGGACATCCCTAGACATACCTTATAAATATCTCTAGGGATCTTACTAACGTTTTCGCATCCTAGTTTCCAAAGGTTGACTAAACCTTTCCTCTGATACCAACTGTAGAGACCCGAAGCTTATCGTACATGGACTTTACATTACTTTTGCGGAATACTTAGTACATAACAAAAACACACACACAAGGATCGTAATAGTTTAGTGTCTTTGGAAACTCGGAATAAAATCTTCTAATCGTGGTGAAAGATCTTCAATATCTCCCATAAAGATCTTCCCTTTTTTTTTACCTATAAACCTTTCTTTATATCCTGGGGGAAAGAAAACATAAAAGGGTGAGCTCAAATGCTCAGTAAGGGTAAACAAAAGAAATATCAATCACATCATATACAAAAGAACATAGCTTTTTTGGAAATCTTAACCTGCAAAAGAGCTCATAATATCATAACATGGGATAAATCATAGAAGTGAAAATGAGATCCCCATAATCATAACATAAAACTTGAAACTTTGTGGCATGCACACATAATCATGGAAAATCATTTCTTGTTAGTCATGACTCATTGCCAAGACTATCTTAGTGGACAAAGTCCCTTTCTGAACCGAGTTCACTCCTCGTTTCAGTCCTGTATCACTGAACCGAAATAACCTTCCGTTCCAGCCATGTCTATCTCATGAGATATAAAATCATTACCCAATGCATTGGAGGGAGATATAGGTCCCACCCATCTTATAATGAATCCTTTCTTATGTGTGCCACATAATCATAAAACATACATCATCACATAACACATGTAACAAAAATGGGATTCTTGAAACATCATGACATCATAAATAAATTCATATAAGATAAAGGAATTCATAAAAATAATTCCATCACAACATGATCAAATCAATGTAATAATAGGGATAAAAACAGAACCCTTTATTATCTTAGATGGAAAATAATTTTGATAAAACACTTGAACTCCATTCTTGAGGAAAATATCCTTTCTTCGTCAAAAACATTTTTCCTTTCATAACATGTCATACAACTTTAAAATAAAAGAAGTTGATTAAAAATAAACTTGAAAACTTGTAAAGGAAGCTTCTTGGAAATAATGTTTTTAAAAATCCATTCATGCCGTATAAGTTAAAAAAAACATTCTTCTCGTACTTTTGTCGGAAAAGTCAAAAAGTACCTCGTACGGAAAAACGACAAAAGATTCCTTTCATATTCTTTACTAAAAACTCACCTAAGGGTAAAATTGGATTTAAACTATTTCAAGTGGATGGAAACAATATTACATATTGAGGGAACATGGATGTGGATGATAAAATACACCCCAGTAAATACTTACGAATAAACAATCTCGGATAAAAATGAGATTGTGATATTTCCCTTACCTTAGGTCCGACTTGCTTTGTAAGTGTCCGAACCTCCTGTATAATGATTTAAATCATGTTATTGACTTATTAAAGAATCATATTCATTGTTATGATATCATATATGGTTCACTTATGACATTATATTACCCGTTCTTTTGTAAATTCCATGTTAAAGAAGCGTTTTGGGTAAAATCGTTTCATTTATCGTAGGTGTTTTGACTTGTTGTTCTTGACATCATTATTACTTATATCATGATTTACTTACTTCCAGAATATAAAATATGATTTATATATCATATATATTCAGTATATATATATATATAATAGGTAGATAAATAAAATGAAAAACACCGTTCATGGAGACGGTAGTCCGTACGTACGCATGAACGCTGTTTTCCTTTCCTTATTGTCTTGAAATGGAAGTAAGTAGATGACATACATATGTATATATATACATAAATCCAGTAGCTTTATAATGTCATATATTTCATTATTATTTCTTATATATACATTATAATCATTCTTAAATGGTTAACATGGAGAATGAATCTCATCGCGTCGTGGAGACGGTATTCCGTACGTACGCACGAGCGATGATATCATTTCTATAAATATTTAATTGAATTGGAGTGGATTATACAATATATCAGAATCAATATGATGTTGTAATAACTATGTATAGTTATTCTTTACACCATTATACCCATCCATGTAAGGTGGTGGTGGAAAATAGATTACACCACGGCGTGGAGACGGTATTCCGTACGTACGCACGCGCGGTGATTTATTTTTCCGTAGGATGGATAGATGGTGAAATAGGGTTGTTTCATACTTATAATAACATATCAGTATATGAGTGATACTGATGTTATTACTTCATAATGAAACAACCTAAGAAGAAGAAGTGGAAGAAGAAATAAAGATGAAAGAATTGGTAACGGTAATTACCTCTTCTTTGAAGTGCCTCTTTGAGACCTCCTCTTAGGGCACTAAAATTGGACTTTGAGGAAGACCAGAACCTCTAGGATGTTGCTAGGGAAGTGTAGAGGAGAAATTGGCAGGGGTTGGCCGAGCTTGAGTGCTCAAATTGGTGTGAGGAGGAGGGGGAGGAGGTGTCCTTTTATAGGGGAGGAGAGGGGCACCTTAGGAATATCTCAAAATATTATTTTATATTAAAGTCAAAATCGGTTTATAATGGTTCCGAAGGGTCTTATTTCGAAGCTAAAGTGGGGATGGGTCGAAATCATATCAACCAATAAGATTTAGACAAGTTTAGGTTCTTATTTTAACCTTATCAATTAGATTTAACTCTAAGTTAAATAATTTAACTTTTACCGTGTCTTTTTGTTTTCTTTCACTATATGGTTAATACACTTACTATAACATGCCAAACGAACCCCAAATTGTATATTATTAATACATATATCCCTATCTAAGTCATTTGGCCGAACCTTAGATTTTTAGGAATAAAATAACAATTAATAATATAATATTTGATTTAAAAACTCTTTTGTGTCAATTTTGACACTATTTGATATATGATTTTTTTGAAAGTCATAACAGAATTATATGTTCGAACCAAGTTGATTAAATCAACAATAATATATCATAGTAACCTAGAAAATTAGTGGAATTCATAAAAAGTCTTAAATTACATTTATTTTTGTATTTATATTATCAATTATGTCAATATTTCATAAATAAGATAATTACTGCATCATCTTTGTGTCATAAATAAATTATATTATTTGATGTCTAAAAATTACAAATAAAATACCATCATGTAGGAAATCTTTTTAGCTCTCTAATGAATATTTATAGTCGAATTTATCGTATGTATAACCCCATATTAAAAATGATTTACTTATTAAACTTTGATTTTAACTATTTTAACCCTTCTTTAAATAAATTAATAATAAATGTCCTAATCTAATCCAAGTGGGCCTAAATGGTCATATTTTATTCCTAAGTTTGTTTTTGGTCGAATTACACTTGTCCAATAGAATTAGGACATGTGTTAGGGTAATATTAATATCATATTTACCCTTAGTTACCCTATTTACTATTTACCGTGGTAAAAAAAAGTAAAAAGTTACTATTCACCAAAAAATTATTTTCATCTCATTGAATCACATTTTAGTCCTTGATATTAACCGTGTCTCTCGGATTTTCGAAATTCCATTCACAGAAGCGGTAAAATTAAGTTTTATGCAAAATTCAGTTTTTAACCTACCACTTAGTAGTTTCACTATTCATCAAAAATTGATGTTTTTCAGAACAATGCCAAAATTTCATCCCAAGCTATATTTCATATTCCGAATTCAAAAATGAAGTCTATTTTACACAATTCATAACATAAAAGTTGCATTAATTAATTTTATAATTAAATCCCGCTGTTAAAACAAATAGCATGTTTTTAAGAAACAATATCTATCAAAAGATTGACACTTGTTTATGTCTAGTTTAAATGTGAAATTACATCCAATGACCAACATTGTATTAAATTGTAAAAATATATTCTAAATATACTTTAAAACTACTCAAATTAATAATTTATCACTATTAATTATTTCGATTAAAAAAGTTGTTTTTTAATTATAATTTAGTAATTTTCACTATTCATCAGAATATGAAAGTTATCCGAAATGTACCAAAATTTCACCTTAGGCTAAATTCGATACTCCGAATCCAAAAATGAAGTTCATTTTGAAATATAAGATTTACAGAATTTAAAAAAGTGGTTATTACTATTCATAACAGCTAGTTTTAATAATATTTTAATAGCATATCATTGTTTTGTGAAACTCAGGATTACGTACCACACACGCTATCGAGGAAGGTTGCGATTGCGTGTAATGCAAGGCAAGTCAAGGATGCGTGTTATGCAAGCTCCTTTTGGTGTAGCGTATAACACAAGACATTAGTAAAATAAAAAAGAATATTTTTCATAAAATCTTGGGCTGTTACAGATAACCTCACCAGTAAGATAAGAATATATTTTTGGATATCTAACTAATTTAGGGGAGACTGTAATTGGGATGCCTAACCATTTGTATTCACCTGTTGAGATAGTGAAGAGAGTCTTCATCAGAGTGTCTAACCAATATGGGATGGATTAGGATTTTTTGAGGATACTTGTAAATAATTTCTGCTTCACTAATTTATATTTGTACTCCAAATGAGGGGATATTGAGAGAAACTATTGAATGGATTGAAACAATAAATAGTTCAATTGGATTAATTTAAAATTATAAAAATCCACAATATTATTATTACACTAATTCCCCCTCTCATCAGCACCCAACTGGTCCTTGGTCATAAAAATATTAATGAAACTTATCATGGATAATAATAAATGAATTTTAAATGATGAATGTCACACCCTGACCTGGTTGATTTATTATTTTTAATTGTTTTAATTATTATTTTTAGTTTTGGTAATAGGAGGGTATAGTATTAAAATTTTAGAATCTCCGTTCACTGTTGTGTGGTCAGCCCGCATGGATGACCAAGTGCATTGGGTTGTGGCACACAACTTGCAGGTGTTTTTTTAGTCATGTGATGAGCATGTGGCTCAACATTGTAAGTGGGATGTATTGGGTGATGTAGGTTGAGCATGGCTTCCTCAACCATGCATCCAGCTGTAGTTAATCGTGCATGGAATGTAGGGTTACCTTGTTTTTAGAATAAATAATACTATTTCATTTAAACTAAAATAAAATAATAATGGGTTAAATAAAATGAAATAAATAAATTTTTGATAATAATAATAATGATATGATGATGATGATTATGATGATGATTATTATTTCTATTATCCTTGGTTTTTATATTATTTTTATTATAAGAAAAAATGAAAAAAGAAACCCTAATATATTTGGTGTTCCCCCTTTCTGTCATTTTACGTGCGAGGTGCGAAGCAAACCAAACCTGCCGCACCTTTAGGCTGACGTCGGCCGCTCCCTCCTACACCGGCCGAACCCACTATGGATCCTCCTTCCCTGAACCGTCCAGTCGAACCCGTCACCGCCTCTTACTCCCTTGCGATGTTCAGCCAACCAACCTTCTCCCCCCACATCACTCTCCCGCTCTGGCCAGCACCAAATAACACCCTCAGTCGGCCCCTGCCCATGCCATGCACTCATACCTGCTCCCTTAACCTACAGCAAGCTGACAACATCCTCTCTTCCCCACTCCTCTAATTATCCTCAATTTTTAGGGTTCTTAATTGTAGTTTTTTTCTTATTATACCAAGCCCTTATAGTTATGGTTGTGTTCAGTTTGATTTTATTGGATGGTAGGTGAAGCAGATTGTTCCTCAGTTTGTTTTCTTCCTACCATTGAAGCTTCTTTGTGTTCTTATGCCTCTTAGGTAGATGTTACCATATCTTCCCACTCCAATTTAATCCATATAATGTTTGGAGGATATAATTATTGTTTTGGCATGATTTTCACAACTATAATGGCTTTGGATAACTTATGTTTTTGTTTTTGTGATAGATGAATTTTCCAAAAATAACTTTTAATGTATTTTCTTATATATGATAATGATATTTATGCTAATTGTGTGTGGTTAAATGTTAATTGGTCTTTAAGAGTGAAATTATATTTTTTTGTTGTTTCCCCTTAGAATTATTGTCTTAAATGGTTGGGTTGTAATTCAGGCTCTTTTGTGAAGAAATAGTGTTTTTTTGTGATTTGTAAGTTGTTTCAAAAAGATTTATTAGTTTCTAAAATGACTCGGGGACTATTTTGGATATAGATATTTTTGGTAGAATTTGGTTTTGTTTTATGACTTTTGAATTTGGTTTATGAGAGTCCCTGGAACGTTTTGGTCATGTGTTGGACTTTTCCATCTTAATTTTGGGTAACTTTTGTTGTCACGATGAATTTTTGGTCAACGACAAAGGGCATGCACGCATATACAAAGGTATGTATATAATATATATATATATGTCCTCTAAGTTTGTATTCCCTCATGGTTCAGGGAATACATGCATTGGATTATGGTTATATGTGTATATCTATATGTATGTGCATGCGAGTGTGGGCCAATTACATGTGGTCACCACCTTTTTCGACAAGTGCCGAAATGTTCAGCATGAACCAGTTTCTCTTTGAGGTAGGAAAATACAAGAATTTCCTTTCCATTTAATGTCTTTAATGCATGATGTTTTCTTTAATTTATTATCTTTCTACGCAACTCCATGGTTCCTCTTTAATGATTTTTGTGGGGTTTTAATGTTGTATAGTGTTATTAAAGATTGGGTTTTACATGAATCTTGGTTTATGCCTTGTGTACGATGCCTTAGGTGTTCGTAAATTGACACCATTTTTGGGGGAAATTGGATGTTTGGGTGGGGTTTTTCGAATCGAAATGTTGTGGTAAATTGGTTAGAAACATGTTTTGGATTTTCTATGTGAAATGTGGCGATTTCCCTGGTTATGGTTTGGTGCTTGTCTAAAAATGGGCTTATGGTTTATGAACTTGTGTGGTATTTTATAAGTTAGTGATATGGGTGTTTTTTTAGGTTTAAAATAAATGGTGTATTCATGAAATTTGGTTTCAAATGTTTTTGTTTGTTTTAGAGTGTTCCTCTTGGTTTGGCCCAGTTGTCCTTGGAAACATGCTAGGGTGAGTAGTTGGAAAATGAAAGGTGTGTTTGTTTTTCGGGTTGTGTTTAGGTGAAAGTTGAATCCAATGCCCGTTGGGCACCTTCTTAGGCATTGTTTTTTTAAATTGAATTAAAGTGAACATGGGCATGTTTTGGTAAATGTTTGATTTAAGGGAACGTTTGGAAACTTTGGTATAAATATGGTATTTATGGTGGTTTTTTAATTGGTTAATAAATGTTTCGATTAAAGGATTTGCGTCGTGAAGTTAAAGGCTTATTTGAAATTATAGATTGGTTGTTTACAAATGGTTTGATACGTGTGAATTATATGAGGACTGTTTGGAATCTCTGAAGTTGTATGTTTGGTAAAACCCTCCTTGGTTAGGCCCCTTGCCTCATATGTCGATCATGTGAGAGGAGGGTCCTCAGTATAGGCCTCCTTTTGAGATTATTTATTTTAAGGCATGGGAATGACACTGAGGTGGTCGAGGTGGTGTCAGATTGTGTCATTATTTAGATTATAAATATATGTCTAGTTATTTGAATGTATAGCACACCACTTTGTGAACATAGCATGAAAACATAGCATAGAAAGGGGCCTACTGAGAAGGATTTCTTCACTAGTTTAGATTACACACTGGATAGTGGCCCATAGTAGAGTGATGTTTTGTTATTATTATTTCTATGGGATTGGGCCCCTCGAGCCGACCAGGTGGGAAGACGGTCGGGTTTAGGGTGTTATGACATCATCGAGAGTTGGCATGCCTTCAAGATGAGTCACATGTATAGTATGTTCTAGTCTTCCTCTGAGTTTATTGGTTTTCCATGATCCTTTGGTATGAGCGCTATTAGTACCATTTCCTTTTTTTGTGTGTGAAATCATACCCTTGAACTTGGTTTTAGTGTTTTCTTGGAAAAGATTTGTGTGTATGGTTGGTTTTAAAATGGACTTCAAAGTGGATGTTTTTGAAAAAGTTTGTGTGAGACCCTCTTTTTTTTCTTTTCCTTGTTTTTGAATTATAAAGGTAATGGAATTGGTCTTGTTAGTTTTCTAAATACTGTGTAAATATGAAAACCTAATTTTTATAACTATAGTTCAAACTAGTATTATCAGACTATTTTGGAATTGGAAAATGCATGGATTCTGTGGTTTATTTTTGGCATCCCGACTGATCATTTTAAAGCTCATACCTATCCTATATTTTCAGATATAGGTCCAGCTGTTTGGTTTAGGTTCTTGTTTTTTATGCCCATGTGAGGCAGGCTGTTAGTCATTGGAGGTGACCAAGAGATCACATGGAGGTATGTGCAGTCTTTTTTTCCTACAACTACCAGTTTTATTTTTATTTGTTTAATTTTTGTTAATTTATTCTTCTTCATTTTATGGGCCAAATAATTCCCACCTATTTAGTTTTGATGTCCAACACTAGTTTCTAGCTCATGGGGATCGGGAACGCCCCTCGGGCCATGTCGCGAGTTGGCTTGGGTAACTGGTTCAGGGTTGACCCGGGTTGGTTCATGATAAAATGGTATCAGAGGAGACCCATGTTATTTGGAGTGCCTGGTAGAAAGAGATAAAGACTGTCAGGGCATAGAAGATAGGTTACGGGTCAGTGCCTGATCACCACCGCTCACGATGAGACCTTAGTTACTAGGGGTAGTCTGGGATTTGAGTCTTTTTTCTTTGATTGTTTTTGGATTGAGGGATGACAATGGGGGCGAATCAGTTCACATTGCTACCTCACATGGGTTGGTGAACCATGTGTAGTCCAAGTGCCCGATTTAAGGTTCTCTTAGTGTTATGACTTACATGGGGCATGGATTACCACCATGTTGTAAGGTTAGGCACAAACACCAGTTCCTCATTCTGATGGTTTATAGTTGGTTATGTTTCGTTTTGAACTCAATTTATGTGAATGTGTGTTAAAGATGAAATTGATTTCAAAATGAAAAAATAAGGGGGTGTCTTCCAATTTTTTTTGAAATTATTAACTTGGGTTTTTTAAATAGAAAGTGTATCTGTTTGGAAAAACATGTTATGTGTTTGGATTTGGTAAGAAAAATATGTGTTTGAACATTGGAACTCCTTCTGTAGGGTCACACGTGCATCAGTATGTATGAAGAGTGCATGGGGGAACTTGTTCGCGGATGATGTGAGCAATATTGAATGAACACACATGTAATAGTTCATAATGTGCTGTAGATGAGTTTTAAAATTTTATAGAAATAAGGGTTTTGGAAAAGTGGTTTTTTCTTTTGTTTGTATATGTTTGGCTTATGGTCCTATTTTCTTGGGCTTATGTTGTTTCTTTGATTTATTTTTTGTATGATGATCAGTTTTGATTTTTTTTTTTTGTGTTTTTATGAGTATGCCTCCTAGAAAACCTCCAAAAGTTGCTAATGAGTTATACCTAGTTCCCAGTAATTTTTGTTTGTTGCCTACGTATTGAGGTAATTGAAGCCTATTAGAGGCAGTTTTATAGTTCAGAAAGTTGGTTTTCCATAGGGTCGTTTGGAAATCCCAGGGTAATTAAGGTTTGTACCATCCCATAGTTATTTAAGGGTTCAGTTCTGGACTATTAAAGATGAGATGTCTCATCATCGTAAGAGTTTTTGGTGTGATTAATGGTGGATGACTTTTGAAAAGGATCCCCATCCGGAAAGAAGTGTGTTCCAGAGGAACCTATCTACAAGAAACCATCTTCATCAATTCCATCCCTACCCCCATCTTGTCGAACCATTCTCTTGTGTGACACCAATGTGGCCAGTTTGGTCATTTGAAGTCGTCATCTTGCATCCCTTTGAAAACGTTCCACCATTTTAGTTGTTTGAATCATCGACAGGATGAGGAAGAAGGAGTAGGGGACTGGAGGTTGAGAATTTTTAAATGTGTGGCAGGAGATGCTTCAGCTACCAGAGCCCCAACCACATGTCTCGGGGTGAAGCTTGTACACAGTTAGGAGTTGTCGAGGGTGAGTGGAACTTCGGTTCGGATCATGTTTTCATCTTTGGGGAGAGAAATATCCAAAGTTTCCTTGTTCTATTCTTGTCATCATTGTAAGACCATCCTCATTAGGGTGGTGTGATGAGCTGGTTCTACCACAATCCAAGCGGCCTTATCTACTCTTACAATTATTTCTAGGTCACTCAGATTCCTTGAAGAGGTATTAGGCCCATGAATAAATAGACCTTTTCTACTTTTGATTTTGGTCTCAATTGTGCTCATTAGGGAGATTTTTTGTTTTGTGAAATTAATGGGTGTTGTTTCTGATCCCTTTCTTAGTTTGGCCACTACTTTGTGGGGTTTTCCTCTAGCATGATTCGATTTTGTGGAGGATTTATCTGTCTTAGTGTCTCAATATACATGTTGGCCCCGTATGGTTCTAGTACTTATGGTGGGGATAACCCCTCATGTTCTCCCATTTTATTGAGTGTGGTTTTGTCTAGGTTGGTCGAGTGTGACTTTGGTAGTAAATGGTCACCACGAAACTCCTTGTTTATTTTGGCTGGGTTCAGGCATGGATTCAATTCAAAACTATCTTTCGGCTTAAGGACTTTTTGGGGGAAGAATGTGTCTGTGGTGGAGAGAATTTTCACACCCTGATTTGGTTGATTTATTATTTTTAATTGTTTTAATTATCATTTTGAGTTTCGGCAGCAGGTGCGTTGAGTTTTAAAATTTTGGAAGCTTTTTTCACTATTGTGCGGTTAGCCTACATGGATTCCCAAGTGCATTGGGTTGTGGTAAGTGTGTGGCTTAGTATTGTATGTGGGCAGTGTCGGGTGACGTGGGTTGACCACAGCTTCCTCAACCGTGCGTTTGGCTGTAGTTAATCCTGCTAGGACAACGATGTTACCTAGTTTTTAGAATAAATAATACCATTGCAATTAAAATAAAATAAAATAACAATGGTTTAAATAAAATGAAATAAATAAATAAAATTTTTATAATAATAATAATGATACAATTATTATTATTATTATTATCATTGGTTTTAATATTATATTTATTATAAGATAAAATGAAAATAAAAAGAGAAACCCTCTTCTAACTATAGGTGACCCCCCTTATCCCGTTTCTCATGTGAGGTGTGGAGCAAGCCACACCTGCCACACCTTCACGCTGACATCGTCCGCTCCCTCGTACACCGGCGGTACCTGCTGCGACTCCTCCTTCCCTGTGTCGTCCGGTCGCACAAGTCGCGACCTCCTACTCCATTGCGCTGTCTGAAAAAACAACCTTCTTCCCCCACTCCCCTACTTCATCCAGCACCAAACAACACCCTTAGTTGGCCCCTAGCCACTCCCTGCACTCATCTTTGCTCCCTTGACCTGTAGCAAGCCAACAACCACATATCTTCCCTCCTCCGGTAAGAATCGTCTATTTTTAAGGTCCTTAATTGTAGTTTTTTCCTATTCTTCCAAGCCCTTATAGTTAGGGTTGTGTTTCGTTCAGTTTTCTTGGATGCTTCATGATGCAGATTGTTCCTCAGTTTGTTTTTTTCCTACCATTGAAGTTTCATTGTGTTCGTATGCCTTTGAGGTAGATATTTCCATCTCTTCCCCTTACAGTTTAATCCATATAATTTTTGGAGGATCTAATTATTGTTTTGGAATGATTTTCACCACTATAATGGCTCTAGTTAACTTCTGTTGGTGTTTTTGTGATAGAAGAATTTTATAAAAATAGCTTTTGAAGTATTTTCTTTTTTATGCTTATATTGTTTATACTAATTGTGTTTGGTAAAATGTTAATTGGTATTTAATAGAGAAATTAGATTATTTTTGTGCGTTTTTCAATTATAATTATTGTGTTAAATGGTTGGGTTGTAATTTGGGCTCTATTGTGAAGCAATAGTGATTTTTTATGATGTGATTTTTATGTTGTTTGAATATGATTTATTGGTTTATTAAATAGCTCGTGGTGTGTTTTGGATACAACTATTTTTTGAAGCATTTGGTTCTGTTTTATGACCTATTCATTTGGTTTATGTGAGTCCCTTGTACTTTTTGGTCACACGTTGGTCTTTTCTGTCTTAATTTTGGGTATCTTTTATTGTTATAGAGAACTTTTGTTCAACAGAAGAGGGTGTGCATGCATCTACTTAAGGTATGTATATATATATAATATAATATATATGTCCTCCAAGTACGTATTCCATCATGGAGTGGGGAATAAGTGCATTGTATTATAGATATATGTGTATATATATAGGAATGTGTGTGTGAGTGTGTGCCAATTACGAGTGTTCACCAACATTTTCAATAAGTGCCAAAGTGTTTGGCATGACCCGATTCCTCTTTGAGGTAGGAAAGTCCATACATTTTCTTTCCATTTCTTTTCTTTAATTAATTATATTTTCATTAATTTATTTTCTTGCTATGCATCTCCATGGTACCTCTTTAAAGCTTTTTGTGGTGTTCTAAAGTTTTTTGGTGTTGTTAAAGATATGTTTTTACATGAATATTGGTTTATGCCTTGTGTAAAATGCCTTAGGTGATTGTAAATAGACACTAGTTATTTTTTGGGGGGAAATTGGACCTTTTGGTGGGGTTTTTCCCATTGAAATTTTTTGTTAAATTTGTTTGAAACTTTTTTTGGATTTTGTATGTGAAATATGGTGATTTACCTGGTTATGATATGTTGTTTGTCTAAAAATGGGCTTTTAGATTATGAAATTGTGTGGTATTTTATAAGTTAGTGATATGGGTATTTTTTGGTTGAATACACATGGTCTATTTATAAAATTTGGTTTCAAATTTTTTGGTTGGTTTTATAGTGTTCCACTTGGTTTGTCCACATTGGCCTTGGAAACATGCAAGGGTGAGTTGTTGGAAAATTAATGGGGAGTATCTTTTTCAAGGTGTGTTTGGGTGAAAGTGGAAGATAGAGCCCATTTGGCACCTTCTTAGGTGTTTTTTTTTAACTTGACTTAAAGTTAACTTGGGTATGTTTTGGTAAATGTTTGAGTTAAGGGACTGTTTGTCAACTTTGGTATAAAGATGTTATTTGTGGTTGTTTTTGAATTAGTTAATAAATGTTTTGATAAAAGAATGATCATTGTGAAGTTAAGGGAATATTTGCAATTTTATATTGGTTGTTTACAAATGTTTTGATACATGTGAATTGTATGAGGCCAGTTTGGCATATTTAAAACTGTATGTTTGGAAAAACCCTCCTTGGTTAGGCCCATTACCTTGTGTGTCGATCTTGTAACAGGATGGTCCTCGGTATGGGCCTCCATTTTAGAATATTTATTTAAAGGCATGGGACTAACCTTTAGGCGGTCGGGGTGGTGCCAGATTGTGTCACATGATTGATTATATATATATGGATTGTTATTTGAATGTCTGGAACACCTTTTTCTAATCATAGCATGTAAACTTAGCATAACAAGGGGGTTTACTAAGAATGGTTTCTACACTAGTGTATATTATGCACTGTCTAGTGGCCCATAGTAGAGTGATGTTTTTTTTTTGTTGCTATGGGATTAGGCCCCTCGATCAGGCCAGGTAGGGAAACTATCGGGTGTTAGGGCATTATGAAGTCATCGAGAGTAGGCATGCCTTCAAAATGAATCACATGTATATATGTTCTGTTCTTAAATCATGTTCCTAGGTTTTCTATGATCCTTTGGTATGAGCACTATTATAACCATTTCCCTTGCTATGTGTGGAATCATACCCTTGAACTTGGTTTTGGTGTTTTCTTTGGAAAAGTTTTATATGTATGGTTGGTTTTAAAATGTAATTCAAAGTAGATTTTTTGGAAAACGTTTGTGTGAGATCCTATTTTGTTTTATTTTCCTTGTTTTTGAATTATATGGGCAATGGAATTGTGATTATTAGTTTTCAAAAGATAGTGTAAATATGAAAACCTTATTTTTATAACTCTAGTTCAAACTAGTATTATTGGAATATTTTGGAATTGGAAAATGCATGGATTCTGTGGTTCATTGTTGGCATCCCTACTGAAAATTTTAATGCTCATGCCTATCATATCTTTTTAAATACATGTTTAGATCTTTGGTTCAGGTTCATTTTTTTTCTGCCTGTGCGAGGTAGGTTGTTCATCATTTGAGGTGACCAAGAGGTCACATGGAGGTATGTGCAGTCTTGTTTTTTGGACGCTTCTAGTTTTCTTTTTTCATTATTTAATATTTATTAATTATTTCATCATTCTTTTATGAGCCAAATCATTCCCACCTATTTGGTTTTGATTCCCTCACTAGATTTCAGCCTGTTGGGATTGGAAATGCCCCTCAGGCTATGTCGCAGGCCGGCTCGGGTGACCGGTTCAGGGTCAACCCGGGTTGGTTTGTGATAATGAAAATGATTAATATTTTTTGTTTTTATTAGGATATAGTAAAAGCCTCATTTATTATAGAAAAATATAAGTAATAAAAGAATAAGAAAGTGTACAAGGAAAATATGTAAAAAATCCCAAAGAAAAAAAGTTAGACACCTAAATGTTTCTATAACCTTTCACCTACCTTTCTTTCTTCCACTTGAATTTCATTCTAATAAAATATTCCATGTATGTTTCCCCAGTCTTTTCTATAATCCATAGTTTAATGAAGGGATTTATTCCTTTTAAGTAGAGTATCAATATCTGTTTTATTAGAGTCCAAGTTATCGTTATGATGCCTATTGTAGTTTTTGGGAGAAGAATCCATTACCACTAGAGTTATTATTACAACCTCATCTATTCCAACCTCCTGATGTACTGGATCACCATGAAGAATATCATAAGTTCTGATACATTCATTCTTTATGTCATTATCATCTTCATTTCTTTGATCGATAGTAGAAGTAGACTTACCTTTATTTGGTGTGGCAGCCACCACTTGAGAAGCAGCTAGAGCTCTTGTTTTATTATAAGATAGAAGTTGGAATCCCTCATTATCCACAAGTGATTTAAAATAATATTTTTTCGGCTTTCCTATGATTGTTTATTAGAATATTTTCCAACTTTATTAGTCACTATAGATTCAGCTTCTACTATATGGTTACACATTTAGCTACCTAAAATAGTAATCCTTTCCTGAGAAACCTATTGATCAAATTTTTCCTCTATGTCATCCTTATTCACTAGTTCAACAATTATCTCAGTCTCACATATTTGGAGATCAGGAACCATTTGAGTCATCATGTTGTTTTCACTTATTCCTTTGATATCATTTTCAGCATTATTCACATTATAATCTTCAGTAAATATGCCAGCCCAAGTTTGTTGTTTTACTTACAGATGTATGGGCATTAGCAATTGATGAAACACTTGGATTACCACCCATCTCATCATTGAGTTTTTATAGGTCAATGTGAGAAGATAACTACATACACTCTATGGAGTTATTAGCAGAAACATCATTTATGTTAATTTGTATAGAATTTGGAAATCTTTATCTATAGGAGGTAGCTTCATCTGAAGAGAAACATCACAATTTTGAAAACATAAGTCTTTAGTCTTCTTAAGATAGTTATTAAAGTCATGCAAATGCATGAAAAAAACTAAACATTATAGAGTTCTTATAGTTTGAGTAAGTGTGTCCAATAACATTACAGTCGTTACATATTTTTGGGGACTTCTCATACATGATCTTCAACTCAATGATATCATCATCAGTTGTAAGAATGACTTTTTCAAATAGTTCCGAACCTAATTCAACCTCAACCAGGAATTTTTAAGAGTGTAAAAACCTATATGATTCCATTTCCATATAAATTTCAATCAAGATACCTATTGATAGTGCAATATCAAATATGATTTTAGGATTACACATAATCTAATTGAACCCATAAACCCTTAACCAAATTTTAGTAGTGGTACTACCAGAATCAAATGGTTTAAATTTTTTTTATCCCGTTCACATAGATGAATTATACATGGTTTGAGTGATATTGAGTAGAAACCCCAGGCTCATACATTCCTCTCCTCTGAGGTGTAAATCATATGGAAATAACCTCGTCCTAATGAGAGACATCTCAAAGAATAAAACCCCCAAATCGATGAAATTCACTCCATAAATTCATCTAATTTCAGAGGTTTAGAAACCTTATGGGGAAAGTGACTATCTATAATAGAATAAACATATTTTTTCATATTCTCCAAAATAGGTTGGGGACCAATTAGATTTTCACTGCCTTTCCCTTTCTTTGAATGGAATAATTAGTTGCTTCTTTGAAGATAGAGAAGAAGCGGTTCTCTATGTTTCCTACAGTCTCAGTGTCACCATTTTGCTCATAAATCCCCTGATCCGTAAAAAATCATAGAAATAAAGAGATTAAAATATCACATAAATAAGAAAACTATAATCCATGAATACTAATAGATCAATGAATCAAAACAGGGAGGAGTAAACCCCAATCACCCTCAATTTTAGAGAGATATGCTCTCACCATATATCGATCATCCCACCAATGTCACTGAATAATTTATGTCAAGATCTCAAACATCATGATATCTATTGTCAATATATTGAATCAATATAGTCTAATCAATGGGTAGGAATACACCAGAAACCTATTTAATTTGGCAAACTAATTTGTCTCACAACACTTTTCAATGCATTGAAGGGATATCTATAACTAGGAACCACCCATCATATTTTTTCAAAAAAAAAACCCTCATATATTTAATAGTAAATTCAATTTATTAATTACATGACTTATTAATAAATATTGTTATTGATTAAAGAATACTAATTTTCCATCATTTCCTATAGTCAATTAAATAACATTTGATATAAAACACCACTTCTAAAAATGGTATATGGTTTAGGAAAAAAATTTATCTATGATCGAAATAATAAATATATTTAAGATAAATGTAATGATAAATTATATTAATAATGTGAATTCTTAAAGAAAAATTTAATAACTAAATAATTAGTAAGATATAATAGATGACCATGGGTTCACTGGAATTATAGGTTCTGTAATAAAATCATTCCCTTTGAAGAAAATAAAAAAAAATTAATTGAAATATTAAAAGAATATTTTATTAATGAGTTTTCATTTTAAAAGATAAAAAATGTTTATAAAACTATAAATATCATAAGATGGTTATGGTTCTGGTGATGTCTATAAACATTGTATACATTAGAAAGCATTTATATTGACTTTTTATAAAGAATGTAAAAAATTAACCTTTCAAAAATCATTTAAAAAATTCCTTTCAAATTTTTTAAAAATCCTAAGAAAACATAATATGTCCTTAATAAGTCAATTTAGTAATAAAAATGAATTTTCTAAATAAAATTTCAATATTATTGAAGAAAAATATATCTGATTAAAAGAGATAAAAATACATTTTTCTTTCAAACATTTATTTTCAAGATTCATGTGCCAAAGAGATGAAACTCAGAATTAAAATATAGAAACTCATTAAATATATTGAGTATATAAATATAAATTGATTTTATAAACAAATATTATAATATTATTTCAATTAATTTAAATTAAATCTAAAGAAAATGACATTGTAAAACAAATCATTACCACTTTGGTAACATTAAAATTGTAATACCTTAAAATAATGAGTAAGAATTTAGGTACTAACCATCATGAATAAATATTTATTCATCTTCAATATATCTATGCAGTGGTACATACACCAGATGATATAAATTAGATTCATAAAAATAAAATATGTCTTAATGAAGGTAAATTAAGGTGAAATCCATTAAAAAGATCAGATCATTGAATTAATAATTACTCAATGGAGATATTTTTTTAATAAATGTAAATGAAAAAAGTATAAATAAAACACAAGTTATAAAAATGTGATTTAACACATAATCATGAAATAATATAATCAATGGAGAAGTTTATTTCCCAATGAATGGAAGTTGAGTTCTGAAAACCCTTACCACCTGGAAACATTTGATTCAAATCTGTTTAGATAATATAATATTCATTAAAACCTAAAATATGATGAATTATTTTATATTAATTATATAACATGTAAAATGGTAGCGTATAGATCATATAAAATAAATTATGTACCTAATAAAAAAATAACCCTCAATTATTGGAGATTTAGACAAAATGCCTTAACTTAGGTTCGACTAATCACCCATGTTCTCTATCATCCTTAATTATAAAATTATTTCAAATATTCAATTTAATATTTTTTAATTTTTAAAATTAATTTTATTTTATTTATTTCAATTATATATATTTTTACATAATCAATTATGTTCACATCAGATGTTTTAATGGTGTTCAGTTCATATGTCAAAAAATGACTTCGATAGTTTGACTATGGTAAACATGTTCATTGTTTCATAACCTCTAGAATAAAAATCATGAAAAACATATCATTTTGATATATCAATTATATTTTTTAAACCAACAATGAAACATGGTTATTAAAAATGAACTATATTACAATCATAGAGATAATAATCCATAAATGGGTATGAGTAACCTATACATTTTTCATCGATCGTGATGGAAAGAACATAAGTTTTATTTTAGCTTTATAGAATAATAATTATAACCTAAAAATCATTTTATAAACTTATATATATAATCCATGTGATTTTTTTATGATAATTAAACCACATCACTTATTAGAGGTGGTAATCCATGAATACTCATGAATGACATTATCACTTTTATCTGAATGGAAATTTACAAAATTATAAGATATATTATCTTTTAAGAAATAAAAATATTATGTGAATAACATATAAATATATAGTAAAGTCATCATTAAAACCACCAATGATAAGGGGTGATGGAAAAAAACACATAGTTTCACTAGGTGGTAGTCTACTGTACACATGAACAAAGGATTGATTTCTCATTTAATGGAATAAGAGAAGTATATTGCAACATCCCACCCGAACCAATTTTCTTTGGAAGTGGTGATGAGCATTACTGGCCTTATTTGTCATCCTCAAGACATAAATGGATGAAAATAAATACCAAGGGTTCATAAATAATTGGTGGATGGATTTCCCTTTGAAAATAAAACAATAAAACAAAGATAACTATAACCAAATCACAAATAAATGATGTATGAGTAAAATGTAATACAAATCAAATTACAATGAAGACAAACCAAAATATCATATTACAAAGAGTAATCCAAAATAAACAAAACTAAAATACAACAAACACATCAACTTAACAACTACCAACATGCTCTATGCTCTAACTCCACAATCCATTCCCAAGGAATCATGATGCATCATTAATAAATGATAAACCTTTCCATTAACAGTGTATTGATATAAAACATATACAAACACACCATGGTTCCCATGTTGGGAGTGATTATAAAACTCAATATTTTTTCCCTAATAAAAATCCAACTCATTCCACTAGTATAGAATATATTATTACATTTATATAAAACATCTTAAAACAATTTAATGTAGTTTATATTAAAGAGAAAACCATTTTAAAGAAATATATTTTTCCATGGAATAAAACCAAACATTTATTTTAAACCACTTCCCAAATTCCATTTTATCATACCCATTAATTTCTGTACATCCACACAACCACACACATCCCAACATTCATGTAAACCATGGACCTCCCTATACAAATAGGTGGGGAGTGATCCTTTCCCCAAGCCATCACTTGGTGATCCATTTTGAAGGGGAAACTTTACACCCTTATCTTTACCATTTTTATGGGTGAAACTTCATTCCCTTATCTGTACAAGATTCATATAAAAAAACACCAACCATATATACCTAGATCCATTACAATCCATTTCAATAAAACATTTATTTTATTGAAAAAAATTCAACAATCCTTTAATATCCATAAAAATCAAAATGTAATTTGAAAACCATCATTTTAAAATCATAATCCAAAATAACAATCCAAAAAACCATCAATTTTTCACCATTATGAAAAACCATTAGTAAATTTGTTTTACACCAAGCGTTCTACATTCGTTACATAATCAATTTCATGAAATTCAATCAATTTGAAACCAATACTACAAGTTCTAATTAAAAGGATTCATTAGAGAATCCATATACCACACAACCATTGGAGAAACCAAAGAATGACATAAACCTCCAAAAAAAATCCTTGAAACTCTTATTAATGTTCTTAGACCATGATCCATATCATTAAAAAAATCATATCTCATCATGATTGGAATCATACAAGATGGATCTATCCAGATTGTATTAGATTCATGATTAAATTAGAGGTAAGAAGAAGAAAATAAAGGAAAAATATAAAGAACAATAACTTGCCAATAAATTTCACTACCAATGAACCTATATTTTCTTAATAATCACTCCCATATCAAGAGGAATTGTCTCCATAGCCTATGGATTAAGTGGAATGTAGATTATGACCTTATAAGTGGAAAAAAGAGGTTTAGGGGGTAAACCGAATTAGATCCACCAAATCTAGATCTAATTTCTAACATCACATGATTAGGGTGCATGGTTAAAAAACCTGTGTGATGGTCATACACTATCCAGTACCTCCAAACACACCTCACATAGATGAATCATATAGTCATAAAAACCATGTTCCAACCATTAAAATCACCACTGTACGAAATTTCATGGTTTCTCCTAGGTGGAAGCATAGTTTGACCAAATTGTGTTCCTAACCACACGCCTACTGAGTGCCCATTATTTTAGTTTCAAAGTTTGCTGGTAGGGTTCTCACGGTTTCTACAAACCATTCACCGCATGTAAAACACAAAAAATATTTCAAAAAACTTCTGAATCTCATGAAAATTAACTAAATAACATTATATACATAAAATACATAAAGGGTCTTGTACTTGAAAATATATGTTCTATATTATCCCCAACATTGGTCTTTCTATCCACATAATGTTGAAATCCCCCATTTTATTGAAATAGTTAAAGCCACTTATCCACTATTTCTATCTCACATTCCCACATTTCTTACTTAATTCGAACATGTTTTCATAAATCCTTCTCTATAATGATGATTGTTCCACAAAATACTTTCTCTTTCCTATCTACAATATGTACCAGCACATAAACCAACATATCATCCAACTCTATGTCAATGTTCTCTAATCAAATCACATGGTTTTATCAAGTTGATACTTTTTCAATTTAGCTACATGGAACATATTAAGCACTAAACTAAACCTTAATGAAAATATAACCAATATTCTACCTCACAAAACCATTAAAGTATCTCAAAAGGGCCTATCTATTGAATATATAACTTTCCCTAATTTTGAAAATGATGATTCTAATGCCTTTGGGAGATTATCAAGGAAAAATTATTGCTCAAATAAAATGAAAATTGATGTCGATGATGATCTACATATGATTTCTAATGATTCTGTGTTGTCTATATCCTATTTTGATCAACTAAATCTTTTTTGTTGTCTCCATGATGAGGCTTAGTCTATCTAGTAAAGTAGCACCTATTTTGTAACACCCCAAGATTTCATAGTGTGTTATTTCTTCAAAATAATTCAATAACTTGCACTACACGCAACACTGAGTTCAAGCGCACCATGACTTACCAAACAAGCCGTTCAAAAAAGGTTATGAATAGTATTAACTAAATTTTAAACTTTATATAATCCTTATAATTTTAGAATCCATATTATGAGTTTCTTAGACATAATGTAAGAACAAATTCATCTTCAGTATTGTAGTTTTACCAACTTTTAATAGTAAAATATTTTAAACTTTTTGACTAAATGGGGACATCAAAAAATTTAAAATAAAAAATCCCAAGCTTCCACGGTACGCTTTCCTTTGAATAAAACAGTAGCGTGTGTTGTACGCAACTTCGAGTTTTAACACACACCACAACCGATCAAATTAGCCGTTATGAATAGTAATACTTAATTTTTTGAAATTATATATATTTTATATTTCAAAATGGACTTTATTTTTGGATTCGGAATATCAAATTTAGCCTAAGGTGAAATTTTGGTACTTTTCGGATAACTTTCATATTTTGATGAATAGTAAAAATTACTAAATTTTAATTAAAAACAACTTTTTTAATCAAAATAATTAATAGTGATAAATTATGAATTTGAGTGGTTTTAAAGTATATTTAGAATATATTTTTACCATTTAATATAATTTTGGTCATTGGACATAATTTTACAATTAAACCGAACATAAACAAATGTCAATCTTTTGATAGTTATTATCTCTTAAAAACACGCTTTTTGTTTTGACAGCGGGAATTAATTTTAAATTAATTTCTGCCACTTCTGTGTTTTGAATTTAGAAAAATGGATTCCATATTTGGAATCAGGATGTTCAAATTCTGTAAATAGGTAACTTTTATTTTTAGACATTTTGAATAATTACTGCGGTAAATATTTTATTTACCATGGTTAAGGGTAAATCCGGTAAATAAGGGTTAAAAAATAATATTATAATAATACTAAATTACCCTAAAACATGTCTTAACCATATTGGTTGATACATGGTCGACCATGGGAATATTTGGGTCAATTTTGGGACCCCATTGATCCACTTGTTAGTGATAATGACACTTTATTTTAATTAAGTTAAAATGAATACAAAAATGGCATAAGCTTACATCTTTTAAAAGAACAATTTTTACATAGGGTTATACATGTTGGATTTTCGATTATAAATATTCATTAGAAAGATAAAAATATTTCCTACATAATGATAGTTTATTTATAATTTTTAGACATCAAATAATTTAAATTATTAATGACACAATAATGATGCAATGTTTACCTCATTAATAAATCATTTAAATAAATAAGATTATAATGATTAAAATATTATCTAAAACCTGTCCAATTATTATTGGTTGATGTTATTTAGAATATGAGTCATCTTATCTTCGACCTCAATGATTTTTGGACCATTATAAACCGAATATAATTATATTATAAAGTAATACTTTCACTCTTTCCTAAAGAGCCCCTCCTCTCCCTTATAAAAGGAGACCACTTCTACTCATTCCCCACACCTCTCAAGCCACTTGGCTCGTACAAACTCTGCCCAACTAAGCTCCCCACATCCCTCTCCTCCTCCTTGAAGCTTCCCTTTAGGAAAAAAGCATTTCAAGAAGTCATTTGGTTCCAACCAAAGTGAGTTACCTAAATTAAAGGTAACATTTTCTCCTAAATTATTTTCAATTATTTTGCTTCTCCAACCCCCAAACTCTTTTTATTTCCTTTCTTTTGTAACAACACCAGTATCCCCAATATACTAGTATGTTGTTACAATAAGGATTCAAACTACACATTCACACAACTCCATCTAATGGATGATGAACATAATGTTTCTATGGATGGAAAACTAAGGCCTCACGAAACGATGATTGTTCAAATACATCTTACCGCGTCTCATGGTGGCCATTAGGATGGCACTGTAATTAAATATGATATTAATGATATATATTTTATATATAAGCTTCTGTAATTCCATTTTATTTCATACAATTATTCGTTTCATGTTGTATATACATATGATAATTTCATTTGAGGAAGTGCGGACTACCGCCCCCTTAAAATGATATGACTCGTTCATACCACACATGGAACGTATAAAGGATGGTGTTAATGAACTTAAGTAACATATATAGAATATTATATTTTACTGGAATATTAATATACCTATGTATCATTTGTATTTGATTCTTTTAAAATAAAAATTAAATGGAAGTAGCATTCGTGCATACGTACGGACTACCGTCTCCACGAACGCGATGAGATTCAATCTCCATCGTATCCATTAAAGTATAATTATCATTTGATGATTTAAAAATGATGTTTAAGGGCTTGATACCATTCTGGATATGAATAATATACATCCCATTAATAACGAATATGGCTCACATAACAAAGAATATAAAGTAAAATGAACCCGTTAACACCTGAAATGACGATAATTCTAAGATATTATTAACAAATCAATGTTAAAAGATCATATATGATATCATATTAAAGTAACTGATTCTTGTATTATTCAATAACAATTATTTCAACATTATACAGGAGGTAAACCTACCATCGACCAAGGAAAAAGTACAAAGTAAGGGATTCTCTTATCTCACTTTCAATTCCGTGAGATTTCCATTGTTCGCTACTAAATTATTGAAAGTGGTGTATTGTGTACTTTCATTTGATATATATTATCATGATTCACTTTATATTCATGTTATTCTGTAAATCATTTGGTGGTTATTAACTTTTGGCCATGCGACTCAGTTGATTAACGTGGTAAGGGGTTTCTTGTCTCACTTTTAATTCCGTGAGAATTCCATTGATCACCACTTAATTATTGCATGTGGTGTACGTGTACTACCCATGATTGTATTCATTGTGTAATATACTTTATTTTATGGGTATTTACATCATCATGGTATGATCTTTCTTTCATGGGTGTTTGTTTCTTAAGTTACCTAATCAATAAGGGAATTTGAGATTTCAATTTCCACTCATTTGGCTTTACGCATATTTCATTGATTATATTACCCCAAGATTATGTGTGGAATCACTATTCATTTGATTATGTCATAATTTCCACTCCCCTTCCTGTGGATATACTTTTGATACACATAATCACTCCATTTAAAATTCTCAAGTCATTGATATGAATTTGATAAGAGTAATTTTAACTCTTTCACCATTTGTTGAGTTAAACATCCAATTCGTTGGTGTTGTTTTTACAGGAATATGTTTGAATATACTTTGATTGTTTTACACTGAATATCCAATCATATTTAGTGTATTTATATTTTTCACACATAATTATGTTGTTGATTTATCCTTAACCTAAGGATATGGATTTTATGAGAGATTTCATCTCAACTTACATTCCATTGAGACTTCTTTGTTGATATACACCAAATCACTTTTATGTGGTGTATATAATGTACTTTGACATAGTATATCATGAATTACCTTTATTCTCATGATATTACAAAGTTTTGATTACCTCAATTATTTTCATTCAAGTGTCTCTCTTTTGGTTAGAATCTCTAACTAAAATACCATTTTTAAATGTTTTAAAGACTTATTCATCTAAATCTTTCTCATTAATGTCCATGTTTTAAAAATGGTTTTAAGGATTTATTTATATGGACATTAAAGTTTAGAAATTAAAAATCCTTTTAAAAGGTTTCAAAGTGGTATGGGACACTTTGATTCAAAAATCTATTTTTAAATGGCTTCTTGACAAATAGTGTGACTTTTAAATGTTTTCAAGAAAAGGGGGATATTTCTCTCAAATAGTTTTGATGATTATTTTCATCTATGTCAACATCCTTCATTATTCACAATTGAGGTTAATGTGATACAATACAATCTTCCATATTGTATCAAATGAGTTATATTTGACTGTGGATGTTCTATTTTTATACCATTCATGGTTTGTGGTTAAAGTATTGACATTTCGTATGCTAGTTTTAATACGAATTTTTATTTTATGCTTAAACCTATTCATATGAGGAATGCATTGGACTTAATAAGTGACGGGTGGAGCCCGCTATAGCTCCTCGATGCATCGGTAGGTCTCATGAGACAAACTAGTGTCTTGGCACAAGGCCTTGGCAAAATCTTATTTGTAGTCTTGGCACGAGGCCTTGGCTATGTGGTTATGATAGTCTGGCATTATGCATTCCATAATTATGAAAGTGGTTATTGATATTGCATGTGATCATTCGACTAGTAGAATATCCATGTGAGTATGTAAATGGAATTATTTCATTTTACCTTTGCCATTTTATGCTGAAGTTCAAGTTTCAAAGGCTTTTGTTTTAGTTAAAAATTGCCTTAAGTGTTTATGCTTATTTATGAAAGTTTCTGCTATAACGTTATCCTTACTGAGCATCCGAGCTCACCCCTTTCAATGTTTTATTTTTTTTCCAGGATTATGAAGAAGTAATTTATGAATGACCTGCAGGGATAGTATGAGGGGATATGAAGACAAGATGTTTTTTTTATGATGTAATGTAAAAATTTATGGATGTATCTAGTTATTCCAAGGCTACTAAACTAATCGGTCTTTCGAGACTTGATCTTTCTCATGATCATGCCAATGTTATGTAATAATGCACCGACTCTGGGTAACTAGGGTCGGGGCGTTACAGTTGGTATCAGAGGAAGTTTAGTACAAACCTTGGTAGCTAGATTTAGATAAACTCTGATTAGAGCACGTAGACCTAAGATGAACTTTGAGGATTAGTAGAAAAGAACTTCCTAGAATTTTGGTATTGTAGAGATTTTGTGAGTTTTCCGAGCAATACATCCCTGTCTGGATACGAGCAGGTAGAGGCAGCTCTGGCACAGATGTACCTAGGGGTAAAACCCGAAAACACCGCTTTGAGCTAGACTCGAACGGGAAATGGTGCACGACAACGGGCCTTACTGCACTCTTGGTTACGACACTCCCGGGGGATATGCTTAGGACAATTTACATTTTCTTTACAAACCGATTTAAGTAATATATACATAAGATGAGATTAAATGACCTTGGTTAATCCTAATATGTTTCAAATTGAGAATATGGTGACATTTTAATCTCTAAATGATTTTACGACTACTATTACTCACACAATGCTTTTTGGTTTTAGTCAATGGCTGGATTCCAAGGAAGTCATAGTGACTTTGAGAATGATGTACAAGGTGGGAACGGTGGTGGAAATGAGCAGCAAAATGGAATGTTGATAGGCGTAAAAGATATCGTCTTTATGCCAAATCAGTTTTCCAAAAATATGATCAACAACATATATATTAACCAACTCCCAGACTCAACAAGGAAGAGAAAGGTGATAACTGATAAGATCTCCAGCAATGGAGACCATGGAGAAAAGAAACCCCAATTTTCATCATGCAGGAATTGTGGAAAGAGACACCCAGGAAAGTGTCTCAATGGGACAACGAAATGTTTTACGTGCGGGAAGGAAGGACATAAAGTGAAGAATTGCCGAATAAAAATGAAGAGTACTATGGAAGAAGATAAAAATGGTCCCAAGAGTCCATTTACAGTCATTTGCCGTAAATGTAGGGGACCTGGCCATTACCCGAGTGAATGTCCTATTTTATAGGATATTTTCTTGCTCAAAGAAGAAGCTATGCGGAAATAAATGGTTGGAGAAAAATTTAAAAAGTATTAGCACTCCTTGTTGATGGGTTTACTTTGGAATAATTTTCTCTTGTATTTGTAACCCCTCAGTTTTCCATGTGAGAATGATATTTGAGGAATAATTGTCTCTTCTCTTGTGGATATAGGTATAAATAACCATTTGGTTTTATATGATCATTGGGGTTTGAGAAAATGATAAGTTATTATAATTTGGGATGAAAATGCAAAGTATGATATAACATTTGTGGTTAAATTATTTTGAAAAATTTATCTCATTTTGGAAATATTATAGAATATAGTTTTTGAAAAAGGACAACACGTAGACCGTGTGACAACCCGTCGCGTCGGACAAAGCTGTGGGAATCGAACCCACAACCAAAGTGCGATTGGGATTTATCGCCTACCACTGGACTACGTGAAGTCCCTGGTTAGTATGACTATTTTTTTCTTAAATGATTTTATTGATCAATAATAAGATGATTTGGGTTCTTATGTCTTATCAAATGAATACCCTTGGTATAGGAAAATGATTTGGTGATTAAGTGATAAATGTTATTTTGGAAGATGTTCGTTTTGTTAGGAACACTATATGCCCAAGGAAAATAGAATACAATGAGGTTTCATTTGTAGAGTAATGGTGGATTTTTATCTACATTTTTATTGTTGATTTATAGTGATTTGGGTTATTTATGGAAATGATTAACCTATAACAGAGAATATGTGATGATGTTAATTACTTTTAAGTATGTGACTTTAAGAGTATTTGATGTCATTTGGAGATACAATGTAACATGGGAGACTACATAATCAAATTCTTCTATGTTTTGGGTTTCAATATTAGTTTGGATTATATTAAAGGATTTTAAGGACAATTGGTTATTGAATGGTATCTATTTAACTTTGGGGTATTGTTGGTTTAATTTTAGAAATTAAGATTAGTGCATATTTATCTCAATGAATATCCTTTTGGGGGATCATTAGATCATTCACTAACCATTTTGGTTTTGATTAATCTTCAAAGACAATGTAAATATATGGTTTATCCTGCATGGATCATGTGATTCTCTAGAAGTTTATTCTAGCTCTTCCAGTGTGACCAAGTCTTCTTGAATACTCATCGTTTAAAAAAAAATTGAGTTAGTGGTGGAAATTTATTAAAGAATGAAAATCTACTTAAAATTTAAGTATATCTCATAATGTTCTTAGTCAATATCATAAATGAATCCCTCTTCCTTATGTAATGTAACTTTAAAAAAAATGTTGTCCTAGATGGTACCTTAAATCATCACTAATTTATGGCTTTGGGATTGTTGGCCTTTTCATAGCCATGTTCTCTACCACTCTCCATCAGATAATTGATGGTTAGATTTCTCCTCCATATCCATATTTTCCTACATGGAACCCTAGTATGTGTTATTTTCGATAATCTTCATACTTTCCACTCTTTATTTTAAATAGAGGCCTCATTAATTCATTTTTCGATGTGGGATTTCAACTAAGATATTTTGAAATGTCAAAAATGTGTGATCCCAATACCCTATATTTTGTTGAACCGATGGTACTTCAAATCATCGTAGATTGATGAGTTTAAGGACCTCAATTTTATACTTGTTTGTGATTGATGACCTCAACCACTACCTATAAATATTTACGTTTTTCCCCCAATTATATGTCTCTAATTTCCACCAATGTTCTCCTAATCGAGATCATAATTTTGTGGTGACCCTTTCATTTCTCTTTTCCTTATATTAAGACTAAATTTTAGTAAACCAATTTCCGATGTGGGTTTTCCCACAAATATATTTTCTATTTTCAACCTTTTGTTTTCGAAGAACAATTTCAAATTGCGAGGATGCAATTTATTGAAGGAGGGGAGAATGTAACACCCCAAGATTTCATAGTGTGTTATTTCTTCAAAATAATTCAATAACTTGCACTACACGCAACACCGAGTTCAAGCGCACCATGACTTACCAAACAAGCCGTTCAAAAAAGGTTATGAATAGTATTAACTAAATTTTAAACTTTATATAATCCTTATAATTTTAGAATCCATATTATGAGTTTCTTAGACATAATGTAAGAAGAAATTCATCTTCAGTATTGTAGTTTTACCAACTTTTAATAGTAAAATATTTTAAACTTTTTGACTAAATGGGGACATCAAAAAATTTAAAATAAAACATCCCAAGCTTCCACGGTACGCTTTCCTTTGAATAAAACAGTAGCGTGTGTTGTACGCAACTTCGAGTTTTAACACACACCACAACCGATCAAACTAGCCGTTATGAATAGTAATACTTAATTTTTTGAAATTATATATATTTTATATTTCAAAATGGACTTCATTTTTGGATTCGGAATATCAAATTTAGCCTAAGGTGAAATTTTGGTACTTTTCGGATAACTTTCATATTTTGATGAATAGTAAAAATTACTAAATTTTAATTAAAAACAACTTTTTTAATAAAAATAATTAATAGTGATAAATTATGAATTTGAGTGGTTTTAAAGTATATTTAGAATATATTTTTACCATTTAATATAATTTTGGTCATTGGACATAATTTTACAATTAAACCGAACATAAACAAATGTCAATATTTTGATAGTTATTATCTCTTAAAAACACGCTTTTTGTTTTGACAGCGGGAATTAATTTTAAATTAATTTCTGCCACTTCTGTGTTTTGAATTTAGAAAAATGGATTCCATATTTGGAATCAGGATGTTCAAATTGTGTAAATAGTTAACTTTTATTTTTAGACATTTTGAATAATTACTGCGGTAAATATTTTATTTACCATGGTTAAGGGTAAATCCGGTAAATAAGGGTTAAAAAATAATATTATAATAATACTAAATTACCCTAAAACCTGTCTTAACCCTATTGGTTGATACATGGTCGACCATGGGCATCTTTGTGTCAATTTTGGGACCCCATTGATCCACTTGTAAGTGATAATGACACTTTATTTTAATTAAGTTAAAATGAATACAAAAATGGCATAAGCTTACATCTTTTAAAAGAACAATTTTTACATAGGGTTATACATTTTGGATTTTCGATTATAAATATTCATTAGAAATCTAAAACGATTTCCTACATAATGATATTTTATTTATAATTTTTAGACATCAAATAATTTAAATTATTAATGACACAATAATGATTCAATGTTTACCTCATTAATAAATCATTTAAATAAATAAGATTATAATGATTACAATATTATCTAAAACCTGTCCAATTCATATTGGTTGATGTTATTTAGAATATGAGTCATCTTATCTTCGACCTCAATGATTTTTGGACCATTATAAACCGAATATAATTATATTATAAAGTAATACTTTCACTCTTTCCTAAAGAGCCCCTCCTCTCCCTTATAAAAGGAGACCACTTCTACTCATTCATCACACCTCTCAAGCCACTTGGCTCGTCCACAATCTGCCCAACTAAGCTCCCCACATCCCTCTCCTCCTCCTTGAAGCTTCCCCTTAGGCAGAAAGCATTTCAATAAGTCCTTTGGTTCCAACCAAAGTGAGTTACCTAAATTAAAGGTAACATTTTCTCTTAAATTATTTTCAATTATTTTGCTTCTCCAACCCCCAAACTCTTTTTATTTCCTTTCTTTTGTAACAACACCAGTATCCACAATATACTAGGATGTTGTTATAAGAAGGATTCAAACTACACATTCACACAACTCCATCTAATGGATGATGAACATAATGTTTCTGTGGATGGCAAACTAACGCCTCACGAAACGATGATTGTTCAAATACATCTTACCACCTCTCATGGGGGCCATTAGGATGGCACTTTAATTAAATATTATATTAATGATATATATTTTATATATAAGCTTCTTTAATTCCATTTTATTTCATACAATTATTCGTTTCATGTTGTATATACATACGATAATTTCATTTGAGGAAGTGCGGACTACCGCCCCCTTAAAATGATATGACTCGTTCATACCACACATGGAACATATAAAGGATGGTGTTAATGAACTTAAGTAACATATATAGAATATTATATTTTACTGGAATAGTAATATACCTATGTATCATTTGGATTCGATTCTTTTAAAATAAAAATTAAATGGAAGTAGCATTCGTGCGTACGTACGGACTACCGTCTCCACGAACGCGATGAGATTCATTCTCCATCGTATCCATTCAAGTATAATTATCATTTGATGATTTAAAAATGATTTTTAAGGACTTGATACCATTCTGGATATGAATAATATAGATCCCATTAATAATGAATATGGCTCACATAACAAAGAATATAAAGTAAAATGAACCCGTTAACACCTGAAATGACGATAATTCTAAGATATTATTAACAAATCAATGTTAAAAGATCATATATGATATCATATTAAAGTAACTGATTCTTGTATTATTAAATAACAATTATTTCACCATTATACAAGAGGTAAACCTACCATCGACCAAGGAAAAAGTACAAAGTAAGGGATTCTCTTATCTCACTTTCAATTCCGTGATATTTCCATTGTTCGCTACTAAATTATTGAAAGTGGTGTATTGTGTACTTCCATTTGATATATATTATCATGATTCACTTTATATTCATGTTATTCTGTAAATCATTTGGTGGTTATTGACTTTTGGCCATGCGACTCAGTTGATTAACGTGGTAAGGGGTTTCTTGTCTCACTTTTAATTCCGTGAGAATTCCATTGATCACCACTTAATTATTGCATGTGGTGTACGTGTACTACCCATGATTGTATTCATTTTGTAATATAATTTATTTTATGGGTATTTACATCATCATGGTATGATCTTTCTTTCATGGGTGTTTGTTTCTTAAGTTACCTAATCAATAAGGGAATTTGAGATTTCAATTTCCACTCATTTGGCTTTACGCATATTTCATTGATTATATTACCCCAAGATTATGTGTGGAATCACTATTCATTTGATTATGTCATAATTTCCACTCCCCTTCCTGTGGATATACTTTTGATACACATAATCACTCCATTAAAAATTCTCAAGTCATTGATATGAATTTGATAAGAGTAATTTTAACTCTTTCACCATTTGTTGAGTTAAACATCCAATTCGTTGGTGTTGTTTTTACAGGAATATGTGTGAATATACTTTGATTGTTTTACACTGAATATCCAATCATATTTAGTGTATTTATATTTTTCACACATAATTATGTTGTTGATTTATCCTTAACCTATGGATATGGCCTTTATGATAGATTTCATCTCAACTTACATTCCATTGAGACTTCTTTGTTGATATACACCAAATCACTTTTATGTGGTGTATATAATGTACTTTGACAAAGTATATCATGAATTCCGTTTATTGTCATGATATTACAAAGTTTTGATTACCTCAATTATTTTCATTCAAGTGTCTCTCTTTTGGTTATAATCTCTAACTAAAATACCATTTTTAAATGTTTTAAAGACTTATTCATCTAAATCTTTCTCATTAATGTCCATGTTTTAAAAATGGTTTTAAGGATTTATTTATATGGACATTAAAGTTTAGAAATTAAAAATCCTTTTAAAAGGTTTCAAAGTGGTATGGGACACTTTGATTCAAAAATCTATTTTTAAATGGCTTCTTGACAAATAGTGTGACTTTTAAATGTTTTCAAGAAAAGGGGGATATTTCTCTCAAATAGTTTTGATGATTATTTTCATCTATGTCAACATCCTTCATTATTCACGATTGAGGTTAATGTGATACAATACAATCTTCCATATTGTATCAAATGAGTTATATTTGACCGTGGATGTTCTATTTTTATACCATTCATGGTTTGTGGTTAAAGTATTGACATTTCGTATGCTAGTTTTAATACGAATGTTTATTTTATGCTTAAACCTATTCATATGAGGAATGCATTGGACTTAATAAGTGACGGGTGGAGCCCTCTATAGCTCCTCGATGCATCGGTAGGTCTCATGAGACAAACTAGTGTCTTGGCACAAGGCCTTGGCAAAATCTTATTTGTAGTCTTGGAACGAGGCCTTGGCTATGTGGTTATGATAGTCTGGCATTATGCATTCCATCATTATGAAAGTGGTTATTGATATTGGATGTGATCATTCGACTAGTAGAATATCCATGTGAGTAAGTAAATGGCATTATTTCATTTTACCTTTTCCATTTTATGATGAAGTTCAAGTTTCAAAGGCTTTTGTTTTAGTTAAAAATTGCCTTAAGTGTTTATGCTTATTTATGAAAGTTTCTGCTATAACGTTATCCTTACTGAGCATCCGAGCTCACCCCTTTCAATGTTTTATTTTTTTTCCAGGATTATGAAGAAGTAATTTATGAATGACCTGCAGGGATAGTATGAGGGGATATGAAGACAAGATGTTTTTTTTATGATGTAATGTTAAAATTTATGGATGTATCTAGTTATTCCAAGGCTAATAAACTAATCGGTCTTTCGAGACTTGATCTTTCTCATGATCATGCCAATGTTATGCAATAATGCACCGAATCTGGGTAACTAGGGTCGGGGCGTTACATATTTCCACCCATCAAATTAATTAATGATAATGACAATGACGTAGTTTATCAAAAGGACCTATATGTATGGAGTCTTGATAAAGGTAATTATATGATAACTACACTAACACTATGTTCTCCTCCAATGATACACCAAAATTCATTACACAAGTGTGAAGCATGTCATCCAACGTTTTTATCATCCTTTCAGATTGTCCACCAATTTTAGGATGATGCACCATACTCATAGTCAACGAAGTCCAAAGGGTTTTGTATAATTGTTTACAAAATTTATATATAAACCTCATATCATGTTACGATACTATTGAAAATCGAATGTAATTTCTTTTGACCACCTCTCCAATATAGATTTTTGAAAATCCTTACACAATATTATTTTCTCAAATTAGGATGAAATGGGACAAATTTTTTATTCAATCAAATATAAAATATATGAAAACGTGTTTAAGAACCATCCATGATATACCTGTTAAAAAATACATAGCTATCTGCTCCCATATCCACATGGGAATCTGTAAATATTGAATCATAATTGATGGCCATTGGTGCAGTTCCTTAACCTTTTGATAGGTGAGGCATCTCGTAAAAAAATCAACCAATTTTATTTGATTTCAAACCTACCACAACTTTTCTTTCAGTGAATTATACATATTTTGTATTCCAAGATGAACAACCCATATCAAGTGATGTTAATAATGAAGAAGATTTTACTCAAAAGTCATATGTATGACCATACAATATCAAAAACAAATCATTGATCCTCTTTCAATCATTCATCCCTCAATTTCCTCCCCATCGTTGATTTTTAACCTCATTGAAAGACATTATGAATCATATTTTTTTCCTCTTTAACCTTCTCAACCAAATTAGAAATGAAATAATCCAAATAGAAAAATGCAACACTACCTCGATCTTCACTATCCATGTGTATATCAGCTAGCATAGACATCATCTACCATTAATATAAATCATATTTCACCAAATGAAAAAAATATACCTTAATGAATCTATAATAGAATTTCCTTTACCCGATCCATATATTAAGTTAAATTCAAACATTTGAAGTTACTCCATTCATATTATTTGTCTCATATCCAAATATATTTTTGAGAAATTATGTTTCAAACTTTTATGATATGTAAACACTGAGAATTTATCACCAAAGAGGTAACAATTCCATGTCTTCAATGTATAGACTACAGTAGCTAATTCCATATCTTGTATTGGGCAGTTATTCTCATGAAACCATAAAAATCACGATCAATAAGTAATAACATGATCTCCATGCATGAGAGAACACCCCACTCCATATACAAAATTATCACAATACACCACATAACATTTTCCTAATTTTGGAAATAGAAAGATCAGTGTTGATGTTTCATGAACATTAAATTCATGAAAAGTCTTTTGAAATTCTTTGATCGATTGGAATAGAACACATTTACTTCTAAAAGCATTCATTTGTAAACCTATTCATGGTGAAGCATGAAAAATACACTAGTAATACCCATCTAGGAGAAGGAAAATAAATATCTCAAAGACATTATTTGGATGTTTTCAAGATATAACAACCAGTATCCTTTATGGATCCACCATGAAATATTTTTTAGATGTTCCATGGCCAGGTATATGTACCTAATATATCCAAAAATAACATGTTTGAAAATTAGAATACAGGATAGGACCCCACAAGATACAGAATAATGTTTCCAAGTGTTGATCGTGCTCAACTGTTTTCCAAGAATACACCAATATGTCATCCAAAAACACGACCGAAAAAACATTCATATTTCATTAAAATATCTGATTCATAAATCCATAAAAATATACGGTTCATTCATATGACCTAAATACATAACCACATACTTGTAATTCCCATATCTACTCCTGAAATATTCCTTTGGAATATTCACCTTTCGAACCTATAGTTAGTGATATCCTAAAGAAAATTCAATTTCAAGGAACCAATGAGATCCCATTAATTGTTCAAGTAGGTCTTCAGTGTGTGGAAGGGGATACATATTCCTTATCATAACTTGGTTATTATTATGATAATCTACACAAATCCAAAGAGTTATATCCACATTTTTCACAAAAACCTTGTGCTTCTTATAGAGACATACTAGGATGAATGAACCATTTTATATCTATCTATTCCAACAAGAAATTCAATTCCCATAATTCTATTTCTAACATTCAATAAGAAAAAAATATAGATTAGAATAGTCCTTTGTATGAGATCAATCGTAAACTCGACTTCTCCAATGGGTTTAACCCTAAATAAATTATCATGAAACTAAACAACAATTATTAGAAAACCACTCTTCTCAATCTCATCTAAAAATTCCAAGGTCAAAACTACCAATTGGTATGAGATAGTTCCAACTGCTAGTGCTAGAAATCAAATTCAAGTTTCCTTCTCATTCTGATATCCTCTAAAGTGATGCTCAATGCCATGTTCAATTATAAAAATACCATTCAGGTATAATTGTTGATGTCAGATATGAGCATTATCTATTGTTCCATGCCCATGATTATGTATTCGACAAAAATTTCATAAAAAATGAAATCCCACTACAATTTAGATCCATCAATAGTTATAGAATATTATTTATAGAGAAAGGATTGAAACTATTTTTAGGTAATAGGAGTTGGATGTCTCAAAATAAATGGTATCATCTCAACATGAATAGCCATTATATTAATACCACAAGAGGAAATAAACGAATGGGATAAACCCTTATCAAAAAAAGATTACGTAAGGGTAGAATTTAAAATAATCATATTACCCATAGTCAAAGGTCCAAATTGATCATCCATTATCATTTTCTCATATCTATATAATTTCATACCCACCGCAACTATCTCCTTTTTACCATGGTTAAGGTTCCCTAGTTGTGGAGTCATGGTACTCTAAAATCACCATAGATTTCTCAATTTTGATAATGAGAATTATTCTATTTCTATAATCCTATCAAATAACATGACATCTATGAAACATGGCATGTTTCTCTAGAACCCAGCCCTAGATCACTATGAAAATAATGATGAAGATGTCACATATGATTGAAATTTCACCATTATCTAAGTGGAACTATATATGTTTAATTCATGTGATCAAATGGACGAAATTTAAAACATCCACACTAGATCTTGGGTTTCAGAGGAAGATTAAATAAAATTGTAGTTTGGTTCTAAGTCCTAACACTATCTTTGAAGTAGGTTACTATCTTCCACTTATTCCTAGCATTAGAGTTCTGAATGCCAGAGGTTGTCCACTATCAGTGAGGGACTAGGGTGTGTCTATGGGGTGACTATGACCTTATTACCAAAGTTTACAGCAAAGGTTGGATGTAAATATTGATATATATTGGAATCAATATATGTAAATTTAAGGAACAAAAAAATATATAGGGAAATTAGTTACAATAACGATAATAACTTGAATAACATCCAATAATAAAAAAACTGATGATGATATTTCATGTCACAAGAAAACTGGAAAACATGGATATAAGACAACAAGAATAACATATTCCACAAAATTATAAAAGAAATCAAAGACTACCCCAAGCATCTTGAGTTCCAAATCAGTCCTCTACTATCAATCTCCATACTAAATATCAATAAATCAAGTGTTCAAAGTTGTATTCTTCCCTTTGTCAACACGTACAACCATGAAATCTTCTTCAGGTACCAAACAACATCCAAAGAGGGTGTGAGATAAATCTCAGTTGCCACCACCAATGGTGTCCATGAAATATGGCCCATGTAATGGAAATGTAATATTATGCAAGAATGCATATATAAAGTAAAGCAGCACAATGTAAATAAATACCCAAGTTACTACTTCATCCCTCGACTGGAATATGAACATGTAACTCGTTCATTAGTCAATCAATTACCGATTTATATTAATAGCTCACATGAGGCATGGCCATCATAGACATAGTCTCATGATGTGTAGATAGTGAAAGTTAAATGGTAATAACCAAGGAAACAAAGACCTAAAGGGTCACCAAATCACTAGTAGTTATAGCCTGACTAAGGATAACAGTATAATCCAAGGAGCATGTTCAATGCATTGCTCAATAAGGTGCCAACCGAATCCTAGGTGATCATCTAAGGTAATACGAGGCTAATAAGATACAGGCCCCTATGGGCTATAACAATGGAACTTACTTATAAAAGATGGATCCAAGGAGTGCATCGAAGGAATCCTGTAACAATATGAATGGATACAATAGTTTCATACTGGGAATCCTATAATACACATGGATCAAGATCTAGGTGGTTCTTAACCTAAGCAAGCTGTATCATTGAATCGGGACGGGGTTCCTAAGTCCTCATAGAATTCATTGATCAGAATTTAATCCAAGCTCGAGTCAGGACATTCTTATTTGATTATAAATTCTTGTAATATTTATTTGGTTCAATCATTGCCTTTCATTAGTGTGATAAGGTCATGTATCATGCAAATGTTTGTTCAATCCTTGAATTTCATTAGTGTGATAAGGTCAAGTAGCATGCAACCTTTTGATCAAGTCCTAACATATCAATAAGTCAATTTGGTTCAAGACTTTCCTTTAATTAGTGTGCCAAGGAAAAGTAGCATGAAACCTTGATTAATTCCATTTAAATAATATTCAACAATTAAGGTTCATTATTATATTTTCTATTAATGTGGTAAGGGATTTTATGGACATGAAATCTATTAATCATTCATATTTAATCAGGCCAAGTCATATACTCAATATACATTCCAATTTCTATTTCACATTTAATTATTAATTAAAGAACTTACCTTAGGAAGGTCAAGTGGTATGCATACATGGTACTTCAATTATGAAAATTTCAAATATAAATAAAGCCATTTAATATAGAAAAGCTTTCCATTATAATGTTCTATCCATGACACACCCGAACAGTGTAAAAAACGTGCCAATACACTAAACAAAAATTATGGAATAACCTTCGACATATAAGGGATGGAGTTGTGGTAATAACAACCAAACATTAATCACATATATAGAAGGATAATATCCATATGTTTATAATCATTATAAACATGGAATTTAAATTCTATAAATGACACCTAATGAAATTGGTGTTCCCCACACGACAAATCCAAAATAAAAAAACATTATGGATGAGTTATAAACCACCCACATTAGGATTGTACGACTCTACTCATCTAGTATTGGCCCTTGATTTGGCTTGTATTTGAGTACATATATGAAAAAAAGAAAAACACTCATACCCTGATAACTCGTTCGAGAGAAAAAGAGAAGGAGAATATATCAGGAAGACCCAAGTACATACCACTATGCATCCAACATGATAAATGGAAGCTTGATCAGACCACAGATGAAAGATCTCTTGATTCACACCTTAGATATTGAAAAAGCTCTAAAATTAGGGAAATGGAGGTAAATACCACATAATCTCAGATTAGGGAAGAATGAGGGGGGGTTAATAGATCATTAAGAAAATTTTGTAAAATTACCAAGAAAAATGTCATGTGCATGGTTTTTTTCCATTGTTTGACAAACCATGCACAAACCATGCACGGTTTTCCAGGTACAAGGGGCACAATGCATGGTAAGGCCGCATAGCCTTGTGTAAACCATGAGAAGTGGTTCTGTCTAGAAATTTGAATATGCATGGTCAGTCAAACTGTTCGCCAACCATGCACTAACCGTGAGACCTATCTAGTTTTCCCAAAAAGATGGGTTTCGGGCTTCAAAATCCCACCACATATCATTGATAACTTTACTAACTCAAAATGAATCCATATTAGGTCCAAAGTAATGATTTAGAACGAAATTTAAAGGATCCATACCTCAGTGAATAATAGGGTTCCAATAATCTTCCCCCTTAAATAAACCTTTCCTTGAGTTCACCTTCCTAAGGTGGAGAAATATTCTATAAGAACAACACTGGCCATTGGGTATGTACATCGACTTCCCTCTCCCAATTCTTATCTAGTAATTGGTTGTGCTTCCAGAGCACTCATACCAGAGGGAAATTCTGACCTTAGAGATCCTTTTTGCTCTATTCAACGATGCATACATAATATTCCTCAAAGGTAACATTAGCATCAAACTCAACTTCCTTGAGATAAAAAGTATGAGATAGGTCAGCATGATATTCGTGAAGTTGTGAATCATGAAAGGCACCATGCATGGCATGATACCTCTAAGGTTGTAGAAACTGATAGGATACTGGGCCGGCTCTCCCTATAATCTCAAATGGCCCTACATAATGAGGAAAAAAATTCATACTTTTGTCATCATATATGCCCTAGCCTATGTGATACGTGATGAAAAACACGATCCCTAACCTCAAACTCAATAGGTCATTGGCAGTGATCAACATAAGACTTTTATCAATACTATAAATTTTTCATAGGATTTATGATCATCTAAACCTCCTATGAAGACTCCTAAAAGAGATGATGACCTAGTAGGGCTACCTCACCAACCTCTTGCCAGCATAGGGGTGATCGGAATAACCTACCATATAAGGCCTCAAAAGGAGCCATCTTAATTTTCACTAATATCTGTTATTATACATGAAATCAATGAGAGGGATATGCTTCTCCCATGAACCGCTAAAATCAAGGACACATGATTGGATTATATCCTCTAGATCCTAAATTGGCCATTCTTTTTTCTCATTAGTCTGAGGGTGAATGGTTCGGCTTATAATCACCTATGTTCCCATATCCTTCTGCAATCTCGGCCACAACCATGATGTGAAACAAGCATCCCTATCTGAAATGATAGTACATGGAACCCCATGTAGTCATATGATCTCATAGTCATACAGTCTTCCCAAATCATCAAATGAGAATGTATCCCAAATAGGAATGAAGTGGGATGATTTCTTTAGTTGGTCAATGACTAACTAGATAGCATTGCTACCCCTCAGTGACGTAGGTTAGCCGACTACGAAATCCATGGAAATATATTCCCATTACCATTTTAGGACTAGAAGCGGTTGTTTCAAGCACTCTATGTATCTGGTGCTTTGCCTTCACCTACTGATAGGTGGAAAACCTATTGATAAAGCCTTTTATCTAACGTTTCATCCCTGGACACCAATATTGGCGTCACATATCTCGATACATCTTAGAGATTCCGGGATGAACTTTCTACTGAGAAGCATGGGACTCTTTCATCATGTACTATCTCAGGTCTGTAGGAACCCAGATATGTCCACATAGACATTGGATGTCGTCTTTATCCATAGATTAATATGTTTGTAGGTTATCTCCTGATATACTATCATAGAGTACCCACCCTTTGGGATCTATGAACTCTCTACTCTTCACCTTATCAAGGAGGGAAGAGGTAACTGTTAAGGATGAGAGATAAGACTTCTTGTGACTATCATTAAACTATAAATGAATCTCAAAAAATAGGGCCATTTACTTCCTTTTATCACTGGATTCTAGTACAACATATGCTTGAGTTTTTTTGACTCAGTGCTTCTGTAACCACATTGCACTTCCCAAGCATATAGGCATCTCAAAATCAAAGGATTGTAGATATTCAACCCATATTCGCTATCTAAGGTTCATGTCATGTTGATAAAAGATATATTTGAGGCTCTTGTGGTCCATGTACACCAAAATGTTCTCACCCAATAGATAATGTCCCTAGAAACATAAGGCATGGACAAATGTTTCTAGCTCAATGTTGTGCATCAGGTAGTTTATCACATGAGGCCTCAACTGACGAGATCCATAAATAATGACTTTGTCCTCCTACATCATAATTACTCCTAGTCCAATGTCAAATGCATCACATAAGATTGTATAACCTATACCTAGATCTAGAAGAGTCAAAATAGGTGCTGAAACAAGCCTCCCTTTTAGCTCCCGAAAGGCTTTCTCAAATTCTTCTGACCAAAGGGACATTACACCGTCATTGTGAGACGAGTAAGAGGTGATGAAATGTGGGAAAAATCTTGTATGGAATGATTATAATACCCATCTAGAACTAAGAAACTCCATATATCAATCGCATTCTTAGTCTTCTTCCATGAAACTATAGGACTATCCTTTTCTGGGTCAACATATAGTCCTGATTCTGATATTATATGACCTAAAAAATGGACTGTTTTGATACATAGGTAGTGCTTAACATGATTGGCATAAAGCTAATGCTCTCTCAGTGTACTCAGAACAATCTCTAGTTGTTTGGAACAGTCTCTATGAGTGCGAGAATGCACCAAGATTTCATCCACAAAGACTACAACAAAAGAGTCCAAATAGGTATGGAAAACCATATTCATCAAAGCCATGAAAATAGTGGGCACATTTGTAAGACCAAACAATATAAGAAGGTACTCATATAAACCATACCTAATGCATAATGATGTACGGAGTATGTTTGATGGCCTGACTCGTATCTGATGATTACCCAATGTTAGTTAGATTTTAGAGAAGACCATTGCTCCTTTGATCTGGTCAAAGAAATCATCTATTCAAGGAAGTGGATATCAGTTCTTGACTATATGATAGTTCAACCATCAGTAATATTTCATTGAAATAATGTTCCATCTGCCTACTTGGATAAAATAATGGTCAAACCCCTAGATGAAGTATTAGGCTGTATAAAGCCTTTGGACTCTAGATCCTCTAACTTTCACTTCATATCTTGAAACTCTATTGGCTCCATCCTATACAGAGAAATGGACACCGGATATACTTCTGGAACAAGTTTTATTGTAAACTCTACCTCTCTATTATGAGGCAATCATTAAAATTCATCAATAAATACATCCCTAAAATGATCCCCTACTGGAAGGAAAACAAATATTCAAAAAACTTGATCTTCAATGAAGATATTTTCAATCAGGGGGGGTTACTCCACCTAGCCCATGATGCTCTGGTCTAGCTCTACCAACCTGGACATCCCACTCCCCCTTATGTAGATAACTGATTACTTTTAGTGATGTAAAAGATAGCCTATGGTGATAGTAGTCTACAAAAGCATAATAAGGAACCAACCAATCTATCCCATGTATGACATTGAAGCCCATCGTATCAATGAAAAAGAGGTTCCATAGGAAAGGTTGACTGCCTACCTCAAGGGAATAGTCTCTGAATTAGTGTATGACCTCGTTTCGTACCCATAACGATGTATCTAGGGTCATTAGACTATATTGATATTGTATATCCAACCCAAGACTTTTCAATACAGATATATAGATAAAAAATTTTAATCAACTTTATAAAAAAAGTAGATACTATAGTAGAGGCTACAAAAAAATACCTTGTACTATAGATGTTCTTGTTGTCTGATCCTCAAGTATCCGCTATTGTTCATTCAACTGGCCTGATCCATAGCCCTGTGCAACCAATGGACTACCATGATCATAACTACTCTACTGTTACTGCTACTGATTAGGGGTCTAGCTACCACAACCACGATGTCCTCCTTGGCTAGACATACCTGTGCTATTCCAAATCCCCACATGATGGAGTGTAAAAGAACCCTCTCTTGAAGGTGTAGCTGGTGCAGATCCTTTTCCACTCTAAGCTGGTGGAAAGATCTGGTGGAAATGATGGAAATTCCCTATACAACTACAATATGAACACTCCAATGGGTCTCTATCACACTAATGAATTGAATTCCACCGTTGTCCATACAGATGAAACACTTTAAAGATATTGTTCCAGACACTCTAGTTGTCGCTACCTTGATGAGAAACCTCAAGGGAATGCTTCCGGACACCGAAAGAACTACTGGCCTGCCCCAACACTGGTCCTCTAGTCCCAATACTATTGTCATAACTTAGGTAACACTTAGTGATAAGAGACTGATCAACTATTGTAGAAAATTTAGGAAGGTGAAATACATTTACTTCCATATAGAATGTGTACTAAATCACATCCTCAAAAACTCTAGCACGTGAAGGCTCATCACCGGCTAGATGCAGTAGAAAGCACTGAAACTTCATGAAATGCACTGAATATTCCATAATTGACATAGAAACTACTCGATATGCATGAAATATCTAGCTCTATTAGCTCTCACTATCTAAGGAAAGAACTCATCATAGAAGGAAGTCTGAAAATCATCCCATAACATGCCCTGATGACAATCGGCCTGTGTTATCACATCCCACTAATATTTTTCCAAGTCCCAAAAAAAACTATGTATCAAGCATGAATCTCCACTCTGGATGAATTTATTGATACTGAATTATAGACAAGGTGGAACTATCTATGACTCAACTGCATGTGGACTGCCATCCCTTGAAATGGTAGGAGGATGCTGCTACAGGAACTCAAGAGTCAGATCAGCCATCGTTGGTGCAAGCCATAGTGCACCATGCATGGAATACATCAAATGTTGGAAACAATCATGAACATGGGAGTTAGTTCCCAATCCTGGTACAATAGGTAGTGCCTCAAGTAGAACTCTTAGAGGTAAGGCTGGAGGCTTAGGGCCCACCAAGTCTAGAGTATGGTCATCGCCACCCTCTTGGCATGTGATACGAGGACGTCGTGGTGGTATTAGTCTACAATATCTAGGAAGATGCCTCATAACAAGCTTAAGAAGAAATAAATCATCACTAGTAGTAGATTAATGTAGGAAAACTCAGTAGCCCTTTTATACTACCCAAACTACCTGCTTAGATGACTAGGTATTAGTAGGTTATCAAGCATAATTTTCACTTCATTTATAATTTAATTTCAATGTTCTCTCATTTACATTTCTTAAACATGAAAAGGTGGGATAAAGATGTGCAACCAATTCATTTTACTTGTCTTATTAACTTCACAATGGATAGCTATTTCCAATGAATCAGTGCCCATAAAACTATCACCAGAAACGACACCCATTTATTTATAGAATAATGGATTGACTCGGTAAATTATTCATCCCAACCCATGTGGGATCACACACCTCATGAAAAGAGACAGTAAATAACCCAATCATTGCTAAGAGTAATACAATCATCAGATAACTATTATATCATCACTCAGTAACCACATGCATATCATGTAATGAAAAGTGGTGAAATACACATATATGGCATGTCTCGTGAAATGTTAATTCTAGGTACCTATAAAAATCCATGTAGCAATGATCCTTACCCTCATATCATCAGTCTAAGGATGAAAGAAAATCATCAAACATAGTAATAATCAACAACACTACACAACATGTCAGTCACCCAATGTTAGAAGTAAAATCAACTTTAATAGAAAAAACATAACAATATTATAATTTAGGAAACATGGTTTTTAGCCCAATCATTGGTTCGCGATGACCAAACATGGATTATGACTAAGTCCCATTTGTTTCCAATCCCTAATCTATTATATATAAATATCAAGTTGTAAAGACCCGTAAATTTCAAGGAAATTTTTTTCTTAATTTTCTTTGGAATTTTACAAGAACGCAGTTTCTGACAGCGCCTGATTCCGAGGCCCAGTGTGCCCGGAATCATTTTCTGAAGTTTGGCTCGGGTACGTTCAGTGAACGGACGAGCGGGTTTTTCTAACTTTTGAACCGGTGCCCGGAATCGAATTCTGAGGGCACCGATGAAATCGTAGCGCCGGTATTCGCTTAGAAATGCCTCTTCCGGAGTTGCGTTTGCTCGGGTGTGGTTTTTAATTTTCGGGCATAAAGTTAAGAAATAAAATAATTTTGCGACAGCTTTATTTTATTTCACTTAAGCCACTTGGAAGCCACTTGAAGCCACTTAAAGGAGGCTTGAACTGAGTTGAACTGGATAGGATGCTATCCAGAAATATCCTACCCCCTTGGTAGGATATTTGTGAGGTGGGGCCCGCACGAGCCCCGCCGTTTCTTTCCGCTAAGAAACACACCCGTGAAAACCCGTCTTAATGAAAGTCAATCGACGCGTTTTCTAAATTCTAAACAGACCATTTAATTGGGCGGTTTATTTCGTGAATTAAATGGGCTGTTTCTTTCGTGAATTAAATGGGTCATTTCTTTCGTTGAATTAATTCAACGAATTGATGGATCGTTTCTTAACCAGTTTTTCAAATTCCTTGGCGTAATAATAAAATAAGACCAACGCTTAACCTCTGGTTATTTACGCTTGAGAAGATTTGGGAGAACCCTCACAACTTCTTCTCCCTCACGAAGAACACGAAGAACGCGAAGAACGCGAAGAACGCCGAACCCGGAAATCGACGACGCCTTCGCCCGAGACGCTCTTCCGATCTCCGATCTCCGATCTCTGATCACCGACCATTCGAGGTGAGTGCTTTCGGATTTCCTCTCAAGTTCTTTTCTTTGGTTTTAAACGAAACACAGATTTAAATATTAATAATTTAAATCTGTTGTTCTTGATTCGTTGAGCTCGCCGACTCAACGCCGGAATCTGCGACGACGCCATGCCTCCCCGTGACGACGCGACGATCGATCTCTTCTGCGACGGTCTCTTCCGCGAAGAACGCCCGCGCATGACGATCATCAAGGTAGGGATTCATTTTGGAAAATTACCCCTTTTTAATTTTCTCATGAACGTTCTTGAAAATTAAAAAGCCGGTTTTCAATGAACAATTTTATTTTAATTAAAATTGTTGGATCATGTGTTGATCGTTTTTCTCCCGGTTGTTTATCTCTAACGCGGAGGGTGCGGGCCGAACGAACACGACCCGACGACCCTCCGCCGTTTTTCGTTTCGTGCGGATTTGACGGTCGACGAAGGAACGTGCCGCAGCGGATGGTTGACGATCCTGTAGTAAAGAACAGATCCCGGGAGAAGCAACGACGCAGACAGGAAGGAAAACGGGCCACCGGAGCGACGCCGGCGGCCCGCGGAAGTTGCCGGCGGCGCCCCGGCGCGCCGCAGGACGAAATCCGCCGCGGCTGAAGCCGCGGCGGCGGCGGCCAAACGGACGTGCGGCGCGCGGGTCTAGTTCATCCGGGCGGACGCGGCTCAGCGCATCCGCGGCTCGCCAGCGCGGCCCGCACGCGGGCCACGGTCCTTCCTCAAGCCGCGGGTCAGCGCCCGCGGCTTCCACCCGCGCGGCCCTGGCCGGGCCGGGCCGGGCCAGCCGGGTCGGACCCGGTTCGGGTCGACCCGGGCCCGTACCCCCCATCTTCGGACGTTTTCGTTCAAACGCCCGTATCTTGAGCTTCTTGCCTCCAAACGACTCGCCGTCAGCGGCAACACGATCCTTGGATCGAGACGGTCGTTTCGGTATATCGCACTCAAGGTTTCGGAATACTTTGAGTTCGGCCGGGTTGGTTCGTACACGAGACCAACCGGGCCCTCGGAGCGGAAACACTCATATCTTGAGCTACGGACGTCCGATTGACGTGCCGTCAGCTTTGTTGAATTCCTCTAAGTGAGACGGATCTTTTGGCATACTCCGCCCGAGGTTTGGACGCAGGTGGAGTGCGGTCGGGTTGGTTTTGCCTTAAAAAACCAACCAGGCCCCTGGGACGAAAATGCCAATATCTCTCAGACCGGGCGTCCGATTGACGCGCCGTCTGCGACGTTGAGTTCCTGTTGACGATACGGAACTTTTCGATACATCAACTTCGGACTTCGTGTCAGTTGATGTATCAGCCTCTCGGCTTGTGGAGCGGACCTTCCCGAACGAGCTTGCTGTGTGCGGGAACCCTAGTGCTGGCTGCGACTGCTACTTCGACAGCGACGACCGTGCAGAGATCCTCAGTGGACTGCGGCGACGACTGTGCAGAGATCCTCCGTGGACTCCGACGACGACCGTGCAGAGATCCTCAGTGGACTGTGGCAACGACTGTGCAGAGATCCTCAGTGGACTGCGACGACTACTGCACTCAGCGATCCTACGTGGATCAGTGCTACCGGTCCTGTGTGGGCCCGATCCTGTGTGGGTCCGATCCTGCGTGGGTCAGCGCTCAGCGGTTCTGTGTGAGCCAGCGCCTACCGGTCTTGTGTGGGCCCGATCCTGTGTGGGTCATCTCTCAGCGGTTCTGTGTGAGCCAACTTCTACAGGTCCTACGTGGGCCCGATCCTGTGTGGGTCACTGCAAGGTTAGTACCTATCGATCCTTCGTGGGTCCGATGACTTAGATGGTTCAATGATCATCTTTATCGTCATCCGAAGAAGTATACCTGTGTGAGCTGAATCTTGTGTTACTCTCCTTTGTGGATTGTGTTGCTTTATCCTGCGTGGGTATACGTTTTGCTTTCCTGTGTGGACTGGGTTGTGCTTTGGCTCGGACGTTGGAGCCGAACGGGAATTGAAGACTTAGGTATATGTATGGGCATATACCTAAGCCGTGTCAGATGTTACTTCGTGATTGTATCTTTCCTTTGTGGATTATCCTTTGTGGATTTCGGGAGACCTTCGGGGGTCTCGGGGTCCCTACTGAGTAGCTTATACGCACCCCTGCACGGGCTATGCCCGCACTTCGTGGTGTTGGTTGCAGACGACGGACAGTGCTGATCGTGGAGGAGGCATGCGGAGCAGGACAGTACCTGGAGGTGGACCACTGGGCGGGACGTACTCGGAGCGGTTAGGTGGACCCGAGGAGCAGTGGAGGCTATCTGTACCCACCCTTCAGGTGGGACTTCCGGAGGACGGCTCGACGCTGCAGTTTTCCCTTTTCAGTTGCTGTTTTTCCTTTCAGTTGTACTTTACAGTTGGGCTTGTATTTCCGGCCCCTTTTTAATTTCAGCACAGCTTGTACAGTTTTACTTAGTGTTTACTTTTCCGCTTGCTTGCTCTGTGGTGCTTGTTTACTTTTCAAAGGCAATGCCTTCCCTTTTTGTTGGGATTTACGCCTTGGTGCTAGTCGCCAGCCCCTGGCCTATGGAAGGTGGGCTTGGGGTAGTCACGACACGGGCCCGAGGACGGGTCGTGACAAATTGGTATCAGAGGTGGTCGGTTCTACCGCAGACTCTGATCTTTCTTCTATGTGAAGCAAAAGTGTTTAGTGTATTGAGTGTGGTTATCAGTCCAGGGAGTCCAGTGTTGGTGCGGCGGCCGACGTATCCATACACCAGGACCCTGACTTCTGATTCCTTACTTAATGTACGAAAACATTGTTTGCATGTGTGTTTCAAGTTTTCCTTGTGATTACTTGTGTCAGCTCACCAGGTATACTGTTCTGACCGTGGCATAATTGTTTCCTTTTCAAGATGGCACGACGACAGCAGCCAGCTAGGGTTCCCAGAGTAGGGTGCGACGACAGCCCACCGAGCGACGAGGCCTCGGTACAGGGCCCGTTGACAGCAGAGGCACCGGCGGTACCTTTACCCGCCGAGCCCCCGATGCTTCCAGCACTGGCAGCTGACGACGCACGATGCCTCGGAGCTCTGCACGAGTTCCAGCGCCAGCGACCACCCAGGTTCCGTGGGGAGTTGGACCCCCAGGCAGCCGAGGACTGGCTGGAGGCGGTCGTCCGAGTTTTCAGGCTAGTGAGGACGCCAGAAGACCTCATGGTGATCCTCGCGGCGAGCTTACTGCACGCAGTAGCCGGACGCTGGTGGAGCCTGATGCTCCAGGTACACGATGAGGCCTCCCTCATCTGGACGGAATTCGAGAGCCTCTTCCGCTCAGAGTTCGTCCCGGCCACCCTCCGAGCGGTGCGCATCCAGGAGCTTCTTCAGCTGCAGCAGGGCAGTTTGACGGTCGCTCAGTACGCGGCGAGGTTCACCGACCTTTCTCGGTACTCGACAGACATGGTACGGGACCCCTTCTTCCGGGCCCGGACCTTCGAGCAGGGTTTGAGACACGAGATCAGGGCATCGCTGATCTCCCTCAGCATCCCGACCCAGGCAGGGGTACTGGAGCGAGCCCTCCTGATCGAGAGCTTCCTGGCTGAGTCCACAGCGAGACCCACCACAGGGAGGCAGATAGCGGAGTCTTCGGCAGCTGGTAGCCGGCGGATGACTCAGGGTTCCAGGCGGACCAGACCTTCCGGCAGGCGACCTCAGGACGCTGGCTCAGTAGTGCAGGGCACCCGGCCCAGAGCCAGCCTTCCGAGAGGCAGACAGTGCTACGAGTGCGGCGGGCAGGGCCACATGGCTCGTGACTGCCCGACCCGTCGTACCGAGGGGCAGCAGACGGTGGAGGGGCCACCCAGGCAGAGGCAGAGGGTCGACCGTGGCGGTCCGCAGGGAGGAGGCGGACGAGGCAGAGGAGCTGGCCGAGCAGCAGGTGGTGGGCGACGCTTTGAGGCTCTGCCACCACCACCACCCGGAGGCCCGCCCCGACCACAGGGAGCTGGCGGGCAGAGACTGGCTCAGCTCCAGGCAGCGGAGGCCTATGACCACGGCACGCCAGAGATGATTCGAGGTACGATCTGTGTCTATTCCACCCTTGCTGCAGTTCTGATAGACACAGGAGCGAGTCACTCTTTCATAGCCACTGCCCTTGTTCAGAGCTCGGAGATTCCGACAGATCCGTTGGATCGATCCTTGTGGCTAGAGACTCCTACGGGAGCAGACTCGACGATTACGCACTGGTGCCAGCAGTGTGAGCTTACTCTAGGAGGCGAGAGCTTCGGCTGGGATCTTCTTGTAGCAGCGTCGAGGCCTTACGACGTCATTTTGGGCATGGATTGGTTATCTACGGTCCATGCTCAGATTGACTGCTTTAGGCGCAAGGTGCGATGTGTGCGCACCGACGGGAGCAGGTTCACCTTCACCGGCGAGAAGGGAGACTTAGCAGCACAGGATGGACTCACGCAGAGGAGAGTTCAGCCCATAACTCATCAGTTGGCTAGCCTCATCCTGGGAGCAGTTGACGTGCGGAGTCCCAGTTTCCCTGCAGTGGTGGATCAGTACGCGGACGTCTTTCCCGACGACGTTCCAGGACTACCTCCTCGCAGAGAGGTAGACTTTTATATTGACCTGTACCCCGGGATAGCCCCGATATCCACTCCAGCATATCGGATGGCCCCCGCTGAGCTTTGAGAGCTGCGAGTACAGTTGGAGGACTTGCAGGGAAAGGGGTTCATCCGACCCAGTGTTTCGCCCTGGGCTTCCCCGATTTTGTTCGCCAAGAAGGCGGACGAGAGCTTGCGACTGTGTGTTGATTATCGTCGCCTGAATCAGGTGACAGTGAGGAACAAGTATCCGCTACCCAGGATTGATGATCTCTTCGACCAGCTCAAGGGAGCACGGTGGTTCTCGATGATAGACCTCAGGTCAGGCTATCATCAGCTTAGAGTTCGAGACGAGGATGTGCAGAAGACGGCCTTCAGGTGTCGGTATGGCCACTTCGAGTTCTTGGTTATGCCTTTCGGCGTGACCAACGCTCTAGCATTGTTCATGAGCCTCATGAACAGGATCTTCCAGCCATACCTCGATCGATTTTTCGTGGTCTTCATCGACGACATTTTGGTGTACTCGACGACGGAGGAGGAGCACGCCTACCACCTGCGTGTTGTACTAGACACACTCCGAGAGCACCAGCTTTATGGCAAGCTCTCGAAGTGTCAGTTCTGGTTACGTGAGGTCCACTTCTTGGGGCATGTCATTTCTGAGGCGGGAGTTGCCGTGGATCCCGCGAAGATCGAGGCAGTGCTAGCTTGGGAGCCACCCAAGAGCGTGACAGAGGTGCGGAGTTTCTTGGGCCTAGCCGGATACTATCGGAGATTTGTGCCGGACTTCTCTAGAGTTGCGGCCCCACTCTCAGCGTTGACGAAGAAGGGGAAACCCTTCGTGTGGTCAGACAGATGTCAGCAAAGCTTCCAGGAGATGAGGCAGAGGTTGACCAGCGCACCTATCTTGAGGTTGCCTAAGGAGGGAGTTGGTTACGTAGTCTACTGCGATGCATCATGGACCGGACTCGGGTGTGTCCTGATGCAGGAGAAGGCCGTGATTGCCTAAGGATCACGTCAGTTGAGGCCTCATGAGCAGAACTACGCTACCCATGACTTGGAGTTGGCAGCAGTAGTCTTTTCCCTGAAGACATGGAGACACTATCTGATGGGCGAGCGCTTCACAGTCTTTTCTGACCACCAGAGTCTCAGGTACATCTTCTTTCATAAGGACCTGAACCTGAGACAGCGGCGATGGCTCGAGTTCCTCCAGGACTATGACTTTGAAATAGTCTATACTCCTGGGAAGGGGAACGTGGTGGCTGATGCCCTCAGCAGGAGGACGGGCATCCAGCTACTTGAGGAGGTGACAGAGCAGCTATCCGCTTTGTAGATATCCTTCGTGGATAGAGACGGAGCAGCCTTCCTTCAGTCTCTCACAGTCTCTCCTCCACTTCTTCAGCGGGTCAGAGAGGCAGAGCATGGGGATGTTGACTGTGAGACGCGGTGTGCACAGATATCCTCGGGACAGGCACCTGATGGTTTCTCCCTTGGAGAAGAGCACGATGTCCTTTTCAGAGGACGTACCTTGGTACCAGTCGCCTTACGAGAGGAGGTGCTGAGAGAGTTTCACACTTCTCCGTTGGCGGTACATCCTGGAGTGGCGAAGATGTACCAGGATCTCGGGCGACAGCACTGGTGGCCGGGCATGAAGAAGGCTGTGGCAGAGTTCGTTTCACGGTGCCTCACCTGCCAGCAGGTGAAGGCAGAGCATCAGGTACCAGCATGGCTTGGTACAACCCTTGGAGGTCCCGGAGTGGAAGTGGGACGGGATATCTATGGACTTTGTGACTGGACTTCCACGCACTTCCAGAGGTCACGATTCCATATGGGTGATTGTTGACCGACTCACCATGTCGGCACACTTCTTACCCATTCGAGAGCAGGGCACAGTGGAGAGCTTGGGGCGTCTCTACGTTCAGGAGATTGTACGACTTCACGGCGTGCCATCGACCATCGTCTCCGATCGGGACGCTCGTTTTACTTCCCGGCTTTGGAAGGGGTTGCAGGAGGCGTTCGGGACGCGACTACGTCTGAGCACCGCCTTTCACCCTCAGACGGATGGTCAGACGGAGAGGACCATTCAGACTCTCGAGGACATGCTCCGTGCATGTGTCCTCGACTTTGGTCGTAGCTGGGAGGACCACCTACCCTTGGTGGAGTTCGCATACAACAACAGCTACCACTCCACCATCAGGATGACACCCTACGAGGTGTTGTACGGCAGCCCTTGCAGATCTCCCTTGTGCTGGACAGACCCTGGAGAGTCAGCACTTGTGGGACCAGAGATGGTCCGGGCCATGACAGAGAAGGTCCAGCTCATCCAGGAGCAGATGAGGACAGCACAGAGCCGGCAGAAGTCATATGCTGACAGGAGGCGGAGGCCACTAGAGTTCGAGGATGGTGACCACGTCTTCTTGCGGGTCTCACCTCGACGTGGTTTGAGGAGATTTGGCCGAGACAGCAAGTTGTCTCCACGCTTCATCGGGCCTTTCCAGGTCCTCAGCAGTATTGGCGAGGTGGCTTATCGCCTGGCTCTGCCACCTCAGTTGCACCGGGTGCACGATGTCTTCCACGTATCCCAGCTGAGGAGATACGTGCACGACCCGACGCACATCATTGACTATGGGAAGCTAGACGTGGATGATGGAGCGACTTTTACGGAGGTCGCAGTGGAGATAGAGGATCGACAGGAGCGGGTCCTACGTGGGCGATCGATTCCTCTTGTGTGCATCAGATGGCAGCACGGGAACCTCCAGGAGAGCACTTGGGAGCGGGAGGCTCAGATGCGTGCTCAGTACCCACATTTGTTTCCCTAGTTTTTGATATATCTTTACGGGGACGTAAAGTCCTGAGGTGGGAGTAATGTAAAGACCCGTAAATTTCAAGGAAATTTTTTTCTTAATTTTCTTTGGAATTTTACAAGAACACAGTTTCTGACGGCGCCTGATTCCGAGGCCCGGTGTGCCCGGAATCGTTTTCTGAAGTTTGCTCGGGTACGTTCAGTGAATGGACGAGCGGGTTTTTCTAACTTTTGAACCGGTGCCCGGAATCGAATTCTGAGGGCACCGAGGAAATCGCAGCCCCGGTATTCGCTTAGAAACGTCTCTTCCGGAGTTGCGTTTGCTCGGGTGTGGTTTTTAATTTTCGGGCTTAAAGTTAAGAAATAAAATAATTTTGCGACAGCTTTATTTTATTTCACTTAAGCCACATGGAAGCCACTTGAATCCACTTAAAGGAGGCTTGAACTGAATTGAACTGGATAGGATGCTATCCAGAAATATCCTACCCCCTTGGTAGGATATTTGTGAGGTGGGGCCCGCACGAGCCCCGCCGTTTCTTTCCGCTAAGAAACGCACCCGTGAAAACCCGTATTAATGAAAGTCAACCGACGCGTTTTCAAAATTCTTAACAGACCATTTAATTGGGCGGTTTATTTCGTGAATTAAATGGGCTGTTTCTTTCGTGAATTAAATGGGTCGTTTCTTTCGTTGAATTAATTCAACGAATTGATGGATCGTTTCTTAACCAGTTTTTCAAATTCGTTGGCGTAATAATAAAATAAGACCAATGCTTAACCTCTGGTTATTTGCGCTTGAGAAGATTTGGGAGAACCCTCGCAACTTCTTCTCCCTCGCGAAGAACGCGAAGAACGCGAAGAACGCGAAGAACGCCGAACCCGGAAATCGACGACGCCTTCCCCCGAGATGCTCTTCCGATCTCCGATCTCCGATCTCCGATCACCGACCATTCGAGGTGAGTGCTTTCGGATTTCCTCTCAAGTTATTTTCTTTGGTTTTAAACGAAACACAGATTTAAATATTAATAATTTAAATCTGTTGTTCTTGATTCGTTGAGCTCGCCGACTCAATGCCGGAATCCGCGACGACGCGACGCCTCCCCGCGACGACGTGACGATCGATCTCTTCCGCGACGGTCTCTTCCGCGAAGAACGCCCGCGCACGACGATCATCAAGGTAGGGATTCATTTTGGAAAATTACCCCTTTTTAATTTTCTCATGAACGTTCTTGAAAATTAAAAAGCCGGTTTTCAATGAACAATTTTATTTTAATTAAAATTGTTGGATCATGTGTTGATCGTTTTTCTCCCGGTTGTTTATCTCTAACGCGGAGGGTGCGGGCCGAACCAACACGGCCCGACGACCCTCCGCCGTTCTTCGTTTCGTGCGGATTTGACGGTCGACGACGGAACGTGCCGCAGCGGACGGTTGACGATCCCGCAGTAAAGAACGGATCTCGGGAGGAGCAACGGCGCAGACGGGAAGGAAAACGGGCCACGAGAGCGACGCCGGCGGCCCGCGGAAGTTGCCGGCGGCGCGCCGCCGGACGAAATCCGCCGCGGATGAAGCCGCGGCGGCGGCGGCCAAATGGGCCCGCGGCGCGCGGGTCCGGTTCATCCGGGCGGACGCGGCTCAGCGCGTCCGCGGCTCGCCAGCGCGGCCCGCACGAGGGCCGCGGTCCTTCCTCAAGCCGCGGGTTAGCGCCCGCGACTTCCACCCGCGCGGCCCGGCCAAGCCGAGCCGGGCCGGCCGGGTCGGACCCGGGTCGGGTCGACCCGGTTTGGGTCGACCCGGTTCGGGCCGACCCAGGGGGGGTCGGGCCGGGTCGGCCCGGGCCCGTACCCCCCATCTTCGGACGTTTACGTTCAAACGCTCGTATCTTGAGCTTCGTGCCTCCAAACGACTCGCCATCAGCGGCAACGCGATCCTTGGATCGAGACGGTCGTTTCGGTATATCGCACTCAAGGTTTCGGAATACTTTGAGTTCGGCCGGGTTGGTTCGTACACGAGACCAACCGGGCCCTCGGAGCGGAAACGCTCATATTTTGAGCTACGGACGTCCGATTGACGTGCTGTCAGCTTTGTTGAATTCCTCTAAGTGAGACGGATATTTTGGCATACTCCTCCCGAGGTTTGGACGCAGGTGGAGTGCGGTCGGGTTGGTTTTTCCTTAAAAAAACAACCGGGCCCCTGGGACGAAAATGCCAATATCTCTCAGACCGTGCGTCCGATTGACGCGCCGTCTGCGACGTTGAGTTCCTGTTGACGATACAGAACTTTTTGATACATCAACTTCGGACTTCGTGTCAGTTGATGTATCAGCCTCTCGGCTCGTGGAGCGGACCTTCCCGAACGAGCTTGCTGTGTGCGGGAACCCTAGTGCTGGCTGCGACTGCTACTTCGACAGCGACGACCGTGCAGAGATCCTCAGTGGACTGCGACGACGACTGTGCAGAGATCCTCCGTGGACTCCGACGACGACCGTGCAGAGATCCTCAGGGGACTGCGGCGACGACTGTGCAGAGATCCTCAGTGGACTGTGACGACTACTGCACTCAGCGATCCTACGTGGATCAGTGCTACCGGTCCTATCTGGGCCCAATCCTGTGTGGGTCCGATCCTGCGTGGGTCAGCGCTCAGCGGTTCTGTGTGAGCCAGCGCCTACCGGTCCTGTGTGGGCCCGATCCTGTGTGGGTCATCTCTCAGCGGTTCTGTGTGAGCCAACTTCTACAGGTCCTGCGTGGGCCCGATCCTGTGTGGGTCACTGCAAGGTTAGTACCTATCGATCCTTCGTGGGTCCGACGACTTAGATGATTCAATGATCATCTTTATCGTCATCCGAAGAAGTATACCTGTGTGAGCTGAATCTTGTGTTACTCTCCTTTGTGGATTGTGTTGCTCTATCCTGCGTGGGTATAAGTTTTGCTTTCCTGTGTGGACTGGGTTGTGCTTGGGCTCGGACGTTGGAGCCGAACGGGAATTGAAGACTTAGGTATATGTATGGGCATATACCTAAGCCGTGTCAGATGTTACTTCGTGATTGTATATTTCCTTTGTGGATTATCCTTTGTGGATTTCGGGAGACCTTCGGGGGTCTCGGGGTCCCTACTGAGTAGCTTATACTCACCCCTACACGGGCTATGCCCGCACTTCGTGGTGTTGGTTGCAGACGACGGACAGCACTGATCGTGGAGGAGGCGTGCGGAGCAGGACAATACCTGGAGGTGGACCACTGGGCGGGACGTACTCGGAGCGGTTAGGTGGACCCGAGGAGCAGTGGAGGCTATCTGTACCCACCCTTCAGGTGGGACTTCCGGAGGACGGCTCGACGCTGCAGTTTTCCCTTTTCAGTTGCTGTTTTTCCTTTCAGTTGTACTTTACAGTTGGGCTTGTATTTCCGGCCCCTTTTTACTTTCAGCACAGCTTGTACAGTTTTACTTAGTGTTTACTTTTCCGCTTGCTTGCTCTGTGGTGCTTGTTTACTTTTCAAAGGCAATCCCTTCCCTTTTTGTTGGGATTTACGCCTTGGTGCTAGTCGCCAGCCCCTGGCCTATGGAAGGCAGGTTTGGGGTAGTCACGACACGGGCCCGAGGACGGGTCGTGACACAAGTAATGAAAAGAAACCACCTCTAATACAACTTTGTGATGTCCTAGACCTAGATGCCACTAAATGGTCCCCTAAAACCGGTGGGCCACATGGCTTCATGTACATCTCCCTGAATTCTAGAGGCTACAGACTAGTAGTAAGGGCCTAGGGTGTGTCCATGGGGATAATATGCCCTCATTACAAAAGTGTAATGGGTGGATGAAAATATTGTTAAATGGAAGAATCAATATATGTAAACAAAAGGAAAAACATAAAAATAGGGACAATGATAACAACAACTAAAATAACTGGAATAATGTCCAAGATTACAACAAATCATGATGATATTTCATGTCACTATAAAACTAGAAAACATGGACCGAAGACATCAGTCATAAGATGTTCCACAAAAGTATAAAGTAAATCAATGACTATCCCAAGTATCTCGAGTTCCCACTTGGTCCTCTGCTATCAAGATCCATACTAAACACCAAGTAATCAAGTGTTCAAATCCATACGATTCCCTTTTTCAACACCTACAACCATGTAATCTGCCCCGAGTACCAAAAGGTTCCTAGAGATGGTGTGAGATAAATATCAATGGGCCACCACCAATGGTGTCTATAAAATCCATCTCGTGTAATGGAAATATAATAGTGTACAAGAATGCATATTTAAAGTAAAGTAGTACAATGTACCTAAATACCCAATTACCTGATTTAGATTGTCTAGTGTGTGAATATTTTACTACTTCATTAATCAATCAATTATTGGTTTATCTTAATTGGTCACAAGGGGAATGGCCAGTACATACATAGTCTCGAGATGTATAGATTATTATTGTCCCAAGGTAATAACCAAGGTAATATAGAGCACAAGGGTTTCCAACTCAGTAGTAAATGTATATTCGATAAGGATAAGAGTGTAATCCAAAGAGTATATACAAGGAATTTCATAAGAAGGTACCTACCGATTCTGAGGTGATTATACAAGGTAAGATGGGGTTAAACAGAGACAGGGCCATATGGGATGTAACCATGACACCTACTTGTTAATTCTGGATCCAAGGAGTGTATCCAAGTAATCCTATAATAATATGGAGGGAATATATGGTGTCATACTAGGAATCTAATATCAGACAAGGATCAGGATTTAGGTGGTTCTCAACCAAAGGAATCCATATCCTTAAATCAAAATGGGGTTCCTGAGGGCTCATGGAATTCCCCGATCGGAATCCAAGGTGAGCTCGAGTCAGGACATTCTTATTTGATTATGAAGTAATGTAATATTTATTTGGTTTAAGCCTTGACTTTCATTAGTGTGATTGGGTCAAGTATCATCCAACCATAGGTTTAAGCCTTTCCTTTCATTAGTGTGATAAGGTGAAGTATCATGAAACCTTTTAATCAAGTTATAACATATTAATAAGTCCATTTGGTTCAAGCATTGCCTTTTATTAGTGTGATAAGTCCAGGTAATGTGCATCCTTTATTAATTACATTTAAGGCATATTCAATAATTAAGGTTCATTATTATTCCTTCTATTAATGGTTTAAGGGGCTCTATAGACAATAAATCTATTAATCATTCATATTTAATCAATTCAATTCATATACTCAATATACTTTCCAATTTTCATGTCATATTTAATTATCAACTGAATCACTTACCATTGGCGGGTCAAGTGGTATGTATACATGGAACCTTCCATTATGACAATTTCAAATATAAATCAATCCTTTTAATAAAGAAATTCTACCCATATAAGGTTCATGCCCAGGCACACCCAAATAGTGGCACAAGCGTGTCAAAACACTAAACAATAATTATGGCATAACCTTCAACATGGAAGGGATGGACTTGTGGACATAACAAACAAAAATTAATCAATAATATGGAAAAATAATATCCATAGGATTCTAATTATTATAAACATGGCATATAAATTCCATAAATGACACCCGATAAAATCGGTGGGGCCCACATGATAAATCCAAAATCCAAGAACTTTAGTGATGAGTTATAGACCACCCAACTTAGACTTTTATGACTCTCCTCCTCAAGTATTCTCCCTTTATTTGACTTGGATCAGAGTACATATAATAAAAAGATACAAACACTCATCTCTGGATAACTTAGTCAGGAGCAAAAGAGAAGGACAATGGATCAAGGGGACTCGAGTACTTACCATTATGCATCCAACGTGATGAATAAAAGCTCAATAGGATCACATATGAAGGTGTTATATTGATTCCTACCTTAGAATATAAAAAATCTCCTAAATTATATCCATGGATTAAATCCCACATAATCTTAGATTAGGGAAGAAGAAGGGTTCTTAATAGATCATTAAGGGCAATTTTGTAAATTTGCCTAGAAAAATGGCATGTGCGTGGATTGTTCGCACGTTTTGATAAAATGTGTACAAACCATGGGAGGTTTTTTGTGTCGAAGGGGAACATTGCATGGTTAGGCCATACAAATATGCATAAACAGTGTGTAGTAGTTTTGTAAAGAAATTTGAATCTACACAGTTATCAAAACTGTTCTCCAAATGTGTGCTAACCGTGCGACATTCTCGGGTTTCCCAAAAAGATGCCCGGACACCCTTGAGACCTTTAATAACTCAAAAGGAATCTATATTAGGTCCAAATAAAATATTTAGAGAAAATTTTAATCGGTCCATACCTGAGTGAAAAACCGGGTTCTTACAATATGTCTGTTTTATAATCAAAACAAGGACTCTATGATGTGTAATGGTAAGTATATAACAGATTTAGGTAGGTGTTGGTGGACTAAATATGCTTTGTAAGGGTATATAAAAGAGGATATTTGGTTCCCTATTAAAAGACAACAGTGGATAACTCATGAAATTTTATAAAATATTAAATTAATATCAATTAATACCCGTATCTCTTTGTTTTAACCCACATTAAACATTTTTGAGAATTATCATGAAAATTTTTTTTGTACCCTTTAGGGGTAAATATATTTACCATAAAAGGTAAATTGGTCCATAAATAGACCACATATGATATCATTAAACATATATCAATCCCATTGCTGATGGTATGATTTTTATTAATTTCTAATCATTTAATGAAATATTATTTATTTAAAAATAAAACTAATTTCTTTTTTTTAAACCATTAATTTAATTTGACGTCAAATGCATTGAGATAACATATAACATTAATATATACTTTTAAAACATCACTAATATTATATATTCATTTATAAAAATAATGGAAAACTATAAATCCCTCAAATTATATAACTATAATGTTTTTAATAAAATTTATTTTATTTTTCAAATAATTAATGAAATATCGTGTTGATGTTGTATACGAATTTAATATTTTTAAGTAATCAATAAAAATTAGAAATAAATTTATATCATTAAAATTATATTATTAATATTAAAATAATAATTAATATTTATTCACAAATGTCTTTTTTCCCTGAACACATATGAGTTATTGTAATGTAAGAAAGTGATATTCTGTACTTTTCTCTAATGAAAATATAATTTAGGTTACATTAATGGGTATTTTGTATAGAATCTTAAAAATATCAAGACTAAGGTTATAGGGTTTAAAATATATTCATCCAATAAGAGTTATGATTAAATATGGTGTCCTTACCACTATTTTTAAACTATGTTAACCCAATTTACCCTTTTACCATTATAATGATTTTTAGAATTTTTACAATTATCATGACCAAAAAAAATTTGACGTCATTAAATAATATTAATTTTTATGATAAGAAATATGGAATACATTTCAGAAAATTCAATATATATATATATGTATCAAGAATTCATGAAAATCGATAACTCTAACAACTGGATCTCATTTGAGTTCGAGAAACTCCCCATTTTCTGCTTCTTCTGTGGGCGCATTAGCCATCTGGAGAGAACGTGTGAAGAAAAGAAAAAGAACGAGTTAGGCAATGTCATTATGCATTATGGTCCTTGGATTCATGCTAAAACATAAAGATATGGCTTCATCCCTAAGGCTGAAAAACTAAGGGATCGAGGCTGTCTCACGAGGGCTCACAGTAAACATGCCGTATCTGAACATAAAAATGTCATTATGATTGGACCACCAGAGTTCCCTGAGGATAGCCCAACAGATTAGAGAGTGGCTGGAGGGTCTCCCCAGTACTTGAACATCATGATCAATATGGGGGAAAGACATGAGATTCAGACAAAGAAGCTTCTCATCGACCTAGAAAAAACTATTACCCTCTGAAAAGATACTATCTTACCATAAATAGAGCCGCTTCCTAAAGATCTGGACCCACCTGATCAAAATCCATTGCCAAATCAATTGTGCATCGATCCAATTGATCCTGACCCTGATCCAGACATGGCCATGTCAGACATCTCTCCACAAGGTTACTCAGGGATGACAGGAATTACATCCCCAGGACCAGTTACCTGACAAACTTGGAAAAGGGAGAACTGTGAAAACAGACACAGGAAAGTAGTTAACCCAAAACCTGGTGAACTTAAACGATGAATTGAAACAAGTAACTCGTCTAAAAAATTTCCAAAAAAATGGGAAGTGGTGGGGGATACAATGATCCCAGAAGACTCCAAGGCGGAGGCGGGTATGTCCCAGCCCCGCCAAGAGAAAAGATTATCTTATTCCAGAACTATTGTGGGCTTTTCAACCCACTAACAGTTCGCTTGTTCTAGCACCATTGCGCTCAAAGTCTCCCTGATAAAGTTTTTCTATCTGAAACCATAATAGAAAACAAGGACACTTTTGCTCTCACTCAGAAATGGGGCTTCCAGGGTTGCCTCCTGGTGGCCCGGCAAGGCCACTCTGGGGGACTTTGTCTTATGTGGAAGGACAATGTCGACGTTAGGATTTTATCCTTCTCTCCACACCATGTGGTGGCAACAGTCCATGAGGCCTAAAACCAGCCATGGATGTTCGTGGGTTTATATGGTTGTTCATCCCATAAGGAGAAGTGGAAATCCTGGAATCTTCTTTGCAAGTTGCGATATGATCTGCCAAGCCCCATTCTCTTATAAGGGGACATTAAAGGGATTTTGTATCAGAAGGAAAAAAGTGGTTGTTCTCATTGACCCTCTAAGTCGATTTCAGACTTCAAGGAGGTGATTTTGAGTGCGGATTTTATCAATCTGGGTTACGTAGGTAACCCATTCCCTTAGATTAGAGGGAATACGGATGGAACCCGTATTAATGAGCGCCTTGACAGATTTTTGGGCTTAACGGATTGGATGAATTTCTTTAGAATGCTCCACATCCAACACCTGACACTCAACTGCTCGGATCACAACCCTATTATCATTGAGTGCACACAAGCTAACCGCATCACTAAAGTCAACAAACCATTCAGATTTGAAAGCTTCTGGTCCAAAGACCGCAAATGAAAAGATGTTATCCGATCAGGCTGGAAGTGTGGACAAACTGACATTGGGTCCAACCTCCATCATGTGGATACCGATATGAGTTCTTGGAGCAACAAAAAATTCTGTCTACCTGACAGGCACTGTGATTTCCTCAAAAAGAATTTGTCAAACCGTCTCAACCAACCCCAATCCAATTGTAATCATTCCAACATTGGAGCCACCCAATGAGTCTTGGATGTTGCCCTTCGTATCAATGAAATATTCAGGGCTATGCAGGTGCGTGACATCCACATAGCAGAAGGGGACACAAACACTTGATATTTTCATCATAGAGCTTCAGGTAGGCATCTGAAAAATTTTATCTCTTGCATATCACACCCGGATGGGAGTAAAGTCTATGACACTGACGGAATCCACAATGTTATATCAAGTTATTTCCAGGATCTCTTTACGAAAGGAATCCATAACATCTCGGATGAGGTGGAGAAAAGCATTTTACCCGTAGTCACCAAGGAGATTAACAAACAACTTACCAATGATGTTATGGATGATGATATTCTTCTGGCTCTGAAACATATTCACCCTACCAAAGCCCCGGGGCTGGACGGCTTCCACGCCCTCTTCTTTAAATAGTAATGGCACATTATTGGTCCCGACATTTGCAATATGATGAAGAACATTCGTGTGGGGAGAACAAACCTATCCGATATTAACAAAATTGTCCTCATCCTCATCCCCAAGATCAAGAAACCTCTCGCGGTCTTTGATTTCAGACCTATCAGCCTCTGCAATGTCTCTTACAAGATCTTCTCAAAGATTCTTGTTAATCAGCTGCGTCCTTGGTTACCTGAAATAATCTTGAAAAATCATAGTGCTTTCGTAGCCAATAGACTGATCACTGATAATTCTATTGTGGCCAATGAATTGTTCCACTCTATGAAAACGCACTCCACCATGAAAAGGGGAACCATGGCATGGAAACTGGATATGACCAAGGCCTACAATAAAGTGGAATGGCATTTTCTCAGATTCGTGATACTGAAAATGGGTTTTTGCTCAAAATGGACACGTATAATCATGAACTATGTCTCATCAGTATCTTTCTATATTAATGTTAATGGGGTACTTACTAGAGGCTTCTCCCCTTCCCAAGGCCTATTCCAGGGAGACCCTCTTTCCCCATTTCTTTACATCTTGTTGGATGATGTTTTTTCTATCCTCATTTCCAGGGCAGCATCCTCACATACAATTCATGGGGCAAAGGTTTTTTCGGGCAAGCCCACCAGTGTCACATCTCTTTTTCACCGACAACTGCCTTCTTTATTATACAGCCACCCATAATGAGTGCCTGCTATTGGCCATGCGATCCACTAGTATTAGAGGGCCTCAAGGAAAACAATTATTCATGGTATGTCAGAAGACTCATTCAAATCGGGGGTACCACTATTCAAAAGGGAAGAAATTTGTGCCGCTGTAGGCATTCATATGGTCGAGAAGAACCAGAAGTTCCATGAGATACCCACGGTGATCGGCCGATCCAAAAAATAAATCTTTGCATCTATGTTGGAAAGGATTGAGAAAAAAAATACTTGGATGGACCCCAAACAGAACTTCCAGATCCGGCAAGGAAACCCTCATAAAAGCTACTCTTCAGTCTATCCCCATCTAATTCATGTCCCTGTTCCTACTTCCCGCTACTGTCGTTAACCAGATCCACTCATGCACTGCCAACTTCTGGTGGAAAAAAAACAATATAAGGAATAAAATTCACTGGATCGCCTGGAATAAACTCTGCAAACCCACATCGGAGGGAGGAATGGGATTTCGGGACCTCTCTCAATTTAATGATGCACTGCTAGCTAAGCAAGGATGGAACCTTATTAACTACCCATCCTCTCTGTGCGTGCGGGTCCTATGAGAAAAATACTTCCCCCACAAGTATTTCTAGTATTCATCTCTAGGCCCCTGACCTAGCTTCGTCTGGAAAAGTTTATGGGGATCCCAAAGTCACCTAAATAAAGGGTTGGGTTGGAGGATTGGGAATGGCTCAACTATTAATATTTGGACTGACCCATGGATGATTGACATGGAAGGTGTGTGGGCATCATCCACCGCTCAACCAGGCTTCAAAGGGGCCACTGTTAGATGCCTTTTTTCTGATAATGGGAATGGGTGGTGCATGGAAAAAGATCACTCGTGGTTCAATAAATGGGACAAAAGGCTTATCCTGAGTATCCCCTGTGTGCCGGATGCAGGCCCTGACCAACTCTACTGGATCAACGACATCTCAGGAACCTATACGGTTAAATCTGGCTATCGGCTCCCCCCTGTTCTCAGACAGACGGTGGCCATAGGGGGCCCTGGGAACAGCTGTGGAAGCTCAATGTCCCACCAAAAATCCGCCACTTCTGGTGGAAGGTATGCTTTAGCACCCTCCCGACCAAGGACATTCTCATCTGCCATCGTATTTCCAGCGACATGTTGGGCCCCTTCTTCCCAAACACCCCTGAAACTCCCCTCCATGCTATCATCCAACGGCCGGTGGCAAAGGAGGTCTGGCTCAAATATGGCCCTTGTACGAGTTTCTCATTGGGCGTGGTATAAGACATCCCTTCTCTTCTGATGTGATGGTTCTCCTCCTTTTCGCTAGCCAAAGCAGGCTCGCTCTGCATTTTGGCCTGGATCATTTTGCTACGGTACAACGATGCCATTTTCAACCACTTCATCAATCCCCCTAGTTTCTCGATCGAATGGGCGTCTTCTTGGATTAAGGGATGGCAGCATCACACTAGACATCAAAAGCTTTTCAGAACCCCTTCCTCTTCTTCCCATTGGCACCCTCCACCGGAAGGGAGTCTCAAGATTAATGTGGATGTGTCTCTTCCCATGTTCTTTGGGAAACCGTGGTTGCTGAAGCTGCCACCATCCTCGCTGGGATGATGGTAGAAAAAGATCGTGTATGGGATGCAATCCACATGGAATCAGACTGAATCACCATTGTTAAGGCTATAAACCTCAACGATGGCGGCTTCTAGCCTTTTGGCTCACTCATCAGGAAAATAAAATCCCTTCATCAAAGCTTCAAAATTTTCACCTTCTCCTTTAGCAAAAGGGACGGAAACAAGGCTTCCCATCAGGTGGCGGCAGCCGGCCCTCCTGATAATGACTTTCTCTGGCTGGACCACTTTCCTTCATGGTTATGCAATTGTAATTCCGCTGATCTTCAATTTTAATGATTATTTCATTTGTAAAAAAAAGTATTAGGAATTCATTTTATAAGTAACCTATAAAGGGTGATGAAAAATAGTTCATCATGGAAATGACGTTTTCTTGGAAAAATGACCTTTCATTAACCCTATGACTAGTAATTTTCATTATATTAATTTCAAATCACATAGATAGGTATTTAATCTATATATTTCATTTAAATCATTCCCCATTAGGGTTTATTTAAATTAATTTAAATTAAATAACATTATATACTTAAAAATAGTTTTCAGAAAAAATGTGTTTTAAGCATAAAAATAGATATATACTAAAACCATAAAAATTACAACTTAAAATCAAAATTAAATAAATTATTAGAAATATAATGGATCATATGATTAATTAATAAAAAAGCTAACATATATTCAGACAATAAATTACTTAATATAATGAAAAAAAGGATAGTTTTGCAAAATAAGGATTTTCACAATTTACTAAAAAGAAATCTTTTTAGAAAAATCATAACATTTTACCCTATGATAATTTTTATATAATTACATCAAAACTAATATCCTTTTTATGAAATACTATTACTAAAAATGTAAAAAATTAATTATTTTATCCTTGAATAGAAAGAAAAAATAATAATATTTGAAGAAAATGTATTTTTGAAACATAAAATTACATAAAAGAAAATTGAGTGCCTATTTATTATACATTTATCAACACATTTAGATATTATAAAAACATTATAATTTTTTTTAAAATATTGATTTTCCTATTCATACCTCTAATTTTAATGATCATGTTTAAATTATAATATTTTAATAGTATATAATGGTTTTTTTAAATAAATGTTGTGTGTGACACGTGATCTCAAGAATAGTGTTCTTATTTTAAAATATCAGGGTATTATAACAAAATAACATTCTCCCATCAATTATATTATGCACAATGATTGTATATTACTTTTTTTGTCACTAATTATTTCATAAACATTATGTAGGTGGGAATTTTTTCTATAGTATCAAAAAATTGGTTTTTGATATCAAATTTAATAAAATTTTCTAGAAACTTATATATTTATTAATCAATATTTACTTGACTTTTTCTCTTCAATAAAGGTACTGGGTTAGTATTATGGTGATGATTCTTCTCCAATGAACTTATTAGGTTCCCTTTCTTTCTCTTCTTATTATTCATTCTTTTTCATTCCCCTTTCATTACTATCTTCGGTTGTTTTTATGCTTCATAAGGTGATGAATTTTTTGATCTCTATGTTTTTATCTTTTGTATCTTCTAATAAAATTACCCTTATTCTCAGATTGATTTTGGTATCAATCCATGCCACTAGGATTTCTAGACTCCACATGTATGATCTTCAATTTTATGAGTCCTATTTTAATACATGGGTGGAAGAACTGTCATCATTGGAGTGTGCTATAAATTCTATGAGTGAATCTCTTATGGTTTTCATAAATTATTTTGTGGAATCATCTGATGTGTAGTTTTGACATGTAAGATATGATTCTTGATTATGAGGTAAAAATACTAATAGCATCGACTGAAAATATTATAATTTTTGAAATAATTCTCCACGATTTGGTTGTTTCTATTTATAACACTTATATACTTATAAATAATATTTAATGTTATAATAATGGTATGTAGCATCTTCACAGTGAATATCTTGGGGATTTTACTAGCCTTTATCACATCAATCTTTCTTAAGTTGGTATTTGTTTTTTGGTGTACCCAGCTATTTTCAAAACTGTGCACTCATTCTTTTCCTCTAATAGTTTTCCATTGGAAACAAACACTTGTATTTTATACAAAAAATTATAACTATTGTTAAGATATTTCTCAATTAATGATCCTCCAGTGGAAACATTTATAATTGATCGGCTACCCTATGATAATCCATTATAAAATGTGTCAATTTGTAACCTAGTTTTTATGTACAAGTGGAAATATCTTATAATTAATAATTTAAATCTATCCAACTCACTATAAATTTTTTCTTCATTTAGTTTTTTAAAATTTATAAAACATACCCAACGATCCATGGACTTGTTAGGAGAGAAAAAAGGTCATCAAGAACTTTCTTAGAAATCCTTTCAACGTGGTGATCCAATGCAATGGTAGACTTTGGATCACCTCCCAATTCTTTTACGTGACTAAGAAGAAAAATATGAATAGTATTGTTATGTATATTATTGAACTAAAACAAGTTTTTAGGCTATAAGAAACACTCATGGGGGAAGTTTTGTCTTTATGTGGTAGCTCGGTGAGTTTAGTTGAGTGTTTTTTCATCTATATGATTACTATATTGATATAAAACTTTTGAGATGCGTCCAAAAGAATTAAACTGAATGGATGTCCTTGTATTTGAGGGTATTATATGGTTTATTAAGGATTTCATGATTTGGTTATATTGTAGGAGCACTTGGTTTTATATTTTTCTATCTTCTCTTCTAGCCATGAATTAGTGTTCTTATGTATTCTTCTTCTATATTCAAATTACATTTTTATATCAATATAAAAATATTGTTTGAAATATTTCTTACCGTGATTGGAGTATTAATGTGCTAATGTGTTAAATTAATCTATTAATCAAAAATAGAAATTGTAAAAATGGTGAAAATAAAAAAAATCCAAAAATTTATAGACATTTCTTGTTATAGTTCCCTAGAAATGACACTAGTTTTGATCACTCAAAAGGATTCATTAATTATCATTGTTGAAATAATATTAAAAATTTGTAACTCTGTCTAACACTAGAAATTCAAAATATATTAGACTGGATATAATGTTTGATCTAATCAAGAAAATTCATAAAGTACATATATTATTTTGGAAACATAATTAAAGAAATAATATCATGTCTTGTTTTGCTTTTTAGAATAATTATATTTTCATACCATTCCTTTTTAAATATTGATTTATACTATTAGTTAAGGAACAATTATTTGATTTTAAATAAGTTGTTTTTGGAATGGAACTCAAGTGGTCATCCTCTAATAGTACTCACACTCTATTCAATATATACCTATTTACCCTCTCAGTAACTTAGTTTAGTGTATATACAGGTATAAAAAAACTTATTTTAACATAACTCTACAAAAATAATACATTTAATATGACATGAGAAGGGGTATATTGTTGATGCAATATTAAGTAGACCATATTCTTATAGAAATGGCAATGCATAAGGGAAGACAGTAAGATTAAAATAAAAATAATGAATATAGAAAACCATCATTGAATTTAAATCATGTATAACACCATATACTAAAAAAACTCCCAATTAATTACATGTATTAGTAAAATAAAATATTACCCTATCATGCTTGTCATGAGGGGATATGGAAATAAATAGACACATAAGCTAGTAGCACTCTCGATCTTAGAATCACTTTAAGATCTAGTCTCTAGGTCTGGTCTTAGTACAAGTCCACGGATCCCCATTGTGAATCAACATACCCTTTCAATTTAAATACAATAAACAAAGAAAAATACCTCACTTTTATTTTAAATCCGCTATAATCTAAAATAGCTTGCAACTCTTTGTGAGATTCCTCCATAAAAAAAATAAAAAAAGAAATATCAGATAGGTCTTAGCAATTTTATTTTGTTAATTTGAAACCTCATTATCAACTTATTTTGAATTTCCCAAAAATATATTCACATATATATAGGATCCCATACACATTATTATTTTCAAAACTTCTTCCAATCTCACATGTAGAAAATAAATTTTCAAAAGTGGTCATGTTTTTGAATTATACAGGGAATCCCTCATTATGGTGTTTTAAAAATTAATATGGTACAACTATCACATGTTTTTAATCATAGATGCGTGTATATGAAATAGAATAAGTATCATGAAAATAACCCTACTACTACCTTTTCACACACCTCTATGGTTTAACCAAACCCTAGACCATATATTTTTCTTCCTCCATAACCCATATCTACTCAATCATTATACAAAACCCTTTATACCACAACCTATTCTCCAGAAATACAAACTATGATTGTTTGCAGTGCATATAGGTGACACTCCATTTATTCATCCTCTGAGTAACAAGGGAAATTGGGTGCTGATAGGGCCATAATGAAACTTTATCTTCATCAGTTTGAGATTCGGAGGTGACACCACAATAAATACATGTCTATGGTGCAGTGATACCAGATAATATTATGGTGATCGAGATCATTCTTCGATTTTCATAGAAGGTAAATGGTGCAAAAATGACGGAAAAAAGGTATTTATAAGGAAGTTAACACACAAATGAGACCAGGATTACACCATTTTTATATGTTGAATAGTTCCAAGGTGAGGAGTCTTTCCCACATGAAAAGTATTAGCAGGTTCCCACTAAAATATAAATGATCACATTTTTCCAATGAGTATCAAGACGGAGTATGGTCACAAGACCTGTAATTCCACTATACACCATTGTGCACTGTTGAATCTCCCCTATTATAACCATATAGAATAGCCTTCCCATTATTATGTGTTTCTAATATCCTATGAACTTTCCATGTATGAACTATTCCCCTCTTCCATCTTAATAGGTTCTCTCTAGGGATGTGTTTTTCTAGATGGCCCTCTTGGGTTTGCAATCTGGCTTCACCTATCGGGTTGAGGGATAGTTAGGGTTCACTAATTTTTTTAGGTAATTCCCCTGAAAAATAAATTTTCAAATTTAACACATCTTCAGAAAAAAAATATCCCATAAGTAATTATTAAAATTTATTCCTCTTTGTTTTCTATTTTTAAAATCAATGATAATTTTTAATTTAACAAATATATTTTAATTAAGTGAAAAATGAAAATGAAAATCAAATAAAATCAAAATATAATGAAATTTACTGAAAACATATATGTAATTAATGAAATCAAAAATTTATTATATAATTGGAAGATAGTGGTGGGATAAGAAGTTATGGATAAGGAGGGGAACCTATTATTAAAGTGGATTAGAGTTTTTCTAAAAATGATATACTTTTTTAAGTCAAATCATTAAGGAATGTGATATGAGTTTAAAAGTGATTTCCCTCTAGAGAAGAAGATACAGTTAAATATAAAATATTATTGTGTAAGAAATCATTAATAGAAGTAATAAGTTCAAGATGAGATCTTATAACCTAAAAGGTGTTTTAGTTAAAAAAACCCTTACTGTGTCACAATATATCAAATTCCAAAACCATGGAAGGTAGGGAATTTGGGTGACGTGTAAATATATTTTATTTCATGAAATTTATAATAAAAATGCATCTATGTAGAATTAAAAAAATAAAACAATAGGTGAATACAATCCATACCTCATTAAAATAAATTGTGTTGGAAAAATTATTACAATTTATCAGTATTTCCTCAAACATGCTCCATCCGCATTGTTAAATTTGGGTTTTATTTAAAGGATTCCATGGAAATGGTGGGATTGTAAAATTACTTGTGGCCTAAAGATTATGGATGTAAATGAGTATTCTAGGATAATGGGAATATGTTATGATTCTAATAGGAAACTGTAATTTTGGATTATCAGGAAGGGTTGTTGGATGTTTTTTATATGTTGGGAGAATAATGTTTTTGTAAATATCCGTTATGTTTCTATAATTATATGACTTTATTCAAGGTGAAATGCTCCAAAAATGAAAAATAATGGATCAGGTGTGGTTATAAGATCAAGCCTCCCATAACCACCCATTATCAAAAATGTTTTTAACATCGGATATCCTTTTTTCACATGGTTAAACTCCATTAAATTTTATTTAGCCTTACCCTGATAACTCTATTTTTACCCTAAGAAACAAATCTTAATGGAATAAATTGATGTTTGATTTAGAAAATAAATTTAAATTTATTATCTAAAAAATTAATATATATTTACTAAATAAAAATTATAAGGGTGAGGAAATTTTATTTTATAATTGGTGCACTGTCATATTATAACACATTTTTTACAAAAGTGTATTTTTAGGCATAAAAATAATGTTTACGAAAGCAATTATCAATGATTTATATTTTTATGACCTTAATTTTGTTATTATAAAAGTAAATAATATTCATATGACTCAAAATTAATAAAAATATGAATTATAATTTATCAACACATAATTATATGAAAAAAATAAAAAATTGTTTTTTAGAATAAAATATTACCTAAGTTGAAAAATGTGAAACATGAGTTTTCTAGATACATTATATTATTTTATAACTTATAGTTGGACATAATAGACAAATAATTGGTTATAAATAAGGTTTTATAAAATTCTAAGAAACATTTATATTTTGAAAATGTCTTAAAAGAAGTGGTATTCATAAAACAGTGTTTTTTACTATTCATCTAAAAATAAACCTTTTAAGAAAAATAAAAAATATTTTCTTAAGGTAATATTTTCAAATTGAATCTTAAAATGATACCCATTTTATTAAATTTATGTTCAAAAAATTACAAATTTAACCTCTATGTAATGTCATAAAATATACTGAAATAGTACTTTTATAGGAAAAAACATTTTAAAATAATATTTATTCTTATTATTAATTTTCTTAAAACAATAAAAAATATATAGCATCAATAAATCAATATTATATTTCATTAACATAATAATATACTTATTTTAATAATATTTACAACACATAAAAAGATATATTCTAAAACATAGAAATTATTAATGTTTACATTAAAATAACCAATATATATATCATAATATGGTTAGTCCTATTAATAACATCAAATTTAAAATATGGTTTTAGTTTTCATATATAATATATTATTTTAGATATAATGGGTTATTTTTTATTATGTTATGTGGCGAGAAAGCTATCGAGATCTTTAGGCTTAATTATAGAAAGACAATATATTAAAATCTCAGGTTGTTATAACATGAAACTCAAGGAAGAAATAACCAGTTACCTTAATCTATATTTAATAAGAATATGTGTTTCAATATTTAATGATCCATGTTTTTCTTACTTAAATAAAAAATACTTTTGATTTCTTTCTCTAGACGCAACACCACACTAAAACAAAAACCATGAAATATTTAGGTAAAATATAAATATTACATTTGACCATTTAAACATAGTTGTTAAATTAGTATGTATTAATATGAGTAACAAAAAATATGAAGCATGTTTCTAATTATAATGAAGACTACTTTTAATTGAAATGAAAGGAAATTACTATAGAAAAAATAACTAAGAAGAACATATTATAGTTTTCTAAAATTGGTGACTTATTTTAAGAAGTATAGTTTAATATTATAAAATACAAAATTTTGATAACATGAATAATATATTTATAAGAAAATTATTATTAATGTATAATAAATAATGTGAAATAATATATAAATATTTAAAAGTTATTTTCCCAAATGAATAGTTGTTCGCTATATTTATGAATTTTATTTATATAATAAATTATAAAAATTTATAAATTTATTGTGAAAAAAATAAAATCATTATTTTATTTATAACAGTAATATAATATTAATAATATTTTTTAGGAGTTTTCTAAAACATTATATATTTATGTGAACAAGACAATGAACCATTTTTATAAATACTGTGGATTTTATGCCATTATTAGTATTTTAATTTGAATTGTAAAATTTTGAAACCTTTTTCTAAGAGTAAACATGTATTTTAGAAGAAAATTTATAATTTTCAAAATTCTTTCTTAATTTATAATCATATATTTGAGATTTTAGGATTTATGTTTCATTTAAAAAAATTATTTTTACTACAATAATCATTTAGTATTATAAACTTAAATTTTTGGACATTAAAAAATTTATTAAAAACAGATTTTATATTTATAATCATTGGGTCCAAATTATATATAATGAACAATTTTATTTTTTCTATAAATGATAAATAACATAGGTAAAAACTAGTTGTCCTGGTGAGAAAAATAATGGTAAAAATGGATAACTTTATTTGTAAAGGGTATAAAATGATATGAAATGTTATAATTAGGTTTTGGACTTGTGTATTGTACTTATATCTTATTCTATATATTATTTATCAAAGTTGGATCCATTTTACTTCAGATATACTTTCCTTTATTGAAAACATTGTGAGTATTTTGAAAAACAAAATCCACTCCTTTTTCTCTTATAAAAGGGGAACTACTCCATACAATCCCTCTCAAATAAATCCCTTTATTATCTCCCAAAATATGATTAAACCTATAATATATATTTCTAGACACCTTAAAAAAAATTTATTCTTTAAACACTATCCCTTATAGGTTTAACACCCTAACTAATGGAGATAATCTAAGAAGTGAGGTATAAGTTATTAACCTCTCTTTATGTTTTATATTATTATGGGTTTCTTATTCCTCAATTTTTATTTCAATATATTAAAATAATATCAGTGGTTTCATTATCATATTGTTATTATATTATAATGATGTTAAAATTATTAATCATCCCCTCTATTTCAATTAAAAAATGATAATATGAATCGTGTATTTTACAGACTACCACCCACACATAAAAACATGATTTTTTCATAAAATTTAAATATGGATGGTTTTAGTTTAGATTTTATGAGTATATAAGATTTATATTTTTAGTATAAATAATTAATATGGTCATTATTGGAATAAAAAGTACTGATTATCATAAGGTAATCCATCGATATCGGTAAATAAATCAACTCTATTTCAACATCATTTTCATCTTTATTAAACGAGACTAAAAATCCATTGTAATTGAATTAGAACATTATAATTGTTTATAAAATATCAATTGAAATACCATTAATAGTTTTTAGACGGTGATATTTGGGAGAAAATGGAACATTTAAAGTAATTTTTTATACTTTGTAAAAAATGGTCAAGATTATCAACACTGAAGTTGAAAAGCAATTATAAAAATATAATACTTAGAAAGAATTAGTATAAATGAAGTGTATACATGTAAATTTATATAGGAAGGTTTTTAAATGGGTAATTAATTTTTATATCTCTATGATGCAGGAGGTCAAATCATTTACCTATAAATCAAGGATTCATGTAAGGGAACGGGAAACTCAATTTCCTTACTTTAGTTATATGATTTTTTCTTGATTTATGTTTCCTAATGTACACTATATTTTCCATTATAAATTATTTGATTTTTTTTTATTTATTTGGAAAATTTATTTTGGATCCAAATCAATTTCTATATACTGATTTCATTTCAATTATTTTTCATTAAAAAACATTGGATTTTTTTAAAAAGATACTTTCATGATTTAGTTCTCATTATCTTCAAAATATCTGTCTCAAATGGTGATATGTTTCTTATTACACCCTTTGTAGTATTTAACCTTGTGATTATTTTTTTGCTATCATGTTTTCTGTATCAATCAGTTTACTTCATGATGTTATTTTATTCCATTTTGATGTTTTATGAAATCTATTTTATTTCTATGACTTCTTTATAAAAATGTAATGATTCCTATTCGAATAATTTATAAAATCCATTTCATTTTCATGGATTTTTTATGATGTGAAAAGTGAATTATTTTTATATGTAATAAATAAATATGGATGAATAATGGGTGGGATCCATTATGTAACTCCAATTCATTGGTTAAGAGTTTATATGTCATCAGATAAGTATTCACAAGTACATTTTAGTTGGCCATAAGAAGTGTCACTGGTGGTGTGGCTCATAGAAGTAATGTTTCTATATGATAATGTTTATAAAGTTGTTAGAGGAAGTTATTTGTTAGGGTTTTATTCTTTCATGTTTTATGTTTCCATACCAATCTTTTGTGGATTTTTGGTTTATTCCGTGTGCTTTGAAGCTTAATTTTGTTCCATGATTATCTATCACAGTGCTATGATGTTTCTCTTATGCAAATTTTTTAATTTATTCTTAATAACTCAACCTTTGTGAAATTTTTACTTACCCCTTACTGAGTGTTTTATATCATTCATTTATTATATTTCAATTCCCTATTTTATGAGGATGTGAATTACTTATGAGATATATAGAAGATGGTCTTTTACAGCGACTTTAAAGTGAAATAATATCATATATTATAAAATAAGATTATTGTATATCCAATATCTAAGAAAAAATAACCTTCCGGTCCTTGTGATATTATTATTAATGAAATTTAATGTTTTAAATCATGTAAATGATATAATAAAAAGACAAGTTTAACTTAGGTTACTATAGTTTGTATCAGAGAAAATGTTTAGCCATTTTTAGATTATTTTTGAGAAATCTAGAGAAAATACTATATAGAGATATATGGGATAATTCTAGGTATTTGATAAATTCATTATATTTTGAAAATGTGTAGTTTGTGTTTTCTTTCAAGAATATAAATTCCCAAATAGGTACTAGAAAGTGTTTTTAGGCTTTAGCAAAGTTATACCTTGGGGTAATAACCTCGAAGAATGTGTGTTGGTTATCAACTAAACCATGAGATGGTTAATGTCAACGAGGTCTAACTGCACACCTAGATAGAAACACCTTTGAGGATATGGTATGGTTGATCTCATAATATTTATAAAACATTTCAAAGGATTTACATCCTAGTTACCTTGAGGTATTATCTTAAGAAGTTTTTGAAAATAGAACCTAATGTTTATCCAAGAATTAAATGAGTGGAACTAACATAAATATATACTAACATGGTAATGTTAAATAATAATAAATTTTATAGTTTAATTACATTTAGGATATTTTTTCCTTATGATTCAATTTTTTTATTTCTCAATGTATATCATTTTGTTTTAGTAATTAATTTGACTATAATGAACTAGGTTAAAAATTAGTGAAGGGAAAATGAAATGAATTCCTTGAAAAACAACCCAATTTACTAGAGGTTAGAGAAAAAACAGATAAATTCACGCTCAAATTTATCAAGATATGTATAATAATATGAACTATGTTGAGGTATTGAAAACATAAATAATGGAATAAATTTATACTGAGTATTTCATGAAATAACGTCCACTATCTTTCAGTAGAATGACAAATAAACTTATCACCGAGAAATTGGTCAATGTAATAGAAAATATATTTTCCATTATCCAATGCAGAAAACATAATAAATTTAATCTATATATTTATAATTTTAATGGTGAGTCCAATAATTAGTGAACTAATAATAATAATACAATAAATAAATATGATGTAGACTTATTATAATGGTAAAAGTTTACGAAATTTTTCATTATTATGTTTTTTCTTAAAACTATTCACATGAAGTTATCTTGGGTATTATTATATTTGAAAAAATGAGGTTTAATGCATTACGATATATGAAGAAAACATCACAAGGCTTGTAATATAGACCTATAGTTTTATCTATAATCTAGATACTAAAATTGAGAATTTATTTAGTAGATTAAAAACATGTATTTAAAATTATTTGACTATATGAGACATTGGAATCTATGAACATCTTTTTGCTAATGGTCAAGATAGAATATGGGGTCTTTCAATACATTAAAGAGGAGAAAATATAGATATAATACCAAGGTAAGTGAAACAGTTATTCACAAGGTGGGGGAATTTAAACACCCTACTTTCAAGAAGTATGGTAGTAAGTATTTAGGTAAATTACATAAAATATTATGCATGTGTTTTATATATGTTAAAGTAAGACACCAATCCCAAAACTTATTAGGTAAGTATAAGAGTCTTATTAACAAAATAAAGGTGACTAGTGTCCCAAATAAATAACATCCCACTCTATAGTGATTCTAGTGTAAGGATTTTTGACATAATACATATCAATTCCCCATCCATCAGGCCGATAAAGAAAAGAGAACACCATATACTAAAAAAAGTGAACAAAAAAGGGAATTCATGATTTATACCACTGTGTTATATCATTATAAAAAAGTGATGTGAGGTACACTTACTATTTATTATATATTCTTGTACCTAATTTTATTCTAGTTCATTGCATTCTTACACGAGTTCTCTTAGAATTCAGAATCACCTCCTCCGGTGTTGGATATTGAACTACCTATGAAAAAATTTTGTGAAAAAATGATCATGTCCAAGATATATAAATATTATATAATTGAGATTTATGGGAGGATACATCAAGTAGATCTAATTATTCTTCTCTTTGTTGAATTTGATATGATTTAGGGTATGGATTTTTCCATCCCTACTTATAACTCATAAATTTATTTAGGATAAACAGAGCTCATTTCATATTCTAAATCATTATATTATCATGTATCAACATAAGTATGATCTTATATGAGAATCCAATTCTGCAATATGGTTAATTTTACACAACAACAAGCAACTCTTAAATCAAATGATTATGGAGGATGTCAATGTTGATGAAATACCTACTATATGTTAATATACTAATGTATATTAAGATGAAATTCCTAGTATTCCATAGAGAATGAGGTGGAGTTATATATCCAACATATACAAATATCGATTCCTATATCAACAATTCCATATAGAATGGCTCCCATTTGAATTGGAATTATTATAGGAGAAGCTAAAAGAGAATTTGGAAAATAGTTATATCTTTACCATCACATCACTATGAGGAGAACTAGTTTTATTTATTATTAATAAATATGGATCAATGCAACTTTTTATTGAATATAAAGTGTTTAATAATATTTTAATTAAGAATAAATATTATTTTCCATGCATCAATTACTAGTTCAATATAATCATAGGAGTTATTTAATATTGACATATGATTTGGATATCATTAGTTATGTGTCAAAATGGTAGATATTTCATAAACATCATTCTAAAATATGAATAGGAACTATGATTTTATATTCATTACATTTGGATTGAATAATTCACCATTATTTTCATTTATATAATGAATAATTTCTTTAGAGACCATCCAAATAAATTTGTGGTCATCTTTATAGTTGTTTAACTTATATAATCAATGATCATGTATGATAATAAAGATAATTTTCGGATTGTGTTGATGGACTTGAGAAAGAAGAAGTTGTATGTTAAATTTCTTAAATGTGAATATTGACAATAAATGTTTCCATTATTTGGTCCTATAATTACCAATAAGGGAATATATATAGATTATTCAAAAAATAAGTTATTATATAATGTCCTTGACTGACTAATGCAACAATATCGGTAGTTTTCTTTTACCAGTAGGATATTACTGAGGATTTGTGTAACATTTATCACAGTTATCAAATCTACTGACAATGATGACATAGAATGGTGTACACTTCCATTAAATAGAGAAATGTGAATAATTTTTCATGGATCTAAAGAACAAGTTGGTCACCACTCTTTTACTTATATTACCCTGTAGTAGAGAAGGGTTTGTGATACACTATTATGCCTGAATAAAGGTTATGGTTTTCTTCCTCAAGAAAAATGAAAAGGTAATTATTTATGGCCCATGATAATTAATAAACCTTGATAAAAATTACCCAATTCATGATTTGAATATAGTGATAGTGATGTTTTCATGAAAAATTTGGTGACATTTTCTTTGGTGAAAAATTTGATATTTATATCCAACATAAGAGTTTAAAATATATATTCACATAAAAAGAGTTAAATATATTCAAAAGTAGATTCTTTGAACTGATCAAACACTATAAATGCTCAATACATTACCACCATAGGAAGGAAATCAAGGTGGATGGACTTTTATGATAGAAATATCATGTTATCTTATCAACAATGAAGGTTAAAAATGGAAAAATATTCTTGTATTTGAAGATGATGAATATTTAATTCATAAGGGAAGGTGATAAATCCTTTCATTTCCATGTGAATTCTCATCCATCCATTCACATGAATATCAAATAATCCTATATTTATGAGGTATTAATACAAAAATTTTAGAGAATATTGTGAAGTTCAACTTTCATAAATATGAAGTTATAATGTTAGGAATCTTGATATGTGTCACATGAAAACTAGAACATATTAGGGTCATTTTTGATGATGTTCATGGATTTTATATCTCTTCTTATCAAGGAATAATGATGTTGTATAAAGATTTAATGAAATGCTTATTGTGGGATAGTATGAAATGTGATACTGTAGAACCTTAATCATGATGCTAGGTATGCCAATATATTAAGAAAAAAGGAAAAGGTCTATGGGTATGTTGAAACCATTACCTATACTAGAAAGTATATGTGAAAACTTCCCCATAGACATCATCATAGGACTCCCAAAAATTTATAAAGGCTATAATGTTATTTGGGTTTCAGTTAATCACCTTTCAAAGTTAGAACACTTTATTAAAATCAAAGAATATTTCTATCTTGATCAACTCGCAATGATATATACAATAGATTTGGTGGTTGTATTTGGTACCATAATCCATTGAATCTGATCAAGATTCAATGATTACCTCGAGGTTCTAGAGAACTCTTTCGTAAACATTTGAGACAATGTTGAACATTAGCATTGCATATCATTATTAGAAAGATGGTACACCTGAGAGAAACATTCAAACACTATAGGATATGTTGAGATTTTTTAAATTTATTTCCACCGATGTTGGTATAAAAAAATCACCCATTTAGAGTTCTCAATAAAACAGTTTCCATTATAGCATTTAGATATAACCATATAAAGCTCTGTATTTGAAGATATATAGTACTACAATATAATGATATAGAGTTCGAGAGTGGAAGCTGACATGTATTGAAATTTTCCAATATATGATAGAAAAGGTTCAAACTATTTATTAACATATGTAGGAGAAAAAAGTTGATAACATATTTATATATGTAATCATCTATGGGATCTAGAGTTTGAAGTTGGTGGTGTGTTCCATCAAATATCTCAATTGAATAAATTTATGATCTTTTTGAATAACGGAAAGTTACTCCTTATTGATATTGGACCCTTATATATCCATGATCAGGTTGTGGTTGCAGCTTATTGATTAAAATTCCCTCCAAACCACTCCCAAGTGTATGATGTGTTCCATGGATCAATGTTTTTGAAGTACATACCAAACCCTTCAAATTTATTGAACTCAAAATCTATGAATCCAAAATATTTTTTTTCATATAAGGATAAAAAGTGGAAATTTTTGATCAATGGTGTAAGGTGTCGTAGAAAAAGGACACTTATCAAGTTAAAGTCCTTTAGAGGAACCATAAGTTTGAGGATGAAACTTGGGAAAATATTTATTTGATGATATAAAAGTACCCTCCCATTTTTGCTTCCCTATAATGAAATTTTTGGGAAGAAATTATTTTTAGGGGGGTGGTAGAATATAACAAGTTTTGTTTTCCCCCATAAATAAAAATTATGCTTGGTGGATTGCTTTATAAATAACACTGAATTAAAATGGAAACCCAAAAATATTTTTGTGATATATAAATATTAAATATGAGCATTAAAACCAATACATTGAATTAGAAGGTATGAATAAGAGTTACTAAACTGTGAAATATTTTTATAAATAAAATTAAAACTATATTTAAAACTAATTAAATGTAATTCATATAGCTAAAACAAAAAATAATAATTTTGTGGTTTTCAATAATTGGAGTATTATTTCAAGAACCTATGAATGTTACGATTAAATAATAATAAAATGTAATGATAATATAAAATATATATTTTTATTAAATTAATTAGTAAATTATAGGAAATAAAATTAAGGAATTGTTATTATTATAAAAACCTAATTTGAAATATTAATAGTTTTAAAAATTATTTTTAAATTTTCTTTAAATAATGAATTAAATTTTTTTATAAATTTAATTCGAGAAAATTAATATCACTTTTGGATTAGTCATAATAATTTGAGATTCATATTATATTTGTTTCAATTTTTCTAAAACATTTCATTTTTATATGAATAATAAAATATACCATTTTACTAATATTGCATCTTTTATGCCATTATTAGTATATAATTATGAATAAAAAATTTAGGAAGAAAAATTTAATTATAAACAATATGTATTTTATAAGTGAATTTATAATTATATAAATTTAGATTTTAATTTATAAATAAAAATATTAGATTTTTGAATTTAGGTTATATTTTTAAAAATATTTTTTAGTACAATATATATTTAGTATTTTAAAAGAATTTTTTCTAAATTTTAAAAATTAGATAAAAAAATATGGATTTTAAATTGACAATAATTAGGTAAAAATTATATAATAAAGACCATTTTATATTTGGGTATCAATGATAATTTATTTAGGACTAAAGTAGTTACCATGGTGAAAACAAGATTGGTAAAAATGAGTAACCTTAAAGGTAAACAGACTAAAAAGTTAAATAAATGTTGTAACTGAGTGGTGGAGGTGTATCTAGACACTATCCCATCTACCATATTTTTAATTCTTAATTTTGGATATGTTTTCCTTGAGGGTGAATTTCCATTATTGGATAATTTTGGTTATTTACAAAATTTCTTCATTTTTTCACTAAAAGGGGAACTTCTCTCCTCATATCTACTCACAACAAATGCCCTTAATTGTGAAGTAGGATTTACCTAGAAAAGTTGTTCAATATTCTATCCACTATAAATAGGATCCTTTATTATCAAATGACTATCCCTCAAATCTTTAATCACCTTTATAAAAGAGATAATCTAAGAAGTTGGGTATAAGTTCTTAACCACTCTTTGTACTTTCTATTTATTTATGTTATTTTATTATTCGTTAGTTTTTTCATCTTATTAAAATGCTAAAATTATTATTATACTGTTATTTCATTATAATTACTGTAAAAATTTCAACCACCCTTTCTATTTGTAACAAACTAACCCAGATTGACCAGACTCTTTACTCAAGTTGGCACATCACATGACACAAAGCATGTCCCCGATCACCATATTCCGGTGACAGGCACCAAACCTAACCAAAAATATCTTGGGAGTAGTTTCACCCAAGGAAATCAACATGAACATCGATAAAATGGAACGACCGCTCAAATATCATGATATTCAACTATACAAATGCACTAAATGTAAATGAAATTAGTAATGACTAAAAAAATATCATAATAAACATAAAAAAATATATATTCCACACCATGATATATATATATATGCAAATTGTATCACAAGTGAAAAGTCAAAACACAAAATAATGGTAACAAGTCCCAGAAAAGGCGTATACAAAAATCCCAATAGGTAAAAAACAAAATGGATCCACATGATCCCACTCTATGAGATAACACCTCCTCAATAAAATAATGGGAGACAATGATGAATAATATAATCCCTAGTACGTGGTTCCCTTTCCTTTACATTGGGAGGAACATAGCTCAATGGGATACCACAATTAATCTATTTAAGGATTTTTCCCACACAAACGAAAAAACATGTTTAAAATCATATTTAAAATCCTAACCACATTGAAAATAATCAAATTCCAAAAAGACCCTTTTAAGACCATTTGGTTTTCAATTTATAATAAAACATTTTTCACTATGAAATTTTAATCATAAATCAAATAAAAAAACATGGACAAATTGCATAACATGGTAAAAAAATAAAATAAGAGCTAATAAGGGTGAGAATAGAAAACATAATGTACTAACTAAAATGACTTAATCTATAAACCAACAAGGTTTGAGTAAGTATACCTAAGGAAATAACTATATGTGTTTGATTTTATTAAGCCTACTCAATGTGTGGTAGCCGAATAAACAAAGTAGAATCTCTCACAAAATTCCCAATACCCAAATCCAATATCTTTCAAAATCACTTTGAAACCAAATTGAATCTCTCATAGTTTTCCTTCACAATTCCTCTCATTGTCCTATGGAAACTAATCTATTGGGTTCTTTCTCACTAAAGGCTCTCACAATCCCTAATAAAACCCTCACTCACACCCTAGGAAGTGCATTCTCTTCTCCATGAAAACAAAACCAATAAAAAGTTTTATATAATCAAATAAACATGAAAATTATATAAAAAAACTTCCCATAATGTAAAAGAGTTTATAAAACCATTTTATAAATCCTTTTATAATAATAAATCCTCTTTGATCCATTTCAATAAATACTTGGAGAGCCTATAATCCACTCTTATTGGGAAAAACCATTTTAAAAACTAATATCCTAAATAAACCATAAATCACATTACACATGGTATAAACATCAATAAAAAATCAGTTATAATAAAACTAAATAAAAAAATACATATTGATTCATCATTTAAATGTAAGCAACAAAAATGTCCCTTAAATAAAGACACCTTCCTCAAGATTGGTCAAAAACTCATCACATATTATGACATACACCAATTATTTGTAGGAAAATTGCTCACACACAAAAACAACAAGGGAAAAAACCAAATCCCCAATTAAATTCATTGGTTCGGCCATCCCCTCCACTTAGTGTTACACATTTCTCAGGATATTGAAGAATAAGAAAACAAAGGGGGAAAGGTAGAAGAAAACATGATGATTTGGACCTTCCTCTAGATAAATCCCCAGGAATAAAAGAGAAACCCAAAATGTATGGAGTGGAGAATCTTCCACACCAATGATGAAGGTTTTCACATGATAGTTTGAGAAAATGATGGAAACTGTTGTGTAAAATCCATATAGAAAAATGATAAAATACAGTTTTTTGTGAGATGGAAAAGTCACTTGTTTTGGCCACATAGTTAAGGAAATTGTGTTCCAATGATGCAGATGATTATTCCACCACCAAAATGATATCACATAGCTAAACATAGGTGTCACATGATTTGGAAAACAATGGGAAAACTATTAAAAAACCGAATTCCTCATCCATAAACACCCACCCACAATTGTTGACATTGTTATAAACGTTTTCACTAACCATGAACCCTGTTTTACTTTCTCTAAAAATTGTTTTTTGACCACTGACACTGAAAAACATTAAACTAAAACCAAATGGCAAGTAAAAACTGAATATTAGGCGTACTAGTTACTCAATGAGTGTCACAAACTCCCTACTATGCCTCCTTCTTACCCAATAAGTCCTTAGGTGTCCTTGAAAAAAAATTTAGTGAGGACACTATGCTCTCTTCTAAGCTTCCCACTCCCATGTATCATGGATATCACTACTATGATTCTAGAGGAGATCGACTAATGAACTCGACTTTCTATAGAGAACCACATTCTAGAAATCCAAAACATGAATAAAATTTCTCACTATGGTTGTACCAGGTTCAAAATTTAAATATTCCCACTCCAACACATGAAATGCTTATTGATGGAATCTATAAAATTGGAAGACAAGGAAGAAATCATGGATTGTGGTCATACATTGTGGAAACTCCAACTGATAAGATACCCTTCTATGAAATTCCATAACATGAAATGACCTGACATAATGTTGTTTCATCTTTCCCGGATTATGCAACTGATGATGTCCCAATCGATTGTATATGTAAATAAACACCTAATAACCAATAAAAAATCAACGAAGTGAAGATGATAGTTAGAATACTATTTCTGATGAATCTGAGTTATTGCTAGCATTTTCTGAATTAACTGAACTATCTCGGTTATCTCTTGGGTGAGGCTTGGTCCAACCAAGGAAGGCTCACCCACCCCATTCCAATACAATAAGAATATAAACTATTATCCATATAACACATCAAATGGGATCATCCTGATAAAAAAATGAAAAATTTTATTATAAAAAAAATCATCCAATGAAAAGTGTCTTTCCCAACATCCTTTGAAATCAAGCAGACACTCTTGCTACGTATCCTCAAGAGTCTAGATGGATTGATCAAACTTAAAATCTATCTGTAGTTGATATATGCTACTCAACCATATATTATTTCCCAAATCCTCATAGATTCCATTCAATAATAAGGATTTTAAGTGGGAATATCGATATGGAACTACCATTGAGGTCACTCATTGAAGTTTAACCTCCTCTCGGGCATACAAGCATCAAAGGTTCTCTACCTTCATTGACTAACTGATTGGAAGGAAATGCAGTGTTTTTTGTAAATGATAAAAAATAACCCATATATAATAATTTCCACTTGGATTATGATGTATAACAACCATGTAATATATATAGATCCCATCTCACTTCCACATTAGAGTAAGAAAGTTGCTACTATAACCCATATGGTCTATGATTCTTAGCTTTGATCATTTGGAAGGTCAAAAAATATAAACGAAATATCCCACAAAACATATTATGCCAAGACACCAATACCAACCTCTCAATATAAAAAATATATGTTTTAATTAAAAAAATAAAAATTATGAAAAATGTGGGAAACCAGTCAATGACATATTTAGAGAATCAACCAACAAAAAACATGATAGATGAATCTATGAATTGAAATTTAATCTTTTTAAATACCTCACCAGTATGGAGACTTAATTATAAAGAAGTATCCTTCTCATCCAGATCATCGTTGAAGAGGTTTTTGATATTTTATTCCAAGATTTACCAAGTTTGAATGTGCTCTTCTACATCAATCTTCTTCCAATTTAATCCACGTTCCAATATTCCATGTTTTTTTTTGAATCCTGTCACCCTGCTCCTTGGAAATGTTGATCTGAATGCACCTCCCAAGAAACATGTCAAACTCCTCTTCTATAGTAATGGCCTCCATATCCTTATCTAATAATTATTCATTGAAATTAATGATAGCTACCCACTAATTACACTCCACCAATTTTTTTTGCTCTCAGTTGGATATCATATTCATCACACACTATTTATTCACCATATGATCAATGAAATATGTTTCCCATACTCGTGATTCTTACTCCTTTGTAGTGTTTGCATCCACCTATTTTTTAAGACCTTGATAAATACTTGAGGAGTTGTTATCTGTAATGTTGGTAATCTTTAGAGGTATATTTACTTTACTTGAGGATCTAGTAACATGATCACTATGTATGTAAGAGTAGTATTTTATTCTTTATGACATCGATGTGTGATTAATAAACCCACATGAATCAATGATAATGTTATTTCCCTTCCTTGAATAGTTTCTAAGATAGTTCTCCACAATTCCCACTTCCTTGGACTCAACTGGGTAGTCCGAATTAGAATCAATATCAACTTGAGAATATCCCAAGGTATCCTAAACTTCATTTCCTTCTTCATAATAATTACACTCTTCTTCTCCGTGCACAGTAAACATATTTTTAGAATGGATAACCATTTCTCTTGATACAGTCGTATCAGCATAATATGGTCTATCATGTGAGTCCTACACTGGAATATCGGAATCTATGGGCTCCAAAAATCCATGTCCCATAAATTATAGTTTCTTATTTGAATCCTCCAAGACCAAACATTGAGGGTGTCCTCCATTTCCTTGATCCCCATAGACATCCTTATTTTTCACAACATCAATAATAGTGCTGGATAAAACTGGCTACATGAACAAATTAGAATCCATTTGGACCACCCTCTCCTCTTATAAAAAAGCTTCATATGAGAGGTAATTTATCAACTATACCTCACACACGTGAAAACAATCCCCTGAAATTCCTTGAAATTTACTTGACAAGGTACTGACACCCTAATAATGCCTCAAATGAGCAAAAACATCCATATTCCGTAGCCCTGCATCCACATGTTTTTCTCCCTTATCGTTGAATCCATCATTGATTTCTAGGATCTCTTAAACTGTTAAATACTATGACTTGGACTTTAAAATCCACAACCCTCCTTCTTACCAAGAAGACCTACCTCCAAATAATCCCCATAGTCTGCTTTTACATTCTCATGTAGAGAACTACCAACTGATTTTACTACCTCATCAAAAGAATTAGGAATTTTGGGAATGAAAAACGGAGTAGTATACATCCCCTATTCCATCCCCATTGGCTCATTTTGATGGTCATGATAGGAAATACCACTATTATCCCTATGAACCCCTCAGTGGAAATTTCACACTGATGGGGAGAAGTCTCGACTGAAGCAGGCTGAGAGGGTGTTGCATAAGCCATACTGACCTCATGTGGGGAAACATTATGAAGTACCTTTCCAGAATGATCCAACTGATTTTCTATATGGGATTCAACTTTGTTACTCCCATCCTTCACTAAATGAGACTGTCTAATTCGTCGCCTACTGCGACACACAGGGGACAGATAACCGAGCTTCCCAAAAAAAAGCATATAACTCATACCATGATTTATAGATGACATATTTATTTTACTTAAATTCCTCATCAATAGAAATAAAAATAAAATCCAATGGTACCTTCAGCACATATATCCCAATGTATATACAGGGGAAAATAGGGTGGTTGAATTCTTCTATTCAAATATCATAATACAAAAACCACCCAATAATGTTTCTTATAACCTTCACTATAGAAGGTTTTTAAAATGGAAGGGGGAGTTCCAATAGGATTTCCTAGATAATGTTTGTTAGAGAATCCCTCTGCATTTGAAAATCAAAATACCCATATACGATGTTAAAAATGAATCTATTTCATCTATGGGGGTGCTACACTACATGGTAGCATGATCTCTCATAAATGAAAACATTACCATAATGTTCTTTCTATTGAGAATCCCAACAACTTCTTGGGGCTTTAAACCCCATAAGTCAAATATGAAATGATTTAACTCATCAATTAAGGGATAGATTTTTGGGAATCAGGATACCCATGTTAGGTTAATGAAACTTGAGGCATTGGAGAACTCCAAAAGAAATAGTGGAAGATTAGGAGATACTTCAAACAAATCTGGAACCTCAGTCCCAATGGGATTTCAACGGTGTTTGGAAGGTATCTCAGGTTAAGTAAAGGAGTGAAAGGGTTGAGGAGGATGGGTAATGAATTGAAAAATTCCCCCCTCCATAATAATGTTGAAGCAATAAGAGAATAATACCACACACCCATCATCTCCCCACCATTTAAAGCACTAATAATCATATAGAACATGGGGTTGGATCCCTACTCACTCAAAAACCAATTTATGAGAGGAAGCGTAACAAAAACATGGGACAATAACACCTTATATCAATAATAATGTTCCTATAGTTTCATATCAATACGAAAACTCAGGAAACCCCACTCATCCACTAATTCTAGTATTGTTTTTAACTGGAAGCTTTTTGCTCTAAGCATTAGTGACCACATTCCTCTTCTCAGTACAATAATAAACATCAAAATCAATATTCTGAAGGTATTACACCCAAAATCATTATCTAAGGCACATTTCTTTGTGGGTGAAAATATATTTCCTACTCCTATGACCTGAATAAACCATAAATCACTCCTTAAAGATGTATTTTAACCACATCATCAACACACTCATTATGGAAGACAATTATTGGTTATGGGTGGGATAATATTTCTCACGTTGGAGTATATTCCTTGTCAATAAGACATCATATGGTCATCCCACATCTACATTCACCCCAAATCCACACTTGAATCATTAAAAGACACAAAATATTTCTTCTTTTGTTCATAACAAATAAAAAATTATATGGATGTTAGCCGGGCCAATAACTACTTAAAATTAATTTTTCACTTCTCATCCCACTCAAACTCCACCCCTCTCCTAGTCAAATATTCATAGTGGAAGAAATCCTAGAGAAATACTGAATGAAGTGGATATAATACCTAAACAAGACCTAAAAATATAGACCTAATCCACATTCTTGTTCTACTCCAAATACATGATTTCTTAGACTTTATATAGATCCACTAAAACTCCTTCATTATGAATTAAGTGTCCTATAAATGTTTCCACATAAATTTAAAGATGGAACTTGGAATATTTTTGTATATAGATGATGGTATCTAATACAACCCAACAAAATCTCTATTTGTTCAAAATTATCTTCCTTCATCATGGAATCCACCTTGATTTTATCCACAGCCATGAATAAAGTAGTGTACCATCTATTTCATTAACTGCATGGAAACTATTGGAGCATTGGTAATCCTAGATGTCATATCCAAATACTAAAAATGACAATAATAGCTTTAAAATGAGGTATCTATAACATCCTCCCCCAAAAAATTAATTTCAGGTAATTGGATCTTATTATGATATTTGGAAACCATAGGGCCCCTTTGTGCAGGTCAAAGTGATCATAAATTTTGGGTAATAGGTATTTATTCTTCAAAGTCACCTGATTAAGCTTACTGTAGTCTACCAAACATTAGAGGCTTCCATTCACCTTCTATTCAAATCGTACTAGTGAAGACTATAGTGACATGATTGGATGGATAAATCCCATTCCATAAAGATCCTATAGCTAGAATTTAAACTCTTTTTACTCTAATGGTGACATCCTATAAGAAAATATTTAGACTAGAATTATCTTAGGGAGTAGATCAATAGTAAAATCAACCTCTAATTACAGTGAGAAACACAAAAAATCTTCCATAAGAACATGTGGGTACCTTTCCATGACCACTGGAAGTTCACCAACTTAACTCTTCTCAATAACCTCGAGAAACAACATAGTCTACTAGTATGAGATTAACAACAATTCTGAAGAAACTGTTTTTTCCCTACCTTATCATGAATCCCTCTCACATTAAAATACATTGTAGATCTAATGAGGAGTAAGAAATTATAACCAACAATGATAACAATCGAAGTGAACCATGAAACTAATCAACTAGTCCTTGCCCAAGATAAGGTAAAAAATGTCTAGGCCCAAAACAAGGATATCCCAAATGACATCCATGCCAGCTATTAAAACACGACAGCTATGTTTCTTAAAATATTTCTCAATCTCTTACCAAATGAGTTTTCAATATCGATAACATATGGAATAAATTCTTCTCACAAACCCAAATAGTCAATCAGTTTGTGAGAAATAAAAGAATGGGATGTTCCATTTTGAAATAAAATTGATGCCATATATGACACAATAATAAACATACCTATCCAGATGGAAGGTATTAAATCTAAGTCCTCTATAATATCCTATGTTCCATGGAGAAACCCCTTCATATAATCACCCTACATATTCTTCCCTTTGCGGGGATACCACTTACCACAATGGAAATATCCTCCACCATTGGAAGCCACTAACTACACCTGAGATCCTTTTGGTAAAGAAGAGACTACCCCACTCCCCTATAAAGCCAACTAATAGAAACAATAAAGATGACCTAGGTGTCCACACTGGTGGAAAAAATTAAGAGTCCCTACCTAATTCATCTTGGTGTGTACAACCTTCCCGTTCTAGTAATAGAAAATGAGAGTATGCCTTGATAAATCCAAAATATATGAACCTGAAGACTGCTGGAAACTCTTTTCATTTCCTGGATGAACCTCATCCTACTTCCACTTTTGTCTTGAATAATAACTTTAGATTCATCCCACTAAAATAACACCATTGATAAATATATTACTAGTCAAATTATCCTCTATCATAGAAACCTTTTTAACACCTCCGAATTGGTTGGTAGAAATAGATGAATAAGAATACACCAGAGCTTCGACCCCAAACCAATCTCAAAATGAGAATCATTAAAGTAATCATTTATGAGGAGAAATTATGATAAGTTGTCCAACTAATTAAATAGTGTGGAATACTCCATCACCAATTTATCCCCCTTATCCAACTCCAATAATGCTCATTCCATTATTTTACTTAGGTAATCAAGTATAAATTATGAGTGAAATCCATCTTAAATTTGGTATATATGAGTTCCTCATTCCTCCTCAAGAGCACCATCATCTCCCACCATTTACGGCCCAATCATTCCAGCACGTATGTATAGAATCTAACTATAGAGGTCCCATGGGTCTTCAAGAACACAAATATCTTCTCAATATGATACAACCACTTGTATGGATCACTGGGTCCCTTATCACAACTGAACACGGGTGTATTTATTTCATAAAAAATTGGGCATAGTATACCTTCTTGACCTACTTTCGAACACCCACTTTTCTGAAGGATTGGATCATAAAAATTATAGACTACAATAGAATCACTTAAATAAGAGGATTTTCATACGTTGTGTTCCTCACTACACCCTCTCTATCCCATGATGAGATTCATCTTGGTGGCATTGTTTATAAGAGACAAAAAAACAAGCTTCAACAAGAAAAAATAAATTTAAAACCATTTAAAAGGAACCATAGAGACCATCTATCATAGGTATTAACATGTAAAACATTCATAAAAGGCATTTCACAATGAAACATAAATGAAATCATAAAAAATCTCAATTGATATATACTTTTCTTGACCACATGGTTTGGAAAACCTTGACCCAACCATGAAACTGTCACTAGAGTTGGTAGGAAATGCCACTCGAGATTCACATGGTTACTACTAACCATGTGACTTAACCCTGAACCACCTACAGAGAACCTTTTTTCACCGAAAAAAGCTAAAATTAACCCCCATGATCACCCTGAGACTCCACACCAATTGAGAAAAACCTCAAAACACTATCATGAGAACTCATAAATTGGATTAAGAAATAACCACAATCCTGAACCACCCATGAAAACTTCATGTTACACGAGAGGATGTGCTAGCTATGTAATCTCTTGGTCCCACATCCTATGTTCTGATGGTTCTAGCTTCAATATAACACTGAATACCAAATAAAAAACACTCTGATACATTTTTTTAATGAACCAATACAGGTCGACAAGACCCATCACCTGATCTTTCTTATCACATGTCCCAAATCATGGTCCCAATCACCATGGTATGGAGACAATCATAAGGTATGAATAAAACTATATAAGTAACTATTTCTCACATGGTAAATTGAAATGAAACATCTGTTAAATAGGAATATTGAACAAATATCTTGAGAATCAATTGTATAAAATCAGTACATCCATAATGAAGTGTAAATGACTAAATAGATACCATAATCAACCTTATAAAAAATAAATTCCATAAGGGGTCATATATATGGGAACATTGTATCTCAAGTAAAAACCCAAAACTAAAATTAATGGGGTAAATACCCAAACAAGGCATATATAAAAATCTCAATGGGTATAAAATCCCAAAATGACTCTATATAATCTAGCTCGATGAGACCATGTCTCCTCCACAAAAAACTGGACATAAGCAATCAAGAAGAGGCACCATGTTACATGGTTACGTTACCTTTACCTATGTACTGAAAGAAAAGCTACATATTCCTAAATGAATATATTGGGTTTGAGACACATATCCCAATATGATACCACCATTTATCTATTTAATTCATTTTCCCATGAGATCCAATAAACTAGTTTGAAATTACTTCTCAAAACAAAACCACTTTGAAACAATTCCAATTCCAAACAAACCTTTTTAATTACCTTTTTTTCATTTAAAATAAAACATGTTTTACTTAGAAATTTACAACGTGGCTAAAATAAAAAACATAGAAAAATGGTAACATATGATAAATATACCCAATAATACATAATAAGGATGAGTATAAAACATCATCATGAAATCAATAAAAAAGAATGGGTATAAAAAATATCATCACACAAAACATGGAATTAATAAAATGCATAATGATTATAAACCTACCCATCACGAGTAAGTACACCTAGATATCTATATATAATGTCCTAAGTTTAGTGATTCTAGAAAAAGTATGCTAGCTAGATAAATAGAATGGAACCTCTTGATGTTATCCCTAGACACAACTCTAAGATCTCTCACAATCACTCAAAAACCAAATGGAAGATATCATTTTCCTTCTAACTAAAGGCTATTATGGTCCTTTGGAAACCAAATTATAATCTGTCATAGTTATCCTACCTAAAGGATCTCATAGTTTCATAGAAACCCACTCTATCACACCTCAATTAACCCATGTCCTACTCCATGCCAACACAACCATAACTATGTTTCATATAATAAAAATATATTTCGCAATCCAATCCTATAGATAAACATGAAAAAAATTATAAAACAACATCACAATAGTTAATTCCATTTCTCAAACCAATTTAAAAATCCATTAAAATCCATATAACCTCTTTGATCTATTTCAACAAACATTTGAAGTTCATATAATCCACTCCCATTTGTAAAATACCTTTTAAACACAAAAGATCAACTCAATCATGAATCACATAAAAATGGTATAAAAATAAGTCATAAATAGTTTAGAATGAAATTAAAAAAGTCATAAACTATAATCAATTCATAATTTAAATTTATTTCCTATAGACCACCATTAAATAGAGACACCAAACTCAAAATCCATTCCAACCTCATTGATTCCAATAATAACTATCTGAAATAGGTATGAAAATTCCTTAATCTTCTAACCAAAATTAGAACAAACAAAATCCCACATTATAACCCTAGGTCTATCTATCTCCACCAAATAGAGTTACCCACATTCATTGAGATAGAAGAATAAGGAAAAAAGTTGGAAAAGAAGATGAAACTAGAAGATTTGGACCTACCTCAATCCAAATCAGCACAAATCTAATAGAAATACATCAAATATGGAGAAAAAATCACTAAAACCCATGGATTAAGATAATTTCATTATAGGAGGTTTATATTAGGGATAAAGATGTATAAACATAATAGGGTAAATAATGTAAAATTCAAATTTTTATGTGAGTTGGATAGGCCACATTGTTTGGGTGCCCAATTAGACTTACTGTGTGTGAATCATGAATATCATATTAAACTACCAAAAATATTTCACATAGTTAACACTAGTTGTCAAACATTTTTTAAAACCATTACCAAATTATGAAGAACCCCACTGCGTCGAACTACATAACTATCACATGGTTAGATGCACAGTTAGGTAAACAATACACTAACTGTGCACCTAGGTCCTCCATTTCCAAAAATGATTATTTTGACCCCAATCTCTAGAACCTCAAAATATTTGGTAAATTAAATCATAAAATTAAATATACCAGTAACCAATTAGTTTCACACCATTTCCCTTCATAAAAAAATAAAATGTAAATCATATATTGTGCATATTACATACTCAACAAATAAAAATGTTTTTTTTCATTCACATCCATAAATTACTAGATTTATTTTATATTTGAAGAGTATATATGATATATATAATTAATATATGTCATTAATATGGTTATTTGTTTATAAAAAAACTTACTATCAGTCATTATAAGGTAATCCAAATATATTAGTTAATAGACCAAAAATAGTTCATAACCATTTTCATCACCATGCAACATTACTAAAATTCCACTATTTTGGAATCATAAAATTTTAATTATTTAGAAAACATTAATTAAAGTAACTTTCATGGTTTGGAAAATATTATCTTTTGGGTTAAATAGAAGGCCAAAAACTTTTTTTTGAACCTAAGTCAAATCGTTCAAGATTATTAACCCATGATGATTAAAATATATTATAAATATATAATACATAAAGATAATTTTTATTATTGAAGAGTATAATTTAAAATTTTATATGAGTAATGTTCTTAAATTAGTAATTAATATTTTACTTTTACAATAAAGGGGTTTAAATAACTTCTATGTAAATAAAGAGTAAATGCATGGAACTTGATAACTAAATTTTCATTCCACTAGTTACACACTTTCTTCTTGATTTAAGTTACCCTATTTTCACTATATTTTCAATTTAAAATTATCTTATATTTCCTATTTATAGAGATTTTTTTACAAAAATTCATTTCATAGAAATAATTTATTTTGAAATATTATTCACGAAAATATAGAGGTGAAATTTTTTTAAAATATTTTTTCATGATTTTGTTTTCATTATCTACAAATGATCTATCTCCAATGGTGTCATGTTTTATGTTTCACCGTATATTTTCTTTTCTTATGTTTTTATTTTTATTATTATTTTTATAATATTGAAAAACCTAATTAATTATGTTATTTTATACAATTTGGATGTTTTATGGAACCAATTTTATTTTCATGGGTTATTTATGAATAGTAAATGACTTCCATTTCTATTTTTTAAGAAACCCATTGTATTTTTATGGGTTCATTATAAAAATTGAATTGTTATCATTTTAATGTTTTATGAAATACATTTTTTTACTTGGTTTAGTTTGATTTATATATTTAATGATATTTACATGGAAAATTTATGTTTGGAAGAATGATGCATGGGGTCCCATATCACCCTCCAATACATTGGTTATGATTTTATATCTAATGATACAATTATTTTGAAGTATATTTTATATTCTAAAAAGCATGGAAAATGGTGGTATAGAATATGAAATTAATGTTTCATTCTTATAATGATTATTTCAAAGTTAAATGATGTTATTCAATATGATTATATTTTCTCATAATTAAATGTTTATGTTAAATTCTCTTAAGACTTGGTATATCAATTATGTTTCCATGTTGACATTTTAGCTCCCTATACTCTTATGTAATGTACTTTGTATCCCAAAATTGATTTATAGTTATCACTCATTATTTTATGGTATTTACCTTATGCACTTGTTTTTAAATATTCTTACAAACTCATCCTTGATGAAATGATTATTCAACTTTTACTGAGAATTTGAGTGACACCTTTATTTAGTTTTCAATCCCCATGTTATAAGGATGAGTATTATTAATTATATTTTTATATTATTTTCTAATTTATTCATTTTTTAGGATATATTATCCCACATATTTTAAAATAATATTATTATGTAGCTAGTATCTAGTTATAATGAACCTGTCAATCCTTAGTAAATTATTATTCATGAAATGTAATGTTTTAAATCATGTTATGCATTTAAAATAAAGGCATGTTTATCCCAGGTTGATATAAAATCATAGGAATCATCCAATATGATCTAGATGGATACATATCTTAAAGATATGATGGTTATTGTTCAATATCCACTAGTCATTAGTTGTGATAATAAAACTACCACACATTGATAAAATATTATAGTGAATCATACTAGATCCAAACACACTGATACTAAATATAACTTTTTGATGTAAAAATTATTTGAATTCATTCTAAGATAAAACCTTTATTTATTCCTCATAACAAATAGGTGATATCCTCACTAATCCACTTCTAACCGAGTCTTTTGAGAAGATGAGGGTTCAAATGGGATTTCATGTTTGGATAACTATTCTTTATATGGAATTGGATTTCACACTTGGAAAGTTCTTCTTGTTACATATGTATTGATTATTTGAAATAATAATAATTGTTAGAGTTATATTTTAAAGTGTTTGAACATTATTTCGATAAGAGGAATACTACAAAAGTATAGATGATGAGGAGTTTGGCTTTGAATATTATCTAAGGAAGGATTTAGAAAAACATTTATATAATTATTTTTCTAAGTATATTAATATTGATATTACTTAAAAAATTGGCCAAACCTCTAGCAAAGATAATTCCATCTCTACCCCAATGATATGTGGTACCCATAGGTTCACCACACCTAATAGAGCCATCTTGTTCTTACTAGAAGGTGGCATGAGCACCCCTCATGTATAAGGGGCTCATATATGTTGGTGGGCCCATGTATAGGAACCACAATGTTCAGATTAGATTTGTATAATGATAAGTATAAAAGACCACAGGAAAACCCATGGACTCCATAGTGTGGTAAAATATATGTCAGCCTGATGTCCAGTGTAATTGGGTGTCAACCCCATTTCCAACTAAAATGTGAAGCACTCACCACTTGATTGTTAACCCATGATGAGAGAATATTTGGACTTTGATGTGGGATAAATGATTTGTGGTTAATATTCACCAATATAATAAAAATATAGAAATAAAACAAGCTATCTAATATAATCAAATGTTTGAATTTGAGTTGACCAATAAATGAGGGATATCATATTCTTCCTTCTACAACATACAAACCATTCATATATGTGGGTTTAAAGCCAATGAAATCTGTATGAGCTTAAAAGATATATGAGATATTTAAATATCAATGGCTGATTTAAAAATAGGATATGTATGAATTATCTCAATGCATAAAAAATTCCTTATGATGATAGACTCGTGGATGTACTATGCTATCCTTTTACGAAGTCTATTTGTGGAGAATGAATAAGCCATGAAAACTGGATTCTTTGAGAAAACTAGAATATATTTTATACGGAAGAGAAGTCTTTTTTGGATAAAAATGGAATATTTTTTTAGAATAATATGACCCTATGCGGTGAAGATTCTATATGGATGAAGAGTAATAAACAAAGTCAGATAAATTAATGTGTTTTAAGATACCATGCTTTGGTGATAAAGTTTCTATACAGATATGATTTGCAATGTATGCATGAAAATATAAAGCATGTATTTTAAAACGTCTATGTAGATGATTTATTATGTTCTTTGCTTGAATATAAATTGTCCAATGATAAACCACAAACAATATTCATTGTGGGTGCTATTACATTATTGGTGAAGCTTTTATATAGACTCCATGTTTTTTGGAAAATGGGTTATTTGATCATTCATGATATGCAGTAAATATTCCAGGAAAACTATTTTATTTTTATTGAGTATTTGTGAGGATGAAATGTCAAAATCTATATAGAGATTATTTATGGAAAATAATTTAAAATTCTTTGTAGATTAAAAATGTTACACAGTGATGCTATTCAAATATGATAAAAACTTATATGCGGAGACCATAGAACCACTTTAACCTGATTATCACTTTGGTTAGAATTATTGTCAGAAAAATTGTTAAATAACTGGTGAATAATTTCTTATAAATACTTGGTTGATTAATATTTGAATAGTGAGATAAATACATGTGTGAGAGTGCTGAAGTGCAGAGCATACTTTCTGAGAAAATATTTTGATACTCATGCAGATATTAGTTTACAAAGTGGTATGATTTATTTGTGTATAAAGTATGAAGTTGCATGTATGTGAGTTTAGATAATCATTTCATGTACTTAATGATTATTTTATATATTCTTTTAGCCAAATATATTTGATAAATCAAAAGATGGATATTAAGTAAGAACTAGTTTAGTCAATTTCTTATGAAAGTGTGTATATAATATTTTATTTATCTTGAAGGATCCAAAGAAAATATATTCATCTATTCTTGATTAAGCTGCCAGTATTCATAAGTGATATTTTCTTGTTTTATTGGTAATCATTTTTTAACTAATAGTGTGAAACTATTGTTCTATTGGGTTATTGGAAAGAATAGAAGGATTTTATTCTTTTGAAGAAATGTATGTTGAAACCACTTATGATTATTCAGGAGAATATATGATTGTGGATTCGAATGAATAAAATCAAGGAGTAGGCTCATAATGTGGAAAAAAATGTAAAAATATTGTATTCATGTGCAATTTTTTTTAGTAAATTCAGAAGTGGTTTTGTTATCATAATAGTAGGTCAAATCCTCATAATTCATTTGAGGTTAATTTTAAAATCTTTAAAAATTGGGAAAAACACCACTGATTCAACCCCCATATTGGAGGTGTAACTCCTCATTGGTAGCATCAATTGTTATCAAATCTATGTTCCCTCTTACATGTTCCAATAATTATTGAATATGTATAATTGTAATTCAATCAATAGTTGGGGTGTTATTACACTCGATGGAATGATCTACCATAGTTGAAAGAATAAGATGTTTCCCTATCTTCTATCTCATGGGATTGAAGGTAAAGATATAGTTACTATTGGATTCCCACATTTCATTGAGTATTATCTTTTTAAATTTTCCAATATGATAAATATGGATATTAATGGAAGATCAGGAAATTATATTTTCATTTCTCTTTCTATAAAAGTTTACAAAAAGGGTTTGGGACTCAATAATGATAAAAAAATTTAGGTTAAATTGGAATGTATTTATGAAATAAACATGAAGTTCAAGGAGACCAAATTGAATATTTAGAGGAGAAAAATCGAATATATTAAGATGGGTGAAGAAAAAAATGGTGATGACTACTTCGTAAGAGTCAATGGATATGTTAGTAATATTTAGGGGTTTGGTGAAATGATGAAGGATTCAACTATTGTAATAAAACCTAATGAGAAATTTTTCTAATATGTTTAGTCATAATGTACCATCTTTGGAAGATAGATATGATCATACTATCAATGAATTAAATAACATAATAATGAGAAATATTGAGGTCCTTAATAAAAATATCAAATATGAGATGGATTTTGAAGCCTTGAGAAAGAAAAATGTTTGAGATGATAAAATGTTAGATTTACGTGAATCTGATGATGAAAATAGAGATCAATAATTTTGCAGAATCATTTCCCTTGTATAAAAAAGAATCAAGAAATGAAATTTTAGGGGTAAAAGTAAATTGCCATAAAGTTGATACAACTATAATGATATTGGACATTTTTCTGTAAATATTTCTAAAAAAGTCTTTAGAACTTGAGATAATTGATGAAAAACCATAAAAAGGAAATTGGGTAAGATCTAAAAAGGCTTAAAACATTTGATTGAAAAAGAATAAATTTATTAAAAATTTACAGATTATGTTTAGTGAGAAAATAAGTTGAATCTAACTTCACCACAAGAAGACAATTAAAATTTAAATCTAAATTCAAGGCTTACTTTGAAAATGGTTTTGACACCCATTGATGTAAAGATGATTAAAATAAATGAATTGATCCAGAGAACATATTAAAAATTTAATTTGAAAATTTTCTTGAGGAAATAACAATGCTCAAGAAGGAAAATATACTATTATTGAATGAAAATGAAATATAACTGAGGAAATAGAAAAATTTACAATGAAAGATATTCTTTACATTAAAGAAATCAAAAGACACAAACTAAAAGTGTATAAAATGAAAAATATTATAAAGTAACTTGAAGAAAAACATTAAATCAAAGAAGATTAATATTTAAAGACTCAGTATAAATTTATTGGAGCATGGAGTAGCTTGGGAATGATTAAATAAGATTTATGCACAAATATTGAGTTCAAGGAAGAATCGTCACAATTAGGTGAAAACATGGGCTCAAAGAAGAAGGATATTTTATCACTATACAAATCTAAAAATATATATGTTATCTCTAATATTGAAGGTACAAAAATAAATTTTGGACAAGTATGGATATTTAAGACTGTAGATAAATCATCTAAAAATTCAAATGAAGGAACAAATTCTCTTAGAATATTTTTCCGCCAAAATAAAGAAAATCATAGTATACAGAGATAGAAAAAAGAAAAAACATCAATGCATGGCTATTATAATTTTGTAAGATCATGTTACAGAGGAAGTTTCTAGTGTTATTGAGTGTTAGGGAATGGAACATATTTATTTTGGTAAATCATATCCCTATCTGATATGAGACAAGAACCGAGGGTGATCTATTCTAAGAACATTAGGGAAACATATAAATGTAAGCAATAATTTATCTGTAATTCATCATTTACACCAACAATAATAATATTTTACTATTTAAAATAAATATGTGGCATATTTTATCAGATATTCCATATTACTAAGTAGATCATGAGTGGATTCCATGAAAAAACTTCCAAAATTGAAAAAGTATTGGGAGTTCAAAAAATTAATAAAGAAAAATCATTTATTTTAAAGTAGTTTTTAAATCGAGAAGAAAAACAATGTCATGGATTTTTATAGTAGATATTCCTCACACATGACTGGTGACACAGAAAATTTTAGAAACATAATGAATCATAAATGATGAGCAAAAACATTTGTAAAGGATTATTCCCTAAACATTAGGGGAGTTGGAAAAGAAAAAATTGAATCCCAAAATCTTATGTCAAAAAATGTGTTATTTTTTAAGGGATGAAGCACTATTTTATTATTTTCAACTAACATTGTGATGAAAGATGTGATACATTGTCCAAAAAGTATTCATGTATCATCAAAATCACAAGGGAGGGAAGAATTATAACTTAAGGAAAAAAGAACCAATGATGATGCATTTCAAAAATGAGATTCTATCAATTATAGTTATTTGAGTGCCAAAGATGAAAAAACCTATGGCATATAAGGCATGGCCACCATTTTCAAAGAATAATAAGTAAAATCTTGAAGAATAATATTTTGAGAGATTTTCCCAAGCTATGGAGAGAAAGGGGTAGAATCTGGGAAACCTTTTAGATGGGAAAATTGGCTCAAATTTCACACAAATGGGTGGATATTCTATCTTCTAGCCACATTAAACTTATTCATAATTACTTAAGTGGGACAAAGAGAAAGTTTTTACAGTATTTTATCTATATTTTCTTACTTTTATTGATGATTATACTCGGACAACTAATTTCATGTTTATCAAACATGAGTAAGAAGAAACTAAAATGTTCAATATTTTTAATAGGTAAAAAGAGAAAAATATGGGTCATTATATAATGAAAATGTGATTATATAACAATAAATTGTTTACTTATAATTATATTTAAAGTTATTATTCAAAACAAGGAATGATGAATTAGTAAAACACACCATATACTCCACAAAAAAATTGTGTAGCTAAAATAAAGAACAAAATCATTATTTAGATATGAAGGACTACGTTATCTAAACACAAAATCTCAAAGTATTTTTGGAGGGAAGCTATATCGACTGATATGCATAAAAAAATAAGTATCTATTTAGACCAGAAACAGAAAATAAAACATATTAAATGTTTTAGAAGAAACATATAACTATTAAATACTTCAGTGTTTTGTGTAATCCCTTACATTATAATGATAAAGAAAATAAATATTGGATAATTTGAATAAAAATATAAGGAATAATTTTCTTTGGATAAATATCTAATGGTATAGGCTATATGTGTTGGAATAAATGGATTAACAAGCTAGTATAATTTAGTAATTCAAAAAATGTTTAACAAATAAACAAATAATATATCTCAATTGATACATATTCATAATATTCAAAAAAAATTGTACGAAAATGTAATTGAATTATAGTTAAGTTACTATGAAATATCCAAATATTACTATTATTAATTCTCAACATAACAATAATGAAGATAAAAAGATGTAAATAATATAAAATAGTACAAAAAATTGAAGAAATATGTTGATACAGAAAATATTTTTAGAAATCAATAGGATCTCGTTCAAACTAGAATTATATTGAGAATTTAAGATCAAAATTCACTTATCTCTCTAATTCAAACTCATATTGTGGTAAAAGCAGCTGAGCATGTGGAATGGATACAAGCTATGAATGTGGAACATGATATTATTAAGAATAACACCACATGGGATCTTTTATCAAGTCCTTAATATAAATATGTTAATGGTACCAAGTGGGTTTTCAGAAATATGCTAATTGTGAAAGTGGATGTATTAAGAATAAAAAATTGGTATGTGTAAAAATGATATTCTCAAATTGTAGGAATTTAATTTGAAGAAACTTTTTAATAGTACAAAGATTGGAAACTATTATAATTTTCTTGGTAGTCTCAACACAAAGGAATTATTAATATTATCAAATGGATATGAAATATACATTTATAAATGGATATCCTGAAGTGTATGTCTATATTTGACAACCTGATCATTTTTTCTATGATAGTGACGGTATCATGGTATGCATATTGACGAAATCTTCTTATGTGTTGAAACAGGCCCACAAAGCCTAGTATTCCAAATTTAATGATTGTTAGTGGGATATAAAGTTAATAAAAGGTAATTTTTATAGTAGCATTTATGTGAGGGAAATTCTCAAATTTACTCTCATTGTCATTATATATTTGTATGACATCATATTTGATGTTGACAATGAAGATCTATGAGAGGATTTTGACAAGAAAATGAAAATAAATATTGAAAATTACATTCTTGGTCAGCTGATATGATTTCTAGGAATTAAAAATGAGCAGTACACATTTACATCAAGGTAAAAATATACATGGTAATTTTTTAAAGGGTTTGGAATGAATATTTAAAAATATGTTTCAACACATATTTTTGTTGGAACTAAACAATATAAGTATAAAGCTATAATCAATGTTAATCAAAAAGATATTAGATGAATCATTAGATGTCTGATTTATCTAACAACATCAAGGATAGATATAACTCATGAAAATAATCTATGTAATAGATTTTATAGTGGCCCTAGATAGTCTCACTTTTTGGAAAGCAAGAGAATTATGAAATATGTTAAAGGAAATATAAAATATAGAATTCTACTTAGACACTGTATATATTTAAACCTATTTGGATTTATATATGTTGACTATGTGGGTGAATTTACCAAAAGAAGATCAATTTCAGGTGGATCCTTATTTTTGGGAGAAGGCTATTTCTGTTGGTATATGGATAAGAATAATTTAGAAAATTTGAACATCGATGGGGATAAATATATTGCATCTACACATGCATGTGCACATATAATTTGGATTTAAGTAAAGTTAGAAAATTTGAAAATTGAGATTGAAAGGCCACTAAAAATTTTATGTGATAATATTAGTTTTATTTGGTTGTCAAAAAATCTAGTACAATATTCAAGATCCAATAATACTAATATAAAATATCATTTTATTAAATAAAATATGGAAAGTAGATATTTCAAGATGGAATATACCTTTACAAAAGATTACATTGCTAGTATTTAACAATATCAATTCCAAGATAGAGTTTTCTTATTTAAGATTGAAACATAATGTTCATACTTCCCCTATCGCTTGATTATTATCAAGTGGTACCTCATTTGTTTGTATTATGTTATTTGTATTATGCTAAAAATGAAGGGAATTGAAGGATGATTGTTATTCATCATGGGTCTTATTTAATTAAATTATGGTGAATGTGGATGAATTTATTTAGGGTAATCCTTTATAAGGTTTGATTAAACCACTCACACTCTCATATTTGATTAAAAACTGTATTATTTAAGGGGATTACTGATTGATGAAATGATGAGGTAAATTGGGGATTATTCTTATGAATATGAACTTTTTGATATGTTGACTAAGTTTGTAAAAGATCTTTTATTTCATTTGAGACTTTATAAGCTTGAATTCACATTCCTGGATACTTAAGGGAATCAAAGATACTCATGATTATATCTCTCTTATTTTCTCTACTAGGTGTAACACACCAACCCTAGTTACCCAGAACTGGTGAATTATTTTAATATATTGGCATGATTACAAGGAATCAAGTCCTAAAGAACTGATCAGTTTAGCAGTCTAGGAAAATATATTACATACATTAACTTTACATTACAATTTCAAACATAAAACACAGTATATAGAGTTCTTTGAGAACTCCATTATTCCCTTTATCTTAACCATTCATTTCAATCATAATAAACTTCTTGGAATCCTGACAAAATAAAAAAGAAGAAATGGGTGAGATCAAATGCTCAGTAAGGGTAAATAATTGTGTGGAAGCTATAACCTTTTAAGGAAAGATGTGTGATAAAAACAATAGCCTTTTTAAACATAAAATTGAACATAATATGGAAAAAATAAATTAAACATTACCATATAAACATGCACATGGATATTATAATAGTCTAATAATCACATGTAATAACTAATTTCATAATGAGGGAATGCCTAACTCCAGACATCATTACCGCATATTCAAGGCCTCATGTCAAGACTACAAATAAATGTTTTGTCATGTACTTGTTCAAAGACACTAGTTTGTCTCATGAGATGTACCGATGCATTGAGGAGCTATAGCGGGCTCCCTCCATCACTTACTATGTCCACTATACTCCTCATATGAATAGTTGAAACATAACTTAAAGATTTATATTAAAACTAGAATACAAAATGTCAACACATTAACCATAAACCATGAATGGTATAAAAATAGAACATCCACAGTCAAACATATCATGACTCATTTACTACAATATGGAATATTGTATTATAATAAATCAACCTGAATAAAAAATAATATGAAGTAAACGATGCTGACATAGTTGAGAATGATTAGTAAATTTTTTAGAGAGAAATATCCTTTTTGTAAAATAATTTCAAATTCACACATTTATAAGGATGTTATTTAAAATATATTTTCCAATCAAAGTGTCCCATACCGCTTTGAAACTTTTGAAAATAATTATCATTTCAAAATATTCATGTCCATATAAATAGATCTTTAAAATCATTTTGAAAACATGGACATTAATTAAAAAGATTTAGAAAGATAAATTATTAAAATATTTAAAATTCAGATCTTGATAAATATTACCTTTCATAAATCCTTAAAATATTCATTTTGAAATCATTTTTATGAAAAATGGACATGGATGATAAAAATGTCCCAATAAATACTTTCACATAAACAATGTCGAATAATAATGAGATTGAGGAATTAACCCTTACCTTGAACATTCCTTTAGTCGAGGGTATGTTTAACCTCCTGTATGAATATCGTAGTATGTTATTAAATTGTACCAGAACACTATTAATATTTATGATATCATACATGATTCATTTATGACTTTATACTACCCATTTAAAAATAATTTCCATGTTAAATTAACATTTCTAGTAATAATTTATTTCTTTATCGTACGTGTTATAACTTGTTACTCTTGATTGTATCACTTAGATAAAGATTTAAATATTTATAGAATATAAAACATGATTTTTATATCATATATATTTATAATATAAATATATATAATAGACATATATATGAAATGAAAAACACTGTTTATGGAGATGGTAGTCCGTACGTACGCATAAATGTTGTTTCCAATTTCATATCTTATTGAGCAGAACTAAGTGAATAAGATATATGTATGTACATATATATATATATATATCCAGTAGAATTATTATGTCATATATTAGATACTTATTAGAAATATATATTTTTATAATCATCAATGAATGGTGAACGTGGAAATGAATCTCATCGCGTCGTGGAGATGGTAATCTGTATGTACGCACAAGCGACAATATCATTTCCTTAAAGGTGTGGAATTGGATGGTATATTCATTTTAAATAGACATTATCATGTTATTTTCATTATTTATATACATATTACTCGTTAGTATATCCATCCAAATAATATAGTATTGAATAACAAATTACACCACGGCGTGGAGAGGGTAAGTCGTACGTACGCACGCATGGTGACATTATCATATATAAGATGGATAGAATAATGAATATAGTTTTTCTATATTTATAATAACATCATAGTATATATAATATACTGGAGTTATTATTTTTTAATGGAAACAACCATGAAAGAGTATGTGTGAGAATAATAGAACTTGAAAGAGGATGGTGAAATCATTACCTCTTCTTTGGGTTCTTCCTTTTGATTTGATCAAAAGGGATCCTTAAGTTGGATTTATGAAAAAATGAGGTCCTCAAGGATGAAGGGAGGATAGTTTAGAGAGTATTTGGGAAGATTTTGGCCAAGCCAAATGGCTTTGGAGGTGTAAAATGTAGATAAGGGGAAGTTCCCTTTTATAAGAGGGGTGCGTGGCACCTTTGATAAAAAATAACATATTATTTTATAATAAATTCATATTTGGTTTATAATGGCTCCAAAGTGACTTATTTTTAGGGTAGGGTGGGGATGGGTCGGAATCCTCTCATCCAATTGGTTTTAGAAAAGTTGAGGTTACCATTTTAACCTTATTATTTAGATTCAACTCTAAGTTAAATAATTTATCTTTTACTGTGTCTTCTTGTATTCTTACACTATATGGTTAACAAAATTATTATATACTACCAATTGAACCCCCATTAGTTCATTAATTTCATATATATTATTATATAAGTCTTTTGGACGAACCATATATTTTTAGGACCCTTATATCAACTAATAATATAATATTTGTTTTAAATAATATTTTATGTCAATTTTGACCCTATTTGATATTTCTTTTTTTAAATAACAACAGCATGTTTACTTCAAAAAAAATACATTTAATCAATCCTAACATGTAATATTAAACTATAAAATTCATGTATTTCATAAAAACGTGGATATTATATATATTTTAATATTTATAATACCATTTATTTGATTTTTTCATTGATATGGTAATTTGTGCATCACCATTGTGTCAATATTAAATTTAATTATTTAATCTATAAAAATAATAAATAAAATACCATTATGTAGGAACACTTTTTATCTTTCTAATTAATATTTATAGTCGAATTTACCTTATGTATAACCCTATATTAGAAATGGTTTAGTAATTAAACATTGATTTTAACTCTTTTTACTCTTCTTTAAATAAAATAATATTAATTGTCTTAATCTAATCCAAGTGGACCTAAATGGGTATATTTTATTCATAATGTTGTTTATGGTCTAATTAAACTTATCCAATAGAATTAGGAAATGTGTTAGGGTAATAATAATATCATTTTTACCCTTAATTACCATATTTACTTTTAAACGTGGTAAATAAAAGTAAAAAGTTATTATTCACCAAAAAATATTTTTATCTTATTCAACCACATTTTACTCCTTGATATTAACTGTATCTCTTGGATTTTCAAAATTCTACTCATATTAGCAGTAAAATTATATTTTATGTGAATTGGCAAATTCTCCTAGGATGTGGGTAAAAGACGGTGAAAAGTTATATACAAAATTTTATATATCTAAAATTATTATAAACTGACCCAATGAATTAGATTGAATTTATATAGGTATTATGGATCTATTTTATCCTAAAATAAATTTAAATAAAAAAATAATCATTTAAATAAAAATTTGGTTTTAAATGATAACTCACTGTTTTTTCACTATTCATCAAAAATCGAACGTTTTGAGAAAAATACCAAAAATTCATCCTAGGATAATTTCGATATACCGAATCCAAAAATGAAGTCTATTTTACCAAATTTAAAACATAGAAGTTGGATTTATTAATTTAAAATTAATTCCCGTTGTCAAAATAAATAGCGTGTTTTCAAGAAACAGTAACTATCAAAAGATTGACACCTGTTTATGTATAATTACAATGGGAAATTAATTCCAATGACCAACCTTGGATTAAAGGGTAAAAATAGAATCTTAATATACTTCCGAAACATTAAAATGTATAATTCAACACTATAAATTATTTTGATTAAAAAAATTTGTTTTCAGTTAAAATATTGTATTTTTCACTACTATCCAAAATATGAAAGTTATTATAAAGACACCAAATATTTATTGAAACTAAATTCTTATGTCCAGATTCTAAATAAGATGTTTATTTTGTTAAATTGAATATATAAAAGTTACAAATATTGGATTTTAAAAGGGATCGCCATTAAAAGGCGGTAAAATTGCATATTTAAAAAAATAATTCTTTTATATGAAAAAATATATTTGTTCTTACATTATGTCTAAGAAATTCATAATATGGATTATAAAATTATAAGGATTATATAAAGTTCAAAATTCAGTTAATACTATTCATAACTTCTTTTGAACGGCTAGTTTGGTAAGTTGTGGTGCGGTTGAACTTGGTGTTGCATGTAGTGAAAGTTATTAAATTACTTTGAAAAATAACGTACTTTGAAATATTGGGGTGTTACATTCTTACCTCATTCAATAAATTCCTTCCTCGCAATTTGAAATTGTTCTTTGAAAATAAAAGGTTAAAAATAGAAAATACCTTTGTGGGAGAAACGACAAAGGAAATTGGGTTAACAAAATTTAGTCTTAATAATAGGAAAAGGGGAATGAAAAAGTCACCACCAAATTATGATCTTAATTAGGAGAACATTTGTGGAAATTAGAGACACATAATTGGAGGAAAAACATAAATATTTATAGGTAATTATTGAGGTCATCAGTCACAAAAAATTGTAGAATTCAGGGCCTCAAAGTCATCATTCTATGATGATTTAAAATATCATTGGTTCAACAAAACATAAGGTATTATGATAACAAATTTTTAGTTTTAAGATACCTTACCTAAAGTTTAAGAATTTAATTATTCATAGAATAAGAGAATAAATTATATATATACTTGACTTGTAGAGTTCCATCTTATAACCTATTTCTATAATAGACTCATGTTTCACTCTAAAAGATAATATAACTTAAAAAAATATTCTATTTATCCTATTCATTTAGGGTTCCAAAAAAATGAATTTATAATTCATCTACCAGACCCTTTAAAAAACTACATTATTCAATCAAGGAAATCACATGGTTCAGTGATAGGTGATACACCCTAATCTCTCTTCAGTTATGGGTTCAAGTCTCGCGGCCTTGCCGGACACGACGGGTTGTCACCCGACCTTCAGATTGTCCTTTTTATGGCAGTCCAAAAATAACCATAACAATAGTATCCAATTTCAATCTTAATCCATTCCAACCGTTAGAATTATCCAAAATAATTATATCTAAACTATCATTCCAAAATTTATGAGGAAGTTAAAAATTATGAGATTCCTTTTTTCTAGGTAATAACATGTGAACACCTTCATCATGTATTCTTTTACAACACTGTGACATCCTGAATTACCAAAATCAACCATCTCTTATTCCAAAATAACTACCTCATTATCATGACCATATTAAGGATTACCTTTCCTTCAACCATGTAATTTCCAAAAAGTGTATCTTACTATTGAGTCACTTTTCTTAGAACCATATAATCTCAAATCCTCAATAAAATAGTACTGTAGTATAATCCTTATTTATATCCATAATTCATGTAACCAGTATACTATTGATACAACACTCAAATGAAATAATTTTATAATGACAGCATAAGAACAGTAGTCATTCCTCTTCATCTTAGGTAGAATCATAACTTGATTATTATCCAATAATATCATTTGTGGTATAGTCTTATGAATGGGACATTGATTCGTGCAGTGCCTCAACACCTTGAAGATGAAGCATTTTACATTTGAAAACATTTTCGTACCCTTGCAATCACATACTTGGTTTCCTTTTTATCCGCACATATAGGAAAATCCCTTTCCCTTCAAGAATTTTCCAAGGTGATTCATTCCACATTTATCACATACTGGAAAATCCTTCTTTCCCTGATTCCCTTTTATCCATATTTCTCTCTTCCATCCTTTTCTTCCCTTTCTTTCCTTCAAATCTATAAGACTCAGAGAATTATTTACTTATCTTATTAACACATGAAACTATTTATTCATATGTTAGGAATTCATGGTAGTCTATTTCCCTTCTAAATGATAGCTTAATACCTTGAAAGATATGATCCTTCTTACTCTTTGGATTATACATATTTCTAGAGTTCACATTCCTTCTATTGGGTGCCATTTCTATATAATGGCATACACTATGTTTGTTTATGAATCAAAATTCATTATTCTAAACATGAAAAATACCTAAAGTAAATTGAACAGCTAATGGATATAATCCATAATCACAAAAATGTTTTCATTTAGGAGGTATATACTCATAAACCCTTCATAGTAGTTTTTAAAGAAAAAGAGAATTATCCTAATCATATCCCCCAAGAGTGTTGTAACCAAGAGTGAATCAAGGCCCGTTTTCGTGCATCAGTTCTCATTAGAGTCTAGATCAAAGTGGTATTTTTGGGTTTTACCCCTAGGTACATCTATGCCAGATCCACCTCTACCTGGTCGTATCAAGACAAGGATGAATTTTCATGGAAAACACACAAAATCTTTACATTACCAAAATTCTGGGAAGTTCTTATTTACTAATCTTCAAAGTCTATCTTACGGTAATGTGCTCTAATCAGAGTTTATGTAAATCTAGTTTCCAAGGTTATTTCTAAACTTCATATGATACCAACTGTAATGCCCTGACCCCAGTTACCCAGAGCCGGTGCATTATTTTAATACATGGGCATGATTACAAGGAATTAAGTCCTGAAGAACCAATTAGTTTGGCAATTTTGGAAAATAGATTACATACATTTACTTTACATTACAATTTCAAATATAAAACACAACATAGATAGTTCTTTGAGAACACCATTATTACCTTTATCTTAACCCTACATTTCAATAATAATACACTTCTTGGAATCCTGGGAATATAAAACATAAAAACGGGGTGAGCTTAGATGCCCAGTAAGGGTAAATAATTCCGTGGAAGCTATAACCTTTTAAGGCAAGATGTGTGATAAAAACAATAGCCTTTTTATACATAAATGTGAACATAATATGGAAAAAATAAAGAAAAAATTACCATATAAACATTCACATGGATATTATACTAGTTGAATAATCACATGTAATAACTAATTTTATAATGAGGGAATGCCTAACGCCGGACATCATTACCGTATAGTAAAGGCCTCGTGCCAAGACTAAAAATAATGTTTTTGTCAAGGCCTTGTGCCAAGACACTATTTTGTCTCATGAGACCTACCGATGCATTGAGGAGCTATAGCGGGCTCCACCCGTCACTTACTAAGTCCACTGTATTCTTCATATGAATAGTTGAAACATAACATAAACATTCGTATTAAAACTAGCATGCAAAATGTCAATACATAAACCATAAACCATGAATGGTATAAAAATAGAACATCCACAGTCAAACATATCATGAATCATTAAATAATATATGGAATATTTTATTATAATAAATCAACCTGAATCAAAAATAATATCCAGTAAAGGATGCTGACATAGTTAAAAACGATGAGTAAATCATTTTGAGAGACATATCATTTTTGTAAAATCATTTAAAATTAAAAAATTTATAATGAAGTAATTTAAAAGAGATTTTTTAATCAAATTGTCCAATACCACTTTGAAACTTTTGGAAATAATTATCTTTTCAAAACATTCATATTCATATAAATAAATACTTAAAATAAATTTGAAAACATGGACATTAATTAAAATGATTTAGAATGATAAATCTTTAAAACTTTTAAAATTCAGATCTTGATAAATATTACCATTCATAAATCCTTAAAATATTCATTTTGAAATAATTTTTATGAAAAATGGACATGGATGATAAGAATGTCCCAGTAAATACTTTCACATAAACAATCTCAGATAATAATGAGATTAATGAATTAACCCTTACCTTGAACATTCCTTAAGTCGAGGGAACGTTTAGCCTCCGGTATGAAGATAGTAGTATGTTATTAAATTATAAAAGAAATATATTAATATTTATGATATCATACATTTTTCATTTATGGCTTTATACTACCCATTTAATAATAATTTCCATTTTAAATAAACATTTCGGGTAATAATTTCTTTCTTTATCGTACGTGTTTTAACTTGTTACTCTTGATTGTATCACTTAGATAAAGATTTAAATACTTCCATAATATAAAACATTATTTATATATCATATATATTTAGAATATAAATAGGTATAATAGACATATATATGAAATGAAAAACATTGTTTATGGAGACGGTAGTCCGTACGTACGCATAAATGATGTTTCAATTTTCATATTGTATTGAACGAAACTAAGTGAACAAGACATATGTAAGTACACACACACACACACACACACACACACACACATATATATATATATATATATATACAGTAGTATTATTATGTCATATATTAGATACTTATTAGTAATATATATTTTTATAATCGTCGATGAATGGTGAACATGGAAATGAATCTCATCGTGTCATGGAGATGGAAATCTGTACGTACGCACAAGCGACAATATCATTTCCTTAATGTTGTGGATTTAGATGGTATATTAATTTTATAGAGACATTATCATGTTATTTTCATTATTTATATACATATTACTCATTATTATATCCATCCAAATAACATAGTATTGAATAACAAATTACACAACGGCGTGGAGACGGTAAGCCGTACGTACGCACGCATGGTGACATTATCATTCATAAGATGGATAGAATAATGAATATAGTTGTTCCATATTTATAATAACATCATAGTATATATAAGATACTAGATTTATTATTTTTGAATGGAAACAACAAAGAAAGAGTAAGTGGAAGAATAGGAGAACATGAAAGAGGATGGTGAAATCATTACATCTTCTTCGGGTTCTTCCTTTTGATTTGATAAAAGGGCTCCTTATGTTAGTTTTCTGACTAAATGAGTGCCTCTAGTATGAAGGGTGGAAAATTGATAGAGTATTTGGGCAGAGTTTGGCCGAGCCAAATGGATTTGGAGGCGTGAATTTGAGAGAAGGGGAACTTCCCTTTTATAAAAGGGGTGAGGGTCACCTTTGGAAAAACATAAAATATTATTTTATAATAAATTCATACTTGGTTTATAATGGATCCAAGGTGACTTATTTAGAGGATAGGGTGGGTATGGATAACAATACTATCAACCAATAGGTTTTATACAAGTTTATGTTACCATTTTATCCTTTTCATTTAGATTTAACTCTAAGTTAAATAATTTAACTTTTACTGTGTCTTCTTGTACTCTTACACTATATGGTTAATAAACATACTATATACTGACAATAGAACCCCAATTGTTTCATTAATGTCATATATATTATTATATAAGTCTTTCGGCATAAAATTAGTTTTTAAGACCATTATATCTATTAATAATATAATATTTGTTTTAAAAACTATTTTATGTCAGTTTTGACACTATTTGGTATTTGTTTTTTTTTAAACTAATAACAGCATTATTACTTCAAAAAAAAAAATACATTGAATTAATAATAACATGTCATATTCACCTATAAAATTCCTGTATGTCATAAAAACGTGGACATTATATATATTCTAATATATATAATACCATTTAATTTATTCTTTCATTAATAAGATAATTTCTGCATTACCATTGTGTCATTAATAAATTTAATTATTTAATCTGTAAAAATTATAAATAAAATACCATTATGTAAGAAATCGTCTTATATTTATAATGAATATTTATATTCTAATTGAACTTATATATAACCCTATATTAAAAATGATTTAGTTATTAAACTTTGATTTTAACTCTTTTTACTCTTCTTTAAATAAAATAATAATAATTGTCTTAATCTAATCCAAGTGGACCTAAAGGGTAATATATTTTTCCTAAGTTTGTTTTTGGTCGAATTACACTTATCCAATAGAATTAGGACATGTGTTAGGGTAATAATAATATCATTTTTACCCTTGATTACCCTATTTACTTTTAACACTGGTAAATAAAAGTAAAAAGTTACTATTAACCAAAATTATTTTTATCTTATTGAACCACATTTTACTCCGTGATATTATCTATTTCTCTCAGATTTTCAAAATTCCACTCACATAAGCGGTAAAATTAATTTTTATTTGAATTTTCAAATTCTCCTAAGAGGTGGGTAAATGACGGTGAAAAGTTCTATAAATTTTTTTATATATCTAAGATTATTATAAAATGAACCCAATGAATTAAATTTAATTTATATGGGTATTATGTATCTATTTTGACCTAAAATAAATTTAAATAAAAAATAATTATTTAAATAACAATTCGGTTTTAAATAATAACTCAGTGTTTTTTCACTATTCATCAAAAATCGAAAGTTTTGAGAAAAATACCAAAATTTCATCCTAGGATAATTTTGTTTTTCCAAATCCAAAAATTAAGTCTATTTTACCAAATTCAAAACATAGAATTTTCATTTTTTAATTTGAAATTAATTCCCGCTGTCAAAACAAATAGCATGTTTTTAAGAAATAGTAACTATCAAAAAATTGAAACTTGTTTATGTATAATTTCAATGTGAAATTAATTCCAAAGAACAAAATTGGATTAAAGGGGGAAAATATAATTTAATTATACTTCCAAAACATTAAAATGTATAATTCAACACTATAAAGTATTTTGATTAAAAAAAGATGTTTTCAGATAAAATAGAGTATTTTTCACTATTCACCCAAATATGAAAGTTATCAGAAAAACTCAAAAATTTATTGAAACTAAATCCTTATGTCTTGATTATAAAGAAGAATTTTATTTTGTCAAATTGAATATATAAAAGTTTCAAATATTGGATTTAAAAGAGGTTCGCCATAAAAAGGCGGTAAAATTGCATTTTTGAAAAATAATTCTTTTACCTGAAAAAATGTATTTGTTCTTAAATTATTTCTAAGAAATTCATAATATGGATTATAAAATTATAACGATCATATAAAGTTCAAAATTCAGTTAGTACTATTCATAAATGCTTTTGAATGGCTAGTTTGGTAAGTTGTGGTGCACTTGAACTCGGTGTTGCATGTAGTGCAAGTTATTGAATGACTTTTAAAAATAAAATACTTTGAAATCTTGGGGTGTTACGCTAGGTATGACCACATAGACTTTAGGTTGTTTAACTAGTATCATGTGATTTCATTTATACTTTTAGGAAGATAAATGAAGAGGTTATTGAAAAGAAAGATGAGATAAGAATACCCTACATACCCTTTTAATTTATCTTTCATTAATAAGAAGTAACTATGATTCCCAGATATTGAATTTTATGTAATGAGATATATCTGAGGGATACCAATAACATAATACACTGAGAGAGATTATTGAACATGAGTGTTCCATTTGTTATCAGAGTGTGTCAATATATGTCAATATGTTTTTGGTGAGTTCAGATGAAGTAGTGATGCGTGGATAATTTTTATGGATTCATATTATTTAATTGGATATAATTAATGGACAATTATTATTTATATATAATTTTATATCATTATTGGAAAACTTTTCTTGGTGCAATTGTGATGATTGTCTGAATGGATCTTAATTGTAAAAGTCATATGCTATGGAGATTTCACTTTGCATCAACAATAGTAATACCATGAAATTATAGATTATAGAGAGTTTTTTATTTGAATATTATCTATGTAATCATTTGTAATTATAGTTATATACCAATTATTCTATGAATATTAATAGTAAGATTACTTGAAATATTAGGCCAAACCTATAAGAAATCCAAGGCCAACACAACCCTAGTTACATGTAAGACCTAGAGGACAACCTTGGTTGATGGAACTATCATAGACTAGAAAGATTTTGGAAGGATGGCCATCATTTATATGGTGATCATATATGCAGGAGATCCCATGAATATGTCATGTAAATCTTACACCAGGATGAACCAAATGATTAGGAAATAAGACCATAAGAGTACCTATGGATTGAACTGTGAGGCGCGTCATGTGTGTCCATGATGTGTAGTATATTCGGGTGCTGACCGTAGTGGTGACTCGAAGGGGTATAGCTCACCACTTGATCATTAAACCACAGGGAGAAATATCAAAATGGTAAAAACATTTTTAGGTAATGTTAACCCATCCATTAAAAAATGGAAATAACAACAGCTTTACCATTTAACCAATTGTTTAAATTTGAGCCATCTAATCAATATAAAAGTTCAAATACCTCCTTCTCTCTTATATTAACCCTTCATATATGATGGTTTTAAGAAAAATAATAAATTATAAACTAAAAAATATTTCATGAACTTCAATGCATGAAGGGTGTTTTGAAATGATTATATATATGAATCTTCTTGATGAATAAAAAATTATTTTCAAGGATGATGTTGTGGATGATATATGTTTCTTGTTTAAGAAGGCCATTTATGGATAAAAAATAATCCATTTAAACTAGCTATATTCCAATGACGAAAATATATTCTATGTAGAAGAAACATTATTGGTATATACAAGTAGTGAATTGGTTCGGCATCACATACCAGTATGTGGTGAATATCATATGTTGATGAAGAGTTCTAGAAGAAGTGAGATAAATAAATAGTTTTATCAAAACTATTATTTATGGATGAAATTTATATGTAGATATGATTTCCAATTCATTCATTCTGTGTGAATGAATGGATTTTAAAAAAGATATTCATATGATTTATCAAATTTTATTCAGGAATATAAATGATCCCATAATCAACAACAAACAATACACTCTGAGGGTTCTACTAATTTTCTGGTGAATCTCGTATGAAGACCCCATGGATTTTAGAAGAAATAGATGTGTGATCTTGCATTCTGTGTGGTAAATATGGAATGTGAACCGTGATCTTTGTGGCGAGTGTTTCACGTGACAAAATAGAAAATTATATATTGAGATTCTTTGTGAAATATTAATAAAAATGTGATCTAGATGTTATTAAAAATTATATGAAGAAATTTTATATGGTAATAATTAAAAATTCTATTTGAAGACCATTAAATCACTTTAAACTACTTACCACGTTTTCAGAGTTATTGTATAATAACTACTTGGAGAACTGATTAATAACTGGTTGTAAATACTAAGATTATTTATAGATTAAAGGTGTGAGAAATTTTTGTATGAGAGCACTAAAGTACAGATTATATTTTATGAGAAAATATTTTGATGCTCTAAAAAATATTAGTCTATAAAGTAGTTAGAGTTTTTTGTGTAGAGAATATGAAACAACATGAATGTAAGTTGTGATAATTATTTAAATATGTAATGATTATTTCAAACACTATTTTAGAAGATTATATTCGATAATTAAAAGGTTATATATTATGAATGAAACAATTAAGTGATTTCATCAAAAAGTGATCACATGCTGTTTTATATATGTTGAAGGCTCAAAAAAATGTTTCTTAATTATTTCAAAAGAAGACACAATTTAAAAGTGATATTTATAAGTGTCGTTTATAATAATTGTTTTACTAATAGTGCCAAATATTATTTTAGTGGGGCTCTAGAAAGCATAGTGGGACTCTATAATTTTTAAGGAATGCATGTTATAACTGCATGTAATTACTGTGGGGAATTTATGATTTGGGATTCTAACTAATCACAACAATATTTTTGGATCTTATTGAGTCTGAAGATTTTAAAAATATTGTCGTACTGTGATATTTATTTTTACTTCATTGAAGAGAGGTTGAGTTATCATAAGAGTGGATCAGATCCTAATAGGTCAAAAAAGGTTAATTTAAAAAGAAAAAAAATTTATAAAAAATCACCACAGATTCCACCACCCCTTCTCAGTTGTGCAACTCCTCTTATGGGATTTCTTAAGAGATAAGAAAAATAGGTGTAAGAGACCTAAAATGTTTATCCAAGTAGATGAAAAAGTGTATCAAATAAATAAGAAGAAATAAATAGCAAAAATTTTATATTTTTTCAAGAAGGATGTAGGTCCCAACCACTATGTATTTTTGATACACACTTTTTCTATTGATTATTATTTAATGAAACATTATTCTATTCCTTAATATGAGTTGAAGCTTTCAAGAGAGTTTAGTTGTTTCATTTATTTTTAAAGTGTAATTTTCTTACCCATTCCTGAGCTATTTATTTATAGTAAAATGAGGTCTATGTTCCTGTAATATAAATACCACAACACATAGGGGATTTAGATATCCATCACTGATTAAAACCACATTATCAAACATACTATTTATTCAATTTATTTATGCATAATTTTGAGTTATAATGATACATACTAAATAATAAAGAGAGTATTTGGGATTTAGGGGAAAAATTATAAGCTCCAATTCATGACACACTTAGTATTTATCTCATCTTGAGTGATCCTAGGACCTTACCTTAAAATAAAATAATATTACCTATATATGGATTCCTTACCTTAAAATGTTTATAAAGAGAAATTTTGATAATTATACTAGTTATTATTTCTTTCCAATGAGAGTTATGTGGGTTTTATTTGGTGGAAAAAATGTGGTCCAATGAGAACTGGTCATTTTATTCGGTTTGTATATTGCATAATCATTCATTTCGGTATCACTATTCTCTAATGGGTTCCAATAGGTTATTAATGGAGCCAAAAACACCCAGTGATTCTCTTATTTGGGATGTTTCACCCACCTATTTTTTAATGGTAGGTGGTTGTTGATAAATACTCATATTAATGCATAGGGACTCAAATTGATCAAGAGGATGGGAGGTTGGGCTCATCACACACTTTTGGGGGAATTTTATTTCCAATTATGGGACTCTCTTATAGATTTGAGGAATGTTCATGAATCCCCTTTTAATTCCCAAGTATAATGTGGATCAACCATAATTAATGATTAATTATTAGTAAGAATGGTTTCATAATCCTCAGTATGTATCCAAGTTTCTCTATCAATTTAGAGATATATATGTATTTGGGGTTCATTATAAATTTTACATTTTTATAAAGGGATCATAGATTCTTATATAGTTTCAAATTATGATTATAGTATTGAGCTATTCAACAAGACTATCTTGAGTTTATTGTCATATAGGGAGATAAAATTTGTTTTGATGTCAGGATCATACCAATAATATGGCATTTCTATATATCCTCATAAGATAAATCATAAACCTTGTAGTTTTGTTCCATTTAATAAGACACATAACCTTTTAAGGTCATGTGATTAAGACCAAACCTTGAATTTTAACATCATGAAAAAATGATATATAGGTGAAAGGTGTCTAGCCCAGGATAATGTGGAACTTACATCGAGGCGGTCCGAGGGACCTAGAAGAGAAGTGGTCTCCAAGATGGGGTCATGATATTACAGGGGATATGATCTAATAAGGATGTGGATGAATAAGACCCAAAAAGAATTTGGACCTTTAGGTTGGATATGACCCTACCAAGAATGTCACTTGGAGAATATTAGGGTGAAATAAAGTGTTGGGTTTGGAACTTATAGAGGCTTCCAATTAATCCTAGTTAGTTGGGAATCATAACCCACATATTTTGAAATGGGTTGGGTCTTATACCAAATGGTACGACCATTTGTTCATGTATGGGTCTTACACTCTATAGGTGGCCTTTTGGTTGAATATGGTTTTGGGGTTTATACTTAATAGGAGGCCTAGTTACGTATTGGGATCCTATGGATGTCATGAGGGCTAGTAAGATCAAATACCATGAAAGTCATGTTTGGTATAAGAAACAAGAGGAAGCATTAGATCTGAAGATCACATGATCCACTTTTTCTAATGGTCGACATATTCTAAACCCCAATGTAGAAAATAAAGGGTTTTTATTTTGATTTTATCCTCTTTTATTTTGGTAGTTCGGAGAGTCACATGTGATGATCATTCTGACTAAAACACAAGAAGGAAAATAAGAAAAAGAGTGTCACCTCCCTCAAGAAAGTTTAGGGGATTACTTATTGAGGGATACCCTAAATTTGTTCATATAGAAGAAAGGGGTATAAGACACTATGTATCAAAGGTAATGGAAAGTATGATCCACCCTCCCCACTCCAATAATGGGGATGTCCATGTGAGCACCTACATGTTCGGGACCCTCTTTATCATGGGAAATGTATACTTAAAGACATTCTGAGGGTCCACATTGTCAAGGAGGTTACCAAACAAATCGTGATTACCATGGATATGTATACATGAGAGAACACACTGATGTTTTTAATGATCTAATCATACATATTTTGTGGATTTGGAAAAGGCCTTGACCTAATGCAGCTAGAATGGTTCATTGAAGTGACAGTGTGGAGCCTGATGGTACGATTGATAGAAGTGATCGAAGTTGGAGAGAAGAATACCCTAGGATGCCATATACTAGGAATCATTTTAATACATGGGTTGGTGTTATCTCCATATATCATATTTCTATACAGGTTACGGTTTCATCCATAAATAATCATGCTATGAAGACCTGGGTTCTTACTGTGTAGCATTTTACGACACATGGATATGTTCTCCCTACATAGCATTTTGCTACATAGTTTCAAGTTCCTCCCATGAAGTGTTTTTAAATTAATGGTAGGGATCCCTCAATATAGTTTTTTAATATTCTAGGTGTTGGACGATAAAACTGGTCATCTACTTATGCTCTGTTGAGTGGTGTCTGTGAATGGGTCTTGGTTTTTTAAAAGGATGAATGAATTTAGTTTATTCCTTAATGTTATGTAGTGGGTGTACCTGTGTAGAATCAATGTCTCTCTTCCAATTCACATTGGTGTCATGTCAATTTTATCTCTTTTTTAGTTCCCCTAAGGGGTGTTTTATAGAATAACAGAGGAACTATGTAATGACATGAACTGTTATAATTAAAAATTTCCCTTTTGATTTAATTAAATGTCTTATTATATAAAATAGTTATAGAAAACACATGGAATTCTTTAATTTTATTATTTCTAATTGGATTTAAAATACCTTTAATTATTTTTACCATTGATAATATAATCATTGAAAAAATAATACATGATTAGTAAGAATATATGTTTTTAATAAATCCAATTGACACAGAAAATGGAATTGATGGCCTTAACTAGTAGAATCATACCCTATGAAGCCATTTATCGGGGCTTCCAAGGAAGGTAGAATTTATGGTATTTTTCCTTGACCAATCCCAATATAATATCCAAAAATTATTGCATGAGATAGACCATTTATGGGTGAATTTCAAGCTCATCGAGATCACGCTCTAAACCACCTTCGTCGAACCACCCTATGAAAGTCCCACAATCGTGCATCTTACTATTATAGTATTTGGTGGTGTATAAAATGGATATGTACCAAGACAATAGAAATATGATTATAAAAAAATATAGAATAATTAATATATTTTCATCCAATCATTTTTACATTGCAAATGTTTTTTATTTCTATTTCATAAAACACAAATAGTATTTTTGGTTAATATTTAAATTTAATTAAATTTTTTTATGAATTAATTTTTATTGAAATAGATAATATTTTAATAAAATATTATTATTAAATAATTTCTATTAAATATAGATGATCATATAATTTTAATAAACTCAAAATTAATTTTTATAATCATATAAAAATGTTATCGTAAAAAAACTCAACACTTCTTAATAAATGGTGATTTTATTCTAAAACTAAAAAATAAAATTTTTAGGAACTTTTTATGATAAAATGAATATTATTTTTGGAATCAGAATTTTGAAATTATCAAATGTTCAATATTTTATAATTTTCTCTGACAGTCAAATTTTAGGGAAAAATTTAATATTGAATAAATATACTTTGTGTTTTATGACATTATAATGACCCAAAATTGATGTAATAATTACTATAAATGGAATCCATGTCAAAATTAATTTTTTCCATTTATTATAATGTTATTTTAAGTTTACCTGATTTATTTTTTAAAGCCATTATGAATCTTACAAAACCTATAATATATTTTAAGTGTTTAAAATCATTTCTTTAAGAGTGTGACTCACCTCCACATAAGAAATAGCATTATATTAATATGTTAGGACCATGAAAATATATAATAATAATAACCACTCCTATTTTTAATAATCCATGGGCAATAACCATGGGATGGTTTTCGGTTTTGGATATTTTACTATGTAGAGTTCGAAACCTCAAAATAAAGAAACCCCCTATTTTCCAAAATAAACCTACCAAATACCCCATTTCTCTTCACCAAAAATCTTTAGAGCATGCTTATAATATTACCTCCCATATCTATAGTCCTGCCAAAGTTCCCACAAACTATCATGAATCCCCCTAACACATTTGGTGCCACACACTCATGTATGAGATCGTCCACTCTCCTTTTTATTCAATAATTTATTTTAGGTTATGATTCTTAATTTCCAATTTATCATGTTGGGACATTTTATTAAATATATTAAATAATATCCTTTTCAATTTAAACGTAATTAGAGACCCATTTTAGTCTTATTAGGCCTCCCATTAACCTTTATGTTCACCGATTACCTTGCCAAAATTTTGTACGATATTTCTCTCTACTCATTTCCATTCGAGAACTTATTGTCTGTTATATATCTTAAACTAAATTTTATTATGTTGTAATATGTTATTCCATATTCCCATTACTATCCATTTAATTTACAAATGATTAAATACCCTTTCTCAGTCATTAAGCCTATCATGATCCTTTATGTACACCCCTTACCATGCTGAAATATAGTTAGGAATATTTTCTCTATTTAAGATTCTTCATAACATTATGCATTTTATTTTAAAATTTCTAATGATGGGATTTTCTTGTCCATTTCACTATTACTTCCCACTTTATGTCTATGTTTTTAGATACCCCTTTAATTCTCATCAACCCATTTTTTCAATTCTTTAAGTGATGTCATTATGCTACTGAAATTTCATTGAGATCTTCCATGCCAAAAACTATTATATAGAGAATACCATACCCATTTACTATCAAGTGTGCTCACACTAGTGCACATAATATTGTGATTGGGGACTTAAAAATGTGTATTCCACACTCTTTAATCATTTAATAAAATTAAAATGATTAATGAATCCATGTTTTATGATCTATGTGGAACACTTAAGTAAGAGAATACAATTAATATGATGGGATCACCCAGATAGCGCTCCAATGCATTGTGTAATGTTTAATATCATGATACATCACGTTTGGGTAGAGAGTAAACTTGATTCATTTATGGGAATTTTCTAACATTATTTCTTAGGGTTTTATCCTTAAACTATGTTTATGATTTACTATTTTATGTCGTTTCCACATTTCCCATGTTATGATTATCTTGTTCTATCTTGTCTCATTATCATGTTTTTTTATCCCTACTCTTATTAAGACCCACTTATATGCATATTTTATAACTTGTATTGTCTTATTCATGATAATACATATTTATTACCTTATTGGGATTTATATATCACCCCTTTCTTATTTTTGTCCCAATGTTATCCCATGCAGTTTTAATAACCAGAGAATTTTAGAAGCATGTTAAATAAGTTTTCAATAATGTTGTTGTATCTCATTTTAAATATTTTATTTTATGTAACTAATTCCCAAATATATTAGACTTCTCCAACGTTTAGGTTGTATTAAGTGTAATATTATGTAATTAGTCATGTATTAATGTAAAATAAATATAAGGTTTATTATAGTTGGTATCAAAGGAAAAGTTTTGTTATTTTTGGGATTATTATTAGAAAACTCTTTGGAAAGACTTAGGGATAAGAATAAGTATAAGGAAACATCCCTAGATTTTTCTAAGTATATAATAAGTGGATTATAAGAATAATACATACCTGTCTGGATAGTATAGGTGTATGTGGTTCTGGAACAGATGTACCTAGAGGTAATAACTCTGGCCTGGTGTATAGGGCCTGACTTAGGGTAACATTGTACATTTAAATGGGCCTTATTTATACCATCCCACCTTTTTATAACATAAAAACTCATTACATTATACAAAAACGAAGATCTTTAAGGTTTAGTGTCTTAGAAACCAGGAAATTATTACATGAGAAAAGAAACTTTTTTCATAAAAACATGAAAGGATACTTCATTTGTTCATCCTATGTTCATTACAGAATCTCATAACCTGGGAGCATACATCAAAGGAATAGGTGAGCAGAAGGCCCAGTAAAGGAAACATGGGAAACATTTTACATGAGAACTTGAGACACATCAAAAGTCATAAAAAACAACATTAAGGAATGAGAAAGAGATCATGAGGCATATAATAATAAAAATAACGTGTTTCATAACTTGAATATGTGGATAAAACATTTAACATAGACAATCATTTCCATTTCACCAAGTTCTGTCTCCAAGGTGTCATTAAAAATTACCAAGGTTATTCACCAAGGTGTTGTTAAAAATGGTCATCTCTAGAGACTAATTGTTTACCTAATGCATTGGAGCTCTATCAGGGTGCACCCTTAAATTTTCCTTTATTATCATGTGATCCACATATATAATCATCAATAATTTCATAAAAAACCCATATAGCATAAAAGAAATGGGTTTCATTTCATAGTCATCACATTTTAAAAACTACTTTAAAGATGTGATCTTTATGTCACTTTAGACCCACGGAAGAAGGAAATTGGGTTTCATGTATGTAATTCCTAGAATAAAAATATAAAATTTTGATATATATGTGAATACCCCTATAGAAGAACTATCTTTGAGTATTCAATTTAATAAAATAAAAGAATTTGACATAAATAGAGAGACATTTTGAGACGAAAATTCGACAGCATAATGACTAAGTTATAGGGGTTTAGAAAATACTGAAAAGAGAGGGGAAATGGGTATCCCACTCATAAATGATCCATAAAACAGTAGTGGGAAAGAATATAATGGATATAATAACATGGTAATGAATTTTAAAATACATAACATATGAAAATAAAAACATTGAAGAAGACAAAGATAAGATTTCTCTTATGAAAATTCGGCAGCCTAAACGTCACTTAAAACATCAAAAAAATGAATTGACGAGATCAAATAGGGTCTTTCATAATATGAACATAAAATATCAGTATAATAGATATAGATATCATACCCCAAAAAAATAAAAAGGAACATGAAAGACTTTACATGACAATAGATCTTGAAAACGAGAAGAGTGAAAGAACCCCTTAAAAATTCATAATCCTAACGGTGCCACATAAAACATCAAAAAATGAATTGACGAGATCAAATAGGGTCTCTCATAATATGAAAATAAAGGATCAGTATGATAGATATAGAGATCATTACCCAAAAAAATAAAAAAGAACTTGAAAGACTTGACATGAAAATAGATCTTGAAAATGAGAAGGGTGAAAAAACCCCTTAAACATTCGGCAGCCTAACGGTGCCACATAAACTTTCTTAAAATTAATTGATGAGAGAAATAGGGGGTCTCTAATAAAATTAAAATAAAAAGGACAGTATTATGAATATAAAATAACATCCCCAACATAAGAACATGGGGCTTAAAAGAAATGACATAAAAGAGAGTACTTGGAAAGAAAGAGAGAGGTATGATCCCTTACCTTAAAATGTATCTCCTAAAACGCGATGGTCAGGACCTTGAGGGCTTGGGGGCTCCTTGGGAGGAATCCTTGGGAGGTAATGGGACTAGAGATTAGTTGGGGGAGAGTTGGGTGTGAAAAACAAATGAGGATAGGGTGGGTATTTATAGGGAAAGTGAGGGGACAAGGCATTAATGGCCAGGGGACACCTCATTGGTCGTGTTGGAAAAACCATGGGCTTTCCCAAGGTATTTGCCCATGGTATTGGCCACATGGGACACCTAATACCTTATATTAGTATTAATAAGTTGAACATATTTATTACATACTTTATACATCATTTAATGATCTCATTAAACACCCGTAATGTAAAAACTGTATTTTAACTATTCATCAAAAATTCAACTTTCTCAGAAAAAACCCAAAATTTCACCTTAACCAAATATCAATGCTCTGTTTTCAAAAATGAACTCCATTTTATGAAAATAATTTTCTAAATATTTTTAATTTAATTTTTAAATAATACACTATTCACCGAGAATTCATTTTTTTCAGAAAAATCCCCAAAAATTACCTTAACATAATATCGATGCTGTGAGTTCAAAAAGGAAATCCATTTTATAAAAATAATTTTCTAAATGTTTTTAATTTAATTTTTAATTAAAAAACTATTCCCCCAAAAAACTAATACTTGACTAATAATTAATGAAATAGTTATTTACCTATTTTATTGAATCACACTACTTAATCAAGGTGCCGAAATTATAATAATACTTTCTTTAAGTGAGATAACTAATCCATTTGGTCACATTACTAATCTTAAGCATAAAATAACTATTCATAATTTACTATTCATAAAAAATTATGTTGATCTTATTAGACTCTAAATTTATTATAGAACACATTTGCAGAAGAATATTTTTTGAAAATTATTACACATGATTAATTATTTAAGATTTACAAAAATATTTTAAAATATCCTTTTTTCAAAATACATCAATAAAATACATCCTATATTCATTCGAACATTTGAAAACTCATTAACTTCACCATTAGAAGAAAACACAATTTTATTTATAACAAAGTATTACACAATGTAGCTATGGTCTAGTTACATATCCCTTTATCACACCAGCATAGTAACTAAGGTTAAGTTATGCTAAGGTGATAGAATCCAAGGGTGGGTCGGTCAACATTGCCTGAGTGGTGATTCCTATCAGCTTGAACTTCTCGCAAAGGCGATTCTGTTCTTGCTTCATATGATGAAGTTCGGATTGGGTTTGGTCCAGAGCAAAGCCCAGTGGTTCTACCTCCTTCCTAAGTTTTGTTAGATGGGATTTGATTGGCCCGAAACTACTGGATGAGGCCATCAAATCTTATTTCTATATTCTTTAACCAAGATCACTTGTATTTAGAGACAATAGTGGCAACATTTAGTTTCCAATAGTAATACTGACTAACGGTCATATAACAGTAGAAAACCAACTGTCTCATTTTTATTATACTCATATTATCAAATGAAATAGTTTTTTTGAGTATAAAAAATAAAATAACACACAAAATTAGGAAACAAGGTTTATTCAATATTTTGGGTCGTTATAATCTTCCCCCTTAAGAAATTGTGTCCTTGCAATTTTTAGAATTGGGCCTGGAAATTTCATTGAATGTTCCACATCGGAAAAAGAGTCAGTAACACTATTACTTTAAAATAATGAAAAGGAAGTACAAAGGTCACCCGAGTTAACCCATACTAGGATTCCATGTAAAAAAACATGGATATGGAGGATAAAACAAAGGGTCATGTTTTAATGGAGAGTGATAGAAAACATGATTAGGAGAAAGCTAACAATAAGAAAATCACAAAGTCATGATGTGTGTAAACGGTCTTTGATTAACCAGTTGGAAACATAAACCAAAAATGTTTTTTTTCTTACGTTCCTTTTCATAATTTTGAGGTATTCATTCACTATATAGAATAAGAACATAAGTAAATATACTTACCTTCAAGTACAGTTTCATCCTTTAATAAGTTTACACCAAAACTAATCATTTCTCCAAATGATGAGCATTCAAAAACACTTGGTCTCATAAAAAACAAAAGAATAATCTTCTATAGAATCATGTAATCCACAAAAGAATAACTATATATCTTTAAATATTTATCCCAAAAATAGAAAGGGTATGATAAAACAACGCTTTAAAAAATAAGAATCCCATAGGAAGGGAAACTACTTTAAATCATCAAAATTCCATGGTACTACCCAAAGTTCATCATAGACCATTCCATAAATAACTAACCTTAAAATTACTCAAAATAAACGAAACTAAGATTGAACCCAAATATAAGAAGGATTTGATATCATAGTCTTCCTAGATAACATTTATCCTTTGTCTCCAAACAACATCAACCACTCTTAACGTCTTATAAGAAAAGTAACTAAATTAATTACATTTTCCCCAATATAGGTTAATCATTTCCATAAGTAACCTAAATTACCATAATATTGCCTTAAATTAATCTATTCTCCAAAATATAAGTCAACCATTACTCCTCAAAGAAAATACCATAGTAATCTATTTAACTTGATCATATAGGGTCCCCAAAATAGTGAACGTCTTGAAAAATAATATTCATCTTTAAATCCCCTAATCATCTCTTTTTTTTCAAGAAGAACAACTTCATAACATCTACATGTGATACATAACAATAGATGTTTTCCTTAATGATATAAAATCATCTTAGGTAGTGACTAGATGTTCTTAGAAAACATCAAAGATATGCTCATAGAGCACAAACTAAAATACAACATGACATAGACAATTACTGCGAAGAAGTTACATGTACTTTAGTCATCATGATCTAACTCAGCATAGGACTTGCATTGTTCCCTTGTCCTTGAAGATTGTTGATGCTCATCATTCTTCTCATTCCTTCCAAGAGAGCATTTCCTTGGATAATTTCCAACTTCTCCACATTTATGATATTGAAAATTATAATGTATATTAGATCGAACATTATCTGTATTCATCACATTATCCATTTTTTTAAAGCAATTGGCTACTTTATTCCCTATATTCCCACACTTAAAACATATCCCGGTTCCTTTGTGACATTCTCCTTGGTGCCTCTTTCCACACTTTTTGCACAAAGGAAATTCGGTCTTCTTCCCCTTATCAACTTTATTAGATGAACCTCCTTGAGACTTCATCTTCTTCTTTCTCGATTAATTTGGGGATTCAACTAGGTACCAATTATTAATTGTGATTTTTGATAGCTGGTTTGGAATAATCACAATATGTTCAACTTGATATCTCATCCTCTCTGTAATATTAATAAAGAAATCGTCACATTTCGTATCACATTGATTGTTGGGACATGTTCTTCAATTTCCCACCATTTACTAAGAAAGGGAAGTATAATTAGGGGGCTTAAATACTTAGCCAATAATCATGAAAATCATACTTTAAGAATAAAAGGATAAACTTGTAGAAGAAAAGTATATCCTAAATTGTGATCCCCTAGGTTCCAATATAGGTTATCCATGATCAAATATTCTTATGTGAATCTTTATTTTTATTTTAACTTTGTTCTTTTAATAATGGTTCATAATAATATTATGAATTTATCAAAGAATATCCCCTGGGAGTGTCATAACCAAGAGTGCAGCACAGCCCGTTGTCGTGTACCAATTCCCGTTAGAGCCTAGATCAAAGAGGTGTTTTCAGGTTTTAACCCTATGTACATATGTTCCAGAGCACCTCTACATGCTCATATCTGGATAGGTATGTACTTTCTTGATAAACCACTTACTCAATACTCACCAAAATACAAAGAAGATATCCTACATTTATAATTTTCTATAGGATTGTTCCTAAAGTTTTCATATCCTAATTTCCACAAATAACTAAACCATCCTTTGATACTGTAACGACCCGAAATTTTAAATAAATCTTGTTTCTTAATTTTATGTGTTATTTTATTTTATTTTTATACTCAACAAAAATGTTTCATTTGATAACATGAGTATAATTAAGATGAGACTGTTGGGTTTTGACTGTTATTTGACCATTGGTCAATATGACCGCTGGAAACTAAACGTTTTGACTATTGTCTCTAAATACAAGTAATCTTGGTTAATTAATATAGAAATAAGATTTGATGGCCTCACCTATTATTCTTGGACCGATCGAATCCCATCCAACAGAACTTGGGAAGGAGGTAGCACCACTGGGCTTTACTCTAGACCAAACCCAAGATGAACTTCATCGTGTGAAGCTAGAACGGGATCGCCTTCGCGAGAAGTTCAAACTAATAGAAATTACTACTCATGCGATGTTGGCAGAGCCTCCCTCAGATTCTCTCACCTTAGCACACCTTACACTTAGGTCCTATGCTGGTGTGATAAGGGGCTATATAAGGACACCATAACTGCCTTGTGTAATCCTTTGGTTTAAATAAAAATTGGGATTTCTTCTTATGATGATGTTTATGAATTTTCTAATGTCCGGATAAATATAGTATGCATATTTTTAATGAATTTTAGAAAAATTATATTTTAAAAATGATTATGTAAACCATAAATAATTAAAAATGTGTAATGATTTTTAAAAAATGGTCTTCTACAATTATGTTCAATACGCAATTTAGAGTCTAATAAGATCAACTTAATTTTTGATGAATAGTAAATTATGAATAGTGATTTTATGCTTAGGATTAGTAATGTGACCAGATGGATTAGTAATCTCACTTAAAGAAAGTATTAATATAATCTAGGCACCTTGATTAAGTAGTGTGATTCAATAAAATGGTTAAATAATGGTTTCATAAATTATTATTCAAGTATTAGTTTTTTCAGGTGAATAGTGTTTTTTAATTAAAAATTAAAATTAAAATATTTAGAAAATTAGTTTTATAAAATGGATTTCATTTTTGAGCTCAGAGCATCGATATTATGTTAAGGTAAATTTTGGGGTTTTTCTGAAAAAAATAAAATTTCGGAGAATAGTGTAATTATTTAAAAAATAGATTAAAAATATTTAGAAAATTATTTTTATAAAATGGTGTTCATTTTTGAAATCAGAGAATTGATATTTGATTAAGGTGAAATTTTGGGATCTTTCTGAGAAAGTTGAATTTTCAGTGAATAGTAAAAATACAGTTTTAGGGTTTCGGTATGTTTAATGACATCATAACTGTGTCATGATGATTTCGTGAGATATTTTAAGGGTTTTCTGGACAAGGGTGATGAATTATCGTTTTGGGGGCCCCATGTGGCCTAAATCCATGGTAAATACCAAGGGAGAGCACATGGTTTTGAGAAAAGCACTTTTGAGGTGTCCCTTGGCCATTAATGCCTTGTCCCCTCACTTTCCCCTATAAATACCAAGCCATCCTCTCATCCATTTAGACTCCCCACTCTCCCCCAACTAATTTCTGGTCTCATTACCTCCCAATAAGTCCTTCCAAGGTTCCCCCAAGCCCTCAAGGCCCAAACCTTTGAGTTTTAAGAGTTACGTTTTAAGGTAAGGGATCCGACCTCTCTCTTCTTTTCAAGTAATCTCTTTTATGTCATTTCTTTTATACTCCATGTTCTTATGTTAAAGGATGTTCTTTTATACTCCTCTTACTTCCCTTTTCATGTTCATATAATGATAGATCCCCTATTACTCTCATTATTTCGTTTTATGAGGTTTTAAGTGGCGCCGTTAGGCTGTCGAAATTTTTGTAACGGATTTTTTCTCCCTTCTCATTTTTTCAAGATCTATTTTCATGTAAAGTATTTCAAGTTCCTTTTTGTTATGTTGGGTTATGATCTCTATATCTATCATACTGTAATCTTATTTTCATATTATGAGAGACCCCATTTGATCTCTTCAATTCAGTATTTTGATGTTTTAAGTGGCGTCGTTAGGCTGCCGAATTTTTAAGTGGTTCTTCACCCTTCTCGTTTTGAAGTTCTACATTCATGTCAATTCTTTCAAGTTCCTTTTTGTTACATTGGGGTATGATCTCTATATCTATAATACTGGACTCTTATGTTCATATGATGAGAGACCCCATTTGATCTTTTCAATTCAGTATTTTGAAGTTTTAAGTGGCACCGTTAGGCTGCCGAATTTTTCAGTGGTTCTTCACCCTTCTCGTTTTGAATTTCTACTTTCATGTCAATTATTTCAAGTTCCTTTTTGTTATGTTGGGGTATTATCTCTATATCTATAATACTGGACTCTTATGTTCATATGATTAGAGACCCCATTTGATCTCTTCAATTCAGTATTTTGAAGTTTTAAGTGGCGCCGTTAGGCTGCCGAATTGTTTAGGGGATTCTTTCACCCTTCTCATTCTTTTCAAAGTTCTACTTTCATGTCAAGTCTTTCAAGTTCCTTTTTAATTATTTTGGGGAATTATCTCTATATCTATCATATGGAAATCTTATGTTCACATGATTAGAGACCCTATTTGATCTTTTCAAATCATTTTTGTTGATGTTTAAGTAACGCCGTTTGGCTGCCGAACTTTCATAAGAGAAATCTAATTTTTGTCTTCCTTCGATGTTTTTCATTTCAAATGGTAGGTCATTGAAATTTCATTACCATGATCATGTATCCTTCTTATTATGTCCATATACTGTTTTATGGGTCATTTATGAATGTTTGACCCATTTTCCCTCTCATTTTAATGTCTTCTAAAACCTCGTAACATAGCCGTTATGCTACAGAATTTCCTTCTCAAAATGTCTCTCTCTTTTTCTAAAGTTCTTTTATATTATTAAGTTAATACTCAAAGAAATTTCTTCTAAAGGGGTATTAACATATATAACAAAATGTTCTATTTTAAATTCTGGGATTTACATACATGAGACCCACCTTCCTTTTCGGTGGGTGTTAAAGTGACGTAAAGATCATGTCTTTAAAGCAGTTTTTAAAACGTTGTGATTATGAAATGAAACCCATTTATTTTATGCTATATGGGTTATTTATGAAATTTTTGATGATGATATATGTGGCTCACATGATAATAAAGTAAAATTTAAGGGTGTGCCCTAATAGCGCTCCAATGCATTGGGTAAAGACTTAATCTCTAGAGATGACCATTTTTAACGATGCCTTGGTAAATAACCTTGGTAATTTTAACGACACCTTGGGGATGGACCTTGGTGAAACGAAACGTTTGTCAATATTAAATGTTGTAGCCACATATTCATGTAATGAAAAATGTTATTTTTATTATGATATGCCTCATGATTTCTTTCTCATGCCTTAAAGTTCTTTTCATGTCCTTATTGAAGTATCTCAAGTTCACATGTAAAATGTTTCTCTTGTTTCCCTTACTAGGCCTTCTGCTCACCCTTTCTTTTGATGTATGTCCCTAGGTTATGAGATGCAGTAATAACTGAGGATGAACTTAAGGAGAAGCCTTTCAAGTGTTTAAGAAGAGTGTTTTTTGTTCTTTTCATGTATTATGTTCCTTGTTTCCAAGACACTAAACCTTAAAGATCCTCAGTTCCGTGTAATGGAATGAAAGTTATGTTATAAAAAGACGGGATGCTATAGTTGGTATCAAAGGATGGTTTAGTTATTTATGGAAATTAGGATATGAAAACTTTAGGAAGAATCTTATAGAAAAGTGTATATATAAGAAATCTTCCTGGTATTTTGGTGAGTATTGAGTAATGGGTTGCCAAGCAAATACATCCCTGTCTGGATACGAGCAGGTAGAGGTGGCTCTGGCACAGATGTACATAGGGGTAAAACCCGAAAACACCGCTTTGAGCTAGACTTGAACTGGAACTGGTACACGACAACGGGCCTTACTGCACTCTTAGTTATGATACTAACGGGGGATATTCTTTGGTAAATTCATATGTTTAGTATGAACCATTATTAAAGGAACAAAGATAAAATGAAATAAAGATTCACATAAGGATATATGATCATGGATAACCTAGTTTGAAATATAAGGGATCACAAGTTAGGGTATACTTTTCTTCTACAAGTTATCCTTATATGCGTTAAGTTCCTTTTCAGGATTATTGGCTAAGTATTAAAGCCCCCTAATTGTACTTTGTTTTCGTAGTTAATGGCGGGAAATGGAAGAACATGTCCCAACAACCAATGTGATAAGAAGTGTGACGATTGCCATATTAATATGAAAGAGATGATTAGGGGATTAAAAGATGGTTATTATTTTGGAATACGTTAACTATTTTGGGGACCCTATATGATCGAGGTAAATAGATTACTATGTTATTTTCATTGAGAAGTTAGGTTGGCGTATATTTTGAAGAATCGATGAATTTAAGGTGGACTTATAGTAATTTAGGTTACTTATGGGAATGATTAACCTATCTTGGGTAAAATATTTTTAGGTTAGCTACTTTTGTTATAAGATGTTAGGAGTGGTTGATGTTGTTTGGAGATAAACAATGGAGTTTATTTCGGAAGACTATGTTATCAAATCCCTCTTGTATTTGGGTTTCAATCTTAGTTTGGTTTATTTTGAGGAATTTTAAGGACGGTTATTTATGGAATGGTCTATGATGAACTTTGGGTAGTACCATGGAACTTTGAAGATTTAAAAGTAGTTTCCATCCCTATGGGATTATTTCTTTTTGAAGAGTTGTTTTACCATAACCTTTCTATTTTTGGGATAATGTTTAAAGATGAAAGAAATAGATAGTTAATATTTTGTGGATTATGTGATTCTATAGAAGATGATTCTTGTTCATTTTATAAGACCAAGTGTTTTTTTTAATTCTCATCATTTGGAGAAAAGATTAGTGTTGGTAGGGAATTATTAAAGGATGAAATTCTACTTGAAGGTAGGTATATTTTCTTATGTTTTTATTCTAGGTAGTAAATGAATTCCTCAAAATTATGAAAAGGAACGTAAAACAAAAACGTTGTTGGTTTACGTTTCCTACTAGGTAATCAAAGACCTTTTACACACATCATAATTTTGGGATTTTCTTATGGTTAACTTTCTCCTAATCATGTTTTCTATCACTCTCCCTCAGAACATGACCCTTTGTTTTCTCCTCCATGTCCATGTTTTCCTACATGGAATCCTAGTGTGGGTTAACTCGGGTGACCATTTTACTTCCCTTTCTTTCTTCTAAAGTAATAGTTTTACTGACTCCTTTTCCGATGTGGGACATTCAATGAAATTTCAAAACCCAATTTTAAAAATTATGAGGACGCAATTTCTTAAGGGGGAAGATTGTAACAACCCGAAATTTTAAATAAATCTTGTTTCCTAATTTTATGTGTTATTTTATTTTATTTTTATACTCAACAAAATGTTTCATTTGATAACATGAGTATAATTAAGATGAGACTGTTGGGTTTTGACTGTTATTTGACCATTGGTCAATATGACCGCTGGAAACTAAACGTTTTGACTATTGTCTCTAAATACAAGTAATCTTGGTTAATTAATATATAAAGAAGATTCGATGGCCTCACCCAGTAGTCTTGGACCGATCGAATCCCATCTAACAGAACTTGGGAAAGAGGTAGCACCACTAGGCTTTACTCTGGACCAAACCCAAGCTGAACTTCATCGTGTGAAGCTAGGACGGGATCGCCTTCGTGAGAAGTTCAAACTGATAGAAATTACTACTCGTGCGATGTTGGCCGAGCCTCCCTCAGATTCTCTCACCTTAGCACACCTTACACTTAGGTCCCATGCTGGTGTGATAAGGGGCTATTTAAGGAGACCGTAACTGCCTTGTGTAATCCTTTGTTTTAAATAAAAATTGGGATTTCTTCTTATGATGATGTTTATGAATTCTCTAATGTCCGGATAAATACAGTATGCATATTTTTAATGAATTTTAGAAAAAGGATATTTTAAAATTGATTATGTAAACCATAAATAATTAAAAATGTGTAATGATTTTCAAAATATGGTCTTCTACAATTATGTTCGGTACAAAATTTATAGTCTAATAAGATCAACTTAATTTTTGATGAATAATAAATTATGAATAGTGATTTTATGCTTAGGATTAGTAATGTGACCAAATGGATTAGTAATCTCACTTAAAGAAAGTATTAATATAATCTAGGCACCTTGATTAAGTAGTGTGATTCAATAAAATGGTTAAATAATGGTTTCATTAATTATTATTCAAGTATTAGTTTTTTCAGGTGAATAGTGTTTTTTAATTAAAAATTAAATTAAAAATATTTAGAAAATTATTTTTATAAAATGGATTTCATTTTTTAATTCATAGCATCGATATTATATTAAGGTAAATTTTGGGGTTTTTCTGAAAAAAATGATTTTTCGGTGAATAGTGTAATTATTTAAAAAATAGATTAAAAATATTTAGAAAATTATTTTTATAAAATGGAGTTAATTTTTGAAATAAGAGCATTGATATTTGATTAAGGTGAAATTTTGGGATCTTTCTGAGAAAGTTGAATTTTCTGTGAATAGTAAAAATACAGTTTTAGGGTTTCGGTATGTTTAATGACATCATAACTGTTTCATGATGCTTTCATGAGATATTTTAAGGGTTGGCCGGACAAGGGTGATGAATTATTGTTTTGGGGGCCCCATGTGGCCTAACTCCATGGTAAATGCCAAGGGAGAGCACATGGTTTTGAGAAAAGCACTTTTGAGGTGTCCTTTGGCCATTAATGCCTTGTCCCCTCACTTTCCCCTATAAATACCAAGCCATCCTCTCATCCATTTCGACTCCCAACTCTCCCAAAGAAACTTTCTGGTCTCATTACCTCCCAAGGAATCCTCCCAAGGTTCCCCCAAGCCCTCAAGGCCCAAACTTTTTAGTTTTAAGAGTTACGTTTTAAGGTAAGGGATCCGACCTCTCTCTTCTTTTCAAGTAATCTCTTTTATGTCATTTCTTTTATACTCCATGTTCTTATGTTAAAGGATGTTATTTTATACTCCTCTTACTGCCCTTTTCATGTTCATATAATGAGAGATCCCCTGTTACTCTCATTATTTCGTTTTATGAAGTTTTAAGTGGCGTCGTTAGGCTACCGAAAGTTTTGTAACAGATTCTTTCTCCCTTCTCAGTTTTTCAAGATCTATTTTCATGTAAAGTATTTCAAGTTCCTTTTTGTTATGTTGGGGTATGATCTCTATATCTATCATACTGGACTCTTATGTTCATATGATGAGAGACCCCATTTGATCTCTTCAATTCAGTATTTTGAAGTTTTAAGTGGCACCGTTAGGCTGCCGAATTTTTAAGTGGTTCTTCACCCTTCTCGTTTTGAAGTTCTACTTTCATGTCAATTATTTCAAGTTCCTTTTTGTTATGTTGGGGTATGATCTCTATATGTATAATGCTGGACTCTTATGTTCATATTATGAGAGACCCCATTTGATCTCTTCAATTCAGTATTTTGAAGTTTTAAGTGGCGCCGTTAGGCTGCCGAATTTTTAAGTGGTTCTTCACCCTTCTCGTTTTGAAGTTCTACTTTCATGTCAATTATTTCAAGTTCCTTTTTGTTATGTTGGGGTATGATCTCTATATCTATCATACTAGACTCTTATGTTCATATTATGAGAGACCCCATTTGATCTCTTCAATTCAGTATTTTGAAGTTTTAAGTGGCGCCGTTAGGCTGCCGAATTTTTTAGGGGATTCTTTCACCCTTTTCATTCTTTTCAAAGTTCTACTTTCATGTCATGTATTTAAAGTTCCTTTTTAATTATGTTGGGGCATTATATCTATATCTATCATACGGAACTCTTATGTTCACATGATGAAAGACCCTATCTGATCTTTTCAAATCATTTTTGTTGAAGTTTAAGTAACGCCGTTATGCTGCGGAACTTTCATAAGAGAAATCTAATTTTTGTCTTCCTTCCATGTTTTTCATTTCAAATGGTTGGTCATTGAAATTTGATTACCATGATCATGTGTCCTTCTTATTCTGTCCATCTACTGTTTTATGGGTCATTTATGAATGTTTTACCCATTTTCCCTCTCGTTTTAATGTCTTCTAAAACCTCGTAACATAGCCGTTATGCTGCAGAATTTCCGTATCAAAATGTCTCTCTTTTTCTAAAGTTATTTTATATTATTAAGTGAATACAAAAATCTATTTCTTCTAAAGGTGTATTCACATATATACCAAAATGTTCTATTTTAAATTCTGGGATTTACATACATGAGACCCACCTTCCTTTTCTGTGGGGTTTAAAGTGACGTAAAGATCATGTCTTTAAAGCAGTTTTTAAAACGTTGTGATCATGAAATGAAACCCATTTATTTTATTCTATATGGGTTATTTATGAAATTTTTGATGATGATATATGTGGATCACATGATAAAAAAGGCAAATTTAAGGGTGTGCCCTGATAGCGCTCCAATGCATTGGGTAAAGACTTAATCTCTAGAGATGACCATTTTTAACGACGCCTTGGTAAATAACCTTGGTAATTTTAACGATACCTTGGGGATGGACCTTGGTGAAACGAAACAATGTTCAATATTAAATGTTGTAGCCACATCTTCAAGTTATGAAAAATGTTATTTTTATTATGATATGCCTCAAGATTTCTTTCTCATGCCTTAAAGTTCTTTTCATGTCCTTATTGAAGTATCTCAAGTTCACATGTAAAATGTTTCTCTTGTTTCCCTTACTGGGCCTTCTGCTCACCCTTTCTTTTTATGTATGTCCCCAGGTTATGAGATGCAGTAATGAACCTAGTATGAACTTAATGAGAAGCCTTTCAAGTGTTTGAGAAGAGTGTTTTTTTTCTTTTCATGTATTATGTTCCTTGTTTCCAAGACACTAAACCTTAAAGATCCTCAGTTCCGTGTAATGGAATGAAAGTTATGTTATAAAAAGATGGGATTCTATAGATACCAACTATATCATCCCACATTTTTATCACATAAACTTTACTTACATTATACAAAACTGAGGATCTTTAAGGTTTAGTGTCTTGGAAACCAGGAAATTATTACATGAGACAAAAAAACATTATTCTTAAACACTTGAAAGGCTTATTCATTTTTTTCATCCTAAGTTAATTATAGTATCTCATAACCTAGGAGAATAAATCAAAGGAAAGTGTGAGATGATGGCCCAGTAAGGGAGACAAGGGAAACATTTTACATGAGAACTTGAGACACGTCAAAAGTAATGAAAAATATCATTAAGGAATGAGAATGAGATCATGAGGCATATCATAATAAAAATAACGTGTTTCATAGCTTGAATATGTGGCTACAAAATGTAACATAGATAATCATTTCCATTTCACCAAGTTCCATCCCAAGGTGTCATTAAAAATTACCATGGTTATTCACCAAGGCGTCCATAAAAATGGTCATCTCTAGAGATTAAGTCTTTACCCAATGCATTGGAGCGCTATCAGGGCGCACCATTAAATTTGCCTTTATTATCGTGTGAGTAAAATATATCATAATCAATCATTTCATAAAAACCCCATATAGAATAAAAGAAATTGGTTTCATTTCATAGTCATCGCATTTTAAAAATTGCTTTTAAGACGTGATGTTTATGTCACTTTAGACCCACGGAAAAAGGAAAGCAGGTTTCATGTATGTAAGTCCCAGAATTAAAATAGAACATTTTGATATATATTTGAATACCCCTATAGAATAAAGAGCTTTGAGTATTCACTTAATAAAATAAAATAATTTGATATAAAGAGAGATATATTTTGAGACGAAAATTCTGCAGCATAACAGCTATGTTATAGGGATTTAAGAAAATAATGAAAAGAGAGGGGACATGGGTTACACACTCTTAAATGATACATAAAACAGTAGAGGGACAGAATATAATGTATATAATAACATGGTAATGAAATTTGAATGAAATACCATATGAAATTAAAAACATTTAAGGAAGACAAAAATAATATTTCTCTTATGAAAATTCGGCATCCTAACAGTGCCACTTAAAACATCAAAAAAATGAATTGACGAGATCAAATAGGGACTCTCATAATATGAACATAAAAGATAAGTATGATAGATATAGAGATCATACCACAACAAAATAAAAAGGAATTTGAAAGACATGACATGAAAATAGATCTTGAAAACGAGAAGGGTGAAAGAACCCCTTAAAAATTCGGCAGCATAATGGCGCCACTTAAAACTTCAAAAAATGATTTTGAGAATCAAATAGGGTCTCTAATAATATGAAAATAAATGATTAGTATGATAGATATAGAGATCATACACCAAAAAAATAAAATGGAACTTGAAAGACTTGACATGAAAATAGATCTTGAAAATGAGAAGGGTGAAAGAACCCCTTAATAATTCGGCAGCCTAAAGACGCCACTTAAACATTCTTAAAATTAATTGATGAGAGAAAGAGAGGGTATGTCATCAAATGAAAATGAAAAGGACAGCAGGATGAATATAAAATAACATCCCCAACATAATAAGTTGGGGCTTAAAAGAAATGAAATAAAAGAGAGTACTTGGAAAGAAAGAGAGAGGTATGATCCCTTATCTGAAAACGAATCTCTTAAAACTTGACGGTCGGGACCTTGAGGGCTTGGGGGAACCTTGGGGGACTATTTGGGAGGTAATGATACTAGAGATTCATTGGGGGAGAGTTGGGAGTGAAAACTAAAGGAGGAAAGGGTGGGTATTTATAGGGAAAGTGAGGGGACACGACATTAATGGCCAAGGGACACCTCATTGGTGGTATTGGAAAAACCATGGGCTTTCCCATGGTATTTTCCCATGGTATTGTCCATTTGGGACACCTAATAACTTATCTTACTATTCATAAGTCTACCATATTGATTACATACTTAATACATCATTTAATGATCTCATTAAACACCCATAACTTAAAAATTGTATTTTTACTATTCATCGAAAATTCAACTTTCTCAGAAAAATCCCAAAATTTCACCTTAACCAAATATTGATGCTCTGTTTCCAAAAATGAACACCATTTTATAAAAATAATTTTCTAAATAATTTTAATTTATTTTTTAAATAAATACACTATTCACCGAAAATTCATTTTTTTCAGAAAAATCCCCAAAAATTACCTTAACATAATATCGATGCTCTGAGTTCAAAAATGAAAACCATTTTATAAAAATAATTTTCTAAATATTTTTAATTAAAAAAACACTATTCACCCGAAAAACTAATACTTGACTAATAATTAATGACACAATTATTTACCTATTTTACTGAATCATACTACTTAATCAAGGTGCCTAAATTATATTAATACTTTCTTTAAGTGATATTAATAATCCATTTGGTCACATTATTAATCCTAAGCATAAAATAACTATTCATAATTTACTATTCATCAAAAATTAAGTTGATCTTATTAGACTCTAAATTTCTTACTGAACAAATTTTCAGAAGACCATTTTTTGAAAATCATTGCATATCATTATTTATTTAAGGTTTACATAAATATTTTAAAATATCCTTTTTTCAAAATACATCCTATATTCATTCGAACATTTGAAAACTCACAAACTTCACCATAAGAAGAAAACACAATTTTATATATATAAAAGGATTACACATTGTAGCTATGGCCTCGTTACATATCCTTTTATCACACCAGTATTTGAACTAAGTGTAAGGTGTTCTAAGGTGAGAGAATATGAGGGTGGCTCGACCAACATTGCCCGAGTGGTGATTTATATCAGCTTGAACTTCTCGTGAAGGCGATTCCATTCTAGCTTCACATGATGATGTTCGTCTCGGGTTTGGTCCAGTGCAAAGTCGAGTGGTGCTACATCCTTTCCAAGTTCTTTTTGATGGGATTTTATTGGCCTGAGACTACTAGATGATGCCATCGAATCTTATTTCTATATTGATTAACCAAGATCACTTGTATTTAGAGAAAATAGTCACAACATTTAGTTTCCAACGGTCATACTGACTAATGGTCATATAACAATCAAAACCCAATGGTCTCATTTTAATTATAATCATGTTATCAAATGAAATAGTTTTGTTGAGTAAAAAAAATAAAATAACACACAAAATTAGGAAACAATGTTTATTCAAAATTTTGGGTCGTTACATTATTGCACACATGTTCTAACACTCCATAGGGATATGAATTGGTAAATTCATAATCTCATTACGAACCATTATTAAGGGAATAAAAAAATACCATAAGAATATTTTTTAGGAAATAGATCTTGGATAACATAGATTGTAGCCAAGAAACTCATAAGTTAGGGAAATAAATGTAATTTATAACTTATCCCTTTAATGTCATTGGATTCCATTTTATATATTTATTAGTTTTCAATAATCATACCTAATTTTCTTTTTATTATAACTAATGGATAGAAGTAGGACGAATCAGGTAAAAAATGAAACATGCAACATGTTGACGGTCCTAATGAGATGCCAAACCTGATGGGAGTGAGAATCACAAACATTATGAAACCACTATATAAAGTGACTCAGGTTTTGAATAGAAACCAGGATTTATAAAAGCATCAAAACCCCCATAAAATTGAACAAGCTATTATTGTAATATTTATATGAAAAAGTTCTTCTAATTTTAATAGATCATCTGATCCCTTAATCACAAAATATTGGATCAACTTCATTGAGAAGATTTTCTCCATCCTTCAATGTTCTGAAAACGAGAAGGATCTTATTGATGTTTATTGTATGGTTGGAAAAATTGAACAGTGGTGGGTATCGATCAAAAATACAAATCCTGAGCTAGAGATCGAAGGAATGGAGTGGAAGGAATTTTGGAGTTTTTTTAAATATCTTCCATGAACTCTCTGAATTAATATTGAAAGGGAAGTCCTCACCATTAAGAAATAATACGATGAATCTATCGAGGACTACGAGAAAAAAATTAAAATACATTTGTGATTTGACTTTGACATTGTCAATACTCCTAAATTCAAGGTTGACCTCATCTTTAGTGGGCTAAAACCTAGCCTATGAAAATCCCTGACGATCTTTAAATTTGATAACTATGATGAAATTATCCGATGTTCCCTCAAAGTTGAAAAACATATCATAGAATACCAAAGGTATCATGGGGATAATAAGTGGTATGTGGAGTTTAATTATGGATGTCTAAAGGAGAAATCTAATCATTCTAAACATTTTTAGCACCCCAATTTTCAATGGTGTGGAAAGAGGAACCCAAAACATTACCTAAGGGGGAGGAAGAAATGCTTTAGGTTCATGAAGAAATGAAACCTAGATAAAGTTTGCTGATAAGAAAACTCTAATAATGTGGAATAGTAGAGGAATTTTCTAGTCAAACATCAACACATTTTCCATTTCTTAAACTAAAAGGAACCATGGAACTTTGAAAACCAATGACATATGCCTTGAGATTTTGGAGATAACCAACAACCTACAAAGAAGTAAGGGTGAGCCTTTTCCATCTCTACCGCTGAGGTAGATCTTGAAAATAAAGTGGTGACAGGTAAACGATTTATTCATTCAAGAATATTGAACATACTTTTTCATTACATTTATACAGATTCATTTGAATTGTGAATGACTAGCAGAACTATTCAAATACCACCACAAATCATTGAGGTAGAGATGTCGGTGAAAACACAAAATAGAGAAATTATTTCATCCCAAGTATATAACTCATCTGTTATCACATTTTGTTTGTTGAAACTCCTTGTTAACCTTTTCATACAACATTTGGTGGAATTTGACTCAATTTTGTGCATGGATTGTCTTTCCATACATTGATACAACATAAATTCCCATGATAAGGTAATCACTCTCCCTATTTTGAATCGAACACCCGATTCTGTATAGGTGCAAAGAAAAAGATGAATATTATTTAGAACAGACATCTCAATAATTTATATTATTGCCCTATGATAAATCATATCTATCATAAATTATTCAGTCTAAGGAAATAATCGTCCCCAAAGACATGACCATTGTGATGGGATACACTAATGTGTTTCCCGAGGAATTATCTGGTCTTACTCTGAGCTCAGATGTTAAATTTTCAATCAATCTTATACCTGGGGTGCTGTCAATATAGAAGACTATGTATAGATTGGATGTTATGTAACTTGAGGAGATGAAGAAACAACAATAGGATAATCTAGATAAATGGTTCATACACCCATGTTCCTCACCATTGGTGCACCAGTCCTCTTTGTCAATAAGAATGATGGGTTAATGTGTCTTTCTATTGATTATCGTGAGCTCAACAAAATTGTGATAAATAACAAGTATCCTATACCATAGATTAATTACTTGTGCAATCAGTTATATTGAGATCAATACTTCCCCAAGGTGAATATGTGGTCGAGATATAACCAATTTAGTTTGAAGATGGAACATATCCCCAAGACTGCTTTTAATGAAAGGTATGGGAACTATGAGTTCACAGTGTTTCTTTTTGGGCTCACAAAAGATACAAAAAGCATTATGGACATTAGGAACAATATATTTAGAGATTAACTTGACAAATGTGTGGTATTACTTAGAGATGATGTTCTAATATACTCTAAAACCAAGGAGGAGAATTGGGAGTACTTGAGTACTATGCTAATGAAATTTTGAAAAAAAATATTATTTATTCCAAGTACAAAAAATGAGAGTTCTGTTTGAAAAAAGTATCATTATTAGGGAATATCATTATAATAAATGTGATATATGTGGATACATTAAAGATATATACAATTGAAGGATGGATAAGGCTGAAATACGTGAGATATATCTATAGTTTCCCTATATTAGCTGGGTACTATCATCAATTTGTGAGAAATTTATTGTGATTTTAAAACCCTCTAACCAAGATAACTCAAAAAAAATTAATGTTTTTTTATAATTATGAATGTGTTTAGTGATTCAAGGAATTTAAACATAGTCTTATCAGTACACCTATTATCACACCACCCACAAGTGGAGATCCTTTCTTGGTATTCAATAATTATTTAAAGAAGAGATTGGGATGTGTGTTAATATAGAATGACATAGCCATAACCTATTCTTAATGGTATCTGAATGTTACAAAATATAACTACCCAATGAATTATATAGAATTGGAAGCAGATATCTTCACCTTTAAAATAATGTGGCATTATCTCTTTAGAGAGATTTCTACAATATATACAGATCACAAAATAATCAAGTTTATATTCACACAGAAAGAACTGAATATGTGTAGAAAAATATGGTTAGATATTATCAAGGACTACAAATACTCAATCAACTACTATATTGATAAATAAAATAAGGTGGAATCTACTCTATGTAAAATGTAACAGCCCGAGATTTTATGAAAAATATTCTTTTTATTTTTTTTAATGTCTTGTGTTGTATGCTACACCAAAATGAGCTTGCACAACACACATCCTTGACTTGCCTTGCATTACACGCAATCGCGACCTTCCTCGATAGCGTGTGTAATACGCAATATCGAGTTTCACTAAACAACGATATGCTATTAAAATATTTTTAAAACTAGCAGTTAGGAATAGTAATAACCACTTTTTGAAATTCTGTAAATCTTATTTTTCAAAATGGACTTCATTTTTGGATTCGGAGTATCGAATTTAGCCTAAGGTAAAATTTTGGTACTTTTCAGATAACTTTCATATTATGATGAATAGTGAAAATTACTAAATTATAATTAAAAACAACTTTTTTAATCGAAATAATTAATAGTGATAAATTATTAATTTGAGTGGTTTTAAAGTATATTTAGAATATATTTTTACAATTTAATACAATGTTGGTCATTGGTTGTAATTTCACATTTAAACCAGACATAATCAAGTGTCAATCTTTTGATAGATATTGTTTCTTAAAAACACGCTATTTGTTTTAATAGCGGGATTTAATTATAAAATTAATTAATGCAACTTCTATGTTATGAATTTGATAAAATAGACTTCATTTTTGAATTCGGAATATGAAATATAGCTTAGGATGAAATTTTGGCATTGTTCTGAAAAACATCAATTTTTGATGAATAGTGAAACTACTAAGTGGTAGTTAAAAAACTGAATTTTTCATAAAACATAATTTTACCGCTTCTGTGAATGGAATTTCAAAAATCCGAGAGACACGGTTGATGTCAGTAAGTAAAATGTGGTTCAATGATATGAAAATAATTTTTGGTGAATAGTAACTTTTTACTTTTATTTACCACGGTTAAAAGTAACTAGGGTAATTAAGGGTAAGAATGATATAAATATTACCCTAACACATGTCCTAATCCTATTGGACAAGTGTCTCTCGACCAAAAACAACCTTAAGTGTAAAATATTGTCATTTAGGCCCACTTGGATTAGATTAGGACATTTATTATTATTTAATTCAAAGAAGAGTTAAAAGAGTTAAAATCAAAGTTTATTTACTAAAACATTTTTAATATAGGGTTATACATAAGATAAATTAGATTGTAAATATTCATTAGAAATATAAAACGTTTTCCTACATAATGGTATTTTATTTGTAATTTTTAGACATCAAAAAATTAATTTATTTATGACACAAAGATGATGCAGTAATTATCTTATTAATGAAATATTGACATAATTGATATTATAAATACCAAAATAAATGTAATTTAAGACTTTTTATGAATTAAACTAATTTTATAGGTTACTATGATATATTAATGTTGATTTAATCAACTTAGTTCGAACATATAATTCTGTTATGACTTTCACAAAAATCATATATCAAATAGTGTCAAAATGGACACAAAATAGTTTTTAAAGAAAATATTATATTATTAATTGTTATTTTATTCCTAAAAATATATGGTTCTGCCAAATGACTTAGATAAGGATATATATATTAATAATAAACAATTTGGGGTTCGTTTGGCATGTTATAGTAAGTGTATTAACCATATAGTGAAAGAAAACAAAAAGACACGGTAAAAGTTAAATTATTTAACTTAGAGTTAAATCTAATTGATAAGGTTAAAATAATAACCTAAACTTGTCTAAATCCTATTGGATGATAGTATTGCGACCCCTACCCACTTTCTCTTCGAAATAAGACCATTTGGAACCATTATAAACCTATTTTGACTTTAATATAAAATAATATTTTGAGATATTCTTAAGGTGACCCTCTCCTCCCTTATAAAAGGGCACCTCCTCCCCCTCCTCCTCACACCAATTTGAGCACTCAAGCTCGGCCAACCCCTGACATTTTCTCCTATCCACTTCCCTATAATAATCCTAGAGGTCCTGGTCTTCTTCAAAGACCAATCTTATTTCCCTAAGTGGAGGATTCAAAGAGGCGTTCCAAAGAAGAGGTAATATCCATTACCGATCTTTTCAATTTCCTTCTTCTTCAACTTCTTCTTATTTAGTTGTTTCATGACAAAGTAATAACATCAGTATTACTTACATACTGATATGTTATTATAAATATTAAACAACCCTAATTCACCTTCTATCCATCCTATGGAAAAATGAAATCACCGCGCGTGCGTACGTACGGAATATCGTCTCCACGCCGTGGTGTAATCTATTTTCCTCCACCACATTAATTGGATGGGTATAATGGTGTAATGAGTAACTATATATGATTATTATAAAGTTATATTGATACTGAAATAGTATACATACACTTCAACACAATTCCACGACCATGGGAATGATATCATCGCTCGTGCGTACGTACGGACTACCGTCTCCACGACGCGATGAGATTCATTCTCCATGTTAACCATTTAAGAATGATTATAAAGTATATATAAGAAATAATAATGAAATATATGACATTATAAAGCTACTGGATTTATGTATATATATATATATATGTATGTCATCTACTTACTTCCATTCAAGACAATAAGGAAAGGAAAACAGAGTTCATGCGTACGTACGGACTATCGTCTCCATGAACGGTGTTTTTCATTTCATTTATCTATCTATTATATATATATATATACTGAATATATATGATATATAAATCATATTTTATATCTTTCAAGTAAGTAAATCATGATATAAGTAATAATAATGTCAGGAACAACAAGTCAAAACACCTACGATAAATGAAACAGTTTTACCCAAAACACTTCTTTAACATGGAATTTACAAAAGAACGGGCAATATAAAGTCATAAGTGAACCATATATGATATCATAACAATGAATATGATTCTGTAATAATTAAATGACATTATTTAAATCATTATACAGGAGGTTCAGACACATACGAAGCAAATCGAACCTAAGGTAAGGGAAATATCACAATCTCATTTTTATCCGAGATTTTTTATACTTTGGCATTTACTGGGGTGTATTTTATCATCCACATCCATGTTCCCTCAATATGTAATATTGTTTCCATCCACTTACAATAGTTTAAATCCAATTTTACCCTTTGGTGAGTTTTTAGTAAAGAATATGAAAGGAATCTTTTGTCGTTTTTTGTACGAGGTAGTTTTTGACTTTTCCGACAAAAGTACGAAGAATGTTTTTTAACTTATACGACATGAATGGATTTTTAAAACATTATTTCCAAGAAGCTTCCTCTACAAGTTTTCAAGTTTATTTTTAATCAACTTCTTTTATTTTAAAGTCGTATGACATGTTATGAAAGGAAAAATGTTTTTAAAGTAGAAAGGATATTTTCCTCAAGAATGGAGTTCAAGTATTTTATCAAAATTATTTTCCATCTAAGATAATAAAAGGGTTCTATTTTTATCCCTATTATTAAATGGATTTGATTATGTTGTAATGGAAACATTTTTATGAATTCCTTTATCTTATATGAATTGTTTTATGATGTCATGTTGTTTAAGAATCCCATTTTTATTACATGGGTTACGCTATGATGTATGGTTTATGATTATGTGGCACACATAAGAAAGGATTCATTATAAGATGGGTGGGACCTATATCTCCCTCCAATTCATTGGGTAAAGGTTTTATATCTCATGAGATAGACATGGCTGGAACGGTAGGTTATACCGGTTCAGTGAAACAGGACTGGAACCAGGGTGACTCGGTTCAGAAAGGGACTTTGTCCACTAAGATAGTCTTGGCAATGAGTCATGACTAACAAGAAATGATTTTCCATGATTATGTGTGCATGCCACAAAGTTTCAAGTTTCATGTTATGATTATGGGAATCTCATTTTCACTTCTATGATTTATTCCATGTTAAGATTTTATGATCTCTTTTGCAGGTTATGATTTTCAAAAAGATATCATATGATTTTTATTTCCTTTATTTTCCCTTACTGAGCATTTGAGCTCACCCTTTTATGTTTTCTTTTCCCCAAGATATAAAGAAAGGTTTTAGGTAAAAAAAAGGGAAGATCTTTATGGGAGATATTGAAGATCTTTCACCACGATTAGAAGATTACGTTCCGAGTTTCCAAAGACACTAAACTATTACGATCCTTGTGTGTGTGTTTTTGTTATGTACTAAGTATTCCTCAAAAGTATTGTAATGTCCATGTACGTCAAGCTTCGGGTCTCTACAGTTGGTATCAGAGGAATGGTTTAGTCAACCTTTGGAAACTAGGATGCGAAAACGTTAGTGAGATCCCTAGTGATATTTCTAAGGTATGTCTAGGGATGTCCCTAAGGATAAGTATACGTATAAGATACAGTCCTAGAACTACGGTAACGATCATAGAATTTAACCTAAGAAGTTAGATATTGAGGATACTCCCCCTTTATAATGGTTTTTTCTCTAGAATGATTTTTGCCTCTCACAAGATTCTTGTTGTGTTTTTGTTAATGGAGGGAACCAGAAGGAATTAGGTTAACATTGAATCCAATGGACAAATTGGTGACTATGAGCAACAAAATTGTGTAATTCCTAGAGAGAAAGATGTTGCGATTATGCCGAATCAGTCATCGCGATATATGATTAACAAGGTGAAATTTAGTGGTATGCCTAATTCATCAAAGAAGAGGAAGATAAACTATTATTCATGTTCGCATGTTGAGGAGCATAAAGAAAGGAAGATTGAGATTTCTAAAGAAGGGAAGAAGAACCTTGAGGAATACCTCAAATGGAGGGACCGATGTTATCTGTGTGAAGAAAAGGGTCATAGAGTGACAGACTATTATGGAGTTCAATGTCTTATTTGCAGAGAACATGGGAATTACCCAACTCAATGCCCTGACCTAAAAAGTTACTTCTAAATCAAGGAAGGACTTATTCCAGGACAATCATTGAAGTGGATGGACTAAAGTGTTTATGTATTGGTATTCAAGAATAATATTGTTGAGGTACTTTTATGGTGTATTGAAATATTTATGTATTGGTCTATTGTGGTACCGGTAACCAGGAAAAGTTATTCAAATATTTTGGAAAGTAGATGATATGCGCATAATGAAGGGATAAAGAGAAAATGAAATGTTTGACATTATTCATGAGCTCATGATTGATATAAGGACTAAGTGATATCATGGTTTGAGTATATAGAATTTTGAGGATTTCTGGTATGTGGAAAGTGTTAACTTTTAACTGCATTCATGTTTTCACTAAGGTTCGATGGGTATTCAAGAGAATACATGATTAAGGCCTTTGAATGTTTGGAATGTGACCAACAAAACATATCTTATGATATATGGGGATCAACGATGGTATTAAATCTCTGGTAATCGTTTTCACTATGTTATGAGAGTGGACTGCAGTATTATGGATAAGCCTAAAGATTGAAATGGATTATGTTGTACATAAGTTAGTATTGTTTAAGGATAAAAGTTTTTTTCGATATTATTGATGGGATGTTATAGTAATATAGTTTTAGAAAAAGGACAACCTGTAGGACGGGCGACAGCCCATGGCGTCGGACAAGGCTGTGGGAATCGAACCCACAACCGAAGTGCGACTGGCCTTTATCGCCTACCACTGGCCTACAAGAAGTCCCTGTTTAGTAGAAACTAGTTTTATTATATTAAGCAGTATGATATATGAAGTATAAGTCCATTTTAGGAACCATATATGATTAATCTCACTATAGATCGACTTATGTATATAATTTTTTCTAGCCTTTTGTTTGAGACAGATGGAATGACCCGTCATTCTATCACATGATCTGCTAACACTTCATGAATAACAAATTCAACTTCATTTATTTAAGAGATGAAGTGGAAATTGTTCAAGGCACGAACAACAGTGAAATTGTACCAAAATAAAGTAAGTATTTATTCTAATTCAAATTTTCAACTTTATGGAAATGATCTTAAAAACCAAAAATGTTGTCCTAGTGATCTTATACCTGATGAATCAGATGGTACCTTATATCATCACAAATCTATGGATTTTTGATTACTGGCTTTTCCATAGCCATGTTCTCTACCACTCTCCATCAGAACATAATGGTTAGATTTCTCTTCCATATCCATATTTTCACCTATGTGGAAACCCAGTGATTAGTTTATTTGGGTAACCGTTACGTTTCATACTTTTGTTTTTAAAGATTGGTCTTGATATTCCTTTTTACGATGTGGGTTTCTATTAAAGAAACTTTCGAATAGTAAACCATTTATAACCCCGACGAATTTCGAGGGCGAAATTCATTTTAAGGGGGGTAGAATGTAACAGCCCGAGATTTTATGAAAAATATTTTTTTTATTTTTTTTAATGTCTTGTGTTGTACGCTACACAAAAATGAGCTTGCACAACACACATCCTTGACTTTCTTTGCATTACACGCAATCGCGACCTTCCTCGATAGCATGTGTAATACGCAATACCGAGTTTCACTAAACAACGATATGCTATTAAAATATTATTAAAACTAGCCGTTATGAATAGTAATAACCACTTTTTGAAATTCTGTAAATCTTATTTTTCAAAATGGACTTCATTTTTGGATTCGGAGTATCGAATTTAGCCTAAGGTGAAATTTTGGTACTTTTCGGATAACTTTCATATTCTGATGAATAGTGAAAATTACTAAATTATAATTAAAAACAACTTTTTTAATCGAAATAATTAATAGTGATAAATTATTAATTTGAGTGGTTTTAAAGTATATTTAGAATATATTTTTACAATTTAATACAATGTTGGTCATTGGTTGTAATTTCACATTTAAACCAGACATAATCAAGTGTCAATCTTTTGATATATATAGTTTCTTAAAAACACGCTATTTGTTTTAATAGCGGGATTTAATTATAAAATTAATTAATGCAACTTCTATGTTATGAATTTGGTAAAATAGACTTCATTTTTGAATTCGGAATATGAAATATAGCTTAGGATGAAATTTTGGCATTGTTCTGAAAAACATCAATTTTTGATGAATAGTGAAACTACTAAGTGGTAGTTAAAAAACTAAATTTTTCATAAAACTTAATTTTACCACTTCTGTGAATGGAATTTCAAAAATCTGAGAGACACGGTTGATGTCAGTAAGTAAAATGTGGTTCAATGAGATGAAAATATTTTTTGGTGAATAGTAACTTTTTACTTTTATTTACCACGGTTAAAAGTAACTAGGGTAATTAATGGTAAGAATGATATTAATATTACCCTAACACATGTCCTAATCCTATTGGACAAGTGTCTCTCGACCAAAAACAACCTTAAGTGTAAAATATTGTCATTTAGGCCCACTTGGATTAGATTAGGACATTTATTATTATTTAATTCAAAGAAGAGTTAAAAGAGTTAAAATCAAAGTTTATTTACTAAAACATTTTTAATATAAGGTTATACATAATATAAAATCGATTTTAAATATTCATTAGAAATATAAAACGTTTTCCTACATAATGGTATTTTATATGTAATTTTTAGACATCAAAAAAGTTACTTTATTTATGACACAAAGATGATGCAGTAATTATCTTATTAATGAAATATTGACATAATTGATATTATAAATACCAAAATAAATTTAATTTAAGACTTTTTATGAATTACACTAATTTTATAGGTTAATATGATATATTAATGTTGATTTAATCAACTTGGTTCGAACATATAATTCTGTTATGACTTTCACAAAAATCATATATCAAATAGTGTCAAAATTGACACAAAATAGTTTTTAAAGAAAATATTATATTATTAATTGTTATTTTATTCCTAAAAATCTAAGGTTCGACCAAATGACATAGATAAGGATATATATATTAATAATAAACAATTTGGGGTTCGTTTGGCATGTTATAGTAAGTGTATTAACCATATAGTGAAAGAAAACAAAAAGACACAGTAAAAGTTAAATTATTTAACTTAGAGTTAAATCTAATTGATAAGGTTAAAATAATAACCTAAACTTCTCTAAATCCTATTGGATGATAGGATTTCTACCCATCCCCACTTTATCTTCGAAATAAGACCATTTGTAACCATTATAAACGGATTTTGACTTTAATATAAAATAATATTTTGAGATATTCCTAAGGTGCCCCTCTCCTCCCTTATAAAAGGGAACCTCCTCCCCCTCCTCCTCACACCAATTTTAGCACTCAAGCTCGGCCAACCACTGCCATTTTCTCCTCTCCACTTCCCTAGAATAATCCTAGAGGTCCTGGTCTTCTTCAAAGACCAATCGTATTTCCCTAAGTGGAGGATTCAAAGAGGCGTTCCAAAGAAGAGGTAATATCCATTACTGATCTTTTCAATTTCTTTCTTCTTCAACTTCCTCTTCTTTAGTTGTTTCATGACAAAGTAATAAAATCAGTATTACTTACATACTGATATGTTATTATAAATATTAAACAACCCTAATTCACCTTCTATCCATCCTATGGAAAAATGAAATCACCGCGCGTGCGTACGTACGGAATACCGTCTCCACGCCGTGGTGTAATCTATTTTCCTCCACCACATTAATTGGATGGGTATAATGGTTTAATGAGTAACTATATATGATTATTATAAAGTTATATTGATACTGAAATAGTATACATACACTTCAACACAATTCCACGACCATGGGAACGATATCATCGCTCGTGCGTACGTACGGACTACCGTCTCCACGACGCGATGAGATTCATTCTCCATGTTAACCATTTAAGAATGATTATAAAGTATATATAAGAAATAATAATGAAATATATGACATTATAAAGCTATGTATTTATGTATATATATATATATATTTATGTCATCTACTTACTTCCATTCAAGACAATAAGGAAAGGAAAACAGCGTTCATGCGTACGTACGGACTACCGTCTCCATGAACGGTGTTTTTTATTTCATTTATCTATCTATTATATAAATATATATATACTGAATATATATGATATATAAATCATATTTTATATTCTGGAAGTAAGTAAATCATGATATAAGTAATAATAATGTCAGGAACAACAAGTCAAAACACCTACGATAAATGAAACAATTTTACCCAAAACGCTTCTTTAACATGGAATTTACAAAAGAACGGGTAATATAAAGTCATAAGTGAACCATATATGATATCATAACATTGAATATGATTATTTAATAAGTCAATGACATTATTTGAATCATTATAAAGGAGGTTCGGACACATACGAAGGAAATCGGACCTAAGGTAAGGGAAATATCACAATCTCATTTTTATCCGAGATTGTTTATACTTTGGCATTTACTGGGGTGTATTTTATCATCCACATACATGTTCCCTCAATATGTAATATTGTTTCCATCCACTTACAATAGTTTAAATCCAATTTTACCCTTTGGTGAGTTTTTAGTAAAGAATATGAAAGGAATCTTTTGTCGTTTTTTTTGTACGAGGTAGTTTTTGACTTTTCCGACAAAAGTACGAAGAATGTTTTTTTAACTTATACGAAATGAATGGATTTTTAAAACATTATTTCCAAGAAGCTTCCTTTACAAGTTTTAATGTTTATTTTTAATCAACTTATTTTATTTTAAAGTCGTATAACATGTTATGAAAGGAAAAATGTTTTTAAAGTAGAAAGGATATTTTCCTCAAGAATGGAGTTCAAGTATTTTATCAAAATTATTTTCCATCTAAGATAATAAAAGGGTTCTATTTTTATCCCTATTATTACATGGAATTGATTATGTTGTAATGGAAACATTTTTTTGAATTCCTTTATCTTATATGAATTGTTTTATGATGTCATGTTGTTTAAGAATCCCATTTTTATTACATGGGTTACGCTATGATGTATGGTTTATGATTATGTGGCACACATAAGAAAGGATTCATTATAAGATGGGTGGGACCTATATCACCCTCCAATGCATTGGGTAAAGGTTTTATATCTCATGAGATAGACATGGCTGGAACGGTAGGTTATACCGGTTCAGTGAAACAGGACTGGAACGAGGGTGACTCGGTTCAGAAAGGGACTTTGTCCACTAAGATAGTCTTGGCAATGAGTCATGGCTAACAAGAAATGATTTTCCATGATTATGTGTGCATGACACAAAGTTTCAAGTTTCATGTTATGATTATGGGGATCTCATTTTCACTTCTATGATTTATTCCATGTTAAGATATTATGATCTCTTTTGCAGGTTATGATTTTCAAAAAGATATGATATGATTTTTATTTCCTTTATTTTCCCCTGCTGAGCATTTGAGTTCACACTTTTATGTTTTATTTTCCCCAGGATATAAAGAAAGGTTTTAGGTAAAAAAATGGAAGATCTTTATGGGAGATATTGAAGATCTTTCACCACGATTAGAAGATTACGTTCCGAGTTTCCAAAGACACTAAACTATTACGATCCTTGTGTGTGTGTTTGTGTTATGTACTAAGTATTCAGCAAAAGTATTGTAATGTCCATGTACGTCAAGCTTCGGGTCTCTACATAAAAAGATCCAATAATTCTACTATTAATGAGAATTGAGATGGAGCTAATATTCATAGATTTATAAAGGACTAATATGGGAATCATAATGGATAGAACATCATCAATACATTCAAAAATGATTACTCAACCATACATTTTGGAGAGGTTAAAAGATTACCAAAAGTATTATGTGGGAAATCAGAATAAATAGAAAACATAAGAAAAGTTAAATCCTTGGAATTCAATGTTAATTAAAAAGAAGTTGTGATATTTTTGTCAATATTATGTGTACCATCAAATCCCAAGTTAAAAAGGAGATTTTGTACGATGCACGTAGATCAAAATTATCCATCCACCCATGAAGTAAATTTTTTTATAAGATCTTAAAAAACATTATAATCAGGACAATATGAATAAGGAGATCATGGAGTATACATCAAGATGACTTATTTTCCCTCAAGTGAAAGTGGAATGGAAAAATACACCGGGATGATGAAACTACTAACCATACCCACATGGAAATGAGAAGACATCCTCGTGTACTTTGTCATCATACATCTATTGAAATCAAGGGAAATCAATTCTATAAAATTTTTTGTGCACGTTCTTCAAAATAAAGCTCACATTATCTCAACTCAAGAGAATTTCTCACTCGTTCAACCTACAAGAATATGTATTAGAGAAGTGGTAAGTCTACACATAGTACCACTATCAATTTTATCTAATTAAAAATAGTGTTTAGGAAGAATGTCCAAAATTATTTGAATACTGAGTTGAACTTCATCACAACTTATTACCCTCAAATTGTTGTCCAAAATCTATGAAGACTATCTAGACACATGATGATATATTGAGTGCATACTCAGTTGTCTTCAAAGGCAGATGTGACTAATATCTTCTTCTAGTCATGTTCTCTTACAACAAAATTTTGGGATCGAGAATCCAAATGGATACCTATGAAGTACTTTATTGCGAATAGGTGTATAACACCTTCATTATGGGGTGAAGTTGGGGAACACAAATTGTTATGTCCTAAAATGGTTTAGGAAATAGAAAAAATTGTTAAGGCTATTAGGTAGCACCTCAATACTTCTCAGAGTCAATAAAATATCTATACTAACAATCATTAATGAGACATATAGTTTGATGTTGAAGATATGGTATTACTATGTGTATCTCAATGGGAGAAATTGATGAGATTTGGGAATAAGGGAATGATTAGTCCAAGGTACATCAACCCTTTTGAGATCCTTGATCACATCGAAGTGGTGGCCTATAAACTTGAACTCCCACAAATCCTATCACGATTACATGATCTATTACATGTATCCCTCATGATGAAGTACATGCAAGACCCCTCACATGTACTCAATCTAGAGATGATATCCTTGGATAATGATCTCTCTTATAAAGAGTAGTTAGTGATGATCTTAGATCATAGAGAACATTTTCTATGAAATAAGACAATGATCCTTATCAAAGTGTTGTGGAGAAATTAAAAATTTGACGAGGAAGTGTGGGAACCAGAGGAGGTGATGAAATATATTTATCCTCATCAATTTTAGTGTGGTAAAATAAAATTCTAAAGATGAAATTTATTAATGGGGGAGATTGTAATAACCCAAACTATTATAAATATAAATTTTCCTTTTGATTGAATTAAATGTCTTATTATATAATAGGGGTATATAAAACAAACAAACTTGTTTTATTTCATTATATATAATTGGATTTATAAGTAAATTAAGTATATTTTCCATTAATAATATAGTTGTTTAATCATGATCATATTATTAGAATAAATATAGGGTTTTAACAAATCTAATTTACACAAAGGAATGCAGTGATTCCCTCAACCAGTAGGATCATACCCTATGAAGCCCATTTATCAATGTTTATTTGGGAGATAGAATTTTAGGGATTTTCCCTTAACCAATCATAATATAATATCCAAAAATTTATGCATGATCAAAACCATTTATGGGAGAAGTTCAAGCTGAATAAGGTCATGACCCAAACCATGTTTTTCGAACCAGCCCATGAAAGTCCAATCATCGCACACCTTACTCTTAGGGTATGTGTTGGTGTACTAAAGGAATATGTATCAATACCCTATAAATATTAACATTTATATTATTTGTTATAGAATAATTAATATATATACATCCTATTATTGTTACTTAGTAAATGATTTTCAGTTCAATTCAGTAAAACCTAACTAGTATTTTTGGTTAATATTGAAATTCAAATAAAAAATTTAGTTTAATGAATTAATGGATTTTTTAAATAAATACAATTTTAGTAAAATATTATTTTTGAATAATTATTAGTAAATATAAATTATTATATAATTGTTATGAAGTCAAATGTAAATTTTATAAGGGTTCAAAAAATGATATTGTCAAAAAAACCCAGTATTTCATAATAAATGAAAATTTTATTTTAAGATTGAAAATAAAAAATATTAGAAAATTATTTAGATAAAATGAATATTATTTTTGGAATAATAATATTAAAATTTTCCAATAGTGATATTTTCATAATTTTCTCAGATAATCAAATCTTCAGGTAAAACATAAATATCATATATATATATACTTTGTGATTTATGACATCATAATGACCCAAAATTGGTGTAACAATTATTATAAATAGAATCCAAAAATAAATAAATTTCTCCCCTAAAATGTGATTTTATGATTATTTTATTGATTTTCTAAAGCCATTATGAATATTATAAAACATATAATATATTTTATGGTTTTGAAATCATTTATTTAAGAGTGTGACTAACCAACATATAAGAAAGGTAATTATTACAATAATTTATGACATTTTACTTAAAAACTCAATCCCATTTGGTAGAAACCATGGGATGATTTTTTTTGATGTTTCATAAAGTAGAATCCAAAACCTAAATAATAAACAGATCCCCTATTTTCCTCTATATACCCCCAAAATCCCCATTTATTTTCTCCCAAAATACTTGGAGCATATCCATTCTCTACCCACCCATCTATAGAGTCCTCCCAAGGTCCCCCAAGATATCAAGAATCCCCTACCAAGCATTTGGAGTCACGCACTCAAGCGATCTTCCACTATTTATTTTATTAATGCATCTCTTTTATGTTATGCTTCTTAATTTCAATTTTATCATGGTGGGATATATTATTCCATATCCAAAATACCTTCCATTTTATTTTTACATGATGATAGACCCATTTTACTCTCATTAATTCTCCCATGTTTCTTTATGTACACCTGTTACCATGATGAAATTTTGTATGGGATTTATCTCTACTCATTTCCATTAAAAATCTTCTTTTATGTTATGAATCTTAAACTCAATTATATTATATTGGAATATGTTATTAAATATTCCCATTACAATAAATTTAATTTATAAATGATAACAACCCCTTTTCCCCTCATTAATCCTCCCATGATCCCTTGTGTACACAACTCACCATATCGAAATATGGTTAGTATTATCTTCTCTATTCAAGTTTCTTTTTTACCTTATTCCTTAAATTTCCAAATTCATATTATTCATATATGCTTATCCATGTCCCTATTACTTCCCATTTTATTTCTATGTTATTAGACACCCCTTTCACTCTCATCAACCCATTTTAATAAATATTAAAGTGATGTCATTATGATTTCAAAATTTCACCTTGATTTTCCGTGACAAAAACAATTAGGCAGTGAATACCATACCCATTTTCTATCACGGGTGTTCAAATATTTTCACATATAATTTTGATTAGGGACATAAACATATTTTTTCTATACTCTTTAATCATGAAATAAATTATGATGATTAATTAATCATTATTTTATGATCTATGTGGAACACTTATGCATACGAATGAAATAGATATGATGGGTGTGCCCATATAGAACCCCAATACACTGGGTAATGTTTAGTATCATGATATGTAAAGTTGGTATGGGGAGTGAACCTGATTTTTGTATGGTAATTTGTCAAAAATTATATTTTGGAAAGGTTATCCTTGAACAATTTTTATGATTTCTTATTTTATTTTTTTCCCACAATTCCCATTTTTTGATCATCATATTATATCATATCTCATTGTCATGTATATAATCCCCAATCTTGTTATGTAACACCGCGGCCCCAGTTACCTAGAGTCGTTGCATTATTACATAACATTGGAATGATCACAAGAAAGATCAAATCTAGAAAGACTGATTGGTTTAGTAGCCTTGGAAACACTAGATATATTCATAAGTCTTACATTACATCATAAAAATGAAAACTACAAAAACATATTTTCTTCATAGTCCACACTCATATCCCCACATACTATCCCTGCAGGTCTTTCATGAATTGCTTCTTCACATCCTGGGAAAAATAAAACATTGAAAGGGGTGAGCTCAAATGCCCAGTAAGGATAACAATATAGCGGAAACATTCATAAATAAGAATAAACATTTAAGGCAATGTATAACTAAAAGAAAAGACTTTTAAACTTGAACTTCAATATAGTATAGAAACAATTAAATGAAATAATTCCATTTACTTATTCACATGGATATTCTACTAATCGAATAATCACAAGAAATATCAATAACCAGTTTCATAATGATGTAATGCATAATGCCATACTATCATAACCACATAGCCAAGGCCTCGTGCCGAGACTACAAATAAGATTTTTTCAAGGCATTGTGCCAAGACACTAGTTTGTCTCATGAGACCTACCGAGGCATCGAGGAGCTATAGCGGGCGCTACTCATCACATATTAAGTCCTATGCATTCCTCATATGAATAGGTTTAAACATAACATAAACATTCGTATTAAAACTAGCATACGAAATGTAAATACATCATCCATAAACCATTAATGGTATAAAAATAACACATCCACAGTCAAACATATCACAAAACCTTCAATACAATATGGAAGTTTGGTTTCATAATAAATCAGCTTCAAATAATCTTAAAATCCATCAAAGGCTGTTAACATAGATGAAATCAAAACTCTTTTTAGAGAAATATCTATTTTTATTTTGATATCATTTAAAAGTCATATAAAATAAAACTTTTTCTTTGAAAATATTCTTATAATATTTTAAGGGAAGCTTTGACGATTTAATAATGGCAGAAAATATCCGCACCCGCCGTATAAGTTAAAAAAACATTCTTACCTTAATTCTTTTGAAAAGGTTAAAAAGAACCTTGTTTGGAAAACGACAGAAAGATTCATTTATAAACCTCCAATAAAAAGTCAAACAAGGGTATAAATGACTTTAACTCATATTCTGTAAAATAGTAATAATGTTTTGAAAATTTTTTTTAAGAAATATGGATGTGGATGATAAAGAGATCCCATTATATTATTACGTATAAACAACCTCGGATAATGAAGAGATTGAAAAATAAAACCTTACCTTATAATTTTCCTTGGTGGAGGGTAAGTTAACCTCCGGTATAATGGTGAAATTATTGTTATTAAATTATACAAGAATCATATACATTAATATGATATCATATATGATCTTTTAACTTTGATTTTTTAATAATATCTTAGTATTATCGTTGTTTCGGGTGTTAACTTACTCGTTTTATTTATATGTTTTGTTACGTAAGCCATGTTTGTCCATGATAGGTTGTATCTTATTCATATCCATAATGATATAAATTATTTAAACATTATTTTTATATCATCAAATTATAATTATACTTGAACGGATACGATGGAGAATGAATCTCATCGCGTTCGTGGAGACGGTAGTCCGTACGTACGCACGAGCGACAATATCATTCTTTTGATATTAAAATAATATATAATTGGATGGTATATAATATATAAATAATAATTATCATGTTATATTTATTATTTACATGAATTACAAATCATTATTATACCCATTAAAATAATAATTTATTGAATAACAATTACACCATGATGTGGAGACGGTAAGCCATACATACGCACGTATGGTGACATGTTATTCAAAGGATGGATAGAATACTGAAATATGGTTGAAAATGTTTATAATAACATCAAAATATATATAATATACTGGATTTATTATTTTATAATGGTAATAACAATGAAAGAAGAAGTGGAAGAAGAAAGGAACTTGAAAAAGGGTGGTGAAATCATTATCTCTTCTTCGGGTTCTTCCTTTTGATTTGATCAAAAGGGATCCTTAAGATGGCTTTCTGACTAAATTAAGGCCTCTAGGATGAAGTGAGGGAAGTGGAGAGAGTATGTGGTCAGTTTTTGGCCGAACCAAAAGGCTTTCAAGGTGTGAGTTAATGAGAAGGGAGGGTTCCCTTTTATAAGAGGGGTGAGGGGCACCCTTGGAAAAGCTAGAAATATTATTTTATAATAAATTCATATTCGGTTTCTAATGGGTCCAAAGTGGATTATTTAAAGGTTAAGGTGGGGATGGGTCTAAAACCACTCAAACAATGGAATTTAGACAGGTTTGTTTTACTATATTAACCTTATATTTTAGTATTAACTCTTAGTTAATTAGTTCCATTTTTACAATGTCTCTTTGTATTTTTATATTATATGGTTAATAAACAAACTATATACATCCAAGAGACCCCCAATTGGTCTATTAATGATACAACTATCATTATATAAGTCTCTTGGACGAACCTTAGGTTTTTAGAAATTTAATATCAATTAATAATATAATATTTGTTTTAAAAACTCTTTTATATCAATTTTGACAGTATTCAATAATTGATTTTTGCGAAAATCATAACAGAATGATTACTTGGAAAACAGTTACTTAATTCAATCCTAAAATGTCATATTAACCTAGAAAATTAGTTTAATTCATAAAAAGTCTCAAATTATATTTATTTGGGTATTTATAATATCAATTGTTCTAATTTTTCATTAATTAGGTAATTACTGCATCATCATTGTATCACAAATAAATTAAATTATTTAATGTCTAAAAATTATAAATAAAGTATCATTATGTAGTAAATCATTTTATATTTCTAATGAATATTTACAATTGAATTTATCTTATGTATAACTTTATATTAACAATTTTTTAGTAAATAAACTTTGATTTTAACTCTTTTAACTCTTCTTTGAATTAAATAATAATAAATGTCCTAATCTAATCCAAGTGGACCTAAATGATAATATTTTATTCCTAAGGTTGTTTTTGGTTGATATAAACCTGTCCAATAGAATTAGGACAAGTGTTAGGGTAATATTAATATCATTTGTACCCTTAATTACCCTATTTACTTTTAACCGTGGTAAATAAAAGTAAAAAGTTACTATTCACCAAAAATTATTTTCATCTCATTGAACCACATTTTAATACTTGGTATTAACCGTGTCTCTAGGATTTTCGAAATTACATTCACAGAAGCGGTAAAATTAAGTTTTATGAAAAATTCTGTTTTTTAGCTACCACTGAGTGGTTTCACTATTCATCAAAAATTGAAGTTTTTCAAAACAATGCCAAAATTTCACCCTAAGCTATAATTGATATTCGGAATTCAAAAATGATGTCTATTTTACAAAATTCCAAACATATAAGTTACATTAATTAATTTTATAATTAATTCTTGTTGTTACAACAAATAGCGTGCTTTTAAGAAACAATATATGTCAAAAGATTGACAATTGTTTATGTCCAATTTCAAAGTAAAATTAATTCTAATGAACACCATTGGATAAAATGGTACAAATATATTATATTTATACTTTAAAACAACTAAATAATATTATTTATCACTATAAATTATTTTTATTAAAAAAGTTGTTTTTAAGTATTTTTTCACTATTCATAAAAATTGGAAGTTCTCAGAAAATACCAAAATTTCAATTAGGATAATTTCTATATTCCAAATCCAAAAATGAAATACATTTTGAGAGATAAAATTTATAAAATTTCAAAAAGTAGGTATTACTATTCATAATGACTAGTTTGATTGGTTGTGGTGTGTTACAACTCGATGTTGCGTACAATACACGCTATCACATTATTCAAAGAGAAGCGTACAGTAGAAGCTTGGGGTGTTACATTATCCCCTCCTTCAATTAATTTCATCCTCTAAATTTATAGAATAATGCCGCATGAAAAGACTCAGGTGGTTTTTCATCATAAGTTCATCGGGTTCCCACGTTGCCTCTTCCATCTTATGGTTTCTCCGCAAAAAATTTTACCAGACGCATCGTTCGATTTCTCAGCACTTGTTCTCTCGTATCAAGAATCTTGATGGGCTCTTCGCAATAAGACAGATCAGGTTCTAGTTCTAATTCCTCGTAGGTGAGTTCATGCGTTGGGTCAGGCATATATTTCCTCAATAGAGATACGTGGAACACATCATGAACTTTGGAGGGACTTGGCGGCATTGCCAATCGGTAAGCTACAGCCCTAATTCATTATAGAATTTCAAAAGGTCCAATGTACCTGGGACTCAATTTACCTTTCTTACCAAAACTTATGACTCCCTTCCATGGAGATACCTTCAGGAAAACATGATCACCGACTTGAAATTCCTAATCCTTCCTTCGATTATCGGTATAGCTCTTCTGCCTACTTTGAGCTGCTTTGATGTGATTTTGGATTACCTTCACTTTTCCCATCATTTCCTCCACCAGTTCTGGGCCTACAAGTTTTCTTTCACCAACGTCATCCCAACAGGTTGGTGTATGACATCTCTTTCCGTATAATGCTTCATATGGTGCCATCTGAATACTCGAATGGTAGCTATTGAAATAGGAAAATTCTACCAAAGGTAAATATTGATCCCACATACCCTGAAAGTCAAGTGAGAAGGATCTCAACATGTCTTCTAAGGTTTGAATAGTTCGTTCTGATTGTCCATCTTTTTGAGGGTGGTAGGCAGAGCTCAAATGAAGTTCAGTATCCAAGGCTTTCTGAAGACTTTTCCAGAATCTTGAAGTAAAACGGGGATCACGATCATAAACAATCGATAGGGGTACTATAAGGCCCCAGCCTTAAACCTTACTTAATCTTGAGTTATTACAAGATTACACATTGAGGATCTTTTCCGGTTTAGAGTTTTAGAGAATTAGATCATAAAACATACATTACATTCCACATTTAAACAATGTGGTTACATAAAATATAGTACTCATTTTTACCATCAACAAAAACATATTTAAAATAAAACATGGATTCTTTCTTGACACATCCTTGACATTATCATCACATCATGTACCTTTCCCTTGACCTGTGAAAAACATTTCAGAAACTTGGGATGAGAATAAAAATATCAGTAAGGGATCTAAAAATATGGAAAGGAAACATGAGTACATTTATACATAAGAATCAATGAAATCATACTCTACTCATAAAACATAAGCACCTTAACATACCTCATCAAATCATGAATAAATCATAGAAATCATAAAACATAAAGGTAACTTGAGGCATTCATAACATTCTTACATAGGGAGTAACCCTCTTGGTTACGTTTGGATTACCCATAACTATATATTCCCTAAATCATTTCAGAGAAACCTTAACGTTTAACTCCTTCTCATTACCCAATTCACTGGAGAGCTATATCGGGATCACCCGCCCTTAGTTTATCACGGAACCACCCATCTTCATAATAATTCCCAAGAACCATAACATAATTGTATGACATAAAACATTCATAAAGGAAACATAACATTTCTACTTTTGAATAACAAGATATCAATACAACACATTGATATAAAAACATTATGAAAACCATTTTCAATACCAAAATAAATGAAAAGTAAAATATGGTATTTAGTTTTCTTTTAAAAAACAATGTATGGCTTGTAGAGGAAGCCGAAACTCAAATAATGGTCACGGTGGTAGAGAAGCCATTGTTGCCGCATACATATGACAAAAAAACATTCCTTTTGTCGTTTAGTAAAACAATTCGTATAAAAAAATATTCCTTTTGAATATGAAAAAAATTCAAAGGGGTTTATACACCGTAAAATGAAGGTTGTGTATAAAACAAAATATGCCTCAATGAAAGGAGATTGAGACGAAGTCCCATACCTCGGGTCTCACTTGACTCGATCGTTATTTAACCTCCTGAATAATATACTTGAGTTAATTTCTACTTTCTTAAGAACCTTTATCATGTTCATTATTCCTTATATATCACTTATTACCATGTCATGAACACTATGTAATTATTTAAGTTAATAACGGTAGTTTTAACGATCATTGGTACTTGAGTCAAAAACAAACTCTTTATAATTACACGTTGTTTATGTATCCATTATATCCATAGTAATACTCTTGATTTAGATATAATATATATCATATATATCCAGTATATACATGCATTTATAATATTACATAACGTTTAGAGGTAAGAAATGAAATGCACCGTTCATAGAGACGGTAAGCTATACGTACGCATGAACGCTACTTTTATTTATATTTCGTATTTTATGGAATGTAATCCTAATTATATAAAGGTATATTATAATTAAATTATAATATCATATATAATATCATTAATTACATCCTTTATACGTCCCACATATGGCATTAACGAATCAAATCACTTTGAGGGGGCGGTAGTCCGCACTTCCTAAAATGAAGATATCGCGTTTACCCATAATGGAAACCATAAAGGTATGCCATAAATGAAAAATAAATAAGCTTAAGTAAAACATAAAAATATTATATATCATATATAAATATAGTGTCATCTTAATGGACACCTTTGAAGGTGTTAAAAGAATATTGAACTATCATCGTTTCGTGAGGCAAAAATTCGCCATCCACGGAAATAGTATGTTATTTAACCATTATATGTAGGTGTGTGTAAGTGTAGCTCTAATACTTCTTATAAAAACATCCTATTATATGTAAGATACTGTTTTTGTTACAAAAGAAATGAATAAAAATAGTTTAGGGGGTTGGAGAAGCAAAATAAAACATAAAAACACAAGAGAAGACACTACCTTTAAATTGGGTAACTCTTTTTGATTTGAGCTCAAAGGATTCCATGGGAAGACTTCTCCCCAAAGTGAGTCTTCTAGGAGTAATATAAGTATGTGGAGAGAAAAAATGAGCATGGGTTGGCTGAGACAAAGGCTTTAGAGGTGTGGGTAAGGAGGTAGAGGTGGGGGCCTTTTATTAGAGGAGAGGAGGGGAACTCCTGGAAAGTTATAAAAGGTTACTTTATTTTCAAATGAGTTTTGGATTTTATAGGTCCCACATTGATGTATTTCAAGGATAAGGTGATAAGGGTTCGAAATACACTCATCCAATAGGTATTTGACAAATGTATGTCTTAGATTTTACATTATCTTTTCATTTTATTTAAATCGTTTATTAATGAGGTAATCACTGCATCATGATGATGTCATAAATAATTTAATTTATTTAATGTCTAAAAATTATAAAAAAAATATCATTATGTAGGAAATATTTTTATTTTTATAATGAATATTTATAGTCCAACAGATCATTTATGTAGACAAAATTAAAAATGTTTTACTCAGGTGATATATTCTTTGTTATATTTAACTTTCTTTAAAAAAAAAAAATAAAAAGTCACTTTCACACAAAAATGATTCCATGGGGTCCCCAAGTTTGGCAAAAGGAATCCCATGGTCGGCCATGAGACAATAAGTAGCATTAGGACACATGTTGGTTTCATTTTTTATTATTATGATATTATTTTATTATCCTTAACTACCTGATTACTCATTAATCAAGATAATTAAAGATAATTACTATCATTACTATTCATAATGTCCAAAAACAAAAGAGTCTTGATTACATAATTTGGAACTTATGATTCAAAATATTTATCCCATTTTACCAAATTCAAAACACAGAAATTGAAATAATTTATTTAAAAATAATTCCTGTTGTCAAAACAAATAGCGGGGTTTTTTTGAAACAATGTCTATGAACAGTTTGGCATTAGTTTATGCCCAATTACAAAGTGAAATTAATCCAAATGAACACCATTGTATTAAATGTTAAAAATATATTAATATTACACTTTAAGACCAATTAAAAAGATAATCTAACCATATAATTAAATTATATGAAAAAAACGTTTTGATGTAAAATGCAGTATTTTTTCACTATTCATTAAAAAATTAACATTGTCAAAAAAATACCAAAAATTTATCCAATGTAAATTTCAATGTCCCAATAATGAAAAATATGTTTATTTTGAAAAATAGATATTAGAAAATTTTCAAAAGTTTTATTTAAAAATGGTTTCCCATCAAAAGGCAGTAAAACAATCTTTTAAAAATATTAGTGTATTCCATGCTTAAATTAGATTTTTTCTCATTTTAAGGCTCTAAAAACTATCTAATTCATAAATAGACATAGATAAAAAATATCTATTATTCATTAATTACTTGGAATATTACATCCTTCCCCCATTTAGAAAAGTTTGTCTCTGTAATTTATTTACTTATCGAATAAGTGGGGGTATTTAGCCCTCATTGCATTTTCAGATTCCCATGTTGCATCTTAAATCATGTGGTTTTTTCACAAAATGTTTACCTGATGAATCACATTATTCCGTAACACTTTCTCCCTATGGTCAAGAATCTGGACCAGTTTTTCCTCATATGATAGGTTCTCCTCTAGCTGAACTACCTCTGGACTAAAAACATGAGATGGATCTGGCATATACTTTCTCAACATCGTAACATGAAAAAAATTGTGTACCTGAGATAAAATTGATGGTAAATCCACTCGGTAAGAAACTGATCCAACTCTCTCCATAATTTCATATGGTCCAATAATCCTTGGACTCATATTTCCTTTCTTACCAAATTGCATCACACTTTTCCAAGGTGAGACTTTGAGAAAAACATGATCACCTACCTCAAAAGAGAGATCCTTCCACCTGTTGTCCGCATAACTCTTCTACCTGCTTTGAGCTATTCTCATGCGTTTTTGTATCAGCTGAACTTTTTCTGCCAACTCTTCTACCACTTCCAGTCCCATCAACTTACATTCACCCACTTCATCCCAGAAAGGTGGTGCCATCTGTATACTAGAATGACAACTGTTATTATATGAAAGCTCAACCATAGAAAGATGTTGGTACCAACTTTCCTGGTAATCCATCGAACAAGCACGTAGCATATCCTCCAAAGACTGAATCGTTCATTCTGACTGCCCATCTGATTGAGGATGAAAAGCTGTACTAAAATTTAATTCAGTACCCAACAAATTCTTAAGGCCTTTCCAAAAGATAGAAGTAAACCTATGATCACGGTCAGATACAATAGAGAGAGGAACTCCATGTAACCTGACTATCTCTTTAAGATACAAACGAGAAAGTTGATCTAGGAAAAAAGTATCTCGTATAGCAAGTAAATGAGCAGATTTGGTCAAGCGATCAATAATAACCCAAATTGCATTATTACCTCAGGGTGTCTTCGAAAATCCCACAACGAAGTCCATGGATATATTCTCCCAGTTCCACTCTATCACTAGTAAAGGCTGAAGCATCCCTTTCGGTAACTGTCGGTCTACTTTAACCTCTGTTGACATGTCAAACACTTCACAGTAAAATCAAAATTATCTCTTTTCATTCCATCCCACCAATAATACTCCTGTAGATCTCTGTACATCTTAGAACTCCCAGGATGAACTGAAAACAGAGAACTATGAGCTTCACATAAAAACTCTCTCTTCAACTGTGAATCACAAGGCACACAAAATCTCTTCCAAAATCTCAAAACACAATCATTATCAATGTTGAATTTAGAAACGTACCTTTCTAAACCAGCTCTACCATTTTCTACAACTCACTGTCTTGCTTCTGTGCTTGCTTGATTCTGTCTTATAGAGAAGATTTCACTAATACCTGAAAAAACAGATGGACATCCTGCACCAACAACTTCTATTCCAAAGTTCATCAAATCCTTAACCAAAGGATCATGTTCCAAACACAACATTGTTAATGAAGAATTAATTTTTCGACTCAAAGCATCTGCCAATTTATTTTCTTTTCCCGGATGGTAATGAATTGTATAATCATAATCCTTGATTAATTCTAGCCATCTCCTCTGTATCATGTTCATTTATTTCTGAGTGAATATATTCTTTAAACTTTTTTGATCGGTATATATTTCACACTTTACTCCATACAAATGATGCCTGCAAATTTTTAATGCGAAAACAACAGCATCTAATTCCAAATCATGTATAGGGTAATTTACCTCATGAGTTTTCAACTTTCTTGAAGAATAAACAGTTACCTAATCATTCTGCATTAGGACACAACCAATTCCTTTCAATGAAGCATCACTGTAGATAACAAACTCCCCATTCCTTGAAGATAGTGCCAAAACTGGAGCATTCACCAATCTTCTTTTTAGTTCCTTCGGTAATAGCCTGCCAAACCAAGGAAACTACAAATCTATGTTACATTTGTGGGTCTTGTCCATTCTTCAACAACCTTTTTTTTTGCAGGATCAATAGTTATGCCATTTTCTGAAACAATATGACCAAGGAAAAAAATTTATTGCAACCAAAACTCACACTTTCTGAATTTCCCATACAATTTTTTTTTCTTTCAAGGTTTACAAAATAACCAATAAATGTCTTTCATGATCCTCTTTACGTTTAAAAAACACCAAAATATCATCAATGAAAACAACCACAAACTTATCCAAGAACTCATGGAAAATTCTATTCATTAAGTCCATGAATACAGCAGGTGCATTGGGTAGCCCAAAAGGCATTACTACAAATTCATAATGGAAATATCTTGTACAAAACGCATTCTTAGGAATATCTACTTCCTTTACCTTCAACTGATGTTACCCCAATTTCAGGTCAATATTTGAAAAATACTGAGCTCCCTGGAGCTGATCAAACAAATCATCGATATGAGGAAAATGATATTTGTTCATAACAGTGATGTTATTCAAGTCTCTATAATAAATGAAAAGTCTCATAGAACCATCTTTATTTTTAAAAAATAAAACAAGATCACCCCATGGTGATGTGCTAGGTCGAATGAAACCTTTCCCTAATAAATCTTGCAATTTCTCCTTCAACTCTAAAAGTTCAATTTGAGACATTCTATAAGGGGGTTTTGAAATTGGCTTAGCATCATGAACTAAGTCTACAGTAAACTCAACTTCCTGATTTGGTATTATTCCAGGAAACTCATCAGGAAAAACATCAGGATACACATTTACCACTGGCACATAATTAATCTGAACAGCTCCTTTCTTTTCCATGATGTGTGCAAGGTCACATTCATTTCCATCTTTTAAAAGTTTCTCGGACTCTTGATAAGTTATCAATAGTAAGGGTTCATTATTTTACACAAACTAGAACTATTTCTGAAAAGAAACTTCATTAGATCTACAGTAAATCTTAGCATGGTAAATAGAGAGCCAATCCATACCCAGGATAACATCAAACTCTACTAGAGGTAAAAAAAATAAGGTTCACAAGTAGGTTCTTTCCACGGATAAGGATAGAAAGACTCTTATAAATTCTTTTTTCCCTCAACATTTCCCCCAGGTGTTTTTACTACAAGTTCAGGAGTCATTTCTTAAGATGGTATTCCCATTTTACTAGAAAAGTTTTCAGAGATGAAATAATGTGTAGTCCCTAAATCAAACAACACACTGGAATAATCTGAAAAAACAAAAAAAGTACCTGATACAACTTTATTTGATGGCCTGAAATCTGCTGAAGTAGTTGAAAAGGATTTCACCACCCCTTTGTTCTTGTAGTCTAACTGCTTCCATCACTCGATCTCTTTGTCAGACACTCGTTTGCATAGTGACCCATCTCATTGCAGTTAAAACATTTCACTAACTGTAAATCGAATTTGGAATTACCATCAACTTGATCTTTTTCCATGCAATCACGAGCCTTATGTCCCATCTTACCACATCGGTAGCACTTTCCAGAATTCAGAAGACATTCTCCAGCATGCCTTTTACCACATTTATCACAAACTAGAAACTTAGTTTTCTTACTGTCAGACCTTTTTGAAAAATTCATTCCTTTCTCCTACCACCTTGGTCTCTTCATCTGTTGGTTGTTATAGAACACATGATCATCGGCAAAATCCATTTCCACCTTCTCAGCACATCAAACAAGCTTTTCATAACTTTTGAACTCACGAGAATATAATGCGCTTCGATATTTTGGCTTTAATCCCGAGTAAAAATGATTGATTATACTATCAAGGTCTCAGATAAAATTTGGAGCATACCTTTCCAATCGAGTGAACCTCTCTTCATAGGCAGCCACTCAGTCTTCCTCATGGCTCAATACCAAGAAATTGTTTTCCATCCTAAGTCGAACAGCCTAAGGAAAATACTTCTCAAGAAACATTCATTTGAATGCATCCCATTTGAGATCATCAATCTCATCAGCGTCCCTGATATTTTTAACCATCGAACAACACTGATCTACTTCACCCTCCAAATGGTAAATAGAAGGACTAATTTTTTGATTGGATGAACACCCCATGACATCGAAAATCTTCTCCAGTTCTTTAATCTACCCTTCAGCTAGCATAGGGTCAAATTATCCTCTAAATGATGGGGGATGTTTCCTCATGAAATGTTCCACCACTGACATGTTCCTCTGCGGGTGATCTGGCTGATCTCATGCATGGATACCACCACCATTTATCGCTTGAGTCAACTGCACCATTACTGCAACAAACTGTTCAGTTCTAATTCTGACCATCTCAAGATGCTGATTCGGAAGGTTATTTCCTCTTGTATGCCTTCCTAGCATTGCTTCCCTATTTCCTATGCGGAAAACCATTCTGAACAAAAATGTCATAGATGAAGCAACATGGTAATCTTCAAATGCTATATCATTTCAATTTGACCATAAAAAAATATTTTTGGATAATCATTTAATAGAATTCTAACACCTAAAGTTATCTAAACTGACCTCTAATACCAACTATAAGGCCCCAGCCTTAAACCTTACTTAATCATGAGGTATTACAAGATTACACATTGAGAATCTTTTCAGGTATAGAGTTTTAGAGAATTAGATCATAAAACATGCATTACGTTCCAGATTTAAACAAAGTGGTTACATAAAAGATAGTACTCATTTTTCCCATCAACGGAAACATATTTAAAATAAAACATGGATTCTTTCTTGACACTTCCTTGACATTATCATCACATCATGTACCTTTCCCTTGACCTATGAAAAACATTTCAAAAAATTGGGATGAGCATAAAAAGCTCCGTAAGGGATCTAAAAATATGGAAAGGAAACATGAGTACATTTATACATAAGAATCAATGAAATCATACTCTACTCATAAAACATAAGCACATTAACATACCTCATCAAATCATGAATAAATCATAGAAATCGTAAAACATAAAGGTAACTTGAGGCATTCATAACATTCTTACATAGGGAGTAACCCTATTGGTTATGTTTGGAATACACATCATAGTATATTCCCTAAATCTCTATAGAGAAACCTTAACGTTTAACTCCTTCACGTTACCCAATGCATTGGAGAGCTATATCGGGCTCACCCACCCTTAGTTTATCACAAAACCACCTGTCTTCATAATAATGCCCAAGAACCATAACATAATCGTATCACATAAAACATGCATAAAGGAAATGTAACATTTCCACATTTGAATCACAAGATATCAATACAACACATTGAAATAAATACATTATGAAAACCATTTTCAATAACAAAATAAAATAAAAGTAAAACAGGATATTTATTTTTCTTTTAAAAAAATGTATGGCTTGTAGAGGATGCCGAAACTCAAATAATGGTCACGGCGGCGGAGAAGTCGTTGTCGCTGCATACGTATGAAAAAAAACATTCCTTTTGTCGTTTAGTAAAACGATTCGTTTAAAAAAAGATTCATTTTTAATAAGCATAAAATTCAAAGAGGTTTATACACCGTAAAAAGAAGGTTGTGTATAAAACAAAATATGCCTCAATGAAAGGAGATTGAGATGAAGTCCCATACCTCGGGGCCGACTTGACTTGATTGTTCTTTAACCTCCTGAATAATAAACTTGAGTTGATTTCTACTTTCTTAAAAACCTTTTTCAAGTTCATTATTCCTTTTATATCACTTATTACCATGTCATTAACACTATGTAATTACTTATGTTAATAACGGTCGTTTTAACAATCATTGGTACTTGAGTCAAAAATAAACTCTTTATAATTACACGTTGTTCATGTATCCATTATATCCAGAGTTATACTCATGATGTAGATATCATATATATCATATATATTCAGTATATACATGCATTTATAATATTACATAACATTTAGATGTAAGAAATGAAATGCACCGTTCATGGAGACGATAAGCCATATGTACGCATGAATGCAACTTTCATTTCTATTTTGTATTTTATAGAATGGAATCATAATTATATAAATGTATTTTATAATTACATTATAATATAATATATAATATCATTAATTACATCCTATATACTTCCCACATATGGCATTAACGAATCAAATCACTTTGAGGGGGCGGTAGTCCGCACTTCCTAAAATGAAGATATCGCATTTACCCATAATAGAAACAATAATGGTATGACATAAATGAAAAATAAATAAGCTTAAGTAAAACATAAAAATATTATATATCATATATAAATATAATGTCATCTTAATGGCCTCCTTTGAAGGTGTTAAAATAATATTGAACTATCATCGTTTCGTGAGGCAGAAATTCGCCATCCACAGAAACAGTATGTTCTTTAACCATTAGATATAGGTGTGTGTAAGCGTAGCTCGAATTCATATTATAAAAACATCCTAGTATATGTAAGATACTGGTTTTGTTACAAAATAAATGAATAAAAAGAGTTTAGGGGGTTGAAGAAGCAAAATAAAACATAAGAACACAAGAGAAGACACTACCTTTATATTGGGTAACTCTTTTTGATTTGAGCTCAAAGGCTTCCTTGGGAAGACTTCTGCCCAAATTGAGGCTTCTAGGAGTAATAGAGGGATGTGGAGAGACAAGAGGAGTAGGGGTTGGCCGAGCCAATGGCTTGAGAGGTGTGGGTATGGAGGTAGAGGTGGGGGCCTTTTATAAGAGGAGAGGAGGGGCACTCATGGAAAGTTATTAAAGGTTACTTTATTTTCAAATGAGTTTCGGATTTTAGAGGTACCACATTGATGTATTTAAAGGTTAAGGTGATAAGGGTTCTAAATACACTCATAAAATAGGCATTTGACAAGTTTAAGTTTTATATTTTACATTACCTTTTCATTTTATTTAAATAGTTTATTAATGAGGTAATCACTGCATCATCATGATGTCATAAATAATTTAATTTATTTAATGTATAAAAATTATAAAACAAAATATCATGATGTAGGAAATATTTTTATCTTTCTAATGACTATTTATAATCCATCATATCATTTATGTATACCAAATTAAAAATGTTTTACTCAGGTGATACATTCTTTGTTATATTTAACTTTTTTAAAAATAAAAAGATAAAAAGTCACATTCACACAAAAGTGATTCCATGGGGTCCCCAAGTTTGGAACAAGGCATACCACGGTTGGCCATGAGACAACTAGTAGAATTATTACACATGTTGGTGTCATTTTGTTTATTATGATATTATTTTATTATCCTTAACTACCCGATTACTCATTAATCAAGATAATTAAAGATAATTATCGTTGTTACTATTCATAATGTCAAAAAACAAAAGAGTCTTGATTACATAATTTGGAACTTATTATTCCAAATATGTAATCCATTTTACCAAATTACAAACACAGAAATTGCAATAATTTATTTAAAAATAATTCCCGTTGTCAAAACAAATAGCGGGTTTTTTTTAAACAATATCTATGAAAAGTTTGGCACTAGTTTATGCCCAATTCCAAAGTGAACTTAATACTAATGACCACCATTGGATTAAATGGTGAAAATATATTCATATTACACTTTAAGACCAATTAAAAAGATAATCTAACCATATAATTAAATTAGATGAAAAAGCAGTTTTGATGTAAAATGTAGTGCTTTTCACTATTCATTAAAAAATGAACATTGTCAGAAAAATACCAAAAATTTATCCAATGTAAATTTCAATGTCCCAATAATAAAGAATATTTTTATTTTTATAAATATATATTTTAAAATTAGCAAAAGTTTGATTTAAAAATGGTTTCCCATCAAAAGGTAGTAAAACAATATTTTAAAAATATTATTGTAATTCATGCTTAAGATTGGATTTATTCTCATTTTAAGACTCTAAAACACAATCTAATTCATAAATAGACATAGATAAAAATATCTATTATTAATTACTTACTTGGGATGTTACGGGTACTCCATGAAGTCTCACAACTTCATTAATATATAGTCTTGCTAGATGTTCCAGTGGTAGATCTTCTCTTATAGCAAGAAAATGTGCTGACTTGGTAAGACGATCAACAATGACCCATATTTAATCGTTCCTTCTAGGAGTATCTGGTAGCCCAATGACAAAGTCCATCGTAATATTTCCCCATTTCCACTCCGGTATGGGAAGAGGTTGCATGAGTCCTCTTGGTTGTTGCCTTCCAGCTTTCACTTGTTGACAAACCATACATCTTAACACAAAGTCAGCAATCTCCCTCTTCATGTTGTCCCAATAAAAATTTTCTTTCAAATATCTATACATTTTGGTGCTCCCAGGGTGTATAGAGAAATTGGAACTATGAGCATCATCCAGCAATTCCCTTTTTAGATCAGGTCTATCGGGAACACAAATTCTCTTCCCGAATTTCAAAATTCCATCTTCATACACAAAGTCTTTCAATCTCCCATCATTCACAGCTTTAATATTCTTTTGAAATTATTCATCATCGGTCTGAGAACTATTAATCCTTTCTAGTAAATATGGTTTGGCAACCATTTGAAAAATAATTTATGTTTCACCTTCCATGGTTATTCACATGTCCTTCTTCACTAGATCCATGAAAATTGGATCCCTTTCAATTCTCATATTGTTCAAAACTCCATGATCTTTTCTGCTCAAAGCATCTTCCACCTTGTTTTCTTTCCCTGGGTGGTAATGTATTGTACAATCATAATCCTTGAGTAATTCAAGCCATCTCCTTTTCCTCATGTTGAGTTCTTTTTGTGAGAAAATATACTTCAAACTCTTGTGATCAGTATAAATCTCACATTTTTCACCGTAGAGGTAGTGCCTCCATATCTTTAAAGAAAATATCACAACTGATAACTCAATATCATGATTAGGATAATTTTTTTCATGAATTTTCAACTATCATGATGCATAGGAAATAACCCTATCATTCTTCATAAGGACACAACAAAATCCTTTCTTTGATGCATCACTATAAATAACGAACCCATCATTCCCCGATGGTAGAGTCAATATATGAGAATTGACTAATATTCTCTTTAGTTTTTAGAAAAATTCTTCACACTCTTTTGTCCAAACAAATTTATCCCCTTTACGTGTGAGCTTCGTTAATGGGTTAGCCGATCGGGAAATATTCTGGACGAAATGTCTATAATAACCTGCTAAACCAATAAAACTACGTACCTCAGTTATACTCGTAGGTACTGGCCATTCTTGGATTGGCATTGTCTTATAAGGATCAACAGAGATTCCATATTTAGAGACAATATGGCCAAGAAAAGAAATCTCTTGAATCCAGAATTCACACTTGCTAAACATCCCATATAATTCATGTCTTCTCAGAGTCTTCAGGATAATGCGCAAGTGATTTTCATGATCTTCATAGATTTTGGAGTATACCAAGATATCATCAATAAATACCACCACGAATTCATCGAGATATTACCTGAAAAATCTATTCATCAGATCCATGAATACAGAGGGTGCATTAGTCAATCCAAAAGGCATTACTGTAAACTCATAATGCCCGTACCTAGTTCGAAATGTTGTCTTCGAAATGTCGTCCTTCTTCACACACAACTGATGGTATCCAGATCGAAGATCAATCTTTGAAAAGTATTGAGCTCCAGGAAGTTGGTCAAATAAATCATCAATGCGAGGTAGGGAATACTTGTTCTTTATTTTTATAGCATTGATCTCCCTGTAGTCAATATATAACCTCATAGATCCATCTTTCTTTTTAACAAAAAGAACAGGGTCTCCCAATGGAGAAACACTAGGGCTAATAAATCCTTTATTACTCAATTACTCTAGTTGTTTCTTTAGTTCGACTAATTCTAAAGTGGCCATTCTATAAGGGGTATTCGATATAGGCCTTGATCTAGGAATTAAATCAATGTAAAACTCAACTTCTCGTTCTGGAGGATGTCCAGGTAAATATTCCGGAAATACATCTACATATTCTTTCAAAACTGGTACATCCTCTATTTGAACATTCCTTTACTCACCCACAGTCATTTCTTTCTCTTCCTCCCCAATAATTGTATTTAGTTGAGCTACTGGGTGTGGATATAGATAAGAATTAGGTGGTGACGATTCTTCTCTAAAGATAAGGTGTTCCTTATCATCATCATCAAAAACCGTAACTTCCTTCTTCTTACAATAAATCTTAGCATAATGGTCCGAAAGCCAATCCATGCCAAGGATTTTATCAAACTCAATCATAGGTATGATGATGAGATTAGTAGATAAAGAACATTTATGTGCTCTAATGGGGACTCATTCACAAAACCTTGTTGCAATGATACACCCCTTAAGAGTTTTAACTAACAACTCCCTTGTTAAATCAAATTGGAAATATATAATTTTTTTAGCAAACTGGGAAGATATGAAATAATGTGATGATCCAGAATCATATAATGCATTTGCTAAACTTGAGGAAACCATTAAATTACCTTCCCCCACGTCTTTCGGAGCTTCTACCTCAGCAGTATTGATAACATAAGCTTGGACTTGATCCCTTGGCCTTTTCTGAGGTAATTTCCCCTCACCCTTAGGGTATTCATTTGTATAATGTCCAATCTCCCTATAATTATAGAATTGAACATTGGTATCTTCCTTCTTCCCTTTTCAATCACGAGCTCGGTGGCCTTTTTCACCACACTTGTAACAGACACCCATTCCCCTCAGGCAAGTACTGGGATGTTTCTTCCCAAATTTACCACAGGATGGATATTCAACCTTTCCCTTCTTCCCCTTATTTCCATTCCTAGATTGATCAGTAGATATCTTCTTCTCTTACTTTTCTTTAAAGTCATAAGACTTAGAGAATTCCTTTTCCGTCTTGATAGCACATGAGACAATGTCTTCATATGATGAAAAGGATTGTGAGACTAATGATCGATAGAGAAATGGTTTTAACCCATCAAAGAAACGATCAATATTACTTCTGGGGTTACGTATATAATCTCCGGTATACCTTGCTAACCTTGTAAAGTTAGCCTCATACTTTTCCACATTCTCATCCTCCTTTTGTCTCAGACTCCTAAATTGTCTTTCCATATCTGCTCGATGGCCACGAGGAATGTATTTTTCTAAAAAAAAGATCTTTGAACTCCCTCCATTCCATATTTGATACTTCATCATCTTTCTTCATGTTTTGAATCAATGACCACCATTGATCAACATCTCCAGTGAGGAGGTAAACTGCCATGATAACTTTTTCTCTTTCACTACTCCCCAAAGCCTGAAATATTTTCTCTAGGGAATTTATCCATTGCTCAGATACTAAGGGATTTGTACTCCCATTGAACGTTGGTGGTTGTTTCCTCATGAATCGATCTAACATTGATCCTCCACGCTGCGGATCATGGTGCTCAATACGGGTAAGGTTATTATTCATAACCTGAGTGAGTTGTCCCAGTATGGTGATTAGCTGATCGGCACTAGTTGCATCACCAGCTCCACTATAATTATCTTGAGAAAGAGGTAAATCCCTACATGGAGTGCATGCATTGATAAAGTTTCTATTTCTTCCACTATGAGCCATTTCTAAACAATGGAATAAACTAGATCAGTTTATGAATCAAAATACATAATTCCATACTTATAAAACACTTAACATAAATTGAACTATTTATGGATATAATCCATAATCATACAAAATGTTTTCTTTAAGGAAGTATATACTCATAAACCCTTAATAATGATTTGTAATGAAAATGAGAGTTATCCTAAGCATATCTCCTAGGAGTGTCGTAACCAAGAGTGCAGCAAGGCCCGTTGTCGTGCACCAGTTCCCATTCGAGTCTAGCTCAAAGCGGTGTTTTCAGGTTTTACTCCTAGGTACATCTGTACCAGAGCCTCCTCTACCTACTCGTATCCAGACAGGGATTTATTGCTCGGAAAACTCACAAAATCTCTATAATAACAAAATTCTCGGAAGTTCTTCTACACTAATCCTCAAAGTCCATCTTAGGCCTATGTGCTCTAATCAGAGTTTATCTAAATCTAGCTTCCAAGGCTTGTACTAAACTTCCTCTGATACCAACTGTAATTCCCCGGCCCCAGTTACCTAGAGTCAGTGCATTATTACATAACATTGGCAAGATCACAAGAAAGATCAAATCTTAAAATACCGATTGGTTTAGTAGCCATGGAAACACTAGATATATTCATAAGTCTTACATTAAATCATAAAAATGAAAACTACAACAACATATTTTCTTCATAGTCCACACTCATATCCTCACATACTATCCCTGCAGATCATTCATAAATTACTTCTTCACATCCTGGGAAAAATAAAACATTGAAATGGGTGAGCTCAAATGCCCTGTAAAGATAACAATATAGCGGAAACATTCATAAATAAGAATAAACATTTAAGGCAATGTATAACTAAAACAAAAGCCTTTGAAACATGAAATTAATTATAGTATGACAAAAATAAAATGAAATAATTCCATTTACTTATTCACATGGATATTCTACTAATCGAATAATCACATGAAATATCAATAACCACTTTTATAATGATGGAATGCATAATTTCAGACTATCATAACCACATAGCCAAGGTCTCGTGCCAGGACTAAAAATAATATTTTTTTCAAGGCCTTGTGCCAAGACACTAGTTTGTCTCATGAGACCTACCGATGCATCGAGGAGCTATAGTGGGCTCCACCCGTCACATATTAAGTCCAATGCATTCCTCATATGAACAAGTTTAAACATAACATAAACATTCGTATTAAAAATAGTATATGAAATGTAAATACTCCATCCATAAAGCATGAATGGTATAAAAATAACACATCCATAGTCAGACATATCAAAAAACCTTCAATTCAATATGGAAGTTTTGTTTCATAATAAATCAGCTTCAAATAAGCTTAAAATCCATCAAAGGATGTTAACATAGAAGAAATCAAAACTCTTTTTAGAGAAATGTCTCTTTTTATTTTGAAATCATTTAAGAGTCATCTAAAATAAAACATTTTCTTTGAAAATATTCTTATAATCTTGTAAGTTAAGCTTCGACAATTTTATAACAGCGGAAAATAGCCACACCCGCTGTATAAGTTAAAAAACACTCTTACCTTAATTCTGTCGAAAAGGTTAAAAAGAACCTTGTTTGAAAAACAACGGAAAGATTCCTTTATAAACCTATAATAAAAAGTCAAAAAGGGTATAAATGACTTTAACTCATATTCTGTAAAATAGTAATAATGTTTTAAAAAAACGTTTTTAAGAAACATGGATGTGGATGATAAAGAGATCCCAGTATATTATTACGTATAAACAACCTCGGATAATGAAGAGATTGAGAAATAAACCCTTACCTTATACTTTTCCTTGGTTGTGGGTAGGTTAACCTCCTGTATAATAGTGAAATAATTGTTATTAAATTATATAAGAATCATATACATTAATATGATACCATATATGATCTTTTAACTTTGATTTGTTAACAATATCTTAGTATTAACGTTGTTTCGTGTGTTAACTTACTCATTTTCTTTTATATGTTTTGTAATGTAAGACGTGTTTATCCTGGATAGTTTGTATCTTATTCATATCCATAATTATATCAAGTACTTAAACATTATTTTTAAGTCATAAAATGATAATTTTACTTGAATGGATATGATGGAGAATGAATCTCATCGCGTTCGTGGAGACGAGTGACAACATAATTCTTTTGATATTAAAATAATATATAATTGGATGGTATATCATATATACAAAATCATTACCATGTTATATTTATTATTTACATGAATTAAACATCATTATTATACCCATCCAAATAATAATTTATTGAATAACAATTAGACCATGACGTGGAGACGGTAAGCCGTACGTAAGCACGTATGGTAACATGTTATTCAAAGGATGGATAGAATACTGAAATATGGTTGTAAAATGTTTATAATAACATCAAAGTATATATAATATGTTTTATTTATTATTTTATAATGGTAATAACAAATAAAGAAGAAGTGGAAGAAGAAAGGAACTTGAAAAAGGGTGGTGAAATCATTTCCTCTTCTTCGGGTTCTTTCTTTTGATTCGATAAATAGGGCACCATAAGTTGTCTTTATGACTAAAGGAAGGACTCTAGGATGAATTTAGGGAAGTTGAGATAGTATTTGGTCAGAGTTTGGCCGAACCAAATGTATTTGAAGGTGTGAGTTAATGAGAAGGGAGAGTGCCCTTTTATAAGAGGGGTGAGGGGCACCATTGGAAAAGCTAGAAATATTATTTTATAATAAATTCATATTCGGTTTCTAATGGATCAAAAGTAGATTATTTAAAGTTAAAGGTGGTGATGGGTAGAAAACCACTCAAACAATTAAATTTAGACAGGTTTGTGTTACTATATTAACCTTATCTTTAAGTATTAACTCTTAGTTAATTAATTTCACTTTTACAATGTCTCCTTGTATTTTTATTTTATATGGTTAATAAATATAAAATATACATCCAAGAGACCCCCAATTGGTCCATTAATGATACACCTATCATTATATAAGTCTCTGGGCTGAATCTTAGTTTTCTATGAATTTAATATCAATTAATAATATAATATTTTTTTTGAAAACTCTTTTATGTAAATTTTGACAATATTCAATAATTGATTTTTTTGAAAATCATAACAGAATGATTACTTCGAAAAAGGTTACTTACTTCAATCCTCAAATGTCATATTAACCTATACAATTATTGTAATTCATAAAAATTCTCAAATTATATTTATTTGGGTATTTATAATATCAATTATTCTAAGTTTTCATTAATTAGGTAATTACTTCATCATCAATGTGTCATAAATAAATTAAATTATTTAATTTTTAAAAATTATAAATAAAATATAATATGAATTAAATCATATTAGATTTCTAATGAATATTTACAATCTAATTTATCGTATGTATAACACTATATTAAAAATGTTTTAGTAAACAAACATTGAATTTAACTCTTTTATCTCTTCTTTGAATTAAATAATAATAAATGTTCTAATTTAATCCAAATGGACCTAAATGATAATATTTTATTCCTAAGGTTGTTTATGGTCGAGATACACTTTTCCAATAGAATTAGGACATGTTTTAGGGTAATACTAATATCATTTGTACCCTTAATTACCCTATTTACTCTTAACCGTGGTAAATAAAAATAAAAAGTTACTATTCACCCAAAATTATTTTCATCTCATTGAACCTAATTTTACTACTTGTTATTAACCGTGTCTCTTGTATTTTAGAAATTCCATTAATAGAAGTGGTAAAATTATGTTTTATGAAAAATTTAGTTTTTTAACTACCACTTAGTGGTTTCACTATTTATCAAAAATTGAAGTTTTTCAGAACAATGCCAAAATTTCACCCGAAGCTATAATTGATATTCCATATTCAAAAATGATGTCTATTTTACAAAATTCCAAACATATAAGTTTCATTAATTAATTTTATAATAAATTCCCGCTGTTACAACAAATAGCGTGTTTTTAAGAAACAATATATATCAAAAGATTGACAATTGTTTATGTCCAATTTCAAAGTGAAATTAATTCTAATGAACACGATTGGATAAAATGGTAAAAATATATTCTAATTATACTTTAAAACCACTAAATAATATAATTTATCACTATAAATTATTTTGATTTAAAAATTTGTTTTTAAGTATTTTTCACTATTCATAAAAATTGGAAGTTCTCAGAAAAATACCAGAAATTAAACTTAGGATAATTTCGGTATTACGAATCCAAAAATGAAGTCTATTTTGAGAGATAAAATTTATAAAATTTCATAAAGTAGGTATTACTATTCATAACGGCTAGTTTGATTGGTTGTGGTGTGTTAGAACTTGATGTTGCGTACAACACACGCTATCACATTATTCAAAGAGAAGCGTACCGTAGAAGCTTGGGGTGTTACATGTTATGTCCCATTGATATACCTATTTTATAACATGTATTATATGCTTAATGTTATTCCATTTTTATTTCATTAATGGGAGTTATATCTCATCCCTTTCTTATCTTGGTCCCCAGGTTATCCGATACAGTTTTAAAAGTTGTGGAATTATATTAAAATTTTAAGGAAGTTTTTAATAATGTTGTATTATCCATTGTTCAAGATGTTATGTTCTATACAAAATTCCAGAATATACTAGAATTATTAATAGTTCATGTTTAATTAAGTGTAATATTATGTAATAAATCATTTATTAATGGGGAATAAATAGAATTGTTATTATAAATTAGGTACCAGGATGGAAAGTTCTCTATATTGGGCCACGGGGCTTCGTTTTCTTATGATATACCCATAAAATTAAATGATTTAATTCATAGAGGATGAAAAATATTATGAAAAAAATGATTTTTGATTTCATGGAAGGTTGTTTATAGAAGAAATAAATCACCATTCATCCCCAAAAATTATTTGGTTTCGTTCATGGGTGACAGAGTTGTCGCCTCATCCCATGAATTATTTCATTCACAAGACACAATGTATAGTGATGGTTGACATAAAAGTTTTGACTTCACTAGATCGAGACCTCATTCTCAAATTTTCTACATTTTCACATTTTCTTAAAAATATTATTTGTATTTGTTTTACCCTTTATTAAATTTTTGGAATTCTTTTTTCTTCCAAATATAGTTTCGAGGACACATGAAATGCCACCATCAGAATCAGCTTCAATAGGGATGAAGAGGAGGCAACATCAATGAAGAAACTAGTCAATTTTTGATCCAGTGGGAGCTTTATTGGTGGACATTCCTGAGGGGACCACACTAATAAAATAGGGGATTAGGATCATTTGTCTTTTATCGAGACCTATATAGGAACTGTGCTATTTTGAAACTCTCCTCCACTGACTTTCTTCCTTATATAATTTTCTCTATTACAGAAAATATTTCCACAAACTTCAAGGTGGTCTCCTGATATATGTGGTTTAAATCTTTTAGATAAGGACTTGATGCATTGTAGACCATGTGGATAGAACTCCATGTGGGCCAATGGTTCATGGGCTAATGGTTCCATACTGATGGTTCATGAGATGGTAGTTCATTGGCCAATGGATTGGGGACCAACAAATCACATATTGATTATTTAAATTCCAATATAATTTTTCATCTTTTAAGAAGAATTACCCTTAACTCCTTGTGTTATTTTCAGAAAATTAAGGATGGATCCGACATAGAATATTTCTGTTTTTTATGTTGAACTTTCTGTTACTACTAAGAAGAGAAAACCATGGTTGATTCTATCAATATAAATTCCAAAATCATTGTCAACCAATTCCATAAATCTCTAGTAGGAATTTTGAGTGTAGGTCAAAGGGGATACCCAATCTGAAATAAACTATCACCTTATGGATTTTAGCTTCTATGTGATGTTTCAGTCCCATTGTCATGCACAATAAATCAATATGTTTCTTGGATAATTAATAATAATAACACTCTCTTAGCCAACATCTCAGTAAAGGGGTCATTTAATCATGAATCCACCTCCACCATATTTATTTTTAACAATTATACTGTATTGGTAGAACAAAACATGTGTGTGATAGATGAAAGCATTAATTTATATCACAAAATTAAATGATAGTCCATAGTAAGTGAGAATCTAGGATGGTCGTAAAAATGGGACCTTCTCCCTAGAAGATTATTTAGCCTATATTAGGGATAGACTTTTTTGGACCACTAGAGTTGGGAGGAATTAAAATATGAGTCGAAAGAACGGGTGATGAGGAAATATATATGTGTATGACAAGCTTACTCCTAAGAAAATAAAACTATTATCCTATGGTTTCTAAAATGATGGATTCCAAAAACTAATATCTTCTCTCTAATGAATGGGGTGGTCAGCATTAGTCTCTGCGATACATGGATAATTGTGGCAGTACCCATCATGGGTGACATGAATGATTAATTTCAGCCACCCCCTTTATCTTGGGAAGATTTGGAAAGGATCCCACCTCTCACCAAGAATCTTATTGACAAGGAGAAGGATATTTTGAAGGGTGACCTTTGCCTGATGTAGGACTTCTCATTTTCCTGTTTCATCTATGTCAATTATTTACTAAGTGGCTATGATCATTGTGAATAGAGGCTGAGGAATTTTACATGTCTCGAAACCAGAAGTTGTATTGGTTCCTATTGGACCACACTTGAAGAGGTTAAAATTAATAACTGTGGCTAGAAGTTCATCCCCAATGTCGATCGACTGTTTTGACATGTATCCTTTCTTTCCATGTTTCTCCATGGATGTATATTTTTTATTCTCAACTCTAGTACTGGAATTTCAGACACGACCTTCCTAATGGTGGATCATTTTTTCACTGAAAGAAGTATTAATATTTCAATCCCATTTTTTGAAAAGATATACCAATTTTTGGGATTCTTTAGTGAGGGTAGGTTAACATATCAGCTGACAGGCCCATTCCAAGTCATATGGGGCTATGTAATAGCCCATAAAAGAGGTTATAGAATCATAAACCATAAACATATCCAATAAATTAGCTTCGGACCATATCTTAGATAGCCTTATGGGTGTCATTAATTCCCACCAGCTTGCTGAATTTAGAAATTTAAAACAAAAAAACCCATAAAAAAGAGTTGTATAGGAATTTCAAGTTCAAGGTCAAACCCACTGAGAAAGGGTTAGATAAAATATTAATTAAATAAAATAAATCTAAACTGGTTTTTATTTTCAATTAATAAATCCATGAAAAAGATAATTTGGATTATGAAGGATGCGGGAGAAGAAAATATTAAATTGGTGTCAGGCATCAATGATTGCAGGTTCATGGGAATACAAGGTAGAAAATAATAAATAATAAATTATGCAGTTATAAAAATCAAGTCTTAGTGAGTCCAACGGTAAAGATAAATAGTATCAATTTAAACTATCTTTTTCCCATGATCAGTTACTTTGGATTCAAATGAATGGGTAACCCAAAATCTTATTTAAAAATAAGGAATAGAAAAACCCAGTGGTTATGGTGGAAGTCTAAACCCTATTTTACATGTTAAAAAAATGTATCCAATATACTTAGGTAATGGCCATGCTAAAATAATTAATTAAATTAAACCTAATCCCAAATCCTGCTCACAATGGTCATGAAAGAAGAATTAAGGAAGATATAGAATTGATTAATGAATATAAAATCCCAACATGAATTGAATTAAAATATAAAATGCCTTATATAATCAATCCCCTTTCACCAAACATTCCCCAAAACATATATATTACCCATTCATGCTAACCATGAGCAGTTGTAGAAAAATAATAAATTAAAAATCCTACAAAAAGTGGTAGCAGGGGTGCCTTTATCTGGTGACATCCCTTGTCGATGCTATCTCCATAATTTCTTTAGAATGGTGGGCTGGTGGTATTAATTTATTGGTGTTTGATGAGTTCTTGCCAACCCATATCATTATGTGTATTGTGATTACACATCATGTAATCCCGACCCTTTTTTGACATAGGGAATTTTTAATCTTCATGAATCACATTCGAAGACTTCGACAATTGACTTATGTCATGATGTGTAATAAGGGATCAGGACGTGTAACCTTCTTTGATAGTGTTTACCATCATATTGAATTGTTCAGGTGGTTTCCTTCATCTCTGATGAAGTCATGATGTGTACTAAAGATAAATGACATTTAATGTTTTGTTCCAGTTTCCCAACTCTACTTCCTTCTCAAAAATCTTGTGTATCACCACGAGCTTCACTTGACGATGGAAGTGTATTTTATCATATAAATTATCCTATTTTTATTCCTTTTCGATAATGCAGTTTTTTCTTTCCCAAAATCATAAAACAACTCAAAACATTCCAAAATTGGAATGATTAATCATTTGAAAACAAAATCTATATAACAAAACACCCAAACATATATTCATGAAACAAATCTATCAATCTTCAATTCATAAGTGGGGTAATCCCATCAATATGGAGAGAGTATCAAACAATGGATCAGATCAAATATAAAAATTTATTTATCTACGATCCTTATACCCCTCCCTAAAAAATTATGGTAAATGATGGATCTGGGGAACATTCCAGGTGAGGATATGTCATTTCATGGAGGTTAGACTTCTTAGTCTATGGGAATAATCAGGATCTTATATATGATGGGTATTCACCTTAATGATTTGTGTGTCAATTTTACTATGTTTAGATGAGGTGTCCACTAACCACCAATAGTTCCCTCTATGCTTGCTTAGGAAGAAAAGAGGTGTTGAATGGAGCTTACACCCCCTAAAGACCATCAGTTTTCAAATAAAAAGTCTTAAACTTATTTCTACAACAAATCATACCCTGATGAGTGATATGAAAAATGGGTCCCTATTATCATGGGTCTACCAGTGCCCGAGGACATTGAGGATCAAAGGAAAGAAGTTGGCCATTTTAGGCCTTCAAGGCATCAATGAAATTCATTTTATTTTGATCCCCCAAGAAATATTTTGAGAGACTGGGGTTCAACATCCTATGATGCTGGAGATGCTTCCCAAGGTTATGTTTCTATCCCACTAGATATCACCTTTCCATCTACTTAGAGACAATGCAATTCTTTGAGGAGATCCCATTCAGTTCATGCTCTATGGAAAATGTTTTCAGGGGAAAAGGGTTTCATTGAGTGGAAATAGATACATGTTAGTACTAGACACTAAATCATACACTGATAATAATGAGATAGTAGATTCCTATATTCAAGATCTTGACGCCTCATTCCATTCACTATGGAACCTATATAGATATACTTAGAGAATACTCACAATGGTGAGGACTAAGGTCAATGATAATGTAAAGGATGTCTCTAAGGAGGTCGATGAAGGTACCCCTACCATAACTAGGGTAGGGGAAATTGCTATTTCCCAGATGGTGTTTCTTAAGTGCCCAATCCTAGAGGGTTTTAGGGTAGTTGAGGTGCCAAGAATGAAATTATAGCTATTGGAAGATGCCCCACCTTCCATGGTGGATCTTCCTGCATTATCCATTCTCGTCACTGTATCCTTTCCATAGTTTTATAAAGAATGGGACTCATTGAGTGAAAGAACATATTCCAAATAAATCTAGAAAATTACCCATGCATAGAACATTGATATTATGGGCTTTTGGATGATCAATGTTTCAATGAAAATCTATAATCAAGAAGATCATATTGAATTTGGTATATTTATAGAGGATCTAGGCACCTTTATTAACTTAGAAAAGGATATAATATATTGGTCTAACCATGTATATGATATTGTGGTACTCATGATAGGGTGAGATGACACTGAAGAAGAGGAAATATAATTATCTATATCAAACCCTCTTTTTATTATTACTATGACCTCAAATTCCAAAACCCTGGTAAATGTATTATCTTATGGATATTTTAGGAACCTGTTCCTTCCCTAGATAACACACAAAAGTGTACTGATGCTAGAGAGAACATCCCTTCAAAAGTGGGAGCCACCAGAGAAGGCTCCCCCAAGATGATGGGTTATATGGAGGCTATTATTTCAGATCCTAAATTAGTATTTCCAACTTGGATATACCCACTGTTATTTCTAAGGGGTTATATTTGTTGTACCCCATGATGTGTTGACATGAATCCTAGATAGTGATGTATCTAGGGTTAGAGATTACATGATATTGTCACATCTCTTTACTTAGATATTGTTCTATATATTCTCATGTGATGATTACTTATCTCACAAATGAATCGGTGTGGCTCTGGTGAGTCAATAAGAAACAACCATCTAGGGGACTATAGCCTATTCATCCTTAAAGAAAAATGTTTTACTATTAGTGGCTATAACTAAACTAGATTGGGGACTCATGATAACTGAGGCCATTAGCGAGATCCCAATCCCTAGGAAGAATCTCTTCATGAACGAATTTACATTGTCCCATTAATGGGTAGCATTTAAAAGATTATTCTTATGCTTTGTTTATTGAACATATTTATATAGAGAACATCATTGTACAAGAGGATACGACTTGTATTAAAGGGTAGTTGGACCTGAATATTTCTCCTTATTCTATGATCATTATCCCTAAGAGCACAGTATTGATGATTGAACGTTTGGAGAACACTTACCTGGATGAGAATGATCATGTACCATAAGATTCAATTGAAGAACCCAAAGTCATCCTACAAAAATACAATGAAACTTCCAATTTTCTAGGTGATGGAATAATGGTTCTCATGGATGATGATGTTTCAGAAAGTGAAGTTGATTTATCCCCTTTTCATCAACACCTTCTTCATTCATTTTTTAGGAATTTAGGGCCTTGACATCTGGTTTTAGGATTACCTATACAATAAACTTTGAATATAAATTATTCTTTTACATCTGAACCAATTGATGCAACATTGGAGAAAGACACCATAGAATAATGTCCTGCCATGTTTGCTGAGTCAAGACCCGCTATGGTGTAACTTATTCTTGAATATATTTTTCTATTTGAGAGTGATTCCAATGTGGATTAGGAGACTTATTACAACCTTCATGATTCTCACTAGGATGTATGGAAGGACATTTAGAAGATCATTTCATGGAACCCATGGAAAATATGTTAATATAACTGACTTAATTACATCACCTATTTTCATTTCTTAGGCTTGGGGGGTTCTTATATCATTCCATACATGGAATAGTAAAGAATGTGATTTAAACCTAAGATGAATCTAGAACACTTAATTATCACCTTTCAACAACAGAATCCATGACCCACCTTACCGCAGCTAGGGATACCCTTCTCAATGAAGCTGCTGAGCATGTTGGGATAGCTGCAAGGTGATAGGGTGAGGTCATAGATAAATTAACCTCAGTAAAGATACTTCATGAATAGTTTGAGTAGCATAGATAATAATTGGAGTGGGTTATAACATCATTGGATCGTTTCAAGATAGCTATGGATGAAGAGTATTGGTTGGTGGAGGAGGCTGCGAAGTAATGAATGGAGGCAGATGAGAGGGTGGAGGTCAAACTAGCCATTCTTAATTCTATCACTACAACCTTATCTAAGCTCTGTTGGCCATAATGGTTTTGGATCAGGTACTACTTCAACTTTGTGAATCTAATTAACGATATTTATAATAAAAATTCCCTACCAATATGAAGAGGCTCTAGGAACTGGATGTTTTTCTATTATCATTCAATATATAAATTAAACCTTTTTTCCCTCGGGTACTTATCCTTTAATTTATCTTACAATTCCAATTGATAGTAATTTTTCATGTTCTAAAAGACAATAACTAAAATGAATTTAAAATATTTATCAGTGGATAACAATATCAAGCATAACCAAGATATCAGAGACATCTCAATTGGACAAAAAATAATGTAATGGTATGATTTTTTTCTGATCCATGGGGGTCATCAAGCATGGTTTTTACTATTTCTATGTTTTCATGGAGAACCCCAAAAAAATATGTCTCTTCTTCTACAACCCTAATTTCCTTCTAATACCACTATGGTGTAGGATAAGTAGGTGTAACATGAATTTATATTAGGAAACCCATTCGAGGGTTTAACCTAAAGGGTTTTGTGTATTTTAGCCTTTTGATTCATCTATTAGTTTCATGAACCATGAAAAGTGTAGGTTTAGCGGTCTGGGACACAAATTTTATCCAAGATTCCCTTTACGAGTCTTCAATTTGATGAGTATTATGTCACATATTTTTGGGTAGTTTAAATAATTTAAATTTGTACTAATGAGATTTGTTATATAGGTTCAACAAATTTGACCATGAATTATTATTTAATGATTCCAATATGGCTTACTGTCATAGAATTTCCCAATATTTCTCAAAAATGAATGGGGGGTTTTTTAGAATATAGTTTTGTGATTTCAATATTTGGGACATGGTATGGGATAAGTATGCTAGGAGTATCTATGAAATATAGTTTCCAACTTGATATTTTCAAGTATTACATAGATAAAATATGTATCTATAGAGGATGAATTTTCATTTGATTGATAAGCATTTTTGTTAGTGAGTTATTCAATGCCAACAGGGGTATATTGTACATTGTCAAACAAATGTGTCCTTAGAACATTGACCCTTCATTCCAAATGGCCAATTAGTTTATGAAAATATAGATTACTCAAGACCAAGAAGGGTTTATTTTCAAATTAGTGATGTCTATAAATGGTGAGGGCCTCTATATCAGCACTAGCCCCGAATGTGAAATCACTTCTACACAAATTTTCCTTATGAAGTGAATGGTTGAAACATATTGGAGTTAATGTCATGTGACTAAAAATGAAAATTATAGTTTAATGATTTATATAAATGATGTTAAAGGGATAAAATTTATGGTCACTTATCTTTGACTGAGGGATAAATAATTATCCCTTTTGACATCAACTCATCCAATAATATCACATCATCTTCTAACATGAAGGGGAAATGTTTTAAGTAGTAATATGGGGGGTTTGTGAATATCAAGAGTGATATGGGATGAAATAAATCATTTAGGTTTATGGAAATACAATATATATCTCTTGAGGATGAATTTTCATTTGGTTAATATTCTTTTTTTATGGGAAACATATATACATTCAACTAGGGCATATTGTTCATAGTCATACAAAGGTTTCCTCAAGAAAATGATCCACCATTTATGATGTCCAAGAATGTTTATAGAGAATCAGACTTCCCTAAGAATCGAGTATGGTTTGTGAAATGAATTTACATGAATATAAAAGGATCATTTCCTGTCAAAATTTCCCGAGAATGGGAAGAAACACAATCCTCATGCATGTATGACCCATTTAAAGGAAGGATGGATTTTACTTCTTTATGGTTAGGATTGAGATAGTTGGATTGTCCATAATGATGTATCTCATAAAAATTAGAATCAATCCATATGTAGTTTTGGGAAGGAGTCCCCTACATTTTGATAAAACTCTTATGTGGTGAAGGGGAATTTTCCTTTGAATACGGGCACACGAACAGGGTGATACAAACATTGTACCCTCATATGATGATCTATATCATGTATAGGAGTACATATATTTTTTTGGGGGAATATTGGGATATTGGATCCAGGTGTTAGTACATATCTTGTTAATGTGAGTATTATCCAATATATTGTTCTTGTGTGAAGACTCCTACTATAGGTCTGGCCCAAAAATAGGAAAGGGGGGATCATATTTATGATGTTTCTTGATCATAAATTGATGATTTAGGCATCCCTACATATCTTGTGATAACATGAATCATGGTACACATAGTTCATAGAAATGATTCATTTTAGTATCATCTGACTAGGACATCATTCATGAATGTTAACATCATGTGGTGATGTTGACATGGGGTCATGTAGTTTTAGGTCACATAGCTAGGACAATATGTCATATAAATGATGAATAATAAAAGGTTCATTAGGATGTGATGTTTTGAAATTCCTTATACATGAGGTGTAAATATAATATAAACTATTATTCTGAGGTTTAATGAATTAGGAGAAATGATAGGGGGATAAAATGCCTTTAGTGATCCTAGAGATAGAATATGACTATACAGGGGATGATTTTTCATTTTTTGATTGGCCTTTTCTATGGGAAAATTATGCAGACCGAACGGAGAAATATTGTTCATTTTCAAAATAAATTTTCCTCAAGACACTCACCCATATCTAATGACGAAATAATAATTGTGGAGATCCAAAAATTCCCAGGACACGGAGTATGAAAAATGGAAGGAATGTGTCCAAGTATATAAGAAACATTCAATCCGTGATTTTCCATGGTGGTTGAATTTCCCTACATAGATCTGACTCATATATAGAAGGGTTTATTTCGGTTCCCTTAATAGATCCACGAATGAGGAACAAAATTTTAGATCTGTAAAATAGATCATTTTTGTATGATGGAGATATGTATATTTATTTATCCCATGTACGGGAATAAAACATGATGTATATTCATCACTATTAATCTCATTAAAGATATAATCAAGATATGTGTTGTTCTTGTGGAACCATTAAAATTATTTTCATGTGGCAGGGACATCAGCAATGAATTTTAACATCAAATGGTAAGGATATTGGTTACCTAATGTGAAAAGGAAATATTTTGGTCGGATCCAACATTAAATACATGAGTTTCACTATGTATCATATGATGATAGGAATCAAGAAATACATAGTTCTCAAACATGCTTCAACCATACAGTTTAATGTTGTGTACTATGAACATATAATGTTCTTTTTATGGTCTTTTGAGGAGTACCATAATAACCTTAATGTGTATTAACATTCTTTGATCATGAGGGGTATCCTTTATTGAAACTTTTAGGCCCACCTTATCCATGCTCTGAGTGAGAAACAAGGGGTGGAAAAGGTTTATTCTGCAACATAAAGGACAGGGGAATTATGATGTTGCTGTGTCTGGACCAAGATATAAGATCCAGTAATCTCTACATATCTCATTAGAGTGAGAATCAATCCGTACATAGTTCTAGAAATGGTCTCCTCTGTAGGTATGACCTGTACATAGAGAGGGAGCAATTTTCCCTAGTTGTATTGATTGTTGTGGAATGACCTAGGATTGAAGATCTTGATGTCACTATGTATCATGTGTGGATAAGAATAAAGAAAAAAATAGTTATGAATGGGAACCCTCTACACAGGTCTGATCGACATGTAGAGAGAGTAATTTTTCTCTTGATTATATTGATTGTTTTTGATGGACACGAGATTGTAGATTCGAGCATCACTATGTATCGTTTGTGGATTGGAATCAAGGCACACATAATTATGAATGGGAACACACTACACAAATCTAATCCACATAAAAATGGGGCTATTTATCCCATTGATTATTGATTGTTGTTGTTGAACCAACAATTGTAGATCCATTCATCACTACGTGTCCTGTGAAAAAAGGAATTAAGACACACATAGTCTTGAATGGGAACTCCTTGTGCAGCCCTAATCCAAATGTAGAGGGGGTAATTTTTTCCATTGATTATTGCGTCTGCACCTAGGATTTTAGACATGGGCATCACTTCATATCTTATGTGGATATGAATCAAGACAAACATAGTTATGTATGTTAACTCTCTATGTAGGTCTGATCCATATAAAGAGGGGCATTAATTCCATTGATTATTGCATTTGGACCTGATATTGGAGATTTGGGAGTCACTAGGTATCCTGTGTGGACATTATTAATGACACACATAGTATTGGATATGCTATCCCACACAGATCTTAATCATGTGTAGAGAGGGGAATTTTACTTGGAAAAATCATACAAATGAAATGATCTACATTGAAGTCACCATACATTTATTTTTCTTCTATATAATGGAGGGGAATTTCCCATATTTCATGGATGGGACAAGGACATAGGGTTTATACATCACTAAATATCACATTAGGATGAGAATCAAGCCATACATGGTTCTTTAGGGACCATGTATTTTAATGTCATGCAGTATAGACGTTCATTCATGAAACTTAAGGTCATGTAATGAGGATGTGGGTCACCCATCGTGGAATGAAAGTATCATTTTGTTTGGGACCAAGAGTAGAGATCTAGGGATCACTACATATCCTATGATTGAAGAAATAAATCCTCAAATAGTAATTGGATGAATAGATTCACCTTGTGGATATGAAATTCACATGGGGACATTGGAATTTCATCTTTCATAACCATCGATCCAGCTCATGTGTGGTGAATATCTAGTGATACGATGATTACCATGTATTTTAATGTTTTGAGGTAAGGATATTTGGGTCACAAAGTTAATTGTCATGTGGTTAGGATAATGATGATATGCAGTTTCACATTGTATAATGAAGTCATTGGTGTCATACAATATATTTTCTTACCAAATGGTTGATGTTTCTGCCTTTTTTATGGTTAGGTGGAAATTACTAGTCACATAATATTATGCAGTGTAGTGGAGATGAATGATATTTTATTATGAAAATTATATCTTTAGAAACCTCATGTTAGTGGGGGTATTGATGAGCTTCCCATCCATCGATGTTAATGAATACGATCTATTAGATTATGTCTTGTGTATGCCCAAGGGTCCCTACCACTTTGGCTCAATCATTACTAGTTTCTTTCTAGGTATCATCAGAGTCTTGAGGTCCAACAAAATCTACCATCATGTAAATACCATAGGGAAACATTTTTTTTATTAAAGGATCATGAAATTCAGTTTTGGTGAACTTCTAATTGTTTCAAGGTATGTAATATCCTCTCATACATTAACTCTAATTCATCCAGTGATTTATGAAATTTCTAATCTATGGATAATTGATCTCAGATGTAAAATTTGACAGAGGGAAATTAAAATTATATAGGTAGGTGTACCATTGTCCCATATACTAATGAGTATGGGGTTTCCTATGTGGGAGTGTAGGTTATTGTATGGTAAGCCCACAAGGAATTCTGGAGATTTCCCAGCCAAGAAGTTTTATGTATATCTATCATCTGATAAAGTATATCTAATAGGGTCTTGTAGAATGCATTTATTTATCTCTTAGTCGGTGCATGGTATTATGTTGAATGGTTTGAATTTATGTTATACTCCTAATATAACTTTTCCAATTTAAATGAATAGAAATTGGGGTTTTTTTCCTCAATATTGTATTAGGGACACCAAATATAGTGATGATGTTGGATTTAAAGATGATAATGACATTCCTTACCCTGACCCCTTTGATTGGTAAAACATCGACCAACTTGGGGTCGAAGACAATTTTAGTAATAATTTACAAAAAATTCTTGGTCGTAGAGGGATGATATGGTCCCACGATGTCCATTCCACATAAAACAAATCACCATGATTAGTTGGCTATGTGTAGAAACTCTGGGGTCTGGTGGATGAAGTTGGTGTGAACCTATCATGAATGGCACTCTTGTGGTAAATTTATTATAATACTATGTCAAAATGGTCTAGTAGTACCAAATCATTCATATTTGATGGATAATTTTGAACCTTGACTGATGGGTTCTGTAGGAAAAAATGTGAACTTCCTTCATGAAAACAACAATATCTTCTCCATCAATGCACCTGAGAATGACCCCATAAACTCCCCACTTATAGAGGAGCTTCTTACGACTTGTGATATCTTATAAAACAAAGTTAATTACTGGCCTCTAGATTTTCTATTTCTTGGATCTCTCTATTTAGAGTTCTCAATTTTAATGGTAGTCCATAATGGGTGTCATCTAGTAGGTGGTAATACCCTATATGTTGATAATGAGACTAATCCCATCAATATCTTCTTTGTTAGATTGAACTAAAGGTTTGACTATTAAGCGGTACACAATGTGGATGATTATTTCATCCCATTCTAGATATTCTATAGCTATGGATATATTTTCCAGTGCATCATCTTTGGAATTTTTTAACTGTTGGATGGGAGTAAATATTGTCTCTGAATGGAATTCTGTCAGTAGCCGTCACACATGGTTTAGCAGGAGGATTATTTCATCCTTTTTAATGGAATAATCTTCATTGACCTGCTTGATGACCCATTCTGAATAACCTTTTACATTCAATACACTCTCTTATATATAAAGCTTCATCTCTAGACCTATAATGAGATCCTAGTATTCTACTTCATTATTCATGTACCATTCTAACAACATGATGGTGTAAGGTAAGACATCCTTTGCTGGAGAAATGATTATGAATCCCAACCCCATAGTCTTGAGCATGGGGACTTCTATACTTCTCTATGTTAGGATTTTATATGCACCATGAAAATACATATCCCATATATAGGGGACCTTTTAAATATAGAATATCTCTTCATCAGGTAATTTGGTATCCAATGAAGTCATTTCTCTAAGGGATGATCTGACAGAAAGTCTAATAATGTCTGACCTTTGACCTATTTCTGAGGTACGAACTGAATGTCAAATTATTACAGGTTGTTTGACCACTGTGAAATATTCCCAATAATCATTTCACTTTTGAGAATGTATTTTAGGAGGTTTCTATGAGAGACCAAATAGACCACATGGTGTTGCAGGTAGTATCTTAGATTCAGTATTGAAAATATGAGCACTAGATGGGTCTTCTTTATATATGAATAATGAGTATTATCATCGATCACAGATTAGAAGAGGTAATAACTGATTTTTTTACTAACGATGCCAATGGTTTCCCTGAGGAAGGCACTGAGTTACCACTCTAATTTGGTCAAATAAAAAATAAATATCCTTCCTTTGATATGTCACATCCACACTAGTGGGTCCAAGAGATATTTCATGAGACTTTCAAATGATTACTAAAAACAATCAGTCCACTGATATGTAATACCCTTATACATCAAACTGGTGAAGGGAAGTAATTTTCATGAATTCTTGTTTGTAATGTGATGGATATTATCCAATTTTCATTCAAATACTCTAAAATCATTAAGGTTTTTGGGTGGTGACATGATAAGGATATAAGTTTTCTTATTAGGGTCAAATTCAATGCCATGATGGAATATGAAGAAGTTGAGAAATTTCCGTAAGGTAACTTCAAAAGAACAAATAATGGTGTTTATTTTAGGCTATATTGTCAAAAGTTGTTATAGATAGTATCAATATATGCTAGGTGATTAGAGTACTATCATGATATAACTACAATGTCATCAATGTAATGTTCAAAGAATTATCCCAATAATTGTTTAAAAATGTGATGCAAGGAACATTGGTATGTAGCCCCGACACTCATCAAGCCAAAGGGAAGTACCCAATAGAAAAATACTCCCTAGGGGTGCCTAAAGGTGGTGGATTCTACATATTTCTAGAACATTTGGATTTCATTATATCCTGAATATCCATCCCTAATGTAAATGAATTGATACCTAGATGTTGCATCGATTAGTAGTTCTGTGATCGGGACCGGGAAATCGTCATTTGGGTAGTACTGGTTGACATCTATTAAATCTATATAGACTCTCATTTTCCTATTATTCTTCCTTCCATGGAATATATTATCTATCGATTGTTAATATTAGAACTTTCAATTGAATTTGGATTTGATGAGCTTGTTGTCTTCAGCTCCAATTTTGATAGTGTGTGTTGGATGATTCATTTTGGATGCTTTCTTATAACCTAGTTGTTCCTATGGAAATCCCATGTGATGAAGGGCCAACTAAGGGTTATTGCTAGATATTTTTCTATATTTCCAATTGAACACATACGAATGATACTTTAGTAATGATGTATATACTTATTTTTCATGAGAAGATAATGTCGTACATATCAAAGTAGGTCTCATGATATCTTTTTTAACCATGTTTATTTCACATAGTTAAAAAATGGTGGTAGATATTCCCTTAAACAATTATTGATTAGATTCCCTATGGTCATCCTCCTCCTCTTCTTCCCCTTACTCTTCTTCTCCCTATTTCTTTATTGGGATGAATGTAGTGGGTTATGTTATTCATATTTGGGAGATCATCTGATATCTTAATATTCAAAAGATGAAGTGACTTCGTCAAACCCAGTTGATAGTGTGGAATTTCCTTGAGCCTCTAGAGAGGATGGAGTGAGGGATGGAGAAAAATTGTCTTCATACTCTTTGGGTGATGAGACGACATCTTCGACCTCAGTTTGTGAGGAAGATATTTCTTTGATCCAAGGTGATAGAATTAAGACATTTTTCATCCATACTTTCACCAATGTATGGTGAGTTAAAAAATTTGCAACACTGCTGGAATTAGTTTTCATGACATAAATCATGAAGATCAATGAATATGAGCATGAATTTGGACTCATAAAAGTGACCATATTGATGGGTAACAAGTACTCTTCACAAAACCATTTTTATTGTTTGGATGGGATTATTTTGACACCATTCATGGTGTTGATTCAAGAAAATCATCAAGTAGGGGTTGTTTCATTTCCTCTCATATAATCTGGCATTGATATAATATGAATAGTAGGATTCAAAAAGGGCCTTATCGGTTTATAAAATCTTGATTTTTTCATTAATGTTGAATTTTATGCATTTATGGTACGATAATAGGATTTCCATGTGCTGATGAAACCAAGACCTTCCTAGAAAGACATTAAAAGTTGTATCCTTCCCAAAAACCAAAAATTATGAGATGGAGATAAGGTCTATAAATTACACCCTGATATTTATTTGGACCATTGGATTTTTATATCTTTTTTCATATCCCTTTAGTGTTATAGAGGAAGGTGATTGGTTATCTGCATTTTATCCTAGACAGTGAAGTGTTCTTACTGGGATTTGATTAACTCTAGATCCATTTTAAACAAATTAATTTTTGACATAGAATCCATTTACAAGGACATACATGTATACGGTTTTGATGTGTCCCTATATAATGGTGTATTCATATAGATATGTGAATTAGATAACCGCATGAAATTATATAGGATTGGTTTTTTCTGGAAGAATTCAATAGTGGAAACCTCACCTTCAAAATCATGGGGGGTTAGCAAATCCACCATGAGTGTTTCCCTAAGGTATTTTGATAAGCTCAGGGAATCTAGTATTGATAACATGTCAAGTAAAAAAGATATATCTATCAGTATATCATTATTTGGGCCTAATTTCCATTACTTCCCATTGTGGGTATTATCTTTTATAAGAACTCTAGTGATTAGTGTACATTACATAGAAGTATCAACCCTCAAAATTAGATCTGAAGGTGATCCTATCATAGGTGTATTGTGGGTAAAATGCCTGCCTACCCAATGAGGGTGATATAACAAATGTACACCCTCTAATTAATATTCCATATTGATCGAGTCAAGATATATTTTGGAAGATACAGAAGTATTTTCTTTCTCTCACTGGACTCACTGAAGGTCTCTTTAGTGATTTTCCGCAACATTGACTATTCATGTTGGGACGTGGCTAGAATTATGGTTAATGAAATGACTGTACCTTCACCAGTATCATCATATACTATGGCCTCTTCCCCTAGTTACCCAATTAGATGGAAGGAAATCATGTTCATAGACATACTAATTGTTAGATAATGGATACACTAAACCAATTAAAATAAAGGAATCAAAGATGAACTCCTCATGTAATGGGTATTCATTCTGGCTTACCTTTTTTTATGCCACCGTTTGGTGGGGTGATGCTCATTTTTTGAAATATAAAGGAATAAATTATCTGGGAGTCAAGGATAATGTCATATTTGATACAACTTCATCCTCTTACATTTTCTCCCTACCTTAATTACATGGTATCTTTCTGAAAGGTTTTCCTTTACTGATTTGTGGTACCAATGGTGTCAGATGTGTTGTAGTGGAAGTGACTAGGGTTAATGTTGATTGTTTCAAATATTCATAGAGAATAACATTATTTTAGTTTCTTTTATTTCAAGTCATCCACCTGTCAAAATTCCATTCCATCATACTAACAACTTCTTACCACTCATCTTATTCCTCAGGGGAAGTAGCTAAATTATATGCTACTTGTGCTGGTGGATTTTACAACTTTACATGCCAACAGTCTAGCATTTTTTAAGATTTATTTATATATAAATAATTCATGAGTGGAATGCCTCACCATTCTATGTATGTGGAAATAATAAGGCCGGTCATTAAGACCTACATAGTCAGGCATCTTGGGATATAGTAGGTGGATTAAATCATTGTCCATAGTGGCTTTAAAATAGATATAGAATTGATCATATTAGAACAAGTAAAATTTGTTTCTTCACTCATCAGATTTATTTTTCTTGAGTATCATCCAATAATTCTAGTGAGGTGGGGGGGTTTTTTTGATTCCCAGGGAGTGTTCCATGATATGGTTTGGGTTTTGGAGTTGGGGACGACATAGAGGTTGGCTTAACTCTGAAAAACACTACCTCGACGTTTTTTGGCTACTTTCTTTAGGACCGGTGGATTCATTTGGGACTTGATCTTTGTACATTGTATGAAATATTATATTATTTTGGAAATGGTTTTTAATTTCCAAAACCCACCTATATATTTCATTGGGATGAGTGGTGTTCACATCTCATCTTGGAGGATCTCTATGTAAAGAGACAGACGATCTTCTTGTTGTAGTAGTAGATTCAGGGAGTATCTCATCCATTTCTATTAAGAAATGAAATCTGAGACTCTCTAATTTTATTTCAATTTGAACTTAGAGAGTCTAAGGATCATTATATTTTGTAGTGTTGATCTAAACTGAAATAGGAACTACTGATATAGGTTTTCCCATCCTGTGATTGACCGATTTGAAAAACTGATGTACGGTATGAAGGATGGATGATCCAAGGTTCTCAAAAAGAATATAATCTTTAATTCTTCTTTTTAGCTGGGATTTCCCATAATGGGATCAAAATGGGTTGAAAAGTGTGAAAAATATTTTTTGGGGTCTCAAAATCCATTGAATAAAAAACATGTTTCACTCTTGAAATTTAGTGAGGGTGGTGTGTCGGCCACCATTTAGGACATGGTTTCCATTTTTGGTTGTACTGGTGTATTCTACACCACTAAAACTTCCATTTAAGATTCTATTGAATTTCTGGTGACGATAATCCCCTAGATAAATTCTCAATTGAAAACTTACTTGGTCAGGTGCAGCAATTGGAAGGATGTGATGTGCCAGTTCAACCATTATTTTTGGATGATATTCGGCTGGGGAAATCTTTTTATGTTTTCCCTAAATCTGTTGAATTTTATCCCTAATGGTGGAAATTATTCATATCCATCAATAATTGAGTCTATGTGACTTAATGATCCATGAGCTATGTTTGGTGAATTTCTTATCCCTGCTTCAATCAATATGATGAACCCTTGTTGCTGGGATACAACTATTGAATAATTACTTTGAGGCTCTTCTCATGGACTATATTTAGTAGGAATACTACCTCAAGAAAATTTTTCATTGAGTCTCCTTAACTCTTTCATTTCTTCTTCCTACGGACTGAATCATTCTTTGAACATGAGGGGTTACACCTCTGTGGGAGAAGGGGGCGGGTTGTATGTGGCCTTGCATTGACACTTTTCATTGGTAGAGTTTTGTTGAGGAGGAAATGAGGGATTGGTCGAGCAAGAACCCAAATACAGCGATATCATTTGGTTCTGAGTTCACACACCCCCTTTATTTGTCTTAGTGTGGACCGTGTTACAGATGGAAGCATCCTCTCTTTTATCCTCTATGTTGACATCCTTTTTTCCATTTGTGTGATTTATGTCAAAAATATTTACCAATGAATAATTATTATGTGCATTATACTGGCTATTGAATGATAAGAAGGTTATTTTCACCCATTTCTAGACCTCTCCCTTGATTTTTGAGATCCCTTTGGAGATTCTTGGTGACCAGTGACTTGAAGTGTAACTATATGCAACCTAGTCATATGCTTCTCTTCTAAGGTAAAAGGGTAACAATACATGATTAAATAGGAGACCGTACATCTTGTTGTACTCCCTAGATGGGAAAATTATGATTTCCATTGATGGGGGGGATGAGGTATGAATTCCCCTAGCCCTGTCCAATGGGGTTACTCCCATTATTTTTTAATACCTCATGCTGATTGTTTTTGACATTGTAAGGAATTGTGTGTTAAAAATTCCTCCAACCCTACAAGGTGGGGTTGATCCCATAGTGTTGAGACTACTACTACTGCATTTGAAATATCTATCTCATTCATCTGTATTCAAGTGTGAGATAGGGAAATACAAAATCTATATGACAACTTCTTGCTTATGAGGACATTACTAATTCCTGATGTTTGGATCTTATTAAACGATAAGTGTTCTTAATGTTCTCATTTTATGAGTTCAATAGTTTTTCAATGGAATTCTATCATTAGACTTAAACGATTTTGAGACTTATTCAATGTCGATTCCTATTAAGTGTTCTATATTTCCTAATAATAGGTCCTATTTAATAGCAGCGTTGAAGTAATCAAATTGCATTATTCCATTTCTAATGTTTTCTATCGAATGGGGCATGATGATAAAATCAAAGCTCCATGATCCCCCATCTTCGGATATGAACACCAGACACAATAAGTATACATTGAATCTCATGCAATGAAATGAAGAATCCCAATTGAAGATGTTTATTCCACTTCTTAGATCATGGTCACTGCACAAATGAAAGAGCTTTCCTGTCAACTTGATGATGAATCTCTCCCAATATTTTCACATGGTCTATATAACAATTGTAATGAGGGAATTTTTATTTCATGTGGTGGAGATTTTTCTTTATATTTAGATGGATGTTGATTTTATACTCTTATAACAGTGCCTCTAGAATGTCAAACTGGGAAGTGGCTAAGGTCCAAAACATAATGGGTATATTATCCTTATATAACATTATTCTCACGAGAAACATATCTTTATATTATTCTATCAGAGACTCCTCTACTTAACCAGTCCAACATGAGTGTTTCTTAACAATTTTTTTTGTAGGTTGAAGAGTTTTTAGGTCCTTGTTGGCATGTAAATAGTTCAAAGGTTGTTTAGAGAATTACAATTTCCCCATTCCATTTTATTATTGGGAAATGATTTATATTTTCCTTGAAATGGTATATAGCATGTCTTACCACATTTTTCAGTGTAGCACAAATTATGAGGGATTTCATGTATCCGACTCAAAATGGGGATGAACTTATTTTTGAAATGAATATTAACTGCAGGGAGGACCTTCATAGAAAATGTCATAATGGGGAGGACTACTATCATTGCTTGGCATCCAACTGCATGGAGAATTTATACAATGTATACCTTTAGAAGGACATTCAGGGCAGACGACATGAATGGTAAGACATTATTTCTATTTGATCTTCTGGTCATGAGGAGGGGCATAATGATGCTCATTAGGAGATAGGCTATCTTGATCAGACAGTTTTTTTCCATGAAGAAATCCTTCACGACAGATTCTCTGGGGAGGGTCTCTAGTGCTTCTGGTAACAATGTTGTTGGGAGGAACCTCACAACTTCTACATCCACATTCATAATTAGTTAACTGGCCTATAGGATCCCAAACCACCACTGATATATGTTTGATGGATTCAAGAACTCTACCTTCTAGAAGAGAAGGGCTTTGATTCTTATCTTCATTTTCTAGTCACCTTTGTCATGATTTATTTTTAGGAACTCTTTTGTAGGAAACTAGTGATTTTTGTAGTAAGTGATGACCTTTATATACCTGTGCATGTTCAAGTGGATTCTATGGAGCTTTTGGGATATGGTAGTTAGATTTTAGAATTCTGGAAGGCATATGTGCCTACCATGAAGTAGCCACCAGAGTGGACCAATGTCCCCCAATTGGAACTAGTATTTATGTCGGCTCTTTTTAACCATTTATTGTGGAATATTACTGAGGAACCTCATAGATGGGAGCATAGATGCATGTCTTCCCTAGAGTGACCATTATGTTATTTGGATGAGTCACTCCACTTGATGAGATGGGGTCATGGGACCAACTCCTAGCTATTTATGATAACATGATAACTTCTTGGATGATTTGTAGGATATTGTGATGATGTGAGGTATGACCATCTATCATTTATAGAATATACTAAGAAACATCCTTGATAAGAAATAGAATATATACCAATTATTGTTTTCGGATAGTAATTTGGATCATCCATGGATTTTTAGATGAGATTCAATGACTAGGTCCTCTAATTTGCAACATATTTTCATTGAGGTTTAATATTAATGGGTATGAATTTTTATTTACTCATAGTTTACCACTGAATTTGGATACAAGGATTGATTTTCATCTATATTAATGTCCACCTACTGCCAATTTGCTGCCGAATTTTACTAGAAGGATGGATATGAATGAGTAGGAATTTTTTTATGTTCATTTTTTTCATTGTATTTTACTAGCGGTCTTCTTCAGTGGGAACAAGGATGATGACATGTTCTAGATTTTTGAATATTTACAATATGAGAGCCTCCCTAGGGAATTGATTTTTCATGAATTCAGAATGGGATTGTGGGGATGTATCCTCTCCATGGGGAGGATTCTAAGCTGCATGAAATTAACAAAGATTATTAATGTTAGGGGACCATGGGAATGACCTATGTGTTTTGGGAAGAACTTTTTGAATTCACTTCATTAGACTCCCTATGGTATGTTAGGAAATTTTTATTTTATTCTAGGGATATGATCCAGAAAGCATTTGAGATGACTATGGGGGTTGTCTAGTTATGGATCACTGACCCTGATTGAGTGGAAGGTCGGAGGGGATTTATAAGATGGATGTCCTATCGAGCTACCTATAAGGGTGGGTGAGTACCATTCTATAGTACTCATGGACCAACACCTTTGAAACCCTGCATTTCATACCCTCAGTGAGTGATGGAATCCTCTGTTGGGTTGAGGACCCACCATGTGCTTCAGTTGATATGAAAATTTGTATGAATTGGTTAAACTCCATTGGATTGAAGAGATTTATGGAGATTAGTGACCTCAATATATGGAAGAAACACACACATGAATTCCATATCCAAGAAAAATCTCTATAACTGGACACTTGCGCCATTAATCATTTTGTTTTGGACTCTTTCATTTTAAGAGTGAAAGGGGCCTGACATGTGGTAACATCACCTCGAAGTTTAAGGATCATGTTAAGTTAACCATTTTTGTTTTCTATGTGACTGAAGATGGTTTTATTTGGCATAAAAAATGTTCTCAGATGAGAAATAGGAATTCTATCCTCCTTAATATATCATGAGGATTCCAAAGATAAATGATTTTATTCCAGGTTTACCATTCTTTTTTAATGAAAGTCATGGTGTCCCTAGTGTGACAGTTTGTGGGGGGGGGGTTGATTATTAAAGAATTATTCATTTCTGGTTAAATATTCTAAAATGTCTTATATTGGGTTATTCTTGGATTTGACAACACCCAACGGTTCCCTCATTCATGATGTTTCGAGAACCTTGTTTCCAAAGACAGGTGGTTGTTATGAATTGTCCCTAACAATTCATAGGGACTCAAATTGGTTGAGAGGATGAGATGTCGGGCTCATAAATTATTTCATATTCTAGGACTCTCTTATCGATTTGATACATGTTCATGAGTTCATTATTCATTCCCATGTATGACATCGATTACCCTAAATTAATGAGTAATTTTAAGGATGAATGGTTTGAGATTAATCTATATCTATCCAAGGGTCTCCATCAATGGAGGGATATATATGTATTCTAGGTTATCCATAAATTGAACTTTTTAATAAAAGGGTCATAGATTAGTATATATTATTTCATTATGATATAGGTTTTGATCCATACTATGAGGTGTTCTAGAGTTTACTATCATCCACGGAAATATACGTCATTTTGATATGCAACATCCCAACCTGAGTGTCACATGTTGGTGCCCCAATCCAGACCACACCATGACATCATTCTTGCCTCCCCGTATAGTATAGTATTCCAACCAGCAGTGAGCATCTGATATTTATCATGGGGAGACTATACCCAATTTATCAGAGTAATACCATAACAAAAATAAATAAAAAATAACCACACGATGTTACCATACCCATAACATCTATAGAATAATAAGTTGACCAAAACAAAAATAAAATATCAAAATTGAACAACAGATATTCCTTTCCAATGTATGTGTTAGGTGTCAATATGAAAATCCCAAAATAAGTAAAGAAATTGATCACTCCCAAGTAGTTCCCGAACCATATCTAGTTTCCTCATCCATGATCTATACCGACTCATCTATGTAAGACCAAGCATATTCCCTTATCCTTTCCAGTGACTATAAAATATATTCATGCATCGACCAGACAGCCTGAGTAGGGTGTGAGTATAACTCAATAAGCCTCCAGTTTGGAATTTGAAACAAAATCCAGTCAAAATTGTATATAGTGGTATAATTAATAAATACAATCAGTAAGGTAAATAGTTTACACTAATTAAATTATTCATGATCTAACCACCTAACACCCGAGTTCATGAGGACACCTAACCTATCAATAACTACTTAGGCCCATGCCAGATTCTTCCTTATCCCCAAGGGATATTATATATCACAAATATGTGGTTATCATTTATCATCTCATTTAATCATATCACTACCAATTGAAACCATAGTACGAGGCCAACTCATGGGTATAAAATGTCATTTCTAACATGGAATGGGTATTTAGATCCTCAATAACAATCCCAAACCACATTTTTACTGGGTATTTGGAGCCTCAGTCTATTTCCCATACTCGTTATCTTAAATGGGTAACTGGGGCCTCAATCCTTATCTCACACAAAATTATTATGGACGGGTATTTGGAGCCTCAATCCATATCCCACAATCATTTACCATATATTGGTACTTGGTGCTTAAGTCCATGTACCACACAGATTTATCACATATATCACATGTATCAGAAAAAAACTTATATCAAAACAACCCATTACTTAAGTCATCAATTAATTAATCTAATACAACAATCTCCCATTCACATCATTCGATTAATTAATAAAACAATTAATTAATCACATCAATTTCCATAAATTAGGTTATCACTTAATTAATCACATAAATTCCATTAATTATTTCCATTATTAATTAATCCAATCAAATACCATTAATGAATTCAAAAACTAAATCATCCAAATCAATCATTTACATAATCAAAACATTATCCATTAATTAATTCAACAAATAATTAATCGAATTTAACAACCATGATATCCTTATAATTAATGCAATAATTAATTATTCTAATTAACAACCTCAATACCCCATAATTAATTCAATAATCAATTACTCCAAAAATACCATTATTTCAATATTCTGGTAATTAATTAAATAAATAATTATCCATAATTTCATAATCCCTTAACTAATTTATTTACAAAACCAATTAATTCAATTTACAATTTCTATTAATTAAATACCCTAGCTATTCTATATTTATATTCATATAATTTAAATCATGACTATGGGATTTGAATAATAGACCACCTACATCAATTCATTAATGAAGAATGGTCACCAAAAAATACCCCCAAATCGAATGAAATCAATCAAGAACATGATGAATAACAGGATTAAGAAATGATTCCTAAATCCATGATAAAAAAAATGATATAATAATCTGAGGCCTATATCTAGAACCAAAAAAATCTATACATACATCTATAATCCAGGATAAAGAGTGGGAGAGGGAGAGAGATCTAAACAAGAAGAAATCACATACTCTTGGAAGTTAAGATCTTCAATCCGCCCTTTGATTCGCTAAGAATGGAGTCTGAGAAAGATTGAAATCTGTCTGGGAGCCCCAAAATTTTTGAAAGATTGGTTAGGGTTGAGATAGGGGTGAAATGGGTTTAAATGGGGGCTTGGAAAATTTTAAAGAAATTTTTTGAGAGAATTAAAAATCCAAGCATGGTTTACTGGGTTGAGGAACACAGTTTTTCAAAACATGTCCCTTAACCCTGGTCCTCCCCTAAGAGGGTTCACAGTTTCTCCTTTTTGGGCACATGACTGGAAAAATTTTGAGCCATCCCAACAAACCATAACTTCATAGGATGGCACAGTTTTATGGGCTACGGTGCACGGTTTGGGAAAACCATGTTCTAATTGTGAACTACCCTCTTTCTTCTACTTTTCTCAAATTTTCACCAAAATACACCCCAAAGAAAAAACCCAAACAAAAATTACCCCACAAAAGGAAAAAGAGTGCCTATAAGTGGGGCTGAGACATGTCCCAAAAAGGCCAGGATTTTCAATATCCCCACCTTATAAAAACCCATCCTCAAGATGTATTCCTAAGAATCTCTAAAATTCTAAGTCAAAAATACTGGGAAACAGATCCATCATATCTACTCCTATTTCCCAATTTCTTCTTGAATGTGACCATGCTTTCACAATAAATGAACTATCAAGATAGTATTTACCTACTAAACATTCTCACTATAATCCAACGCACGTATTAGATATTAATAAAAGGACGCATTAGTATCAAGAACAACATCATCCTAATCGATCACAACATAAGGGTCGGGGTGATATTACTAAGGTTTTGACACATGGAATAGATCATGCATAATAATTTATCTCCATGGAAGAACCAATTTGTACACCATCGACCTGATTCTCTCCACAACCTCAAATGGTCCATTAAACCATGCAGCCAGCTTTCCCTATCTCCATATCTTGAAGTGACCCAATCATGGTGAAACTAATATGAATAAGTGATCACCCTCTATAAACTCTAGGTTTGATCAACATATATTGACATAAATTTTTTTCTGCTTTGATCTATATTTATAAGCCTCTAAATCAACTAAACCTGCTCCGACGTCTCCTGCATGAGACTCGGTCTTAACATTTCTAACTCACTTAACTCCATCCAACAAAGAGTTTATTTGTATAACCTACCATATAAAGGCTCATATGCTTCCATATGAATAGCTTCCTGATAATTTTTTTTATAAGAAAACTCCAACCAATCTAGGTGCTTATCCCAAGACTTACTATGGTGAAGAACACGGTCTCACAATATTTCCTCAAGAACCTATCTAGTACGCTCTGAATTCCCATCTATTTATGTGTGGAATTTTTTACTCAAAAAGACATGCGTACCACGCATTTTATTAAATCCTTTCTAGAAGCATGTTGTAAAATATGAGTCACAGTCTGTAAAAAAATATAGTGGAACCTCTTATAGAGATACTATCTCATGAATGTGTAACTCCCCCAACTAATCCACTGTGAAAGTATCCCACACTGGAAAGAAATATGATAACTTGGTCAAATGATACAAAATCACCCATATAAAATCATTATTCTAAGGTGTCCTTGGGAGACCTACCACAAAATACATGGTAACTACATCCCACTTCTATTCTAGAATGGGAAATGACTGTAGTAAACCAGTTGATCATTAATGATCATCTTTCAACTGATGGAAGGTGTAGAATCTTGTCAAGAACCCTTCAATCTCATTTTTCATGCAAGGAAACCAATACCATCATTGTGGGTCCTGGTACATTTTCTCAGGAAATATCATGATCGGTGTCATTTTCAAGTACTAATTTAGCTCTTGGAAATCATTCTCATGTGCTCCAGACTATTCTGACATTATCCCTTTTTTGGTGAAGCATGAAAGTGGTTCTCCCAAATGAGAAAATTCTTGAATGAACCTTTGGTAATGAAAATTTAACCCAGAAATATATGGATGGACAAATCATTCTTGGTCCACTCCAAAGAAACCATTACCTATTCCTTCTCTAGGTCTATAGACCCACCTTCCTCCAAGAAGATGTGACCTAAGAATTGTTCCTCATCAATCCCAAACAAAAACTTAGATATCTTGGAATATAGTCAATGCTCTATCATTATACTTATTATTATTTGAAATTTTTGGTTATGACAGTCATGATTCTTGTAATACACCAATATATCATCAACCAACACCACCATAAACTCATCTAGGTTTGGAAAAAAGACTCTATTCATCAAGGAAATAAACACTTATGGTGCATTCATCAACCCAAATGGCATTAAAATGAACTCATATAGGCTATACCTACTTATAAATGAAGACTTTGGTATATCAGAAGTCTATACTCTCAACTAATAATACCTCAATCTCGTGTTGACCTTGGAAAAGAAACAAGCACCTCTCAACTGGTCAAACAAATCATTAATATACAGAAGGGGATACAAGTTATTCCCTGTCATCTAGTTCAACATTCAATAATCGACACACAAGCATAGATTACCATCATCCATCTTTTAAAAAAAACTGGGGAAACCCATGGTGACATACTCTGATGGGTAAAATCATTATCCTTCAAATCCTATTAATGAGTCTTAAGTTATTAGGCTCTATAGGTTCTATTATGTATAGTGGAATAAAAACTGGCTCAACCCTCGACATGATCTATATAATAAATTATATATATCTCTTAGGTAAGAACCCTAATAAGTATTCCAGAAATAAATCTTGAAATCTTTCCACTATAGGTGGAAATACATCCTATTTTAAACCTCCATATTCCAAATAAATACTAGAAAACTGGGATGTAAACTTCCCTAGTTTCTAGTGAGCTATCTGTGGATGATCTTCCTTAATATCCCATTCTCCTTGGTGTACATACTTGTTAACCTAAATAGACGTAAACCTCACTCTCTAGTGGTAACGATCTATGTGGTATCAGTATACTACTAACCAATCAATACCAATAATTACATCAAATCCTAACATGGAAAGAAAATAAAGATCCCATATAATATGATACTTCCCAATCTAATGACAACACTATTTACACAAACAGATGTCTCTAGTTTGTACTCCGAATGTTGTATCTATCATCAACACCCCACTCAAGAACTCCACTATGAGGAATAAACCATTAAAATTTTGTGAAGAAATAAAATAATGAGTGGAACCAAAATAAAATAAAGAACTAGATAAAATATAAACTATAGGAATAGTACCTCTCACTATAGATTGTCCAAACCCACTATCCAAAAGTGTAGGATGAACAACATGTAACAAATCTATCCTTGTTTCATATGATGCAGTATGAGTTCCTTATGATTCACCACTCTAATAATATGGGTGATCATTCCCTAAATCACCTCATCCAATAACACTACCACCAATTCCAATAGAACTCCATCTTCTAAACTGATATGGTTCATAAGATCCCATTATCACATGTTGGATCTGTCTAGGTGCTCCATCACTACCTATCTATCATGGGTTTCTACAAAACCTTTGTAGATTCCTCGTCATTCCTCATGATGGAACTCTACCAATGGTAGGGTAAAAGTTTTATGAAAGTGGAATGACCTACCGCACTGATGGCAGTGCACTCGGGTAAGATCCCGAGTGACTAATACCTCTATCAAGAAACTCAGATTTCCACTTCCCTAGATGATGTTCCCATATAGAGCTTCCTTCTCTTAGAAGTCATACCTCTTGATCATCTAGAAATAACCATATTTCCTATATTGGAAGCCTATCTTCGGTTCCCCTCAGCAACGAGGGCCTGATCCACCAACTTAGTAAACCTATTTAACTAAAATATGTTGACTTGGGACTTAATATCACATTTATGTACATCCTAGAAATGTCATGTTGCTACTATCTCATCTCCTGGAAACACGAGGGAAAAGAATTGAGAATTTATAAAGAGAACAACATAGACGATCAAATAGATTCTCCCTTGATTCATCCTCATGAACTCATCATCTCTCTCATATCTCAATATCTCAGTATTGAAGTCCTCTTGGAACTACTCCAAGAATTCCATCCATAACATACCAACATCCAGTCCAATCTGAGTCTAAACATCCCACCAGTGTTTCACTGATCCTTGTAACTTATAATAATCTAACATGACCCTGTTATCACCAGGAGTCCCCATATGGTTAGGTATATCCTAGATGGACTCAATCCATAACTCTACTTCCGTAGGTCCACCCTCTCTAGTTAACATCGGAGGGTGTTGTAACTAAAACTCCCATGTAATATTAGACATACTCTTCACCACCAACTATGGATCTCTCTCCATAAACTACATGAATCGTGAAATTTTCTCATATAACTTCTCTCCTGCTTCGTCACATGACACTATCAGTTCCTTAGGTTCCATTATTAGTGTAAGTTCTCTATAAATATCCTCATATTTTACTCTCAACAAGAATCATTGTAGGTGCATAAATATAAAAATCAAAATAATAAACCCTATGAAACAATTAGAAACATTATCGCATTTATGGGAAACACAAAATTCCACAACAAGTCACTTCCCCAAACATTTCTACACTATCAAAACCGAGGTGTTATAACTACCCTTAACCATATACACTTAGGTCATGGTTAACAAGAGTGAATACATTATCATTATTCTTATTTCTCATTTAGACACCCAATAGTTCTCATATTTCAACATTTTAACACTTTAAATTTGATATTGGGAACCTTTTCTAATTTAATTACATAAGCATGAAAATGATTTCATGTTCAATAACTTACCCAAAACTCGTTTACACATATGTGCCTAAAATGATGCATGTCACTATAATCATGGGTACCATGAATGATACATGAATAATCAACTCTCATTCCATACTATTCCATGATTCAAATATAAAAAAATCATTGAAATAATAATCACATCACACAAAAGTGCTTCACCCTGGGAGAAATAATTTTTAAAAACAACAGAAAACAACAACAAGAACAATCCCACACTTGGTACATGGGATCTCCCCTACACATGGGTTAGATACTCCAATGCGATAGATCATAACCAAAGTATGACTCTTTATAGTCTCATGTATTCCTTCCCTAAATGTTAATGAAAATAAAAGAAAAAAAACTGGGATCTAATACCACTTTGTAAAATTTCATCCTAGGTTCCTCACACAGGTGCACCAGTTCGGACCGGTACATAACCTCAAGCACACCTCCCAATACCCCAAAGGCCAGAAATTAGTTGCATGGTACAAATATCAATAACATGGAGACTATAAACTCTTTATTAGAGTAATATCATAACAGAAATAAATAAACAATAACCAAATGATATTACCATAGATAGAACAATTACATGATCACAAGATGTCCAAAACAAGAAATACAAAATCAAAAATGAACAACACATATTCCATGCCAAAATACGTGTGAATTGTCAATATGAAAACCCCAAAATGAATAAATACCCTTATAAATCATAAGAAGGATAATAACCACATCTGATTCCATCATAAATGCTCCATCCTGACTCATCCATATACCATAGGGCCTTTTCTCTTCTGATGTCCTAAAACCGCAAAATCTATCCAGGTGCCTATTAGGAATCCCAAGTAAGGTGTGAGTAAAACTCAATATTACACCACCAAAGATGTCTAATATAAAAGCCAATTAGATATTGTATTCATTTTTATAAATAATAAATAAAAGGAATAAAGTAAATAGTTTAAAATTATTTAATTATTCTTTATATAACCGCTTAACACAAGGGTTCTTGAGGACACCCATACTCTCAAAACCAAATTTGGACCATGAAAGAGTCTTAAATATCCCCATATGATATCACATATGAAAAATACATGGTTATCATTTATCATCTCATTATGTAATACCATGACCACTTGAAGCCATAGTCCAAGGACAACTCATGGGTGTAGAATGTCGAGTCTAACACTTCATGGGTATTTGGATCATTAATCCCTATCCCACACTTCATTATCACATGGGTATTTGGAGCCTAACTCTATATACCGTAATAATATCTCATATGGGTAATTAGAGCCTTAGTCTTTGTCCCACACACAATTAGCATAGATGGGTATTTGGAGCCTTAGTCCATGTCCCACACACTATTATTATATATGAGTATTTGGAGCCTCTGTCCATGTCCCACACACATTTATCACATATATCACATGTATCACCAAAAAATTTGTATCATAACATTCAATTTATTATTTCATAAATTAACTAATCCAATACAAAAATTTCACATTCACATTATTCAATTAATTAATTAAAAAAATGATTAATCACATCAATTTCCATTAATTAATTAAACAATTATTTAATCACATAAATTGAATTAATTAATTCACTAATTAAATAATCTAACTAAATTATAGTAATTAATTCAACAATTAATTTTTCCGACTCAATTCCATTAAATAATTCAACAATTAATTTATCCAACTCTGTCATTCACTTAGTAAAATCTTTATCCATTAATTAATTAAACAATTAATTAATGCAATTAAACAATCCCAATATCCCCATAATTAATTCAACAATTAATTATTCACATTGAAAATATCAATATCCCATAATTAATTCAATAATTAATTATTCTCCAAATCCCAAATTTTAGTATTCCGATAATTAATTCGGTTATTAATTATCCCCAATTTCACAATCCCTTAATTAATTAATTAATTCAATTTTTAATTTAAATTTATAAACCTATAAATTCTGAAATTAAATACATATAATTTAAATCAATACTATGGTATTTGAATAATATACCACCTACCTCAATTCATTGAAGAAGAACACTCGCTAATGGATATCCCCAAATTGAACAGAATCCACCACGAACATGGTGAATAACATGATTTTGATCTGAATCCTAAATCCAAGATAAAAAAATAAAAATCTAATAATCCTAGACCTATATCAAGAATAAATAGTGGATAAAAATCCCTCTTTTATATGTGATGAGTAGCGGGAGAGGGAGTTGGAGAGATCTAGATTATAAAAAGTCACATACTAGTTGAGGTGAAGATCTTCAATCCACCATTCGATTTTCCATGAACGGAGGTGTGGAAGGCTTGAAAATTTTTTGGGGCCTCAAAATTCATTAAATAGAGGTTAGGGGTGAGGTGCGGGCCCAATAGGGTTTACAATTAGTTTTTAAGAACTTGTTTTAAAAAAAATAGTCTAATTAAAAACTCATGCATGGTTTGCGGGGAAGAGGCACACATTTTGTCAAACTGTACACCTTAAACATGCGACTCTTTAAGGGCTTGCACAATTTATCCTTTTTTGGTGCATGGTTTGACAAACCATGTTCTAACCATGTAATCTCTCTTTTTCCAAGGTGGATGTGTTTGCTGGGTTAGGGTGCACAGCTAGGGAAAACCATGTGTCAACTGTGCACTACCATATTTCTTCTATTTTTCACAAATTTTCATACAAAAATACCCCAAGGTAAAACCTGAATGAAAATTACTCTCCAAAAGGCATAATATTACCTGTAAATGAGACTAAGAAATTTCTATAAAATGTTGTGGTTTTTCATAATGTCGTTATCAGACAAATAAGATGGGCTTTCTTCATATCCTCATGAGAGGAATCAGAAATCATGTAGTTTGGTGCCACATAGCATGAAACATATCCTTTTAACGTAATATGATGATATCAATATCATGAATTTTAATGTCATAAAATAATAGCATCCAGGAGAAAGGTTCATGGGAATATATGGTGTGGGACTTAAGCCGAGGCGACCTGAGGGACATGGGAGAGATGTGATCTCCCATGTGGTAGCATGATATTAATGGGGATATGATAGAACAGGGATGGAAATGAATTGTATGTAGATGGGATGCGACCCTCAAGGTTAGATATGACTATAACACTACAATATTTTTTTTTCATTTTTTTGGAATTAATTTAATCATTTTGATATTTTTCATTTTATGCAACACTGAATATAGCTTGTGCTATATGAAAGTACTATGTTTGGATTATTAATCATGATACACCAATTTCATCATGCACTACGTGAAACACTAATATTATATTGAAGTGAATGAAACAATATATTTGGATTTTGGAACACACAATTAAGAGTTTCTTCGATAAGTTGTGTTACATGCAATGCCATGTTTCACCAAACTAAAATATACTATTAATATTGTATTAAAATATTTTTACAGTAACTACCTATCCATTTAAATTTAAGTTATAAATAAGTTTAAATATATTTTGAAAAATTGATATACACATGTATAAAAAATGAATCATTTTCTTATCAATTAGTTATAATTGAAAGTAACAGCTATTTGAGAATAAAGAAATTCATTTTATAGAAAAACTATATTTTTATGTACAAACACCATTCTATCTCAATAAACTAAACAAAACACATTTGATTAATAGTTTAAATAAAATATATATGTCAAATAATAAATCATTTTCTTCTAACTTGATAGGCATAATATTCAAAAAATTAAATTTTAGGAATAAGAATATGTATTTTTCAAAAACTAAATTTTACTGTCATTTAATGGAAAACCCAATTTAAATATATTTTTCTAATTTTTTTAATTTTATTTGGGAAAATATAAAACAGTTTTTAGTTATGTATATTAAAATTTATATTGGGGGAATTTTGTTTTTTTTTTCAGAAAATTTTCATATTTTGATGAATAGTGAATAATAGAAAAATTTAACTCATAACTTTTTTTTCATCTAATTTATTTATATAATTAAATTATATTTTGATTTAGTTTTAAAGTATAAATAAATAAATAATAAACATATAAATCCAATTATGGAATTTAAACTAATTTCACAATGAAATTGGATATAAAAACATTTAAATCTTTTGGAACTTTTCAATTCAAAAAATTCGTCATCACATCCCATCTGTGGGATTAATTTTAAATTAGATTTTTACACTTATTTGATTATAATTTTGAAAAATGGATTCTATATTTGGAATCAGAATAATTTTTATTTTCACGTAAGGTAATAAAATTACCAAAATTATTAGTGAATGTAATTAAAATTTATTACAATGATGAAGGTAAAAATGTGTGTGCTTAATAGATAAACTTTAGTCATACAAGTCTAAATGAAATAAAAAACTAATAAAAATATATATGATGTAAAAGTTTCCAAATATTTACCTCTTGGATCTAAAAATGACAATTATTGGAGTCACTTGCTGTAAGGGATACCTCTCAATATTTTTGTCTTCATTTTATACTTACATGAATGGCACGCCTTATCCACTATAATAGGGAACTCACCCCCTCACTTACTCACACCTCTCAAGACACTTTTGATCATCTTACCAAAAAAAATAATATCACAACTTCCCACATTTCTACCTATATGCATAAATTTTTTCATAAATCCAACCAAGGTATCCATTGGGTGCAAACCTAAATGAGTAATACAAAAAAGAGGTAATATCCTCCCTCAAGATCTTTTGTTTTATTTTCATTGCCCACCCCCTCAGTTATTATTATTAATTATTATATAATAAATTAAATATACTCAATATAGTGAAATGTTTTATTTTAAGTTTCATAACTACACTATCACACACTTCCATCAAATGGGATACACAATCATCTTTCATTTGTGCGGAGGACTACTGCCTCACGAACCGATGTCACTCGTTCATCAATTTCCACATTTCAACATTGGAAATAATGTTGTAATTTGTTTTTTTATATGATATATATAATATTTATGATTTATTTATGATTATTTAACTATTATATAAATCATACCATCATGGTTTTTGTTTTGTTAAAATATGATAACTTCATTTATGGACATGTGGACAATCTCCACCTAAAAGTGATGTGATTCATTCAGACTTTACATGGAATGTATGAAAGATTGGTTTAGTAAATTCATATAATATTAATGAAATAAAAATTATAATATAATGATAATATATTTATACATGTATTTCGTTTACTTTCCTTCCTTCAATAATACAATAAAATTGAAATAGCGTTCATGCGTACGTACATCGTACTGTCTCCATGAACGCTGTATTCCATTTCAAATTTAAATCTTTCATAGATTATCATAATTATTTATAAAATTAATATATAATGTATTTATATATTTTTTAGATTATTTAAATATGTAAATCATGATCTATTTTAGAGGATCAAGAATAATAAGTCAAAACATATATGAAAAACGAAGCAGATATTACCAGAAACATAACATTAACATGGAATAGTTAATAAATTTTTAATATAAAGTCATAATAAATAATATATTCTATTAGATTTAAGAATATGGTTCTATTGTATATTTATAATAAAAATACAGTTATTATACCAAATGGTTGAATGTATATGATGAAATTAAAGACTTATGGTAAGGGTTTTCTCATATTAATTTTATTTCAATGGAACTTATGCCTTATTCACCAATAATTTATTTTGTGTGGTGTATTTTAAATCACATGAATGTATTAAATTATTATTATAATACAATTTATTGGTATTTACATATATCTTTTATTACCTATATTTCATGGGGTTATTAGTTCAAATGTTACCAAATTTGTAAAGTAATTTTGTGTCAATTTTCCTTCTTTGAGACACATGACATGTTATACATCTATATTTTTATCTGAGGTTTATATACTAACATTTGAAAAGTTAGATCATGAATGTCCTTATTTTTATGATATTTTAGGATTCCTGTAATGTTATTATTTACATAGTACTATTATTCAATGTAACCAAAGTCATTGAGGTTAATTGATACAATCTCATCATTTATCAAGATTGTTTAAGAATTGGATTACATTGAAGAAAACATATAACCCATATCTCAGAAACAATAATAAATTTTATTATCTTATGATTAATCATGATATCTCCATGTATTGGTACCATTTTTCTACTCTTTGGTACTAAAGATAATTAATAAATGTTTTTAAGAAAACCGGAATTTATTTCTCTTTTCGGTCGTAAATTTTCATTATTCACATAACCATATTTTCAAAAGTTTTTAAAAAATGGTTTACCATGATGTGCTGAAGAAATGTTTACCCATGTTTCACCTTTTTAATAAAAATGTTTTTAAAAGGAATATACTTGTTGTTTTCGGATCAAGGAACTTTTAAAAACATTTTACGGTAGAAAAGTAATGTTTGTCATGTATGGATTTACCCACCATCATGACCATAATTTTGTTGAAACTTCCATTAAAATATTAAAATTTAATTTTTAAAAGAAAATGTTTTCCCTTATATTATACAAGTTCATTATTTTAAAGTGGTTTTCAAAGAAAAAAAATTTCGAAAATGATTTATATTTAAAAATCTGTTTAAAATGGGTTTCAAAGATTCTTTTATATATTCTCAAGGTCATTTTCAAAGAGAAATGCTTTCATAATGTTCTATATTTTAAAAATATTTTTTTTCAAATCTGATTGGATATTTTAGGCAAGAAATGTTTCAAATGATTTTTCAAAATTACTTTATATTTTTCAATGTGGTTTTAAGGAAAATTATTTTAAAAATGTTCTATGTTATAAAAAGTGATTTTTAAAGAAAAATTATCATCAAAGTGAGATTTTATAATTAATCTCTATCTTATAGGATATCTTTTGATATGGTTTATACTTTACTGTTGTTATGATCCAAGGACACTGTTATTATTCTCTCTTTGAATATTTTATGATTAATATGATGATTTATTTATGAAATATGTATCTCTTAAATGGGTTATACCATTATAAAAAAACTTATGAAGCCCACTTCCTTTCATGCGTCATTCTAGGTTGAAAGGATTATGAAACCTGCCTTTTTTCCAAAGGTTATGATATGATGAAATGTTTATTATACCCATTTCATTTCAGGGATTATGATATGATGTTTATGAATCCCATCACTTTTTTATGGGTCCTGATATGATGAATGCTTTATTAACTTGTGGAACACGTATGTATGATTTCATTATGTGATGTGTGGGAAATATATTAGACTCCAATTCATTGGGTGTAGATTTATATATCTCATGAGAGATAAATGGATTGAACTAGGAGTTAACATGGTACAGTATGGCATGCCTAGAATTAGTAGTGCACTCGGTTCCGTATTATAGGGTAGGAATGAGGAGTGAACTTGAATCAGTAATACTGGGCTAAATGAGGAGTGAACATAATTCAATAATACATGGATGGAATAAGGAGTGTTCTAAAGGAATTAGGTGGGAAGAGGAAGTCCTAAAAATGTGATTTTAACATTTTTCCACCGATGATCAACATGATTACACCATCTTTTGGGAAACACTACCATGTTTTAGCCTGAGGATCACACATGAAGAGTTTTAAGTAGAAAATAATAAACCATAAATACCTAGTAAGATACGAATCCATGCTCGATGTATATTCATCATTTGTGACTACTACTTTAAGAATCTAAAACAAAATACTCTAGATCATCCACACTCTCTTTGTAATTTCTTTGGAATGTTTACCATCAGAATTTGAGTACTAGTGAAGATTTCTAATGATTCCTTTGATGTCCCGATGATCACTTCTACTTTGTTCTATCGATCCTCAAAGAAGCATAATGATCGATCACATGGAACCGGAGCATCTATCTTTAGTAATCATTAGTGATAGGAGAGAGAACCTATCACCTTTGATTAGTGAATACCGAATGAAATGTAAGATCTCTACTCTATTTATAGTGAATTAATAAATATCTGAAATAAACTCTCCTTACCCAAATATTCTATTCTCAGTAAGTAAATGACATATTATGACTATATAAGTGATTCATAAATATCATTTATAGTTTTATGGATTTCTTATTATATAATAAATATATTAAGTAATAAATCTCAATCCATTATCTTGACTAATAATTTCTAGAAATGTTAAATGAACCTTGAATATTTTAAACTAATATTCCTTAAAATAATATGTTAAATAATAATTAAATTCAATACAAATTATTAATAACTTCAATAATATCAATTTTTTTATTCCTTTGGTGATCGTATATCCATAGAAAATAGACGGAACCCAGTGATGGGTAACATTATGTCCAAAACTCGTATTCACCAATACATGATTTCCAGTGACCCTCAAGGCCCATATCCCTATAGTAATGCATAATATTTGTAGACCAAGAGTGGAGTCTAGAAACCGATCAAGGCCCCTAAAAAGATAAGGATAGTCATTGCAGTGACAAATAACTAATGAACACACACTGTGTAATACAATATCTTTGTCTTTAATATGTCATAATGTAGGGAGCACACCCATGTCACCGCCCTTTCCTACATTATTATCTTTGATCTAACTAGATGGATTTATCTTGGACTACCATTTTCAGGGATTTATCAAGTTACGAGCATCATGGCTAACCATGCCTGAGATATTTTACTTCCTAAACCTGGAAGAGATAAATCAATTATTGACCATTCAACCAATGTCATGCCACCAATGACACACCCAGAAAAATATATCTCACCATGATTTCATTATCACAGTTTTTTCATTTCTTCAAAGTAAACGACCGTATGGTACACATTGATAATGATCTCAAGTCATGTGACCAATAAACATGTTCATGGAGAGGAACATCCAATGACACCCAAAACATGTTGTGTTCTTATTGGTGGGTCTGTCATCATGATCTCACTACAAGAGATCACCAAGTGAGAACTTCATGAGAATAAATATTATTACTTATGAGCCCCCAACACCTGATAGTCAAACATCTACGGTGTCCATCTAGAATGATGTATCTAGACCATAATACATATATATATATGTTTGATGTCATAACATAAATGGGTTCTCATTATATCCTATGATCTTATATAAACTTTTGATATGAAAATACATCTATGAAAATTACCATTAAATAGTGGATGTTGATATATATACTCCATAAAGGTATGTATACATCATGTATATATAACTGTACACATGATATGGTAATCGAAAGCACTATATATGTGTGGTCTAGAGAACCCACTATTAAAACACTCCCACATGAACTAGATCCAACTAGCTAACCAACCTTATTAACTCTTAAATTATTAATATTACGTTTCTATTGAGTCAAGAATATAGTTTTTGTGCCTTCCATGATTTTTTTCATAGTATTTTTATTATATTAGACCTCACCTCCTTGAGTAAAACATATCAAGATATGGTATGCCTAAGTATATTTATTTATTACACTATCATAACATGACATATTGGAAATTAAGAAAAAAATAATTTATATTATGATAATACTTTACATACTAGTTGAAATTCAACTAACTATAACAAATTGGTGCATTTAACTACTTCTTAGCTACTATGGATGCTGCAACGTATTTAGTATTTTTAGTTATGGAAACCAATAGATTTATTGAGCTTGGATTTATCATTACTATAACCTAACTTCAATAATTGATCTCTTGGATTTATGGATTTCTAGTTTATTTCCCCTAGAAACTAGTATCATTTCATCTCGATATACCAGGTACATATATTTTGTACATGAGGAAGAACAATCAGATTGTTCTAACTGCTTTACTTTCATTTCTCCTGGATATAACCAACGTTTTCCAACTATAAATTATATCTTGGAATAATAAATTAATTTATATATCATGGTATAAATGATTGACCTATCACAAAATCATATGATACTCAACATACCATGTCAATTTCATCCCATACCCCGGACATATCAACCATGAGAGATATATGCCAGGTGACAGTGGTTATAGTTTTACCCTTGAATTGTTCCAAATTATATTTTTCTATACCATGTTACTATATGTATGATTGAATAGGTCCAGAAAACCTTTAGATTTAATTTAATAGATCATGTTCCATGGAATTTAGGTTGCTAATTTAAGTCAATAACTAGAGAACGTATCTTATTACAGTCTTAACTGTTAGACCAATATATGTTCTCCATATGTTATCGAACTTATTTTACCTGGAAAACAATGCATCTCACACTAACCACGAGTATAAATATGGAAATGATTCATTCCAAATGAATATTCTATGATAATATTGATTATTCAATCCTAAACTAGATTATAATAACTAGAAACTTTTATTAGCATTTTGTGATGTGACCATCCCTATCTGGTTACATTATATAGAAACCATCCTCGATTGTTGGTCATGACATCCAATGCTCAATAAAATGTTCATAGATATTAGATATGAAAAGTAAAATTCTAATGGATTTGGGCATAGTTATTTGTTATAACCAATCAATCCTTACTGGTACCATGCTTGTATTATCTACGTATAATATCATTGAATACCCACCACATTATTCAAAATTATAATCCTTTTTTCACTTTGATACATGGAATCCACTATTTAATTTTATTGATATTTTAAATATCAATTAATTTCCATATACTTATTATTTTTAGGAATTTATTATTCTCAATTATTAATTTATTACCGGACCTAGTGAATTCAAAAAAACCACCATGGTTTTCACCTTTTTATAAGGTGTGTGTCTTTAGAATACTCATGTTGCACATGCACTTGTGGAACTAGTTCCTATGCCAAATATATGTGGATCTTTGACCTTAAATAACCCAAGACAATTTGGCTCCCACTCTCTCTAATAGATATGTGGTCCCTCTTATAGAAATGTAGTCTTTCTCCTAACTAGATATTTTCTTTCTTATGTATTTAGGTAATATACTAAAAACCATTAGGATGATTTCATTATATGCATAATGTGTTTTCTCTTGATGGAAGTTTGTTTATTTCCTAATTAAATATTTGCATATAAACATATTTTCTTATGAAATTATGGACTTCTATCTTATTATGAGTTATAGGATATCAATTTTCATTATAGATAGGTTATGGTTATGGGATATTGCCATTATTTGGAAAATAATGTCATGAAATATAATGGAGGCTTCTATAAGTTGCAATATGGAAAATCCCTGCATCATAACTATGATGTATAAAATGTGAATTTAGGAATTTATCCATGATAAATTTGGATGATAAATGTTAAAATGTAAGATTTATCATTGATCATCCTCATTAACATCAAATACATGATATAGATAAGGTAATATGCATTAAGGAACTACTGCATTTTACATAATTATGACTAATGAATGCTTGGCCAATATATTATTTAGTGTGCCAACCTGATGTAACTTATATCTTTTGACCATGCATATATCATACTTCACCTTAACATTCCTTAATTACTTAAAGGAACCTAATGAATTATATTTACCATTAGCTTACACTTGAAATAGTTTATGCTTAATTTTTGAATTAATTCTATAATCTTTGTGGGTTACCTTAATTTCTAAAGGTCCCATTATCCAAAAATAATTATATATGTTGATAATACCTAAGGTGTTTTCCTCACATTGTATAAATTCCTTAATAGGTATATCTTTGACACCAAATTTAGTTTTTCTTGACAAATATTATCTTTCCACAAAAGGTTAAAATAGTCTTGTATTTTATATCCATCGGGTGTTTCTTATGATTCAAGTTTCACTAAACTATTTGTAGAGTATAAGACACCATAAACAATATCCATTCCTGAAGATGGAGTAATGTCTCCTGGTGTTTGAAAGACACATGAGAAATTTTTTTGGTTATACTCAATAATATTTTTAAATGAATCACTATCATTGAAATATAGAAGTCATGTAATTCTCACCGCTAACTTAGAAATCACCCTCTCTTATCCTTTTGGTGAGTACACCTGACTTCTTATAACGTTTCTATACTTGGTTACAATATTTAAACAAACATATGTGAAATGAATAATACATTTAATATGAAATAAGTAGAATTGAAACACTACTTTTATGATATGAATATTCCTGAAGAAGAAGCGGTGTCATTCTTATTTATTTTAGATTATTTTGATTAAACATACATTGATTTATTTCATGTTGTGAGATGACAATAAACTCTTATTAATACCTCTTTTATGGAAGGAAATTGAATATTTTCTGCTTGTGTTACCTTCCATCAACCTTTTCACCTTTTTTCCAATTTTTATCCATAAGAATTAAGATTAAACCATATTTAATATTCCTATTTCCTTGGAAAATATTACCTAAATATATAATGAAGAATTCACTGAATACTTTCCATTTTGTAACCTAAAAGGATACTAGGGTAATGAGGTGAAAATATATAATTATGAGATTCCTCTAAAGATCTTGATTTATCTTTCATATATACACAAAGCTAGTGTAATTATATCTCATTCAAATATCACTTCACTTTCTCCACATAAACTTATTGAAGATGAGACTACGTATTATATCACTCATATACTAATGTAGTGACTTTATCTAGCATCAGATGTTGGTGATATCATTATAACATAACCATCACATGCTACATACATGAGTCTCTTGTAATTACATTAACACTCTCACTACCCGATGTAGCTTAATAGATTTTAGGGACACTAGCACCTTGAATTTACCATACCATATTATTGTTCTCAATAACTTGTAATAAACATAAAAACTATTTCCAGTCTGAATATTTACTTTTTCCATTATTTATTGCAATATTTATTCATAAAAATCTGAACTACTATAAATAAAAAATTTCCCATTTGATATAATTAAATGTATTATTTTATAATATAGTTGAAGAAAACACATGTAATTCATTTATTTGATTATATCCAATTGGATTTAAAAGACCATTAATTATCTATACCATTGATAATATTTCCATTGATCACATTATTAGTATAAATATAGGTTATTAATATGTCTAATTGAAACATAAAAAGGAAGTGAGTGACTCAACAACTCAGAACATACCCTATGAATCCTATTAATCAGAGCTTCAGATGGAGATAAAATTTACGGGATTTTTACTTAATGAATCCAATGCTAAGATCTGAAAGTTAAGCATGATTGAAACTATTTATAGGATAAGTTCAAGCTCACCAAGATCATGTACTAAGCAATGTTTGTTGAACCGCCCCATGAATGTACCCCCATCACACACCTTACTCTTAGGGGGTTTGCTGCTGTTTAAAAGGGATATGTATGAATACCCTAGAAATATGAATTTGTGCATTATTTTTTATAGAATAATGAATATATTTTCATCCCATTATTGTTTCTTTGTTAATGATTTTCATTTTGATTCAATAAAAAATAAATATTATTTTTTTTAATATTCAAATTAAGTTTATGAATTTATTTTGATGAAATAATTTATTTTTAAATAAATAATATTTAAATAAAATAATATTTATTAAATATAAATGATCATATAATTTAAATAATGTCAAATGTATTTTTTGTAAGGGTATGAAAAATATTATTGTCAAAAAAACCTAACATTTGTTAATAAATATCGATTTTATTTTAAAAGTAACAATTGAAAATTTTGAAAAATTATTTTAATAAAGTGAAAATTATTTTTGAAATTAGAGCATTTAAATTATCCAATGGTGAATTCTTCATAATTTTCTGAGATAATAAAATTTTTGGGTAAAATTTTAATATCATATAAATATATGTTGTGTTTAATGACATCCTAAGGACATAAAAGTGAAATTATAATTACTATAAATATATCAAAGAAGAAATAAATTATTTCTATTTATAATAATGTGATTTTATGTTTATTTTTTATTAATTTTTAATTTCATTACGAATCTTCCAAAACATATAATATATTTTAATGTTTTAAAAGCATTTATGTAAGAGTGTGACTCTCCTCTACATATGAAAGGAAATTATTTTAACACATTCATTCCTTGGACTTATAAAATAATAATAAAATCCCATTTGGTATAAATCATGGTCCAAAACCATGAGATGGTTTGTGATTTTTGATATTTTTTATGCAGAGTCCAAAACCAAAATAATATTGAAATCCTCCTCTTTCTCTATATAGACCCACATTAGTCCCAAATTCTCTTCACCCAAAATCCTTGGAAGATATCCATAATATTCTCTAAAATATCTATAGTCATCCCAAGGTTCCCCTAAGCTTTAAATATGCCTCTCTTAAACATACGAAGTCACAGAATCAAGGAAGGGATCTTCCACTCTCCTTTTTATTCAAGCACTTCTTTTATGTTATGCTTCTGAATTTATATTTTTCCATATTAGGATATATTATTATATATCCCAATAAATATACTTCTTATTTTTTCCATGATAAGGGACCCATTTTACTCAAACTAAACTCCCCATGATCCTTTGTGTGAACCTGTTACCATGCCGAAATTTTGTAAGGGATTTCACTCTACTCATTTCCATTAAGGAACTTATTTTATGTTAAATCTCTATAATTACATTTTATTTTGTTGAAATATGTTTTTAAATATTTCCCTTACTATATATTAAAATTTATAAGTTATGATACCTCCTTTACCTCTCATTATTTCTCCCATGATCATTTTTGTGCCCCCCTTACCATTCGAAAATATAGTTCATATTATTTTTCTATTCTAATTTATTCATGACCATATTAATTATATTTCCAAATTTCAAATGTTGAGATATGATTTTCCATTTCCATATTACTTCCCTTTTATTTATATATTATCATATACCACTTTCTCTATCATAAACCCATTTTTATGAATCTTTATGTGATGTGTTAATCTGTCAAAATTTCCCCACAATATTTGATGACAAAAAAATTTGTGTTGTGAATTCCATACTAATTTCCTATCAAGGGTCTTCACATTTTTACACATATACTTTTTATTTGGGGATTACACATATGTATTACACACTCTTTAATATTGGAATAAATTATTATGATGAATGAATCAATGTTTTATGATATTAGTGTTACATTTATGCATGAGAATGAAATGAATATCATGATTGCACCCGGATAGAACTCCAATGCATTGGGTAATGTTTAGTATCATGATACATCATGTTGGGATATGGAGTGAACCTGATTCCTTTATGGTACTTTTTCCACCATTATGTCTTGGAATCTTTATACTTGACCTATATTTACTATCTATTTTTTAAGTTTTTTTCACTTTTCCCATGTTATTATTATCATTTTATATCATGTGTCATTATCATGTTTATGATACTATTTCACGGCGAATCAGATGGAGTAGACCGACGCGCCCGATTATGGATCTTGTGGAGGGATGAGCTCTGCTCGATTGCTATTCTCGGGTATATTAGTCTTCATTTTGAAACCCCAAACAGTTCCATATCTAATGATACATGAACCTGATTTCCAAAGGCATGTTTTGGCTATGTGATTTGGCCAGCGATGCTTAAGAACACACATTTGTCGAGGGGATGGGATGTCGGGCTCATCCCACCCTTTTGGGGGGGAATTATTTCCTGTTCCAGGACTCTATTATAGATTTAATGCGTATTCATATGTTCGCGAATCTTTGGTTTATAACCAATCACAGTATCCATGGATTAATCAGGGTTGGAAATGTATAGCGGAACACAGGGATTTAAAATCATTTAGGCCTGGGGTTTACCATAACTCATTGGATTAATGACTCTAGGGCGTTTGGACTCATTGAGATGGCACAAGCTTGAAGCCTTATGACTGGGTGCTATGTAGTTTATTGTCATCCAGGGGGGGACAGATAATGACTTGAGCATTTGGATTGAACCCATGATACGGGCTCCTACAAATCCTCATGGGAGGAATCAGATTCCCCGTAGTTCAGTAGTGCAGTTTAAGGTCATGCAGGAGGAAGGATTGGGGATTACACCTAGAGGTGGCCCATAGAGTTTGTGGATGGGGATTACAAAATGAGGTGGACTATAGAGTTGGTGAACCGACATAAAGAGGTTGGAATGACCGAGTGGTGGGGTTGAACCTCATGGAGGCTTCCTACATACCATGCCTTTGCATGGATCAAAGTCCTCGTAGTTCACAAGAGGATGGGCTCAAACCTCATGGAGGATTCCTAAGAACCATGCCTTGACATGGATCAATGTCCTAGTAGTTCACAGTAGGGTGGGGTTTGGGTTGGTTCTTACTCTAAGACCATGTGAGTCATGCTCAGTGTGAGAAACAAGAGGCCCCAGAGACCTGACTATCACGTTGAGAAAGGTGCGTCTGTGGGAAGCGGAGTGGGTATTATGCATGGAGCAGCCCAGAGAAATGGAGATTGGGACTTAATCCAGGACAAAGTCCCAATGGTGACAAATCATAGAGAGAGAGGGAAAGGGTACCCTTGTGTCCATCTCCCATATTGGTTCTTGGTATCGGGGATGAACAGAGGTGTATGGGTGCTACCTCCAGCAAGAAAGGCTAGGGGATTACACCAAGGAGGATGCCCTGTCACTCTCAGAAGAGTGGAAAATTACTCACTGCTGGAATCTAAAGGAAATGAAAGAGGTGTCCCCCACTCCTAGCCAGTGGAGAGGCAGAAAGGGGGCTTCCAGGCTCAGACCCTGCAGTACCGTGGGTATGTGAACCTAGGAATGTTTCGGAAACCTGCTCAAGGGCCGGAGCAACCCATTTACCCTCATCTACCATGAGTATGTGAACTCAAAGTGGTGTGATGATTCACCTGGATATTGCATCATACGGCTCCGGTGGCTTTGGTAGGGGCCTTAGCTCGTAGCCAAAGAATAGGCCATTGAAGGGATTGCGAAGGATCAGGCTGGACTGGAAGGATTTTATCTGACTCAGGGAATGGGAACACTGAAGGAGTTGGCTGGTCACATGGGTGTATTAGGGGTGGCACCTTTCGCGCAGGGGGTGCTACATAGCTGGAGAGGTCGTCTGAGTACCAGGGTGGTACGTGGACTTATAGGCATTCCAGATACAAGGGTGGTACGCGGCTTCAGCTACGGCCCATGTACCAGGTTGGTATGAGGAAGAGTCTATGAGATCAACGGTGGCCCAGGGTGACGCTAGTTGGGGATTCATCATTCAGGGCTTCTCCTGTGTAAGAGGGTGTTACGTGGTGCATCAGATCGAAAAAAGGCCATAGACACCCTGGTCCACGGGGAGTACATCCGCGGAGGGTCCATGTCTTACGGTCTCCTTTTTCTTTTTTATTTTAAGTTCGCATTTCACCAATTTTCTATACATTTTCCATTTCCTTATTAATTTGTTTCCATTTTCATACCTGTTCTGGTTCGTGAATTGGAACTTCACTGTTTGCGAAATCCTAACCTCCTTCCTTCGAAATCCTTCCACCTGAATCTGCTCGATCACTTTCTTCACCCCCTTTATCTCCTTTTATAGAGTTAGGAAAGAGATTTATCTATGGTCATGCGCTACCTTTTGTGGAGTTCCATGACCAGAAACCTAGTTTATGAATGATTTGGTCAACCCGAAACTCGCGGGGGGAATTTAATGCACCTTCCCGTGAACCAAACAAGTTCGGGGAGTGCTTCATGGCTGCCCAAGGCTCCACCTCTGTTCCGCGAATGAGAGTGTACGTGGTCCGGGCTGGTTGACGTAGTTCGTGGCTGGGGCAGTTTGTGACAGTGGACCAGCCTGGCGCCCATCCTGCTTCGCGCCTATGGAGGGTCCCCACCTCTGTTCCGCGAATGATAGCGGTCCGCGAAGTGGGCGGCTTGCTGAACCGGCTGCATACCATCAATATTGGACCGGTACGTAGACATGTTTGTCTTTTTCCAACCATTGAGTATTCTTCAAATTTTTCCCAACTCCTCAAGGGAAATTGGGTAGAATCTTCTCTTGAATTAAGGGGATTCTCATTCTCCTTAGCAGATTTTTCAGGACACTACAAATGCCCCCCATCAGAATGGGGTCCGATCGGAATGAAGAGGAGATTGTTCCGACGTAGAGTGGTCCTAAAATGTGGATAGTTTGCGGTAGAGGGGTGGACTCGATAGGGGACCACACCTATAAATATAGAGACCCCTACCCTTTTTATTTTACCAGATTCCATGCGAACATGGAGATATTGCTTTTCGTCTCAGCGTGCTTGCTCCTTCACGAACCTCCTCATCCGCGAACTAGCTCTCATTTCCGCGAACCATTCCTCATTCATGCCTGCCTTCATCCACGGACCAATTCCCCACCCATGAGCTAACCCTTTTAATCAATTAAAAAGAAAGTTACAATGGAACGCATTGGAAGTCACAACATTATTTTGATGGTCTGCATACCATAAATCTTCCAGACTTTGATAATTTCTTAAGTATTTCAAACTGAAAAATTTAAATCCGGCATTGAGATCCCGCGGAGCAGGCTGGTTCACGGTTATCTGGATGATGCTCCACGGGCCAGAGTACCCCTGACTTCTTCTTCATAGGGTTAGTTCGTGGGATGAAGCCATCACGAACCACCTTTTGAGGCCTGCTCGCGGACCTCTTCATGAAGGCTCCTTGATGGAATCCTTTTCCATATACTTGGTATTTTTGTCCATATTTTATTATTCTGGACTAACCATTTTCCTGATCTTTATAATTTAGGGAGAAAATATGGTTCATCCTCGACCTGCACCCAGGCCTGCTTCTGAGCCTCTTCCAATTGGTCCAGGGAGATTTCTAGCTCTGATTCATAGATATGAGAGCATAAAAGAGGACCCTAGACATCCAATCATTCCCGAAAATGGTGTTTTTAAGGATGTAATCTCCCCCATACTTCTTGGATATCTGCACTCAAATCGTATTCCTCTTTATGGTTACGGAATTCAAGACGACGTCTCTATCCCCCCTGTCTTCCCAGGTCTTCCATCCCCTTGTTTGGAAGCGTCGTCGTAGTGTGCTCAAGGGAACCTCACCCAATCAGGAGAGATGATCTATGATGATGATCCAAAAGATTATTTTATTTTGAGAGGCTCCATTTGGACTCAAAGTGATCGGTATACTCAAGACTTTTCCCAAAATGTCTGCCTCAAGAGTTACCCCTCCGTGATCAACCTTACCTGAGTAGATCCTGATGCAGGATGGATTCCCAGGTGGGATCTTTGGTCTGGTGGGATTTTCACAAATGACTGGGCCTGGGCGTTCTGAGTCCGTTATCATTACCGGGAATTTTCCAGGTCACTGGAAGTAGTGAATTTGTACTTCATAGTCTGGGCTTCTCAGTATGTTGTTTACCCAACATCTTCGATCTTGTCTGATTAGCTCAGTCGTTGGTGTTCAAGCACTAATACTTTCCAACTTGACCAAGGTGAAGTTGGTATTTTTTTATGGGACATCTACCAATTGGGAAGGGCTTCCGATAATTGGTGAGATTTATGAAGAGTTTTTTCCCACCCCTGATGCGTGGGATGATTCCAAATAGGTGCCTTCATTAGCGAGGGATCTGCTGGTCATGGTGGAGTGGTCATTGGTTCACCCCTTGCAAACCTGTTCTCTTATTCCCTATAGCACCTAGATAGGGTTCTATCTGAAGACCACTGGTCCTGTGCTGAAGATCAAGCGCCCCAAGAATCATCTTTCTCAACAATCACAAACTATCCCAGGTTCCTACTGGGAAGTTCTAGAGGCGGGCAACTACCTTTCATGGGGTTATGAGGTGCGACCTGATGTGCCTCCTATGATCAAGCTGGCAGGTCTCTTCTCCATGTTTTTGAGCAGGTGTCTATTCCCATCTTGGGATATCAACCCAAGTGTCAGAGCTTGCACCCTGATGATGGCAGCTGAGCTGGCGGGAGGCCGCCTGGTGAATCTGGTCGTGCCCACTTTGGCTTGAATTTTTGAATTACTGAGCCACATGCAGGAGGCCAGGTCACCCTATCGTCTGAGTGGACCATTTCAATTTTTATATGGCTAGGTAGTGGATCATTTCCGATGTTATGAGTATTTTCATAACACATCCATCCCACTTCTGAATCTTCGGCCTACCTTACATGATATAGTTGGAGTTCATCTGAAGTCCCTCAGCTAGGATGAAGTCATCAAGCTTCTAAGTGACTTTTCCCAGTTCTCTTTCACTCCCTGCCCCACTCATTCCGGCGTCGTGGTTGATGACTAAAGGGGGATCTTAGAAGAACATTCTTTAATGATTTTGCAGCGAGATGGGTTTTTATCCGTGTGGATTGATGGGGCTTCTCTGTGTGACTTGTACGCCCCTCATCATTTTTCTCAGCAGTTTGGATGCATGAACCTCTAGGTTTCCCTTCCCCATCCTCGGGCCTAAGGGCTGCATCCAACCACTCTCCACCAATGGTGGTTGATGGTGATACATGAAGGATCTGGCACAAGAATTCCCTTTCCTAACATAAGAGCGGTTGCCAGCCTATCCATAGAAAATGTGAGATTGTGGATAAATAATTATCCATATGGGATCTTGGGGAAGGCTATCTAGCAATTTCCCAAATCGGGGGTTACTGTAGCTTCTGTGCATACCGCACCTTCCTCGTCTACTTTGAGGGAGGACCGACTGATGGCTCGCAGGTTGAAGCAGCTCAGGTAATCTTTTTCTTCCAACCCATCTATGTACGAAGTCTAGATAGATCCAATCCTTTTTTATGTAAATGAGGATTACTCAGTGACTTTTGGTACCTATGATGTAATTCCTAAAGCTCCACCAGCCGATACTGGACTTACCAGTTCAACTCCCAAGCTTGAACCAAGGCTAAAGGCTTCTGAACGTCCAGTCCTGGAACCATCCTATAGTGCACACATTTTTGCGCTGGACGCAATGCCAGACTTCATTCTTGGGTTATCTAGAGATGAAACCAAACACCTTCATGTCATGGCAGACCACCGAGGAGTGCAAAGGTGGGCCTGGCCCCAGATCTGTGAGATTGTTGATGAAACTCCTCTCACTGAAATGGCGACTAAAACAGAAGCCCTTCGACAACTCTTCCTAGGCCTGGGGTCATGTGGGTTCAACCATCGAAAACTTCATTTTCTAGCCTTCCAGGTCATCATTTCCCATGGGGAGGCTGCCGTTAGTGAACACAAACTTTCCCACTTCACTGCTTCTCATTGCGGGGCCCGAGCCCTTGAGGAAGCTATGATGAAGCTTCATCAGCTGATAATAGTAGAGGTGAGATCTCAAGATTGGGCAACCGCCCTATCTACCGAGCTGCGTGAATGAAAAGCTTGAGCAGCGATGATGAGGGACCAGTTGTCCTCTCTAACAGGTAACCTTGAAGCTACCAGGAAAGGGATCAACGATTTACAAGAGACGGTGAGGCATACTCGTTCGGTGGCTGAAGTTGAGGCCATGGAGAAGGTCGTGCTAGAGCAAACATGCAATATCTATCACCGCACGGTTGCTGATCTAATGGAGAGAGTGAGCCTGGATCCTTTCTGATCATCAGAGTTGTTTTTCTATGTTTTGTTTTACATCTTTTGTTGCGGAAAAGGAGAGACTCCAGCTTGTGTATGTCCTCTTTTGTTTGTCCAAATGGAATAAAATATGCTGTCGATATCCCCTTACTATAAAATTTGATTGTTACCAGAACAAATATTGCATAAATAACAACTCACAGAATTAAAATAAATCATAATTCTGAAAAATGATAAAATAGAAACGAGCTCTAATTTTTCCCTGGACCATGGGATCCAACAAGCATAGTTTGACTATAGCTAGGGTTTTGTAGAAACCCCCCACAAACATTTTGTCTTTTCTATCAATACCCTAATTTTTCCTGGGCCCTTTTGGTGTGGACCCAGTGGGTATCACTTGACATTTTCTTAAGTCACCCTTTTCGGGTTTTCAGCCTAATGGGCTTTGCGCCTCTTTTTGTGAGCAGTTTAAAGTCCCACCGATAATACTATCGTTACTGATGTTTAATGTTGAACAGATTTGACTAGATATGGTTGGGTGAGGGACCAATGGCATTTTGTTGATTAAAAGATGTCTCAATACCCTTCAAACGCACGTGTGTGGAACATGTCTAGATTTGAACGACATGCAGGGCTTGTCTCAAGGCATGGGTGTTGTATCGGCGTGTAGAGGTAGGAAAAGCACCATCTAAGGAAGAATTGCCTTTATTAGATTGGCCATGGGTGATCAAAATGCAGAGATGCTAAGGGAATGGTATGCATATTTGTGAAAAGGTGTCCTTAAGTTAATGACAATATATTTTTGATGGCCCTAGTACTTCATGGAAGTCCAGCTTATGGAAACCACAATGGGTGGGTGAGAGAATTATGAAAACCACCGGGGGTGGATCAAAAGGGGTATGTGACGTCTGAAAGGGTTTGGGAACATCTGTATTAATCGAGAGTATGGACGCAGGGTCCCTGTCCTATGCATTTAGTTAACGTAGAGTATGGTTGGAGCTTGGCGTTGTTTAAAGTCATGTAGCTGGGACATTCTTTAAAATGGAACGGCTTCTCCTGGTTATCAGTAATCACGTCAGAGATGTTCCAGCGTATTCAAGCACGATTGTGAAAGAGGTTGGTAAACAGTAGCTCAGAGGGTTTTCGAATCTCAGTGTGGATATGGGGGCTCAAAGGCCAAGAGACGTACGAAGAGAAGCATTGCCTAAGGAAATCATTCCTTTGGTTGATGGGCCAGGGTAGATCAATAAGCAGAGCCGCTGAGGGAATGATATGCATAGTCATGCAAAGGTGTACTTAGGTCAATCATCATATTCTCCCACTAGTCGAGCCACTTCAAGGAAGTTGAGATTCGGGACCACCAGAAATGGCATACACAGGTTTGGCTCGTTTTGGGCACAGAGTGTGGTTTATGAAAAGGGGGTGCCTGAATACAGGAGAAAAATCTTGGATAAACTTCTCGAGAATGGGTGAATCCATCCCTCCTCACACTGGTGTGAGACTGTGGTTTATGCAGGTCTAGCCCATGCACTGAGATATAGAGGAAAGCCTCTATTCCTGACTGAAACCATGATAGGTTAGACCGTGCATTTTAACACCATGCGGTAAGGACAGACAGGAATTTTAAATTCCGTGCAGTTTAGCTTCATGTGGTGAGGACGACTTCCATGTAGTTTAATGTCTTGCGATGAAGATGGGGAGCATTATTAAAGATGTTGTCCAGTTTAACGTCGTGCATGGGGGAAAAGGGGAATTTTTAAACCTGTGAAAATGCATGTAGTTAAAGACATTTCCCTGGATGTTTAATGATTGGTCTTTGCAGTTCACAGCAAGCAGCCAAGATATGTTTTGTGCAGTTACAATCGTCATGCAGTAAGTATGTAGTTGCAAAGGCCACTCTTGATCAAAATGTAACTGGTCTTGAATATCTCAGCATCTCTAATATGTGGAGAGTGACTGATGGTGTAAATCATGGTTTTGGGGATTCCTGGATTAGGAGAGATGATATGGGGGCTCTGAGGCCGATAAGAATATGGGGTTAGGAAGAGTGTCGCCCGAGGAAATCTTGACTTTGGTAGATGGGCCAGGGGCTATCAATATGCTGATCCTATGAGGGCATGGTATGCATAGTCATGAAATGGTGTCCACAGGTTGATAACATTCCACTTTTAATGGCCATGAAAGATTTTGAGGATCCTCAATTTACTGTTCCATGAATTCTGGCATTTGTTAAGGAAATATATGGACATGTCAAAGATGTCCGTCCCTAGTTTCTATTAAAAATCGAAGAGTTCACTGTGCTGATTTATCTTGTGCATATGGTATACCATTACTCCAGGTAATTTAACGTTGTGCGGTAAGGATGAAGTACTCTTAGTTTAACAGTCGTAGAGTTCGTACCATTGGGTGACTATTTCTACAATTACTCAGAAGGCAACTGAGTTAGGAGGCTCTGTTATAATTTGAACAAGTGTGATGGAATGAGGGTGTAAACTGTAACTCTGGGGTTTCCCAGATCAATAGGTATGGTATGGGGGATCTGAGGCTGATAAGCGTACGGGGCTAGGAAGAGTACCGCCCGAGGAAATCTTGCCATTGGTAGATGACCCAGGGGCTATCAATATGCAGATGCGATGAGGGCATTGTATGCATAGTCATGGAAAGGTGTCCATGGGTCGATAACTTTCCACTTCTGATGGCCATGGATGATTATGAAAATCTGAGATTACTCACAGTACAGAGTTCGACATATGGGCATAATGGTGTTCAAGCATACAAGAAACATCTTCACCACAATTTCCTGTCGAGTCGAAGTAGCCACGCCCTGACTTGATGTTTGTAAATGCAGATCTTCATGCTAACCATAGGCAGATACATAAGCTAACCAGGCAGGGATACCGAGACAACATTTGGATATGAGACGGGACCGATCTTGTAAATCACTGCTCCATAAATTTTTGGATTGGGAGATATGATATTGGGGCCCTGAGGCCGGTAAGCATACGGAGATTGGAAGAGTATCGCCTGAGGAAATATTTCCTTTGATAGACGGGCCAGGGGTTATCAATATGTGGAGCCGCTGAGGGCATGGTATGCATAGTCTTTCAAAGGTGTCCATGGATCGATGACTTTCCACTTCTGATGGCCATGAATGGTTATGAAGATCCACAATTATCTGGGTCATGGAGTCTGATATCTAGAGAGGATACATCCAAATGTGCAAGGAGTATTCCCATCTTGTTTCGCCATATTACTTGGGTGGGTCGCGACGAATTCCATGCAGTTTAACATCGTTCGGTGAGGATGAAGGTGAACTGACGTGAAAAGGGGGGTTCCGTGTAGTTTAACATCATGTGATAAGGAAGAGGGGTATATATACTTGTGTTTTATTTTATTGGCATCTAGGCTAGGAGATAATATCATATCATCTCTACGTATCCTTTGAGGGAAGGAATCAATCCTCATGTAGTTCTTTTGGGGAATACACACCATGCGGATCTGGTCCATATGGGGGAAAGGGGGTGTTTTTAGCTTTATTTTGGGTGGATGGTCCATGATGTGGAATTATGGCATCACTACGTATCCCACAAGGGCAGGAATCAAGCCATACATAGTTCTTTAAAAGGTAATACACCTTGTGTAGGTCTGGTCCATACACGGGGGAAAATGGTATTTTTTTTATTTCATTTGGGAGTGGCTGGGTTAGGATGGGAGATCCTGGCATCACTATGTATCCTACGAGGGCAGGAATCGAGCCGTATGTAGTTCTTTAGGGGGAATACACCCCGTTAAGTTCAAGTATGTACAGGGGAGATAGGAATTTTCAATCATTCTTAGTTGGGTAGTTTAACATCATGAGGTAAGGATGAGGTATACACCCCGCGCAAGATTGTTCCATACACAGGGGAAAAGGGAATTTTTTTTATTTCATTTGGAAGTGGCTGGACCAAGATGGGGGATCCTGGAGTCGCTACGTATCCTTCGAGGGAAGGAATCAATCCGTACGTAGTTCCCTAAAAGGGATACATCCTGTGCAGGACCGGTCCGTACACGGGGGGAGAGGCCATTTTTAATCCTTCTTATCCATGTAGTTTAATGTCGTGAGGTAAGGACGAGGAATACACCCCATGTAGGGTTGGTCCATGCACGGGGTGAAAGGGTATTTTTGACATTATTTGGAACTGTCTGGGCCAGGATGGTGGATCCTGGCGTCGCTACGTATACTGCGAAGGCAGAAATCAAGCCGAATGTAGTTCTTTGAAATCCATGCAGTTTAACGTCATGCGGTGAGGACAAAATACTCTTATATTAGGGTCTTACAATTTTGACCATTAGGTTCTTGGAAATTTAATGTCCGACAGCTCGGACGATCATTTGTGAGTGGATTGGCCAGGATGGGGGATCCTGGCATCACTATGTATTATGTAAGGGAAGGAATCAAACCAAACGCATTTCTTTGAAATCCATGCAGTTTAACATCATGGGGTGAGGAAAAAATACTCTTAACTTAGGGTTATAGAGTTTGTACTGTTTGGTTCTTTTTAGTTTAATGTCCCGCAGCTCAGATGATAACTGCTTTTGATTATGCGAAATACTTCTTCAGAAATATTGCATTTGAAGGAGTGGCAGTGAATTTTCCATCCATGGAGATCAAGGCATATGCTCCGTTGGAGTAGACCTTGTGTGTAACATATGGTCCCTCCCACTTGGGCTCCAAATTCGGAGGTTTAGTTCCCAGGTATCATTGGGGTCCAGGGAACCAACACCAATTCTCCTTCCAAGAAAGACTGAAGACGAACCTTTTTATTGAAGGCTCATGTGATCTGGTTCTCATATACCACCAGATGGTGAAAAGTGTGAAACTGCTTCACATCTAGCTATTCCAATTCACTTGGCCATTTTTTTAATTTCTCATCATTAGATAACTGATCACAGATGGAAACATGAAGTGAGGGAAATTGGAGCTCAATGGGTAGGACTGCTTCGGTTCCCTACACTAACAAGTACAGAATATCCTGAGTAGCACTGCAGATTGTGGTTCGATAAGACCAAAATGCATGAAGACGTTTTTCCGGCCATGATTTCTTGTCTTTGTCCACCATTTTATGGAAAATGTTGGACAGGGTCTTGTTGAAATCCTCTATCTATCTTTTGGTCATTGCTTGGTAGCAGGATGAGTGGTTAGCCTTGATACCATATTCTTGGTATAGTTTCTCCAATTTAGCAGAGAGGAAATTGGTGTCGTTGTCCATCATTATGGTAAGAGGGACACCAAATCTGGTGATGATATTGGTTTTCACAATGCTGACAAAATTTCTTGTCCTGACTTCCTTGAGGGGTACAACTTTTTCCCATTTAGAAAAGAAGTCGGTTACTGTGAGGATATACTTCAATTGTTTGGTCGTGGCGGGAGGATATGGTCACACGATGTCCATTCCTCAGATGGAAAATGTACAGGAGTAATTATCCAGATGGAGGAACTCTAGGGGTTGGTGTATGAAGTTGGAAAGAATTTGGCATGAGTGGAATTTTGCGATAAAGTGATCACAATCTCATGCCATGGTGTGGTAATAGTACCCAAGCCTTCGAACCTGATGTGAAAGTATATAACTTGACTGGTGTGCTCCACATAATCCGACATGCACTTCATTCATGACGACAATAGTTTCTTCTCCATCAATGCATCTAAGGAGGACTCCATTGAGGCCTCATTTATAGAGGACCTCTTGCTGACCCGGGCCACCGTATAGGACCTAGTTAATTGCCCTTCTCTATATTTTCTCTCATTCAACCTTGTCTGATGGAAGTTCTCCCCTTTGATGGTAGTTTGCAATAGGGGTCATCCAGCTGGTGGAAGGAGCATATGGATCAGGGATAGGAATAACTTCATTTATTTCTTCTATCTTATTTTGAACAAAAGGAAAGACAATTCGACCATGGGAGATACTGATAATTGTTTCTTCCCGGTCTGGGTTAGCTTAGGGTGTGGCCTTGTTAGCTAATGCATCGACCTGGTCATTCTGAGACCAGGGAATAAAAATCAATATTAGTTTTGTGGAGAATTCCTCCATTAACCCTCAGACATGGTCAAACAGGGGAATAAACTCCTCCCTTTTAATAGCATAGTCACCATTGACTTTCTTGATGACTAGTTCTGAGTCACATTTTACCCTATGGTGTTGTACTTGTTCCTGGAGTGCGAGCTCCAGGCCTACAATGAGATCTTGAAACTCCACCTCATTTTTTTGTATATCCTTCCGATAGGAGGAAGGAATATGGCTAGACTGCCTTTTCTGGGGACATGAGTATTATCCCCAAACCCACCTTGTTAAACTTGGGATCCTCCATCCTCCTCCTTGTCAGGCTTCGTGATGTGCCGTCGAAGTACATTTCCCATGTTGGGAACTCCTCATGAACCGAGAAGATGTCTTCATTAGGTAGCTTGATGTCTGGTGTGGTGGTCCCTGTCGAGGGGTGCTCTGGCAGAAAATTAACTAATGTCTGGCCTTTGATGTATTTCTGAGGCACAAACCGAATGTCAAACTATTGTAGGATGACTGCCCATCGGGATAGGTGCCCGGTCAACATTGGGAGGCTGAGGATGTACTTGAGCGTGTTACTATGCGAGACCAAATGGACTTCATGATGCTACAAATAATGTCACAATTTTTGAATAGCGAAGACCAAGGCCAATCAACTCTTCTCGATGTTTGAGTATCGAGTTTCTGCATCGATCATGGTTCGGCTGAGGTAATAGAGACTAATTTCACTTCCATCGTCATTTTTCTACGTGAGGAAGGCTCCAAGTGACCGCTCTAGGGTCGTCACGTATAGGATAAGAGGTATTCCTTCAACCAGGGGCATGTTCATAGCTGGGCTTAAGAGGTACTTCTTTAGGCTGTCGAATGCCTCTTGGCACTCATTTGTCCATTTGTACGTAACCCCCTTTTTCATTAACCTGGTTAAGGGAAAACATTTTCCTGCCAGGTTGGCTATGAACCTCCTAATGTAGGCAATGTGTCCTTGGAATCCTCTCAATATAGTGAGATTGTGGGGAGGTGGCATTCCAAGGGTAGCCTTTGTCTTTTCAGGATCGACTTCGCTGCCACGATGACATACGACGTAGCCAAGGAATTCCTCTGAGGTAACCCCAATGGCGCATTTCAAGGGATTCATCTTCAGGCTATGATGCCGAAGTTTGTTGAAGACGATTTCAAGGTATGACATGTGATATGAGTGCTGTCTTGACTTGACCACCAATTAATCCACATATCATTTGACGAATCTTCCCAGGAATGGTTAAAAGATATGATGCATGGCACATTGATATGTGGCGCTAGCGTTCTTGAGACCAAAGGGAATGACCCTGTAATAGAATATTCCTTGAGGGGCTTTGAATGTAGTGGCTTCTTCGTCTTCTCAGGCCATCCAGATCTGATTATACCCAGAATAATTTTCCATGAAGGATATAGCCTCATACCAGGCCGTTGTGTCGATTAATAACTCTGTAATCAAGACTGGGAAATCATCTTTCGGGCAGTGCGGATTGAGATCTCTAAAATCGACGCAGGCGCAGATTTGTCCGTTATTTTTCTTTATGAGGACAATGTTGGCCAACCAGATGGGGTATTGGACCTCCCGAATGAATCCCAATTTAATAAGCATATCGACTTCAGCCTCTATTTTGGTCGTAGGTGAGGGGTGAGTCCTTCTGGCGGCTTGTTTATAGCCCCGGTGGTCTTCTGGCAGACCTAAGTGGTGTGTTTCCACTTCAAGATCGAGTCCCGACATTTCCGTGTAATTACGGGAAAAAACATCTCGACGTTTCCTTAGAAAAGAGGTATATACATCATGATCATTGGGTGACATGGTTGTACTAATGAGAGTGGGCCTCAGGTCTTCCTCGGTACCCAGGTTTATTTCCCAGAGCTCATCCACAGTGGTGGAGATACCTTCCTCAAATGCGGGTGGTGCATCCCTGAAATCTTCCTCCTCTTCATCCACCACATTCTCGTCTTCTTGATCCGACGGGGGGGGGGGGGGGAGTTCCCAGCATGGGCACTTGGGAGTCCGGAGGCGAGGCATCGCTGGAATCCCTGCTCAAGTATTCATCCACAAATTGAGGGTTAGAGATCATTTCTGCATTGTCCTGCTCAACCATTATGGATGAAGTCATGAGGATAGTTGAGTGTGTGTCTAGACTGGAATCCCTTCTCTCAACATGGTTGATGGGAAGCACATATTCTCTTCCGAGCTTCTTGAGGGGGTCATCCATAACCATTTCCAGACCATTTGAAGCAGGGATCCAGTTAATAGCATCAAACGAAGGCTTCTTTTTCTTTTTCTCATAAAATCTGGTGTCAATGTAGTGTGACTCGGAAAGCTCAAAAGGGGCCTTTTCAGCATGGAATGTCCTGGTTTTTCCATTGACACAATACATCATACTCTTTTGGTAGGATGAAGGAATGGCCATGTGATTATGGAGCCCTGACCTTCCAAGTAGGGCATTGAATTTTGTGTTCTGCCGGACCACCAGAAATTCCGAGTAGGCCACAAGGTCTCCAAAATGTTTTTTTAGCTTGATTTGTCCCATTGTATTATGTTCACTCTTTTCATAACCCAACAGAGTTGTGGATGAGTTACTAGGTCATCCTCACTATAGCCCAACTTACATAGTTTCTATATGGGAAGGAGGTTAACTCTATAGCTGTTGTTAATAAATACTTTGAGGATCTCAACATCATTTAGTGTGTGGGACACATATAGTGGTTTGATATGTACTTGCACGATGGCATCTTTATGTTGTTCGGTGAAGGAAATCTCTGCATTGCATTCAGTCGGGCCAGTCTCTGTCCGGTAAATCTCAGCGTCAGCTACCTTGGCTTGAAACTCCTGGGGGATGAGCAAGGCTTCTATCAGCGCCTCCCTGAGATCTACTGACAATCTCAGGGAGTCCAGGATTGACAGTTTGGTTCGTACTAACACCAGCTGCTTAAGGATATCATATTTTTTCTCCAATGGCTGACGATTCTCCATTGGTGGGAGAGTTTTTGCAAGAATCTAGGGAGTTGGAGTACGTGACGAGGATGGACCGGCCGCAGGGTCGGATGTCGATGGTGTTCCCACGTTATGGGGACTTGGATCGGATAGTCTTCTTGTGCGCAGTAGGTGGTTAAACACATATTCCTCCTCTGATGGGTATCATAGAATGATGGGGCCAGAGTGGCCACTTGTGGAGGTGGATGGATACTCTTTCTCATGTTGAGTCCGTTGAAGGGCTCTCCCATGGGTTTCCGCGATATTAATGGTTTAGGTCAGGGTAAAACCATAAGGTTGGTTTCGGCCATGACTGTGTCTCCCTTGTTATCCCCTACTTATGCAATTCCTCCTCCCAACCCCTTGCGTCGGGAACTCAGGATTGTAACCATACCCTTCATCAGGGAACGATTCCATTAGATGGATGACGTTAATGGAACCAAATATTAACTCCTCATCCTATGATAGGTCAAACTTGTCGGTTGTCCCTGATGGTGTCGTTTGGTGGTTCGGTTCTCGTGGGGCTAGGTTTAGGGGCATAAAATCTGATAGTTTTGGGCCTAACTTCGGCCTCATTGCGTACTTCTACTCTCAAAAACCCAGGCATGGCCTCTACGGCTTGGGTTGAACCATGTAGGCCTCGATCAGGCTATGAAAACCTCGTGAAAGGGTGTTTTGTGCTGGAAAATCCCGCCCAAGATTGTTTTTGACTGGGCACACTCACTCAATTTCTTTTACACACATAATTAGATTGACCTGAAACCAAGAAAAGTTGGTAAGGGTTAGATACCTTGAATGGGGGGGTAGGTTATTAGAGGTTCTTGAGGTGATAGTTCGGGGTCTAGTCATCTTGGATTTGTGAATCTAGGGTGAAATTTAGGCAGTAGAGGACCCCATGGGTTCACACAGTGGGTGGTGATGAGAGCTTCTCAAGCTCACTAGAACTGGGTGACTCAACCTTAGACGAGACAACTGGAAGATCGATAGATGTGGGTAGAGACGAGGCTTGTGGAGACCAACTTTATTCACCTAATGATAATGTGATGGCCAAATGGGAACCAGTGGAGGAACGAGAGTCCTAGAGAGGCTTGTGATGGCCTCGTGGAGCAAGAGAAGCTAGCCAAGTGATGAAGGATAGATCTATGGCCGAGGAAGCTTTTCAAGGAGGTGTAGGGCGCCAGCCAGCCCTGGATCTCGCCCGAGGCGGAGGTCTTACGAGTGGCGCCTGCGTCATAGTGCACAGTGAGGGCAGAGCCCCACCCGATGGGGATCACAAGAGATGATTCGCTGATGGGTTGGTCCGTGGAGGTCTGTCCATGGTGAATGGGAGTCTCCATCCTTGAGGGATGGTCAACCATACTGGTTCAATCCACCAGAGTGGATATTGGTGCAGGAGGTGCCACAGAAATAAGGGGGCATCTGTAGGTGGGTTGGCCATTGATGGGTCCATTAATTCAACAAACGAATGCCTCATGTGGGCATACTATTCAGACCAACCTTAGGTCACACCTAAGGTAAACCATACACACTGTATTCATCAGTGGTCTTATATTATTGATTTATGACTATTTCTAAGAGATATTCAATTATTTTTTAAAACTGCAAGTTCATGATATTAATATATTTCATATTTTTGTAATATAAATTTTAGGCAAACATATGCTAAGAATCTAATGTCGTCTCATAACAGGGCTCCAAAAATATTTATCAATATATTTAAAGTCCTTCAAGGTAAAATTAATCTCTACATTATTCCCCTATTAAAGGAATTTATTTCCCTAAAAAACTAAAAAAAATGTGGGGATACTGAACTTGTGTGTGGCTATCCCTCTCTCAAGAGACCTCTTGCATGCTCTCGTGCAGCTACAACACACATGTCAAGGGAATTTTCCATCTTATAAAGATCATATCTTTCTAATCCTTGATCTCTATCAAGTACCCTATTAAGGTGGCTCCATATTCGATCTCCAACTCAACCATGTCAATAACATGCATATGATCATGCACATACCTCTTTAGTTATGACACATAGATGATATCATGAACCAAGTCTCACTAAAATGATTAGGATAATAGGTAAATAACCATTCCAACCATCCACAAGATCTCAAATTGCTTGAAACATCATGGGGATAGATTTCCTCCATAATAAAACCTCAATAATCCTCATATTGGGTAGAGTTTATAGAAAACATGTTCTCATTTCTCGAACTCTATGGGACTCTGATTTCGATCTTCTTAATATTTTGGTCAGACTATCCTCGTCCTTTTAAAGATCCCCCATACCTTCTACATAATAAACTTCACTATCTCTGGCCTAAGAAGATATGTCTCCCCAATCTTGATCTAGAACATGGTTGACATGTAGGGTTTCTGATACATGTAATTTAAAGGGTCAATTCCATTCATAAAGTGATAACTGTTTTTATAAGAAAATTCTACTAATTTCAAGTGATCCTAAAATCTCTCTCCAAAATCCAAAACACAAGCCCTCAATTTATCCTCCAACACCTAGATAATTCACTCATTCCACGCATCCTTCTGGGGGTGAAAAGCTATACTCATCCTCAACTGGGTCCCAAATGCCTCATGTATGCCTATCCCTAATCGTGATGTGACCATAACTCATGGTCAGAGTTAATAATTGAGGGAATCTCCTAAAGGCAGATGATGTGCCACAAGTACAACTATAAAACACTCTCTACAAAACTCTACTAAATTATGGAAAGGAAGTGTGCTGACTTGGAAAGTCAGTTAACTATCACCAAGATGGGATCATGGACTCTCACTATCGAGGGAATTCCTATAACAAATTCCATGGATATGATATCCCATTTCAAAAAATATATATTAAGATGCCAAAAAAACCTCTCAAAACCAGGTTCTTAGGATTTTAAATGCTTCCATGTGAGACAATGATTGAAGAACTCAGCAATGCTTTGCCTCATGCTGGCCCCACAAAACTACCGCTGATGTTCATTGTACATCTTCCCTACACCGGGATGTACAAACAAAGTAGAAGTTTGAAACTCTCTAATCACATCCAATAAAATCATGTTTGAGTCCACTATACATCCTTGAAAAATGGGAGCATGTTCCCCACCTTCATAGAACCCATTTGGTGAATCCCATGAGAATAATTGGTTATGAATAACTTCATAGTTTTGGTCTTTGAAATAATCCTCCCTCACACACTATATAATTAATGGACTCAACACCATTAACTAAAGATAAGTTGCACCCTTCTCCTCTAACAAGTTTAGCTAGAAATAATCCAACTGATTAGGCATCCCATCCACCAGATGATATCAGAACTTCTTATTGAGGGAATTTACTATGATTATGACCTTACAAAGAGTATAGACCTTCTCAATGTCATAGTTCTGTAAAACACCAACCACTTCGTTTTTCTGAAGTTTATATCTTTCTATATAAATACATACCTCAAGCTATGATGGTATGAATAAAAACAAATCATTCTACTAGAAGATAATGTCTACTCATTCTTAGAGTGAAGATTACAACATCCAACTCTATCTCATGAGAAATGTTGTTCACCTCAAAGGGTATCAATTAAATCTAGGAATATGTTACCACAGAGATCCTTTTCATTAAAATGATTCCAATCATAGATCTCGAGGAATCACAATACACTACATACTCCATGACCTCCATGGGTAGTTTCAATATAGGAGGCCTCGTTAGCCGCGTCCTAAAATCCTCAAAGGCACTATGACACGACTGAGTATAGGTAAAAAACTTCCCTATCTATTTAATGGTTTTTAATGGGGTTTCAACCTGAGATAATTCATCCATGAACATCTTGTAGTAAACCTCCAATCCATGGAATCTCCACAACTCATAAGAACTCTTAGAGGCTCTCTAGCAAGAATAACATCAATATTTTAGAATTCTGCATCTAATCTATTCCTAGAAATGAAATTCCCCAGAAATAAACGTTGCAGATCTTGAACTGGTAATTTGAGATCTTACCATAAATATGTGGCTCCAAGAGAAATTCTAGGGCCATATTCAAGTTTTTTTATTCTCCTCCTCTGATACAGAGTAAATTAATATGTCATCAATGAAGACAACTATTGACCACGAAAAATGCAACCCCAAAGTTTTCCAAACGTTCTCATAAATGATACCTTAGCATAGCACATTCTGCAAGCTTTGATTTGACTGTTCGTGGAGCCCAAATAGTGTTACGAATCAGAAGTTATGACTGTTTGAAGTCGAGCTACTAGAAATGGCCATCCAGGACGGTTTTGGGGAATGGTATGGATTTGTGCATAAAAAAGGAGTCTCCTGCGGAAAACAATTTGTGCACACAGAATATTACACACGCCGCCTTGCGCGCATAGAATATTATGTCATCATCATTGTGCACATAGAATATTACACCCCTGTGTTTGCGCATGCGGAATTTTACGCGCACCGACTCCCGAGTTTCTGCCTATAAATACAAGTCACCCCCTTCCTCAAGAGGACCCCTGAGGTCTGCTGCCGCTCTAATGTGCGTATGTTTGAATGTTCCGCACCCACGTGGAACCCCCTGGCATGCAAAATAGTATTTTTCCACAGAAAATGGTCAACCTGCATAGTTTTTCATGCAACACAAAATTTTTCCACGCAACAGTGCCGCTAGGCCCAATTTTTCATGCACTAGTACTGCACCAGTCCTATTGCGCGCAAGCATTCCCTATTACGCACACCACTTCCTTTTTCACACAAAACATCCCTATTACACGAAATTTCTCCCCCATTGCGCGCATGGCTGCCTATTGCGTGCCCATCTCCCATTTTCCATGCACCGCTCCCTTATTCTGCGCCCGGAGCCACTATTTCACACCCATGTCCGGTATTGTGCACCCGGCGCCCCTATTGCATGCCAACCTAGTGTTTTACACACAACTGCTTCAATTTCATGCATGCCTGCCCTATTTGCACACAACAATATCTAGTCCTGCACTCGCTGGTTTATAACACGGGGGCGCAGCCCCTGCACCCCCGCTCAGGGGCACTGTCGGGCTGCGGTCCCATCTTTCTAGGCTGGTCCCTTCGCTATCGTCACTGACCCCCATCAAAAATGGAGAGTCGCACCACAAACTTTTCGGACCGGGACGTTGGGATTTTCCATTGCGCCCTTATGTGCACCCACCTTCAACCTATAGAATACCATGATTTAAGATACTCCTCCGCACACCATGAAACACCTTGACTGATGTATTCCTCTTGGTTCATTTCCTATGTTGTGAGTTGAGATTCTCTTCATCAATTCACTGAGTACCTTGAGTCGAACCATTCCTCAGGAACTCCTCCAAACCCTATCACTTGGCTCCTATTCCAGGTAAAACTAGAAAGGTTCTCCCTTGCGTAAGTCCCAACTCCATCCATTGTTAGGTGCCTTATGCCTTACAGTCCTATCTACATGACTGTAAACTGTAGTACACCCTCTGTGCCAAACATAGGATGCCTCTTACTAGAAAATGAGAATGCCTTGTGCTCCAATAATAAGATGCTAATATTCCTCTCTACATGATTGTAAACTGTAGTACACCCTATGTTTCAAACATAGGAATCCTCTTACTCCAAATGAGAGATGCCTTGTGCTCCAAGAATATAATGCTAACAGTCCTCTCTACATGACTGTAAACTCTAGTACACCCTATATGCCAAATATAGGATTCCTCTTACTCAAAATGAGATATTCCTTGTGCTCCATGTATAATATGATAATAGTCATCTCTACATGAGTTTAAACTGTAGTAATCCCTATCTTCCAAACATTGGATGCCTCTTACTCTAAATGAGAGATGCATTATTCTCCAAGCATAAGATGCTCATAGTCCTATATACATGACTTTAAACTATAGTAATCCCTATGTTCCAAACATTGGATGCCACTTTATCTAAATGAGAGATGCCCTATGATCCAAGCATAAGATGCCAATAGTCCTATCTACAAGACTCTAAACTATAGTAATCCCTATGTTCCAAACATAGGATGCCACTTGCTCTAAATGATAGATGCCTTATGCTCCAAGCATAAGATTCCAACAGTCCTATCTACATGAATATAAACTTTGGTAATCTCTATCATTAAATAACATGATGCCTCTTGTTCCAAATAAGATATGCCTTATGCTCCAAGCATAAGATTCCAAATTCCATGATTACAGTGACGTAATTTCAATAGTTCTAGAATCCGTTCAATAATTCAATCACTCCACCCCATGGTTTGTGTGTCCTTCATTCATATCTTCATCCACATATATGTCCGAAGGGACCCCCCAAATGCCTGGTCCCATGCCGCATCGGCTCACCTACCGTCCTTGGCCAACACCCCGTAAGACTTTGGACAACACTTCGAGTCATGTCCTGTGTTTCGAACACGGTCAGTAGTCGACCCTCATTGGTTTATCCCCATTTCAGGCTAACACAATATGGATGCTGATTTTTGAACATGGTCAACAGTTATCCTCTATCACCATTCCACCCTCATTGTGTTCCGAATACCAGGCATGTGATTCACACTTTTCATCTCCCTTTGTTCGGTCTGATTCCAACTCCCTTGGCATTATCCCTCTTGTGCGCTAGCCCATAGGTTAATAACTCAACCCACCAAGTATGTTGGGATGCCCTCATGGCCAGAAATGAGGAGGAAATTACAGGAACCACCCTTACGTAAGCCCCATCCAATATTGTCGCTCTATAGAGGCACCCAGAGAGCACTCTTGCTTAAGCCCCTTAAACCATTGCCGCTCCATAGCAGCACCAAGGTAGCACCCTTGCGTAAGCCCCATCCACCATTTACACTCCATAGTGGCACTTGGGAAGCACCTTTATGTAGGCCCCATACACAATTTCCGCACCATAGAGGAATTGGGAAGCTTCCTAGTGTAAGCCCCATTCACCATTGCCGCTCCATAGCGGCACCTGGGTAGCTTCAGAGTGTAATCCCCATCCACCATTGCCGCTCCATAGCGGCACCCTGGCATCTTCCTTGCATAATCCCCATTCACCACCATTCATGGATGCACCTTTTCACCATGATCATCATGTCCTTGCTGCCTCTTGTTTCTCACATAGATCATGACTCACATGATCTTAGAGAAAGCACTGACCATGACCAACACCTTGGACCACCTCAGAGTGTAGGCTCCAATCCATCCCAATCTATGAGTACTTTAATCCATGTCAAGGCATGGTACATAGGAATCCTCCACGAGGTTCAAGTCCAAACACCTTGGGCCACCATAAAGTGTAAGCCCCAATCCATCCCGTACTATAATGACTTTGATCCTTATCAAGGAATGGTATGTAGAAATCCTCCACGAGGTTCAATCCCCAAACACCTTGGACCACATCAGAGTGTAAGCCCCAATCTATCCTGAACTACAAGTACCTTGATCCATGTCATGACATGGTACATAGGAATCCCCCATGAGGTTCAAGCCCAAAAAACCTTGGACCACCTCAGAGTGTAAGCCACAATCCATGCCAAACTATGAGGACTTTGATCCATGTTAAGGAATGGTATGTAGGAAGCCTCCACTAGGTTCATTCCCTAGACACCTTGGGCCGCCTAAGAGTGTAAGCCCCAATCAATCCCAAACTATAGGGACATTGATCCATGTCAAGTCATGGTACGTAGTAATCCTCCACGAGGTTCATGCCCCAAACACCTTGGGCTGCCTCAGAGTGTAAGCCCCAATCCATCCCAAACTACGGGGACTTTGATCCATATCAAGGCATGGTACATATGAATCCTCTACGAGGTTCAATCCCAAAACAACTTGGGCCACCTCAGAATGTAATCCCCAATCCATCCCGAACTACAGGGGATTTGATCCATATCATGGCATGGTATGTAGGAATCCCCCATGAAGTTCATGCCCTAAACACCTTGGGCCGCCTCAGAGTGTAAGCCCCAATCAGTCTCGAACTATGGGGACATTGATCCATGTTAAGGCATGGTATATAGGAAGCCTCCACGAGGTTCAAGACCTAAACACCTTGGACCACCTGAGAGGGTAATCCCCAATGCCACATGAACTATGTGGTCTTTGATTCCCTACCACAGGGATATGTAGGAAGCCTCCACGAGGTCCAAGCCCCAAACAACTTGGGCCGCCTCAAAGTGTAAGCCCCAATGCATCCTGATCTTTGGGGACATTGATCCATTTCATGGCATGGTATGTAGGAAGCCTCTACGAGGTTCAAGCCCCTAACACAATTGGCTGCCTCAGAGTGTAAGAACCAATGCAATCTAAACTACGAGTACTTTGATTCCCTACCACTGGGATACGTAGGAAGCCTCCATGAGGTTCGAGTCCATCACTCTTGTCTCATCCTGATCTCTCCCTCGAGACTATGTGTCTCGGAGAGCTCATGCCCCATCCCAGATCTTCCACTTCCTTCTGGGTCCCATCCATGCATCCATTTTCATGGGTTGCCTCCTCAGGTGTCCCATCATCCCACAAAACTACATGTACATTGATTCCCTATCATGGGGATACGTTGGAGGTCTCTTCGAGGCTCAAGCCAAACTTCACAGTCACCCTTGCGATGGTCCCATTTCATTCCCCCTCTAGTTCATTCATCCATCCATCACCCATCCTGATTCTTACCCGGGCTGCCACATTCAGGTGAGATCATGCCATTCATCCCTGCTCCGCTCCTTGTGGCACCTGGACAGCTAACCATGCGTAAGACCCAACATGTCTCTGGGCTGTTATCCTCTGTGTACACACCGATTTATCACCCCTTCGAGCTACATGGATTTTGATCCCTGTCCTCAAAACAGTGTACATAGGAAACCTCCATGAGGTTGAATCCCATCTAATGGTAAACCTTTTTGTCCCCCATTCTAGGGTGAACTCTCCCAAATCCACCCTCAGTGGTGTTCAGATCACCCATTATGGTGTGACATCTACCCTACATGGGAAGCACCACCCCTAATCCATCCTCAATGGGCATTCTGATCCATCTATCTTCTAGGTGTTCCCTCATTGGGATGTACCAATCTAATCTGTATCTATGGGATGTTCTGATCACTTTCATTTCGTCTCTGCAAGATGTTAAACTTGTGGCCTACCACGTGATAAGCATGAGATACCTGAGGAAAACGTCAGATGAGACACCTTTGGCGTAACCGTCCCTGTTGGATGTTAAACTTGTGGCATGAACTGTGTTAAACATGGGATGCTGAGGAAAACCTTAGAGACATGCCTAAGGCATATGATTCCCCGCATTCGACGTGGGATGCCTTAGGTTTTGCAACCTTGGGACTCCCTCTTATGAGGGAGAATACTGGTTCCTTAATGTCCATGCACCCTGAGATTCCCCAACATGCCTGATGTTGTCATCTACTCCGACCAAAGATTACTACCATGTCAAGACCCCAGGGAATGTCCGGATGGATGTAGTGTAATTAACTGGTGTCCATAGAGATATGGCACTGGGAACGAGATTCACAAACCATGACTTAATCCATAAGGGAGACCCGGACTAGGTGGCGAGCTCCAAGGAGGAATCCATGAAAGGAATAACCGACATCACATCATCCCATTTTGATCAAGGAGAAGACATCCCTGAATAATGAGGGGATGCTGCCTGCCTTTCGAAAGTAGGAATATGGGGCAATAGTCGCGTGTCCTCTGCGTGACGGATGCGCGCGCCCCGACGAATGTGCCGGAAACAACAACCAAATATCTATTTAAGTATGGCTAAAAGGTTATGTTTATAAATTCAATAAAAATTGTGGGGGAATTCATCACATCGAAAGGAAACACCAGGAACTCAAACATTCTACAGGGAAATCGAAATTTTAGATTTGGAATATCTTCCATGAAAACACTCAACTATTGGTAGTTGGACCATAGACTGATCTTCGAGAACCAACCCACACTCAAAACTGATCAAAGAGGTCATAAATACTTATAAAGGGGTACTTGTTATTTAATTTGGATTATATTAGGTGATGATAATCAACATAGATACATATTTTCCCATCCTCCTTTTTCATGAATAATTTTGGAGCTACCATGGGGGATGAATTGGGTCTAATAAAACCCTTCTATTGAAGGTACTCTAATTTCACCCTCATCTCTTGGAGCTCAGTAAAGGATATTCAGTATATAATAGAATATATTTGGATGGTCTTGGGGTATTTTTCAATATAGAATTCAATCTATCACCTTTGAGGTAGTCCCTGAACATCCCAATAAAAGATGCCTATAAAATCCCCCACTAATGAAGGAATATGGATACCTAAAGGGCCTACTATGAAAAGGGATAATATATACATCTGATGTGTGTCGGTATCCATCACCCAACTCATAAGGACCACTTACAGAACCATGAGATCTCTATCACCTATAAAGGATAATATGATACTGTATGTCCAAAGGCATCTAGAATGTCTAAGATGAGAGTTAATCTATGCTTGAATCATGGAAAAATAGTTCATACCAGATATGAAATAAAAAGGTTTCATCATGATGTCTAGGATTACCCACATGAAACCATGTCTACCAAGAGATCACTCACGCTACTAGAAGATAAGTGATATCGACGAGTCACGCCTAGTTATAACATTTAGTAAACCATGATATGGAAAGGTCTAAATGGGGAGAACTATCTCTTTCACAAGGGATGTAAAAAAAGGAGAGAATCAAACCTATGTCTATAAGTACTATATAAATTGTACAAATAACATAGGATGTACCTAATTTGATCTCATGAGTTTTCGGGTAATAAGATTCAATGGCCTATAGATTCCCTCCTTTTATAAATGCGTCAGTCAATCACATTCCATGATAACATACCAATCACATAAAAAACATCAACCTTCTTAGGGATTATCGGGTCCTCTGCGTGGTCTCTGTGCTACATGACCATGTGTTTAAATCTTATAATGGGTATTCCTTAGAGGCCTCTCCCCCTATTGTCTACCATCTGGTAAAAATGACTTACATTTGGTATTCCCAATGACAAAACTAGACACATGATGTACCTCTACTAGAAACCTCTTTATAACTAGAGATCACTCTATAACTACAACATAGTTTTCAAGACATAAGAATACAAAGCTATCACAAATTTATCTACAGAGACCCTACGCAATCATCCTTATCCAGAAGAATACATATTATACCATGTAAAGGGAGTATCATATAAGAAGATTTAACCTCACGACATACTCAACTACTAACATAATACCCTAGTGCAGCTCTATAATCTCCTAAATCAAAACCAATATCAAGCATGAAGGTCATACACCTCATGAAATATCTGAATGATGACAGACTAGGAGAGTGTCAACTGATAATGTGTATATGTGACTAGACTCGGCCACCACCTTGATACTCTATGGAAAAGTAAGAATATAAAAAAAATCATATCATTCAATGTATGAATGATCCTAAAAAGTTAGATAACCAGTCAATCTAACACTCCACTACTTGGGGATCTATCTCACCATGGATCATCAACAGCCTTTGTTACTAGAACATATGGAGTTCTCTAGGATTCTGTGTATCCTCATCCTCTACTGATGGTATAATATTATCATCTATAAGAATGGGTGATGCTACCTATAAACATAGAAGAAAAACCTTAAGAGATGGCCCCTGACCCAAGGTCTCCCAGATCATCGAATCATCATCACGATCTTGAATCGGAAACTTAGATGACTTTATTCATAGAGGGATCCTGAAGGTGATCAAGACATACCAATATTAAATGATCATATATATATGTGTGTGTGTGTGTGTGTGTGTGTCTGGAGATGACATAAGAAGAATAGTCAAAATACTCAATCCTAAATGATCTATGTACCAATGATCTCTGTAATCAATTTCTCAGTTTTTCAAGTTGACAAGTACATAAAACAATGTCTTGGTGAATTGATACATTAATCATCACACCCAAACTGGGTTCTCTAGAATGAAATGACCACTCAAGTCACTTAGACTTCATTTCCATAATTCCTAACCAAATCCCCATAACGGAAAAAATACAAACACCCATATAATGAATGAACTACTATGATATGACCTAGTAATGAACCAAACCACCGGTGCCCACTTAGCCAGTGAAAGACTGGGAAACCAAAACCCCAAACCCACATTTATAGGCCAAGGTTTGGAAAATAGTATAGTGAAGGCATAAGAGATATGAGAGGCCTTTACCTAAAGTATCAGTATGCATGTAGCAAACCATATCGATGTAGAAGTGTAGAGTAATAATAATATTTTACAATGACATATAGATATGAAAACATTCATTTGAAAACTTCTAAGGAATGAAAAATAGCATGACAGCATAATAAAAAAAGTAATGGAAAAAACACACACCCACCTATAAATATTTTTTCAACCAAACAATATAAGGAATAGAACAATAATTGAGTGAGCTCAACTCCTAATCTCCAAGCCCAACAACTGTATGTGGTATACATAACCAAGGATCTCAATGCACCACTAAATCAACCATCTATCAATTGATATTATATATAAGATACGACATGTTTTGCTAAATCCCAAATTTTTTTGAGTAAATACATACCCAGTTGGACACCCCAAAAACAAAAGAGGGAGTAATAAAAGACATGATAAAGGTATTCACCTAAACCAAAAGTAAGAGGGAAGTGGAAACCAAAAACACACACACACACACACATATTCTCAAAAAAATAAACCCCAATGAGAGAAAAAGGGGTTACTTATCTCATAATGAAGCCTATGATGATGATTCTTCCTACAGCTTCTATTGGACACCAATGAGAATTTTGTTTCCATGTGTTTTGTATAGGATTCATTGTCAATCCTATCACTATAAACGTTGTGGAGTTGGTGTATTGGATGAAAAGTTCCCATTTACATGGTGTGATTAAGAAATTTGGATTTTATATTCACTATGTTGGGAACTACATGAGATTTTGATGTTCTTGATAGAGGGAATTTGTTGGAATGCATGAAGCAATGTGTAATCCCAGAATGTCAATCTTGGTAATACTTTGAGGTGGTTTAAGATATTAAAGAAATCATAGATCCCATATAGGTCTCCATTACAAAAATATTATTTATAGAGTTCCAACATAATTTTTCACTATGTATTTTAAGAATGCATCAAGATAGAGATATGAATGATCAACAATGGTTTATAAATTTTCCATACAAGTTGGGGGAATTTCCTTTGGTATTCTAAATATTTTGGGGCATATAATTTTAAGAAATGGAAAGGTTTCAGAAAGAACAATTTCTAGGAAAACCTCATGAAAATATAGAAAAATTATGTAATTTGTAAAACATTTTGTCGCAATGTTTGGAGATTCATGAATGATATTTTTGAAAAAATACTACTAAGTTGTGATGGAAAACAGGTGTATGTTTTGAGACTATGAAAGTACCCAACAAGTGTTTTGGAAGAGGGTATGTTTTGAGACTATGAGAATTTTCCCAAAATCATCATGAATAAAACATGTTTTGGGAACATGAATGAATATTTTCATGAATAAGTATTGGTGAGCTTGAATTTTTTATAAAGATAAAGAAACATCAATAAATATGAACATACCCATGTCATTTGAGATAGCTAGAAATTATTATAATTTAAAGCCACTGAATTCGTGAAAGAGTTTCACAAGGGTTTTTATCATGCCAATGATTTATAAGAAAAAATGTTCCACGAATACAATACTTCTATCAATACAGATAAGGGGTTTCCTAAAGGTTAAGAAATCATGATTAAAGGTTGTGTATTTCATGGAAGACTTTGAGTTTTGTGAAAGTATTCTATTTCGAAAATAGGTGGAATGATTCAAGAAAGTTGTGAAAATGTTTCAGGAATGTTTTGTGTTGGTGACATAAAAATTTATTATTAATTATTGAATACATTTTGAATGGAAATTGGTATTCCATGAATTCAAGTTCAACATGGGAGGTGAATTTGCTACAATGATGATATTCAAAACCAGTTTTGGAAAGATTAAAGTAAAGATCAATGGGAAATAATAAGTGCATCATGTATCTGATAGTGACCAAATTTATTGGAATGTTGCCCAAAAATTATTCTCCACTAAAGAAGTGATAAAATTTAGGGGAAAAAGAGTGTGAACCTTGGGTGATAGTGATCCAACCCCTAAATCATGTAATAGATGTGAGGCTATCATGGAGTGTGAAAAACCAAAACATTATATCCACAAGGCTTTTAAATATTATTGGATTATAGAAAAATGACAGAATTTTGATGTATACTCCTTGGATGCAACCTAGTATTCGAGAAAGAGTTAAAATTCATGTGTCTTGTGTTCTTTCAATACTTACATTTTTAATGATGACAATTGGAGCATGAAGTTTGAGTTATCATAAATAATATCTAAATATGACCATGAAAATCACACAAATTTAACTATTCATCACATAATATATTAATACATGAGTGGTCTTACTAATAAGTAAGTTCATGTTCTGTTAGTATAGTGATCATTTCAGGGGCACATGGGAAAACACAAATGAGTTTTATAGCTCGATTCAGTCCCATATTAGGTAATCTCTCACTAAAGTCCCTTGTGGGTCAAACAACTCCAAAGGAGCATCATCTATGACCAAAATATGGTGTGTCTCACTAATGGAAAAATCGTTTAACACGTCGTAATTTTTCATGTTGGTTCTATATAACTGACGGTCAAAGCTGTAAAAATTGATTTATCACGTTGTTTATTGTATAACCAACGTGATAAATCGATGAGAATAAATTCTTACGTTAGTTATTTTATAAGTGACATAAAACATACTAATATTTGATTTATCACATCAGTTATTTTACAACCTACGTGAAATATCAAATCTGGGATCTTTATCAGGTTAGTTATAAAATAACCTACGTGATTAAGAAAATATTGGAAATTTATCATGTCTGTTATAAAAAGAACCGATGTGATAAATAATTTTCTATGTCGGTTATTATATAAACGATGTTATAAACATAAAAAGAAGTTTATCACATCAATTATTAAATAAATGACATGATAATTCTTTTAAATGATTTATCGTACCTCGTATTCAGTCACTCTATTTTGTTCATTTGGGAGACCTGTGATTCATCTCTCTCGCGTGGAAAACCTAGAAAGGATTATTCAAAGTCGTTCCCCCAGCCTAGTTTTTTCAACACCATTCATCATCTTTATTATCATTAGATCTATCAAGTTGAATCGCAACACTCAATTAATCCTCACACAGTTCGGTTTCATTTTTTATTTTTCGTGATTCCCTAAACTAATTTTCTGAGATTTTATTTTTCTATATTTGTTCTTTCTATCATGGTTAGTTTCATAGTGTTGTTTTATACCATGCTAAATTATTTTCTGGTAAAATAAAACATGTATGTGATATCATTCATGTTTATGATTAATGTGTGTTCTATCATGTGTATGTGCATGTACAGGCGGTGTCCAAAGGGGTGGGGGGCTATCCATGTGGGTTGGGGGTGTCTAGGGGGTGGGGATGTCTAGGTGTGGGAGTATCCAAGGGTTGGGGGTGGGGGTATCCAAGGGGTGTCCAAGGGGGTGGGGTAGTGTCTATGGGGGTGCAGGGGCTATCCACTAGGGTTGGGTGGTGGTGTCTAGGGGTGTGAGGGTCTTTCCAAGGTTGTGGGGGTGTCCAGGGGGTGAGTGGGCTGTCTAAGGGGGTAAGGGTGTCTAGGGGTGGGGGTGTCCAGGGGGTGGGGGCTGTCCAGAGGGGGGGGGGGGGTGTTTAGGGGTGGGGGGCTATCCAGAGGGGTGGGGGGCTATCCAAGGGGACGGTGGTTTCCAAGGGGTGTCCAAGGGGGTGGGGGTGGTATTCTGGGTTGGGGGGGGGGCTTTCCAAGGGGGTAGGGGTGTCTTGTGGGTGGGGGTCTAAGGGTTGAGGGGGGCGTCTAGGGGGTGGGGGTATCCAGGAAGGTGTCCAAGGGGCTAGGGGGTGATGTCTCGAGGGGGGGTGTCTAGGGGGTGGGGGAGGTGTCCAGGGGTGAGTGGGCTATCCATGGGGGTAGGGGCTGTCCATGGGGGTGTCTATGAGGTGGGGGATGTCCAGGAGGTGGGGGATGTCTAGGGGGATGGGGGCCTATCTAAGGGGGTGGTGGTGTCTTGGGGGTGTCCAAGGGGGTGGGGTGGTGTCTATGGGGTGAGGGGGCATTCTAAGGGGGGTAGGGATGTCCAAGAGTGGGGGTGGTGTCTAGGGGGTGAAGAGGCTGTCCAGGGGGGGGGGTGTCTAGGGGGTATCCAAGGGGGTTGGGGTGGGGTGGTGTCCAAGGGGTGGGGGTGTCCAGGGGATGGGGGTGGTGTCTAGGAGGGTGAGTGTTCTATCCAAGGGGGTAGGGGGTGTCCAGGGGGTAAAAGCTGTCCAGAGGGGGGTGTCCAGGGGGTGGGGGTGCTCTCCAGGGTGTTGGGGATGTCCAAAGGGGGGGCTTCCAAGGGGGGGTGGTGTCAATGGGTGGTCTAAGGGGTGGGGGTGGTGTCAGGTGGGGCGGCGGGGAGATCTAAGGGGGTAGGCGTGTCCAGGGGTGGGGGTGGTGTCCAGTGGGTGAGGGGGTTGTCTAGGGGGTGGGGGTGTCCAAGGTGGTAGTGGGATGGGGGTGGTGTCCAAGGGGGTGGTGGTGTCTAGGGGGAGAGTGGGCTATCCAAGGGGGTCGGGGGGTGTCCGGGGGGGGGGGGGGGGTATCTAAGGGGGGGGGATGTCCAAGGTGGTTGTGGTGTCTAGGGGGTGTCCAAGGGGGTGGTGGGTGGTGTCCAGGGGGTGAGGTGGCTTTCCAAGAGGGGAGGGATGACCAAGGGATGGGGGTGGTGTCTTGGGGGGTGAGGGTGCTGTCCAGGGGGTGGGGGTGTCCAGGGTTGCGTCCAGGGGGTAGGGGGTGGGGGTTTCCGGGGGGAGGGGGGTGAGTGGGAAATCGAAGCGGGTCGGGGGTTTCTAGGGGTGGGGGTGTACAGGGGGTGGGGGTGGTGGGGCTATCCAGGGGGGGGGTGTCCAAGGGGTGTCCAATGAAGTAGGGGGTTGGACAACCCCCTGACCCCCTAGACACCACTCCCCCACCAACCTAGACACCCCCACCCCCATGGACACCCCACCCCCATTGACCCCCAGCCCTTGGGACAACCCCCTCCCCCTTGACACACCTTACCCCCTTGGACACCCTCGACACCCCTACCCCCTTGGGGAGCCCCAACCCCCTTGGACAGACCCCACCACCCCTAGACACCCCCTACCCCCCTTGAACACCCCCTTAGTATATATATATCCCAACGGTTTCATTGAAATAGTTGGAATATATTAACTTTAGGTAGTCTATACCGACGGTTCCTATAGAACCATTGGTATAAGGCTATTGCAATGACCATTACACCAATGGTGTGTGAAACTTTTGGGATATTCTATCCCAACAGTTTCAGCGGATATACTAATGGTTTCAAATTGTTGGGATAGGTGTAATTTTAGTAGTGAATGTATACATGTTTTAATATTTTTACTTATTATTACCTGTTTATAAAAGGGTGAATTTGTTATCCAGTTGCACCAGGATGTATTGTTTGTCTACCTTAAGAAGAAATTATCAAAGATGGATTTAAAACTATTATATCTAACTATATTTTATTTTTAAAATCATTTTCATGCATATATTTTTCAAATACGCATAGATTTTTATTATATTTAAAAAAAAATACTTTCAAATTATGATATTTTTCAAATAAATATAAAATTGGATTATCTTAACAAGATGTATAATTTTGTTATTTTTTATACGTAATAATTAGTCGAATTAGGATTAGGACACATCAATTCAGTAATGAATATGGGGATTGTGTTGATGCCTTTTTTGAGTTTGCTTAACGAAATGTTCCAAGCAGTGACATGTTTTTCTGTTCATGCCTGAAATGTTTGAATATGAAGATATTGAAAAGTAGATACATCAAAGATCATCTGATTTTTCATGGTTTAAATCCGATTTATAGCCCTTGGATTATTCATTGTGAAAATAGACATAATTTCATATCTACTGATGATGATGATTTGCAGTACGGTAACTCCGATGGAATTGAAGAAATGATTCGCGATATTGTAGTAGAAACAATTGAGATAGAACAGAAAGTTGTGTATCTATATGGTGACGATGAAAACCCATTATGTCTTGGTTGTATGGATTTTATGGTTTTTTGGTGATGTTAAGATTGACTAACCTGAAGGTGAAACATGGATAGAGTGAGAAAAGTTTACAAAGCTGCTACAATTCTTGAAATACATTCTTCCAAAAGACAATGATCTTCCAGACTCACATTATAAGGACAAGAAAATATTATGCCTGATTGGATTGGGATACAAGAAAATACATGCATGTCTGAATGACTATATGATATATAAGAAGGAATATGAATTTCTGTCAAATTTTCCTAAATGTGGGACATCACGGTATACTTTGAAAGAAAAATCCCAAGCTGATTTAGAGATTACGAAGATCCCTACCACGATATTTTCATATCTTCCTATAATTCGTAGTTTTAAACATTTATTTTCTAACTCACATAATGAAAAAAGTTTAATATGTCATGCTGATGAGTGGATATGTGATGGAAAAATACAACATCTAGTTGATTTTCCATAGTGAAAGAAAATTGATGAGCAGAATCCTATATTTGGAAATGATATTAGAAATCGAAGACTTGGGTTGTGAACATATGGAATGAATACATACCAAACCCTCAAAAGCCGACACATTTCATGGCCTGTTTTATTGGTAATTTACAACCTCTCTCCGGATGCTTGTATAAATCGCAAATATGTCATGCTGAGTACAATGATCTCTGGTCTGAAGCAACCCGAAAATTATATTGTTGTTTTGTTGTGACCATTCATTGATGATTTGATACTTTTATGAGAGGATGGTATTTGGGTGTATGATTCTTATAAAATGATATACTTTCAACTTCATGTTGTGCTTATGTTCACAATAAATGACTTACCAGCATATGGAAATTTGTCTGGATACATTGTTAAGGGGCATAAAGCATGTTCAATTTGCGAAAAATAGACTTCATATTGTCAATTTCATCATGGGAGGAAAACAGTATACTTGGGCCATCAAATGTTATTTCTTATTGATAACTCTTATTGAAGACAAAGATAGGCATTCAATGGCTCAGAAGAATTTGATATTGCTCCAAAACCTTTATCCCCTGATGTGTATTTTGAGAGGGTGGAAAACCGTGATGTGTCATTGGGAAGGACACATAAATCTGGTAATGATAGACATATTTTGAAGAATAGGTCAATATTTTTTGAGCTACCATATTAGAGATATCATGAGGTGAAACATTATATTGATTGCATGCACATGAAGAAGAATATATGCGACAGTTTTATTAGAACATTGTTAGATATTAAAGGAAAGACTAAAGATGTGTTTAATGCAAGATTAGACTTATTATCAATGGGAATACGTTTGGAGTTATCTCCCACTCTTAATAGAAGATGAACATTTCATCCCTCGAATTTCCATACAATATCCAAGAAGGAGAAAATTATCTTTTTTCAATACCTTCATGATATCAAAGCGCAACTAGGTTATTTAGTAAATGTAAAAAAAATTTGTCTCTTTGAAGGATTTGAATTTGATAGGTATGAAATCTCATGATTCTCACGTCCTGATACAATAACTTGAACCAGTTTCATTACACTGAATACTTCCCATCTGTGTCAGAAAGACTATAATGATGTTGTGTTATATTTTCAATTCAATTTTTAATAAGGTTATTGATGTAAATGATTTGAAAATTTTGGAAAAGGATGCATTTTCTATACTATGTCAATTTGAAATGTATTTTCATCCATCTTTTTTTATAATGGTGCATTTAATGGTTCATCTGGATTAAGAAATAAAGCATTGTGGACCAGTTTATTTTCGTTAGATGTATCATTTTGAAAGTTATATGAAAATATTGAAGGGGTATGTTAAGAATTCATATCGAATTTAATCCTCTATTGTTGAAAGTATATTTCTAAGGAGGTTGTAGAGTTTTTTATGAGCTACTTTTCTACGATGGAGCACATAGGTTTGACTCTATATCTCTATGAATGAGTTAAAAATGTGGGTAGGGGGATTCATGGCTTAAAAGTAAAATCATTGTAAACTGAACATATGAATAAGGTAGAATTATATATCTTGAATAACATAGATGATGATCAACTGTATATCACATTTTATATGAATGAGTTGAAATGATGTAATCCAAAGAAGAATGATATATGAATTTTGAATGAGCACAACAAATCAATTGTTGCATGGTTTAAAAAGACATTTCTAGGTAGATTATATGTATCAGAGACATTACTATGGTTAATGTGTGGTCCATGTTTAAATGTGATAACAAGGTCTGGGTATGACATTAATGGATATACATTTCATACGAAATCTACGAACAATAGATGTGAAGTTTAGAATTGTGGTGTATTGGTCTTTGAAGAAGCAATGCATTTTTGAGTGATAAACACAAAAACACAATTTGTACATCAAGTGCATATTATGGAGTCATTGAAGAAATATGGGAGGTTGATTAATTTAAAATTAAATTTTTTGTTTTTAATTGAAAATGGTTTATTAGTAAAATTAGTGTTAGACACGATGGATTTGGAACGATAGTAGTTAATCGGAATAGATTGGAAGACACAACAGATTCTTTTATAATGGAAGCAAAAGAAAAACATATTTTCTATCTAGTTGATCAATCGGATATATAGTGGTCTGTTTTTGTATAAGGTAAAAAACAATCTGTTGGTGAAGATCAACTTGATGAAGATGATGATTTATGTGAGATCACTACTTCCATGGAAAGAATAGCAAAAAATAATGATGAGCATGTTGAATACATGTTTTGTGCCATAAGGAACAATCATGAAGAAGGAATTTGGGAAAACAATCCTTTAGTACATTCCTAATTTTACAAGTAACATATGTTTATTTCTTGTTTACACTTTATTTTCATAAAATGTTTGATATTATAATTTTTATTCTTTATTAAAACGTGTATAAAAAAAATAAGTAGAAATTTTTGTTTATTTTAATTTTGTTTAGTTTTTTTATCAATTTTACTATTACATAACTTATATATCTATTGATTTTGTTGAATGAGAATTATATTACCATGTTTAATATGTTTACCATGTTTACTATAGTTTACCATAGTTTACCTTTATGTAACTTATATATTTATTGATTTTTATGAATGAAAATTACACAACCATCTTTACCATCTTTACCATATTTACCATTGTTTAACATGTTTACAAAATTTACAATGTTTAATATTATGTATCTTAGTACAGTTTAACATTTGTTTACATTAGTATTGTAATATTTGAATTTGTATATTTGTGAACTAATGTTTGATTATTTGATTTGAAAGATAATGACAGATTAATCCATTGATTAACGACATGATTCTGGAGATGAGCATCATGATCATACCTCTGGGGAGGAACATTCACATGCTCGTATTGATATTCCCCAATCTTCCTCATGTGATCCCATAATGATAAAGAAGAGTTCAAGATTTGGTAAACGTGACAACACACATTTACCAAAATTATCACTTTCCCGTAGCCAGGACCAAAGGATACTGGTTGATTTTGATGAGAATGATATTCCTAGAGGTCCAAATGAAAAAGATTTTAAGATTTTTGTATTAATTCAGTATAAAAGAAAATTAAGTATTTTGTATAATTACTGGGGAAGTGTGGACAAACCAATAATATCACAGTTGTGGGAGAGAATTTTGGTAAGACATTTTCCTATTTTTTGAATAATCTTTAAATTTTTCTAGTATAACATGTTTTACCTTTTCTTTATCAGATGACATTAGATATTCCTGACACTAGAGGAGTTAGGAATAAATGTTTGTCAATGTAATCCAAGAGACGGAGGGATTTAAAATCAACCCATACATCTGATTTCATTTTTGGTCATAGGAATCATGAAAATCTATGTCATATATATCATTTCATAGATGAATACACATGGAGTAAATTTGTTGAAAGTAGAAGAAAAGATACATTTTTAGTAAGGGAAATGTAAACTTTTATAAGATTTATTATACAAATGATCTTATTAATGTTTGGTTAATGATTTATTATTCTTAATTTAAAGAAAACAAGGACATCTCCTCAAGAGATCCAATCTAAAAATGAATACCATCATAGTTTTTCTCTGGGAGGGTATACATTATTGGAAGAACAAATGATGGAAAAAAATTTACAAAAACTAAGACATGAGTCTTCAAGCTCGGGAGTGGTTTCCCCTATATCCTCTCTATCTAGACAAGAAAAATGGAAGAGAGCTCATATGAGCAAAAAGGGAAAATATCTTTCGGAAGAATCGAGAATCATAGATAAGAGGATTGTTAGATAGTTATATTATTTATTTAAGTTAATTATATTATTTATATAATTTGAATTATTTAAAAAAAATTCAATTAATTAATACAGGATTCTCTTGAGGAGTAGATATCACATGGTGTATTTATAGTTGTTGGGAGGCAGGATATTTTATCTGCATCATTGGGAAAACTCGAACACCCCAGTCATGAATGAGGATATCTGACGGGTGTATCGGTAAGAAAAGTGTTGCAATGTTATGCAACTTCTTTCATTGAGGGTGTTTATAAATAATAGAATCCTTCAAGGCTGAAGTTCATAATATAAATTCGATGATGGAGGAAAAGATTAGAGCATCGGTACAGTCTATGTTTGTAGACATGAAAATAAAATTTCAGACTGCAGCTCGCACTCCTCCCCCACCACCTGCATACCCCATTATTTATCCTCCACCTCCGCCTATAGCTCCCACTGCCCCACCTCAGTCTGTGGACCCCATCTTTTATCCTAGTCCTCCACCACAGCTTCCTATGTATTGTGAGTTTTATGTTTATGATCGTCACAATCATGTAGTAGCATATGGGCTGGTATATTTTATTGGAGATATATTTCATCATTAACAATTAAAGGTAGGGCATCACAGGGTCACTGTACATGATATTATAGATAGATCAGCTGGACTGCCATTACCTACAGATGAGGTGATGACAGTTGGACATAGTATCAGCCACTTTTTATTTTTTCCATTCATACTTCTGTGACACATTACCATAGAGGTTTGTTTGTTATATATTTTATTTTCTTTTTTACTAAAATTTTTGAATTTGAAAACTGATATATTTATCTTTTAATTTTTATTGGAATACTTCAAAGGTAAAGAAATATTGTATAGACAATAGTAATGACAAATGGCTATGACATCATATAAAGATTCTAGTAGTCTGGACAGATTGTCAAGATATTCAAATTTGTTGGCAGATCATTATGAGTTTCCAATGGAGTCTCATGTTTGTGGACCTACAATAAATGTGGGGATTTTGAAAAATGATATCATGAATCTTGTTACTAGAGATATATTGGGAATCAATGTGGTGTAGATTTTTTCAATGTAAGTCTTAACACCATTCCTTGCATTACATTTATTAAAAATATATACTTATGTCTATTTTGTATTAGGTATATTTATAACATGTGTGAGAAGAATGAGTGGATAGATGTATATGGATTCATGGACCCACAATTGATTTCCCCTAAAGGACATGCATTGTATGAGGAACAAAGATCACTTTATATTGTAGAAATATTTTAATAGAATATAATCAAGAAGTGTTGGATGATGCCTTTTTGTCAGGGGTATGAAACATATATCTGGAAAAGTGTTCATTATCTTTTAAAATAAAAAACCACTAACATTAAATTATCTTTTATATCAGTGATCATTGGATGTTAGGTTTTTTTCCAAGGGATAAGACACTTTATTGGATATTCTCTGTCTATGGCGATATGCGGGAAAGTTTTTAGAATATATTGGAAAGTTATGTTTCAATTTATTAATAGTTGTTTATATTATAATGAATTTTAAATTTATCCATTAATTTTATTTTTTAACAGGGGATGGGTCTACTTTTGAAAAAAACAAAGAAAAAGAGTTCCAAGATCAAATATGTAAAATTAATGGTAAATATCCATGTATAATTTGTACTTTTTGATGTATTACATAAAAAAGATATTTTTAATTGAGACCCATTTAAACAAAATTTTTGTGAATAACAAGGTGTCATAGAATGTGAATTTTATATGTTAATATTTGTGTATGAAATAATTAAAACTGGAATACTTGTGATGTTTGAACTAGTAATATTTCTTTATAAACATTTCCATAGTATTTCATTAGACATATTCATTATACATGTTAGCTAATATCCTTTTATTTTATATCTATTCGATGACCATCAACCCTGTAGTTCTTAAGAGGTCAAACACTTACAAGTGGAATGGTCAAATTATTTTATAGGTTTGATTTGATTTTATAATGTTTGTAGTGTAAAATGTAATTTTGAATAATGTAATTATAATTGTATATTTTCTAGTTGTTTCGGTTGGATTTAAGTTTTTTTAGTTGACATTGTAAGTTTTGAATGTTATATATGTGATTGTTTAATTTTTCTCTGGTTCTTCTTGTTTTGGTCTAGTTCTAATGTTTTTCTAGTTTGGATTCTGGTCGGGTTTTGGAATGCTTTTGGTCTGGTTTCTGCTCATTTTATACTTTGGAAGAGCATTGTAATGGTTTCATGGGGGGTGGGGGTGTTTGGGGGGGGGGGGGGGGGGGGTTGTCCAAGGGGGTAGGGGGCTGTCCATGGGGTTGGGGGTCTAAGGGGTGGAGGCGGGGGCTGTCTAAGGGGGTGGGGTGTCCATGGGGGGTGGGGGGGCTATCCAGTGGGGTGGTCTGGTGTCTAATGGGTGGGGGAAATCCAGGGTGTGGGAGGGTGTCCAGGGGTGGTGAGCTGTCAGGGGGGGGGTGGGGGCTGTCTAAGGTGGTAGGGGGTGTCCAGGGGGTGGGGGATGTTCAATGGGTAGAAAGGTATCCAGGTGGGTGGGTGGGTGAGGGTTCTAGGAATGGAAGTGTCCAGGGGTGGGAGGGTAAGTTCAGGGGGTGGGGGTGTCCAGGGAATGGGATGTCCATGGGGGCAAGGGGTTTCCCGGGGTGGGGGTTGTCCAGTGGGTGGGAGGGTGTCCAGGGGTGAGGGTTTTCCAGTGGGTGCGATGGGTGTGTAGGTGGGTTGTTCAGTGGGTGGGGGTGTCTAGGGGGTGGGAGGGACTATTCAGGGGGGTGGGTAGGTGTCTATGGGGGCGGGGGGCTATCCGAAGGGGGGGGGGGTTCAGGGTGGTGGGAGGGTGTCCAGGGGGTAGGGGGTGTCTAGGAAGGGATGTCTTAGTGTTCAAGGGGTGTCTAGGGTCGTGGGAGGGTTTACAGAGTGGTGGGAGGGTGTCCATGGGTAGGGTGTGTGCATGGGGGTGGGGGGGTTGGGCTATCAAGTGGTTTTTTATGTTTTCTACTTGTTTCAGGTCCTCTTTGGCAGCGCATTGTAATGGGTGAACTGTATTATTAAAAAAATTCTTTTTTACATGGTTTATTTTATAACTGATGTAATAAATTCATGGGGATGGTTTTATACATCTTTTATTTAATAACTGACGTAGTATATATGTTTCCATGTCTGCTATTTTTTAACTGACGTGAAAAAATTATTTCTAGATTGGTTTATCACATCGGTTATTTTCAAAACCGACTTTATAACCTTGTTTTCACGAGGGTTTTCTAAAAAATGAGGTGAAAAATGCTTTGGAGGTGTTTTTTATTACAACTAATATTTAATAACCGATGAAATAAACAACATATTACCGCGGTTATTTAAAAAATGACTTAATAAATCACGTCTACGAACCATTTTCCACGTCGGTTTTTGTAAGAACTGATGTGAAAATGGCTTCAGATTTGTGTCTCTTATGTCACATTTAAAATAACCAACTTAAAAGACAATATTTATAATGTCCCTTGCATTAACGTCGGCCAAAAATAAACGTAAGAAATGAAAAAGAACTGATGTAAATTTTTTTTCCACTAGTGTCTATCCGAAGAATCCATATGGTGGCATGTGCACCACTACTACCCTATAGCACAAGGGGATGCAATCTTTATTATAAATAGGACCTGCAATGTTGTATTATAGGAGGTTACACTCAAAGGAATGATAGGTGAACCAAAAACTAATATAATAATGTGATGCCACATAATGTATGGAGGACCCACACCATAACATGATAAGGGAGTTCCACTTCGTATATAGAGGAATCATGTTCGTGTATGGGTGTACTATCTCAATCTGTATAAATAATATGGGGGACCCTCACCCTGGAGTGGCAGAGGTGTATTATTCCCATCTATGTAAAGAATATGGGGTAACCATTCCCTTTTGTTATAGGGAGGTAACATCCTCATATATAGATGAGTCACACCCTGAATCCAGGAGTACCATATATACCTGCAATAACGAGTATGGGGGGCCACACCCTATTGTGATAAGGGAGTACTATCCACATAGGTAGAGGACCTGCACCCTGGATAGTGGAGTTCCATATCTACTTTGAGTAATGAGTATGGAGGACCCACACCCTATTTTGATAAGGGAGTACTAATCCCAAAGATAGGGGACCCACACCCTGAATAGAGGAGTATCATCTCTACCTGGAATCTCATTAATGATTATGATTGATCAATTCTATATTCAAGTATCTCCTAAATCATTTCCACTCATAAAATCTCATATCATATCTCAAAAACCATTATAATGTAACCCACCACATTCTATACGAAAAAATCCAATATTTAATACATGAAATATAAAATCATTATCAAAATGAATGATATACAAGATGCGTAAGTATCTCAAAAAAGTGGTATATATTGTGTATGGGGTCCACAAAGTAGGTGGTCCCACTCCATGTATTGGTCATCCTCTCCTCTGTACATGGATCAGTGTACCGGTCACTGTACATGGACTGTATAAGGCTCACTAGACATGTTTTGAAAACACGGGGCGTACAAATTTTTTGTTGCATATTCCTCTGTTAATTAGGGAATTCCATCTACCTGGTCATACACTTGACCATGACAGGGTATGATGAAATTCTCCTATACTTCAAGAGTACATGATGTTTCCACCCACATGGGGTCCAATCCATTGCAACTGGCACATAGCTCATCCAAATTAAAAGGTTCACACAATGTGTGGGCCCATTCACACAACTTAGGATACTTGTGTTCCCAAAAACCCTAACATCGTAGATAAGGGTACTACACAACGATTGTTAATCAAAATAGATTTCATGTAGTTGGGTTTTCTGTAGAAATTCATGTTATTCATATTAATTCTAGATCCAAAGGCACAAAAATGATTCCCACCATTTGAACTCCAAAAAATGGTGGGGTTCACCTCTATTTTATTGATTTAGGCCCTCTGGTGACTAGAAATTGGATCTCGATCACTCACTATGGTTCGTCTTACATCCTGTATGCCTCCTAGATGATGTCCATTCAATATACAAGATATACATAAATTATTATCGTCATATCACAATGAATCCTATTATATCCACACATCTCAATACCAAGCATCATTCCCACCACCACCATGAATCTGGGGTTTTGATCATTCTTGAACACACCACGATAAAGTTGAGCCACATCCTCATAGGCCAATGGTGAAGAAATAGAAGAATTAAGCGGGAAACAAAATAACAAGGGTGATAAAAATCACTTTCTAATCATTCTAAAATAATTATTTCTATGTGGGGAACCTAGGATCAAATCATGTCATAAAATAAATAATTTAATAAAACAATTTTATTCCTCAATGGGATCATGTGAAGGGTGGAAAAATGAATATAACAAATAGATAAAATCAATGATAATTTTTTTAATCAAATGGAGGAAATCTAAAAATTACAATCCCAACATTTTTTGGATATATTTACAGTTAAAAATGTCATCGTTGATGATGAGGATGATTTTATGTGTTCGCTACCCATCGTTCCATCTCAATCAGATCACCATTCATCATCTGATCCTGATTCACCAATAAATCTCATCAGAGCCCCCCACATTTCTCCTAGGTTTTATTCATATAACCATGTATAATTTTTAAAATTGTGTATTTAAAGAGTATTTAATTTTGGTTTTAAATAAATAAATAACGATTTATTTATTTATTTTAATTAAATGCACTTTTCAATAGCCACCTCAACCAGACGTCCAATGGAAACATACAATAGTTTTCACTTATTATAAAACTGACACTTCATATTCGACAATGGTCTTAAACGTAAAATTTTAGAATCATTTTATGATATATTCCATTATTTGTGAAAAACATTTTTCACATGATATTAATATTTTTAATATAATTATAATATCAATTCTAGGATCACAAGGCCTCTAAATCTCATGTTTTCACATTGAATGTCATTAAAAATATGTTTTAGTATATTTAAATATCTTACATGGAAAAAGAGACAATAAAATACAAAATTTGTAGGGCACTTCATAATATACTTATCAAATGTTCATAAGATACTTGAAACATCATTAGAAACATATAAATTCATAATATACCAGTAACATCAAAAGATACATAGTAACATCATAATATATCTTAATTTATGAGAAACAAAGATGTTGATAAATTCCCAAATAAAATATTATGAAGAAAAATATACTTTAACAATGAAAATTTGTTATTATACAAATATATAGATATCATAATTATTTAGATAAATTGTGATTAAACATGAGATAATTTCTCTACCTTCACACAATGTAAATAAGGATAAATCTTTGAAGCTATTTATAGATGAATAAGTCTCACAATATATATGGTAAGTTCCACATTATGATGTTTTATTTGGAAATGAACACATGGAAGATGTTTGAAAAATTTAAAATAACTATATTTTTTAGAAGCTTTATGAAAAATAAAATATCCTGAGTCTCTTAGATATTTAAATGGTAATATTTGGATTATATTTTTTGAGAATTGATTTTAATCTTAAAATGGAAAATATATAACTAATTATAAAAAAATTTACATCCCCTTGAAAATAAAGGTGTTTCTATATTTTTAATGTGGAAACAATATTTACTATTCTTTATGTATATATAAGGGTAGGGGTGAAGAATTTTGTTTATAGAAATAGTTTGATACTACTATTATTGAAGAACTATATTATATGGAAGAGAGCTTGAGAGGAACTTATGAACTATTAAAAAATAATTAACATCTATGTATTGATGAATAAAAAGAGTTGACTCCCTCTAAGAGCATCATATGTGTCGAAGAAGGGAATGAAGAGGAACACCAATGATAACTTTTTATCATAAACGTTTGTGAGAACATACATAGATACTTAAGATATATATGTATGTACATGAAAGAAAATAGTGTCAATGTGCACAATACAACAGAATATGAGATCAATCAAAGAAATATTAATTAGATTTTATCAAAAATTACTTTTACACAAGTGGGAACCATTATATAAAAATTTATTGGAGAATGAATTTTTTTGAGAGATAACATGAATTGGTGTAATTATAATATAAAGATTCTATAAATAGATGACCAAGTATTTTCAGTAGATTTACTTCTAATTTATTCACATGTAACCATACATTTCACAAAATTATTTGTTCATATTTTTTTAGAAAAGTTCTTATTCTATTTAGAGTTTTTACTAGTTAAAAAACTAGACTTAAAACTCTATCCAAACACAGTTAGGAGTAGAAAATCACATCAAGTATAGAACTTGTCAATCCTTATCTTGTTTTTTGTTATCTTATCTTCTCTCTATGAGATAAGGTGAGATAAGTAAGATTGAGAAGATAAATCTTCAACCAGTTACATTTGTTTATTTAAAAGGTTATCACATCATAATAGTATAAGGATCACTAATTCATCCCTTACCCTCACTATGACCGCACTAAAATTGGTAAATTTAAGTGATATTAGAGTCAATTAGGTTACCTATATAATTTTCAATCTTGGTGTAAGTTTATGATGGATAACCTAAATTTATTCAACAGAAGAGGTGTTCTTATATTAAATGAAAAACAATCTTGGATGAAATAATATGATGATCCACTATGTTTTATGATTCGGTCTTGAAGTTATATATACATCAATGGTGGTATTTACACCATGGGAAATATGTGTTCACATTTCTTTCTTGGATGAGAAGAATTTTTAGGTGGATGGAAAAGCCAAAAAATTTATCTTTATGTATCTTATTGATTGAGTTTAAATAAATTTAATGATACTCCATACCACTGATTAAAATTAGGAAAATCTTGGGAGTATTCTTAAGGGGAATGTTAAATTCAAGAATATAAATATATATTTTTAGAAGAGAATGTTTTATGATGAAAGGATGGACGGTAAAGAAACTATTTATTATAACTTCACTATAGTGAATGAGATAATTAGTTACGTAAAAAGTTTTAGAGAGACCTTAGATGATTCAAATATAGTAAAAAAAATTAATTTTTAACTTTTGAAACCATTTGATGATAATGTTTTTGAGATGGAAGAAAAATAAGAATTTTATATTGAATAACTACACAATATACTTATTTACTATAAATGAGGAAATATTTGATGTTCAAGAATAAGTATAAGGAGTAGAAGAAATGTAAATCCATAAATGATCTCAAAATGAAAGAGTATAATTATTTTCCATTCCTATATTTTTAATAGGATTTTGATTGTGATGAATAAAGGATTCAAGGTAATAATATGGTCATATACCTTTGAAAACATTAGAAGTTTAATGGGTAAAAAACAAACACTTCCTTTAAAATAAATTATATTTTATGCGTATTTGTAATTTTTCAAAATGATTAACCAATTAAAAGTGAAGAAATAAATGAAATAATAGTTGATTCATTTTAGTAACCTCTGTCCTTAAATTTTTAGATCTCTCCATTCTAGTTATTTTAGATAAAACACGCATAGAATCGATTAGCCCCTAACTTAATTTCAAAAATCATGAGGTTTCTAGGATGTGATAAATAGTTATGTTATGTATTTTATAAATATTAATTTCCCATTTTTATTTTTTTTAAGATAACTACTCATTTCCTAAAGTTATAATACATTGATGTGCTCACACTACATTATTAAATAGCATAATAAGTTTTTAGATAAGTTTTTTTTATAAAAATTGATACTTGATAGCGAGTTCTTATGTTATCACCATTATTGTATAGTCTTAATAGAGTATTTGCTATATAATACTGTTCTAGAAATGTTTGAGATAATTCATTGGCATTCTAGTGAAGATCATGATATTGAACCCGATAAAGAGTTTATTCAACATTACTATAATGTATAAATTCTTCATATTTATTTTTTATTTATCTCTTGTAAAACATCATAAAATAATAATGTTACATAATCATACAAGTCATTGAATTATTAGAACCCCACCCATAAATTTTCACTCTTTGATGTCTCTTAATACTTGATTTCCACTATTACTATTTTTTACCATAACAGGAATCATGAAAATACAGAGTTTGTTTGGTAATTATTGTACTTGGATATTATATGGTATGAATTTTAACATAATCATATCCTCTTGCATGATTCTTTAAATTATTTTAAATAACTAAGATGTTCCGAATATCAGAATGGTTTCAGTATTTCTGTTAACAAATAAAACAAACAAGGACTTAAGAATAAATGATTTTAAGTAAGTGATAAAAGTATGATATCTAGAAAAATTAAAAGGTAAATGTGATATCATAAAATAGTAAAAATATTTCATTACACTTATTAATATATTATCTTATGTCACCATCTCAATATCCAATAGATGTTCTATTATCTCTAACACCATGTGAGGTTATAATATATAGGTAGTTCAGTTATTCAATGAATTATATGAGAACATAACTTAATAACTACAATAATAGTTATAAAAAACTCTTATCATTAATTATAACTAAATAATATTTTATATAAAAATATATATTAATGGACCATGGATCAATTTGTTAGTGCCTCAACTATTTTTTCCATGGTATCCAGAAAAAGGAATAATTGGGGGTAAACTAAAATATCTATTATTAGAGAATATAATAAATGAATTACTATTGAAGATAAAAAAAGTGTGAATCATATCCTGAATGTATTCCAAGGAGGACTGACAATCATGTTAGGGTAGTGACCATGATTTTCCTCTAAGAATGTTTCAACCCTAAGAAATATTAACTATATTCAATATAAAAAGTAGAAAAACATGAAGGTATTGTTCCTAAAAATGTTTGATTTCATTTATTTTAAATATTTAAATATGTTTGTGCTTATAGAAAATAGAAAAATTTTGAGGATTATTATGGAAAAATGGAAGTCATGCTTGATAAGTAAATCCCTCATTTAGATATGATTATTTTTTCAACGATCAAAAAGTAAAAGTAAAGTGTTAATGGATGATGGAAAACTTTTTACATCATTTTATTGAAGTTATAAGGCCTCTCTAGTGATTGAGGAGGGCCTATAATTATTCTTAGAAAAATGAATTTCTAATATAAATTTAACATTGTGTAATCATAAAGTGTGATATACGCAACCTATGTAAAGGGAGGTGAGGCAGTCTATAGAGGTAATAAATAAATACTTTAATCCAAATAATGTTAATATATGAGATAAACGTACTATGTAAAGGTATGTCTATAAGTATACTATCTATGTAAAGGTATCATACAACACTATGGTATGGTATTCAATTATTTTCACATGCCATGTAATGATAATATGGAAAACCATGCTAAAAATATTTTTATTTTCCGTCATTAGAAAAATTAAAAATTATATCTCATAAAAATATCATATACATTGAAGAACATTTTATTTTTGAGTATCATTGAGGACTCCTTAACTAAGTAACTTATTTAAAAAAACTTTTGATCCATCCTCCATAATCAAATTCTTCTCGACCACTTGTTGGTATTCATATAAGAAATACATATCTTAACAACCAGGGGAATTTAAACATAATAATGGATAAAATAAAATAATCAATAAGGGAACAATATCAGCATTTCATCAAGGGTAAGATCAAAACCATATGAGATAAACATATATCATAGAGAAATTTATTATCAAAATAAAATTATAGAGTAAACGTTTTCCATAAATCATGACAAAAAGTCATGTAATCTTGAATAAACAAACATTTATTAAGGCATTAGAGTCTGAGAAAAGTATGTAAATAGGTAATATGAAAATGATTTCATAAAATCATGGAATAATAAATATATGTCATTAAAATAATATGAGACATGATAAGAATAATTCAATGATCACTACCAAGACTATCATAGTGTGTTGAGTAGAATAGTGGATTATGTTCACTCCCTAATCCCATACATAGAATATCACGAGAAATAAAAATTTAACAAATAAATTGAAAGGATATATAATTATATCCTCACCCCCACACAATATAGTGTGATTAGGATAATAATCTATGCACTATAAATGGTATATCATGATATATAAACACTTCCATTGCATTGGAAGGCCAAATAATGTTAAAGCCACACAACACATAACACTGTGTTCATAGGATAACCACCTAAGAACCATACATGGTATTTTATTAGATAAAACAATTTCTCAATTCATTAGAGATATATATAATTCTGATCCCCCATCACATAACATATTTTGAATAGGATCACCTCTCATTCACCATACATGGAATCTCATGAGTTGAAATGTTTTTCTTATGCATTCGATCAATTTATAATTATATTCCCATAGATCACATAATGAAAATAATGATATGTATAAAAGTAAATATAATAGAATTATCCCTGATTATATTAATCTTAATCACATGTGGAGAGAAGGTAACAAAGTCACAGACCTCCTGGCATCATGGGTTTCACTTGTTAATAATTGTATTATTTTTAGTTGTATTGGCTCCTTTCTATGTGTGTTACTTTGTTTTGTGCTGATGATTTAGGTCTTCACTACTTTAGAACACCTTGACCTATTTTTGGCCTTGTACCATGTTTTCCTTTTAATAAAAACTCTCAATGTTTGATTTTATAAAAGTATTTCTACCAAAAGTGGAAAAGAAACTATATAAAAATCATAAATATGATAAAACCATTGAGAAAGAATAATAATTCATAACCCTGACTCAAAAAGAAATAAAATTGAAATATAATAATGATTCCTAACAGAATAAATAATTAAATAATTTTTCATTTTGTTATATTAATAATGTAACATTAGTCTTGTAGTTTGAGTATCAATTTAGAATAATTCACGAGAACAATGAATGAGATGTATGAATAGAAATGAACCGTATATGTGACTCTTTTCTAAATGAGTATATTATCTTTCTTAGATGGAAATAGATTATTTTTTTCTTTATATTTTAACTCAAATAAGATGGCTTTATATAAAATAATGTTTTTTTTAGGAATATAATCATATTGAAAATAAAATTATGGAGGTGAAAGATGTGATGAAATAAGAAATCAAAAAGTTCCCTTAAATTGGGTTTACATAAAAGGATGAATTTGTAAGGGAACATAAAAGTTTTATTAACACCAAAAAATCATGCTATAGTAAACTAGGTATACATTTATGTAAAATACATAAAAATTAAATAAGCAATATATGAGAATAAGATATAAAAAATCGATAAAAAATAAATAGAATGTGTAACAAAAAATTGATGAGGGTGGTTGTAGAAGATCCCTTTATACATTTTCAAACACTATTATTGAAATAAAATATCATTAAAAAGACAGAAAAAATTATTTTTATAATTATATAAGTGAAATTTAAATGTTACATGAGATAAAATATCATTTGGTTTCCAATTAAAAATGATAACATCCGCAAGAAGTGAAATTATGGATAAAGAGGGGAAAATATTGTTAGAGGATGATAAATATCATAAAAACATGATATAATTTTTAGGAAGAAATTAATCAAGCTAATATTTTTTATTTTAAATTTCATGTTAACTAGGTAAGAAGATAAATTTAATTAAAAAATATAATAGTTTTTGGAACTGATCAAGTAATTAGAATGATCAATATGAAACACTATAACTCAAATAATGGGGGTTTATGTTAAATAAAGCAATTACATATTCATAATCATTAAAATTTAATACACATGGAAGGTATAACATGAAATACATTTGTAAAGACCCTATATTTAATAAAAAAATATGGAAAAAATAAATCAATGACTAATATAAAAACCAAAAATAAGATGCAACTGGTGAATATGAATTATATCTCAATGAGAGAATTTTGATATCCAAATACCCATACATTTTATCTTGATTTCATCCAACATTATCTAACATCATGTATAAAAAACATAAATTTATCAAAAAATTATTTTATAACATGATTAAAATTTATAAACATTTATTCTTCTAATTTATATTTATTCTCTTACATGTATTTTAGTTAGTTTCTACATATTTTCAATATCGATTCTGAGAAATACTGATCATTTTGAACTAGTTTTATAATAACAGTGACATTCATGGTTATTCCCAGAAATTTAATCCATGCTTGGAAATTAAAGAAACTATAAATGATGATTTATAATACTTTTTAATTCTATAATCTCATCATATGGGAGTTTAGGTAACAATCCTTGAAGGTCAAACCAACGACGAGCATATTTATTTTTATTTTTAACAAGTGAGTAGTGGTATCCTAATCAATAATTTTAAAACCAGTGTTTACATTCTAAAACTAAAATAAAAGTAATGTTTTCAATATTTAAATAATACATTACTATTATTCAAGTTCTCATAGTCTTCGATTATTTCATTTTATATTTTTTTAAGTGGGTGGTGAAACGGACCCAAATAGGGATATTTTTAAGTGGTTTGAGTCCTAGGAGGTTCATTTGACACTTATATATTTCATAAGTAAATTCATAGTTTTAAATTTTACTTTATGCAGTTACATTAAAGGGATCACTATTAGTGCATGATTAGTGATAACAATGAACCACAATCATGCGGACTTATTTATATAGGAACACAATTTTGTAATATGTGTAAGGGGATCTAAGAGACTATTTAACCTTTTTATAAGATTGAAAATGTGTCCACATGGTTTATGAAATGTCTTTCAACCCATGGACACTAACCATGTCTTTCAACCCATGGACACTAACCATGTGACTTGGTGTGCCTTATAGAGTGAGGTACATAAATTTGGTTCATTGTTTGGAAAATAACACGGTATAATTATTCAACTCTTTAAAAGGTTTAGAAAATTATTTTTCCCATCCATAATTAATTTGTATTACCATTTTCCCTCCAAAATTTTAACATCTTAGCCCCAAATGTGCCTCCATCCCTTATTCTCTTATAAAGGGTAGTTTTACCTTGTTTCTTGGATGAATCATGTACCATCTTCTATATGGGAGATATTGTGGTGATTATACCACTCATGTTCCATGATTTTAAATTTCCATTAACTTATGTAATATTTTTTATCAGTTTTTGTTATTATTAATTATTTTCTGGATATGTTTTTCAATTTTTTCAATTTTTTTTGACTCAGGAAAAACTGATGGATGATAATGGATGGGTAAAATTCTAAAAGAATGAGGCAGGTGGTATCCAAGTCTAACACATAGTCTCATTTAATTATATATGTGCATGGGTTGTGTGGTTGTGTGGTTGTGTTTCATAATGTTAAATGAACTATAATTTGTTATTTTTTCATATGATTTTATTAAGTAAACTTCTCAATTTGAATAGTTTTCCATGACTTGGAGAGTATGAATTGAGTGGTTAATCAATGTTATTGTTCTTTCAAATCGGGGATTTATTTTTTTGAAACTGAGGATTATAAAATAGAAATTTCCAACCATATGTTTGTGGTAAAAAGATATAGATCTTGATTTGGACCATTTTAAATGGTATGGTAATTTTTAAAATATTGATTTTGAGTTTTTGTTTGGAACCCAAAACAGATATTTAGTGTAATAATTTTGTAATGGAAATCCATTTGGTTCTTGTGATTAGAATTGACCTGTATTTTTTTAAAGAAATTGGAATTTTAAATTTTTGTTATAATTTTTATGAGAGGTAAAATGAAAAGGAAAATAAAAAACTTTTATAATAGGAAAATTTTAGTGAATTGTGTTAAGATACTTGTGGAAGGTTTGTTAAAGATTAATGTTTTGTATTTGAAATGATTAATGAAAATTAAAATAATAATTGGGGGATTTTTTGGATTTATTAATAGAATTATAAAAAGGAAACCTTATGAATATCATTTGTTATTGTTGACATGTTAATGATATATTTAAATTCATATTGAAATTATGATTAACTTGGGGTAAACATAACCCTTAAAAATGTAGTGAAATGATGGTTAATCTGGGGTGAAGACATCCCTTAAGGGACACATGGCTGCTAAGATGGGTATGCCACCCTGGATGCCATTTTAGACTAGGTATGGGTATATCACACATTAAAAAGAGTGGTATGGATGGAATTGTCATCGTGACATCTCAAAGACACCCCATCATTTGATGACGTGGATTTATACAATTCATAGGGAGATCCCACCCCAATCCATGTTGTTTAGTTTAAAATTTTTTTACTGTTAAAATATTCTAATTCTAATTATTTAATTTTATCACTATTATATGAACAGTTAAGGACTAGTTATTCTAGGGAAACCATTGGTGTTTTCTTTCTATGTTGTAATAACACTTGCTTGGGCCTCCATGGAACCAGAGTACCCATGTATAAGACTACCTAGTTTCAAGTTAAATGTTTAAGTAAATAAAAATTTCATGTTAGTTTCATGGTTTTAGAGTGGATTATGGATGAAAAAACATGCATCACTCGAGGCCATTTTGGTTTCTTGTTTTCAACTTAGTTTTATTTTTTATTTTATCATTTTATAATATCCACCCATATTGGATCCATGAGACATGTATCAAATACCAATTTTTTTTAATAGAACTATGATGTTTGATTTTTTTGCTGGAACTTGGCTATTTGTCAGTGATGATTATTTGATCTATGTTGTATATTTCTTCTATTTTTCTTATGGTTATTACTATAAAAATATGGTATATTCTTCTTACAGAACCTTTAGAACCTCATTACTAGTTTACAACCTTTAATATACAGGGAGGCATGTCCAAGGTTATATGGCCCTATGACTCCATGAACTATTCAGTATGGCCCAAGATGGGGGGATGTACTAATGTTGAATTAAAAAATGTTTTCTTTTTTATTTACTATTTGGTGAGAGTAGATAGATGATTAGAAATGTGTAATGTATTTTAAATGAACTCATGCCTAGGATTGATCAACACATTCACAAGAGAAATATGAAGTCAAAAAAGATGGGATGTGTTGATCATGGATTTCACTTATTATAGTTTTATTTTATTTTCTATTTGAGTTTTACACATGATGTGTAATATCAATACCTTATGGGATTATTGTCTTTTCCTGTTATGGAAAGAGTTTTGACTGTGTTCATGCATAATTTCATGAACATAGAGATTCACATGGCATGCATCATGCTAAGGACGTGGGTTTAGATATATGTTTCATGTTTCTCATAGTTTTGTTGCCTTATGATTAAATTTTTATGATAAAAATAGTGTGATTTATGTATACCTATTGTATATTTCTTTCTAGAAATATGGGGATTGGTATTTAAAATATCCAAAACATCATATATGGAGTTTCTTATATGGTTATGGTGGTATCTTACTTTAGAAATTCATGTGTTGATCTTTTGATATCGATAGATATTAATGGATTAATAATTGAATTGTTTAAATAAAATTATAGTAAGAAATATATAAAGTTAATTCATCTATAGTTTTTGAATGATATTTTATTTATACAAGACATAAGAAAATTTTTTAATTAGAAAATTTATAAAATGTTTGAAATTTAAATTCTATTGGGATTATGAATTTAAAAAATGTAATCCTTATAATTGTTAATTTTTAAAATATGAGTTTTATAAAGTGGTGGTTTTTGAATCATCTTGAAATTGGTATGTTTTGAAATGTTCATGTTTGAAATAAATGAAATGGGTATCAAGTTAAATAGTTGTTTTTATGATTTATGGTAATAAGAAATCCTCTGGAAGAGTATAAAGACCCCATAATTACATTGTTATATATTTTGTATACATTGATTAACCATGATATGGGATGTGGGGTTCCTGAGAGAACTTGGGATGTGAGTTTTTTTGTTATGGGTTAGGGTATAACCGTTGGTGGTAGAGAACTTGGTATGTATAGTGTTAAATCAGGTAAGGTTTGTATGGGGAATAGTGAGTTCCTGACTTGTGAATACTTCCTTGATAAGTGTTGTACTAAAAACTAGATGCTACAACTATTATGAAATCGGTTGAGTTATGACTCTGGTAGATTCGTGCTTAACCTGAGAGTGGTTTGGATCAGTTTGATCTTGGAATGTGTGGAGACCCTAAAGCATTGTCATTGTATTTGAATTACATGTTATTTGAGATATAATTAGAGTTTTTCCATGAGTTGTGTCCTTAGGGAGACCCTGATTGATGGGATAGGTGGTAGGACCTAGTGAACCATGAATGTGACTCTGGTTTAGTGACTCCATTGATATACGTATTCGATGTTATATTTTTAGGTTGTTAATTGTTCCTGTTAACACTTTCTATTATATAATTCATAGTTAGATGCCCTGGATAATACAGCTGATTCATGTTTTCTACTTTATAGTATTTATGTAGTCTATTCAAGCACCATGATTACCAATTCCTTTTATTTGTGATAGTTTCAATGGTTAGGATCCCTCAAATGTCTAATCCTAGTTGTTACAGGCATGTTTTTAGGTACGTGGTGCCTGTGTAGGTTGGCAGTTGGATTTTATAAGTGACACATGGGTTGATGAGCGGTTGTGCATCTAAAAGTGAAATGTGTAAGGTTTCTGGAATGTTTTAATAGACCATATTGGATTTCATTGGTCATTTAATGAAATATGCAAATATTATGGTCAATTTCCTTCTTAGGCACATGAAAATTGGGTTATTCATGATTGAATAATGAGATGATGATTTAGGTTTTATCGTTTGGCTACTGTAAATCATGTGACCCTTGGGTCTCAATGTGACAAGGTGGTTCAAGAGTGCCCATTCACTGTCATTATGGGATCAATGAGGTGATGATTAAGGCATGGATCAATGCACTTGGGGTGAGATTGGGTGTGTGGATCAGGCGTTGTGATGTATTTGATGGTTTTAAATGGGAGAGGACTGAGGGTGCCAATGCTCAGTATCAATGTTGTGGGTCCAAATATATATCATTATACATGTGAAAATTTTATACTTATTGCACTACTTAAAACCTATAAAATGTAGTGTGGTAAGTTGGTTGAGCTACTAGGAAGTGCTAATTTGTGTGCAAGTGACAAAAAACAAATCAAACCAAAAATAATAAAAACAATAGATGAAATATAGGAGGGTGGTGATGAAAAAAGGATAAGAATAAATATTTTTGTGGTTGTGAATGTGATTGTGAGTTTATACAAGTTTGAAGACATAAGATCTGAAAATACAGTGAGACAAACCAACTGATGAATAGGGGAAATCATCTTGCTAGTTTTTATGATGATGATCCTTAGTTCATGCATTTGAATTGAATCATAGGAACTAATTCAAAGTTGTTATCCCTACATTTCATCAGGCCAAATTATGATTGAAATGCTAGTATAGTATTTCAAATGTATACATCCTTAAATCACTGAGTGATAAAAAATTAGGTAATCACTGGGTTCAAATTGTTGGTTAAAATTAGTCTTCTACTATCTATTGATCTCGATTTACTTTTCAGTTAAATCCTTATATTGAAAATTTTAATTAAATACAAATCAAGATTATTTTTCACTAATAAATCATGTTTTTAAAAAAAATTATTGTTGTAAGAGAAAAATAGAGAGATAATACGTAAAAAGATTTCATGAAAATAATAAAATAGATTAACCAACATAGCATATCCCCCAGTGATGACTATATGAAAATCGCAATCACTTTCAACATATTAAAATATTTATAAATAGGGATGTTCATGCAGAAAGAAATTAAGAATATAGAATAAAAGTGAGAAGAGAATTCTCTGTCTCCCTTTTTGATCCCCAAAAACTCCAAATATCAAGTCTTTGTTCTTTTCTCTTGCCTTTTATTTGCTACTAATGGTCAATAGTCTCTAGTGTGATGTCCCACTATAAGAGAGTGGTGAAGTGGGTCTCTATTACTCACCTCTTCTACTGTAGTGTTCTTTTATTTATCAATCAATTTCCTCCCATATCCCCTTTCTATATCACAGTCACAAATCCTCAAGAATCTTATGGATTCCTTGTGGCACATTCATTGTGCCTCTTTCTCCTTGTTGGTGATTATAGCCAAAACTCCCTTAAATAGAATTAGAAACTCCTTGAAACTATCTACCATGAAATGAAAATGATAACACACCAATATTCGGTCCATGTTGAATGGTCAACGACTATGATATATAATTGAGGTTTCCTCCCTCGATCTCCTCTTGAGAACCAGATTCTACCAAATAATTAGCAAAACTTGTCAAATTGTCAAGAAATTCCAATTTGGGGCTACCATGACAACTTGAGTATAAAAAATATATGTAAATAATTAAATTATACTAAATATATATAGGCATATGCAAATTCATTTTTTATATTTATATAATTATTAATATAATAATATAAATATATTTATTATTATTATTATATAGAAATATCAAAATATTTAAAGTATAAATACTTATTAACACACACACACACACACACTAACATAAACCTATAAATATTATTACTATTATTATTAGATATATATATATATATATTTATATGTTTATATTTACTATTATATTCCTAATTTAATTTTATTATTATATACATAAATAGACACATATATATACATATTATTGTTAATTTATTTATATTTTTATTTATTTACTATTATTTTATTAATTATATTAATTATTATTTTTTCATATATTTAATTATTATTTATTCTTCTCTTCTTCTTCTCATCCATACTGCAGAACATTTTACATTGTGTTTGGTGAGATTTTAGTAAAAAAAAGAAATGATTTGATAGTGTATAAAAGAAAATAAAGGAAAATAAATGATTGCGATTTCTCTCCTTGTGTTTAGATCAATATCTTAGTAAAATAAAAGAAATTATTATCATTTCTCTTCGTCTTTTTTGGTGAGATTTTTAAAAAAATGAAAGGAAATTGTTCTAGTATAGATGACACAAATAACCTGTTTGTTAAAAAATAACACATACACACAGGATGAAAGGGCATATTTTCCCAATATAAAAAACCATAGATTATATCCAAATAGATACCACACCTACCACCATGCCTATCTAACATCAAAAATTTAAGTTAAATGACATAAGTATCTTTAAAAAAAATATTTTTATTAGCATTTTTATAGCAGATAAAAAAATAATTTTTTTTCAATCAATCATCATCTTTCATATCACCAAAATTAGGTGAACATTTAACTATGAACATATATTAATACATATTTTAAAATTTAAAAAACCTAAATAAATATAATCAAAAATATTTATAAAATATTTATATTAATTATTAATAAAAAATTATTAACTCAAGATAATTTTAAATATTAATTAAAAATAAATATTAATTCATTATAATAAAAGTTACTGTTAATTAAAATTATTTATAATCAAAATTATTTCTAAATTATTTATGATTATTTATATACACTTAATTATTATTAATTAAATTATTTATATACAAATTATAAAAATTATTTATATCTGATTGTAATTATTATTTATAAATCATGTAGAATTTATTACTTATATCTGACTGTTATTATTATTTATATACATGTTATCAAAATTATTTATATCTAATTTTAAGTATTTATATCTAATTGTTATTATTATTTATTATTTTTTATATCTGATTATTATTATTATTTATAAAATAATTATATCTGATTATTTTTATTATTTTGAAATGGAATTCCATAAATTATTTATATATGATGATTATTATTATTATTATTTATAAATTATTTATATTCGTTGTTATCATTCTTTATAAATTATGATGAAAATTATGAAGTGGAAAGTCTTCACAACTTCAAATAATATCAGTAGAGGACTATAGGTTCTTGACTGTGTCAGCATGATGGAGAATAGAGTATAGAAATAAAAGGTACAAACCGAACTCTATATATAGACAAAAGGATAACATGGTAAATATAAAAAATAGATAAAGGAAGAAGAACATTTCAATCGGAATTGTACCAATTTTGGAACGATAAGAAATCGGTGCAAATATGAGGTGGGAAGAAATCGGTTTTTCCCCGTTTCTACCTTTCATATTTCTCTCCATCCTACTAGGCTAACAAAATGGTGGATTTTAGTTTTAATCCACCCAAATCATTTCACTTCCTCGTAATTTTGTGCTGTAAAATGAGGGCTTTGTCTCCACAAGTGGATCGCCTTCACATCGGGAGGAAGGCGTATCGACCCTTGGTGGCTACTCTGGTGGATGGCATTTATCCACGATGAGGGATCGGGTCGACATTGTGACAGATATTCAATGGTGAGACAAATAATTTAGGCCCCAACCTGGGGGATCATCAAGTTGTGCTTGGTTATCTTCCAGCAACATTGGTTTGAGGTCAATCCAGTTTAGGCAGTAAGATGTATGGGACTTACAATAACTATCATTCTCCTTCACATCAAGATTAGTGTGAATAGTGGAAATATTTCCATTTTTTGGATGAACTCGTGTTTATATATGGTTTATAGACTTCATATATAGAAGATATTAGTCTTCAATTCAGCTTCCAAATTCTTCTTCAGCATTATATTGAAGCAGCACCGGTGGTTCTTCATTATGGTGGTGCACAGATCTACGGTGATGGAAGTATTCGACCATGGCGGCTCCCAGATGAAGATTTTTCAGCCAGGTGGTTTTTGGTGGATGTGGTGCGATGGTAGCAGGATGGTGGTGGAAGCCATATTTGATGGTGGATTAAAGTACTGATGGATGATAATAGGGTCAATGGTGGATGAGATGGTGGTGGTAGGGGTCCATAGAAAGGGTTTATAGTAGAAGGATGATGGATAATAGTGGTAGGTAATGGGGTGGTAAAACCTTATTTCAGTGGTGGATCAGTGCTGGGTGATCCTGGATTAAGCGAAAGTTGAGGATGGAATGGGTATTAAAGGTATAAGTATGGTGATATTAAGGGTTGGCAGTAGCTAGTTTTATGGAGGTGGATTATCCATCAGAAAATAATAATTTAAACAAATAAATTTTGAAATTAAAAAATAAATTCAAATAAATCAATTTAAAAATAAAATTAAACCATGTTAATATATTTATTTTCACTTTAAGAAAATGAAATAACTAAAAATAAATGAAAACATAAGAAAACATAAAATAACTTTAAAAAATACTCAAAAATGAATAAATCACTAATATAAAAACAATAATTACAAAAATTAATATTAATTGAATTGAAAAAATAATTAATTAAATAATTAATAAAATAAATTATTGATTTTTAATAAATTAAATTAAAATTTTGAATAACATATAAAATAAAGTATCAAAAGAATTCAAATAATTAAAATAGAAATAATTATATTTTAAACAATAATAATAATAAATTTTGTTTAAAAAAATTAATAATTAATCATTAAAGTAATCAAAAATAACGAAAACAATCAATCAAATCCATATTTTAACAAAAAAACTGTTTTAAGAATTGAATAAAAAATTAACAACCTTTTTTACATTGTGTAGGTAAAAAAAATATTTTGATATTGCTAAATTTGTAAAATTTTAAAAATAATGTGGAAAAGTGTGTTAAAAAACAACCACATCAACCCCCCCCACATTAATATTTTATTTTCCTCAAAAATATATCATACTTTTTTCCTTTATAAAAAGGAAAACATGATTCATCATAGTATGTTCAACATGAACATGTCTTGAATTTTATTTTTAGTTGAACAAATTCTAAGTTGGGCTATGTTTTTTAAAGAAATTATTATAGGAGGTCATACCTAAATTCAAATACACACTATAAATAAAAGGAATATTGAATCATTCATCATTTAATATGTCATTCCACCTAGATTATGCCACCCATTTTCCTACATCAATTCTAATTAATGTTTTCATTCTAAGAGTGAAAACGTGTTATATATAAGTGGAAATAAAATCATAAAAAAATGAAAATTCAATTTTTTACTTTCCTATAGGTTCTAAAAAATTTATTTTTTATTAATTAAATGATTAAACTCAAATTACTATCATGTAAGTTGATTGTCCCCTTCTTCTTCTAGGTTCAAAATTTCCCCCACCTTGATGAACTCATTTTTGATTACTATAAAATTTCAATATTTTTATTTTTTTGACCCATCCATTTATGTACGTCGCATTATTCAAAAGAACTTACTTGACATGTAAAGTGGGATTACAAACAGAAACACATAGTTCCTAGAGTCTCAGATATTCTCCATGAGATACCATTTTACCATTTTACTGAAGAATCAATGGAATTCTCTGACTATCATTTAATTTCTCTCCCTAAGGTTGTCAATTTTCAAAAGGTTACTCCCTTAGGTTCTAGTTCAAATTTCAACTTTCCTAAAGTTATGATCATAATTTCACCAAAATCTATCATATATCACTCTCATTATGGGTTCCTGAATAGAATATATTTAAAAATGGAATAACACCACTCTGAAATCATACATCCCCTACAATTTTAGATTCATTGCAACTCACATCAACCAGTACGTTATTATCCATTACCCAAGACCAAATTGATGTGAAAATTGAAGCCTAAAGAACCTCATGTTGTGAAAGAATTTGAAAAATGTAGACCAATGTTTATAGAAAAATCAAGGGGGCTTTTGATGTGTCCATAATTTAAAGAATACAATTGCATAAAAAGACCCCTCTCTCCCACACATAAAACATAAAAAATTATCCCAATCGATGAATCATAAGGATATTGATTTCTTAGTTAAAAAAATTCAATTTATTAGTTTATGAATTGTGTAGAGGTTGTGAGAGTATTCAAGATTCACCATTCCATAGAAAAATTAGTAAAAGAAAAAACCTATACAAAGGATCCATACAATCCCCTATCAAAATATAAATAAAAAAATATTTTTTTTGACAAGTTCATGCTTTTAATTTTTATGAACTGTAAAAAAATTTCTTATTTAGTGCTTATTATTGCATGATGACCAATATTGTATAGTAGGAGTTGAATGAATGTAAATGCAATGGGTACATGCAGGTTGAAGCTCTTATCAATTTTCAACTAAATATTATTTAATAATCTAATACAAATAAAGTAACTAGGCTCACAATTTTCCTAATAACATGGTGGGTATTCCCCAACACATAATTCTAAATATCATGTAGTAAAATATTATAAGAGAATGAAAATGAAAAAAAGAAACACTTCCCTGAACGTGCAATATTTTGTCATGAATGTTGATTTAAAATCCCACCAATATAACTTAGTGATGTACTTTGGGTTGTCCCCTCAATTTATTTATAGGTTTAGAAAATATGAATAAGAATAAAAAAATTATTTTTCAAAAAAAAATCAGCCAATTCTTATGTATAAGTGGTTTTATCTAGATGAGATGGTGTGTTTCTCCCTTGGTTTTTCCTTACCATGTTTCTAGCAGCAGAAACACTCTAGTAGTAAAAAAATTATATCACACCATCAGAAAATAATATCAGTATACCAGAGAATTAACCACCAATAAATATCATTATTGAGAAAGATAAATAAAAAAGAAAACATAACATAAATCATTGGTTAGCTCCCATGAAACATTGGGTTTAGTGTCCTCAATTAGAATTGAGACAATTCATACTTCATGAAAATAAATGGTATCCGATCCCTTTGAATTCCATTTAATGAAATGTTTAATCTTCTGAAAAATTACCAAGAATGGTATTTTATCCTCTCTAGTGACCTATATTTCTTTATTAATAAGAAATCTAAAAATACAGAAGGTTCCTAACCAATTTATTTTCACTTTTTATTGGAAAAGTCTCAGGCAAGTATTGAATAAAAGGAATATCTAACCTACCTTGAAATACCTATTATGGATTATTGTTTCATGATTGGTTTTTGGTATTTCATTGTAAAATTTATCATTTTCACAAGATTCCATCCTAACTCCCAAGAACTCACCCATATCTATCAATATCCTCTCACCATCAAACATGATGTCAAAGTTAAGGGCCTTCACTACCCAAAACTAATTTCAATTTAATTTATCAAGAATATAAAATGTAATTCCAAATAGCATTCTATATGAGGATATCCCTATGAGGGTATTATATTTTATTCTATAGGCCAACATAGCCTCATCAAACTTCACTAACTAATCCTTTCTTGAGATTGAACCTTTATACTCCAAAATCTATTTGTGCTATGTGTTAGACATTTCAGCCTACCCACTAGACTATGCGTTGTAGGTATTTACTGATCTATTATTACATCTATACTTCTCCAGTAAAGTATTGAACTAATAATTCTTGATTGGGGTCCCATTATTTATAATGAATTATTTAGGCACTCTAATACAAAAAAATATGTTTTTCTTGATGAATTTCACCACACTAGTAACAATATTGTGGGGTAGAGAAACCATCTCAACACACTTGGACACATTGTCTATTACCACAAGAATGTATTTATTCCCATAAGTGGATGAAAAGTGTCCAATGAAATTGTATCGCCCAGCATCCAAAAATTACAACTTCCAGTATACATTTTTTTTGGAAGCTCCTTCCTCTTATGTACATTTCAAATCATTTGGCACTTATCAAAACCAATCACCAAACACCTAGAATAATTGTGCAATAATGGACAATATAGACCATCCTATATAACCTTCTGACTAGTCCTTTCTCCACCATGGTGGACACCCCCAAGTGATGAATGGGAGCTCTTAAGTACGGGTAAAATTTCTTACTCATCCAAGCATCTATTAAAATTCCATAAGTACATCTTCTATAAAGAATAGGGTCATCCTGTAAGTAGTACATCAACTAATAATTAAACCACTTCTTTTATGTATATGAATGTTCATCGGGAATAACACCGACCCCAATAAAATTTTAATAATATGAAAAAATATATTGTTTGGATAAAAGATGTAAATAATTTTTCATCTAGGAATAATGTATTGATCTCCATTAGTTTCCCAATTTAGGTGTTGGGTATCTTAGAAAATTGGTCAAAAATAACATTTTCATCCCCCTTTTATCATTAATAACCATATCAAACTCCTGAAGTAGAAGGTTCTACCCTATTATGTGGGGGTTTGAGTCATTCTTATCCCAAAAATATTAGAAATATGGATGGTCTATTAAAGTGATCTCCTTGGGAGCTATAATGCACTATTTAAACCTTTTAATATGAATCATAATAGAATAAAAATACTTTTATTTTTTGTAATAATTATTCCAATCATAATTCAATAGTTTGATAGTATAATAAATGATATGTATCCTTTTATCGTTCCTCTTAAACTGAACAATACCTTCAACTAGGTCACTAACATTACAAATTATATCAAATGAGATCCCCCAATCCAAGGTAGTGATCACTGGTAAGGTATTAAGATTCTACATAATAAATTTAAAGGAATCTATGATTTTCACCTAAAAAACAAAAGGAATTTCCTTAAAAATCTGAGAGTAGAGAGGCCTGGTTATCTTGGGAAAATATTTAATAAACCAATTGTAAAACCCAATAGAAACAAATAACATATTATTCCTTTGAAATTCTTTAGAAGTTATAGAATTTGGAGCACCACTATCATGGAATTATCAACCTCCAATCCATTATTATAAACATTGAAACCTAATATAATTCCTTCTATATCCATAAAATAAAACTTTTCCCAATTTAAAAATAGATTTTATTCTTGATGACTTTCCAAAATAGATTCCATATTTTTTAGGAAATTTTCAAAATTAATTCCCCCAACTGATAAATAATACATGAAAAAATCAAAAATCCTTTTAATAATATTTGAGATATTTGTTATCATGCATCTATGATAAGTGGCTCGATCGCTATAAAAGTCAATGGCAATTCACAGTTAGGAAAATTTCTCAAATAGAAAAGTATAGGTGGAGATATAAATATTTTTTTGAAGCCCAATTATCCATCAAGAACAAAGACAATTTTCTAGTCAACATATCTATAATATGGCCTAAAAATGGAATGGAGAAATGATCCTTCCTTATGGAATCATTTAGTTTTTAAAATCAATAAGAACCCTCCATTTTTTTAAACTCTTGTTTGAATTTTATTATTCTTTTCATTTGTTACCACAATTAATCTACTTTTTCTAGGAATTACCTGGATAAGTCATACCCAAGGACTATAAAAAATTGTAAATATTATCCCAGCATCAAGAAATTTAATAAATTTCTCTTGGTCCACTTATTTTATATCTTGGTTTAGTCACCTTTGGTCTTCAACTCATGGTTTACACTCAAGCACTATGTGAATTTTATGCATGAAAAATTATGGACTTATACACTTTATATTAGTAATTGAACAACCAATAATAAATATTTACTTCCTCAAAACACTAATAGGTTTCTCTCTTGAAATTTTTGGTCTGCATTAGATAATCACGTGCATTTTATAGATATCTACTAAAAAAGAATATTTCAAATTGGCTGGGAGGGGTTTGAGATCCATATAGGATAGTGCTCGGATCGAGGTAAGACACATGGGCCTAGGTGGACCAAGGTACACATGTTGCCTCTCAAATAAGGTGGTGTGACAAGGAATCCTCTCTATCATAATGATTTAAAGAAAAATGTTCCACACATTTAGACTAATATATTTGGTTAAAGTATGTGTTCTCAAGAAAACTAATCTTAGTGTTCCAGGAAATCCTCCTTAAACTCATCAAAAGGATTATTATCCTTACTAGAAAAGATCCCCATATATGTTTCACCAAGAATCTCATTTGTACTATTGATTCCATCAAGAATCTTCAAAAACTACTCTCCATCCTCATAAATAAATTAATCACCCCTTAAAATCTCATATCAAAGAATGATTGAGTGAGTGAGTTCATTAATTTTTTTTTTGAGAACATTGAATTATAATTTTTTTTCACCCAGGATAAAAATTATATTCCCCTTTGAGACAACTATGACATATACCCCTAAGGCTAGAAAGTTACTACTATGGATGATAGTGACCTCTTGGTCAAACTCTACATCTTGTATAATAAAATAATATGGAAAAATGAGACCTCTTACTCCCACTAGAAAATCATCTACCCTCCCAACCGGGTGAGTGTTTGATCGATTAGAAAGTTAAAAAACAATAGTGTTGTATTGATGAATCTCTAATATATAGTGTTGAAATAAATATATCTTAATAAATTAATATTACCTCCAATATCACATAAATATTCAAACTTTCCACCTATGTCCCCAAGTTTTCAATAGATGGAAAATCTCCATGTTTCTTGACGTTACGGAGGTATCCTATTAGGTATCACAAATCTACACTCCTATGTAAGACTATAAGTGTAATATTATTCTAGGTTTTTTTAAATATATTCTCTTGAGGTATTTTAATAAGGACTATATTTTAATCAAGGATTCTCTGAAGGGAATGTCAATATTCATTTTTAACAACCATGAAAAATTTTAACTCCTCAAAATCATGGTTTCCATTTTATTATTTATGATAAATTGATTTTTGGAGTAATGTTCCTAAAAATTTTGCAACCCCTTTAACATCCCATTCATGTGTAGACTTTCCCTTTTAGTCTTTGTTAATCAATTTTTTTTTTCATTTTGGATTATAGGGATTAAAGTGTTTCCAGTGCTACTATCCAAAATTCCATATTTAACATTTTCAATATTTTAATTTCCAAATTCAACAATTTTTTCACTTTCTCTATGTTGGGTTAAATTATCTCTCTTGGTGGGTTTGGAGACCAATTATAGGGGTCACCACCATGGAAATTTCCTTAGGGTTCACTTCAGTTGCACTTCAAAGATTGCCCTTGTATCAATGACCAACTTCAATATCCATCTTTCCCATTTAAATTTCCATATTTTTATCCTTGAGAGAATTTAAACATTATAAAAATAATTTTCATTCTTTTGTTCATTAAACCCACCTATCAGATATTGAAACATAACCCGCACTTTATATTTTGAGGTGGATGATTCGGGTTTTGGTTGATGTTGACACTGCTTCCTAAGTAGTTGCTAGAAACCAGTGGGAGTATTAGGTTGAGAACTCCCTACTCTCTCCAAGAGAAGTTTGGGTGGTGTCTATACCCTTGATTATTTTTGTTTGAAATTTTATCATCCCAAGTCTACATCCTATGACCATAGAAAAATAAATTTGAATTCTCATGAACTTGGGAATACATATCATAATTTTTATATTAAGTCTGTGAATTCCCCAACATTCCACTGAAGTGGAATTTCTCTTGAATGTTGTTTTTAGTGTTTTAATTTAAAAATAATGTATATTGGGATTCATATTGAGGAGTATGGTTGGGTTATTTACTTACAGTGGTTTTTCTCCATGATATTTTATGTTGTGAGTTTTGTTCCAGTGTGTTAAAGATTTACTTCAGTTCCTCAGTAGTTCTATCAATAAATCCACCAGTAGATTGATCCATTGATGTTTAGTGGTAAGGGATTAGGATATTATTGAAGTTGTTCATGCGGAATTGTGGAGTTCACTGGATGTTCAAACTCTGTCTATATAATCCCATTAATATTTCCCAATATTTAGGTAACAGTTATACCTCATATTGAAAGAAACCGTAGATTTTGTGTCTGATATCAGCTGTTATTCTTCTATGTAATAATTTCATAGTGAAGGAATTATAATATTGATCCTTGGTGACAAATAATTCCTCCAATAATTATTGAAACAATGTCCTGGAGTTTCCCTTATGGGAAAAAGGGAACAAAATTTTCTTAAGGTCTTCCAAACTTAGTCCTCTTAGAGGAATATATTGAACACTACAAATAAAGTCCCTAATAAAGTAAATGGAGTCTTCACTAGAAAATCCTCTAAAGGTTGGTATCTGAGGAAACATGGATTTATATTTTTCATAATTTATAGTCCTAGGTGAGATCCTAATTCATGATGGATTTATAGAGACAACTATAAGAAATAACTCTCTCAAATTGTACCTCTAAACCATATCATTACTAGGAGGATTCAAATTTTCATGCGGTTGATTATTAATTTTGTTGTTCTACACCTATCATTTTTCAATCATTTTGATTTCTTTTTTATTCTATTTGAATACTTTGAGGTGTTTTTCAACTTCATGAATGACAGGTTTTATGGTCCCATCTTTAAAACTAGTCTGCACACAACAACTTCAATAGATTTGTTTGAGTTTTCTTGTAGATAATTTTAATGAGTTTTTTTTATTTCTATATTTTTTTGTATATTTCTTTTCCTTTTTTTAATTTTTTTTGTATGAGATAGTTTTTTCGGTTATTGGTTGCATGTGTCTTTCCTAAAAAAATCTATAATTTGACATGTGTATTTTTTTTAATCATTCATATTTTATAATTATAAGCCTACTTATAACCTCTAAATAGTACTATGGTAAGAGGGTTGACCCAAAGAGAATGAATGATTTTTTTTTGAGTGACAAAAAAACAAAACAAAAAAAATAAAGAAAAATAAACAAGAAAAAGCTAAATATGGTGATGAAGAAATGATGAGAATGAATATTTGGGTGAGTGTGAAAGTGACTATCAGTGCAGTCAATCCAGAAGATGAATATAATAAACAAATGTGAAAACAACCAATTGATTAATATGGGTAATTGAATGGCTTTTTTTATAATGTTATTCCAATGTTCATGAATTTGAATTGAAACACTGTTGTAGATTCAAATTGGGTAACCAAATTTTTTTTTCTGGTTAACGCGTGAATGAATGACCTCTATAGTTTATCGACTACAAATTTATTTCAATCACTCAGTGCAGAAAAATTATGTATTCACTAAGTTATAATTTTCATCTTAACTCATTATGTTACTCTCTCTTTTGCAAGATTAACTTTTCTATTAAATACTCAATTAAATAGTTTGAATTAAATCCCATTCAAGATTTTTTTATTATATATATGATGTTTTGTGAAAAATTATTGTCCTGAGAGAGAGAGAGAGATAGAGAGAGAGGAAACAAGTAATCAGAATGAATGAACACAGTAAAATAAATCAACCAATATAGAATTATCCCCTAGTGGTGATTAGTGGAAAATCATGATCAAATTGAACATATTAAAATAATTGAAAATAGTGAAGTTCATGTTGAAGGGAAAGAATAAAACAAAAGAGAAGATAGAAAAGTGTTCTCTCTCCCCCACGTAATCTCTATAAACTCTCAATATCTAGTCTTTGTTCTCTGATATTGCATATACTTTTCTACAAATAGTGTATATTCTCTGTTATTCAATGAATTTAGATAATAATAGTGGATGTTATGTAGTGATATGTCCTTATCTCAGATAATGGTGATGTGAGTCTCCACTACTCACCTTTTCTTGTAGAGTTTTTTATATAAATCTACCGATTACCTACCAATCCCCATTCTATCTCACATTTACATCTCCTTTTACATGTCCTGGACACCATGTGTCACATTGATTATGCCCTTTTATCCTCATTGGTGAGCATGACCCAAACTCCCTAAAATATAATTCCAAACATCTCACTGTCTCTTCCCCATAATGACCACAATCACACATCAAGATGCTCTCCATATGGAATGATCAATGGAAACACTATCTATGTGATTATTCCTCCCATGATCTTTCTTTCCAAACACGATTCAATCAAAAACTCAGGGAAATATATAGAATTTTAATGAAATTCCAATTTGGAGCTACTCGACCACCTCAGTGTTGAACATATATCTAAATAATTATATTATAACAATTATATACCTAAATAGGTAAATGTTTTTTTATATTTATACACTTATTCATACTTTTAATTTAAATATGTTGATTATTAATATTATTATTCATAACCATAAAACTATTTACAATATATATACTTATTAATATATTTATATACTAACATATACATGAAATTATTATTACTAAAGTTTTTAGATATATAATAATTTCTTGTATTTATTGATTTATATTTACTATTATTTATTTCATATTTTAATTTAATTTTATACATAAATACTAATATTTACCCTTATTATTATTAATGTATTTATATTTATATTTATTATAATTATTATATTAATTATAATATTTCTTCTTATTTATATATATATATTTTATTATCTTTTTCTTCACTTCTTCTTATTATCCTTTCCAAACAACCATGTATTATCTATATGGGGATTGGATACACTTACATTGTGTTTGGTGGGATTTTAGTAAAATAAAACAAATGATTTGATAGTTTTTCAGTGAAAAGAAAAGAAAAGAAAATATTGTAATTTCTATCCTTCTGTTTGGCTCAATAACTGAGTAAAAGAAAAGAAATGATTTGGATTTATCTCCATCACATTTGGTGATGATTTTTAAAATAAAAGAAAAGAAAATCTTTGGGACCAAATGACACAAATAACATTTGTTAAAAAACAACACATACACACAATATTAAAGGACATACTTTCCCAAGATAAAAAAACAATTATAGATTAGATCCTTATGGACACCACACCTACCAGCATGTATGTACAATATCAATAATTTATATTAAATGACATATATAACCTTTTAAAAAAATGTATTTTTATTATCTTTTTATAAAAAATAAAAACACATTAATTTTGATTTTAATCAATCATTATATCTCACATCACCAAAATTAGGTAAACAATAAACTACAAACAAATATTAATACATATTTTAAAATTTAAAAAAAACTAATTTAATAAAATAAAAAATATTGATAAAATATATTAATTCAAAATTATTAATTCAAGGAAATCCAAATTAAAAATTTAAAAATAAAAATAATTAATTTAAAATAATTACTAATTTTAAACATTTATTAATTCCAAATTATTAATTCCAAATATTTATTAATAAAATATTATTTATGAATTATTTATATAAAATAATTAATTCAAGATAATCATAATTATTTATAATCAAAATTTTCATTAATCAAAATTATTTATAAATTATTTATGACTACTTATATAGACGTAATTAGTTATAATAATAATTATACATATACACATTATCAAAATTACTTATATTTGATTGTCATTATTAAAAATGGTTGGGTACAACCATCAAATGACATCTCACACACTCTACAAGAAATATTCACAAACTGTCTGGGGACTTGACCCCGCGACCAGCACCCTCAAACAATATTTTCATTGTTATCTAAATATTTCTTTCCCCCACATAAAAATTAATAACATTGTTTTCCCTATGAAAATATTGTTTATTTTTATTAATAATAATTTAAATTATGTGCATCTATGTAAATACTAATGGGGAACAGTGCCCTGTAAAAATATTATGTTCGTTTATATATATATATATGGATAATATTGTAAATTTCAAAAATAAGCCAAGCCTACACACCATTTTGGTCCGAATCATACCAATTTTGGGATAATTCAAAACATGGGGTTGGGGAATAATATTTCTCTTAGTTTCTCTCCCTTCATATTTCATTCCGTCACTTCTGTATCACCAAAGAGGGAAAATGTGTTTCAATTTCTCTGAATCATTTCTTTTAATCCCTACTCTCCGCTGCCAAATGAGCCCTTAGAGTGGAAGGGGGCCAGGCCCACGATGGATACTCTGGTGGCCAACCTTCACTAATAGCTAGGTAGTGGCTGGACATTATGAAAAAACATTTAATGGTGCATCAAATTATATAGGCTTTGACCTAGGGTATCTTCAAGTGTTACTCAGTTATCATCCAGTGAGCATGGTTTGATGTTAATCTGGATTCAATGGTATTATGTTTAGGTCTTATGGTGGCATTTTATCTCCATTGAGGTGATCTTAGTGTGAATGGTGGAACCATTAACATTTCTAGAACAACTCAGGATTGTATATGGTTGATGGTTTTATGATCTGGGAGAAATTAGTCTTTATAATGATGATTGAATTCTTATTAGGATTTATGTTGATGCCTAACCAACAGTTTTACTTTGATCTAGAGCATAGATCTGCCATTTGTTTTTAGGATTTGGCCTTAGGGGCGCTCGAGTGTAGATCTATTAGCCTGGTGGTTGGAATCGAATTGGGTGAATGTGGAATGATGGTTGCAAGTTGGCGGTGGAATCCGTATTTGATGGATTATTGAAGGACTAGAGGATGATAATGGTGGCCAATGGTGAATGAAGTGGATGGGATACGAAAAGAGTAGGCTAGTTGTGGAAGACCTTTTCGATAATGGATTGAAGGACCATTTTATGAGAATGGAGGTCTGTCATGGATATGCCAATAGTGGAAGGGGTGCTGGGTGAGGGTGGATGGTAGTAGTCCAAGGAATGGTGGTGGTAGGCAAAGGGGATTTGACACCTCTATTTCAGTTGTGGATCCATGCAAGGGTCTCCTAGATTGAGTGGAAGTAGGGGATGGAATGTGATCTTGTGGTAAAAGGTTGGGGGTGGAAGGCAGGTGGTAGCACAGACTGGAGGTAGAAGGGTTTCGGGTGGTGGACAGTTCAGCTACAAAGAAAACAAGGCTAAATAATAAATTTTAAAATTAAAAAATTAATGTAAAAAATAAAAAAAATTAAATTACAACTAAGTAATATTATATATTTACAATTTATGAGAATGAATTAATTGAAAATAAATAAAAATATAACAAAAAAAATCGAGTAACAAAAATAGTTAAATTGAATAAACTATAAAAATAAAAAATTAATTTAAAAAATAATGATTTATTAAATTGAAAAATAATGAAATAAATACATAATAAAATGATAGAATTAAATTTAAAAAATGAAATAATTATTTTAAACAAGAAAAATAATTAAACAAAAAAGAAATAAATTAATAGATATACAAACAATTATAATCTAAACAAGAAAAAAATAATAAAAAATGGTGGTTAACACAAAATAATTATTAAGCATTATTTACTCAAATTAACTAAAATAAAAAATAGAATACATATTTTAACAAATAACCACTGTTTTTAAGTAAATACAAATTTAAAAAAAATTACATTTATTTGAATTACTAAATAAAATAAAAAACATGATGTGTAAAAGTGTGTTAAAAAACATCCACATTATGGGTTCAGGGCGTGGTCGGTCAAGTGCATGGCCATGCTGATTTTGACATATGCTTCTAGTATATTTTTGTGAGTATTTTTTGGTGCCTACATTTTTGAAGGACCCTATTATGTGGTAAGTCCTATGTTGGACCATGGGACTATTGAATTTCTTATTTTTGAAAAGGAGTATTGATTTTAATGTTTTCGAAGTAAAACATACCTTCATGTGAGTATAGTTTTTGGTTTAGGAAAGTGATCTTGATTTTGATGCCACATAACACATGGTATATGATTCGATCTACCGGATAGATTGATGAATGAGTGTGCACTATTTTTTATTAATGTGATTAAGGCATTGTGTATTGGTGAGTATGGTTCCTTTCAAATTTTGGGTTGTCAAGAAGTCATGTGTGAGGTGGGTACTAATGAACATGAGGCGGCATTGTTGGATTTGTTTGGCTTTTTTTCAAAATTAAATATCAATGGATGAGTGGGGTAGATTCAGTTTGGATCAAAGTGTTGTGACATAGTTGATCTAGTGGACTAGTCATGTTCATATAGTGTTAGTTCGATGAGCATGTCTTGGCAGGAGGCCCACACATGTGATAAATATAGGACCCACAATGGTTTAGTGCTTCAGGTGTAGTGTAAGAAATATAGTATGGTGTTGAGCCACCATATGTTGTTTAAGGAATAAACCTCATTTTAAAGGAGTATCCTTGATTATGAAAAATAGATTCATGTGATCTGAATGAGGTTAGTGTTTTACATTTCATGTAGCATTTGAATGTGAGAATGTCAGGGAACATCTTACCATACTTTTTAAGAGACCAATGAGGTGTGGGTTGATTTGATTGGGTGTTGACATTGGGAAATAAATATGGTGGATATCCTTTAGTAGGGGGATCTATTTGGTTCATGGACATATAATCCTTATTCTAGAACATAATGTTTATATGTGGGACTGATCCTTGGATAGTCATGTTTAAACCAGATGATGTTTACATGATTCCTATGTAATATGAATTACTCAAGCAAGTGAAGAGGTGTGTTTATTGATTAAGGGTGTTTGGTGTGGCAGAGTGTCAGTACTCAGTTATAGGCTCGATGTGTAGTGTGAGCGGTTGGTGTTTGACAATGGATTTGTAACTATTGGTTAGAGATAAACCTCGATGTGTTCTTTGGATGACCACTGGTACCCTCAAGATATTAGGGTATCCTAGTAGGGAAATTTAATAGTGTGTTGGTGAAAGAAGCCTATAATTTTCATAGAAGGTTGACTAGAGGAGTTTCAACCACATTTTTTCTTTGGATTTGATGTTGGGGCTACATTACCACATTAGGTAAATCCATTGAGTTATACGATGATTTTTTAAGAGTTGGTTCATGATTTTAAGGAAGGGAAAGAACAATCAAGTTTCACTAGGATAGAGGAGGCACACCTATTTTGGCTTAAAAAATATATGTGAGAGATTCTAAACATTTAATGAAACCCTAATGCATTATGTAATAGTTTTTTTTGTAAAGTTATTGAGAAGGACCATGGAGCGATATGAATAATCTTATAGATGTAAATAAAAGTGGTGAAAGGCATTGGGGTTTGGAATCATCCTTATAAGATAAGTATTGTAGTTGGGAGAACCATAGGGTAGGGAATTTAGTTGATTGATGCTACATGGTTTTCTTGGGATATATGGAATATGTGAAGAGTTTTTTTGGTGTTCTATTTTACTACATTAATCATCTTATGATAGGCCAACCATTAATATTTCATTAAGTGATGTGTTTTGGAATTTTATTGGGCATTCATAGATGAAATAATGAAATTTTAATGGGATTTTATTACCATCATTGGTCGGTTAATGTTACTTTAAAATCACTAAGACTTCATGAGGATGAGAAGTGTTACATTAGGGAGTTTGTAAGGAAAAATCCATTCATCCTTCTAAATTTATTAGAAGAAATTAGAGTTTTGTGGTTAGTGGATTTAACATTCTTATACCAAGCATCATAATTGAATTTTGATAGTTGGTACAGCATAATAGAATTTTCATGAGGTTCTTTGAGGCTCAGGAGGTTCTTAGGGTCCTTCTAATGTTTCGAGAGCTTTGGGGTTCATGATATCAGTTTTTGGAGTAATAGTAGAGGGTTCATGGTTAGATCATGGTTAGTGCTATCCATGAACCACAACCATTTACACATGATTTGTATAAGTGCATACTTTTTTTAAACATGCAATGGTATATGGGTGATTATATTACTTCTACATAGTATTGTAGAGTCATGCCCATAGTTTGCTCATGGTTTTTCAGACCATGTGTATGAACAGTGTTACTTGATTTATCCTAGAAAATTGAGGTTCACATGATAGGAACATGGTTTGGAAAACCATTTGGGCTAACCATGCACCTTTTAAAAAGTGAAAAAATATATTTTTTCAATTACCCCATTAAATATTTCCATCCCCCTTTTCTCCCCCATTTCAACACAACATCCCTGTTACATGCCTCCCTCCCTTCTTCTCTTCCCCAGGATGGATTTCCCTTTTTCTAGGAAAAATCAATTGCATTTTATTACATTGAAGATATTATGGTGACTATACCTCTCATATTTATGTATTTTTAGTTTTATTTCACTTCTATATAGTTTTCCATTAGTTTAAGACAATATTCAATATTTTTACGGCGTTTTCCTAGTTTTATGTTATCTTTAACTGCAGACCATACCAGGGGTCAATAATGGATGAGTAGAATTATCTAAAAATTAGTTAAGTTGTATGTAAGTATAAACAATTATATTATATAATTTTACAAGTTCACAGGTTTCACAATCATTCTTTATATGAATAACCAACCTATAATTTATTAAATTTGTTATTAATTGTGTTTTTGTAATTAATGTTCCTAATTTTAATAGTTTTCCATGTCTTGGAATTTTTCAATTGAAATTCTATTCCATGTTGAAATTTTTCCAATGTGGGTAATATGTCTTTCAAACCAATGATTATGAAATTGAAATTTTGAGAAATTTTTAAATTTTAAAATGAAATTGATTTTTGTTTTGTCCATATGAAATGGTAAAGGTAAAATTTTTATTTTTAGTTTTGGTTTGGAGCATATAAAATTGATTTGGGAAAATTTTTCTGATATGGAAATCTATGTTTTCCTTGCGATTATCCTTGACATGTTTCTTTTATGAAAAAATTTAATTAATTATTTAAAATGTGTATTTATAAATGAAAAAAAAGATAGAGGATCATATGAATGTTTTGAAATTGTAATATTTTTGTGAATTAGGTTGATATTGAAGTGAATTATTTGATAATGTTTAAAAAATTTATTTGGAATGTTTAAGGAAAATGAAAAAACCTCATCAGTGTTGGCTTGAATTTTGAAATGGAAAATGTTATATAAAAATTCATTAACCTGGGGTGAACATGGACTCCCAAGTGATGGAATGAAATCACGGTTGACATGGGGTAAACATGACCACTTCAGAACTCAGTGAAATTATGGTAACCCATGGTAAACATAATCCCACGAGGTATAAGTGAATGTATGGTTAAAAGAGGTTAAACATGACTATAGGTGAAATAAAGGCCCATTATTGGGTATATTACACTTAGACACTAGTTTGGACTATAAATGGGTATACTACGCATGGTTTAGAGTGATACAGATGTATTGGTTATCAAAACGTGTGCAGAGGCACCCCCGAAATTCAAAAAGAATGTTTTTACCATTTTTAAGTTAAACATGACCTTAATGGTTTGGAATTTTCTTTCATCTTTCAATTTTAAATACTAAAATATTATTATTGTAATTTTTTATCTTTATACCTACTGAATTCACAATATAAACCACGCTTTTTCTTATATGATTATAACATCAGTTTAAATATAAAAAACAATATATCATTATAAATCCATGATCCATAGGTCTAGTGTCTTGGGAAATTTTGAATCATATATAACTTGTAGAAAATATAAAATAAATATTTATTTAATAACATATTCATTATCCATTTAAATATCACATTTTACTTTTTACATTTAGTCACTTGAAAATATATATCAATGAAAAGGGTGAGCTAAAAGTCTAAATAAGAGGATGAATAAGGAAATTAATATATATAACATGACTGAGGATAATGAGTATCATCAATACATAATCATAGTATCATCATCAAAATAAAGAGAGGAAACATTAAAGGCATCGAATATGGAAATGTATAAAAATGAAACACATGTCTTTGTGGTCAAATACAACACGTAGTTGTGAATAAAGATAGCATCATGTTCATGCATTACATATATGTATAACCATAAAATCATTATTATGAAATAATGTAGCATCATATTCACACATATATAATATTATTTCATGATATTGATCACATTACATTATTCATTGGAGGAATATATAATTCTAGCTGACCCATCACATCAAAACATTTAACTAATCATGCATGCCACATTGAACATATAACAATTGAAATAAACTATTTACCCTTGGAATGGAATGAGTTTCATAATAATTTCATAAATCATATATTAATGAATAAAATATGGGTTTCTAATTGAAAAATGGAAAATCATACTTGGTATAAGAATCATCAATCTTGAGTGAGGGATAAACCATCTCTAGATGATTCAATATGTGTTTTGGAAAGAATATTTCTTTTGGAAAATATAACTTTTTGACATAAACACAATTTTTAAACATCTATATCCTTGAAAATAAGAGGTACTAAAAATTAAATCATATTTAAGGAACATTATAGTAGTATCAATACTAAAATTTTCAATGAAAGACTTATAAAAAAAGAAAGGGAGTTGGGTTCGAGAATCCCCTCACCTTATGTATGAATGATTTCTTCACATTAATATCAAGGATAATCAGATTGGATCCATTAATTAATAAATATAGAACCAAATATACATGTATTTATTTTATTATAATTTTATTAAGTTCATTTATTGTAATTTTGATGAGTTATAGAGTTTGCTTTCGTCATTCTAGGAGTGTTCATTTTCTTGGTTTTCATGATTGGTTCACATGTATAAAACTATGGAAGTTCATGTAAAATGATAATAATTATCTAGAATTTAAATTATATGTTTATAATGAACTTAAATATTTTAAAATGGTCTTATATTACATATTTTATATGTGTATTATTAATTAGACGAAATGTTAATGATAATTATTTATTTTATATTGGTTCTTTTCCCTCCATCATGAAATAATTTCTATTAATTATATATTTTGTTTATAAATTAGCTAAAAACATTAAAAAAGATATAATTTGAATATTAATATCTTTTTAAATCATAATAATGGTTTTATTATCCGCATGGAAGGTGGTAATGGAAAATGAAAACTCATCTTCCACGAAGCCGGTGAATCGAGATATCACGAAAGATGTTTTAATTTTTTTTAATGAAAGGATAGGAGAAAAGATTTAATAATGTATATTCAATTTCAAAAATAAAATCCCAATATATATATGAATTATTTATTATCATGCCTCTTTGGATAGGGTAGGTTAGGAGAGAATAAGAAAATATAAGAAATTAAAAGAGAACAAATGAGGATTTTACCTCTTGAATATCTTCTCATTGAGAACCTCCTTAAGGAACTTGAGTTTGCTATTTTGTTGAGACAAAATGCTCTTGGACATGGTGAAGAGGCTTTAGAAGATAATTGGGAATAATTTAAATAATATGCAAGTCCTTTAAGGTGTAAGGAGAAGAGGTGGTTAGGGGTAGTATTTATAGCGGGAGGAGACAATTTTTTTGTTTATTATTATATTCATTATTTTATTATTTTTGATCAATACTATCAATAGTGTTAATCTTTATCACTAAATATAATAAATAATAAAGGGAAGTCCGATATTATGGTTATTATATCATCCATACAACATCCATGACTCAAAAATTATTTTATTTATCTTATATTATAAATTATAGCATTTCACTATTCACAAAAAGTTCAAGTATTTTAGAAAAATCAAAACAATTAGCCCAATTTTTTTTTTGAAATTTAGATTTTAGAGATGGAATACATTTTAGTAAATTATGTTTCTATGTATAAGAAATTTAATTTATATATAAAATCATAATTTATATTAAAATTACTCATTCAAATATTATATTCGATTTTTTTGACCATTTAGAAAATTAACTAAGGACTCATAAAATTGACTTATAATTATAATGAAAAAAATATTAATTTAATATTATATTTTATGGATATAAATTTTCTTTTGAATCATTATATTAATTATAATATTTTGAATAAACAATTACATTTTACAAAAATATCAAAACTTAATTTATTTTTTCTAAAACATTTATTTAGTTAAATACAATTTGGTTATATTAAATTTTCATTTATAAGATGCCTAAATTTTATATATAATTTCCTAGGAGAGCTTACTATTCTATTATCCAGATTAAAATTTCTAATGGTCATGTTACTATTACAATATCATGTTACAATTCCATCGGTATAGGTTTCTTAATTTCTATAAATATAGCTTATTTCAATCTTCAATTATGAGAATAATTTTTATTGGATTATCTATAATATGTATGTGTTTTTTACTATATAATATAATTATATAAAGGTAAATTTCATTGATAAAATTTTGGGTTGTTACATTCTTCCCCCATTTTGAAAAATTTCCCACAAAATTTCATATTACATACTAAGGTGAATAAAGTTGCGGGTACTTATAGGTCATTGATTTCTCTAGTTCTCATGTTACTTCTTCATAATTATGGTTCATCTATAAAACATTTACATGGTGAGTTGTGTTCTTGCAAATGAATTTTTCTCAATGGTAAAAGATCTTCATCGACTTGTCTTCATACAAGAGGTAATTTTCTAGTTATACCACCTATGGATTTAGTACATGTGGGTGGTCATGTATGTACTTCCTATAAGGAGAAACATGGAAACTTTCATGAAAATGAGCCATATTTTATTAAATTTGAATGTAGATAGTTAATTTCTTCTATGTGATTAGGGTTCTCAAAGGGGCCAAAGTACCAGGAGTTAAGCATCCCTTTCATTCCAAACCACATGAATGATTATCATGGTGATGTTCGAAGGAAGAATATTTCTCCAACATCAAAATCCAACTCCCTTCAATGGTTATCAGCATAGATATTTTATTGACTCTAAGAATCATGAATAGATTATTGTATGTCTTGAACCATATCTTTCATCTCTTACATAAGATCAGATCCCAGAGCATTCATTCAACAAATTCATCCCAACAAGTGGGAGTTCTACATCGCTTCCCAAAATAGATTCATATGTATCCATATGAATACTTGAGTGGAAGCTTTTTTATATGAGAAATCATCCAATTGTATATTCTGATCCCATCCACCATTTAATTTCATTTAGTAAGATCTTAGAACTTAATTGAGTGTCATAATATTCATTTTAGTTTGTCCAACAGTTTGGGGGTGATAGGCCATGCTGAAATTCAATTCAATATTCAAAGCATGTTGACGACTCCTCCATAATTTATATGTGAAACTTTAATCATGATCATAAATGATCAAAAGTGGAACCCCATGAAACCTGACCACTTCATCACATATATCATTTCATGTTGTTCAAGAGAGAAATATTCCTGAATAACTACAAATTGGGAAGTATTGGTGAGTTGATCCTCCACAACCCATATCACATTGTTTCATTCATATGTATTCAGGAGACCACTGAAAATTTCCATAGTGACATTATCCCATTTCCATGAGGGTATAGATAATGGTTTTATTATCCCTTTGGGATTTTACCGCTATTCCTTAACTAGCCGACATACCAAACATCTTAAGATATACTCTACAATATCCCTTTTCATATTATCCCACCAGAAGTGTTCTCAAAATTCACAGTACATCATGGTACTTCCCAGATAAAGAGAGAAAGGGTTGATATGAGAATTACCCAATTTCTTGTTCTTTATATCATATGATTAAGGCATTCATATCCTCTTTATATACCCATTTATTACCTTCCCGTTGATGAAATGAAACCTAATATCAATGTTCTTATAAAAAGAGTTTTGTATAGTATTTTTTGAAATGTAAATGGAATTTTTATTGTCGAATGAAATTATTTTTAGTTTTTTAATCATCATCCTCATGTATTAAAGCTACTATTTCATCAAAATCATAATGTTATAGAAAATATTATCAGTAAAATATTATTTCTCTATGGTGGTCAAGGTTTATGCATTCTATTTCTTATTTTCCCAACTCACACAAATTTTTTAAAATACAAAATATTAATCATAAAGTGAATATCTTATCATAAAAGCCACCTACCTGATCTATAGAAATGATTATTGAAATATTTAGGTTCTCACCTTTCATATAATGTATTATAAAACTAAAATTTCTTTTGAAATATATAAAGACACTCTAGGAATCCATCAAATTTAATTCCTTTAGATCACTTTTACATCTTTCACACAAGCCTATTGTGTAAAAAATTCCATTTAAAGAAGTTGTGAGATAACATAAACCACCAATAATTCTTTAAAACTCTCTTTAATTTAGACATTCTTCTACAAAATATGTGGATATATTCATTCCATATTGTATGGGGTAGATAATGATTTTACTTCATCAATCCTAAATTATATAATAGTTCCCTTGTATATTTTTCAAAGGAAAGAAAAATAATATATTATTCTAGCGTCACTTGTAATCCCATAAATTACATTAATTCTCCCAAAATGGAAATATAAAATTGTTACTATATTTTATTTTCAAACTTTTCACAAGAACTATCTCAATAGTGTGAAAAACTAATATCATCAACATATACAATTTCAATACGAGTACGTACCTCTATTTATTTCTTGTATAGGTTGCTACACCCATTACCTTTAAAAACATAATACTTTTCAAGTACCAATATAGTTTTGTATAATAGTATATGAGGGGTTATTTTATACCATATATATGTATCTAGTATTTACTCACCACTTTTCCATTAATATGAAGAAAACATCCTACAAGCTTACAAATATAGATTCTTCATCTAGATCTCCATTCAAGAAGGCATATTTCTCATATATTTGATAAATTTTATACTATAATTAGATGTTATATCTATTGAAATTATATTAAACTATACCTTTTCAAAAATGGAAAATAAATCATTAAAATTAACCCCCTTAACACACAAGTAACACTTACACACTAGCATGGACATATTCCTTGGGAATTCCCCCTTATCATTCAATTTATTACAAAACACCAAAATGGTCCCTATAAAATTTTTATATTTTGGTATTAGTAAAATATCACAAATAGAATCCCTATGTATCTAATATAACTTAGTATCAAAATATCAAAAACACTATTTATGCTCAAACATTTGAGCAATTAAATATAGTTTAATTTGAGAGATAAGAGGTTTTTTATTATTAATCCTCAATATTGTTTTTGTTTAAATAGGATAATTATTGTTTCCCGTTATATTCTCAATTTACACATGTTTCATCCACTTATTGTACTTATATTTCTAAACTCAATCACCCTTTTCTTCATCATTGGTTTATTTGATTTCAATATCAACAACGTGGCAATTATTTCAACTTAGTCTTGAATGTTTTTCATAGAAATATACTCACTATCATTATAAAATTCTATAAAATGTATTTTATCAAGAATATTAATTTTTTTTATTTTAAATAAACTTGAGAACATAATAATTAAAAAACATATCAATCCATTTGTTTCAGAATATGTATACTTTCCCTTCAAACATGTATCCAAGAAATATTCTTTTATCAATCTTAAGATTAAATTTTCCCAAATTTGGGGTTTTCAATTTTTATCAAACATATAATACCAATGTATTTATTGTATTTAATATTTTCTTTCATTTTGTACCATATATCATAAGAATTAATGTTTTAGTTAGGTCCCATAAAACATTTAATATAAATACGAACAACTACACATAGAACATTTATTTAGAAAAAAACAATCCTATTAAAATACATAAGAACTTCTCATACAATTTCAAGAAGATTTAGGTAATTTATTTTAGAAACAAAAGTCTTTTGATGGGTTCAAGGAGAAATATATTGGTGTTTAATACCAAATTTATAATGGTAGGATTGAAATGAACATTTAGTAAACCCTATAAATTTTTTGTTATTAACCTTTTAATAGGAACCTTAATATATCTCTCTCTTATATTATCTCCTAGAAATGTTAGATATCTCCATGACATATGAATTATGGTTCATAAATAACATATTTTTTATTTTTTAATGTTATTAGTTAATTTAATGTAGTAGAAATAAAATTTAGTGAATTAATGCCTCATTGGTCTATATAAATCTAAGTGGATTAATTCTTGTGGACCAATTTTATTGATTTCCACTCTTTTATATTTTCCATATATCATCATAACCTTACAAAAATCTTCAAAATTAACATCCTATATGTGATTGATGAAGGAAAATCTATTAGATGATTTTATATAACAACACCAACTCCAGAAACCCAATGTATTTTTGACTTTACTATATTAGCATAAGGTATAATGGATCAAATTACAATTGATAAATCTATATTAGTCTTGGTGTACCAAATACACACATGATTCCCATTTTACTTTATAAATAAAATATAAAACATAGTAAAAGTAAACATTCATCATCCTTGACACTAATTTAGTGATTCATTGTTCACATCCAAAGGAAAGGAAAAGAAAATAAGGATGAGTTAAAACACTCAATAACAACTATATAGAATGAGATTTATTACTATTAAATAGTGAATTACTTATACTTAAATGTAAAGAATTTAAAACACATTTCATTTAATTGAATACATGAAAAATAGATATGTACATGGATAATATCAATGTAATAATCCAAGGGATAATAATTTATGAACTATAAATGAAGGAAATTCACATTTTTAGATGTTTGGATTAGGGAATTATGTTAAAAATATTTTCAAACATGTCTAAGAATACACAAGAAACTCTTTTAATAATGATATCCAACTTATCCATCTCATGAGACCTATTGATGTATCTATGGTCTATTTATAAATATCCCCCACCAATAACTACCAATCAAATGCATTCCTCATATATTGAATGATCAATTTTATTCATATTAAAAACAACTTATAAAAAAATCACTATATTGAGTAAATAATATAAAATATCAACATTTCCCCAGTCAATCAGATAAATTTCATATAAAAACAACTCATGTAGAAATAATATGTGGTTTAGTTAATGACAATATCCATGATACGATGAATATAGATATATAAGACACATTTAATATCTATTGAAATATGATCAAAAGAAAAAAAATGTTTCATGAGAATTTCAATGAACAAAAAATAAATATAGAGGTGAGAGATTACTATCAATTCAAATGGAATGAAATTTTGTTGTAATAAAATCAAGTATTTTGGAGAATAGAAGGAAAAAGACCTAAAACATTTAATAATTTTTCATTAATTAATTATTCTTATCAAACCATTAAAAAATTACAGAAGAACGTAAATTGGATAAAATAGTTATGGTGGTAAAATAATATGTTATATCTATATACACAAATTACATTCTATATGACCTTCCATAAAGAATGTAATAAAATAGACCTTTTAGAAAAAATATGAAATATTCCTTTTAAAAATTAATAAAATGTAATTATAAAATAGAATTTCCTTAATAATTTATTTGAGAAAATAAAAAGGAGTTTTGCAATAAAATATTAAAAAATATGGATATGGAGGGAAAATATACTCGATCAAAAAGTGAATAAAGATCAAACATTATTTTGAAAATTTTATTGACTGATTCAAGTCTAATGAGAGGAAAATTTTGAATAAAACATAAAAAATATTTAAATATATAGATAATAAAAAAATATATTGTTTATAAAGGATATATTATAATATTTCTTAAAAAACAATCAACTCTGAAAATGAGATTGTAAAATAAATTCTTTCCTTTTGGTATCTTTCAAAGTGTAACTACTTAAATTATTGAACCAGAATTTGAACATTAAATTCCATTAATAAATTTTGATTCATATTATACAAAACAATGATGAAGTAAATACACCACATAAATGAATATAGGTTCATAATACCAAATATTTCTCAATAAAGTGGAAATTGAGATGAAATCCCTTACCTCACACTTCCACCTAGTTGAACAGGATTTCACATAATGTATAATAAATTCAGATTTATTATACTTACATACTATAAACATTTATATTTCTTTGATATCATATATGATCCAATTATAAAATTTTATCACTTGGTCATTAACAATCATTCATTATCATCATCTCTTCAGGTGTTAAATGTTTACTTTTCCCATGAATGTTTCATTGTGGATGTTATGGTTCTATTGAATTGGTTATAGTATCATCATGTAAAAAATGAAAATAAAGTTATAAATATAACATATATACATATATTATTTATATTAATATTTATATTAATTCTTGAATAGATATCCTTAAATATGAATCACTTCCATTTGTGGATGTATTTTTAACATGAACGCGCGAGTGACATTATCATTTTATAATATATGTAAGGGTAAGTATGTAGATGATATATTAAATATATTTTACTATTATTATGTCATAAATTTCATATTTATTCTTTATTTCAATAATTATGACCATCTATGTGAGACAGTGATGGAAAATAACTTACATCAGTTCATAAGGCAGGAGTCCACCGTACAAATGAGGGATGGTTTTCATTCCCATTTGACGGAGAGGGAGATGAATAAATATTATTCAATAAAAAATAAAAAAATATAATTATGTTTATGATACATGTGTTACTATATTCTAATTCTTAGGAAACAATTGATGGGGGTAAAAGAAGAATAAAAATGAAAGTGTTTGATTAAGATGATTTCCTGTTCTTTGAAAGTGACCCATCAAATATGATCTTAAGGACCCTAGAGTTAGTAATTCGAAGAAAACATACATCTAAAATGTATATAAGATTGTATGATATATATTTTAGAGTGGTTTGGCCAGTTATGTTTGCCAAGGTGGTGTAATTAATAGAAAATTGGTGGTGTCCTTTTATAGTGAAGGAAGGGACACACATGGAATTATATAAAATATTTAATTTTTAATTTTTTTTCATTTGATAGTGGTTACAAGGGACCAAAATTTATAATCAAATATGGGGTATGTTATAAATACCTTAATCTAATAATATTTTTATAGGTTTATGGTGAATGTTAAACCTCATTTTCTGTTTAACCCTTCCTTTAACGAATTTCAACCTTAACCGTAACAAAAATATTTTCATTCTTGATGGTTTATAAATTTACTTTTAAAGATAAAAATGTCTCACAAAAGGACATGTGATTAAATTTAGGAATATATCCCATCCTACTTATATAATTTAATTATGTTTATGATTTTTAAATCATTTAATTATAAAATATATTACGTTAAGTACCATTAATGTTATTTTTAAAACAGTTCACCTATTTTAAATTTAAATATATAATAATAAGAATGGAATTATAATATATATTATCCAACCATATATTATACAACAATATTTACCAAAATAATTATATTAAACCATAACTAATACAAAAAATATCACTTATGAGTTTTTTAAAATAATTTACTTTGATCTTTCTATTTCTTATACCAGAATTATGTTATCAGTATTTAAAGTTATTATACAATCCCAAAAAATATTAAATAGTTTTACTAAATAAAATTTAAAAATTTAATTTCAAAATAATTTTTTATATTCAAACATTACATCTCCTTATATATATTATAATATATTATTGAAATTAATTATAATAGAGTGACATTTTGGAGTTTGCTGATAATTAAAATAATATTAAAGTCATTATAAAAGAAGCATGGAAAAAAATTACAAAAGATAATAATATTGGATGATTATGGTGAAAATAATCTCATAAAATAGAAATAATTTAGGTTTTAGAAGAAAAATAAAATTCTTTTAATTTGTTTTTTAACCATAATTGCCTAATTTTTCCTTACTAAGGTTATACATATTTACCACGATAACTATTCATGATGCCTAAAAATAAAATGGACCTATTTACCAAATATGAACATACTTATTAAAAATATGGAATAGTTTTGTCAAAGTTAAATCTCTATAAGTGGAATTAATGAATTTTAATATATATTCTTAAAATTAAATGAAAAATAGTTTTAGAAAAATTAATTTTAAAGTGTACAACTGAACTAATATCAAAATCAAGTATAATTGTGATTCATATAATATTATTTTGATTATACGTAAAAAAATTATATTTTTTTGAATTAATTTAATATTAAAAATATAATGGTACATTTAAATTACTTAATTTTACGAGAAGAAATGAGACTTAAAAAATTTGAATTTTCATTATTCACCGAGAAAAAAATATTCTCAAAAAATGCAAAAAAATCATCCTAAAATAATATTGAAAATTTTATTTAAAAAATAATATTATTTTTATAAATCATTATTTATAAATATGGTATAAATTAAATATGACTTCTATTTAGAATATAAAATATCAACCATTTTTAAAGAAAACATATTTTTGATGTATTAAAAAAGTTTATTAAATATTGAGATTTTATTAACATATAATTAATTAATAAATTATTTCAATATATATATATATATATATATATATTAAAATTAGTTTGTTCCTATTCACATTGATAATGTTATTCTATGATTTTTGACACTCCATTCCGTCACAGAGTCCATATATTGACTAAGGGGAATACCTCGAGCAAAGAAGAGGGAAGATTCATCAAAAAATTGCAAAGGCCTTAAGGCACGCACGTATACCTACGCGCCAGCCTTGGGCGCACAAGTCGCTTGCGCTCCCAAAGTGAAATTTCTCCCAAACCACAGGTGGCCTATAAATACCCCCTGTGGGCCCCCCATTCTGGGGACGAAAAATCCAAAACTCAGATTCAATCTCTGGTCACCCAAGTATCTGCCTGAAGTCTTCCATACACTTCTAAGGTAATTATTTACCTAGAATGGAATCTCTAAAGAGGGAGAATAAGGCCTAAGTATTATAACTCATCAATACCTGCGCGCCTAAGTGTCCATCCCTTAAGGGAAGTGAAGACACTTGGGCGTCACCTTTCCCTCTAAATAAAACATGCACACCACACATCTGAAAGCCTCTAGGGATGATACAAAAATATCCAATTCAAAGTTTCCCAAGTATCAATTCATGGATTCTTCATCGACCAAGTGAACTCATGTCACATAAGTACACTAGCACGACCAGGACTTGCACGCCAGACCAATACTTTCATTCCTCCTTCCTATTCACTTCCTTTCCTAAAATTCACCTCTCCTTTTCAAGATTTAGCCTTCAAAACTCTCTTCAAAGCCATTTATGGCATAGTTCCTTTGTTGGCTTCCTTATCTGATAGGAAATCTGTGGAACATCTCTCAAAAACTCATGATTTACATATCTTTATGTCACAAAGGTTAGGTATTTCCTTCATTCAACCTCATCATTTAATATGAGATGATCCCTAATTTGGGCATCCTCCATAGGAGTAATCCCCAATCATAAATCCCCTTTAATTTGGGAATCCTCCTTAAGAGTATGCCCCATGTTCCCTAATCTGGGCATCCTTATTAGAAGTAAGCCCCATGTTCCCTAATTTGGGCATCCTTCTTAAGAGTAAGCCCCAAGTTCCCTAACTTTGGGCATCCTCCTTAGGAGTAAGCCCCATGTTATAAGTCCCCCATAATTTGGGCATGCTCCTTAGGAGTAAGCCCCAATTTGGAGTATCCAAATCTCTATAAAGCACAAATAACTTTATGGACCTAGATAATGGGCATCTGCCTTAAGAGTAAGCACTAAGTCCCCCTAATTTTGGCATCCTCCTCAAGAGTAAGACCCAAGTTAGAGTATCCAAATCTCTATAAAGCACGAATATCTTTATGGACCTAGTTCGTAGGATTCTTTACGTACGTAAATCCTAGTCTTCACCTACATGGGTAGCCACACATACATAAGACCCATATCATTCCTTGCGACCATATGTTTCATGGCAGAAATCGTCAGGTTTACGAATACCTCTTGTTTATCACACTGAGCATGACTCACGTGATATTAGAGTGTAAAAGTAACCACAAAACATATATTTGGACCATTAATAATATGTAATCCCCACACTTATTAATCAAAGTACGTGGAATTTGATCTCTGCCTTAAAAGTAGAGTACATAGGAAGACTTTCTAAGGTTCAATCCCATCACCCATTAATTCTCATTCATCCCATATGACGTTAAACTATATCTTAATTCCCGAACTACGTGGGTTCTAATTCCTCTTTAACAAGGATACATAGGTATCCCATCTGTAGTTACGATCTCAACTCTGAAATAATCCCAGTCCTTCTGAATGACAATAAACATCAAGTGCCCCACTTAGTGGCTTTAAAACTAGTATGGTCACCATAATGACCAAGATATTTCTATATAATGTATTGAAGGATACCATTGACTAATAATCTCCAATACATATTGATGATTCTCCATTGATGAACAACCTCAAATACATATAAAAGATTCTCTAACACTCATACATATCAATCATTGATTTCCAAATCTAATGGAAAACTCATATTCATACTTAGTGAATTAATAAGGATTCATGAACACAACTTAAATCTAATAGAGAGTCCCAAATTATGTAATAATTACCCTAAAAAAGGTGTCATGAGCCTGACCTCCCATCCTCTCGACCAATTCAACTTCTTAAGCCTCATCGGCCCATAACTAATGAATACATACCTTTGAAAAGTAGGTCCAAATGGATATATAATCATTGGATGTTTACGGTTCTAGGAATAAACCCATTAGAAACCGATTGAAATGTTTCAACCGTAAAACAAACATGGTCATCCCCATTTCTAGAAGAAACAAAAAATTGTGAACCTGATGTGAATCCTTTACCAAGTTAAAATGATTTTTACTTATTTGTTAGGCCCCTATTAAACTCAATATGAGGACCAAAAAAGCAATCAATAACATAAATGATCATACAAAATATTTATTCTTTCCAAGGTTATCTTGATTATGTCTGTTATATCAAACAATCCCTCTTTTCCAAGATATATCTTTCCAATACAAAATGGATTCTTTAAAATTCACACCTGTGAATTCCTCGGCCACTACTCATGCTGGATCCTCATCCTCTCTAAGGACGACATCACCTACTCAGCATCTGTAACGCTGGGTCTCAAATGGTTTGGTGAGGGAATGTTGTCAACACGGTACCATCCCGACTCTAGAGGCCGCTCGACCGACCCTCCAAGTTAACAACTCACCCTGGTTGTCCGGACAGCGACGACCAGTGGTCAAAAAACAGGTGGTGCCAACAACCGTTTCAAACTTTTTTGGGTCATTATCCTTTGAACTCATCAACCAGTCCCTCCCATATTATAGGGAGGTAAATTAAGAGGTCACTCAAGGCCTCTGTTCAAGAAGGTAGAAGTCCTTCCTGAGTACTCCCACCAACAATTGCCGTCAGACTCGTATGGGGTGCACTCTCAACATGATGAGGGTATCACCTCTAGGGGTTCGGATCAGGTTCCTCAGACCCAAGGACACAAGAAGAACGGTCATAGGTGATGTTCGGCCAACAGGGAGCAGGTTCTTACCTTTTCCCCCTCTGATGAAATCCATCAAACTAACTTGATATCAAGAAACGAGTGGGCATATACACCCATCAGTCCTAATTTCACTGCCTAGCAGACTTGTCTGGCAGAAACACATCAATACTACTAGGCAATTATATCAAAGTACTATAGGCATTCACATACACCTGTTTATAATTCATCAGCCAGTCAGCAGGCTTGTCTGAATTCATCCAAAGAAGCTCTCCAATCGAATATGGTGGTAATTGGTATGCAGGAACATACACCTATTTACAATCACCAATTCTTTCAGTAGTCTAGTCTGCCAATATTGAAGGAAATTCATCAACCATACTTGAAGAAGAATACACAGCAGACACATACACTTGTTAATGTTCATCAATCCATCCAATAGTCTTGTTTGGTAGCACCCGGAGAAGTCAGTCGAAAAGCTGCGACGACAAATTTGGTGCAGGCACAACTCTCTACCCCTATGCATAAGTACTATATGAATTCGTTGACAGGAAAAAAAGGACAGAAGCATAAATATACACCTATACCAGAAAAAGAATGGATGTGTATTCATGTTCTGGTAGCTGAAGTCACCAAGCACATTCTGAAAATGGTGATAGAGCAGAAGCAAATCCCTACCCATATTCTGGATACCTGTCAGAATATTATAACAACATCAGCAACATCACATAGAAAGAAGAACCAATCTGTCCGTATCAGTGGAGTGACTCATCAAGATGTCACCCTAGAGTAGATACACACATTTGTTTTAGTCTAGGAGGGGCGTGGTGCATACTCCCCCATGTCATATGTACAATCAAGTTGGGAACGTACACTTGATTTGAATAGAGATAATCATCCTAACCTAACCATTTCTTCTGAACAGGCACATACACCTACCCATAATAACCACTTTCATCAATAATTGGTTTCCCATGTGAGTAATAAGGTGTCTAAGAAAAATACTCATCCAACACAGTAGAGAAATCAAGAGCCAATCTGTAATAAGGCATTACTCGATGCTGGAGTTCTTGATATACTCGGACAATTGACTTTTTCAACTCAAGATTCTCCTCTCTAATTTGCAGATTCAGGAAGTGACAACAATAATTCTGAAGGTCATCATCAGAAACTTTCTCATGATAGCTTGCTTCATGAAAATTCAGTCAATCTTGAAGTATTATCTTCAGATGGGAGCCAGGATAACCCTATACGGGGAAAGAAGACCAAGGAGCAAGTGGTTTCATCTTTTGTTATAACCCACCATGGTGGTCCTCCCCATGATTATGATGAATTTAGCTACAAAATTCCTCTCTGCAGTAGTAATTCACATTTCCTAGAAAATTCCTCAATGGACAATCCAGTAATGAGAAACCCCTCTTATCTTGAGGCACTTGAAAATGCGAATCTAGTCATGTCTGATGCCTTACCGCTAGCAGGTGAAATACGTTCTCAATCAAAAGATAGCTCGGGGTGTAAGTCATTCTCTGAACCCCCCTGGGTCATTCATCTTTTAATTTGACAAATGAATAATCTAAAAATCTTGTTGAATCTGATAAGGAAACAAAGAAGCACCCACTATGGTCTGATCATATAGAAGAAACTTCATCCAATGTCAAACAGGATGTGCTAAATATGAGAAAAAAACTGGTGAAAGGTGAAAAACTAGTCATGTTTTGGCCTTTGGCTGACTCTCATTATGATATTCCAGAAATGTTGACAGAATATTGTATTCACAACATTCATCTCAACATGTGGAAAAATCATTGTCACTTAAAAGAGAAAATATTATCTTATGCTGAATATCAAAATCATGTCAAGATAATAAAAGGGTTGCAATGCCAAATTGACTTGGCATCTCTCTCAGTTTCTCGACATACAAATGTTGAAAAGCAGTAGAGATCCCTTCGACATTCATGACTTGGCATGTTAAAAAGGGTGTACTAGTTAATTACCAATTCCCCATCTGGTATTCATATCAGGGGATGAGCTGGTCATGGAGAACTGCATTTCACTGTACTCTCCAGTCAAAAAATCCCGCCAAAAGTGGTCTTTTGTAATGTTATTTCCCATGGCTGGCCACAGATACCTAGTTTTGTCTGTAATCAAAGGCTTTCCCAAGAACAGGTCTCAACTAGTTCTTCCCAAAATCAGGAATATAATGAACAAGTTTTCGAATAAATCTTGCATCAAGAAAATTAAAATATCAAACATTCTTCTCATTTAGAGCATGCACATCATCAGGTGACCGAAGTGTCTGAAATAATCCAATGGTCATCTGATCCAGGTGATTTGAGTCGATGTAGTTTAATGCATTCGACCAATTTCTGGACTAAAGTCTGCAAAATCAGGAGAGATTTTAAGAAAGTTTTATATGTAGCAGCTCAAGAGCCACCTCAGCTTTCCAGACTGGGGACTCTTTTAATACAACCCTCGGGATCAACAGATAGGATGCGAGGAGTTGAGCAGGAAAAACATGAACTTCCCCAGTCCACCGTACTGGGGACTTTTTCAAGTTCTCAATCTCTTCCTCAATGAATGTCAGACTTCTATTGATTAGGGAAGAAGCCACAATAGGAATGCGGATCCGAATTATTAGGATATTCCCTCCAAATTACTGTTCATCATGAAGTTCCTGAGGGATCAACTAAAACAATGGAACTATCTCATAAAGGACATGGAAGATGACAGTATCATGAAAGCATTGACAGAAGGGATGCAATGTGTTATGGATCAATAAATTTCATCAATGCTGTTGTCACTAATCCCCCAGAACATGAGGCTCACTCAGAGGGATCATATGAAGAAGTTCTTGTTCAAGAGGCTATGCAGACAGAAATGAATGAAATAGGTGTGCATACTAGAAGACAGAGGGTTGCCAAAGGGAAAGATATTTCTTTGGGTAATTACCTTCCATACTCTAGAATGGCACATTCCAAATAAAAGGGTAGAAGTCAGGTTACATTCCACCCTTTCTCTGGAGAAGGCCAATCAATCTCATTAGAGGAAATGTTCGCACATCAGGAAGATGAAATGAAGGAGTTAAGGGGGTTAACTGCCGAACTACTTCATGGTAGTCTTCCTCCTAAACGTAATGGAGTAAATCAATTAAGGGAATTAGTTGCAACTACTAGGATGGATCAAGAATACACCCATTTACCAGTACACCCTCACAGGTCCAATCCTATGGGTTATACGCAACAACAACCGGCAATACTGCCATCAGAGGCAGTCCCGGTCACCACACCCATCAAAACTCCAGTTATTAAACCTAATCAGGTCCAAGATCAACAAGATGTTTCTAAAAAATTAATGACTACCATTGAGTCATTAACATCTCATTTGGAAGATATGGAAGGAAACTTTGCACAAATTCAACCAGAAAAGAGATCTTACCCTGAATGGTTGGATTCAATTCCTCCCCCATCAAATGTTGCAAGTACCACATTCCCAATTTTTAATGGTTCTGGAGATCCATAACAACACGTAAAACATTTATTTCCTCATTTTGATCCTATGATGGGAACTCCTCAACATCAAGAATTATTTAAGCTCAGGTTTTTTTACAGTCATTACACCGGCCTGCTTGTGTTTGGTATACAAGCTTGCAAACCTGGTCAATTAATGGGTGGGAAGATTTCCGTTAAAGCTTCCTTCATCAATTCAGCTCAATGTTTCCAAAGACGATAGTTTTTTATCTTAAAAATTGAAATTAAAGGAAAAATGAAAGTGTTTCAAATTTCATTGCTCGTTAGAAGGGATTAACATATTCATTAAGCTTAGCACTCCCTCAAGATGAATTTTTTCCAATATGTGTGGCAAATTTGCATGATGAATTTCGCACACTGTTGATCCCTGTGAAATTCACAGGAGGGTTTCGAGACATTACCTCAATCGCTCATCAGATAGAAGACTCTCTTATGAATACTAAGGCTAAAACTTATGTAATTCCATTAGTTCCATGAAGAAGAATAGGGAAATTAGATACTGCTATAGTTACACTTAAAAAAGATCATGTACCTGCTTCCACTTCAAGACCTTCATCATATTGAAGGGCTACACCTCTTGAACGTCAACAATGACTGCCTCGTCAAGATGATCAAAAAGATCAAAGGCGGAAACAGTTCGAAGATTTTAAGAATAATTTTTATTCATTCCGGAATGAACATGTTCCGATTTACTTAATCTCGGCTCTGGAGAACAACCTGGTTTAGTTTACAAGGCCCAAAAGGCCAAACAAGGAAGGAGATGAAGACCTCTCCAACTACTGACCCTTTAATCAGATGTTGGGGCATCCCATTCAGGAGTGTTTTATCTTCAAATACCTCCTCCAAAATAAAGTGGGCTCTGGAAAGGTAAAACTGAATGGTTCTTTAGCCTAGGTAGCATGTGTTACTACTACTGATCCAGAGGAAGAAGGTGAGTGGCATGAAGTCAGCTGTAAAAATGCACAGAAATATAATGATTGGATGGTCAGGTAAATGATCAACTGAACGCATGACATTTTACAAACACAATGGAATCAACCAATTGTGTCTTATGCTATGAATTACATATAAAAACTCCCATCATCAAAAGGGAAATCCTCAAAGACGAGGTATAATTTGAAGAAAGAGGAGCAGTCAGAAGAATACGATCTCGTATCAAATCCTAAGTTGTCTTTGACTCGGGAAGATTTTATGCCATCTACTTCAAAAGCACGGGCACCTCCCCAACAAATGGTATAGCCTGATATGGTTTATCAGGAAGAGTCTTCATCAGATGAAGAGTTGATATTTGGTTCTATTAACATGATTCACTTAACGGATCCATATTACAGTCACAGTTTCAATCATGATGTGCTAGAGTTCCTTCTATCAAATAAAGGAATTAGAGGAAGAGGCAGAGGTCCAGGATAATACACCCCATAGTCCTCACTGCAAGAATTTAAACTACATGGTCCCTACTAGTCCTCACTGCAAAACATTAAACTCCATGGTCCGTAATAGTCCTCACTGCAAGACTTTAAACTGCATGGTCCCTAATAGTCCTTACTGCAAGACTTTAAACTGCATGGTACCCTAATAGTCATCACTACATGACTTTAAACTGCATGGTCCCTCTTCCTTCCAACATGACATTAAACTATGTACCTTTTTTCTTACATGATGTTAATATTTCCACAAGTCCTGCAAGACGTTAAACTGTAATACGTCCTAGATACATGATGCTAAACTGTACAACATCCTTTTTTCCTACATGATGTTAAAATGTGAACCGTTATGGTTTTTGTTACCTCTTGTTTCTCACACCGAGTATGACTCACGTGAGCTTAGAGTAAGATCCAACCATAACACCCTCTCTGGGCCGCTAACCACATGTAAGTCCCAACATCATCTTCGGGTTGTCCTCAAGTACACCTTGATCACCAATTCATTATTAATCAAACTAAGGGGACTTTGATCCTTTCCTTCTAGGCTGGGTACATAGGAAACCTACTGAGGTTAAAGCCCAAAACCCAAATCTTCTCATCGGTTCACCTCCATTTTATATGATGTGGATCCGTGAATCCCCCCAACCAACATCTTCACATTAGTTCACCGTCATCCTTGATATATGACATTAAACTATACAGTCCCCCATCGTCCTCACTGCAAGACATTAAAATGCATAGCAATACATCCTAGCTACATGACGCTAAACTGTACAGCACTAGTCTATGCATATGACCTTATACTATTCTCACATTTGTCTTGTATGATAATAAACTACAACATTCTTTGACACCCTCACCTGAGAGGGAATCATTATTGACATTGATCTCCAATCATGGTATATTCCAAAGACTATGTGCATACCTGGCAATGTGTGAACCTTTAATCTTGGGTCAAACCATCATTGCACTAAAGTCCCCTTTCACCCTTCACTTGTACGAACAAAATCTGTACATAGGGTATTTCAAGACCTACGTATGGCTTGATTCCCATCCTTACGGGATACGTAGGAATGTTTGAGCATCCCTTGAATCTAGCCCCATGTCTTTGGGATTAATCCCAAATTCCTCTTTCATTCCCATGGATAAAAAGTCCCCCTGTGATAACATGAATGTTGTATGAAAACCCTGGTCTTCATTCACATCAGGTTTATAAAACACACAATGTGTATTCCTCATTATGGTTCGAGCTCTATGACCCTAAAATAAGATCTCTTACATTCTCATACCACATGACGTTAAACTATATTTCAAGAACTACTTATGGCTTGATTCACATCCTTATGGGATACGTAGTGAAGTCCAACAATTCAATTTAGGACCCATCCACAACATGATTTTGTTTTCAATTGGTCTGTGTATCTCTTTCATGCATTGGACAATACCCATTTTCTTGTATCATACTCTTAACATTAAATACTTCCAGATCTCCACTAACATTTTCTTGACTTTTGGTCACAAAATTTATGATACCCAAGAAATCTTTTACCTGAATATGCAGCACATGCCCATAGGCGACCTTGAATAAGTAGTATATATAACGGACCTGTCAGCCAAAAGATTATATTATTTGACTATGTAGCCAATTCCCTTAAATGGCCATGCATAATTAAACCCACTAACTGGTTTGTTAAATAGTGGTAATTTCATTCCTGGGAGGAAAACTTATTTTGTCTTTATTGTTCTTAACGAAAATTTGTGGGGATCTGCAAAAATAACAATCCATAACATATTTTCCCATACAATTTTGCATGATCTAAAAGTATTCAAGTGTATGGTTTATATTTCTCTCCCCTACGTTTGGGTCAGACCATTAAATGAGTGAAATTCATCCAATTCTTTGACAATATTGATTGGGAATATACTCTCTATATTCATGTACCTCTTTCCATACTGCGGACTCTGTGCTTTGGAAAATATAAATCTCCATAAAATTCCACTGGCTTTTTAGCAATAGAAAAGTAAAATTTCTATGAGTTCTTTTGCCTGACTATGAAGCATGTGCCCCTAGGTGTCCTTGCATAAGTAGTCTACAAAACAAACCTGTCAGCCAAAAGATGATATTATTTGATTATCCATCCAATTACCTTAAGTGTCCCTTCATAATTCAACCCCCTAATGGGTTTGTCAAATAGTGTTAACTACACTCTTAGGAAATAATTCCTCTAATTCATTTTAGCGCTCTTTTCATATCATCCATCAGATTCAAAATTTCTTAGGTCATAGTTTACATGTTTTCCCCCATACTTGAATGTGTTAATATGTTTTCAAACTAATTATCAAGGAATTGAGTCAATTTTAATTCAATCGGCCAAAGCTATTCAACCTTAAACATTTTCCTTTTTATGTCCGACATGCATGACATTAAACTACCAAAAAAAGTTAGGGTACTCATTAAATTAAGAACTTGTAAATGATACTCTGAATAAAAGTTGAGTCCTATATTACTAAACGTACATATTGTATGATTTACGCAATATTGAGCAACAAAAGATGAAAAGTTTGTGGGGTTGTTTGTATCACCCTAGAAAAAAATCAAACTATTATTACTAGGCCCATTGGCTTAGGTTTAATTAAATAAAGTGGGAATAAAGAGAATGCAGGCATAAATGATTGAAGATGAAAGTGTTTTTCATTGATGGACGAGAGTTAGAAGGACATCCACAGATTGGAGACTCTTCTCTTTTTCAAGAATTACAAGAGGCTTTCAACATAACTCTTCTTTTGATTTACAGAATCCCGAGATTCATGAGTAGCCAACTGAAATTCATTCATTCAACTGGATATAATAAGAGATGCAGTGATCCCAGATCTTCTTGGAACAATTGTATAAGAATGTTCTAGAGTGCGGTTTGAGAAGATTTTCTGATGATCAAACAGTGACTCTGTTTCTGTCCAAGAGATTTGGAATATGGATACACATATTTGAGAATGGAGCATTGGAAGTAAAGATCCATTTGGATAGAGTAATCTATTAAAATATTGTTTCTAATGTCATGATAGTCTTCTCTCCACCAACTGGTAGTAGAAAACATATCAGCCCATGGTTTTCCATTTTCATATCTACAAGTAAGAGGCATGGAGGAAAAATTTTAAATATCACATCATTGTTGCTACTATTAATGAACAACATAACTGAAATAGAGGGATAATAGTGCAACTGCATCTCGATCATATGAGGTTTCAGATCTGGGGAACAAGGGCTGTGATTCATTATGTAGGCCTTCTCCACTGTTCAGCATTAATAAATGATCCTGCAACTGAAACATTTTATGAAGAAAAGTTTGTGTAAGTTTGAAACCAAGAATGTGGGAGATAGTTCTTTGGATCTGGAATGTTGACTCCTTGCAGATGACCATGACCATATAAAGTCAAGTAAATTCTCTATGGGAAATTAACATGATACTTCTTCAAGTACTTGGCCAAATCTAGGAGAGTGATGTGGCGGATATCATAATAGTCATCACCAACGATGTTCATCATATCATCAATTATCTTTCTAGCCAATTCATCAGACGATCCAATTATTATGGGAGCCATTTAATCTTCACAATGATCGAATAATTAACTTTTAAGTAAGTTGGGTTTTCATAAAATTTGTGACGAAATCGAAAAAAATGTCTAAGGCATTAGGGCGCGCAAGTCTAATCTTGGCGCTCAAGTCTAAGATGGTAGCACAAGTTGTACCATACTTGTAATGGTGCGCAAGTCAGAAACAGACTCAGGAAGTGCGATGCAATGAACAGAAGTGCAGACGTGTGAATAGCCAAGACACCTGCATGATGATAGATCACTTGCGTGATGAGAGTGATAAGTGTTCGAAAGCAGGAGATTTGCGTGAAGTGACGCCTATATTTATAGTCGATCCAGATACTTGTGCACCGCAACCTACGCGCCTCATACCTGCACACTGCTTGATCTTGGTTTTCTCCTTTACCTTAGAGTCAAATCCTCTTTCCTTTTTTTAAAACCAACATTGAGGGGGGAATTTTGTTGACACTTTGTTCCGTAACAGAGTCCAAATATTGAATAAGGGGAATACCTCAAGCAAAGAAGAGGGATGATTAATAAAAAAAATTGCAAAGGCATTTAGGAGCGCAAGTATACCTAAGCGCCATCCTTGGGTGCGCATGTCACTTGCGCGCCAGATATGAGGCGTGCAAGTCACCTACATGCCCAAAGTGATAATTTTCCCAAACCTCAGGTGGCCTATAAATACCCCCTGTGGGCCCTCCAATTTGAGGATGAAAAATCCAAAACACAGATTCAAGATTTGGTCGCCCAAGTCTCTATCTTAAGTCTTCCGAACACTTCTAAGGTAATTCTTTGCATATAATGGAAGCTCTTAAGAATAAGAATAAGGCCTAAGTATTAGAACTTATCAATAATTGTGGGCCTAAGTGTCCATCCCTTAAGGGAAGTGAAGACACTTGTGCGCTGCCTTTTCCTCTCAAGGAAACTTGAACGCCACACATCGGAAAGCCTCTAGGGATGATACTAAGGGCTCCCATTCAAAGTCACCCAAGTATCACTTCATGGATTCTTCATCGCCCAAGTGAGCTCATGTCGTGCAAGTATACATGTGAGGCTAGGACTTGTCGGACAGACCAATACTTGCGCGCCTCATTCCAATTCACTTTCTTTCCTCAAATTCACCTCTCCTCTTCAAGATTTAGCCTTCAAAAACCTCTTCAAAGACATTTATGGCATGGTTCCATTGTTGTCTTCCATATTTGAAAGGAATTATGTGGACCATCTCTCAAAACCTCATGATTTATGTAGCTTTATGTCACTAAGGATAGATATTTTCTTCATTCAACCTCATCCTTTAAGATGAGAAGTTCTCTAATTTGGGAATCCTCTTTAAGAGTAATCCCCAATCATAAATCCCCTTTAATTTGGGAATCCTCTTTAGGAGTAAGCCCCATGTTCCCAAATATGGGCATCTTCCTTAGGTGTAAGCCCCATGTTCCCTAATTTGGGCATCCTCCTTAGGAGAAAGCCCCAAGTTCCCTAACTTTGAGAATACTCCTTAGGATTAAGCCCCAAGTTATAAGTCCCCCCTAATTTGGGCATCTTCTTCAGGAGTAATCCTAAAGTTAGAGTATCCAAATCTCTATAAAGAAAAAATAACTTTATGGGCCCAGTTAATGGGCATCTGCCTTATGAGTAAGCCCCATGTCCCCCCTAATTTGGGCATCCTTCTCAAGAGTAAGCCCCAAGCTAGAGTATCCAAATCTCCATAAAGCACGAATATCTTTATGGACCTAGTTCCTAGGCTTTATTACAGAAGTAAATCCTAGTCTTCACCTACATGGGGAGTCACACATACATAAGCCCCATATCATTCATTGTGACCACATCTTTCATGGCACAAATCGTCAGGTTTACTGATACCTCTTGTTTCTCACACTGAGCATGACTCACGTGAGCTTAGTGTGTAAAAGAAACCACGACACATATACTTGGGCCATTAATCATATGTAATCCCCACAATTATTAATCGAACTACGTGGACTTTGATCTCTGCCTTAAAAGTAGATTACGTAGGAATCCTTTCTAAGGTTCAGGCCCATCAGCCATTAATTCTCATCTAGCCCATATGATGTTAAAATATATCTTAATTCTTGAACTACGTGGGTTTTCATTCCTCTTTAACAAGGATACGTAGGTTGTCCATCTACGGGTACGATCCCAACTCTAAAATAATCCATGTCCTTCTGAATGACAATAAACAACTAGTTCCCCATTGAGTTGATTTAAAACCAGTATGGTCACCATAATGACCACGAAATTTCTATATAATGTATTGAAGGATACAACTGACTAAGAATCTCCAATACATACAGATGGTACTCCATTTATGAAGAACCTCAAATACATATAAAATATTCTCTAAATCTCATACATATCAATCATTGATTGCCAAATCTAAAGGAAAACTCATTTTCATACTTGGTGAATTAATAAGGATTCATGAACATAACCTAAATCTATAAGAGATTCCTAGAGTACGTAATAATTCCCCTAAAAAAGGTGTGATGAGCCTGATCTCCCATCCTCTCAACTAATGCAACTTCTTAAGCCTCACCGGTCTTCTACAAATGAGCACCTACCTTTGGAAAGTAGGTCCAAATGGATATAGAATCATTGGATGTTTCCGGTTCTATGAATAAACCCGTTAAAACCCAATTGTAAAGTTTGAACCTTAAACAAACAAGGTTATCCCCATTTCCAAAAGAAACAATGATATAACTGTAACATTTATGAAATAATATTTTTATAGTGTATCTTTATTGATATAGAGAAAAAGGTTGCTTCTTAAGAAAACAATTGAACATTTTTTTGCTTTAAAATAAATTTTAAGGATATTACCTCATAAAACGATAAATAAATTTCATAATAAAAATTTATTTTTACATCTCATCTTGAAAGTGTATAATATTCAAAAATATTTTTATTGAAAAGCCAAATCGTACAATGAAATAATAAAATGTTATTTTAAAAGGGGAAGTTGGAAATGTAATGGTTTCCCAAATTAACAGGAAGTCCATTTTCTATATAAGGAAAACATTTTCATGATGTGTAAATATTTATATAAATTATAAATAATTTTTTTAAGGAATAATTGAGAGTGATAGAATACATGATCCGATGAAATTTAATGACCAATAAACCATAAACTATAATGGGATTTGTAAGTCCTATCAATTCAACAAAAATAAAGATAAAATAATAAAATTTATATTTTAAGCTCTTTTTCATAGATTTGAGGGACTATTTTACTCTCAAGATGGATAAAATCATAAAATATGTGTACTTTATTCCTTTTAGTTTGATGAAAATTTTATTGATTGAATATTTTAATCAGTTTCCATATCTGATTCTAATGATTAATTTCTAAGAAGAATTTTTTATTCTTGAATCGCAAAAATAATCAATTAATGGATCATAAAATATGTAAAAAATAAAGAATATTTTATTTATCTAAAAAAATAAATAACACAAGTTAATATAATACTCAATATAAACAGACTATATTGTGAAGAAGTAATATATTAACTTTTAGGCATCATTAATAACACCCATAAATATGATACAATACTTAATACATTAAATTACTATAATAAAATTTCATAATAAAAATTATCATGCTTTATATACTAATTCCTAAATCCTCAAAACTAATTATATCACAAAAAATGTAAGATTATGTCAAATTCAACCATTAGAATATAAATCTTGTTTACAACGAGAGAATATCCATGTATCTTATTTGAGGCCACTTACTATATTATCATTACAACCATATTACTAAATTTTATTCTGACTAAAACCTACTTCCTCAATGTTTTTGGTTATGATAAAATATTCTTATAAGATACAAAAAACATAATTATTGTAGAATTTAATACAACAATAGCTTATAAATAGTTTATAACCGAGTTAACTACAATAACAAAATAAGAGGTTTAAAATTCAATTTTTTTAATTGCATAATAATTCACTTAATACTTTATTATTTTATAATGAAAATATCCTTAATTATTCAGGAATTTGTTTTTATGGTGTCACGTCTCCTTATAGTTTAAAAATTAGACATTTTCAACTGCATTCATCCCATTACACCAATGACCTTGATAACCATTCTCTCAATACTTAAGAAAATCCCACATTCCCCTAAAAAGTGTAAAAGAGTTATTCTTTGAAAAATTAATAAATTTTGGGAATTCCACTATTTCATTTTTCATTCCTCGAACTTTTTTATTTTCATAGTGATCAATTGATCTCATTTTTATCACACTTTCCTTTGAAAATATATGAATGTCGAATTTTTTTCTACCTTGAGGGTAATTGATACGATATCATCAATAATGAATATTTTTAGAGTGTAGCATCTTTTGAAGGCCTACATTTATCCCTCCAAAGAAATAACCAATCATTCACTATAGATTAAATATGTATTCCAAAATACTCCTTACTAATATTGTAATGTTTTATTCATTATTTGAAACACTTACCTCTTTCATTTATCACAAATTTTAAAAAATACTTTCCAAATGAACTAATTATTCATGATTAATCAATTATTCCATTTAATATATCCTTAAAAGTCTCCCATTACATATCCTCAAATTCATTTGAATTCAAATTATTCAGAAATGATATCAAATGTTGACTGACATCTCTCTTTATTTAATACATTTCCATTTTATCCTTTTCAATTTCATCGTATCCAAATGTTTTACATACCTTTTAACGGTACTTGATATATTGTTTAGTTAATTTTAGAAAAATATTTCAGTTAAATTATTGAGGTTTCTGTTGTAAAATGTAATTTAACATCATAATATCATTTGGTAAAGAAAAAACATCCCCATATAGTCTAGAATATTAGTCATCACTTTCTCTGATATTTTTACAATCCTCATAGATATAAATCTAGTCTTATATAATTTATTAGGATGGAAATACTTATATATATAACGGGTGTTGGTACATTTTATGTTCCATTTATTAAATATCATTTCTATATAATGGAATACACTATATTAACTCATATCAATATTAATCATAGTTAATAATTCCAAATATGGAATAATATATAACAAAAATAAAAAAAATTATTAACAACTATCCTTTGAATATTAATCCTAGTATCATCAGTCAAATGTTCAAATCCTAATAACCACCCTAAATATTTAATAACAGTTAGTAAATATTTTTTGAATCAACCAATATATATTCACCTAGAGTACCTAACAAGATGTGTAGTCTTAGACCCCCTCATTATGCAACGGTAATGATTAAGTTATTACCCAATCATCCCCATTCATAATTCTACTCATAGGAAAATATGTTTTATAGCCGTATCCACATGATAGTATCATGGAAGGGGTGTATTTTCTTGGAAAACCACACAACATATACTTTATCAGAACTTGTGATATTATCCCATATTAAGATTTATTCTCGGAGTATTTTTTATGGTTATGGTATCTAATTTATTGGTTTAACTAATATAATTCACTTGGTTTCTACTAAGTTTTCTCTAATACCATCTGTAACATACCTAAATCTAGTGATGTAGAGTTTGTATCTACTTTATTACATTGGTGTAAGATGTAGGTGATCACTTCAACAAGGATCAATTAGTTTAATAATTTTTGAGAACAAAATTCCTATATTATTCCTATTTTATATTCGAAATAAAATATATAACATAGTAAAAATAATATACTTTATCCTTGAAAAAATTTCATAGATTCCTTATTTATATCCTGGAGATAGGAAAAAAAGTAAAGGTTAGTCCAAATGCTCATTAGAGGCTGTGTATAATTTATGCTCTCTTGAGTAAATAAGACATAATAAACATAAATAGGTAAATAACTAAAAACACATTCTATTTAATCAAAAACATGAGGATATAATGAAAAAAATGGATCATTTAGATGTAATAATATCATGAATTTGAATAAATAGATTATAAATAAAGGAAATGAAGAATTCTAGAAGTCTTAATCAGGTAATCATTCCAAGATATTTTAAAAAATGGTTTTGTATACACCATAAAAAAACTTAATAAGACTATCATACTAGTTTTTCTTTTAAGACATTTTGATGCATTGAGGGGATATCTTTAACTAGAACCCACCCATAATTTTATTTCTAATAAATTCCTTATATATAGAATGATAAGTTTAATTCATAAAAAATACTTATGAAAAAATATCCATATTGAGTAATGTATACAAATAAAAATATTTCTGTGGTCATTCAAATAAAATTCATAGTGAAATTTCATATATAGAAATGGTATACAATTTAGGAAATAATAACATCCAATATTCAAATAATATGGATGCGGATGAGGAATATATTATATAATGAATGATTATCCCAAAAAAGTGAATGTTTTATAAAAAAATAAATCTTGAGATAAGAGATGAAATCAATTATTTAGAAAATTATATTTTATAGAAAAATCAAGTATTCTGGAGAACATAAGTAAAAAGAAGGAAAAAATTTAAAATAAATTTTCATTAAATAATATTACTTTTGAATCCATTTAAATCTTATAGAAGAATTTAAAATTTTTAAAATAGATATGGATGTGGAAAATCTATTAATTCTATATGGATTAAAATATATTTATTTTGACTTTTTAAAAAGAAATTTGAAAATTCATCTTCTCTAAATATTATAATAATTCCCTTAAAATCCTGTAAAAATTCATGGATGACATAAAATTTTCATAATAATTATTTTGAATAAAAAATTGACTTTTTAAAATCATTTTTTAACATTATGTACCTAGAGGAAAAATATACTCGATCCAAAAGAGAAATTATGATAGATTTTATTTTAAATGTTTATTTTCTTGATTTAAGTGACATAGAGAAGAAAATTTTGAAGAAAATATAAAGTTCATTAATAATCCAAAGTCTATGAAAACATATGGAGATTATTAATAATATATTATATGATTACATCAATGAAAATATAAGAAATTTCTAAAAAATGAGATTTAAAAATAAATTATTACCTCTTGGGTAACATTTAAATAATAACTACTTGAAATTTTATGCATTTATTAATACATTAATTTACATTAATAAATATTGATCCATGTTTTATAATTAAAAGAGTTAGTATATAATTCCACATATATTAAAATACATGCATAATTCCAAAAATGTCTCAAAATAGTTGAAATTATGATGAAATCCTAAACCTCTTGCTTCCACTTAGTTGCAATTTAATTAACATCATGTATAATAAATTTAAATTTATTATAATTAAATAAAAAAACCATATTAATATCATATTGTATCCACTTAAAAAATCTTATAACACATCAATTAACAATCCTTCAATATTATCATCATATTGGGTGTCAACTGTTTAGTTTTCCCATAAAAGTTTCATCATAGAAGTTATAGTTATTGGGTAGAGGATATAGTTCAATCATATATATAATTATATTCATGTTATAAATATAGAATATATGTATATATTTATTATATAAATATTTGGAATAAATCATTAAAAGAGAACATGAAAAATAAATCACATCGATTTGTGGTGCGGGTAGTCCATAGGTATGCATGAGCGACATTATCATTTTTAATGGGTGTAAGGTTAAATAAGTAATAGATATATTAAATTTTTAGATTAATTATTGTGTCATAAATATCATCTTTATTTATTTCTTCCATAATTATTACTACCCATGTGAGGGGGTGATGGAAAAAACATATGTCGATTCGGGAGATGGTAGTCTGCCGTAGACACGAGCCATGGTTTTTCTTCCCATTTAATGGAGATGGAGATATATAAATATTCTTTAATCAAAAAAATAACACCTTTGTATATGGAATACACTGGTGTTATTATATTGGAATTTATAGTAAATAATATAAAGTGGTATTAGACATAAAAAGTGTTCCATTAAGACAATTACCTATTATTTGAAAGAGCACCTTTAGATATCCATTGAAGGACCCTAGGGTTGGTTTTTTGGTAAAATTAAACTTTATAGAATTTTTCCCATGATGTCTAGGATATATATTTTTTAGGTTTCAATCAAGATAAGTTGGTCACGTAAGTGTCAATAATAAATTGAACATTATGTCCCTCTATAGTGAAGGAAAGGACAAACATGTAATTACATAAAAGATTAAAATATAATAAATTATTTTTCATTTGAAATTGGAATAAGATGCCATAATTATAAATAAATTATTGTATAATGTTTAAATAAATTTAAATAATGAAATTTTTATAGGTTTATGTGGAATTTTATACAACATCTTTTGGTTTAACCCCATTGTTACCCAATTTTAACCTTTAATGTACTATCATCCTTTTCATATATAAAGGGTTATAAGCATATATATTTTGACATTAAGTTATTTTCTCTAGTTTATAATTTAAAGACATAAATATAGTAATGGGATTTGAATATAAACTCTTTAACCATAGTATAAATAATATTATTAACTATTAAGTTATATTTACTCTATTATTCATCGATTTCTTTTCTTTTGATGTTTTCAAAATCATTTGTTTTTTTATACTTCATTCATGAGAAATGTGTAAGTGTTGTAAAATAATTTAAGGTAGCTATATAATCCCAAAAAAATAAAACAGAAGTACATTAAAAAATAATTTTTTCAAAAAAATAAAATTATAAACTAATTAATAATTCTTCTTTATCTATATGAGAACATATAATAGATATTAAATGCAATAGAGTGATATATTGGAATTTTCCTTTATGTAAAAAAATATTAACATAATTTTAAAATAATTATGATGTGGAATTTACATATTTTCATATTTTTTATGAGTAAGTATGAACTAAGTCTATAAAATTGAAATAAAAAAGGTGTTAGTTAAATTTTTAATGCATTGTCACATTATTTTTAACATTAATTACCCGATTTATCCTTACCGAGGCGATAAATATTTGACATGAATAATATTGAAAATGCATAAAAATTAGAAGAGAATATAACTTATAAAAATTTCTTAATGGTATAGCTGATTTATTTTAAATTTGAATCCCTTTTTGTATCTTGGTAAACATGCCCTATGTCCTAAGGATGGTACTGAGAGTGTCCATGGATTATTCAAAGCTCAGAGATCTAGAAAATAGAGATATATAATGGGCCGCATGATTAGATCACAATTATTGTAATCCATGCAACTAAAATGTGTGAGGTTGCTAGTGAATATGAGAGGCCACACAGTTTCTCTAAAATCACAGGAGACAAGGTGTATGCTCATGCGAAGTTTCAAATATTTATGACACTGGGTTTTAAAATGGAATTCACAAAGTTTCTCAAATTTTTTGTATATCACATGTATGGTATCTATTTAGATAGTGGAGGTAACACGGTTTATGAATGATTTTTCCAAATGTGCAGCCAAACCATGAAACACAATTTTTGAGGGTGAAATTAAATTTTCACCCGTGAAATTTCTGAAAACACAAAACACTTCTTCCCTTCTAATTTGTAGTGGACATAATCATTTTCCCCACTCTAAAGGGATATCTTGCTCATCTTTTTAGAACATTCATAAATCCTTGATTCGACCTCCAATCTCATGTGCATCGGTCACATTGGATCCACATCAGTTATCTCCATCAGCATATTGCTTCTTATTATTTTTTATCTTCCATTATATTTTTAAGTTTTAGTGTCATTTCATTTTCCCTATTTGCATTTAATTTATATATTTTTTATATTTTATCAATTATTCTTAAAATAAAATGATGATGATAGAAGATTGATCATTCATGGACCTATGGTAGGTGGTTTAGTAATCATTCTAAAAATTAATGTTATCTTCCTGGTATTTTTATATTGTTTCGCAGACCGTAAATATATGCATAATTCTATAAAATGAGTTAAACTTATTTAATTAGTTATGGCATGAATAAATACTCCAATTAACTATATTGATTGGTTAGTGGATTTCAAACTCTTTCTTTCCACCCCTTTGAATGTGATAAATTTATTCGCCTCTTTTATATAATCTTTTAAATGACCAAACACCATTTAAGTGTTTTTTCATGAACCCAAATTGGTATTTTATTGGATTGTAAATTAAATGGACTAATTTAAATGAGTGGAAATGGGTATAAAGGATATGTCACTTGATTTAAAATTATGAGTATGAATTACATGAATTTTCCACCCTCAGAAATTTCTTATAATGAATATAATGATTAAGAGGTAATCCCACAATATTATAATTATTATTGGACATTATAGATTGGTCATTGGACTATTGATAAGGTACTTGTTGAGCATGAAGTTTCACTCTACCATACATTGGGTTTCAAGCATAACATCTCAAACCATTATAATGTCTCCTGGATGATGGGAATTATGCTCTATATTCCATTACTTCAGGTGTTGGGATTAACGACTCACCCAACCATATCTAATTATGTGCATGATGTCTCACATTCATATGAGATTATGGATTTATACCCTTTCTAGAGTCATAGGATTTTTAGAATAGTTATTGGTGCCTATGTTACACCATGTGTCCATTTATCACCTAGTATCCATGGATAATCCTATGTATGCTATTGAATTCTTAGTGTATATACATGTATACAATATATAAAAAAAATATTCCTACATATATATATATGGTATTCATATTAAAATCATACACCGGCCTATGTTGAAGCATGCATAGCTATCCAGGTGTCCTATAGGAACCTTATTCAGTTGGTATTTTTTATCCATCATTGTTTATTACTAATTTTACTGGCACACTACAATCACTATGTAATTTGGAAAGATTATTTCTAAAAACAATTTGTGGTGGCCTATGGAGTTTATATCACACCCTAATCGGGACACCTTCAGTACCATAATATACTTATTATCTATAGGTATGAATAAGGGAAAACACCCTTCAATAGATTCTTGATTAGTTTTACTTATAGAATGTAGCATGGGAGTAGAGGAATGATCATATTCTCATGATACTAGTGGAGAATTATTTTGGTTCTTTTTGGTTTTTATGTATAAAATGATGTATATTCCTACCTCAAATTTCACTAATTTATATATCGTCATGCCATGAAATCATTTTATATTAATCAGATGTTGGATTTTCAATTATTTGTTTATTTTTCCAATTTATTTTAGCTATCACCATTATTTTTTATATATTTTTTATTTTGTGAAATATTTGCTATTATGAACCTTCCATTTTCACTTTATTTATTATATCTGATGTGACACACTGATATGAGGGTATAGTCTCCCCACCGTACCATTTTGGACCCTTGCTGCTTGTTGACAAAGTCTGGAGTATGAGGTTTCATGCATTTGGCAATGTAACCCACATGTTTGAGGCCCTGGTTAAGTGGACCTTGGTTTATGACGTTGAAAGTGGTTTCAATGATTTTTTTTAATTTTATCTTACTATTAAGGTATTAGATTGTATACCTGGATGTAATGTAATTTGTCAATGAGTCTGTTCCTAGGACTAGGTAACCTTAATATAGGGGAAACCTAAAATTCCTTGGATAGGATATTGATGTTATTAGATTATGCCTATTATAGATGATACAGTTTCACCATTTTTTGGTGAATATATGCCGTAGAATTAGGATTGTTTATATTTTTAATACAAAATATATTCCTTGGCTGGTAAGGTAATAAAATATCATCTCATGGATCATTATAGGAACATTTTTCAAACATTCCATGCATTTTGTCATTCCAAGTCAACTTTCTACATGCATTTTCCTGCTACATATATCTAATACCAGATTATTATATATTGAAATGTGCTAAAATTTCATATAGGGAATATATAATTGGATTAATAAAATTTCCTATAAAAATCTAAAGGGTGATTTTCGGCATATATTGGTGTTGATACCTTAATTATCTAATATAACATGTCGTGAATTTCGATCCTATGGGTTTGGAATTGTGACATATATATAAATATATAAAAGTGTATGAACTCAGATGAATTTAAACATATAAATTAAAATAGTCTTAGCTAAATTGGATTCCAATTATATTTTAAAGGGTGGTTTCCTCTCTAAATTTCAATTAAAACTCTATATATCACAGCCTTATCATCTTATACAAGACCTAGACCCTGACCCACCCTTAGTAGCGGATAGACGAGAGTGTCTATTATTTTGTTATGGCCTTTTTTTTGCAACCACCTCGTCAATGTTTTTGGAGTAGGCTGAGAGGTGTGACCTTTTCTATAGGAAGTCCTCAAACCTGTCCTAGTTATCTATAGGAAATTATTTAAACTATGAAATTCTCTTCTAAGGCATGAATTTGGAATTATAGAATTATTCCACCATGACAACCTTAATTCTTAGACCATGAAGGTAGTGACGACCATGCATCGTAGGTAGTGGGTCCCGAGCTTGTTGTGATACCTCCTGCAGTTCCACTTATGATGCCACCATCTATTCCTGATATGGAATCTAACAACCAATTTTGATATAAAGTTTCCCATATGATGTTGTCTATTCTAGGTTTTGTTTGATCTGCCACGACTATGGAAGAGTTGACTCTTGATTTTCAGTAGTAGTATACTCACACCTTTTTGGGGGATGGCAGACCACATGCTGCAGATACATGGATAGAGGCCAAGATTTATATTTTCAAGAATTTTGAAAATCCACTAAAGTAGTGTATCAATTTCACTATATATATTCTACATGGTTCTGCTAAAAAGCATGGAATGTTTTTTCCTAGGAATACCTAAATCAAGATATGATCTAGATGGACTTATAGATGATCTTTTACGATTGCTTCATTTTATGAATTCTAAGGGATGAATGACCTTAATAGTTTATGAAATGCAATAGGGATACATGTCTATCATGGAATATTATTCTCATTTCATTGAGCATTAGTGGTTCTCAACAACTCAATCTGGTTATTATTTTTTGACCATGAGGAAATTAGAGGATGGGTTGGAATATGCTATCTAATCATTGGTTAATGTATTTCAGCTGATTCCTATTTTAGAGATTGTCAACCAAGCCCTCATTACTGAGAGGAATTTATGTTAAGCTGGTAGAGGGAACCGGGGATGTTGAAAACCTAGACCTAATACTATTTTTTCTAATTTGAGAAAGTGACATTCTAGGTATTCTCGTAGGGGTAGTAGCAGTCAAGAATCTCATAATGGCTGTTTTCATATATATTACAACTATGGAAAACCAAGGCATACAAAACCAGAGTTTATGTAGGATCTAGTTGAATGCAGTGGATGTGGAAGGATGAGACATGTCCAATAATTTTTCATGACTTTTTCTCCAATACCTCGTGAGAGAGGATATATACCAACCCCATATTCCAGAGTGGGGATAATAGTATCTCAGCAAGAAACTATCCAGAATAAAATTGACTAATCCGACTGAGGTGGTGGTCCATGAAGAGGTAATCAAAAATAGGACATACAACCCATATAAAGTGGGAATGCTCAGGGAAATCATGTTGTGATCCAGCGCTATAGGATGGGCCATTTACATGAAGTGAAACCTATTCCGAAGGAGGAAAGTGACTGAACTTATACTATTTTAGGTACTATTCTAGTAGCCTCTACTTAAATTTCTTATTTATTTAACACATGCACATCAAACTCTTTTATATTAGAGGAAATTATAGAGATTATGGTCCTCAAGATATAGTTTTTCAGTGGCTTCATGACACTTGATACCCCATTGGCTACCCAATTAGATAGCATTACCCATTTGATGGATTGTACCATTGATACACATGGATGTCTTTTCTTGTGGAATATTTTAAACCTCGATATTGAAGGGTTTAATATAAATATTAGGATAATGTAGTCAATTACATATTGATCCCATATCATCTGATACTATTTGAAGGGTTACATTTACATCTCCAAAGGGATATAGTCATATCGTCAATGGAGAATGTGATCTCCATGCATCTTGAGTTGGACCGGAGCACCAGGGTCTAAGAAAAATAAAAACTCATATTTATAGTCTCTTTATGGATGAACACATGTTATGAAATTCTTTTTTTCTTTACTATGGGGGATTATTTCATATACATATTCTATGATTTCTTTTCTAGTCTACCTCCTTTGAGAGAGGAATTATTCACCATTGAGATAGTTCAAGGAGAAAAAATTGTGTCCATTTCCCTTTATATAATCTCACCTACAGAGGTTCTAGATAACAATAAATAGTTGAAAGACTTAGTGTCTAAAGGTTTTATCCGACCATCAACTCACCATGTGGTTCACTAGTCCTATTTTCCATGAAGGAAGATAATAACCTTATGTATTGTGTAGATTACTGAAAGTTAAACCATCTTACATTGAAGAACTGATGTCCAATGTCTCGAATGGATAACCTCTTTAATTATATCATTCAGACAGGGTGTTTTAAAAGATTGATTTGAGGTTAGGCTATCATTAGGTGAATGTTAGGTAGTTGGACATACCATTCACAACTTTCTAAAGTAGGTATGTCCTATATGAGTACCTGGTTTTTCCATTCTTTCTCATGAACAACTACGATTCTTATGGATCTGATGAATCATTTTTCCACCCATAACATGATTCATTTTTTGCGGTCTTTGTTCATGAAATATTTTTGTATTCTATTTCTCAACATCACCATGAGATCCATCTTGTGATCACACTCAATACACTGAGAGAGAACCATCTTTTCAAAATGATCACCAAATGAAACGTTTGGATCGACAATGTCCACTTCATGGGTGATATCATCTCAGAGTTGGGAGTATCAGTAGACCCATAGAAGGTTAGATACATAGTTTCCTAGGATACTTCCATGAATGTTTTTTATATAAAGGTTTTCATGGGGACCGTTGGGTAGTACAAACACTTCATCTAGGATTTAACACACATAGAAGAATCTATTACTGCTCAGTCTATAAATGGTGTAAAATTCATATCGATAGAATATTGTAATGTAGTAATTCATGAGTTGAAGGGAAGATTTAATTCTACATGGATCCTGATTCTACCAGATCATGGAATGATCTATACTGTATACTGGGATGCATCTTGTATCAGGGTGTGAGATGTTTTGAAGAAAGATGAGCTATTTGAAGAAAACAAGTCTCATCAGTTACAACATCTTGAGTGAAATTACCCAATGAAAGACCTTGAGGTACCAACCATAGTTTGTGATTTATTATATTTGAGGAATTACTTTCTTGGATATAGTTTTTTGGTATTCATGGATTAAAAAGCCTTAAGTGTATCCTAATCTAGCATGATTTTAATATTAGGTAGTGTAGATGGGTTGTGTGCCTACAATACTTTGACATAATTATTTCTTATGTTCATATAAAATGAAATGTGGAAGCCAATTCTCTGAGAAATAAGAAATAGGTACATGCAGTTGAAGATGTCATTGGTGAATCGAATCTCATGGCCTTATTTTCAAAGATGCACATTTAGGTTATGAAGGATCATGGGTAGATAGTCCTCCCAACATTAGGAGTGAGATCGTAACTTCCAGAATGGGCGAGATTGAGGCACCTCTCAGATCAAAAGTTATTTTTGTTAAGGGAATTTATCTTAGATGACGATTCAACTCATGGTTAGACTCTGTATAAGGATAAGAGCATACACTTTCATGCAAGTCTATATGTCTTATAAGACATCATAGAGGAGTTGATGTGTGAATTTCAAGACCCATTTTGGGAATAAATCTAGGTTTCAATAAGATTTATCGATACATATGTCACCAGTCATGGTGGACAACTATGAAATGGGAGATATATGGTTTTATCTCTCGGTGTTCCACTTTTCAGTAGGTGAATGTATAACATCAGTGACTAACATGACTTTTATAGCCATTGTCTATTCTGATGTTGAAATGGGACAATGTCTCTATAGAATTTTTTATAAGTTCTCCTAGATATCTTCATGTCAGTGAAACAATTTGGTCTGTTGTTGGTTAGTTTACAAAGTTCACACACTTTTTACGTGTTTGGAAGACCTTCTTGATTGATGAGATGGAGAGGCTATCTGATAGGGAGGTCGTAAGCCTTCATGGCCCTCCTCATTCTATTATATCTGATAGGTATTCTCATTCAATATATCATTTCTGGAATGGTTTTTGGAAGGTATTTGTAACATGGGTGCATCTGAGCATGACCTATCACCCTTAGACTAATTAACAAATAGGGCATATGATTTTGGTGTTATAGGACATGCTCTATGCAGGTTTCATTGATTTAAGGGGTTTTGGGGAGAAACAAATACACCTAGTTTTGTTCTCTTACAATAATTGTTTTCAAGAATTCATCTAGATGGCTCCTTATGAAGCCTTCTATGGTATTCCTTTCTCATAAACTATGTGCTGGATAGAGGTAGGGGAGGTATCTTTTCTTGAAAAATGTATCATCTAGTAGACTACACAGCATGTCCTATTGATCCAAAATCCCATGTTGAGATATTATTCCAAAAAATAGTTACATTATGATCAATGCCAATGACTTATTGATTTTGAAGCCAAATATCAGGTTTTCTTGCATGTTTATCCTAGGTTGTGCCATCGACAAATTCGAAATTAGGGTACCATTTTTCTTATGATCAGTGGAACCTTTTATGGTTTTATGAGAAATATGCCATGGACTTCCAGAATATCACTTATGGAAAGATACCAGTTTTTGCAATGTGGATTTCATGTATCTCATCTTAGATTAATCTATCCTGACATTTCGCATGTTTTACAACCTGATGAGTTTTAGTTAGATGTGGATTATTATTTTAAGAATTTATGCAGTGAATATTATGTATCTAAGAGTGAAGATATAGTATCCCGACTTTTATCACATAAAATTTAATTACATTTCACAAAACTGGGGATCTTTAAGGTTTAGTGTCTTTGAAACCAGGAACATAATACATGAAAACAACATAAAACATTCTTCTTAAACACTTTAAAGGATTTTCCTTAAGTTAACACTAGGTTTATTACTGCATATCATAACCTGGGGACATACATCAAAAGAAAGGGTGAGCAGAAGGCCCAGTAAGGGAAACAAGAGAAACATTTTACATGTGAACTTGAGATACTTCAATAAGGTCATGAAAAGAACTTTAAGGCATGAGAAAGAAATCATGAGGCATGTCATAATAAAAATAATGTTTTTCATAACTTGAATATGTGGCTACCACATTTAATAAAGACAATCATTTCTGTTTCACCAAGGTCCATCCCCAAGGTGTCAATAAAAATTACCAGGGTTATTCACCAAGGTATCAGTCAAAATGGTCATCTCTAGAGATTAAGTCTTTACCCAATGCATTGGAGCACTATCAAGGCGCACACTTAATTATTCTTTATTATCACTTGAGCCACATATATCATCATCAATCATTTCATAAACAACCCATATAGCATAAAACAAATGGGTTTCATTTCATAATCATAACGTTTTAAAAACATCTTTAATGACATGATCTTTATGTCACTTTAAACCCACGAAAAAGGAAAGCAGGTCTTATGTATGTAAATACCAGATTTTAAAATATAACATTTTGGTATATATGTGAATACCCATTTAGAAGGAAGATATTTGAGTATTCAATTAATAAAATAAAATAATTTTAGAAAAAGAGAGAAAAATTTGAGACGGAAATTCGGCAGCATAACAGCTATGCTTCGGGGTTTTAGAAAACATTGAAAAGGGAGGGGACATAGGTCACCCACTCATAAATGATACAAATAACAGTAGAGGGACATAATATAATGGATATAATAACATGGTAATGATATTTTAAAGACATACCATATGAAATGAAAAACATGGAGGGAAGACAAAAATAAGATTTCTCTTATGAAAATTTGGCAGCCTAATGGCGTCACTTAAACTTAAAAAAAATTAATTGAAGAGATCAAATAGGGTCTCTCATCATATGAACATACAAGATCAGTATGAAAGATATATAGATCATACCCCAACATAATAAGAAAACTTGAAATAGTTGACATGAAAGTAGGACATTGAAAAATGAGAAAGGTGAAAGAATCCCTTAAAATTTTTGCAGCATAACGACACCATTTAAACTTCAACAAAAAATGAATTTGATGAGATCAAATAGGGTATCTAATAATATGAACATAGAAGATCATTATGATATATATATATCATACCCCAACATAATAAAAAAGAACTTGAAAGACTTGACATGAAAGTAGAACTTTGAAAAAAATGAGAAAGGTGAAAGAATCCCTTAGAAATTCAGTAGCCTAACGGCGTCACCTAAACTTATAAAAAATGGATTGATGAGATAAAATACGGTCTCTCATCATATGAATATATAATATCAGTATGATAGATATAGATATCATACCCCAACATAATAAAAAGGAACTTGATAGACTTGACATGAAAGTAGAACTTTGAAAAATGAGAAAGGTGAAAGAATCCCTTAAAAATTTGGCATCCTAACATCGACACTTAAACATTCTTAAAACGAATTGATGAGAGAAATAGGGGGTATCTCATCATATTAACATGAAATGGGAAGTAAGATTAATATAAAATAACATCCTCCAACATAATATCATGGAGTATAAAAGAAATGACATAAAAGATATTACTTGAAAAGAAAGAGAGAGGTAGGATCCCTTACCTTAAAACGTAACTCTTTAAACTCAAAGGTTGGGACCATCAGGGCTTGGTGGAACCTTGGTAGGACTCCTTGGGGGGTAATGAGACCAGTTATTTTTTGGGGGAGAGTTGGGATTCGAATGGATGATAGGATGGCTTGGTATTTATAGGGAAAGTGAGGGGACAAGGCATTAATGGCCAAGGGACACCTCATTGGTGGTTTTGGAAAAACTATGGGCTTTCCCATGGTATTTTCCCATGGTATTGGGCAGTTGGGACACCTCATACCTTATCATACTATTCTTAAGTTGACCATATTGATTAAATTCTTAATACATCATTTAATGATGTCATTTAACACTCGTAACTTAAAAACTGTATTTTCACTATTTATCGAAAATTCAACTTTCTCAGAAATAAACCAAACTTTTACCTTAACCAAATATTGATGCTCTGATTTCAAAAATGAAATCCATTTTATAAAAATAATGTTCTAAATATTTTTAATTTAATTTTTAAATAAATACACTATTCACTGAAAATTCATTTTTCTCAAAAACATCCCCAAAAATTACCTTAACATAACATCGATGCTCTGAGTTCAAAAATGAAATCCATTTTATAAAAATAATTTTCTAAATATTTTTAATTGAATTTTTAATTAAAAAACACTATTCAATCAAAAATAATAATACTTTACTAATAATTTATGAAACCGTTATTTAACCATTTTATTGAATCACATTACTTAATCAAGGTGTCTAGATTATATTAATACTTTCTTTAAGTGAGATTACTAATACATTTGGTCACATTACTAATCCTAAGCATAAAATCACTATTCATAATTTACTATTCATAAAAAATTATGTTGATCTTATTAGACTCTAAATTTCAGACTGAACATAATTATAGAAGACCATTTTTTGAAAATCATTACACATTTTTAATTATTTAAGGTTTACATAAACATTTTTTAAAATATTCTTTCTCTAAGATTCACCAAAACAAATATGCATACTAAATTTATCCGGACATTTGAAAATTCATAAACTTAATCATAAAAAGAAATCAAAATTTTTATTTATGAAAAGGATTACACAAAGAAGTTATGGTCTTTTTACATAGCCCCTTATCACACCAGCATAGGACCTATGTGTAAGGTGTGATAAGGTGAGAGAATCTGAGGGAGGTTCGTCCAACATTACACGAGTAGTTTTCTCTATTAGTTTGAACTTCTCACAAAGGCGATTCCATTCTAGCTTCACATGATGAAATTCAGATTGGGTTTGGTCCAGAGCAAAGCCCCGTGGTGCTACCTTCTTCCCAAGTTCTATTAGATGGGCTTCGATTGGCCCGAGACTAATAGATGAGGCCATAGAATCTTTTTTATATATTAATTAACCAATATCACTTGTATTTAGAAAAAATTATCACAACATTTAGTTTCCAGAGGTCATACTGACTAATGTTCATATAATAGTCAAAACCCAGCAGTCTCATTTTAATTATACTCATTTAAAAAAATTTGTTGAGTATAAAAAAATAAAATAACACACAAAATTAGGAAAAAAGGAATTATTCTAAATTTCAAGTTGTTACAATCTTCTGTCCTTAAGAAATTGCGTCCTCACAATTTTTAAAATTGGGTTTGGAAATTTCATTGAAAGTTCCACATATAAAAAATAGTCAGTAACACTATTACTTTAAAACAAAGAATAGGAAGTACAAAGGTCACCCGAGTTAACCCATACTAGTATTCCATGTATGAAAACATGGACATGAAGGAGAAAACAAAGGGTCATGTCCTGAGGGAGAGTGATAGGAAAAATGATTAGGAGAAAGTTAACAACAAGAAAATCAAAAACTTATGATGGTCAAATGGTATTTGATTTCCTAGTAGGAAACGTTAACAGAAAACGTTTTTGTTTTATGTTCCTTTTCATGGTTTTGAGGAATTCATTTACTATATAGAATAAAAACATATGGAAATATACCTACCTTCAAGTAGAGTTTAATCCTTTTATAAGTTTCTACCAAAACTAATCTTTTCTCCAAATGATGAGAATTCAAAAACACTTGGTCTCATCAAAAGCACAAGAATCATCTTCTTGAGAGTCACGTAATCCAAAAAAGATTAACAATCAATTTCTTCTATCTTTAAACATTATCCCAAAAACAGAAAGGTTAAGATAAAACAACTCTTCAAAAATAAATAATCCCATAGGAAGGGAAACTACTTTTAAATATTCAAAGTTTCATGGTACTACCAAAAGTTTATCATAGACCGTTCCATAAATAACTATCCTTAAAATTCCTCAAAATAAAACTAACTAATATTAAAACCCAATTATAAGAACAATATCATAACATAGTCTTCCATGATAGACTTTATTGTTCATCTCCAAACAACATCAACCACTCTTATCATCTTATAAAAAAATTAACTAACCTAATCACATTTTCCACAAGATAGGTTAATCATTTCCATATGTAACCTAAATTACTATAATTCGCCTTAAATTAATCGATTCTTCAAAATATAATTCCACCTTTACTCTTTAAAGAAAATATCGTAGTAATATATTTACCTCGATCAAATAGGGTTCCCAAAATAGTGAATGTCTTCCAAAATAATAATCATCTTTTAATCCCCTAATAATCTCTGTCATATTAATACGGAAATCGTCACATTTCCTATCAAATTGGTTGTTGGGACATGTTCTTCCATTTCCCGCCATTAAATAAGAAAAGAAATTACAATTAGGGGATTAAATACGTAGACAATAATCATGAAAAGTAACTTAATGCATAGAATGATAACTTGTAGTAGAAAATAATATCCTAAATTGTGATCCCCTAGGTTCCAATCTAGGTTATCAATGATCATATATTCTTATGTGAATCTTTATTTTATTTTATCTTTGTTCCTTTAATAATGGTTCGTACTAAGCTTATGAATTTACCAAAGCATATCCCCCGGGAGTGTCGTACCCAAGATTGTATCAAGGCCCGTTGTCGTGTACCAGTTCCCATTTGAGTCATGCTAAAAGTGGTGTTTTTAGGTTTTACCCCTATGTACATCTGTGCCAGAGCCACCTCTACCTGCTCGAATCCAGATAGGGATGTATTTTCTTGGCAACCCCTTACTCGATACTCACCAAAATACCAGGATGATTTTTTATATTTAAACTTTTTATAGGGTTCTTCCTAGAGTTTTCATATCCTAATTTACACAAATAACTAAACCATCCTTTGATACCAACTATATCATCCTGACTTTTATCACATAAACTTTCATTACATTACACAAAACTGAGGATCTTTATGGTTTAGTGTCTTGGAAACCAGGAACATAATACATGAAAGCAACCTAAAACATTCTTCTTAAACACTTGAAATTCTTATCCTTAAGATTATCCAAGGTTCATTACTGCATCTCATATCCTAGGGACATACATCAAAAGAAAGGGTGAGCAGAAGGCCCAATAAGGGAAAGAAGAGAAACATTTTACATGTGAACTTGAGATACTTCAATAAGGTCCTGAAAAGAACTTTAAGTAATAACAAAGAAACCATGAGGAATATCATAATAACAATAACGTTTTCCATAACTTGAATATGTGGATAAAACATTTAATAAACACAATCATTTCCATTTCACCAAGGTCCAACCCCAAGGTGTCAATAAAAATTACCAAGGTTATTCACCAAGTTATCAGTCAAAATGGTCATCTCTAGAGATTATGTATTTTCCCAATTCATTAGAGCACTATTAGGGTGCACCCATAATTAGTATTTATTATAATTTGAGCCATATATATCATCATCAATCATTCATAAACAACCCATATAACATAAAAGAAATGGGTTTCATTTCATAATCATGACGTTTATCTTTATGTCACATTAAACCCATGGAAAAGGAAAGCGGGTCTTATGTATGTAAATCCCATAATTTAAAATAGAATATTTTGGTATATATGTGAATACCCATTTAGAAGGTATATCTTTGAGTATTCACTTAATAAAATAAAATAATTTGAGAAAAAGAGAGATACATTTGAGATGGAAATTCTGCAGCATAACGGCTATGCATCGGGGTTTTAGAAAACATTGAAAAGAGAGGGGACATAGGTCACCCACTCATAAATGATCCAAATAACATCAAAGGGACACAATATAATGGATATAAAAACATGGTAATTATATTTTAAAGACATACCATATGAAATTAAATACATGGAGGGAAGAAAAAAATAAGATTTCTGTTATGAAAATTCGGCAGCCTAACACCGTCACTTAAACTTCAACAAAATGAATTGAAGATATCAAATAGGGTCTCTCATCATATGAACATAGAAGATCAGTATGATAGATATAGAGATAATACCCCAGCATAATAAAAATAAACTTGAACGAATTGACATGAAAGTAGGACTTTGAAAAATGAGAAAGGTGATAGAATCCCTTAAAAATTCGGCAGCCTGACGACGCCACTTAAACATCAACAAAAAATGAATTTGACGAGATAAAATAGGTACTCTCATCATATTAAAATAGAATATCAGTATGATAGATATAGATATCATAACCAAACATAATTAAAATTAACTTGAAAGACTTGACATGAAAGTTGAACTTTGAAAAAAATGAGAAAAGTGAAAGAATCCCTTAAAAATTCAGCAGCATAACGGCATCACCTAAACATCAACAAAAATGAATTGAAGAGCTAAAATAGGGCCTCTATTCATATGAAAAGAGAATATCAGTATGATAGATATAGAGATCATACCCCAACATAATTAAAAGTAACTTTAAAGACTTGATATGAAAGTAGAACTTTGAAAAATGAGAAAGGTGAAAAAATCCCTTAAAAATTCAGCAGCCTAACGGCGCCACTTAAACATTATTAAAACGAATTGATGGGAGAAAGAGGGGGTATCTCATCATCTAAAAATGAAAATGGAAGTAAAAGGAATATAATAGAACATCCTACAACATAAGATCATGGAGTATAAAAGAAATGACATAAAATAGATTACTTGAAAAGAAAGAGAGAGGCAGGATCCCTTACCTTAAAACGTAACTCTTTAAATTCAAAGGTTGGGACCTTGAGGGATTGGGGGAACCTTGGGAGGACTTGGTGGGAGGTAATGAGACTATATCTTCGTCGGGGGGGGGGGGAGTTGGGAGTCGAATGGATGAGAGGATGGCTTGGTATTTATAGGGAATGTGAGGGGACAAGGCATTAATGGCCAAAGGACACCTCATTGGTGGTTTGGAAAAAACCATGGGCTTGCCCATGGTATTTTCGAATGGTATTGGCCACTTGGGACACCTCATACCTTATCGTGCTATTTATAAGTCGACCATATTGATTACATTCTTAATACATCATATAATGATGTCATTAAACACCCGTAACATAAAAACTGTATTTTCACTATTCATCAAAAATTCAACTTTTTCAGAAAATACCAAAATTTCACCTTAACCAAATATCGATGCTCTGATTTCAAAAATGAACTCCATTAAATAAAAATAATTTTCTAAATTTTTTTAATTTAATTTTTAAATAAATACACTATTCACTGAAAATTCATTTTTCTCAAAAAAATCCCCAAAAATTACCTTAACATAATATCGATGCTCTGAGTTCAAAAATGAAATCCCTTTTAAAAAAATAATTTTCTAAATATTTTTAATTTAATTTTAAATTAAAAGCACTATTCACTCGAAAAAAACTAATACTTGACTAATAATTTATGAAACTATTATTTAGCCATTTTATTGAATAACATTACTTAATAAAGGTGTCTAGATTATATTAATACTTTCTTTAAGTGATATTACTAATCCATTTTTTCACATTACTAATCATAAGCATAAAATCACTATTCATAATTTACTATTCATCAAAAATTAAGTTGATCTTATTAGAATCTAAATTTCGTACTGAACATAATTTTAGAAGACCATTTTTTGAAAATCATTACACATTTTTAATTATTTAAGGTTTACATAAACATTTTTTAAAATATCATTTCTCTAAGATTCACCAAAAAAATATGCATACTAAGTTTATCTGGACATTTGAAAATTCATAGACTTCATCATAAGAAGAAATCAAAATTTTTATTTAAAACAAAGGATTACACAAGGTAGTTATGGTCTCCTTACATAGCCCCTTATCACACCAGCATAGGACCTAAGTGTAAGGTGTGCTAAGGTGAGAGAATTTGAGGGAGGTTCGGCCAACATCGCACGAGTAGTAATCTCTATTAGTTTGAACTTCTTGCGAAGGCGATTCCGTTATAGCTTCACATGATGAAGTTCGGCTTGGGTTTGGTCCAAAGAAAAGCCCAGTGCTGATACCTCTTTCCCAAGTTCTGTTAGATGGGCTTCGATTATCCCGAGACTACTGGATGAGGCCATCGAATCTTTTTTCTATATTAATTAACCAAGATCACTTGTATTTGGAGACAATGATCACAACATTTTGTTTCCAAAGGTCATACTGACTAATGTTCATATATTAGACAAAACCCAACAGTGTCATTTTAATTATACTCATTTAAAAAAACTGTTGAGTATACAAAAATAAAATAAAATGCAAAATTAGGAAAAAAGGATTTATTCAAAATTTCAGGTTGTTACAGAGGAAGCTCTAAGAAAGGATAATCCCTTTAGTACAAGTGCAATGGTACCATGATTGATTATAGTGAGAGAACTTGGATAAGGAAACTGATATATGAGGCTAGTGGTAAGATACTTTCTTAGACGATCTCTCTTTACCCTATAAAGGACAACTTGGTATCAATTCACATTAGGGATGGATGTTTGTAATGATTCAGATTTTATTAAAGGTATAGATTTTTTGTTTTGAGTTTGAATCCCTTGATCTATTTTGGTAAACTATCCCTATGTCTTATCAATGTTTAATAGAGAATATCTGCCTTGTTCAGAGCATGAAGCTCAAAAAAATAGAGAATCATAATCAGCTGCATAGTTAGTGAACACCATGTGACTCAACTGTGCGAGGTACCCAATGCATAATAAAGGCTACATAGTTTTTATAATGTCTTGTTAGCTAAGGAAAAATACCATTAGGGATTTCAAACATTGGTGATAGTGGGTTTTCACACAGCTTTCACATGGTTAGTCAAACCATGTGCCTAGCCCATGTGGAGCCCCTCCCTAGAGACCAGAGGTAGCATAGTTTGTCTATGCTTTGTCCAGCCATGTAGCTAAATTATGCGACCCCAATTTTTAGTGTGAAATTAATTTCATACCATCAAAATATTTTAAAAGTTAATGCCCTTATTCCATTATCCTTTATAGTGGACATGATCTTCTTCCCCTCTCTCAAAGGATCTACCCTTATCTTCTACGATCTTTGATAACTCCACGATTTGATCTATAATTTGATCAACATTGGGAACATTAGATCTGTATCAGTAAGTTCCCTAATCCTATTTATTCTTATTATATTTATATGAACGTCTATTATGGTATTTTGGTGGGTTATCATTTTCATTATTTCTAGGAAATTTTTGTATTTTTTCGATTTCATCTGATGTTCTTTGAATTAATGGCTGACGGTGGAAGAGTTGTTGTCTACAGTCCTAAGGTGGGTGGTATAGCAGTATTTACCAAAAGTTTTAGTGTTTTTATTTCATTTACTCATTTTTTCACACATAAAAATTCTCCACATGTTTCCTTAAATGGTTTTAAATGTATTTAATTAACTATTTCAGGTCTAAATACTCCCATGGACCTTATTTATTTGTTAGGGGAATTTGAAATCTTTATTTCCACACCTTCACATGTGCTATATTCATTTCCATATTTTATATAATGTTTGCAATGACTAAAATCCTTCTACGTATTTGGATTGACCCTGAATTTTTATCTACATTCCTTGTAATTTAAAGGGAATAATTTAAATGAATGGAAATGGGAGGAAAGGACACACCACATGATTTATAATTAAGAGAATTAATTATATGAATTGTGCACACTTTGAAATTTGTGATAAATGATTTTAATTCATAAAATTAAATCCCATGAAATAATAATTTTTATTATTATACCATTGATATTGGTCATTAGATAGTAGATACGGGACTTGTTGAGCATGAACTTTAACACTCCCTTACACGGTGTTTCAATCATGACAACTCACACCATTATACTATCTTCTAGATGATGGATTTGATGCTCCATGTTCCCTTGATTTGTGATTTTTCCATGAAGACTCACCCCAAAATATTGAATGATGGGAATGATGTCTAAAATTCATGTGAGATTACTGAAATATACTCTTATTGGATCTGTATGGTTGTTAGACCAGTTATAAATGCTTGAGTTACGACTCGTGTCCACCTAGCACCTAGTATACAGGTGTATTCCTATTAATGTCCTCACATTCTTAGTGAATATACATGTTTATACTATAACATGATATATATATATATATATATATTAATAATTATATAAATATATATGGTATTCTGATCAGATTCATACATCAGCCTATACTGAAGTAGGTAGATCCATCCAAGTGTCCTATAGTAACATGAGGGTGATGGTATTTATTATATAACATTTTTTATTATTCAAGTTACCTAGACACTACTTCATTTATATACAATTCATGAATTATTTCAAGACACTATTGGTGGGGGCCTACTACGTTTATCTCACACTCTACTTGGTATGCCATTATTACCGGTGTTGACTTCATGTCTGTAGGTGTGGATAAGGGAAAACACCATTCTATATATTCATGATATATTTTACTTATATCCTAGGGTATGGTATCATAGGAAGGAGCATATGATCATGATTCTATTGGGACATTATTTTCAATTTTTTTATTTTTGTATAACTTGATGCATATGCCTAGCCTATGTTTCAACATTTTTTATACCATAATACCATGAAATGATTGAATATGACTCAAAATTTGGGATTTAAGTAATTTATTTCATTTCCTTGGTCATTCATGATTCTTCAGTTATATATTATCTATATTTCCACTATGGAATATGTTATATTATGATTTAGATATTGTCTATTTATTTTTTAATCCATTGATACACTCTGAAATGAGGTCATGGTATATCAATATTACCAACTTGTACACTCATATCTAGTCAGAGGCCTCTGGAAAAGGGGGAGGCGTGCTTGAGGCCATGTGACCCACCTACTCAAGGCCCTATATATGTAAATCCTAGGTCGAGATGTTTTAGGGAGAATTTAACAAATCTGAGCATCATGATTCCAAATATGAAATCAATTTTTCAACTTTAAACTTATAAAATAGATAAAGTTCACTTTTAATATTAATTCATAAAATGTAAAGAGATATAGTTTTTAGAAAAATGTGTTTTAAACCTAAAAATGAACTTATAACAAAATCAATTGTAATGATGATTTCAATATAATGAATTAGATTAAATATAATTAAAATAAAATTATTTTAATTTAATATAACATTTAAATTATAATGGTACATTAAAATTACATAATTTCGTGAATGTAAATGATAGTTTTACAAAAATATTATTTTTTCAATATTCAGTGATAAATAAATATATATTTTTAAAAATTATAAAAATTAACCTTAAGATAATATTGGTATGATTATTTAAAAATTTATATTCATTTTCTAAAATATAATTTATAGGAATTTTAGAAATTAATTATAATATATGCACATAAAATTCAATAAAATAAAAATAAAAATTATAAGATAACATTACGGAAAATTGAATACTTTTTTATTGTGAATAAATAAATAAATTATAGATAACATTTATATTAATTTTTAATAATTTGGATATCCATATTAATATAGATAATTTAAATATATGTCAATAATGGTCACATTTAAATAATATAATTTTTTTAGTATATTGGATTTCTCTTAAAGCTAAATGTTTCATGCTAAGATTATTGTTGAAATCACTATTATTTTAAAATTAATTATCAGGGTGTTATATTTTATATTAATTTTTTTTCTCAAATTCTTCAAAAAAATAAAAAAAATATACAATGTAAAAGATTTTATTTTTCCCTTTTTTGAAAGATAATTGGAACTTATTGGATAATAAATCTAAAAAATATTTTCATACATTTTTTTCACATTTGTTGATAATCCTTCCATCAATAATTATCTTGACAATGAAATTTGTTATATTGAGAATAAACACACTCCCTTGATCATAGATCATTCAAACACTTATAAAAGTATATTTAATCCTAAAAAAATAAAACATATTCAGAATTTGACTATTTTATGTCTTATATAAGAAGAATTAGTTTTATTCATATTTTAGAAGATTTCATTTCAAAAAGTAAAAACACCACAACTGTGTTCCTAATGTATTTTAATATATTTAAATACCAATTAATATGTTATGAGAAGACAATTTTATGAATCCATTTCTTTCTCCTATTTCTTTATTTGGGTGATACTTTAATAAGAAATGAATTTTTCCACCCTTCGTTATTGTTTCATTCTAATGTCAATCAGGATTTTCCGATATGTAGAGCCATACACTCCTAATCAAAATGATAATTTTGTTCACAACCTCCAAAAATATCTTCCCAACCACAAAAAAAATTTTGGATCGGTAATTTAATAAAACCTTGTTACTACTTACTCATATTTAGGCTTGATCGACTAGTACAAAAGATAACTCACACGAAATTCATGATATATATTATTCAATGAATGTTACCAATTATATCAATAAATATACTTTTGTTTCTAATATAGAAAATAAAAAAAATTATACTTTAAATCTTTTCTTTAATTGAATATATTGAGTCTATTTGGAATTTACAACTTTTTTTGTTTTTATATTTCCAGTCTCAATTTTTTTTGGGTTTAAGGGGTTCTTTTTTTCTCAGGATGATTATAACATTCTTGGATATATAGGTGAAATTTTTAGAATTTATCTCAACCTAGTCATACCTATACATTATTATAGAACCAATACTACTATTATAATTAAATTTATCATTTTTGTGTATCATATGTATAGTTTTACCTAATATTGTGTAATAAACATTTTCATTATTTTTTAATATACTCCTATTTACTTGAATAATGTTATCCTAATCATTCCTCATTTTACTATGAACATTTAATAATTAATGAACCTTGATTCCACTACACATAATACTATTTTTTAAAAAAAATTAATCTAAAACACTTTCAACATAACTTCTTACTAAAAAACGTTTACATGGAAGTTTGGTTTTCTTAGTAAAAGAATTTTATTTATTCTAAAATTAAATTTTTTCTCTCTTTAACTTCACAACCTATTTATTTACGGATATTATTACAATCTCATGCTTAGTGTTTATTCAATACACACTGATAGATTAATTTTCAATATATGTTATATATATATAATTATTCTCCTTATTCCTCACTACTTGAATTAACTTCTTTCCACCTAAAAAGATCCATGAAGGTACAAAATTTTATAGCACATTCATATTAGTAATTACTAGAAGAAATAGACAATTCATCTCCTTCCCTAGTTAAAAATATCCTAAATTATATTCACTTATCATTTTATATATTTTTTAAAAAATTCATAGTCTCTTTATATTTTCTTCCCCTTTTTTCTTGATGGACCTTCTTCATCCTCTTCATATTCATTATCTACAATATTATTTCACAGAAATTATGATACCTAGTTTCCAAATCCACCACACATACATATTTTAAATAAGATTTTTTTTATTTATGTTTTACATAATTTTGTATTTAGAGATAACAATTGTTATTTTATTAAATTCATTATCATTTACTTCATCATCATCTGATCCATATGATGACCCAACCTCCTACTCCTTAATATTAGTTTCTCTAATATATTTATATTCATTTTTATCATTGTGTTTTCTATTGAATAAAGTATAAATACTCATATTACAGATGAGTAGATTTTTATCTAACTCATATAAAGATAAATCATCTTTCCTTTAAATAGTGTTATATTTGGATCAAATATATCAAGAAAATTTACCATTAGATTCTTACTGATAATTGATTATTCCAAAGTATCACCAAAACCCATGATATAACTCACTATCACATTCAACCTGGTATAATAGTCTCTAATCTTCTCACCTTTAACCATTATAATAACATCAAAATTATCTTTTTTAATATTCGGTTTGTTAATTTTATTTTTGAAAATTACTTTCTACATATACTTGATCTTATCCCACATTTCTTTGGTTGTTTTGATCTCTATTACCATGGGGAACAGTTTATTAGGAATGGATGATAAACATTTTTTTCTTTCAATAAACATTCATACTCTTCTTAATTAAACGTTACATTAGATCATAATTTACTATGGGATAGAAACCCACTATTATAAAATCAGTGAGTTACAATCCCTGTGATAGAAGATAGTAAAGCATTATTTTTCTCCCCCAATGAAAATAGTTTATATCAATTATTTTCACTGAAATTATTCAATAAGAATACATATTATTGATTTTTATACTAAAATAGACAATAATATTTTTGGGAACATGGTTTTTTTATACCACATAATGTGCCTAGGCCGACTGGTCATTGAACTCAATGGGTGGGGGTGAATTAGTGAAACAATTATTATATTTTATTTTTGAAATAAACCTATAAGAGTCATTAGCTTCCTGATCTATTATTTTTAAAATACTCTCTCATGTATTATAAAATAGTAAATGAACATTCCCAAAAAAAAGGTCATATTTTACATGGTTCATTAATAATGAGGAATCATATTCTTTATTATATTTGAGTTTTTCCAAGACATAGATTATATCAATATTTTTAAATTTTAGGAATTAAATATTCTCTAAAATCATAGAAATAGTTAGGTATATATCACAAAATTTATAAGGGAAGACATCATTCACACTATAAATATAAAGGGAGTTTCATATTGTTGTTCCACTAGTCATTGTGAATGTATTCATCTCAATAATGTGAAACAGATATTCAATATTATTCAAGATGTCAAAAAAAAACAGTGAATAAGATCTTCATCTTCTAATATGGTCTTCAATTTCTAGAAAAAATCAATTTCATATTATGCATGTTGAACTACCTCTTAAATCTTATATAATGTTCAAATATGAAAGGGAAACATACATAAACACCATAGTATTTTTTACCTTCTCACAAGAAATACTCTATATGTTTATCAATGGATCCTTATTTACTCAACCAAAATAGTTAATATAGTAGCATCCCTAGTAAATATTATAATGACCCATACTCCTATAACATAAAGCGAGTGAGTTTTTTATTTCATTTGAACTACATATAAGCTATCACATTAAAAATGACTGTATAATTTAGTGGTCTTGGAAAACTTGATTCATACCTAAAATTAAAATTACATTTTAAAATATAAAATACACCAAATATTTTCTTTGAGTATTACATTATTCCTATTAGTGTGTCCATATATATCAATCACAATACACTTCCTGGTATCCTGGCGAAAACAAAACATAATAAAGGGGTGATCTTTGATGATCAGTAAGAGTATGATTACATTAGAATTTATCATGAATAAATAAAAACAATAACTATAGAATGGTAACTAACTAAAAAATATGATATTTAATCAATAAACTGAACATAATATGGAGGGAAAATTATGATCAAATAATGCCATATAAATAATCACATTAGCTTGAAACTTATCCATGGATATTCTAATTAATAGAATAATCACATGGAAATTGATAAATCATCTCATAATGAGGGAATTCATAATTCAAGGAATCGAAAACTGTCAATTAATTTCACATGAAAATCAAAATCTGTGGGTAGAAACCCATCTTATTTAGCCAAATGCTTTTTCCTAGGAGACCATTCAATGCATTAAGGGGATTAACTTTACCAAGACCCACCCAAAACATATGAAGTCCAACATTTTCTTCATATTAATGTGGTGAAACATAGTATATATATTTTTTTTAAACTGATATACAAAATTTTTAATACATACCATAATCAAATAATAATATTTATAAACAATCGAGTTTAATGTGTTGAATGGTAGTAAAATTGTATGTCATTTTTCAAATTTATCATGATCAATAAAATGAAATAATAAGTATGCTTTAAACACAACATATCACCTATAGATCATAATTATAATAGAGGGATGATGCCATTAAGGAATATAAATACAATAAATATATCGTTAAAAATATTTTTTTATGAAAATATACTTTACTCTTTGAAAATAAAATTTTAAAACAAAAAATAAAAAAAAAACATTTAAAGATTTTTTTGAATATAATAACTGAAAACAGGTTAAATAATCATTAAAACATTGAGTGGTAATGATAATGGAAATTTTTGTTCATGTTGTACACATTAAAACAACGATTGATTTCACATTTTTGATAACAACCAAATCCATCATATTTCCAAAAAAAATAAATATTCATTCAAACAAATATGTAAAATGTAAAAAAAAATTAAAAATTATTTAATAAATCATTTTATAAGGGTTAAATTAATTTTTGATTATATATTTATAAAACAAAAATTTTGATGAAAAAGTATTTCTGACTAAATAGAAAAATAATGATTTTCTAAAAAAAACAGTTTCTAAAACATTTTAAGAACCAAAGGGTTGAAAAATGGTATTATTTATTGAAAAAGTCAATGAATAGATAAAGGATATGAAGTTATATTGATTCTAAGACATAAATATCAAATAAGTTTCCCATGGAAAACTTAAATAAAAACCACCCAAATAATGATGAGACTGTGAAATAAACCCTTAGTACTTTCATAACCATTGAATCATAATCCAAATTAAAAAACTAAATTAAAATGAGAAATTAAATATAATTAATAGGTATAGATTCAAGAAATAAAATATCAATAGGGGAAGTATATACACCACAGAAAATAATAATTAGTGAATATGGTTTATGTCTCATAAAAGTAAATGTGAGATGAAAAATCCATACTAAAGGTTCCACCTCCTTTAAACATGTCAAAAACTCTTGTATAATAAATATTTATTTATTATAGATTTATTATAGAACCATGATCATGTGAGTCATCCTATATGTTATTTAATTATATTCTTTTTTTCATCCATTTATTTATAATTCCTTGTTCAAAGCATTGTTTCTGGTGATAATTACTTTATTTTTCATGTATGTTTTAGTTTGGTAATTGTGGTAATTTTAATATTATTGTGGTTAAAACATATCAAAAATGGAAACCATGATATAAATATAATATTTATTTATTATATATGTAATTATATTGATATATTAATTTTGGAGAAGGAAAATGGGTTGCACCACTCATAGAGTTGGTAGGACGTACGTACGAATGAATGATGTTTCTATTTCCCTAGACGGATGGAATGAAAATAAAATAAAAACTAATTAAATATTACCGAATAATTATTTTGTAATATATAAAATTTATATTCATCTAATACATCCTTATTACTATCCATGTAAACTGAAACAAAAAATGTTTCACATCACTATGTGGAGGCTGTTGTCCACACAGACACACGAGAGACATTATTTTCTTCCATCAGATTTGATGATAATAATTTATATGTTAAATTATAATTATATAAGGATTTCTATGTGATAAATATCACATATTTTTATTAATTTTAGTGTTACAACGTTCTATTTAATCATAAGGGAAAAATTAATCACATCACTTCATGAGGCGATAGTCCGCTATACACACGAGTGACATTATCATCTTCAACAAAGAATGGAATGTAAGAAGGTATGTGTTATGTGATAAATAAATAAGTATAATAATTTCATAAATATAACATAAATAATCTAACGTCTTCATTATATCTATCCTTGAAATATGCTAACGAAAAATGAATTACATCGGTTTGTGAGGCGGTAGTCCTTGGTGTACACGATTGATGATTTCATTTCCCAATTTCTTGAAGGGGGGATATTTCCAAGTTGTTCAATTGACATAATAACAAATAAGTATATATTATATAATTGTGATACTATATTATAATATTTTAAGAATATTATAAGGAGTTGATATAATAATTAAAATGAAAACTTATAGTCAAAATTTTACCTCTACATCGCGAAAATATTTAGTTTAACCTAGCGCATTTATAGATTCAATTTATGTTATAAATAGTAATATAGTATTTAGGGAGGGATTTAAGGAAGTTATTTGGGAATTTCTTTTCTGAACCAATTGTTTTTATAAGATTAAATAATGGAGGTGAGAGGGTGGCCTTTTATAAGTGGGAGAGATCACACATATGAAAATTTTGAAATGATAAAGTGATACCTAGGTTTGTTTTAGGAAATAATCCACAAAAAATAAGGAATTATCTAAATTTAGAGAGGCTTAGATTGAATTATTGGCAAAAATGGGATCTGGAAAATTGGTAGGGAATTATAACCATTATCTATTATGTTAAACCCTGAGTGAACTGATTTTTTACTTTATCCATTGTAATTATTTTTGACTTTTTAACAATGTATTAGGGAAAAAATTAAGTTGAAAATATTATATAATATAAATGATTCTTATATAAAATATGGAATTGATTTTTAAATATTACATTAACATAAGGGGTATAATTCAAATTAAAATTAAACTGTAGATGAGATGAATCTGCATTTTTCAAAAGATAAAGTTCTTATATATATATAGAATGTTTTAATATCCCAATTAAATAATAAATTGATTCAAATCTGAAAATTTTGTTAAATTTTAATATAATTGAAATAAATTTACTTTAAAACCAATTAATAATTTTTTTTACTTTTTATATAATTTAAATACAAGGCATATTTCAATGAAAATAAATATTTTTAACTATTCATAAATAAGAATCCTTTAAAAAAATACAAAAAATTTACCCAAAGATAATTTTGAACTTCATATTTTAAAAATAATATTCATTTTATCAAATAATTTTATAAGAATTTACAAAAAATAATTTTATCATATGTGTGAATGAAATTACAAAGTTGGTTTCTTTGAAAAAATACAGTTTTCTAGGAAACTTTTATTTTTCATTAAAATAGTTGCTATTTTTTTGTAATAAATAGATAACCACTAATTTTTTTATACATTTTTAAAGCATATAATTTCATAATTTTTTAAACAAAATTAATAACCTCTATCTTAATCGAAAAGATATAATAGTTATGTTTAAATAATAATATTTTAATTAATTATCGTGTTTCATCAAAAACTGGTGTTTCATACATCACAAGCAATCAAAGAGATTGAATTTAAGAAATATATAATAATGATTCAGGGTGTTAAATTCTATTCTAAGCTTGGTGTTACATTTTTTACATGCTATCAAACATGATGTTTCTCTTTTAAAAACTCATGGTGTTACATTCAACAACCCTAAATAAACTGTATCCTCACAATTTAATCATTAACACAATAATAAAGGGTTTTACATTTCAAAATTCTCTTCTTTAAATACCTCCTCATTATAAGCGTTAATAAAAAATCCTATTGATAAGATTGAAATGGAAGTATGATGATAATATTGAATAATCACATAAATAGTTTCCCAAGTAGGAGAATATAGGGGGGATGTGAAGATATAGATATTAAAGAAATGTGTAATGCCCAAATAATGATGGTGGGTGATAGAAATCATTGAACAAAATAAATTAAATGATCAAGATAATTTTAAAAAAATAAAAAACCCAAAAATATTTGATAAGTTAACAGAAAAATTGATTTATAAAAAATAAAGGTACAAGGATAAATTGTTTTATGATATTTTTCTTGTATTTGAGGAATTATATTACCATTATGAAAATGAACACCAGAAAATATACTGTCAATTTTATCCATTATTTGTGCTTTGATAAATCCTAACATCATCTCTTACTATATAAATTTAATATCTAATCGGAATTTTTTATTTCTAAAGTAATGAAATTAACATTTAATAGAACATTTTCTCAATAAGATAATGAAAACTCATTCCTCCCATCTTTAGATATTTTACAAGACCAAAATAGCCTAAAAATTTTATTTTCTAACTCCCAAAGTTGAACTTAATCCATTCCATAGATAGTTAACCTTAATAATTCTCCAAAACATGTTTAACCAAATTCAATTTAAATTTGTTTAATGTAATTTAACTAAATCATCATTATATTCCCCAAAATATATAACGTGTCTATTAATATCACAATACAAATATAAAAAGACGTTGATCGCCATAAAAAAAATTAAAAGATGAATACTTTCAAAAATAAAATATCAGGTTGCCGAAGATATTCTATAAATAAAAACTTGAAGTAAACTCTAAAAAATGACATAAACCATGAATCCTCTAACAAATTTCTTGGATACTAACAGAATCCCAAAAAAAATCATTATTATCTAAACATTGTGAACTTATTAATGGTCATCTTCCCTTAATCATGTTTTTTCAAATGGGTTCAACATAACATTGAATCACTTTTCTTGATCATATTTACCATTCAACATATACTTTAATATGATAATAAATAGAACTACAATAAAATATATATACATTTCATAATTATTTAAACAAAAATATTTTTGATTAAATATTTCTAAAACAAAATTAATTAATAAAAAAAAATAACATTAATCATTCTACTTCATATGTGGTTGTGGAATAATCTAGACCAAGATCCCTATGAGTATTTTGAATGATATTTCCATGTCTCTTGGGGTATTCATTTGCATGGTTCACCGTCACCTTATAATTGAATAATTGGAAATTGTAAATTTATTTATTACCCTTGAAATTATGATCTTGGTTTCCTTTTAGTCCACATATTTAGGAAAATCCCATTCCCTTCAAGAACGTACCATGGTGTTTCTTTCCACAATTAAAACTTATGGAAAAACCCTTCTCTCTCTTTTTCCCCTTATCCATTTTATATTTTTTTCCTCTTTTTATACTTCTTCTATTCAAATATATAATAATTAAATAATTGTTTAACTATTTTGATAGAAGGTTATATTATGTTATTATATGATCAGTATGTTTGGTAAACTAGTTCCCTTCAAAATACTATCTTAAACGCATTTATTAAAAAATAATTATTACCCTTGGTATTATGTTTATTGTTACAGATCCTATTACATTTTCTAGGTGCCAATTAAATATAATTTCATAAAATATATTAGATTATATAATTATGTATCATTATTTATAATCCCAGAACTAGTGAAGTTGTTAACATGAATTGAAACATTTATGCATGGATAACCTCACAATCATAAACATGTTTTCGTTGTGAATGTTTATAAATCATAAAAATATTTTCAAATCCTTTATAATGGTTTATAATTAAATTGTGAATTTTCATAAGAATATATCATTAAAGTGTCAAACAAGTTTCTTAATATGGCCCATTTTTGTGTCCTAATTAATGCTCAAGCCAAGCTTGAGATGTCTTTTTCAGAGTAATTAACCATAGATACATATATTTCAAAACCATGTACCTTAGTAGTATCTATAATGGGTTGTATTTATAGGAAAAACCAAATAATATATATCTTAAATAAATTTGGATGTTCTTCTATACATATCCTTAATTTCTATCATAGTGTTATTTTCAATAATCTGTTTTTTCCTTAATCTAGTACCAAATTTTTCTACTACACTTTATCTAATACCAACTGTAATGAAACAGACTCCAGTAACCCAGAGCTGGTGTCTAATTACTATGATGACACTATATATTTGGTAGCACATCCTGTTGGATATAATAATTTAGTATTCTAGGTAAACTATATATATATACATATATAATTGAAATTACATTTTAAAACATAAAATACACAAATCATTTTTTCCATAATTCCATTATTATCCTTAGAGTATCCACACATATCAATCACAAAACACATCCTGGTCACCTAGGAAAAAAACATAAGAAAGGGGTAATCTAAGATACTTTTTAAAGGTAAGAATAAAACAAAATATATCATTAATAAATAATAATTATCATTATTTAAAGGAAAATAATTGAAAGATATGAAATTCAATCATTAAACTAAGCATTATAGAAAATAAATTAATAATGATCAAATAATAACATATAAATAATCACAAGACCATGAAACTTATCCATGGATATTATAACTAATATAATAATCACATGTACATAAATAAACAATCTATTAATGAGGGAATTCTGAATGATAGGCATCTAAAACTATCATGACTGTTCCCAAGAAATATTAAATATATTGTTAAAAACCCATCTTATTTGAGAAACAAATTTGTTTCATGTGACCTATCGATGAATCAATGATATTTCTGTAATTAGCCTCCACTAGTCACTTAATAAGGTTAATGAATTTTTAATATGAATGGAGTTAAACATAACCATTTTAAAAATTTATATAAAATACTGACTTTTGATATGTTAGTACATACCCAGGTCAAATAATCATAGTTAGAAACCATTTTGAGTAATATGGATAATGGTTAAAAATATGTACATACTCAGTAAAACAAATATTAAAAAACCCAATGGAAGAATAAATTTGATTTCATTACAACATTTCCCCATTTTAATGTAATTACAATAATACTTTGATGTCATTGATGAATAGAAATTCCATAAAAATGTCACTAAAACCCTTTTTGAGGAAAATTTCTTTTGCGGTTTTAAAACCACTATTAAAAAAAGATCACAAAACAATTTGAAAATATTTTTCCTTGAAAATAATCACAAAAAACATGATAAATAATGTTTAAAACATTGATTGGTCTTGATAGTAGAACATTATGGTCATGCCCTGTATGTTAAGTCAAATATTCCTTTCATATTTTCGGTAAAAGGCAAAGATGCCTTGTTTTGAAAATTACACGAAGATTCCATTAATTTTTTTAATAAGTAAAAATCCATAAAAATTTATTTAATAATACATTTTTTAAATGTAAAAAAAATTGAAATAATTTTTAGAAAACATGTATTTTTTTGAAAAATGAATTTTATTGAAGAGAAATATAAAGTTAGATTTTCTTGAGAAAATCTTTTCAATCATTTTATGCACTAAATAATAACAAAAGGTAACACAAAAATAAACTGTTTATTAATTAAAATATTTTCAGAAAATTGATTGATTTTTAGATAGAAATGTAAAATAATTCCCCCTATGGAAGATAAAACAAAAAATAATGAATAATGATGAAATTCTAAAATAAACCCTTACTACTATAGTAACTTTTGAATCATAAGCTCAATGAGAGAAATAACTTCGAATGAAACATTAAATACCATTTTTATGACTATATTCATTATATAACATATCCATAGGGTATTAATATACACCCCATAAGGGAATAAGGGGTGAATTTGGTGTTTGTCTCATGGAAGAAAAAGTGATATGAGAAACCCTTGCCTCAAGTTCGACTTCTTTTTTTATGTGTTTGAATCTCTTTAATAATAAGTAAATGTTTACTATAAAAATATTTAATACCCTAAATAATTTATTTTATAGAATATCAGATTTATTTATAAAATTCTATCACCCATCCATTAATATTTTTATACTATTAATGTGATAATTGCTTAATTTTTCATGTATGTTTTAGTTCGGTAATTCTGGTAGTTTAATTTTATCATGGATAAATCACCTATATAATGTTATAAATGATATATTTTTCTTATATATTAATTATATATGTATTTATTGTAATCTATTTCTCAGAAATAAAAAATAGATGACCCCATTCATGGAGACAGTTGACCATACTTACTCATGAATGATGTTTCCATTTTCCATGATCCATAAAAAGAGGAATATAGATAATAATTAATAATTTTATAATAATAATTTTTAAATATAATTTATATTACCCAAATAAATTCTTATTTCCATCCATGTAAAAATAAATTGAAAAACATTTCACATCTATATGTGCAGGTGGTAGTCTACACTTACAGAAGAGTGATATTATAGTTTTCCAAAGGATTTGAAGGTAAGAAGTTAAATTTGACATTATATTTAAACAAATAGTATTATGTTATGAATATCACATATATTCAGTAATTTGAAACATTCTACCCTCCATTTAAAGAGTATGGAAAAAATTAATCACACGACTTCATGAGGTGGTAGTCCGCTATACACATTAAGGACATTGTCGTATCCACCACAGAATGGAATGTAAGAAGCTAAATTTTACATGGTAAATAAATATGTATAATAATTTCATATATATCAACTAGATAATTTAAATACATGATTATATCAATCCTTGAAACATGGTGATGTAAAACTTATAAAATCGATTGGCGAGGTGGTAGACCACTCTACACAGGATCCATCGTTTCATTTCCCATTTGATGGAAGTGGAGACGAATTTGGGTTATTACATTAACAATATAAAATTATGTATATATTAGATATTTTATTGTTATATTATCAAAGATAAATAATATTATAAGTTTTTATAAAAAGAAGTAAAATGAAGACACGTTGTTAAAATCATTACCTGTACTTTGGTAAACCTCTATAGGTTTAAGATAAATATTTCAATGTTGGATTTATGATCAAACCATGGTTTATAAGAGATTTGAAGGTATGTATTGAAGTAATTATGGGAAATATATTTTGAATTAATGTTTTTTGGATGTTCGAATAAGTGAGGAGAGGGGTTAACTTTTATTAGTGGGGGATAGGATACACATGGAATTTTTAAATGATAATGTGATACACATGTTTTTATAATGGAAAAAGATTTAAAAATGGGTCATTATCAAACCTTAGAGATTATAGGGTTTACATAGTGCTATGAAATGGGTTTTGGGGATGTTATAGGCCTTTTTTAACTATTGTCTTCTTATTTTAAGCCCTTAGTAAACCAATTTTCTCTGTAACTATGGTAATTAAGTTTTACTATATTCTATTCGAATTATTGTAAAAAATAAAGTTTATCATATAATATAATATAAAATATTCTGATTTAGAAAATGAAATATATTTTTCTAAATTGAATTCATGTAATTTTAAAAATATTGTGTAATATTAAACAAAAAATATGATGAAAGTGTGGGATTCAAAATAGATAATTCCCATAAGTATTGAATGTTTTAATATAAAAGTAAAATATGAAATTGATTTCAATAGATAATGTTTTTAAAATTTAATATAATTGAACTAATTTGAAAATCTAACATATTTAAAATATAATTTCACATTACAAAATAATCTAAACTAAAATATTATTTTCTAAAAAATTATTATGTTTCAGTATTCAATATAAATGAAAATTTTCTAAAAAATTCCAAAAATTAAACATAATATAATTTTTATATGATGATTTAGAAAATTAATTTCATTTTATCAAATAAATTTTCAAATGTTTCAAAAATTTATTGTATCATAGGTACATAAGAATCAATGAAACCATTTTATTTGAAAAAATACAGTTTCAGAATAAAGTTTTTTTAATATCAAATGATTCTTATTATATTTCTAATAAATATATAAACATTTAATTTATGTTATACACATTTAATCGATATAATTTTCACAATATCTTTATTACGATTCTTACCCTTCTTCTTAATTCCTTATTTTAAAAGACTATGTTTAAATAATAATAGTTTGATAGAGTATCACATTTCGTTCAAAACCTTTATTTCATGCATCACAAGATATCTAAGAGGTTGAATTTTTAAAAAATACCATAAAGTCTTGGGGTGTAAAATTCTCTTTTATACATGATGTTTCAATTAATACACACTATCAAACATGATGTTCCTATTTTAAAATATCGGGGTGTTAGATAACTTCTCTTATTCTTCTTCTTTTTATTTGAAATTATAGGTTTGTGACACTACAATGATTGACCACACATATTCTCAATTCATCATCATCACTACTCACTACTCCATCTTCTTCTTTTTATATTAATAAATAATATTATTAATGAAATTTTCACATTTCAAAATTGAAACTTCCCATTATTTTTAATAGCCTAACCTTCTAGTTAATAGCTCTCAAAAATTCCTCTGTCATAACATCCTATAAATCTAATTCAAATTCTACGTAAACATTTTCATTTAATTCACTATGAATATTGATATGTTTGTTTATTGAATGGAACCATAAAATCCTTGATATTTTATACCAATTCAATGCCAGCATGCATGTTCACATACATAAAGTCTTTTAGAGTGGAACATACAATAATGTTTTAAATCTCTTCACTCCATATAATGAATCATAATATCCTCCAATCCTGTGTGATTTTTAAATCCTTGATGAAAATAAACCACATCAATTTATTTTTCTATAACACATAATTATATAAATATTCTCAACCTATTAAAAGTACTTGATCCTTACAAATTATAGGTGGAGTCCTTTATATTGTCAAATTTAAAAAAAAATCAATTTGTATTTAGAAATGATATTTAAAAATTTCAATGTTAACTATAAGAAGCCTTACCCAATCTGTATAAGGTATTATAACAAACCAATTCAATTTTCCATTGTTTATTTTCATGCCTTATTCGACATTATAAAGTTAGAAAACAACCTTATAAACTATTATATTAATCTTATGAACTGTCAAATCATCCTTATAAAGTCTCATATATGACTTACGAAGTCATAAATAAACCTTTTGAAATATTATATCAACCTTACAAAGCTCTCATTGTCTCTTAAATAAACCTTATAAAGATTCCAAAAAAACACACAAAGCGTCATTCCTTATTTTCTAAGAATTATTCCTAGATCCAACCTTACGATGTCATAGGATCAACTTCACAATATCTATTATAGGTTATTAATTCATCATATTCATAAAAACATATGAAGTATATAATTTATTGATTCAATATATACCCATTTTTGAACATTCTCAAACACTTAAAATGACTGCTCCAACAACCAAAAGTGTGTTAACAAACATTCAGTCACCAAAAAAAATATTTATCAATTTCAATAGATATTTAGGAATATTTTCCAAAAAATAAAATATTTTTTTAAAATTCCATTATGTTCTTCAACATCAACATGGTTGCCAGGACATGGTCAAAACCAATTTCTAATCTTGTTAATTCAATGTATTATTGAAGACAATGAGTGTATTTAAGGCATCAAAAAACTTATTGATAACCATAAAATAGAAATTTCATATAAACTAATCTTTAGTCATGAATCATGTATACACTCTAATAATAAATTTTTTCATAGAACGAAATTTAATTTAATATGCATTCACATCATGGATAAGTTGATGAATTAGGTTCTTAAGACTCGTACTTCAAGATATGGTGCTAAAATTAAAACATTACACATATAAATTGAGGGAAATTAAGAATAACTAATGATAACACACATATATTTTATATTATTAAACATCATGTATCAGGAATTCAAACACAATAAAAATCCCATTATTTTAGTGTCTTTGGATATTAGTTACATAAACAACTAATTTTACAACATTATTTAAATATTTGAAAATATTTTTCTCACATGATTCATTTTTAGACACATTATAAAGGAAATTATTCTATATATCCTTAGAAATGTAAACGTAAAAAACTGTGTGTGGAGAATATTTGTAAATCTAAACATAATAGATATTAATTTATGGTTTTAGGTTCCTGAAAACTTCTCAATTGGAAGTAAATAATCCCACAAGAACTTTGTAGAAGGAATAAAGTATTCCTACAATCCCAAAAAGGTAAATGGATTCAAATTGGATTGACAATTTGAGATGAAAGTTGAAGAAATAAAATTTTTCAATTGGTTTTAGTGTACCACGTACCATCACTAAGAAAGGTTCATGGGGCACATGAATCACGAACCATCAGTATGCGGAACGACCCGTGAGGCACTAGCTTGTATGGTGATGGCCAGAAAAACCAATATTCCATGAACAATGTCTTTAGAAGAATTGAATCAAGAAATTACTTCTGTATATCACCCCATAAATAAAGAAGATTCACAGATAAAGCAGGTTGACATGGATCTATGAACCACACCTTGTGAACCACACCCTCCACAAACCCTGATTGATCAATTCATCTGCGGGTTAAGATATATAATCATGGGCTTCCACAAATGGTGTGACTTGCCAACATATATGATTTGATATTTTCTCTATAAATAGACAAAAAGATAAATTATATGAGAGACAGGTGGAAGAGATAACTAATGAGACCCTAGATGCTGGAAGAGAAAATTCAGATATAGAGAAGATTCTAACTTTAGTCTTGAATCATCGATGAAGTTTGAACCACGAACATGTCTTCCATTGGTATAACCAGATGTAAACCACAAAAGAATGTAAAATAATAATAATTGGTGAACCATTGACCTAATTGGTGAAATTGCAAACCAAAAATCCCTCTTTGATGAATTCCCCGCAATACATGGGCTTCAAGACCCTTCTTCAATTCGGCACTCCACTTAACACAACGTTGTGTGGATCAAACCTTACGTTGTTTACTACATTTGTACATAGATGGGACACAGAGCGACATGAAGAACCACATCCAACACCATGTACCACATTGGTACATGGTGGTCTATACCTGTGTCTGCGTACCACTTTGGTATGCACACGAACCCTCTACCCATATAGAATTACGATATGCAGGGATTCCCCCATCCCACATCAGAAAATAGTACGCCGGATGGGGTGTCTTCAGGTTTCCTTCCTTCTAGATCCAATCATTACCCTCCACTACCATCCAATCCTCCATAACTCCTCCACAAAATAGTCCACTAGAATCAGGTTAAAAGCCTCCTCCAAAGCCACCAGACCCATATGATCAGATAATCAGGCATTCCAGTGTGCCTTTCTAAATCTAAAAACCTAAGGTAAGAAGAATCATGAAGGATATCCCCACAATGGTTTGGCCCACTAGAATGTATCTTAGTCTTCATTTCCAAGGTGAACCGAGGACCAAATTTGGGATGCCAATGTGAACCTCACTATTCTCAGGTTTAGGGGTAACAACTGGCCTTTCGATTCAATGAGTTCCAGTGACATGCTAAAATGTCACCCTTTACTTCCCCATTGACCCAGGACGATGCTCCTCCCCTTTCCCAGAACCCATTAAAGGGAACTTCTCCTAACGTAAGCCCCTAAAATTTTATGAGAGGTGTAAATCATAACCCTCTTCTCCTCATCTAGGGATGTGCTTGGATATATCACTAAGATATGAATATCATATATATTAACATGGGTGAGGTTTGTATACTTAAAGATAACCTTACCCTCTCCCATGGAGCTCATGACCACGAACTATTCTTCTGTCGTCATCCTCTTTTTCCGTCATTGGAGAGTAGAAATTGTGACCTTGTTGAATCTTTCACATCTTCTTGTTTCTCACACCTAGTTTGAATCACTTGGTTTTAGAATTTTGTGATGATACAACATTGGAAACCCTAGAATGAAGGATGAGAACTCTAATTATTATTCCAAACAGGATACGTAGGATGCCTTCTTGAAGGCCTAATCTCAAAGGGGGTCCCTTTTCAAAGGATAACCCAATTATCCACCAAAAAATGGACCGAATCCTAGGTGTAATCCCCAAGATAAAAAAACTATGAGAACTCTGATTCTTGTTCCAACTAGGATACGAAGGATGCATGCTTGGAGGCAAGAGATTAAAGGGGTTCCCTTCACAAATTTTATCCTAATTATGACCCCAAAAATGGGCCTCCCCCAAGTATAAGACCCAAGCTAAACAAACTAAGAGAAATATGATTCATGTTCCTACTAGGATACGTAGGAAGCCTGTTTAGGGCCCGAGATCATGGGATGGTCTCCCGAGTCAATCCCAATGATATTCCCACACTAAGGCCTCCTCTATGGTGTAATCCCTAGCCATATCCCCCCAAATGAGAAGCACCTCTTCATAAGCCCCGAAAAACCATGCCATTATGCGGAGCTTCCTCCAAGGTATAAATACTAATAATGGAACTACGTGGAATTTGATTCTCCATTTGATTGGAATACATAGGAAGCCTCCTTGAGGTCCAAATACGACCATCAAATCATCCCTAATGTTCTCTTGGATATATCCCTGTTAGCATTACATCCATTCTAGAGAGCATATATTTTTTGAGAATCCTAGTCCACTTCGGCATGATCCCCACACCAAGTCTTGACCAAGCAACCTTCACCTAGATGTCCTCACCACATGATGTTAAACTGCAGGGATGGGTCCCAATCACACGACCATAAAGGTGATGTGTCCAGTTACGAGACATTGAACTACTTAGGCTCTGATTCTTCTATCGAGGATACGTAGGAAGCCCATCTTATGGTTCCGACCCCATCATCAAGCCACCTTTTATCCACCCCAGATGTCTATAATCTCAAGAGCACCTCATTTCATGACATGAGTCAACATTTCCTTTGTAACATAAAATCCATGCATATCTATGACTAATTTTTTAACGCAAGGTTAACCTTTAGTTACACTCTTCAATAAAAAATCGAGGATTCACGAAAATATGAACATGGATTAAATCTATAATGGAGTCCTTCAGTAGGAAATAGTTCCCCCAAAAGGGTGTGATGAGCCTAACTTCCCATTATCTTTCCCAATGAATTCCTTAAGTGTCATTTCCAAATCATCATCTAACGAGTGCCTTCCTTTGAAATGGATTCCCTTGAATCATGGATAACAAGACTATTGGGTGTTTCTGGATCCATGAATAAACCCATTGGAGATTATCATAGGGAATCATATCCAAAGAGGATTGATTTCAAAAATACTTAAACCCATACAATCACCTGTTGGGGCCATTTGACTATGGAACCTCCATTATATTTAAAAAGGGATAAAATGAACAGTCTCCATGGGGCCAATCCAAATCTCCCTAAAGGATAATGATGCAGATCAAGCAGAAGGAAAAATTGCATCTTGAATGTATTTATAATAATAGACTACTGTCGTTCACCCATTAGAAAATTTTTCATTCCCCCAAACACACCACCTAGGGCCGAAACAAAAATGTTGAACCTAACAAGAATCCTCAACTAAGGTGGTGGTTTAACCCCCCTCAATCCCCTTTTCCTCATAAAAATGAATGCGGATATGCCAAATTTTTGTGTTACAAATATGATCAAGAGATGATAATTTGATGGGGTTTTGTTTTATGTATATGTCAAATATTTATATATTGCAGGTTTCCATAGAAAACTTAAATCCAAATGGAATCTCTATAACCATAAAAACATATACCTTAGTGATCCCACAGGCATCCAAGTCCCTGATGAAGAGCAGGAGCTCCTCGCCTACCCAACATCTTCAATGTTGGCTATCTGATATTCTAATTAGAGATTACCACCAAAATGGTACTCTCCCCACATGGTGGCCGCATGAAAAGCCCTCAAGTCTATAAAATCTTGCATGCCTCTTCCATAGCCACGGATGGAACCCTAGAAGAAGGCAGCCCTGATGGTTGTCTCAAACTATTTCGGGAGCCTATACTTGGAACAATACAACAAGAACCTCCCCTATCTTAGGGAGTCATATGAAGTCAATGATGATGACTTCATCTCAGCTACATAGGGTTATTAATCATGAGACCTTACTAGAGAGAATTGCCACCAACATCGGGTGACCAAGTATCCTCGCTCTAAAAAGGATCTCCTAATGAATGCACCTTCTAATGTCCAAATGAAATGGGCCCCTTGGGTCACCCATTGAGGGATGAAAGCATAAAACCCAGAGTAGGTAATAACCTCATTTTTTGAAGAGGAACTCCACCGTAAACATATGGAGGCATTCAATGGGAAATCATACAACTCTTCTCCCTCCATTAAATCCCACCATAGAAATAAGGTCACAAAATACGACCACATGAACATTCCTGTTAGTGCTTTCCAGTATCGTCGTGTATATTGAGCAGAAAATTACAGGAAGACAAAAATATATGCCGATGTGTAAGAATCACATCATTCAATTAAGATGGAAACAAACTATTGGAAGGAAGAAAAACCTACTGATGAGTACTAATCTCGCCATCCAAAAAGGGTGGCAAACGAATAAGAATAGATTCAAATTCTCATGTAAATATAGAAAACATGTGGGACAAATACAGTAGATAATGTGAAGATGAAAATCCCTACTTGTAAATGTGAATCCCCCCAGTCAAATATGGTGGAAATCATAGAGGAAAACTAGCGGAAGAATATTTCCATTGTCTCAGCATTGGAGATTTTCCAATATCCAATGGAAACCTATAGAGGACTGGAGCAGGCACAAAATCCTGCTCCGACATCGAAATGGGCCTTCATATCTATTCTAGCCAAAGACATATCTCAACACATCTTGTCCATGATGGATGATTGGAGATCGATCAAACACTATATCTACCAGATATGTCAAGATATAATTACGTCAGTTGAAAAAATGAGGAGTAGGGCCCATGACATAGTCTCATCAGGTAGGGTGATTCAACCACAAAATCATTCAATCACCCTAGAGAATATATACATCTTGGCAGGGGTTAATGAGGGTTGATAGAAATATCCCGCAATACAAGGACAACTAGATCATGAAAAAAATACTTTTTCCAACTTGGGGATGATGGTCCAACATGGTGTCTACTCTAGGGAAGCCATATATCCCTACTAAAACTCAATATGTCTGTCTGTGTATCCTGGAGTAATCACATGAAATTTAAAATAGGGAAATGTATATGAAGGTCATTACCAATTGCAGACAACCCCAGTTACCCATAAGAGAGCACCCAAAGATTAAATGCCCCAAAGGAAACTAGAAAATAAAGAGGATATACATGATTCTACTCTATTAGAAGTTAGAGTTCTTGAATCCCTTGAGTATATATCAATAGAGGCCCAAGATCTTATCAGTTCATTACTAAATTATGGATGTGGTGATAGAAGTTATGAAGGCCCTCCCTATAATGTTGCAACCACTATCTCTAAAGGTACTCCCTAAAGCACCCACAATGGATTACATTGGGGGCTGGGAATGATTGATCAAAAGATCTTAACTCCTGATCAGTATCATGGTATCCCTTCCCTTGACCAGATGATCAGATAGAAAGAAGGCCTTCCATTTGAGGTTGTCCTCCCTAATGTTCCTCCCTAGGGAATATGATATATATATTCTTCTCTTTAATGTTGGAAATTTTGTCTTAACGGTAGTCCTCGCCTTGATGAAAAACATTATGAAGGCTCTCTCAGCAATGACAGTTGTTTTGCAGGCCCTCATTTCCTCAACATAAAAAAGATGAGAAGGTCCTCACCTCATTGTAGTACATCCATAAGGCCCTTTACAAAATGTACACTGTATAAATTTTCCCTGCATCCAGATATCAAATTATGATTGTAGTCTTCACCATCATAACAGTCATCAAGAGGGTCCTCCAATCCACAATATCATGCAACAAGAATGTCCTCCTCCTATAACAGCTTCCCTGAATGTCCACCCTAGGGTATATTTCGTAGGGACATTCCCCTCAGTCATGTATCAAGTTTCAATGTTATTAATCTCTATTATACCACTGATTTAGAAGGTTCTCCACGTAGTCAAAATTCACACTGGCAAGAAGGTACTCCCCTTTTCAGGAAAAATATGAGAAAGCCCTTGTATGCTAAGGTACTCTGAAAAATGGGGCCAGAAATGTCCAATAATTTGTCTAATAATAGTTTTATCCTTTCTCATTCCAAATATGGCATGGGGCCACACTCATGTTTTGATCCACCCTGTTCCACTCACATATCAATGAGGCTCCTACCAACCCTGTTACATGGAGAAAAATCATTAAGAAGAAGTCAAGAAAGACATATCAAATAGAGGATTCCCCATAAGAATAACAACATGATATGTTCCTCATGAGAAGAAAACTTTCTAGGGATGATATACCAGTGATGTATTTGCCCATGACCAATTCTCACGTCGACATACCAAGGTATTTGTCAACGTAATGTGTGCATTTTGTCTTCCACAATAACTAAAAACCTCTCTGCTTGCTAAAATAAATTTTCTTTCCCTATGAAGTGTATGCATACCATGTAAACATATTAGGAAAGCTTCAAAATCTAATGGAACTGGAGGCCCTCTCGCCTGCATGGCGGTCACAATCAAGAAGGTGAAAGATTGACCATGAAATGACCAACCTCAATATACTAAATAAGTTTCGTTTCCTTGACAGTGACGCCTCATCTGGAGTTCATATATATGGATGGGGAGAACATAGATCCAACACTTCACCTCATGTCCTGTCCAGATGACCTCATTGGAAAAGAAATGTTTTAATTTAATTTCCCAAAGGAAGCAATCAAATTAAGTCCTTACATAGGAAAGGTGTAATGCTCAACAAGAACTATCCTTTAGTTTGTATACAAAGTGTCAGGTCCGACGGGAGAAAACCATTCAGAAGCTCCTGACATAGGCCAATGAAAACACCCATAAGGCATCTCACCTATAAGAATACAATCAAAAAAAAATGATCATGTCCTGAAAAGAAAATAAATCCCATGAAAATCCAGTTCCATACTCAGATCACACCCACAACGGAGTGCGTGAAATTAAAAAGGTGATAATAGTGGCAGCTACCGCTCAAATACGGAAACATCATCAGCCGACAGGGCTGGGGAAATATTTATCTCAAAATTCCCATGCAAGACCAACAAATATGGTCTATAATGAATCAATATAAGAATAAGAGAAACCCCAACACACGTGACTAGGGGCATTTTTACCTTGAATTCCCACACAACATATGCATGTCTTCTCCCTTTTGGGAAGAACGATGAGTAGAGTGGTCACCCATTCAGTTTCATCTTGTGGTTCAAACCCCCATGACGAAGGCATATTTGAAGGTCACATTAGGGCTACCTTTGAGTCACTATTCACCAAGAAATCTGAAGAATACAACTGAATGGAAGGAGAAATTCCAAAAAAGAATTCCAAAAGATCTCCTACCATTTAGCACAAGGTACACTACCTCCATTGCATTATGCATCAGTGAATATGGTTTATGTCAGTCCTGCATACCTCATAGGAAATGAAACAAATGTAGAGCTTGCAAGATAATAGTGTTCCCTCTTAGAGGTGGCCTACACTGACCATCATGGTGCGCATACTAAGGACCAAATAGATTCCCTGATTTGTGCACACCCTTAGAAAACACATCACTAACTCCCTCTTGAAATTAAAATAAAGAGAAGAATAAGTCCCAGGTCATATGTGACCCACCACCTCCACCCCCCAAGAATGTTTCCCTCTCGCTCGAGGATGGATTGTCTATATAGGAGAAAGAAATGAAAGAGCTCAGGAAAATCAATGTCGATATACATTTGGGAAGTTAACATGAAGGATTTTTCTCATGTGGAATTCCAAAATGTTTTTTAGAAAAGGAGCCTCTTCCATAGGCACTAATCCCAGTAATTGAAACTAAGCTTGGGTGTTCATCCAATCCAGAATTGGGACCAATATTCTACTTGAACCTGACCCTAGAACTATATCAAGAATTCCCTCCACTAGGGATGTAGTAAGAATATATTCATGAAAACCCACAAAGGATTCTCCTAGTCATGTATCTTACCCAAATTCCAACAGTTCCAACACGTCTAGTGTTTCCTCCTGATACACCCACCCAAGCACAAGTCCAACAAATATGCATTAAGGGATCTTGAATACCATCGAGAAATTGATAGCTCGACTAGAATCCATGGAAGCAAGGCATGTTCCAAAACAACCAGAATGAAAACCTATCACCGATTGGGTGAGAAATGTTCCACCACCGCTAAACATTGGGAACCCCATATTCCCAGTGTTCAGTGGTTCAGGAGACCTAGAAAAACATCTAATTCCCTTATGAATCTTACAGTGACCCAATGATGGGAACCCCAGAGCAACACAAATTAGTGAAAATCAGGAGATTTGTGCAAAATCTACATGGTTCATCCTTCATGTGGTATAATAGTTTTCCAGCTAACTCAATCATAGGTCGGGATGGCCTCCAGTGATTGTTTCTATTCTAGTTTAGTTAAAAATTTCTTAATCCAAAAGTCATTGATCTCATGAACTGTACGTAGAGAGAGAAATAATTAGTTTCAAACTTCATCACCAGATGGAAAGTACTGACTTACTTCCTGAACCATCCACTCACCCATGATGAAATTCTCTCCATGTCCTTCGATAATATCTTTGATGAATTATGGATGGGACTCATCCCAGTAATGTACAGTAGTGGGCTCTGAGATTTCTACGCCATTTCCCAAAGGATAGAAGACTCCTTTTAGAGGACCAATCTCAAGTTATGAGTGGCCCTATCAACCCCATGGAAAAGAACGGGGAAAGATGAAGTGACTTCTGTCACTATTAATCCACCCTTGACACCAGCTCCAGTTTCAAGGCCTCAACCAAACCATGCCAGACCCCCCAGACACTAATAACCACCCCCACCTCAGCAAGATGAGTGAAGGGGTGAAAAAAGAAATCAGTTTAGTGAAAGATGAAAAAAATTATACTCATTTCGAGATGACGAAGTCTATGGATACTTCATATATTCAATGAATTGCAACATGCTCCGGCTACCAAAGCCAAATATAGCCAATGAAGTGAATCTCAATGACCATCCTAATTACTTTCACTACCATAGGATATTGGGACACATCATATAAGAGTGATTATACTTCAAGGATATCCTGTAAAAGATGGAAGATTCTAAAAAATGCATGTTAGGTCCACCACCAGCACAAGTGGTGTATGTCTCCACCTTAGACCCAAGATAGGAAGAGGTATGGCTAACAGTCACCATCAAAAAGGAGAAAAAATTTGATAGTTGGATGACTCAGAAAATAGTCAATCGATCTCATGGAATCCTCTAGGCACAATTGAATAAACCAATCATGCCCCAAGTAGCTCCTCATGCAACAAAACCATTTTCCTTAGTCCCACTATCCTCTGAGGTCCGAAAATGTATAAAGAAGGAGAAAGAATATGTGCCTACCCAAAAGCTGAAACTGGTTTTGACACTTTCGAACATCATGCCAACAGACTTGAAAGCATGGGCACTGCCCTGCCAAATGAGACAATGGGAATCCCACCACCAAATGGGACAATGGAAACCATTCCACCAAACAACACCATCAGAAGAAGATAGTTAGATATAATCATTATCAGATCAAGAATTGATTTTTGGCTCCTTCAGTTTCATTCAATTAGTGGACCCCTTCTCTTATGGAGACTATGGCCACAAACCCAAATTACCCATGTCCAACCAGAGATGTATAGGAAGATTCCATGGAGGCCAAAGGTTTCCAAGAATAGATGGTCATGACAGGAGTCAAATTCCCATCCACACCTTAACTCAAACCATTAATGTTGAGAAAACTTATCGAAGGAACCTCCAGCAGAAAAAATTGGAATCAGTGTGTTTCTCTACCCCTCCCAGAATAAATCCTATCCCAATAATATTAGAGTATCTTTCATAGGAAGAGTATATGTTTAATCACCCAAGGCATTCATGAAGACTAGCTCGGTCATACATAGAAAGTAAAACAACACCACCATCTCCTACCAAAGAGGCTAGAACATCTACATCCAAAGATCAATCCATTAATGATACCTTGAAAGAGAATCCCCAAGATTGGAAGCGCCAAGATTTATTGTAGAAATATGATATTCTAATGTAGCTATCCTTAGTAACATCAATGCTATCGATCTTGGATGCAGTAAATCTCTCAGAAGACCTTATGGAGGCACTCATCGAGGCATTACTAAGTTCCAAGAAAATTTGAAGCGAAATTAGCAGCTGATGAAGTCTATTTGACAGAGGCCAATCCCGTAGAATTCTACGTTTTCATATACGTATCAGACTAGGATGAACATTCCATCATTCAAGGACACATGAAACCCTTATTTGTGTCTCGAAAGGTAAAAGGTGTTGATTTATTGGAAAATTTTCATCAACAATGGCTCTGGAGTTAACCTCCCCCCACTGTGAAAACTTCATCGGTTGGACTATGACATGGACTATCTAACACCATGCACCACAACACTTTTGGGATATGATAAAAGTGAGAATAATCCGTTGGGAGGAATCATGATTGAAACCTGTATTGGTGGCCTCGTGTCTGATTCTGAGTTTCTTGTTGTGCAGTAAAGTACGGCCTTCAACATCCTATTAGGGAGGCCCTAGCAGCATCATCACACTTTGATTCCGTCATCATACCATCACAGTGTTGAATATCATGATAATGGAAAAAACAGGACATTTCACACCAATAAATCCCTATTAGAATGCTTTTGAGTCACATTACATCGATGTAAGTTTCTATGAACTGAAAGTGAAAAAATCTATGGCTGATGACATTGGTTGGATAACCACCAAAAAATGGACTGGAAAAGTCTCTTTCCAATCCCCTCAAATAGATTGGGGAAGATTATGTATTACAAATCAATTAGGTTGAGTGTATAGGTACAAACTCAGATGCTGACTCATCCTTCTGCATGATTTCAATTATGGTCGCCAAGACCCAGGATGATGAAAAACACGCTAAACCCCGTGATAATGGTGAGGGATCAAATAAAAATGCTCCTAGTCCTTCTTCAAGGTTGCAGACAGTTCATTCCATACTCATAACGGTTGAAGAATATGTCCTTTCACTAAACGAAAGCATGAAGAATCCTCTACCCAATTCCATCCTCTTTATAAAATTCCCCATAATAAGATGAAGAGGATGAAGAAGAATGAAAAAAATAAGATATCAAATATTCCCCCCATGTATTCTAAGAAGGAATCTCCACAATTATTGATAAATATGGGGAGATAACCCTAGGCACTGAAGAAGACCCAAATACCACTCTAATTAGTGTGGCTATGCCTTTCAAGGAGTAAGAGGCATATACGTCTTTCATAATGAATAATCGATATGTTTTTTCTCGGAACTACACAGAAATGATAGTACTCGATCCTCAGTATGCTACTCATCACCTAGGTCTTCTAAAAGTCCATTGGGGTTACATGTAGGATACTAAAAGGACTCACCCGACATGTGATACCAAAATAGATAGATCTGATCCAACATTGACTTAAGGTAATTTAGTCGGCACTACCCGAAAGATGATTTCTCAGCCCCGATCACGTAATGTTTGCTTGATAAGACCATCTGATATGGTGCCCCCTATTTCATGGAAGGCTACTCTAGATAGAACTAGATCTGAATGGCCCAAGAAGCTGAAGAAGCCAATTATTTCAGGCCCCCAAGTGAGTATTCTTATATATGGGTATTCCTTTCAATCTGAAAAATGATAGTTCCACGTATCATTATGCCATGAATCACATTTTCAATCTCTTCCTGGGATAATTCGCTGAGTGCTACGTCGATGACCAGGGTTTTAAATCATGATAGTGCTTGAACCACCCAAGGTATCTTGAAATTGTCTTTAATAAATTTCAACAACACAGTTTAAAGATGAATCCCCTAAAGTGCGCTTTTGGTGTTTCCATCGAAAAAATTCATCATCTTCGTCGTACCCCATCGAAGCAACGAAGTTGACCCTTAGAAGAAAAAATTCATCCATGGAATGTCACCACCTTGAAACCTCACTCAGTTGAGGGGTCTCTAGGGGCACCATGACTACATTCAACAATTCATAGACAACCTTGCAGGTAAGTGTTTCCTTTCACCACGATGATGAAGAATGGTGTCTCATACCTGTGGGATAATGTTTTTCAAGAAGCATTCAAAAATCATAAAAGGTAAATGCTAAGCTCGCCAGTGCTAATAGGGCCAGTTGAGGGAGACCAATCATTCTATATGTAACCACCTTGGAATGGTCACCAGGTGCTTTACTTATATAGAAGAGTATTACTATAATCGAGAGTAGTCTCTTTTACCTCATCCAAACAATGATGGATGATGAGACTCAATATTCAATTATCTAAAAGAGCTACCAAGCCCTAATGTTTTCAGTTCAGAATCTCTAGCATTACCTGTAGAACCACGAGTTCCATCTAGTCTCCCGCTGCAACCAATTCAAGTATATCCGCAACCATTCTATAATAACTAAACTACTATCATGGTGGGAAGTCATCCTACAACAATTTGACATATGGTACGTGACCCAAAATGACATCAAAGGTGGTGATTAAGACGATTTATTGGGGGCTCATCCCTTAGAAGAAATGACCCCATTGTATATTGAACATCCTGATGATAAAGTATTCATCGTCCAAGATGGCCCCCAGACACAATAAATGTACTTTGAGGGTCGCTCCAGAAGTCCAACATGGAAAGGATGGAGGAACCCATGCACAAAAATGCGGGGCCCGGAATTATACTCATATCTACAGAAAATTCAATCTTTCCTTACTCTTTCATGCTTTCAGAGGGGTGCACAAATAATGAAGAAGAATACCAGGACCTCATTGTAGGTCTGGAGCCGACACTTTAAGAACAACGTGAGTCACTAAAGGTAATAGGTGTTTCAGAGCTATTCATCAAGAAGTCCAATAGAGACTATGCAATCAAAAAAGAGGTACTGGTCCCAATGTTGAATCATGTTAGAGAACTGATGACAAAATTCCCATCAGAACTGACACTGAATTATGTCCCCCGGTTACAAAATGCTCAAGTCGATGCATTGGAAAATGTATCCACAACCCTGGATGATCCAGAATAGAATGAAATATTCATCATCATTCCCTACTATTATATGGTCTTGCCATTTATTAAGAAAAACATATAAGAAATTGAAAATATTAGCCATGTTCTTGAGCCTTACGGTCACACCACCATCTGGAAGACTCCAATTAAAAATTACCTCTGGAGGGGGGGAACTCCCACTAGATACAACTGGGAGAGAATAGATCTGGAGGTAGGAAATAAATTATGTTTTCTATGATGAATCAAATTAAGAAAAAAATTTCTACAAGTGAGGCATTTAGAGATTCATTCTCATGTGCATCGATGGAGAAGGGACTGCCACCATCATAAACTAAGTTCATGTCAAAACGTGTGGAGAACACCAATCAGCAGCCAAAATATCCCATAAAATTTGAAGGATTGGATACTATTGGCCCACTATGATAAAATATTATGCCACATTCTCCATGAAATTCCATCCCTTCAAAGATCATCCCATTTTAATCAACCAAATCCCAAAACTACTTCACACCACTAAGTACTCTTGACCATTTTCTGTATAGTGGATAGATGTCATGGGATTGTATCGTCCCACCACAACAAGACAAATCAAGTTCATTCTCACAGCAACAAAATTATTCTCCAAATGGGATGAAGCAATACCCCATAAAGAGGTTGGGGAAAGAAGAATTATTTTCTTTTTTAAATCCAACATCATCACCAGATTTGGTGTCCCTCATACAATAATTACGGACAATGGCAGAAAGTTCCGCTATGTTGTGATGGAAAAGTTATACTAGGAATATGGAATTAAAGACACCCGTTCATCTGGATACCATGAAGTACCCAATGTGTTGATATAGGTTTTCAACAAGAATCTATCTAACATACATCATATGATTGTAGACATGGAAAAAAATTGTGGAAAAACTAGCTCCCATATGATTTATGGTCTTACCAAACCATGACTCACACTATTACAGAGGAAACCCTTTACTAATTAGTATATGAGATAGTGGTTGTTTTTACCATCAAATTTCAAGTTTCCTCGCATCGCAAATCCATTTGTTATCAATTTTACGAAGATGATAAATATCTGAAATGGTTCGATGAGTTGGAGAAACTGGATGAGAAAAGGTTACACACATTGCACCATTTGGAGATATACAAGAATCAGATCACGTGAGCCTTCGAAAAAAATGTGGTCCTTTAGTATTTCCTCGAAGGAGTGATGGTGTTGGTCCTTAAAACCCTGATGATACTCCTAAAGAAATCCCCAAGTCATAAGATAAAATGGGAGGGACTATATATCATACATAAGTTCTAATTCAATAGTATATTCCTTGATATCAATGGATATAAAACTCATCAAATCTCCCACTAATGAAAGGTTTATAAAGAAATACTTCGCATAATTGTGACACATACATATTAGCTACAAGATGTTAAACTACATAGTGAAAACAAATTCTCTAATCGAATGATGGTATAATTTGTGATTATTTTTTCATTACTGAATGACATGAAATTGAATAGTTGGTATTTTGTTCCAGCTATAAATCCATCTCAGTAGGTAAAATTCATGTGAGTAAAATGTAGCAATACCCTCCCCCTTTCAGTGCACATGTCAGATCAACATAGGTAGGGGATTTTAGAAATACAAATGGATTAATTACCATTCATCAGTGGAATAATTAGCGATGTATCAGCCCTCAATCTTGGCCTAGACATCACATGAAATATGACGGCCCTATTATCTCCACTATCACCCCACACTATGAGGGAAATACTTGTCTCTCTTTTTTTCTCAAATTGAGTATAACTTAGGTGAGCTTAGGATCGGTGGTAAGGGTAGCCTTGTGTAAAAAAACTGTAGAGGAATATGAAGGACCCGACACCCATAAAGGATGAAACCAAAATGCATATACTTCTATGCCCGAGTCAGATCAGTACAAGGAGCATATTATGTACATAACTACATGTGGCTTGATTCATACCATTGTAGGATACATAGTGATTTCCATATGTAACATCCGAGCCTAGCCACAAATCATAGAAAAATTCCCTATCATTTCCCTACACTTGGACTATACCTCAATAGGGATCCTATAAAGAACTATGTATGGATTGATTCCTACCTTTAGAGGAAAAATAGTGATATTGGGATCATCTATATTGGCCCAACCATCTGTACCAGATAAAACTCCACCTCCTTCTGAATGGATTGCACCTATAATGGTAGGGAATTTGCAGAAATATGTATGGATTAATCCCAATCTTAGTGGTATATGTAGGGATTCTTGAATCCCAAATTCCAGGCCCGAAAGCAATGTGTTTATAATTCACATTAGTTTACATTTTTCTTTATATATAACATTAAGCTTCATGGAATCATCTAGAACTACATATGTCTTGATTCCTCTCTTAGTGGGATATGTTGTGATGCCCATATCTCATATCCCAGTTCATCCATCATTCAAAATTCCATCCCCATCCCTGTGCATAGAATAGACCATTGCATGGAGGATATGTCTAGAACTATGTGTGGAATGATTCCTTCCCTTACAGGATACATAGTGAAATATTGACCCCAAATCTTTGTACAACCACAAGGAAACAAAAATGACCTTTTCCCCTATGTACGAGCTAGACCTATATATGGAATTTCATTCTAGAAATATGTGTGGCTTGATTCCAACCCTGGACACATAAGTAGTGATGATCGGATCCTCCCTACTGGTCTAGCCTTCATTTAAAACAAAAAAAATTCCCCTTCCTCTATGTATAGGTCAGAATTCCATATGAGAATCAATTAATGGTCTTAACCGCATGCCATTAAACTTCATGGTTCTCCAAGAATCTTGTATGACTCGATTATAATCATTACGAGATCCTGAACATGCCCCCAACATCTTACAAAAAAATGAAAAGAGATGATGGATATTTACATGTATGAATTACAACACCGAGTAGTTAAAAAATCATTCTTCCCCCTAAATATGAGTCAGATCTATGTAAAATCTTATGTAGTTTACAAAATATCACATTCTGTATATTTTTTACATTCACAGACACATATTTACTATTATTTAAACTCCATACATTAGAAATTCTTGTGTCCCCACAAACATTCTTGGCCATCAAAGATGGAAGGTCAGTGTCCTATTGACATCTTTTTTTGACTATGCATATCATGCCCCTATGGCTCTGTATATGTAACCTAACAATGGTCATAAATCAATTGGAAACTCTTCCTTATGAGAGTCATTTCCTATTTCAGCACACCCAATGGCTTCTAAGACCCTTTTCATTCCTCCTGATCCAAGGGCCCCCTGGGGATTATGGTTTACGACTTCTATCATCACTCATGTCTAAGGAATACCAGAATATCGTGACCATGATTAACTCAAAGATATTTGTGGTCTTTCTTATATGTTGTCCTCACAACATGATGGTAAACTGTGCTACCAACATCCTTACCACACGATGTTAAACTACAAGGACAATAGTGTCTTGGCTGCACGACATTAAACTTAACCACATAATGGAAATGCTTATATTTTTTTATCATGGCTTGTACTTACAAAAAAAAAATCATTTTCCTTTATTTGTATATGATATATCTATATAAGGAATGTTCATTGGGAATACTTGTTGAACTAGTATTGTAACACCCCAAGTTTCCTCGGTATGTTTCCTTTCGAATAATGCAATGGCGTGCATTGTACACAACTTCGAGATTTTAACACACCATAACCAATCAAACTAGCCGTTATGAATAGTAATACCTACTTTTTGAAATTTTATAAATTCTATCTCTCAAAATGGACTTCATTTTTGGATTCCTAATATCTAAATTAGCCTAGGGTGAAATTTTGGTACTTTTTGGATAACTTTCATATTTTGATGAATAGTGAAAATTACTAAATTTTAATTGAAAACAACTTTTTTAATCAAAATAATTAATAGTGATAAATTATGAATTTGAGTTGTTTTAAAGTATATTTAGAATATATTTTTACCATTTAATATAATTTTGGTCATTGTACATAATTTTACAATTAAACCGAACATAAACAAGTTTCAATCTTTTGATAGTTATTATCTCTTAAAAACACGCTTTTTGTTTTGACAGCGGGAATTAATTTTAAATTAATTTCTGCCACTTTTGTGTTTTGAATTTAGAAAAATGGATTCCATATTTTGAATCAGGATTTTCAAATTGTGTAAATATGTAACTTTTATTTTTAGACATTTTGAATAATTACTGCGGTAAATATTTTATTTACCATGGTTAAGGGTAAATCCGGTAAATAAGGGTTAAAAAATAATATTATAATAATACTAAATTACCCTAAAACGTGTCTTAACCCTATTGGTTGATACATGGTCGACCATGGGAATCTTTGGGTCTATTTTGGGACCCCATGGATCCACTTGTAAGTGATAATGACACTTTATTTTAATTAAGTTAAACTAAATACAAAAATGACACAAGCATATATCTTTTAACAAAACAATTGTTACAGAGGGTTATATATGTTTTATTTTAGATTATAAATATTCCTTAGAAAGCTAAAACGATTTCCTACATAATTATATTTTATTTATAATTTTTAGACATTAAATAATTTAATTTATTTATGACACAATGATGATGCAGTAATTACTATAATAGTGAAAAATAAAAATAATTGATATTATAAATACCCAAATAAATATAATATGAACCTTTTAATGAATTAAACTAATTTTCTAGGATACTATGATATATTAGGATTTATTTAATTGACTTTTTTCGAAGTAATCAATCTGTTATGAGTTTCAAAAAAATCAACTATTGAATAGTGTCAAAATTGACATAAAAGAGTTTTTCAAACAAATATTATATTATTAATTGATATTAAATTCCTAAAAATCTAAGGATCGGCCAAGAGACTTATATCATGATAGGTATATCATTAATGGACCACTTGTGGGTCGCTTGTATGTATATGGTAAGTTTATTAACCATATAATATAAAAATACAAAGAGACATTGTAAAAGTGAAACTAATTAACTTAGAGTTAATACTTAAAGATATGGTTAATATAAGTACCCAAACCTATCTAAATTATATTGGTTGAGTTGTTTTAGACCCATCCCCATCTTAACCTTTGAATAGTAAACTTTGTAGCCATTGGAAACCGAATATAAATTTATTATAAACTAATATCTCTAGCTTTTCCAAAGGTGCCCCTCACCCCTCTTATAAAAGGGCACTCCTCCTTCTCATTTCTTCACACCTTCAAAGCCCTTTGGTTCGGCCAAAACCTGCCCAAATACTCTCCCAACTTCCCTCACTACAACCTAGGGGACTTAGTTTTATCAGAAAGCCTACCTAAAGAGCCCTTTTGATCAAATCAAAAGGAAGAACCCGAAGAAGAGGTAATGATTTCACCACCCTTCTCCAAGTTCATTTCTTCTTCCACTTATTCTTCCTTTGTTGTCACCATTATAAAATAATAACTCCAGTATCATATATATACTGTGATGTTATTATAAATATGGTACAACCATATTCAGTATTCTATCCATCCTTTGAATAACATGTCACCATACGTGCGTACGTACGGCTTACCGTCTCCACGTCGTGGTGTAATTGTTATTCAATATATTATTATTTGGATGGGTATAATAATGATGTGTAACTCATGTAAATAATAAATATAACAAGATAATGATTCTGTATATATGATATAAAATCCAATTATATATTATTTTAATATCAAAAGAATGATATTGTCGCTCGTGCGTATGTACGGACTACCGTCTCCACGAACGCGATGAGATTCATTGTCCATCGTATCCATTCAAGTATAATTATCATTTGATTATTTAAAAATAGTATCTAAGGACTTGATATCATTCTGGATATGAATAATATACATCCCATTAATAACGAATATGGCTCACATAACAAAGAATATAAAGTAAAATGAACCCGTTAACACCCGAAATGACGATAATTCTAAGATATTATTAACAAATCAATGTTAAAAGATCATATATGATATCATATTAAAGTAAATTATTCTTTTATAATTCAATAACAATTATTTCACCATTATACAGGAGGTAAACCTACCATCGACCAAGGAAAAATTACAAAGTAAGGGATTTTCTTATCTCACTTTCAATTCCGTGAGATTTCCATTTTTCGCCACTAAATTATTGAAAGTGGTGTATTGTGTACTGCCATTTGATATATATTCATGATTCTATTTATATTCATGTTATTCTGTAAATCATTTGGTGGTTATTAACTTTTGGCCATACGACTCAGTTGATTAACGTGGTAAGGGGTTTCTTATCTCACTTTTAATTTCGTCAGATTTCCATTGATCACCACTTAATTATTGCATGTGGTGTATGTGTACTGCCCATGATTGTATTCATTGTGTAATATACTTTAATTTATGGGTATTTACATCATCATGGTATGATACTTCTTTCATGGGTGTATGTTTCGTATGTTACCTAATCGGTAAGGGAATTTGAGATTTGAATTCCCACTCATTTGGATTTACGCATATTTCATTGATTATATTACTCCATGATTATGTGTGGAATCACTATTCATTTGATTATGTCATAATTTCCACTCCCCTTCCTATGGATATAAGTTTGATACACATAATCACTCATTGGTAATTCTCAAGTCATTGATATGAATTTGATAAGAGTAATTTTAACTCATTCACCATTTGTTGAGTTAAACATCCAATTCGTTGGTGTTGTTTTTACAAGAATATGTGTGAATATCCTTTGATTGTTTTACACTGAATATCCAATCATATTTAGTGTATTTATATTTGTCACACATAATTATGTCGTTGATTTATCCTGAACCTAAGGATACGGCCTTTATGAGAGATTTCATCTCAATTTACATTCCATTGAGACTTCTTTGTGGATATACACCAAATCACTTTTATGTGGTGTATATAATGTACTTTGACATAGTATATCATGAATCCTTTTATTCTCATGATATTACAAAGTTTTGATTACCTCAATTATTTGTATTCAAGTGTCTCTTTTGGTTAGAATCTCTAACTAAAATACCATTTTTAAATGTTTTAAAGACTTATTATTCTAAATCTTGCTCATTAATGTCCATGTTTTAAAAATGGTTTTAAGGATTTATTTATATGGACATTAAAGTTTTAAAATCAAAACTCCTTTTAAAAGTTTCAAAGTGGTATGGGACACTTTGATTCAAAAATATATTTTAAATGGATTCTTGACAAATATTGTGACTTTTGAATGATTTCAAGAAAAGGGGGATATTTCTCTCAAATTGTTTTGATCTATGTCAACATCCTTCATTATTCTTGATTGAGGTTAATGTGATACAATAAAATCTTCCATATTATATCGAATGAGTTATGTTTGACTGTGGATGTGTTATTTTTATAGCATTCATGGTTTATGAGTAAAGTATTGACATTTCGTATGTTAGTTCCAATAAGAATGTTTATGTTATATTTCAACCTTTACTTCATATGAATGTGTTGGACAAGTATGTTCCAGGTTGGGGACTGGTTAATGTAAGCCCTCCAGGTTGGGGACTGGTTAAAGTAAGCCCTCCAGGTTGGGGACTGGTAAAAGTAATCCCTCCAGGTTAGGGACTGGTAAAAGTAAGCCCTCCGGTTTGGTGTCCGGTTATTAGAGGCACTCCGGGTTGGTGTCCGGTTATTAGAGGCACTCCGGGTTGGGTTCCGGTTACAGTTAGCCCCAAGGTCTTGGGGCGAGGCCTTGAAAAGAAATTAAAGTTTAGCATTATGCATTCCATCATTATGAAAGTGGATATTGATATTGCATGTGATCATTTGACTAGTAGAATATCCATGTGAGTAAGTAAATGGCATTATTTCATTTTACCTTTGCCATTTTATGCTGAAGTTCAAGTTTAAAAGGCTTTTGTTTTAGTTATAAATTGCCTTAAATGTTAATGCTTATTTATGAAAGCTTCTGCTATAATGTTATCCTTACTGAGCATCTGAGCTCACCCCTTTCAATGTTTTATTTTTCCCAGGATTATGAAAAGTAATTTATGAATGACCTGCAGGGATAGTATGAGGGGATATGAAGACAAGATGTTTTTTTTATGATGTAATGTAAAAAATTACGGATGTATCTAGTTATTCCAAGGCTACTAAACTAATCGGTCTTTCGAGACTTGATCGTTCTCGTGATCATGCCAATGTTATATAATAAGGCACCGACTCTAGGTAACTAGGGTCGGGGCGTTACAGTTGGTATCAGAGGAAGTTTAGTACAAACCTTGGAAGCTAGATTTAGATAAACTCTGATTAGAGCACGTAGACCTAAGATGAACTTTGAGGATTAGTATAGAAGAACTTCCTAGAATTTAGGTATTTTAATGATTTTGTGAGTTTTCCAAGCAATACATCCCTGTCTGGATACGAGCAGGTAGAGGTGGCTCTGGCACAGATGTACCTAGGGATAAAACCCAAAAACACCGCTTTGAGCTAGACTCGAACGGGAACTGGTACACGACAACGGGCCTTGCTGCACTCTTGGTTACGACACTCCCGGGGGATATGCTTTGGTAAATTCACAAGATTAGTATAAACCATTATTAAGGGAATACAAAAAATGCCCCTAAGAATATATGTCGGCAAATAGATAGTGGATAATGTAGATTTTAACATAGGGTACCCCAAGTTAGGATATATTGTTCAATTACAAGATTATCCTATTATGTCTTTTTTTATTCCTATTAGATAAGTATTCAAAAACCCTAATTGTATTTTATTTTGTTAGTTGAAACATGGAGGGAGCAAGATCACGAACAACTCTTCTCTCTCTTCCTAAAGAACTACTTACAATTATTATCCAGAAGTCATGCGCAGATGATGTTGAAACTTTTTCAAATGTCCAAGTTACATGCAAACAACTTTATGAGACATGCAATACCTCTAGTATTGCACGATTCTTTCACGGATCAAGTACCGACTATGGGATAATGTTGAGCTCTCAACATTCTTACCACGCTAAGCGTGGGAAGTACCATCAGGGTCTTTTAAAATTATTCACTTTATCTCAAAATTACGATGCAGTAAATGATTTTCTAGATGCTGCAGAAGAGGGAGACCTTCGAGCAGCCTATATGTATCAAATTATATATTTATGTCTTTTGGGATATACGAAAACTGATTTACCAAAACCTTATTTTGAAATATTTTAAGATGAATCAGTGAGAAGTTTTCTAAAAAACATGTTAAAGACGATGTCTCCAAATTATATATAAGAAATACCTATTTTTTATGATGCATCGATGCTTCCATCGATATAATCCAAAATGGATGAGGAGTTTTTGGGTAAAGGAAGTAGATGATTTGGAAAAATTCCTGAGGTACCATTGTGACACATGAACGCATGCTACCGAAAGGAAAATCCGCCTAGTCTCTCCAGAGTTCATGTTGTGATCCACATATCTCTAGTGACAAAATAAATGCCTGACCCAACGCATGTACTTACCTATGAAGAATTATAACTGGAACCAGATCTATCTTATTGCGGAGAGCCTATCAGAATTCTTCATACCAAAGATCAAGTGTTGAGAAACCGGATGACTCATCTGGTAAAATATCTATGGAGAAATCATAAGATGGAAGAGGCAATGTGGGAACCCGAGGAACATATGATGAAGAACCTATGTGGAAATAAATGGATGGTGAAATGATTAAAAGTGTTAGTGCTCTTTATTGATGGGTTTACTTTGGAATAATTTTCTCTTGTATTTGTAACCCCGCAGTTTTCCATGTGAGAATGATATTTGAGGAAGAATTGTCTCTTCTCTTGTGGATATAGGTATAAATAACCATTTGGTTTTATATGATCATTGGGGTTTGAGAAAATTATAAGTTATTATAATTTGGGATAAAAATGCAAAGTATGATATAACATTTGTGATTAAATTATGTTATTTTGAGGAATTTATCTCATTTTAGTAATATTATAAAATATAGTTTTTGAAAAAGGACAACACGTAGACCATGTGACAACCCGTCGCGTCGGACAAAGCTGTGGGAATCGAACCCACAACCAAAGTGCGATTGGGATTTATCGCCTACCACTGGACTACGTGAAGTCCCTGGTTAATGTGACTATTTTTTTTGTTAAATGGTTTTATTGATCAATAATAAGATGATTTTGGTTCTTATGTCTTATCAAATGAATACCCTTGGTATAGGAAAATGATTTGGTGATTAAGTGATAAATGTTATTTTGGAAGATGTTCGCTTTGTTTGAAACACTATATGCCCAGGGAAAATAGAATACAATGGGGTTTCATTTGTAGAGTAATGGTGGATTTTTATCTACGTTTTTATTGTTGATTTATAGTGATTTGGGTTATTTATGGAAATTATTAATCTATAACAGAGAATATGTGATGATACAATGTAACATGGGAGACTACATAATCAAATTCTTCTATGATTTGGGTTTCAATATTAGTTTGTATTATATTAAAGGATTTTAAGGACAATTGGTTATTGAATGGTATCTATTTAACTTTGGGGTATTGTTGGTTTAATTTTAGAAATTAAGATTAGTGCATATTTATCTCAATGAATATCCTTTTGGGGGATCATTAGATCATTCACTAACCATTTTGGTTTTGATTAATCTTCAAAGACAATGTAAATATATGGTTTATCCTGCATGGATCATGTGATTCTATAGAAGTTTATTCTAGCTCTTCCAGTGTGACCAAGTCTTCTTGAATACTCATCGTTTAAAAAACAATTGAGTTAGTGGTTGAAATTTATTAAAGAATGAAACTTTACATAAAATGTAAGTATATCTCATAATTTTCTTAGTCAATATCATAAATGAATTCATCTTCCTTATGTAATGTAACTTTAAAAAAAATGTTGTCCGTTTACTTTCCTACTAGGAGACTAATGGTCGTTTGTCCCAACACAAGTTTGTGGTTTTTTCATTGTTAACTTTCTCCTGATCATGATTTCTATCCCTCTCCATCAGAACTTTACACTTAGTTTATCATCCATATCCATGTTTTCTTACATGGAATCCTAGTATGGCTTATCTTGGATGACCCTTATACCTCTCTTTCTTTCTATTAAAGTGATAGTTTTATTGGCTCTTTTTCCGATGTGGGACTTTCCATTATATTCCCAAGTAAAATTTTAAAAATTGCGAGGACGCAATTTGTTGAAGGAGGGGAGAATGTACCACCCCAAGTTTCCTCGGTATGTTTCCTTTCGAATAACACAATGGCGTGCATTGTACACAACTTCGAGATTTTAACACACCATAACCAATCAAACTAGCCGTTATGAATAGTAATACCTACTTTTTGAAATTTTATAAATTCTATCTCTCAAAATGGACTTCATTTTTGGATTCGTAATATCTAAATTAGCCTAGGGTGAAATTTTGGTACTTTTTGAAGAACTTTCATATTTTGATGAATAGTGAAAATTACTAAATTTTAATTAAAAATAACTTTTTTAATCAAAATAATTAATAGTGATAAATTATGAATTTGAGTTGTTTTAAAGTATATTTAGAATATATTTTTACCATTTAATATAATTTTGGTCATTGGACATAATTTTACAATTAAACCGAACATAAACAAGTGTCAATCTTTTGATAGTTATTATCTCTTAAAAACACGCTTTTTGTTTTGACAGCGGGAATTAATTTTAAATTAATTTCTGCCACTTCTGTGTTTTGAATTTAGAAAAATGGATTCCATATTTGGAATCAGGATGTTCAAATTGTGTAAATAGGTAACTTTTATTTTTAGACATTTTGAATAATTACTGCGGTAAATATTTTATTTACCATGGTTAAGGGTAAATCCGGTAAATAAGGGTTAAAAAATAATATTATAATAATACTAATTTACCCTAAAACGTGTCTTAACCCTATTGTTTGATACATGGTCGACCATGGGCATCTTTGGGTCTATTTTGGGACCCCATGGATCCACTTGTAAGTGATAATGACACTTTATTTTAATTAAGTTAAAATAAATAGAAAAATGACACAAGCATATATCTTTTAACAAAACAATTGTTACAGAGGGTTATATATGTTGGATTTTAGATGATAAATATTCCTTATAAAGATAAAAAGATTTCATACATAATGATATTTTATTTATAATTTTTAGACATTAAATAATTTAGTTTATTTATGATACAATGATGATGCAATAATTACTATAATAGTGAAAAATGAAAATAATTGATATTATAAATACCCAAATAAATATAATATGAAACTTTTAATGAATTAAACTAATTTTCTAGGATAATATGATATATTAGGATTGATTTAATTGACTTTTTTCGAAGTAATCAATCTGTTATGAGTTTCAGAAAAATCAACTATTGAATAGTGTAAAAATTGACATAAAAGAGTTTTTAAAACAAATATTATATTATTAATTGATATTAAATTCCTAAAAATATAAGGTTCGGCCAAGAGACTTATATCATGATAGGTATATCATTAATGGACCACTTTTGGGTCTCTTTTATGTATATGGTAAGTTTATTAACCATATAATATAATAATACAAAGAGACATTGTAAAAGTGAAACTAATTAACTTAGAGGTAATACTTAATGATAAGGTTAATATAAGTACCCAAACCGGTCTAAATTCTATTGGTTGAGTTGTTTTAGACCCATCCCCACCTTAAACTTTGAATAGTCAACTTTGGAGCCATTGGAAACCGAATATGAATTTATTATAAACTAATATCTCTAGCTTTTCCAAAGGTGCCCCTCACCCCTCTTATAAAAGGGCACTCCTCCTTCTCATTTCTTCACACCTTCAAAGCCCTTTGGATCGGCCAAACCCTGCCCAAATACTCTCCCAACTTCCCTCACTACAACCTAGGGGCCTTAGTTTGATCAGAAAGCCAACCTAAAGAGCCCTTTTGATCAAATCAAAAGGAAGAACCCGAAGAAGATGTAATGATTTCACCACCCTTCTCCAAGTTCATTTCTTCTTCCACTTCTTCTTCCTTTGTTGTTACCATTATAAAATAATAACTCCAGTATAATATATATACTGTGATGTTATTATAAATATGGTACAACCATATTCAGTATTCTATCCATCCTTTGAATAACATGTCACCATACGTGCGTACGTACGGCTTACCGTCTCCACGTCGTGGTGTAATTGTTATTCAATATATTATTATTTGGATGGGTATAATAATGATGTGTAACTCATGTAAATAATAAATATAACATGATAAGGATTCTGTATATATGATATAAAATCCAATTATATATTATTTTAATATCAAAAGAATGATATTGTCGCTCGTGCGTATGTACGGACTACCGTCTCCACGAACGCGATGAGATTCATTGTCCATCGTATCCATTCAAGTATAATTATCATTTTATGATTTAAAAATAGTATATAAGGACTTGATATCATTCTGGATATGAATAATATACATCCCATTAATAACGAATATGGCTCACATAACAAAGAATATAAAGTAAAATGAACCCGTTAACACCCGAAATGACGATAATTCTAAGATATTATTAACAAATCAATGTTAAAAGATCATATATGATATCATATTAAAGTAAATGATTCTTTTATAATTCAATAACAATTATTTCACCGTTATACAGGAGGTAAACCTACCATCGACCAAGGAAAAAGTACAAAGTAAGGGATTTTCTTATCTCACTTTCAATTCCGTGAGATTTCCATTTTTGGCCACTAAATTATTGAAAGTGGTGTATTGTGTACTGCCATTTGATATATATTCATGATTCTATTTATATTCATGTTATTCTGTAAATCATTTGGTGGTTATTAACTTTTGGCCATACGACTCAGTTGATTAACGTGGTAAGGGGTTTCTTATCTCACTTTTAATTTCGTCAGATTTCCATTGATCACCACTTAATTATTGCATGTGGTGTATGTGTACTGCCCATGATTGTATTCATTGTGTAATATACTTTAATTTATGGGTATTTACATCATCATGGTATTACACTTCTTTCATGGGTGTATGTTTCGTATGTTACCTAATCGGTAAGGGAATTTGAGATTTCAATTCCCACTCATTTGGATTTACGCATATTTCATTGATTATATTACTCCATGATTATGTGTGGAATCACTATTCATTTGATTATGTCATAATTTCCACTCCCCTTCCTGTGGATATAAGTTTGATACACATAATCACTCATTGGTAATTCTCAAGTCATTGATATGAATTTGATAAGAGTAATTTTAACTCATTCACCATTTGTTGAGTTAAACATCCAATTCGTTGGTGTTGTTTTTACAAGAATATGTGTGAATATCCTTTGATTGTTTTACACTGAATATCCAATCATATTTAGTGTATTTATATTTTTCACACATAATTATGTCGTTGATTTATCCTTAACCTAAGGATACGGCCTTTATGAGAGATTTCATCTCAATTTACATTCCATTGAGACTTATTTGTTGATATACACCAAATCACTTTTATGTGGTGTATATAATGTACTTTGACATAGTATATCATGAATCCCTTTATTCTCATGATATTACAAAGTTTTGATTACCTCAATTATTTGTATTCAAGTGTTTCTTTTGGTTAGAATCTCTAACTAAAATACCATTTTTAAATGTTTTAAAGACTTATTATTCTAAATCTTGCTCATTAATGTCCATGTTTTAAAAATGGTTTTAAGGATTTATTTATATGGACATTAAAGTTTTAAAATCAAAACTCCTTTTAAAAGTTTCAAAGTGGTATGGGACACTTTGATTCAAAAATCTATTTTAAATGGATTCTTGACAAATATTGTGACTTTTGAATGATTTCAAGAAAAGGGGGATATTTCTCTCAAATTGTTTTGATCTATGTCAACATCCTTCATTATTATTGATTGAGGTTAATGTGATACAATACAATCTTCCATATTATATCGAATGAGTTATGTTTGACTGTGGATGTGTTATTTTTATAGCATTCATGGTTTATGAGTAAAGTGTTGACATTTCCTATGTTAGTTCCAATAAGAATGTTTATGTTATATTTCAACCTTTACTTCATATGAATGTGTTGGACAAGTATGTTCGAGGTTGGGGACTGGTTAAAGTAAGCCCTCCATGTTGGGGACTGGTTAATGTAAGCCCTCCAGGTTGGGGACTGGTAAAAGTAAGCCCTCCAGGTTAGGGACTGGTAAAAGTAAGCCCTCTGGTTTGGTGTCCGGTTATTAGAGGCACTCCGGGTTGGTGTCCGGTTATTAGAGGCACTCCGGGTTGGGTTCCGGTTACAGTTAGCCCCAAGGTCTTGGGACGAGGACTTGAAAAGAAATTAATGTTTAGCATTATTCATTCCATCATTATGAAAGTGGATATTGATATTGCATGTGATCATTCGACTAGTAGAATATCCATGTGAGTAAGTTAATGGCATTATTTCATTTTACCATTTCCATTTTATGCTGAAGTTCAAGTTTAAAAGGCTTTTGTTTTAGTTATAAATTGCCTTAAGTGTTTATGCTTATTTATGAAAGCTTCTTCTATAATGTTATCCTTACTGAGCATCTGAGCTCACCCCTTTCAATGTTTTATTTTTCCCAGGATTATGAAGAAGTAATTTATGAATGACCTGCAGGGATAGTATGAGGGGATATGAAGACAAGATGTTTTTTTATGATGTAATGTAAAAAATTATGGATGTATCTAGTTATTCCAAGGCTACTAAACTAATCGGTCTTTCGAGACTTGATCTTTCTCGTGATCATGCCAATGTTATGTAAGAATGCACCGACTCTAGGTAACTAGGGTCGGGGCGTTACAAGTATCCCCATGATAGATGCGTGGTGGTACTCGAATCCTACAATCCTGACTCAACAATAGAAATTATTGAAATATCCCTTTCTCTGCGCATGAATTGAATCAAAGCAGAGAATCCTCAAAAAATATATTTATAGGATTACTCAAGGGTAATTATATTTCCCTTATTTCACATTGGAATTAATGTACATCCACCCCACATGATGATAAATTGTTTGTAATTCTCCTTGCTACATGACGTTAAATTTCAAAACATTTGTCTAAGCATAAAATAATCCCTAACATTGATTATTCCATTCATATGTGGTGACCTGAAATCTATTTCTTCCATTGTTTCTTACATCGATCATATCTCACGTGATATTAGGGACCTTAGCATAAGATCCACCATGGCGTCATAGAAAATCTGTGCAGAATTTTGGTCCTAGTAGCATGGCCCAAAAAGGAATGTTATGGTTCCCTTTCCTATAAGGAACCCCAAGTCATGTCCATATGATGTTAAACTACAGGGTACTCCAAAGATGGAATAGATTACTCAACCTACGTATGATCCAGATCGATGTAGGGGATTATTTGACCATGTGGTTGGATCAATACTTGGAAATTTATAATGTACCAAGATACACTAAATCCACACATCAAAAATTGAGCTTTGAGAAATCTTGGATCCCCAAAACCCTCCATGTACATCGATGATGGAAGGATAGTGTCTTGAAGACACCTTTGTTTGACTATTAACATCATGCCCTGGTGGCTCTGCATATGCTTCCAACAAAAAACCCAACAATTAATGGAAAATTCATCCTCAAGAGATTATTATCCGACCTTGGTATAGCTAACTTCTCCCAATCCACATGACATACCTCATGATTCAAGAACCATCAAAGTCATGGTTTTCATTCTATTTACTACCCACATCCTAGATATATTAAAACAACCCTTCCAGATTCACCTCTGGTCTCTGATGGCTTCTACAAAATAAATATGCCCCATCTATATGTGCGAATTTGATCTACGTATAAAAAACAAAATTCCCACACCTATTTTTCCACTAATTTTTATCCAAATAAATGCCCTCATTCATGTTTAGTCATACCCCCTTTAATAAGACATAAACCGTGTCTAGAAAGATCCTAATCCCCAAAATCCTTCATGGATATCGTAGATAGAAGGCCATTTTCTTGAGAACACATTTGTTTGACTATGCACATCATGCACCAGTGGCTCTACATATGTTTCCTTTAAAACAGCCATCATCCAAAGGAAAATATATCACCAAGAGAGTCATTTCTTGTGTTCGTTTTCTCAAATGACATTTATGTCCAATCTCACTCCCCAGATTTAAAAACCCCATAGATTATGTTTTAAAAAAATAGCCTTTCAAATTCCCAAAGGTGAAAATAATTTCTAGTTCAACTGGTAAATCACTTACTCTCTTTTGGTTAGAGAAAACACATCCCCCATAAAAGGTTTCAAGTGTCCTAGTTGTATGATATTAAATTATACCATTCACCAACCCTCCCTTGAAAATGATATATTTGTGTGGGAGCGGTTTCCTACTCATAGCCTATATAAATTTTTTTAATAATTTATGTCATCATCCCCCATATAGGCCACCCATTGTGGTTTTTAATCCACAAACCAAATCCAAAATTCCCATAAATATCCCAAGTAATCAGAAATGAAAGGACATGGTTGTGTAGACACCTTTGTTTGACTACACACATCATTCCCTGGAGGATCTTCATATGTTTGCTACAAAAAAACCATTTATCAAAGGCAAATTCATCCTCAAGAGAGTCATCTTATACCTCAATTTTCCTAAAATGGATCCCGTGCCACATATACATCAAAAACTTACAAATTCATGGTTAAGAAAAATCTTTGATTCATGTTTGAGAGTCATTAGAACATTTCTAGATTATGAATCTCAAATTAGGGTCCTTTAACAATAAATTGTCATCAAAGGTTCCTAACCTAAATCATCAATAATAATTCTGAATGGAATGACTATAAACCACCAACGAAAAGGATGAAATACTCCACAGAGTGGAAACCTGTAATGGTCACCCCTGGAAAAAGTTGAGAACTAGCTCATTAAACCTATACTATTTACAATTAGGAAAATATGTATAGAAATAAAATATATAAAAGTGACATAATGATTGTTGGGTCAAAAACAAATAAATGGAGGCCAATGGTAAATTCAAGTTATAACTAATAAGCTCGTACCAAAAAATCTTAAGAAAAATGAGTGCAATAATAAAAACGGAACAATGTTTTTTAGGTTATCAAAGTGACCCCATAAATATTTGAACATTTCTCATTGAGTCATGTGAATCATGTAAAAATTATAGCATCATTGGATTTCTTCAATTTTTCGTTTCAAATCATGGTTTAAATTAATACCTGATTAAAATGATGTTTACATTTTCAATTGTGATTTATATTCATTATAGGAAAGAAGAAAGGGAGAAGCATCATATGGAGAAATAGTTCAATTAGTTTCATAAAAAAATAGAGGAATATCAATAGTTTGTAGTCTCTCTATGGTATAATAATAAGTTTAGTACATCAATATTTTGAAAAATTAATGTTAGGCTTGGATTTCCCTTTTTAGTAAATTAAAGAGAATATAATGTGGGACCTCAAGTGTTTTTTCTAGAGTAGCACTCTCTTCTACCTCAGCTTTGACCATTTGGCATCCTTGTTTCATAATGGATTTGAGGTCCTACTCTTTCTACTTTATATCTTTATAGTCACCACCCGAGGAGGATAGTTGGGCCTTCAACCTAGCCACGTGAGCCTCAATTTCTAATATATCTTCTATTTGGGTGACCACCAAGCCCTGAGACTTCACCTCCTCAGCGTTCAAATGATTAAGTTCTTCAGAAACATATCGGAAGGTCATTTCTTGATTAGGTGAAGAATTGAATCTGGAATGGTTGTCCTCACAATAGAAGAGGTATTCCCAATCTATGAAAATATAGTGAATAAGAATGTATATATGCCGATAATTAAAGGCACCTAAACCCAATTTGGAAAATAATGTCCAGATGTTTTCCTCTTCATCGGTGAAGTTATCTAGATGAGTTTCTGTTCCAAGGTTTCATAACGGATGCCACTCTTATTTTCACACTACTTGATGCATCCTCATGATGCTGTGATCTTGGCACTCTCTTACTTCAATAAGTATATAGACGGGAAGAATTATTGTGGTAGTTGGAAGGGACATATGATAGGCTATCCTGGGAGTGGGATCTCCCTCCCTACAAATGGTTCGTCCTCAGGTTCTAAACACGTGTGATTGGCCATGACTTCTTGGATGTCTGGTGACACCCTATTGGGACCATCCAAATTAAGGTTGTCAATGGTATCTACAATAGGAGAGTGGTCTTAATGACTCCCTACCAAAATGGAATGGGTATTTGATGCCCCTTATTGATGCATCTGACACTGGGGTGAGAATCTTGTCACCATAGGGAGAGGAATAGATGGCATGGTTGTCATGGTCATGTCAAGCTGAATGATGGTTAATGGCTTTTGGACCCATCGAATTGGTCTTCCTATAACCCTATCAGGGTAAAAGACTTCCCACAGTTGGGCATACTCCAATGATAGAAAGGTGGATCCTATCATATTATGGACGATGACCTCCATGGTTTCACCTTACCACATCATTATAATCCATAATTCCTGAAGAATTTCAGGATGAGATTCTCCTAAAAACTGAATAATGGGAAGAAGCACAGTCTGTTGACGACATCTAAATTTCTTAGAAAACTTGTGGGGGGGGGGTATGGCTCATAAATCACACCCAATCTATGTGAGAAATTAACATCCCAGCTCTGATCTCGATGATATATGAGAACTTCTATAAAGAACCACTTCCATCACCCCTTACTACCCAATGAGGTGTAGGGTACAATGAAAAATAAATGCGAGAAGTATAATTATATAGAATGACATTATCGCTAATTCTTATGGTCAAAGGACGAACAACGACAATGTTATGAAGGGTGGAGTGAAATTAAGAATGAGAAACCCTCATAATAAGTTGATATTCATATAAGAGGTAATGTTATTCCATACACCCAAATAAAAATCTAAATGGTTTGCTGAGATGATGTGGAGGTTTACCTTCCCATATCTTCCCGAATAGCTCATAAAGTCGAGTAATACATGGAATGGCTATATATATTGGTTGAACCTCTATCAACGTATCTTCCATCATCAGAGTACAAAATCTGACCTTTGTATATATTTCATGTTAGAGAAATAGAGATCCTCTCAAAAAAATTGAAAATAAACATGATAATCTAAGCTCAGGTGGCATGTCTGATCGAATATCATATCCTCAGGTAGTGTAATGTCCTGCTTCCATGGTTTCACAATATGACCTTGAAATTTTTCAGGATTATTGGGTTGGATGAGTTCTACTATGGAGGACCCTCAACCTCGTCTTGTTCACATTTGGAAATGACCCTATCCAAACCTCAAATGGGATAACAGAGAGAGCTTGAATGGGTTGACCATGAAGTCCCTGTTCTATTACCAGTAGGCTCTTGGACAGTGGGTAATCCTAATTGTCATTGTCCCTATAAGTGTCTACTGGGAGGAACTGATCATACATATTTCTAAGAATGGGGAGCCCTCCAAGATGATATATGTCCCTTAATCTGATCCCCACCAATCTATGTGATAAATAGATCGTATTGGTACATGAACACCAGCGGCTCAGCAGTTCAAGAAGGATTTCTCCTGGAGAAAAAATTAAAAATTGGGAGACCCAAGCTTCCAAGTACAAGTTCACCACTTCGAACTAATTGGGGGCTCCAAAAAGACATGATATACCCAAAATTCCCAGGCCCATTCTTTGGAAAATCATCCTCTCGCTTGTAGGTCCCATTTAGTGCTCCACTAACCATTAGGGTTTTCTCGGGTAAGGTGATAATAGATTGGTACTCCTGGGTGACTTGTCTCAATGAAGTGTTGAAACAACCATCATTGCACTGAGTCTACACCAACACTCTTAGTGTGAACAAATTCTCTTGAATGAGAGTAGTTATGATTTCTCATGTTAATGAAATATTGGTTCAGTTAAGCCCTTGGGGTGATTTCAAGAGATTAAAGTGAGTATTATAGTCAACTAATGGTAGTGGGACATCATTTGAAGTACTAAAGCCATCTAGCGGTAACAGCATGGATAATGGGTAATCTAGAAGCTCTAGTGTAATGATATATTTTAAGGTATTATCCCATGGAACAATGTAAGATTGAAGATGGAGTCAGTTTCGTCAACCATTTCTATTCTCGTCCTGGTTGATTCAGTCGAGGTCTATGGAAGATCCATTGTAGTCTACACGAAAAATTCTAAATGGACACAAAAAGGTTATTCTAATGAGAAATCTGTTGGAAGAAGGCCACAAAAATGAAAAAAGGACTTAAAAATAGGGTCCTTATGGGGCTCCACATACTGCACCCAAAAATGGTACATGGAATCCATTTCTCGCATACTGCATTAGTATGTAGAAGACATTTCTCAAATATGAACATAGAATGTGGAAGTCCCACGAGGCACTAGATCATGGTGCATTGAACAATAAACTAAGTGTTTTGAGGAATGAATAAACTGTGAACCAAGGCCTCTCTATGAAGATGTTTGAAGTTTGTTGATTGAAATTTTATGTTTGGTTTAACAATGTTTAATGTTTAGTTAACCGGCTTAATGTTCGGTTTGAAGAACATTAAAATTGTGTAGCATTCTCTTATGTAGAGGTCCAGACATATGTTCTAAATTCCATGGTGATGTTCACAGAAAAAATAAATTTTGAAGAGTTTAGTTTGCGTAACCTATGGTGTGGTTCATGAATAAATATTTCACAAAGGGTTGGTACGCAGACGCAAAGGAGTCCTATGAGTGGTTGAGAGTGATTTTCTCCGTGAAAAATGGTACAACATAAATAAATTGGGCCTTTATAAATAATTGTGGTCCCCTTAATGGACCTAATCATTCTATCAATAACCACTTTAGTTTAAGAACGAATCTACATTGTAATATCCTCCTCTTCATTCCGATCAGACCCCATTCCAATGAGGTCATTTGTAGGGTCCGGAAAACATCTCAAAGGGAAGTAAATACTCTCAAAAGCACTTTGAATAGAGAATAAAGTGTTCTTAGAAGTCTAGTAAGGTAAATGGATCCAAATTCGATTAAAAATTTAGGAAAAACTTGAGGAAATAAAAATTTTCAAAGGGATTTAGTGTGTTGTGTACCATCACTAAGAAAGGTTCATGGGGCACATGAACTGAAAGCCACCAGTACACAGAAGGGCCCATGAGGCGCTGGCCTACGGGGTGATGGGTAGGAAACCCAAGACATCGCGAACCGTGTCAGTGGTTTAATCGAAGGAAAAAATTCCCTCCGCATACCGTACCATGAACTAAGCAAATACGCATGTGAAGCAAGATAGATGGGTTTTGTGAACCACATCTCGTGAACCAGGTCCCGTGAACCACAACCCTTGCAAACCCTAGTTGATCGAGTCTTCCATAGGATGAGATATATATTCATGTGATTTCTGAAATGTTTTTGAATTTCCAATGATATGATTTTCCTAGTTATATATAAAAGGATCGCAAGTGGAATTATAGAAGATAGAGGTGGAGGAGAGCACAAAGGATACCCTAGAGGAATGAAGAGAGAATTGAGATATAAAGAAGATTCTGAATTCAGTTTTGAATCATCTCCAAAATGAGAACCCCAAACCACTTTTACATTGGTATAATAAGCTTCAAACCAAAAAAAGAAGAAACGTAATAATAATTGGTGATCTTTGAACCTAATTGGTGCAATCGCGAACAATAAATCCCTCGTAGATGAATTCCCCACAAACCACAGGCTATAAGAACCTTATTCAATTCAAAGCTCTCCATAGAGAATCTATATACAGATCGAATCTTGTGCAATGTACTACATCAGTATGTAGACAATACCTGATGTTGTGTGGCGAACCACATCCGAGACCCCGTACCCATTAGTATGTGGTGGTATATATCTGTGTCCGCGTACCACATCGGTACACAGACGAACCCTATACCCACATAGAATTACACTATGCAGGGTTTCCCCTATCCCATATGAGAATACAGTACACAGAATGGGGTGTTGGGTGTCCTTCCCTCCGGCTCCAATAGTGCCACTTTACTACCATCTAGTCCTCCATAGCTCCTCTATGATGTATTCCACTAGCATCATGCTAAATCCTCTTCTAAAGCCACCATAACCATATGATCAGATCATCTAGCATACCTACATGCCTTTTTTAATCTATATAGCTATGGTAAGTGAAGACATGTGGGTCATACCCCCAATGGTTTAGACCCCTAGAATGCCTCTATGTTTAAATTCTCAAGGTGACCTGAGGGCCAACTTTGGGATCCCAATTTGAACCCCATTGTTCTTGGGTTTAGGGGTAACCACCGGTCTTTCCCTTCAATGAGTGTTGGTGACCACTGAAAAGGTCACTCTTTCCATCCCCTTTGGAAAGGGATCATGATCCTCCCCTTTCTCAGAACCTGTAAAAGAGAACACCTCCAAAGGTAAGCCACTATACTTTTTCCCGAGGTATTAATTTTCACTTCTTTCACCTCAGCTCAGGATGTTTCCGTATATATCACCAAGATATGACTATCGTGTATATCAACACGGGTGATGGTTTCACTCATAAATATCCCCTTTACCTCTCGCTTTGGGGTCATGGCCATGACCTCTTCCACTATCTTCATCCTCCTTTTCCATCAATGTAAAGGATAATCTGTGCCCTTCTTTAATCTTTCACATTCTCCTATTTCTCACACAAATCATGAATCACGTGTTCTTAGAGGTATGTGATTATACGACATTGGAAAAACCCTGGAACAAACTACTAGAACATTGATTCCTGTTCCAACCAAGATATTTTGGATTCTTTCTTGAAGTACCAAGCTCAAAGGAGTGCCCTTCCCAAAGGCTAACCCAAATATGCCCCCAATAAATGATCCTCCTCCTGGGTGTAAGCCCTAAGACAAACGAACTATGAGAACATTGATTCCTATTCCAACCGGGATACGTAGGACACATACTTGAAGGCCTGAGCTCAAAGGGGTGCCTTTCCCAAAGGCTAACCCAATTATGCCCTCAAAAAATGGGCATCCTCCTTGGTGTAATCCCCAAGCTAAAAAACAATGATAACTCTGATTCCTATTCCAAAAAGGATACGTAGGTCACTTGTTTAAGGAAAGAGCTTGAGGGATGGTCTCCTAAGTCTACCCTAATGTAATTTCCACACTAAGGAATCCTCTATGATTTAATCCCCAATAATGTCCCCATAAATGGGCATCACCTCTGTATATGCCCCGAGAAACCATGACTCATACAGGACTTCATCCTAGGTATAAGTCCTAATAATGGAACTACACAGGCTTTGATTCCCCATTTGATCAGGATACGTAGGAAGCCTCCCTGAGGTAAAATTTGACCCTCAGATCAACCCTAATGTTCTCCAAGCTATATCTCTGGTAGGGTCACATTCATCCGGGAGACCATATATTTTCTGGGAATCTCATGTTCCTTCGGTGTGATCCCCACACCATGTCTTGACCAATAATATTTCACATAGATGTCCCCACTACATGATATTGAACTGCCTGGATGAGTCCCCATCACATGACCTTAAAAGGTTATGTGTCTTGTTAAGAGACACTGAACTACATGGGATCTGATTCCTCTCCTGAGGAAATGTATGAAGCCCATATTATGGGTCTGAACTGAAAATCAAACCACCTTCTGTCCCACCTGGATGACAATAAACTATAGAGCTCCTCATTGTGCAGCTTGAGTCAGTATTGCCTCTGTATCATCCATGCATATCAATGATTGATTTTCAAACCCAGGGGTAAACTGTGGATACACTAATAGGGAATGAATTCATGACTAAAAACATTTGAATATTGATAAAATCTATAAGAGATTCCGTGAGTAAGAAATAATTCCCCTCCAAAAGGGTGGGATGAGCCTGACCTCCCATCCTCTCGACTAATAGAGTCCTTAAATGCTGTTGGAAAAACCCTCATCCAACGATCACCTACCTTTCGAAAGAAGGTATATGAATCATGGATACCAAGGTTTTTGGGTGATTTTTGGCTCAAAGAATAAACTCATTGCATACCATACAAAGAAATCATTTCCTAATAGGACTGATTGAACAAATAATTAACCCATCAAAATTAACGCTGGGACCATTGGAATGTGGCACCACCTCCTTAACATTTAAAAATGGATAAATTTACCATTAACCATGGGGTCAATCCAATTCTACCTAATGGATTATGATGTGGATCATGACAAAACAAAAAATGGCCATGTGAAAGTATCTATAATAACAGGAAAATGATTGTCACCTGTCTGACCATTTTTCATTCCCAAAAACGCACCACCTCAGGCCTAAACAATTGTAATATTTTAGAATAAGACTAGTTTGTGTGTATGAGGACATAATCAGGGTACATGGTCCAAATATAAGGGAAATTAAAACAATATAATGTTGACTACAACTCTGAGTCAAGGATTTCGGAGTTTGGAGTAGCATAAAACACGAGTTAAAGAAATGTGTAAGAATTAGTTATTAATCAATATATATGATAACATATCGTAATAACATTTCATAATATAATAATTTGAAAATTACGTATGTATATGAAATAATAAAATTCTGGAAATTTTTGGATGCAATCATGTCCAAAAATAAAATTATGGATATATATACTTACAATCATGTCCATGAATTGTCTTATGAACATAGATAAACAGAATTATGTCCTTGATTCATATTTAAAAAATATTTAATTCCATTCATGTCCACATGTAATCATTTTAACATAGATAATCATATTCATTTCCACACATCATCCTGTGAACATAGCTAATATCCATCTTTTCCTTATGTATTATTTTGAACATTGTTAGTTGATATCATGTAGACACATAATATTATTAACATAAACAATATAAATCATGTCCAAAAACAATATTATGAAAATATTGTTTCGTAGTTCCTTGAAACATGTGTTCTAATTTAAATAATCACTATTTCCAGGTGGTTTCCATTGGATTTATTTATGGAACCAGAAACTTCTAACAATTATTTATCCAAAGGGGACATACTTTCTAAAGGCAGAGGTTCATTATGTTTGAACTTTACGATACTTAAAAATGTACATTGGTCGAGAGGATGGCATTTCAGACTCATCACACCCTATTGAGGGGAAGTATTGTCAACTCTATGACTCCCTTTGTAATATTTACAATATTTTCATGAATCCTTAGTAATTCACCACGTATATCATAAGTATCCCATGGTATTTATAATAAAATATTAAAATGTGTACAATTTAGAATCATCAATATGAATTCAAGGTTCTTCATCAATGGAAACACCTGTATGTATTAGAGGTTTTACATCCATGTTATTCTCTAATAAACCAATTAGATATTATTTTAATCATCGTTGTGATCAAACTGGTTTTTAAGCCACTCAATGGGGCACGCTGGAATGCATTGTCATCTAGAGAGATGAATGTTTATTTTGATCTTGGGATCATGCCTGTAAAATGGGCTACCTACATATCCTTGTGAACGGAATCAGAACCCTCATACTTCGGTGTCAATTAATAGGACACATCATACCCTTTAAGTTCATGTGATAAGGACCTCTAAACGAATGGTGCTTAGTCAAAACATATAGCGAGACATATGCTCAAGCAGCCCACAAGAACTTTGGAAAGGATATAGGTTTCCAAGTAGGATCAGACCCTATTGGGAATATTGCCCAAGGATAACATGGTTGATTTTGAAGTGTTAGGTTTTATCCTCAAGGGGGCTTCCAACATATCCCATATTAATTGGAATCAAAGCCCACTTTGTTCAATAAATCTCATAGGAGAGTCCTCTGAGAGAGATGAATTTGGGATTAATTTTGGAAAAGGATGCATTGATTATTTGGGGATTAAATTTGGGGCTTATTTACTAAAGAGGATGTCAAAATGGGGGGAAATAGAGTTGTATTGCTAAGGTGGATATCATGTGAGCTCAGGCCCTAAAAGAGCTTCCTATGTATCCTGGTTTGAATAGAAATCAAAGTTCTCGTAGTTCCTCATAGTGAGATCAGTCCCTGAAAGAGCTTCCTATGTATCCTGGTTTGAACTAGAATCAGAGTTGTCATAGATCCTTCGTATTGAAAATGTTGTGATAATAAAAAATCCTTAAGCCCACATGAGTCATGCTTGGTGTGAGAAACAAGATAAAGTCAAATATTCAACAAAGGAATTCAAACTACCAAATTTTTCCTGCTTTGTTGGTGGAAGAAGGTGCACCTATGGTGTCAAAGGTGAACGAGGTTGAGGTGATCATGGAAGAGGGTGAGGTGACGAGCCTTCCCTCTGTTATCTTCACATTGGAAGGGGGAAGGGGTGTGGGAGAGGGTCTTATACCAGGATGGCTTCCCTTTTTGGGGTTGGTTGGGACTTACTCCTATAGAGAATGTCCATTTTGGAATTAGTTGGGGCTTACTCCTAAAGAAGATTCCCATTTAAGATTGGTTGGGGCTTACTCTTAAAGAGGATGCACATTTGAGATTGGTTGGGGCTTACTCATAAAGAGAATGAAAATTTGATATTGGTTGGGGATTACTCCTAAGGAGGATGCCCATTTGAGATTGGTTGGGGGTTACTTTTAAAGAGGATGCTCATTTTGGAATTGGTTTGGGATTACTCCTAAAAAGGATGCCCATTTGGGGGTTGGTTGGGGCTTACTTTTCCAAGGTGCATCACGTAGGTGCTCCGACAAGGTGTGTTGCATAGGTGATCCGTGCAGGTGCTACGTGCAGGTGCTCCGTGCAGGTTCTCCGTGCAGGTTCTTCGCAAGGGTTCCCCACACAGATCTATGTGTTCTAGACCTTGATGGGTATTTGAACCATGTATCCCCATTTAATTCTCTCTTCTATCATGTTTTAGAGAGATATATAAGAAAAATTGGTAAATCTTGGTGAATGATCTACCAAAAAGAGTTTTAGGGCATCTTCCAACTTTTTCCATCCTGAAATGAAAAGCCTGAGGGCTGTATTTATAGGCTTGGATGGTCCTGGTCGAAGAGATGTTCCCCACCTAGTTACTTTGGGCAGCTCCTCCGTGTAGGTGCTCCAAATAGGTGCATAAGAAATCTTCTAGTGTGGAGATCTGCCATGGAGTTCATCCACGTAGGTCAGCCACATAGGTCAGCCGCACAGATCCTCGATGTTACTCTGTTGCGAGGCTTTTGGGAGTATTATTGATTTTCCATTGTACATTTTGAATCTTTCTTTGGTATTTGAAATATCTAGATTTTGTCTTCATAATATATTTGGTTACATTATCTTGTAGTGTCAACACATATCTAATTGTAATCATTTCCACCCATCATCTTGGGAACATATCCAATAACAATAATTCCCCTAAATATTCTTGTGAACATAGCTAATAAAAATCATTTACACACATCATATTACAAGATATAAAGATCTAACCAATACATAGGGGGGATATAACAGACCCAACCCTTACATAATTATAAAACATACATATGTGTTCCACATAAACATGAAAACATTCATAATTATTTCATACCCTTAATTAACATGTTCAATGGAATAGTTTATATGATAAATTCTATAAGAAATTATCATAATCCGTCTAGATAATGAAATTAGATGGTATAATTTGATACATTCTCTATTTAATAATATGAATCATTAATGGATGTTGTAATAATTCAAAAATAACTTTATAATTACATTAAAAAATTTCTTTTAATAAAAATAGGAAATATCATTTTCTTAGGATAACTCATTAAAAATAAAAAATTCATAAAACAATGAGAATAAATATTAATTTAAAAACCATGAAATCCTGGAAATTTATATTCCAAATTATTAATGGAAATAAAAATTGTAAAATTTTTTCATGATTAATTTATTAAAATGGAATATTATTTTCACACTTTTGTAATGAAATTCAAAAACACCCCATTTAGAAACTATTAATAAAATTAAAATTTAATTTTTTTATATCATGTCAAAATTAATAGAAAATAATAATAAGTGATCATATAATTATATAAAATGACATCCATACAATAATTTATAAAATATAGATGAGTATTATAAAAATTTACAACCAAAATTAAGAGATAAGGTTAGCTCAACATAAAGAAATATTGTTATTCAGCATTTTAACCAAAGAGATGTCAAATGGAAGGAAGACATGTAAACCCTATAAATTACCAATGGATATTAAAATATATGGGGTTAATGATATAATAAAAATAAAATTTCAATAAATATTACTTTAGATATATATAATTTCTATTTAAAAAATTTATTGGAAATAAACCCTTTTGGATTTGGAAACTTTTGAATAAAAATCCATTGAATGAAAAAAACATGAAATGTTTTTACAAATATAATTAATTGAATGAATAATATGTTATAATATAGTTATGGAGTATTATATAAAAAACATAAACAAACTATTTGATTAATATTGAACATATATCAAGGAGAGATAATTGAGATGCAAGTACCCTTTTATTTACTTTAAATTTTGACTAAAGCGCTTTAACTAGTTGATGAATTTTATTCTCTTAAAAAATGTTACTACAAAATAAATGATATAAGGAATAATTTATCGAAGTATCATATGTTAGATATCAATTATGGGTTTGGTATAGGTAAAATGGGGAAAACCCAACACAGAACTGAATGGTTTGAGTGGTTTTTGATGGTTAAAGGAAGGGCACTTTTATAAGTTATTTCTGAGAGACTTTCTCTCTAATATTCACTACTTAATGTATAAGAAATTTATTTTTAATGAAAATGGAAAATTGATAGAGTATACTGAAAATGAGATATGTTTTGGATGTTAAATACATCCTCCAGTAATTTAATGATAGGTTTTTGTGATATTTCATACTTTTATAACATCATTTAACCCATTTTACCTTATTTTCCATTCACCATTTTAACTCTATTTTTACGTTGACAACTACTTTTTATGATTAATAATTAAACATTTATATTAAATTAATTTCAAAATTTTAATTTAAAATTTGACTCCATTTAATCTAATTCAATTTCAATACATATCAAATTTAGTTTTTTATTAAAACATAATATATATATATAAACTATATCATTATGAAATTAAATTTTAAACTACTTGTGTTTCTTAATCCAATTTCATATAAATTATATGTTAAATAAGTTAAATTTTTATTATAAATTAAAGCACGATATTTGATTTATTAAGAGTTTATAATTTAATATACAATGATAAAAATCCTGAACATTTAAAAAAAAGTAATACTATGAAAAATATCTATTTTTTAACTTTGAATAAATTTTTAGTTATTTCTAAAAAAATTATGCTTATTCCATGAAATTTCATTGATATATATATATATATATAATTTATTTCAATAATTTCATTTAAATAATTTAAATTTAAATTATAAATATAAAATTATAATATACATTAAAATAATATTTTTAAATAAAATAAATCAAATTTAATATGAATAATTAAATTAGTATTCTTTACATTTTATTAAATATTTCTTGTATTTTATTTATTTAATTTGAAAATAATAAAATTTTATCATTCAATAACATGAAAAATCATTCTATATTTACAATAATAATAATAAGTAACCCATACAATTATTTTTTCTAAAAAAACATTCTAACTAAAATTTATAATTATTTATTTTATTTATCATTTTTTATTTATGTCTTCATTCAAAGTTATACAAAACATTTAAACATATATAATATACATATTTGAGACATGAAAACCCATCCATTATGTATTAAATGAATATATATAAAAGTCATATTTCATTCCTTTGTATAGTATTACAAATATTTTTATAATCATTCATCTTATGTATTTCTTTCTCTAAAAATAGATCAATTATATTTCTAATGTATTTCCTTGTTCCTATAGTTTCAAAAGGTTATGATATTTATGGAAAACCAAGATGATAAGTATTAATTAATCTTGTTATTTTTATTTAGTTGAATATTTATTCCACTTGTACTTTTTTTGATGATGTTAGTTTTTTTTTCTTTTAATGTATTAATGTTTATCTCGTATTGTAATATTTTATCTCAAACAAATGTATTTGAGTTCTTTTTAGTTCCATATTGCGTGTGAAATAAGAAACTCAATATAATATATATTTAATGGTAAATTCATAATAAATTCTCAGGGTGTTACATTATACCCTAAAAATAAATCATTTCCCCAGAAATAAAATTATCTCTCACTAATGTAAATAGTTATGGGTATCAATAAGATAGTCATGATTGAAGATATAATTCCCAATGATATATTTACCATACTATATAAGATATACTATGAAGAATATAATTTCAATCGTACTAGGAACATACCTTAAATTGAGTTTCTCCCCAATCATTTGAGTACAATACAACCCATGATTGAGTATTAATAAGCAAATAATAGGAGTAATTTCCATTTCAAGTTCATATTCAACCATGCACTAATAAATTATCATATGTTCATTTAGAATATGAAATATGATTTCAAAATAACATTAATTAATATATCCTTTATATATATAGATTTAATACATTATAAAAATTATATTAAATTTCAGTAAAGGGAGAATTTTAGGTTCTTTAGTAATTATATTCCAAAAACAAATCCACTAGAGATTATTTATATACACCATATGCAATAAGACCGCCACAATAATTTTTCACATATAATTTTATATAAAATCATTAGTGTTTTCACATAACGATCTTAGAAAAATTTATATATCTTAATGAGTGGGTAGATCATGAATTAAACAATAAAATATTAGATTTAGAATGGATATGTAGTTTACCTTACATTACATTATTTTTTAACCCATTTCAGTACTTTTGATAGCATAGGACTTCATGTTTCTCCTTGTATTAGTAGTTCATTGGTGTTTATTTACATCACCATCCCTGGTATTTGTGCATTTGTTTTTTTAATTTTCTGATTTTCCTATATTTAAAACATTGAATTATTAATGGTTCCTTATGATGAACTTTAGATTCCCACTTTGTGTTTTCAAAAGTATTCTTTTCTCCTCAGTAGATATTTTATTGATTCCCTCCTTTTATAAATAGAAAATATCTTTCAGTTTCATTGAATCAATCACCCAGTTTATTTGTACTACGTTTCTTCATGTAAGAAAAAATATTCCTTTTTCCATTATATCTATCACCTAAACATTGATGAAACTCTATTTTTCTCTTATTTTTTCATGATCATAAAATATCTTATGATCAAATTCTTAATCATAACCTATGAAATATGGTTAGACCAAACCTCAGGATTATATAGTACAACATCTATACTGTTTGGTTTCTCATTGAGAAAATCATTGAATTATCCATAAAAATCATTATTTAATCATGTCCTCCTAGTTCTGACCATTAAATAAAAGAATAAGGTTATTGTGAGGATCAAGAAAACATAATCAGTTTATGAAATTATATGATTTAAAAAAATCATATGATTTCATAAATTATGGAATTTGTATTTCAACAAATGAAACTTTATGATTATCTTAAACTATTTTTTCATCAACATAATTTTTTTTATTTCTATACTCTTATTTTTGACATCTTAATTCCAAAATGTAACTAAAACCATAAATTATGCCTACATGGGAACCCCATACCTTCAGTACTGAAATTGATGCTAAAATTAAAACATTACATATATTCTTTTATACCATGTGATATGCCAATGTGCCTGTACCCAAGTGGTTGAGTCTCTTTCTGGGCATCCAAAAGACTGAGGATCAAATCCGGGCATGGGATGAATTCCGAAGGTACTGTAGCAACACTGTAGTAGTGGAGGAATAATAGCAGCAGTGACACTGTAGTAGTGGAGGGTACTGTAGTGGTGGCAGTACTATTACAGACAAGATATTGTAGTAGTACTATTCACCGATGGTCCATTTGGGCCAAACAAATGGGCTTTCAGGCCTTCTATTCAGAGCACTTGGTTCTTGGCGTTTTGGATATGGAATGGGTCCTCCTCTACCTAGTTATAAAGAGGCCTTTAATTTAATAGAAAAAATGAGATTTGGACTCCCAAAATTTTAATTCTTTTTATACAATGTGATATGAACCAAGTATAACATAATATACATCATATCATTTTTTAGTATATCTAATTCCCACAAAGTCCTTGAGCCGAATTGTTGTGTTTCATTGGAGATTAGACACATAAAAAATGTATATTACATAAATTTTTACATATCCCACAATAGAATCCTCACATGATTAACTTTTAGAAATCTCAATCATAATATTATTCTGTATAAACAACATAATGGAAACATATTAAAAAGTGATCTCGTATGCTCATTAAGGGTTAGCATATGATATATCAGTTGAATATCATAACTGATCGCGAGTTGAGTATGTTGGTATAAGAATATATTCATGGTTAATGGTCATAATAAAAGTGAATCATATCCAATAAAAACTAGACTATAAATATTGAATCATAACATAATGATTTTTTCATTACATAAAACATATTTTATAGAATTTTTGAAACATGATTCAATAATCATGAGTTGTGAGAAAATAACTATGTATTCTTCATAACATAATAATGTGAAATATACATCATCATAAAGAATCATAAAATTATTAACAAAACTAGAAAAAATAATTTATCATCATAAAATTTTGAATATAGATACTTGCAATCATATCCATGAATCACATTGTGAACATAGATAACCATAATCATGTATATAAACCATCTTGTGAACACATATAATCAAAATCATTTCCACATATCATCTTGGGAATATAGATAATCATATTCTTATCCACACACCATATTGTGAAAAAAATGAAATCATTTTGACACATTATCTTGTGGGATAGATAATCACAATCAAGTCCACATATCAACCTGTGAACACAGCTAATCACAATCACCTTTAAATATAATCTTATAAATATTTATTTTCAAAATCATGTGCACAAATCATATTGTAAACACATGTAATCCTAATCATGTCCATGAATAATCTTATTTACATAGATAATAGCAATATAATGATTTAATAAGTGCATTTAAAAGATATAATATACCCTAAAATCACTTAACGATAAACCATAAATATTTACTCTACATAAATATGTAATGAATTCAAAATTACATCATATATCAATTAACACATTAATGTAATCTTTTTTGAGAAAACCTACATATAAAATTATCATAATCCAACCAGATAAAGAAGGTGGATCAAATCATTATATCATGACCCTGCTGAAGCTTAAGAAACATTAAATGATGTTTCTTGAGAGAAAAAAACCTTTATAAGGACATTAAAAATATATATCTTAAGAATAAGAGGAAATAACCTTTCTTTTTGTATTAAAATTATTAATTAGATTTTTTTAACTCTTGAAAATAATTCCAAAGTTAATTGATATTATAATTAAAGAAATAACATATCTATAGAAAATGAAACAAAAATAATATTAAAATGGAGGGGAATGATTCCGGAACATAAAGAAGAGAAAATATTGGCTCAACTTATAAATATTTTTTTAGTTTAATTGTGAACCAACAAGAGATAAATTGTTATATAGAGATGAGAACCTTATAAATAACCAAAGAAGAAGAAAATTGTTGGTATTGATGATTTAAATAATTAAATATCTCCCCAATTAGGTGTTTAGACATATAAATTCTCAATTTCTATGTGTAAATTGAAAGAAACCCTTATAATTTTGGTAAATATTGAATCAAAACCCATTGAAAGAATGAACATGATATGAATTTCAAAATAAAATAAATTACAAGAATGGTATGGTATAATACATTAATAGGGAAATATATTCACTATTTTGAGAAATAAGGTTGTGATTATAGAACATATCTCAATGGTAAAAAATTGATATGAGAATACCCTTCCCTTTTCTCCAGTTATCCCTCAAATCACATTAACCAATTGATAGATTCAATTATTCTCGACATGAGTTCCTTCATAATGAAGAATTTAGGATTCCATTTCGGAACCATAAGCTATAAAATGTCAAATGAGGATTTTAGAGTGGTTATATAAATATATATTAAAGATAGAACTGAATTGTTTGATTTTTTTGTGATGGTTAATGGAGGTGCCATTTTATAAGTGAGTTTTGAGTGGCATTTCCAAAAAAAATTATTCCTTTATGAATAATATTTTCACCTTAAAGTAAATTGGATAAAAAGTTTAAAATAATCAATATGTCATAATTTTACAATGGGAAAGACCACTTATACTCATTTGTAGACATGGTAAATGATATTTTTGACTTTTACCATTTATTTTAACCAAATTTTACCATATTTTACTTATACTATGGTAACTCAATTTTTACCTTGAAAACATCATTTTCCCCAAAAGTAGAATTGATCTATTTAAATATTTTATAAATTTTTATTATAAATGTTTTCCCTATTTAATACAATTAAATTATTAAATATGGAAAATTTATCTTATAAATAAAAAATATTTAAAAAAGGTTGTTTTTATAAAAAATAAATTATTAAAAATTATGTTTTTCTTACTATTATTTCGTATAAATAACTATTTAAATGAGTTTCAATGTATTTTTTTTATATATTAGATTACTACATTATTTTTACTAAAAGTTCTCAATTTTATTTATTAAAATAAAAAAAACATAACATTCTAAAAAGCAATACTTTGGAAAATATATCTTTTTAGAATAAAAGGATATTATTATTATTTTTAATAGATTGATATTAATTCCATGAATTATAAATAATTTATATGATAATTTATTTCATTAAATTTTCTAAAATATGTTTAATTTTTCGTGTAAATAAAAATATATTTTATTTAATAAGAGACTATTTTTAAATAAATCATATCTAATTAGCCATGAATAATTAAATTAGTATTATGTATTATTCCATAATTATTTCTTGGATGACAATTATAACTTTTTCAAATAATTTAATTTTATCAATATATTTTCTTAAAATATTTCAATTTATTACAAACAAATATATAGCATTAATATAACTATTTTATACAACCGTACCAAATGATCATATATCCAACAACCATATATGAGATAAATATTTCATTCCTATATATAACCTTACATACTTTCTTAGAATCAATCATCTATTCATTTAGTTCTATTTCATCATGTCAATTTTATTTCTATTGCCTTTTCCTATTTCTATAGTGTTAATCAGTGGGATGATATTTATGAAAAATTTGGATGATAATGATTTCATTTTATGTTTTTTGTATTTCCATGTTTATTTATTTATATTTTATTTTTCATATTGATATTTTATATTTTATTATCATAATTTATTAATGTTTATATTTCATTAAAATATTTTACCACAATAAAATATAATGTGGTCCATTTTTTTAGGCAATGGGTGTTATAGAATCTATTAAGCATAATATTTATTTAATGTGAAATTCATACTAATTTTTTTTGTTACATTTTATGATTTTAAATAAATTTTATCCTTGTAAATTTTATTATTTATAACCAAAAAAATAGGCGAGGGTTACCATAAGATAATTTAGATTAAATAAATAATTTATAATGACATATCTACCATACTATCTTAGGTATACAATGCAACTCATTTTCCACCATAATAGGTATATCACTAAAATTGAGCATCTCCCCAATAAATTGAGTTAATTACCACTCATTATTATGTATCAAGACCCATATAATTGGGTTTATTCCCATAGAGAGTTCATAGTCAACCTTGTACTGATAGATGATCATATGTTGATTTATGTTATAAAATGTGATTTTCATATCTAGAAAACTAATATGTAATCTATGTAGATAGATTCATTCCATTCCCAAAATTATAGTATATTTGAATAATTGGAGATTGATAAGAAATTATGAAAGTATATTTTAAGAAAATACATGATATGAGTTAGATTTGGAATTAAATCATCTCACCACTCTAGGGATTCACTAATAATTCAATATAAATCAATGGGTTGTGATTTTGTAATCTTATAAAACATTAAATATATAATTAAGTGTGTATATCCTTGATTAAATAAGAAAATTTCATTTCTAGAGTTGATGGTGATTATTCATTACCCCAATTTATTTTTCTAACTCACATTAGCAGTTATAATTTCATATGAGTTGAGTTTAACACTTGGATTATTTGGCTGTTGGTATCAATTAAAATTATTAACAATTGTATTTGTTAATTTTTCTACATAGTTCTAAATTGAACACATTTAAAATTTTGAATTTTTAGTACAACCTTTGGGGGAACCTTACCATCTTCCATCATGTCAACCAGAATCTTAATTTCTCCTTGATAGTTTTTTTCTCAATTCCCTCCTTTACCACACACATGAAATCATTAATTTACATTGATACATTCCCTTAGGTGTTTCATCCCATATTGTTTTCTTATAGGAAAATGAATCCTCTTTAACCAATGTAATATATCACCCGATTTTCAATGTAATTACATTTTTCAATTATTTGGTATGTCTATAAATTTAGCTTGTTTCATATGTTTAATCATAACTCAAGATTACTGTTTAGATATGACCACATAAGTTTTCAGTCTAGATCATAACCCATATGGTTTCTCATTTGGGATATAATATATTTTCTCATTATATATATTATTAACTTGATTCATTATGATTTTAGTTATTAAATAAAACAAAATAATTATTGTGAGTATCATGAAAAAATAATTAGAGTATGTAATCATATGATTTTGAAAATAAATCATACTATGTCATAAATAATGAAACCTTTATTTCTAGAAATGAAACTTTAGGTTTATGCTGCATTATTTTAGTTCATTAAATGTTGTTTAAAAATCTATTATATTATTCTTAATATTATAATATTGAACAATAACTAAACCACACTTAGACACTTATCGATGAACCCTAGACACAAACTCTAGTACATATGCTAAAGTGAAACATTTTCAAAATATCATTAATACCAAGTGAGTTGAAATAATCTCAAAAAACTTATATTTTAAATCATTAAATATTCTATCTAAAAAATACTCCTACAATCCCAAAACCTAAGGTCTAATGTCAGTAGATAATAGATACTTATACAACCTATTTTATATGAATTTCAATATCTTCCACAATAGTAATGTAACATGATACCCAATTATGTACATCAAACATTATACACTGCTTCATAACATTGTGATGGGAAACATAATAATGGGTGATATTAGATTCTTAATATGGGTAAAAATATGAGATATAAATCAAATATCTTAAGTTATCATAAGATGAGAATTTTGTTATGAGAACATTATATAAGTGAGTGGCAATAATATAAGTGAATCATAACTAATATAACATATTCCATAAATGAGGAATAATGAATCGAGGATATTTTAAGAACATAAAGTTTCAGTTATAGATGTGTGGAAAAATGGTTCAATAATCATTATATGCAAGAACATAATACAGATACAGAATATAAAATAAATTTTTTTTCATACCCATACACATACGAAATCATAACACTAAGAACAAACATGATTTAATCATGTCCACACATAAAATTTTGAGTGCTTCTACCAACAGTCATTTCCAAGAATCTTATTTTGAACATAGTTAATCACAATAATTCCCACTGAAATATCTTGATAATAGATATAATCATAATGATGTCCATATATCATATTGTGGACAAGGCTAATACAAATATGTTCCCATCATCATCTTTCAGACATATCTAATCACACTCATGTTTACACATCAGATTATGAACATAGCTATCATGAGAACATAACTAATATCTATAATGTCCCTTGATTATCTTATGAAAATATCTAATCACAATCATGTCCAGACATTGTTTCATGAACATAGGTATTCACAATAATGTCCACCCATTATATTGTCCAAATATTTTATCTTAATTATTATCATACAACATCTAATGTGATAAAAATATTTTCCTATTTAATTGGAGGTATATAATAGACCTTACCAAAAAATATTTATATATAATATATATTTGGGCCACATTAAGTTGAAACAATTATAATTCCTATATAAATTAATTATTATTTAAAATTAAACTAGTTTTATAAAAACATATTTAAAAAATTATAATATAAAATTGATAATAATTAGGTGGAATTTATCATTAGATAATTCACCCAATGAAGCATAATAATGGTTAAAAAATTGTAATTAGATGAAAAACACCTTTATAAAAAAAATTAGACAATTGTTTTTAATATCAATATAAAATACCCTGCACTTTTGATAAAATAAAAAAATAACAAATCTATTAGAATAGAAATTAATTTGAAAAACTATGAAAACAAGGAATGGAATATTTATAATAAATATTAGTCATAACATCTGAAAAATATGTTTATTTGGAAAAAATTAAGAAGAATGATTCTTTTAATAATTTTTAAAGAAATTGAAAAAATTACTAGTTTAGATATGATTAGGAAGAATTTTTTTAAAAAAATTTATGAAAGAAAATGTTAGAAGAAAATATCTTTAAAATATTATATATATATATATATATGGATTTCAATACCTCCACATTTTAAAAAAAATATGGATTTCAATAAAAAAAATATAAATAATTTATAATAAAGGTGAAAAATTCCAAACAAAAACAAGAGATTAGGTCAGTTGAACTTAAAAATATTTTTTTTGTCGAATTTTTAACTATGGAGATATGAAATGGAAGAATTAATGTAAAACATAAATATAACCAGAAATTAAGTCAGAGTATGTAAAATAGAGAGAGGTTGGTGTTAGTGAATTTCCATTTAAAAAATTAAAGAAAAAACCAAAAATTTAAAAAATTATTTATAAAATATTGTAGAAAATAAAATAAAAAATTATTAGTTAAAAAAAGAATCATAATTTTGAAATCATAAAAACAAATTAAAAGAATAATATAAAATTATAAATGATGATTATATCTATTTGAGTGTAAATATATTGATGAAGTTTTCATTTAAAATTATTTAAGTGATTAAGAGTTAATTGATGGATAATCTAAATTTTGGAAGAAATAAATAATTTAAATCATCAAAGTAAATGAGAAAATATATTTGGAAAGGATGTTTGATTATAACATTAAAAATGTCCCCTCCATCTACCACCTCAACTACTTTAGGTTTTATCATTTTAGAAACATGGAGTTTTTGAGAGACATGATTTCAAAACATTCCCTTACTTATTATATTGTAGCAAGAAAATAAAAATAAAAATAGACCATCTCTTTAATGGGAAAGATAAAAACCTCAAGAAGAAAATTACCTTTTATTATTAATTAAATGTAATGAAAATAGTTTTACTCACCTTTTGGTTGGGGGAACATTGAAAACAGGGAGGAAGGATGATGAGATTTCATGGAAGAAACTACTTTTTATCTAGGTCTTGATTATCTCACTGAATGTGATGAAAAATACTATAGAATAATAATTATAAGAGAGTGATAATCATATTATAGCATTGTCACACATATTATATTGAGAAATAAAATATAGGAATATAGGAATTTGAAAAAGATATAGCAATCATTAGACAGTTAGGTTGGAGAATGGATGATCATGCTAGTTTCCAAGGAATTAGAGGTTTCAATTTAAAGGATTCAATTCTTTTAGTATTATTCTAGAATACATCAAGAGTCTTAAAAAACTAATACTTCCAATTTCAATGTATTTTTACCATAATAGAAATTTGGATTATAATAAATAGTGCAATTAAACTGGTTACTCGATATCCTCCATTACGTAGATGGTGGGATTCCTGGAACATGGTGTATACCACCTACTTTCACTAGCTACCTGAGGGTCTATAAAATATATCATGGGCCCCACCCTTTATCACTAGCTATTGAGTTCATCTACAATGGGTATCCAGTTCGGTTCTGCTATGTGAGGGCTATTTGGAATTCCATATATTGGGAATGATATCGTCACTCGTGCATACATACGACCGACCATCTTCATGACATGATGCGATTCATTCTCCATGATAACCATTAATTGATGATTATAAAAATGTATATAATGAATAATATGATATAATTATATAAATTATAGAACTATAATCTATGAGTAAGAACTATAACATATACGACGAAACAAGAGTAAGAAAATAAAGAAATTAACACCCAAAAGAAGCGTAATAATGAAATATTATTAAATGAGTGTTAATATGTTCATTAATGATATCCTAAATAGAAATATGGTTTTGGAATAAGTTAATAACATTATTTAATCCGTTAAACATGATTTTATGATACATATAACGGAACAGAGATCTAAGGTAATCGATAATTTTGTAATCTTATTATTATCTGAGATTGTTTATATATAATAATTTATTGGGGTTTATTTATCATCCATGCCTATGTTACATAAAAATGTATTAAAAATTACTCTTACTAGTATTCTAAATATTTTAAAGGTCATTTTTACTCATTGTTAATTTTTTACTAATAGGTTTGAAAGGAATATTTTTTATTTTTCATTTTGAGGCACTTTTTGACTTTTCTGAAAAAACCATGGGAAAAGTGGTTTTTTAACTTTTACAACATGAATTATTTTTTCTAAATTAATGATATCATAATTCCTTGAGGATTCCCTTATAAGTTTTCAAGGTTTTTTAATGAATGTTTTGAATATTGTGCGACATTTAATTAAATGAAAATGATTTCAATGAATAAACGATATTTTCTCCATGAATTCTTTTAAATGAGTTTTCATGATTCCATTATATGTTTTCAACATGGTTTCTAATAAAAGGTTTTCGGAAAAGTTTTATGTTATAAAAATTTATTTTTAATAAAAATTTATTTTCTAAGTGATATTTCCAAATCCATCCCCATATTAGATTACATACTTTGTTATAGTTCAATAATACCATTCAAATTCTTTATTTTAATGTTTTATGTTTTGATGGAATGATGTTTAAGAAACCTTTTTATTTTCATGGGTTATGGTTTTGATGAAATTAGTATGAAAACTGAATATTTTCCACAGGTAATGATATGATTACTTATTTATGACACGCATTCTAATTCATTTGTTATGAAATTATTATTTATGATATTGTGGGATATTTTTGTATGATTTTTTAAGATATGCGTTAGACCTATATCTCTCTAAAATGCATTGAGTATATATGGATAACTCACGAGGTATATATGTTATTTGTGAACCTGATGTCATGTTAACAATTCCTTGCATGTAATTGTTTTTCATGTTAAGAATTTTATGTGTGGACATGGGTTTCATATATATATATATTTATGCAAGATCCTAGTTTAATGTCCATAATTTAATGAGTGATCCTACTATAGATTATAGAGGTTTAAAAATTTACACGCTCTTGTGTATTCCTCAATTTCATTTTTAAGTTAATTCTATTATTTTATGGATTATGATATTTATTTACTAATGATTAATGTATTAATAACTACCAATCATTAACTCATGGATATGATCTTTTTATATACATGTTATGATATTTAGTTTCTATGCTCATGTTTTCATATCATAATGTTCTTATTAGTCTTAAATATCTTATATGATTACCCCTACTAAGAATCTGAGATCACCCTTTATTATGTTTATTTTCCCTAGGATACAAAGAAAGATAATATGTTTTATATGTCAAAAAGGGGTCTAGTTATGATGAAATAGGTAGGAGAATAAGTAGATGTGTTATGGACCAGTTGTTTATGTTCCCACGTTTCCAAAAAAAACTAAACTAATATTGTCTTTGAGCTTGTGTTTTTTTATTATGAAATTATGAATTAATATCCATGTATGTCAAGCTTGGGTCACTATAGTTGGCATAATAGCGAAGGCTTAGTTAATATTTGGAAACTAGGATGAGAAATCATAGTGAGACACCTAATGATATTTCTAAGAATATTTCTTAGGATGTATCAAATTAAAATCCTAAGGTGTCATATATTTAAAAGCGAGTTTCATGATTTAGGTATCCTATAAGTAATTTTTCATGATTAGGCATTTTTCAACTATGATAAATAATTATCACACTATGATTTTTGGTCTTAGTCAATAGCACAAACTATAAAGAACAAAGATAAAATTAATCGATTTTGATGCAGAATGTATGGGCATTATAAAAATAAATCTTAGAAATAGAAATATCATGAAGAGAATAAAAAGGTTTTATGTGTATTCATTACACTAATGAAGATAAAGAGACCATAAATGTCATGTGAAAGCTATGGGATTTCTTACTGCATTACTTATATTAAACATAAGGATCATGATATGATTGATGTTGAATAACCTTAATACATGATTCGTATTTCGTATTCCCAGAATGATTAAGATTATGAAGCATGATTAATGGGTTAAAAATAATATTGGATGATTGAAGTGATTATGTAATGGTATTTTTGAATAATGTCTTAGAATTTAACTTATGGTATTATGTAACACATGAACATATAATGATTTATCAAATTATGTTTTTCCTTAAAGACTTTTCAGCATATAATTAATGGTATCGGTAACCATGAAAAGTGATTGAGGTAATAAGGTGATATTTTTTGAAAAAAATGATTATGGGAAGGATACCCCATAATATATTCATGCTAATTTCATAAGGATATTTGGATAAATATATGATGGATTTGAACAAATAAGTTGGGTGATAATGATTTCTGTAGAATTGCTTAATGATTTTTTTAAAAGTGGGTTATGATATCATGGATGATGTTTACAACTGTTTGTACATAAATAATATATTAAATAAAGTTTGGAATAAGGAAACATTATTTTTGATAATAAGGTTGTTTGGTAAATTAGGTTATTTCCATGTTTCATGAGAATACATGATTAGGTTAATCACATGTTTGAAATGTGAGAACTATGAACTATCTTATGACATATGGGAGATAAATGTTATGCTAATTTAGTGAACCTATCTCCAAAGTTTTGGATTTTCATTTTTTGGAAATATTTTAGGACTATCAATTTATAGAAGTTTTATGTTAAACTTCAGATAAGTTTGTGAGATTGAAGTATTATCTCATCATAGGTGGATTTATATATATTTTATAACTTGTATTAACCATTTTTGACGATTGATAGAATGATGTATCATTCTTCTCAGGATTTGCTACTACATCAAGAATTTAAAATTCAAATTTTCTTCTTAAAATATGAGATGAAGTGGAAATTGATCTAAGAACACAGAAGGGTGAAGCTATGATGAAATCAAGTAAGTATATCTTATCTTGAAAATTCTTTAACATTAGGAAAAAATCATGATGTAAAATGTTGTCTATTTATCATAATTATTGACAATATCAATGACCTATTTAAAGTTTCTTTAGTTTTTTGTTTTGTGATTTTAAACTTTTTCTAGATCACCAACTTTCTTGTGATCAATGATCTTTATCAATCTCTATGATTATTTATGCTTTTCCTCCATGCCCAAATCATCAACAATGTTCTCCCACAAGGACACCTGGTTATGATTTAAATTGTTTAACCATTATGTTTCTAAAGATCATTTTTAAAAGGATGTTTAAGAATATATTTTTATGATGTGAGATTCTATGAAACGAACTTCAAAATATTAATCCTTTGATAAACCATATGAATTTCAAGGTTGAAATTTATTTTAAAGGGGGTATAATGTAACCTCATGAGATATAATGAATTATATTTTTTGAATTAATATAATAGTTTTTCTTTTTTCACTTCACACTATAGTGAATATAAATTTTTGTAATTATATAAAAGAAATATGTTTGAATTATTTTATACGCAACACCAAAGGAATAATTCAATACACACAATACAAAAATGGATTGAGTAACACACAACAATGAGTTTCTGCGAAGCAACACTTTACTATTATAATTATTTAAATGATATAGTTATAACCTAGTGGTTAAACATGTAATATGATTTGTAATAAATAATTATCAATATTAGTTATAATGGTTTTGATAATGACAAATATATATTTTTGGTAATGTCTTTAAATGTTTAAAACTGCTATTTTCTGAAATTAACTACTTTTCATGTCCACCAATGAAAGAAAATAAAATTAATTTCAGACATTATTATAAATTTAATTTGATAAAATGAAGATTATTTTTGAATTTTAATTGTCAAAATTAACATAGGGATAATTTTTAGTATTTTTAAAAGAAGTATTTTTTTGATGAATAGTGAAATACTACATTATAGATAAAAAATACCTTTTCGGTTTAAATAATTATTATACATTAAATTTATTTTTAATGTAAAAATAGATAAATAATAAATATATTTGTCCAATTTTGGACATTGGAATCATTTTTATATTGAAATTAGTTTAAAAACTTATTGTACTTTTGAACGTCTCTTTGACTCTCCTTCACGCCACATCTGGGGGATTAGTGTTAAACTTAATTTAGAGTATTATATAAATTGAATTTTGAAAATCATACATAAATGGTATTAATTAGTATGAAACTTATTGTCTAATAGGATAAACTAATTATTTGGTTAATATTAACTTTAGTATATTTTTATTTACCTCGGTTAGGGGTAAATTGGATAATTAAGGGTAAAAATAATATTATAATATTTTAAAATTACCCTAAAAGTTGTCCTGATTTAATTATACAAGTTTTTTTAGACTAAAAGGAAACTTATAATAAAATTATAATATTTTTAAGCTAATTGGGTATGAATGTTACATTTATTATATTTTACTTAAAGATAAGTTGTAAATGTCATACTCATAATTTTATTAATTAAATAATTTTTAATATAGGGTTATATAGAAGATAAATTCTACAATAAATATTCATTTTAAAAATAAATTGTTTATCTAAATCATGATAATTTATTAAAACTTTTAGTGGTAAAATAATTAAATTAAAATTTGACACAATGATGATGCAATAATTGTTTAATTGATAATAGAATCAAATAAACAATATTAAATATATTAAAAAATATATAATTTGAACTAATTATGGTTGTACTTGAATTTTATATGTGGATATGACATGTTATGAGTGTCTTAAATGGGTTATTTTGAAATTATATTTCTTTTTGGTTTTTATATAAATACAATGTTGGGAATTGTGTGAAAATTGAGACTAATGATATTTTAAAAAATAATATATTATTAAATTAAATAAAAATAATGAAAATTTTTTTAAAAATAAAAAATATTATAATAAGCTATATGATGTCATAAGGTTTCCATTTATGGACAATTGAACTGTTATAAGTAATAATTTATAACCTTATAATATTTAAATGTTTGTTACCACAATTAAAATTACAATATAATAATTAAGGCTAAATCAAAATGGTATAGATTAAAATAAAACCGAAACTTGTCCAAAAATTATTAGATAAAGATTATTCGACACTTATCACCTTATTATTTATTTTTTATTCGTTTAAATGAAATTTTCCATGAAAATAAATTATATATTATTTAAATCAATGATATTTACAAAGTATCACTCTCTTTTATTTTATAGATTTTATATGTTCACATATGGGAAAAATCAATCTATGAATGGATATAAGTATATATTTCGAAATAAATGAAATTATTTCAATAATAAAAACTTATTTTGATATTTATACGTTATATAATTACCATAAATCATCATCAATTCTAGAACAATATTTATTGAATTAACATAAAAAATAGTATAATTCATTTTAATAATATTAATTCTGAAATATTTCAGATTAGTTAATGTGTATAAAGAATTTAAAAGTTCTATAAGATATATTATAGATGTTTGAAACCATTATATTCGAATTCCCACCTTTCCATGATGTATTTTAAGTTAGATTAAATGAATTGTATTAAATTTGAAAATAATGAAATCTTACTGAATTAAATTATTATTAAATTATTTAAAAATCCAAAAAATGGAAAAAAAATATAAATAGTAAAATATATGGTTAAAATATCTTATAAGTTCAATTTATGGTTTTTTTGTATATATTATATCAAGAATAATATTATTATATTTTAATATTTTGAAGATTTCCAAAAGTCTCCCTCACATCACTTATAAAAGGGAATCTCTCCCTTCACTTACTCACATCACATTGAGCCTTAAAGCCTGGTCATCCCATGAACATTTATATTCTCAATATCCATAGTGACATTATAATTCTTATTGTGTTCTCAAAAGACCAACCCTAGTGCATTTTAAAGGATAACTAGAGGGAGCTTGTTAAAGAAGGGGTAATCTCTTCTACCGATTCTTTCAAAACTATTTCTTCTTATAGTTCCTCTTTATGAGTTTTTTATATAATAATGTAAAAACTACAGTATAAATTATATTTTGAGACATTATTATGATTATGGAAAAACAATATTTAAAATTTTATCCATCATATGAAAAATGAAATCACAACGCGTGCATACGTACAACTAACCGTCTCCATGTCATGGTGTAATCTATTTTTCATCTCCAATTTACATAGATGTGTGTAATGATGGAAATAATAACAATATATGGTTATTATAACATGATATTAATTCCGTAATAATATATACACCATCCATTTCAATATGATTTCAAAATTAATACAACGATATCATCCCTCATGCGTATGTACAACCTACCGCCTCCACGACACGATGCAATTCATTCTCCATGATCACCATTAATGAATGATTATATAAATTTATAGAGTTAATAATATTATATCATTATTTAAATTATATAACTATATTCTATGTATAAGAACCATATCTTATACAACAAAACATACATAAGAAAATGAATCAGTTTACACCCATGGAAAGGGTAATATTGAAATATTTTTAAACAGGTGTTCATAAGATCATATATGATATCCTAAATATAAATATGGATCATAAATAAGAAAATAACATTATTTAATCCATTATACATGAGTTTTTGATTTATGCAATGGATTTTAGAACTAAGTAAAGGGGTTATTTTACAATATTATTATTATCCAAAATTATTTATACGTAATTATTTACTTGGCTATATTTAACCTCCATGACCTTGTTACTTTAAATGGTTTAAAAAAAATATTTCTACCATTCTCCAAAGAAAATTACATACATTTTTACCCATTTTTAAATTTTTACTATGTGGTTTGAAAGTAATATTTTTTCGTTTTCCTTACGAGGTTATTTTTGACTTATCTAGAGAAAGTATGGGAAGAATGTTTTTTCAACATAAATTGCATGAACATATTTTTACGATTTCATGATTTCATAATGCCTTCTGAATTACCATATAATATTTCAATGTTATTTTTAATGAAAAATGTTTCTTCTAATATTGCATGACATTTAAATAAAATAAAATCATTTCACATAATAAATTATATTTTCCACAAGATCTATTATAAATAATTTTTCATGATTCCTTTATATTTTTTCAATGTTGTTTCAAAGAAAAGGTGTTTGAAAAATGTTTTTTGTTTTAAAAATTATTTTTAAGGAAAATTCATGTTTTGAGTGATCACTCAAAATCCTTATGTACATAAGTTGACATACTTTGTTATAGTTCAAGAATACCATCCATATTATTTCTATCAATGGTTTATATTTTAATGGCATGATGTTTAAGAAACCCTATTCTTTTCACGGTTTATAATTTTGCTGAAATTATTATGAAACCTGTTTATTTTCCATAGGTAATGATATGATTACTTGTTTTTGAAACACTTTACATTTCATTGGATATGATATTATTGTTTATGATATTGTGGCACATGTATGTGTGATTTTCTTACCAGATGGGTGGGAGAAATATCTCCCTCCAATGCATTGGTAAAATATAGATAACTCAGGAGGTATATATGTCATGCATGATCATGATTTCATGTTCAAAATTCTATAAATAGGTTTGGTTTTCATGTCTATAATATTATGTGTGGGCCTAGTTTTCATGTATATATGTTTGTTAAAGGGCCTAAATTTATGTCCATAATTTAATGAGTGAACCTGGTACTATTTAATCATGTTCACAAGGTTAAAATATTATGTGTATGACACAATTTCATTCCTATATTAATTCTATGATTGCATGGCTTTTTTTGTTTATGATTCATGTCTTACGAACTACCAATATTTTTTCAGGAATCATGTATACGATCTTTTGATATGCGGGGTATGATCTTAAATTGTTATGATAATGTTTTCATACCCTAATTTTCCCTTTTATTCCCATATATCTTCCATATTTACCCTAGTTGAGAATATGACCTCACCCTTACTTATGTTTCTTTTCCCTAGGATACGAATAAAGGTAATAAGTTTGATATGTCAAACATGTTTCAAGTTATGATGAAATATGTGAGTGAAGAAGTAGATGTGTTATGGACCAGTTGTTTATGATTCTAACTTTCCAATAACACTAAACTAATATGGTCTTTGGGCATTCATTTTTGTAATAAAAAATTATGAAGTAATATTCAAGTACGTCATGCTTGGGTCTCTATAGTTTGTATCAGAGTGGAGGTTTAGTTATCCATTGGAAACAAGGATGACAAAACATATTGAGATCCCTATTTAAATTTATAGGGATATTCTTGGATTGTATCAAAGGAAAATCCTACGTTTTCATATATTTAAAAGTAGGTTTTACGATTTATGTATCTTATAAGAATTTTTCCATGATTATTTGTTTTCTACTGTGATAATTATTTTTCACACTATACTTTCTGGTCTTAGTCAATAGAGGGAAGTAGAATGAACAATGTTGATATTAAATTATTCAGATATGGAAAGTATGTGCAATATTAAAATCAATTTCCTAAATGGAAATATCATGAAGAGAATCAAGAATATGGTATGAGTATTGTTTACACTAGAGTGGAAAAATAGACTGAATATAACAAGTGAAATGTATGTCATTTTCTTACTATATTATTTATATTAAACATAATAATCATGATAATATTTAGCATGAGGAGCCTTAAGTCATGATTCATATTTAATATTTAAGTAATGATTAAGATGATGAATCCTGAGTACTGTTTGAAGAATAAAGTTGGTTGATTGAAGTGTTTATGTAATGGTATTCATGAATAATGTTGTATAATTTCACTTATGGTACAATTAAATAAGTGAAAATGTAATGATTTTTCCACTTTAGTCTTCACTTAAATATTTAAGAGAATATGAGGAATTGTATTGGTAACCATGAAAAATGATTGAGGTAATAAGGTGATATTTTTGGAAAAAACATGATTAATGGAAGGATAACCCTTAATATGTGCATGATAACAAGATTGTGATATTTGGATAAATATATGTTGGATATGAATAAGTAAGCTTCATGGTAGTGATTTCATTGGAATTTTTTAAGGATTTATTGAAATGTTGTTTATGCTATTATCAATGATGTTTACAACTTTTTGGACTTATTTAATATGTCCAATAAACATTGGACGAATGAAAAATGCATGTTTTCAATAAATATGTATGAAAATTAATTTCATTTCTATGTTTCAATAGAATAAATGATTAGGATATTGACATGTTTGGAATGTGAGAACCAATAACATACTTATGATTTATGGGAGATAAATGTTAAGATGATTTATTGAACCTATTTTTAACGTTTTTGAATTTCAGTTTTCGGAAATGTTATACAATTATCCATTTACCAAAGGATTAAGTTATACTTCAGATATGGTTTTGAGATTAAAGTATTATATCATCTTAGGTGGATTTATACATATTTTATAACTTGTGCTAACCTTTTTATTCAAGACTGTTATAATGACTTATAATTCTTCTCATGACCCGTTAATGCTTCAGGAATGAGAAATTAAACATCATTTTATAGAATATTAGTGAATTAGAAATTGATTCAGCAACACAAAAGGGTGAAGATCTTCCGAAATCAAGTAAGTTTGTCTTCTCTAGAAAATTATTCAACATTAGGATAAGAATAATGATGTAACATGTTATCTTTTTATCATCATTATTGATGATATTAATAGCCTCTTTGACATTTCCTTAGTATATGATTTTTTGATTTTTAACATTCTTTGAATCACCTTGTTTCTTATGATTAGTGATACTTATGAATATCTATGATTATTTATATTTTCTTCTATTCCCAAATATTCACCTATGTTATCATATGTGGAAACCTAGTTATGAGTTCCTCTATGTAAAAATTATATTTCTATCTTTCCGTTTTTTAAAAGTTTTAGTATTTGTTTTTATGATGTGGGATTATATTAAAGTAACTTTTAAGTATTATTCCTTTGATAACCCATAAGAATTTTGTGGGCGAAATTCATTTTAAGGGTGGTAGAATGTTACACATCGAGATTTTGTGAATTATTTTATTCAAATTAATTTAATATTTTGATACAATGATTTTATGAAATACAAAATATTGATTTCGGAAATTTTATAAAAGCACTATTTTTGGATTATTATATATGAAACACTAAGGTAATTTTACACTTTACGCATCGCCAACTTGGATTGTGTTACACACAACACAGAGTTTCTATGAAATAACACTTTACTATTAAAATTATTTAAATGATAAAGTAATAAACTAGTAGTTAAACTTGTCATATTAATATAAATAACTAAATTTCAAATATTTTATATAATGTGTTTAATAATGAAAAATATAATATTTCATAATGTTACTAAATGTTTAAAACCACCATTTTCTCAAATGAACTACTTTTCGTGTCCTTCTTTGAGAAAAATAAAGTTAATTTTAGAAAATATTATAAAATAAATTTGATAAAATTAAAATTATTTTTTAATTTTTAATTTTAAAGTTAACATAGTGTCAATTTTTTTGAGAAGATTTAATTGTTGATGAATAGTGAAAAATACAACATTGCAGATAAAAACTCACTTTTGGTTTAAATAATTATTGTACATTAAATTGATTTTTGAAAGCAAAATATAGATCAATAATTAATATATTAAAACAATGTAGGTTGTTGGAATCATTTTTAAAATTAAATTAGAAATAAAAAATTATTGAACTTTTGAATTTCTCTTTTTCCCGTCTTCTCGCCACATCTGAGGATTAGAGATAAACTTAATTTAGTTAATTTTTTGAATTGAATATGAATAAATGGACATACATGGTTGTAATTAATATGAAATTTTTGGTCTAATAGGATGAACATAATTTTTGGTGAATAATATATTTAGTATATTTTTATTTAAATTCGTTAAGGGTAAATTGGATAATTAAAGGTAAAAATAATATTACAATATTATAAAATTACAATAGAAGTTGTCCTAATTTCATTGGATAAGTTGGTTTCAACTAAAATAAAAATTATAACAAAACTATAACCTCTTTAAGCCATTTGGGTGTAACACCCAAAGCTTTCATGGTACTCTTCTCTTTAATTAATATATATTATGTGTTATACGCAACTCCGAGTTCTAACACACCACAAAAAGCAAACTAGCTGTTATGAATAGTAATACCAACATTTTGAAATTATAAAAATTTTATCTTTCAATTTGGGCTTCATTTTTGGTTTCGGAATATCGAAATTAGCCTAGGGTGAATTTTTGGTAGTATTCTGAAAACTTTCAAGTTATGATGAATAGTGAAAACACGGAGTTATAGTTTAAAACCGAATTTTTATTTAAATAGTTATTTATTTTATTTAAATTTATTTTAGGTCAAATTAGATACATAATATGTATATATGTTTAGTGTAATTCATTAGAGTTAGTTTATAATAATTTTAGATATATAAAAATTGTAATGATATTTTCATCGCCTTTTACCCACCTCCTATGAGAATTTGCAAATTCGCATAAAACATAATTTTACCTCTTCTGTGAGCGTAATTTTGAAAATATAAGAGACACGGTTAATATCAAGGAGTAAAATGTGGTTCAATAAGATGAAAATAATTTTTGGTGAATATTAACTTTTTTTACTTTTATTTACCACGGTTAAAAGTAAATAGGGTAATTAAGGGTAAAAATGATATTATTATTACCCTAAAACGTGTCATAATTATATTGGATAAGTTTAATTTGACCAAAAACAACCTTAGAAATAAAATAATATTGTTTAGGTCCACTTGGATTAGATGAGGACATTTATTATTATTTTATCTAAAGAAGAGTTAAAATAGCTAAAATCAATGTTTAATAACTAAATAATTTTTAATACAGGGTTATACATAATAAAAATTCAACTTTAAATATTCATTTGAAATATATAACGATTTTATACATAATGGTATTATATTTATATTTTTTAGACATTATATAATTTAATTCATTTATAACACAATGATGATGTAGTAATTACCTAATTAATGGAATATTAAAATAATGGATATTATAAATATCCAAATAAATGTAATATTAGAATTTTTATGAATTCCAGTAATTTTATAGGTTAATATGACATGTTAGGGTTCGTTAGATGAATTTATTTCTAAGTAATAATGATGTTATGATTTTAACAAAAAAACAAATACCAAATAGTGTTAAAATTGACATAAAATAGTTTTTAAAAAATATATTATATTGTTAATTAATATAATGTTCCTAAAAATTTAAATATCGGTCAAAAGACTTATATAATAATATATATGACATTAATTAACCAATTAGGGTTCGATTGGTAGTTTATAGTAAGTTTATTTACCATTTAGTATAAGAATACAAGAAGACACAATGCAAGTTGAATTATTTAACTTAGAATTAAATCTAAATGATAAGGTTAAAATGGTAACAAAAGCATTTATAAAACCTATTATTTGAGAGTATTTAAACCCATCCCCACCCTAGCCTCTATATAAGTCACCTTGTAACCATTATAAACTGAATATGAATTTATTAAAAAATAATATTTTAAGTTTTTCCTAAAGTTCCCCTCACCCCTCTTAGAAAAGGGGACTCTCCCTTATCTCTAATTCACACCTTAAGAGCCATTTGGATTCACCAAACCCTACCCAAATACCCTCTAAACTATCCTCCTTTCATCCTAGAGAACTTCCTTTAGTCATAAAGCCAATATAAGAAGCCCTTTTGATCAAATAAAAAGGAAGATCCCAAAGAAGAGGTAAATATTTCATCACCTCTTTCATGTTCCTTTCTTCTTCCACTTCCTCTTTCTTTGATGTTTCCATTCATAAATAATAACTCCAGTATCTTCTATATATTTTTATGTTATTATAAATATGGTACAACCAAATTAATTATTCTATCAATCCCATGAATGACATGTCACCATAGGTGCGTACGTACGGCTTACCATCTCCACGTCATGGTGTAATTGTTATTCAATACATTATTATATGGATGGGTATAATAATGATTTTTAATTGATGTAAATAACAAATATATAATTATAATGATTCTGTATATATGATATAACATCCAATTATATATTATTTTAATATAAAAATAATGATATTGTTGCTCGGGCGTACGTACGGATTGTCGTCTCCATGAACATGATGCGAATCATTCCCCATCGTATCCATTCAAGAATAATTTTTATTTGATGATTAAAAATAATGTTTAAAGACATAATATAATCTTGGATATAAATAATATATATCCCATTTATAACAAATATGACTCACATAACAAAGAATATAAAGTAGAATGAATCTGTTAACCCCCAAAACGACGATAATACTAAGATATTATTAACAAAGCATTGTTAAAAGATCATATATGATATCATATTAATGTATACGATTCTTATATAATTTAATAAAAATTATTTCACCATTATAAAGTAGTTTAACCTACCCTCGATCAAGGAAAAGCACAAGGTAAGGGTTAATTCTACAATCTCTTCATTATCCGAGGTTGTTTATACGTAGTTATCTATTTGGACCACTTTTTAATCCACATCATGTTTCTTAAAAACATATTCCAAAACATTGTTACTATTTTCTAGACTATGGGTTAAATTCATTTATACCCTTTTTTTACTTTTTATAAAGTGTTTTGAGAGGAATTTTTCCGTCATTTTCCAAACAAGATACTTTATGACCGTTTCGACAAAATTAAGGTAAGAATGTTTTTTTTACTTATACGGTGGGTGCAGCCATCTTCCTCCATTATAATTGTTGAAGCTTCCCTTACAAGATTTTAAGAATATTTTCAAAATAAATCTTTCCTTTATAAATATGTGACTCTTAAATGATTTTAAAATTTAAAGAGATATTTCTCAAAAAAAAATGTTATGATTTCATCTATGTTAACATCCTTTGATGGACTATATGATTATTTGAAGTTGATTTATTATGATACAAAACTTCCATATTGTTTTCATGTTTTTCTAATATGTTTGCCTGTGGATGTGTTATTTTATACCATTCACTATTTATGGATAATGTATTGACATTTCGTATGCTATTTTTAGTACGAATATTTGTGTTATATTTCAACCTCTTCTTATGATGAATGTATTGGACTGGTATGTTCCATGTTGGGGACCGATAAAAGTAAGCCATCCAGGTTGGGGTCTCGTTACAGTAGACCCTTCGGGTTGGAGTCTGTTTAAAGAGGCTCTCTGGGTTGGGGTCTAGTTACAGAGGCTCTCCGGGATGGAGTCTGGTTACAGAGGCTCTCCGTGACAAACTCCAATTAAAGAGGCTCTTCGGGTTTGCGTCCGGTTATAGTTAGCCCCTAGGTCCTGGCACAAGGCATTTACATAGAAATTAATGTCCGAAATTATGCATTCTGTCTTTATGAAAGTGGTTATTGATATTTCATATGATTATTCAACTAGGACAATATCAATGTGTGTATGTAAATGGAATTATTTTGATTCTATCTTCGCCATATTATGCTAAAGTTCAAGTTTAAAAGGATTTTTGTTTTAGTTCTATACATTTCCTTAAATGTTTATGTTTATCTTTGAAAGTTTCCGCTATATTATTATTCTTTTTGAGCATCTGAGCTCACCCCTTTCTATGTTTTATTTTTCCCAGGATGTGAAGAAGTATATTATGACTGACCTGTAGGGACAGTCTATGGGATCTCAGTGTTGTCTTTGGAAATAATATTGTTGTAGTTTTCCATTTTATTATGTAATGTAATCCTTATGAATGTATCTAGTACATCCAAGGCTACTAAACTAATCCGTATTTCAAGACATGATCTTTTTTTATCATGCCAATGTTATTTAATAATGCATAGACTCTGGGCTTTTGGGGTCGGGGTGTTACAGTTGGTATCAGAGGAAGTTTTATACAAACATTGGAAACTAGATTTAGGTAATCTCTGATTAGAGCATATATCCCTAATATATACTTTGAGGATTAATATATATGAACTTTCTAGAATTTTGGTATTATATAGATTTTGTTAGTTTTCGTAGCTATACATCTATATCTGGATAAGAGTAGGCAGAGGCGTCTCTCGCACAGATGTACCTAGGGGTAAAACACAAAAACACCGCTTTTAGCTAGACTCGAACGGGAACTAGAGCACGAAAATGGACCTTGCTGCACTCTTGGTTACGAAACTCCCAGGGTATATTCTTAGGATAATTCTTATTTTCTTTAAAAATCATTGTGAAGGATTTATGAGTATATACTTTCTCAAAGAAAACATTTTTATGATTATTGATTATATCCATAAACTGTTCAGATTATGTTAAGTGTTTTACAAGTTTGGAATTATGCATTTCAATTCATAAACTAATCTAGTTTATGTCATTTTTTAGAAATGGAACCTAGTGGAAGGACTGGAAACCGTATTAATGCACACACTCCATATAGGGATTTTCCACATACTCAAGATAATTATAGTAGAGCTGGTGATGCAACCGGTGCTGATCAGCTAATCACCATACTGGGACGACTCTCTCAGGTTATGAATAATAACCTTACCTGTATGGAGCACCCTGATACACAGTGTGGAGGATCGATGTTAGATCGTCTCATGGGGAAACAACCACCAACATTAAATGGGAGTACAAATGCACTAGTATCCAAGAAATGGATAAATTCTTTAAAGAAAATATTCCATGCCCTGGGGAGTAGTGAAAGATAAAAGGTTTTCCTGGAAGTTTACCGCCTCACTGGAGATGCTGATAAATGGTGGTCATTGATTCAAAACACAAAGGAATATGATGAAGTTTCAAATATGGAATGGAGGGATTTTAAAGAAATTTTCTTTGAAAATACTTTCCTCATGACCAACGAGAGGATATGGAAAGACTATTTCTGAGTCTGAGGCAAAAGGAGGATGAGAATGTTGCAAAGTATGAGGCTAACATTACAATGTTAGCGAGGCATACTGCAGATTATATACGTAACCCAATAAGTAAGATTGATAGTTTCTTTGATGGGTTAAAACCATTTCTCCATCAAGAATTAGTCTCACAATCATTCTCGTCGTATGTGGATGTAGTCTCGTGTGCTATAAAGATAGAAAATAAATTCTCTAAATCTTATGATAATAAAGCAAAGATATAGAAGAAGAGAATGGTGGAAAAAGAGATAGATAAAGGGAAAATGGAAAGAATGATTTTCCATTATGTGATAATTGTGGGAAGAAACACCCCGGTACTTGCTTAAATGGAATGGGAGTTTGTTACAAGTGTGGTGAAAAAGGCCACAAATCTTGTGATTGCAAGGGGAAGAAAGAGGTTGTCAAGGTTGAATGTTAAAATTATGGAGAAATAGGGCATTATGAAAATGAATGCCCTAAGCACCAAGGAAACTTACCTCAGAAAATTCCAATGCATCAAGGCAAATATTATGATATTACTACAGTTGAAGTGGAATCATTAATGTATTTGTGTTTTTTTGGACTCAAGGATTATATTCTGGTTATAAGAATAATGTGATATATATAAGGACTGTAATGAAGTACTTGTTGTTTTCATTAAGGTTTTAATATGACTGAGGTAATAATATTTTAAATATATGACAATAAGAAAAACTTTACTTTGTTTGGGGAATCTAATGTTACAATTAATTTAGTAATTTAGATACCTTTTATAGAGAGTCTGGACAGAGATATTTTGGATAACTATAAAGGTTGTAATGAATTAAGTTGACCATTTGATAGTGTTGTTTAAAGTTATAACATTTATTATGATTATTTTTGAAAAAGGACAACCTGCAGGTCGGGCGATAACCCATCACGTCGGACAAAGCTGCAGGAATCGAACCGACAACCATAGTGCGATAGGGATTTCTTACCTACCAGTAGCCTACAAGAAGTCCCTGGTTATTAAAAAACAATTTTTTTCAATTAAATTGTTTGTGTTAATATTTGTAACTTTATACGATTAGGATAAATATAATATTTGTTCGGTTTCATTATCTTTTTGAGTGAAAGGTGAGTTTGTGGTAGAAATTAGTTAAAGGATAAAACTATAATTGTCATGTATATATATATATATATTTCACTTATTCTATGAATAAATTAATTCTTATTCTTTAGGAAATGGATATTAATGCCAAAAATGTGTTATCCTAATACCTTATATTTTGTAGATATGGTGATATTTTGAATCATCATAGATTGATGGATTTGAGGCCATCAATTTTACACTTGTTTGTGATTGATGACCTCAATCAATCCCTATTAATAAATATGTTTTCCTCTAATTACGTGTCTATAATTTCAACCAATTTTATCCTATTGAAAACCCTAATTTGGTGGTGACTTTCTCATTTTCCTTTCCCTCTTATTAAAACTAAATTTTATTAACCCTATTTCCAATGTTGGTTTTCCACAAAGGTATTTTGTATTTTAAACCTTTTATTTTCAAAGAACACATTAAAATTGCGAGGTTTCAATTTATTGAAGGAGGGGAGAATCTGATACCCCTTGCTTCGATGGTACGCTTCTCTTTGAATAATATAATAGCTTGGGTTGTATGCAACAACGAGTTTTAACACACCACAAAATGAAAACTATCCGTTATGAATAGTAATACCCACTTTTTGAAATTTTATAAATTTTATCTTTCAAAATGGACTTCATTTTTGGATTTGGAATATCAAAATTATCCTGGGGTGAATTTTTTGTATTTTTCTGAAAACTGTCAATTTTTGATGAATAGTGAAAAACACTGAGTTATAGTTTAAAAACCGAATTTTTATTTAAATAATTATCTATTTTATTTAAATTTATTTTAGGTCAAAATAGATACATAATACCTATATAAGTTCAATGTAATTCATTAGAGTTAGTTTATAATAATTGTAGATATATAAAAATTTTGATGAACATTTCATCTTCTTTTACCCACCTCCTATGAGAATTTGCAAATTCACATAAAACATAATTGTATCGCTTCTGTGAGTGGAATTTTGAAAATCCTAGAGACATGGTTAATATCAAGGAGTAAAATTTGGTTCAATAAGATGAAAATAATTTTTGGTGAATAGTAACATTTTTTACTTTTATTTACCACAATTAAAAGTAAATGGGGTAATTAAGGGTAAAAATGATATTATTATTACCCTAATACATGTCCTAATTCAATTGTATAAGTGTAATTAGAAGAAAAACAACCTAAGGATTACAATATGATCCTTTTGGTCCACTTGGATTAGATTAGGAAATTTATTATTATTTTATTTAAAGAAGAGTTAAAATAGTTATAATCAAAGTTTAATAACTAAAACATGTTTAATATAGGGTTATACAAAAGATAAATTCGACTATAAATATTCATTAGAATGATAAAATGATTTCCTACGTAATGGTATTTTATTTATATTTTTTATACATTAAATAATTTAATTTATCTATGACACAATGATGATGCAGTAATTACATAATTAATGGAATATTAAAATAATTGATATTATAAATATCCAAATAAATGTAATTTGAGACTTTTTATGAATTACACTAATTTTATAGGTTAATATGACAAGTTAGGGTTGGTTATATTAATTTTTTTCTAAGTAATAATGTTGTTATGATTTTAACTAAAAAAAAATAACAAATAGTGTCAAAATTAACATAAAATAGTTTTTCAAACGAATATTATATTATTAATTGATATAATGGTCCTAAAAATATAAGTTTCATCTAAAAGAAATATATAATTATATATAAGACATTAATCAACCAATTGTTATTCGATTGGTAGTTTATAGTAATTTTATTAACCATATAGTGTAAGAATACAAGAAGACACGGTAAAAGTTAAATTATTTAACAGAGAATTAAATATAAATAATAAGGTAACAATGGTAACCTAAACTTGTCTAAAACCTATTGGTTGAGAGGATTTGGATCCATCCCCACCCTAGCCTCAAATTATTTCACTTTGGAGCCATTATAAACCAAATATGAATTTATTATAAAATAATATTTAAAGTTTTTAATAAGGTGCCCCTCACCCCTCTGGTAAAAGGGCACTCCCCCCTTATCTATATTTCACATCATCAATGCCATTTTCCTCGGCCAAACCCTACCCAATTATCATCTCAAATGTCCTCCCTTCATCCTAAAGGACTTCCTTTAGTCATACAATCATTCTACGGAGCACTTTTGATCAAATCAAAAGGAAGAATGCAAAGAAGTGGTAAATATTTCATCATCTCTTTCAAGTTCATTTCTTCTTCCACTTCCTCTTTCATTGTTTTTCCCTTATAAAATAATGAATCTAGTATCTTTTATATACTGTAATGTTATTATAAATATGGTACAACCAAATTCATTATTCTATCCATACCTTGAATGACTTGTCACCATACGTGCGTACGTAAGGCTTACCGTCTCCACGTCGTGGTGCAATTGTTATTCAATACATTATTATTTGGATGGGTATAATAACCATGTGTAATTCATTTAAATAATTAATATAACATGATAATGATTTTAAATCCTGTAAATACCATAGAAATTATTTATTTAATTCATGAGAATTTTATGAGTCCGCAGTTTCTGACAGCGCTTGATTCCGAGGCCCGGTGTGCCCAGAATCAATTTCTGATGTTTGGTTTGGGTACATTCAGTAAACATACGAGCTGGATTTTTATATCTTTTGAACCGGTACTCAAAATTGAAATATGAGGTCACCATTGAACTCACAGTTTCGGTGATTTCTTAGTGAGACCTTCACCGTAGTTGCGTTCTGATGAGAATGGAAGTTAGTTTTTGAGGTTTAAAATTAAATTAAATAAAAATAAAGTGTTACTTTATTTTTATTTCTGGCGATTTAATCATCCAAGGGGAGGTCGGAGGTGGTGACCAGGACACCAAAACCTCATATTCGAGGTCATGGGGGTGGTTCCCACCAGCACATAACCTCTCTTGGAAGGATATCTTTGGTGGGGGCCCACACAAGCTTTAAACCCCCCTTTTTAACTCCCCTTTTATGTGGGATGTCAACTCTCCACCTTCCCCCATTATTTTTTTTGTACCAACACTCACCATTAATTAATTGAACTTCTTTTAATTAATTGGAACCCTTTTGAATTCTTTTCGACAATTAAAATAATAGATAGTTTATTATATTTGGGCGGGAAAATCATTTGGTGGAGCCATGAGTGGAGAACTTCATCCTTCCAATGAAAAATGCCACACACCACCGAAGAACGATGAACTTCATCATCGATCTTCGACCGAACCAAAAGAGAAATAGCCGACCGCAAATAACGTCTACGACACTTTTTCCCCAGACGCTTCCCGACATCGAAGAATCGAAATCCAATTTTCCTCTTCTTCCTCAGTCAATGATCGTCATACGAGGTAGGGTTTGATTTATGTATGAGATTTACCCGCGTTTCCTCATCGTTTTGTTGCGCTCCTTGTTTCCGTTTGATATCATCATAACGAGGGGGGATAAAACCACATGAACATGGTCTGACCCTCCCCCCTTATTGTTGTTCTTGTTATGCTGAAGGTGGAGGCAGAGCAATGGCGGCCGACATCGGTTCGACCGTGAAGAAACCGGTGGCGCAAGGTCGCCGGGTCTCCAAGAGGGCACGACACCGCTGTGCCACGCGGAAGGATAGTCGCAGCCATGACGAGACGTGGAGGAGGCACGCGACGCTTCCACGCCGCGCGGAGGCCAGCAGAGGGCTCTGGCCAGGGTGGGCCACGGGGGAGAGGCATGGCACTGGCGCGCCGCACCAGCAGCGGGGAGCGACTGGCCACTTGGGCCAGGTGGGTGGAGCGGGACCCCATCGGGTCCCGCGTGTGCTGGACCGGCACCACCTGGCGCCAGTTTTGGTTCCAGCTGAATTGTTCAACTATTCTGGTGCAAGGGTGGGAGCGCGCCTCCCCCCTGGGCATGGAGAGGGTCGGCCTCCTGGCCACCCATGAGCTGGGCGGCCTTCGGACAGGTCGGGCTGCCTTCGGCCGAGCTGCCCTTGGCCAGGCCGCCCTCGGGCTGGGCCACCCTCGGCCGAGCCACCCTTGTGATGAGTCGTTTCCTTAGATAGGGTCAGACCCACAGACTAGGTCAGACCCCGGTCTAGACTCAGGTTTGGCCAGGTTAGTCCAGCTGAGTCAGACCGGACCCGGACCCGCTATGACCAGTTTTCACCTTTTTGCCCATATCATGGGCTACGTATGTCCAATCAACAAACCGTTTGCAGTGATAGAATGGTTAGAGAGAGGCAGTTATTTTGACATATTCCACTTGAGGTTTGGACAGAGTTGGAGTATGGTCGGGTGGGTTTTAACCTAAAAACAAACAAGGCCCTTGTAATAGAAATGCCAATAACTCACAGGTCGGGCGCCCGATTGGTGCACCGTCTTTCAAGTTGGAACCCTTACGATATAGAGGTCCTTTGGGAAACTTCTATGTGGAGTTAAGTGGCCTTTGAGATACAACCGATATCTCGAGGGTAGATTCTATAGTACTCAAGTGCACCGGGTGGGAGGAATCCAGTGGCTGATAGTGTGGAGGATATTGGAGACAGATCATACGGAGTTCAGCGCTCAACGATCCTATGTGGGTTAGCACAAACCAATCTTATGTGGGTCAGATCCTATGTGGGTCATTGTGGAGATTGGTAACTATTGATCCTGTGTGGGTCAGACTCCGTATGGTCAGAAGTAGTGACTCTTGATAGAATAAGATGATCTAGCGTCGCAACTAATCATCTCTACTTCTATAATTCACTGAAATCTCGGTACGAGCTGAGTCAATGACTTTCATGTTTTCCTCATGATTGAGATGGATTACTAAATAACATAGGTATATTTATGGTCATATACCTAAGTAAGGGTTATTTGTTGCTTCTATACATTGTGGTTATCCATGTTGGATTTTGTGAGACCTTGGGGGTCTCGGGGTCCCTACTGAGTATCGTTAAACTCACCCCTGCACGATCTATGACTGCACCTTGTTGTGTTGGTTGAAGATGATGGACAGTGCTGATCAGGGCAGAGAGTAGGAGAAGAAGAGGGTACCCGAAGGTGGACCACTCGGCGAGACGCACACGGAGCAGACGGACGAACTTGGGGTGCTGAGGAGGCCATCTATACCCACCCATCATGTGAGAATTATAGAGGATGAACCAGCAGCTACTTTACTTCTTTTCTTCAGTTATACTAGATTTTCAGTTGTATTGTACTTTACTGTTGGTCTTGTATTTATGGACCCTTTACTTTCAGCACCCTCTTTTGTATAAAGTTTTACTTAGTGTTTTACTTCCAGTTGCGTACTCTATTATGTTTGTTTATTGTTATAAAAGAAACGCCTTCCCAATTTAGGGATTTATGCCTTTGGTGCTAGTCTCCATCCCCTGGCCTATGGAAGCAGGCTTGGGGTAGTCATGATACGGGTCCTAGGGGAAGGGTCGTGAAAAATTGGTATCAGAGGAGTCGGTTCTACCGTAGAACTTAGGACTATGATCATTCTTTTCTCCGAAGCAATAATGTTAAGAGTACTAAGTGTGGTTTTCAAATCAGGGAGTCCAGTGCTGGTACGGAGGATGACGTATCCATACACCAGGACCCTGAATACTAATTTCTGACATAGTGCATGAAAGCACTGATTGTGTGCATGTCTTTAAAAGTTTTCATAAATCAGCTCAACCAGGTAAGCTCACAAGGTTTAAATAATTTGACTGTGTCACATCTGTTTATTTCATGACGCCTCCCCGCATATGACCAGTTAGATCCCCGAGGGTCGTATGCTCTGACAGCCCATCGAGTGATGAGGCCTCGGTGTAGGGCCCTTTACCAGTGGAGGCACCTGCGGTACCACTTTATGTTGGGCCACCAATGCCACCAGCAGCAGCAGTGGACGATGGACGCCACTTGAGCGTGTTGCATGAATTCCAGTGCCAGAGGCCACCCAGGTTTCGGGGAGAGACAGACCCACAGGCGACTGAGGATTGGATGGAGACTGTGGTGAGAGTATTCAGGCTGGTAGTGACACCAACAGACTTCATGGTGATCCTTTCTGTCAGTCTCTTTCAGGCAGTGGAAGGAAGATGGTGGAGCCTGATACTTCAGGTCCACGATGAGGCGCCATTACACTGGACAGACAAAAAGAGCCTGTTCCAGGCAAAGTTTGTTCCAGACACACATTGTGAGGTGCGGATACAAGAGCTACTTCATCTACAGTAGGGTAGCATGACAGTAGCATAATACTCGGCGAGGTTCACCAAACTCTCGTGTTACATCAATGATATGTTGAGGGACCCATTATTTAGGGCCAAGAACTTCGCGTAGGGGCTCAGGTGAGAGATCAGAGCCTCGATGATCTCACTCAACATCCCGATGCAGGAGGGGTGTTAGAGAGAGCCCTCATAGTGAGATTTTACTTGTTGAGTATTCAGAATCAGCAAGACCCACTACTAGTCGACATGCAACAGAGTCTTTAGCAGCTAGTAGTAGACAGATGATGTAGAGGTCCAAGAGGAACAAACCCATAGTTGGTCAACAGCTTGACTCATGATCAGTTGTACAGGGCACATAGAGCAGAGACACATAAGCTAGTAGCAGATGATGCTACTCTTGCGGCGGGCAGAGTCATATGGCACGTGACTATCTGACCCTCCGTACAGATACTCAACATTTAGTTTAGGGACCTCCCAGGCAGATGCATAGGTTTGATCGAGGTAGTCCACAGGGATCAAAAGAATGTGGTAGAGGAGATGGTCATGCAGATGGTGGTGGATGATGTTACGAGGTGTTGCCACCACCACCACCAGGAGGTCCTCCCCCACCGTAGGGAGTAGGTGGACAGAGGAGAGCTCACCTTCAGGCAGTTGAGGCATATGACCAGGTTGCTCCAGAGATGATTCGAGATATTATCTGTGTCTACTACACCTTAGTTGCAGTTCTTATAGACCCTAGTTCCATTCATTCTTTCATTACCACTGCCCTCATTCGGAGCTCGGAGATTCCGACGGAGTCGTTGGCTCAATCCTTATGGTAAAAGACCCCTATGGGAGCATACTCGATGATTACGAACTAGTTCATGCAGTGTGAGGGTACTCTAGGAGGCGAGTGCATCGGTAGGGATCTCCTCGTAGCGGCATCGAGGCCTTACAACGTCATCTTGGGTATGGACTGGTTATCTACAGTCCATACTCATATTGACTGTATTAGGCACAAAGTGTGGTGTGTTCGCACAGATGGGACTAGGTTTACCTTCATAGTCGAGAAGGTAACCTTTGCAGCACATGCCAGACTTAGTCAGAGGAGGGTGCAGTAGATCACTTATCAGTTGGCCTGCCTTACCGTCTGAGCAGTTGATGTGGAGATTCTGAGTTATCCTATAGTGGTGGATCAATACACGAATGTTTTCCAAGCGATGTTCTAAGACTACCTCCTCATAAAGAGGTGGATTTCTACATTGACCTTTACCCCAGGAAGACACTGATATCTAATTTAGCTTATCAGATTTCTCCCGTTGAGCATCGTGAGCTGCGGGTATAGATAGAGGTCTTATAGGGAAAAGGAATCATCCGGCCCAATGTTTCTCCCTGGGCAGCCCCGATTCTGTTCGCCAAGAAGGCGGATGGGAGCTTGAGGATTTTTTTTATTACCATCGCCTGAACCAGGTGAATATGAAGAACAATTACCCACTCCCGAGTATTGACAACCTCTTTGATCAACTGGAGGGAGAATGGTTGTTCTCAAAGATAGACCTTAGATCAGGCTATCACCAACTCAGAGGTCATAATGAGGATGTGCAGAAGACATCCTTCACATGTCGGTACTACCACTATGAGTTCTTGGTTATTCCCTTTGGTGTAACCAACATTTAAATAGTGTTCATTTTTCTCATGAACAAGATCTTCCAGTCGTACCTCGATCGCTTTGTCGTGGCCTTCATTGATGAAATTCTGATTTACTCGACTACTGAGGAGGATCATTCCTACCATTTATGGGTAGTACTAGACACACTCCAAGAGCACTAGCATTATGGTAAGCTCTCAAAATGCGAGTTTTGGATTCGAGATGTTCACTTCTTGGGACATGTCATCTCGGATGTTGGAGTTGCAGTGGATCCAGTGAAGATTGAGGTGATACTTCTTTGGGAGCCTCCCAGGAGTGTGACAGATGTACGGAGTTTTCTGGGCTTAGCTGGATACTACCGGAGATTCATTCCAGACTTCTCCAGAGTTTCAGCACCACTATCATCCTTGATGACGAAGGGGAAACACTTCATGTGGTCAGAGAGATGCCAACTAAGCTTTCATAAGCTGAGGAAGAGGCTGGATAGTGTGCCCATGTTGAATCTTCCATAGGACGGAATATGGTACGTAGTTTACAGAAATGCATCTAGGACCTTACTTGGGTGTGTCCTGATCCAGGAGTGAGCAGTGATCACTTATGGTTCTCGGAATATGAGACAACATGAGCTGAACTATGCTACCCATGATCTGGAGTTAGCAACCATGGTCTTCGCATTGAAGATGTGGAGACACTATCTGATGGGCAAGCATTTTACTGTATACTCTGATCACAAGAGTCTCATGTATATATTCTCTCAGAAGGACCTGAACATGAGACAGTGGTGATGGCCTGAGTTCCACCAGGACTATGACTTCGAGAATGTCTATACTCTTGGGAAGGGGAATGCTGTAGTAGATGCTCTCAGCAGGAGATCAGGCATTCAGCTACTATGAGAGGTGACAAAGTAGGTGGCTTCCTTTCAGATACCCTTCATGGATAGGGATAGAACAGCCTATCTACAGTCTCTTATAGTCACTCCTCCACATCATTAGCGAGTCAGGGAGGCGCAATGTGGGGATGCTGACAATGAGAAACGATGTGCTCATATATCAATAGGGCAGTCACCTGATGGATTTTCTAAAGGTGGGGAGCACGTCATCCTCTTCAGAGGGCGTACCATGGTACCATTTGTACATCAAGAGGAAGTGTTGAGGGAGTTCCACAAATCCCCTTTAGCAGTACATCCATGAGTGGAGAAGATGTATGAGGACCTTAGATGATAGCACTGATGGCCAGGTATGAAGAAGGTAGTAGAAGGGTTTGTCTCTCGATGCCTCACTTGTCAGCAAGTGAAGGAGGAGCAACCATTACCCGCATGCTTGGTTCAGCCCTTAGAGGTTCCAGACTGGAAGATTGATGGGATATTCATGGACTTCATGATGGGTATTTGACATACATCCATGAGTCAAGATTCGATATGGGTGATCATTGACCGACTCACCAAGTCGGCCCACTTCCTACTAAACTGAAACCAGGACTCAGTAGAGATCTTGAGACACATCTATGTACAGATGATTGTGTGTTTTCATGGAGTACTTTCTAATATTGTCTCTGGAAGTGATGCACAGTTTACTTCCCAGATATGGACGGGGTTGCAAGAGGCTTTCAGGATGCAGCTTCACTTGAGCACTTCCTTCCATCCTCAGATTAATGGTCAGACTGAGGGGACCATTCAGACCCTATAGGACATGCTCCGTGCATGTATTTTCAACTTTGGTTTCATCTGGGAGGATCACTTTCCTTTGGTGTAGTTTTCCTACAATAATAGGTATCACTCCACCATTGGTATGACACCTTTTGAGGCCTTGTATGGTCGACCGTGCAGATCGCCACTGTGATGGACATACCAAGGGGAGTCAGCACTAGTGGGACCAGAGTTGGTACGGGCTACCACAGAGAAGGTGCAGATCATCCAAGAGCAGATTAAGACTACACAGAGTAGGCAGAAGTCATATCATGATAGGAGATAGCGACCATTGAAGTTTGAGAATGGTGACCATGTCTTTCTACAGGTCTAACCTTGACAATTTCTACAAAGATTTGGCCGAGGCGGCAGGTTATCTCTGCGATTCATCTGACCATTCCAGGTCCTCAGCAGAGTAAGTGAGGTGTCTTACTTCCTAGCTCTTCCACCTCAGTTGCATCGGGTGAATGACTTCTTTCACGTATCGCATCTGAGGAGATACGTGCACGACCCATACCACATCATCGACCATGGAGGGCTAGACATCGATGACTGTGCGACTTTCACGAAGGTTCCAGTGGTGATTGAGGATCAACAGGAGAAAGTCATACATGGATGGTCGAAACCTCTGGTGTGCATTCTTTCGCAGCATGGGAACCTACAGAAGAGAAAATGCGAGCGGGAGGCTCATATGCATACATTGTACCCCTGTTTATTTCCTTAGTTCGTGTTGTATCTTAAGGGTAAGTAAATCCCTGAGGTTGGGAGAATGTAAAGACCCAAAAATTCTGTGGATTTTTTTTAATTCATGGTAATTTTATGAGTCTGTAGTTTTTGATGGTGCTTGATTCCGAGGCCCGATGTTCCCATAATCAATTACTGATGTTTAGTTCGGGTACGTTCAGTAAACGTGCGAGTGTGATTTTTATATATTTTGAACCGGTGCTCAGAATTGAAATCCGAGGGCACAGTTGAACATGCAGTGTCAGTGATTTCTTAGTGAGACCTTCACCGTAGTTTCATTCTGACGATAATGGAAGTTAGTTTTTGGGGTTTTAAATTAAATTAAATAAAAATAAATTGTTACTTTATTTTCATTTGTGGTGATCTAATCCTCCAAGGGGAGGTTGGAGGTGGGGGTCACAACACCCTAACCTCCCACAGGAGGTTATAGTGGTGGGGAACACCCGCAAATAACCTCCATTGGGAGGATTTCATTGGGGTGGGCCACACGAGCTTTAAACCTCCCTTTTTAACTCTCCATTTATCTAGGATGCCAAATCTCCACCTTCCACCATTAATTTTTGGGCCAAAACTCACCATTAATTAATTAAATGTATTTTAATTAATTGGAACCCTTTTGAATTATTTTGAGTTCTTGCCAACCATTAAAATAATATATTGTCTATTATTTTTGGGCTGGAAAATATTTTTGTGGAGCCTTGATTGGAGAAATTCATCCTTCCAACAAAAAACACCACAAACCACCGAAGAACGACAAACTTCTTCATCGATCATCGACCGAGCCAAAAGAGAAGGAGCCGACCGCGAAGAACGCCAATGAAGCTTCTTCCCCGGATGCTTCCTGATGTCGACAAATTGAAGTTCGATTTTCCTATTCTTCCTCTATCAATGATCATCATACGAGCTTGGGGTTTATTTTTGTATGATATTTACCCCATGTTCATTGTCGTTTTGTTGTGCTCCTTGTTTTCGTTTGATATCATCTTAATGAGGAGGGATCAGACAGCATGAACAAGGTCCAACCATCACCCCTCGTTTTTGTTCTCATTATGTTGATGGAGGAGGCAGAGCTACGGTGGCCGACATCGGGCCGACCGTGAAGAAACAGGTAGTGCAAGGCCGATGAGTCTCCAAGAGGGCGTGACACCGCCGTGCCGCGTGGAAGGAAAGTCGCGGCCAGGGTGGTCCGCAGTGGAGGGGCGTGGCACCGTCGCGCCACACCGGTGGTGTAGAGCGTGTGGCCGCTCGGGCATGACGGGAGGAGTGGGACCCAGTTGGGTCCCATGTGTGCTAGACCGGCGCCACCTGGCACTGGTTTCGGTTCCACCTGAACGGTTCAACCATTCGGGTGCCAGGGGGTCGCGTGCCTCCCCCCTTGGTCATGGCTAGTGCAGGCCTTCAGGCCGCCATCGGCCAGGCCACCCTCTGCTAGGATGCGCACAGGACGGTCCACCATCGGCCGGGACGCCCGCATCCAGGCTGCCCCCGGTCGGGCCGCCCGCCGCGGGCCGCCCTCGGTCGGGCCGCCTCGGGCTATTCCGCCCTTGGGCCGCGCCTCCCCCTCGGGGCGCACCGTTTCCTGGGACCGGGGCGGACCCATGGACCGGGTCGGACCCCGGTCCAAATTCGGGTCTGGCCGGGTCAGTCCGACTGAGTCGGACCAGAACCAGACACACTATGGCCAGTTTACACCTTTTTTCCCATATCATGGGCTACGAGTGTCCGATCAACGAACCGTTTTCGGCAACGGAAAAAATAGAGAGAGACGGTTCTTTTGGAATATTCCACTTGAGGTTTGAACATAGTTGGAGTATAGTCAGGTTGGTTTGAACCTAAAAACCAACCAGGCCCCTGGAACATAAATTCCAATAACTCACAGACCAGGCGTTCGATTGACGCACTGTTTGTCGCATTGGAACCCTTATGAAATTCCAGTCCTTTGTGTTACTCCTTTGTAGAGTTTAGTGGCGGTTGAGGTATGACCGATATCTTGAGGGAATATTCTACAAAACTTGAGTTCACCAGGTTTGAGGAATCCAGTGGCTGATAGTGAGGCAGAGGTTGGAGAGAGATCATACGGAGGTCAAAGCTCAGCAATCCTATGTCGGTCAGCACATACCGATCCTCTGTGAGTCAGATTCTGTGTGGGTCAGCACTCAACGATCCTGTGTGGGTCAACGCATACCAATCCTATGTGGATCAGATCCTATGTAGGTCATTGCGGAGGTTAGTACCTATCGATCCTGTGTGGGTCAGACTCTGTATGATCCGAAGCAGTGCCTCTTGAGAGAATAAGATGATCTAGCTTCGCGACTAATCATATGTACTTCAATACTTCACTGAAATCATGGTTTGAGCTGAGTCAATGACTTTAATGTTTTCCTCGTGATTGAGATGGGTTACTAAATAAAATGTGTATATGTATGGGTATATACTTAAGTAAGGTTCATCCGTTGTTTTCGTACCTCTTGGTTATCTCTGTTGGATTTTGTGAGACCTTGAGGGTCTCAGGGTCCCTACAAAGTATCGTTATACTCACCCCCTACATGGGATATGACTGTACCTCATTGTGTTGGTTCGAGACAAAGTACAATGCTGATCGGGGAAAAGAGTTGCAGAATTGGACGATACCCAAGGGTGGACCACTCTTCCAGACACACACGGAGTGGACATACGGTCTTGGGGTGCTGAGGAGGCCATCTGTTCCCACCCATGTGGCGGGAATTCTGGAGGATGACCCAGTAGCTGCTTTACTTCTTTTCATTAGTTGTACTAGCTTTTTAGTGGTATTGTACTTTAATGGTGGGCTTGTATTTACAGCCCCTTTATATTCAACACCCTCTTATGTGTATAGTCTTACTTAGTGTTTTAAATTCAGTTGCGTAATCTATTGTATTTGTTTACTATTAGAAAAAAAATGTCTTCCTAGTTTAGTGATTTACGCCTTTGGTGCTAGTCGCCAGCCCCTAGCCTATGGAAGGCGGGCTTGGGGTAGTCATGATATAGGCCCTAGGGACGGTTTGTGACATTGATTCTGTATATATGACATACCATCCAATTATATATTATTTTAATATCAAAAAAATGATATTGTCGCTTGTGCGTACGTACCGATTACCGTCCCCTCAAACCCGATTAGATTCATTCCCCATCGTATCTATTCAAGACTAATATTCATTTGATGACTACAAATAATGTTCAAAGACATGATATCATTCTGGATATGAATAAGATACATCCCATCCATAATAAATATGACTCACATAATAAAGAATATAAAGGAAAAAGAATCCGTTAACAACCGAAACGATGATAATACTAAGATATTATTAACAAAGAAATGTTAAAAGATCATATATGATATCATATTAATGTATATGATTCTTTAATAATTAAATAACAATTATTTCACCATTATAAGGGAGGTTAACCTACCCTCAACCAATGAAATGTACAAGGTAAGGGTTAATTCTACAATCTCTTCATTATCTGAGTTTGTTTATACGTAATTATCTAGTGGGACCTCTTTATCATCTACATCTATATTTCTTAAAAATGAATTCCAAAACATTGTTAATATTTACTAGACTATGGGTTAAAGTAATTTATACCATTTTTTGAATTTTTATAAAATGTTTTGAGAGGAATCATCCCATTGTTTTCCAAAAAAGGTACTTTATGACCTTTTCGACAAAATTATGGTGTGATTGTTTTAACTTATACGGTAGGTGCAGCTATTTTCTGCCGTTATAACATCATTGAAGCTTCCCTTACAAGAAATTAAGAATATTTTCAAAATAAATGCTTCCTTTACAATTATGTGACTCTTAAGTGATTTTAAAATAGAAATATATATTTCTCAAAAAAATGTTTTGATTTCATCTATGTCAACATCTTTTGTTGGATTGTAAGATTATTTGAAGTTGATTTATTATGATACAAATCATCCATTTTGTATTGAAGGTTTTGTGATATGTTTGACTTTCGATGTGTTATTTCATACCATTCATGGTTTATGGATAATGTATTTACATTTCATATGATAGTTTTAATACGAATGTTTATTTTATATTTCAACCTCTTCTTATGATGAATGTATTATACTAGTATGTTCCGGGTTAGGGACAGGTAAAAGTAATCCATCTGGGTTGGGGTCCGGTTACAAAAGACCCTCAGGGTTGGAGTCTTGTTACAAAGGCTCTCTGGGTTGGATTCCAGTTACAGAGGCTCTCAAGGATTGAGTCCGATTACAGAGGCTCTTCGGGATGGAGTCCAGTTATAGAGGCTCTCCGGTTTTGGGTCCGGTTATAGTTTTCCCCTAGGTCCTGGCATAAGGAATTGACAATGAAATTAATGTTTGACATTATGCATTCCATGTTTATGAAAGTGGCTATTGATATTACATGTGAATATTAGACTAGTATAATATTCATGTGATTACGTAAATGGCATTATTTTGATTTTATCTTTTCCATATTATGCAGAAGTTCACTTTTAAAAGGCTTTTGTTTTTGTTCAATAAATTTCCTTAAATGTTTATGGTAATCTTTGAATGTTTCCTCTATATTGTTATCCTTATTGAGCATATGATCTCACCCATTTCTATGTTTTATTTGCCCCAGGATGTGAAAAAGAATATTATGACTGACCTACAAGGACATTCTATGGGATCTCAGTGTTGTCTATGGAAACAATGTTGTTTTAGTTTTCCATTTTATGTTGTAATGTAATCCGTATGAATGTATCTAGTACTTCCAATCCTACTAAACTAATCATTCTTTTGAGACTTGAACTTTTGTGATCATGCCAATGTTATTTAATAATGCACCGAATCTGGGATTCTGGGGTCAGGGTGTAACATTGGGTATGAATATGACAATACTTATATTTTAGTTAAATATAAGTTAAAAATGTTATACTCATAATATTAAAAAGTTATTAATTTCTAATATAGGGTAATATAGAATATAAATTCAACAATAAATAGTAATTTTAAATATAAAATTATTTCATAAGTCATAATAATTTATTTATATTTTTTAGTGATAAATCATTTACCTTAAAACATGACACAATGATGCAGTAATTATTTAATTAATAAATGAATCAAATAAATGACAATAATAATTTTAAAATAAATAAAATTTGAATTAATTATAGTGATAAAATAATTTTAAAGGTGGATATCACTTGTTATTAGTTTCTTAAATGGTTTTTTTTTGAAATTATATTTCTGTTGGTATTTTATATAAATACAATTTTGTGAATAGTGTAAAAATTGACCCTAATGATTTTTTATAAAATAATATTTTAATTAATTAATTAAAAATAATAAAACATTAATAAAATAAAAAGAGACTGTGATAAGGTATAAAATTTAACAAATTTTCCATTTATGGACAATTTACCTCATATAAGTAATAAATTAAATCCTCTTAATATTTAATATGTTGTTAACATAATTAGAATTACAATAGAATAATTAAAGGAAAATCAAAACGGTAAGGTTTAAAATAAAACCAAAACTTGTCGAAAAATTATTTTATGGAGATTATTAGAACTTTATTACCTTATGATCAATTTTTAGTTGTTTAATGGACACTTTCCCCCAAAAATAAATTATATATTATTTAAATCACAGATAGATACAAAGTATCACTCTTCAGTATTTAATATATTTTATGCATTCACACAGGGGAAAACCATGATATGAACAAATATAAATATATATTTATATAATTGAAATTAGTTTAATTATATAAATTTATTTTTATTTTTTATAAGTTATATAATTACATTAAAAACTTATTCAATGCAAAAATAATATTTAATTAATTAACATAAAAATAGAATAATCAATTTTAATAATATTAATTTTGATATATTTAGGATTATTTATTATGTGAAAATAATTTACTAGATCAATAAGATATATTATAGATGTTTCGAAGCATTATATTCAAATTTCCACCTTGTCTTCTTGTTTTTGAAGTCAAATTAAATGAATAGTATTAAATTAAAAAATAATGATATCTTGTTGAATTAATATATTATCAAATTATTTAAAAATCAGATAAATGTTAATCAATACCAAGGGGATATGATATGGTCTAAAATGTCTCATAATTTCCATTTATCATTTTTTTATGTGTACTTATATCCAGAATAATCTGGTTATATTTTAATATTTTGGGGACTTCCCCATGCGCTTCTCACCTCAATTATAAAAGGGAACCTATTCCCTCACTTATTCGCTTCAATTTTAGAATTCAAGATCAGTAATACCCTACCCATTTCCCTTATGAACTCCCCTAGTCACATTCCTGTGGTTCTGTTTTTCACAAAAGACCAACTCTAGTACCTTTATGTAGGGATATAGAGGGAGCTCATCAAAAAAGGGGTAATCTCCTCTATTGATTCCTTCAAAATTGTTTCTTATTATACATCCTCTACATGATTTGTTTCAATTTTAAAGTAATAAATCTAGTATCAATTATATTCTGATATGTTAAAATGATTATGGAACAAACATATTCTATTGTCTATCAATCCTATGAAAAATGATATCACCAGGCGTATGTACGTACGATGTACCATCTCCACATAGTGGTGTAATATTTTTTCCATCAACCCTTAACATGGATGGGTACAATGATAGAACTAATAACTATATATTATGATTATAACATGATATTGATTCTGTAATAATATATATACCATCCATTTCAATATTATTTCACAATTAAAAAAATGATATCTTCGCTCGTGCGTGTGTATAACCTACCGTCTCTATGAAGTGATATGATTCATTATTCATGATCACCATTGGAGAATGATTATATATATTCATATAATTAATAATATTATATCACTATTTAAATTATATAACTATATTTTATGTTCAAGAATTATAACTTTTACAATAAACATGCATAAGAAAATGAATTCGTTAACACTTGAAAGAAGCGTAATAATGAAATATTATTAAAAATGTGTTAATATGATCATATATGATATCCTAAATTAATATATGGTTCTAAAATAAGTTAATAAAATTATATAATAACTTATAAATAAGTTTATAATACACAAGATGGAACCCAGACCTATGGAAAGGGAAAATTTCACCATATTATTATTATATGAGATTGTTTATACATAATTATTTACTAGGGTATATTTATCATCGATGTCCGTATTACATTAAAATATATTAAAAAATATTCTTATCATTATTATAAATTTTTTAATGTCATTTTTACACATGTGTATGTTTTTAAAAAGTGATTCGAAAGGAATATTTTGTTGTTTCCCTTATGTGGTACCTTTTTACTTATCTGACAAAAGTACATGAATAAGGTTTTATTTAACTTATACATAATGAATGAATTTTTATAATTTATTTATTTAATAATACATTGGGGATTCCATGATAATACTTCAAGGTTATTTTTAATGAAATTTGTTTCATATAATATTGTGCAACATTTAAATAAAAAAAATGATTTCAAAAATTAAAAGATATTTTCCTCAATAATAATTTATAATGAGTTTTTGTGACTTTTTGTATGTTTTAAAAGTGGTTTAAAATAATTTTTTTGAATTTTTGTTATTTTAAAAAGTTATTTTTTTAGAAAAATCATGTTACAAGTGATCTTTCAAAATTCATCCATGTCTAAGATGACATACTGTGTTATTGTTCAAGAATACCATTAATATTCTTTTTTTGAATGATTTATGATTTGATAGCATGATATTTAAGAAACCTTTTTATTTTCAGGGGTTATTCTCTTAATGAAATTATTATGAAGCTTATGTATTTTCCACATGTTATGATATGATTACATGTTTATGGAACTCATTCCATTTCATTGGTCAGGATATCCTTTTTTACGACCCTATGGAACATGTATGTATTATTTTATTATGAGATGGGTGGGACCTATATATCCATATAATGAATTCGATAAATATGGATAACTCATGAGGTATATATGTTATGTGTGAACATGATTTCTTGTTCCTAATTATTTGGATGGACCTAGGTTTAATGTCTATAATTTTCTGCGTGGACCTGGTTTTCCTATCTGTATGTTTATGCAATGTCCTGATATCATGTCCTTAATTTAATGACTGAACCGGCTACTATTTATACATGTTCACAAAGTTACAATATTATGTGTTTGAAAAAGTTTCATTCATATTTTAATGCTACGATTTCATGGATTAAGATATTTATTTCATTAGCATTAAAATATTATGAAAATAAAATCTTTATGACATGACTCATGTATATGATATTTTGATATGTAGGGTATGATCTTTAAATTTTATTCTCAAGTCTTCATACGCTAATGTTCTTATAATTATTACATATATTTCATGTGTAGCCTCACTATGAATATGATCTAACCCATTCTTATGATTATTTTCCCTGGGGAACAAAGAAAGCTAATAAGTATGATAAGTAAAAAATAGGTTTAGTTGTGATGAAATTGGTGGGAGAAAGAGTAGATGTGTTATTAAACAGTTGTTTAAGTTTCCAATATTGCAAATACACTGAACAAATATAGTCTTTGGGTGTTTGTTTTTTTTATTCCATAATTATGATGTAATATCTATGTACATCAAGCTTGGTTCACTATAATATATTTACTTATTTCACTTTTATCCATAGTTTAAATCAACATGATGATCTTCATTTTAATCCATAATGAAAAATATTTAACATTTGTTTCTTTTTATTTACTTATGAATTTAATACCCTTGTATATTTCATAAAAATGTTTAATATTTTATTATAATAATTTCAAAATTATTATCTAACATTATAATATTATGTTTTAATATAATGTACAATAGTTTATTTTAGTTTGGTGTTGTGTGTGAAACAAGATATTCATCAAACTATTTATTTAAAGGGAGATTCATAGTAAAAACATTAGATGCTTCAATGAGATAATATGGTGAGTTTCCATATAAATGTATGTATTATAAGCACCAATATAGGTTAGATTAAAAAATATTTATGGAAAAAGATATTGAATATGACTTAATAATCTATGGCCTCTACTATTTCAAAAGTTTTGATGATATTGGATTTCTAATACCTCTATCAATAAATTGTATCACATTGGAACATATCAATTTCCATGATTAAAAGATCAATAATTATTTAAGGGTAGAAAATCCATATTTTGAGGATATTTCATTATTTAATTGACATGAAATGGGATTCATTATTCAAATATGAAGGGAAATCAAAACCATAGGGTTTGTAATTGAATTTTTATTTCAACTAGCCTAAAAAACATTTTATGAAGGGAAAAGTGTTAATAAAAGTAATTTATATCAATGAACCAAACTGATTGAGTCTATCATTAGTGATCAAATAATTTATATTCTCTAACTGGAATTAATTGATTTAAATAGACTCATCATTGAACTACTCTATAGGATGTATGTTAGTAGATAATGTTCCCATTAAAATAGTGGACCCTTTAATCATGATAACTCGACTAAAATATGTGGTTTATATAATGGTTGATTCAAAAATTCAAATAACTCATGACCTGAGCAGGTTATCAAACTGAAAATTCCGTTATCTTTTACTATGTGTTTTTTATATTTTTCTTTAACTAATTCATGTTTTAATTGATTTTTCAAGCTTAAAAAACATAAGGGATTTCATAAAAAATGAAAAAAGGATGGAATAATGACTTATTTAAAAATACCTTGAGTTTTAGAGGGTGATGTTATAAATCAAGATCTTACCATACCCTGATAGTTCATATAATACCCCATTGATAGTGAATTTTTTAAATACTAACTTCTTGACCATCAATAATTGGAAAACCTAGAACCACACCTTACAAAAAAATTTTACATCATGAGATATAATAATAATAATAATTTTGATGTTTTGTTGAAAATATAAAAGGTCTTGTATTTTTAAAGAATATAAACTTAGTAGTAATATTTATTGTAGTTTAATAATATCATCAATAATTGTTTCTTTATAAATTTAGTTTTCGTTTAGAAATATTAGCATTGGAGGTTTTTTATAACAAACAACAATGGAATATATTATGATATAACATAATTTCATAGTGGAAGGGTTTGATATGATCTCTTGGTATGAAACACCCATAGGATAATTTGTTATAACTTATTATAGAAAACTAGTGAGAATATTTCAAATGAAATTGATTTCATAGAAATATATTATTTTTATGAGTTATGTGTAATATAATAATTCATATATGTTGTACCATTATGAGCCTATCTAAAACCCCATAATTCACTAACTCTATTAAAAAAATCACCTAAAATATACATGTCAACTATATTCACTCTATATCCCATACATTACCTTCTTGAGTCCCATGAAATTTGAACACATAAAATGAAACAACCACATATGTTTCCTAATCCACATACACAAATTTCGATTGAAAGGAAAAAGATAATATAATTTTAATTAAATGAGTTGTTAGATGTATAATTTACATTCAAAATAAGTTATAGGGTACTTCATATATAAATTGAAGAAAAACATAGAGACATTGCAGTAAATTAAATTTCAAAAAGATGATGAATGAAGAAAATATCCCAATTTACACTTATATAATCAATTGTTGTGATACACAATCCAATAATGAATCATTTACAAGGATTGAATCATGAATTTGTGGATGAATGTTGATAGTAATTGGAGAAATGTAAGATAAAATGGACAGATATATTAGTAGCTATATTTTTTAACATTAAGTATAATGATAAATAATGGTAGGAAGTTAAAACTAGTATTTAATAAAATATTAATGCTTGGATGACTCAAAATAATGTCACTCATGCCATAAAGAGTATTTGTGCATCAATATATTAGTTGGAAACATCCTATATAATAATTTTATCTCATGTAAAAATATTATTGAAATCATTATATTTCTAAAATTGGAATACTATATTTCATTAGAGGAAAATCATGGGTTATGAACACACATAAACACCAAGTGTTAATCTATTAGAATTCATCCAACAAAAATTAGGTTGAGATAAAAAATTCATTTTATGTATTAGTTATTCCTTAAATGAAATGAAAATATTAACCTTAATCATTACTATTAAATTAACAGATAGATCTATGGAGTTAACAGATCACTCATACATATCAATAAGTTTTTCCGACTTCCCTTAAATAATCCAATGGAAGAGGGAGCCATTCTCAAGGCATACCTTATATTCAAGGGATATCATTCAGCACATCATTTATAGCACTAACATTATAAGGTAGTAAATAGTAAGGTATTAAAAGGATTTTTTAATCTAATTACTCTTAATGATTCATATACCTCGGTAAGAATATTTTACCACTTAGTTGATAAAAAATCATATAGCCAACCTTAAACTAGAATGAGGGCCAGTAACGAAATTTTATCTATAGTTCATATATCACTACTTCATAATCCAATAGGGTTATTTTATTATCCATGTGAACCTCTTACACATCAAGACTAAGGTAATCTATGTTTTGAGTTTTATAGATCCATATCAATGATATATGGAATTCCTAAACACCACACATCCATTAAAAAATTACCTATTGATTGAACGTTTTTTACAAAGGTAATCATGGTGAATTTTTTGATATATTAATGAACTCTAAATAGATGGATACTAAGGTGGAAACCTTTGAGTCATTTCACATTAACTGAAACATAATTTATGAATTCCAAATACTTAATTTCTTTTTATAGAATGATGAACGAGAAACTATTCGTGGTCACATTGATGAACTCTATGATTCAAAAAAACATTATGATATGAAAATCTATTAGACCCTAGTAGATATTGGATTTTGAGTTAATATTTTTCAAGTATGAACCTTTCACCAACACTGATTTATGTAAAATAATCTGATCCAATGCCCTCTAGTGATATATGGATATTATAAATGTGACCAATGAACCATGGTAAAAATTTACTTGAAGTCGTAATATGATAACCAATTGTCCCATTCCAAGTCGATGAATATAATTCAGTACACATAATATAAAAGTCCTCTTGCGAGATCATGATTTCAACTAGATGAAACCATCCTTTCATAATATCATCATCGCTTGAAGTACAATATTTATAAAATGATAGTTTTACTATATTTGATTTTTTTTTATGATCATAAAACTCACAAAATTTATTCTAGGTAGTACAAGAGGGAGGAAAAATATTCAATTATAGAGGATAAATATCTAGCAGTATATCAAATTAGATTAGAGGCCCCCATGGTTTCTCCTTGATATGAGTTTGATAAATGTTCACATAGTTTGATTTATTTGATTAAAGTGGATTCAATTTTTTAAATAATCTCACCCTAAAATTGACAATAAAAAGATACTATACGCACTTTATTTTATAAACATGGATAAGGAATATATATTTTTGAACCAATTGAATTTGAAATAATAAATAAGGTTTATCAAAAGTGAAACAATCAAAATATGATGAATATGTACAAAACTGTAGGTTTTATTGAATCTAAATTGAAAAACCATGTTAAATTTAAATAATGAAAGGGAAACAAAGACAAAAGTCACCAATAATGAAAGTGTTTCCCTCAAAAAACATGATATAAAAAAATATAAAGATAATATATTTTTTCAATATGAATATACTTTTTTTAATATAATGGAAACATACTTTAATGATTCTCTATGGTTTAAAGGGAAATTATATTCCACCATATCCTAAAGATTCTATGTTGAAGATCATGGGGATTATTCTTATAATTTTTAAGAAAGACTATCTACTACAACAATTGATTTAAAAAATATTTTGAGATATATGATGAATCGTGACCGATAATGATTAGTGTATCCATTTCTATAGATGAGTGAGAGTGATACATATCATTTCCCTGGAACCACCATGATATAATTAAATTTAATTATTCAATGATATCGCTGTAACAATATGATATTTAAAAAATCACTTTTATTCTACAGTGGTATGACACAAAACACTCAGCTTAAAATTACCATGAAATATTATTATTTAATTATGATAATTATAGCATATCCATTGAATTAGAGGGTATGAATAAGACTAAATACATTAACACACACATACACACACACACACATATATATATATATAAAGGTAATAAAACACAAATTTTCTTATTAATTATTAATAAACCGCGAATAATTTTTTAGAAAAGTCTTTTTATGCTTTCAAAATAGGTTTCCATCAATAAATAATTTTTATTAATTTTCTGTGAGTGAATATTTTAATTAATGACTAGAAATTTGAGAAATTTTACTTTTTAAAAAGGATAACATTTTTTAAATCATATTTCTAAAATTATCATATGATGACATTTTTATATTTTTCTAAAAAGTGTAACATTCCAATGAATAAGTAAAAACATTGATTTTTATGGAAAATTGTATTTTATTTTAATGTGATTATATAGAAAATACTATCTATTCAGGATTATTATGAATATTATATTAGTTAAATTTTATTATAATAACTCAGTTATATTATTTGGAAATAATTTGATACTTGGATTTATTATAAAAACTTTTTGGTACTCAAAATGGAATTTTTTTTAAAAACGACTTTTCATCACATTTTGTGGGATCAACATTCAATGCATGAATTGAATTTTCAAAAATGGATTTTATATTTTGAAATTGTGAGTATGACTATGGTATATATTGGAAATTTATTTTTGGACATTTTTAATAGTAAAAATAGAAATTTTTGTTACCATGGTAAAATGAAAATTGAGCAATTAAGGTTAAAAATAAAAGTAAATAGACTTAATAATGAACCTAAAACTTGTATTAATTTTGTTGGATGAATATATCTCATACATAAACATCCAAATTTCTAATATATAACCTCGTGTTTACATTAGAATTTTCTTTTAAATTTATATTATTTTTTTAAAAAAAGTAGAAAATCCCATTCTCTTTGTTCTATTATATTTATTTATTTTTCATCGAGACAAATAAAGGTTGTTTCCAATTCTAAATGATTATTTAAAACATAAATTTTTTTATCATGCTAATTTATTTCTAATTTTAGTGAAGAAATATTTAACTTAATAGCTAACATAACATTGATTTAGTATTTATTAGTTGAAAAATAAAATAAATTTTCTAAAATAATTAAAGTAATATAAATTGAAATAATTATTGTGTTAAATGAATTTTATAGATAATTATAAAAAATTGAGTTTTTTTAAAACTTTTTTAAATATGAAATTAATGGAGATCATTCACATTTAATACTTTATTTAATGATATTTTCAGTTTTTTGAGACCACCATTGATATTGGGAATGAATTCCATGAAACTAGAACACAAATGGGAATGATGTATAATAATGAAGAAATATTATTTTAACAATAAATACTCCTTGATCCCCACAAATAGAGGGAGATATTTTTTATTCCATGGATAATGATTACTTATCAATTATTATATAAAATTGTTCATGTTTTAGTTAATGGTCATTGGCATATGGCCTTAAATACATAAAATAAAGTCCTTAACACTTGAATTTGAATTGGATTATCAAAATTCTTGTTGGAATCATCTATTTTAATAATCCCAAATCTAGTTTTGATAATCCAAAATCATGTTTTGATAATCCCAAATCTTGTTTTAATTTAACTGGGAACCATGTTTTCATTCTATGCAAATTATGTTTCATTAATATTTCCTATTTCTATAGAGTAATATTCATATACTCTCAATCTCACTGCATGATTGGTTAAGCATACAGTGCATAATTTATCTAAGTAAAAAGGTCACTGATACATAAGTTACCATTACAAGGTTACTGATACAAGGTCACATGTACAAAGGTCCCTGATACATAGGTCATCGTTACAAAGTCACCGTTACATGGTCACCAATGCACACCTACTGTTAAAGGTTACCGCTGAAGGTTACCATTGGAATGTTACAGTTGGAGAATGCCAATGTGCACCTACTTTTGAAGCCTACCTATATAAAGGTTACCGTTACCAGTCTACCGATACCCATACTTTTCCAAATTTTAAATATTATTCTAACAGCCATATTTTTTAAATTAAATGCTTCTGACATAAATTAATGCTGATTGTAAACAATTCAAGAGATAGTAACTAGGACATTATGAAGTACAAGTCAAATTCCATGTGATATACTCATTTCAATTGTCAGACATCAAATATAAAAAGGGAACACCATGAAATAACAAAAGTAGAGTGACACATACGCGCATACGAAGAAGGGTGTCACACAAAGTGCGAAATAGATTATTCGCAAGATCAAAGAATAACCATCATGCACTAACACACTGAACCCTCAAGCATCATGAAGAGCATTCTAGGACAAGTTCACTTATGCCTTCTATGACTCATCGTCTGTTGATCACACTACTGGAAAATGGGTCTATACCAAAAATATTCTTGAAAACAGTGGGTATAGACCCACCTATACCCATGGTTTTCATGAACTGTGGGTATAAGTGAAATTTTATAACCTATACCCATGGTTCTTGCTAAACCATGGGTATAGGGTACCCGCGTAAGCATGGGAAGACAAAAATTGCGCGGGAATGCCATGAGAAAACCTATTCTCATGGTTTAAAGTTAACCATGGGTATAGATTCCACTTATAACAACAGTTTTTATGAACTATAGGAATATCCTCCGATATATAAACTGATTCCCGTGGTTTATGAAAATAGTGTGTATAAATAACACCTATACCAACAGTTCTCTGGACCGTGGGTATAGGGTCCCTTATTGTTTGAGTCTGAAAAAATATAAATAAGCTAATGTATATATACGTTTTTGTGCTGGAAAAGTGGATTCAATGTATAAGCATCATTCGGGGTTCAATAGTCACCGTTTAAAATTTAATTATACCTGGTTTAATATATATATATATATATATTAATTACAATGGAAAGACTAAATTAGGGTAGTGGTGGAGTAGTTTAAGTGTTCGGTAGCGATGCGGGTTCAAATCATTCTTCTAAATTTTTCTTGTACAGGTAGTTTAAATTAATATATTAAGGAAGGTATAAAATTATTAATGAAAAAGAGAAGTATCCTGGTTGTAAAGACGGAGTGCAATGAGTGGCTGGTCATGGGTTCGATTCTCGACATAAGAATTTTGGTCAATGTACTTGGTATATATTAATATATATACATATAGATATACATATATATATAAATGATGTTCAGTCGGGTGAGTTGGGTAGGCTCTCTGCAATTTACCTGCATGTCGCTGAAGCAAATATCACTGGCTACGTGAAACATCATATTTATTGTTATTTCTAAAATTTTATACCCATGGTTTATAACTGTGGGTATAGGATATTTGGTAAAATCATGGTTTTAGAACCGTGGGGATAATACTATGACACGCTGGAAAAAATATATACCCACCGTTATAGAACCGTTGGTTTAGGAAATTTTGTAAACCCACGGTTTTAGAACTGTGGGTATAACACTATGACACGCTGGATAAATTATATACCCACGGTTTTCAAACCGTCGATATAGGAAAATGCTGGAAAAATATATACCCATGGTTTTCAAACCATGGGTGTAGGTCTGGGACCTATCCTGATGCCCCAGTTTCCCACGGTTACCTAAACTGTGGGTATTGGCTATACCCACAGTTTTGGGGGCTATACCCACAGCTTTGAACTGTGGGCATAGGTTATTTATTCAGTAGTTTCAACATCAGAAGAAGAACACTGAATTCTAGAACTTAGAGTCGCAACACTCTGTTTTGAAGACAAGTTTTAGAGAAAGACTCCAACATCAAATTCTTCACTCTAAAGAGTCAAAAGTTGAACTGCAAACACATAGATCCATCTAAAATATATATCAGCCTAATTTCTCTATTGTTTGTTTCATTTTTACATTTCTGAGAAGTTTTTGTGTCTTTCTATCTCACACAATGTCTCCCATGCATAAAATGAAGGATACCAAATATCCTCACATCAAACTTCATCTACATTTGTATCCCACGTATAACTGTGGAAGAGACCATGTGGTATGTATCCTTTTTAATTCCCACGATGAACACTGGTAGAGGTTGTGAACCCTGTACAGTTTGTGAAAACTTTTGTAAAGCACTACACAGGCTTTGTATCAAGTTTATTGTTCAGATAAACTTCTTGGTGACATGTTATCACCATGTGGAGAGGACTAAGTCTTGGCTTGAGACTAAACCTCTTTTTTAACTTCACTGTGAACAATATTTTTATTATAATATGTTTTATCACTTTTCTTATTCTTACATTAGATAAAACATAAAACTTTTTTGCTTTCAATTTGATAGTTAGTTTGGGATACTGTGTCTAGTTTTTTGATTTAGTAAACTTGTTTCAAAAGTTGGATAAGTGTTTCTAACTATTTAAACTGAGGACTAATCACCCTTTTAGAAACCTGTTGACCAATTAGACATCTATATCTATATTTCCTTAATTAACTGTGCCATTTTCAAAACATGGGGGATCTTTTTAATAATTTTTTTTAACATAAATATTAAGTAGGAACTCCATTCACCCCCCTCTTGAGTATCCACTCTAACCAACATTTGGTATTAGAAGAGTTGAATTTTAATTTTTCAAATTATTTTCAACTATGATTTTATTTGTATCTTAAATATCGTAAATTTTTTTCCATATCGAAAATTTTCAGTTCATTAAATTCTAAGTAACTATTGAATCTAGAGTTAAGGGTGCTGCTACAAATAGGCCACCTTTCTTTAATGGTAATAACTATGTTTAGTAGAAATAAAAAATAAAAATTTATCTGGAGAGCATGAAACCTGAAATCTGGGACATAATTGAAGAACAATATGTATTGCTAGCCACTACTATGGAATCATGGTCTCAATTGACAAAATCCACATATAATAATAAATGTAAAGCAATGAATTCCTTGTACTATTCTCTAGGTGATGGGGAATTAAATAGAATATCTTCTTGTAAAACAACATATGAAATTTAGGATACTTTAGCAATTTCTCATTAGGGAATAACTAGTGTTAAAGAAATGAGATTAAATACATATAATATTAAATATAATAATTTTAAAATGAATCATGATTAATTTATTTCTAAAATGTATCTTAGGTTCAATAAATTAGTGAACGCCATGAGTCTGTATTGAAGACTAGTGGAAAGCAAGGATCAAATCATGAGACTGCTTCGATGCCTACCTGATAGATAGAGAGGAACCTCCATTTCTTCCCAAGAATCTAGTGACATAGGAAAACTCCCAGTGAAGGAAGTAATTAGAAATATTATGATGTACAAAGAAGAAATTACATTGAATTAAGAAGTTGGAGAATAATCAAGGAAGAATTCAATAGCATTCAAGACATCAACCTCAAAGAGAAAAGGCAAAGAAAAAGTTCAAGTTCCTCTAGATAGTTCCACTAGTGAAGAGTCATATTCAGATAGTGATGAGGAGATGGATCATCATGCAAGGTGATTGAAAAAGTTCTACCAAAAGAAGAAATTCTTTAGGAAGTCAAACTACAAGGGAAAGTATGATAGTAAAGGACAATTGAATAAATAAATAAAATGGAATGATGACACAAATTAAATAATCTGTTATAAGTGAAAACGAAAAGGTCATGTGAAGGAAGACTACCCCAAGCTTAAATTTAATACGAAATATGAATACAAGAGAAAATGATATAAAAAGGCTATGAAATCCACCTAGAGTGCTTCAAAAGAAAGCTCTAGTGGATCTGATGCTTCTAATAGTGAATAGAACATTCACGCCAACTTATGATTCATGACAGAAACATTAAAGGTAAAACTTAAGTAACCTATAAATAATTCCTATTAATCTGGGAATAAGAGTGAGTCACATAATGATGAAGATATGACTAAGGATGAATTATATGAATACTATGAAATGATTGAAGGTACATTTAATTAGTTCAAGGAAAAATATAAATCATTAAAGAGACAACATGCTTTAAATGAAAATTATAAGTCTGATTTGGATATTGAAAAAGAAAAATGTTCCCATCTATTAAAAGAAAATACCAAAATAAAATTATCAAATGATCTATTAAAAATGGATTTGGAAAAACTTACTGTTGGTAGAGATACCTTGACTCAGTTTCTAGGACAACAGATTTCCCCAAAATATAAAACGGGTCTATGATATCAACCAGGACATAGAATGATTATTAAAACTAAATTTGTTCCAAAATTGAGTCAATTCACAGCTAGTTCATGTTCAAGACCATTTCTTGAAAAACAATTCTCTAAGGGACCAGAAAAAGTATTTATGTCTCAAAATATATCTGCCGATTATAGGAAATCTTTGAGGAAAATATGGGTTCCCAAAGTTTTAATTTCTAACCTCTCTGGACCCAAGAAAATATGGGTACCATAGTTACACTGCACATAACCGATTTTTCAAGGAAATTGTCTAAATAGTTCATGTAAGACATTTTGGTACTTGTACAATGGATGTTCAAGACATATGATATGATATTACTCATGCTTCAATAGCCTAATCAAAGTTGATGGTGGACATGTAACTTTTGGTGATAATGCTAAAGGGAAGATCATTGGATTATTCCATATTGGTAACCCTAATACTGTATTAATTTCAAAAGTATTTTTTTTTGTGGGTTAAAATACAATATTCTAAGTATTTCTCAATTTTATGATGATGGTTTTAATGTCATGTTTGAAAATGATGCATGTAATGTTTTTAATTATAAAAATGATTAATTATTTTCTTCTCTTAGAAATGAGAATGTATATGCTGTTGATTTAGATTCTTTAGCTAAGAAAAATGTTTCTTCTTTAAATTCATATCATAAGGAATCCTGGTTGTGGCATAGAAGACTAGGACACTGCAATGTACACTCACTTAGGAAACTTACTAGGAAAGGATTAGTTAGAGACTTACCTAAATTATAATTCCCTATAAACAAAGTGTGTAATCTTTCTCAAAAGGGAAAACAACATAAAGTATCTTTCAAACCAAAGAAAGAAGTTTATACTTCAAAACCTCTTGAGTTGGTTCACAAGGACTTGTTCATACCATCAATAGTTTCAAGTTTAAATGGGAATCACCATATCTATGTTCTCGTAGGTGATTTCTCTAGGTACACTTGGTTATACTTTATATCTCACAAAAGTGAAGCTTCTTCTTATTTTAACAAATACTCCAAGTTTGTAGAAAATCTCAGTGGACGTAGAATTAAGACCATGACAGTTGATCAAGGCCGTGAGTTTGAAAATAAGGAGTTTAAATCTTATTGCTCACAAAATTTTTATAGTCACAATTTATCTACTCCTAGAACACCTCAACCAAATGGATTTGGGGAAAGAAGAAATAAGACACTTTAAGAGATTTCTCGAACTATGCTTAGTGAGTATAATCTACCTATTTACTTTTGGGATGAAGCTGTAAATACATCTTTTTATACCATCAATAGAGTCTTGATTCGAACTGTTCTTAAAAAGTCCCATTATGAACTTTGGATCAATATAAAGCCTAAGGTTAAATACTTTAGAGTTTTTGGTTTCATAGTGTTTATCCTTAACACTAAGGACAATATTAATAAGTTTTCATCCAATAGTGATGAAGGAATTTTCATAGGTTACTCAATATCGAGTAAATCCTATAGAGTATTCAATAATAAAACCAACTTTGTTGAAGAGTCAGTTCATGTAAAATTTGATGAGACTGATCCACATGAACCCAAAACCTCTCTTGAATATCTTGAGGATGATATGTCAATTCTGGACCATAATGATAATGATAGTGAACCTCCAGTGAAGGTAACCAGTTCTGAGAATCCTCCAGAATCTTCATATGTTGAATCTGAACCTGTAAACAACCATGAGGATTCTAGTTCAACTCTTTCTCAAGAAAGTAGAACTCTCAAGAATAATTTATTAGATGTTGTAGTATGTGATTTAAATAGAGGGACACAAACAAGGGATTCTCTGATAAACTAGGTTTAACATCAAGTTTTTCATTCACATCTTGACCCCAAAAATAATAATTATGCTATCCATGATGAATTTTGGGTGATGGCTATGTAAGAAGAATTAAATCAATTTGAAAGAAACAATGTCTAGGAACTATTTGAAATACATAAGGACACTTTGACAATAGGCACTAAATGGGTTTTTAAGAACAGTATTGATGATACTGGAAATATAGTTAGAAATAAATCTAGGTTAGTTTCACAAGGATACAATCAAGAATAAGGAATAGAATATGAGGAGACCTTTTCTCCTGTATCTATACAAGAAGCCATTAAGATACTATTAGCTTGTGCAACTCATTAGAATTTTAAACTTTATCAAATGGATGTTAAAAGTGCTTTTCTAAATGGGTTCATTGTTGAGAATTTATTTGTTGAACAACCCCCTGGTTTTACAAATCCGCAATTTTCAAACCATGTTTTTAAACATTCAAAATCTTTATACGGTTTAAAAAAGCTCCAAGAGCATGGTATGATAGGCCATCTCTTTTTTTATTTCAAAAAGATATACTAAAGGAATTTATTATCCTACTCTCTTCATTAAAAAAATTTCCAAAGATGTTTTGGTAGTACAAATTTATGTAGATGATATAATTTTTGGTTCTTCTAAAAATTCATTATATACTGATTTTTCAAAAATAATGTAAAATGAATTTTAAATGATTTTAATGGGTGAACATAAATTATTCCTCGGATTTCATGTTTTTCAAACAAAAGATGGTATTGTTTTGAATCAAAGTAGATATGTTAAGGAACTTTTAAAATATTTTGGTTTGGATGGTAGTAAAGTTAGTGATACACCTATGAGTACCACTTGTAAGTTGGATGCTGATGAAACTGGTGAACCAGTGGATCAAACCAACTACAGAGGTATAATAGGGAGTATGCTCTACCTTACAACTAGAAGACCTGACATTATGTTAATTGAATGCATGTGTGCTTGCATTCAAGCTAATCCCAAATAATCTCATTTAAATTATGTTAAAAATATTTTCAAATATCTCAAATATACTCCCAACTTAGGACTATTTTATACAAGAGTAGAAACATTTTATTTAATAATTTATTCAGACACTGACTTTTTTGGTTGTAATATGGATAAAAAAATTACCTCTGGAACATTTCACATGTTAGGCAAGTCAATAGTATCATGGTGTAGTAAGAAACAGAATTATGTTGCATTATCTACTACTGAAGCTGAATATATAGCTGCTGGAAGTTGTTGTGCTCAAATTATGTGGATGAAACACACTTTACTAGACTGTGGATATCAATTCAAACATATCTCTATAAACTTTGACAACACAAGTGCTATCAACATCTCTAAAAATCTAGTATCTCATTCTAGGAAAATTCATATTGATGTAAGACCTTACTTTTTAAGTGATCATTTTCAAAGAGGTGATTCACTTTTGAATTCTTCAACACTGAACACCAATTGGATAATATATTCACAAAGCCATTGAATTATAAGAGGTTAAATTACATCAAACATGAGTAAGGTATGATAAACTATTAGGACCTCATCATTAGATCTTACCGATAGGGCCTCACCGTTATACCTTAACGATAGGACCTCACCGTTAGACCATACTGATATGACATTACCATTAGACATTACCTGATAAGACCTCACCATTAGACCTTATGGATAGCACCTCACCATTTGACCTTACATATAGGACCTCACTGTTAGACCTTACCAATAGGACCTCACTATTAGACCATACCGATAGGACCTCACTGTTAGACCTTACAGATATGACCTCAACGTTAGACCTTACTGATAGGAACTCACCGTTAGACCTTACAGATAGGACCTAACTGTTTGACCTTATGGATAAGACCATACCATTAGACCTTAGCGATAGGACTTCACTGTTATACCTTAATGACACCTCCTTACCAATAGACGAATTGAATTTGGGACTTTAAGGTTTTGTGCTCTCAGCTGGAATCTGAATAGTTTTCTGCCTATTACTAATTCATTTTTTTTGTTTTATTTTTCTAATCCCTAAATGATAAAATTAAAACATGGATCACTTATCAATCCACATCAAATCCTCTTCTGATCCTTTTTCTCCCCAATCTCAGAATCTAAACCTTTACTGAAACCTTGGACCTCTTCGGATCGATGGAAAGAGTCAAAAGGCCGTCGGTTGCTGATGAAGGAGACGCGGTTGATCCTAATAGACCTAGATCTGAGTCGAGTAGCAGAAGCTAGACAATGTACAAGGTGCTGAACCCACATTTTTTCAAGAGGGAAATAGTATTTGAGAAGGATTTATGTTCAGAATGGCTGTTGTCTAGCCAGTCGTTATTACTTCAGGCACTGGAAGCTCAAGGCTTGGTTGAATGTTTTTCAAACAACAATGGACCCTATTACCCAAATTTAGTAAAGGAATTTTATGATTACCTCATGTTGGAGAAATTTTAAGATGATCACCAAATGATTTCCAGAGTAAATGGAGTAAGTGTGAGCTTCTCCTCTATTGAATGGGCTGAATTCTTAAGGGGTACACATGAAGGGATTTCTGATTTTTACTCAAAAGTGGTGCCTCCAACTAGTGAGTTTTTCTACTATGAATAAGCATTTGGTGAATTGACAGGGAATGGGATCCCTAGAAAAGTCATTACTACTGAGATGGAAGGCGAAGACAAGATGATATTTATGTTTTTCCAACATGTGTTGAGTCCCGGGAGAAGGGACTTTGCAACTTTAAAGTATCAGGATGTCTTTCTCTTGTATCTATTAAAGCATAAACAAAAGATCAACTTATGTAGGATGTTGATGATTCAACTAGAAGATATGACCAAGCCTAGTTCCAAATCCAATTCCAAATTCCATGATATATTGATATCCCTTATGTTGAAAGTGAAAGGAGTTACTGGAGATAAAGAGGAAACTGTTGTTGTGAAAGATAACCACTGCATCACCGAAGTAATCTACAATTTGTTGAAGATCAACTAGAATACATGGATGAGGAGATGGGTGAATGTTGAGGCTATGTTATATGATGAGTTTAATCCTATGACTAATCCTACTAGGACTAGGAATAATGGAGACCCTGGTAATAAGCCTGATGAAGTTGATCATACCTATTTAGATGAAGAAGGAGAAGAAGTTGTTGTTGTGTAAGAAAGAAAGGATTATCCTATAGATGACAGGAGTGATCCTGACCTTCCCTCAAATCCCCATGTTAATAATGTATCCTTTTGTGAGCCTATCCCACCAATTATATTTCCTAGATGGGTGACTATCCTATGGGACAGTGATAAGAAAACCAGTGAAGGCGAAGGGGATGAAATTGCCTTAAGAGATGTTAGAGATACCTTAGATAAGGATGAGGACTCTAAATCAAGTCTGGCTGACATTGAGACAACTGCTGCTAAAAATGAATAGGAATGTTTATTTATTTGTCCTCTAATCGGACATTCAGAAAGGGTAGAAAGTACAGATGTAGAATTTGTTGATTCAGTCGAATCTAGACTTGTTTTGAAAGTTGATAAACACTCTTTGGAGGATGTGTAAGCAGACCTTCTTATTGATGTAGCCGATCAAAGAGGTTATATGGAAATAAATGTGGTTGTTCAATAGAATTCTCCAAGTGAGGGGGAGGAACCTGTTACTATAGGGTCAGTTGCTGTTACTCGTGAAATATAGGACTGCATAGAATCTCCTAGATTTGTGGTTTTAGGCCTAGACTATAGAGACTCTGATGATGACCATCCTATCAGAAACCCTCTAATTCCTACTATCTAAAAAACTACCATTGTTAAACCAATGTTTTTCTAACATTGAGACTATATAAATAAGGATTAATTGGTTTCTTTGAAATCAGAATTGAAGCAACATATTAATGAGAAATACACTTAGATAGTAAGAACAATAACTCTCAATTAAGAACTCATGACATCTGTTGTGTAAAGGATAGTCTCTACCTCTCACACAGCTATGTTACATGAGGTAAAGGAATGTCAAAATCATGTAAAAACCTTGACATAGTCTATGGAATAAATGTAATAGACTTTTTCTAGCATAGATGTATATATGGCTTTGAGAGATTATGTAGACAGAGACTATAGATATGTTAAAAGTGTGGTTCAGAAAATGGTCACAGTGTTTGAGGACTTTAAGATGTCTATGGAAACACATGTGAAAGGCTGAGATAATGTTGTATAAAGGATAACCAGTGGGCTAACCAAACCATTTAAGGAGATTGTGTCTTTCACTCTGGAACCTCTGGGTGCATATACATTTTCTTCCACCTCTCCTCCAGTTGACATTGAATATTTTAGGACTGTTATTATAGAAGAAGTGGAAACGATCTATGGTAATAGTACCTCAGAATCGTTGGTCATTTCCATTACCAGGGAAATCCAAAATCTTGTAGGAAATTATTTAAGGAAATCTTCTCAAGACCAGAAGTCCATCAAGGATCATGCTAACTTCTATTACAAACATATTTACACTAAGAATCAGATGGATGGCCACTTCAAGTTTCTATTAGAGAACTTGAGGATTCCACCTGTCACTCAAGAATTTAAGGATCAAGTGGGAATGCTTTGATAGCTAACTCATACATTGGTGAAATTTATGGAAAATAAGTATGATTTCATTTCAGCTATGTAAAGAGGTGGAAGTATAATTATGGTCTTCAGGAATATTCTCTTACCTTTTTTCTATGTGGATTGCACTCCCATCATTGTTCCTCCTGCTTTTCTTGCTACTTGATCTGTCTCAGGATCCACGAGTGCTGCTCCATTGATGACTCCTGCCCAGGCTATCAAAAGTTTGACCTCAATGATTCCTCATAGATCTACTCAATACAAGTCTACTGATTCATCAGTGGTTGCTCCTCCTACACTACTTACTGACATCTCTCGGTCTATCCATCCACCTTTAGAACCTGCCTCCTCAGCATCCAAGTCCAAAGCACCAATGTACATATCTTATGTGGATTGAGTGTGGACTATCTTAGTTGATAGGGATAGGTGTATATATTTTTTATAGTGTACTCCTGTTTTATTAATAAATACCCTCTCTTTTCACTATTATTTTTTTGCACGCATTTTGTTAATCACAAAGGGAAAGAAGATATTCAAAGGGGAGAAAATATTTAAATCATTATTTCTTTCATAGAAAGAAGTTTTTATATGTGTGTATTTGTTATGACCTAACTATAGTGTCCTCCATATTTTTTTTGTATGATCACATCACTGATGGAATTAACAGATGTGTTTAACCTTGATTCAAAACTCTTAAACCTAAAGATTCAATGCCATAATTTTTTATTTTAAAAAGGGGGAGATTGTTGGACTCTCTTGCTTTGATAATATCAAATCCTGTTTTGATAATCCCAAATCATGTTTTGATAATCCAAAATCTTGTTTTTATTTAAGTGAGAACCATGTTTTCATTCTATGCTAATTATGTTTCATTAATATTTCAAATTTCTATAGGGTAATATTCATATACTCTCAATCTCACTACTAGATTGGTTAATCATGCAGTGCAGAATTTATCTAAGTACAAAGGTCATCGATACATAGATAACCATTATAAGCATATCGAGACAAGTTCACTGGTAAAAAGGTCACTGATACATAGTTCACCGTTACAAGGTTACCGATACAAGGTCATCGATACAAAGGTCACTGAAACATAGGTCACCGTTACAAAGTCACCATTACATGGTCACCAATGCATGCCTACTGTTAAATGTTACCACTGAAGGTTACCATTGGAAGGTTACAATTGGATATTGTCGATGTGAACCTACTTTTTAACCCTACCGATATAAAGGATATTGTCACCCCTCTACCGATACCCTTAATTTTTCAAATTACGGATATTTTTCTAACGGTCATATTTAATAAATTAAATGATTCTGAAATTAATTAATGCTGACTGCAAAAGTTTCAGGAGACAGTAACTGGGATAGTATGAGGTACAAGAAAGATTTCACATGATCTAATCATTTCAATTGTTGGACCTCAATTATAAAAAGGTAAGACCACGAAAGAACAAAAGGATAGTGACACATACCTGAATACGAAGAAGGTTGGCATATGAAGTGTGAAATAGCTTACTCTCTAGATCAAAGAAGAACCATCCAACACTAACACTCTGAACCCTCAAGCATCATGAATATCATTCTAGGAAAAATTCACTTCTGACTTCTATGCCTCATCAAATCTGGATCAAAATCAGAAGCAGAACACTGAAAGCTAGAACTTAGAGTTGCAACGCTCTGTTTTGAAGACAAGTTTCAGAGAAAGATTCAAATATCAAATTCATCACTCTAAGGAGTCAAAACCTGAACTGCAAACACATAGATCCTTCTAAACTCTATCTCATCCTAATTTCTCTATTTCTTCCTTCATTTTTACATATCTATGAAGTGTGTGTGTCTGTCTGTCTCACACACTGTCTCATATTCTTAAATAAGAGGATACTGAATATCCTCACATCAAACTTCATCCACATTTGTTTCCCATGTATATCTTTGGAAGATACCATGTGTGGTATTTATCCTTTTTAATTCCCTTGATGAATAGTGGTAGAGGTTGTGAACCCTGGATAAATTTTGAAAAATGTTGTAAAGCCTGATACAGTCTGTGTATCAAGATTATTTCTCATATAAACTACTTGGTGGCAGGTGATCACCAAGTGGAGAGGACTAAGTCTCAACTTGAGAGTGAACCTCTTTTTTTACTTCACTTTGAACTACAATTTTAGTACACTCCTTTTTATCTATTTTTCGCTACTTACATTGGCAAAAACATACAACTGTTTTTCTTTCACTGTGACAGTTACATTTGGTTAGTGTGTGTATTTGATTGATTCAGAGAACTTTTTTCAAAATTTGGAGAAGTGTTTCTCACTATTTCAATTTAGGACTAATCACCCTTTGAGAAACCTGTTGACCAATTATAAATCCATATCTCTACTGCCTAAATTAACTGGGCCGTTTTGAAAACATGGGGGATCATTTTAATGAATTTTTTAAGAGAAATTTTAAGTAGGAACTCAATTTACCCCACTCTTGAGTATCCACTCTGACCAACACTTCCTTCATATAAAAACAAAAAATAAAAGTAAAAATAATTTTAGAATAAACATAAAATACTTGATATATTTTTTTTCTTCTATATGATGATAATCTATAAGGTCAAAAAATACTTTCCAAACATGTTAATTCTTCATATGGAATCACGAATCAAAATTTTTAGGAGTCTAATATATTAAAATGTTTCTTTTATAAAATGCAATAACATTATTATAATATTCCTACAATCATTGGAAACATGTTACTTCTTATATATAACCATGTAGAGATTTTTAATATGGAATTAAAATTTTATCGTAATAATATTAAAGTTAATATAGACTCCGATGAGAATAAGCCTTAATCTAGAATTATACGTGGATTGAATCTAATTTTTAAAATATACTGAATGATACATTGACTTGTTGTCTCTTACCCAACCATTTATTTTTTCCCAACTGCATATACCTTTAGACTCTAATAATCATCTCATTTATTTTGGATATGATCCAACTCTTTTTTCACTAGAGTGTCCATTCCCCCACTTCCTCAAAACACATGGGTTTACCATTTCGTAGTGATCTATCATCCAAAACCAAGAATGGACTGATTTCCATTACTATTGGATACAGACTGATTGTTGTCTCACTAAACACTAAATTAACCAAAATTATTTTCCTCTTCTATTTCATATTCTACCAAGCATTATATTTTCATTATATTATCCAAGGTATACTACTTATCTTCTATGTAAGATTTAATATCATATATATTTTCTATTAAATATTCTTGAAAACTCTAGTAGTAAAATAACATATAGAACATAAAATGAGTTGATTATTGTTTTAACAGGATATACAAGGACTCATGGATATACCATTTTTAGACCAGCTTTAGTTTACTCTCTTCAAATTCAAACCATAATGTTCTAATAATTCATAATATATATAAGGTTTAATTATCCCTCTTATAATATGGTATCCATAATCTTTTATGTATGTGTGTTTATTACTTGTACACCAATAAGCCCAAATTATATTCTCGATCATGATTTTTATTTCATTTATATAGGGTTTGTTTAATAAAATCCATGCTTGTGTGTATTAAAAATAACATATAGATTGATTTAAATTTTAGTAAGATGAAATATAATTCTTAAATATCCTGACATTGGTATAACTGTAGCTTCTCTAGGCCACATATCTTTCATTAGATCAAGGATCACTTGATTTTAATCTCTATGTATGAATAGATAATGTGACCTTGTTTATGTTGATAATTCCTCATTTGATGCCTATAATTGTACATATATCAGTCAATTATTCTTATATATCACACTAAATACACTATATAAAAAATTACACATTATAAAACCACTTTTAAACATTTCATGTTATATAAATCTACTATAGGTTTTTAAATGTTTGAGTCTCTATAAATCCATCATGGCTATGGGTAATGAGTTTTTATATTATAACAGGATCCCATTTGGTGAAAAAATACTAACTAATAATATAGCATGATAATATCCATATAAGGAATATATATGATCAGAATAAAAAAATACCCAATAGTATATTCCATTAGAAAAATTTGAGTGATTCCCATGTTTCAAAATAGATGAAATATTATGCTCTGTTTACCTATACAATAGTATGTTGAAAACTCAATCATTTGGAAGTGGGTAGAAGTAATCCTTGTTTATAAATTTTTATTCCATCATCTTTCATTCATGTTTTTCAATTCATGATTTAATTTTCTAATGTGAATATTTTTAAGTATATTTCAATGCCTCTAGTCCTACACCCTTTTGTATGGCACGTGTTATTTATAAAAATAAATACTTAATCCATGTAGAGTTTATTTTATCTTTTTTATAGTAAAAGAAGTGTTTAAAGTTGTATTATTCTCATTCTTTATCATACTTGATTTTCTATCTTATATATCAACTGAATCATGCTTCATGTTATAGGAACAAAAACAACATGACCTATTAATTCATGCTTCATATTCAAAAACTATTAAAAAAAATTAATGGAAAAGACATACAAATTCTAGATACTCCCATTAATTGAATTATAATGTCAAAAAGAATTATTATTGATGTGAAATCACTATTAAATAATTTATTCACCAAAATATCTAAATAAATAACTAATTATAATAAACCACCAATCAATAATTATAGCTATTCTGTCCAATTAATTTTAAATTCAACTATTTCATATAATTACCTACTTTATCGTGTCAAATATTGTTTTCACTTCAAGATATTTTCCATCTTGACTAATTGCTCCATAGCTTTATGCTCAACAATTAGTTGTTTTCTATCAATTTAATTCCAAAACAAACAATTTTGTCCAGTATTAAAGATTGGGATTGATATTTCTTAGTCTATTATAGATCCATTTCATTTGTTTAATTTCTAGTGATTCTATATATCTTTCCCCAAAATACAATTAGATTAGGTCCTCAAATTGATCATCTAACTATTCTCAAAGAATTATAATTATTCTAAACACTAAACGAATCACCTGAGAGTTAAACCTTCTTATTTCTATGACTACGAAGGTTAATCAATAAAGATTTATCTACTAAGATGTATAAACCAAATGGGTTTAAATAATCAACACATGGATGTTACAAAACACCCATTACCTTTCAAAAGGTTCTATATGGTATCTTATGGGTCAAAATTGAACATATAATCTGAAACTAAGATTTTGCGACATGATTTTTAGAGGATAGATTCATACAATAATATTTATCGATAGAATTAAAGCTATAAGCATAATAGAAAATGTGTTTTTAATTGTTTGACTTGTGTTCACAGATGAAAATGCATGCTATAAAATCATAACGAAGGCTAAAAACTCAAAATAAATTGTGAAAATATTTATTAAAAAAATAAAAAATGTTTATTTTAAATCAAAATTTGATGACATGTTTATCACCATTGTCATTGTTAAAATCAGCCACTTTATCCATATTATCAGGTTTTAAAATAAAATTGCTCGAGTTTGTGCCCTAGATCTAACTATATTATACATTATAATGCATAAATATTGAAATTATTGTATATTAATTAATATCATATCACATGATGAGTTCTCCTATATATATCATTAATATTATAATTTCCATAGAGTTTGTGTCACATTGAAATCTCATAAAACCTCATTCTATAAATGGAAGATTAAATAATATAAATATATTAATAAATATATGATCTATGTTAGGATTAATTCCATCATAAAGTATACTCACAATACATGATATTAGGTGTAGGGGATAATAAGTCATTGATACTACCTCCAATGTTTTTTACACTTGGTAATATATAAGAGAGGATATCATGAGAAAAAATTAACCCATAGGAATTACACTTTTTGTGTGTGTCACTAGATATTCCTATATTTATATGTGCATAATTTTCATTATAATTTATATTTTTATTAACGAATATCGTGGGTCAAGTACTTCTACTTTTCTAATGAAAACCATGAGGAAATATGGTTGCAATGAGGTATGATTTTTTGGGTACATTGGAAATGATATAATATTAATATATAAGTGAGGAAAAAAAGTTCACTTCCATGTTTTTGAAAATATTTATCTCAGGCCCTTTGATTGTAATTAAACTATATTATTTTGTACATGCCATTGGATGTTTACCAATAGCTTTTTAGGAATGTTATCGAAAGATATATCACAAATATCTGTTTATGTCACATGTAATGAAACCTTCATGATGACATATCTTAACGAATGTATTATATTTCATAGTATGTTTCCTTAGAATTTTGTTTTTGTTGTGATATTTATGTGTTTATTTGTTGAGGAATTGATGTTTTTATATTTATTGATCATGGACTTTAGTCTATTTCTCCAAATTGCACTATGAAATAGGCTTAAAGGCCCATAAACTATGTAATTTCCATACCTTAATTAAAATCTATAAGAATTTAATATTACAATAAATATTATTCTAAAATTTAGTAGAATAATAAAGTTGTTTTTATTGCATATATTCATTCATTAGTAACTTGAATCAATATAACTATGATTTAAATATAAAATAAATATTTATTCATAAGTGAATATACTATTTATATATTTATTTATTAAACAATACATAAACTTATATGTGTTTAGATATATTTTTATTATTCATGGATCTATAAATAATGAATAGGATTGACAAGTCGAGTTAATGGTCTAGAAGAAATTATATAATTATTTAATATTATTTATTTATTTATTTTTATAACAAATTATTTTCAAATATCAATGTGATTTGAACACAGAAATAAAATAATATTTCTTGTTATGGGGTTCCATTAAAATTAAAATGTTGGTATATGTTCCCAACTATATAATTTTACAGAATATAGAGGGTTGTTTTCAAATAGAAATCTCTAAAGAATTTATTTAATCCCAAAGTAGAACTTTTTAAACAACACAATCAAGAATGGAGGTCATTGATCCTATTAACTCTCTCAAGACTGAGGAAATGGGATAAAAACATTGAAGATGAGAAAATATTATGATTTTGATTAATGGGGAATTTCACAAATGGATATAATAATCCATATTACCATTTGAATATTATATGATGACGTTCAAAGGCTCATAGATGATGCGTGGATACCACTAGAGGGATTCCACACATGATACATTTATCATAACCGTGGAGTAAAAACAGTTTTTGGATGATTTTATAATTAAGAATTATAGGTGGTGGTAATCCTTATTTATATAAATTTATCATAATTTAGATGTGAAATCTTCATCTCTATGAATATATTAAGGTTTATATTATATAGTTATGAATTATTATCAGAATAAATCAATGAAAAAAACATTACATGACATTGTCTTGACTACTAATGTTGTGCCACAAAACCTTCAAGTGGTGTCCTAATAGTAACATTTTAATTTATAATTATTTATTAATCATTTTTCGAATTACACTTTTATTTTTATGTTTTTTATATATATTTTTTTCCTAATCCAATATTAAAGATAACATCACCATTAAAAATATTATAAAAAAGAACATTATAGGAATATATGATGAATACTCAAAGATTCCATTAAATGGTACCAAATAATCTATCTTGATAATACATATATACAACATGAAAATGAAATGTATACACCATGAATCCATGTTCACTGTGCTATGAAAAGTTGATTGAATTGCAAAACATCATGTGATAAAATAATTCATCAAATAATTACTCATATTATGTCATCTAATCATATGGAAATTAATTTAAAAGGGTACATGACATGTAGATGGAATTACAATGGTGTGATCCCACATGTTATGGCTTGACATGAATCATGAAAGTTGTGTGGTCAATGTATGGGACAAGTATTCATTTCACACTATGTATTGAGTAAAATACCTGAAACATGACCTATATCTAACTACATAGAATATAATATGCATATATTCCCTATATAAAATACATATCTATGTGGATAACATGTTATTTTGCTAGGGGTGTAATACAAACAACTATAGAATGGAGTATACAATCTGTATTGGGTTTTACATTCTATGTAACCCATACCCAATAAACTGATTACATACCATTCTATATTGTCCCATATGAATAAAAAAAATAGATAATAAATTAATTATATAACTAAAACCAAACCAAATAGTGTGTCAAAAATTCTCTATGACAAGATTTATCGAATGGAATACATGTCAAGTGATTACAGATTGTTACTTAGAATATTAATTGGTAAATTAGTTTTTATGTGTTATTTTGAAACTACAAAACATGTATGGTTATTAGAAACATTATTTACATCACAAGAATATACAAATGTAAAATTTTTTATATTACTGTTATTCCATTTTGTTATACAAATAATGCAGACTAGATGAATTGACTCAGGGAACTACATGTCGAGTAATATCATGACACATTATGTACACTACACTTTGTTTAAATATATAGTAAATGATAAATACCATAAAAATCTCAGTCACATTCCAAGAAATTTATGTTATATATCATGTATAGTTGAAGTGCATATTCACTGTTTACTCTAATTTATGTCATGTTAAACTCAAGAGAGATTTTAAAATTGAACAAATGCATACACATCATATACCAGTTATTACACACTATGTGAATTAATTTTATTTATTTTAACTTATAGTGGATAATAATATCATTTATTGGGATATAAAATTAATATACAATAATTTACTTGTTAAAAAATAAATAATTATTAATTAAAGAACATATATCGTAATAAATATTGTTTTGAAATTAATACTAGCTAGTATGAGGGGTATTTTAAGGAGAGAAAATATATCTTCTGGAAACATATAGATGATTAATTGGATGTCTAGTACATCATTTTATCATACATGTCCAATGAGATCCAAAATAATTATGAGGAAGTGGATGAATATACCATATAGTTTTTTTATCTCTATTTTTTATTATGAGAAATCTAGATAAGAGTTGTATGAAAGCATATTAGGAACATTTCCCTTGAAATATTTGATAATGTCTTCAAATATTACCTATTTTAGTCAAAGTTATTGACATTATTGAACACATAAAAAATAGGGATTGATGTTACTTGATGAGTTGTGACCTGACCTCATGCCTTCCTCACTACATTAAAACTTCTATTGTTTTATTTTGAATTATAATATGTACAATATTGACATGTTTTTAAAGGAACTTAATATACTAACTCTATAATAATATTAATAATTGAGGAATGAAAACCAATATTCCTTGTGATGAAGAAGTGGAAGAGAAAGGAAAATTCTCTAAGACTACTTCCAAGTATAAGGATTCTTCACGTTACCATTGTAAGTTGAGGGAAACATAGAGGTGTGAAAATTAATAAGATGTAAAATGTTTATTATGAGGTATAAAGGGTCATTGAAAGAATAATTTATCTTTAGTAGGGAAGAATAAGGAATATTAAGGGGTATTTGTTATCCAATGAATCCTTTGCATTTCTACTAGATGGGTATTATAAATAGCTTGTCGAGCTTATATTTGTATTCAAATATAAGAACCACTTATATTTAAAAAGTCTTAAAGAGGTGAAGTTGATATTTTAGATACCAATAGATTATTATTTAATGCACAAGATAAAAGATACTAAAACCTTACTTTTCCAATGAGGTTTATTTTAGCATTAAAAAATTATAATTATATTCTTAGTGTTACCAAAAACATTATATCTATTTCTAGTTTGTAATTTTTATAATCATATGGGAATAACAGCTCCAATTTTTATAAATATAAAATTTCTAATGGTATCACACAGCTTAATAATGAATTAAATATACTAGAATATGAAAATCTGGTGTTGAAATCTAACAAATAATTAAGTTCACATTACTTATTCCCCACCTAGTTTTGGATTTACCAACATGGTCAAGTAAATTATAAGGTCTTCCTAAATAAATACAATGACAGGTATTTATATTTTTTGGCCTAAAAATATGTGGTATGTGTCATGCATATTTATAAGGAAAAGTGAGAAAACCAAGAGTTGGTCAAATGTGTGAATGTTCAATAGAGATTTTTTAATTAGATTATATATATTTAAGTGTAACTTTTTCAGTTGAATAATTTGGTGAATAATATTACTTCATGAATTTTTTCCTTGAATTTAGTATTTGTGGTTATGTCTACATAATGGGGTCTAAGACACAATCCTTTAATAAATTATATATTTTTAATAAATAAAGTAGAGAATAATCTTCGTTATAATATAATGAAACACCACTGAAACGAATGTTAATAATATTTTATCTAAGAGTTTAGCAACTATAAAAGTGATTTTTTGATTCTATCTCAACTAATTCACCCATATACAACATAATGGAATTGTTAATGTGAAAGGTGTAATCACACATTTTTTGATATGGCAAGGTCAACGATGAGTCATGATATTATACCATCATAATTTTGGTTATATTAGTTGTAGACTATAGTAAATATTCAAAACTGGTTTCCCAAAAAAGAATAAAACATGATTCCATTGATATTTTTTTTTGAAGAATCCTATTTTTTCACATACTCATGTATGAGGTTGCAATGTTTTTTAAAGGATATATATGGAAAAAATTGAACCCAAAGGAATGAAGTCCATATTTATAGAATATAAAAAGGAACTATGTTAATATTATTCATATAACCCCTCAAACAAAGTGGCCAATAAGACTATTTTCTTGGAGGGATAGGAAATCCTCAAATCTGATAGTGAGAGTATACTTCAAATAAGTCGATTCTAAAGATACATATGAATTATAAAATTAAAATATTTTATTTTTCCAAATGGAGGAGTTTTTTCCAAAAAAAATGTTTTTAAGAGAATGAGGGGGCTTTGAGAACTACTATGTTAGAGTTTTTTTACCTACTAATGATGGTAAATAATTATTAGTTGATAATGATAAACCACTGTCTACGTGAAAAAATTAATAAATTTCCAACTCACAAGATATTTGGAAACCATGAATTCTGATATAATATATATATATATATATATATATATATAACCCAATATAGTTTTTAGAATATTCTCGAGTAGATGCAAAGCATGGTAGGTTCAAATTGTTATTCAAGAAGAAACAATACATGGGTAGAAAATTTAGAACCTATAAGGCACAACTGGTTTATAAAGGGTTAAATAACATCAATGAATATATTATAAAAAACAATTCCAAAAAGTTTCTTTACTAAAATCTCTCATAACTCTACATTCCATAGCAGTTTACCATGATTATGAGATTTGAAAATAGGATGTCAAATAAAATTTCCTTAATTGGTACCTTATAGAAGAATTTGACATGACACAACCAAAAGGGTTTTGAAAATAAAGGATTCAGAAAAGTTATGAAATTTGTAAATATCTGTTTTTAGATTTAATTAATCATATATATCATAGATAATTCCTTTGTATGAATCCTTTATAGGTTATGGCTTCACAAGGAGTGAATGTAGACCTCGTGTCAATAATAGTTTTAGTAGGAGTGAAATCATTCTACTAGAATTATATATTGATGAAATATTACTAATTGGAAATGAGATAACAGTCTTACATTATGTTAATATGTTGTTGAATAACTACTCCTCAAAGAAAGAGTTAAGCGAAGCTTCCAAAATGCATGGGATGAAGATCATTCATGATAGATTTAATAGGCATCTTGGACTATGTTAGGGTAGTTATATTGATCTATTTTTGAAGAAATGTAATATATTAAAATACAATATGGGACTGTTTCTAGTGTCTCATTGTGTATATACCTCAATAAAAATGTGTCCATAGACATAATAGGAAAGAGGGAACATGAGTATAATCATTTAATATTTGATGATAATTACCATTTGTTTATTTTTTTTAATGTCTTCCTTATGTATGGTCCTTATTAATATTCCCTATTTGATTTCAATTTTATTATATGTATCTAATGATTCATTCAGTAATATGTACTATCATGTATGACTTGATATGTAACGAGATTGTTGTTGGCTATTCCTTGAGAATGGTATGTTGATATCTAGAAAACTGAAGATACTAATAATAGACTAACGTAACAACTACCCTAATGTATCTAAGGTGTACTAAGGAAATGTTTCTATTTATAGAGGAGTTGGAGAAATATTTATCAAGGTATATAAAGATTCTAGTTTTATGAATGATTAATATGATCTGAAATAATGGAAAATATATGTCCTTGTAATCAACAAAGGTGATATAACATTTAAGAGCTCAAATAATCCAGTATATTTTGATTCAATGTAAGATTTAGAGTATAAAGTGTCTTCTGTTATAGTTAAATATGTATTTTGGATATATAAATTTTTCCAATATCATTATGGGGTTCATATTAGTAAAGAGTACATCACATTATATTATTATAACAATACATGTGTTTCTATTTCCAAGGGGAAATGGTCACATCAATGGAAAGAGATATAGTCTGTATGTATATCCTCTTGAGGGGTTTTTCAACAAGGGATATGGTCACTTTAAATATAATTTCCATTGTGGATAACATGGAAAAAATTGACAAAAACCTTATATGAGTAAAATCATAAATAACATGTGGGAGTTATTAGATGTAATGTCATTAGCAGTCATGTCTAGTAAAAGTAGGAGAATGATGGATTTGGTTCCCAAGAACAAACTAATGTAAACATTTTATTAACTATATATTAAAATGATTGGATATTAATTAATTTTTTTTCACATGATTAGTTTTCTTTTACAAATAATTAATCTGAAAATTCCCTAAGAATATCTTCCACACTAATAGGTCCTAAAAGTTCCACACTACAATGAGAAACATGTATTGTAATGATGGTATTCTAAAATATATGTTCTATTAATGGATGAAATCTATCTAACATGACACATATGATATATTCTATTTTATGTTGGGGTATCATAAGACATTGAAACTTCTTATCATGAATTTCACACTTGCTAACTCCAATGGTGGAGGTTATAAGAAATGAACTTCCTATAGGAATCCCTCATGTTATTCACTACATTGGATATTCCTATTTACATATGTGTGTATTGGTACTTATACATGATATTTAAATTAATGCATATCATTAGTCCTAAACATTTTTGAATTGATGAAAATCCTGATGACATATATTCAAGGTGTGGATGGATACATTGTGTGCATCCCAAGGGAATACATAATAATGAATAAGTCAAGATAGCACATGTCACATTCATGTTAATATAAATATATCAAACATGAAAATTTTCATGAATTTAACTATCTAATTAAGCCTCTGGACATGGAGTCTTATCAATTGGGTCATTTTATGAAATTCAAATAACGATATACTAATAATATGGGTTGATGACATAATTAATTAAATATTATGATAAGGTATCCAAACAGTTTGATTTAATTACATAGTAGGAATTCATAAGAGGTTGTTATCATTTTTAAATTAAAGTTTTTTCTATGGGTGCATTGATATTTTACGAGATGATGATATTTGACTATAGGCATGTTCTTCTAATGCCACTGAGAAAGGTTCTTAAAGGGTTTAACACTAAAAAAATTAAGAACCTAAATGAAATTATGTATTAATTTAATATAATAATAAATAAAATTTTCATGTTATGAGGAAAAATTTTTATTTACGTTACATTGATTACATATATTATGTGACAATTTCTTCAAAAACATGTACTTGTGAATTGATTATTTAAAAAATATGTATTCAACAGCTGATTTGTCACGACCCGTCCTCGGGGCCCGTGCCGTGACTACCCCAAGCCCGCCTTCCATAGGCCAGGGGCTGGCGACTAGCACCAAGGCGTAGAATCCCAGTAAACAGGGAAGGCATTGCCTTTATAAGTAACAACCACACAGAGTCAGCAAGCGGAAAGTAAAGTGCAGAAAAGTAAAGGGGGCCGGAAATACAAGCCCAACTGTAAAGTACAACTGAAAAGTAAAGTACAGCAACTGAAGAAAAGACGGCGGCCTCGTGTCGTCCACTGGCAATCCCACCTGAAGGGTGGGTACAGATAGCCTCCAGGCTCCTCGGGTCCCACGTCCGCTCCGAGCACGTCCCGCCCAGTGGTCCACCTCCAGGTACCGTCCTGCTCCATGCCCAACCGTGATCAGCGCTGTCCGTCGTCTGCAACCAACACAACAAGGTGCGGGCATAGCCCGTGCAGGGGTGAGTACAAGCTACTCAGTAAGGACCCCGAGACCCCCGAAGGTCTCCCGAAATCCACAAAGGATATAGCACAAAAGAAAGATGCAATCACGAAGTAACATCTGACTCAACTTAGGTATATGCCCATACATATACCTAAGTCCCCAATTCTAGCTCTGCTCACGAGCTCAAGAACAACTCAATCCACAAAGGAAAGCAAGACTCAAATCCACAAGGAGAGTAAATAGTAAATCCACATAGGATAGTTCAACACAATCCACAAGGGAGAGTAAATAGTAAATCCACATAGGATAGTTCAACACAATCCACAAAGGAGAGTAACATAAGATTCAGCTCAACCAGGTATACTTTTTCAGATGACGTCAAAGATGATCACTGATCCATCTAAGTCGTCGGACCCACAAAGGATCGATAGGTACTAACCCCCGCAGAAGACCCACACAGGATCGGGCTCACACAGAACCTGTAGGCAGTGGCTCACACAGAACCGGTAGTAAGGACCCACATAGGATCGGGCTCACACAGAACCTGTAGCACTGATCCACGTAGGATCGCTGAGTGCAGTAGTCGACGCAGTCCACTGAGGATCTCTGCACAGTCGTCGCCGCAGTCCACGAAGGATCTCTGCTCTGCCGTCGTCGCAGTCCACGGAGGATCTCTGCTCTGTCGTCGTCGCAGTCCACGAAGGATTTCTGCTCTGTCGTCGAAGTCACAGCCAGCGCTAGGGTTCCCGCACAAAGCGAGCTCGTTTAGGAGGGTCCGCTCCACGAGCCGAGAGGCTGATACATCAACTGACACGTAGTCCGAAGTTGATGTATCCAAAAGTTCCGTATCGACAACAGGATCTCAACGCAACAGACGGCGCGTCAATCGGACGCCCGGTCTGAGAGTTATTGGCATTTTCGTCCCAGGGGCCCGGTTGGTTTTTAGGGAAAAACCGACCCGACCGTACTCCGCCTGTATCCGATCCTCGGGCGGAGTATGCCAAAAGTTCCGTCTCACTTAGAGGAAACTACCACAGCTGACGGTACGTCGTTCGGACGTCCGTAGCTCAAGTTATGAGCGTTTCTGCTCCGAGGGCCCGGTTGGTTTCGTGTACGAACCAACCCGGCCGAACCCAAAGCCTTCCTAAACCTTGAGTATAATATACCGAAACGACCGTCTTGATCCAAGGATCGCGTAGCCGCTGACGGTTCGTCAATCGGAGGTCCCAGGCCCAAGATATGGGCGAAAGACCGAAGAGGGCCCGAAAACGGGGGTTCTGGGCCCGGGGCGACCCGGCCCGAACCCCCCCCCCCCCCCCCCCCCCCCCGGGGTCGGCCGAACCGGGTCGGCCCGAACCGGCCCGAACCGACTCGGCCGGGTCCGGTCCGGCCTGGGCGCGGCCCGGCCGACCGGACCGGCCGGATCGGCTTCGGCCGAGCGGCCGAGCAGGCCACCGCCGCGGGTTTGACCCGCGGCATTTGGAGAAACGCGGCCCCCGCGGGGGGGCCGCCTGTCACGCGGACGCGGCCGGGCCGCTGTGTCCGTTCCCGGTTCCGCGCGGCCGTGGAACCGGCAGCCGCCGCCGCGGCTTCAGCCGCGGCGGAAGATCTCCACGGCGGCGCGCCGTGCGCCGCCGCCTCCTTCCGCGGGCCGCCGGAGTTGCTCCGGTGGCCCGTTTCCTTTCCCGTCTGCGCCGTTGCTCCTCCCGGGGGACGATCTTCACTGCGGAAACAACGGATTTCCCTTGCCGCCAGGTTCGTCGTCGTCCGCCAAATCCGCACAAAAAGGGAAGATCGGCGGAGGGTTGCCGGGTCTTGTTCGTTAGACCCGCTCCCTCCGCGTTAATCATAAACAACGGGAGAAAAGAAATAAGATGATCAACACATGATCCAACAATTTTATTTAAAGATAAAATTGTTCGCTTGAAACCGGCTTTTTAAATTTTCAAGAACGTTCACGAGAAAATTTAAAAAGGGGTAACTTTTCCAAAATAAATCCCTACCTCGAAGTCGTCGTTGGACGAGAGGTCGTCGCGGATTCGCTCGTCGCGGAAGAAGGAGATCGTCGCGTCGCCAATCTCCGGATCAAGAACAAACAGATTTAATTAATTAAATCCGTTGTTATTGAAATTAAGAAGGGAGAATTTAGAAGTTTCGATTCTCACCTTTAACCGCCCATCGCAGGTTCGCCGCGGAAGAAGAGGCACCGAAGAAGAAGAAGAAGAAGAAGGTCGCGGAAAAGCTGTTGACGTCGCGGATCGTGCGTCGTCGGATTCCGGTTCCGGCGTTCTTCGCGTTCTTCGCGTTCTTCGCGTTCTTCGCGGAGAGGGTGGAGGCTCAGAGGAATTGCACAACGATAGCAATCCTCCAAAATAGACAAGTTTGTCTATTTTGTTATTTTGCCAACAAACGTAAAACGCATAAGTAACGACCCAATTAATTCACGAAGAAACAGTCCATTTAATTCACGAAATAAACCGCCCAATTAAATGGTCTGTTAAGAATTAAAGAAAACGCGTCGGTTGACTTTTCAGTTACTTTGACGGGTTTTCGCGGGTGCGTTACTTAGCGAAAGAAATGGCGGGGCTCGTGCGGGTCCCACCGCACAAATATCCTACCAAGGGGTAGGACATTTCTGGATAGCATCCTATCCAGTTCAACTCAGTTCAAGCCGCCTTTAAGTGACTTTAAGTGGCTTCCAAGCAGTTTAAGTGAAATAAAATAAAGTTGTCGCACAAATTTATTTTATTTCTGACTTAAAGCCGCAAAATTTAAAAACCACGTCTGAGCAAACGCAACTCCGGAAGAGGCATTTCTAAGCAAATACCGGCGCTGCGATTTCATCGGTGCCCTCGGAATTTGATTCCGGGCACCGGTTCAAAAGATAGAAAAACCCGCTCGTCCGTTCACTGAACGTACCCGAGCCAAACTTCGGAAATTGATTCCGGGCACACCGGGCCTCGGAATCAGGTGCCGTCTGAAGCTGCGCTCTTGTAAAATTCCAAAGAAAATTAAGAAAAAAATTTCCTTGAAATTTGCGGGTCTTTACATTACTCCCACCTCAGGGCTTTACGTCCCCGTAAAGATACATCAAAAACTAGGGGAACAAATGGGGGTACTGAGCACGCATCTGAGCCTCCCGCTCCCAAGTGCTCTCCTGGAGGTTCCCGTGCTGCCATCTGATGCGCACAAGAGGAATCGACCGCCCACGTAGGACCCGCTCCTGTCGATCCTCGATCTCTACTGGGACCTCCGCAAAAGTCGCCCCATCGTCCACGTCCAGCTCCCCAAAGTCGATGATGTGCGTCGGGTCGTGCACGTATCTCCTCAGCTGAGACACGTGGAAGACGTCGTGCACCCGGTGCAACTGAGGTGGTAGAGCCAGGCGATAAGCCACCTCTCCTATCCTGCTGAGGACCTGGAAAGGCCCGATGAAGCGTGGAGACAACTTGCCGCCGCGGCCAAATCTCTGTAAACCACGTCGAGGTGAGACACGCAAAAAGACGTGGTCGCCATCCTCGAACTCTAGTGGCCTCCGCCTCCTGTCAGCATATGACTTCTGCCGGCTCTGAGCTGTCCTCATCCTCTCCTGGATGATCTGGACCTTCTCTGTCGTGGCTCGGACCATCTCTGGTCCCACGAGTGCTGACTCCCCAGGGTCTGTCCAGCACAACGGTGATCTGCAGGGTCTGCCGTACAACGCCTCGTATGGTGCCATCCCGATGGTGGAGTGGTAGCTGTTGTTGTACGCGAACTCCACCAAGGGTAGGTGGTCCTCCCAGCTGCGACCAAAGTCGAGAACACATGAACGGAGCATGTCCTCGAGTGTCTGAATGGTCCTCTCCGTCTGACCATCCGTCTGAGGGTGGAAGGCTGTGCTTAGATGGAGCCGCGTCCCGAACGCCTCCTGCAACCCCTTCCAAAGCCGGGAAGTGAAACGAGCATCTCGATCGGAGACGATAGACGATGGCACACCGTGAAGCCGTACGATCTCCTGGACGTAAAGACGTCCCAAGCTCTCCACTGAGCCCTGCTCTCTGATGGGTAAGAAGTGTGCCGACTTGGTGAGTCGGTCGACAATCACCCAAATGGAGTCGTGACCTCTGGAAGTGCGTGGAAGTCCAGTCACGAAGTCCATAGATATGCCGTCCCACTTCCACTCCGGGACCTCCAAGGGCTATACCAAGCCTGCTGGTACCTGATGCTCTGCCTTCACCTGCTGGCAGGTGAGGCATCGCGAAACGAACCCTGCCACAGCTTTCTTCATGCCCGGCCACCAGTGCTGTCATCTGAGATCCTGGTACATCTTCGCCACTCCGGGATGCACCGCCAAGGGAGAAGTGTGAAACTCTCTCAGCACCTCCTCTCGTAAAGCGACTGGTACGAAGGTACGTCCTCTGAAAAGGATGTCGTGCTCTGCTCCAAGGGAGAAACCATCAGGCGCCTGACCTGAGGATATCAGTGCACGCCGGGTCTCACAGTCAGCGTCCCCACGCTGAGCCTCTCTGACCCGCTGTAGAAGTGGAGGAGAGACTGTGAGAGACTGAAGAAAGGCTGCTCCGTCTCTATCCACGAAGGAAATCTGCAAGGAGGCTAGCTGCTCCGTCGCCTCCTCAAGTAGCTGAATGCCCGTCCTCCTGCTGAGGGCATCGGCTACCACGTTCCCCTTCCCAGGAGTATAGACTATCTCAAAGTCATAGTCCTGGAGGAACTCAAGCCATCTCCGCTGTCTCAGGTTCAGGTCCTTCTGAGAGAAGATATACCTGAGACTCTGGTGGTCAGAAAAGACTGTGAAGCGCTCGCCCATCAGATAGTGCCGCCAAGTCTTCAGAGCGAAGACCACTGCTGCTAACTCCAGGTCATGAGTGGCGTAGTTCTGCTCATGCGGCCTCAACTGACGTGATCCGTAGGAGATCACAACCCGCTCCTGCATCAGGACGCACCCGAGTCCAGTCCCTGACGCATCGCAGTAAACTACGTATCCAACTCCCTCCTCAGGCAACCTCAAGATAGGTGCGCTGGTCAACCTCTGCCTCAGCTCCTGGAAGCTCTGCTGACATCTGTCTGACCACACGAAGGGTTTCCCCTTCTTCGTCAACACTGAGAGTGGTGCCGCAACTCTGGAGAAGTCTGGCACGAATCTCCGATAGTATCCGGCTAGGCCCAAGAAGCTCCGCACCTCTATCACGCTCTTGGGTGGCTCCCAAGCTAGCACTGCCTCGATCTTCGCAGGATCCACTGCAACTCCCGCCTCAGAGATGACGTGTCCCAAGAAATGGACCTCACGTAACCAGAACTGGCATTTTGAGAGCTTTCCATAAAGCTGGTGCTCTCGGAGCGTGTCTAGCACAACTCGCAGGTGGTAGGCATGCTCCTCCTCAGTCGTCGAGTATACCAAAATGTCGTCAATGAAGACCACGACAAAACGGTCGAGGTAAGGCTGGAAGATCCTGTTCATGAGGCTCATGAACACTGCTGGAGCATTGGTTACGCCGAACGGCATAACCAAGAACTCATAATGGCCATACCGACACCTGAAGGCCGTCTTCTGCACGTCCTCGTCTCGAACTCTGAGCTGATGATAGCCTGACCGGAGGTCTATCTTCGAGAACCACCGCGCTCCCTTGAGCTGATCGAAGAGGTCATCAATCCGTGGCAGCGGATACTTGTTCCTCACCGTCACCTGATTCAGGCGACGATAGTCGACACATAGTCGCAAGCTCCCGTCCGCCTTCTTGGCGAACAAAATCGGGGAAGCCCAGGGTGAAACACTGGGTCGGATAAACCCCTTGCTCTGCAAGTCCTCCAACTGTACCCGCAGCTCCCGAAGCTCGGCGGGGGCCATCCGATATGTTGGAGTAGATATCGGGGCTGTCCCGGGGTACAAGTCGATGTAAAAGTCTACCTCTCTACGAGGAGGTAGCCCTGGAACGTCGTCGGGAAAGACGTCTACGTACTGGTCCACCACTGCAGGAAAAGCTGGACTCCGCACGTCCACTGCTCCTAGGATGAGGCTAGCCAACTGATGAGAGATGGGCTGCACTCTCCTCCGCGGAAGTCCATCCTGTGCTGCAAAGGTTCCCTTCTCGCCGGTGAAGGTAAACCTGCTCCCGTCGGTACGAACACATCGCACCTTGCGCCTAAAACAGTCGATCTGGGGATGAACCGTGGATAGCCAATCCATGCCCAAGATGACGTCGTAAGGCCTCGACGCCGCTACAAGGAGATCCCAGCCGAAGCTCTCGCCTCCTAGAGTAAGCTCACACTGCCGGCACCAGTGCGTAATCGTCGAGTCTGCTCCCGTAGGAGTCTCTAGCCGTAAGGATCGAGCCAACGGCTCAGTCGGAATCTCCGAGCTCCGAACAAGGGCAGAGGCTATGAAAGAGTGACTCGCTCCTGTGTCTATAAGTACTGCAGCAAGGGTGGAATAGACACAGATCGTACCTCGAATCATCTCTGGCAAGTCGGGGTCGTAGGCCTCCACTGCCTGGAGCTGGGCTTGTCCCTGCCCGCCAGCTCCATGTGGTCGAGGTGGCCCTCCTGGTGGTGGTGGGGGTAGAGCCTGGAAGCGTCGCCCACCACCCGCTGCTCGGCCAGCTCCTCTGCCTCGTCCGCCTCCTCCCTGCGGACCGCCACGGTCGACCCTCTGCCTCTGCCTGGGTGGCCCCTCCACCGTCTGCTGCTCCTCTGGTCGGCGAGTCGGGCAATCACGAGCCATGTGACCCTGCCCGCCGCAAGAGTAGCACAACCTGCCTCTCGGAAGGCTGGCACTCCGCTGTGTGCCCCGCACTGCTGAGCCGGTGTCCTGAGGCCGTCTGCGTGGGGGTCTGGTCTGCCTGGACCCGAGAGTCATCCGTCGGCTACCTGCTGCCGAAGACTCAGCTACCTGTCGCCCTGTGCTAGGTCTCGCCGCTGAAGAAGGCTCTGCCAGGAAGCTCTCGATCAGGAGGGATCGCTCCAGCACTCCCGCCTGGGTCGGAATGCTGAGGGAGATCAGCGATGCCCGAATCTCCTGTCGCAAGCCCTGCTCGAAGGTCCGGGCCCGGAAGAAGGGGTCCCGTACCATGTCGGTCGAGTAGCGAGATAGGTCCGTGAACCTCGCCGCGTACTGAGCGACCGTCATGCTGCCCTGGCGCAGCTGGAGAAGCTCATGGATGCGCACCGCTCGGAGGGTGGCCGGGACGAACTCAGAGCGGAAGAGGCTCTCGAAGTCCGCCCAGAGCAGGGATGCCTCATCGTGAACCTGGAGCATCAGGCTCCACCATCGTCCTGCCGCCGCCTGCAGGAGGCTCGCTGCGAGAATCACCATGAGATCCGCTGGTGTCCTCACTAGCCTAAAGGTCTGCACCACCGCCTCTAGCCAGTCCTCGGCGGCCTGGGGGTCCGCCTCACCGCGAAACCTGGGCGGTCGCTGGCCCTGAAACTCGTGCAGTGCCCTGAGGCGACGTGCATCGTCAGCGTCTGGTACTGGAAGCATCGGTGGCTCGGCGGGTAAAGCTACCGCCGGTGCCACTGCTGGCAAAGGGCCCTGCACCGAGGCCTCGTCGCTCGGTGGGCTGCCGTCGCGCCCTACACTCGGAACCCTAGCTGGCTGTCGTCGCGGGGCCATCCTGAAAAGGAGAACAAGAGCACCACAGTCAGAATAGTATACCTGGTGAGCTGGCACAAGTAATCACAAGGAAAACTTGAGACTTTCATAAAGCAGATCAGTATACCCGGTGAGCTGACACAAGTAATCACAAAGAAAACTCGAAACACACACGCAATCAATGTTTTCATGCATTAAGTCGGAAATCAGGAGTCAGGGTCCTGGTGTACGGATACGTCGGCCGCCGCACCAACACTGGGCTCCCTGAACTGATAACCACACTCAATACACTAAACACTATTGCTTCATATAGAAAGAAAGGACGATCAGAGTTTGCGGTAGAACCGACCACCTTTGATACCAATTTGTCACGACCCGTCCTCGGGGCCCGTGCTGTGACTACCCCAAGCCCGCCTTCCATAGGCCAGGGGCTGGCGACTAGCACCAAGGCGTAGAATCCCAGTAAACAGGGAAGGCATTGCCTTTATAAGTAACAACCACACAGAGTCAGCAAGCGGAAAGTAAAGTGCAGAAAAGTAAAGGGGGCCGGAAATACAAGCCCAACTGTAAAGTACAACTGAAAAGTAAAGTACAGCAACTGAAGAAAAGACGGCGGCCTCGTGTCGTCCACTGGCAATCCCACCTGAAGGGTGGGTACAGATAGCCTCCAGGCTCCTCGGGTCCCACGTCCGCTCCGAGCACGTCCCGCCCAGTGGTCCACCTCCAGGTACCGTCCTGCTCCACGCCCAACCGTGATCAGCGCTGTCCGTCGTCTGCAACCAACACAACAAGGTGCGGGCATAGCCCGTGCAGGGGTGAGTACAAGCTACTCAGTAAGGACCCCGAGACCCCCGAAGGTCTCCCGAAATCCACAAAGGATATAGCACAAAAGAAAGATGCAATCACGAAGTAACATCTGACTCGACTTAGGTATATGCCCATACATATACCTAAGTCCCCAATTCTAGCTCTGCTCACGAGCTCAAGTACAACTCAATCCACAAAGGAAAGCAAGACTCAAATCCACAAGGAGAGTAAATAGTAAATCCACATAGGATAGTTCAACACAATCCACAAGGGAGAGTAAATAGTAAATCCACATAGGATAGTTCAACACAATCCACAAAGGAGAGTAACATAAGATTCAGCTCAACCAGGTATACTTTTTCAGATGACGTCAAAGATGATCACTGATCCATCTAAGTCGTCGGACCCACAAAGGATCGATAGGTACTAACCCCCGCAGAAGACCCACACAGGATCGGGCTCACACAGAACCTGTAGGCAGTGGCTCACACAGAACCGGTAGTAAGGACCCACATAGGATCGGGCTCACACAGAACCTGTAGCACTGATCCACGTAGGATCGTTGAGTGCAGTAGTCGACGCAGTCCACTGAGGATCTCTGCACAGTCGTCGCCGCAGTCCACGAAGGATCTCTGCTCTGCCGTCGTCGCAGTCCACGGAGGATCTCTGCTCTGTCGTCGTCGCAGTCCACGAAGGATTTCTGCTCTGTCGTCGAAGTCACAGCCAGCGCTAGGGTTCCCGCACAAAGCGAGCTCGTTTAGGAGGGTCTGCTCCACGAGCCGAGAGGCTGATACATCAACTGACACGTAGTCCGAAGTTGATGTATCCAAAAGTTCCGTATCGACAATAGGATCTCAACGCAACAGACGGCGCGTCAATCGGACGCCCGGTCTGAGAGTTATTGGCATTTTCGTCCCAGGGGCCCGGTTGGTTTTTAGGGAAAAACCGACCCGACCGTACTCCGCCTGTATCCGATCCTCGGGCGGAGTATGCCAAAAGTTCCGTCTCACTTAGAGGAAACTACCACAGCTGACGGTACGTCGTTCGGACGTCCGTAGCTCAAGTTATGAGCGTTTCTGCTCCGAGGGCCCGGTTGGTTTCGTGTACGAACCAACCCGGCCGAACCCAAAGTCTTCCGAAACCTTGAGTATAATATACCGAAACGACCGTCTTGATCCAAGGATCGCGTAGCCGCTGACGGTTCGTCAATCGGAGGTCTCAGGCCCAAGATATGGGCGAAAGACCGAAGAGGGCCCGAAAACGGGGGTTCTGGGCCCGGGGCGACCCGGCCCGAACCCCCCCCTGGGGTCGGCCGAACCGGGTCGGCCCGAACCGGGCCGGCCCGAACCGGCCCGAACCGACTCGGCCGGGTCCGGTCCGGCCTGGGCGCGGCCCGGCCGACCGGACCGGCCGGCTCGGCTTCGGCCGAGCGGCCGAGCAGGCCACCGCCGCGGGTTTGACCCGCGGCATTTGGAGAAATGCGGCCCCCGCGGGGGGGCCGCCTGTCACGCGGACGCGGCCGGGCCGCCGCGTCCGTTCCCGGTTCCGCGCGGCCGCGGAACCGGCCGCCGCCGCCGCGGCGGAAGATCTCTACGGCGGCGCGCCGGGCGCCGCCGCCTCCGGTCGCCGGCGCCGCCGCGCCGGCGACCCGCGCCGCCGCCTCCTTCCGCGGGCCGCCGGAGTTGCTCTGGTGGCCCGTTTCCTTTCCCGTCTGCGCCGTTGCTCCTCCCGGGGAACGATCTTCACTGCGGAAACAACGGATTGCCCTTGCCGCCAGGTTCGTCGTCGTCCGCCAAATCCGCACAAAAAGGGAAGATCGGCGGAGGGTTGTCGGGTCTTGTTCGTTAGACCCGCTCCCTCCGCGTTAATCATAAACAACGGGAGAAAAGAAATAAGATGATCAACACATGATCCAACAATTTTATTTAAAGATAAAATTGTTCGCTTGAAACCGGCTTTTTAAATTTTCAAGAACGTTCACGAGAAAATTTAAAAAGGGGTAACTTTTCCAAAATAAATCCCTACCTCGAAGTCGTCATCGGACGAGAGGTCGTCGCGGATTCGCTCGTCGCGGAAGAAGGAGATCGTCGCGTCGCCAATCTCCGGATCAAGAACAAACAGATTTAATTAATTAAATCCGTTGTTATTGAAATTAAGAAGGGAGAATTTAGAAGTTTCGATTCTCACCTTTAACCGCCGATCGCAGGTTCGCCGCGGAAGAAGAGGCACCGAAGAAGAAGAAGAAGAAGGTCGCGGAAAAGCTGTTGACGTCGCGGATCGTGCGTCGTCGGATTCCGGTTCCGGCGTTCTTCGCGTTTTTCGCGTTCTTCGCGGAGAGGGTGGAGGCTCAGAGGAATTGCACAACGATAGCAATCCTCCAAAATAGACAAGTTTGTCTATTTTATTATTTTGCCAACAAACGTAAAACGCATAAGTAACGACCCAATTAATTCACGAAGAAACAGTCCATTTAATTCACGAAATAAACCGCCCAATTAAATGGTCTGTTAAGAATTAAAGAAAACGCGTCGGTTGACTTTTCAGTTACTTTGACGGGTTTTCGCGGGTGCGTTACTTAGCGAAAGAAACGGCGGGGCTCGTGCGGGTCCCACCGCACAAATATCCTACCAAGGGGTAGGACATTTCTGGATAGCATCCTATCCAGTTCAACTCAGTTCAAGCCGCCTTTAAGTGACTTTAAGTGGCTTCCAAGCAGTTTAAGTGAAATAAAATAAAGTTGTCGCACAAATTTATTTTATTTCTGACTTAAAGCCGCAAAATTTAAAAACCACGTCTGAGCAAACGCAACTCCGGAAGAGGCGTTTCTAAGCAAATACCGGCGCTGCGATTTCATCGGTGCCCTCAGAATTTGATTCCGGGCACCGGTTCAAAAGATAGAAAAACCCGCTCGTCCGTTCACTGAACGTACCCGAGCCAAACTTCGGAAATTGATTCCGGGCACACCGGGCCTCGGAATCAGGTGCCGTCTGAAGCTGCGCTCTTGTAAAATTCCAAAGAAAATTAAGAAAAAAATTTCCTTGAAATTTGCGGGTCTTTACATGATTAGTCGAATATTTATTTTTAATTAAATGAATAATATAGTGAGGTTTATTTTTTGAAAATATAGTTATTATTCACGGCTCAATAAATGTGATGGTGGATTGATGAGCTGAGTTAAGGGTCTGGAAGAAAACATATATTTATTTAATATAATTTAAATAAATAAAAGTTAATTTTTTTATGAAATGATATTTAAATATTAAATAGAAATTCATAAATCAAGAAAATAATTATCATTATAATATTAATATTTAGTGTGGGGTTTATTTAGAATTTTTATTCTAGATAAGGGACTTTTGTACAATAATTACTTCATCAACCTAAATATATAATCTTGATTAAATATTTTTAGAGAATAAAAAATGCTGTGTGTAAGAATAATTCTCTACAAAATTCTCTCATTATATTTGGTGAACATTCTCATGAATTCTCTCATGAATAGAGATAGTCGATCCACCTCCCTCTCAATATTGAGATAACCAAATTGAGTTATTCAATCCTAGATGGGGTTCTTGTTGTGATGAATGATGAGTTATTTTTGTTTTCAAAATCATCCATGCTAAAACTAATAATTCTTTAGTGATGTTCCTTTATTCATGAACCCTATTTGGATAACACTAGAGGGTTTCTACCCTTGGATACTTTATCACTTTGATAACATGCCACGACTGGTCAACCAATTTAACAATGAGGATATAATATCAAGTGACTGTAATTTTATTTCATTAAATTAATTTTAACTTTTATGTATAAATATATTATTTATAAATATTTTTGTCTTCCCTTTGTCAACCTATTGGGATTTATTGTAATAAAATGAGGAAAATATTATATGGAATGGGCCCAACTACTTCTACTATCCCCCGAAACATTTTGAATGTCTTGTGATGCTATTGTGCCCTCATTCATATCCTTGGGGATATGATTGGATGTTGGTTTGAATATCCTTCATAATATTGACGATACTTTTATTATCGTCGGAGTTGATGGGTTATGTAGTTGAGATAATCCCATCAGGAAGTGAACTAATAAATAGAAGTTATATAATGATCTAAATTGTGGCATAGTCATTTTACCATTTATCATGGGCTTAGAGTTGGATTACTCTCATAAAAATCATTTTATCTTACACTGTGGAATACATTTAACCTTCAAATTATTGGAGTATCGTAAATATATAACTAAGGAAATTCATTCATGAGGCTTATAAATGTTTTCAAGTGTAAATTTTTAACAAAATGATCATGGATGAGTTAGAGGATATTTCAATTTAATTGATGATATAATGGAACGTAGTTTTCTATGTGGAAGTGCATCATAGTGTGAGGATTATATGGAACACAAAAACTATTTTTAGATGAAACCAAATATGAATATGATTAGATTTGGTGTGTTTGATAGATAACTACATCAACAATAAAAACACCACTATGAAACATTTTGTAGGTAACAGTAAACTGAAGTTTTGTAAGAGTAAAATTATGAGATCTATAATTTATAGAATATGGTTTCTATATGTGGTATTTATCTGAACAGGTGTGGAAGAAATATTTCATTACAATTATTATGGTGTAAAAATTTAATTCTATAATTGGTTATAGATAGGTGGTCTCCTACGGATAAAATAGTAGATCATGATTTTTACTGTTAAATAATTATATTGAGTCTATTCCATTAAAGTTCCACGCACTACATGAATAAGGAGTCACATTTCAAACAGAATGAAAACAATAGTCACAATACTAGATGACTTCCTAAAATATAGTTAGACACAAGGTGATATGATGTTTATGACACTAGTAAGCGTGGCATGGTATAATGAAATTTTAAGAAATTTGTTGACTAATTTCAATATCTATCGAATCTAGCCATCATTCCATGGGGTAGGAGGGGGATAAACAATGCATTTTTACTCTATATGTAGAATAACATAATAAATTAACCAAAGAGAAATATATAAAAAATATTTGAGTTAGTTTACTAGTCATTTGATGAAACTTCCAAGGATTATTTGGATGATAATTTTGGAAGAGAATGAGTGTGGCCAGGTGACCAAAATTTTTAGGCACTTGATACAAGGGAAGAAATTGATTAACTTTTGGATGGGTTAAATTATTTTTTCTACAAGGAGGTTTAGGGTCATCTCTATTCTACTTTCCATGTCATTATTAATAGTAAAATTCTATCTTGGGTAGTGTGATGACAACCATTTGAAACCATGTATTTTCCACAAGATTTTTAGAATAGGATGTCATTAAATTTTACTCATTTGTGATGTGTGTTATTTCTATTTATAACATCCCCAACCCATAATCAACTAAACCGGTGCTCTGATCTAGGTGGTTACGTGACCTCATGCAGGCCTCCTTGTGCGTCAAAGGTTGCCGACAAGCTGCGGGGGTCCAAATTATAAATTTTGGAGACTATACCCCTTTTTATTAGAGTAATACACAACAAAAGATAAACAAAAAAGAGGAATAATAATCAATAAAACTAGAGCATGCATAAACAACCATTCCCCATAACATGGAACGACTATGTCAAATAGTAAATATTACATGTTGGGCTTCAGGTGAAAATGTTCACAAATCCTAAAATGATGACAAACTGTGAAATCCTCAAAATAGTCCTCACACCAATTCCAGGTCCTCCTCCATGCACACCCATGCCAATGCAACTCCTTAGTAAGGTCATTTTATCTTCCATTGACCTGCAAACATGATTTTTGCTCAGGTACTAAATGGCAGCCTGAGCATGGTTTGAGTACTACATAGTAGGCCACCACCAATGTTATCTACAAAATATCTAGTGTATAAAATTGTGCATGAAAAAGTGAAATTAATAATAAATGAGAAATAAAATATTATGTTCCCATAACCAGCTTAGGTCCATTACCAACATATATTATTGTTTCCATGTCTTATGATTTCACACCATTTCCTAATACTTACCATTTCCAATGCATTTATCCTGGGTTCATCAAACACAAAAAGTTACATGGGCTTAAATTAGACAAAAACATGCATGAGGAAAAACACACTATTATCATATCTCACTAGGACTAACTTCCTCGTGTAACCCATATCGTCACCTCGAAGCCTCAGTCCAGGTGGATGAAACATCTAAGGGAATAGATCTTGAGTCCTCTTTCGTAACCCATTAAATAGGTTTAGATTTTAGAGCCTCAATCCAACTCGACCCATGGTCATATAACTTGAAGTCAATACCCCAATATACCAAGCCATGTGCACATGAAATATATATATATGTATCCATCAACTATTCACAAAACATCACAACCATTTCCAAAGGAAAACATAAATCATAATAATAACATGAGAGTTAAAACTATACCTTAACCAATTAACAAATTTACCACATTTCACTTCATTTTTCCCTTTAGCCCAATTCACTTTTATTATGATTATCTAACTAATCATTCATTCATTGTGTCTTACTCACTATGCTCCGTTCATTATTCCTATCTTTCTAGGATTCATTATAATGATCAATCCATTCCATCATGGTCTTTAATCATTTCCAAATGTTATCCCATTTATCCATTCCTCATCCTCAAAAGTCAACTCATTTACACATTCCAACACTATTTAAAAAAAATCTAGAATATCCATGTTGAACCCATATAAATCACTTCCATGTAATTCCAATAGCCCTTGGGTAATTATTAATCCAAATTGCATCGCATAACTTCTACTCCGACACAATCAATCACATCAATAGATTTATCAAGGGCACTACATAACTACCTACCAATATCAGTTGCACTTCGCTAACCTCTAGGTCCAGGGAAGTCGACACACCCCATGGGTGGCCCTAGATTAGTATCATCACCCTCGACTCATCACATGGGGATCATGAGGGTTTCCATTTACCATATTAATAACAATTTTACCTAAACATGCTTGGGTGATCAAAACATACAAAGAGACACCCTAGAACAAAACCACACATGCACAAATACACAAATAAACCATTGGATATAACTTGTAGACCTCCTTTCTCGATTCTGTGGGAAGATGAAATCTTAATCAAGAACATAGATTCTACATCAACCAACCCATGAAGCTCCATCCTATATCTCTCCCAAAGAGTATGGTTTTAGAGCTTTAGAAGGAGAGGAGGATAAGATACAATCCTTAAACTCAAAATAGAAGAAATGATGGGATTAGCCTACCTAGGGTTTCAATATGTAAAAAATGACACCAAAAACACCATATAAATGAGGTATAATGATCTCTTAGAGCTTTTGGGTGATTGTTTTTGTTCCTAGTGTGAAGAGAGGAGAATGGGTGGAAATCTCGAGTAGGGGTTTAAAATCATGGAGTGGTAAAATTGTAATTTTTTTTAAAAAAAATTGGTCTCATGGTTTACCCGCAAAATTTTCCAAACTACCCATAAACAGTGAAGAGGAAACATTCCTAAATCCCACCTCCTTCATGGTTTCTTGGGCTATCCACATGATTAGCACTACCCATTTGTAGACCATGAAACCTACCCAGAAAACCCACGTTTTCTCCATTTTTCATGTCTCGAACCTTCAGAACACCCCTGAGACTCCTAAATGAGTTGGTTAAGAACTTAATTAACCAAAACAAGGGATTAGAATGAAAAAATAAATGAGATCATACCTTTCAATGATCTGGGATCTTATAACTACCCCACCTTATAATGGATTGTCATCGATATGAGATTCCAAGCATCATTGGACTTTCAAGGAAATGATATTGGGCCACAGTGCCTGCATATATGATTCCTAATCTCTAGTTCCTTCCAGGACATTCCTTTACTTCCATAGTACTCGCACCAATGGAATAACCTTTCTTTGAAAGACTTTCTCACTATGATCCATTAAATGAACCATATGCTCCTCAAAGGGTGCATCAGCCTCAAGATCAACATTATCAATATCCAACATGTGAGTTGGGTTAGGGTGATACCGCCAAAGATGTGACACATGAAAGTCATCATGAATCACACTATACTGATGTCGAAGATCCAATTGGTATGACTCTAGCCCGATCCTCTCCATAGTCTCAAAAAAACCGACATACCTGGGAGCCAAATTTCCATGCTTCCGAGTCTGTTGGTGAGCCAACCTTCGAGACACCGGAAGGAACACACTATCACCCAACTTGAACTCAAGAGGTCTATGCCTCTGATCATCATATGAAATATGCCTACTCTGATCCACTTTTATCAGTTTCTAAATATACTCAACATTTTCATAAGTCTCTTGCACAATACCCAATCCCAACAGCTCAGATTCACTAGCCTCTAACCAACACATCAGAGAACTACATGGTATCCAATAGAGAACCTCAAATAGTTCCATATGAACCGTAGCCTGAAAACTATTGTTGTAGGAAAATTAACCAAGCAATAGTTGATTCTGCAAGGAACCACCAAAATCTAACACACAATACCTTATCATATCTTACAACACTTGGATTGTACTCTCCGACTGAACGTCCATCTATGGGTGGAAATCCGTAGTAAAAAGAACTTGTTTTATAAGAGACTTCTACAATCCTTTCCAGAAACGTGATGTGAAATGAGGATCACTATCTGAAATTATATTTCGAGGTACATCATACAACTATACTATTTCCCAAGAATACAACTATCCCAACATGTCAATAATGTATGTCTCCTGAATCAGCAATAAATGATCCACTTTTATTAGAAGATCCACAACAACCTAGATTGCATCATTCTTCGGAGGCATCCTTGGAATACCCACACCAAAATTTGTCATCACACCATCCCACTTCTATTCCAGAATGGGAAATGGATGTAACAAACCACCTAGGTGTTGATGATTGGCCTTTACCTGCTTACAGGTAAGGTACCATTCCACAAATCCCACAACTTCCTTTTTCATTCCCGACCACCAAAACTACCTACAGAGATCATGATACATCTTAGTTAAAATAGGATGCACATCCCATTTTGATTCATGGTAGTCATTCATCAACTCTTTCCACTTGTATACCGGCACAACCACATGACAATGAACTCAATCAACCCCGTCTGCACCGATGGCCCAACTAGAAGGTTGATCCCCACATTTAAGTATTTCTTCCATAGTAAAAAATCAGGATCATCAAGATTAATTTCCATAACTCACCTCAAATGAGTCAACTCAGCCCCCATATATACAAGAGTCACCTGACCGTTTCCTCCCGTACCACCAAGTGCATCTCTGTGAACAAAGCCATCACCTTCCACTAAATGCGGGATTCCTAGACCACCTAATTCTAATACTTCCTTGTCAATGAATCAGCAACAATATTCACATTCCCTGATGTATATAACATCTCAAAGTTCAAATAATTGAGATACTCAACCCATATTCACTTCCAAATATTCAAATCCCACTGGGAAATGATATACTTTAGAATCTTGTGATCAGTATACACCATGAACTGTTCCCCCAACAAGTTGTACCTCCAAGAGTTTAAGGCATACACTACTGCATCCAACTCAAGATCCTGAGTGGGATAATTCCACTCATGGGGTCTTAATTTCCTCAACACATAAGACACATCCGACACATCTTGCATCAATACATTCCTGATCCCGATGCCGGATGCATCACAAAATAGGACATACTTCTTACCTGGCTCAGGTAAGATCTATATATGTACAGTTTTCAATAACTTTTTCAACTGTTTAAAGGCATTGTCACAAGCCTCAGACCACTAAAACCTGATTCTATTCTTGTTCAAGCATGATAGTGGTGCTACCATGTGAGAGAAGTCTTGGATGAACCTCTGGTAATACCCAGCCGAACTTAAAAAAGTCTGAACTTCTGAAATACTCGTGGGCTGCTCCCAAGACATGACAACCTTCACTTTCTCTGGATCCACCAACACACATTCATCAAAGATGATGTGTCCCAGAAAATGCACTTCTCCAATCCATAACTGACACATTGGAAACTTGGGGTATAGACGATTCTCTCTTAGTATACTCTGAACGATGTCAAGATGTTGGACATGATCATCCTGAGTTTTCGAGTACACCAAGATGTCATCAACAAACAAAACCACCAACTAATCCAGATAAGGATGAATGATTCATTTAGTCAAATCCATGAACACTATCGGTGCATTGTTCGAGCTTAAAAGAATCACCACAAACTCAAAAAACTTGTACCAACTCCTGAAAGCATTCAGAAGTATGTCAAAAGGCCTCACCCTTAGTTGGAGATAACCAATTGTCAGATCAATCTTAGGAAACACTGATGCACCCCTCAACTAGTAAAATATTTCATCAATTCTGGGAAGAGGGTGCCCATTTTTCACCATTATCTGATTTAACCTCTTGTAATCAACACACATCCTTAATGACCCATCATCCTTTATTGAAAAAAGCATAGGAGATCCCCAAGGAGACGTGCTAGGACGTATGAACTCTTATGCTTCAACTCCTCAAGATAAATCATTAACTCCTGGTGTTATTCTAGTGCCATTTGGTATGGAGGAATAGAAACTGGCTGCACTCTCAACAACAACTCAATTGTTAACTGAACATTCCTCTCGGGTGGTAACCTCGGGAAATACTCATGAAACACATCCTAAAACTAGTCCACTGCCAGTGGGAAGATAGAATGTTCCCCACTTTCATCATCAAGAACAAGACAAGGCACTTGATCCATGAGCCTATGTGACTACCAATAAAATGGTCCTGCATGACCTACTCGAAAATTTTATTAACCACGATGGACATAAACATCACCCTCAAGTGACCTGAAGGATACACTACGATAGTAACTGTTTATGTGTGCCCGATCAACACCAACCGGTCCATACCCAATATCAGGTCAAATCTTGACATCTCTAGAATGAACAAGTCCAATAGTAAACGATACCCACCGAATTTTAGAGAACATTCTTTAAACTGCCTGATATCTTTATTTCAAAACCCCAATAGAGTGTCAGTCGACATAACCCCACACACACTCTCCATAGGAAAACCCAATGCTATGACAAGATGAGTAGAAATAAAAGAGTGTGTGGAACTATTGTTGAACAATGAACTAACACGAGTTGAAGCTATAAGGATCGTACGTTGAATAGTCAATGGACCAGCCCTGCCATTACCAGGTTTCGACTGAACTGCATGAAGCTGACCAGCCCCTCTACCATGGGCTCCAACCTGTTTGCCCTACACTACAATGCCCTGCTGATGTGGGCGATCCTACCCCGAAGTTCCATGTCCACCACCCCTGCCTGTACGGCCCATGGAGCTCCAACTGCCTGCCTGATATGGAGAAACTGATCCCTTGACTTCACATGGAATCTTCATGTCACCAACATTCATGCTCACCTTATGAGGGTTCCTGTAGAACCTCTCCACATTTCCGAATATATTGCACGATCAACACTCAAATTGATGTTTATAAAGCCGGCCACACATGTTTCTCATCCTGCCAAACTGGTAGCAGAACACCTGATCACCAACCTGAGAGGCTAACCCTCTCTTCCGACCACCTTTCAATCTTCCCCCATACTAAAAACATCCAAAATGATGATTTTGGACCTCAGAAGCCAAACCACATGTATTCCCAGATAGCACAACAAAACCACTACCTGAAGCTCCCTTCAGGTTACATCCTGAGATCAACACTTGATCCAATACCTCTGTAAACCTATTCAAGTGAACGATATTCACCGGATACCTGATTTCGTGTCTTAGATAATGCTATAAATTCCTCTTATGCCTCATCACCCGCCAATGCTGCAACAAAGCATCGCAGGTTAGTGAAGCGGAAAACATACTCCATCACCGACATTGATCCCTAATTTAGGCTCATGAACTATCCAACCCTCTCTTTCCTCAAAGTCTCTTGGTAAAAATGCTCCAGAAACATTTCCTAGAAATCATTCCACAACATCCCCTCATCCTTCTCAGTCTGAGCCAAGATATCCCACCAAAGCTTTGCCTAGCCCAACAACATATAAGGTTCCAACTTGACTCACTACCCAACATGAGTATCCAGATGATCAAGTATTGTCTAGACAAATTCTATCCATAACTCTACTACCTTCATCCCACCCTCTCGGGTAATGGTCAACAGGTGCTTCTATTGAAACTATTTGGTCAGCTCAAACATACTCGGTGTAACCTTCACTAGATCTCAATCCATAATCTAAATAAAACAATCCATGTTCTCTCAGAATTGATTTTATCTACATTCCTAGATCACAACATTCTCTTGCTCCTCTACTGGAGGAGTGTTCTCAACAAAATCCTCTTGTTTCCCAACCGGAGTTCAATGTCATTGTGGAGTTTCTCTACATTGCCTCCCACGAGGTTTAGAAAACATACCATAAAACATTCACAACTTCATAACAAGAAGTCTCTTCACCATCTAAAACAAACCACTATACATGCACAATCCCAGTAAACCTTAACATTCCGAAAGCATCCCCCTAACCATCCCTACTGCGGGCCATGGTCCACAGGGGGTAAACAACCATACACAAACACAAGGCTCACAAAACATGTTACAAACAACATTTTAATTCATTATAAACCCTTAATTATACATATTTCATTAATCATCACTTATCATTCTTTTATCTACACCCCAGGCATTGTTTTGTTTACAACATTTTCCATTTTCAATTATTATGATGCAAGGTGCTTTCTATCTTTCATTCCTCACGCATCCAACCCGTGTGTGCCTACCATGATGCATGCCACCTATCACTATAGTTTCCTACAATGATGCACGAATTCTCAACCTTGTTTCATTTAGGCCACGATCCACATATCATAAAACCATCACATGTCACAACATGTGCATCATCCAATTATGAAATATCATCAATTGTAACATCACACAATCAAGAACAACAAATCCTACCATGGGTTAGTTGGGTTTTACCACGTACATGGGTTAGAAACTTCCAAGCATGAGCTCATTACCAAGGACCAATGCATCCTTACTACCTTCTACCATCCTGAATAACAAGATTCTAGAGAAAGAGAAGGAAGACCACCTTTGATACAACTTTGTAACATCCCTGTCTAGGAATCCACTAAACTGGTGCTCTGAGATAGGTGGTTACATGACCTTAAGTGCGCCTCCCCATACACCAAAGGTTTCCAACTGGCATCGGGGGTCTGAAAGGTCAATTGGGGAGACTATACCCCCTTTTTTCAGAGTAATCCACAATAGAAGATAAACAAAATAGCATAATAATAATAAATAATACAAGAGCATGCATAAACAACCATTCCCCAAAATGGGGTATGACTGTGTCCAATAGTAAATATGTCATATCACGCTTCAGGCGAAAAAGTGAACAAAACCCAAAATGAAGACAAACTATGAAACCCCCAAAATGGTCCTGACAGCAAGTCAGGGTCCTCCTCCATTCACTCCCAGGAAAACTCAACTCCTTAGAAAGGGCCTTGGCCATTCCCCAGAGCTAAAAACTTGATGTATACTCAGGTACCCAATGGTAGCCCAAGCAGGGTGTGAGTAAAACTTAAGAGGCCACCACCAACGGTGTCTATAGAATATCTACTATACACAATTGTGCATTAACAAAGGAAATAACTAATAAATGATAGAGAAAACTTTATGTTCCCTTAACCATTTTAGGTCGATTACAAAAGTTTATTACCATTTCATCCCATTTCCCAATACTTACCATTTCTAATTCATTTTTCATGTGTTCATCAAACACAACAAGTTACATGGGCTTAAAGTACAAACAACACATGCATGAGGAAAAACACACTATTATCTTATCTCACTTAGACTAACTTCCTCATATAACCCATATCTTAACCTATAATCCATAGTCCAGGTGGATGAAACTATTTGGGGAACAAAGCCTTAGTCCTCTTTCCTAACCTATACAATAGGGTTGGAGTCTAGTACCTCAGTCCAACTCGACCTGTGGGCATAGAACCTCAATTAAATAACCCACTCTACCAATCCATGTTGACATTATATATATATATATGTATGTATGTATGTATGCATAAACAATTCTCTAAAAATCACAATAATTTCACATGGAATACATAAATCATAACAATTACATGAGTGTTAATACTATGCCTTAACCCATATTATGCTTATCTCACTAAGCATTCATTCATTGTTCTTAACTCAGTAGTATTCGTTCATTATGACTAACTCCTTAGGCTTCATTATGAGGATCATAATCCATTCCATCATGGTCTTTAATCATTTCCACATGTTATGCCATTTAGCCATTTATCATCCTCAAGTGTCAACCCATTTACACATTCCAGCACTATTAAAAAATCTTCTAGTATTGCCTTGTTCAACCCATATAAACCACTTAAATGTTAACCAAATATCCCTTAGGTTACTATTAAACCTAGGTGCATCACCTAGATTCTACTCCCACACAATCAATCACATCAACATCTTTAAAAAGGTCTCTATATTACTACACAACAATCTCACTTGTTCTTCAAAAATCCCTAGGTTTAAGGAAGGCGGCACACCCAATGGGTTGCCCTAGATTAGTGACATCACCCTCAATGCATCCCATGGGAATCATGAGGGTTTCCATTTACCTTATTAAAAATAATTTTACCTAACCATGACAGGGTGATAAAAACATACCAAGAGACACCCAAGGACAAAACTACACATGAAAAATTCCCCAAATAAACCATGTGACATAACTTATAGACCACCTACCTCTATTCAGTGGGTGAACACACTCTTAATCAAGCCCTTAGATTCTACTTTAAACAACCATTTAACCTTCAACCTAGATCTCACCAAAATATTAGGGTTTTAGAGCTTCTGACGGAGAGGAGGAGTAGAAACAAATCCTAAACTCAAAAGAGAAGCATGGATGGGATTAGCCTTACCCCAGAGCTTCCATCCACAACCAACGGCACCAAAAATTCCATATAAACCAGGGAGATATATATATTGGAGATATAGGGAGATTTTGTTCGTTCCTAGGGTGAATATGGGAGAATTGGGAGGAAATCCCATGTTTGTATATAAAATCCCAGAGTGCAAAAAAATTAATTTTTTAAAAGTTACTAGGATGCACAGTTTACCTGCATGGTTTTCCAAACATTACAGAAACTGTGCAGAGGCCACTATGAAAACTTCCACCTCCTTTACAGTTTCTTGGGTTGTCCACATGGTTATCACTAACCATTCTCAGACCGTGCAACCTTCCCAGAAACCCCCTTTTCTCCATTTTCAAGTCTTGAACCCTTGAAACACCCCAAATCCTCCTTAATTGATTGGTTAAGCACCTAATTAACCAAAATAAGGGATTCAAACCAATAAATAAATTATATAATACCTTTTAAATTTTTGGTATCATACAATCACACTCTTTCCCATCGTCGCATCATCATCATGATATGGATACACTCTAACTGCGAAGGGTTTTTTGAGAAATGTGGACTTTTAGGAAAACCACCAATTCACCCCTATTAGAGGTGCTTTACTCTCTCCTATAACCTATCAGTTAGTATTAGATCATACTATTTATAAGGATTATTTATATTTCTTGTCTTATATTTCTTTTACTTGGAATCAAGTAAGCTGTATTTCTATCAAGTTATAATCATTGAAAATTATTATTATGGGTTTTAATGAAACATGGAAAAATATATTCCCCTACATCATATTTGTTTCACTTATTATATATTTAATAAAATGGATCTATATAGTTAATGAATAATGTTAATAACAAATGAGATTTTATATTCTATAGAAAGGTATACCATCTATAGAAAGAGATATTGGTTTTATATATCTTCTATATATAGGAATTAGAATTATTTTAATACCTAAGAATGGTTTATTTATTATTTATGTAATGAAAACCTATACTCTATTATATTGAAAGAATATTTATGTTTATATGAATGTACATAATGCATTACTTATACCCCTGTTAGATAATGATATACCAAAAAATATAGAAAAAAATTGAATAGAAATTGATGGAAACTATTTGATATCTCCGACGGAGATAAAAAGTTAGAGGAGTCATTATTACAATATTTCTATAATTCCATTGAGGATATATAAATAGGATAACATGAAATAATGAGTTAATTCAACATTTAGGTAAAACAATTATTCCCTTGACTTGATTTTATGGAGACATTTCAAATGATTATATATTTGTAAATAAATCAAGGATAATAACCTACAATATTTTGATTAATATATTTCTATTTAAGATGATCTAGACATGGATGAGTGGACCATCAATAAATTTAACAATTTATTGTTTTTAATGAGATAATAAGTGGGTCAAAATTAAGGATAAAAAGAAAATATGAGAAGGAGATGACTTTTAATATTTAAAAAGCTATAATGAAATTAGATGTAATGAAGTATCAAAAGGAATGATGTGATGGAAATATAAGTACATTTTCAAACTTCCATTTATGTGTATCATTTTTTGAATAATGTAACTCTTTTATAAAAATTTATCTAATAAGATATAGGATAGTGAAGATCACAACTAATCATAATGGTTATCAATATAGTACAAGGTGGAATTTAGATGAAGAGGATCAAAATCATTCAAAGGAAAAGGAATGAAAAATAAAACGATGAAGAATAAATTATTTCAATTAATAAGGATTTTTAATGAGATGTGTAAATTAAATAATAATAAGAGGATATAGAGGATATAGTGAAAATGAATTTCATGGATAATTATTATCACTATGAAAATCCCATGAGTGAAGACGATGGATGGAGTTTCAGTGGGTTATAAAGAAGTGATGAGGTATCACATAATGAGTTCCAATAAATAATCTACATCCTATTATATTTATAGGAAAATATAAATCTATAGAGATAAAATAAATCACTGAAGTTTTAGAATGATGAAATTAGTAAATTTCTTGAAGAATAAAATTATAAATACATTGATAAACTTTTAGTGGAGTTCAAATATAATATAAGTGAGATAAATGATATCATTGAATCTAGGGATGAAATTATTGATATTACCATAGAAAATATAATTTACATGAAATTAAAAGAAAATTATACTGATGTAATGTTAGTTTACACTAAAAATTCATTAAGAACGAGTCCCCATGTGTTTTTAAATTATTTTGATAAAAGAGATAAAATATCCAAATCAATAACCAACGATTCTAATTATATCAAAAATGTAGATTTTTTTCTCATGATCTTATAAATAATATCTTTGGAACCCAATCATGCAATAATTATTTTGGTAGTAATAAAGAAGGAATAATAATATCGTCACACCTTTGAAGAGGATGAAATCACACATTTGTATGAAAATTATGGATGATAAAATTTCAAAATTAATGTGGCATATGAGAATAAGAAATCAAAGGCCAAGGAAAGGGAAAATAAATGTTCAATGAGACACCTTATAAGAGTTATAATTTTGAAAACATAAAGTGAAATTCAAAAAAGATAGTATCCAAACAAGTATATTTTTAACGATCTATCTATTACATGATGATATAACCATTTTAAGGATATTGATGGTGTTAGAGATTCTAAGGAATAAAATTTTATATGTGTTGGTAAAAAATTTTAATTTCTAAATCAAAGAGTGAAAATGAATTGGAATGTATTAAACATGAATTTCTTAGTGTCCACCCGAGACAAAATCAATAAGAGACTATATAATTGGAAAATACTTATAAATATATAAAGGAAACATGGGGTTTGTGTGATCAACCGGAAAATACAGCAACATGTGACATGAAATTCTATTGATGATTATAAATAAAATGAATAATTCAAAATCTATTTTAAGGAGGAATAAACTGGAGAAATAAATATAAATTGATGCTTTACATAATTCTATAAAATAGTAAAATCCTTGGATACTTGATTGAGGATTATTATAACATGTGACTGATGATAATAATATTTGAAATATATTCAAACATATTAATAATGAGGTATTAAATTTCATAATTATAAATAGATTAATGTTAATAGTGTTCAATATATCAAAAATTCTATGAAGAATTCCATTTATTTTCTATTTTTTATGAGATAAAACAAAATCTCTAGAGTGTTTATCAACTTTATAAAAAAGGGAATTAGTTTATTTCTTAATGATTTATATTTTATATATAGAGAAATCTTGATGAAGGGATAATAAACAAATGTATATTTATTTCCAATTTAATGTGAAAAAGATATGTGATTTCTGATTGTGATGGGGTAAAGAAATAATAGGATAAAAGTCTTGGGAAATTGGGGAAAATATCATGGATATTCTTATTAAAAATGATTCTATAAGTATTCTTTAAAAGATACATCATGAAAGGATCAACTATTATAACACATGTAAAATAGGAAAAATAGTGAATTGGATCTATATAGAGATAGTGATTAAAATTGATCCACCTCTTTATATAGTACACATAGATATCTGTGGAAAAAGAGCATGAAGTCAACCAATGGATATATTTATGTCACTAATTTTTGTGATGATATTACTCATATTAATTATTCTTATTTGATATAAATTATATAATATGCATAGGAAATATTCAAACACATTTGATTAATTTCATTGCATAATGTGAGATTTCTTATAAAATGGTTTTGTTCTGAAAATATATTTAAATACATGAAAAATGATTTTGAGTTATATCATGAGATTTTTAAAATAATGAATGAATATATATCTCAATATACAACCAAAAAAATAGAGTAGTTGATCAGAAGAACCAAATCTTCATGGACATGGGAATAACCATACTAACAGATCATGATACCTCAAAATATTTATAAAGAAAAGCCCCACCTATAACTATTTGTGTTTATAATTGGTAAATACTTTGATAAAATTAGTCAAAAACCATACTATTTATGGTTTTTAAATAATGATAATACGACAAGTTTAACGAAATAAGACAACCCCTTAATATTGTTATCAGATGAAATCATTTTATATGTTTCTATGAGAGAGAAGACGAAGGTATATTTCAAGGACACACACCTAACAAAAGGGGTTAGCTATGTTATAAGAAATATTTCATAAATTAATTACTATATTTAATTTAAATTTAAGTAAATGTCAAAAAATTTCATAAAAATGATTTCCTTTTAGTCATTAAGTCAATGACGCTCTATAAAAATATTTTCAACAACATGAGAGTATTATATAGACACAAGAATACTTCTAAATATATATGGTTGATTTTGAATTATACAGTTGTAAGGAATACATTTAGAATGGGAAACTAATTTTACTAGACATTAGAATCATATTTAATTTGTTAAAATCTTTATAGATATAAGTAGATGATTGAAAACCCACAAGAGATTATGAAATTACAATAAGTTTAGAATGAAGTTTTGGGTTAAACCAACTATAATTGAAGAATATTTGTGATAAGATTATTAGATAAAAATAGTGGAAGAGGAGTTATGTAAAATTACTAATAATTAAAAGTGGTATTTTTTGAGTTTTTCCCATGTTTATAGTTCAATTAATACAAATTACGATTTTATAAATACGTATAATGATAAATAATGAGTATCATGGGAAAAATAATTTATTAATTGTAAGGGTTGATATCAAATTAAGTGAATTGATTTTGATAATATTTTTACTATTTTATCAATTCTTGAAAAATTTTGAATCATTATTATGATATCTTGTTAATATTTCTTTTTTTTAAATAGGAATTATATAATAGTTTTTAAAAGTAGAAATTTTTAATTTCAATATTTGGTAACCTAAAGAGTTTTTCCTTGAAAATTATGGTTATTAGATTTCAAATCCAATGAAATAATTATACATGATCAAATAAGTGTCACAATATTGGCATTAAAAATTTTATTTTATATTAAAGAGAAAACAATTCATGAAATTGATGGTGGATTCAGCTATATATTTAAAGAAATATGGATCAAAATATCTTATAGTGATTTTATTTTTGGATAATGAAATTTTAAAGAAAAAAAGTAGAAACTTACAATGAATTTTCTTCCTAATTTATGAAACATATTAATATGTAAATGATAGGAGATCTATCATTATTATTGGGTTTTCAGTTATAAATGAAGTATCTTTTATCTATCTCTCATAGGAGATGAATTATTTTATGCTACTTGAAATGTTTGGATTGAAATAATTGAATGTGGTCTCTTATCAAATTATATCAGAAAACAAGATGTCTTTTGATGATGAAGTAATGAGTGTTGAATAAATAGTGTTCAATATACTTATCAATAACTTACATTATTTGATAGTGCTTAGGATTTACATTGAATTTATAAAGAAAAATGGTGCACGATTCAAAAGAAATCCAATGGTGTTACAACTTTTAGTGGTAAAATATATTTTAGGATATGTAAATGAAACACTTAATTTTGGTTTATGGTATGATAAAAAACATTACGTTAGATTTATGGTTATTCAGATACTAATTATTCCAAATATTTAAAATATTGAAATTCAAATTTTGGAGGTAAATTATTTAATATAAAAATATGTGTTTCATGGAACTCCAAGAAGAAAAATACTATCACATTGATCATAATTGAAGGAAAATATTTTTTCTAATCTCATTCCACAATTTAGATCATGTAGATCAAGTTTCAACTTAGTGAAATGTGGGTGGATGTATCATTTCCATTGATGATTGTGTGCATCATAAAAAGTTAAATAAACTTGTAAAATATTCTTGTGCACTATTCATAGTCGATGAATATTAACATCAATTACCACTTAATTGTAGAGAAGGTAGAGCATTGTAACATTGTAGTATGTTTTTACAAATAGAAATATCATGGATATCAAGAAAAACACTAATTATGGATTCCCTAAAACACATTGGAGTGTTGTTAGGGAAGTGTTTTCTATAAAAACATGTTCATATTTTTATAGTTGTTTTCCCAATTTCATTAATTTTAATTTAATAAAATTAGAGTAAAATACAAAATAATCTCTTTTTACAATGGGGGGGGAATAATTTTATTTTTAGTGGTGAGTGTCAAGGGAGAGACCTTATATTTTTGTAGCTAAAGCTCAATCTTGAGGATCTATTATCTTAAACAGCTTTACCTATATATTTATATATAATTACACATTGGTAGATTGAAGGTATCTTGGAATGTTTATGTGTCATTGATTATTGAGAGAGTTTATGTGGTTTTTATTTTAGATATACCACTCATTAAGTGAATTGATAAATGTGAGCTATGAAATTATCTCAAATGAGACATGGATAGTTTATCATTGACAATACACTTAGATTTGGAGTAATATCATAAGAATTATTTGATCCTATGGTGTGGTATGAATTTTTCATTATCATAGGATAAACATTACTAATAGAGTATTATATATTTATTCAAGAGTTTTGGAGTGGTTTTGTTACCTAAATATTTGCAAAATTATCATCGACCAATCATAGGATATTTGGAGTCGAGTGGAGATACAAAAGAGTAGACTTTTTTGAGTTGAAGTACATCAAGAAATTTAGATTATATAAAAAATCACAATTGGTATTGAGTAATATTGAACCATATATGTATAAGAGTAGATATAATATTATGGAGAGAAAGATACACCATGAATTAAAAGACCATATCACAAAGGAACTCATATTAGATTAACACGAATATACATGAGAGATGCTTTTCAAGTATAATTCCATATAGATAGTGGTTGAACTATGATTTATTCACCCAAAGATATTTTGAAATAATATTGTGTATAAATACTTAGTAAATGAAAAATTAGGATTATAATGTTTTTTTTCATGTGGTATCACACTGAAATGAAATTATTTACTCTGAAACATTTCAGATCATGGAGTGATGTCTATGTAATGAAAATTACATGTCTTACTTGAATTAAGAGTCACAATTCTATCACAAGGAACACTATAATGATAAAACAATACTGTTTACACATATATAGATAGATATAAGGATATATGAGGTACAAAAAATTAGTAATCACACAAAATAACACAGAACGTGGTCATAAAACAATGTGTGTGTATATCTAGAAGTGGGATACACATAATAAAAACAATGATAGATTATGAAAATACTCAAAATTAGCCTACCATTAACTCCAAGGGTTTTACGTAGATTTTTTGGCTATGGTTTTATGAGAATAATGAGTGTAAACACATGATACAAATTCTTAAAGCACTTGAGGTGAGAAAAGTTGATATTGATAAAATTATTGAAATATTCCATTATTTCTGATAATTAATATTTTGGGTTCTTATACATGTTCCATTACTTATTATTATTAACATTAAAATAATAATGCAGGTATCAAGATCATAATTATTTCACATCATGGATTTTACACTAGATAACATGAGTAGGTTGACATTTAATTTTTTATCATAAGATTTGAGTGTTATTTACCCCTTATTATCTCATCATCACATTATGATTTATAAATCCATTTGAAATAATTGAAATGGGATAAATATTTTTTTAGAGAGGGTTTTTTAGGTCAACCACTAATTCACCCCACTCTCAAGGTGGTTTTCATTTTTGTGGGTCTCATTAAGTCTTAGATCTTGATGATATAAGAAACATCATACCATTATCATATAAAATCATTCCTTTATCTGGAAAAATATTTTAATATATCAAAATTATGTTTCTTAATAGTTTTTAATATTTTAAAAGTTATAATAATCTACAAAAGGGGTTTGGTTTCTTTTAATTTAGAAGCATATGTTGTTTTCTCTTTCTTGATAACCATTCATTCCATGTTTACAAAATTATAAACTTCATATACATTGGTGGGTATCAAAAAAATATTTAGGAATATATAATAGAAATTATTAGAATAATGTTATTAATGGAAATTAAAATCCATTATCTAATCTTTATAAAACTCCCCAAATCCAGCATCCATATGAGATATCTCTATAGTGATAGAGGGAATGATCAATATAGTAGGGTCCTTTTTCTACACCATAGATAAATCCTTCTCTACATACACTAATCTTGTGTTACTATAGTTTGCTAATTACTAAGTTGTATATAATCTATTTTATACAAAATGATAAATTAAAAGGTTGTTACCTTTATTCAATAAATCTAGTACAACCATATTTTTCATCACTTAAGGCTTCTCTTAGTTAAAAACATGGTTTATTTAATCAATAAATTGAGCCTCATAACTCTCATAATTAAAATGTAAATGTTTTATTAATGTGGTGGGTTGGTTTTTAATTAAATAATAAACTTCTTAAACCATTTATAATAATATATATCTCTCCAAAATGTTTGTGACCCATTATACTTTTTGAGTGACTCTAATAATTACTCAAAATAAGGCTACCTACTCCACCAAAAATTCCATTATACTATTTGAATTTATTTTCCTAATGACTTATACTTGTTAAATTTCATGAGTGGAGATGTGTTTATTTTTTCTAATAAAAATAAAATGAGCTGACCTTAAAATAAAATCATGGAACTTGGGATGATTTAACATAGATACATCTAAATGACATTGTACAAAACATTTAGTGACATTGATGAGTTCATTGGTTCCTTCATCATCTTTTTTTACAGTTTTAATAATCTATGATATTTACCAAGTTTTCTTGTCCTCTTCATTATATCTAAATGATTATACCCCGCAAACCTAATTAAAATTTTCAATTTTCCCAATCCCATAAAAAGAAATATCAAAGTACAATTTATGTATAGAAAATGATGGAAAAAATAGTGAATTAATATGGTTACATGAGAATAACATAAAACTAAACTATATTATTTATAATTAATTTTGAATATATCCCAAAATTATTCACTCCTCATAACTAAAAGGATTAGTTTATTTGATGGAAAGTCACATATCTAAATTATTTTTTGATATATTCATCGTTTACCATATGTAATATTATAAAAATAAACCATTTCTTGATATATAATAATTAATATCCTTCTTCATAACCTGAGGAATAGAAACATAATAAATGGGTGATCTCAGATTCCTAATAATGTTAAAAAAAAGATATATAAATGAATGATCATATGTGTGTATAAAATGAGCTAGTGGGTATGATAACATAATCATATTTAATGGATGTAACATATAAAAAATCATATAAAAAGTATATCATTCAAAAATCACCAATTCGTAACCAAAAGAGTTTGGAATAAACATGGGTTATAATTCAATAATCTTGAGTTATGATAATACAATTATAGAGATAATACATATGTGAATGTAATAAATTTAAGAAAAGGAATAATAAAACATGTCAAGGATACATACCAAGACATTAATCAAAACAATTTCATATATAATATCCTTATCAAAGTATAATAGGCTTGGGTTAACTAGTAATGTATCTTTTTGTCTTGGGCTAACCATTTGTGTAGCCCTGGGGTTGGTCCAAACCCCCATGTACCCTATTGAGATGATGAGATATAAAACATTACACAATTAACTTAAGATCTATAAAATACCATACCATCATGTAATTATAAACCATATATATATATTCCATAATAATATAATTGCATTCATTATTCACTCACAACCTAATTAGCACATGGAAAAGAAGTAATTATTTGACCATTTCCCAAAACATCATCATAACCCACACAAATAAAGAAGGTAGATGAAAAATTTAGATAATATCCCTAGAGATTCATATTAATTGTTAAATTATGTTTATATAGATTAAAATAAATTTATAAAAAAATTTAAATATGATTTGAGAAACAAAAAGAAATGTCATTTTCTATTAGTAAACATTAAAAAAATTCATAGAACAATGGGAATGGTATTTTCTACCAAAAACTATAGAAACAGGGAAATTATTATTAATAATTAATAATGGAAATTATGTTAGGAAAAAAGTGATCAATTGATAAACATAAAAAAATTCGTTTAATGTCTTTATAAAGAAAATTAAAATGTGTACCGTACACATAACATTAAAAAGATTTCAGTTTGAATTTATTTAAATTGGTCAACTATATTTTAACATGAAAATAAAATTTCTTTGAAATATACAGAATAAAATTTTTAAAACATCATAAAGAATAATGTCATGGAGAGAAAGTTTTGGGTATGATAAATTAAAATATTTAAAACTTTTATTTTAAATAAACCCCTTATTAATTTTAAAAACAAAACCCCCTTTAAATAATGAACATGAGAAGGAAATAAAAATATCATGAGATTAATTATTTATATAATAAAATATGTCAAAGATGTAGAATACAGTTCATACTATTATAAGTGTTTGCTTAATATAATGTATGGATAAATGAAGTGAAATTTAGATGAAACATTCAGAGCTCTGTACTCATCTTGATTGGACATGAATTGACCTTCCATATAATTAATTTATATTTCATAAAAAGCTATATAATAGACATATATATTATTAGGGTATCAGATACCATTCACTAATAATTTTTTAATAAACAATAAGTAATAATTCTTTGTTATAATCAGAAAGTTTTTGTTAATAATTCATTTTTCTACACATGTTCTAATTAAATGATTCTTGAAATTGATAGTTGATAATATTATCATCATATATATAAATTCCATGAAGTTTTACAGTATCCATTTTATATATTTATATATTCACGTGGTTAATTAATTTAATGTATGGTGTTTATTTCTATAGAAAAATAATAATCTCTTTTTTATAAATATTGAATCCATAAAAATAATTGAATTTATTAGTGGATAGAAATATGTATATAAATATTATATAATACATAAACAAATTATTTCAAATAATTTAAAATAAAATTATCAATACCTTACATTCATTCATCATTTATGAAATAATCAATATAACATTGTTTATTTAGGTGGAAAACCCAACACAAACATGGGTGTGATATAACAACTAAAATAGTAGGAAGATGATATTTAAAAAAAGATATTTTCACATTCAAATAGTCATTGTTATTTTAAAAACATTTAATGTGGTTTATAAATTATATTTAAAAAATTTATATAAAGAATATATAGAATATAAATACAAAACAAGATGTATCATACATTAAGGGCTTGAGTCTACCCTTAAAGGTATACTTTGTAATGAGTGGTTTATGATATCTTACTGGAATGAGAGGTTCCAAAATGAGAGATAGTATAATTATGGAGTAAATATTTTTTAGTTATTCAATATAAAATAAAAGGAATTAGGATGTTTTTGTGGGTAGTGTAGGGGTATATATTCTATAAATATTCACAGCATTAAAAAAATATGGTATTCTTAAAGGAATGTCACTCCAAATTAGAAAAATATTTCCAATAGGATATTGGAGTCAATAATACCATATGAAAATCAATTAAGGATATGGTGTTTGGGATATTTTTTTTCATATCAATTAGATTTAACCATTTTACCTTATTTTAAACTTTACCATGATGACTAAATTTTACCTAAGCAACTTATTTTTTATGACAAAGAAAAAAAATTCTATATAAAAAAGATTTAAAATATAACTCCAAAAATGAAATACATTTTATGAAATGTAATTTTTATAGGTGATAAAATTTTATATTAAAATCAGTTCACATAACATGTAAAAAATATTGTTTAATAAAAAAAATATTTACGATTAAAAATGATTTTACACTTATTTCATGAAACATAAAAAATAATTAAATGCATATTAATTTAAATTATGATATGTATTATCAATAAATTTGAGTAAATTCAATAATCAGTATTTGTTAATTTTATTCAACAAGATAAAAAAAATTGCACACATATAAATAGATTTCTGAAATAGATTTATTCTTTTCCTTCAAATTTGGTTATATTTTTTTGAAACAATTGAAAATAAATGAATGATTGGAAATTAATTTATTTATATATATAACATAAATTTCAATAATATTAATATTAAAAATTAGCAGGATTTAGATTGAATATAATGTTTTATGAAAGAAATTTATATTTACTCATGAATATTTAAATTATTACCCCATAGAGTTACTTAATTATTTCATGGATGTTTTAATTTTTTTTTGGAAATCATTCTTGAATTTTATTAATAAAACATATTGATATAATTTCTCGAAACTAGTAAATTTAACCAAAAATTACAATTCATAGAAATTGTTTCTTTAAAATAAAATATATTTTCTAATACAATTAAAATCATGTAATTCTAAATGAGCTATTTATTTTTCTAATTATGTTATATATATATATTTTAATGTATTAAATTTTTTATTGTATAAAAAATTATTTTATTTATTTCAATGTTTCATGTATCAAAAGTAATCAAACACCTTTAATTTATTCTTAGTTGAAATATTAACAATTATTTTGGAGTTTTACATTTTACCCACATAAATGAATTTCACCCTTGAAAATCCATTACTATGATAAAAATAAATGAGGATAGCTATGTCTTATTACATCCTAAGGTTATGAAAATACATATTTGAACTTATGATTCCTCCAAATAACCATAAAATTATGGGTTCTCTTGTTTCATAATAAATTATCTATATGATTGATGATATATACCAATTTTTTCTGGTAAGAAGTTTATGATCCAGTTGTATAACCTATGAGATTAGTATATGGGAAGGGTCATCTACATACTTCCTCAAAAGTGATACTAGGAACATATCACGCCCTTGGGAGAGTTTTTAAGGATGTTAAAAATGATTATCTATATCTCCCTATGATTTTTTATTTTAGTAGATCTAATATGCCTTGAGCTCCATAATCTATTTTTTCAAATTTCATAATCTTTATGAGAGTAAATATTTTAATGAATAACTTTTCACTTACACCAAACTTTAAATTTTATCAATGAAATTTTATATTTATTTTTTGTCAAAATTTTTCAATTTTAATGTTATCCTAAATGGTTTGGATCTCCAATATCATCTCTTTATATATATGTGGTCCTCCTAGACTTTTTTCCCAAATTCATCCCAACATGTTAGAGTTTTACATAACTTCACATACAAAGTCTTATATGGTTCTATTTTAATTCTAAAACTAAAACTTTTTTATATGAGAACTCTTCTAAGGGATGATATTAATACAAACCACCATATAAATCCACTGAATACGATATCAACATATATTTAATTGTTTTAATGACACTATCAGACTAAAAATATTTATGATTGTGATATATAATCCAAAATATCAACTCAATATTCAATTATTTATGATAAATTATCCAAAATAATAGATCTTGATTGGATACAATTGAAAGTAACACTCTATGAAATCTTACCACCTCTTAAATGAATATCCAGAAATGTTGGTCTAGTAATAATTATTCTCTTAAATTAATGAACTGATATAACTTCATAAGGAGGTCCACTATAACCCAAATGGATTTAGGTAATTTATATGTATTGGTAAGTCTTATGACAAAATCTATGGTCATTTTTACTATTTTAATTTCAGTTTGTGTAATGGTTTCATAAACCCCTTAGTCTTCATTCATTTAGAGTTAAAATACCATCATTCCGAGCATCAAGATATATACTATGTGACGTACTATTTGATATTGTCGCAACTGAATCTATTTCGGACATATCTGAGAATTATTTTTCTTTTGGGGTAGATAGATAATGGTGAGATATATGATTCATCCAACAAAATCGTATTTTTTTTTTGAAGGAACACATATTCATGTATAGAACATTATCATTTGACCATGGTCAAGTTTGAAATTAAGAAAATTCCTTACTTTTATTGAATCTCCATATCCTCTTTCCATTCCTTTTTAATCATTACATTGATGGATAGTTAAGGATGCATTTTATAAAGATATAATGTATCTCCTTTCATTTGTATTTTACAGTTTATCCACTCTAAATAAATTCTTATTGGTTCTTTCCGATCATAATCATAGATAAGGTAACATGATACTTTTTTACTCAGAGAATCAACCAATTTATTTTACATCCTAGTGTAGATATCTATTTACTAAAACCAATCAGTGATCAACTCGAAAAATTTATTTGGTGAATTTTTAACTACATAGTTTTAATATTTTCTATAGATTTTTTTGATTAGAATATATAACACATAATTCACCATAAAAGTAATTCCTTTATATTATGATGAAAAATATTATCATTATTAGATATAAATCATGATTTGGGGTTTTTTTATCATAAACCATAAACTGGATAGAAGAATATGCTTTCACCATGTGATGTTTCATGAATACTCATCCCCAATCCCTTATTTTATTCATCACTTTTTATCTTTAAAAATTCTCCAATACAATTTAATGTGTGTATGAGTGTAGTGATCAACCTCCTCTTATAATTATTGAAATATTCTTCATGTGCACCTATCTAAATGAATTTTTATACCTTCCAAATTAACATTGTTAATGTATTTGATAAGAATGATATTTTCTACACAAATAACTTATCATGTATATCAAATCATTGAAAAATTTGGTTCTTAGTTATTTTGGTTGGTCTTGACCATAGTTTGATAGAATTTATTTTTTAAGGATCCATATATATACCATCTCTTATGACTACATGTCAAAATAATAAAACATTTAGTATCAAAAATTCTTATTGGAAAAAAATTTCATGCAGTTTATACATCATCAAGGTCTTCAATTAAATCCTTGAAAGATCTTTTGGATCTTCCTCACTCTTCGAATATATAATAATATCATATATAAAGGCTATTTGAAATTCACTAATTTTATATAAAAATACTTTAATCATTATATTCATAAATATAGGGAGGGAATTGGAAAGTCCCAATGGAATTAATATATGTTTGTAATGTCCATACACCATATTAAAGGAATTATTGTGTATATAATCACATTCAACCATTGATTAATGGTATCCTGATATATGGTTAATTTTTTATTTGTATTTATTCCGGCATTGTTTATCAAATAATTCTTCAATACGCTGTAGAGGATACTTATTATTGATCATGATATTATTAAGTTCACATTTTTCAATATAAAGACATATTAAACTATCATTATTCATAACCAAATGAACTAGTGAACCACATCATTATGAACTATTTTTTATAAATCAATTATCCATAATATATAACATTTTCTTCTACAATTTCTATAACTTAGTCAGGGAAATTAAATAAGAAGTCATTAAAATGGACATAGTACGTATCATGTGCTCTATTGAAAAATCAAAATCATGAATCATGGTATGACTAAAAATATCCTTAGGAAACACATAGATACACTCCTTACCTGTAGGAATATCATTAATTTTGTGTTTATCCACATCCATTTGAGATAAATACCACTTATGATACGGTACTAAAAACCATATAATGGATTTAAATTCCATTGGGAGTCTATAGTAATCCTTGCATTATTATATAATCATAAATTGATTTGGGATTTTAAATGAGATTTCACTAATTAAAAATTTATATGGTATCTTTATTGATAGATCAATTACATTCCCAATATCACATAAAATTTAACTATATGGAGAAAACTCGTTTTTTTGAGGAAATAAATTCCAAAATAATTCTACCACGGATATATTATAGGAACGATATATAATAATAATTTAGTTAAGTGTTTTTAATGATAATTAAATATATATTTGATTATGTGGTGATGAGACTCCCTTAGAATGTTCATGAGACATAAAATATTGAATAAAACCTAAATCAAATAATACATTTGTATTTATTGAGTGAATGATAAGTGTATCTTTTAGAAATTTATATTCATAACCCACTTAAGAAGTTGTGAATGCATAAGCCTTCCATACTCCGATTATATTTAGAGGTTACTTGTGTTATTTGTTACAAATATCCCATATTTTTTCATAAATATTGGAATAATGACCATACCCCTTGAAATTAAAGAATTTTATTTTTGAAGGCATATTAGGTTGAGATTTCATTTCACTAAATTCATCAGCTATCCTCATTATATCCTATAGATATTTATATTCTTAAAAACATTCTCTTACACACTTAAATTAATTATCTATTCCATATATATATTTTAACCCAGGATTCATCCCACAATTTTTTTTGGAATATAAGAGATCGACGTTTCTTTCTTCAATGGGATTTATTATTATTTTTGTTTCCATGAAACATTATATTCATATTGTTGTTCCTAAAACTATGATAATTATGGAATAATACAATTTCTATTTCTACATTGAGAGAATATTAAAAAATTTATTCAAATATTTCAATGACCCTTTTATCCATTTCATTTAGGAGACTTTTTCTCAAAGAACTAAAGAGGTGGTAAATTTTTCTTTTAGTGTCATCAATAATACCAAAAACAAAACTTTAATATCTTATACTCTTCGATTGAATGGTTCCAGTGGATTTATCCACATTTTCTTAATCTCTAACAATTCTCTTTCCATATTATTATAAATATTTTTAGGATTTAATTTAATTAAAAACAACTTTTTTCACTATTCCCATCCCATACATTCAATTTTCCCATATTTCCTTGTGATCTTTATAATATTTAGACACTAATCTAATTAACCATCTAAATGATAAATGGTTAAGATCACCTTCAAATATTATGAGTATTGGAGAAAAAAACTATATTTTCCAGCATACTGACCCATCACTCAGAAATTCGTTTAATAGAATATCAAAGAATGGGGGGAAGTTGTTTTCACATGAAGGAACTAATTTTTCGTTTTTACTTGTTTTAATTGTTATTATGTTTTTCATGGTTTATATTATTTTTTATTTTTTGGGAGATATAGGTGGTATTTACTCCATGATTTTATATTATTTCTCCATGTTCATTTCGTGGATAATGGGGATGGTCATTTCATTTCATTTCATATTAATTTTAACTCAAATCATCTTGTATCTAATAATAAAACAAAATAGCAAAGGATAGTGTGATCATCATGAAATTATTAGAGTAATCAGTTATATCATAAAGAAAATCAATCATAAAATTTTAAAAAGCATGATACATTCATTTCAATCGATAAAATCTTATCTTCATCCTAAATAAAATGGATAGTTTTTATTTTTTTCCTCTTTACCTTTATAACATAATCATAAAAAATAACCAATACCTACTAAAATACTAATTGAGGAAACTAAACCTTAATAAACATGTAATGTATATCATATAAGATGAATATTCCATACTCATGATAATAATATACACCATATAACCTAAGGGGTGAGTGAATTTATTGATTAATTATATAAAAAATTAATTTTTTAATGACTTCAACATTTACTATCAGTAATATTCATATGAGATATACTTTTAAGATATATCATACTTAATATCCTTTATCATAACCAGAGGAATAAAAAAAATAAAAGAGTGACCACAAATTCTACGTAAGGGTAAAAATGAGAGATATAAATAGAAGATCATAAGTGAGTATAAGATGATAAATTGTGTATGGAAACATAATTAGATTAAAATGAAAAAAAACAAAAGAATCATAACCAACCATACATGAATAAAAAAAATTAAATCAAGAAAAAAATATTTTATGTAAAAATGAACCAAAATTTAATAATCTTAGGCAATGATAACATAATTATTAGGATTTTACATAAAATTATGGCATAAAAATAGAATAAGAGTCATAAAACATGTCAATTCAAATGTCTAAGAAATTCATCTTAAAATGTATTTGGTTAAACTAATACCAATATTATAGTAGGCATGGGTTAACAATCTATGTACATTTGGGTTTTGTCTAAAAATCAATGCACCCTTAATCTTGTGATAACCTCCCATGTAAACTTTTTAGATTATGATATATGTATAATAAAATAATGAATTTCATGGATATAATAGATGAACCCATCATATAATGAAAAACATTACATATATTCATTCTATAGGAATATAAAAACATTCATCATTCATTCATAAAATATGTATCCCATGAAATGAAATGAGTTTCATGAAACTTTTAAAAAACACATCATAAATAATACATATAAAGAAGATGTATTGTACCATTATATTAAATCCAAAGTGAATTAGACCAATCATTAAAGGATTTTAATGTAGATGAAAAACAATTTAATAAAAGAAATTGAAATATTATTTGAAAAATTAAAAGAAATAAATTTTTCTGTTGTTAAATTTTATAAAATGAAAAATTTCTAGAACATTGGAAATATTGTTTTTTAAACATGAAAACATATAAATTATTTTAAATAATAAATAACGGTTATGATGGTGGGAAATGTAATTCAAGAGATAATTGTTAAAAAAAAATTTCCACCTTTAGAATGTATGTAAAAACAGATTTTAAAAGAAAACACTAAAAATATTCCTTTCAAATCCATTAAAAATATAGAAATATAGCTTATAATGATCTTAAATAATTATATAAATATTTAAAAAAAGATCCTTGAAATGGTATAATGTATATCTACATATAGGAATAATATTTGGTTAAAAGACATCAAATATTCTAAAGAATTGACATATATAAATCCACTTATGGAATTCAAATTCAAAACAACCATGAATGGAAGAGCATGACAAAGAGAAAAAATATTTTAGTTATATGTAATTTTTTATATGTCAAAAAGGTATAATATACCCAATTTAAATGGAAATGGATTCCTAATATGAATCATTCTTCAATGTAGTGAATTTTGGACAAAAAACCCACCTCAGAATTTTACTTGGTATGACATGAGAAAATATCATTTTTAATGTATTTATATTTTTTATAAATATTTATTTGAGCCATGATAACATATATCTTACAATATAATTTTCAGTTATAATTTATTATTATCCTTTAAGTAATAAGTTTTTCTTAAAATCAATATTTTTACATGAACTATTTAATTTTCCATGAATTTTTCGATTCAACTTCTCGGACCCTTTCACCTTGTGCATGGATGAATCATATTTTTTTCATGAAGGTGTATATTATATTATTTATAAATTTATAGATACCAAATTTCTTATAATGGATTCTATGGAAATAATTTTTAGCAAATAAATGAATTATTATTTTTAAGGAATTTATTTTGCATAAGAAGAAATGATTTTATTAGAGAATAAAAATATGCATCTTACTAATAATGATTAAATAAACATATTATGTTTTTTAATTTTATATCATATTACTAGAACATAAAATTCTCTAATTATTCATGAAATAAACAGTATAACATTATTCATGTATTTGCTAAAACTAGCCAAAAAAGATAACGTTATAATGATTGAATGAGTAAGAAAATTATATTTCACATTGATAACACCAATTTTATTGAATAATAATTATTTCGAAGTTAGTTTAGGAAGTTGAGAATTAATATTTTCGAAGAGGTATATGAATAAGATATAAAAAAATAGTGAAATATATCTCTTAAGTTGATATATTGACTAGTCACTTAATGGACCTCTTAAAAATGAGAGGTTTTCGACTTAATATAAAAACCATTGTTTCCAAAACATGAGACTGCCTTATGAGGGTGAAAAATATACATGAATTGAATATATATTCTATGTAATGGTTTGTTTTGTTGTGGGAGAGGAAGGGTCCTATTTGAAGATATAGGGGTGAAACTTTGGTAAATACCTTTATTACAAAATTAAATGAATTTAATTATCCATCGAATGTCGCACCAAATTATCCAAACATAAAGTATTAGATAAAGAAGTCCATAATAAATTCATATAATGAATTATAGATATTGTTTTGTGATTTTTGTGCCTATATCATAATTGTTTACCCATTTTACCTCATTTTAGCCTTCACCGATGTGACAAATTATTATCTATGTAGAATATTTTTATGAACAAAAATGAGATCAAAATTATTAAAAAAATTCATATAATTATTTTAAATATTATAACCATTTCATAAAAGAAATTTATATAGGTGATGAAATATAATTTTAATATTACTGCACATTACACATAAAAATAGTTTAAAAGAAGAAAATGTGTCTTTAAACATAAAACAGATTTTATATTATTTATTTCAAAATAATTATCATTATAGGAATGTTTTATTATTTTATATTATATATTATCAAAAATAATTATTAAAATATTTTATTGATAGTGATTAATTTAATTATATAAGATAAAAATGCATTGTCAACATAAAAACTATTTTTTGAAAAGTATTTCATTTCATTACTAGTAAATGATTTTATCTTTTTTTAAAATGATTTTATAATCAATAAATTAATATTTATATATTAATTTTAAAAAAACCCTTTGAAGAAAATTAAATACTCTAAATAATATTGATTTGGCAATAAAAATAATTTTTTAAATAATACATTTTTTATGGATGAATAATGAAATTTATACTCTTTATAGTTTATTAAGTTTATAATAGATGTTATTAATTTAGTTTAAAAGAAATTAATTTTTTTATCACTAAATATGAAGGTTATAATTACATGAAATTATTATAATTAATAAAATAACAATTCATAATAACATTTTCATTAAAATAAATTTTATTTCTTAAGTGACTTTGAATTTATTATTTCTTAAAGAATCACATATATTGCTAATTATGTTTTGTATAAATTTCATGTAATGTGTCTCATATTTACCATATAAATTATTATTCATATTAAGCGTATATTTTAAGGGTCAAAAGAGATTTAAATTATTTAATTAATTCTAAAAATAATTCATACTAAAATCTTAGGTTGTTACAACTAGGGCCTTCGATTTCTATATGAAACTCAAATTTAAATTATATAAATAGTGATATCTAAATATTTTCTACTGAATATTTCCCTAATGTTGCACTATGTAATTTTTTCATTATATATAAAGAATTTTCTAAAGTGGTCTTCTTTGGGAGGTAAATGGATAAAAATATCCCTTCATCATGACTTATGTATTCCTATTTCTATTAGGAACTCCTTAACTTGGGAACATATAGTGAATAGTGATCTAATTACCCCAATTATAGAAACATTGAAATTTTTATTTTGGAAATACCTTATACAAGTCTAAGCGTCATTATGGAATAATAATGTTGTGTTATTTATTGATGGAATAATTACCATGAGGTGTATCATCACATTATAACATTAACCAAAATTAGGATGTAATAATCAAATGTCACTCCTTATAAAATCTACTATATGGAATCCATATTATTTTTAATTGGTACCAAAACTAATGAAAAAACTTATATAGAGTATACAGATAAAAAATATATCAACAATATTATGCACATTTTTTGAAACAAATAAATCTGTGCCACACACTTTTCAATGAATTACATGATATTTTCCTCATTCAGACAACACAAGTGATGTGTGGGTAGAAATGTATCCATTTTCATAAAGAAGATGAAAAGTGGATCCTTATATACCATATCATTTCAGAAAACATTTGTAAAAAATATATATATAAAAACATTTCCTATTATTTTTATGTAGTGGTGAGAACTTCCCACTAATGGTTGGACATGTATTTCAACCACTGTTAATGATAAGGGTCATCAAAACTATATAACCCATTTTAATGGTTTTTTTAATACATTTTTTTACTTGAAAAAAAAACCTTTAATGGGGTAAAACAAATATAGGTATGCAGTTCATTTCAAAATGTTCTATTTAACTACTAGTGGATCCAAAACAAAAATACAGATCTAAAGATAAGTCTATTTTAATTAGAAATTTGTTTTTATATGCTTTTGGTAGTTTGCACTCTCGTAAGGTCCATGCATGAGATCTATACTCTTTTTATCTTATTCCCATTGTGTGAAACAATAAAATGTTACCTTCACAACATAATCCTTAATCTACATACAAACTCTAAATGATGTGACTTAATGATTGAACCCAATTTTTTTTTCTCTGGTAAATACCTATGTGACCAAGTTAGTTATCCCAATAACTAGTCCTCCATCCTAGGGGTTTCCTTTAAAATATTCATGTTTATTATCAATTATCACAGACCTAAAAGATAGATAGTTCAACTAATTATACCCTAGAACTGAATAAAATGATCACACATGCCCCTCCTTCACTAAATTTTAAAATCCAAGCCTCTAGAGAAGAGATAAAATTTTGTGACCAAGAAATTGTAATTGGATTCATTCCCTATGAGCCATAATTAAAGTATTTCTAACCACTACCAGAGAACAAAATACCATGTATTTTGGATAACTTGAGAACTATACAACCACTTATCCATTGGAAAACCTATTACCTAATTCACCTGAACAATAAGAAACCTATGTTCCCATTTGATAAAGACTCAAACTTAAGTTCCAATTTTATTAGGCCTCCAAAATGGGATTCCACTACACCCATGTCACCAAAATAGTCTCCCATTCATCCATGTAACCTACCAAGACACTCATTTTCCTAGTTCACCTATCATATAACCTCTTCATCCATCTCCCCTATCTTGGTTCACATTACTCCACAACATTTTTATTCCACCCCTACACCACTAGTTAAGATCATCTGATGGATGAAGTCTCTCCACCCACTTATATTGTTAAAAATAGTTAAAATAGAATGTTATACTATGAACCCTTAATATCATGACAAACATGATTTTTTTATTATGTTTATAACCAGAACCATTATTATAAAAACACATTTTGTTAAGATATTGTTTATTTTCTCAAAAACACACTTATTCAAGATTTTCCTCTTGGTTTCCTCAAATAAATCGAGTTGATATTTCCCTCTTTGTTTTACAATATTTTGTGGTTTGAGATATATCCCTCGGTTTACCTAAAATTCTTGATTCATGATTCTTGTATATTATTAATTTAATTCCATGATCGATGATCTTCCTTGTAGTTTAACAAAAATACCTTCACCTAGATCACATGACTGGTTACTAGTGAAAGGGTCCCATACATGTAAATTCTATAAAAAACATTTCTAAATTCATTTCACCTTATAGTAGTCGATGTATGTCTATAAATTTCATAAATAAATATCCCCTACATATGATTTTAAAATAATTTTAAATGGTCAAATATTCAAAAACATAAAAGGAACCCATGAAATTTTTTTCGTGTGACCTTAAAAGGTATGATGTGCCTCAATATATGGAACCCAATTACATGGGTTATGATTCCTCTTATAGGGATGCAAAGGAATCACATATGATGGGATCCATACCATCTAAAATAAATTTATTTCCACATTTATTAGTATTCTAATGAATCTTTATATGTTACTAAATTCTAATGTTCCCTCTTATATATCTCTAAAATAAAGAGTAACCAAATAGGTTGATCAAAACATAGACAATATAATTCCAATGTATAGTGTGCCCTTAAATGTTGTTTTTATAAAGTATATTTCACTTATGATTCAATAATATTATTATTGGTATGGATCAATGAACGTGATATAATTATGTAATAGATTCTGAGACTATTAATCAAAACCACATACCAAATTTTATACCCTCCCATCATCTTGAACAATGTGCAACCTAAAGTGTTATTGTTATGTCCTAATGGTCGATTTCCATTCGAAATAAGATTGGAAAAAACTGAAAACATACATGGCCTGGGGGTTTCAAAAATATTTTCCAATACCCCATCCCAAATAGAGACAGAATAAATATAATCTTTATTGACACTACTATTGTTATTTTTTATCATCCTAGTTGGAATTTCATAATGGAGGAACCTGATTTTTTATAGCATCTCAGCATGTTAAAAAGTTCTTGATGTTTGATGAGAACTGTATTCATCCCAAATATATTTAGTAATATAGTTAGGAATATGTAGTAAGGGATTAGTACTAGATTTAAAAATTTATACCCTCCCCAGTGTGATCCTATCCAACCATATAATATTTATATTGTGAAAAATATTTAATACATGGAATTTACTATATAAATTACAATTAGTTTGTAGTAAATTCACACTAAAATTTGTATTTTTATTTTGATCACATTCCCTAATACTTGTTTTACTATATTAACAAATGTACTAATTATTTATACATTATAGATGTATTGCTCTATTTGCATCCATATACGAAGGATCATCATAAGGAAACTTGTATGCCAATGTTGTGGAATAACTCTATGATTAGGAATATACCACCACATTACACTACATCACTCTTCTAGTATTATTTAGTTTTTACCCAAAATCTTATTGGTACACCGAGTATTATAGGATTTCGTCTTTCTTAAATCTCTCCTTATATGATGTGACACTTAGAATATCTTGATAAATTTATTATTTTTGAAATTTAGGCATATGTGAGGTTCATTCTTTATATTATCCCTTATTTCCGACATCAACACATTGGAAAAGATAAAAGTTTAAGAAATTTCATCCCAAGTACTAGATACCAGGAGAATCGTATCATAATAATCCCTTTAAATAGGGATATCAAAAATTATAAACACATAATGGATTTTAATAGCTACCTATTTATGATGTAATTAGAAACATTATAAATCTATGAACCAATGAATAATGATCACATAGATTAGGTCTGTGTGTTGATAGGTGGAGAATTATAAAATCAATAGAGATTCACATAAACTAACCATTTTGGGTAGTTGTAATGTTCCTAGTATAAATTATTTTATTATTCAAAACAAATTCCATTTTTATAACTGGTTCCAGTTACCAAAGCACCCCTTTCACTAGTCTATGATTTAATTATAGAGGATAAAATAATAACATGTGATAGATTCATCATGGGATTTAAATTGGTAGTTTGTGGATAAAGAAAAATACTAGAAATTTTATACCTAGATGATATTAACTTCCCTAATATATTATACATTGAGAGATATAATCATCCATGCATGATTTTGATTAAAAAAGTCCAATAACACTTTCATGGAAATGAGTAAATTGAAAAAAATTAAAATTTGCATTAAAAGTCATTGCATTTAATTTTCTTAGTGGATTTTATAATAGTATGGAATGATGGGTTAGTGTCCATTTTTGATAAATAAAAAATATTTAAAAAAATTATTTAGAATTATTTATACTATAATAAATTTTAAAAAGTCACAAAATAATTTGTCATGTAAAATTGTGTGTATCGGTTATGGTTTTGTGACTAAAATATTTATGTGTTCTACTCCTTGTGTTGATCTTATGCAAAGTTTCTTTTGGAAGTGTACATGAGTCAAAAAATAAATAATATGTGATGAATTGATACATATTAATAATAATTCCATGAAGTTTTACATTTTATTTTGAAGTTATTAAAAATTTTCAATCCCTATATTTAGAATGGATCCCATACATAGATAGCTAAAAAACATAAAATCCAACTTGTATTCACAAATAGAATAATGCGTAAAGGTTATTACTTTTACTAAATAATTATATTCATTTCATCATAAACACAAAACTCCAATGGGTGGGGTTGGTGAATTTGTAGACATAGAAATTTGATTAGAATATCAATATAATGAATAAAATAATGCTTGAATAAGTACAATTAACAAAGAATCCACGGGTTTAGGTATATATAATCATGGGGAATGAAACACTTAAAATTTTAGTAATAAGACAATAAATTCATATATAAAATATTGGGAAGGATTAGTAAATTTATACAGTTATTCCTCATGAAATTTTACTTATAAATTTATCACTTTTATGGAATTTCCTATTTCAATAGAATTAAAAAATACTCTAGATAATCCTCAAATTTACGGACATTGATTAGAAATAAACTCAAATAAAATTATTTAATTATATCCATCTCCATGTAAATTTTCTAATTATAACTGATAATTTACTATAATGATTATGTTCCAAATTAATGTTAAAAAACGTTAACCTATGCCTGAGTAATTCTCACATAAGTATAAATTTCACATATCTATAAGTGAAACATAAAATTCTCAATTGATCAAGCATCCATGGGATTAAAATTCTTACACAACCCTCATTAATTCTATGTTACCTCATCATTATTTGAACCCTTGTGCATAACTCTTTTTACTAATAAATCCATAACTTAATTAATATGGGAATGTCTTCTTAGTGATCCTTCATGGATCATAATGGTGTAAACTCTTGCAATTATTGGTTTTTATAGGCATCTTTTTCATAATTCATACCTTTATCACACTCTGGTAAGTAATTCAATTTGGAAACCTTACAACATACCCTATATTTATTATATTTAATTCAATAAATGTATCTTTTATTATATCATGGGGATTAAGATTCATTCTAGGATTCCTTTGTGATGGTTATATATCATCCCAATGTTCATATTTATTAAAAAAAACAATGAATATTTTTACATAATGAGAAACAAATCATTGGCTTTCATCATCTCTTTTATTCCTAATTACATAATACATCATTGATCCATGTTCAAAAAAGGATATTTCATTATAAATTTTAATTGTCTAGATAAAATTAATTTAGTGATGATTTTATATAAGACCCATAGAATGGTCTATCTTATATAACCTAAATCCTTATAGAGAAGTCTTCACTGTAATAACCCAAGATATGACTATATGTTTCTCAAACAATTAAGTCAAATGAGTTAATTATCTTAATTATAATGAGATACTAAAAACAATTATAATGTTATATTTATTTAAATATAAAATATTCAACTAAAACATATATTTTTATTTGAAGTTATGAATAGTAGCCACGAAATAATGAAATACATATAAGTAATTTTCATAAAAATATACTGAATTCATTTTTCTATTTCTGAATAATTATTTTTACGAGTTTTAAATTTTATTAAATAAAACCATATATATTATTATGTTAATACATATAAAATTTATTGATTAATCCTAGTTTTACAATTGGTTTATAGAAATATTCAATAAGAACAACATGTTTTTTTAAAAGTTATTTTCCTAAAGATATATTTTTCATTATATTTTATGGTTTTACATGATAGTTAAATTTATAAATAATAGAAATTGAATTTAAATAAATGGAAATCAATTTTAGATTCATCTTGAATATTTTATCATATGATAATATTTTGGGTATTTTCTAGAAATCATTATTTTTTGGTTTATAGTACAAAACAATGTTTTATGAATAAAATATAGTTTTTGAAATTCTAATAAAATAAATGTATCTTAAATATTAGTAGAATAATTATCATAAAAAAATATAAATTTATTATTTAATATTATGTATTTTATAATACTATTACAACTCTAGAAACCCCGTGTTTATCATTTTGGAACATAAGTAATATTTTTTTATAAAAAAAGTAATATTTTGTTCTTTTCTTATAATTAAGTATTAATAATATATAATTCGGTTTTATATTATTTTCAAATTCATATAAACCGTATTTAATTTAAACATAAACCAATTATTTCCATTAAAAGTAACAATATTTATAGTTTTCCCAAAGCATAATTTTTTTTTTCAAATTCACTTTTTTTAAAATATGGGTTTTTAGGATTTTGTGCACTAAATATAATATTAAAATTCCTAAAAATTATAGTTTTTGTTTTACAAAATATTATTTATTTTAGATAAAATAATTTTTTAAAAAAATTAAGACTAATTTAATTGTTTTTCTTTTAAATTAGTTTCTGAGGGTAAACAATAGAGTTACCACGGTAAGGGTAAATAATGTTTAAAAGGGTTTAACCCTATGAAAAATTCTAAAACATGTTAAAAGAATGTTTGATATTAGATTTTTGGGTTTCCATTGACCATATACCTTTCCCTAATATATTATTGTTCATTATTGGAGTCTTTAGCCTTAAATAATGTAATGCCATTATTTTAAATTAAACTATATTTACTAAAATACCCTTCTCACCCCATATAAATTAACACGTTTACCTCCCCTTAAAAGAAATGATATTTTTTTCCTATTTAATAAATTTTTGATTTTCTGAAAATTCAATCTTACATCACTTATATATTTATTTATCCATAACGCATTACCCTAATCCCCACATTTCCACGCAATCTTTCATGGAAAACTCAGTGTTCTAAATGTGTGTACTCTTTGGACCCATAAATTTTCTTATTTTATATCTTAACATTTCAATTAAAATTATCTTAATAATATATTATTAAATAACTATTTTATTTATAAATAATTTCATAATTCTTAGGTAATGGTCATTAATAACATTAAACCTTTTTCTGTTAAAGAAAAGCAAAAAACATCAATCATGCATACATGTAGAATACAAACTCCTGAGAGAAAAAAGTTTCATTTTTAGTAACTCAATTAATGGATGGTTATAATAATATATTTTTTTTATAAATATATTTTTTATAATATTATTAAGTTTTTTATGAAATATTCATCAATCTGTTAATAATTTGAGCGATAAACTAACTGTCTAAAATGAGTTTTATATTGGGAAAACAATTTATTTTTGATATGTAATGGTTTCATATCAACTGAATTTTATTAAAATTATATAAAATTATATTAATTCATACTAATAAACACTATGCAATATCAATATGATTCCATAATAGTGATATTTTAACATAACACATCATAACCAGCTATTAAATTGTTGTATGTTTTTATTTCGGTTGGTTTGACCAACCACAAAAAATACTATAGAATAATATCAATGACAACTATGAGAACATGAAATATGATAATATATTATATTAATAAATAAATAATGATTTCTGTTTTGTTTTTAACGTTAAAGTTGGTATTAAAATCATTCATTAAGATGCACCCCATGCTTTGTCAACAATCACTGAAATATGATCATTATGGATTTCTCCTTCCTGGATTATAACTGAAACATACATAAAATCTAATCATAAAATTTAAAATAAATAAAAATCATAATTTCAAGTACCTTTAAGGATATATTAATTTTTTACTTTGGAATAAGAATAAATAATGACTCTAAAATTACCAAACAAGTTTAAAATGATCAAGATTACTCATAGCCGATATTGAAAATATGTAAAATATTGCTGATATACATGTAATAGAATGAATATAAATGAGGTGTATACATGTTAATATATATGATGATTAATATAAAATAAATTTTTTTTAATTAATTTACTATATTACATTTGACAAAATATTTTAGGAAATCCAGATAAAAAGTACTATTTTTTGGATCATAACTTTGTTTTGCTGGGATATGAATCATATTCAACATTTTATATTTTTTTTCTATTTTATATAAATTGTATATGATTTATATTTGTAATAAATTTAATTAAATAAAATATATTTACCTATCCATCACATATTCTACCTTCTATTTATTTTTTATTCAAAATAATGTGATACTGTAAAAGTTTTCATTGACTCGTAACATTTTATTTTGTTTATATAATATCATCTTGACCTTCTTACATCTTTAAATTGTTTCTTCAATACTATGTATTTATATTTAATACTCCCTTACTCTATAGGGGAAATTATTTTTCTACTCAAATATCTTTTAGTGATGAATTTACTTTTATATATTTATATCATTTTTTAGTATAATTCGAATCATTTTTATTGACAGTTTCACCACATTATAAATAATTTCTATTAGTGATAATTTTATCCTTTTCAAAATAAAATATAATTATGTGTTACATCATTTTACCTTCATATGATTTTTTATACAATTTTAAAAATAATTTTTGTTTATCATTGTTATGATGGGGGATTTCATTATGGGTGTTTTAAAACAAAGACTTTGATCTTCTAAAATAACTATTATAATTTTAGGTTACACATTATCTCTATTTTACAATATTTTTAACTATCTAATTTTCATTTATTTAATTCATATGTTGTATATATTTTCCTTATATATAATTTTTTTACTAAACTTTTATAAATCTTATTTTATACAAGATTTATGTTCCCTTTGAAATTCCCTCTTTTATATAAACCAAACTTATGGGGACAATATGATTTAGTATTTTAGGACAAGTGACACCTTAATAATTTAATTAAACCTTTAATATCATCCAAAAAATTCCTTATTTTTTTGATAACCCCCTTTTTTACTTGTATTAGTCTAGATATTCCTTATATCATTGTTATTTAAATGTAACATCCCAAACCATCCATCTTGTTACACTGAAAAAAACTGATTTTTGAGGTGTTCAGAGGATGGATGTGTGTTTTTTAGGTTAAGTATTACAATTTTAGAGGCATGTAATTTCTAAATGAGAGTTATTCTTATGCCCATTCATTTTGGTGGTATGTCATTTATTAGGTGATTCATTCAAATGGTGAGTCATTCAGGTGGTAGGTAATTTTTGGGGGTGACCCATTCTAGCTGTAGGTAATTTATATTGGTCGGTGATTTATTATGGTGAGTCATTTTGGTGGTTGTTGATTTCTAGAGGTGAGTCACTCTGGCAATCAGTCATTATATAAGTATGTCATTTATGGTATTTAATCATTATGGCAGTGATTAATTCTAGTGAGAGGTAATTTTGGCATTGTGTTATTCTAGAAGAAGGTCATTTTTGGTGGTGAGTCATTCTAGTGGTAGGTTATTCTGGTCGTATATCATTTCTGGTTGTGAGTAATTTGTGATGTAGGTTGTTTCTAGTGGCGACTAATTCTGGCGGCGAGTCATTATGGTGGTAGTTCACTTATGATTGTGATTCATTCTAGTGGCAGTTAATTTCTAGAAGTGATTATTTATGGATTTAGGTTATTTTTAGAGGAGAGACATTCTGGAGGTAGGGAATTTCTAGGGGTGAGTTATTTTGGTAGCAAGTCATTTAGGATATTGGTTAATTATAGCGTTCAGTTATTTTAGTATTAATTAATTTTGGTGGTAGGTCATTTCTGACAGTGGTTCATTCTAATGGTGGGTCATTCTAGTAGTAGGCCAGTGAACAATGTTTTTATTTTATATAAAATTTATAGATTTATAATTTTGACATCTTTTAATGTTAAAATAGGTTTAATGCCTTAATTAAAGGGTTTTAATTAATTTTTAAAGGGGATTAATCATATCATCAAATTTTAAAAAATTGGTAGACCTTTTAAATATATAAAATAATCATTTTTGATGAAATCCTCTTTTAAGGGAAAATCCAAAACGTATGTAATCCTAATGGTCTTTGAACTAATATTTAATGAGTGGATAAAACTTCTTCAATCTATTGGTATTTCATTCTCTTAAGACGGTTGGTACCAAACCCTTCTTTCATTGGAGTCAGAGATCATTGTTGTTGTATTAAGTTCGGGTTCCCCCTAAAAGGTTTCCTCTTGTATGTGCACCACCTATATTGGTGCAACAAGTTTGGTAGAAGATTATTCTTCTATGTTAAAATTAATTTATTTATTATTTCTATGTATCATGCATAGATGGGTTCTTTGGTTAATCTTTGAGTAATTGTTTTCTTCAAATATAGAAGATATAATTAAAATTGTTTAACAAAATTAGAAATTGGAAGGGGGAATTTAATCACATTCTTTTAATTGACATATAATTATTATAAATATTTTATTTGTGTAGGTGTAATGGCTTACGGTAAATTGTATAAATTGGGATCCCTTTCTTATGAAATTATGATTTTAATTGTGGAATACATGTTGTGTAAGTTTTGACATTAGTTAAACCAAAATTGGCTTATCATGTACAATTGGGTAATGAAATGGATTCCTCAGGATCTTATGAATTGTGGGGAAACAACCTTAAATAAAGAATTGGAATTAAATAAAAACCACATTTCAAAATCTAAATAGATGTTTCTATATTCTATGTGATTAGATGTGTTGAATGGTTGTTATTTTTGATCATTGGGTTGAATAGATGCACAATGACTATGTTGTGATGGGTGTGGTGGAGTGAATGTGATTTGGTTCACTAGCGAGGATGGGATGATTATTATGGTGCAGCGGGGCTGTGATAGATGTTGTGATGTGGTTGTAGCAATTGGGATGTTGTCTAGTTCTGCTTTTTCTGTGATGTACAATGTTAGTTTTGTGGTTATTAATGGATGGATAAATGAATAAAAATAATTTTCATGTTTAAAAAATTAATTGATGAAGGGTTTTAAAGATTAAAAGGTTAAGGATTATATATGAATGTTGGACTAAAAAATCTATGAAAAGTTCATGTTTTAATCATGGTGTTTGTTGAAAAATAATATTGAAAATGGAATAAGGATAATTAAATACATAAATTTGAATTTTGGGTTTTGTCTTTCATTCACGTGGTTATTTTTTCCTAACATTTGTATCAAAAATTGATTATCGTGTTTGGTGTTTTATTCTTTGATTGTAGACCTTAGGATGTGGCTTATGTGTTGCAACACTATATTTATATACCTGGTATGTTCTTGCAAATTCTATACACACCCCATAATCATCAAGAACTATGTGAGGGTACCCCCATAGTTTTTCAGGGTTTCTTTTTTCTAGCATCTCAGTGAGAGGTTGGATGAATGGCTACCTTCTAGCCCTTGTTACCTCTTCCAGGCATTAGTGATATGAATAGGTTGTGATTTCTTGATGTTAAAAGTGCCACTACCTACATGTGATGTGATGAGTATGTGATGGACTAGGTGTGTTTGGGAAATATATGAAGAGATCGATTATGGTAGGGGTCATGTGTGGTGGGATAAGGGAATTGGTTTATTTCCTTAACATTAACGATAACATACTTGTGACACCATGATATTTTGTGAATTTGATTCAAATTAATTTAATCTTTTTGATATTTTTAAGCACTAAATATAGGTATTGTTATATGAAAACACTATGTTTGGAATGAATTATACCTAACATTAAGTTAATCATACACTAAACACATAACTTAGATTAGCTTGGGGTATATGCAAGACTACATTTATCTTTTTTTACATAAAATATCGAGTCCCTTCGAAAGCTTGTGATACATACAATTCAGTGTTTACCAAACTAAAATATCATATTAATACTATTATTAAAATATAATTATATTTATCACCTAGCCATAGGAATAGAATATATGAATGATATATAAAAAAGTATGAAAATATGTTTTATATATGTATATAAAATGAATCCTTTATTTATCAATTAGTTAGAAATTAAGATAATAACTACTTGAGATTAATGAAATTCCTTTTCTAGGAAAATAATTTTTCTATATAAAAACACCATTTTATCTTAATAAAATTTAAAAAATTTTGTGCATTATTTTATATAAAATTTACATATTATTTATTAAACCAATTATTTGGATACTCATCCAATATATTTGATAGGTATAGGATAAGAATAAATCAAATTTTATAAACAAAAAGATATATTTTTCTTAAAGATGAATTTACCACCTTCTAATAGAGAATATATTTTAGATATAAATATTGATACTTTTATAATTTATATTTTTAAAAACAAATTTCATATTTGAAATCATAATATATGAATTTACTTTGTGTTAATTATGAGTAATTTTGTGAGAAGTTTATTTTTTTGATGAATTTGTAAAAATATTGAATTTTATTTCATGTAATTAATTAATATAGTTAAATTTTATTTTAAATTGGTTTCAATTTATAATTAGACAAATTTTAAATCTATTAATCTAATTTAGTTCTTTAAAACTAATCTCACATTGAAAATGGATTTGGAAATAATTCAAACGTTTCGAATTTTCACTTTAATAACCCATAATCTCAACCAATATGTGGGATTAATTTTTATTTAATTTCTACGCCTTATATGATTAGAATTTGGAAAAATGGAATCCATATTTTTATTCATCATATTTCATTATTTATAATAAGTTCGACTTAGTCTTTACGAAAATGTTTAGTTAAGGTAATTAAAATTATCTACAATGATTAAGGTAAAACTGAGCTTAATTAAAGACTAAAAGTATAAAATAATGTTTAAAAATGACCCTAAACCTATATAATAACTATTTTATGGCCATATTTATGCCACTAAAACTCTAAAAATCTAAAATTTTACATTTTAACCCATGTGTACAAGTAAAAGGTGGCAAGCACAATTCTTTTCAATAATACCCAATGAATCATTTTCCCCAATTTTAAAAGGCCTCCTATCCTCCCCCACTCATTACACTTTTTAATCCATTTTTTATTGTCCAAAATCTACCCATATATCTTCAAATTATCCTTCAAATCACCAAATAATCCTTTCTTTCAGATGAAATCTAATTGAGGAACCCCTTTGGTTCAAACCAAAAAGAGTTACTCGAAAAAGTGATAACATCCTTCCACAAGCTCCTTTATTTTTATTTTCATTATCCACCACATAAATTATTTCTATTTTTTAATTATATAACAAAAATAGTATTTCAAATATATGAATAATTTTTTTATATAATTTCCCAACCTACACTTATACGTACTTTCATATAATGGGTAACAAACTTTCCATTCTTGTGTTTGACGAAATACAGCTTTAAGAATAGATGTTGTTCATTTTTCATTAACCACCTCTCATGGTTTGGAATTATGATATAAAATATGTATATATATGATATGTATGATATGTATGATTTTTTATTTTTGTGTTATTTTTATATAAAACAAACCTTCATGATTTTAATTGTTTGTAAAAAATATAACTTTGTTTGTGGATGTCTTCACTACAACCTCTTCAAATCGATGTGATTCATTAAAACATTTCATAGAATGTATTTTTTACTGATTTACTAAAATAATATTATATATATGATATTTTTTTATTATTTTACTCTAAATTTATTATTATTTAACAAAAAACTTCATACTTTCCATTTTGTTAAAATATGGTAACTTTGTTTATGGATGGGTGGACGACCACCACTACCAAGCGATGTGAATCATTCAGAACTTACATGTAATATATATTATGGATCAGTTTTGTAAAAATATATGATATATATGACATAATAATTCATATTTAATGATATGATATATATATATACATAATTTACATACTTTCTTTCAAGACTCCAAGAAAACAGAAACAAAGTTCATGAATACGTACAACCTAATATCTCCATGAATAGTGTCTTCCATTTCATATATTTATATTCTATAGATTTTTATAAAATTCATATAGTGAATATCTATGATATATAAATAATATTTTTCATTCCATAAATATTTAAATAAATATCTATGTAATAGGATCAAGAATAACAAGTCAAAACATATAGGATAAACAAAGCAGTTGTTACATGAAACGTTGATTTAACATGGAATTGTTAATAAACAGGTAATATAAAGTCATATGAAAATCATATATTGTACGATATTTATGAATATGGTTTTTGGTTAGATTTACAATAAAATTATATTTATTATAAAGGAGGTTCGAACTGATACAATAAAGTCCAGACATAAGGTAAGGGTTTTCTCATCTAATTTTTATTCCCATGGGATATATGATATATTCACCACTTATTGTTATTGTGTTGTGTATATTCTAACCAAATATATTTTATATAATGAACATAAATTGTTTAATTATATTAATAGTTTTAAATTATGTTATTCTTTGATGGGGATCAGAAATTAAAAGTTAATCATTTATTGAGATGATTTTTAGCCTCACTTTCATTTCGGTGAGACTCAGTCCATATTTACAACTTTTTTATCTTATGTGGTGTATATAATACCCATAAATATTTTTTTATTAAATATATTGTTATTTACATATTAATTTTATTATCTCTCTTTTATGGGTTTTACGATTAAAAAGTTACTGAATCAATAAAGTAGTTTTTCCTCAATTTGTCTTCATTAAGAAACATCCCATGTCATGCACCTATATTACTAAAAATATTTATCGACTAACCAATGAAATTTTATATCAGGAATATCCTTCATTACATGATATTCTAAAATCTGTTTAATTTCATAATTCAATGTGGATTAAGATTCAAATGTTACACAGTGGTATGAGACAATTTGAAATGCTTCAAGATTATTTTCCTCACAAAACATTTTAAATGGTCCTTTATAAATTATTATCCATATAATATTAAATATATGGATGTATTTTATCCATTATTAGGGATATGATCCATGAAAACTATTCTTAATTTTTTAATTTAATGATTTATGTTTATGATGACATGTTTTTTTATAAGACCTATATCCCTTCTATGATTTATACAATAATAAAATGATTTCAAAACCCACTTATATTCATGGGTTATTCCATGATTAAATTATTGTGAAGAATATATATTATTTCATAAGATATGATAGGATTATGTTGTTATAATACCCATTTAATTTTATTGGTTTTGATATGATATTTATGAAACCATATCTGTTTATGGGTTATGATGTGATGAATGATTTATTATTTTGTGGCACATGGATGTATGATTTTATTATATCAAGGTTGGGACATATATCTCCATAAAATAAATTTGGTATATAATTTTATCTAATGATTATTATAGGGATGTAATTTTGAATGAAATCGATTCATTATGATAGGGCTAGATTGAGAAGTGAGCTTGGTTCAGTATGGAAGGGCTGGAATGAGAAGTGAATTCAGTTCAGTATTATAGGGTTAGAATGAGGAGAGAAAATGGTTCAATATGAACAGGATATAAAATGAAGTGAACTCAATTTAATATGATAGGGTTGGAATGAGGAGTGAAATTATTTTGGTATGAAAGGGCTAGAATAGGAATTTTTCATGTATTAGTAATACAGGACAAGAATGTAAGTGAACTCAGTTTAGTAATACAAGGATGGAATAGAGAGTGAAACTCATTTAGTAAAAAACTTTTCCATCTAAGATGGTCTTGAGAGTGGTCCTTGACTGCTAATATTTTTTTTGGATTTAACCCATTATAATATAATTCCCTCAATAATAAGCCTTAAATTCTATGTAAATCATTTTATATTCTTATGTGTCTTCCATAATTCCATGTGTTTCCCTAATGTTATGCTTTCATGAATTATTCTCATGACTCCATTATGATTCATGTATTATAAACTACCAATCCTTATTCTATGATGACTATTTATGATATTTGATATATATGGTATGATCTTCCAATGTTATGATCACGTTTTAATATCATTATTATCATTTTTATGCCTATATATCTTCATAGTTTACCCTTACTAAGCATATTAGATCACCCCTTCTATATTTCCTTTTCCAAGGTTATGAAGATATGTATTATGTATGATGTGTCTAAGAAGGGAGGTAATCATGTAAAAACTAGAGAGATAAAATTTATCTCGCTTATGTATCAGCGTGTATGTTTCTATGTTTTTAAATGCACTAAATGAATATGGTCTATGGGCATCTTTTTTTGTAATGTATTTGATGCATGCCTGTCGTAGTGTGTGGTAAAAGCTATTTAATTTTTCCTAGTGCAGCATAGATGCTGACCAGGGTCGTCTCACTTGAGGAGCTTTCTCAGTCGTTTACTTACTTAATCTAATTGAGCAAAACTAATTCATTTTGGTTGTTTTTATTTATTAATGTAATGCAATTTAATAAAAGATAAAACTAACATGCAATGGAAAAATGTAAATAATTTAGAAAGAAATTGTTTTTATAGGATGGTTTGTGGGTTCCACCATTCTCCTTATTTGTATTTAAATTTAGTTTTATAATTCAATTATGAGATCTCATTCATGAATTACTATTCTTTTATTTATTGGTGTGAAATCTTGAAGGCATTTAGCAATCTTAACTTCATCTCCTCCTATAATCAAGGTTGATGGCACACCTCGATCGAGAGTGTGACGTCTTCTAAGAACTAGCTCCATCGTATGTCATTTCAGCCACAGAATGGCTCAACTTCATCATATGAAGAGCTTGAATCCAGTAGAAAGGAGGGAAAATATTTATTAAAAGAATAGAAATTAGTTTGAGATCAGTGTCATGGTTGATGATCGCCACACCCGTGCACATCACTCTTACTCATCACAAACTTAATAAAACATAGGAATTTAAGCACAAAATAATTGAAATTTCTACATACCTCCCTCGGGCCAAGTCTCAGGTTAACCCCTCATATTTTAGGTTAAGAGGTCACGATGGATAATATGAGAAGAATAACAGAAGAAAAGATGAAAAGGTGAAGGAGAAAAAAGGGTAGATGGGTGGACAAAAAAATAATGCCTCAATTTTATTAGAAAAATAAATTACAACTGAAAACTAAAACAAAAATAAAGAAATGAAATGAAATGGGAAGATTTGTGGCCGGTCTCCCTTGTTGGAGATCTCCTCCTTTGTGCCTTAAAGGAATGGATACAGAATGGGATGATTTGGGAAGGAGGTGAGGGCCTCCTTTTATAGGCATAATTCGACCCCCGAATGATTGTGCATTGCAAATCCCATAAATGACCTCTTCATGAATTCCACTCTTAATGAATGTTGTTCATAAATATCATGGCCGTCTCTCCTCCACATTTTAGATAATTTGAAAACTGGATGAAGGAGTTATGAATTTTTAATTCTCGGTTTCTGTTTCTGGACAAAGCATCCATGATGGTTCCTCCAAACGTATGTCATTTACATTCCACCTTAGTGACTTCAAAACTTCCCCAAATTTATTTTATGGTCATTCCTAGATGTCCTCGTCCCATCCCAGGTGCAAAAACATCATTTGTATGTGTTTAGGCCGTGTTTTGGTTCTGTTACATTGGTGGTGTCCATGCTGTCCGCCCAGAAACAATGTCCAACTTTAATGAATTGTTAGACCCTCTAGATGGCCGAATCACCTCCTGGTCTAGAAGACAAAAATTAGTTAAATAAAATTAGGATTATAAAAAAAATTTAATCAGAAAATTTGGAATTATATTTTTTAGGAAATGACCAAAATACCCTTGATGTAAAAATCTGTCAAAAATCCAGAATTAGTCATTTTCACATTTAGGCTCAAAATAACACTAAAACCTAAAAACGTGACAATTACACATTAAATAAAACTATGGTGGGATTATAAAAAATGATTTACAGTATAAAATATATGAAAATGTGAGCTTCATCACTCCCCCACACTTAAACATTGCACTCCTGGGAAATCATCTTACATCCAAATCAAAATCCACACAATAATCAAAAATGAGAAAATATCAATGATCTTATCCAAAATAGAATTACATAATGTAACACCCTGAGCTTCCACGATACGTCTAACTTTCAATAATGCAATAGCTTGTATTGTACGCAAGTTCGAGATTCTAACACACCGTGACCAATCAATGTAGCAGTTATAAATACTAATACCCACTTTTTGAAATTATATATATTTTATATTTCAAAATTGACTTCATTTATGGATTCATAATATCAAAATTAGCCTATGTGGAATTTTTGGTATTTTTCTGAGAACTTCCAATTTTTTATGAATAGTGAAAAATATTTAAAAACAACCTTTTTAATCAAAATAATTTATAGTGATAAATTATACTATTGAGTGGTTTTAAAGTATAATTAGAATATATTTTTACCATTTTATACAATGGTGGTCATTAGAATTAATTTTACTTTCAAATTGGACATAAACAATTGTCAATCTTTTGATATATATTGTTTCTCAAAAACACGCTATTTGTTGTGACAACAGGAATTAATTATTAAATTAATTAATTCAACTTATATGTTTGGAATTTTGTAAAATAGAAATCATTTTTGAATTCGGAATATCAATTATAGCTTAGGGTGAAATTTTGGCATTGTTCTCAAAAACTTCAATTTTTGATGAATAGTGAGGCCACTAAGTGGTAGTTAAAAAACTGATTTTTCATTTAAATGAAACATTACCACTTCTGTGATTTGATTTTCAAAAATCCGACATACATGATTTTCATTAGGAAGTAAAATGTGGTTCAATGGGATTAAAATAATTTTTTGGTGAATAGTAACTTTTAAGTTTAATTAATCACGATTAAAGGTAATTAGTGAAATTTAAGGTAAAAATGGTATTATAAAAATATGAAATGACCTTTACACTTGTCCTACCCCTATTGGATGAGTATATTTAGAACCCTTCTCACCTTATCCTCGAAATATATAAGTTTGTGACCTTTAGAATCCTAAAAAGCATTTCATAATAATGTAACATTTCAATCTTTCCAAGAGTGCCCCTCCTATCCTCTTATAAAAGGCCCCCACCACTCCCACATTATTCACACCTTAAAGTCATTTGGCTCGTCCAAACTCTACCCAAATACTCCCCCAACATACCTATATTACTCCTAGAAGCCTCACTTTGGGCAGAATTGTTCCCAAGGAAGCCTTTGGCTCAAATCAAAAAAGATTTACCCGATTTTAAGGTAATGTCTTCTCTTATGTTATTTTGTTTTATTTTTCTTCTCCAACCCCCTAAACTCTTTTTATTTCTATATTTTGTAACAACTCCAGTATCTTCAATATACTATGATATTGTTATGAGAAGTAATTTATTTACACTTTCACGCACCTTCGTCTAATGGTTAACGAACATACTATTTTTGTGGGTGGCGAATTACTGCCTCATGAAACGATGATTGTTCAATCTTCTTTTAACACCTCTCATGGTGGTAATTAAGATGTCACTATATTTATATATGATATATATTATGTTTATTTTTTCCTTATTCATCTGTATTTTTCATTTATGGCACACCTTTATGATTTCCATTATGGGTAAACGCGATAATTTCATTTTAGGAAGTGCGGACTACCGCCACCTCAAAGTGATTTGAATCGTTAATGCCATGTGTGGGATGTATAAAGGATGGAGTAAATGATATTATATATTACATTATACTGGAATTATAATATACCTTTATTTAATTATGATTTCATTCCAATAAATATGAAATAGAAATGAAAGTAGTGTTCATGCGTACGTACGGCTTACCGTCTCCATGAATGGTGCATTTCATTTCTTACCTCTAAATGTTATGTAATATTATAAATGCATGTATATACTAGATATATATGATATATATGATATCTACATCATGAATATAATTCTTGGATATAATGGATATTTCACCACATGAACAACTTGTAATTATAAGAAGTTTATTTTTGACTCAAGTACCAAAGATCGAAAAAATGACCGTTATTAACTTAAATAATTACATAATGTTCATACCATGGTAATAAGTGATATAAAAGGAATAATGAACATAAAAAAGGTTCTTAAGCAAGTATAAATTAACTCTAGTTTATTATTCAGGAGGTTAACGAACGATCGAGTCAAGTTGGACACGAGGTAAGGGAATTTCTTAACCAAATTTCCATTCTTTGGGTTAATCTCCTACTTTCAAATTATGTCATGATATTATTATATCCTATCTTGTATTTTTACATTATTTATGTGTAATTATAGTAAATACACATAATAGATCTATTTTATTTAAAAAATGATCTTTGTAAAGACTTCGTCTCAATCTCTTTTCATTGATGGATATTTTGTTTTATACAAAACTTTCCATTATATGGTGTATAAACCCCTTTGACTTTTACTTTTATTCAAAAGGAATATTTTTATACGAAGAATTTTTACTAAACGACAAAAGGAATGCTTTTTCTTACTTATGCGGCGACAACGACTTCTCTGCCGCCGTGACTATTATTTGAGTTTCGGCTTCCTCTATAAGCCTTAAATTTTTTTAAAAGAAAAATAAATACCATGTTTTACTTTTCTTTTATTTTGGTATTGAAAATGGTTTTGATAAAGTTTTTATTATATCAATGTGTTGTACTGATATCTTGTGATTGAAGTGTGGAAATCTTATGTTTCCTTTATGCATGTTTTATGTGATACAATTATGTTATGGTTTATGATATGTTTAAACCTGTTCATATGAGGAATGCATTGGACTTAATAAGTGACGGGTGGAGCCTGCTATAGCTCTTCGATGCATCAGTAGGTCTAATGAGACAAACTAGTGTCTTGGCACGAGGCCTTGACAAAATCTTACTTGTGGTCTTGGCACGAGGCCTTGGCTACGTGGTTATGATAGTCTGACATTATGAATTCCATCATTATGAAAGTGGTTATTGATATTTCATGTGATTATTCGACTAGTAGAATATCCATGTGAGTAAGTAAATGGCATTATTTCATTTTACTTTTTCCATATTATGCTGAAGTTAAAGTTTAAAAGGCTTTTGTTTTAGTTATACGTTGCCTTAAATGTTAATGTTTATTTATGAAATATTCCGCTATATTTTTATCCTTACTGAGAATCTGAGCTCACCCCTTTCAATGTTTTAATTTTTCCAAGATGTGAAGAAGTATATTGTGAATGACCTGCAGGGATAATATACGGGGATATGAAGAGAAGATGTTGTAGTTTTATTTTACATTATGATGTAATGTAAGACTTATGAATGTATCTAGTGTTTCCAATGCTACTAAACTAATCATTCTTTCGAGACATGATCTTTTGTGATCATGACAATGTTATGAAGTAATGCACCGACTCTGGGTAACTGGGGTCGGGGCGTTACAGTTGGTATCAGAGGCAGTTTAGTACTAACCTTGGAAGCTAGATTTAGATAAACTCTGATTAGATCACATAGCCCGAAGATAGACTTTGAGGATTAGTACAGAAGAACTTCCTAAAATTTTGGTATTATAGAGATTTTGTGAGTTTTCTGAGCAATGCATCCCTGTCAGGATACGAGCAGGTAGAGGAGGCTCTGGAACCGATGTAACTAGGGGTAAAACCTGAAAACACCGCTTTGAGCTAGACTCGAACAGGAACTGGTGCACTACAACGGGCCTTGCTGCACTCTTGGTTACAACACTCCTGGGGGATATGCTTAAGACAATTCTAATTTTCTTTACAGACCACTATGAAGGGTTATGAGTATATACTTCCTCAAAGAAAACATTTTTATGTATTATATCCATAAATAGTTCAATTTATGTTAAGTATTTTACAAGTATGGAATTATGTATTTTGATTCATAAACTAATCTAGTTTATGCCATTGTTTAGAAATGGCATCTAGTGGAAGGAATGGAAATCGTATCAATGAACACACCCCGTGTAGGGATTGTCCTCCTTCTCAAGATAATTATTGTGGATATGGTGATACAACTGGTGCTGATCAACTTATTACCATACTGGGACAACTCACTCAGGTTATGAATAATAACCTTACTCATATGGAGCACCCTGATCCGCAACGTGGAGGATCAATGTTAGACCACTTCATGAGGAAACAACCACCAACATTTAATAGGGGTACAAATCCATTAGTAGCTGAGCAATGGTTAAACTCCATAGAAACAATATTCCATGCCTTGGGGAGTAAGGAAAGGGAGAAGGTTGTTATGGCAGTCTACCGCCTCACTGGAGATGTTGATCAATGGTGGTCGCTGATTCAAAACACAAAGGAAGATGAAGAAGTATCAAATATGGAATGGAGAGAGTTCAAAGATCTTTTCATAGAAAAATATTTTCCTCATGACCATCGAGCAGATATGGAAAGGCAATTTCTGAGTCTGAGACAAAAGGAGGATGAGAATATCTCAAAGTATGAGGCTAACTTTACAAGGTTAGCGAGGCATGCTGCAGATTATATACGTAACCCAAGAAGTAAGATTGATCATTTCTTTGATGGGTAAAAACCATTTCTCCATCGAGCATTAGTCTCAAAAGCCTTCTCGTCATACGAAGATATTGTCTCGTGTGCTATCAAGAAGGAAAAGGAATTCTCTAAGTCTCATGACTTTAAAGCAAAGCAAGAAAAGAAGAGATCTTCTGATCAATTTGGAAATGGAAATAAGGGGAATAATGGAAGAGTTGAATATCAGTCCTGCAGTAAATGTGGAAAGAAACACCCCCGAACTTGCTTGAAGGGAATGGGAGTCTGTTACAAGTGTGGTGAAAAAGGCCACCAAGCTCGTGATTGCAAGGGAAAGAAAGAGGCTATCAATGTTGAGTGCTACAATTTTAGGGAAATGGGGCATTATTAAAATGAATGTCCTAAGCGTCAGGGAAACATACCTCCGAAAAGGCCAAGGGATCAAGGCCAAGCTTATGCTATTACTATAGATGAAGTCGAATAATTATTTTATTTGTGTTTTTGGACTCAAGAACTATATTATGGTTATAAGAATAATGTGATATATATAAGGATTGTACTGCAGTACTTGTTGTTTTTTCATTAAGGTTTTAAGATGATGAGGGTAATCATATTTTTAGTATGTGACAATAAGAGAAACTTTACGTTGTTTGGGGAATCTGATGTTACAATTGATTTTGGAATTTAGAGACCTTTTAGATAATGTTTGGACAAAGTTATTTTGGATAACTATAAAGGTTGGAATGGATTAAGATGATCTTTGGATAGTATTGTTTAAAGTTAAAACATTTCTGAAGATTATTTTTGGAATATTATAATAATATAGTTTTAGGAAAAGGACAACCTGCAGGGTGGGGCATAACCCGTCGCGTCAGACAAAGCTGCAGGAATCGAACCCACAACCATAGTGTGACAGGCCTTTATTACCTACCACTAGCCTACAGGAAGTACTTGGTTATTACACAAAGTTTTCTTAATCTAAATGGTATGTGTTAATATTCCGAACCTTATACAATTATGATAAATAGAATATTTTCGAGTTCTATTACCTTTTAGAGTGAAAGATGGGTTTGTGGTAAAAATTTATTAAAGAATGAAAGTCTACATGACAAGTATGTATATTCCCTTACGTTCTTAGTAAATATCCTAAATAAATTCCTCAACTTTATAAAAGGTAACTTAAAACAAAAACGTTGCCCGTTAACTTTTCTAACTGGGGATTGAATGACCATTTAACCAATCACGAGTTTTTGATTTTCTTATGGTCAACTTTCTCCTAATCTTGTTTTCTACAACTCTCCATCAAACCTTGATGGTTTGTTTTTCTTCCATATCCATATTTTCATAGAATCCTAGTATGGCCTATCTCGGGTGACCTTTGTACTTATCTTTCTATCTTTTAAAGTTATATTTTTATTAACCCTATTTCTGATGTGGGTTTTATACAAAGGTATTTTCTATTTTCAACCATTTATTTTCGAAGAAAATTTTCAAATTGCGAGGACGCAATTTATTGAAGGAGGGGAGAATGTAACACCCTGAGCTTCCACGATACGCCTCTATTTCAATAATGCAATAGCTTGCATTGTATGCAGGTTCGAGATTCTAACACACCGCGACCAATCAAAGTAGCAGTTATGAATAGTAATAACCAATTTTTGAAATTATATATATTTTATATTTCAAAATGGACTTCATTTATGGATTCATAATATCTAAATTATCCTATGTTGATTTTTTGGTATTTTTCTGAGAACTTCCAATTTTTTATGAATAGTAAAAAATACTTAAAAACAACCTTTTTAATCAAAATAATTTATATTGATAAATTATACCATTGATTGGTTTTAAAGTATAATTAGAATATATTTTTACCATTTTATCCAATGGTGTTCATTAGAATTAATTTCACTTTGAAATTGGACATAAACAATTGTCAATATTTTGATATATATTGTTTCTCAAAAACACGCTATTTGTTGTGACAACGGGAATTAATTATAAAATTAATTAATGCAACTTATATTTTTGGAATTTTGTAAAATAGAAATAATTTTTGAATTCAGAATATCAATTATAGCTTAGGGTGAAATTTTGGCATTGTTCTGAAAAACTTCAATTTTTGATGAATAGTGAAACCACTAAGTGGTAGTTAAAAAACTGATTTTTCATTTAAATGAAACATTACCACTTCTGTGACTTGATTTTAAAAAATCTTACATACATTTTTGTCATTATGAAGTAAAATTTTGTTCAATGGGATTAAAATAATTTTTTTGTGAATAGTAACTTTTAAGTTTAATTAATCACGATTAAAGGTAATTAGTGAAATTTAAGGTAAAAATGGTATTATAAAAATATGAAATGACCTTTACACTTGTCCTACCCCTATTGGATGAGTATATTTATAACCCTTATCACCTTACCCTCGAAATATATAATTTTGGGACCTTTAGAATCCGAAAAACCATTTCATAATAATGTAACATTTCAATCTTTCCAAGAGTGCCCCTCCTCTCCTCTCATAAAAGGCCCCCACCACTCCCACCTTATTCAAACCTTCAAGCCATTTGTATCAGCCAAAATTTACCCAAATACTCTCCCAACTTCCCTATCTTACCCCTAGAAGCCTCACTTTGGGCAGAATTCTTCCCAAGGAAGCCTTTGGCTCAAATCAAAAAAGAGTTACCTAATTTTAAGGTAATGTCTTCTCTTATGTTATTTTGTTTTATTTTGCTTCTCCAACCCCATAAACACTTTTTATTTCTATCTTTTGTAACAAATAAAGTATCTTCAATATACAAGGATGTTGTTATGAGAAGGATTTGATTTACACTTACACACACCTTCGTCTAATGGTTAACGAACATACTGTTTTTGTGGGTTGCGAATTACTGCCTCACGAAACGATGATTATTCAATATTCTTTTAACACCTCTCATGGTGGCCATTAAGATGTCACTATATTTATATATGTAATATATTATGTTTATGTTTTCCTTATTCTTCTTTATTTTTCATTTATGACACACCTTTATGATTTCTATTATGGGTAAACGCGATAATTTTATTTTAGGAAGTGCAGACTACCGCCCCCTCAAAGTGATTTGAATCGTTAATGCCATGTGTGGGATGTATAAAGGATGGATCAAATGATATTATATATTATATTATACTGGAATTATAAAATTCCTTTATTTAATTATGATTTCATTCAAATAAATATGAAATATAAATGAAATTAGTGTTTATGTGTACGTACGGCTTACCGTCTCCATGAACGGTGCATTTCATTTCTCACCTCTAAATGTTATGTAATATTATAAATGCATGTATATAAGGGATATATATGATATATATGATATCTACATCATGAATATAATTCTGGATATAATGGATATTTCACCACGTGAACAACTTGTAATTATAAGAAGTTTATTTTTGACTCAAGTACCAAAGATCGACAAAATGACCGTTATTAACTTAAATAATTACATATTGTTCATACCATGGTAATAAGTGATATAAAAGGAATAATTAACATAAAAAAGGTTCTTAAGCAAGTAGAAATTAACTCTAGTTTATTATTCAGGAGGTTAAAGAACGATCGAGTCAAGTCGGACACGAGGTAAGGGAATTTCTTAACCCAATTTCCATTCTTTGGGTTAATCTCCTACATTCAAATTATGTCATGATATTATTATTTCCTATCTTGTATTTGTACTTTCTTTATGTGTACTTATAGTAAATACACATAATAGATATATTTTATTTAAAAAATGATCTTCTTAAAGACTTCGTCTCAATCTCCTTTCATTGAGGCATATTTTGTTTTATACACAACTTTCCATTATATGGTGTATAAACCCCTTTGACTTTTACTTTTATTCAAAAGGAATATTTTTATACCAAGAATTTTTACTAAATGAAAAAAGAAATGCTTTTTCTTACGTATGCGGCGACAATGACTTCTCCGCCTCCGTGACTATTATTTGAGTTTTGGATTCCTCTATAAGCCATAACTTCTTTTTAAAGAAAAATAAATACCATGTATTACTTTTCTTTTATTTTGGTATTGAAAATGGTTTTGATAAAGTTTTTATTATATCAATGTGTTGTACTGATATCTTGTGATTGAAGTGTGGAAATATTATGTTTCCTTTATTCATGTTTTATGTGATACAATTATGTTATGGTTTATGATATATTTAAACCTGTTCATATGAAAAATTCATTGGACTTAATAAGTGATGGGTGGAGCCCGCTATAGCTCCTCGATGCATCGGTAGGTCTCATGAGACAAACTAGTGTATTGGAACAAGGCCTTGACAAAATATTATTTTTGGTCTTGGAACGAGGCCTTGGCTATGTGGTTATGATAGTCTGGAATTATGCATTCCATCATTATGAAAGTGGTTATTGATATTTCATGTGATTATTCGACTGGTAGAATATCCTTGTGAGTAAGTAAATGGCATTATTTCATTTTACCTTTGCCATATTATGCTAAAGTTCATGTTTAAAAGGCTTTTGTTTTAGTTATACATTGCCTTAAATGTTAATGTTTATTTATTAAAGCTTCCGCTATATTGTTATCCTTACTGAGCATCTGAGCTCACCCCTTTCAATGTTTTAATTTTTCCAGGATGTGAAGAAGTATATTGTGAATGATCTACAGGGATAATATAAGGGGATATGAAGAGAAGATGTTGTAGTTTTATTTTACATTATGATGTAATGTAAGACTTATGAATGTATCTAGTGTTTCCAGGGCTACAAAACTAATCGGTATTTCGAGACTTGATCTTTTGTGATCATGCCAATGTTATGAAGTAATGCACCAACTCTGGGTAACTAGGGTCGGGGCGTTACACATAATGTCTCATATATGAATAATAATTCTCTCTAATTTTCATTTCAATCATTAAAATTTTTTCAACCTCATAAATCAATCCATTTCCCAATTACAAACTACCTCACATTGAATTTTATGTCACTCTTCACTCAAGAGAAATTGATTCCAGAGTTACGCTCATACTTGGAAATCGCATGCATCACCATAGGTTTGCGAAAATTATCATTTCTCCACAGTTTGAAACATGAAATTGAATTAAATCATGATGACTTTAATTAATGGTTCAAATGATTATTTGGCTTAGGGTTGGTGGGAAAATTATTGAAAAAAGGTTCTAGGCTAGAAATAGGAGGTTGGACTTTTAAGTATAATGCATGATTAAATAAAGTAAAAACACAAGAACATTACTCACTCAATCCCACTTGAAAATGTGAAACACAACACCACCCCCCATTTAATGATATGGGACATGATCCAAGAAGTTATTATAATGAATGTTATCATCTAAGATATCCTTTTTTCAAAGCTCCAGAAAGGCACATCTTTATTATTTTTTCTTTTTTTTCATAGAGGATGAGATGAAAATTGAATACAATGAATGAATGAAAATTCATGCCCTTGATTTTTGGGAGGGATATGAGTCATAAAAGAATGTACAATGAGGAATTCAATCTCATCTCCATTTTTTTTGAAGGAGAAATGGATGAAACAAATAAAGCACAATGAAATGATGACACGTGCCCAATTCTCTTATTGTTTACTGCCCAAAGTATTGAAACACACCTCACATAACCAATAAATGATACACATCCCAATGAAAGCACATGAAAGGCCCTTCCCACACACTCAAACTTGAAATATCCATGCAAAAATACAAAAAGTGCGGGTAGGTAATGAAAAAATTGGCTTGTAATGTGGCTTAAACATACAAGGCAATTCATGGCATCTATGGGATTATGAAGGGTAAATGTAAAGGTGGGTCTCAATATAACATTTTTATAGACAAATAGATTCCTCAAACATTTTAAATACATTCCATGAAATTCAAAGCTTCAAAAGAGAATTATTCACAAATTCTGGTTCTCACACAAAATTCATGTTTCCCTCAAGAAAGTCTGGGTATTAGGAAGAATATGAAAAGGTGGTTTAGAATACTTCACAGTATTGGAAAAATATTTTGAGTCAGTGTTTCATGGGCATGGATTTCCAAAATCATTCAAACTCATTAAAATGCTTGAAAATCCATTTCAAGGGAAAATAATTCATATCAACAATCATTTAAAATCTATTATTTCAAAAATCATTTCAACTCTTTCAAAATCAATTGTTGTGTAAAAAGTGATAAGAATATTCAATAAATCTCAAATTATGTTTTGGACCAAAAAATAAAAGGAGTTTAAATGATAATCGTAAAAAAGTTAACTCCCTTTTGAAATATTGATTCGGTCCTCTTCCTCTAATTCTCATGGCTTCGTTCTGCCTTCGTGGTCATACAGAAGAAAAATTAAACAATTAATCACACGGATAATTTCATTTAAGATCAAAATGTAAAGAGGGAGGGGGCCACATGCTTGATGATTTCCTAATACTGAATTGGAAATTTAAATGACTTGAAAGCATGAAATGATAAATCTTGGTATGATCCCCCAAGTGGGCCCTAGCATCATTTACTACCTCCAGAGGGTAGTACCAGCTTTTATCCATAATATGTCGGTGGATGAAGCTTCTTTGATTTAAACCACCACATGTGGCTCTTCCCATATTGAAGTTCTTTGTTCTTGTTGAGGAGCACTCCATAGACAGAGTATACCAGATCTTTCCCCTTCACAATTTGGTACATCTTGCATTGCGGGAGTAGGATGAAGTAGGGAACCTCCACTTAATTTGTTGCAACTTGTGCAAAATTCCCTTTCCCTTCTTGTACTCCACCTAGTAAATATTCAGTTTTTTCATGGAGCTTTATATGTTCCTCAACTGGTGCAATTTATTTTCCCTCATCATCCTCCACGGCATAATATGAGATGGCCGAATCTGAAAATTCAAAACTATTTGGGGTGATACTCAAATTATTTTCAATAAAATTAAAAGAGTTTGAGTTTAAGATTGTATTATCTCCCTGAGTCGGTTCGACTTTAATCTCATCTTAAATTGAATGTGCCTCTTGGAGTTGATCTTCACTGGATGGAGGTAGGTTGTCGGTCTCCTCTGACACATGTTTGGATTTGACTTCATGGATTTCTTCAGTGAAATTAGGAAAGACTATGGTAACTTCCTTCTTGTCCTTGTATCTTTTTAAGTCAGCTTGGAGTTCATCGACCATGGACATGAAATCTTCCAATGAGATCCATGTTGTTATGACTCTATCCACTTGCTTGACCATTATCATCAGTGCATCGGCTCTGCGTTGGAGGGCCTCCTCAGTGTAGTCAGTTTTTTCCTCCTATACCTATGAGTAATTGTTCCATGAAGAATAATTTGAATTTGAATGGATCATGGAAAAAAGTTTTTTTGCAGTTTTTTAAATAATAATAATAATAATGAAAGCTATCTAAAATTTGAAAATAGAAAACGTAAAATAAACAACTGATTAGCTCCCCGGAAATGGTGCTAGTTTTGACGCACGCCTGTCATAGGGCGTGGAAGAACAATTTTTTCCTAAGTTAAAATTTAGTAATGTGGTTGACCTAGGATGCCTCCCGAAGAGGAGTGCACAAAAAACGGGTTGTCACTTTAAAACGAGGGTAAAAAAGTTCTGTTTTTGAAATGAAATTTGAAATTAAAATGATTGAAAAACTATGATATTAAAAAGGGTGATTAGGTCGGGGTCGGTTTTCTAACTGTAACTATATCCTTGTTCAATTTAATTCAAACCTCTTCTTATTAGTTGATTAAAGTGAGTTTCCACAAGCGTTTCCTCTCACTTCCTTGATGAAATTATTATTGGGAGAGAAAACCTTACCAAGATCTCGGTGTGGTCAACTCTCCTTCAATGTGTAAAATAGTTGTAGTGAATATCCTTAATTGAAATAGGAAATACCCGATTGGTTTTTTTTATCTCAAACCATCAAGAACATTCACTACACCTTTTACACGTACTGATGATCGTCGAGTACTTCACCACTAATTCCCGGTTTATTCCATCGTATATAAACCAGAAATTAGTGGAGGGAGATTATGATTATTTTACCAAGGGAAAAATAAATAATGGAATTAATATTCATGAACGATCGCACTTAATAATAAAATCCGCTATATGAAATTGAAAACAACATTTAAGAATAAAGAAATTTATTCAATTGCGTCCAAGAACTCAAGCATTACAATGTTGAAACCAACCCTTACCCAATCACTCCAAATGTTTACCCCACCATGTTAAGGATAATCGAGATGAATGGGGAAGAAGAAGGCATTACAAAACTATGAAAAAAAATTAAATGAAATAAAAATATGAAATGTTCTCCTTCTTGGTGTCCAGGAATGAATGGGGTGGAGAATGGGATTATTTGAGAGGGTAGAGCTCTCCTACTTTTATATCCAGAATTTTTCCCCCGAATGTTGATGCACTGTAACAACATTAAATGACATTATCACGTGTTGATATCTTCTTCAATGTTGTTCTAAATTATCTTGGACGTGTACCCTCAAAAGCATAGAGGATTTGGACATATATTCCGAGAGTTATGGACGTTTTACTCTGAGCATTTATTCTGTCCAGTCAGACTCTCCAAAATGCAATTCTCCAGATTAGGGTGATTTAATGACCCCATAAACGGCCAATTAATGTGTCCCTTACTTCATAAAAGATTCTCCAAATCTACTTTCGCGTCCACCCACCGAATATAACAACATTTGGGCCAACCATGAATGCGTTATGGATCCCACACCAAAACTAGGAAGAACTGAAAATAGTTTTCTTTCTACCACTTGTGAGCTTCTTTTGAGCTTCTATATGACCGATTCAGCTTTTAGTCCAAAACTAGTAAATGAATCCCTAGATGTTTATAATCTGGAAAGGAAAGAATTTTTCAATTTGGATCCGTGTAGATAATGTTATGGCCAAACTACAGAAATAATTTAAAACTGTTAAAAATCCAAAATGGTCAATTTTTACTATTCATCTCAAAATAACACCATTATCATAAAAATGAAACAATTCAACTTAGAGGAACACTTTTGTGGGTTTTAAAAAATGATCTTTAATATAAATTAATTGAAAATATTTTCTCAATCAATTCCCCCACACTTAGCACTTGGACTCCTGGACAAGTAAAAATGAAATCAAATCAAATCCAAAACACATATCAATGAGATCTATCAAATCAATTCCAAGAAACAAAAAGATATCATGCCTCATAAAAAACAGTTATTTCAAGTTCTCCATTTATGATTTTAATATATTTCCACTTCATTTCTTTTCCCATGCACACAAAACACCTACCTCACATGAATTTTCTCTAATCTCACAAATGTAAATGCTGAACAAGGCTTTTCTCATCCAAACTCACACAAGAGTCACCATAGGCTTGACAAATTCCTACTTCTCCACCCGATGTGAGTCAAGGACATCTGTTTCTCATGAGGATTTTCAGGGTTATTCTGTGGCTTCTGGTTGGTAGAATTTAGATGTTAAACATTCTGAGGCCAAAAAAGGAGGGCTTGGCTCTTTTTGAAGCAAAATTGTAATATTCTAATTTTTACTCAAGTATAGTCTCCTTCACATCCCCTTTGAAGAAAATAGGCTCCATCATCATTCAATCAGCTTAATAGAAAAAACTTCAATCCTTTCAAACATTATTTTTCTTGAAAGCTCCAGATAGGCACAACTTTCTTTTTTTTTACATTAGAATCTATTGAAAGGCACAACTTCTCTTATCATAAAAGCTCTAGAAAAGGTACAGCTTTCAACAGAATAATTTTTCAGCATCACACACATCACTTACACAATTTATTTTCCACCCAAAATATCACCAATATAGGTAGTACAGCACAAGAAATATTCCCCCAAACTTAAGTTCAACTAGATCATGAAATTTCACTTTAAGAGCAGGTAGGATAGGTAAAATTGGCTTGTAATGTGGCTAACCTAACAGGCAATTCATGGCTACTAGGGGCTACAATAAAGGATAAATGTAAAGGTGGGCCATAATGAAAAGGATTATTTTGAAAAGGGGGATTCAAACCAAATAAATGCCTCAATCATTTAAAACACACGTACCGCAACCCTCAAGTTTTGAAAGGAATAAATCAAATGCTGGTTAAAGCAAACAAGGTCTGGTTCTCTCAAGAAATGAGTTGAATGAAAAAAATATGAAAAAAATGGTTCAGAAGCCTCACAAGAAAGTTATTTCAATGATATAGACAGTGAAATATGGCATGGGATTCAAATATCAGTGTACTTTTCATGAAATTCCAAAAAAATTGAACTTGAAACAAAGTCATTTCAGCATTCATTTAAGCTCAGTTTCATGAAATAGATTGGTTCACTCATTGACATGGGTTTCAAAAATGGTATTGATAATCATTTCAGCTCAAAAGTTTCAAAAACACACCAAAAACTGAAAAAAAAACACACAATTTTTAAAACACACAATTGTTTTTTAATTTTTTTAATTTTTTTGAAAATCAAACACAAAATAAAAATCCTAAACTACCAATGTTCCCTCCCCCACACTTAAATTATGCAGTGTCCTCAGTGAATTCAAATGTATTTAACATGTAAGAAGATTTTTGATTGATTCACAACTAACAAGTATGAATAAAGGAGAGGTACAACTTGACTTATTTGTATTGCAACATTTCGTTAAGCTCCAAAGTGTTGTACTATGAAACCCTACAAAAGAAAACATAAGATATTTATTGAAAGAAATGAAAATAGAAGTAGGATGAGAGTAGAAGGATAAAACTTGGTTTAATCCCCCAAGTGGGCCCTGGGTTTTGACTGCCTCCAGAGGGGCAGTTGTAATTGGTTATCCCCAATCTGATGGTGGGTGATGTTTCATGCTAATGAACCAACAAAAACTTTTCTTTGCAGGATGAACTACTTCCTTTTTTTGAGGGCTCCATAGATAAAATGCACCAAATCCACCCACATTGTAATGTGAAACAACATTCATGGTAGGGTTAGGACAATGAATTAGTCCTCCTCTTTCTTGGGATCCACATGAACAACAACTTATCCAGTGGTTGCTGAAGGTATGATACATCTGGTAAAAAATCAAAGGGAATGTCAGAGTTTAATTCTATTTGAAAAAAATTTAAGCATGTAGAATCAATATCAAATTCTTCCCTTACAAAGTAAGTATCTTGTGTCTCATTTTCCTCCAAAAAAATCTCTTTGATCTTCTCATGTACTCCCTCCATTAAATGTTCAACAGGTTTAGGGAGCTCCAGATGTTCTTCCATGGATGAATCTTATTTTTCATCATGTTCCTCCCAGGAAATTCACGTGTTGGCTGAATCTGAAAAATTAAAAGAAGGGAGGAAATACTCAATTTAGTTTCCAATAAATCAAAAGATAATGAGTTTATGAAAATATTAACTCCATGAGCTTGTTTGGCCTCAATTGATTATTCAATGGGAGGTTCCTCTTGGAGTTGAATTTTCCTAGATAGAGGTAGGTAGCAAGAATCCCTTATCTTCCCTTCAAATTAAACTTCAAGGTTGGTTTCTTCCGTCAATATTGCTGAATCTTCGACATTATGAGGAATAGTTGGATCAAGAAGTTCCTCACAATCATTCCAGAAGTTATTCACATATTTTTGTTCTCTCATATGTATTTCAATTTCATCGTAAATCTCCTTCAAAATTGATTGAGCTGGGCTCAATAGATCTTCATTTAATTTAATCAAGGCCTACATGGGTTGTTCAACTTGATGGATTTGTAGGGCTACTTCTTCCAGCAATTTTTCTGGTTCTACTTCTTGTTCTGGCTCCATTTTTTGATCTTGGGATGCATGTACATGTTCCACTATCCACTCTATTGTGGTCACCAGGTTTTGAACTTTTTGACTAATTCTTTCTTATTGTGATTCAAGATCCTTGTGATATTTTTCTTCTTGGTGTTGAAATTTGACAATTTCTTGATAAAATTCATGAAAATACTCTTGAAGTTCAATTAATTATCTGGAAAAACCCTCCAACACGGGGTATTCGAGGTTCTATTTATAGTTTTCAATGAAATCCTTGAATTCATCCTCTGTGATGATTTGGATTCGAGATCCACAAATTTTTTTGGCCAAGAAAGAAACTTCATCCTCTTCTTCTTTTGTTGCTACTTGTACAACCATATTGTCTTCCAGTGCCAGCTTCAAGGAGGTTTCAGCCTCTTGTCTGTTTTCCTCAGCCTCAGTAACTTGGATCTCTTCATGATGGGGCTCCTCTAGTAGATATTCAATGAATTCAGGGAGCTCCAAAAGTTCCTCAATAGGTGCTTTGTTTTTCACATCATCCTCCAAGGTGTATCATGAGTTTGATGGATCTTAAAATTCAATATATTTGGGAGTGACACTCAAATTAGTTTCATCAAAATTTAAAGAATTTTAGTTTAAGAATGTATCATCTCCCTGATTTGGTTCGACATTAATATCCTCTTCAATTGAAATCTCCTCTTGGAGTCGATCATCAATGGATGGAGGTAGGTAGTCAGGCTCCTCCACCTCACATTTGGCTTCAACTTGATCGATTTTTTCAGTGGAATCTGGGAAGACCAGTGGAACTTCCTTCATGGCCTTGAATCTTTTTTAGTCAACTTGGATTTCATTGACCATGGCCATCAAATCCCTTGGTGAGATCCATGTTGTTATGCCTATTTCCACCTGCTTGAACATTATTATCAGGGCATCAGCTCTTCATTGGAGGGCCTCCTCAGTATAGTCTGTTTCTTCCTCCTGCACCTGTGAGTAATTGTTCCATGAAGAATAATTTGAATTTGAATGCATCCTAGAAAAAGTTTTTTTTGACGTTTTTGTTTTAAAAAATGGAAACTATCTAAAATTTCAAAATAGAAAAGGTAATGTAAACAACCAATTAGCTCCCCGGAAATAGCGCCAGTTTTGACGCACGCCTGTCGTAGGGCATGGTAAAAGCAATTTAATTTTTCCTAGTGCAGCATAGAGGCGGACCAGGGTCGTCTCATTTGAGAAGCTTTCTCAGTCATTTAATTACTTAATCTAATTGAGCTAAACTAATTCTTTTGGTTTGTTTTTATTTATTAATGTAATTTAATTTAATAAAAGATAAAACTAACATGCAATGACAAAATGCAATTAATTTAGAAAGAACCTGGCATTTATAGGTTGGTTTGTGGGATCCATCATTCTACATATTTGTATTTAAATTAAATTTGATAATTCAATTATGAGATCTCATTCATGAATTAATATTCTTTTATTTATTAGTGTGAAATATTGAATGCGTTTAGAAATCTTAACTTCACCTCCTCCTATAATCAAGCTTGATGGCACACCTCGATCGAGAGTGTCACATCTTCCAAGACCTGGCTCCATCGTATGCCATTTCAACCACTGGATGGCTCAAATCCATCGTATGAAGATCTTAAATCCCATAGAAGGGAGGGAAAATATTTAATAAAATAAAAGAAATGAGTTTGAGATCCGTGTCATGGTTGATGATCGCCACACCCTTGCACATCACTCTTACACATCACAAACTTAATAAAACATAAGAATTTAAGCACAAAATAATAGAAATTTCTATATACCTCCCTTAGGCCAAGTCTCAGTTTAACCCCTCATATTTGAGGGTAAGATTTCAAAGTGGAGAATATGAGAATAATAAAAGAAGAAAAGGAGAAAAGATGAAGGAGAAAACATAGTGAACGGGTGGACACAAAAATAATGCATGAATTTTATTTGAAATCTAAATTAAAACTGAAAACTAAAAAAAATAAAGAAAATAAATGAAATGAGATTATTTGTGGCCAGCCTTCCTCAGTGGAGATATCCTCCTTGGTTCCTTGAAGGAATGGATGGAGAATGGGATGATTTGGGAAGGAAGTGAGGGCCTCCTTTTATAGGAAGAATTCGACCCCTGAAAGTTTGTGCATTGTAGTCCCCATAAATGACCTCTTCATGCATTACACCCTTACTAAATGTTGTTCATAAATATCTTGTCCATCTCTCCTCCAACGTTCAGATAATTTTGAAACCGGATGAAGGAGTTATGGATTTTTAATTCTCGGTTTTTGTTTCTAAATGAAGCTTCTAGGATGGTTCTTCCAAAAGTATGTCATTTACATTCCGCCATACTGACTTTCAAACTTCTCCAAATTTCATTTATGGTCTGTCGTAGATGTCCTCGTCCCATCCCATGTGGAAACACATCATTTGGATGTGTGTAGGATACGTTTGGGTTCCATTTCATTGGCGGTGTCCATGCTGTCCGCCCGGAAAACAATGTCCAACTTCAATGAATTGTGAGGCCCTCTAGATGGTCGAATCACCTCCTGGTCCAGAAGAAAAAAATGAATTAAATAAAATAAGGATTCTAAAAAATTTTGAATCAGAAAATTTTGAATTATAGTTTTCAGTAAATGACTAAAATACCCTTGATGTAAAAATCTGTCAAAATCCAGAATTAGTCATTTTTCACATTTAGGTTCAAAATATCACTAAAACCTAAAAACGTGACAATTACCCATTCAACAACACTATGGTGGGATTATAAACAATTATTTATAGTATAAAATATATGAAAATGTGAGCTTAATCAGTATTAAGTACTCCACAAAAATGATGTAATGTTTATTTACAATAATCTTGGGTCTCTATAGTTGGTATCAGATAAAAATTTTACCTATCCTTTATTAAAAAGGATGATAAAACATTAGTGAGATCCCTAGGGATATTTCTAAGGATATTTCTAGGTATTTATCTAAGTATAAGTCTAATTATGAGTTAATGTATTGGATAATGTCTTGGAATTTTAGTAATAGATCGAGAGAGTGGTTTCTATGAAATTACATCCCCGCCTAGATGCTACAAGTGGATGCAGATCTGGAGTAGATGTGTATAGGGTTAAAAACCCTGAGAAAACCTTATTAATCTACACTCAATCAAGAATTGGTAAACGACAATGGGAATTTATGTACACCTGGTTTGTCACTTCTTGGGGATATTATTTGGAATTCAAAACCATTTTACGAACCATCGTGAAGGATTTAAATAGATGTTCAATATGATTAAACTTGGATAAACTTAAGATGTAAATTATTAAACAAGGTGTAGTGATTTAGACATCATATAAGTATGTTATTAATGAATATTTGGTTGTTAACCATGATAATTGTTGCTCACACTATGAATTTTGGTTTTTTATTAAATAGAAGGGACATGAATGAAATAGGAAAAATTAAATGTTTTAGATTTAGAAAGTACAGGATTTATGAAAATAAATTTCCTGAGTTTAAATCTCTTGAATATGACTAGGAATATATAACATTTATTGGTTATACTACTGATGATTAAGACAATATGAATGAGAGGTGAATGTTATGGGAAATTCTTAATGTATTTTTTAAATTAAAAATAAGAATCATGATTTGATTCAAGTATAGAAACATAGAGAATTTATTCGTAATTCATATTATGGGATATATATATTATAGAATAAGTTAATGAATCCTGAGTAATGGTTTAAGAATAATGTTTGATGATTTAAGTGTATATGTTTTGGAATTCAAATATTATTTCATATGAATTATGGTAAATATTAGGGTTATTTGTAAGAGTTTTTCTCAATGTTTTTTGAAGAATGTGTTAAACGTTACTGATGACCTGGAAGATTGATTTACTTGAAGGGTTTCATTAGATGATAAAATGATATTTTTTATGGATCAGGAGATGATGATATGGATGGTGTAATTTTGATAGTATTTATGAAATTAGAACCGATAATGGATTTCTTTTAAATGTGGGATATGTTATCATTGAAAAAGTTTACAAATTCTTGGACTTATGGAATATATATAGTATCTTTTGAATAAGTAATAAAGTATGTAATCAATAAGGATGTATGGTAATTCATATTATTACCATGTTTCAATAAATTACATGATTAAGGTATTAACATGTTTGGAATTTGACAACCAATATCTTCCTTACGACATGTGTGTGATCAATTTTAAGAAGATTTAGAAAAATTCTTTGTAATGTTTTGGATTTTAATCTTTTGGAATGGTTATAAGGATGAAACGTTATTTAATGGTTTTAGTTAAACATTGGATGAGGTTTTAGTGATTAATGTATTATATATGCATTTTAATATTTATTCATATTTGATAACCAATGAAAACCTTTTTGTTTTGTTAAAGAAAAATGAAATTACCTATTATTTTATTTGGGATTCTCAAGGCCTACTAATGCTTAAGGAATAAAAAATCCACCATAATTTCTGGGAATAATAGATGAATTGGAAATTTATAAAGCACACTAATGTGTGAGATTGTTTTTAACTAAGTAAGTATATATTCTAATGAAAATTATTTTACTCTAGGTAATGAATCTTGGAACTGAATATGTTATCATAATACATTTAATTCCGATTAATGAAATGGTCCCTTAGATCATAGTAGATTTATGGATTTGTGATTTTCAACTTTATTTTAACCTTGTTCTCTATCACTCTTCATCAGAATGTGATGGTTATATTTCTCTTCCACGTAAATGTTTCCACTTTCCACCCATGTTATCTAATGAGAAAACCTAGTAATGCATTACTTTGGGTAATTGATATGGTTCAATGTTTCCATTATAAAAGGAAGTATTAGTATTAATTTTTATGAAGTGAGTTTATTTGAATGAAACATCCATCTTTTAAAACTTATATAACAAGATGAATTTCAAGGGAGAAATTATTTTTAATTGGGTATAATTTAACACCGTGTGATTTTTTGATCTTTTGAATTAATTTAATATTTTATTTATTTTTTTCAACATCGAATATATCTTTTCGTATACGAAAGCCAGAATTTTATTTTTTCTTTATATGCCCATACAAGTTAATCTTACACTACAAAAAACACATATATTTCCTTTTGGTATACACAATACTATGCTTTTCATAGGTTACACGCAATACCAGTTCCCTTCGATATCCTTTATTATATGCAAGACATTGTTTTTTTGAAGTAAAATATATTATTATTAATGTTATTAAAATTTTAATATTATTATCACCTAGCCATTATAATAAAATATTTGAATGAGGATGACTACATTATGAAGCTATGGGTAACACATGTATATAAAATGAATCCTTTTGGCAATAAATTAGTTAGAAATTAATGGAATGGATTTTTGATAATAAATAAATTATTTTTCTATGAAAAATATTTTCCTACTTACAAAAAAAAAATTAGAGGTCTCAAGAATACCCAATGTGACATTTTCTCCACTTATAAAATGCCTCATCTCCTCCCACCATCTTTACACATCTCGAGACATTTTAGATTAGAAAAAATCGACCCATATATTCTCCCAGTGTCCATACCTTCATCATAGAAACCACTTTTTTGGATGAAAGGAAACCATGGAAGCCCTCTGGTTCAAACCAAAAGGACTTAGTCGAACAAGTGGAAACACTCTTACACATAATCTTTTGTTTTATTTCAAAAACATTTCTCTTACATAGAGTTGTTAGAAAATGGGAAATATAATGTTAGAATTGATTCATATATTTTATTATATATTGGTATATTATTTAGTGGTAGATGTGTAAAAAACATATATTTATTATAAATGATTTTTAGCATATAAAATAAAATTTAATACTTAAAGAAAGAGTTTTCTCATCTCACTTTTATTTATATGAGATGTATGCTATATTCACCACCTATTCTTGTTGTGTGGTGTATATTCATACCTAATACATCTTATATCAGGAATTTAATTAATTTAATTTTATTAAATGTATTAATTAATGTTATTCTTTCATGGGGATCAATATTTAAAAGTTACTCATTTAGTAAGAGAATTTGTAGTCTCAATTTTATTTCTGCGAGACATATACCATATTCACCACTCGTACCATTTTTCGTGAATATAATACCCACGAATGTATTATATGATTATTATTGTTATCAAATTTTTTGATATTTACATATCAGTTTTATGATATATCTTTCATGGTGTTTATGGTTTAATAGTTACCATATCGTTAATGTAATTTTGTCTCAATTTGACTTCATTGAGTCACAAGCCATGTTATGCACCTATATTTCTAATGATGTGTATGTAATAACCTTTGACATGTTATGTCATGAATATATATTTTTAATGATACTATTTTCTCATGTAAATTAATTATTTCTAGGGGATTGTGATTCAAATGATTCAAAGTGGTATGAGACATTTTGAAATGTTTCAATATTATTTTCTTGATGAAATTTTTTAAATGGTCTTTAAAAATATTTTTCCATTTTAGATGAAATACTTGGTTATAATTTTTCTCTTTATTGGGAATATGATCCAAGGAATACATTCATATTCATTATTTTTATGGTTTATGTTTATGATGATATGTTTATCATGAAACATGTTTCTCTTCTATGGGTTATACCATGATAAAATGCTTCTGAAACAAAATTATTTTCAAGGGTTATTTAATAATGAAATTATAGTGAAGCCTATATATTTTCCTTTAGTCGTGATAGAATTATGTTTTTATAATATCCATTTTATTTCATGGGTTATGATATAGTATTTATAAAACTCATCTTTTATTATGTGTCAAGATATGATGAATGTTTTACAATTATGTGGTAGTTGTATATATGATTTAATAATGTTATATGTGGGACCTATATCTCATTCTAATTCATTGGGTAAATATTTTTTTCTCATGAGTATGAAAGGGTTGGAATAAGGATTGGAATTGGTTTACTATGACATAGTAGGAAGAATAAGTGAACTCGTTTTAGTATGACAGTGATGAAATGAGAAGTGAACTCAGTTTAGTATGGCAGGGATGGAACGAGAAGTAAAGTAGGTTGTATGACAAAGATATAATGATTAGTAAACTTAGTTTAGTATCTTATGTCTAGAATGAAGAAGAAACTCAGTTTAGTACAACATGGATATAAAGGTATGTTAACCTAATTTAGTAATACAAGGCTATAATGAGATGTGATCCAAATTCCGTAATATAGGGATGGAACTAAGAGTGAACCTAGTTCAATAAAAAAATTTCTCTACTAGTATAGTCCTATGACTAACCTTTGAATACTAAGATGGTTTGGGGAGTGAACCCATTCCATGAATATGGCCTTATCATTATGACTTGACTACTATGGAAATCATTTTATATAATTTTTGTATCTACCACAATTCCATGTCTTAATCCTATGTTATTATTCCATGTATTATGATATTTATTATCTTACGAGTCTTGTCTTAATAACTACCAATATTTATTACATGAATTTTCTTTATGATCTTTGATACCTGGGGTATGATCTTATAATGTTATAATCACATTCCCATACATTTTTATCTTTTTTAAGCCTATATATCTCCACTGTTTACCTTTACTATGTATTTGAGCTCACCCCTTTCTATGTTTCATTTCCCCAAATCATGAAGATATTAATTATATATGATATGTATAAGGAGGGTTCTAGTCATGAAAAACATTGGGGTTAATAATGAATCTCTCTCATGTATAAGGGTTTATGATTCCATGTTTGCAAAGGCACTAAACTAATACTTTATTTGGGAATATCTTTGTGTAATTTATTATGTATTCCAAAAAAGGTTGTAATTTACATGTATTTTATGTCTGTGTAACTATAATAATACCCTTGTCATTAGGTATGATCTGTTTTCCTAGGTGTCTGCAAGCATGATGTGAAGTGATGTGGTGTTATTTTGAAGAGGTGGGAGCACTAGGATGTATGAAATTAGGGTGTGAGAGTATAAAATATATGGTAAAGTTTATTGTCATAACCATATTTTAAATGATTCATAATATATTATTATATTTTGATGCTTTATTTGTTGATAGAGACTTGGTGGGGTTGATTTTTTAGTATACATGTACAGGTTCTAACTGGTTCAACTCTTTTTCTCACGGGTGCATTAGTATGCACTGTTTACATGTGCATGAGAGACTTAAGTTTTTCTACTGTGTATTTTTGTATCCTCACCCTATATATAAAAATAAATTTCATGTTTTTGGAGTAATTCATGGGATTTTCTGGACATTAATATATCATACCTTTGAAAAATGGTTATATCACTTTTTTTTTGTTTTTGGGTATTTATTTTGGATACTTTTACATATATCAGTTTTATCTACTCATGCAGGGTATTTTGATATTGTATATATATGTAAAAAAGTTTATTATGGTTGAATAATCCTATCTCTTGACTCTATTTCTATAAAAGATGGTAATTCCTCCCATACATGATATTTTTATACCCCCCAGTGATAGTTACCAACCTGGGGCCAAATGGAGGTGTCACTTGAGGGTAATTATCTCTCTCCCCTCATTGCATCATCTTTAAAGGATGGGGTTACTAACAAATTGGTATCATAGGTGATGTTTAAGAGATAGTATGAAGTTAAAATTTATTCATAGTATTTATTGATTGGAATGGTATGGAAATAGATCCGGTTTAACTTGGTGTGTGGCATAGGGAAGGGAGACTGGCTAGGAAATAGGATTTTAGGCCCCCATGATCTAATGAATAGACTCAATGATTATTGAATGACTAACTGAGATGGAAATTCATTCATCTTAGAGACATATGGTAAGTACATCCATCATGATGACTATTTTTTGGGTTTAATTAGGATATTTTGGAATATGTAAAATGGGTAAAATTAATAAAAATAATTTAAAATTCATCATAGTAAAATTAAATACTATTGGGCTTACTAAATTATTGTTTCCCATTAAAATATGGTTTCTGGTCATCCTTTATGCATCACTCAGCCAATAGAGGTTCAACAGGCTATCCCAGTTATCATAGGAGGGTTGATCTATTTGATGATTATGATCAGTGTAAGAGAACATTGAAAAATCTTTTGAGGAAGGATATAGGGAAAAATGAGTGAATCATATCAGATATCTTGATAGAGGGTTGGTTAGAGGAGTTTGGGATCACATTTTTATTGATTTGGTCCTCAATGGATTATTGAGGCACATTGGCCATTAGTCAGATGTGTGGAATTGTGTGTTAGTGGTGGATTGTATACCTTGGTGACGAGAATAAGGTATATGTTTTTAATGGGTCTACTTCTAGGAGGATCTCAGGGTGGAGTTCCTTTCATCTACCATGAATTTTGTGAAGAGGATGGTGATACTCTCCCTTCACCAGGGGATTATGTCTATGCAGGTTCTTGTGATCATTTTCAAGGAACCTATATAATTTTCCTTAGATTTTTTCCCAGATGAGGATTCTTGAGTGAGGAATCTCGAGTAGTCACTCAATTATTGGATCAAGTAAGTGGTTACACCTTATACATTTCCAATGTATCTGGAGGTCCAAAATAAGGAAATTTGTACCGAGAAAATTCACTCATGCGGATGCTTACCATGAGAAAGAAGACAATAGGGTTCCTCAAGGAGTAGATTTTTCAGTGGTAGGTCTGAAGCACTACATCCATTGAGGTTTTTACCAATAGGGAGTTGGCCTAATCATATTCCCTTTAGGTGATCAGGGGAATTGGTTTTTTTACTCATCCTGGGGAATTTTGACAAGTGTGTTTTGTATATGGGATTTATGGTCATCATTATGATTATAGACTAGTGGATTCTTGAACTCAGTTTGGTAGAGGTGGATAGGTTTTGTGCTAGCCTCATCAGTAGTTACCAGTGAGGCCCTTATAGAAGTAGGGGAATCACACTTATGCTCCAATGAGATAAGATATGGTAGGATGAGGTCAAACAATGGATGAAACTAACACTTAAGTACCCCAGACTAAGCACGGTTCTAGTGGTGGCTATCAGAAAATAGGCAGAGGATCCAAGAATGGTTAGTTTTATGAAGTGGAGGAGGTATCAAAAGGGGGTCCGGAGATTGTTTGAGGTATTATCATCTCTTTATGTACCATTTTTTCTTATTCAAGAGTTTTATAGTCCTTTATCTCACCAAATCTAGTTAGGTCTTTGGGACTATATTTAGAGAGGCTTTTTATTACTCTAGACTTGAACACTCTAGTTCTGGGATAGACTAACTTGTATGATGTGTGACATGTATGTGCACAAATTTTAGGGAAACATCAGTCACGTGTGGAAATTATATTACTTCAGATTAAACCAAATGATTTTATTCTCATTATTTTTAGGTTGTATTTTATGCATGATGATATTAAATACTCCCAAAATAGAGTCGAGTTATTAGATATAGATGAAGAATTGAGGGTTTTTTTAGAGCGGAGTTTGTAAGTGGATTGTCAGCATTTGGATCCCCTCATTCCTTGGATGATGAGTTGTCAATGGAACCAGTGGAAAAAGGTGTAGAAAAAGCTCAGAATGTATTCATGGAGTTCCTATATTTTTTCCTTGAGGAGGTTTTAAAACCACCCCTTGATGAGAGGTTGTGTTCTATTTAGAATTTTAGCCTCATGCTTCTACAGATTTTTATGGATACATATTTGATCGCTCCTTCTATGTTTCATGTGCTTAGGGTTCTGATAGATGATCTGATTTAGAGTGGTTTGATATAAGATATTGTATCACCATGGGGTGATCCAAGGTTATTCTCTATGAAGGAAAATGGTGGTATGAGGTTGTGCATAGACTATTATATGTTGAACCAGGTGATGATCAATAATTTCAATCATCTTCTAAGGATTAGTTTTGTTTACATATTGAAGAGAGATAGTTGGTTCTCTATGTATGATCTATGGTCTATATATCACCTATAAACGGTGAAGGGGGAGATTTTTGGAAGGCTTCCATCAGGTGTAGGTAAATGATATTTGAGTTCATGGTTATTCCTTTTGATGTTATAAATGAAGAATCTTTGTTCACGGGGATTATGAAGTCCATGTTGATTGAGTTCTTGGACCAGTTTTGTATCATATTGATCAATGATATAATGATCCACTCAATGACAGAGGAGGAACAAGCCGAGCATATCATAGATGTTTTACAAGTTCGTTGTCACCACCAACTCTGTGGAATTTTGGCCATGTGTATGTTTTTTACATAAGAGTGGAATTTCCCTAGGTATGTGGTGTATCAATAGGGTGTGGCAGTGGACCCATCAAAGGTCATGGGTATTGTTTCTTGGGTGGAACCTAATAATGTGATAAAGGATTATGGAATCCTTGGTCTTGCTAGACACTATTAGAGGTTAGTGCACAATTGTTATCATGTTTCAAACCCATTATATATGTTGACATGTAAGGGGAAATATTTTTTGTGTACTAATCAATTTTAGGTAGTGTATAGTTACATATAGGGGAAGTTGGTTAGTGATCTAGTGCATCATTTTTCAGAGGACTTTGTGATGTTTAAGGGTTTTATGATGAAACCAGTACGGTCTTGGGATGAATCTCTATGTAGTAGATGGTAGTGATCTATTATGGGTCATGGAAGTTAATCCCTTCAGAATCCTAACAACGCCACCCATGATCTATAGCTAGTAGAAATTTTATTTTCACTAAATTTATGGTGACATTACCTCATTGGGGGGGGGGATTTTGGTCTTTACATATCATAAGATTTTAGGGTATGTATTTTTTCTACATGATCTAAATCTGTAACAACATGGATCGATAGAGATTCATAAAAAATATGATTTGAGATCCCAAACATCTTGGGAATGGGAAATGTTATGGCTGATGCTTTGATAAGGAAGTCACGAAAGGATGTTTTTCAACAATCTGTAGATACTAAGAGATTGATGGAGGAGTTTGCATCCATGCACTTATATGCAAGGATGGATTATGGTAGATTATATTTTTTTCAGATTAAAAATCATTCATCTCTGATATAGAAGGTGGAGGAGTCTCGGTTAGGACACTTAGATTTAGAGTTTATGCGTTATTAGGTTGTCCATTATAATGATTTGAATATGTGGTCAGAGGATGTTCGGAACTAAATAGTGTTCCACGAGAGGTTTTTTTCTCTTATAGTGATTCATGAGGGATTCATTCAAGATTTTCATTTCTCACCTTTAATAGTACACCCAACATTTTCCAAGATGTTCCATGGCCTCAGTACACAGTTATGGTGGCTCGAGATTAAATGGGTGGTGGAAAAGTATTCATATTAGTGTGTGGTTTCGTCATAGGTAAAGTATGAGCCTCATGTTTTTGGAGGTTTTTTTGTATCCCTTGGATATTCCCAAGTGTAAATGGGATGAAAACTTGATGGATTTCATCACAGGGTTACCCTTATCTCAAGGAGGTTATGATGACATCTACATAATTTCAGATCATTTGATGAAAATGGATCACTTTTTGGTGATCAAGGAGTCCGTAATTTTAGACGGTTTTCGAATGTATGTATATGTATGATGTGGTGTGGAAAATAGATTCTTGAGGACTGTTATCACGAGTTGGGATGCACAAATTACCACATGATTCTTAAGGGTATTGTAGCATTCTATTGGAAATCATTTATTCATATACCCCACTTTCCATCATTATATGGAAGAGATGATATAGTATATTATACAGACATTGGAGGATATGTTACGGGAAATCATCTTGGTCTTTGGAAACTTTTGGGCATGAAATTTTCCATTTTTTGAGTTTTTATATAAAAACAACTATCACTCATCTATTGGAATGGCCCCATTTGAGTCATTGTTCAGGAGACCATATTGTCCTCTTTTATGCTGATAAATGGTTTGGGATTCATTAGTTATTGGTCCCAATGTGGTGAAGAGAATGTTAGAGAAGGTTTTATTTTTTCAAGATAGGAGGAAAACAAAATAGGATGGATAAAATTCTTACACGGATCATAGTATAAGGTCCTTGTTGTTTGAGGTTGGGGACCATGTGATCTTGAATGTTTCTACTAAACATAGGAAGTAGAGGTTTATAAAAAGGAGTAAGCTCTCACCTCGGTTATTTGTGGCCTTCGAGGTATTGGGGAATGTGGTGAGGTGGATTTCCATCTAGAACTTTTTCCTCTGACTAGTCTAGATCCATGAAATATTTTATAACTCCTAGATATTTTAGTACCTTCACAATGAATTCAGTGTCAATTACTAGGGAGATTTGGATATTGAGGAAGACATGAAATTCAAGATTTCTCCATTGGAGATCTAAGACCATTGATATAAGGTGTTGTGAGGATAGACCATTCCATTAATTCAAGTTTTGTGAAGGCATGGTAGTATGGATGAGAATTCATGGGAGCATGCGAGAAAAATTCATGCCTAGGACCTAGAGTCATTTCGATATTTTCCTTGATATGATTTTCTTTGTGATGAGATTTTTGGACCTTGATGTTTTATGAGATATGATGGTTTCCTCATGATATGATGTGTATTGTGGTATGTGTGATACTATTATGACATGTGAACAAGTGAATACATAAAATCTAATTGAGACGCATTATACTACAATGCGATTGAAACTGTATTGGCGAGTCGATTCCACCTACAGAGGATAATATCTTGACATAAAGGATGGAATTAACTATTTCATATGTTTGAGGAAGTATGATTTTATTTAAATATTTTGGTATTTTATTTTAGCTTTTTAGATTGATGAAATCATTATATATGTAACGCATTACATTAGAGGTATCTCAAGGGATGGATTTTTGGACCCTTTTCTGCCGAACTATCATTGTTGGTTTTGAATTATCAAGGGAGAAAATAGTTTGAGTTGTATTTTATGTACTTTAGAAGACCATAAATTTCATTACATTGAAATAAAATATGAATTTTGAGGTTTTTAGGGAACATCGGAGGGGTTTTTGATGCTAACTATGGCATTCTGGAAGTAGGACATTACTGGAAAAGAGTTATTCTAGCGGTGATTCATTCTAGCAGTAGTTCATTTCTAGTGGTATGTGATTCTAGCAAAAATTCATACTGATGGTAGGTCATTTCTTATGATGATTCATTCTAGCAGTAGGATATTTATGGCGGCGAGTCGTTCTTGCGATAAGGAATTTCTTGTGTTAAGTCATTCAAGCAGTGAGTCGTTCTTGTGGTAGGTCATTTTTGGGGATGATTTGTTCAGGAGGTGATTCATTCTTATGGTATGTAGTTTCTAGCAGGGATTCATTCTAGTGGTAGTTCGTTTATAGTGGCGATTCACTATGGTGGAAGGTTATTTCGGTGGTTGGTCATTTATCACTGTGAATCATTCTAGGGGTTAGTCATTTATCGAGGTGAGTTAATTTAGTGGTGAGTCATTCTAGAAGTAGGTCATTTATAGTAGCAAATCATTCTGGTATTAGGTTATTTCTAGCAGTTATTCATTCTTTTGGTTGGTCATTTATGACAGTGATTCATTCTGGTAGTAAGTTATTTCAGGCGGTGATTCTTTATAGGGTGAGTCATTCTAGAGGCAGGTCATTTCTAGAGGTTATTTATTTTAGCAGTATCTGATTCTAGAATTAGGTCATTTCTGAGGGTGGGGAATTCTAACGGTGGTTCATTCTTGTGGTACATCAATGAACAATGTTTCCAGTCTTTCCAAAATTTACATATTTCATATTTTGATTTTTTTTATGAAGAAAAACAAGTTTACTGTTGTAATTAATGGGTTCTAAATCCATTTGAAATGGGATTAAACATATCATAAATTTATTAAAAGTAAAAAGACGTTTAAAATATTTAAAAGATGTGGTTTTGATGAGATCTACCATTAATGGAAATACCAAACCTTATATATTCCCATGGGTCTCAGATTTAATCTTTCAAGAGTAGATAACATTCCTTTGTTATATCGGACTTGATTTATATAGAGATAAATGGTTCCAAATACTTATTCCCTTGGAGCCACACATCCTTGTTTCATTAGTTAGTTCATGTTCCCTTGAAAAGGTCTCCTCTTGTATGTTAACCCCTACATTGGTGAAGCATGTCTGGGAGATGATTCTTCTTCAAGGTAGTAATCCCTTAATTTATAATTTCAGTGTATCATGTTGGGAGGGGTGGTTATTATTATCCATATAGAATTGGATGCCTCCAAATTAACAATGATAATTAAATTGGTTAAACAAATTTACAAAGGGGAAAAGGAAAGTGAATAACATGATTTTACAAGCTTTATTATTATTATTGATATTGTTTTTTAATCACAATTCCTTAATAAAAATTGTTTCTCTTGTTGTTCCTTTATTGTGATTTTATGATATGATTTTTTTGATGCATGTTGTATGATTTTTTTATAACAGTTAAACAATAATTGGCGAACAATGTATAGTCGGTTAATGATTTTGATTCCCCATGATTATATGGTTTGTGTGATAACCCCCTTAAATAAAGAAGTGGAATTGAAAAAAAACAAATTTATAAATATAAAAAGTTTTTGTGTTGCAATATGTGATGTGATGTGTGGAATGGATTCAATTTGTGATATTGGGGATGAAGATATGTGATATTCATATGTTCTAATGTGTGTGGGGGAGTATATGAGATGATGTTTCTATGTGGGGTTGGCATGGTCGTTATGGTGCAGCGGGGTTGTGATGGAAGTTATGGTGTGGTTATGGCAGTTGGTATCTTGTACATTTCTATTTTTTGTGTGTTTTATAGTGTTTGTTTCTTGTGTATTAATGGATGGTGAAATGAATAATAATAATGGGAATGATTAATTAATTACATTTTAAAGGGTTTTATGACTTAAATAGTAAATGTTTATATAAGAACTATGGTATGAAAATACTAATAAAAGATCATGTTTTAATAGAAGGGATTAGTAATGGAAAATATATAAAATGGATTAATGATAATTAAACACTGAAATATGAATTATGGCTTCTTTTTTCTTGTGTGGTGTTATTGTTTTCAAAGATTTTGTAGAGAAAATGGATTATCTTGTGATAATTTTTCATCGTAGTTTGTGAACCTTAGGTTGGGGCATATGTGTTGTATCTCATTATGTATATATATTATATATTCTTCTTATTTTTATACACAGAAGTGCACACACACACACCATAATTGAGAAATATTTTCCTAAACCATCACAGTCATCCATGGGTTTTTTTTCTCAACATACCACTAGGAGTATTGATGGTTGACTACCTACAATTCCCCGCTCCATGTTCTAGGAGTTAGTGATATATATGTGATTTGATGGTAGGAGGGAAAAAATTTATGTACTTCGTGTTCATGATACCCAACTACCATTTTTTGAAGATATGATGTGTTGGAAAAAGTTCTTTCGGGTGGTATATGATATGAGGTGATGTTAGTTGTATGAGGTGGGAGAACCTTAACGTACAACATTAGGGTATGAGAGTGGAAACTTAGTGGGAATGTAGTGAGGGGTACGCTTCATAAATATGCTTCATATTATATTATTATAAAAGGGTGTGTTATTTTGTGACGAAGTCTCATTGAGGATAGGATTTCTAGAGAGTATACATGTATTAGTGTTGTATGGTTCTGCTATTTTTCATATATGTGCGTTACTATAATATTTTCAAACACATATGAGATACTTTTGTTTTTCTACTGAGTATACCAATATGCTCACCCAAAATATATAAAACTGTTTTCATATTTCTAGGAGGACTTCATGGGATGTGATGGATATTAATAGCATGGTCCTTCACATAGATTCTATGTCCCTACATTAGTTTTGTTTTAGGAAATTTGATTTGGAGACTTTTTCTATAAAATTTTTATTTACACATGCACTGTGAGATGGTTATTGGATTTCTTATATATATGTAATGGAGTTTATTGTTTTTTATTAATCTTATATCATGATCCTATTTATATCATCGAGTGTAATTACTCTTATAGAGATGATTTTTCTATACCCTCGATGCAAGTAGCTAGCGCTGATCCTACGGGAGGTGGGACTCAGGGGTCAATATCTCTCTCCCCACATTGAGGCATCCTTGAAGGGAGGGGTTCGTGAAATTAAATGAACAAAAATCATGTTTATTATGTTTATTATGAATTTATTGTTTTATGATATTCAACTATTTTTTTGGAAAAATGTTAAAACAGAAAAGTACTGAAGATATCATGAATATCATGTAATTGTGTGGAATTGAATGCACAGTAAAATCAATGATACCACATATAAATTTAAGTGACTGTGCATTAGATGATCTAATTATATCCAATTCATGAACTATCTATGCATAAAATTTCTAGTGATAATGTGGAGGTGAACACATGTGTAATGAACCTACCATAATAAAAATTTAAGTGACCATAAGAAGAAATTAACCAAAGGCAAGAACACATCAAGTGACGACAAGAATAAACGAGCCTATTGTAAGAACAAGTCAAGTGACCACAAGAACAAATGAACCTAACACATGAGAAAACTATGTAAGCAATAACATAAAATGATCTTATTAATAAATAATCCTATCATATGAACAATTCAAGTTACTAGAAGAAATAATGAACCTACCACTTGAAAAAATGAAGTGTCCTTAAGGTGAAAAAAAGATACCACATAAAGAAATAAAATCACCACATGAAGTAGTGAAGTTAACACATGACGAATGAAAGTGACTACATGCAGAAAATCAGACAACACAAGAACAAACTAATTGACCATTCCATGTAATTGGGGAATGTTATCATTCCAACTGACCATTCCTAGTAACCACAAGTGAGACTAATCCCACCAACGTGATAAAAAAAAGTGATGATTTATAACATTATAAGTGGAGTATGTTTAAATCTCACATAGATATATTTGGAGAATTAATTATAGAACATGTGAATTTAAGAATGGAACATGTTTGAAGATTAAAGAAATAATATTATTATTCACCTCTCTTTGCAAAATCATTTGTAGATTTCAAAGGAATGATTCAAATAATTTTTAATAATTGATGTTGATTAGATTGATCTATAAAAAACCTTCACATATTTTATCTTTTTCTATATACGTTTTAGAATACATTTTGAGCTAAATTATTTACACTCTATGTACACATTAAAAAAGATCTTATATTTTTTTTAGGATTTATATACACTCTTTCTTTCATTATTTTATATCTTTTATACCATATAAGATATTTTCCACAGATTACTCATGTGTTGTGGTTTTTTATTAAACCCAATATTGGATATGGATCAATTTGTTTGTCAAACAAATTTCTAAGAAGTGAGTGATTTACAAGTGGTGAGGATTAGGTCTCGAATTGAGATTGAAAATATTTTTTATTACATAGTGTAACAACCCCCACCCCTAAAATAATTCCCCTACTAGGATTGAAATGAGTTAAGTGAGTTTGAAATTTCCCATTTCCAACATCATGTAGGCCTCGGGATGACAACTAGCACTGGTGGTGTAATAAATTAAAAGTGGGAGGAATTAAACTTTAGGATAACTTGTGGAAGTGAGAGATAAGATATATACACATATCCAAGCTTTCTTAGAGATATATAAAAGAAAATCCCAAGTGAGTACATATAATGTCATACAATACAAAAAAAATGAAAAGAAAAATAAAAGTACCAAAAAGGTAAAGATGAATGTGACCACATAGATAAAAAAATATCTTTCAAAAAAATGATATAGTAAAATAAAACGTGTTTAAAACCTAATCTAGTTTATTAATAAATGAATTCATATATACATGGTGGTAGAATGATAGTATACTCTATAAGATCCAAATTGGAGCCTCTCATGAGAAAAATAATGAAGGCTTGCTAAATCATAGAGAACAGTATTTATTCTAACTCATCACCTAAAAAGTTATATCAAGTTCTTAGTTTCACGATGGATAGATATCACTAATAAACAAATAAAATAGGTAATACAACATATTTTCAACAAAAAGTGCACCTCACTACTGGTACTCTACTGGTTTTCCACTCTATCCCAACGTCACTCATGATAAGGCATATCCAAAGAGAGCCCACATAAACCTAGTCTATGCCTCAAAACATGGCTCATAAGCATCACATCATCAAATCATCCCATATAAAATCCCAAAACAGAAATTAAGTAGTTTCTAAAGCCACAATGACCTACATGACATGTATCATAAATCTGATAATATTCTTTAAGGTATCACAACACATACATCGAGTAAGCTACCTAAATACATTATTGACTGTAAACATAATTCGAATATCAATCCTTTGGATACTCTATCAAGATATACATTTGTGAGAAATGGATACAAGCCATCACACCCCTCTACACACACACATACATACATACATACATACATATATATATATATATAAGGAAACTGACCAACATGCATAGTTGAAAAATAGAATACTAAGAGAAGAGATTAGGGGAAGAGTGTGTAGTCCCCCATCCATCCTCTCAAATGGATGTTGGGGAAAAAACATCTCATAGAAAACTGGGTGTTAGTAACCCTAACCAACATGGGTCGGGTAGCATATGAAATAAAAAAATATACATGATAAAAATATAACTCACAACCACCCAATGGGAACAAACTAGTCTTAATCTCAATTACATATAAGGACTCTTAGACACCCAACTACCACTGATATGGATTAGATATCCCATAAGCACAAAACTATTTAAGTCAAAACAATAAAACAAAATTATTTCCATTTAATAGTTCACTATATTTTAATTTATTTATTATGAACTAATTAAAATTATTCGAATTAAATTTACATAACCAACAAAGTGAAGTCCATTCCCTCCTAGAATAATCCAATTTGAGTCCATAGTTTTTCAAGATTTATATATTTAAAACATTCTATAAAAAACAATCCATTGGGTTAAAAATTTATGATGAATTAATAAGAATTACATATATATCTCAGTGATGAATAAAAACCATCTGAAGCTATTACTGAGATAAATGAAACCAAGCGCATCCAACTACCTCTAGTAGTGGGGATAGGGATATAGATAAAACAATAATCCTAGCCATCAATTGTTAAATATGTTCATATAAATGGAGCATTCAAATTTATTATATCAGTATGTAATACTATATTCAACCCATTCCATCAAATGTAGTGTTATCCTTAACACCAACATGAATATCTCGACTTATCTCGCCCTCATAAGCATCAATTAGTACCACATCATCTGAGACTCCTCGGATGAACTCATATCATCCATCCCTGACTCCGCCATCCTAGAATCACATTATATCCAAAATCAAGTCTCAAATCTAGATAAATCCATATGGAAAAAAAAGAAAAATAAATACAGCATCTTGGACCTAAAATAATACATTCATCCTTCACATGAAAATGGCCCCCCAAATCCCATAACTCAAGGAATTTTGCCTTTTCAATCAAAATGTTACACCTAAACCTAAAATTTATCTTTATAAAGAATTATGTTATTATTTCATATCAAAATAACTAATATATTATTCAATTTTTCCAATCACAAGAAACCTAAGGTACCAACTATATGTTTCTGTCAAACTATTAGACATGATCTCAAGAATCAAAAAATTTTCATCAAGTTGAGAGATGAAAAAATCTCATTTAACATTCCTTGAAATTATTTTCATAAAATAGCATTAACATACTCCGCATTATTTATTTATTATGGTAGAAAACAAGAGATAATATTCCATTAAACATGTTCATTTCATCAATTTGGTTCTCATAAAATTGCAATAAACACAGAATTATAAACACTGGCCTTTCTTATTTTTTAATCTAATTAATCAATTATTTCTAGTCTTATCATATTTTCCAATTTCTGTAAAATGAAACATGTTAATCCAAGAATAAAAAAGATCCCACCCAAAAATAGTGTCAATAAAACACTCTCTTTTAAACCATGAGGCAAACCGTTATGACAGTACCAGATATCAACATGGGATTACTATCCAATTTATTTATAAATCAAGGTTCAACATATTTTAGGATTATTTTATTTCCATCAAAATGGATATAAAAATATAATTTTATTATTTCACATAAATAAATATTAGAATCAATGTATCCCCTAGAAAAAAAAGCCTCAGTGTTCTTCACATGATAACATGCTCATATTGTGGATCATGATGACCTATCTTGCAATAAGACTGCATCCCTCTAAGGGTGTTATAGGTTTTATAATTCCTTTATAGGAATGGTTTTAGTATTGAAATGGGTAATTCTCATTATAAGTAGCCCACATTTTATGTTCAGCTAAATTCTTGTTTTGCCTCAAACTCCACCACCAAAATTTCATTTACATTTTCAATTTCATATTTACAATGTGATTTTATCATGGTCATAATTTTTTGGTGAAAGGATCAGCATATTTACTCCGTAAAAATTAATTACACAACATAAATTTTAATTCCAATAAAATATGAAACCCCTTTTAGAACATAACAATAATTTATATTATAACCCTTCCATTACTATAAAAGGTCTCTACATTTACAATTTATATTAGAAAAACATCACTACACCACTAAATAAGCCTCTTCCAAGAACAACAAAGATTATAAACCCATAAATGGTTATGATAAATGAAACTATGACATTATATCAGATACCTCTGAAATAGTTATCATCCTCCAGAATCTATATACAAACCTGAATAGACAATTAAAGAGCCATGTGAATAGAAACCCCACAAGATACCTATATAGGAACCCTCCATTATAGGAGCTCAATCACTTCATCAGAAGAATAATGTTTATAAAAATGCAACCATAAGAACCATCTCCTAAACAATCTTCCAAAAGATACATCTCAAAAGAGAGCAGACTCACTATAAAAATCTGAGAAAAAAATCTCATAACCCAAAATGTTTCAACATGAAAAACTAGAGTAAAAATTAGAGGAAAGATAAATAAAAAATTATTGGAATAATAGGAACGTATCTGTGAATAATTTTTCGAATTACTCACATATGTACCATCTTACTACGATAAGACACGAACAAAGGGAATAATATTCTCATAGAACACCTTATATGGGTGGTCCCGGATCTATATTAGAAACTCCACAAAGGTCACACCATCATCAACATTGATATATCCCTAATATATTACAAGAGATTCATGATGAAGGTAACGATGTATCAACAACATGTGAAAAAAAATGTGTATCAGGTTCATTTATGGGGGAAGTGATATCTGATATGCCACTACACGAATGTGAGCCAACACCTAAAAAGGTCAAATAAGATGGGGAGAAAGCTTAACCCTATGACCAAAACATCACTAACCAAACATGGAGTCACCATAAAATATATATCATCCACAATTTTGAACTCCAGATATATACTCTTATGATCGAAATTGGATTTTTTTTATTATCCGGTAAAACATTCATCCTCTCATATATTACATGAACCATCTATGTTGTATCTATAATAGTTTCATCTTAATAATTACCATCTCTCCAACCCCAGTCTAACATAATGAATAATGGAAAGGTCGGCCAAATGAAACACCAAATACATCAATTCCATTAGTGGAGTGAAATATATTTTTGTAAGCAAACCCTACCAGTGTTTGGTTTCATATCCAAAAAAATACAAAATACAGGAATCAAGAGTGCAATAAGAACTCATGAGTTTTGATGGTTCACTCTATATTGTTACACTTCCGTGGATAAAAATAAGTGCTATAGAATAATAGGGATGTAAAATAATGTTAGAGACATCTCTAAAACCTGAAGAAAAAATTATGATCTTGATCAGATATGATCTTACTCAGGACTCTTTAGAGTCTCAACAGCTCCTCCAGATACTACATTGACAAATAATACAATACAATCAACCCCTAATCTCTCTAAAGTGTGAGGATTTCATAAAATGATCCCCTATCACCCATGTATAATCATAAAATCTCCGAGCATGAGGTAATATGATAACGAAGCCCACTAATATTTCCGCCAAATTCCACTAGGGATCATTTACTAGCAATTGAAAACCATTGAGAATACTATTTTCAGACATTACCATCATACATAGAAAATGTAGAGAAAGAAACATGTAAACTACATGCTTAAATATAGGACACAAAAAATAACCTCTAGGAGATCAGTATATTATTTTCATGTTATAGTATACAACTAAGGGAAAGACATGAATCTCACGGTGAACTGTCTCACACATCAATATAGTGACAAAACTATTTACCTAAAACATCACATGGTGATGATCATCATCATACAAAATGTCAGAGGCATCACAAAAAACAACTCGGTCTCTCAATACCTCCACCATAGAATCCACCAACATGTAATCCTCAACCTGCTAGACCAAACATGACTACACTATCACTTGAATAATACAAACTCTACCTCCATCCTCTCCAATATCAATATAAATCATTGAGGGTTATTATATCATTATTGAGGAATATCTAGATTCAAACACAACATCAAAGATTAATTTATTCTCAATGAATCACTCTTTTATATTGTATTAAAAATATCAAATTCATTGTCGAAAAATAATTTCATTCACCATCACTTTTTAAAGATCAATTCCTATGGTTAAAATACTTACCAATAGCTCTTATGATCAGTAATAACCATAATAAAATCATCAATGAGATAATATCATCATAAAATTAATGTGAACACCACTACTACAAACTCAAGATCATGGGGTGTATTTTTTTTATCATGGGTATGTTACTAAAAAGACTCATAAGAATAAACTCATATGTAATGCATCCAAAAACAACCTAAACCATGTTATGAAAAATAAAAAAAAACCTCAAACTAAACAACATATTCATGAAAACAAAGGAATAGAGTGCAGACCAAATTCTTTTTTTGGTACTCAAATTTGGCTAATAATGGTTGGTCCATAATAATTCTTTATCATTTTTTGTTAATTTTATTATAGGATTCACAACCTGAGCAAAATCAGCTTCCAATCCATTGTATTATCCTTTAAAACTAGTGAAACTTGTCACTTTTTCAATATTATTGGGTGATAGATGAATGAATCTATCATTTATGAATCCAAAGATTCTTTTTTCTAATACATGGAATTGAATAAGAATTAATGTTTTTGATCCCATAATTCAAACTTTAACAACATCACAAACAACTACTAATGATGAAAAACTCCCAATATGACACACATATACTTTGTATTCTCTAACTCAATTTCAATGTACATAAAGAATTCATTGATGAAAACCACCATAAGAAAATCCAAGAACACTATGAATACTTCATTCATAAAACCCACGAACATAATATCAATATTTTTCACTCCAAATGACATCCCCATGAACTCATAATGGGCATGATGTCATCAAAAAGTGGTCTTTTGAATATCCTCATTATTTACCAATATTTAATTATATATTGACCGCATATCGACCTTCTATAAACAACATAATGCTTTCAGAAGATCTAATAAACCATCAATACATGTTAGATGATAGTTGTTCTTTACTTTCACTTAGAACAAGTGCTGATAATTTATATAGCGGCACAAAATACCATCAATATCATTAGTGAAAAAATGGGGTCACTCATGGTGCCACACTTAGTTGAAAAAATATCATTTCAATAGATCTTTCTGAAATACCCATAGCCCATGTAATACAAAAGTTTCTCTATTATACAAATAAATTAATATAAGAGACATGTCGAGTCATATCTCTTTAACAAACTTGATCTCCCTTTGAGGGGGGTAAACCTACAATCGTCTCCAGAAATATATATATATATATACTCATTTATAACCCTATAAAGAACCGTCTGTGGAACCTCTGATGAGCTCAACATAAGATCGACCGTCAAGGAATTCAAGGGAAAAATTCCATTGACCCCTCATAGGGATTAACTCACCAAAGGACACTGTTAGATCTCTATCACCATCATATAACACATCCTTCCTCCTGAATCAATCCATGATACCTACTCTAAATACAATCAATCCATGTCGAGGATGTTGTTAGATGTTTGTATCTATAAAAATATGAAGTACCCTATGATCATTTTCTCCCCAAAAATATCTCTTATATTCTATATTCTCCATACATATCAACTGAACCTCCAACTGGGGTCGTCCATTACAAGGGAACTGAAAGCCTCTCCTCCTCATGACCATAAACATGGATAAGGGTAGGTTTCATAATGAAGTGTTTATCAACCAAATAAATAATGCATGAATGGTCAGAAAATAGAAAAGGGTACCTCAAACAACATCTGAATCAATTCACACTAATAATACAAAATTATGACCACAAACTTCTGTGAAACCTCTCTAAACATTCTGATAATAACCTACATGGACACACTATATTCTATGGGGTTGAGGAGGAACTTGGGGTTGTCCTCTACAATCTCTATCTCCTCTGTACTAATCAAAATACTGGAACATTATACTCTTACTTCCTTGGATAAAACTATATCAATAGAGAAACCTAAACAGGATCAGTAAGAACATGATGAAAACTCAGAAAATATAGGCACAGTAACAACAAGAGATTCTGTGATTTTTTTCAAATTAATTTAATATTTTTTACATATTTCATTTCATTCAACAATAGATATAGCTTATGTTATATGAAATAACTATGTTTCGATTGTGGCTCACACAACATCATGTTAATCTTTCACTACACACAACACATAGATTATCATGTAGTACATGAAACACTATGTTTGGATTATATTACACATAATTTTGAGATCCTTTAATAGCTTGTGTTAAATGAAAGGATGAGTTTTACCATACTAAAATATAATATTAATAATGGAATTGAAATATTCTTAAACATACTAACTAGCATTTGGAGTGGAATTTAGGAATAATATTAGCAATATTATGAAAATATTTTCTATACATGTATATAGAATTAATCCTTTAGTCACTTATAATTTAGAAATGAACGTAAAAACTATTTGAGAATGAATAAATTCCATTTCTAAGAAAACTATTTTTCTATGTACAAGAACAATTTATCTCAATAAATTAAAGACACCACTTTTTATATATTTTTTCAATAAAATTTATATATTATATATTCAGTCAATTTTTTTGACACTCATCCAATATCTTTTATAGGCATAAAATGGGAATAAATCCTATTTTAAAAATAAAAATATGTATTTTTCAAAAATATAATTTTACTTTTTTTAATATAGAACCCAATTTAAATATAATTTTGGTAGTTTTATAACTTATATTTTAAAATTTTAGTTTAATTTTTAAAACAGGAATATGAAAATTTAATTTGGTGCAATTTTTGGCATTTTTTTAGGAACATTGATATTTTGATAAATAGTTAGTAATACTGAATTTTAATTCCAATTTTTTCATATAATTTATATATATTGTTAAATTATATTTTTATTTTGTTAAGGTATAATTAGAACAAATATAAATATATTAATTAAATTTAGGTCATTTTAACCAATTTTACATAGAAATTGGATATAAGAACATCTCAAAAATTTGCAATTTTTCACTTTAAAAACACTTCATCTCATTCGGTATATAGGATTAATTTTCATTTAATTTCATCAAGTTCTTTTATTAGAATTTGAAAACATGAATTAAAAATTTTGAATTATAATAATTTATAATATCAATTACGGTGAACTAATTTTCTGATGAGAAATATTAATGAATCTAATTAAAATTAATTATAATGATTGAGATATAAATGTGTTTACTTAATGGATAAAAATAAATCATTAATATGATATATAAATTAGAAACTTTTCCAAAAGCCATTTTATGTACATATTTTAACCAATTCCCCTATTGGATTGTAAATGGAATGTTATTAGAGGCACATTATGTAAGGGATACCTCTCAATTGTGTTTCCTTTTCATATTTACATGACGACACATCTCTATTATAAAAGAGAACTCACGCCCTCAATTCCTCTCACCTATCAAGCCACATTGCATCCTAAAAAACCAGGAAAAAATATTCTACCAACATCTATTCCATCAGCATAGAATACTAACTTTTCTCAAAAATCCAAACAAGGAATCCATTTTGTGCAAACCAAATGAAGTAACCCAAAGAAGAGGTAACATAGTTCCACAATTTTTTTTTTCACTTTCAATCCCAAAACCCTAAATAATTATTATTACATTAATATATAATAACCTCAATATAAAAGATGTACATATATTTTTTTATGTTAAGGTTTCTACCAACACTAACAGACACTTCCATCAAATGATATATGCAATCATCATTCGTGTGTATGGTAGACAACTTCATTGTTCACCGATGTTGATCATTATTCCATTTGAACCTTTTATGGTTAGAAATAATTATGGAATTTATATTTTTATATGATATATATAATATTTATGATTTATTTATTCTTATGTAAATATTATATAAAACAAACATTTATTCTTTCCATTTTTCTCAAATATGATACCTGTGTTTGGGGACGTGTGGACAACCGCCTCCTCAAAGCGATGTGATTCGTTCACACATTACAAGAATGTTTTGTGGGTGGATTTAGTGAATATATATGATATGTAGGAAATAATAATTATAGTAGAATGATAATATATATTTACATATAAGTAATTTTATTTCCTTCTTTAAATATGAAATGAAAATGGAAACAACATTTAGGCATACGTACTACCAACAGTCTCCAAGAATGGTGTATTCTATATCAAATTTCTGTCTTTAATAGATTATTATAAATATTGTTGTAAAGATTTATATGATTAATATATATTATATTTATATAATTTATTATATTATTTAAATATTTAAATCATGACCTATGTATGATTATAGATAATAACAAGTCACAACATATACGAAAAATAAAGAGGATAGTACCCGAAACATAATATTAACATCGAATAGTTAATAAAAAGGATAAATAAAGTTATAAGAAAAATGATATATAATATTATCTATAAGAATATTGTTTTATGGTATATTTATAATAAAATTATATTTATTATAAAGGAGGGTTCAACATGTACAGTGAAATTTAAGACTTAAGGTAAGGGTTTTCTCATGTCACTTTTATTTTTGTGAGACTTATACCTTATTCAGTAGTTTTTTATTTTTTGTTGTGTATATACTACCCATGAATTTATTAGAATATTTTAATAATTAAATTTATGGGTATTTAAATATCCATTTAATGATATTTGTTTCATGGGGGTTTATGGTTCAAATTTTACCAAACTGGAAATGTAATATTTTCTTAATTTTCTTTCTTTGAGACACGTGGTGTGTTACAGACCTATATTTTTTAGAAGGTGTTTATAAATCTATTTGAACAATTAAATCATGTATATAAATATTTTAGTTATATTTTTAGGTTCATGTAATGTTTCTATTTCCATTATATCATTATTCAATTTTACCAAAGAGGTAACTCATTATTTCTACAATTTAATCATTTGTGGAGATTGTCAAGGATTACGCTTCCATTTATGAAGTATGATGATCCATATCTCAAGAACTCACAATAAATTTATTATCCTCCAATAATTCATGATATCTCTATTTATTGGTAGTATTTTTTCACAATATAGTACTTGTGATAATTAATAAAATGTTTTTAACAATATCACACTTTATTTCTCAATTCGGTCGAAAAAATGTTATATTCACAAAACCATCATTTCTAAAAAAATTAAATATTTTTACTATGATGTGTAAAATTAAATTATTCCAATGGTTTACCATTTAAATATTTTTTTAAATTAATAACCCATATCATTTTATGATCAAGGAACTTTTCTAAACTTTTTATAGTGAAATATGAATGTTTGGAATATATAGACTTATCTGCGGTCATGAACATAATTTCTATGAGGATTATATTGAATGTTTAAAAGTTTATTTTTAAAATAATGTTTTCCCCTAATACTATGTATGTTCATTATATTATTCTTCATTTTAAATAATATGGTTTTAAAAAAAATAATATTTTAAAAATCATTTAAATTTTGTTTCAATTATTAGTTTATATGTTGTCAATTTTATTCTGGAAGGAAAATATTCCCAAAAAACGTTTTATGTTTTAGAAATTTATTTTCCAAAATTGAGAAGATATTTTCCCCATAAAATGTTTTAAATGATTTATAATTATTCCTTTATATGTCTTCAAAGTTTATTCAATGAAAATTATTTGATAAATGTTATATGTTTTAGAATGTGATCTTCAGAGAACATTTATGTTCTATATGATATTTAAAAATCCTTCTCTTTATAAGATGATATTTTTTAATATAATTTATGCTTTAATATGGTTATGATCCAGTTAAACCACTTTTATTTTTTATTTTAATGGTTTATGATTAAGAATACTAGTTTTATATGAAACTTGTTTCTCTTCTATGGCTTATTCTTTGATAAAATACTTCTTAACCATGATTCCTTTCTTAGGTTATTCTTAGATGAAGTGATTATGATACCTACTTATTTTCTATAGGTTTTTATGTGATGTAATTCTTATAATACCCATTCCATTTCATGTGTTATGATATGATTTTTATGAAAATCATCACCTTTCTCGTGGGTCGTGATATGATGAATTATTTTTTATATTGTGGAACATGATTGTATGATTTCACCATGTGATGGATGGGACCTATATATACATCCATTTCATTGGGTAATGATATAAATATCTTAGGGGATAGACATATCTAGAATAAAGAGTTAACTTAGATCTATATGATAATGATGGAATGACAAGTGAACAATGTTCAATAATATAGGGTTGTAATGAGGTGTGTACTCAGTTTAGTTATATAGGGATAGAATTTGGAGTGATATCGATTAAGTAATACATTAATGGAATGAGAGGTGAACCCAATTCCATAATACAAGGCCGGAATGGGGTGGGAACCCAATTCAGTAAAGGATATTGTCTGGTAAGAATGTATTTGGAGTAAACCATTACTAATAATATGGTTTGGGGAGTGAACCCCTTTCACAAAGATGGACTTGGAATTAAGCCTTTACTACTATGGATATTATTACATATGTTTATGTGTCTTCCAAAATTATATCAATTATTCTTATGTTATGATCTCATGGATTATGATCTTGATTCACTTTTGATTCATGTATTATGAACAAAAAATATCAATTCAATGACTCTTTACTGTGATATTTAATGTGAAGGGTATGATCATATAATGTTAAGATCATGTTCTCATATACTTATTCTCATGTTTTATTACATATCTCCCTTCTTTACCCTTATTTAGAACTTGACATCACAATATTCTTATGTTTCTTTTCCCCATGTTCGGATGGAATGTTTAAAGTAAAATTACTAATGGGGATGATCTTTATGGGAGATGTTGATTATATTTTACCATGTTATAAGATCATATTTCCATGTTTCCAAATTCACTAAACTATTACAGTCATCAGGAATTTATTTTTGTAATTTTATGAATATTAATATAAAATGATGTAATAATTATATATGTTAAGTATAGTTTCTATAGTTATTACCAATGTAAATGTTTATTCAACCTTTAGAAACTAGGATGATGAGAATTTAGATAATTCTAAAGATGTGTCTAGGGATGTCTCAAAAGATAAATTTAAGGATAGGTCATGTATATAATAATGTATTAGAATTTTTCTAAATGATAGAGTGAGTGGTTTCCTAGAAATACATCGTTGTCTCGATAATAAAAGTGTATGTGGATTTTGAATAGATGTACATAGGGGAAACAAACCCAAACCCCATATTGATCTATACTTGATTGGGAAATGGTACTCTACAATGGGCCTTTCTGGGCACCTAGTTTGACCCTCCCAAGGGACATATTTTAGGAACTCAGAAACTCTTTGTGAACCACCACGAAGGGTTTGAATAGACAATTACAATGAATTAACTAGGATATTCCTGAGGCATCACAGATTAATAAGGAAGGTGACATGATTTAGACATCCTATAAGTAATTTTTCATGATTATTCTAGTCTCTATTATGATGATTGTTTCTTACTAATTAATTTTTTGTTTTTGTCATTGGATGGAACCCGAAGGATCCATGTTAATGGGGAATGGTAAAGAAAATGAAATGACATTCCTTCTGAGCAATTGAATGTTATAAGAGATGAAATGAAAACCATCATTAATTTCATTACAAAAATTTATCAGTCTATTAATCATGGTGAAAATCCAAATGAGATATAAGTTGAACAGGAAACTATTGAGTGCTTTATAAGGACAAAACTCACCTTTTTAAGGGGTTTTAATAAATAATTATTTACTAAAAAATGGATCAGTACAACTGGAAAATTATTTTCCACTCTCCAGTGTTAATAGCATGAAAATGTATCTCTAGATGTATACCATCTATAAGGTGAGGAAAATTAATGGATGAATCTTATTAAGAATATGATGTGACATGATCAAATTGAATCCATTAATTGGGATGAGTTATAGAACTTATTTTTTAATGAGTAAATTCCTCTTATTAATTGTATGATTATGGAAATGAATTTTTTGAGTTTAAGTAGAAGTATTATGACTATTTTAGCTCATATAAAGCAATATTTACAAGGCTTGTGAGGTACTCTGCAAGTTTTATCATCCAACCTAAAATAAAAATTCATTTATTTTTTGGTGGCCTGAAATATAGTCTTCAAAATGCCTTGTAAATTAGATAATTTAGTAGTAATGAATAAATTTTTAGATGTGATATCAAGGTGGAAATGGATGTTGGAGTTACATATCATTATAATAGTTTTGACAAGAAAATTAGTATTGACATAAAATGAAATTAAATAGACCACAAATAGAAAATGATGATATTTCCTTTATTATCAATGTGTAGGAAGAAGCATAGAAAAATGTGTCTTAAGGGGATAACTAAATTTTATAAGTGTTGAATGGAAGTACATCAAGAAACTGATGCTGATGTGATTGGAATAAGTTAGATAATTATGATAATAGAGAGAAATCGACAAATATTGCACCTCCCACACTCCAGTGTTATAATTTCAAGGATTTGGGGCATTATTCAAACCAATGCTGCAATCTAAGGGTGGACGTAGATGATAATCCAAAAAAAACTAAGTGAAAATAAAATATGGAAATCCAATGAAATAATAATGAATAAATAGAATAATGATAATTAGGGCAGAATAATGTTTCTATCTTTTTTGGGGAATTTAATTTTTCTAGGAATAAGACCTATAAAAATATTTTGGGTCATCCTTTGGTAAAATTTCATGTGATTATCTCCCTCTAAATTGACTGTAGTATAATAAAATCATGTTTGATACTCTATTGGTGCAAGGATAGACCCAAGTTTTCCAATGAAATTTTTTGGGTATAAGGTAAAGATATTATTTATAGAATGAAAGGTATATTATATTTTGGAAGGTTTACAAGTCTAACCATTTAGAAAATTCATTAAATTAAATGTTATAGGAGGTTTTAGAGATTAGTGTTTTACTTCACCATATGAGTATTTATGCATATGATATAATTGGTGCTAGAAATTATATTTTTATTAGGATATATTGAATTAACTTTCATTCTATTTTCAAATCTCATGATCTGATAGTACATTAAGGATGACAAATTCCCTCTCTATTTCATAGAGTAAGATATGAAGTGGAAATCAACCAAAGAACAACTAAATTATGAGATTCTGCATATATAAATGAATGAAATCAAGTAAGTATATTTTCTCATATTCATAGATAGTAATATAATTACTCAATCATAGGAAAATAATATTGAGAGATACCTATCTGAATAACTTTGATTCTATTGAAACAATGGTCTCATAAATCATCATAAATTTTTTGTTTTAGGACCCTTAACAATTGATAGATCATTAAATGGATAATGGTCAATGATCCTTACCATAATCTATATTTATTTGTGTTTTCTTCCATGTCATATATTCATTCCCATGCTATGATACCATATTTGGAAACCCAGTTATGAGTATCTTTGGGTAACCATTATCGTTCAAACTTTACCTCTATTAAGAAGGTTTTAGTATACATTATTATGACTTCGGATTATTTAAAAGCAACATTTAATTATTAAACATATGATAATGTAGAATAATTTTCATGGTGAAAATCATTTTCTAAGGGTATAATGTAATTCCCCTAGACTTTGTGATTTTTTTTATTTAATTTAAACTTTTTGATATTTTTTATCTCACGCAACACTAAATATAGATTATGTTACATGAAAGAACTATGTTTGGATCATGGATCGTGAAACACAATGTTAATATTTAACTATACATAAATAATATATTGTCTTAGAGTTCATGAAACACTATTATTATCTTGTGTGACACACAATGATGAGTTCTTCTGATATCTTTCATTATATGCAAGGATATGATTTAAAGAACAAAAATATACTATTAATATTGTTATTAAAATATTATTAGAGTTACCACATATAATTTTTAATGGATGTTTCAAATATTATTAAATGTATTGTGAAAATAAGATCTACACATTTATATAAAATGACTGCATGGTCATAAATTAAGAAGTAATGAAATTAATTGCAATTTGAGAAGGAAGAAATCCCTTTTTTAATATTTTTCTTCTATGAAAAAACACCATTTTATCTCAATAAATAAAACAAACAAATTTTGATGATTTTGATAATAAAATTTATATTTTATATATTCAATAAAATATTTTGACACTCATCCAATATATTTGATATGAATAATATTAAAATAGATCCATTTTATGAAAAAAAATGTAATTTTCAAAAACGTATTTTTACCAACATTTAATGGAGAACCAATTTTAAATATTATTTTTGACACTTTAATAATTTTTATGGGAATATATATAACTATTTTTTCAAATTGGGATATAAAAATTCACTTTGGGGAACTTTTGGTATTTTTCAAAGAAGTTACTTATTTTGATAAATAGAGAACAATACTGAATTTTAATTCAAAACGGATTTTCACCGAACTTATATATATAGTAAAATTATATTTTTATTTGGTTTAAAAGTATAATTAAATTAATTATATATATAATAATAAAATTTATGATAGTTTATCTGATTTCACATTATTGTTGGATATAAAAATATTTCAATCTTTTGGACTTTTACACTTTAAAAACCTATTGTCCCATCCCGTCTAGGGGATTAATTTTAAAATAATTCCAGACACTTTGATAATTATAAATCATAAAAATGGATTCCATACGTTGAATAATAATAATTTATAATATAAATTAATGTAAACATTATTTTGACCAAAAATATTAGTGAATGTAATTAAAATTAATTACAATGATTATGGTGAAAACATGTTTACATAATGGTTTGACTTTAATAATATGAGGAGAAATGACCCAGAAACTTTTAAAAAGGAAATTTTATTGATAAATTTTTAGAAATTATTTTATTTCATCGAAAATGGAAATTTATTTGATGTACATTATGTATGGGATACCTCTCAATAGTGTTTGACTTTTTGTATTTACATAAATGTCACTCATCATCCTCAATAAAAGGGTACCCACCCCCTCATTGCCTCAAAACACTAAATCCACATTATATCGTACAAAACCATCTAGAATAACTCCAAAATTTCCATCTCTATACCTAGAATCCAAAATTTGGTCAAAAATAAAACAGAGGAATCCATTTGGCTCCAGCAAAAAGGATATATCCAAAGAAGAGGAAACATCCTTCTACAATATCATTTGTATTATTTTCAATCCCCACCCCTACAATTCATATTATTCCATGATTATATAATCATCTCAGTATTGTAGATATAAATATATTTTTATATTAATTTATCTACCTAATATCATAAACAATTATATCAAATGTGACACGTAGTCCTCGTACGTGTGTATGACAAACTACCACCTCGGGAACTGATGTCTCTCATCATTACATTTCTACCTGTGAAGGTTAAAAATAATGATTGAGTTTATGATTTCATATTTTATATATGATATATATTGTTTATTTCTTAAAATGGAATTATTATACAGTATATACCTTGATTATTTCAATTTTTTGTAAATATGATAACTCTACTTATAAACGTGCGGACTACAACCTCCTCAAAGTAATGTGATTCGTTTACACATTGCATAGAATATATGAAGGATGAGTTTTGAAAATTTATATGATATGTATGAAATAAAAATTGTACTATAATGATATATATATATATTATTTATTTCCTTATTTCAATATAATAAAAAAACAGAAACAATATTAATGCGTGCTTAAAGCCTACCATCTCCATGAATGGGTTATTACATTTCTTATTTATATATTTTATAGATTATGATAAATATTTGTATACTAAATATATATGATATTTATATCATTTCTATATTATTTAAATATGTAAATCATGATCTAAGTAAAATTATTTAGAATAAAAAGTCAAAACATATATGAAAACCAAGCGGATATTACCCAAAACATAACATTAACAAGGAATTGTTAAAAAAAGGGTAATGTAAAATAATAATAAATTAATATTCGAAATAAAATATTATAATATATTTCTATGGTATCATTATAATGAAATTTTATTTATTATATATGATGTTTGATTGTGTGTGAAGAAAGTCAAGACTTAAGGTAAGGGTTTTCATGTGTCACTTTTTTCTGTGAGACTTATGCCTTATTCACCACTCATTTATTTTTTGTGGTGTATATCCATCCCATGAATATAATCTATGCTTAGTATAATTAAATTTATTTTTATTTACATATCCATTTTTGGATAATTCGTTCATTGGGTTTATTGTTCAAAAGTTACCAAATCGATAAAGTAATATTGTCACAAATTTCTTTTTTGAAGAAACTTTCCATGATATGAAAATATATTTTTGTTTCAGGTGTATATACCACCTTTTGATATGTTATAACATGAATATCTTTATTTTAATTATATTTTAAGATTCATTCGATTTTAATGTTTCCATGTTATTATGATTCAATTTTACATTAGTGATAACTGTTTATTGATACAATCTCATGGTTTATAGATATTTTCACTAATTATGATTCCATTGATATAATATTATGATCCATAGATCAAGAAAAATCATAAAATTTGTTATCCCTAGTTTATCCATGGTATCTCCTTGTACAAGTACCATTTTTCAACTCTTTAAAAATTAATATAATTAATAAATCCTTTTTTAAGAAAACATGACATTATTTCTCTCTTTAGTTAGAAATTTGTTTTATTTACAAAACCATGATTCCAAATAAAGTTTTCAAAAATATTTTACGATGATGTAAAAAAATTACCCATGTTTAACTTTATAATTAAGAAAATATTTTTAAATGAATATTCAAATCATTTTACGAGCACGGAACTTTTCTAAACTTTTTTTGATGTAAAGGGAATGTTCAGTATTTATTGATTTACCCGTCATCATGGCCGTAGTCTCCTTGAAGCATCATTTGAAAGATTACAATGTTATTTTTTAAAGAAAATGTTTTCCTAGTATTCATGAAGTTCATTGTTTTATATAGGTTTTTAAAGAAAAAGGATTAAATGTTCTTATATTTTATTAGTGTTTGAAATGGTTTTCAAATAATACTTTATATGTTTTCAATGTTATTTTAAATGGAATATGTTTTCAAAATATTTTATGTTTTAAAAATATTTTTTCAAATTAAAAAATGTATCTTCCTCAAGAAATATTTTAATTTATTTTTCATGATTCTTTTCTATGATATCATAGCGGTTTCAAATAATATTATTTTGAAAATTTTATATATTTTAAGATGTGATTTACATAGAAAAGTAATGTTTACAGTGATAGTTAAAAATCCTTCTCCATATCAGATGAAATCATTTTATATAGTTTATGATTTAATAGGTTTAATATCCAAGGAAACATATCTTATTTTTTTTAATACTTTATGATTAAGATAACTAGTTGTTTATGAAACACATTTCTCTTCCATGAGTTATACCCTGATTAAACACTTATTAAACACACTTCCTTTCATGGTTTATTCTCGAATAAAATAATTATGGAACCTAGATATTTTCCAATTGTTATGATTTGATGAAATGTTAATTATACCCATTTCATTTCATGGGTTATTATATAATGTTTAAGAAAACAATATATATTTTATGGGTCTTTATAAGATGAATTGTTTATTATCATGTGGAACATGTATGATTGATATCATTATGTAACATGTGTGACCAATATCTCCCTTAAATTCAGTGGGTAATGATTTATATATATCATGAGATAAACATGACTGGAATGTAATGTTAATTTGGTTCAGTGTGACAGAGCTAGAAGGAGGAGTGAACTCAATTCAGTAATACAAGGTTAGAATGAGGAGTGTTCTTGGTTCAGAAATATAGGGCTAGAATGTGGAGTGAATTCTGTTCGGTAATACAACGATGGAACAACAGGTGAACCTTTTACAGTAATACTGGGCTGGAACGAGAGTTACCATGGATTAGTAAAGGACTTTTTCTAGCAAGATGGTATTGGGGGTGAACCTTAAATACTATGATGGTTTGGGAAGTGAACCCATTCCACTAATATGGAATTTGAATTAATCCTCAACTACTAAAAAAATCATTATATATATTTATGTTTCTTCTACAATCACATATATTATTCATATGTTATGATATCTTGTATTATGATCTTTATTTCCATATGATTTATGTTTTATGAACTACCAATACTTATACCATGACCCTTTTTTATTATTTTGTATATGTAGGATATTATCCTTTAATGTTAAAATCATGTTCCATTCCATTATTCTCATGTTATCATTAAATATATCAATTATTTTACCTTATAGAGCATCCAAGGACACCCCTTTTTTTGTTTTATCTCCCCAGGTTATGAAGGAATGTTTTATAAAGGGGTAATAAAGGGGAATGTATTTAATGGAGTTATTTAAGGTCTTTCACCAAGTATCATGATTATGTTTCTAGGTTTCTAAACAAAGAAACTACTAATTTCCATGGACATGTATATTAGTAATGTTATGAATATTAATATAAAATTATTTAATATAGAAGTATGATAATATTGGTTCACCATTGGTTCTTGTACCAGGGATGAATTTATCCCCACTAGAAAAGATGTGTTTGATCCATTGGCATTGGTCTAAGAGCTGCTACCCATAAGGGAAAGAGATATTGATGGCTCAGAAATACACCTGGATGGCTAAAAAATATTATTTATAGGAAATTGGTAACCCCATACCAAATGTATGATTCCTGATAAATCATAACAGATCCCCTATATTGGTGATATAGTTCATTATAGTGTCATTTCAATAACCTATTCTCTCACCAGCACCATGTGATAAGTTGAATATATAAATAGTGTGCCCTAGCCCTAGATATCTGAATGTGAAGCCTTCTAAAAATGAATCACCATAGCATCCAAATCTAGAAATAGAATTGATGTATATCTATTAAGGGTACTTAATGGGATCTCATACTATCATGCGATGAATCTCCTCTGTCAATGGATAAGTAGTTCCTACAGATGGGTCACCTTCTTAGTCGAAGAAAGAAACTATTCTATGAATTGTTCTTAGAACATCACCCACGAGACTCCAAAAGATTTAGGATCAACAAGGAACATGATCCACCACTACCTCACTACCCCACACTATATCATCACAACCAAAAAAACCATGTTTTCTTTCCATAATTGTATCAAATTGAAAAATACTTGTACCTCCTCCAACCATTATTTTACAACTGAATCTAAAAAATATCCCTAATAGTTCTAAATGTTCTAGCACTGAAACTCTTAGAGTTTCCTCATCTACGTCTGGTCATCATCAACCTCTACTCTTTGACGATCTTCTCAAACATACTTCACAACATATTTTGTGTGAACCTGATGAGGTCATTAACATGATGCCATTCCTCATAAATAACAAACTGATGGAGCTCCTAAACATATATTATGGAATATTTATATTTTATTAATTTTTATTTCATTATATTATTTTACATTTTAATCTATCCCTAGGTAAATCTATTTAAAACACATCCAAAAATATGAATGAATCATGGTCCATTATTATGTATATACCCCATAACCAATATCACTTTTTTGAAGGAATAATAAAAATAAAGGTATGTGAATATGATCATAGGGGTTCCTAAATAACCATGCCTCATGTTGTCTACTATAATAATATAAATTACTAAACATATATGAAACTATTTACTTACCACACCATGTAATCACACATATGCTTAACCTCAAACTATATCCCATACCCCAACCTAAACCTTTAATACCACTTTTTTTTTACAATTTCCCCCCCTAAATAGTAACCTCGTATGCCTAAATGAGAGAAGGGATATGGAGACTACTCATGTTCATCCTCCAGGATGCCCGGAGATTGTAACTAGTATCTAGCGAATAATAAACTTAAAAGAAGAAGAAATTACCCTATAAGATAAGATGCATAAGTGAGAGATAAGACAAATGCAGAAGTCAAAACCTATTCAAACATATATAAAATGAATATCAAATTTCATATATATAATATATTAGAATACAAAACAATTGAATAGAAAACTTCAACTGCACGAATGGTAAATATGGCAGTGACCCAAAAAACCAACCAACTCTTTCAAAACCATAAGATAGTAAAATTGAACTTGATCTCTAACCTGAACCTACTGAATATAAAATTATTTCATATTTCGATGGGGTTTTTATAATAGTATAATAATTAGGGTCCTCACTGGACCTTCTTGTTAAAAAGATAATGAATTAAATCTAAATAGAGTGAACAAAAATGAAAATAATGCATCCCATAAACCCATAAACTATGATTCCAATATAACTATGGATAATTATTAATAAGTAAATAATAAAATATTTCATATAATATAATATTAATAAAAAGGGGACTCCACTACCACTTCTCCATAAAATTGCCATTATTCCCTAATTTCACTCTTCCTGAGCCATCTCTCCCCAAAATAATCCAGCTCAAAGACACATGGGACAAGTATCAAAAAAGGCACCAAATGTATCACATCATCATATCACCCCATATCACATATCCATGTTAGTTTTTGAGATCCAACAGAACCCGAATCACATGTATCATACATTATGTATTATACCAAAAGAATACACAAACAATTTATCAAATAAGGTGCGTAATTCCAAAATAATCTATAAAAGTGACACCAATAATAATTCTTTGGATACTATATGAGATGATAAATTTGAGTGAAATAACCACAATACATCAAATAAATACACACACATATATATAGGTAAATTAACTATCGTGTATAGAAACATAAAAAGATACAAAGAGAAGAGAGTAGGGCCAGATTTGGTAGTCTTCTATACATGCTCCCACTGAGATATTGGGGAAAACATACTTTTAATGTCCACTCGATTTCAGTGTACCTAATTTAAATGGTTGGGGTAGCATATGATATCATAGAATATACCTTTTATAATATAGCTCAAAACCAAAATATTATAATAACCTTTTCCTAAGATCAACTGCAACCGATGTCACTTGGAAACCAGAATTAAACTACTATATACTATATGTCCAATAATAATACATCAATATAAATAACTATATTAAAATTAAATATTTTAATTATACAATTAACTTTTTGTTAATTAATTGATTATATATTAGTTAATACTATTTCTATTACATTAACTTAACTTTGAATGAGAAGTCCATTCCCTCTAGGAATAATCCAAATTGATGCCATGGTTTCTCTTGTATTACATTTTTCCTGCATCCCCGCAACAACCCACAGAATGGGTTAAATTTTTTTAATCATTACTAAACATTCCATTTTTTCAGGTATACTGGAAAACCCATCTTAAAATAATCCAGAGGGAAATGAAAACATGGTCATCAATGTTTAATGATTAGCGGGGAATGGAATTTGCATAGAACAAGAAACCTAACCATTGGATAATAAATATATTTATTTCAAGAAAGAATGGAACATTTTCATATCAATAAGAATGCCTAGATTCAACTAGTTCCATAACTTCCAATATATCCCTAGACACAGACATGAATATCTTGATATATCTCGCTATCAAAGGAAATGAATTAGACAATATCATCTGATCCTTCCCGCCCCATATCATATAATCAATTCTAAGCAAATCCATTTTAAGATCATAATGAATCCCATGGAAAGGATTACATCCATATCACAACAAAATTCAATAAAAAAAATAACAAATAGTGGAACCTAGATCGAAAAATAAGGCATTTAGTATTCATATACAATTGGGCTATCAAAACCCATAACTAAAGGAATTAAACCATCTCATGTAAATGGGTACTCTCGACCCTAAGATTTATCTTAAAATTCATTTTTTATCCTATCAGGTATTAAATGATTTATTATTCACATTTTTAAACCATATGAAACCTAGGGAAACATATATAACTTTATATTAAACAATTAATTATGCTCTCAACCATTGAAAATTGTTTTATCACACTGTTAGAAGAAAAAAATCTCATTAAACAAGCCTTTATATAATTTTCATCAACTATGATTAACATGATTTAAATTATTTATTCATTACATTAACACATAAATGATCATATTAAATTAAACACTTGTATTGAATCAATATTATTATCTTCTAAGTACAAGAAAAATAATATTACGAACTTTCCTTTTATTTAATTATTAATCCAATTAATCAATTAGTTCAAACATTATATTTTATATCGCTTTACAAAAAAACTGATAAAATAATAATTAAAACATGATACACGAGAACTATATATATGGAACACTATCTAGAAAATGAAGTGGAAAATTTTAATCATGGTATTTGACATAAACATGCGATCTATAACCAATTAATTTATTAATTATGGTTAATATTAATTTGGTTAATTTTATTTTGTTAAAATGGTTTATTCTATGATAAATTTAAAATTTCATGTAAATAAATTGGATAATAAATATTTATCCTACCCTAAAGCATCAATTTTAATTTCAATAGAATAGACTAACATTGTATATCCTGATAACCTCTCCCACAAGAAAACTACATCACTCTATGTATACCATACCAAAACCACAAAAAAAACTCTATTAAAAAGCAGTCATAGACACACACAGACACACACACACACACACACACACACATATATATATATATATAAATTACATCACATGTAAATAAAAATGGTGAATGACAATATAAAATATTCATAAGAGAGAAAAGGGAGAAATAAATTAGAAATCCAAGGATCAATCCCCTTTGTAGGGATACCAAAACTCATACGAAAAATGTTTTTGTCCACCTAGGGATTGGGAAAAGAGGTCATATGTTTTAGTTCTTATGGAGGGTGTTATATGATTTTTAAAATGTTTCTATTCATGATTTTATAATGTGAATGGGTCATTTACCTTATAAATTCCATGATTTTTTTTTGAAAGAGAATAATCTAAAACTGCACATCATACATTTAATTCATGTTGTAAATTTCATATTTAACTTGTGATTTTATCATAACTATATATTCTAGGTACAGTACTCATCATATTTATGCTATAAAATTTAATTACATGTTGTTAATTTCTACCCTATGAATCCCCTACATAAGCAACAAAGCACCATTTAGGATATAAAACACATTTACAATATAACCCTTCATTTAAATTGTAAACACTCCATGCTTCCTCATTCTAATATAAAAACACCATCATACAATCATTAATCCGCTTCTAAGAACCACGATCTTTGAAAACACACATTGGGTTGGGCTAGATGGATCTGGGACCATATACACTATCTGCTTTCCGATTTTTTCTATATTTTAAAATTGACCTATTTATATTTAAAAACAATTTAGAAGTATATTAATTAAATATTTATCTTTAATAAGTGTTTTATATATGGTGTTTGATATTATTATTATTCTTTGAAAATTTAAAAAGGTTTTAAAACATGCTTTCACTGAGCTGGGATTGGACTTTAAGGAAGATTTTTGAAATATAAAATTATAAAATTACACTAAATTAGTTAAAAAGAAAGATTTTAATAAATTTATATTTTAGTTTTAAGTAATTTTCAATATAAATTTAAATATGAAACTCAATTAACCTCATATTGAGTTATCCACTCTTGACAACACCTATTATCAGAGGTTTTTTATTTCCTATTATATTGATTTTAACTAAAATATAGTTTTATCCAAAAGATAAATAATAAAGTTATTTAATAAATTATTTATTTATGGATAATGTTAGGATTTATAGGTATATTACTAATAATTATCTTTATTTTAATATCATTGATTATACTTAGAGGAATATTAAATTTAAAATACATATAAAAAGAGTGGGATTAGAAATTTGAACTGTAGTTGAGGAAAAATATGAAAACCAAAAAGTTGTTATAGGTGATTTGAGTCAGGATAATAAGGATATATATGAATTTAATAATAAATATATGAATTATATATATTATACATTAAAATAAGAAGATCTTAATAGAATTTCAATATTTTTCTACTGGTTATGAAATTATGGATACAATTTTTGTTCATAATAAATGAAATCAAATGATAAAGAGATGTTCCTAAATACTAATATGATTAAATAAGATACATTAAACGTGAATCATAAAAAATAAAATTTTAACATATATCATAGGATAAATGGAATTTTCATCATGAATCGTGCACTAGAGAATAGAAGTGAATATAAATATTATGTGATGAGACTCCAATGATGCTTACCGTATCGATAAAGAGGAATCTCAATTTCAAATAGATAATACTACAATATAAGTAAACATTCAATGAAGGATATTATTATAAAACTTATTATCAATGATGATGAACTGAAAGTGAACAAGTAAGAAGATGATCCTATGATAACTTATGTTAATTTAAAGACTTCCCAGTGCAAGATAAAAGAGAAAATTAAATAGTATTGTTCAATTGAGAATGAATCACCTTAATATATTGATTAAGAGAAGGTTTACATAGTCAGGAAACATAAAAATACCAATATAAAGAATATATTCGTCATGAAATTAAACTATGGGAATTTTTTTGGAAAAACATTTAAATGTAAAAAAGGAAAATCAAATAGGATAATTGACCTTTTAGGAATGTAAAAGAAATGGTCATATCAAAGTTGAGTTTAAAATGTTTAAATACATGAAAAGTTTTGTTCATAAGTAAAAAACAGAAAATAATTCTATGAAATAATCTTATATTTTCTATAAGTAAATTTATACTGACTCTGACTCGAGCATAGAGGACATGACGGCAAAAAAAATGTGTTTTAGGGAAAAAATACATGGTAAAAAAATTATTTCTCGATATCTTATTAAAATTTATAAACTTTCTATAAGTGGTAATAATGATGAAAATTTTAAGATTTTAGATTTATTTAAATACTATAATATAATGTACGAAACATTAAATAAAAATAAATATATGCATAAAAGTATAATGAAAAAACACACTTTATCTATTCATATTAAATCATACATTACTATTGAAAAAGATAATGTTTCTAATTTATTAAAAAATTATTAAAAAATTTCAAATGAGAAAAATATAAAGGATCTATAATGGTTTTAAAATTTTAAAAAATAATGACTAGGGTTGGTGGTAAACAAATCACACCTATATACGCAACTGAGTTTGGATACCATCCAAATTAGTTTAGGGTTTCTCAGAATAAATTTATTCTCACGTAAAACATGTCCAATTATATAAATAGTTCACATTAATGTAGTCATAATAATTTTTTTTATTTATAAGTTCCTTTGGCCTATTTATAGTAGTACTTTAAAACAACTTTGGATTCCCAAATCTTTTATTAATAAAAATTCCAGAACTAAGAATGTGTGGGTACCAACATCATTTATTTTTTAAATGTGTGTATAGAACCTTCTTAAAGAGTAATAGAAAGAAATATTGGTATATTGATAGTGGATGTTATTGACACATTACTATATACTATTTAAAATTTTAAATTCTTATAAATGATTATGGTAGATATGTCCCTTTTGGAGACAGTGGTATGAGAAAAATAATTTGAATTAGTAATATCAGTAAATATAACTTTGTTTCAATTTCTAAAGTATTATTTGTTTAGGGTTTAAAGTGTGATAGTCATAAAATATCACAATTACATGATTATGGACACCATGATAAATTATAAAATAATTCTAATGAAATATATAATTCAAATAATAATTTAATTATTACATCTTTTTGTGGTGATAATGTTCAAGCAGTTGATTTGTATTCATTATTTACATAATATATTTATTGATTAAGATCCTTTCACAATGAATACTTGATATGGAAAATTATAATGTGAAATTATAGTCTTCACGCTCATATAAATATAACTATAAATTATAGTCAATGATCCTTCTAAAATAAAATTCTACAACCCATGTGAAAATGGGAAATAACATAAGATCTATTTCAAACAAAAAAACGATTTAACTTCTCAAACACCATAGGTAGTTAACAATTACATCTTTGGGCATTATAGAGTTTATATATAAAATATATTTCATCATTTATATGATCATATAGATAGCTATTCAAGAAACCGTTTGATAATCTTTCTAGCACACAAATGTAAAGCATGTTCCAATATTAAAAAATATAAAAAATATGTAGTAAATAATAAAGAACATAAAATTATGTCCTTAGGTAGTGATCACATAAGTGAATTTTAAAATCAAGACATAGAATATTTATTCTCAAAACATGCCTAAAATACTAATTCTTATACTCCTAAGACTACACATCATAATTTAGTTATAGAAAGAAGAAATCATACTATTCAAGAGTGTACCTATACTGTGCTAATTTAGTATGAACAACCTATTTATGTTTTGGTAGAATCTATCAATAAAAATTAAAATATTATTAATAGGTTACTTATTATTATACTTTTAAATAATAATCCTTATGAGTTTTGTAATCAAGGAAAACCAAATTTTAATTACATTATAGGGTTTTAGTTGAAAATAATTTTTTCTCAACACAAAGATAGTTTAGATAAATTTTCATCAAAAATTGATGAAGAAATCATCATGGTAAATAAAACTATAAAAACTAATATAGGATATTCAAATAAAGGAAAAGTGTGTAAGAATATCTACATTTTATATTGGTTGAATCAAATACAAATGCGTTAAATAATTCTTTAGAAAACATTAATTGTGGTCATTCTAACTTAAACATAAATTCTTCAACTATTACTAGTGATGGTACTATAAAACATACATTAGAAAAATCAACCATCACAGAAGAGTTGTTCGAAACAAAACATGAAGAAGAAAATAATGTACTAGGTACTTCTATCCCTAGAGCTATTTGAACTCATAAAGACCATCTTTATTTGTTGTAGTTGTATATATATATATAGATTCTCAAACTTGAGATTCTATATCAATACAAATTCTTAACATAGATAGATATTACATATATTTTATGAATACTCATTACAATGCAAAAACACATGCGCAAGAAAAGTAATAGTTTAGTTCATTTGCGAATATGGAATAAAATATAATATTCTTGTGAAAGATCCTAAATTTTTCCCACAAATATATTCCCAATTAGTTTATCTGTTTAGAAACATTATTCATAACCTAGGTAAAGGAATCATAAGAATGGGTGATCACAAATTATCAGTAAGGGTAAATAATAGAGATATATATTTATAAAATAAACATAAGGGTATGAGAACATGAGAATAAAATAAGAAAATCATACCCTTCATATCAAGGATCATAATCACAAGTGAGAGAATAAATACTAATAGTTCATAAGACATGAATCTTAATTTAATCATTGAATAAAATAAATGAGAGCATAATATATATAATTTATGGCATACAAATCATCATATAAAATTGTGGACATGATATAATACAAACATGTTCACTCATTAAGTCAAGGAAATGAAATATAACCCCCACATAAAATTATGAACATGAAACCTGGTTCACACATGTAATTATAGACATGAATTATTGGTCCCTAAAAAACATTTTGAACAACTAATCAGGTTCATGCATAAAATTATAAACATGTAATCAGGTTCATGCATAACATCGAGAGCATGTAATCAAGTTCACCCATAACATTGGGAATATGTAAACTGATCCAGGAATAACCTCATGAACTTGTAATTGGGTTTAAGAATAACAATGTGAATAGGTAATCAGGTTCACACATAACATTATGAACATATAATCCATTTCACACATAAAATTTTGAACATGTAATTAGGTTCATGCATAATATTGTGAACTTGTAACTAGGTTCACACATAACATATATACTCATGAAATATCCTTTTCTACCCAATGAATTGGAGGGAGATATAGGTCTCAATAATCACATAATCAAAATTATACTCTAGTGTGGTACAATATCATAAAAATTCATCATATCATAATTCCTGAAATGAAATTTTTATCATAAAAATTTCACCATAGAATAACCCATGAAGAGAAGTGGGGTTCATAAACATTTCATCATAGTATAAACCATAGAAGAGAAATGGGTCTCACAATTTTTGTTCAATAAAAAATAAAACCAATAATAGAAATAATATTATTGGTATCCCTAGAACAAATCTCTAATAATTCTTAAACTATATTAAAAAATGTCATCTTATATGGAGAAGAATTTTAAAATATCACATAAATCATTTCTTATTCAAAATAGCATTTATTTGAAAATAATATTTATAAAACATTTTCAAAATACTTTTCATTGAAATTCATATTTTAAAACTTATAATATAAATATTTGAATATTTATTTGAATCATTTCTTGATGAAAATATACTTTCCTATTAAAAAAATTAATTTTAAAATGTAAAACACTTTGAAAGCCTTTTTTGTGGAAAATAACCGTGAAAATTTATAAAAGAATATTTGAATAAATATAAAAGGATAAAAAAATTGTCAGAATACATTTAAATTTAAATTATATTAAAATTTCATTTCAAAAAATTAAATTTCATATCAAACCATATTTTTTGGGTGAAAACAAATTTCCAATTGAAGAGAGAAATAAGGTCATATTTTTTAAAAAATATTTTTTTAATTATATCAAGTTAAAAATAGTGGAATGATGATAACATCACATGAATATTTCATGATTAAACATAGGATAATAAATTTCATGATAATTATTGAGATATTCATTATAATATATCATCAATGGAAGCATGATCTTAAGAAATCCTGATAGATTATGAGATTGTAGCAATAAAATCTTACCACATTGGTAACATTGAATCATAATCCTCATGAAATAAAAAATAAATGAATAATGAAATATACTAAATATATGTAGATTCAATATATAACATGTCCAAGTGGTATTATATACACCTCAATAAAAAATATTTGTGTATAACATAACACACATCTCAAAGAAGGAAAACAGAGAAAAAAATCACTTCGTGATTTGGTAAATTTTTAACAATAAACTCCTTTAATGATAGATAATAAATTGGATGTGTAACTTCCATTAAAGTTACATTGGATAATCATAAAATACTTTCATTGGACATATATTATCCACATAGAAAAAAATGACGTGAATATAGCATGTGTCTCACAAAAGAAAAAAAGAAAGATCAAAATATCTTACCTTATGTATTGAATTCCTTCGTAAGCGTTCAAAAATAATGTAGAATAAATATATATTTATTATTAATATATTAAATAACTTTATTCATATATATCATAACATATATGGTTTTCTTATTTCCTTTTTTAACTATTTATTAACAATTTGATGTTAAAGTTATGATTCAGGCAATAATAAAATTGTTGTTCATACATGTTGTGACTTGTTACTCTTGGACCTATTACTAATTTAATTATTTAATTATATAAATAATGTAAAATATAATATAAATATAATATATATTCAGTATATATGATGTTATAATAATCTATAAAATATATAAATAGGAAATGAAACACATCATTCATGGAGACGTTAGGTCGTACGTACGTGTGAACATTGTTTCTATTTTACAATCACATAGAAGAAAGAAAGGTAAATGATATATATAAATACATGTTATTATTATAATAAAATGTTTATGTTATTTTTTTTACATTTTTATATTAAACCTATTCTTAATATATTCCACGTAATAAATGAATGGAATACATCGCTTAATGAGGTGGTAGTTGTCCTTACACACGAACGATTTTATCATATTCACACAAAAACAAAAGCATTATCTTAGGTGTTATATAATAACTCTAGATTATTAAATACATCATAAATTTAATATATATACTATATAATTAGTATTTCAATCATTATATACAATCTTGAGTTGTGGTAATGAAAAAACAAACAATATCAGTTTGTGAGGCGGTAATCCTATATACACAGTAACGATGGATTTGTAGCCCATTTGAGTATAGTGTATAGTGACGCAACCTTTTATTATATTACTATTATGAAATTTTAAATATGAAAAAAATAATATTATTACACATAGATGATCCAATGGTTTAGTGTCTTGGGAAAACTAGGACCATACATAACAATTACAACATCGAGCATAAACATTTATTCAATTTCTTCTTCACTAGCTTCTTACTGGCACTTAACCAATATATAGTACATATAGTCACCTGAGGATATACACCAAAATGTTTGAGATATAATCCCTTTAATTGGATAGATAAGAACAATATAGCTTGTGGTGATCATAATCCTAACATAGGCAAATGATCAGGAACATAAGAGGAATCATAAATATAAGACTTGAAATGTGGAAATGCATAAAAATGAAACATCATGTATTAGTGGATAACTACCACACATACTTTTGAAAAAAAAATATAATCATGTTCAAACATAATTTCACTTTAACTCATGAAATTCATCACTTTACCCAATGCATTGGAGCACTGTATAATTTCGGGCACACCCGTCACATTAAAACATTCATATTGGGCTATATAATTCTAGCTGTACCTGTCACATCCGGACATTATCATTATCATGCATGAAACATAGAACATATATCAATAATGAAAATATCTTACCCATGGAAATTAATTATTTTCATATCATAATAACACATTCAAAAAACATTGGGTTCCCAAATGAAAGAGGTAATAACATACTTGCTACAAGAACCATTAACCTTGAATAAGAAGTAAAAGGTGAGTTCTTAAAAGAAGAGTTCTTTTGGAAAAACATTTTTTTGAAATAAACTTAAGTAGAAAATATTTATATCCCAGAAAAGGTAATACAATGATGAAAAAATGGTTTTTAAGGAGTGATCATACCAAATTTGAGGTGAAATAGGGAGAACCCGAAGAAAGAAAATTAGGTTCGAGGTTTTCCCCTTACCTTATATTTGAACACTTCCTTTGCTTTAATCTCTTGTATAATGACATTATATTAATTAATTAGAAACTAAAAAACCTTTTATTAATGTTAAGGGTTCATTTTGGTTTCATTTTGTTATTTTATTTTCCTTTTGATGAGTTATAAGGTTTAAAACAATGTTGGGGAATGTTTGTTTTTGTGGTTTTCATGAGCAGTTCACTTCTATTCATAAAATGAAGTCTAGGTAGAACATAGGTAAACATCCAAAATAGATATTATATGTTTTTAATCATATTACATAGATTAAAATGATCTTATAATGAATTACATTGTATAACATGTGGATGACTCATTAGATAAGAATTAAATGATGATTGTTTGAGTTAATTAGGACGGTTTTTCAACCACAACGAACTTATTTTTATTAATCATTTAGTAATATGTAAATAAGTTAGTTACAGAACTTTAAATAGGACATAAAACATGTAAAATATTCTGGTTCAACCATAAAAATGTTTTCATGTCTAGTTCTGATGGTATAGATGAAAAAATAAAACATGTCGTTCTTGAAGGTGATAGATTAACACCTCACAAATAACGTTTTCTTTTATAAAATAAAAAGAAGAAAGGAAGAGAAGGTTGGATGATATAATATCCCATTAGTATAATAGAATTATATTATATGTATGAAACTAGAGTTACCATACCACTTGGAAAAAGATATGTGGGGAGAGAATAAGAAAAGAACTTGAAATTGACAGGAATGTAAAGGAAAAGAAAGAGAGGAATTAACTCTTGAATCCTCCTCTTGAGATCCTCCTTATGGGGACAAAGCTTGGTCATTTGATGAGACCAGAAGATTTTTGACATGTTTGAGGGACTAGGTATGATTCATTTTATTTTTTTAGATAAGGATTGAATCTTGAGAGGTGTGAGGAAATGACTGTGTGAAGAGTGGTATTTATAGTGGATGAGAGAGGGGTTTTCTTAATACAAAATTAATTAAATTATTATTTCTCTACAAGACAAGGAATAGTGAGTCTTCCATGACCAAGAATAGTAATTTTAAAATTTAATCACGAATCAAGTAGGATTACATCAGTAGAACATCACACATGACTCTACAATTAGCTTATTTAGCTTATTTTTGTAAATTACGGTATTTCATTATTCATAAAAAGTTCAAGTATTTTAGAAAAATCCAAAAATATCACCCAAACCATTTCCCAATGTGTAGAATCCAAAAATGAAGTCCATTTTTCAAAACTAATTTACTAAATATGATTAATATAATATTTAATTAAAATCATAATTTACCTGAAAAATACAGTTTTTAAAATTAAAACTCATTTTATAATGAATTCAAAAAGTAATTGAGGTCTTAAAAAATTGTCTTAAATAAAAAATAAATATATTTGTGTATTTATGAACATATTTTATGAAAATACATTTTCTTTATAATTAATAAATTAACTATGATTAATTATTTATGACTTCCAAAAATACCAAAACGTTTAATATAGTCAAATTGTCACTTTCTATGATGCCTAAATTGTATTTAATTATTCCGGGGAAAGGTTACTATAATTTTGGATGATTTACTATTCATAAGGGTATTATTACTATTTATAAGGGTAGTTTACTATTCGTAAGGGTATGTTACTAATCACCAAAAATTATGTTTTTCTTATTCGACCCCAAAAATCATCTTCAACACAACTGTGTATGTAATATTTTAGATATTCGAAAAACATAAGTGAAAAAATTATGTTTAAAGGACACTTAGGACTTAGTATTTAGTTATGTTGTATTTTCATATGATTTTATGACATATTTATAAGAATGTAATTTCAAATGAAAAACTTTGGGTTGTTACATTCTTCCCCCTTATGAAATTTTACCCCTGAAATTGCACATTACACAAACAGGTGAGGGTACTTATCCTTTATCACCTCCTCTAGTTCCCAAGTAGCTTATTCAAACTTATGGTTACCCCACAACACACTGACAATTTGGGTTGTCTTTTTGCGTAGATCCTTATCTCTCAGGTCCAGAATCTCTATTGGCTGCTCCTCAAAAGGGAGATCATCTTTCAGTTGTACCACCTCTGAGTTTAGTACATGTGAGGGATTGGTTATGTACCTCCTCAAGAGTGATACATGAAAAACATCATGAACTTGAGCCATATTCAGTTAAAGTGCAAGCTGATAGGCCATGGCTCCTATAAGGTCAAAGATTTCAAAGGGGACAATGTTCCTTGGGCTTAGCTTCCCTTTCATTACAAATCGCATGACTCTCTTCCATGGTGATATTCGAAGGAAGACTTCATCTCCAACATCAAACTCTAAGTCCCTTTGATGGTTGTCAGTGTAGCTCTTTTTCTGACTCTGTGTAGCTTTGTTGTGTTCCGGGATGACTTGAACCTGTTCTGTCATCTCTTCTACAAGATTGGGTCCAAGTAGCTTTCTTTCTCCAACTTCATCCCAACATGTTGGAGTTCTACACAGTTTTCCATAAAAATATTCATATGGAGCCATCTGAATACTCAAGTGGAAGCTATTTTTGTATGAGAACTCATCCAATGGGAGATTTCATGAGTTGAAATCTCTGGAATATGACTTGGAATATAGAACATGTATTTTTTATACTACTGATAATAAACATAATACGATGACACGTGAATGTTATGGGATATTCTTATAGTATTGTATAAATTAAAAATAAGAATCATGATTAGATTCAAGTATAGAAACCTAGAGAATTTATTCATATTTTATATTATGGGATCTGTATATTAAAGAATAAGTTAATGAATCATGAGTTATGGTTTAAGAATAATGTTTCATGATTGAAGTGTATATGTTTTGGAATTGAAATATTATTTCATATGAATTATGAAAAATATTTTGGTTATTTGTAAAAGTTTTTCTCAATGTTTTTTGAGGAATGTGTTAAACGTTACCGATGAACTGGAAGATTGATCTAATTAAAATGTTTCATTATGGGAAGGAAACCCTTGCCATGTTCCCAAGGATGAGAAAATGATATTTTATATGGATAAGGAGATGATGATATGGATGGTGTAATTTTGATAGTATTTATGACCTTAGAACCAATAATGGATTTGTTTAAAATGTGGGCTATGTTTTCATGGAAGATGTTTACAAATTCTATGACTTATGGAATATATATAGTATATTTGGAATAAATAATCAAGTATTTTATCAATAAGGATGTATGGTAATTCATATTATTACCATGTTTCAATAAAATATATGATAAAGGTATTAAAATTTTTGGAATTTGACAACCAAGATCTTCCATATAACATGTGGGTGATCATTTTTAAGAAGATTTAGCAAACTTCTTTGTAATTTTTTGGATTTTAATCTTTTTTAATGGATATAAGGTTGAAAATTTATGTAATGGTTTTAGTTAAATATTGGATGAGGTTTTAGTGATTAATGTATTATATATGCATTTTAATATTTATTAATATTTGATAACCAATGAAAATCTTTTTGTTTTGATAAAGAAAAATGAAATTACCTATTGTTTTATATATAATTCTCAAGGTCTTCTAATTCTTAAGGAATAAAAAATCAACCATAATTTCTTGGAATAAGCGATGAAGTGGAAATTGATAAAGGCACACCAATGTGTGGGATTGTTTTGAACTAAGTAAGTATATATTCTAATGAATATTATTTTAATCTAGGTAATAAATCTTGGAACTGAATATATTATCTTAATACCTTTAATTCCGATGAATGAAATGGTCCCTTAGATCATAGTAGTTTTATGAGTTTTTGATTTTCAACTTTATTCTAACCATGTTCTCTATCACTCTTCATAAGAATGTGATGGTCAGATTTCTCTTCCTTGTAAATATTTCCACTTTCCACCGATTTTCTCTAATGATAAAACCTAGTAATGTGTTACTTTGGGTAACTGTTATGGTTCAATGTTTCCATTATAAACGGAAGTATCTATATTAATTTCTATAAAGTGAGTTTATATGAATGAAACATTTGTGTATTAAAACTTATATAACTAAGTGAATTTCAAGGGATAAATTCTTTTTAATTGGGTATAATTCAACACCTTGATATTTTTTAATTTTTTTAATTAATTTAATTTTTTTTTTCAACATCGAATATATCTTTTGGTATACCAAAACAAGAATTTTATTATTTCCTTATATTCCCCTACAAGTTAATCTTACACTACAAAAAACACATATATTTTTTTTGGTACACACAATACTATGTTTTCATAGGTTACACGCAATACCAGTTCCCTTCGTTATCCTCTATTATACACAAGATAATGTTTTTTTTTGAACTGAACATATTATTATTATTATTATTAAAATTTTATTATTATTATCACCTAGCCATTATAATAGAATATTTGAATGAGGATGACTAAATTATGAAGCAATGGGTTACACATGTATATAAAATTAATCCTTTGGTAATAAATTTTTTAGAAATGAATAGAATTAATTTTTAAGAATAAAGAAATTATTTTTCTACGAAAAATATTTTCCTACTTACAAACAAACATTTTAACGATTTCAAGAATAACCAATGTGCCATTTTATTCACTTATAAAAGGAATCCTCTCCTCCCCCATCTTTACCCATCTCGAGACATTTTAGATCAGAAAAAACTGACCTATATATTCTCCCAAAGTCCTTACCTTCATCATAGAAACCTATTTTTTCGATGAATGGAAACCATGGAAGCCCTCTGGTTCAAACCAAAAGTACATGGCTGAAAAAGAGGTAACACTCTTACACATGATCTTTTGTTTTATTTCCCGAAACACTCCTCTCACGTAGAGTTTTCCAAAAACGGGAAATATAATGTCATAATTGATTCATATATTGTATTATATATTGGTATATTATTTTGTGGTAGATGTGTAAAAACATATATTTATTATAAATTATTTTTGATCATATAAAATAAAATTTAATACTTAAGGTAAGTGTTTTCTCATCTCACTTTTATTTATATGAGATGTATGCTATATTCACCACATATTCTTGTTGTGTGTTGTATATAAATACCTAATACATGTTATATCATGTATTTAATTAATTTATTTTTATTAAATGTATTAATTTATGTTATTATTTCATGGGGATCAATATTTAAAAGTTACTCATTTAGTAAGTGAATTTGTAGTCTCACTATTATTTCTACGAGACATATACCATATTCACCACTCATACCATTTTTGTGTATATAATACCCATGAATGTATTATATGATTGTTATTATTAATAATGTTTTTCATATTTACATATCAATTTTATGATATATCTTTCATGGGGTTTACAGTTTAATAGGTACCAAATCGTTAATGTAATTTTGTATCAATTTGACTTCATTGAGTCACAAGAGAAGTTATGAACCTATATTTTTTATGAAGGGTATGTAATAACCTTTGACATGTGAAATCATGAATATATATTTTTAGTGATATTATTATCTCAATGTAAATTAATTATTTCTAGGGGATTATGATTTAAATGATTCAATGTGGTATGAGACATTTTTAAATGTTTCAAGATTCTTTTCCTGATGAAATGTTTTAAATTGTCTTTAAAAATCATTTTCCATTTTAGATGAAATACTTGGTTATAATTTTTTCTTTATTGGGATATGATCCAAGGAATACATTCTTATTCATTTTTTTATGGTTTATGTTTATGATGATATTTTTATCATGAAACATGTTTCTCTTCTAAGGGTTATACCATTATAAAATGCTTTTGAAACAAAATTTTTTTCAAGGGTTATTTAATAATGAAATTATAGTAAAGCATATATATTTTCCATGAGTCATGATGGAATTATGTTTTTATAATACCAATTTTATTTCATGGGTTATGATATTATATTTATAAAACTATTATTTTATTATGTGTCAAGATATGATGAATGTTTTACTATTTTTTGGCACATGTATATATGATTTAATAATGTCATATGTGGGACCTATATCTCAGTCTAATTAATTGGGTAAATATTTTTATCTCATGAGGATGATAGGGTTGGAATGAGGATTGGACTTGGTTTATTATGACATAGTAGGAATAATAAGGGAACTCGTTTTAGTATGACAATGATGAAATGAGAAGGGAACTTGGTTTAGTATGATATGGATGGAACGAGAAGTGAAGTAGGTTATATATGTCAAAGATATAATGATTAGTTAAATCATTTTAGTATCTTATGTCTAGAATGAAGACAGAACTCAGTTTAGTACAACATGGCTATAAAGGGATGTTAACCCGATTCAGTAATACAAGGCTATAATAAGATGTGATCCTAATTCCGTAATATAAGGATGGAACTGAGAGTGAACCTAGTTCAATAGAAGAATTTTTCTACTAGTATAGCCCTACGACTGACCTTCGAATACCAAGATGGTTTGGGGAGTGAACCCATTCCATTAATATGGCCTTATCATTATTCCTTGACTACTATGTAACTCATTTTATACATTTTTTGTATCTACTTCAATTCCATGTCTTAATCCTATGTTATGATTACATGTACAATACTATTTATTATCTTACGATTAATGTCTTAATAACTACCAATATTTATTAAATTAATTTTTTTATGATCTTTGATACCCAGGGTATGATCTTATAATGTTATGATCACATTCTCATACCATTTTTATCTTATTTATGCTTACATATCTCCCTTGTTTACCTTTAATATGTATCTGAGCTCACCCCTTTCTATGTTTTATTTCCCCAAATCATGAAGATATTAATTATATATGATATGTATAAGGAGGGTTCCAGTCCTAAAGAACCTTGTGGTTAATAATGAGTCTCTCTCATGTATAAGGTTTTATGCTTCCATGTTTTCAAAGGCACTAAACTAATACATTATTTGGGCATATGTTTGTGTAATTTATTATTTATTCCACAAAAGGATACAATTTACATGTATTTTATGTCTGTGTCACTATAATAATACCCTTGTCATTAGATATGATCTATTTTCCTAGGTGTCTGCAAGCATGATGTGAAGTGATGTGGTGTTGTTTTGAAGAGGTTGGCGCACAAGGATGTATGACATTAGGGTGTGAGAGTAGAAAATATATGGTAATGTTTTTTGGTATAACCATATTTGAAATTATTCATAATATATTATTATATTTGGATTCTTTATTTGTTGATGGAGACTTGGTGGAGTTTATTTTTTAGTATAAATGTACATGTTCTAACTGGTTCAACTCTTTTTCTCACGGGTGCATTCGTATGCACTATTTACATGTCCATGAGAGAATTATGTTTTTCTACTGAGTATTTTTGTATCCCCACCCTATATATAAAGAGAAGTTTCATGTTTTTTGGAGGAATTCATGGGATTTTCTGGACATTACTATCTCATACCTTTGAAAAATGGTTATATCACTTTTTGTTTGTTTTTGGGTATTTATTTTGGATACTTTTACCCATATCTATTTTATCTTCACATGCAGGGTATTTTGATTTTGTATATATATGTAAAGGAGGTGATTATGGTTGATTCATCCTATCTCTTGATTCTATTTATATCAAATATGGTAATTCCTCCCATACATGATATTTTTATACCCCCCAGTTATAGTTACCAACCCAGGGCCAACTGGAGGTGTCACTAGAGGGTAAATATCTCTCTCCCCTAATTGCATCATTTTTAAAGGATGGGGTTCCAGACAAAGTGGTATCAGAGGTGATGTTTAAGAGATAGTATGGAGTTAAAATTTATTCATAGTATTTATTGTTTGGAATGCTATGGAAATAGATCCATTTTAATTTGGTGTGTGGAAAAAGGAAGGGAGACTAGCTAGGAAATATGATTTTAGTCCCCCATGATCTAGTGAATAGACTCAATTATTATTGAATGACTAACTGAGATGGAAATTATTGCATTATGGAGACATTTGATAAGTACATTCATCATGATGACTGTTTTTTGGGTTTAAATAGGATATTTTGGAATAGGGAAAATGGGTCAAATTAATAAAAATAATTAAATTTAATCATAGTAAAATTAAATACTATCGGGCTTAGTAAATTATTGGTTCCCTTTAAAATATGTTTTATGGTCATCCTTTATGCATCAATCATCCAATAGAGGTCCAACAGGCTATCCCAGTTATCACAGGAGGGTTGATCTATTTGATGATGATGATCAGTGTAAGAGAACATTGAAAGATCTTTTGAGGAAGGATTTAGGGAAATATGAGTGAATCATATCAGATATGTTGATAGACGGTTGGCTAGAGGAGTTGGGGATCACATTTTAGTTGATTTGGGCCTCGATGGATTATTGAGAGACCTTGGACATTAGTCATATGTGAGTAACTGTGTGTTAGTGGTGGATTGTATACCTTGGTGATACGAATAAGTTAGATGTTTTTAGTGGGTCGACTTCTAAGAGGATCTCAGGGTGGAGTTCCTTTCATCAACCAGGAATTTTGTGAAGAGGATGGTGATACACTCCCTTCAGCAAAGGATTATGTCTGTACAGGTTTTTATGATCATGTTCAAGGAACCTATATGATTTTCCTTATATTTTTTCCCAGATGAGGAGTCTTGAGTGAGGCATCTCAAGTAGCCACTCCATTCTTGGATCAAGTATGTGGTTAGTCCTTTTACATTTCCAATGTATTTGGAGGTTCAAAACAAGGAAATTTTTATTGAGTAAATGCACTCATAATGAGGCTTACCATGAGAAATGAGACAATAGGGTTCCTCAAGGTGTAGAGTTTTGAGTGGTAGGTTTGAATCAATATAGCCATTGAGGTTTTTACCAATAGAGAGTTGGCCTAATCATATTCCCTTTGGGAGATCTGGGGAATTGGTTTTTTTACTCCTCCTGGGGGATTTTGACTACTGTGTTTTGTATATGGGATTCATGGACATCATTATGATTACTGACTAGTGGATTCTTGAACTTAGTTTGGTAGAGGTGGATAGGTTCTATGGTATCCTCATCAGTAGTTACCAGTGAGGCCCTTATAGTAGTAGGGGAATCACACTTATGCTCCACTGAGAAAAGATCTAGTAATAAGAGGTCAAACTATGGATGAAAATAACACTTAAGTACCCCATACTAAGCACGATTCTAGTGGTGGCTATCAGAAAAGAGGCAGAGGACCCAGACATGGTTAGTTTTAAGAAGTGGATGAGGCATCACAAGGGGGTCTGGAGATTGTATAATGTATACTCATCTCTTCATAAACCCTTTTTCACCTTTATTGATTCAAGAGTTTTATAGTCCTTTATCTCACCAAATCTAGTTATTACTTTGGGACTATATTTAGAGAGTCTTTTTATTACTCTAGAGTTGAACACTCTAGTTCAAGGACAGACTAACTTGTATGATGTGTGACATGTATGTGCACTAATTTTGGGGAAACATCAGTCATGTGTGGACATTATATTACTTATGATTAAACCAAATGATTTTATTCATAGTATTTTCAGCTTGTATTCTATGAATGATGATATTAAATACTCCCAAAGGAGAGTCGAGTTATTAGATATAGATGACAATATGAGGGTTTTTTCGGAGTGGGGTTTGTAGGTGGGTTATCAGCATTTGGATCCCCTCATTCCTTGGCTGATGAGTTGTCATTGGAACCAGTGGACAAAGGGGTATAAGAAGCTCAAAATGTATTCAAGGAGTTCCTATATTTTTTTCTGGAGGACATTTTGAAACCACCCCTTGATGAGAGGTTGTGTTCTATTTAGAATTTTAGCCTCATGCTTCTAAAGATTTCTATGGATACATATTTGATCGCTCCTTCTATGTTTCACGTATTTTGGGTTCCGATTGATGATTTGATTCAGAGTGATTTCATCTGAGCTATTGTATCACCATGGGGCGATCCAAGGTTATTCTCTATGAAGGAAAATAGTGGTCTGAGGTTTTTCATATACTATTATATGTTTAACTAGGTGACGATCAATAATTTCAATAATCTTCTAAGGATTAGTTTTGTTTACATATTCAGTGGAGATAGTTGGTTCTCTAAGTATGATCTATGGTCTATATATCACCTATAAAGGGTGATGGGGAGATTTATGGAAGGATTCCATCAGGTGTAGGAAAAAGGTATTTGAGTTCATTTTTATGCCTTTTGATGTTATAAATAATGAATCCATGTTCATGGGGATTATGAAGTCCATGTAAATTGAGATCTTGGACTAGTTTTTTTATCATATTTATGAATGATATAATGATCCACTCAATGTCAGAGGAGGAACAAGCCAAGAATATCAGAGATGTTTTACAAGTTCGTTGTCACCACCTACTCTTTGTAATGTTGTCACAGTGTATGTTTTTGACATAAGAGTGGGATTTCCCTAGGTATGTGGTGTCTTAGTAGGGTGTGGGAGTGCACCCATCGAAGTTTGTGGATATTGTTTCAAGGGTGGAACATAATAATGTGATAATGGTTTATAGAATCCATGGTATTTCGGGCCATTATTACTGGTTAGTGCCAAATTTTTATCATGTTTCAACCCCATTATATATGTTGACATGTAAGGGGAAATATTTTTTGTGTCCTAATCAGTTTTAGGTAGTGTTTAGTTACATAGAGGGAAAGTTGGTTAGTGATCTAGTAATTTAGTTTCTAGAGGAGGTAGTGATGTTTAAGGTTTTTACGATGAAACCAGTATGGTATTGGGATGAATCTCGATGCAGTAGATGGTAGTGATCTATTACGTGTCATGGAAGTTAATCCCCTCAGAATCCTAACAATGGAACCCATGATCTATAACTTGGGGCAGTTTTATTTTCACTAAATTTATGGAAACATTACCTCATTGGTGGAAGAATTTTTGGTCTTTACATATCATAAGAGTTTAGGGTATGTATTTTCTCTACCTGATATGAATCTGAAACAACATGGGTGGATATAGATTCATAAAAAAATATTATTTGAGATCCCCAGCATCTTGGGAATGGGAAATGTTATGGCTGATGCTTTGAGAAGGAAGTCACGAAAGGATATTTTTCAATAATCTGTAGTTACTTAGAGATTGATGGAGGAGTTAGCATCCATGCACTTATATGGAAGGATGGATGATGGGGGATTCTATATTTTTGAGATTAAAAATCATTCATCTCTGGTACAGAAGGTGGAGGAGTCTCGGTGAGGAGACTTAGATTTAGAGGTTATGCGTGATTGGGTTGTCCATTATAATGATTTTAATATATGGTCTGAGGATGTTCGGAACTAAATAGTGTTTAAAGGGTTGTTTATTTCTCTTATAGTGATGCATGACGGATTCATTCAAGATTTTCATTGCTCACCTTTAAAAGTACACCCAACATTTTCCAAGATGTTCCATGGCCTAAGGACACAGTTATGGTGGCCCGAGATTAAATGGGTGGTGGAAAAGTATTCATATGAGTGTGTGGTTTCGTCATAGGTAAAGGTTAAGCATCATGTTTTTGGAGGTTTTTTGTATCCCTGGGATATTCCCAAGTGTAAATGGGATGAAAACTTGATGGATTTCATCACAGGGTTACCCTGAGCTCAAGGAGGTTCTGATGACATCTACATAATTTCAGATCATTTGATAAAAATAGTTTACTTTTTGGTGATCAAGGAGTCCATAATTTTAGGTGGTTTGGAATTTATGTATATGTATGATGTGGTGTGGCTAAATAAATTTTTGAGGACTGTTATCACGAGTTCGGATGCACACATTACCTCGTGATTCTTAATGGTATTGTAGATTTCTATTGGAAATCATTTATTCCTCTACATCATTTTCCATCATTATATGGAAGTTATGATATATTATATTATACAGACATTGGAGGATATGTTGCGGGAAAGAATTGTGGTCTTTGGAAAATTGTGGGCCTGACATTTTCCATTGGTTGAGTTTTTATATTATAACAACTATCACTCATCCATTGGAATGGACCCAATTTGAGGCATTGTTTAGGCGACCATGTTGTTCTCTTTTATGCTGAAAAATGGTTTGGGATTCATTAGTTAGGTCCCAATGTGGTGAAGAGAATGTTCTAGAAGGTTTTATTTGTTCAAGAGAGGAGGAAAACAGAATAGGATGGATACAATTCATACACTAATCATAGTATTAGGTCCTTGTTGTTTGAGGTTGGGGACCATGTGATCTCGAATGTTTCCACTCAACATAAGAAGTGGAGGTTCATAAAAAGGAGTAAGCTCTCACCATGTTTATTTGGGGCCTTTGAGGTATTGGGGAATGTGGTGAGGTGGATTTCCATCTAGAACTTTTTCCACTAACTAGTCCAGATCCATGAAATCTTTTATAACTCCAAGATCTTTTAGTATCTTCATAATGAATTTGGTGTCAATTACTAGAGAGATTTTGATATCGTTGATGACATGAAATTTATGATTTCTCCATTAGAGATCCAAGAACATTGATAGAAGGTGTTGTTAGGATAGAACATTCCATTAATTCATGTGTTTTGAATGCATGGTAGCATGGATGAGAGTTCTTGGGAGCATGAGAGAAAAATGCATGCCCAGGACCTAGAGTCATTTTGATATTTTCCTTGATATGATTTTCTTTGTGATGTGATTTTTGGACCTTGGTGTTTTATGAGATATGATGGTTTCTTCATGATATGATGTGTATTATGGGATTTGTGATACTATTAGTACATGTGAATAAGTGAATACATAACATCTAATTGAGACGCATTATACTAAAACACGATTGAAATAGTGCTGGTGAGTCGATTCCACCTATAGAGGATAATATCTTGACATAAAGGATGGAATTACCTATTTCATATGTTTGGGTAAGTATGAATTTATTTAGATATTGTGGGTGTTTAGTTTAGCTTTTTCGATTGGTGAAGTCATTATATATGTAATTCATTACATTAGAGGTATCTCAAGGGATGGATTTTTGAACCCTTTTCTGCCAAACTGTCAATACTGGTTTTGAATTATCAAGGGAGAAAATAGTTTGAGATGTATTTTATATACTATACAAGACCATTCAAGTCATTAAATTAAAAATAAAATATGAATTTTGAGGTGTTCTAGGAACATCGGAGGGGTTTTTTATGCTAACTATGGAATTCTGAAAGTAGGACATTGTAGGAAAGAAGTTATTCTAGAGGTGATTCATTCTAGCAGTAGGTAATTTCTAGTGGTATGTGATTCTAGAAGAAATTCATACTGATAGTAGGTCATTTCTTATGATTATTCATTCTATAAGTAGTATATTTATGGTGGCGAGTCATTCTGGCGATAAGTCATTTCTTGTGATAAGACATTAAAGCGGTGAGTCATTCGGTGGTAGGTCATTTTTTGTGATGATTTTTTTAGGTGGTGAGTCATTATTATGGTATGTAGTTTCTTGTGGGGATTCATTCTAGTTGTAGGTCATTTCTAGTGGCGAGTCACTCTGGTGGAAGGTTATTTCTATGGTAGGTCATTTATCACTGTGAATCATTCTAGGGGTTAGTCATTTCTAGAGGTGATTCAATTTAGTGGTGAGTCATTATAGTAGTAGGTAATTTCTAGCAGTGATTCGTTCTATAATTAGGTTATTTATGGAGGTTAGTCATTCTTTTGATTGGTCATTTATGACAGTGATTCATTTTGGTAGTAGGTTATTTCAGGCGGTGATTCTTTCTGAGGTGAGTCATTCTAGAGGCAGGTCATTTCTTGAGGATATTTATTCTAGTGGTATCTCATTCTTGAATTAGGTCATTTCTGAGGGTGGGGCATTCTAATGGTGGTTCATTCTTTTGGTACATCAGTGAACAATGTTTCTAGTCTTTACAAAATTTACATATTTCCTATTTTGATTTCTTTTATGAAGAAAAACTAGTTTACTGTTGTAATTAATGGGTTTTAAATCCATTTGAAATGGGATTAAACATATCATAAAATAATTAAAAGTAAAGAGACATTTAAAATATTTAAAAGACATGGTTTTGATGAGATATACCATTAATGTAAATACCAAACCATATATGTTCCCATGGGTCTCAGATTTATTCTTTCAAGAGTAGAGAACATCCCTTTGTTATTTTAGACTTGATTTATATAGAGATAAATGGTTCCAAATACGTATTCTATTGGAGTCACATAGCCTTGTTTATTTAGTTAGTTCATGTTCCCTTTAAAAGGTCTCCTCTTGTATGTTAACCCCTACATTACTGCAGCAAGGCTGGGATATGCTTCTTCTTCTAGGTTGTAATCTCTTAATTTATTATTTCACTGTATCATGTTGGGAGGGGTGGTTATTATTATCTATATAGAATTGGATACATCCAAATTAACAAAGATAATTAAATTTGATAAACAAATTTACAAAGGGGAAAAGTAATGTGAATAACATGATTTTACAAGATTTATTTTTATTATTGACATTTGTTTTAATCACAATTCCTTAATAAAAATTGTTTCTCTTGGTGTTCCATTCTTATGATTTTATGATATGATTTTTTAATGCATGTTTTATGATTTTTTTATAACAGTTAAACCATAATTGTCTAAAAATGTATAGTCGGTTAATGAATTTGATTCCCCATGATCATATGGTTTCTGTGATAACCCCCTTAAATAAAGAAGTGGAATTGAAAAAGAACCAAATTTATAAATATAAAAATGTTTTGTGTTACGATATGTGATGTGATGTGTGTAATGGTTTCAATTTGTGATCTTGGGGATGAAGATATGTGATATGTATATGTTCTAATATGTTTGTTGGCGTAGATGAGATGAGGTTTCTATGTGGGGTTGGCATGGTCGTTATGGTGCAGCGGGGTTGTGATGGAAGATGTGGTGTGGTTATGGCAGTTGGTATATTGTACATTTCTACTTTTTGTGTGTTTTAAAGTGTTTGTTTCTTGTGTATTAATGGATGGTGAAATAAATAATAATAATGGGAATGATTAATGAATTACATGTCAAAGGTTTTTATGACATAAATAGTTAATGTTTATATAAGAACTATGGTATGAAAATACTAATAAAAGAACATGCTTTAGTGGAATGGATTAGTAATTGAAAATCTATAAAATGGATTAATGATAATTGAACACTAAAATATGAATTATGGCTTCTTTTTTCTTGTGTGGTGTTATTGTTTTCTATGATTTTGTAGAGGAAATGGATTATCTTGTGAGAATTTTTCTTCCTAGGTTGTGAACCTTAGGTTGGGGCCTGTGTGTTGTATCTCATTATGTATATATGTTATATATTCTTGTTATTTCTATACACAGAAACATACACACACACACACACACACACACCATAATTTAGAAATATGTTCCTAAACAATCATAGTCATGCATGGGTTTTTTTTAACATACCACTGGGATTATTGATGGTTGACTACCTACTATTCCCCGCTCCATGTTCTATGAGTTAGTGATATGTATGTGATGTGATGGTAGGAGGGAAAAACATATATGTGCTTCATGTTCATGAAACCCAACTACCATTTCTAGAAGATATGATGTGTTGGCCCAAGTTCTTTTGGGTGGGATATGATTTGAGGTGATGTTAGTTATATGAGGTGGGAGAACCATAATGTACAACATTAGGGTATGAGAGTGGAAACTTAGTGGGAATGTAGTTAGGGGTGTGCTTCATCAATATGCATCATATTATATTATTATACAAGGATGTGTTATTTTGTGAGAAAGCCTCATTGAGGTTGGGATTTCTAGATAGTATACATGTATTATTATTATCTGGTTCTGCTATTTTTCATGCATGTGCATTACTATAATATTTTCAAATATGGATGAGATAAGTTGGCTTTCCTACTGAGTATACCTATATGCTCACCCATAATATATAAAACTATTTTTATATTTCTAGGAGGACTTCATGGAATGTGATGGATATTACTAGCATGGACCTTCACATAGACTCTATGTCCCCACTTTAGTTTTGTTTTATGTAATTTAATTTGGACACTTTTTCTATAAAATTTTTATTTACACAAGAAATGTTAGATGGTTATTGGATTTATTATATATATGTAATGGAGTTTATTGTTGTTTATTAATCTTATCTCATGATCTTATTTATATCATCGAGTGTAATTACTCGTATATGGATGATTTTTTTATACCGTCGATGCTAGGCGCCAGCCCCAAGCCTACTGGAGGTGGGACTCATGGGTCAATATCTCTCTCCCCTCATTGAGGCATCCTTGGAGGGAGGGGTTTGTGAAATTAAATGATCAAAAATCATGTTTATTATGTTTATTATGAACTGATTGTTTTATGATATTCAACTATTGTTTTTGGAAAAATGATAAAACAGAAAAGTACTGAAGATATCATGATGATCATGTAATTGTGTGGAATTGAATGCACAGTAAAATCAATGATACCTCATATAAATTCAAGTGAGTGTGCGTTAGATGATCTAATTATATCCAATTCATGAACTGTCTATGCATTGAATTTCTACTGATCATGTGGAGGTGAATGCTTGTGTAATGAACCTACCATAAGAAAAATTCATGTGACCATAATAAGAAATTAACCTAACACAAGAACACATCAAGTGATGACAAGAATAAACGAGCCTATTTTAAGAACAAGTCATGTGACAGCAAGAACAAATGAACCTATCACATGAGAAAATTATATAAACAAACACATAAAATGATCGTTTCAATAAATAATCCGATAGTATGAACAAGTCATGTTACTAGAAGAACTAATGAACCTACCACATGAGAAAATGAAGTGTCCTTAAGGTGAAAAGAAGCAACCACATGAAGAAATAAAATCACCACAAGATGTTGTGAAGTTAACACATAACGAATGAAAGTGACTACATTAAGAAAATCAGACAACACAAAAACAAACTAAGTGACCATTCGGTGTAATTATGGAATGTTATAATTCCAACTGGACATTCTTAGTAACCACTAGCGAGACTAATCCCAACAATGTGATAAAAAAGTGATGATGTCTAACATTAGCAGTGGAGTATGTTTAAATCTCAAATAGCTATATTTGGAGAATTAATTATAGAACTTGTGAATTTAATAATGGAACATGTTTTAGGATTAAAGAATGAATATAATCAAATGTAAAATCAGAGAATCGGTTATCATTAAGAATATAAATGTCCCAAGAACAAAAAGGGTTTTGAGATATAGTCTAATGTGAGACACTTTTATTCAATGAGGTCTTATAGTGAACCCTCAATGAAATATTATTATTTACATATCATTGCAAAATCATTTGTAGATTTCAAGGGAAATATTCAAATAAATTTTAATAATTGATGTTGATTAGATTGATCTGTAAAAAACATTCACATATTTTATCTTTCTCTCTATACATTTTAGAATACATTTTGAGCTATATTATTTACACACTATTTACTCATTAGAAAAATATCATATATTTTATTTAGGATTTATATACACTCTTTCTTTCATTATTTTATATCTTTCATACCATATAAGATATTTTTCACAGACTACTCAAGTGTTTTTGTTTTATATTAAACCCAATAGAGGATATGGATCAGTTTATTTGTTAAATAAATTTCTATGAAGTGAGTGATTTACTAGTGGTGAGGATTAGGTATCGACTTGAGATTGAAAATATTTTTTATTACATAGTGTAACAACCCCCGCCCCCAAAATATTTCCCCTACTAGGATCGAAATGAGTAATTTGAGTTTGTAATTTCCCCTGTCCAACATCATGTAGGCCTCAGGATGACAATTAGCCCTGGTGGTGTAATAAATTAAAAGTGGGAGGCATTACACTTTAGGATAACTTGTGTAAGAGAGAGATAAGATATATACAAAAGTCCAAACTTTCTTAGAGATATATAAAAGAAAATCCCAAGTGATTACATATAATTCCATACAATACAAAAACAAATGAAAAGAAAAATAAAAGTACCAAAAAGGTATAGATGAATGTGACCACATAGATAAAAAATATCATTCAAAAAATGATATAGTAAAATACAACATGATTTGAAACCTACTCTAGTTTACTTATAAATGAATTCATACATACATGGTGGTAGAATGACAGTATACTCTGTAGGATCCACATTGGAGCCTCTCGTGTGAAAAATAATGAATGATTTCTAAAGCATAGAGACCATAATTTAATATAACTCATTGCCTAAATAGGTATAATGAGTTCTTAGTTTCACGATGGATAGATATCACTAATAAATAAATAAAATAGGTAATACAACATAATTTCAACAAAAAGTGCACCTCGCTACTGGTACTCTACTGGTTTGCCGCTCTGTCCCAACTTCGCTCATCATAAGGCACATCCCAAATGAGCCCACATAAACCCAGTTTATGCTTCAAAACATGGATCAAAAGCATCACATCATCAAATCATCCCATATAAAATCCCAAAATAGAAATTAAGTAGTTTCTAAAGCCACCACGACCTACTTGACATGTATCATAAATTTGATACTATTCTTTAAGGTATCACAACACATACATCGAGTAAGATACCTAATTACATAATTGACTATAAACATAATACGAATAATAATCCTTTGGATACTCTATCAACATGTACATTTGTGTGAAATAGCCACAGGCCATCACATCCCTCCACACACATACACACACACACACACACACACACACACACACACACACACACACACACACACACACACACACACACACACAGAGAGATATATATATATATATAAGGAAACTGACCAACATGCATAGCCGAAAAAATAGACTATAAAGAGAAGAGATTAGGGGAAGAGGTTGTAGTCCCCTATCCATCCTCCCCTATGGATATTGGGGAAAACAACCTCCCAGAGACAACTTATTGTTAGTCACCCTAACCAACATGGGTTAGCTAGAATATGAAATCAAAAAATATACATGATAAAAATATAACCCACAACCACCCAATGGGAATAACCAAGTTCTAATCTCAACTGCATCTAAGGACTCATAGACACCCAACTACCACTTATAGGGATTAGATATCCCATAAGCACAAAATGTTTTAAATCAAAACAATAAAACAAAATTATTTCCATTTAATAGTTCACTATATTTTAATTTATTCATTAAGAACTAATTAACATTATTCGAATTAAATTTACATAACCAACAAAGTGAATTCCATTCCCTCCTAGCATAATCCAATCTGAGTCGATAGTTTATCAAGATTTATATTTTTAAAAAATTCTATAAAAAACCAATCCATTGGGTTAAAAATTTATGATGAATTAATAAGCATTAGATATATATCTCAGTGATGAATAAAAACCATCTGAAGCTACCACTGAGAGAAATGAAACCAAGCACATCCAACTACCTCTAGTAGTGGGGAAAGGGATATAGATAAAACAATAAACCTAGCCATCAATTGTTAAATAGGTTCATATAAATGAAGCATTCATATTTATTATATCAGTATGTAATACTATATTCAACCCATTCCATCAAATATGTTGTTATCCATAACACCAACATGCATATCTCGACTTATCTCGCCATCATAAGCATCAACTAGTTCCACATCATCCGAGACTCCTCGGATGAACTCATATCATCCATCTCTGACTCCGCCGTCCTAAAATCACATTATATCCAAAATCAAGTCTCAAATCTAGATAAATACATAAGGAAAAAAGGAAAAAAATAAAAATCAATACGGTATCTTGGACCTAAAATAATACATTCATCCTTCCCATGAAAATGGCCCCCCAAATCCCATAACTCGAGGCATTTAGCCTTTTCAATCAAAATGTTACACCTAAACCTAAAATTTATCTTTAAAAATAATTATGTAATTATTTCATATCAAAATAACTAATCTATTATTCATTGTTTCCAATCACAAGAAACCTAAGGCACCAACTATATGTTGCTGTCAAACTATTAGACATGATCTCAAGAATCAAAACAAATTTCATCGACTTGGGTGATGAAAAAATATCATTTAACATTCCTTGATATTATTTTCATAAAATAGATTTAACATACTCCGCATTATTTATTTTTTATGTTAGCAAAAACGAGATAATATTTCATTAAACATGTACATTTCATCAATTTGGGTCTCATAAAATTGCAATAAACAAATAATTATAAACAGTGGTCTTCCGTACTTTTTAATCTAATTAATCAATTATTTCTAGTCTTATCTTCTTTTCCAATTTATGTAAAATAAAACATGTTAATCCAAGAACAAAAAAAATCCCACCCAATAATAGTTTCAATAAAATACTCTCTTTTAAATCATGAGGCAAACTGTTTTGACAGTACCAGAAATCAACATGGGATCACTATCCTATTTATTTATAAATCAAGTTTAACATATATTAGGATTATTTTATTTCCATAAAAATGGATATAAAAATATAATATAATTATTTGACATGAATAAATATGAGAATCAATGTATCCCCTATAAAAAACCCTCAACGTTCTTCACATGATAACATGCTCATATCATGGATCATGATGACCTATCTTGCAATAAGACCGCATCCCTCTAACGGTGTTATAGGATTTATAATTAATTTATATGAATGGTTTTAGTATTGAAATGGGCCATTATCATTATAAGTAGCCCACATTTTATGTTCAGTTAAATTTTTGTTTTGCCTCAAACTACACCCCCAACATTTAATTTACATTTTCAATTTCATATTTACAATGTGATTTTATCATGGTCAAAATTTTTTGGTGAAAGGATCAGAATATTTACTCCAAAAACATTAATTACACAACATAAATTTTAATACCAATAAAAACTGAAACCCCTTTTAGGACATAACAATCATTTACATTATAACCCTTCCATTACACTAAAAGGTCTATACATTTATAATTTATATTAGAAAAACACCACTACACGCCTAAATAAGCCTCTTCTATGAACAACATAGATTATATACCCATAAATGGTTATGATAAATGATACTAGGACCTTGTATCAGATACCTATCAAACAATTATCATCCTCAAGAATATAAATACAAACCTTAATAGAAAATTAAAGATCCATGTGAACAGCCACCCCATAAGATACCTCTATAGGAACCCTCCATTATAGGAGCTCAATCACTTCATCAGAGGAATAATGATTATAAAAATGAAACCATAAGAATCATCTCTAAAATAATCTTCCAAAAGATACATCTCAAAGGAGAGTAGGATCACTATAAAAATATGATAAAAAAAATCTCATAACCCTAAATGTTTCAACATACACAACTAGAGTAACAATTACAGAAAATATAAATAAAAAATGATTGGAATAATAGCAAAGTATCTGTGAATAATGTTTCGAATTAATCACATATGTACCATCTTACTACCATAAGACACAAACCTAAAGAATAATATTCTCATAGAACACATTATTTGGGTGGTCCTGGATCTATATCGGACACTCCACCAATGTCACACCATCATCAGCATTGATATATCCCTAATATATTACAAGAAATTCATGATAAAGGTAACGATGTATCAAAAGCATGTGAAAAAACAATGTGTATCTGGTTCATTTATGGGGGAAGTGATATCTAATATGCCACTACCCGAATGTGAGCCAACACCTAAAAAGGTCAAATAAGATGGGGAGAAAGCTTAACCCTATGACCAAACCATCACCAGCCAAATAAATAGTCACCATAAAATATATATCATCCACAATGTCGAACTCCAGATATATACTCTTATGATCAAAATTGGATTTTTTTTATTATCCTGTACAACATTCATCATCTCATATATCACATGAACCATCTATGTTGTATCTATAATAGTTTCATCCTAATAATTACCATCTCTCCAACCCCAGTCCAACTTAATGAATAATAGAAAGTTCATACAAACAAAACATAAAATACTTCAATACCAATAGTGGAGTGAAAAATATTTTTGTATGTGAACCCTACCAATGTTAGGTTTCATATCCAAAAAAAATACAAAATATAGGATGCAAGAGTGCAACATCAAATCACGAGTTTTGATGGTTCACTCTATATAGTTACCCTTATGTGGATAAAAATAAGTGCTATCAAATAATAGGGATGTAAAATAATGTTAGATACCTCTCTAAAACCTGAAAAAAAAATTACGATCGTGATCAGATATGATCTTACTCAGGACTCTTTAGAGTCTCACCAACTCCTCTAGATACATCGTTGACAAAATATCCACTATAGTCCACCCCTAATCTCAATGAAGTGTGATTATTTCATAAAATGATCCACTATCACCCATATATAATCATAAAATCTCTAAGAATGAGGTAAGAAGATAATTAAGCCCACTAATATTTCCTCCAAATTCCACTTGGGATCATTTACTAGCTATTGAAAACCATTGAGAACACTATTCTCAGACATTACCATCATACATAGAAAATGTAGAGAAATGCACATGGAAACTACATTCTTAAACACAAGTCATAATAAATAACCTCTAAGAGATCAGTACATTATTTTCATGTCACAGTGTATAACTAAGAGTAAGACATGAATCTCATGGAGAACTGTCTCACACATCAATATAGTGACAAAACTATTTCCCTAAAACATCACATGGTGATGATCATCATCATACCAAATGTCAGAGGCATCACAAAAAATAACTCGGTCTCTCAAGACCTCCACCATAGAATCCACCGACATGTAATCCTCAACATGCTAGACCGAAGATGACTGCACTATCACTAGAATAAGACAAACTCTGCCTCCAACCTCTCCAATATCAATATGAATAATTGAGGGTTATTATATCATTATTGAGGAATATCTAGATTCAAACACAACATCAATACATGAATTTATTCTCAATGAATCACCCTTTTATATTGTATTAAAAATATCAAATTCATTTTCCAAAAGTAATTTCATTCACCATCACTTTGGAAAGTTCAATTCCTACAGTTAAAATACATACCCCTAGCTCTTATGATTAGTAATAACCATAATACTCTCAACAATGAGGTAATATCATCGTAAAATTAAGGTGAACACAACTACTACCAAATCAAGATCATGGGATGTATATTTTTTATCATGGGTATGTTACTAAAAAGACTCATAAGAATAAACTCATATGTAATGCATCCAAAAACAACCTAAACCATGTTTTAAAAAAAATCAAACTAAACTCCATATTCTTGAAAACAAAGGACTAGAGTGCAGTCCAAATTCATTTTTTGGTACTCAAATTATGTCTAATAATGGTTGGTCCATAATAATTCTTGATCATTATTTGTTAATTTTATTATAGGATTCACAACTTGAGAGAAATAATCTTCCAATCCATTTTATTATCCTTTAAAACCAGTGAAACTTGTCACTTATTCAATAGTCTTAGGGGATAGATGAATGAATCTATCATTTATGAATCCAAAGATACTTTTTTCTAAGACATGGAATTATATAAGAACCAAAATTGTTGATCCTATAATTCACACTTTAAAAACATCACAAACAACTACTAATGATGAAAAACTCCTAATATGACACACATATACTTTGTATTCTCTATCTCAGTTTCAAAGTACATAAAGAAGTCATTGATGAAAATCACCATGAGAAAATCCAAGAAAACTATAAACACTTCATTCGTAAAACCCATGAACAGAATATCAATATTTTTCATTCCAAATGACATCACCAAGAACTCATAATGGGCATGATGTCATCAAAAAGTGTTCTTTTGAATATCCTCATTATTTACCAATATTTAAATATATATTGACCATATATCGACCTTCTATAAACAACATAATGCATTTAGAAGATCTAATAAATCATCAATCTATGTTAGATGATAGTGGTTATTAACTTTCACTTAGAACAAGCATTGATAATTTATATAGCAGAAAAATATACCATCAACATCATTCCTAAAAAAAATGGGGTCGCTCATGGTGCCAAACTCAGTTGAAAAAATATCCTTTCAATAGATCATTGAGAAATACACATAGCCCATGTAATAAAAAAGGTGTTCTATTATACTAATACATTCATATAAGATACATGTCGAGTCATATCTCTTTCCCAGACATGATCTCACATTGAGGGGGGTAAACCTACAATCTTATCCAGAAATATATATATGTACTCATTGATAACCCTATAAAGCACCATCTATGGAACCTCTGATGTTCTCAACATAAGATCGAACATCAAGGAATTCAAGTGAAAAATTCCTTTAACCCCTTTGAGGGATTAACACGCCAAAGGACACTGTTAGATCTCAATCACCATCATATAACACAACCTTCTTCTTGAATCAATCCAGGATACCTACACTAAATACAATCAATCCATGTTGAGGATGTTGTCAGATGTTTGTATCTATAAATATATGAAGTACCCTATGATCATTGTTTCCCCAACAATATCTCTAAGTATCTATATTCTCAATACATATCAACTCAACCTCAAACTGGGGTCGTCAATTTCAATGGAACTGAAATCCTCTCCTCCTCATGACCGTAAACATGGATAAGGGTAGGTTTTATAATGAATTTTTTATCAACCAAATAAAAAATGCATGAATGTTCAGAAAATAGAGAACGATGCCTCAAACAACATCTGAATCAATTCACACTAATAATAAAAAATCATGACCACAAACTTCTTTTAAACATCTCTAAACATTCTAATAATAACCTACATGGACACACTCTATTCTATGAGGTTGAGGAGGAACAAGGGGTTTTCCTCTACAATCTCTATCTCCTCTCTACTAATCAAAAAACTGGAACACCATACTCCTAATTATTTGGATAAAACTATATCAAAATATAAACCTAAACAAAATCAACAATAACATGATGACAACTCAGAAAATATAGGCACTGTAACAGTAAGAGATTCTGGGATTTTCTTCAAATTAATTTAGTCTTTTTTACATTTTTCATTTCATGCAGCAATAAATATAGCTTATGTTATATGAAAGAACTATGTTTGGATTGTCACTCATAGAAAACCATGTTAATCTTTCACTACACACAACACATAGATTATCATATAGTACATGAAACACTACGTTTGGATTATGTTACACACAATTTTGAGATCCTTTAATAGAATTCATTACATGCAAGGATGAGTTTTACCATACTAAAATATAATATTAATAATGGAATTAAAATATTATTAAACATACTAACTAGCATTTGGAAGTGAATTTAGGAATAATATTAGCTACATCATGAAAATATTATCTACACATGTATATAAAATAAATCCTTTAGTCACTTATAAGTTAGAAATGAATGTAATAACTATATGAGAATAAATAATTTCCTTTTCTAAGAAAATTATTTTTCTATGTAAAAGCACCATTTATCTCAATAAATTAAAGACACCACTTTTTATATATTATTTCAATACAATTCATATATTATATATTCAATTAAATGTTTTTGACACTCATCTAATATCTTTTATAGGCATAAGATGGGAATAAATTCTATATTATAAATAAAAAGATGTATTTATCAAAAATGTAATTTTAATTCTTTTAATAGAGAACCCAATTTAAATATAATTTTGGTAGTTTTCTAATTTATATTTTACAAATGAAATTTAATTTCTAAAAGAGGAATATGAAAATTTAATTCGGTGCAATTTTTTGCATATTTCGAAGAACATTGATATTTTGATAAATAGTTAGTAATACTGAATTTTAATTCCAATTTTTTTTCATATACTTTATATATATTGTCAAATTATATTTTAATTTTTCTAACGTATAATTAGAAAAAATATAAATATATTAATTAAATTTAGGTCATTTTAACCAATTTTACATTGAAATTGGATATAAGAACATCTCAAAAATTTGGATTTTTTCACTTTAAAAACTCGTCATCTTATTCGGCCTATAGGATTAATTTTAATTTAATTTCATCAAGTTATTTTTTTAGAATTTGGAAACATGAATTAAACATTTTGAATTAGAATAATTTATAATATCAATTATGGTAAACATATTTTTTGATGAAAAATATTAATGAATCTAATTAAAATTAATTATAATGATTAAGATAAAAATGTGTTTACTTAATGGATAGAAATAAATCATTAATAGGATATATAAACTAGAACCTTTTCCAAAAGCAATTTTATGTACATATTTCATCCAATTCCCCTCATGGATTGGAAATGGAATGTTATTGGAGGAATATTATGTAAGGTACACCTCTAAAATGTGTTTTCCTTTTCATATTTACATGATGACACACCTCTATTAAAAAAGAGAAATCCCTCCCTCAATTCCTCACACCTATTAAGCCACATTTCATCCTAAAAAACCAGGAAAAAATTTTCTTCCAACATCCCTTCCCTCAACATAGAATACTAACTTTTCTAAAAAATCCAACCAAGGAATCCATTTTGTGCAAACCAAATGAAGTAACCCAAAGAAGAGGTAACATAGTTCCACAATTGTTTTTTCACTTTCATTCCCAAAGCCCTAAATAATTATTATTACATTAATATATAATAACCTCAATATAAAAAATGTAATTATATTTTCTTATGTTAATGTTTATACCAACACTAATAGACACATACATCAAATGATATATGCAATCATCATTCGTGTGTATGATATACAACTTTATTGCTAACACATGTTGATCATTCTACAATTTCAACCTTTTATGGTTAGAAATAATGATGGAATTTATATTTTTATATGATATATATAATATTTATGATTTATTTATTCTTATGTAAATATTATATAAAACACACATTTATTCTTTCCATTTTTATCAAATACGATAACTATGTTTGGGGACGTGTGGACAACCACCTCCTCAAAGCGATGTGATTCGTTCACACATTACAAGAATGTTTTAAGAATGGGTTTAGTAAATATATATGATATGTATGAAATAATAACTATACCATAAGGATAATATATATTTACATATAAGTAATTTTATTTCCTTCTTTAAATATGAAAATAAAATAGAAACAACATTTAGGCATACATACTACCAACAATATCCAAGAACATTGTATTTTATTTGAAATTTCTTTCTTTTATAGATTTTTATAAATGTTGTTATAAAGATTTATTTGATTAATATATATTATATTTATATAATTTATTATATAATTTAAATATTTAAATCATTAACTATGTATGATTATCGATAATAACAAGTCACAACATATATGAAAAATAAAGAGGATATTACCCGAAACATAACATTAATATGGAATAGATAATAAAAAGGATATATAAAGTTATAATAAAATTATATATAATATTATCTATAATAATACTGTTATATGGTATATTTATAATAAAATTATATTTATTATAAAGGAGGTTTGAACATGTACAGTGACGTTGAAGACTTAAGGTAAGGGTTTTATCATATCACTTTTATTTCTGTGAGACATATGCCTTCACTAGTTTTTTATTTTGTGTTGTGTATATACAACCCATGAATTTATTATAATATTATTATAATTAAATTTATGGGTATTTTAATATCCATTTTATGATATTTTTTCAGGGGGGTTTATGGTTTAAAAGTTACCAAATCCGTAACGTAAGTTTTTCTTAATTTTACTTCTTTGAGACACGTGGTCTGTTACGCACCTATATTTTTTTATGAGGTGTTTATAAATTTATTTGAACAATTAAATCATGTATATACATATTTTAGTTATATTTTTAGGTTCATGTAATTTTTCTATTTCAATTATATCATAATTAAATTTTACCAAATAGGTAACTCATTATTTCTATATTTTAATCATTTATGGAGATTGCCAAGGATTACGCTTCCATCTTGAGAACTCAAAATAAATTTATTATCCTCCAATCATCCATGTTATCTCCATGTATTGGTACTATTTTTCCACTATATATTACTTGTGATAATTAATAAAATGTTTTTAACAATATCTAACATTATTTCTCAGTTCGGTCGAAAAAATGTTATATTTTTAATATTATGTGTAAAATTAAATTATTCCAATGATTTACCTTTTAAATATTTTTTAAAAATTAATAACCCTGTCATTTTTTGATCAAGGAACTTTTTTAAACATTTTATAGTGAAAAAAAGAATGTTTGGCATATATAGACTTATCTGAGGTCCTGAAAATAATTTCCATGAGGATTATTTTGAATGTTTAAAAGTTTATTTTTAAAATAATTTTTTCCAATAATACTATGTATGTTCATTATATTATTTTTAATTTTAAATAATACGGTTCTAAAGAAAATATATTTTAAAAATCATTTAAAATTGTTTTCAATGATTAGTTTATATGTTGTCAATTTTATTCTGGAAGGAAAATATTTTCAAAAACGTTATATGTTTTAGAAATTTATTTGTCAAAATTGAAAAGACATTTTCCCCATGAAATGTTTTAAATTATTAATAATTATTCTTTTATATGTCTTCAAAGTGTATTCAATGAAAATTATTTGGAAAATGTTATCTGTTTTAAAATGTGATCTTCAGAGAAAAGTTATGGTCTGTATGATATTTCAAAATCCTTATCTTTATAAGATGATATTTTTTAATATAATTTATTCTTTATAAGGGTTATGATCCAATTAAACCACTTTTATTTCTTATTTTAATGGTTTATGATTAAGAAGTCTAATTTTATATAAAACTCGTTTATCTTCTTTGGTTTATTCATTGATAAAATACTTCTAAACCATGATTCATTTCTTAATTTATTCTTGGATGATGTGATTACGATGACTACCTGTTTTCCATAGGTTTTTATATGATGAAATTCTTATAATACCCATTCCATTTCATGTTTTATGATATGATTTTTATGAAACTCGTCATCTTTCTCATGGGACATGATATAATGAATTATTTTTTATATTATGGAACATGTTTTTATGATTTCACCATGTGATGGATGGGACCTATATATACCTCCAATGTATTGGGTAAAGAAATAAATATCTCAGAGGATAGACATATCTGGAATAAAGAGTTAACTCAGATCAATATGATAAGGATGGAATGACGAGTGAACTAAGTTCAATAATATAGTTTTGTAATGAGGTGTGTACTCAGTTTAGTTATATAGGGATAGAATTTGGAGTGATATCGATTAAGTAATACATTAATGGAATGAGAGGTGAACCCAATTCCATAATACATGGTCAAAATGGGATGGGAACTCAATTTAGTAAAGGATATTGTCCACTAAGAATGTATTTGGGTTAAAATATTACTAATAATATCGTTTGGGGAGTGAACCCCTTTCACAAAGATGTCCTTGGAATTAATCCTTGACTACTATGGAAATTATTATATATGTTTATGTGTCTTCCAAAAATTAGATCAATTATTCTTATGTTATGATCTCATGGATTATGATCTTGATTCACTTCTAATTCATGTATTATGAACAAAAAATATTTATTCAATGACTCTTTATTGTGATATTTAATGTGCAGGGTACGATCATATAATGTTAAGATCATGTTCCTATACACTTACTCTCATGTTTTCTTACATATCTCCCTTCTTTAAACTTACTGAGAACTTGAGGCCACCATATTCTTATGTTTCCTTTTCCCATGTTCTAAAGGAATATTTTAAGTAAAATTACTAAAGGGGATTATCTTTACGGGAGATGTTGATTATATTTTACAATGTTATAAGATCATATTTCTGTGTTTCCAAATACACTAAACTATTACAGTCATCAGTAATTTATTTTTTTAATATGATGAATATTAATATAAAATGATGTAATAATTATGTATATTAATCCTGGGTCTCTATAGTTATTACAAATGTATATTTTTAGTCAACCTTTGGGAACTATAATGATGAAAATTTAGTGATATCCCTAGGTATAATTCTAACGATGTGTCTAGGGATGTCTCAAAAGATAAGTCTAAGGATAAGTCAATGTATAAGAAAATGTATTAGAATTTTTCTAAATTATAGAGTTAGTGGTTTCCTATAAATACATCATTTTCTTGATACTACAAGTGTATGTGGATTTTGAATAGATGTACATAGGGAGAACAACCCCAAACCACCATATTGATCTAGACATGATTGGGAAATGGTTCACTACAATGGGCCTATCTGGGAACCTAGTTTGACCCTCCGAAGGCACATATTTTAAGAACCCAGAAACTCTTTGTGAACCACCATGAAGGGTTTGAATAGACGATTACAATGAATTACCTAGGATAAACCTGAGGCATCATAGATTAATAAGGAAGGTGCCATGATTTAGACATCCTATAATTATTTTTTCATGATTATGCAAATCTCTAATATGATGATTGTTTTTTACTCCTTAATTTTTTCTTTTTGCCATTGGATGGAACCAGAAGGATCCATGTTAATGGGGAATGGTACAGAAAATGAACTGACATTCCTCATGAGAAATTGAGTGTTATAAGAGATGAAATAAAAACCATCATTAATATGATTACACAAATTTATCATTCTATGAATCATGGTGAACATACAAATGAGAAATAAGTTGAACAAGAAACTATTGAGTCTCTTATAAGGAAACCCCACACATTTTTTAGGGGTTCTACTAAATAATTAATTATTAATAAATGGATCAGTACAGCTAAAAAAGAATTTTCCATTCTCTAGTGTTAATATCATTAAAATGTATCTCTAGATGTCTACCATCGTGTAGTTTAGGAATATTAATGGTTGAATCTTATTAAGAATATGAGGTGACATGGTCAAATTGAATCCATTGATTGGGATGAGTTAGAGAACTTATTTTTGAATAAGTAAATTCCTCTTATTCATTGTATGAATATGAAAATGAGTTTTTAGAGTTTAAGTAAAAGGATTATGACTATTTTGGCTCATATGAAGAAAATTTTACATGGCATGTGAGGTACACTACAAGATTTATCATCCAACCTAAAAAACATTTATTGATTATTTCGTGGCCTGAAATATAGTATTCAAAAGGCCTTGTAAATTAGAGAATCTAGAAGTAATGAATAAAATTTTAGATGTGCTATAAAGGTGGAAATGGATGTTGGAGTTAATGATCATTCTTATAGTGTTGACATGAAAAGGATTATTGACATAAAATGAAATTAAAAAGACCACAGATAGAAAATAATGATATTTCCTTTATTATCAATGTGTGGAAAGAAGCCTAGAAAAATGTGTCTTAATTGGATAACTAAATTTTATAAGTGTTAAAGGTACGGTCATCAGAAAAACTAATGCTTAAGTGATGTGAATAAGTTAGATAATGATGATAATAGAGAGAAAGCTACAAAGATTGAACCTCCCACACTCCAGTGTTTGAATTTTAAGGATTTGGGGCATTATTCAAATCAATGCTGCAATCCAATGGTGGACGTGGATGATAATCCAAAAAAAAACCACTAAGTAAAAATGATAAATGTAAATCCAATGCAATAATAATGGATGAAGAGAATAGTGGTAATTAGGGCAGAATAATATTTCTATCTTTTTTTGGGAATTTAATGTTTCTAGGAATAAGAAATATGAAAATATTTTGATACATCCTTTGGTGAAATTTCATGTGATTATATCCCTCTAATTGACAGTAGTATAATAAAATCATGTTTTATTCTCTATTGGTGCAAGGATAGACCCATGTTTTCCAATGAAATGTTTTTGGTATAAGGTAAAGATATTATTTAAGGAATGAAAGATATATTATTTTTTGGAAGGGTTACAAGTCTGTCCATTTTGAAAATTCATTAAATTAAGTCTAAGAGGAGGTTTCAGAGATTAGTGTTTTACTTCACCATATGAGTATTTATGAAGATGATATAACTTGTGCTAGCAATTATATTTTTATTAGGATATATGGAATTACCATTCATTTTATTTACAAATCTCATGATATGATAGTACATCAGGATTGGAAAATTCCCTATCCATTTCGTAGAGTAAGAGATGAAGTGGAAATCAACCAAAGAACAACTAAAGGGTGTTATTGTACATATATAAATGAATGAAATCAAGTAATTATGTTTTCTCTTATTTATAGATCGTAAAATAATTACTCAATTATAGGAAATTAATATTGAGAGATACATATTTGAATACCTTTGATTATGTTGAACCAATGGTCTCATAAATCATCATAAATAATTTGTTTTAGGACCCTAAAAAAATCATAGATCATTAAATAGATAAAGGTCAATGATTGTTACCAAAATATATATTTATTTATGGTTTTCTTCCATGTCATATATTCATTCCCATGCTATGATACCATATTTGGAAACCCAGTTATGAGTAAGTTTGGGTAACCATTATGGTTCAAACTTTACCTCTATAAAGGATGTTTTAGTATACATTATTATGACTTGGGATTATTTAAAATGAACTTTGAAGTATTAAACCTATGATAATGTAGAATAAGTTTCATGTTGAAAATCATTTTCTGTGGGGGTATAATGTAATGCCCCTAGACATTGTTATTTTGTTTGATTTAATTTAAAATTTTTGATATTTTTTATCTCACACAACACTGAATATAAATTGTGTTACATGAAAGAACTATGTTTGGATCATGCCTCATGAAACACAAAGTTAAAATTTAACTACACAAAAATAATATATTACCTTACAATTCATGAAACACTATTATTATGTTATGTGACACACAATGCTGAGTTCTTCGGATATATTTCATTATATGCAAGGATATGATTTAAAGAACTAAAATATAATATTAATATTTTTATTAAAATATTATTATAGGTACCACATATACTTTGTAATGGAAGTTACTAATATTATTAAATGGATTGTGAAAATATGATCTACACATTTATATGAAATGACTCCCATGGTCATCAATTAAGAAGTAATGAAATTAATAGCAATTTGAGAAGGAAGAAATCCATTTTTTAAGATTTTTCTTCTATGTACAAACACCATTTTATATTAATAAGTCAAACAAACAAAATTTGATGATTTTTTTAATAAATTTTATATTTTATATATTCAATAAAAAATTTTGACAGTCATCTAATATATTTGATATGAATAATATTAAAATAGATTTATTTTATGAATAAAATGATGTAATTTTAAAAAAGGTATTTTTACCAACATTTAATGGGGAACCAATTTTAAATATTATTTTTGACACTTTAATAATTTTGATGGGAATATATATAATTATTTTTTCAAATAGGGATATAAAAATTCACTTTGGGGAACTTTTGGTATTTTTCAAAGAAGTTTCTTATTTTGATAAATATAGAACAATACTGAATTTTAATTCAAAATCGATTTTTTACCTAACTTATATATATAGTTAAATAATATTTGTATTTGGGTTAAATGTATAATTAAATTAATTATATATAGAATAATAAAATTTAGGTTAGTTTTTCCGATTTCACATTGTTGTTGGATATAAAAATATTTCAAACTTTCGGACTTTTCAACTTTAAAAACCCATTGTCTCATCCCGTCTAGGGGATTAATTTTAAAACAATTCCGGACACTTTGATGATTATAAATCATAAAAATGGATTCTATAATTTGAATAATAATAATTTATTATATATATTAATGTAAAAAAATATTTTTACCAAAAATATTTTTAAATTTAATTAAAATTAATTACAACGATTATGGTAAAAACATGTTTACTTAATGGTTTGGATTTAATCATATGAGGATAAATGACCTAAAAACTTTTAAAAATGAAATTTTATTGATAAATTTCTAGAAATTATTTTATTTCATCGAAAATGGAAAATTATTGAATGTACATTATGTAAGGGATACCTCTCAATAGTGTTTGCCTTTTTGTATTTACAAGAATGTCACTCATCATCCTCAATAAAAGGTTACCCACCCCCTCACTGCCTCAAAACACTAAATCCACATTAGATCATACAAAACCATCCAAAATAACAACAAAATTTCAATCTCTATACCTAAAATCCAAAAATTGGTCAAAAATAAAACGGAGGAATCCATTTGGCTCGAGAAAAAAGGATTTATCCAAAGCAGAGGAAACATCCTTATATAAGATCTTTGGTATTATTTTCAATCCACACCCCCAACAATTCATATTATTCCTTGATTATATAATAATCTCAGTATCATAGATATAAATATATTTTTTATATTAATTTTTCTACCTAATATCAGAAACAATTCTATCAAATGTGACACGTAGTCCTCATACCTGTGTATGATGAACTACCACCTCAGGAACTGATGTCTCTCATTCTTACATTTCCACCTGTGATGGTTAAAAATAATGACTGAATTTATTTTTTAATATTATATATATGATATATATTTTTTATTTCTTAAAATGGAATTGTTATAAAATATATACCTTGATTCTTTCCATTTTGTGTAAATATGATAACTTTATATATGGACGTGTGGACTACAACCTCCTCAAAGCAACGTGATTCATTCACACATTGCATAGAATATATAAAGGATGAGTTTTGAAAATTTATATGATATGTACGAAATAGAAATTGTACTATAATGATATATATGTATATATATATATATATATTATTTATTTCCTTATTTCAATATAATAAAAAAACAAGAAACAATATTAATGTGTTCTTAAAGCCTACCATCTCCATGAATGGTTTATTCCATTTCTTATTTATATATTTTATAGATTATGATAAATATTTTTATAATAAATATATATGATATTTATACCACTTTTAGTTTATTTAAATCTGTAGATCCTGATCTATGTAAGAGGAATTATAATAAAAATTCAAAACATATATGCAAAACTAAGCGGATATTACCCAAAACAAAATATTAACAAGGATTTGTTAACAAAAGGGTAATGTAAAATTATAATAAATTAATATTTGAAATTAAATATTATAATATATTTCTATGGTAGCATTATAATAAAATTTTATTTATTATATATGATGTTTTATTGTGTGTGAAGAAATTCATGACTTAAGGTACACGTTTTCTCATCTCTCTTTTTTTCTTTGAGACTTATGCCTTATTAACCACTCATTTATTTCTTGTGGTGTATATACTTCTCATGTATATAATATATTATTAGTATAATTAAATTTATTTGTATTTACATATCCATTTTGGATGATTCTTTCATAGGGTATATTGTTCAAAAGTTACCTAATCGGTAAAGTAATTTTGTCACAAATTTCTTTCTTGAAGACACTTTCCATGATATGAAAATATATTTTTGTTTGAGGCGTATATACCACCCATTGATTTGTTATAACATAAATATCCTTATTTTAATTATATTTTAAGCTTCATTCCTTGTTATTATGATTCAACTTTACCTTTTTGATAACTGTTTATTGATATAATCTCATTATTTATAGATATTTTCAATGATTATGATTCAATTGATAAAATATTATGATCCATAGATCAATAAAAATCCTAAAATTTGTTATCCCTAGGTTATCCATGATATCTCCTTGTAAAAGTACCAATTTTCAAATCTTTGTTTCTTAATATTATCAATAAATCATTTTTTAAGAAAACATGACATTATTTCTCTCTTTAGTCAGAAATTTATTTTATTTACAAAACCATGTTTCCTAAAAAAGATTTCAAAAATAATTTACGATGATGTAAAAACAATTTACCCATGTTTAACTTTATAATTTAAAAAAATTAAAGGAATCTTCATATCTTTTTACGACCAAGGAACTTTTCTAAACTTTTTTTGATGTAAAAGGAATGTGCAGTATTTATTGATTTACCCACCATCATGGTCGTAGTTTCCTTGAAGCATCATTTGAATGTTTGCAATGTTATTTTTTAAAGAAAATGTTATCCTAATATTCTATAAGTTCATTGTTTTATATAGGTTTTTAAAGAAAAAGGATTAAATTTTCTTATATTTTATTAGTGTCTGAAATAGTTTTCAAATAATACTTTATATGTTGTCAATGTTATATTTAAATGAATATGTTTTCAAAATATTTTTTGTTTTGAAAATATTTTCTCAAAGTAAAACATGTATCTTTCTCAATAACAATTTTAAATTATTTTTCATAATTCTTTTCTATTATTTCATATCGGTTTAAAAGAAAGGATTATAAAAATGTAATATATTTTAAAATTTGAATTACAGATAAAAGTAATGTTGTTAGTGATATTTCAGAATACTTCTCCATATCAGATGAAATAATTTTATATAGTTTATGATTTAATAGGTTTAATATCCAAGGAAACATATCTTATTTTTTTGAGTACATTATAATTAAGATAACACGTTTTTTATAAAACACATTTCTCTTCCATGACTTATACCACGATAAAACACTTATTAAACAAACTTCCTTTTATGGTTTATTCTCGAATGAAATGATTATGGAACCTGGGTATTTTCCAAAGGTTATTATCTGATGAAATTTTAATTATACCCATTTCATTTCATGGGTTATTATATGATATTTATGAAAATAATATCTATTTTATGGGTCTTTATAAGATGAATTATTTATTATCAAGTAGAACATGTATGATTGATATCATTATGTAACATGTGTGACCTATATCTCCCTTAAATTCATTGTGTAATGATTTATATATATCATGAGATAAACATGAATGGAATGGGGAGTTAACTCGATTCAGTATGAAAGAGCCAGAAGGAGGAGTGAACTCAATTCAGTAATACATGGATAGAATGAGGAGTGTCCTTGGTTTAATAATACAAGTCTAGAATGTGGATTGAATTCTGTTCGGTAATACAATGATGGAACAACAGGTGAACCTTGTACAGCAATACAGGGCTGGAACGAGAGTTAACATGGATTAGTAAAAGAATTTTTCTAGCAATATGGTATTGGGAGTGAACCTTAAATACTATGATGGTTTGGGTAGTGAACCCAATCCACTAAGATGGAATTTTAATTAATCCTCAACTACTAAAAAAATCATTTTATATATTTATGTTTCTTCTACAATCACATGTCTTATTCTTATGTTATGATATCATGGATTATGATCCTTATTTCCTTATGATTTATATTTTATAAACTACTAATATTTATACCATGACTCTTTGTTATTATTTTATATATGTAGGGTATTATCCTTTAATGTTAAGATCATGATCCATTCCATTATTCTCATGTTATGATTAAATATATCCATTATTTTACCTTACAGAGCATCCAAGGACACCACTTTATTATGTTTTCTCACCCCAGGTTATGAAGGAATGTTTTATATAGGGGTAATAAAGGGGAATGTATTTAATAAGGTTATTTAAGGTATTTCACAAAGTATCATGATTATTTTTCCAGGTTTCTAAACAATAAAACTACTACTCTACATGGACATGTATATTAATAATGTTATGAATATTAATATAATATTATTTAATATACAAGTATGATAATATTGGTTAACTATAGGTTCTTGTACCAGTGATGAATTTAGCCCCACTAGAAAATAGGTGGTTGATCCATTGAAATTGGTCTAATAGCCGCTACCCATAAGTAAAAGAGATATTGATGGCTCCGAAATACACCTCGATAGATAAATAATATTATTTATAAGAAATTGGTAACCCCATACCAAATGTATGATTCATGATAAATCATAACGGATCCCCTATATTGGTAATATAGTTCATTACAGTGTCATTTCAATAACCTATTCTCTCACCAACACCACGTGATAAGTTGAATATATAAATAGTGTGACCTAGCCCTAGATCTATGGATGTGAAGCCTTCTAAAAATGCCTCACCATAACATCCCAATCTAGAAATGGGGTTGTTGTATATCTATCAAGGGTACTTAAAGGGATTTCATATTATCACATGATGAATCTACTCTATCAATGGATAAGTAGTTCCTAGAGATTGGTCACCTTTTTAGTTGAATAAACAAACTATTCTATGAATTGTTCTTAGAACATCACCCATGAGACTCCAAAATCTATAGGATCTACAAGGAACATGATCCACCACTACCTCACAACCCCACACTATATCATCACAACCAAAGAAACCTTGTTTTCTTTCCATGAATGGATCAAATTAAAAAATACATGAACCTCCTCTAACCATTATTTTACAACTGAATCTAAAATATATCCCTTATACTTCTAAATGTTCTAGCACTAAAACTCTTAGATTTTCCTCCTCTATGTATGGTCATCATCAACCTCTACTCTTTGAAGATCTTCTCAAACATACTTCTAAACATATTTTGTGTGAACCTGATGAGGTCATTAACATGGATCCATTCCTACATAAATAACAAATCGATGGAGCTCCTAAAAATATAATATGGAATATTTATATTTTATTAATTTTTATTTCATTATAATTTTTTTAAGATTTTAATCTATCCCAAGGTAAATCTATTTAAAACACATCCTAAAAGATGAATGAATCATTGTACATTCTTATGTCTCTACCCCATAACCAATATAACTTTTTTTGATGGAATAATAAACATAGAGGTATGTGAATATGATCATAGGGGTTCCTAAATAACCATGCCTCATCTAGTCCACTGTAATCGAATCAATTACTAAACATAGCTGACACTATTTCCTTACCACACCACGTAATATCACATATGCCTAACCTCAAACTATATCCCATGCCTCAACCTAAACCTTTAATAACACATTTTTTACAATTTCATCCCACTAAACAGTACCCTCATATGCCTAAATGAGAGAAGGGATATGGTGACTACTCGAGTTCATCCTCCAGGAGGCCCTAAGATGGTGACTAGTATCTATGGAATAATAAACATTAAAGTATAAGAAATTACACTATAAATACACACACATATATATACGGAATTTAACCATCATGTATAGAACCATAAAAATCTACAAAGAGAAGAGAGTAGGTCCAGATGTGGTAGTCGTCCATACATTCTCCCACTAAGATATTGGGGAAAACATACTTTTAATGTCCACTCGATTTCAGTCTACCTAATTTAAATGTTTGGGGTAGAATAAGACATCATAGAATATACCTTCTATAATATTGCTCACAACCAAAATATTATAATAACCTTTTCTTAAGCTCAACTACAACCGATGTCACTTGGAAACCAGAATGAAACTACTATATACTAGATATCCTACATGAACACATCAATATAAATAACTATATTAAAATTACATATTTTCATTATACAATTAACTTTTTGTTAATTAATTGATTATATATTAGTTAATATTATTTCTATTACATTAACTTAACTATGAATGAGAAGCCCATTTATTCTAGGAATAATCCAAATTAAGGCCATGGTTTCTCATGTTTTACATTTTTCCAGCATCCCCACAATAACCAACTAAAAGGGTAAGATTTTTTTATTCATTACTAAACATTCCATTTTTTCAGGTACACCAGAAAACCATCTTAAAATACCCCAGAGGGAAATTAAAACATGGTCATCCATATTTCATGATTAGTGGGTAATGGAATTAAAATAGAACAAGAAACCTGACTACTGGATAATAAATATTTTCATTTAAAGAAATAATTCAACATTATCATATCAATAGGAATGCCCAGATTCAACTAGTTCCATAACCTCCAATATATACATGGACACAGACATGAATATCCTGATATATCTCACATTCAAAGGCAACAAATTAGACCATATCATCTGATCCTTCCCGCCCCATTTCATATAATCTATTCTAAGCATAACCATTTTTGGCTCATAATGAATCCCATAGAAAGGTTTACATCCATATCAAAACAAAATTCAATAAGAAAAAAATAACAAATAGTGGAACCTGTATCTAAAAATAAGGCATTTAGGATTCTAATACAAATGGGCTATAAAAACCCATAACTCAAGGAATTAAACCTTCTCATGTAAATGGGTACTCTCAACCCTAAGATTTATCTTAAAAAACGTTTTTTATTCTATCAGGAATTAAATGATTTATTATTCACCTTTTTAAACCATATGAAACCTAGGGAAACATATATAACTTGATATTAAACAATTAATCATGCTCTTAACCATTGAAACTATTTTTATCACACTGTAAGATGTAAAAAAATCTTATTAAACAATCCTTGATATAATTTTCATCAACTATGATTAACATGATTCAAATTATTTATTAATTACATTAACACATGAATGATCATATTCAAATAAACACGTGTATTGAATCAATATTATTATCTTCTAATTACAAGAAAAATAATATTACAAAATTCCATTACTTTTATTACTAATCCAATTAATCAATTAGTTATAACATTACATTTTATATCTCTTTACATAAAAAACAGAAAAAATAATAATTAAAACATGATACACAAGAACTATATATATGGAACACTATCGATAAAATGATGTGGAAAATTTTAGTCATGATATTTGATATAAACTTGCGATCTATAACCAATTAATTTATTGATGATGGTCAATATTAATTTGGTTAATTTTAATTTTTTTCCAAAGGTTTATTCCATGCTAAATTTACAATTTCATGTACATAAAAAGGATTATAAATATTTATCCTACCATAAAGAATCAATTTTCATTTCCATAGAATAGACCTACATTGTAGATCCTGATAACCTCTCCCACAAGAAGACTACGTCACTCTATGTATACCACACTAAAACTACAAAACAAACTCTATTAGAAAACACACACAGACACACACATACACACAGGTGTATATATATATATATATTCCATCATATGTAAATAAGAATGGTGAAGGATAATATTTAATATCTATAAGAGATAAAGGGGGAACAAAAATTAGAAATCCAAGGATCAATCCCCTTCGTAGAGATACAAAAACTCATAAGAAAAATGTTGTTGTCCATCTAGGGATTGGGAAAAGAGTTCATATGTTTTAGTTCTTATGGAGGGTGTTGTATGCTTTATAACGTGTTTCTATTCATGAGTTTATAATGTGAATGTGTCATTTACCTTATAAATTCCACGGGCATTATTTTTTTTTGAAAGAAAATAATCTAAAACTGCACATCGTACATTTAATTCAGGTTGTAAATTTCATATTTACCATGTGATTTTATCATAACTATATATTCTAGGTATAGTAATCAGCATATTTATGCTGTAAAATTTAATTACATGTCGTTAGTTTCTACTCTATGAATCACCTACATAAGCTACAAAACCCCATTTAATATATAAAACACATTTACAAAATAAACCTTAATTTATATTGTACACACTCCATGCTTCCTCATTCTAATAGAAAAACACCATCATACAGTCAGTAAGCCTCTTCCAAGAACCACAATAATTGAAAACACACAGTGGGTTGGCCTAGATGGATCTGGGACCATATACACTATGTTCTTTCCTATTTTTTTCTCTATATTAAAATTGACCTATTTAAATTTAACAACAATTTAGAAGTATATTAATTCAATATTTAGCTTTAATAAGTGTTTTATATATGCTGTTTGATATTATTATAATTCTTTGAAAATTTAAAAAGGTTTTAAAACATGTTTTAACTAAGCTGGGATTGGAATTTTTGGAATATTTTCAAAATATAAAATTATACAATTACACTAATTTAGTTAAAAGGACGATTTTAATAAATTTATATTTTAGTTTTAAGTAATTTTAAATATAAATATAAATATGAAACTCAATTAAACTCATATTGAGTTATCCACTCTTACCAACACCTATTATCAGAGGTTTTTTATTTCCTAATATCTTGATTTTATCTAAGATATAGTTTTATCCAAAAGATAAAAAAATATGTTATTTAATAAATTATTTATCTATGGATAATGATAGGATTTAGGGGTATATTACTAATAATTATCTTTATTTTAATATCATTGATTATACTTAGAAGAATATTGAATTTAAAATATATATAAAAAGAGTGGGATTAGAAATTTGAACTGCAGTTAAGGAAAAATATGAAAATCCAAAAGTTGTTATAGTTGATTTGAGTCAGGATACAAAGGCTATATATGAATTTAAAAATAAATATATTAGTTCCATATATTATACATTAAAAGAAGAAAATATTAATAGAATTTTAATATTTTTCTACTGGTTATGAAATCATGGATACAATTTTTGTTCCCCATAAATGAAATAAAATTATAAAGAGATGTTCCTAAATACTAATATGATTAAATAAGATACTTTAAATGTGAATCATAACAAATCCAATTTTAACATATATCTTAGGATAAATGGAATTTTCATCATGAATCGTGCACTTGGGAATAGATGTGAATATAAATATTATGTGATGAGACTCCAATGATGCTTACCATATCGATAAAGAGGAATCTCATTTTCAATTAAGTAATCCTACAATATAAGTAAGATTTCAATGAAGGATATTATTATAAAACTTATTATCAATGATGATGAAAAGAAATTGAACAAGTAATAATATGATTATATGATAACTTATGTTAATGTAAGGACTTCCCAGTGCAAGATAAAAGAGAAAATAAAATAGGATTGCTCAATTGAGGATGAATCACATTAATATATTGATGACGAGAAGGTTTATATTGTCAAGAAACATAAAAATACAAATATGAAGAATATATTCTTCATTAAGTTAACCTATTTAAAAAATTTTGGAAAAACATGTAAATGTAAAAAAGGAAAATCAAATAGGATAAGTGACCTTTTATTAATGAAAACGAAAAGGTCATATCAAAGTTGAGTTTAAAATGTTTAAATACATGGAAAGTTTGTCCATAAGTAAAAAACTCCAAATAATTATATGAAATAGTCCTATATTTTCTATAAGTAAAGTTATACTGACTTTTACTCGAGCATAGAGGGCATGACGGCAAAAACAATATGTGTTTTATGAAAAAAATGTGGTAAAAAAATTATTTCATGATCTCTTACTAAAATTTATAATCTTTCTATAAGTGATAATAATGATGAAAATTTTAACCTTTCATATTTATTTAAATACTATAATATAATGTATGAAACATTAGATGAACATAAATATATGTATAAAAGTATAATGAAAAAATACACTTTATCTATTCATATTAAATCTGACATTACTATTGAAAAAGATAATTATTCTAATTTATTAAAAAAATAGAACATGTCAAATGAGAAACATAGAAATTTTCTATAATGGTTTTAAAATTGAAAAAAATAATGACTAGGATTGGTGGTAAAAAAATCACACCTATATACAAAACTGATTTTGGATACCATCCCAATCAGTTTAGGATTTATCAGAATAAATTTATTCTAACATAAAACACATCCAATTAAATAAATAGTTCACATTCATGTAGTCATAATAATGTTTTTTTATTTATAAGTTCCTTTGTCCTATTTATGGTAGTCCTTTAAAACATCTTTGGATTCCCAAATGTTTTATTAATAAAAATTTCAGAACTAAGAATGTGTGGGTACCAACATCATTTATTTTTTAAATGTGTGTATAGAACCTTCTTGAAGAGTAATAGAAAGAAATATTGGTTTATTGATAGTGTATGTTCTTAACACATTATTATATACTATTAAAAAATTTAAATTCTTATAAATGTTTATGGTGGATATGTCCCTTTTAGAGACCATGGTATGAGAAAAATAATTGGAATTAGTAATATCAGTAACTATAAATTTGTTTCAATTTCTAAAGTATTATTTTTTGAGGGTTTAAAGTGTGATATGAATAACATCTCACAATTACATGATGATGGACACCATGATAAATTAGAAAATAATGCCAATGAAATATATAATTTAAATCATAATTTAATTTTTACATCTTTTTGTGGTGATAATGTTCATGCAGTTAATTTGTATTCATTATTTAGCTAATATGTTTCTTGATTAAGTTAATTTCACAATGAATACTTGGTATGGAAAAAAATATTGGGAAATTATAGTCTTCACTCTCATATAAATATAACTATAAATTGTAGTCAACTATCCTCCTAAAATAAAATTCTACAACCCATGTAAAAATGGGAAATAACATAATATCTATTTCAAACATAAGAAAAATGATCAAACTTCTCAAACACCATAGGTAGGTAACATATACATATTTTGGAATTATAGAGGTTATATATAAAATATTATTCATTATTTATATGATCATATAAATAGATATTTAATACACTATTGGATAATCTTTCTAGCACACAAATGTAAAGCATGTTCCAATTTTAAAAAATATAAAATATATGTAGTAAATAATAATGAACTTAAAATTAATTCCTTAGGTAGTGATCATGTAAGTGAATTTTAAAATCAAGACATAGAATATTTATTGTCACAACTTGCCTAAAATCCTAATTCTTATACTCCTAAGAAAACACATCATAATTTAGTTGTAGAAAGAAGAAATCATACTATTCAAGAGATTACCTATACTGTGATCATTTAGTATGAACTACCAATTTACATTTTGGTAGAATCTATCAATAAAACAAGCAATATTATTAATATGTTACTTATTATTAGATTTCTAAATAATAATCCATTTGAGTTGTTGAATGGAGGAAAACCAAATTTTAATTACATTATAGGTTTTTTGTTGAAAATAATTTATTCTCAACACAAAGATAGTATAGATAAATTTTCATCAAAAAGTGATGAAGAAATCATCAGGGTAAATAAACCTATAAAAAATAATATAGGATATTCAAAGAAGGAAAAATTGTGTAAGAATCTGTACATGTCATATTTGTTGAAACAAATCCAAATGCGTTAAATAATTCTTTAGAAAACATTAACAGTGGTCATTCTAACTTAAACATAAATTCCTAAGCTATTACTAGTAATAGTTATATAAAACATACTTTAGAAAAATCAACTGACACAGAAGAGTTGTTTGAAACAAAACATGAAGAATAAAATAATGTACTAGGTACTTCTCTCTTCAGAGCTATTTGAACTCATAGAGACCATCTTTATTTGTTGTAGTTGTATATATTGATAAAGATACTCAATCTAGAGATTTTATATCAATACGTAGGCTTACCATACACATATATTACATATATTTTATGAATACTCATTACAATGAAAAAACACATGTGAAAAAAACGTAATAGTTTAGTGCATTTGGAAATATTGCGTAAAATATTCTATTCTTGTGAAAGATCCTAAAATTTTTCCACAAAGATCATCCCAATTAGTTTATATATTTAAAACCATTATTCAGAACCTGGGGAACGGAATCATAAGAAAGGGTGATCCCAAAATCTCAGTAAGGGTAAATAATAGAGATATAAATGCATAATATAAGCTAAAGGGTATGAGAATGTGAGAATAAAATTTGAAAATCATACCCTTCATATCGAGGATCATAATAACATGTGAGAGAAAAAATACTAAAAGAATATAAGACATGAATCTTAATTTAATCAGTGAATAAAATAAATGAGCACACAATATTTATAATTTATGGCATACAAATCATCATATAACATTGTGGACATGATATAATACAAACATGTTCACTCATTATGTTAAGGAAATGAAATATAACACCCACATAAACTTATGAACACAAAACCTCATCCACACATGTCATTATAGACATGAAAGATTGGTCCCTACAAAACCTTTTGAACAAGTAATAAGATTCATGCATAAAATTGTAAACATGTAATCAGGTTCATGCATAACATCGAGAGCATGTAATCAGGTTCACCCTTAACATTGGGAACATGAAAACTGATTCAGGAATAACCCCACGAACTTGTAAGTGGGTTTAAGAATAACAATGTGAACAAGTAATTAGGTTCACACATAAAATTATGAACATATAATCAGGTTCAACCATAAAATTGTGAACATGTAATGAGGTTCATTCATAAAATTGTGAACATGTAACTACGTTCACACATAACATATATACTCATGAGATATCCTTTTCTACCTAATGAATTGGAGGGAGATATAGGTCCCAATCATCACATAATAAAAATTATACTCTATTGTGGTAAAATATCATAAAAATTCATCATATCATAATTCATGAAATGAAATTTGTATCATAAACATTTCACCATAGAATAACCCATGAAGAGAAGTGGGTTTCATAAAAATTTCATCATAGTATAAACCATGGAAGAGAAATGGGTCTCACAATTATAGTTCCATAAAAAATAAAGCCAATAATAGAAGTAATATTATTGGTATCCCTGGATATCATCCCCAATAATACTTAAACTATATTAAAAAAATTCATCTTATATGAAGAAGAATTTTGAAAGATCACATAGATCATTTCTTATCAAAAATTGCATTTCTTTGAAAATAACTTTTATAAAAAAATTTAAAAATCCTTATAATTAAAATTCATATTTTAAAACTTATAATAAAATATTATAATATTTATTTGAATTATTTCTTGATGAAAATATACTTTCCTATTGAAAAATTGATTTTTAAAATTTAAAACTCTTTGAAAGCCATTTTCATGGAAAATAACCGTGAAAAATTATAAAAGAATATTTGAAAAAATAAAAAAGGATTAAAAAATTTTCAGAATACATTTAAATTTAAATTATATTAAAATTTAATTTAAAAAATTTAATTTTCATAGAAACCCATTATTTTTGGGTGAAAACAGATTTCCAATTGAAGAGAGAAATAAGGTCATATTTTTTAAAAAAAATTCTTAATTATATCAAGTTAAAACAAGTGGAATAATAATAACATAACATGAATATTTCATGATTAAACATAGGATAATAAATTTCATGAGAATTATTGAGAGATGGATAATAATATATCATCAATGGTAGCATGATCTTAAGTAATCCTGATAGATTATGAGATTATAGCAATAAAATCTTTCCACATTGGTAACATTGAATCATAATCCTCATGAAATTATAAAAATAAACGAATAATAAAAAATACTAAATATATGTAGAGTCAATATATAACATTTCCAAGGGTTAGTACATACACCTCAATAAAAAAATATTTTTGTATAATATAACACACATCTCAAATAAGAAAAACTGAGAAAAAATTCACTTAGTGATTTGGTAAATTTTTAAAAATAAAACCCTTGAATGAGAGATAATAAATTGGATATGTAACTTAAATTAAATTTTCATTGAATAATCAGAAAATACTTTCATTGGACATATATACACCACATAGAAGAAAAATGCGGTGAATATAGAATGTTCCTCACAAAAGTAAAAAAGCAAGATCAAAATATCTTACCTTAAGTATTGAATTCCATCATAAGCGTTCAAAAATAAGGTAGAATAAATATATTTTTATTATTAATATATTAAATAACTTTATTCATATATATCATAACATATATAGTTTTCATGTGATATTTTTTAACCATTTATTAACAATTTGATGTTAAAGTTATGTTTCAGGCAATAATCAAATTGTTTTTCGTACATGTTTTTACTTGTTACTCTTGGACCTATTTCTAATTTAATGATTTAATTATTTAAATAATGTAAAATATAATAAAAATATAATATATATTCATCATATATGATGTTATAGTAATCTATAAAATATATAAATAGGAAATGAAACACACCATTCATGGAGACGTTAGGTCGTACGCACGTGTGAACATTGTTTCCATTTTACAATCACATATAAGAAGGAAACGTAAATGATATATATAAATACATTTTATTGTTATAATAAAATATTTATGTTATTTTTTTACATTTTTATAATCAACCTATCATCAATACATTCCACGTAATAAATGAATGGAATACATCGCTTAATGAGGTGGTAGTTGTCCTTACACACGAATGATGTTGTCATATTCACACAAAAAGAAAAGCATTATCTTATGTGTTATATAATAACTCTAGATTATTAAATACATCATAAATTTTATATATATTGTATATAATTATTATTTCAATAATTATTTACAATCTTGAGTGGCGGTAATGATAAAACAAACAATATCAGTTTGTGAGGCGGTAGTCCTATGTACACAGTAACGATGGATTTGTAGCCCATTTGAGTATAGTGTTTAGTGACCCAAACTTTTATTATATTACTATTATGAAATTTTAAATATGAAAAACATAATATTATTACACATAGAAGATCCAACAGTTTAGTGTCTTGGGGAAACTAGGACCATACATAACAATTACAACATCGAACATAAATATTAATCAATTTCTTCTTCACTAGCTTCTTACTAGAACTTGACCAATAATTATTACATATATTCACCTGAGAATATACATCAAAATTTGTGATCTAGAATCCATTTAATGGTATATATAAGAATAATATATCTTGGGGTGATCATAATCATAACATAGGAAAAGGATCAAGAACACAAGAGGAAGCATAAATATAAGACTTGAAATGTGGCAATGCATAAAAATGAAACATCATGTCTTAGTGGTTAACTACCACACATAATTGTGAAAAAATAAATAATCTTTTTCAGAAAAAAAATTTAACTTTAACTCATGAGATTCATCACTTTACCTAATTCATTGGATCACTGTAGAATTCCGGGCGCACCCGTCACATTCAAACATTCATATTGGGCTATATAATTCTGGCTGCACCCGTCACATCAGGACATTATAATTATCATGCATGACACATTGAACACATATAAATAGGGAAAATAACTTACCCATGGAAATTAACCAGTTTCATATCATTAGAACACATTCAAAAAACTTTGGGTTCTCAAAAGAAAGAGGTAATAACATACTTGTTACAAGAACCATCAACCTTGAATGAGAAGTAAAAGATGAGTTCTTAAAAGAAGAGTTCTTTTGGAAAACCTTTTTTTTTTACATAAACATCCGTAGAAAAAATTTATATCCCAGAAAAGGTAATCAAATGATGAAAAAATGGTTTTTAATGAGTGAAAATACCAAATTTGGAGTGAAAGAGGGAGAACCCAAAGAATGAAAATTGGGTTCGAGATTTTCCCCTTACCTTATATTTGAACGCTTCCTTAGCTTCAATGTCTTGTATAATGACATTATATTCATTAATTCAAAACTAAATAACATTTTATAAATTTAAAGGGTTAATTTTGGTTTCATTATGTTATTTTATGGTCCTTTTTACGAGTGATAGAGTTTAAAACAATGTTCGGGAATGTTTGTTTTTGCGGTTTTCTTGAGCGGTTTACTTCTATTCATAAATTGACGTTCAGGTAGAACATGGGTCAAATTCCAGAATAGTTATTATATGTTTTTAATTATATTACAGAATTTAAAATGTTATTATAATGAATTACATTGTATACCATGAAGATGAATCATTAGATAAGAATTAAATTATGATTGTTTGAGTTAATTTGGACGGTTTTTCACTCCTCAACGAATTTGTTTTGATTAAGAATTTATTAATATGTACATAAGTTAGTTCCAGAGCTTTAAATAGGACTTAATACATATAAAATATTCTGGTTCAACCATAAAAATGGTTTCATGACCAATTCTGATGGTAGAGATGAAAAAAGAAAACATGTCGTTCTTGAAGGTGATAGATTAACACCTCACGAACAATGATTTATTTTATAAAATATAAAATAAGAAAGGGAGAGAAGGTTGGATGATATAATATCCTATTATTATAATAAAATTATAATATATTTATGATACTGGAGTTACCATACCACTTGGACAAAGATAGGTGGGGATAGAATAAGAAAATAACTTGAAATTGAAAGGAATGTAAAGGAAACGAAATAGAGAAATTACCTCTTGAATCATCCTCTTGAGATCCTCCTTATGGGGAAAAATCATGGTCTTTTGATGAGAACAGAATATTTTTGATGTGGGGGAGGTACTAGGGATGATTAATTTTATTTTTTTAGACAAGGCATGAAGCTTTAGAGGTGTGAGGAAATGAGTGTGTGAAGGGTGGTATTTATAGTGGACGAGAGAGGGTTTTCTTAAAATAAAATTAATTAATTTATTATTTCTCTAAAAGACAAGGAATAGTGAGTATTACATGACCAAGGATAGTAATTTTATAATTTAATCCCGATTCAAGTTGGATTACATCATCATAACATCACAGGTGACTCTACAATTAGCTTATTTAGTTTATTTTTTTAAATTACGGTATTTCACTATTCATCAAAAATTCATGTATTTTAGAAAAATCCCAAAATATCAGCCCAACTATTTATCAATGTGTAGAATCCAAAAATGAAGCCCATTTTACAAAACTAATTTACTAAATATGATTAATATAATATTTAATTAAAATCATAATTTACCTGAAAAAATACAGTTTTTAAAATTAAAACTCATTTTATAATGCATTCCAAAATTAATTAAGGTCTTATAAAATTATCATAAATCAAAAATAAATAGATTTTTTAATTTAGGAACACATTTTAATAAAATAAATTTTCTTTTAAATTAATAAATTAACTATGATTAATTAATTATGACTTACAAAAATACCAAAATGTGTACTATAGTCAAATTGTCACTTTCTATGATGCCAAAATTTTATTTAATTATTACAAGGAAAGGTTACTATAATTTTGGATGATTTAATATTCATAAGGGTATTATTTATATTTATAAGGGTATTTTACTATTCATAAGGGTATGTTACTAATCACCAAAAATTATGTTTTTCTTATTTGACCCCAAAATCATCTACAACACAACCATGTATGTAAGATTTTCGATATTCCAAACACATAAGTGACAAAATTATGTTTAAAGGACACTTACCACTTAGTATTTAGTTATGTTGTATTTTCATATGATTTTATGACACTTTTATAATAAGGTAATTTCAAATGAAAAACTTTGGGTCGTTACATTCTCCCCCCTTATGAAATTTCACCCCCGAAATTGAACATTACACAAATAGGTGGGGGTACTTCTCCTTTATCGCCTCCTCTAGTTCCCAAGTAGCTTCATCAAACTTATGGTTACTCCACAAAACATTGACTATGTTGGTTGTCTTGTTGAGTAGATCCTTATCTCTCCGGTCCAGAACCTCTATTGGCTGCTCCTCATAAGAGATATCATCTTCCAGTTGTTCCACCTCTGAGGTTAGTACATATGAGGGATCGGGTATGTACATACTCATGAGTGATACATTAAAAACATCATGAACTCGAGCCATATTCGGTGGAAGTGCAAGCTGATAGGCCATGGCTCCTATAAGGTCAAGGATTTCAAAGGGTCCAATATTCCTTGGGCTTAGCTTCCCTTTCTTTTCAAATCGTATGACTCTCTTCCATTGTGATATTCGAAGGAAGAATTCATCTCCAATGTCAAACTCCAAGTCTCTTTGATGGTTGTTAGTGTAGCTCTTCATCTGACACTGTGCAGCTTTGTTGTGTTCCTGGATGACTTGAACCTTCTCTATCATCTCTTCTACAGGATCGGGTCCAAGTAGCTTTCTTTCTCCAACTTCATCCCAACATGTTGGAGTTCTACATTGTTTTCCATAAAAATATTCATATGGAGCAATCTGAATACTCGAGTGGAAGTTATTGTTGAATGAGAACTCATCCAATGGGATATGCTGATCTCATCCACCTTTGAATTATAGAGAGCATGCTATTAGAATATCTTTAAGCGTCTGAATAGTGATTTCAGATTGGCCATCGGTTTGGGGGTGATAGGTCATGCTGAAATTTAATTCCATACTCAAAGCATGTTGAAGGCTACTCCATAATTTAGATGTGAACCTTTTATCATAGTCAGAGACAATTGAGAGTGGAACACCATGCAGTCTCACCACATTCATCACATATATCATTGCAAGTTTTTTAAGTGAGATATCTTCTTGAATAGCGATAAAATGGGAAGTCTATGTGAGTCGATGAACCACAATCCATATCGCATTATTTCCCTCTGATGTCTTTGGGAGACCCATGAAAAAGTCCATATTAACATTTTCCAATTTCCACATGTGTATGGTCAATGGTGGCATTATCCCTTTGGACTTTTGTCGCTCTGCTTTGACTTGCTGACATACCAGGTACCTAGATATATACTCTGCAATCTCGTTCATTATGTTATAACACTAGAAGTGTTCTCAGAGATCACAATACAACATGGTGCTACCAGGATGGATAGAGAATCTTGATATTTGTGCATTTTCTAATATATTCTTCATTATCTCGGGTGATAAAGTCACACAAAGTTTCATCTCAAACTGAATCATCCCATCATCGTTGATATGGAACTCATGCAGCTTCCCTTCCTTTACTTCATTCACCCTCTTTCGAATATCCACTTCTTCCCTTGGTGCTTAATCATATCTTGGATGGATGGTTGTGCAATCATTTGGGCAAGGTAGGATGTATCCCCTACCCTTGTAATTTTTAAATTCATCCTTTGCATATCCATGTATATAGGGTCCTTCTCAATCTACGGCATGGATAGAGTAACAGGTTCTTTTCAACTTAGAGAACCATCTACCTTATTCTCATTTCCAAGATGATAGTGAATAGAGAAATCATAATCCTTGATTAGCTCAAACCATATCTTTGGACGCATGTTGAGCTCCATTTTTTTGAATATATACTCTAGGCTCTTGTGGTCAGTGTATATGTCACACTTCTATCAATAAAGGTTGTGCCACTAAATTTTCAAGGAAAATATCGCGGCTACTAGTTCTAGATCATGCATCGGGTAGTTCTTCTCAGGGATCTTCCACTGCTATAAGGCGTAGGCTATCACATTATAAATTTGCAGAGTACTCACCCCAAGCCTTTCTTTGAAGCATTTCTATATATCACAAAACTTGCTCCTTTTTTTGGTATTGTGAGAATAGGTGTAGTGATTAGCCTTCTCTTTCAATCCTTGAAGCTTCCCACACATTCATTCATATAGAAATACTTATCCCCTTTTATTATTAACATAGTTGTCAAGCTTGACAATCGTGAGAAGTTTCTCACAAAGCATCGGTAGAACCCAGCTAATCCCTGAAAAATATGGATTACGGTGACATTAGAGGGCCTGGTCAATTCCTCAATCACCTTTGTTTTTGAAGGATCCATAGAAATTCTATCAATTGTTATCACAAGTCCCATTAATGTGACTTTCTTCATCAAAAATTCACACTTTCTGAACTTGGTGTACAACTTCTCCTTTCTCAATGTCGCCAACACAAGTATTATATGTTCTTCATGTTCCTCCTTGATATTGGAGTAAATGAGAATATCATCAATAAACACTACCACAAATTTGTTGAGGTAATGTCTAAAGACTCTATTCATCAAATCCATGAATATTTTAGGGGCATTAGTAAGTCCAAAGGGCATAACCAGAAACTCATAGTGCCCATACCTTATACGGAAGGCAGTATTCAAAATACCTTCATACTTAACCTTTAGCTGATGATATCTAGAATGAAGATCTACCTTTAAGAAGTATTGAGATCCTCGTAACTGATGAAAAATTCATCAATCCTTGGAAGAGAATACTTGTTTTTTATGGTTATATTGTTGAGTTCCCAATAAATAATAAGCAACCTCATTTTTTTATCCTTCTTCTTCACAAAGAGAACTTGTGCACCCCAAGGTGATACACTAGGGCATATGAACCTTTTATCCAGATGCTCTTGTAGGTGCTTATTTAACTCCTCCAGTTTGATAGGATCCTTCTTATAGGGACACTTTTATATAGGAGTAGCTCCAGGTATGAGTTCTATTGAGAACTCTACATCACGATTTGGGGGAATTCCGAGTAACTCTTTGGGAAATACATCACTGTATTCCCTCATGATGGGAATTTCAGCATGGTTGGTACCTTCGATTGACTCAACAATTTGGGAGATGTATGCATCTTGATAGGGAATCAACACCCACACCATTTAAAGATTTTTCAAAGGAGATTCATAATCATCCATGCATTAGTAGAGGACAATGTGATAGTTTGGAATATGAAAAGATATTTATTTTTCCCTACAATTTATATGTGACCTATATAACAAGAGCCAATCCATTCCCTTTATAGCATAGAATTCTATCAAGGTAAGTATTGCAGGATTCGTTGGAATAATCTTCCCACATATACCAATAGGAGAAGAGTCAATCACTTGGGTTGCAATGATTGCACCACATGATGTTTTTTACAAATATATATACTTCAAGGTTTTGGGGCTTGGAATCAATAGTTATAGCAAACATGAAGGATATAAATGAATACATAGAACTAGAATCAAATAAGACTTTGTCCATTCTTGAGTGAATAGGAAGTGTACCTTGTACAACATCATTATATTGCTCCACTTCTAGAGTAGTGATGGCATAAGCCATCACTTGTTCCTTTGGATTTGGTGGTTTCAGATGTGGATTACCCACGAGAACTTGATGTTTAGTCCACTTTCTTGCATAGTGACCTAGGTCTCTACAGTTATAGCATTGAACCATGGGTGGTTCTCCCCTTTCTTCTGCCACATTCTCCATCCTTTTTAAGTATTTTCGACACTCTTGAGCATGGTTTCCTTATTTCCCACCCTTGAAGCATTTCCTCATCCCTTTGAGGCAGTTTTCATGGTGTAACTTCCCACATTTTTGGCATGTGGGTCGTTGAGTTTTCCTCCCACCATTGTCATTAGATCCACCGGCTTGAAAATCAATCTTTTGATTCTTATCACCATAGCCATGGGACCATTCTTCAAACTCCATATCCACTTTGAGAGCACACCGAACAAATTCTTCATAACTCCCAAAGTCTCAAATTGCAAGATAATTTCGAAGGTGTGGTTTTAAACAACTAAAGAATATATCAATCATTCTATCATTTTTTAAAACAAAACCTGAATCGTACCTTCCAAGCCGTGTGAAATTCACTTCATAGGTTATGAAATATTCTAATTCTTTTCGATTGAGCTCTACGAATTCTTTATCCATCTTTGTGCAAAGGTTCTTGGGAAATACTTGTTATGAAACATTATCTTAAAGTCTTCCCATTCCATATCTTCAATTTCTTCCCTTGGCTTGGTGTTCTTAATCAAAGACCACCATTGACCAGCATCTCCATCTAGACTATAAACGGCCAGTGTCACCTTCCCCATCTCAGAATAGTGAAGAATAAAAAAGATCTTCTCCATGGAGTTGACACACTATTTCACTACTAGTGGATCAAAAGAACCACTAAACGCCAGTGGTCGTTGCCTTATAAAACATTCAATAGTCAGTTTTTCTCTCTTTGGTGAAGGAGTATGTTCCCCATTATTACGGTTATTATTCATAACCTGATATAATTGGGAAAGCATTGTTATGACGTTTTGAACCCCACCTCCCAAATCACTGAGGATGTTGTTCAGGAAATCGTTGCATTGGCCCTCACACAAGTTTTTGGGATGGTTTCTCTTAGTTCCCACCATTTTCTAAAATAGAAAAGGTTAGAACAAAACATAAGTCAACAAGTCATGAATAAATAACTTATTCATTTGTAAAATTTATGCTAAAACAATAGCATATGGTATCCCTAGGTAAAGATTCTTGTGTGTGTATTTGTACTTAGTTTCATACTAGAGGTTTTCTCTAGGGTTCTCTAATCCTAATTCCCAAATTAAATAATCCTTTCCTATGATACCAACTATAGTGTCCCAGCATTTTCTTATACTACTATTACATAATTTTAAAGATGAAGAACATAATAGTATTACACATATAGGATTAAATGGTTTAGTGTCTTGGGTTAATTAGGGCCATACATAACAATTACAACATCAAGCATAAACATTTATTCAATTTCTTCTTCACTAGATTCTAAATGGCACCTAACCTCCCCTTAGTACATGAAGTCGCTTATGGATATACATCAAAAGGGTTTTCTAGAAGCCTAGTAAGGGGACATATAAGAACAATATAGCATGGGCTGAGCATAATCATAACATAGGCAAGGTATCATGAACATAAAAGGAAGCATAAATATAAGACTTGAAATGTGGCAATGCATAAAAATAAAAGATCATGTCTTAGTGGTTAACTACCACACATACTAGTGAACAAATCTAGAATCTTGTTCACCCATAATTTAACTTTAACTCATGATATTTATCACATTACCCAATGCATCGGAGCATTGTATAATTCCTGGAACACCCATCACATTCAAACATACATATTGCGCTATATAATTCTGGGCACACTCGTCACACTAAAACATTCATATTGTGCTATATAATTCCGAGTGCACCCTTCATATCATAACATTATCATTATCATGCATTCCACATAGAACATGTATCAATAATGAAAATAACTATCCCATGAAAAGAAATTAGTATCATATCATAAGAAAAATTTCATAAATATTGGGTTCCCAAAAGAAATATGGAATAAAATACTTGATACAAGAACTATCAACCTTGAATGAGAAGTAAAAGGTGAGTTCTTAAAAGAAGAGTTCTTTTGTAAACAAGTTTGTTTGGAATATATTTAAATAGGACATGGGTAAACATTCAGAACAGATATTACATGTTTTAAATGATATTCCATAAGATAAAATGATCATACAATTAATTATATTGAATACTTTGTGGATAAGTCATTAAATAAGAATTAAATGATGATTGATTGAGTTAATTTGGACGGTTGTTTGACCACAACGAAGTTGTTTTGATTAATCATTTATTAATATGTACATAAGCTAGTTCCAGAACATTAAATAGAATTTAATACATATAAAATATTCTAGTTCAACCCTAAAAATGGTTTTATGACCATTTTTGAAGGTAGATATGAAAAAATAAAACATTTCGTTCTTGAAGGTGATAGATTAACACCCCACAAACAACGTTTTCTTTTAAAAAATATAAAGATGATGAGAAGGGGGGTTGGATGATATTATATCCCATTAGTATCAAAAACTTCCATTATATTCATGATATTATAGTTATCATAGAATTTTGTCAAAGATATTTGGGGAGAGAATAAGAAAAGAACTTGAAATTGAAAGAAACATAAAAGAAAAGAAGGAGAGAAATTACCTCTTGAATCCTCCTCTTGAGATCCTCCTTATGCGTCCTATGAATAGACTTTTGATGAGATCTGAAGCTTTTGGAAATGGAGGAGGGGATTGGAAATATTCTTGGGAAGATTTTAGACAAGACGTGAAGCTTGAGAGGTGTGTGGAAATGATGGTGTGAAGGGTGGTATTTATAGTGGAGGGGAGAGGGGTTTTCTTAATATAAATTTCATTAATTTATTATTTATCCACAAGACAAGGAATAGTGTGTCTTCCGTGACCAATAATATTAATTTTATAATGTAATCCCCCACCATGTGGTCTTACATCAGTATAACATCACACATAACCCTATAAATAGCTTATTTTTTGTAAATTACGGTATTTCACTATTCATAAAAATTCAAGTATTTCAAACAAATCCCAAAATTTTACCCCAACCATTTTCCAATGTTCAGAATCCAAATATGAAGTCCATTTTTCAAAAATAATTTTCTAAATATGATTAATTTTATATTTAATTAAAATCATAATTTACATGAAAAATACAGTTTTTAAAATTAAAACATATTTTATAATGCTTTAAAAAATTTCTCGAGGTCTTATAAAATTATATTAAATCAAGAATACATATATTTTTTAATTTGTGAACACATTTTAGGAAAATAAATTTTCTTTTAAATTAATTAATTAATTATAATTATTTATTTATGACTTACAAAAAATACCAAATTGTTTACCATAGTCAAATTATCACTTTCTAAGATCCTTAATTTTTTTTAATTGTTCATTGGTATGTGTACTATTACTTTGGATGATTTACTATTCATAAGGGTCGTATTTCTATTTATAAGGGTAGGTTACTATTCATAAGGGTAGGTTACTATTCACAAAAAATTAAGTTTCTCTTATTAGATCCCAAAAATCATCTTGAACGCAACCGTGTATGTCGGATTTTCGAAATTCCAAACACAAAACTAAAAAACTTATGTTTAGAGGTCACTTAGCACATAGTAGTTCATTATGTTTTATTTTCATTTGATTTTATGACATATATATAAGAATGGAATTTCCATTGAAAAACATTGGGTCGTTACATAATGTGTATTATTTTAGATCATAAACGTAAAAAAAATACAACCTAGTAAATTAATGATACATTTTTATTATATAATATTTGTATAAAATAATTTAAGGGGTTTTAAAAAGAAATAAAACAAAATTTTCTGTTGATTCCTATTACCTCTTCTTCGGGAAAATCCTTTTGGATAGCACCAAAGGACTTCCTCGGTTGGATTTATACACAATGTACAGATTGTAGGATGAGACAATAGAATTTTTAAGGTGTTTTTGGTAGGTTTTTTTCATTCCTAATTTATCAAGAGGTGTGAGGAGTTTGTTGAGTGAGTTCTTTTTTATCATATAAGATGAGTGGAATTCTTTTAAATACTAAAAAATATTATTTATTGGGAGGTCTACCAAACCTCATGTGACTCAAAAATAGATCAATAATTGAGTTTTTTTATTATTTTTTTGAGAAATAAATCCACCATAATATATAAATATTGTTTTTTATGTTATTCCTTATAATTTTTTATTAATCAATTTTATATTTATATATTTTTACTAATGTGACATGTATTATTTCATTTACCTAGGTAATTTATCCATTAATATTATATTAAAAAATTTATTTATTAGATAATTTAAACCCACTTATTATATATATTAATCACAATTAATTAAATTAAAATACTATGTGTGTGTAAAATTAATTTTAATACAAGAAAATTTAATTCACAAAACACATTTATAACCATAATCATGTCAATTAATTTTAACTTTTTTCACTAATCATACAGGTAAAATTTTTAGATCAACTATATATAAATTATAAATTATTTTGACCCAAAATATAGAATCCATTTTTATAAATTTCATTCACATAAGCGGAAAATTATAATTTAAAATTAATTCTGCATAAGCGACGATAAAGCATGATTTTTATAGTGAAATTGTTCAAAAGTTTACAATGTTTTTATATCCAATTTCAACATGAAATTTATCCCAATAACCTCATATATGTAAAATTAAACTAGTTATTCATCAAAAACAATTCAAAATATAATTTATCAATATAAATAATCCAAAAAAAAGAAGTTTTAAATTAAAATTTAGTATTTTTGACTAATTAAAAAAAGTTAATTCGTTTTCTCAAAAGTCATTAAAACTCGCCCTAATATAATTTTGAAATTCCAATTTCAAAATTGGAATTTATTATTTCATATATAATTTATGAAAGTGTGAAAAATTAGTTTTATAATAATTGTTCCATAAAATGTGGTAAACCATCTTTTATAAATATACATCTTTTTAGATGTAAAATTGGATTTATTCTCATCACATATCTAGAAAAAATTATTATGATTTTAAGATAGTTTATTTAATATATAATATATTAATTTCATTAAAATAATTCATTAAAAGTTGTTTAGTTAATTTATTGAGAAAAAACTGTTTTTTCCTTGAAAAATAGTGTTGCATAAAATGAATTTCATTTTTTTCAAATAATTCTTATTTTAATTTATAATTAATTAGTCACCAAATAAATCAATTTATAGATATTTATAAATCGTATTTTCATTTTTATTTAATTATTTTCATACTCGCCACTCCAATGGCTTGGTGAAAATTTTAATAATGCTTTCATAATATGTCACCTTTTGTTAAAAATAAATGTTACATGTAACATAATATAATAAAGATGTTTCATGTAATAAAATTTATTGTGGGTATTTCATGTAACATAAGAAAAACTAATTTTTTGTGTATACCAAAATATAAATATAGTTTTTTCGGGTAGTGCAACCTGATCTTTGTGTTCTATGTAATGTAGGATTAGTATGTCATTTCATGTAATGATATCCATAAAAGAATATTAATTTATTTTGAAAATAATTAACAATTCAAAAAGATTGAGGGTGTTAAATTATTCCCCTTTAAAATGAATTTCACCTTTTAAAATACATATGGGTCATCAAATTTTTATTACCTGAACATTATTTTCATAGAAACCCTCATCATAAAAATGAATAGTAAAACTTCCTTTAATAAATTGAATGTTAAAAACATATTTTTTACATAAATAATCTCATAAACACAGTTAAATAGAGGTTAAAATTGGTGGAAAAATAATATTTGAACAGGGAAGAAAAAAATAAATAAATATGGTGAGTGATAGGGATTACTAATCATAAGAATATGTGTGATCTAGAGATAGGTAATGATCAAAAAACCATAAATATGTGATGTTCTATGGGAATAATTGATTAATTGACAATAAAGGCACTAGGATAATATTTATGTTTCATTATACTCTTTATAAAGTATAATAATTTTATCAAGAATATATACATACTTTATTTCATTTTATTTCATAAGAAAAATATCACTCGTGGGTTGTGGCACGCATAATTAATACTATATCTATTATTCTTAGAAGTGGGTGTAGATTTGTTGTTCCTGAAGCACACATAGTTCATAATATCCATAGATAAGATGTTAATTCATTAAATATATCTTTCATTAACATAATATAAATATGGTTAGAATTTATATGGTGAAATAATATATTAATATCAAAAACGATATTAAAAGTTAATAACAATAAAATGTGTAAACGATTTTCCTTATGACCCCTTCAAATGATTAAAATCAAATACTTGATAAATAAGACACTAAATTTCTCAAAATAACCATCACATTGACCCTCCATATATAAAAAAAGTATCTCTTGGTTATCATTTAACAAACATATGAGTACTTTCATCACATATTATTTTAAAACATATTAATAAATTGAATTACTATAAATCCATATGGAAAACTAGAATTATTCCTCATTCCTTGAATATATAAGGAAATTATGTAATATATTACATATATCCAATAATTTTTCTGAACTCCATTAATTATATAATAAACTACTTTTTCAAAAAATCATTTATCAGTTCTAAGGTCATTGAATCTATACAATTTTGTTTATCCATATAAAATATATTTTTAACTAATCCAAACTATATCTTCATATCATTCTGATCATATACTAGTGTACCTTTCCATAATCAAAATATCCCCATACCATTAATTTAGATTTACATTCCATAAATATCATTCAACATATTATTTATAATCCTTATTGAAAAACCTATACATAACAAAAATTATATATCTCATGTTTCTTAAAACATAATATTTGAATTCACATACATAACTAATTTATTCATCCTACTTAATTCTCAAGAAATTACTAAGCTTTTTCATCTTATTACTTAACATTTATTTATATTCACATGTCATTTTTAGTCTCTTCATATCTACAAATATAATTATTATTTGTACAACCTCGATGATTTTCTTTAAAAGATTTCCTTTAAGGATATTGAATTTCATAATTCATATACCTTCTATGTTCAAAGAATTCATCCATTGATAATACCTTAGAGATACCAATATTCGGATCCATTACATTAATAATATTTTTCATTTTTCTCTTGTAGTTACTTTCTTTGTGTCTTTTTCCAGAGTCAAAGCATCTATTTGTTCCTTTAATACATCTAATTGTGTGTTTCATCTCAAATTCTCAACATGTAAGAAATTGAATATTATTTTATCCATGGTATTCACTAACTAAAATTTGAGTTAACTCATTTCTAAAATTCGTTAGTTAGTCTGAGAATTGGTAATGATATATATTTTTAATAAAGTTCTATGAAAACAGATTAGGAATAATCACAATAACCATAACTCTAATAATCATACCAATTTGACTGATCATTAGAAAATTTCCTCTCACATTCAATTACCACCCAGTTCCTTCTAGTTCTAGCCATTTACTAAGACTAGAAGAAAGGAATGAGCAACACTTTTCATAGTGAAAAACAGATAATCATGAAAAATCACATATAGGGTTTATAAATTATGAAACATTATTTAATATATTAATCTTTGGGTTTATCATAGGTTAATCATTGTCATATTCTATTTTAATAATTCATGATGATTCATAAATAGTTTGGGAATTTTCAAAGCATGTCACTAGGGAGTGTCAAAAAAGGTGCGCAAAAATACCCATTATCATGCACCTGTTCTCGATTGAGAATAGCTTAATATAGTGTTTTCAGGGTTGTTTCCCCTAGGTACATCTTGGAAAAATGACATCCACTTGTAGTATCCAGACATGAGTGTTTCTCTAAGAAACCACCATCTCTATACTTTTCCAAAATTTCATGAACTTTTTATCAGGTCCAAACCTAACAATGTAAAACTTTAATCCAATTCATGCCTAACATTGTGGATATATAATCATTTTTATGCATAAAATTGCGAACATATAATTAGGTACACAGATAACCGTTTGAACATGTCATCATGTTGATTCATATCATTGTGAACATGAAATTTTGTTACCACGTAACATTGTGAACATGTTAAAAGGTTCGTGTATATTGTTGTAAACATGTAATTATGTTCAGGCATAACATTGTAGACATGTAACTAGGTTCACGCATAACATATGTACTCATTATATAACCAAATCTACCCAATTCATTGGAGGGACATATAGTTCCCACCCATCACATAATAAAAATCATACACATGTGTTACAAAAGATCCTAATCACTAATCATATCATAACCAATGATATTAAACTGGTATCATAAACATTTCATCATAGAATAACATGTGAAAAGAAGTGAGTTTAAAATTATTTTTATCATGGGGTAACCCGTGAATGGGAAACAATTTCATAAACATCATTCCATAAAAACATAATCCATTTAGAAAATGAATATAAATGGTATCCTTAGATCATATCCCCAGTCATATATACAATATATCAAAGTATTTCATCATATATGAAGAAAGATTTTTAAAGATCGTTTGGAATATTTCATAAGGAAAATAAACATTCATTGAAATTGACATTCATAAATTATTTTAAAAGATTCTTTTCATTCCAAAATAACATTCAAATGTTTTTTGATAATTCAGGTAAAATTTCATTAAAACATTTTCTGAGGAAAATATACATTCCAATTTGAATAACTACTTTTTTGGAAATAAGAATTTTTGAAAGAATTTTTCATAGAAAAACTCCTTCAATACTTTTAAATGAATCATTAAAAATTATTTAAAATACCTAAAATGTTTTAAAAATAAATTTTCTTTAAAATTATCTAAACATATCATATAAAATATTATTTTTAAATATTTCTAGAAAACATGTTTTGGGATAAAATAAAATATAGACTAATACGAGAAAATTGTTTTAATTCTATAAAAAAATGTTCATAATTATAATATGTACAAAACAATGAAAAAATGGTACCATTACATGAAAGTTTTATGAATGAAAATAGTTTAAGAAAACTCATGATAATTTTTGAGATATAGAACATAATATTTCCTTGTTGGATGCATAATTATAATGTATCCTGATAAATGATGAGATTATAGGAATAAAATCATACTGCTTTGGTAACTTTGAATCATAATACCCATGAAATAATAACACTAAATAAAGATTAAAATATAATTATAATAATAAAATTACAAATATAACATGTAAAAATAGAATTATATACACATTTTAGAGTACTATAGGTGCATAATATAACATGATTCTCATTGAAAGAAAGTTACAACAAAATTCTCATAGTGATTTTGTAACATTTGAACGGTTGACCATGTGAAAGAGGGATCCTGAAATGTAGTTGTAAATAGAAATAAATATTATTATAATAATCATAAAATAAATTTATGTAAATTATAAAAACAATAGAGAATAAATTGGTGGTGAATATAACGTGTGCCTCACAAAATTACTAAAACTTGACGAAACTCTCTTACCATAAGTCATCAATTCCTTCCTACTTGTTCAAACCTCCTATATAAAAATTATAAGTTTATTATAAATATATTCAAAACCATTATTCATATATATCATACCATATTTTTTTGATATGAACTCTTTTTGCACATTTATTAATAATTCAATGTTAAAATTATGTTAGGGGTAATAACCACTTTTTTCGTACATGTTTTGATTTTTTATTCTTATTCCACTTACTTAGATCATGGTTTTAAAATATAAATAATTTAAAATATAATATATATATATATATATATCATATATATTCATTATATAATTATATATAATAATCTATAAAATATGGAAATAGTAAATGAAATACACCTTTCAAAGAGACATTATGTCGTACATATGCATGAATGTTGTTTCCATTTTCATGTTCTATTGAAAAAATAAATGTAAATTATATATATATATATATATATATTATCATTAAATTATAATTATTATGTTATATATATCACATATTTCAATCAAAACCAGTCTTCAAAAATTTCATGTAATGTGTGAAAGAATCATGTCCCTTCATGAGGTGGTAGTTCACCATACACATGAAAGACATTATCATATTCCCAAAAAAGGAATGCATGGAATTATGTGTCATATAATAAAATAAAGAATCATAAATAAATAATAAATATCATAAATATCATATATAAAAATTATTTCCATCACTATTCCCAACCATGAATGGTGGTAATGGAAAAATGAACGACATCAGTTTGAGAGGCTGTAGTTCATCATACACACAAATGGAAATTTCGTAGCCCATTTTATAGAAGTGTGTGTGTTTATAGTTTGTAAAATTAACATAAAAAATAAAATTATATGTAATATACCAATTCTGAAATATTATCATGATATAAAAAGAAATTATGGGGTGTGAGGAAGAAATAAAATTAAAAGCATTTATTGATGAATGTTACCTCACCTTTAGGTATCTCTAATTCGTTTGCACGAAATGAATTCCTTAGTTGGATTTCAGCCAAATGTAATACATCTATGATTATATGAAGATTTTATGAGGTTATTATGTTTGGTTTTTTTCTATCCAAATATCTTAATAGGTGTGAAGAAGTGGGGAGTTTGAGTTTCATTTTATAATGGAGGCCTAATTCATTTTTTCCAAACCCCTATAATTAGACACTATTGGGTGGTCTCCCTTTCTTTTTGCTCCTAAAAAAGTAAATCTATAATGGCGGAAAGGTATGAATATATCTAGGAATACCTTAAAATAACAATTTAAATACATTTTTTTATCATGTTATTTATTATTATTTAAGTTTATTTAATTTTATCTATATAGTTTTTTCTAAGGGAACATTTATCATTTTGTACATAGCTAAGTTGAACATTAATATTATAATTAAAAATATATATATTAGAAAATTTAGAAATAATATTTTTAAATATTAATTAAAAATAATTAAACAAAAATCATATGTGTGTGTGAAATTAATATTTATACAAACATAAGTTTTTTCAAAAAACCTCATTTAACCATAATCATGTTAATTAATTTTATCTTCATTCAATAATAATTTGGGTAAAAAATTAATTTGAACATATTAAATGATATAAATTATTATTATTCAAAATATGTAATATATTTTTTCAATTTTCATTTACATAATAGGAATAATTTAATTTAAAATTATCCCCATAGACATGATAAGAAAGTAAGGTTTTAAAGTGAAAATGATCAAAATTTAAAATTTTTGTATATCCAATTTCAACATGAAATTGATTCAAAAGTACTAAATTGGATTAATAGATGTATTATTTAATTAATAATACTTTGAAACAAAATTTTAATAGAATTTAATACGATGAATAATTCCGAAAAAAAATGATTTCCAATTAAAATTATTTATTTTTCACTAACCGAAACAAAATATTTTTAGAAAAATGTAAAAATTTCACCATATGATAATTTTGATGCCAAAATTTAAAAAATAAAGTTTATTTTTTCCAAATATAATTTATAATATTTTCAAAAAAAAATTTTAAAATAGGTGAAGAATTAAAATTCTATAAAACTGCCTTTTAGAAAAATTAATCTTTTTTATTACATAAAATGGATTTATTCTTATATATTTTCTTCAAATCACATAAGATACGTGTTAAATATATTATTTAATATATAATATATAAATTTAATTAGGATCATTCATCAAAAGATTTTTAAATTTTTTTTATAAAATGTGTTGCTACATAGAAAAATATTTTTTCAGAAAAGTAATTTCTTTATTTTAAAATTGTCCATACATTTATTTATAATTAATTTATTACCAAATAATTAATTTTATAAAAATCAATAATCTAAATTTTCATAAGTTAGGTAATCTTTTTCATACCCTCTATTTCAATGGCTAGGTGATAACCATAATCTTATTTTAAAGATATTTCATGTGTTGTTTAAACTTAGTATCTCGTGTAGTAAAAGATAAGATTGATGTTACATGTAACAGACTATAAACATGGTCTTTTATTTAATAAAATCCAATATCAATGTTGTTCTTACCAAAATATAAACTCATTTTTTTGTGAAGTGAAATTTTAGAAGGTGTTTCGTATAAAATAGACTTAACTTGTCATAACATACAGTTTGAGCCATCAAACAATTTTAATTTATTCGATAAAATACTATTTCACATAAAAACTCGGGGTGTTACATTCTCTAAGAAAATGGGTTGAATTTTAAGGATGATTGCAATACCTTGAACCAAAAAACATCACTAGATAAATATTTGATTAATTATAGTTAATATCTAAGAAATTAGAGTTAGATCAATTTCAATGAAACATGTTCTGGAAACTAGTAGAAAGACTTGAAGTCTTTATGATCATTGACACTAAGTGGATATTTAGAAATAAGGATGATGATTCTGGCACTATAAGTAGTAATAAATCAATTTTGGTTATATAAGGGAAAATCCAAAAGGATGTTACTGACTAGAAAGAATAATTTTCCTTAGTTTCAAGACTTGAATCTATTAGAATGTTTCTTTATTATGAAGTATATCGTAATTTCAAAATATATCCAATTGATTTAAAAAGTCATTTCTTATATGGTTATTTTATTATGGTGTTTTTTTAGAAACCCCCTAGATTTTAAATTCCTCAATTTACAAATCAGGTTTTTATATAAACAAAATTTTCTTATGGATTAAAACAATGTCCTAGATTATGGTATGATAGGTTCGACTTGTTATTGATTTCTAATGGGTTTGGAAAAGGTATAGATGATCATTCCTTATATATTAAATGGATTTAGTAAAATATTTATTTAGTTAAAATATATATTGATGACAGAAGTTTGTTTTTTAAGAAATTATTTTTTCTTGAAATTTAATAAATAATATAAAAATATATCTTAAATGAGTTAAATGGATGAGTTAAAATTCATCCTTTGTTTTCCAATTTTTTAAAACAAGTAGAGAATAATTTAAAATCATCGAAAGTAAAATATAGATATTTTTAAATTTTTTGGTCATGGTTATACCAAAGTTAATGATAACCACATGAGTACAATATATAATATGGATCTCGAACAAAATGGGAAAGTAGTTGATCAAATTATTCACAGAGTTATGAGTGGAGTTTTACTGTACTTAGATACTAGCCGGCCTGATATTATGTATTCTGTGGAAATATGTGTACATTTTCATGTAAATAAAAAATAATATTCTTTTAATGATTTCAACAAAATATTTATGTTTCTAAAATGTAAAACCAATTTAGGATTGTTAAATTGTAGAGGACTAGTATTAGAATTAGTTTTTCAGATTCAAATTTTAGTGGTTGTATCTTAGGTAGAAAAAGAACCTATATATCTTTTATCTTTTTGGGATAGTAAATAGTTTTATTGAGACGTAATAAAGATAATGTTTTTTCATTACCTTAATTAGAGATGAGTACATAGCTATAGGAAGTTTGTGTGAAAATATTCTATGGTTTTAACAAAATTTACAATATTTTTTATATCAATTAATACATGTCCCTATAAACTGTGATAACACAAGTTAAACAAGTATTTCCATAAATCATATATATCTTTTAGGGAAAAGTAATATTTATTTAAAAAAAATACTTTTTAGAGGACATTTTAATAAAATAGTATATTAATTATGAAATCATTTGTACTGAACATCATCTTGTGGATATTTTTAGAAATTCAATTAATATTGATAGAATTAATTATATCTAACATGAATTAAATATGATAAATTATTTCAAAATCTTATATTTAGTTTGAAATTCATGCATATATATTTTACTTATATTAGTTAACTTTTTAGTTTATAAATATTCTTCTTATGTAACCATGAAGTGTAGTTCACAAGGTCAATTATGTGACAATGAGTTTTTGTTTATATGGCCAGTTAAGTGACCATGACCAGTTAGTAATTTGGTAACTAAACTTATAGTGATACTTTTCTCACATAGTAACTATATGTTCCCTAAATTTTTATTAATATTATTACTATAAATAACATGAATTTATGGTCATTATACTTACAATGACACAGTATCCTTGAATATATGGTTAGTATACCAACCATAGATATTTTTCTTTTAATTTTTTATGTTGTTTCAATGGGATCTTATATAAGTATATTATTATTTTGATGCCTAAATGATTAGATAAAAATTAAAAATTGGTATCCAAATCAACACATATATCTATCCTAAAAACCCATTTCATCTTTTCATATCCCAACCTTCTATCTCTTTCAACCCTCTTTCCTGAATTTTACTCAAATTATTATTCAAAACCCTCTATGAGAACAAATAATATCTTGACAAATACCAGGGATAAAACTATATCTCGAAGTACTACCCCTAAATAATTTTATATTGTCAATAAATTAAAAAATGATCAATTTTGTATAGGTGATATAGTGAATTTGTGCAAACCACATTTGATATATTGAAAAATCTATGTTAAAATAGAAGAGGATGCAAAATGGTATAAATCTAGAAAATCTACTATTTGGAAATTGATATAGAAACACAGATGTAATGAATAGTTATGTGGAATTAGTAAACCAATTTATCCAAGGATGGTTATGAAATTTTTGTTCAATATGGAATTTATTCATAGAAATTAAAATATAAAATTAATAAATTTTGAATGGGGATGTTTTTGCACGTTCTTAAAGATTTGGAAAAAGAGACTAAATATACTTCATAAAGGCGAGAATGAATACTATAAATGTTTATACCATATAAATCATTACCATTTTGAGTTAAAATATTATCCTGGATAATTTATTGGTAATATGAATCCCAAAAGGCCTACCATAATATATTTTAGTAATGAATATATGTTGTTAGTGAAGTTTATCCCATAGCTGATCAGCCCAAAAAAAGGGTACTTTAGTATCATGAGGAACCAAGATTTGTTTATTAAATAATTGATGGAGAATTATATCCATATAATCATGCATATATATGTGATTATTATGATTAATGATTGATTATTTCTCTCATCTATTTTTATTCTATTATATATCCCAATTTTATATATTCCCTTAGAGAGAATAAAGGAATAGTTCTTGAGGGGGAGGAATAGGGTGCTTCCTCTGATAGATTATTTCAAACTCAGGATATCTTTAGGATTGAAAATATAAATTGGTACCTTTAGAGAATAGAATTAGTGGAAGATTCTGGGAATTTATATGAAATGTTTGATACTATCAAGTATCTATCTAGTCCAAGGGTTTATGTTGATTTCAGTCTTATGCCATAATAATTTATTGACTATTATTTTGATGATGGAGTTTTTTAATTGTGGGTGTTGAAGAAAAAGAGATGATGATTGATGATATAAATATTTAACAAGTTTATTAATATGAGGATGAAATTAGAGAACTCTTAAGGGATGAATTAAATGTTATTTTTATGATTTTAAGGAAAAAAAAGATGATGTGATTGATGGTTTTCGTACTCATCCTGAAAAAATAATACATATGGTCATAAATGATGTAAAAAATACTAGAATAAGAAAAAATACTATCAAAATGGATATTTACTTCAATATAAGAAATATCATTACTTAATCGGACCTAATGACCGGGTTCATATCACTAGATTGTGATTTGAGCATGCCTATGTTAACAAAATCATTCATGTCTAGATTTGAAAAGATGAATGATCTAACTCCTACTCTAGAAGCCTTCATGGAAATAAAACAAGGATTCTTTTCATTAATGGAACATGAATCGAGGGTAGTACATGATTTTACTAGATTATTAGAACCTTACCACTATGATATCAACAAAACTCTCATAGATCATCCTGCCTTACCCATTGCTTGTTCTACTCCTTCAACCAGTACATCCTATATTATCCATTTTATCCTATTTCTCAGAAATGTTGTCCAACATATGAGGAAAACCTCATGGGATGTAGTCATTGGTGAACCTGATTATACCTTAGTAATAAGACCTACTAAACATTTCTCATCCTTTACCTGAAAAGGAAAGGACCATATCATTCTATATATCACCAAGGATATTCCATATTATTATTCTAATTAGAATTCATGGTAGGAAAACTATTTTAATACTTTTTATTCCTTTTAAAATCATTGAAATTCATTGTTTATCATTATCTTGTTTTTGTGATCTATTTATTTTTAGTATTATCTTCTCATTACTTATTATATTTTAACCTTGCATACATTTTTCATAGTCACAAATGGTGGAGAAAAGATAAGAAACCCCTTTTATGAATAAAATTATGAATAATTGAGAAATCATGATATATTCAATTCATTTTTTATATTTATTATTTAATTAATATTATGTTATATGTCATGATTTTTATCATAAAATGGGGATATTATTATCAATGTCTCAAAACTAATTATTTTAGCTCTTTCTCGCGGTAGCCCTGAGAGGCATTGCTGGTCCAGATCTCCTCGGTTCTTCTTAATGGGGACGCTCCATCGAGTTGTGTTTGGGAATTCTATTCTTGAGGTGTTGAAGACTCAGTTTCATACTAATCATTTGTCTTACTCTTTGGTTTTCCGCATCTTGGGATGAAGGTTGTTATGTGGATGCGAAATGGTCTTTGGTTTCGGTTCCAACGGCAGTCAGTGGAAAGTCTTCAGTTGAGGGATGATGCACAGCTAGTAATTGGACACTCTATTGGTCGTGTTATTGGTTATGGTTATTCTCAGATCTGAATTTTTCGAAGGCTATTCTGGATTTGGTTCGGTGTCCTTGTCTGTAATCAGTGTTCCAGATTGTGTTATACATTTTCAATGTTGTGGATTTGCTACTCACGATGGTTTTTGGAGTGGTTTCTTTGATTGTGGTCTGTGGAGTGTCGACTGGTTTGGGGTTGCGCTATGGTGTCTATAGAGTAGGCTTCTGCGTTTGAATGGCATGAACTTTCTCATTCTGGTTTCTTCATAGCCCTTTGTGGATGTCCTTTGGGTTATCTCACGTCTCTGGAAGATTTGGGAGAACTCTGACTGGAGTCTTCCAGTGGGTTTGTAGTTTTGGGATCGTGTTAACAGTCGCACTGGTCAGTGTGTGAGGAGACTGATTATGTGGTTTTTCTATATTTTATGATGTTTGTGTTTCCTGTTTCATGGTACCTCGGCCTTCTCTTGATGATTTTGGCTCCATCTTTGAAGGTTTTTCAGTTTTAATGCTTCAATGGATTGTCTATCTGTTGTGCTTGAATATTGTTTGTTGTGAAGTCTTGTCTTATTTATGTGGGGGATGTAGTGATGTTGTGAAATGATGAAGTCATGTTTGGTTTCTCTCTTTTTCCTCAAAAGTGCTTGTATAATAATAAAAAACTATTTTCAGTCAATTAACAACATATACATTCAAATGGCCATGTTTCATATGATCCAATTCTATCCCTGTCCTGAATTGATAGTGAATTGAATTTCAATTGATTGTGTGGAAGTGAACACATGTGTAATGAACCTACCATATGAACAAGTCAAGTGACCACTATAATAAATGACCCTACATTAAGAACATGAAATGTGACCACAAGAATAAATGAACCTACCAAAATAATAGGTGAAGTAAATACAATATTAAATTAAACTATTTAAGGAATAAATTAATAGACCATTAGAATAATAGAAGCTACCAAATGAGGAAATCATGTGACCCCATGAAGTAGTGAAGATACCACATGAAGAAGGAAAGTGTCCACATGAAGAAAAGAAGACACTAAAAAAATTAGCCAATGGACTATGCTATGTATCCATGTTATGTTACCTTGCCAACTAACCATGAAAATTATTATTGATGCAATGTAACCATGTAAAATTAAAGACCAATTTTACTTGTCTAACTTAATTATTGAATTATTTTCAAATCTCCAATTATTATATTTTTTAGAATCAATTGTAGAACTAATTATTTTATGAATGAAATGTGTAAATGGTTCAAATAATGAAAATCAATATAAATATAATTAGATATGGAGTTCACATAATTGAAAATATCTACCCATGAAAAAAAAGTGAATTGAGATAGGGGATAATATGGATCACTCTGATACACCGAGGACTTCCACCGGAATTTCAATGACAATCTATTTTCATGAAATCCATTTGAAAAATTGTTTGAATAATTCCAAGGATAGACTAAAATATATATTTCTAAACTAAATATGATAAAATTAATCTATAAAAAACCTTATAATCATTTATCCTTTTCTATCCCTATTCTAGATTAAATTCCAAGCTGTGTGTGTTGTAATCTATCTATACTTTAATGGCGGCTCCTATATTATATTTAAGTGTTACAGAAACACTTCCTTCATTATTTAACTTTTTTATCCAACATAGAATTGTGAGAGATGATATTTTTAGACTATAATTACGTATTTTCATTGTTTTATGTCAAATCCTATTTTTGTTATAGATAATTATTTTAACAAACTTATTGGTTGTGAGTGATTTCCAAGTGGATAGGACTGGGTCTCCTTTTGTGAAAAAACCTCTTATTATACTCCACTATTTTTTCCAATTTTTGTTTTTCTTTTTTAAAACAAACATATTTTGTAAGAAAATATATATAAAAATACAAATTTGATTATAATATTTAATAATACTTTTATATATGGTGTTTGATACCAATAAAACTGTTTCAAAAGTTAATTATTATTTAAAAATTACATTAAATCAGTTGTGATTGAACTTTATAAATGGTTTTTTGAAATATAAATTAATATAATTTTTCTATTATAATTTACCAAGAGAATATTTTCAAATTTGGGTGTGTAGTTTTAATTTGTTTTTAAATGAATTTTTAATTGGATACTCAATTCCCCCCACATGATTTCTGTAAACAGATTAACATTCAGTATCAAATGTCCTTTAATTATTTCAATAATGATTTTAAATTTGATAATGTTTTACACAAAATATATAATTTTTTTACTTATAAATTTAAATATTTTTTATAATAATAGGATTTAGGGGGATTCTACTAATACACCTCCTTTTTTATGGATCCATTAATTCTCGATGTAAGAATTACATGAAAATATTTATTGAAAGCTTGTGATTTTAAATATGGACTATAATAAAGGAAAAATATATAAACACAAAATATTCTAGACAAAATTGGATTGATTACACAAAGGCCACTTATTAATATAATTGTATACCTATGAAATAATTATACCATGACATAAGAGAAGATGATATTAATTTAATTTCTACTTTTTCTACTTATTTTGAAATCATAGATAAGCTTACTATTTGTCATGAAGGAACAAAAAATGTTAAATATATGGTCCAAAATATATATAATATTAATCATGTTACTTTTAAGATGAAAAATAAACAATCAATTTTTGAAATTTCACTTAGGTTGAATAAAATTTCCAACACAAGGCATGCACTTGGTAAGATAGTTTATGATAAGGATCAAGTGATGTAACTCATGTGATTATTATAGGATCGATGTAAAGGAACCCATAATTATATAATATAATAAGATGATATAAGTAAAAATTCAGTGAATGATCTTATGGGAAGATTATTATTCACTAGGAATAAATAGAAGTGTACAAAAAAGAATATGAACCTTAGAGAAAGTCAGTTTTTTTCAAGACATTTGAGTCGATGATAAAAGAAAAAATCAAAGAGGATGGTTCATGTAGGAAAGAATCACCTTTAAAAAGTGAATAGGGGATTTATCACAGATAAATACGATTATATAAGTTCAATATTAATAATAAAGTATTAATTATAATACAATATTGAGGAATTTATGAAAATGTAGGTCATATGAAAAATTAAAATCAAACACGAGGAGTAAAATTTTAAGAAAGAAAAAGAAAATGACTTCTCAGGGTTGAATGTATAATGTGTTAATATTTAAAAATTATCATTGAAATGGAAAAAATAAAAATAATTTTATGAAATATACCTAGTGTTACAATAAGGATAGTTCTAGTGACTCTACTGGAGTAGAGAAGAGAAGGTTGCCAAAACAATTGTGTGTTTTATAAGAAAAATATCTGAGGTACTAAATAGTGTTTCTATATATCCTATTAAAATATATTACATTCTATAAAGTGAAAATATTGATGAAAATGTGAATAGGGAATATTTATTGGAATAGTACAATTTTCAAAAGAATCGTTTAACGAAAATAATTATAAGTATAAAGATTAAAGAAGTATAATGATTTATCTATTAAATTTTAATCTCACATTGCAATAGAGAAGAATAGAATGATTATTTATTAAATGAAAAAACTAAAAAAAATTAAAATTGATTAATAATTGTTTATAATTGGTAATGAAGCCATGTAAATAATTATTTATAAATAGACCACAATTAAGGACACCATTTCCATTGGATCCCAGCCCAGGCAAAGAAAACTTTATAAGAATAAAATTATTCCTAACTCAAAATAATCCAATTATTTAAACCTTTCATATTTTTGTATACATTATAAAGTTTTCATTTAAAAAATATTACATATTTTTATGGAAAACCTATTAATATCATTTCATTCCTAAATCATTTATTTCTAACATTTTCAAACCCATGAAAGCATGGGTAACAAAATAATTTATTATTTGTGTGTGTCTAAGAATCCTTCTTAAAGATTACCAGTAAGCATATATTGTATTTAGATAGAATAGTTTCTAAAAACATGACTCAAGACTATCCATGATTTAAATTTTTTATTAAATTGGGTTGTGGAATTGTTAAATTTGGTGAAAAATCCAAAGTAGAAATAATTGACCTTAGTCAAATTAGAAAAATTAACTCTATTTTTATTTACAAATACAAATTTTTCATGTTTTAAAGTATAATATACATAACCTATCATAATTATTATATGATGGTGAATATATTAAATTTAGAAATAATTTCTATAATGTAAATGATTCCAATCTTGTTTTTATTTTCACAACATTACATAGTGATAATGATTACACAGTTGATTTAGATTCTTTTTCTCCCCAAGAATATTTCTTGCTAATGTTTCATCAAAAACAATCTTTAATATAGAATATGATACTAGTCCACTGAAATATTTATTATCATATAAAATTAATTAGGAATGTTTAAGTTAAGGATCATCATAAACTAGAATTCTCTGAATAAAAATTCTATAACCCTTGTCAAAAAGAGAATCTACATAACATCTCTTTAATACCAATGAAATACATTTAAAATCTTTAATCAGTAGAGTTTGTTTACATGTATTCTTTTTACCTTCTATATTCTTTATATTAAATGAGAAACATTATTCCAATTATCATATAAATGAATATTCAAGATACACTTGGGTATTATTTGAATCTCCCAAAAGTGAATATTTGTCCTATTTTAAAAAAATTTAAAAATCAGTAGAAAATATTAGTATAAATAAAATTAATAAAATAAGGAGATATCATTTCTATGATTTAAAAATTCAATACGTTGAATCATTATACTCACCACATGGATACAATCATATTTTCCTACCTAGGAATCCCAAGTTGAATGATATCTCCGAAACAAAAAAATTGCAATCTTTATGATATTTACATGACTATGCTCAATGAGTATGAACAACATATTTGATTTTATGAAAAAAAATACAAAATTATATGTTATTAATATGGTTTTAAAGAGACAACTTTTATAGAAGAGTCAATATTCTTTTGGAATTTGAAAAAAACCCGGCATAATTATATTTTCATATTAGGATCCATAGTTATTATTTATAACACAATGGAGAGCTTAGATAAATTTTCATCTAAAATTGAAGAAGGGTACTTAATTGGTTATTAAAACTTCAATAAATCATACAACATATTCAATAAAATAAATAAACATATGGAAGAATATATACATAATATATTTGATGAAATTTATCCACATCAAGATAATAATTATTTAAAAAAAAGTATGGATGATATTTCAAACATTAATTTTCATGCCTCAACAAATCATAGAGACAGTTTTATAAATCATGGTTTTGAAAAATAAACAAGAACCAAATATTTTGTTAAACTAGAAACTAATGATGAAAATTATGTACCATGTGTTTCCATTCATATATTTATTACAACACATAGATCAAATTTTATATATTGTATAGTTAGAGATCTACAAATAGGTACTCAAGTGAGACCATCTCTTAGAAACCAGGTTGAAAACTGTGACTTCTTATAACATATTGAACAAAATAACATAATTGAAGTAATAATTGTTTAATTCTTGGTAAAATTTATTCAATAAGATTTGATTCAATTTGAAGTAAATAATTTCTAGGAACCACAAGAAGGACATAAATAATTCATGAACATTAGAACTATGTGTGTGTTTAAGAACAAGAGTAATGAATATGGAACTATAATTTGAAATAATTCTAGAAAGGATTCATAAGAGTGCACTAAATAAAAATATATTAACAATGAAGAAATCTTTATGCCATTATAAATACATGATTTCATAAAAAAATTTCTCACCAATGTGTTACATGTTAATTTTAAACTATATCGAATGGATTTAAAAAGTTCGATTTTAAGTGGTGAAATTAGTGAGGATGTTTTTATTGGCAACCCCATGGATATCAAAACCCTTATTTTAGAAATAATGTTTTTAAATTTAAAAAATTCATGTATAGTTTATCAAAATATCTGAGTTCTTGGTATGATAACATCAACTAATTATTTATTTATATTGGGTTTCCAAGAGGTATAGATGATCTGACCATATTTATAAGATAGATTACCAAAGTTGTTTTAGTAGTTTAAATTAATGTTGATGATATAATTTTTTGGATTTGTGTAAAAATTATTTAAGTACTTCATTTTTTAAAATGATAAAAAATGCCTTTTAAATTAGTTTAATGGGTGTGATAAATGTTTTCCTGGTTTTTTATATTTTTCATAATTGGAAAATAATGAATTAGACCAAATCAAGTACATTTAATATCTTCTAAAACATTTCTGTGTGGATATAAAAAAATTTAGGGATACTCTCATGATTACAAGATATAAGTTTTATGTTGATGAATCCAAGAGACTAGTTAGTTAAACTACTTACATAGGTATAAGTAATTTTTTTCTAAACATAACATACACTCAAACTGGTTTTTTTATTAGTGTGTTCATGCGTTCACATTTCAAAGAAATCCTAAAAGAATATCATTTAAATTATGTCAAAATTATTTTTAAATACCTAAAAACTACAACCTATTTGGATTGTTATATTCTGTTGGATAATCAGTTGACTTAGTCAACTATTCATATGCTGATTTTAGTGGTTGTATGTTATAAAAAACATCTATGTAACATGTAACTTTTTTGGAAAGTCTCTAGTTTCATGGTATAGTATGAATAAGAAATCTATTATATTTTCCATTAATGAAGCTTTATACATAACTGCAGGTGGTTGTTTTGAATTAATTATTTGGATGAGACACACATTACTATATTATGGATAAACATTTAGATAAGTTCATATAAACAATAATAACTCAATTTTCGTAAATATTCATAAAAATCCTATAACTTATGTGGGAATCGATTTAGAAATGAGGATGTCTTGAAAGGTTTAGTGAAAATGGTAAACCATTATATACCTAGAGAGTTAAAAAATTTATATCATATATATAATTTAGTAATTTAAATAAAAAGGACACCCCTACAAAAATTTTAAATGGAGAACATTTTGTGTTTTTTTTCAAATCATTGGTTAATGTGCTTAAATTTGCCTCATAAAGGCGAGAAAGAAGAGTATCAAAGATAGTATCCTATAAATCATTCCAATTAAATGTCCAAAATTTCCTTAAATAATTTTCTTAGAATAGGACTCCTATAATTCCAACCATAATAGATCCAAGTGGATAATATAGGTTGTTTGTTAAGTTTATCCAAAAACTCATTAGTCTAAGGAAAGGGGACTTTGTTATCATGAGGCACCAAAATTTATTCATTATCGTATTGATGAAGACATGTATAAAAATTATATTATCCAAATAGGTTAGGATGGAAAATAATTATCTATATAAAACCATGTTCTAATTTCAATTCCATACAATTCCAAATTTTATATAATCCCTTCTATAGTATAAATGAGTACTTTTTCAGGGATACAAAAAGGTTTTTTCCTAGGATGGACTATTATTAATTGATAATATATGTAGGAATATGAAAGAAAAATATGACCAATAGTGAAAGTATTGGTTGGAATAATCGATGGTTATATATGAAATGTTTGTTATTTTTAGGTATCTTTTTAGACTAAGGGATCAACAGGATGTACGTCTCGAGCTAGATAGGTTTGTTAAATAATTTTCTCATGATGAGGTTATTGTTTATATGTAAGATGAGGAATAGTATATAAAGATAGAAGACCACACCAAGGAAGAAAGGGAAGATTATGATGATGAAATTAGAAAACCCATATGGTATGAATATAATGTTTGATTTAATTTAATTTTTTAAGAATGTTTGAGAAGTGATATTTGATGGTTATCATACTCTTGAAACTAAAAACATGGAGTAGTTCATAAACGATATTAAATAGGTTTGATGTGATATATATACATTAAAAATATCTATTTAAATCTATATAATTAGAATATTCACCAATTCAAACCTCAAGACTATTTTTAAATTACTATATAGTTATTTTATGATGCCTCCATTGAGCCAATCATTCAAGCCAGAAGTGGAAAAGCTGAAAGTTCACACTCCTTTTCCAAAATCCTTCATGGAAAAAGGATTATTTTAAAAAAATGTAAATGGATAAAGAGACTTAAATTGTTTTAATATATTTATATAAATTTAATATAACTCTGCAAAAATAGAAAAGAAATGGTGCTTGAAATCAAATAAAATATGCAACACTGAGATTAAATGAAACACCAAATATTATTTTTTAAAAAATAAAAAAATAAAACTAACAATTAAATTTTTATGTTTTACTAGGATTTAACATATAATGAAAAATATCGAATTTTATTAATCTGTAATAATTTTTTTATTAATTCTAAGTAAATAAGCACTGAAATTCTAGTAAATTCATTTTTTATATTTTCTTCAAAAATGATTTTATTACTTTTTAATAGAGGATAATATAACTAAAATATTAAAATTTTATAAAATCTCTTTTATAATACAAATATAATTTTTGAAATTATCATATTAAAATTATCTTAGGATTAAAATTTTGTATTCTCTTGAAAATGTTTATTTATAAGTAAATAGGGGAAAATAACGATTTATATTGAAAATTCTGTTTTCATTTCAAGAATTTATAATGTAATATTATTTTTTAAGAATGATTAAAAGTAAAATCAGTTATATTATATTATTTACAATCCAATTATTTTAATTATAATCTATTTTATTATTGAATTTTGAATAAAAAATATTTTATACTTAAAATGGAATTTTTATGGGAAATGTTTTTAGTTGCATTTTTTCAGTTTAATTTTATATTAAATACTTCAACTTATAGGTTTTTAATTTTAAAAAATTTAATCAATATTTGGAATCAAGAAGTATATATTTAGTAAATTGGGCCCTTTTAGTTTTTGTCAATATGAATAGTAACTTTAGTAAATTTTGTTACCACAGTAAAGGGTAAATCAGGTAAGTAACGTTAAAAATAAAATGATATGGACAAAAAAATGAAATTATCACCTGTAAAAATTTTATGGGATGTTTAATTTTTTTTTTATTATCATTAAATATTAATTTATGTGAATATTTATGCCCATTTTAATGAGTTCATTCCCATTATAATATTGTACATAAAGAAAAGTCAAAGATGTCACATTTATGTTTTTAATAACTATATGATTTTTAATGTGGATATCTCTAGATGATGTGTTGGTCTATAAATATTCATTTAAAATATAATATATATATATATATATCTCATGGTGATTTATTTTAAATTTTTGGTCATTAAATAATTAATTTAAAGACATACCCAAAGATGATGTAGTAATTAGTCAATTAATGGAAAAATAAAATAAATGATATTAAAAGTATTAAAATTAATATAGTTTAATTAATTAATGTTTTCCATAACTATTATAGATAAATATAAAAAAATCATTTTGTATTAAAATATTTTATTGATGATATATTATTGGATTTGTTTTATTATAGTCAATGTAATGAATAGTGTCAAAATTGATATTAATTATATTTCATGAATATAATATTATTTTAAATTATTTAAAAATCGAAAAAATGATTAAATAAGAACCAAGGGGACAATATATGGTCTAAAATGATAAAAAAAATTCATTTATTTTCTATTTGGAATATTTTTTCTCTAGAATGGTCTTGTTATATTTTAATCTTTTGAGAAATTCCCAAAGTGCCCCTTGCCTCAATTATAAAAGGGCACCCATTCATTCACCTCTTTTATGGGCATTGAGTGATATAGCTAGAAAAAGTCTACTCATTTATCATAAAAAACATCAAATACATGTTTTATAGGTTATGAGTCTTCCAAAATTCTATCGATATATCACATAATAATAGATTCAAATGAAGTCTTCCGATGAAGAGGTAATCAACTTTACCAACTATGTGAAGTTTATTTCTCCTTTTTATTACACATCAGTCATTGTGTCCATCCAAAAATTATTAAATCTAGTATCATATATATATATGTATAACATATTATTATTATGGTTCATTAATATCTCACCTTTTATCCATACTATGAAAAATGGAAGCATCGCACATGCGTATATGTGGCTTACCATCTCCACGTAGCGGTGTATTTTTTTCACTACATTTTATTTGGATAGAAATAATGTTGGAAATAAAAAATATATCTGATAAATAATTTATGATATTATCTATTAATATTTAATATATCATTAGCTTCTTTTTCATTTTAACTATTTATAAATGATATTGGCGCTCATGTGTACGTATAGCTTACCTTCTCTATGATGCAATGTGCTTATTTATCAATGTAAACCTTTTAATAATGATTGAAGATTATTCATCTAATGAATTAAAATTTTATATATGACCTAAATATCATTATTTAGATTATTTAACTATAAAAAATTCATATTAATAATAATTTACATTAAAAATACGCATGTGAAAATAAAGCATTTAATACAAGAAACAGGGGTAACAATGAAATATTATTAACAAATAGGAGATAAAAATATTGTATAAGATCCCAAATCATATTATAAATATCAATATGGTTCATTAATATATTAATAATATGTTTAAAACCATCACACTATTGGTTCATATATTTATAAATGAAATTGGTCCCGGGGTAAGGGACTTTATCTGAATTTTCTTTCATTGAGGCATATTTATATGTCATACTCATATATTATTTTATAATGCGTATAAAACACCTATTTTATATTTTATATCATTAATTTATTTATTATCATGATATTTAATTTTTTTTGAAATTTTATTCATTCATGGGAATGTGACACAACTTACTACAAAGGGGAAAGGTTTTCTCGTCTCACTTTTACTTCTGTGAGACATATTCCATATTCACCACTTATTTATATTGTGTCTTATATATACTATCCCATTGATATATTATAGAATGAATCTCTTTTTATTAATCATATTTAAATATTCATTTTATGTTATTTCTTTCTTAGATGATATGATTCATAACAAACCAATGTGGTGAAGGTTTATTTTACAATCTCTTTATTATTTGGGATTGTTTAGTTTTAAGTCTCAATTGAGTAATATCACTCGTTCATGTACATGTTTTTTTAAAATGTTTTAAAAAATATTTTTACTATTATTAAATGATTTTTTAATTTAATTTGGTTCATTTTTTTGTTTTAAAAATATTTTAATAGGTATATTCATATAATTTTCCAAACAAGGTACATTATTCCTTTTTTGAGAAAAAAATGAATTTAAATTTTCTTTAATTATAAAGGATGATTTGATTTTCCATCTTCATTAAAATTTACTAATTTGTTACTTCAATTATTTGTTTAAAATTTTATTTTCAAATAAACGGTTTTCATTCATAATTGAGTTTTTTCATTTTTAAAATTAATTTCATAGTAAAGAAGTTGTTTTACTAAAAAATGTTTTTAATTATATTTTTATCATAATTTTACTTATAAATTCTAAAAAATCATTTATTTGTCTTGTTCCCCACTTTGTATGAGTTGAAATGATACTATAATTTGAATCATTTACTAGTGATCATTGGATATTGAACTTCTCTTAAATATCAATATTCTTGTATCATTGATATGTTTATTTCTTAAATTGTATACTGTTATTAATTATGATTTCTACATTTAAAATTAATTTATTAACTAGGAAATATTCATATATTTGTATACTTTATTCTATAAATATATTTGTTGTTAATAAGCATTAATTCATTAATGAAATCGATTATTCGATTTATGATGAATACTTTGGAAATGAAAGTATAGGTGGGGAACCTTTATAGAAAGACCCTTGATGCATCGATATGTCTCATGAGACAAATTATCTTGAAAACCCATATTGGATTGTAACTTGTATTTTTAAAAATTCATGTGAATGATCTTGAAATTATAGGTATATATGGCCAAAATAGACCAGTTTGTTCCCAATAGTTTTAAATCGTCTTGTGAAAGTCCTTGATGGTGGAGGTATCATTTTCCAAAGACATAAAATCCATTCATTATGAACTTAATTCTTATATAAGTAATTAATTATTATTATCCATGATATTGTTTCTTTGATATTATCTCTATATACTATTAGTTCATTGATATTGATTTAATAGCATGTGTTTTTAGTTATTTTCTTTGCAATATTGATTATGACTTATCTTATCGTGATGGTACTATTGTTTAAATGGATTTTGTTTTCATTTATTTACTTTTCCAATTTGATTTTACTTATTGAGTAATGATAGCTTCTATTATAGTTAACCCTTATTGAGAATTTTTATGTCACCCTTATTTATTTTCCATTCTCTATAATCCACTAAAGTGCATTGTCATTTTTAAATAGGGATATTATATAGGGAATGATTTTATTATAAAAACAATTAATGTTGTGATTTTATTTTTGAAATTTAATATGTGAATTAAAGTATATAACTATTTTGTGAAGACAAATAAACTATCCATGTAATGGCTCGGACACTGCTGGTCCATTACATTGCCAAATTTTGTTTTTGGGGTGTTCAATACCACATCAATGAGTTAGAAGGGCATCAGTATTGGTGTCCCGGAATCACCGTGTTGTCACCTATCAGTTTCGCTGATCGGTTCCACCGATCGGTGCTGCACCCAAATGGTGCCACAATGGGGTGTCAGGGTTCTTTCTGTAGTTTTCCCATATGGCCTCTTTAATGTATTCTTAAACTTTCAAAGATGTTTAATGCCATTTTATCCCATAAATAATGTTTCAAATCCTGGGAAAAACTTTGAGTTACCAAAACGTGTGGCCTATCAAACCCTTTGTCACATTTTACAGCCTCCCTTGTTTTCATGTATCACCCCTGATACATGTTTCCTATGAAGATTTGTTAACTCACATCCATTATCTCCACTATGTCTAAAGACAATTATTAAATATCAATGAATTATAATGTGACCAACTACCCAGCCATGTGGTAATCCAAAATCCTCTTTTTATGTATTTCGAGACTACACATTCCATAACTCTAGGATTGGACCTTTTAACACATCAAGATCTTCTTCTTCCTTAGTCCCTTTCTTTTCCATGGTGCACTTGAAGTCCCTCTATATGTTATGAATCATGCACCTATTCTAGAGCCATTCCCGCTCATCCATTGAGTCCATAGAGTTCATCCTCTATAAGTTGTGCATCCCTAATTCTTATAACGAGAAGAAAAATTCGATCCTTGATCATCTTTGTAGGGTTTCTCCATTGTCTCTCTTATATTATGCATCATGCATGGTCGGTATGATGATGATCCTTCAAGATGTAGATGAAACCTACTTTAATGAAGATAATGAACCGGCCTTTTTAAAGAATAAATGGGTGGGAATGATGATGTTGATTTTTCTATGTTATCTTTTTTTATGTTGTGAATTGTATGGTCTTAGGTCCACCGAAAAATGAGCTATTTTGTGGTCCTTCCCTACTCTCTAATGAAGCTCTATTTTTTATGGATAACCTCGTGACTAAATGGATATAACATGGAAACTAGTTAATCACGTAATCATGGTAGATTCAATGGAAGCTCCATGAATAAGATCCCCTATAAGATCACCCCATTTAACCAAATGGGAGAAGGAACTTAATGAATGTTATGCCAAAATTGGAAAAACACCCATTCTTTTTCCGGTAACATTCATAGTTGTCATGTTTTTTTCCTTGTGGGGTGACATATAGGGGGATGGAATGGTCTAGTTGAAATTTTTTGGCCTATGAATCTGAGGCCATGGATCTGGTATGATGGTTCTTGTTTTGGTTTCAGTTATTTGAGGGATCTCAGAGATCCCTTTTGGTGTTGTTACATTACAAAAGAATAGGGTGTTAATGTTAAATGACACTTGGATATTTTCCTTCAGTTGTTGTTTTGGCTCGAGGTTATGCCTGTTAGTTTCTCAGTAGTGGAGGAATATTTCAAAAATAATTACATGAACATGATAATGAGAATGGGTACAATGGGGAATTGTTTTCCAGAAATGGGTTATGATCTGGTTGTGGTGTTGCATTTTTGTGCATGTAGGGATAGTAGCAAGAGTGGTTGTGTAAGGGCAGGTTATTGGTTTCGGAATTCTTAGGTTGGGATATGTTCTTGATTACCTATATGTATAAAATTTATTTCATGTGTTTCTTATTCACACCCCACCCATGTTTATCACATCGTTCTGAACAACCCCATTTCATGGGGGAGTGTGTTTTTTCTAACATTTTTATGAGTAGAATGTTATTAACTCATTTCTGCTCCCTCTCTTAGGTAGCCCAAGTTCCTTCGGGCAGTCTGTGATAGCCAAAGGTTTATTATGGCCTATGTTTCTTTGGGCAGGTTGTGTTTTAGTGGTTAGACCAGGTGTGTCCAGGCAGTTTTGTTTCCATAGTGTCTTTAGAATAAGGCCCATGTGTCTTCGGGCATGGTTGTGGTTGTTCTTGCTGAGGTGTCTTCGAGTAGGGTGGTGGTTGTGGTGGCCCTAGTGTTTGTGAGTGTGGTTATGTGGGGTTGTTGTGGCCCAGATATCTACAGACGTGATCCATGCTTATGGTGGCCCATAAGGTTGTTGTTGGGGTGGAAGTGGGACTGCAGGGGAACTTATAGGGAAGGTCTAATGAATAGGATATCCTAAATATCCAGTGGGGAAGTGATGTGGGGTATCCAAATATCAATGTGTTATTACTATTACATTATCTGACTTGGATTATTTGTGGACTGTGCCTTGGTGGGGTTGGGTGGATAGTTTCCTTGCTAGGTATTTTGGTTACCTCTTCTCTCATGGTGAATTAGAATTCATCCCCACTTGTGCAAGAGATATTTTGGTTTTCCCTACTGAGTATACCTGTATACTCACTCTATGTATATAAAACTTATTTTAGGTTTCTACGATGAATTTTAGGATTGAGCCAGAACTTTCTAGTTCAGGATTTAGGAGTTTTCATTGCTGCTTTTGTATCTTTTGATACTTTTCATCAGAGTTTTCTTATACCTGGTGTAAGTTTATTTTTAACAACCATGTAGAATGAATTTTTGGATATACTTTAACATTCAAATTTTGAAGATTTTTGGGATTTACCATCTTATCTCTCTAAATTATTAAATAAAAAGGGAAATCCCTTCTATTTTAAATGAGATTTCATACCCTTGGTGCTAGTCTCCACTATTGGGCCTATTGAAGGTGAGACTCGGGGGGTCATTATCTCTCCGTTCTCCCCAAACGTAAATTTCAATAAATAATGCAATGTAAATACATGTAGATATTGGGTGGTATAAGGTATCATTCTTGTAATGTGGCTATCAAAGAAAATTTTATCATATTCAAAGAGGGTCTTTCAAAAGTAAGATTAATGTAAAGGTAATGGGAGGATATTTGGATATAATTATTTTCATGAGGTTTAGAAAATTCCTATATCATATTAATGCACAAAAAAGTGGTAAATTCATCTCAAAGGTCCAAAAACTCAAGACTCGCCATTGGGGGAGAAAACACACATTTTGAAAAGATGGTCATATGTGGCCATGTCATGAAAGCTAATTTTGTACCTCACGTTTAGAGAAAATCATTTTCCAAATAAACAATTGTGCATTTAAAATTTGTTGGTTTTGACACAATATTCATTATCCAAATATATATTGAAAACACAATAATTTTTTGGATAAAACCAAGTCTTTTGACTCCCCAAAATGGTTGGACAAGATTTCAAAACTGGATGGTGAGTATGTATGACCCTTTTTGTTTTTTTGTTTTTTATTTTTTATTTTTTATAGTTTTTTAGCATGTTTAACAAACACACTTACACAAAAGGGAATGATAGAATGAAAAAAAAAGTTGATGATGAAAGTGGTAATGAAATGAAAAAGAATGGAATAATAAGAAAAAGGGAGAGAGTGAGAAGTAGGAATAATAGATAATGATAGAGTTAAAGGGAAAGAGGTTCCCCCTTGTTTGGTTTTGGTGGGTAACTCTATCCATACTATGGTTGGTCAGTGGAATTTTTTGATCTTATAGAAGTTGAGGTGGTTCATGGGATGTTTGTACTCTCATTGAAATGCTTTGGAAATGGCCATTACCTAAAATAGAAGCGATAAAAATAATTATTTAATTAATTAAAAACCAAAAAAAATTATAATTTCATAAAATTAAAAGAAAACATGGGTAGCATCCAAAGATGTTCTGTATTTATTTTTATACAAGTAGATAGTTGTAGTGGATAACCCATAGTCTGATTGTTGCCACCATACTTTCTCAAATCCAATGTGCTTCCAGAAAACTTTTCCTTTGGGATGCCTAATTGTTCATTGGAAACTTTATCTCCATCCCTAATGTTGTTCTTGAAATTCAATGGGGGTGGAAGGAGAATATGACTTTCCTCCCTTTGGTCTTCAACTTGATAAATGATGTCATCTACAAAGTACTAGTTTTCTAGGATTGGAAATTCAAGAAGTTGTTTCAATTGTGATGGTTCATTTTTGTAGGGTTTATATAATATGAAATTAGAGTATGAGGTCCTAGTTGTTTTTAACTCATTTATTTAATCACTCCATGAAGTACAATAATGAGTATCAGGGGAGTCATAAGGCTGAATAAAACTATCAATATCCTTTATATCAAGGTTTTTTGCAAAATAATGGTCAATTTCAACATCACCAGTGATCACTGTTTAAATTATGAAATAAATCTCACAACATTCACTCCCATAGGGGAAATATAAACAGATGGTTTCAGGCTTCACCTCACATATAACAATATTTCTTGAATCATGGATATGAAATGATGAATGTTGGATAAACTGTTCTAAATCAAAAAAAATGATCATGTTAGTTTATTTTCCTCATTATTTTTCAAGAGGGAGAAGTGGAGGTTAGAGGTGATATGTGATTCCATAGAGTTTTCAAGATCCTTTAGATCAATGTTGTTATCATTTGTAATGTCAACATAAAATTCTCCATTTATGACTTGGTTAATAAGGATACATTATTCACAATATTCTTTATCATAATAACATGAAGGAAATGACGGATTAGAGTTCAATTGACTCTCAAAAGTGTCCTCAGAATCATGGATTGAGAATGTAGAGTGATCTTTAGATGGGTATCACATGGCTTGGAAAATGTTGAACTTGACCAATTGGTCACCAAATTCCATGGATAAGATGCCTGAATGGAAATTAATTTTGGTTCTGTTTATCATTATGAATTTTCTTCCTTTAATTAAGATAGATCAAGATGAGTTCATATCACCTTTCATGTCAAGGACATATAAATCAATAGGGAATATAATATCATTCACACGAATAAGGAAATCCACAATTATACCCTCAGTACTAGCAGTGCATCGATTGGCCAATTTAATGAAAAAACCCAATAGATGTAAGAGACCAAGACTATGGTTGGAGAATACGGATTTTTTCATGACGATAATTGAGGCTCCTAGATCTATGAGTGCATCATTGAATTTCGAACGTCCAATTTGGCATGGAACCATAAAGGTCCCTGGATCTTTTCAAATTATGGGAATACACTACTGGTGTGAAACATTATAGAAGGTCCTAAGTACCCTCTTATAGGTGAATTTTTTTTAATAAACATAGCATACTTAGGGATTTGTTTTATAGAATCTAAGAGGGTAATCTTTATTTCAACACGTCTAAACATGTTGAGAATTTCAGGATCATGTTAAAAGGAATTATTTGGCTTAGAAATGTCTTAAGGAAAAGCATTTGGGTTCTTAAGTGTAATGATATGAGGTGAGGGAATGGATTCATATTCCCATTTCAAGTATCTTTTTATTCTCATTTTCTAGGAAAACATTTAAAGAGGTGTTGGATGACTCATCATGAGGCCTAGAAATTTGCTTTCCTGATCTAAGTGCAATTGAACTTACATTACCATTGGGGTTGGGTAATGATTAAGCTAGGTGTTGGGAAACATTTGATTGTTGTTGTTGGCTCAGGTGGGATGCATGTTTACCAATTTGGGTTTCAATTTTTTTAAGGATATAATGGGTGAAAGAGGCAAGATAATTCAATGCACATTCCCATGATTGATTGGTAGAAGAGGATTGTCCTGAATTGTGATTTCTATGATATTGGTTCTTAGGAAATCGAATGTATTGGTTTGGGAATTTGGAGGTCTCTTTATGATAGTAGAATCTAGGGTGAGGAAGAGGAGGATTGATCCTTTGAGGTTGAGGAAAAATTGGACAAGGTTTTTGGAAGTTACCAAAACTTTGACCATATTTGAAATGGTTTGGGTTTTGATGAGAGAATTTAGGGGGACGAGAAATGGGATTACCATACCTCAATCCTTAATTAAAGGTAGAAGAGAAGGTATCAGAGTGGGGTTGGTTTATGTTTCTAATTAACTGACCAGATTGTTGAGGGTTGGTGTTCCTCTGACCATATGCTGCACTAAGCTCCATTGGTCTGAATAAATCAGATGGATTCCCTTGGAGTTGTGGATGCGTGTTAGTTGGATGAGATGGGAAGCTTCCAATTCCAAATTCTTGATAGGTCTAGGAAACATAGTTTGTGGAGAAGATGAGGTTGGGGCTTTGGCCACCATAGCTAGTTGTCCCAGAAGACCAATAAAATCACTCATCTGCTTTTTCATATTGTTATTCTATATCAACTGACTGTCTTTGTAAAGACCCGAAATTTTGAATAAATCTTGTTTCCTAATATTGTGTGTTATTTTTTTATACTCAACAAAACTGTTTCATTGGATAACATGAGTATAATTAAAATGAGACTGTTGGGTTTTGACTATTATATGACCATTAGTCAATATGACTGCTGGAAACTAAACATTTTGATATTTATCTCTAAATACAAGTGATCTTGGTTAATTAATATAGAAATAAGATTTTATGGCCTCACCTAGTAGTCTTGGACTGATCGAAACCCATCCAATAGAACATGGGAAGGAGTTAGCACCACTGGGCTTTGCTCTGGACCAAACCCAAGACCAACTTCATTGTGTGAATCTAGAATGGAATCGCCTTCGCGAGAAGTTCAAACTGATAGAAATTACTACTCGTGTGATGTTGGCCGAGCCTCCCTCGGATTCTCTCACATTAGCACACCTTGCACTTAGGTCCTATACTGGTGTTATAAGGGGCTATGTAAGGAGACCGTAACTTCCTTGTGTAATCTTTTGTTTTAAATTAAAATTTTGATTTCTTCTTATGATGAAGTTTATGAATTTTCAAATGTCCGGATAAATATAGTATGCATATTTTGGGTGAATTTTAGAGAAAGGATATTTTAAAAAAAGCTTTATGTAAACCATAAATAATTAAAAATGCGTAATGATTTTCAAAAAATGGTCTTCTACAATTATGTTCAGTATGAAATTTAGATTCTAATAGGATCAACATAATTTTTGAGGAATAGTAAATTATAAATAGTGATTTTATGCTTAGGATTAGTAATGTGACCAAATGGATTAGTAATCTCATTTAAATAAAGCATTAATATAATCTAGGCACCTTTATTAAGTAATGTGATTCAATAAAATGGTTAAATAACGATCTCATAAATTATTAGTCAAGTATTAGTTTTTTGGGTGAATAGTGTTTTTTAATTAAAATTTTAATTAAGAATATTTAAAAAATTATTTTTATAAAATGGATTTCATTTTTGGACTCAGAGCATCGATATTATGTTAAAGTAATTTTTGGGGATTTTTCTGAAAAAAATGAATTTTCAGTGAATAGTGTATTTATTTGAAAATTAAATTAAAAATATATAGAAAATTATTTTTTATAAAATGGAGTTCATTTTTGAAATCAGAGCATCGATATTTGGTTAAGGTGTAATTTTTGGATTTTTATGAGAAAGTTGAATTTTCGATGAATAGTGAAAATACAGTTTTTAAGTTACGGGTGTTTAATGACATCATTAAATGATGTATTAAGTATGTAATCAACATGGTAGAATTATGAATAGTAATAAAACATATTAGGTGTCTCAAGTGGCCAATACCATGGGAAAATACCATGGGCAAGCCCATGGTTTTGCCAAAACCACTAATGAGGTGTCCCTTGGTCATTAATGTCGTGTCCCCTCACTTTCCCTATAAATAACAAGTCATCCTCTCAACCATTCTACTCTCAACTCTCCCCCAACGAAGCTCTGGTCTCATTACCTCCCAAGGAGTCCTTCCAAGGTTCCCCCAAGCCCTCAAGGTCCCATCCTTTGAGTTTTAAGAGTTACGTTTTATGGTAAGGGATCTTACCTCTCTCTTTCTTTTCAAGTAATCTCTTTTATGTCATTTATTTTATGCTCCATGATCTTATGTTGGAGGATGATGTTTTATATTCCTCTTACTACCCTTTTCATGTTCATATGATGAGAGACCCCCTCTTTCTCACATCAATTCGTTTTAAGAAATGGTAAGTAACGCCGTTAGGCTGCCGAATTTTTAAGGGATTTGTTCACCTTTCTAATTTTTTTCATAGTTCTACTTTCATGTCATGTCTTTCAAGTTCCTTTTTATTATGTTGGGGTATGATCTCTATATCTATCATACTGATATTTTATTTTCACATGATGAGAGACCCTATTTAATCTCGTCAATTCATTTTTTTTTGAATTTTAAGTGACGCCGTTAGCCTGCAGAATTTTTAAGGGATTCGTCCACCTTTCTCATTTTTTCAAAGTTCTACTTTCATGTCATGTCTTTTAAGTTCCTTTTCATTATCTTGGGATATTATATCTATATATATAATACTGATTTTTTATGTTCATATTATGAGAGACCCTATTTTATCTCGTCAATTCATTTTTTTGAAGTTTAAGTGACGTCGTTAGGCAGCCGATTTTTAGGGGATTTGTTCACCTTTCTAATTTTTTCAAAGTTCTACTTTCATATCAAGTCTTTCAAGTTCCTTTTTATTATGTTGGGGTATGATATATATATCTATCATACTGATATTTTATGTTCACATTATGAGAGACCCTATTTGATCTCATCATCTCATTTTTTTTACGTTTAAGTGACGCCGTTAGGCTGCCGAATTTTTAAGGGATTCGTTCACCTTTCTCATTTTTTCAACGTTCTGCTTTCATGTCAAGTCTTTAAAGTCCCTTTTTATTATCTTTGGGTATGATCTCTATATCTATAATACTGAAATTTTATGTTTACATGATTAGAAACTCAATTTTATCTCGTCAATTCATTTTTTTTAAGTTTAACTGACGCCGTTAGGCTGCCAAATTTTTAAGGGATTCGTTCACCTTTCTCATTTTTTCAAAAGTCTACTTTCATGTCAAGTCTTTCAAGTTCCTTTTTATTATCTTGGGGTATGATCTCTATATCTATCATACTGATATTTTATGTTCATATTATGAGAGACCCTATTTGGTCTCGTCAATTCATTTTTTTGAAGTTTAAGTGATGCCGTTAGGCTGCCGAATTTTTAAGGGATTCGTTCACCTTTCTAATTTTTTCAATGTTCTACTTTCATGTCAAGTCTTTAAAGTTACTTTTTATTATTTTTGGGTATGATCTCTAGATCTATCATACTGATCTTTTATGTTCATATTATGAGATACCTTATTTGATCCCATCAATTAATTTTTTTTAAGCTAAGTCGCGTCGTTAGGCTGTCGAATTTTCGTAAGAGAAATCTAAATTTTTTTCTTCCTTCCATGTTTTTTATTTCAAATGGAATGTCCTTGAAATTTCATTACCATGTTCATATATCCTTTATATTCTGTCCCTCTTCTGTTTTATGGGTCATTTATTAATTTTTGACCCATTTACCCTCTCTTTTCAATGTTTTCTAAAACCCTGAAACATAGTCATTATGCTGCAGAATTTCCGTCTCAAAATGTCTCTCTATTTTCTTAAATTTCTTTTATTTTATTAGGTGAATACTAAAAGAACTCTCTTATATATGGGTATTCAAATATATACCAGAATGTTCTATTTTAAATTTTGGGATTTACATACATGAGACCCACCTTCCTATTCTGTGGGTTTTAATGTGACACAAAGATAATGTCTTTAAAGCGGTTTTTAAAACGTTATGATTATGAAATGAAACCAATTTCTTTTATAATATATGGTTTTTTTATTAAATTATTGATGATGATATATGTGGCTCACATGATAATAAAGGTGAATTTAAGGGTGCACCCTGATAGCGCTCCAATGCATTGGGTAAAGACTTAATCTCTAGAGATGACCATTTTGACTGATACCTTGGTGAATAACCTTGGTAATTTTTATTGACACCTTGGGGAAGGACCTTGGTAAAACAGAAATGATTGTCTTTATTAAATGTTTTAGTAACATATTCATGTTATTAAAAACATTATTTTTATTATGATATGCCTCATGATTTCTTTCTCATGCCTTAAAGTTCTTTTCATGACCTTATTGATGTATCTCAAGTTCACATGTAAAATGTTTCTCTTGTTTCTCTTACTGGGCCTTCTGCTCACCCTTTCATTTGATGTTTGTCCCCAGGTTATGAGATGCAGTAATTAACCTAGGATAAACTTAAGGAGAAGCTTTTAAAGTGTTTAAGAGGAATGTTTTATGTTGTTTTCATGTATTATGTTCCTGGTTTCCAAGACACTCAACCTTAAAGATCTTCAGTTTTGTGAAATGTAATGAAATTTTATGTGATAAATGGGCGGGATGCTATAGTCTTGGGATTTTTTTACTTGATCATGTGCTTGAGTATGTAATTTTTGTTGTGTTTTTATCCATGTTTCTTATGATATATCTTGTAGTTGCGGGAGTTTTATCAACAAGAGCACCACCACTTTTGGCATCAATCAGAGTTCTCTCCGTAGATAATAATCTCTAATATAAGTATTTGATCCAGAGTTGCTTAGGTATTTGGTGCTATGGACAGATTTCCACAATAATTTTGAACCTCTCCCAATACTAATGGATTTATTCATTTGGGAATTGACGAATACCACTTATTTCCTTTCGGATAGAAGCATTACAAGAATCAGGAATGAATTTTTCTAAGAAAAGTTGCTTCATGTCAATCCATGAGTTTATGGAACCTGGTGTGAGGTAGTAGATCCATGAATTGGTAGAGTCATCTAATGAAAAAGTTAATTCTCAAAGTTTGATTTGTTTCTTAGAAACCCCTTGAGGCTTCATCATGAGCACCCCACTTGGAACTCGTTGAGATGGAGATGTGGATCCTCACCAGCTAGCCTGTGGGAATGAGGTAGAAGATGAATGAAATCAGATTTGAGTTTGAAGATACCCTAAATGTTTTGATATTGAATACTATGGGGCTGGTAATTCATATCTGGGGTAACAAGTTCCTTAAGGGTTTGTTCCCAAGGATTAGCCATATCTAATTCAATTTGTTAGATAGGGTTTTGATTATCCCAAATGGTCGTCCTAAGTTGGAAAAGTGTTCACTCAATTTTAGGGTCAAACAAATATGAGGTATTGTTTGAGAGGATATAGAGATTTCCAAGAGATTTTGGAAGAAGGAGGAAGACGTGTTTTTCTTTGTGATTTCTGATTATTATTTTTATGAGAAGGCGGGTTTATCTTTGTGTTTATTTTTATTTTTATTTTAAATAAGAAAAAATGAATGTTTACTTAATGCACCATCCCAGGGAATAGTTCCATTTTAAAGTGCTAACTATTGACTCATATTAACCATTAAAGGTTCTGGTGTTCTACTAATGTGTATACCTGCACTCGGGTCGAATCCTCGGTGATGTTACTTTTTAATAGTTGATTCTTTTTAATTGATTTTATTTTTATTCGGGGGGTTGTTTGCAGAGCATAAATGAATTGATTAATGGTTGGTGTTTGATTTAACAATTTGATAAATATTGGGGTGAGTACATTATTAGAGAGTTAATCTTGTGATATCCTTTATCTTTTTGTTATATTTCATTAAATTAACACCTACTTTACAAGAAGACGTTCATTGGAATTCCTAAGTGATAAGGATTTTATCCAATACTTAACATAACATAGAATTCTAAACATACTAAAATATTATTATTTCTAGTGTATTTAGGGTTCCAATAATCCATGGAAACCACACGTCAAACAAATCATGTAATTAATCCAATATATTTTATGTTTTACATAGAAAATATTAATTTAAATAATATTCATTGACAAAAAGATCTCAATCACTTAAAATCCACAAATAATAACCCACCCAAATGGTAGATTTAATTATTAATTAATATGATTTTTAATGTGGTAATATGTTTTTATAGTCATGAATTATAAATATAACAAAAATAATGGGATAAGAAAAGAGTTGTGTGTGGAACACACACACACGAAGGGTGATGAGAATTAAAAATGAACATTATATTAAATGTTAAAGTGAAAGAAGGGAAGGGAATTCAACTTGATTTAAAATATTTTAAGAGAATTAATATTTAAGAATAGATGGTGGATAATTAAAAAACATTATGAAGAAGAATAATTCATTAAAAGAGAATTACAACGAGATTTCAAATGATGAAAAACAAAAAAGTAAATGAAATAAAGGAGAGGAGGAAGGGTCTCTCAAGTGAAAACTTGAGTTTGAAATTTCCTACCTAGATTTTTTTAGAGCCTTGGTCATTCCAATTGATCACCCTATTCATAATTTCCATCCTTTTCCAAGGAGAGGAGGGAAAGTATTTATAGCCCAAAGAAGTAGACTATTTGAATTCCAAAACTACCCCTCTAATTGAATCACCAATTGGATATTTCAGATAGCCTAATCTGGACAAATATTCTTCTTCAATGATGTATATATTAATGTTTTTAGGAAAATCTAAAAATTTAGAGTCTTGTGGACTTATGGATCTAATTTTATGGTGGTATTTCTAAAAAATGGCAAACTGTCCAATTCTATCATTGCCTTTTTGATGGTTGTAATGTGAATGGATATTTGAAAATTAATATGCCTTAAAATATGAATTATTTTTTCAAAAAAATCAGATTCATATATCTCCTATTTCAAAATGAAAAATATCATCTCAAATGGATTTGTAGATTAAGAGAAAAGTCAATTTTGGTGTGCTGATTTCATTTCCTAGACAGAATGGTCTCCTGGAATTCATAGAATAATTTGGGCCCCATTTTATTGGATTTGGACATTAAAATTTGTATACATGATTATTTTGGATAATAAATAATGTATGTTGGAGTTTCATAAAATTTGGACTTTGAGATTTAAACCAGTAACTCAATCATCATGGTTGTTCCAGTTTCTTTATAGATTCATTGGGTCTTCTTGTGTGGACCATATAAACCTCAAAATGGACTATTGAGAGAAATCTCCCTTCTAATGAAATGTTAAAATTTAAATAAGTAACTCTAAAAAACAATCATGCAATTTGGATAAGCATGGTGAGAGTTATATTAAAATAGCATACTAACTCGATTTGATTAATTCAAATAATTCTAAAAAATTATATTCAATATTAAAACATGAGTATTTCACACCAATTATGCAGTTCTCATGGAAAATAAGTAAAGAGAGTAAATAAGAAGTTCTGAATAAGTTAAATACATCAGTATGGAAATAATGTTAGGAAATCGTGGAGCATGAAATATGTCAGGGAAGGCAGGCTGGGACATGGAATTTTAGGGCCCCCGTGATCCGATGCATGGACTCTAGGCCTACCGAATGACCAGGTGAGGCTATAATAATTGTTGGGTAGATACCCTAGGAATGGTGAATGCATCATAATGACTTGTTTTCTTGTAGTTATGGGTGTTTTGGTAATTTAAAATAAACAAAACGAATAAGAAAATTTTAAAATGAATCGTATACTCTAAGCGGGATTAGCCATTCATTTTTTACATTGCAGTTATAAAACACAGATTACATCCATGAGTTGTGCGGGTGATCAATTCATAGAAGGCAAATCTGGTCAATTAGCAGAGGACTGATCGAGAGTAAGAGGATGACAAGTGGTAGAATACACTATGTTCCTTACAGAGGCAGACCCATGAGAAGTATGGGGGAAATTTTTCTGACTTGGAGATAGAGGGATGGCTTGAGGAGATGTAGATCACCTTTACCTTGATTCATGCTCTAAGAGAGTACTGGGTTCTATTGGCAGTCAGTTAGATGAGGGGAGTAGCACTTCAGTTGTGGATTCTCGACCTTGGAGAGAGGATGGAGACTGAGGTTTTGTGGAATGACATCGAGAAGGAGTTCTATGTAAAATTCCTTTCTTCTATGATGAAGGGAGAGAAGAGGAAGGAGTTAATCTCCCTCCGACAGGGGAGTATGTCGGTGAGGGAGTCTTGGGATAAACCTTTAGTGAGGCACTCTGACCTTCTCTTCAATATGTTGTTACTCTCTTCACTCTTCTGACATACATAGAGGTCCAGAAGAAGGATAAAGTGCTTGAGAGAATTCACATGTTGGGAGGTGTGTCACGAGAGGGGAGCCAGCTAGCTTTTTCAAAGGGGAATGTTGTTAGAAGTAAGCCTCCTGCATCTGGGCCTTCTAGGTTTTAGCCGATGTGTAGTAGAACTAAGCAGTTCCAGTTTCGACCTCCCAGTCCTCTCCCTTTCTCCATGAGCCTGGGACCGAGGGGTTTTATCTGTGGAAGTCATTGGAATCTTCAAAATTAGTTCCCAGACAGTGTACATTATGGTGGGGTTGGTCAGGATTAGTTCCCACCTCAGCATCACCAATTTCTAGCCAGACCTTTTTAGAAGCAGTAGAAATAGTAGTGGCACCAAGATCCCACTCCACTGAGGGCATATAGTGCCAGAGGAGTCCGACCTCAAGGCACTTCTCGGGGACCTCAACTAGGGCATGGTCGGGTAGACGACCAATAGATGAGGGTTATAGAAGCTGGGCATGGGAAGTTACATGCTGTAGAGGTACCCGTTCTAGTAAGGACAGTGGTCATTCGAGGTACGATCAGTTTTTTTAGTTCTTTTGCATGTGCCTTGTTTCATTCAGAAGCTTTGCAATCCTTTGTTACACCCGATTTATCACATGCCTTGGGCCAAGACATAGATACACTCTCTATGCCCCTAGTGCAGAGTACACCAGTTGGGGTTTAGACCTATTTGTTTGATGTTTATTGTGGATGAAGACTGATTTTGGGGCCGCATCAGTCTAGTGGGGATCTATTTCTACTGCAAATTCATTCATACATTGTCATCCTAGGCATCGAATAGCTGTTTTCCATACAGATTTTTTATCGACTGCTTCTGGAAAAGGGTCATGTTTTCACATATGAGTGGCCAACATATATCTTTCGTTGGAGAGTGGGGTTTCTAGGAGGTCTGTCTCTGTATGGAGCCCCTTCTTTTTGTGTTAGTCGAGTTGCCAGTGAAGACAACCAGCTCAGTGACAGTGGAGGGTCCGGGGATCGTTAGTGGGTTTCTAGATGTCTCCCATAAACAGGTTTTGACTCTACCCCCTTGATGTGACATTGAGTTTGAGATAGACTTACAACCCGGTGCCAGTCCGATTTCATTGGATCCCTATAGGATGAAACCTTCTGAGTTGTGGGAGTTGAGGATTCAGATTGATGATCTGATGAAGAAGGTTTTTGTCTGACTAAGTATGTCGTCGTGGGGTTCTCCAGTATTGTTTGTAAAGAAGGAATATGGTGGTCTCAGGATGTACATAAACTACCAAAGACTGAATTAGGTAACAATAAAGAACTTTTACCCTCTCGCAAGGATTTATGGTCTCTTTGACCAGCTGAGGAGAGCCAGTTGGTTCTCTAAGGTCGATCTGTGGTCTGGGTATCACAAGCAAAGGTAAAAGATGGTGATATCCCAAATACATGTTTCAGGTGTAGGTATGGGCACTTTAAGTTCTTAGTAATATATTTCGGTGTTACGAATGCACCTATTGTGTTCATGGGGCTCATGAAATCTATTGTATGTGAGTTCCTAGACCGGTTTGTCATTGTGTTCATCGAAGACATCCTGATCTACACAATATCATATGAAGAGCATACTGAACACATTAATATGGTTTGGAGAGCCTCTGACACCACTAGATATATGTGAAGTTGTCCAAGTGCATGTTATTGACATGAGAAGTTCACTCTCTTGGACACGTGGTGTCTTAGCACGGTGTAGTGGTGGATACATCAATGTTAGAACATGTTGTTTCATGGGATGCACCTAAGAACGTGACAGATGTTCGTAGTTTCATGGGTCTAGCAGGCTATTATTAGAGGTTTTTACTCGACTTCTCTTGAGTTTTTTCACCTTTGATAGCCCTGACCAGAAAAGACTGGGCTTTCAGGTGGAGTGTGCTGTGTCGGTCAGCTTTCAGCTATCTGAAGGAAAGGTTGGTCAGTTCCTCATTACTCTTGTTGCTAGAGGAATAGGTGTTTTTTGAGGGGTTTTACAATTCTTATAGTATTTTCATGTGGTGTGTTCTAATGCGGTAGTGAGGAGTGATCTCTTATGGGTCTAGGAAGTTATGACATCATGAGAGTAACTATGCCACCCAAGACCTAGAGATTATTGCAGTAGTGTTCACGTTGAAGTTATGGTGGCACTACCTCATCAGGGAGAACTTTTTGGTCTACATAGATCACAATAGTTTGAGTCATATATTTACCTAGAGGGACCTGAACATGCGATAAACAATGTGGGTAGATTTTCTTCTGGACCATGACTTCGATATCTCTTACACTAAAGGTAAGGGGAATGTTGTGGTCGATGACTTGAGCTATAAGTTGTAGAGTGAAGCTTTTGGGGAATATGTGGATGTTTGGAAGGTGATGGGGGAGTTGGTTGTCTTGAACCTAGATCCAAGGGTAGATGGTGGTAGAGTATATCTATTTCAGATGAAATTGTATTCCTCCTTATTATGACTAGTGAAGGAGTCTTAGTGGGTAGACTCATAGAGAGAAGTGATGCGCGATTGGATTGACCTGGTAAATGCTCCGGATGGGTGGTTGGAGGATGGTCAGAATTAGATGCTTTTCCACGGGATGTTTTTTCCTAGAGACGATGAATAGGGGAGTTATCTTTGAGTTCCCTAACTCACCCCTATAGGTACATCTACGAGTTTCTAAGATGTATCGAGGCCTATGGGAATAGTTTTGATGGCCCGGGGTGAAATGGGTAGTGGAAGTGTTTGTGGAAAGGTTCCTAGTGTATCAAAAGGTGAAGCATGAACACCACATCCCATGAGGTTTATTGTAGCCTTTAGTTTTCCCCAATTAAAAGTGGGAGAAAATGTCTATGGATCTTTTCACATGACTACCTAGGGTTCAAGGAGGTTGTGCTACTATCTGTGTAGTGGTAATCGCCTTGAAAAAATCACCTCACTTCTTGGCGATCAAGGAGCCGAGTATGGTGTATGACTTATCATAGAGATACATGGATGAGGTGGTGATATTTCATGGAGTTTTGAGGTCCATAGTCTCATATTGGGATTCATGTTTTACTTCATGAGTCTGGAAGGGATTGCAGTGGGATTTCGGCACCTATCTACCCCTTAGTACTTCCTTCTACCATCATATGGATGGGTAGACATATAGAACCATCCAGAAATTACAGGATATGTTGTAGGAATGTGTATATGACTTTAGAGGATCATGGGTATGACCCATGCCTCTAATATAGTTTTCCTACAACAATAGATACAACTCTACCATTGGCATGGCTCTGTTCGAAGCCTTGTGTGTAAGATCGCGTTGTTCACCTGTGTGTTGGACAGAGGTTGGGGAGGCTGGTGTTCTTGGGACATAGGTTTGGAAAAGAACAACAGATAAGGTTTGACTTGTGCGTGAGAGGATAAAGGAATCTCGAGACTGGGAGAAGTCGTATATAGATCATAGGAGGAGGCCCTTGGAGTTTGAGGTCGGATTCCATGTGTTCTTAATGGTATCCCCTCGGCATGGGAAGCAGCAGTTTGGTAGGGGGAGTAAGCTTCTCCCAGGTTCATTGGACCCTTATAGGTGATGAGACGTGTCAATGAGGTGGAATATCAGTAGCGCTATCACCACCACTAGAGAGGGTCGAAAATATATTTCATGTCTCTCAGATTCATCAAAATCTATATGATGACTCCCACATCCTCAACTGGGTAGAGATGGAAATCGAGGACGATGTGACGTTTGTGGAGAGACCAGTGAAAGTCGAGGATTGTAATGAGAAGGTGATTCATGGATAGACCATTCAATTATTTCGTGTGTTTTGGATGAATGGTGGCCTTAATGAGTGTACCTAGGAATGGGAGGCACATATGTGTGCCCCGTACCCAGAGCTATTTTGAGTTTTGATCTTTTTTTTCTTTACTTGGGTGTGATGTAATGTGTGACCTTGTTTTCTATGAGATGAGTTATCTCAATTGTTCTCTGAATGAGTGTGAAAAGTCCTAACTATGGGTAAGGGAGAACCTAAACCCTAATCTAGATGCATTAATGTGAATGCGATAAAACCCATGCATGTGAGTTAGTGCTGCCCAAAGAAGATACCATCTTAATATGGAATAAGGAACTCCCTAATCCATATGTCTAGAGGGTATGACTTTGTGTTTGTATGGTTACATGGGCGAATGGAATTAGTAGTGTTTCTACAGTTGTTTAGTAGATATATGTGATAAAGGTATCCCTTGATTTCGAGAGTTGCTCTGGATTTCAAACAACCCTAGGGTGGTTTTTCCCTGAGGGGTATCTTACGAGGTGGTTGTTTGGACCCCTCTTTTTTCATCAGGTTTATTATTGATTCTCGAGCATGAGAATAGTTTGAGAGGTATCTGATGTAATTTCCCAAACCATCCTGGTCTATTAAAATGCCAAATTATAGGTTTAGGGTTTCCTAGACCCCAACGGTGAGTGAGAAGGGTGTCAGTATTAGTGGCAGGGTGTCACCCATCAGTGACACCGATGGGTTTCACCGATCGGTGCCACACCCAAACGGTGCCAATGTGGGCTATCGGGGTTCTTTCCTCAGTTTTCCTGTGACACCTATTTTAATTCTTATTACCCTTTAAAAGTGGTTTGAATCCATTTTTATGCCCATAAAAGAAATTTTTAATCATGGGGGTACCCTTTAGTTACCAAAACAAGTGGACTATCACACCCTCTGTCATGTTTTCCAGCCTCTTGTGTTTTACAGTTTCACCCCTGATACATGTTTCTCCGTAGATATGTTAACTAACATCTGTTATCTCCACCACCTCTAAGGGAAATAATTAAATCACAATAAATTATAACATGATCAAACCCTAGCTACGTTGTCAATAAATGATCCACTTTTAATGCACTTCAAGATTGCACATTTCGTAACTCAAGGATCAGGTCCTTTAAAACACCGATATATTCTTCTTCCTTAGTACCTTTCTTTTCCATGTTGTGCTTGGAGTCCCTCTTTTGGAGATGAAATATGCGCCTATGTTGGATCACTGGACGTTCACCCTTGGAGTCCTTGGAGTTCTTCCACTACACGTCACGCATCCACAGTTCTTGGTATGAGGAGAAAACATTGGTCCTTGATCATTCCTTCATGTATATTTAACTTTGCATCATGCGGGGTGGATATAACAATGAACCTTTGGGATTTAGATGAAACCAAAATTAACAAAGATAATGAACATACCTTTTTAAAGAATAAATTGGTCAGAATTATGATGTTGACGTAGCTATGTTACCTCTGTTTTTGTGCTGCGAATTGTATGGGCATATTTTCACTTAAAATCATGGCTATTGGTGGTCCTTCCCTATGCTCTAATGAAGTACAATGTTTTTTGGATAACCTTGTGATTGATTGGATGTAACATATGAACTAGTTAATCATAAATACTCGGTTGATTAAATGGATTCTCGGTGAATAAGAGACCATGTTTTATCACCCCGGTTAACCAAACGGAAAGAAATTACTTAATAAAGGTTGTGTCTAAATCTAAAAACACCCTTTCTCTATTCTGGTAAAATGAATGGTTGTCAAATTTGATTCCTTATGGGGTGATATAGAGGGGGATGGAATTTTTGGGTTTCGAATTTGATGTCTTGTGAATCTAAGGAAATGGAGCCAGTATATGGGTTCTTGGTTTGGTTCAAGTTATTTGAGGGATCTCACAAATCACTTTTGATGTTGTTACTTTATAAGAGAACCGGGTATGAATGCTTAAATGTCACTTGGTTGTTTTTCTTTACATGTTGATTTGGATCATGGTTATGCATGTTAGTTTCCAGGTAGTGGAGGAATGTTTTAAAAGGAATCACTTGAACATTATAATGAGAATGGGTATAATAGGGGAATGTATTTCCAAAAATGGGTTGTGATTTGGTTGTTCTATTGCATATTTGTGTATGTAGGGATAGAAGTAAGAGTGGTGGTATATGGGCTTGTTGTTGGTTAAGGAACCCTTAGGTTGGGATTTTTTCTTGATTATCTATATGTATAAAATTTAGTTCATGTTATTTTTATTCGCACCCCACCCATGTTGATCACTTCATGCTGATCATCCCCATTTCATGGGGGAGGATGTTTTTCCCAAAATTTGTATGATTTTCTGGTTATTAACACTGTTCTGCTCCCTCTCCTAGGTAGCCCAAGATCTTCCGGGTAGGTTGTGATGGAGTAAGGTTTATTATGGACCAAGACTCTTCTGAAAGGATGTTTTGTAGTGGTTTTCCTAGGTGTGTGTGGGATGGATTGTTCCCCTAGTGTCTTCGGAATGAGGCACATGTGTCTTTGGGAATGACAGTGGTTGTTCTGGACCAGGTGTCTTCAGGTGTGGTGGTGGTTTTTGTGGACCAGGTGTCTATAGGTGAGATGCATGGTTGTAGTGTCCCAAGGTTGTTTTTGGGGTAGCATTGGGACTACAATGGAACTTTTAAGGGAGGTATGACACATAAGATGTCCTAAATAACTAGTGGGAAAGTGGTTCGGGGTACCCAAATATTGATTTCTTATTACTAGTACTTTATCTGACTTTCTTTATTTAGGTAGTTTTCTTTAGTGAGGCTGGGTGGATAGTTTCCTTTCTAGGTGTTTTGGTTACCTATTTTCTCATGGGGCAGTAGAATTCTTCCCAACTTGTGCACAATAGCTTTTGGTTTTCCCAATTGAATATACCTGTATACAAACCCTACATATATAAAACTGCTTTCAGGTTTCTAGGAAGAATTTGAGGACCGTGACGGACCTTAATATATCGGTCTTTTGGAGTTATCATTGCTTCTTTTCTTTCATTTGGTACTTTTCATCAAATTTTTCTTGTTCCTTATATTATTTTATTTTGAACTTGAATATGTGAATGGATTTTTGGATTTAATTTTACTTTCAGTTTTTGGTGTTTTTTGGGATTTACCATCTTATCTCCTGATGTTATCAAATAAAAAAGGGTAATTCCTTCCATTTTATGTAAGATTCTATACCCATGGTGCTAGTCGCCATACTAGGGCCTATGGAGGGTGGGATTTGAGGGTTCATTATCTCTCCTTCAACTTGAAGAAGGACAGGTCTGAAAGTTTTATGCCCCTTTCCGCATCTTGGTGATAGCGGGTGGTGACAATATGGTCCTTTGGGATGATATTTCTTGTATCTTGTTATATTTTTAATAATGTAATCACGACATCTAGGATACAAGTTATGTGGTTATTACAGAGTGAATTAGATTAATTTTAGTGGAAACATTGGGAACTAGAATTTGAGAAACATATATTAGGGAATATAATACTATGAATAACACTGAGGATAAGTTTGTTTATATGACAAGATCCTATAGATTTGGAAGTGACCATGGATATCCTAGGTTAAAACTATGGTCTCATATATTAATAATAATGTGTCTAGCTTTAGGATTGATTCATATATTATTTCATGTTTATTTGATAGGTCACTTAGATTATTATAGCTCAATTCTTATACTTTTTATTTTGTTTTTAATAAATGGAAGGAAACAGAAGAAACTGGGTTAATAGTGAATGTTATAGACAATGTGATGATGAGAAACCAAATGGGATAATAACTTGATTAATTGATATTGTGGTTATTTATAATTAGTTATAATGCCATATTATTAAAAACATTATACTTAACTAACTCTCATAGTCACTAAAGAAGAGAAGGAGAGATTTTACTAAGAGATCAGGTGGTGGAGACATTGAGAAATAAAAAATTCAGTTTAATATATGACATAAATCTGAGATGAATCACCCACATCAATATATTAGAGGAATGGGAATATGTTTGGTTGTATAATAGAAGAAAATAAATTAATTAATTTCTATGGAAACAGGAAATTTTTTTTTAACAAAATATATAAAAATAATTTTCTCATTAAGTTGTTATCAATTATTGAATGTGTAAAATGTGGATATTATGGGAATTATAAAACTAATTTTTCTAAGTGTAATTCACATTATATGATTAATTTTTATATTTCGGTGGATAAAGTGGATAAAAATAACATATAAAATTAAGGAGGTATTAAGGAATGCAATGATGACACAAAGTTAATGGATTAATAATTATTGGAATGCTAAAAGTTCTTGTGAATTTGGATTCAATAAGATTGTTATAGATGTATTTTATCAGTGATATATTATTTATATGAATCATAATGTATACAAGGGTTTTACTAGATTACTTCTTCCTTAGTTATTTAGAAGCCTGTGATGAATACTATTGGTAAACAAGAGAAGTGATTCTATGGAAAGTTGATCTTTTGGAAAACCATTTATTTGGTGAAGATAACCCTAACAATGTTCTTTGTGTAGATAAAATAATGATAATTATTATTATGTGATACAATAATTGACCATGATATTGGTTACTAATTTTCTGGTTTTTGGAATTTTCAAAAAAAATTATTTAATAAATATATTTAAAAACATAAGATTTGATTTTTAGAATCATGAAAGTTATCTTTAAGGTAATAATTTGATCAAGGTGTTCATATATTTTATATGTGACCCTATAAGTTACATTATGTTTCATGAGCACTATTTTGTTAAGTTTATTTTGGGAAATTTGTGACCATCCTAAATTTTCAGATTTCAATTTGGATAGATGTATTTCTGATGAGTCTTAATGTTAACTACCTATAGAATGGATTTTGTTGAACATTTGATAAAATTATTTTTTGATTTATCATACTTGATAAACATTACTAAACATTTTGGTTTTATTTAATATTTATAGGATGAATAAATTACTTATGGATGTTTTGATTCATTAAAATTGATTCAAGAAAGAAAAATTCATCTTTAATATCAATTTATTAATGTAAAAAATGATAACAAACTAGATCAAATCACTACTAATGGATAATATTACACTTATAACATAGAAAGGATAAACTAGTCGTATTTTCTTGGCTATTTTATTTAGATATTAAAATAATCCTTCAACTTTTAAATTAAAGACATTATCTATTTACTTTTATTACTGAGAAATATGTGTCATTTTTACCCATCACATATTTACAGTTCTATGATGGTTAACATTATCAAAAACATGTTATCATTCACTCTCCATGATTCACTAGGATTTATTTTTCTCTTCAATAACCATGTTTTCTGATACCAATTATGTTTTCCTACAAGGATGTTTCTTATATAATGATCTTCATACATCCCTTTCTCACTTTTGATGTGGATGTTTTGTTGGAAATTTTTATGATGTGGGTTTTCCACAAAAGGATGATATAATATCCACCCATTATTGTTTTAGTGAAATTTCATAATGGTTGGGTGAAATTTATTGAATTTGGGGAGAATACAATAGCCTATGAATTTAAGATAACACTATAATTTATATCCTATACAATACACAACACCGAGCTTATATGAACCCCAAAATATTATAATTTAAATATTACCACTTTCACCTAGACATTAAATTAATGGGTGTGAATAGGATTAATCGTATTATAATATATATATATATATGTATATCTTAATAAATAAAAATATATCGATCAGTTCTTATGAAATAAAAACTCAAATTTTGGTAAATTCATTCTAAACATTTTATTCAAAAATGACTTTTATTAATTATTATGAGAAAATATTTCAATTACTTCTTTATAATTTTATAAATTTTTTTGATAATATATAATTAAATTTTCAATAATATAGTCAAAATTATTTTATTGTTAATTTTTTGGATTTCTCTGAGTATAGTTATTTTCTAATGAATAATGTGAAATATCAAATTTTATTGGAAACTATATATTTATTTCAATCATCTACAAAGTAATATATTCTCATAAAATATTTAAAATTTAAAATTTGTTATATTATATTATTAAAATAACAATTACTATTATTGGAATCAATTATATGGAAGAATTTTAAATAAAAAATATTATACTAAAAAATGACATTTCCTAGAAAAATTATTTTTCCTAGCATTTTTTCAGTTAAAAATTAAATTAAATTATTCCACATATATATATTGAATTTTTAAAAATATAATGCATATTTGGATTTTTGAGGTTCAATTTTAGTAAATAGGTCCATTTTATTTTTTGTCAATATGAATATTAACTTTATTAAATTTTTTTACTACGATAAAGGTTAAATTGTGTTTACATGGTTATAAATAAAATAGTAAAGACTATGAATTGACCCAAACACTTGTGAAAATATTATTAGATGGATAATTGTTTTATATAATCATTAAATGTTCGGTTATATGAAAAAAAAATTCCAATTCATTGAAATTATGATCTTTATAATATTTTATTTAATGAAAATTCAAAGATGTCACATTAATGTTTTTAATAATTATAATATTTTAAATCTGGGGTAATCTAGAGGATATGTTTGACAATACATTTGAATTTAAATGGTAACAGATCTATATAAATCATGTAATTTATTTTTAAATTTTACTAAAGAAATTATTACCTTAAATTCTTACACAATTTTGATTCAGTAATTATTCAATTAATTGAAAAATTAAATAAATGATATTAAAAATATTAAAATTAATATAATTTAAATTTATTAAGGTCATTAAAAAAATTTCATTAATATTGTAAAATATCAGGGATGTATTAAAATAATTCATTCAATTTTATCTTATTGGATTGATTTTATTATATTAAATCTAATGAACATTGTTAGACATGAAAATATTGTTATTTTATGAATGTAATATTTAATTAAATTAATTAAAAATACTAAAATACATAAATAATAAAATATAGAATAATATATGGTCTAAAATTTCCTCCATTATTCATTATATTCTATTTCAAAGCATTGGACTCTACAATAGTCTTATTATATTTTAATCACTTGTGAAATTCCAAAAGTACCCTCACCTCAATTATAAAAGGGCGCCTCTTCCTTCAAATATTTACACCACATTGAGCCATATATCACAACAAAACTCTAAATATTTCTCCTCCAAACATCAATAAACATGTTCTAGTGGTTTTTTTCTTTCCAAAATACCATCCCTAGATCACAGAAGAAGAAATCAGAAGGAGGTCCATCGAAGAATTGGTTGTCATCATTACCAAATATTTATTGTTTATTTGTTATTCTACTTCATTTTAAAGTGTTATTTCTATAAATAACTAATCACTAAATTATAATATATATACTTTGGTTTTAATATTGTTATAACACTTCTATATTCTAACTTTTACCCATCCTATTAAATTTGAAATCACCGCACATGCGTACATACAGATTTCCATATCCACGAAGTGGTGTAATTCATCTCTCATCGCCACTTTATTTGGAAAGTTATTATGATGAAAATGGTAAATATATATGATAAATATTACATTATATTAGTTCATTAAAATTAATATATAATGCACTTTCTTACCCTTTAAATCCTATATAAATGATATTGTGGCTCATGCGTAGGTACAACTTACATTGTCCTTGAAAAGATATCATTCATTTTCTATGTACGTGTTTCAAGAATGACTATAAAAATGTATATAAATAATAAATATGATATAATTATTTAAATATATTTCTTAAGATTATATAACAATATTCTATATAGAATACTGGAACTTACATGACATAACATGCATGGAAAAATGATGTAGTTAACAACCAAAACAAGGGAAATAAAAAAATATTGATAACAAACTGATGATAAAATGATATATGAGGTTTATATGAGATATTATAAATATAAATATGATAATGTTATAAATTTATAACATGTTTAAAAACATTATTCAGGTGGTTCAAACCCCAAAAAATAAACAAACATGAAGTAAGGGACATCATCTCAAGTTTCTTTCATTGAGGCATATTTTGAAATTATGCACATATATTCATTTATGATGAGTATAAAATCACAATTTGACATGTTATTTCATGAATTTATATATTCTCACAATATTTATTGTTTTATTAAATGTTATCCAGTAATGGGGAATATCATTCAATTTATCACAAATTAGTAATGGTTTATCATCTAACTTTTACTTCTGTGATACACACGCCGAATTCCCCACGTATTAATATAGTGTGATGTATATATTATCCATTTTAATATTATTTCATGAATCCCTCTGTATTTATCATATCTAAAGATTCATTTGAATTTATTTATTTTATATTGGTTACAATTCAAAAGAATCCCAACGGTAAGGGTTTATTTCAAAATATCATCATTATTAGGGATTATTTATTTTTAAGTTTCATTAGAGAAATATTTATCTTCCATGTTCATGATTCCTGAAAATAATCTATTTTTTAATATTTTTAATTGACTTTTTGAATTCATATTTACCCTTTTTTGATTTTATTAAAAAAAATTAAAGGAATCTTTCTATCATTTTCCAAATGAATTAATTTATGAAATTTATGACAAAAATATGAATGAAATGTTTTTTTAACTTATTTTAAATTAGTGGATTTTACCAATGTTATTAAAATTTAATACATTACTACTTCTTTAACATGTTTACATGTTTATTTGAAAAAAAAAATTCTTTCATGTTTGCAAAGTTTCTTTATAAAAGTTAATTTTGATGTTTAAAAAGATAATTTTCCAAAAAACATTCTTACCCATAGTGTTATGATAATTTTACTCATAAAAGAAACAAACACATTAATTTACTTATTCACCACAATATATAAGTTGAAATGATATAATCCTTTAAATCATTCACTTATTTGTGATCATTTGATATTTATTTTCTCTTAAATATCTATATTCTAAAAACATGGATATGATTACTTTATAAACCATATACCATTTTTACATACAATGTTTAATTTGAATGTTAATTGATTAAAGATGACATTATGATATATATATATATATATATATATCTTAGATTCGGTATGGTTATTTTTTAAAAATACATAAAGATTAATGAATTAAATTGATTATTCGATTTATGAGAATGATTAGAACATGCAAGTATGACTGAGGTCCATTTATAGAAATACAATTGAAGAATCTATAGGTCTCAAAAGTCAAATTAGTTGGCCAAACATGATTGTCTTGTACCCAATAGTTTAAAAATATATTGATAAGGGTATCTAATGTAGAGATAAAGTTTTATAAACATGATTTATTTGACCCCAATTGTTTTAAACCTTCTAGGGAATGGTCTTAATGGTAGAGGTATCACGTACCTAAAACATAATATCCAATATTTATGAATTTAATTCCTTTAAAATTCAGTTATTATTATAAACCATAATAATTTTTTCTATGATAGTTTCTATAAACAAATTTTATTCAATGTTATCAATTAAATATATTTTTATTTTAGTTATTTACATTTTCATAATTATTATTCATTATCTTATCATGATAGTCAATTTGCTAAAATTCCATGTGTGTTGAGTTTTTTAACTTTCCAAATAGATTAAGATTATTTATTTATGATATACTTTTCTATAATTAAACCTTATTGACAACATGATATCCCCATTATTTTTTCCAATACCTAGGTATCAATGAAATGTATTAGTATTTTTTTTCCTGGATATGCTATAGGGAAAATTTTTATTCTAAAAAAAATGTTCTAATTTTTGTTTTCAAATGAAACATAGGAATTCATGTTTGTATCAAATTTAAAATGACTAATAAATTATTTTGGTCATTGTGATATGATTCATTGTATCTAGTATCATAATAATAACGACCCACCACCTATAGGCTTCTTGGGTCAGGGTCATTATATTTACCTTTATACTTCCATCATAGCCCCTCCTACCTTACCCATAACTTCTATCACACCTTCACCTATAACATCCTATATTATTCATTTTTATTGACTCATAGAAATGAAGTCAAATATTTAAGAACCATTTAAATGTGTAAAGATAATGGGGGAGATGATTCTACCTTAGAAACACAATATACCAATTTTTCCTTGCTTATACCTTTGAATGAAATGTCCATATCTCTTATAAGACATCATGGATGTGCCTGATTTATATTATTATTAGAATTATAGATTGGGAAACTCATTGTAATTTTTTAGTAACCCATTTTATATTAATGAAAAACATAGTTAAATATTATATTATCTTTTTTATGTTATTATTTTATATATTAATTTCTTATTCCTTATTATATTTTAATCTGGATTAAAATTAAGAACATTCAAGAATATTAGGGAATCCAAGTAAAATTGTTTTTGAATAAAAATGTGAAAATTATAGAAAACTGATATTTTAAATTCATTTCATTTATATTTTATTTCATTTATTTTATATTATATATCATGATTTGTAATCATCAAAAAATAGAGATTTTTATCATTGAACAAATCACCTTATTTTAATTTGATATTAATGATATAGAAAAATGTTTATTATTTTTCTATTGAATATTTTATTTTATGATAGTCTTCTATTTATTTGGATAAAATCATAGTAATGGATAAACCTTAATGATATTTTGATGGTTAATTTACTACAACTAATTAGCTACATGATAATGTCAAAATTATCTCATATATATATGAATTATTATGCATTAGATATTCTAATTATATATATATCACAAACAATCCATTTATTGATCTTTAAGTGACATCATGGAAGTGGATGAATATGTAATGAACCTATCAACAGAAAAAGTCATGTGATTATAAGAATAAGTGAACATACCACAAGGACATGTAAACTGACTTCAAGAATAAATGGATATTTCACAAGAATAGGTCATGTGAATGTAGGAATATATGAACATATTACATGAAAAAAAGTGACAGTGATATGAAAAGAATTTAGTTCATAAAGAATGAATGTGACCACATGATGTATCGAAGCTTCTGTATAAAGATGAAAAGTATCCAAATGATGAATAGATGTAACCATATTAACAAACGGTGTCACCATGACATGTGACTGTGGAAATGTACCATACTAAGAGAATATTCCTAGTAACCACGATCCAATGTAATTATGCCCATGTGAATACTAATTATATATGTTTAACATAAAAGGTATAGTATATTAAAATCTACAATGGATATGTTTTACAGAATGAATTATAGAAAAAATGAATTTAATAATTCAATGAGTAGAAGGATTAAATAATGAATAACCTCAAATATATGACTAAATAATGATTTATATTTGAGAATAAGAACTACCCATTGGAAAAAATAGTGATGACACTAAGTCTAATGTAACGACCCGAAATTTTTAAATAAATTTTGTGCCCTAATTTTATGTGTTATTGTTATACTCAACAAAAATGTTTTATTTGATAAACATGATTATAATTAAAATGAGATCAGTGGGTTTTGACTATTATATAACCATCGGTCAACATGACCGCTGTTAACAAAATGTTTTGATTATTGTCTCTAAATATAAGTAATCTTGGTTAATTATTATAGAAAGAAGATTCGATGGCCTCACCTAGTAGTCTTGGACCGATCGAAGCCCATCTAACAGAGCTTGGGAAGGAGGTAGCACCACTGGGCTTTGCTCTGGATCAAATCCAAGCCGAACTTCATCATGTGAAGCTGGAACGAAATCGCCTTCGTGAGAAGTTCAAACTGATAGAAATTACTACTCGGGCAATGTTGACTGAGCCGCCCCAAGCTTCTATCACCCTAGCACAGCTTACTCTTAGGTCCTATGCTGGTATTATAAGGGGTTATGTAACGAGACCGTAACTACCTTGTGTAATCCTTGTTTTAAATAAAAATTGGGATTTCTTCTTATGATGAAGTTTATGAATTTTGAAATGACCGGATAAATATAGTATGCATATTTTTGATGAATTTTAGAAAAATGATATTTTAAATATGATTATGTAAACCCTAAATAATTAAAAATGTGTAATGATTTTCAAAAAATGGTCTTCTACAATTATGTTCAGTACTAAATTTAGAGTCTAATAAGATCAACTTGATTTTTGATGAATAGTAAATTATGAATAGTGATTTTATGATTAGGATTAGTAATATGACCAAATGGATTAGTAATCTCACTTAAAGAAAGTTTTAAAATAATCTAGGCACCTTGATTAAGTAATGTGATTCAATAAAATAGTTAAATAACAGTTTCATTAATTATTATTCAAGTATTAGTTTTTTCGGGTGAATAGTGTTTTTTAATGAAAAATTTAATTAAAAATAATTAGAAAATTATTTTTATAAAAATGACTTTATTTTTGAACTCAGAGCATCGATATTATGTTATGGTAATTTTTGGGGTTTTTTCTGAAAAAAATGAATTTTCGATGAATAGTGTTTTTATTTAAAAATTAAATTAAAAATATTTAGAAAATTATTTTTATAAAATGGATTTCATTTTTGAAATCAGAGCATTGATATTTGGTTAATGTAAAATTTTGGGATTTTTCTGAGAAAGTTGAATTTTCAGTGAATAGTAAAAATACAGTTTTAGGGTTTCGGTATGTTTAATGACATCATAACGGTGTCATGATGATGTCATGAGATCTTTTGAGGGTTGGCCGGCCAAGGGTGATGAATTATTGTTTTGGGGGCCCCATGTGGCCTAACTCCATGATAAATGACAAGGGAGAGCACATGGGTTTGAGAAAAGCCCATGTGAGGTGTCCCTTGGCCATTAATGCCTTGTCCCCTCACTTTCCCTATAAATACCAAGCCCTCCTCTCATCCATTCGACTCCCCACTCATTCCCAACGAATTTCTGGTCTCATTACCTCCCAAGGAGTCCTCCCAAGGTGCCCCCAAGCCCTCATGGTCCCAACCTTTGAGGTTTAAGAGTTACATTTTAAGGTAAGGGATCCGACCTCTCTCTTTCTTTTCAAGTAATCTCTTTTATGTCTTTTCTTTTATACTCCATGTTATTATGTTGGAGGATGTTATTTTATATTCATCCTACTACCTATTTCATGTTCATATGATGAGCGACCCCCCCTTGCTCTCATCAATTCGTTTTAAGAATGTTTAAGTGGCGCCGTTAGGCTGCCGAATTTTTAAAGGATTCTTTCACCTTCCTCGTTTTCAAGTTCTATTTTCATTCAAGTCTTTAATGTTCCTTTTTGTTATATTGGGGTATGATCTCTATATATATCATACTGGAATATTATGTTCATATGATGAGAGACCCAATTTGATCTCTTCAATTCAGTATTTTGATGTTTTAAGTGGCGCCGTTAGGCTGCCGAATTTTTAAGTGGTTCTTCACCCTTCTCGTTTTGAAGTTCTACTTTCATGTCAATTATTTCAAGTTCCTTTTTGTTATATTGGGGTATGATCTCTATATATATCATACTGGACTCTTATGTTCATATGATGAGAGGCCCAATTTGATCTCTTCAATTCAGTATTTTGATGTTTTAAGTGGCGCCGTTAGGCTGCCGAATTTTTAAGTGGTTCTTCACCCTTCTCGTTTTGAAGTTCTACTTTCATGTCAATTATTTCAAGTTCCTTTTTGTTATATTGGGGTATGATCTCTATATATATCATACTGGACTATTATGTTAATATGATGAGAGACCCCATTTGATCTCTTCAATTCAGTATTTTGATGTTTTAAGTGGCGCCGTTAGGCTGCCGAATTTTTAAGTGGTTCTTCACCCTTCTCGTTTTGAAGTTCTACTTTCATGTCAATTATTTCAAGTTCCTTTTTGTTATATTGGGGTATGATCTCTATATATATCATACTGGAATCTTATGTTCATATGATGCGAGACCCCATTTGATCTCTTCAATTCAGTATTTTGATGTTTTAAGTGGCGCCGTTAGGCTGCCGAATTTTTAAGTGGTTCTTCACCCTTCTCGTTTTGAAGTTCTACTTTCATGTCAATTCTTTCAAGTTCCTTTTTGTTATGTTGGGGAATTATCTCTATATCTATCATACTGAACTCTTATGTTCACATGATGAGAGATCCTATTTGATCTTTTCAAATCATTGTTTATTGAGGTTTAAGTAACGCCGTTAGGCTGCCGAACTTTCATAAGAGAAATCTAATTTTTTTTCTTCCTTCCATGTTTTTCATTTCAAATGGTATGTCCTTGAAATCTCATTACCATGATCATGTATCCTTCTTATTCTGTCCATGTACTATTATATGGGTCATTTATTAATGTTTGAACCATTTTCCCTCTCTTTTTAATGTCTTCTAAAACCTCATAACATAGTCGTTATGCTGCAGAATTTCCATCTCAAAATGTCTCTCTCTTTTTCTAAAGTTATTTTATATTATTAAGTGAATACTCAAAGCTCTTTATTCTAAAGGGGTATTCACATATATACCAAAATGTTCTATTTTAAATTCTGGGATTTACATACATGAGACCCACCTTCCTTTTCTGTGGGTTTTAAAGTGACGTAAAGATCATGTCTTTAAAGCAGTTTTTAAAACGTTATGATTATGAAATGAAACCCATTTATTTTATGCTATGTGGGTTATTTATGAAATGTTTGATGATGATATATGTGGCTCACATGATAATAAAGGCAAATTTAAGGGTGCGCCCTGATAGCGCTCCAATGCATTGGGTAATGATGTAACCACTAGAGATTACAATTTTAACGATGCCTTGGTGAAAAACCTTGGTAATTTTTAACGACACCTTGGGGATGGACCTTGGTGAAACGAAACGATTGTCAATATTAAATGTTGCAGCCACATATTCAAGTTATGATAAAGTTTTATTTTTATTATGATATGCCTCATGATTTCATTTTCATGCATTAAAGTTCTTTTCATGACTTTATTGATGTATCTCAAGTTCATATGTAAAATGTTTCACTTGTTTCCCTTGCTGGGCCTTCTGCTCACCCTTCCTTTTGATGTATGTCCCCAGGTTATGAGATGCAGTAATGAGCCTAGGGTGAACATGAGGAGAAGCCTTTCAAGTGTTTAAGAAGAATGTTTTTTTTTGTTTCATGTTTTACGTTCCTTGTTTCCAAGACACTAAACCTTAAAGATCCTCAGTTCCGTGTAATGGAATGAAAAGTTATGTTATAAAAAGACGGGATGCTATATCTAATGAATGAAATTATGATACATTGAGGAATTACAGTGCACTGTCTTTGAAATTTTTTCTTCTTATCCTGTATATGAAAACTTGGTTGTAGAGTTATAATTACAAATTGCAATACATTATTTTAATTGAATCTCATTATATTAACTTGTATCAAATATCCTCATCTTCAATATTTTAATATATCTATTTTAGTTTACAATTCAAGTTGTATTTTTTATACTCTATTAACTCTTTAACACAATCACTTGTATTATATTGAAGTGTTTTGGAAACTCTTTTTTCATTTCTTAACATATGTTATCCCATGTAGAACTATGGAAGATGCTATGTCTATCATGTTGAACCTATGTTCAACATTTTTTATGTAATATAGGATCCATGGTTTGTATCAAATTATTTGTATAATAGTGTTCTCAATAGAGGGTAATTCTCATGTGGGGAATACATGGCATTGGAATGTTGCAAAACCACTTTTTTAATTTTGTTTTGGGTTTTCATATTTTTTCCCTCATTTCAAAACAGACCTGTATTTTTCAAACAAAATATAGAAATGAAACATTGATAGTTATCTTTAACAAGTTTTTTATATACAATGTCTAATGGCAGCTAATTTTTTTCAAATGCTATAAAGGTTTTAAAACGTGTTTTAACTGATTTGTGATCAATATTTTATGAAAACAATAGAATTATCAGATTATATACCTCTATTATTACATTTAATTTGTCATATTTTCATAAATTGGGGGTGTTAGTTTCAAGTAATTTTAACCAAAAATATTAATTGGATACTCAATTCATCCACTCTTGTGTTTTCAGTCTTACCAACAGGTTCAAGTATGATTTAAATGAAAATAAAAATCCACTTCCTAAAAAAATATCATTTTATAATTATGAAAATATTCAAATATGTGGATTGTTTTTATTAGTATTTCTCCTTGATATTTTCAATCACTTTCCTTATAGCCGAATCTGATGTTGAATAGAATATGATCCACTATTTATATATGGAAGTCCAATATAATTTAATCAATTCTTTTTGGAATCCTTATGATATAGAATTCAAAGATTATCCAAGGCATGATTTTGAAATCAACTTCTTTATCATGATTTTTATCATGAATATAATATTTTATCATTTTTTTACTTATGTGGATCACATATGCATATAAATATTATTAGTATAATTATTTTATTAGTGGTCCTAAAATTATTTATCCCTTCGATGCATTTGGTAATTTTTTCATCTCATGTGAAAATATGGACAGTACACATGTGGTTATTAAAAGTAAACTATGTCATATGATGGGTGGCCGTAGAATTATATTCTTCTATAATCAATTGGTTAATTTTTTAATCTCATGATATAATAGGTATGGTTCATGAGATGTGAAACTAAGCACACTAAATTATGTGAAGGTTGGGCCTAGAATTATATGTAACACTGCAAGTTTTTATAGAAAATTTTTTCAAATAAATTAAAATTTTCATTTATATTTTGAAATTCACTATTTCAAGCATTCCTTTCACACTAAATCGACTTTTCGTTTGTTACACGCAACACCAAGGTGGCATACGATACACACAACATAGAGTATATATTTTTTTCAATGTATGAAACAACTGTGTTTATATTATGTTATAAATAAAAAAAATGAATCATTAACTACACATAATATTCACTTGGTTTGCATTACACACAAGAGAGACCTTCCTCAATAGCTTGTGTTGTACGCAATACCGAGTTTAACTAAATAAAGATATATTTTAAAAATATTATTATTTAATTGGATATAAACTAGCCTTTTTGAATATTATTGACCACATTTTTAATTTTATATAACATTAACATTCATATTATATGTATTCTAGATACTATATAAGAACAAATTCAAATTTTCATATAAATGAATTATTTTTAAAAAAATGCAGTTTTGCTCCCTTTTGATGGTGTACCCATTTTAAATTATTTTTTTAACACTTTTATATATTATATTTGATAAAATAAACATCTTATTTTGAATCAGAACATAAAAATTTACTTTGGTTGAATTTTTCAAATTTTTATGATAAAATTCATATTTTAATGAATTGTTAATACAATACCGCGTTTCAACTCCAAACTGAATTTTCATTTAATTTATTTATATAATAGATTGTATTATAAATTGGTTTTAATTTTTAAATGGATTTTGATTTTATCATTTCATAAAATTTTGGTCATTGGAAGTAATTTCACATTAAACATGGACATAAACACATGTCAATCTTTTAATAGTTTTTACTTCCTAAGAACATGCTTTTAGGTTTTGACAATGGAAATTAATTTTAAATTAATTTATACCAATTCATTATTTTTAATTTAGAAAAATGGATTTCATTTTTGGAATCCTAAGGTTAAAATTATGTTAATAGTTCACTTTTATTTTTGGACATTATGAACAGTAACATCAATAATTATTTTTATTTACCATCGTTAAAGGGTGAATATGGTAAATATGGGTGAAAATATAATATTATAATAATATAAATCCTCCCTAACACAAGTATAAATCCTATTTTATGAGTCATGGGAGACCAAAACAATCCTTATGCTGACATTTGGGAATTTTAGAACCACTTTGGTGTGAAAATGGTATGTTATAATAATTAATTTAAAGAAAAGGGAAATATAACAAAAACACGTATCTTTTTACTAAAATAATTTTATTTTAGTTTATATAAATGATCAATTATACTATAAATAGACATTAGAAATCTAAAAATATTTCCTACATAATGGTATTTTATTTATAATTTGTAGTCATTAAATAATTTAATTTATTTATGACACAATGATGATGCAATGATTATTTTATTAATGGAATATTAAAATAAATAATATTATAAATATTAAAATAACTGTAATTTGAAAATTTTGATTACATAAAAACTTGTTTTGGATGATATTAACAAGTTCGGGATTATTTAATGCCTTTGGTTCTATGGAATAAATTTTTTAAAACATTAACAAAAATCAATTTTAAAATATTGTCAAAATTGACAAAAATGGGGTTTTAAAACAAATACTATTTTATTAAGTGATATAATAGTCCTAATAATCTATTATGTATACAACCGAATTATATAATGTTAAAATTTTCATTAATGATCCAATTTTGTTTCTCTTTTCATTTTATAGTAACTATAGTAACCATATATTATGAGAACATCAGAAGACATAGTAAGAGTTATTATTTTTAACAAAGGGTTAAAGCTAAAAGATAAGGTTAATTTTGTGACCTAAACTTGTCTAAAATCTATTTTATGAGAGTATTTAGACCTGTCATAATCTTATAATATAAATAAATCATCTTGGATCCACTATAAATCTAAAATATATTTTTAACAAATTATTATTTCAATACTTTCCTAAAGTGCACATCACCTCTCCTATAAAAGGGAACTTCTCTTTATCATTTATTCACACCACCAATGCCCTTTTTCTCAGCCAAAACTTACCCAAATATCTTACCAAATTCCATAAATTCATTCTAAAGGCCAAAATTTGGTTATATATCCAGACTTTGGAGACTTTCTGTGTAAATCAAAATGAATATACTCAAAAAAGGGGAAATTTGTTATCACCTGTTTAACAAAATATTATTCTTATACTTCCTATATTTATGTTGTTACAATAATAAAGTAATAAATATTCTATCTTCAATATGCATATATGTTATTATAATAATTTTACAACCTTATATATCTTTTTATCCATCCTATGAATAACAATATCACCATTTGAGCGTACATACAACTTACTGCCTCCTCGTCGTGGTGTAATTTTTTATTCAACAATACTTAATTTGGATGGGTATAATAATGAGTATAATGCACTAAAATATTTAATATATAAATATAATTATTCTTTATTATTAATATACTATCCAATTTCATGACATTTATCCATTTAGTTAATGATATCATCGCTCATGCGTACGTACTGCCTACTATCTCCATGACGTGATGAGATTCATTCTCCACATTAACCATGCAAGAATAATTATATAGTGTATATAATAAATAATAATGTAATTTTTGATATAATAATTTTACAATATTTATGTGTTTATATATATGTCATTTACTTTCTTTCCATCAATTCAATAAGGAAATGTTAATTGCGTTCATGCATACGTACGACCTATAGTCTCCAAGAATGGTGTATTCCATTTACTTTATATATAAATTATATATATTCTTATACATAATATTTATGATATATAAATGTTGTTTTAAATTTTGGATGTAAGTAAATAATAATCTAAGTAATAATATCAAGAATAAAAAGTCAAAACATGTATGATAAATAAAACAATTATTACCCAAAACGTTTCTTTAATGTATATTTGATAAATAAAAGATCAATATAATGTCATAAGTGAATCAAATATGATATTATATATATTATTAAGGTTCAATTACATGTTAATAATATGTTTAAACCCACTATATAGGAGATTCATACATATATATAAGAAAACATATCTAAGGTAAGGGATAGTTTTTCGATCACATTATTATCCATGATTGTTTATTCATAAGTAATTAATGGGGTAAATATGTCATTCACATCCATGTTGCCTAAATATATAATATTATTTATATTATTATAGTATTTTTTAAATTAAATTATACTCCTTGTTTAATTTTTTATTAAATGGTATTGATGGAATCATTCTTCTTTTTTTAATACGAGGTGCTTTTTGGTTTTTCTGAAAAGAGTTTAAAAATAATGTTTTTTGAACTTATAAGATATGAATAAAGTTTTACATCATCCTATTTCCTTATTTCCATGATTATTCCTCTAAACGAATTCAATTTTACTTTCAACTAATTAATTTTCTTTTAAAATTGTTTGTCATTTTGAAAAAGAAATTTTCTTTGAAGAAGAAAGTATATTTTACTCAAGAATTAAGTTCAAGTGTTTTATCATAATTATTTTCCACATAAGATAACATATGGGTTATGTTTCAATATCTATTATTAATTTTATTTTATTGTGTTTATTAAAGAATTATTTTTATGAAATCTATTTATTTTATATGGATTATGATTTAATGATTAAGAAACCCATTTTTCATGGGTTATCCTAAGATGGATGATTTATGTTTTTGTGGAACATGTAAGAATGGTTTATTTATTAGATGGATGGGACCTATATATCCATCCAATGAATTGGGTAATGATTTATATCTTGTTAGATAAACATGACTATAATAGAAATTAAATATCGTTCATTAATACTGGGTTGGAATGGCAGGTAAATCTGGTTCAGTAATACAGGGCTCGAACAAAAATTAAATTCAGTACAGTAATACTGGGATGGAACAACAAGTAAATATGGTTTAGTAATATCTGGCTTTAATGGAATCTAAACCTAGTTCAATAATGGACTTTGTTCACTATGATGGTCTTGGAAGAAATGCCTTGGATACTATGGAAATCAAATTATGTGCTTATTTATTTACATAATTCCATGTTTTATGTCAATGTTATTTTATCATGGTTCATGTTCATTTATGAATTATGAATTACGAACTGCCAAGATTTATTTTATGAATCATGATTTTTTTATATTCAAAATTTATGTTCATTTTTTTACATTCTTATGTTTATGTTTTGTTTAATGTTCTTCATGTTTACCCTTACTGATCATTTGAGCTCACCCTTTTTATTTTTCATTTTCCCCAGGATATAAAGAAAGGTTTTAGGTAAGAAAACTAATGGTGAAGATATTTATGGGAGGTGTTGAAGAACATTCACCACATTATGATAATGTGTTCCAAGTTTCCAAAGGCACTAAACTAATATGGTATTTGGGAATCTGTTTGTGTAATGTATTATGTATTCTGAAAAAGAAATTTAATATCCATGTATGCCAAGAATGGGTTTTTAGAGTTAGTATCAGAGTGAATGTTTAGATAAAATATGGAAACTAGGATGTAAAAATATTATTGAGATCCCTAGATATATTTCTATGGTATGTATGGGGATGTCTCTAAGGGAAAATCTAACTATAGGTTAGAGTCTTATAAGTATGGTAACAATCACGAATAACCTAGGATTAAACCTAAGATATTAGAGATTGAAAGTACTCCCCCTTTATTATGTCGGTTTAGTAGTATGATATTTCCTCTCACACTATTAATTATGGGTTTTAAAAAATGGATGGAAACAGGATGATTCATGTTAATAGAGAATATGATGGAAAATGGAATGATATTATTCATGAGGAACCAAATGAAATGGTAGGTGGAAGTAGAAACATAGTTATTCTTCCTAATCAGCAATCTTATATTATGATCAATAATATCAATTTTGGACAGTTTCGTGAGCTAGATAATAAGATAAATTTGGGGATTCATGGTGATCATAGGGGAAAGAAAGATCAATTTTCCTCAAGTAAATCATGTGGGATGAGGCATCAAGAAAAATGTTTTAAAGGAACTGGAAGATGATTTAGGTGTGGAAAAGAACGACACAAAGACAGTAATTTCAAAAGAAAAGGGTCAGTTAACACAATAGATAAGGATAATGGAATTATTAAGACATCAATAATGGTTTTATGTTTTAAATTTGGAATGAATTGGCATTTTTCAAATTTAGGGCCTAAGGGAAAATCTCATGAAGATAATCATTATGTTCGAAAGGATAGTATTTATGTTGATGATGATGATGAGACTACAAGTGATATATGAGATGAAAGATGTGTTAAGGAATAAAATTAAGAAGCTTGGTCAATTGTTTAAGGAAATAGTGGAATGATTACATGATTATCAAGAATAATTTTGTATAATGGTATTATAGAATAAAAAAACTTCTAAGTATTGTTACACTAATGTTTGTATTTAAGTATTGGGAAGTACATGTTGAATGATATCAGTAACCAATAAGTTATTCAGATATTTTTTGAAAACGCATGATATGTGTATAATGACGGGATAAGAAGATAATGAGATGATTGGTAGTATTAATGAACTCATGACTGAAATAAGAAAATAGTGATATCACAGTTTGAGTATATAGAATTTTTGGTATTTTTGGTGCGTGGAAAGAGTTAATTTTGAAAAAAAATGCATGTTTTCACTAATTTTCTGTAATAATTCATCTTATTATAATTTTTCAAGAGAATAAATGATAAAGGTATTCAAATTTTTGAAATTTGACTACCAAGAACTGCCAAATGATATATAGGAGACAAATGTTATATTGATTTAGTTCACCTATTTCTAATGTTTTATATATTTACTTGATGAAGATGGTCGACATAGGGTTTCAGGGTGTCCGTCTTCTCCACTAATATGGAGATATGGATGGTTAATAGGTTTTATGATTCCCTTCCATTACTATTTGGGTTCATTGGTCGTGGATGGTAACTGTGGATTAGCCTGGAATTAAGGTGTGTGATGTCCTAGTGGTAGCATGCATCCAACGGATCAATCGATTGGTCATAATGATGATGTGGTGATGTTTTCCAACGTGGTTGTGGATAGTGTTGTCCGAGATTTTATGGATCCTCTGGGACGTGATAGGTTATATCTGTAGGCTACTTCTAAGGATTCTATTTGTGATCCTAGATATGAAGTTTTCTGTGGGGTTTCACATCATTTTGATAGAGGCGTGCGGGGTGTTGAGACTCTTAGGTTAGATCTTCAACTTGCGCTGAAAAAATATGTGTGCATTGATACACACATGAACAACTGAATCATCTGGGACGTGATAGGTTAGATCCGTAGGATACTTAGAATAATTCTATTTTTGATCCTAGATATAAAGTTTTCTGTGGGGTTTCACATCATTTTGATGGAGGCATGCGAGATGTTGAGACTCTTAGGTTGGATCTGCAACTTGCACGGAAAAATTATTTGTGTATTGATACACACATGAAAAATTATGGCCCTTTGAATTTTAGTAAGAATATACCAAAGGTCGTAAAAAAAAATTGAATTTGTAGGTCCCTGATAGTGTGTTTGCGATTGAATGATCCACCCTCACACCCTCTTTTGTATCCTTTAATAAATAATGTGCTGGGAAAATTCTCATAAATGGGTCTTCAACCCATGTTGAGGCTAAAACTGAGGTGTTCACTGAAAGAAGTTAAATTGGGAATAATTCTATGATTGTGCATCTTGTTCTACTGAAGGGTGATATTTCTTGTTGATTTGATGACTTGGTCTGACATATATCATTTTTTGTGGGGCTCTTCTTATTGGAAATATATCTCCCATGGTCATGGTTTTTTTCATTTCATATTTTCTATAAATGTCTTTAAAATTCATGTGTAGAGTTTTATATATTTTTCATTGAAACATATATGGATTCACCTTCATTAATGGTCTTTTTATTTCAATCCTTTACATGAAAGGAATGATTTTACTTAGGTTCAAGATTCATTTTCATGGGCTTAACTGGGTCCATTTTCATCCAAATATCTTGCCTGATATTTTATTGGAAATTGGAACTCGTATAAGCCTTGACAAGGAAACTATAGTGGTTCGGTGTGAAAACTTTTCCAGAATGTTTGTAGAGATTGATCTTAGCTCTACCTTGATTGACAAGGTAACTCTCTTCACTACCACCGATAATATCAAAATTTATGATGAGTATAAAATAAAACTTCTCTTTTTTAATGAATGTATTGGTGTTGGTAATTATTTGGAGATATGTCAGTGGAAGATCTCTTGCTAGAGATGTGGGATGAAGGGTCACCCAACTAATCTTTGTAGAAGGAATCCAGAGAGGAAACATGTGGCTTTATCAAAGTTACATGATTATAATGTAGATGTTATCCCATCCACTACGGCAAACATATTGGAATTTAGGAAATATTCTCTAGTACCGAATCTGAATGTCAATGGACTAATGGTGGTTAAGTCCCTGATGAGAACAAGCAGTGGCCCTTCTAATACTCAGGTTGAATTTGATAAAGAGATCACATCCAATGATGATCATGTTTCCACTCCAATTGATATTGGATATACTACTAGTGTCACAGTTATTAGGTCTCCAGTCCCTCCAGATGCTTGTCCAGATGCAGGCTTGCAACAAGATGATAATGCTGATTTGGAACCTAAAAAGGGATCTTCTCAACATGTTTATTTCCACCAAGAGATTCAAAAACATTTTCATTCTTCTAGGATCCCTGAGAAATCGGGTGACGTGTCTGAGGTGGATAATATGGATGATTGCACTGCCCTGAAGACAACGTGAAAATGTGGTCATGCCTTTTTTATGGATTGCACTCTTAACTAGAAAAAGAGAAGGGAACTGAAATTATTGTTTTCATTCCCTCTCTATCGAAGAATAGACTACGAAAGTATTATTTCAACATACCTTGAATACTGTCTACCCAGTCTACTTCTAAGTTTCCAGGAAAGATCAATCCTAATATCTTTAAGATATATAATCAGAATAATTCCCAATCTAAGTGGGAAACCACTGATGATTCTGAATATAGAAATGATATGTCATATTATGATCTGTAACATATTTTTTGGTTGAGGTAAAGTCCCTTTGTTTGACCCCATCCGTCTCCCCGATACATTTTATTATATTGTTAATAAATGGTTAGAAGCTTAGCTTTTGGCTGGACTTGCTGGCTATATTTTTTGTTTTTGGATGGATTGTAATGTTGTCCATTTATTGATAGTATAAGTTATATTCCAATTTAATATTGTTAGATTAATGTATTATCACAATATAGTTGAAATTATTCTTATTATATAACATGTTCTAATCTTTTTTTGAGACAGATGGAATGACATATCATTCTATCACATGATCTGCAAACACTACAAGAATGATAAATTCAACATCATTTATTTAAATAATATATTTAGTAAAAATTGTTCAAGGAATGAAAAACAGTGAGATTAAACCAAAATCAAGTAAGTATTCATTCTCATGTAAAATATTTCAACTTTAGGGAAAGGATCATGAAAACCAAAAATGTTATCTTAGTACCTTCTAAGCGGATGAATCAAACGGGTCCTTAAATATTCTTAGATTTATGGGTTTCTGGTTGTTAACATTCTCCAAACCTTCTTCTCTATCACTATCCATCAGAACATTATGGTAATATTTTTCTTCTATATCCATATTTTCACTTCCCTCCAATGTTATCCTATATGGGAACCATGTGATGTGTTACTTTGTGTAACCATTATGTCTCTTACTTTATTTTAAAAAATGACATTTTAGTATTCCTTTTTATGATGTGGGTTTCCGAGAGAGAAACTTTCAAGTAGTGAACCTTTTATAACCCCAATGAATTTTGAAGGAGAAATTCAATTTAAGGGGGTATAATGTAACACCCCCGGTTTTTATAGACCATTTTTTCAAATAAATTAAAACTTTCATTTATATCTTAATATTAACTATGTCAAACAATCATTTCATGCTAAATAGTATTTTTTTATGTTACATGCAACAACAAGTTGTTGTACTATACACAAAACACTATGTATAGATTTTTTTTCAATGTATAAAAGAATTATGTTTGGATTATGTTATACATAATACCAAAGGATGTTTTCACTACACACAACACTAAAATGTCTTGTGTTACATGTAAGATATATGTTTTCTTACATTTTCTTCAAAAGTGTTTTCAAAATGAAAATTTTGTGTTAGTTACATACAAGAGAAACCTTCCTCGATAGCTTGCATTGTGCGCAATACTGAGTTTCACTAAACAATGATATATTATTAAAATATTATTTTTTAATGGGATATAAACCAGCAATTATAAATAGTATTATCCACATTTTAAATTTTATATAACATTAACAGTCATATTATTTATTTTCTAGATATGAAATAGGAATAAATCCCGTTTTTCGGATAAAAAAAGTATTTTTTTAAAAAAATTCTGTTTTGCCTCCTTTTGATAGCGCACCCATTTTAATTCTTGGTTTTAACACTTTTATATATTATAATTTCAAAACTAAAAGTCTTATTTTTATGAGGGATATAAAAATTTACATTTGATGAATTTTTTGTATTTTTCTAATAAACATTATATTTTAATGAATAGTGGAAAAATGATGCATTTTAATTCAAAACTATCTTTTCATCTAATTAATTTATATAGTTATCTTATCTTTGAAATTAGTTTTAAAGTGTAACTGTATTATTTTTTTATCATTTAATTCAATTGTTTTCATTGAAAGTAATTTCACCTTTAAATTGGACATAAACACATGTCAATATTTTGGTAGTTTCTACTTCTTAAGAACTCGTTTCTGGTTTTGACAACGTGAATTAATTTTAAATTAATTTATACCAATTTTGTGTTTTGAATTTATAAAAATTGATTCAATATTTGGAATCAGAAGGTCCAAATTATGTAAATATATCCCTTTTATTTTTGAACATTATGAATAGTTACTTCACTAATTATTTTTATTTACCATGGTTAAAGGGTAAATCAGTTAAATAAGGATACAAAATAATATTAAAATAATATAAATCTTCTATAACACATGTAATAATCCTAATAGATGATTCATGGGATACCAAAACAATCCTTAGGCTGAAATTTTGGCATTTGAGAACCACTTCGGTGTGAAAATGACATTTTATAATAATAAATTTAAAGTAAATGAAAATATTTCATAAATGTGTATCTTTTTATAAAAAAAATTTATTTTTGTTTATATATACGATATCTTAGACTATAAATAGTCATTATATAGATAAAAATATTCCCTACATCATGGATTTTTATTCATAATTTTTAGGCATTATATAAATAAAGTTATTTATGACACAGTGATGATGCAATGATTACATTATTAAAGAAATATTCAAATAAATGATATTATAAATATTAAAATAAATATAATTTGAACATATTTATGTCATACACTAATTTTTTGGATTACATTTAAATTTTTGTGAAGCGTTAATGGCTTCGGTTAGATGGAATCATGTTTTTATGACTTAAAAAATCAACTACTAAGTAGTTTCAAAATTAACATAAATGAGTTTTTAAAACAAATACAATTTTATTTAGTGATATAATAGTCCTAAAAATATAATATTAGGACAAATAACTTATATAATGTTACTAATGTCATTAATTATCAACTATTGGTTCTATTTTCATTTTATAGTAACTATAGTAACTATATATTATGAAAATACTAGAAGATGTGGTAATAGTTAATGTTTTTAACTAAGAGTTAAAACTAAACGATAAGGTTAAATTTATGACATAAACTTGCCTAAAATCTATTTTATGAGAATATTTTTACCTATCCTCATCTTATCCTCTAAATAAATCTCTTTTTATACATTATAAACCGAAAATCTATTTATAATAAACTAGTATTTATGTACTTTCCTAAAGTGCCCATCACCTCTCCTAGAAAATGGAACTTCTCCTTCTCTTTTATTAACACCTCCAAAGCCATTTTTCACAGCCAAAACCAGAAATAATATCCTCCCAACTTCCCTCACATAATCTTAGAGGCCACACATTGGGCATAAATCCATCCTAGGTAGACCATTAGTGCAATGAAAAAGAAGATACTCAAAAAATTGGTAATTGTGTTATCAAATATTTGAAATTTGTTTTATTCTTCTACTTACTCTTCTTATGTTTTCCAATAAAAAAGTAATATATAAAGTATATTATACATTTGGATTTGTTATTATAATTATTTTACAACCTTATTCCTCATTTTATTTATCATATGAATAACAATATTACTATATGTGCGTACGTACAGTTTACCGTCTCCACACCGTGGTGTAATTTTTTATTCAACAATAATTAATTTGGATTGGTATAATGATTAGTATCATGGATTAAAATACTTAATATAACATTATAATTATTCTGTATAATTAATATACTATCAAATTTCATACCATTTAACCATTAATTGAATGATATTGTCACTCCTGCGTATGTACGGTCTACCGTCTCCACGACGCGATGAGATTCATTTTCCACATAACCATTAAAGAATTAATATAAATTATATATAATAAATAAGCATGAAATATTTTACATAATAATTATACTCGATATATATATATATATGTGTGTGTGTGTGTGTGTGTGTCATTTACTTACTTCTATTCAATTAAATAATGAAACGAAAATAGAATTCATACGTACATACGGTCTACCGTCTCCATGAACGATGTATTCCATTCCATGTATATATCAATTATAAATATTTTTATAAATAATATTTATGATATATAAATCATGTTTTACATTATTTATGTAATGCCCTGACCCCAGAAGCCTAAAGATGGTGCATTATTACGTATCATTGGCATGATCACAAAAGAACAAGTCTCGAAAAGCCGATTAGTTTAGTAGAATTGGAAATACTAGATACATTCATAAGGTTTACATTATATCATAAAACGGAAAACTACAACAAAATTGTTTCCATGGACAACACTGAGATCCAATAGACTATCCCTACAGGTCAGTCATAATATACTTTGTCGCATCCTGGGAAAAATAAAACATATAAAGGTGTGAGCTCAGATGCTCAGTAAGGATAAAAATATAGTGAAAATTTTCATAAATAAGAATAAACATTTAAGGCAATTTATAGAACTAAAAAATACTTTTCAATATAAACTACAAAATAATATGGCATATATATATCAAAATAATTCCATTTACTTAGTCACATATATATTTTACTAGTTGAATAATCTTATGAAATATTAATATCCACATTCATAATGATGGAATGCATAAATCTAGACATTCATAACCACATAGTCAAGGAATTGTGCCAAGACTACAAATAAGATTTTGTCAAGGCCTTGTTCCAAGACACTAGTTTGTCTCATGAGACCTACCGATGTATCGAAGAGCTATAGAGGTCTCTACCCGTCACTTACTAAGTCCAATGCATTACTCATATGAATAGGTTTAAACATTACATAAACATTCGTATTAAAACTAGCATACGAAATGCCAAAACATCATCTATAAACGATGAATGGTATGAAATAATACATTCACTGACAAAAATAACACAAACCCTTCAATATGATATATAAGTATTGTATCATAATCCATCAAAAGATGTTGACATAGATGAAATCAAAACCATTTTAGATAAATATCTCTTTCTAATTTGAAATCATTTAAAAGTCACATAATTATTAAAGAAAACATTTATATTTGAAAATATTATTATAATATTTTAAGGTAATATTCGAAGATGTTATAATGGTGGACAATAGTCGCACCTGCCGTATAAGTTAAAAAAACATTATTACCTTAATTTTGTAGAAAAGGTTATAAGGTTCCTTGTTTGGAAAACGATGGAAAGGTTCCTTTCAAACCATTTTATAAAAATTCAAACAAGGGTATAAATGAAATTAAACCATATTCTAGTAAATATTAAAAAAAATGGAATACATTTTTAAGAATCATGGATGTAGATGATTAAGAGGTCCCAGTAGATACTTAAGTAAAAACAACCTCGAATAATAAAGAGATTGGGAAATTTACACTTACCTTGTAATTTTCCTTGGTCGAGGGTTGCTCAAAGTCTTTTATAATGGTTCAATAATTGTTATTAAAATATACAACAATCATAAACATTAATATGATATCATATATGATCTTTTAACATTTCTTTGTTAATAATATCTTAGTATTATCTTCATTTCATGTGTTAACTGATTCGTTTTCCTTTATATATTTTGTTACGTAAGTAAATTTTATTATGGACAGGATGTATCATATTCATATTCAGAATTATATTAAGTATTTAAAAATTATTTTTAATCATTTAATGAAAAATATTCTTGAATGGATACGATGGGGAATGAATCTCATCGCGTTCATGGAGACGGTAATCTGTACTTACGCACGTGCGACAATATCATTATTTTGATATTAAAATAATATATAATTGGTTGGTATATAATATATACAAAATAATTACAATTATATATTTATCATTTACATCAGTTACACATCATTATTATACCCATCCAAATAATAATGTATTGAATAACAATTACACCACGACGTGGAGACGGTAAGTCGTATGTACACACATATGGTGACATTCCATTCAAAGGATGGATATAATAATGAATATTTTTGTACCATATTTATAATAACATCAAATTATATATAAGATACTGGAGTTATTATTTTAGAATGGAAACAACAAAGAAAGATGAAGTGGAAGAAGAAAGGAACTTGAAAGAGGTGATGAATTATTTACCTCTTCTTCGTTTTATTCATTTTGATTTGATCAAAAGGGTTTCATAGGATGGATTCTGACTAAAAGTAGGCCACTAGGATGAATTTAGAACATTTGAGAGGGTATTTTGGTAGGTTTTGTCTGAGCCAAATGGCTTTGAAGGTGTGAATTATAGAGAAGGGGGAGTGCCCTTTTATAAGAGGGGTGAGGGGCATCTTAGAAAAATCTAGAAATATTATTGTATAAGAAAATAATTTTTGGTTTTTAATGGCTTGAAAATTAATTATTTAAATAATAGGGTTGGGAAAGGTCGAAAACCACTCAACAAATAGGTTTTAGATAGGTTTGGGTCACTCTATTAACTTTATCTTTTAGATTTAACTCTTAGTTAAATAGTTTGACATTTACCATGTCTCTTTGTATTTTTATCTTATATGGTTAATAAATTTACTATTAACTTCTATGTGAACCCCAAGTGGTTCATTAATTATACACCTACTATTATATTACTCAATAATCCAAACCTTATATTTTTAAGAATATAATATCAATTAATAATATAATATTTATTTTAGAAACTCTTTTATGTCAATTTTGACACTATTTTGTATTTTGTTTTTTCTAAATTCAAAACAGAATTATTACTTCGAATAAAATTCATATAACCAACCCTAACATGTCATATTAACCTAAAAAATTAGTGGAAATCATAAAAAGTTTCAAATTACATTTATTTGGATATTTATAATATCAATTATTTTAATACTCCATTACTAAGGAAATTACTACATCGTCATTATGTCATAAATAAATTAAATTATCTAATGTCTAAAAAATATAAATAAAATACCATTATGTAGGAAATATTTTTAGATTTATAATTAATATTTATAATTGAATTTATCTTATGTGTAACCCTATATTAATAATGGTGTAGTTATTAAACTTTCAATTTAACACTGTTAACTCTTCTTTGAATTAAATAATAATAAATGTCCTAATCTAATCCAAGTGGACCTAAAGGATCTTATTTTTTTCATAAGTTTGTTTTTGGTCTAATTATACCTATCCAATAGAATTAAGACATGTGTTATGGTAATAATAATATCATTTTTACCCATAATTACCCTATTTACTTTTAACTATGGTAAATAAAAGCAAAAAGTTACTATTCACCAAAAAAATCTTTTCATCTTATTGAAACACATTTTACTTAGTGATATCAACCGTGTCTCTCGGGTTTTTGAAAATAAAATCACATAAGCGGTAAAATTATGTTTTTTTGTAAATTTACAAATGCTCCTAGGAAGTGGGTAAAAGATGGTAAAAAGTTTAACAAAATTTTTATATATCTAAAATTATTATAAACTAACTCCAATGAATTAAATTGAATTTATATAGGTATTATATATCTATTTTGACCTAAATAAATTTAAATACAATAAATAATTATTTAAAAAATTTGTTTTGAACAATAACTCAGTGATTTTCACTATTAATCAAAAATTGTAAGTTTTCAAAAAAATACCAAAACTTCTCCCTAAGCTAATTTTGATATTCCGAATTCAAAAATGAATTATATTTTACAAATTTCAAGACATATAAGTTGCATTTATTAATTTAAAATTTATTCCCGTTGTCAAAACCAAAAAGCGTATTTTTAAGAAATAATAACTATCAAAAGATTAACACTTGATTGTGTCCAATTTCAAAGTGAAATTACAAACAATGAACATCATTGGATTAATTGGAAAAAATATAATTTTATTATAATTCATCAACCATTTAAATTTATAATTCGACACTATAAATTATTTTGATTAAAAAAGTTGTTTTTAGTTAAAATATTGTATTTTTCACTATTCACCCAAATATGAAAGTCATCAAAAAAACACCAAAAATATATTGAAACTAAATTATTATGTCACGATTCTAAATAATAAGATTATTTTTTTCAAATTGAATACATAAAATTTTCAAATATTTTATTTTAAAAAGGTTCTCCATTAAAAGGAGGTAAAATTGCATTTTTTAAAAAATACTTCTTTCATTTGAAAAAAATTAATTTGTTCAAACATTATGTCTAAAAAACTCATAATATGGATTCTAAAATTATAAGGATTATATAAAGTTAAAAATTTAGTTAATACTATTCATAACCACTTTTGAATGGCTAGTTTGGTAAGTCGTGGTGCGCTTGAACTCAGTGTTTCATGTAGTGAAAGTTATTTAATTTCTCTGAAGAAATAACATACTGTGAAATCTTGGGGTGTTATATTTTTCCTCCTTGTGTCCTCACAATTTGAAATTTTTCTTCAAAAATAAAATGTTGAAAATAGAAAATACCTATGCGGGAAAACCCACATCAGAAATTCGGTTAGTAAAATTTAGCCTTAATAAGTGGAAAAGGGGAATAAAAAAGTCACCAAAAAATTATGATCTTGATTTGGAGAACATTCGTGGAAATTGGAGACAAATAATTGGAGGAAAAACGTAAATATTTATAGGGAGTGATTGAGGTCATCAGTCACAAACAATTTTATAATTGAGGGAATCAAATCCATCAATCTATGAGGATTTAAAATATCATTGGTCCAACAAAATAGAAGGTATTAGGATAACTCATTTTTAGTTTTAAGATCCCCTACCTATTGTTTAAGAATTAATTTTTTCATAGAATAAGAGAAGAAAAAATATATAGTTGAAAATTAGAGTTCCATCCTTTAACTAATTTCTACCACAAACTCACCTTTCACTCTAAAAGATAATAGAACGTAAATAAATATTTTATTTATCCTATTTGTATAGGGTTCCAAAAAATGGATTTATAATTCAACTACCAGACCTTTTAAAAAATTACATTATTCAATCCAGGACATCACGTGGGCCAATGGTAAGTGATAAAACCTTGTCTCCTTTCGGTTGTTGGTTCAAGTCTCACGGCCATGCCAGACGTCACGGGATACTGCCCAACCTTTGGATTGTCCTTTTTATGGAAATCTAAAAATAATATCAAACTGGAATTATCCAAAATACTTTTTTTAAAACTCGCAATCCAAAATTTATAAGGAAGGTAAACACAATGAAGATCCTTTTTTCTACGTAATAACATGTGAACACATTCATCATGTATTCTTTTAAAACACTGCAACATCCTGAATAACCATAAAACCATATTGATTACATTAATGCTCCCTAATTCCTTATAGAATACTGAATATACTCAATCAATCTATAAATGTTGTAAACTCAATCAATGATGGAATATACAAATCATTAATCAATATCAAGGTAGTCAAGAATATCCAATATAATTTCTCCAAATCAATCATGTATTATTCCAAAATCACTAACTTGTTATAAAAACCATATTATGTTTTATGTTTCACTCAACCATATATTTTCCAGAATTTTAACCTGATATTGAGTCACTTTTCTTGGTTCCACACTATCTCAAGTCTATAATGAAATAGTACAGTAGTACAATCCTTTTATACTCTATAATTCTTATAACATGTACATCATTAACACAATACTCAAATGACATAAAACTTTAATAAAAAAATAAAAATTATAATCATACATCTTCATATTCGGTAGTATTATAACTTTATTATTATCCAATAGCAGCATTTGGGGTATACTCTGATGATTTGGACATTGATTCGCATAGTGTCCCAACTCCTTGCAGATGAAGCATTGTACATTTGAAACTTTTTTCTTACACTTGAAATCACGTACTTGGTGTCCTTTTTCTCAACACTTATAACAAACTACCATTCCCTTCAATAATTTACCAAGGTGATTCATTCTGCAGTTATCACATATGGGAAAATTCTTCTTTTCCCTCTTTATGTTATCCATCTTTTTCTCTTCCATCTTGTTCTTCTCTTTCTTCCCTTCAAATCCATAGGACTCAGAGGATTATTTACTTATCTTATTAACAAATGATACTATTTCTTCATATGTTGAGAATACATGGGAGATTATTTCCCTTCTAAATGTTTTCTTAAAACTGTGAAAGATATTCTCCTTCTTACTCTTTGGATCATACGTACTGTTGGATTTCACATTCCTTCTACTGGGAACCATTTTATACAATGGAATACACTATGTCAGTTTATGAATTACAATGAATAATTCCAAACTTGTAAAATACCTAATGTGAATTGAACAGTTTATGGATATAATCTATAATTATAAAAATATTTTCTTTGAGGAGGTATATACTGGTAAATCCTTCAAAATGATTTGTAAAGAAAATTAGAATTATCATAATCATATCCTCCGGGACTGTCATAACCAAGAGTGCAGCATGGCCCATTGTCATGCCTCAATTCCCATTCAAGTATAGCTCAAAGTGGTGTTTTTGGGTTTTCTCATAGGTACATCTGTGCTAGAGCCGCCTCTACCTGCTCATATCTAGACAGGGATGTATTTCCCTGGAAAACTCACAAAATATCTACTGTACAAAAATTCTAGGAAGTTATTCTATAATAATCCTCAAAGTCTATCTTTGGGCTATGTTCTCTAATCAGAGTTTATTTAAATCTCGTTTCCAAGGTTTGTACTAAAACTCCTCTAATAACAACTGTAACACTCTGACCTCATAAGCTCAAAGTCAGTGCATTATTACGTATCATTGGCATGATCACAAAATATAAACTTTGGAAAGACCGATTAGTTTAGTATCCTTTTAATTACTAGATCCATTCATAGGGTTTGCATTACATCCTAAAATGGGAAACTACAACAACATTGTTTTCATAGATGACACTGATATCCCATAGACTATCCATGCAGGTCAGTCATAATATACTTTTTGCATCCTGGGAAAAATAAAACATAGAAATGGGTGAGATTAGATGCTCAGTAAGGAGAACAATATAGTAGAAACTTTGATAAATAAGCATAAACATTTATGGCTGTGTATAGAACTAAAACAAAATCCCTTTCAACATAAGCTTCATCATAATATGGAAAATATAAAACAAAATAATTCCATTTATTTACTCACATGGATATTCTACTAGTCGAATAATCACATGCAATATCAATAGCCACTTTCATAATGTTGGAATGCATAATGCTAGACTTTCATAACCACATAGTCGAGGCCTTATTCTAAGACTACATATAATATTTTTTCAAGGCCATGTCCCAAGACACTAGTTTGTCTCTTGATACCTACAAATTCATCGAGGAGCTATAGCGGGCTCCACCCATCACTTACTATGTCAAATGCATTCCTCATATGAGATGGTTTAAACATAACATAAACATTCATATTAAAACTGGAATAGAAAATGTCAATACTTTATCCATAAACCATGAATGGTACAAAATAACACATCCAAAGTCAAACATATCACAAAACCTTCAACACAATTTGGAATTTTTGTATCATAATAAATAAACTTCAAACAAACTTCAAAACCATCAAAGGATGTTCACATAGATGAAATAAATACATTTTTTGAGGAATATCTCTTTCTATTTTGAAATTAATTAAAAGTCACGTAATTATAAAAGAAAACATATATATTTGAAAATATTATTATATGCTTTTAAGGGAAGCTTCGACGATGTTATAAATATGGAAAATAGCCGTACCAGCTGTATAAGTTAAAAAAACATTCTTACCTTAATTTTTTCGAAACGGTCATAAGGTACCTTGATTGGAAAATGACGGAAAGATTCCTTTAAATCCATTCTATAAAAAGTCCAAAAGGGGTATAAATTAATTTAACCTATAGTCTAGTAAATAGTAAAAATGTTTTGGAATACATTTTTAAGAAACATTGATGTGGATGATAAAGAGGTCCCAGTAGATACTTACGTAAAAACAACCTCAGGTAATAAAGAGATTGTAAAATTAACCCTTACCTTGTAATTTTCCTTCGTATAGGGTAAGATAACCTCATATACAATGGTGAAATAATTGTTATTAAATTATACAAGAATCATATACATTAATATGATATCATATATGATCTTTTAACATTGCTTTGTTAATAATATCATAGTATTATCGTCATTTCGTGTATTAATTGATTCGTTTTCCTTTATAAGATTTGTTATGTAAGTAATGTTTTTTATGGATAGGATATATCTTATTCATATTCAGAATGATATTAATTCTATAAAAAAAATTAATCATCTAATGAAAATTAGTCTTGAAACGATGCGATGGGGAATGAATCTCATCGCGTTCGTGGAGACGGTAATCCGTACATACGCACGAGCGACAATTTCATTTTTTTTGATATTAAAATAATATATAATTGGATGTTATATAATATATAAATAATAATTATCATGTTATATTTATTATTTACATCAATTACACATAATTATAATACACATCCAAATAATAATGTATTGAATAACAATTACAGCACAACGTGGAGATGGTAAGCCGTACGTACGCACGTATGCTGACATGTAATTCGAAGGATGGATAGAATAATGAATATGGTTGTACCAAATTTATAATAACATAACATTATATAGAAGATACTGAAGTTATTATTTTATAATTAAAACAATAAAGAAATAGGAAGTGGAATAAGAAATGAACTTGAAAGAGGTGATAAAATATATACCTCTTCTTCGTGTTCTTCCTTTTGATTTGATCAAAATGGCTCATTAAGATGGTTTCTGACTTAAGGAAGGACTCTACAATGAAGGTAGAATATTTTAGAGGGTATTTGGGTAGGGTTTGGCTGAGCCAAATGGATTTGATGGTGTGAATTAGAGTGAAGGGGTAGTGCCCTTTTATAAGAGGGGTGATGGGCACCTTAAGAAAAGCTAGAAACATTATTTTATAATAAAATAATTTTCAGTTTCTAATGGAATAAAAATTAATTATTTAAAGGCTAATGTTGGGAAGGTTCTGAAACCACTAAACCAATAGGTTTTAGATAGGTATGGGTCACTCTATTAACTATATCATTTAGATTTAACTCTTAGATAAATAGTTTGACATTTACCATGTCTCTTTGTATTTTTTATATTGTATGGTTAATAAATTTACTACAAACATCTATGTGAACCCCAAGTTATTAATTAATGATAAAATTATAAATATATAATTCTTTTGGATGAACCGTAGATTTTTAAGAATATAATATCAATTAATAATATAATATTTTTTAAAAAAACTCTTTTATGTTAATTTTGACACTTTTGTTTTTTGTTTTTTCTAAATTCAAAACAGCATTATTAATACAAATAAAATTCATCTAACCCACCCTAAAATGTAATATTGACCTCAAATTTTATTTTAATTCATAAAAAGTCTCAAATTAAAATTATTTGGAGATTTATAATATCAATTATTTTAATATTTCATTAATTAGGTAATTACTGCATCATCATTAGGTCATAAATAAATTAAATTATCTAATGTCTAATAAATATAAAGAAAATTCCATTATATAGGAAATATTTTTATATTTATAATGATTATTTATAATTTAATTTATCTAATGTGTAACCCTATATTAAAAATGGTTTAGTTATTAAACTTTGAATTTAACACTTTTAACTCTTCTTTGAATTAAATAATAATAAATGTCCTAATCTAATCCAAGTGGACCTAAAGGATCATATTTTATTCATAAGGTTGTTATTGGAAGAATTATACCTATCCAATAGAATTAGGACATGTGTTAGGGTAATGATAATATAATTTTTACCCTTAATTACCCTATTTACTTTTAACCTTGGTAAAGAAAAGTAAAAAGTTACTATTCACAAAAAAAATCTTTTCATCTTATTGAACCACATTTTACTTAGTGATATCAACTATGTGTCTCGTATTTTTAAAATTCAACTCACAGAAGTAGTAAAATTATGTTTTTTGTAAATTTACAAATGCTTCTAGGAAATGGGTAAAAGACAGTAAAATGTTCTATAAAATTTTTATATATCTAAAATTATTATAAAATGACTATAATGAATTACATTGAATTTATATTGGTATTATGTATCTATTTTTACCTAAATAAATTTAAATAAAATAAATAATTATTTAAATAAAAATTCGGTTTTAAACAATAACTCGGTGTTTTTCACTATTCATCAAAAATTGAAAGTTTTTCATAAAAATACCAAAAATTCCCTCTAAGAAAATTTTGATATTCATAATTAAAAAATGAATTTTGTTTTACCAATTTCAAGACATATAAGTTTCATTTATTAATTTAAAATTAATTCTCATTGTCAAAACCAAAAGGCTTATATTTAAGAAATAATAACTATCAAAAGATTGACAATTGTTTATGTCAAATTTTGAAGTGAAATTACTTACAATGACCATAATTTGATTAAATGGTAAAACTATAATCTAATTATACTTCTAAACCATTTAAATATATAATTTGACACAATAAATTATTTTTATTAGAAAATGTGTTTTCAGTTAAAATATATTATTTTTCACTATTCACCCAAATATGAAAGTTATCAAAAAAAATTAATTAAATCTAAATTATTATGTCACTATTATAAAGAATAAGTTTATTTTGAAAAATTTAATATATAAAAGTTTCAAATATTGGATTTTAAAAAGGTTCTACATTAAAAGGTGGTAAAATTGCATTTTTTTAAAAATAATTCTCTTATCGGAAAAAAATGAATTTGTTCTTACATTAGGTCTAAGAAACTCATAATATGGATTCTAAAATTATAAGGATTATATAAATTTCAAAATTCAGTTAATACTATTCATAACAGCTTTTTAATTGCTAGTTTGGTAAGTCGTGGTGCGCTTGAACTCATTGTTGCGTGTAGTGCAAGTTATTGAATTTCTTTGAAGAAATAACATACTGTGAAATCTTAGGGAGTTACATTCTTCATTCATTCAATACATTTTGTCCTCACAGTTTTAAATTGTTCTTAAAAAATAAAAGGTTTAAAATATAAAATACCATTGTGGGAAATCCCACATCGGAAATTGGGTTAATAAAATTTAGTCTTAATAAGTCGAAAAGGGGAATGAAAAAGTCACCACCAAATTAGGATCATGATTAGGAGAACATTAGTGGAAATTAGAGACACATAATTTGATGAAAAACATAAGTATTTATAGGTAGTTATTGAGGTTATCAGTCACAAACAAATGTAGAATTTAGGTCCTCAAACCCATCAATCTATGAGGATTTAAAATATCATCTGTTCGACAAAAATAAGGTATTTGGATAACACTTTTTTAGTTTTAAGATCCCCTACATAATGTTTAAGAATTATTTTCTTCATATAATAAGAGAATATATATATATATATAGTTGACAAGTAGAGTTTCATCCTTTAACTAATTTCTCGCAAAAACTCATATTTCACTCTAAAAGATAATATAACATAAGAAAAATATTTTATTTATCCTATTCGTATAGGGTTCCAAAAAATGAATTTATAATTAATCTACCAAAAATTTAAAAAAAATTTATATTATTCAATCCATGACATCACATTGTCTAGTGGAAGGTGATACACCCTTGTCTCCCTTCGGTTGCGGGTTCAAGTCTTGTGGCCTTGCCAGACACGACGAGATGATGCCCATCCTTCGGGTTGTAATTTTTATGGAAATCCAAAAAATAATCTCAAACTAGAATAATCCTATTTACTTTTGTCCAAACTCACTGTCCAAAATTTATAAGGAAGGTATACACAATGAAGATCCTTTTTTCAAGTAAAAACATGTGAACACCTTCATCATGTATTCTTTTAAAACACTGAAACATCCTAAATAACCATAAAACCTTATTGATTACATTCATGATCCCTTATTCCATATAGAATACTGAATATACTCCTTAAATCTAAAAATGTTGTAAACTCAATCAATGATAGAATATACAAATCATTAATAAGTTTCAAGGTATTCAAGAATATCCAATATAATTTATCCAAATCAATCATGTATTATTCCAAAATCACTACCTCAGTATCAGAACCATATTATGGTTTATCTTTCTCTCAACCATATATTTTCCAAAAATCTAACATTCTATAAAGTCACCTTTCTTGGTTCCACACAATCTTGAGTCCTTAATGAAATAGTACTACTGTACTACCATTATATACTCTATAATTCTTATAACATTTAAATCATTAACACAATACTGAAATGACCCAAAAAACGTATGAAATCTAATCATGCCTCTTCATCTTCGGTTGTATCATAACTTTATTATTATCCATTAGAAGCATTATGGGTATAATCTGATGATTTGGACATTGATTCTCATAGTGTCTCAACTCCTTGTAGATGAAGCATTGTACATTTGAAACTTTTTTCGTACACTTGCAATCACGTACTTGGTGTCCTTTTTCTAAAAACTTATAACAAACTCCCATTCCCTTCAAGAATTTTCCAAGGTGATTCGTTCCACAGTTATCACATATGGGAGAATTCTTCTTTTCCCACTTCCCTTTATCCATATTTCTCTCTACCATCCTTTTCTTCTCTTGTTTCCCTTCAAATCCATAAGACTCGGAGGATTATGTACTTATCTTATTATCACATTATACTATTTCTTCATATGTTGAGAATACATGGGAGACTATTTACCTTCTAAAATTTGGCTTAATACCATGAAAGATATGATCCTTCTTACTCTGGATCAAACGTATTGTTGGAGTTCATGTTCCTTCTACTCGACACCATTTCTATAAAATGGAAAACACTATGTCAGTTTATGAATTACAATGAATAATTCCAAACTTGTAAAATACCTAACGTCAATTGAACAGCTTATGGATATAATATATAATCACAAAAATATTTTCATTGAGGAGGTATATACTTGTGAATCCTTTATAATTATTTGTAAAGAAAATGAGATTTATCCTAAGCATATCCTCTGGGAGTGTATTAACCAAGAGTGCAGCAAGGCCCGCTGTCATGCCCTAGTTCCCATTCGAGTATAGCTTAAAGTGGTATTCTTGGGTTTTACACCTAGGTACATCTGTACTAGAGTTACCTCTACCAGCTTGTATCCTGACAGGGATGCATTTCCCAAGAAAACTCACAAAATCTATACAGTACCACAATTCTAGAAAGTTCCTCTATAATAATCCTCAAAGTCTATCTTAGGGATATTTTCTCTAATCAGAGTTTATCTAAATATAGTTTCCAAGGTTTGTACTAAACTTCCTCTGATACCAACTATAACGCCCTGACCCTAGAAGCCTAAAGTCGTTGCATTATTATGATTCATTGGAATGATCACAATTGATCAAGTCTTCAAAGACCGAATAGTTTAGTATCCTTTAAAGTACTAGATACATTCATAAGGTTTACATTACATCATAAAATGGAAAACTACAACAACATTGTTTTAGTAGACAACACTGATATCCCATAGAATATCCCTGCAGGTCTGTCATATTATACTTCTTCGAATCTAGGAAAAAATAAAACATAGAAAGGTGTGAGCTCAGATGCTCAGTAAGGATAACAATATAGTAGAAAAATTGATAAATAAGTATAAACATTTAAGGCAATGTATAGAACTAAAACAAAAGCCTTTTCAACAGAAATTTCATCATAATATGGAAAATATAAACCAAAATAATTCTATTTACTTATTCACATGTATAATATACTAGTCAAATAATCACATGCAATATCAATAGCCACTTTCATAATGTTTGAATGCATAATGCCAGCCTTTCAAAACCACATAGTCAAGGCCTTCTGACAGAACTACAAATACGATTTTGTCAAGGAATACTCCCAAGAAACTAGTTTGTCTCATGAGACCTACCGATGCATCGAGGAGCTATTGCGGGATCCACCCATCACTTACTATTTCCAATGCATTCTTCATATGAGATGGTTTAAACATAAAATAAACATTCGTATTAAAACTGGCATAAAAAATGTCAATAATTTATCCATAAACCATGGATGGAATGAAATAACACACCCACAGTCAAACATATCACAAAACCTTCAACACTATATGGAATTTTTGTATCATAATAAATCAACTTGAAATAATCTTAAAATCCATCAAAGGATGTTGAGATAGATGAAATTAAAACGTTTTTAAAGAAATATCTCTTTCTATTTTGAAATCAATTAAAATTCATGTAATTATAAAAGAAAACATTTAAATTTGAAAATATTGTTATATACTTTTAAGTGAAACTTTGAAAATGTTATAAAGGCATAAAATAGTCGCACTAGCTGTATAAGTTAAAAAAACATTATAACCATAATTTTTTTGAAAAGGTCAAAAGGTACCTTGATTGGAAAATGACAGAAATATTCCATTAAAACCATTTTATAAAAAGACAAACAAGGGTATAAATAAATTTAACCCATAGTATAGTAAATAGTAAAAAAAAATTGGAATACATTTTTAAGAAACATTGAGGTGGATGATAAAGAGTTCCCAGTAGATATTTACGTAAAAACAACCTCGGGTAATAAAGAGGTTGTGAAATTAACCCTTACCTTGTAATTTTCCTTGGTCGAGGGTAGGTTAACCTCTTGTATAATGGTGAAATAATTTTTATTAAATTCTAAATGAATCATATACATTAATATGATATCATATATGATCTTATAATATTTCTTTTTAATAATATCATAGTATTATCGTTGTTTTGTGTGTTAACTGATTCATTTTCTTATATGATATTTGTTACATAAGTAATGTTTGTTATGGATAGGATGTGTCTTATTCATATTCAGAATGATATTATGTATTTAAAAATTATTTTTAATCATCTAATTAAATTAGTCTTGAATGGATAGGATGAGGAATGAATCTCATCGCGTTTGTGGAGACGGTAATCCGTATGTATGCACGAGGGACAATATAATTTTTTTGATATTAAAATAATATATAATTGGATGGTATATCATATATAAACAATAATTATCATGTTATATTTATTATTTACATCAATTACACATCATTATTATACACATCCAAATAATAATGTATTGAATAATATTTACACCACGACGTGGAGACGGTAAACCGTACGTACGCACGTATGGTGACATGTCATTCAAAGGATGGATAGAATAATGAATATGGTTGTACCATATTTATAATAACATTATAGTATATAGAAGATACTGTAGTTATTATTTTATAATGTAAACAACAAAGAAAGAGGAAGTGGAAGAAGAAAGGAACATGAAAGAGGTGATGAAATATTTACCTCTTCTTCGGATTCTTCCTTTTGATTTGATCAAAAGGTCTCCTTAGGAAGGATTATTAATAAAGGAAGGCCTCTAGGATGAAGGGAGGACAGTTGAGAGGGTATTTGGGCTGGGTTTTTCGAGCCAAATAACTTTTAATGTGTGAATTATAGAGAAGGGGGAGTGCCCTTTTATAAGAGGGGTGAGGGGCACCTTATGAAAATCTAGAAATATTATTTTATAATAAAATCATTTTCGATTTCTAATGGCTCTAAAATTTACTATTTAAGGGATAAGGTGTGGATGGGTCGATAAACCACTCGAACAATAGGTTTTATATAGTTTTGGGTCACTATATTAACTTTATCTTTTAGATTTAACTCTTAGTTTAATAGTTTGACATTTACCATGTCTCTTTGTATTTTTATATTATATGCTTAATAATATACTATAAACATCAATACGAACCCCAACTGGTTCATTAATGATAAACCTATCATTATATAAGTATTTTTTCCTAACCTTATATTTTTAGGAATAGAATATCAATTAATAATATAATATTTGTTTTAAAAACTCTTTTATGTCAATTTTGACACTATTTGGAATGTTGTTTTTTCAAAATTAATAACAACATTATTACTTCAAAAAAAATTCATCTAACCATACTTAACATGTCATAGTAACCTAGAAAATTAGTTTAATTTATAAAAAGTCTAAATTAAATTTATAATGATATTTATAATAACTATTATTTTAATATTTCATTAATTAGGTAATTATTGCATCATCATTCCATCATAAATAAATTTAATTATTTAATGTCTAAATAATATAAATAAAATACCATTATATATGAATAATTTTTATCTTTATAATTAATGTTTATAATCTAATTTATCTTATGTGTAACCCTATATTAAAAATGGTTTAGTAATTAAACTTCGAATTTAACACTTTTAACTCTTCTTTCAATAAATAATAATAAATGTCCTAATCTAATCCAAGTGGACCTAAAGGATTATATTTTATTAATAAGGTTGTTTTTGGTGAAATTATACCTTTCTAATTGAATTAGAACATGTTTTAGGGTAATAATAATATCATTTTTACACTTAATTACCCTATTTACTTTTAACCGTGGTAAATAAAATTAAAATGTTACTATTCACCAAAAAATATTTTCATCTTATTGAACCACATTTTACATACTGATATCAACCGTGTCTCTTATATCGTTGAAATTCAACTCACAGAAGCAGTAAAATTATGTTTTATGTAAATTTGCAAATGCTCTTAGGAGGTGGGTAGAAGACGGTAAAAAGTTTGATAATATTTTTTTATTTCTAAAATTATTATAAACTGAATACAATGTATTAAATTGAATTTATATAGGTATTATGTATGTATTTTGACCTAAAATAAATTTAAATAAAATAAAAACTTATTTAAATAAAAAGTCGGTTTTAAACAATAACTTAGTGTTTTTAACTATTCATAAAAAATTGAAAGTTTTCAGAAAAATACCAAAAATTAAGCCTAAGATAATTTGGATATTCAAAATTCAAAAATTAATTCTATTTTACCAATTTAAAAAAATATAAGTTGCATTAATTAATTTGAAATTGATTTCCTTTTTCAAAACGAAAAGGCGTATTTTTATGAAATAATAACTATAAAAAGATTGACACTTGTTTATGTCCAATTTCAATTTTAAATTACTTACAATAACCATTATTGGATTAAATGGTAAAAATATAATCTAATTATACTTACAAACCATTAAAATGTATAATTCAACACTAAAAATTATTTTGATTAAAAAAGTTGTTTTCAGTTAAAATATAGTATTTTTCACTATACACCCAACTATGGAAGTTATCAGGAAAACACCAGTAATTTATTGAAACTAAATTATTATTTACCAATTCTAAAGAAGAAGTTTATTTTTTTCAAATTAAATATATAAATGTTTCAAATATTTGATTTAAAAAAGGTTCACCATTAAAAGGCGGTAAAATTGCATTTTTTTTAAAAATACTTCTTTCATTTAAAAAAATGAATTTGTGCTTACATTATTTCTAAAAAACTCATAATATTGATTATGAAATTATAAGGATTATGTAATGTTCAAAATTCAGTTAATACTATTCATAACCGCTTTTGAACGGCTAGTTTGATAAGTCATTGGGCGCTTAAACTCAGTGTTGCGTGTAGTGCAAGTTATTGAATTACATAGAAGAAATAGTGTACTATGAAATCTTGGGGTTATACAATTTATGTATGTAAATAATTATCTAATTAATAATATCTAAAATAAAAAGTCAAAATACCTAGGATAAATAAAATGATTATTACCCAAAATGTTTCTTTAACATGGAATTGATAAATAATCAGTAATATAAATTCAAAAGTTAATCATATATGATATCATAGATATTATTATGTTTATTTTACAAATTAATAATATTTTTAAACCACTATACAAGATTTTTGGAAACATACAAAAGAAATCAAACATATGGTAAAGGATAATTTTGAAATCTCTTTATTATCCAAGATTGTTTATTCATAAGTATTTATTAGAGTATATTTTTCATTCACATCCATGTTTCCATAATATATAATATTATTTCTATTCTTATACTATTTTGTAATGTAAATTTTACCCATTGGTGAATTTTTTATTAAACGGTATGGAAGGAATCTTTCTTTCGTTTTCCATACAAGGTACTTTTTGACTTTTCCAGAAAGAGTATGAGAAGAATGTTTTTTAACATATACGAAATAAAAATATTTTTACATATTCCTAATGCCTTATTTCCATGAAGTGACCTCAACACAATTTTGTGTTTATTTCTAAAAAAATACTTTTCCTTTAAAATTGTACGTTATTTTGAGAAAAGGAATCTTTTTGTATAAGAAAGGATATTGTTGTCAAAAATTAATTTCAAGTGTTTTATCAAAATTATTTTCTTTATAAGTTGACATAGGGTTTGTTTCTATCCCTATTATTACTTTGTTTGGATTGTGTTTATAGTGGAATTATTTTATTTAAATCAATTTTTTTATATTAATTATCATGTAATGATATTTAAGAAACCCAATTTATATCATGGGTTATGCTATAATTAATGATTTATGTTTTCTGGAACACAAAAGAATTATTTCATTATGAGATGGGCAGGAACTAAATCTCCCTCCAATACATTGGTTAATTATTTATATCTAATGAAAAAACATGACTGGAATGGAATGTAAATCTGGTTTAGTAATACATGGCTGGAACGATTGGTAAATCCAGTTTAGTAATAAAGTGGTGGAATGATAATTAAATTTTAAATAACTCCATGGTCATATTTTATCAGATTTTTTTAATGAAATCCAAGATGACATGATGATAAGTTATTCTGTTATCGAGTTTTTATTGCCACTCCTTCTTATGTTTCCATTAGATAGGTTATGAATATATGTATATCATGTGAGATATCCAGAATGGGATCCAATTGATTTTGATTATAGATAAGTAATCACATTTTTTTAAAATTAGTTTCATTTATAAGTGGTCACCAAATAAACATAACCAAAATGATATCAAAGCTATGTGAAATTATCCAAATATTTAATTTTTAATATTTGGTAATGATGTAATATAAATTTATCTCTATATTGGGTTTTTATAGTTGGCATCATATGAGTGTTTAATTATTTTTAATGATTAGTTTATTCATATTAAAGATTGTAATTATATAAAATTAGTGAAAATTTACACTCACCTATCATGGGGAATGAAAAAATATACTTAAATTTCCTTAAAGAATATTATATTAGTATTAAATTAATATTTTCTTAATGGAGTAGTTCATTAATATTGAATTCATAGTGGAATGGTAAACAATAAAATCACTAGGACTTTCAATCGAAGGAAAATGAGTTCTGAGATTCAAAATAATAGAGGACTGTGATTTGAGTTTTAGGTTGTAATCCCTATTTATAATTCTATCATATACCCTTTGAAATAAATAAATTTTTCTTATCGATTGATAAAATGAAAATATAAATGACCATGTTTATATTTCACCCCTAATAAAATTTTATGTTAATGAGAAAATCCTCACAGTTTACATTATTAAATAATTATGCTTATAATACATGGAAATTACAACTAAACTAATTTGAATTTATTCAGAAATACAAAATATGGTGTTAAAATTACCACGCTTCCAAATAAAACCACTATTACATCCTAATATGTTTAGTAATCACTAAACACTTCTCTAATTGACTCTAGATCAACCCATTAGTGTGATAAAACACCATGATGGGGGATAAAATAATTTATTAATAAATAAAATAGTGAAAATATATAATTAGATGAAAACAAAACCATATTCATAAAAAATTATCGAACTTATAAATGAAAATAAAATTAAAAACAAATCAATGTACATAAATTAATTGAACTAGACTCAAGAATTACAAATTTAGGTCACCTCCCCATCACCCAATCACATAAGGATTCAACCTCTTAATAAAAGAATATACAATGAAGGTAGAAGGGACATATGGAAAAATGAAAAAAATACATAATAAAAATAGGAAAAACAACAACAGTGTTCTGTCTTCTAATCATCAACTCTTTAATTTCATTTTAGTGATAGAAAGCATTAAATTTATAGGAAGATGAGTCCCTTTTATCTCTCTAATTTATAATTCCTTTACATCTGGTCAAAGTCAAGATACCCATATATATTAAAATATTTTTGATATTATATCTTTTAAATTATTAAGAGATTCTATATATTAGTGTTTACTCGTATTCCATAGCAATTGTAGCAGCAAGTACGAGTACTATTCACAATGGTAGCACTTCTTATTCCATCATTCAATTTCTAACACCACTCCCTGATGGTATGACACTAATGGTATCAAAATTTATCATTACTATATAGTAGATCATCATAGTCGAACCCCTCATGATAGCTTCCCTTTATCTTTCATGTTAAAAACCACCTTAGTACAACATTATCATATTTTTCATGGCCCCACTATGGTCATTACATGAGTTTTTCTCTTCATGGATAATTTTATGTAGTAAAAAATTCATATAGCTCTACCTATATGAAAAACTTTATTATATAACAATTCTTTATTGGAATTGGTCTCATGTGGATGACTACTTCATCCCTCTAATAACCATTATCTGCAGTCTTAACCACATATTTTAACTATATGTGACTCCTTTACATCATCAACGGTACCGAAATCTACCATTTTGTGATCACTATGACAATTCATAAGCTATTATCATCATAATTATAGAACACATATTCAATCATATTCCTCTTTATGGTATATCATTTCTACTCCCAGGTATCTTCGTCAAGGGTCGATGCTCATACATAGTATAGTATCTACCATCCCAAACTATACTACAAGTGTGTTTGTTATATAGTGGAGCATTCATTGAATCATCCAGTGTCCCATCATCTACCATGACAACATACACCACCAGTGTGTCTCCATGGTACAAAAATTGCCTCATTTCAATAGACGCGCATCTATCGCCTTCATAATGGTTGAAAAATCTACAATTCATAGGTACCATCATGATCTCCTCTCAAATATTCCATTCAGTATCATAGATGGTTCCATTCATCCAAACAATGAAACTTCCTATGGTGGCGACTCAATGGAATAATGGGTACTCCAACAGTGTTGGAAACCACCTCAGAATCATCTCCCTATAACGATGATTAGATTATACTATTTGTTAATATAAGGAATATTTCTCATTTTAATAGGTCATCGTCAAGGTCATCCGAGGTCCCTGAGATCACCCATAGAGACACCAGGATATATCAGTGAATATACTCTCAGGATTGATCTTTCTAAGTTTCATCCATGGCATCTACAATGTGTTTTAGTGGGGATATACCAATGTCGAGTTGTGGTAGCATATGTCCAAGGGTGGGGATTTTAAAGAAGAGCCATGATGAGGTTGTATTTGTAAGTGGGGACAACCCAGTGAAATCCATCATATATCATAATGGAGTGTGGTTATTTCACATCAATGAAAATAATTTCATTCTATCCACAGCTATAAACCCTCTTCTAGGGATGGTCTACCAATTTCACATTCACACAATCAAATGATCCATGATGACCTATGAAGCACTTGCGTGCTTTAACCCCCTATTTCACTAGGAAAAAGGAAAAATATGACATAGAAACCACATTGAGGTAGGTCTGGTGTGGCCTAATGGTTGATTTTGGGGGTTTACTTCATGCACAATCATTAAAATTAGGTTACCATTTTCACTCTTTAATGGAAACTACAAATTGTTCCCCCATCCATAACTAGGTACACACCATCAATCCAAAGGCAGTGTATGAGGTTTTTCATCCGCTTTATAGTAATGAAAAACTTCTTTTGTGATGATTTCATATAACCAATAGCTTCATAATTTCATGACTTGCATAGAGGAGGTTAATATTCTAATGAGGATACTGGTCTATTATGAGGTGTCCCCCATTTCCTATATATTTTAGGAATCAAAATCCACATATTTTGTTAAACCCATGAAGTTAACATCATATGGAAATTACATTTATGAGTGCATAAAGGCATTTTATATTCATCCTCGAGCCCTAGAGGACTTCTTACATATCTTAATTATGGAAAGAATCATAGTTTTTTTAAGTCATTTGGTTTCTCAATCCATTTAAGGATGAGGTAGAATGCTCATCCCATGATAATAATGGGGTCTCAATGGTTGATATTTTCGATACATAGGAGGAAATATGCAGAAGTAGGTGTCTATGTGAGCTTAGGCCTTGAAAAGGAATCCTGTGTATCTTGGTTATTTCAAAAATCTAGGTTTTTGTAGTTCTTCCACACCTTTCGGACTAGAACTAAGGAATATTTCATTATATTTAGGAGGTTTATATCATGCCACTCATTTGGGATTACATGCTGAGATGACCCTGGTAGAGGGAGAGTCTTGATGAAAATGATAGGACTGTTGAAACTCCTTAATCCCATGTGATCCTTTTTCAAAGAGAAAAAAAGGGGAGAAAAAGTAATTAGTCTCACATCATATAGATTTTGGGATTTTAGTATAGGACTAACCATAAGATTTTCTATATGTATCTTGGTCCTTAGGGAGGATTCTTACATATTATGGTTATGACAGGAATCAAAGTCATTATAGTTCAGTTTATCTTAGTTCACTGATGATTGAGGTAGTCTAATCTGCCCATGGTAATGATTGTTCCCTGAGGGTTGTAATGTCATAGACATGGCTGGACACACATTTAGGTGGATTACCATTTGAGTATTATCTTGGGCCTTAGGATGTTTTCCTATATATCATGGTTATTTTAGGAATTTGATTCATCATTATTCAATTGATTAAGGCTTACACACTAACGTTGCCAAATTATTTATAGGGCTTTATGGTGAAAATGATAAGATAATTGCAACTACCTAAGCCCACAAGATCCATTCTCATTGTGAGAAACATGTAATGGAAACTAATAAATATTATTTCCTATTGATGTGGGTGTTATTTACTATAATTTCTCTTGGAAGATTAATTTGGATAATAATCCTCAGGGAGGAGTCCTATATATCCATGTTAAGGAAGGAATTTGATTTTTTGTAGTTCCCTTTATCAGGTCATACAAACTGATGTTGCCCTTATGTTTTGGTATTACACGCCAATGATGGGTATGGTCATCCAATTCCGGATTTCCCTTACTGAATCTCCATACTCGTCTTCCTGATATACACTGATTTTCCATTCATCATGCTCTGATTGCCCGCATCACATGTAAGAGAGTGTTTTCCTGACATGTTTAAAGGAAATTGTGTTATCTATTTTACTATTCTAAAAGACTTCACGTAATATAGATGGAATATACCATTTTTTCATAATAAAGGATGTATTTCCTAGAGAACGTCACAAAACCTGGACGGTTGGTCCTAGAAGTGATCGAATAACCTCGACTAGCAAATCTAGTGGGAGTCAAAGGATTTTGATGGATTTCCCTGTTGTGTTTGAAAGATATGGGTGAAACACTTTATGGTGTCATGAGAATATTAATGACATGTATCAGAGGGTTTCACATGTCTTGGATGACATGTATCGAGGGAATCTCAAGACCCAACTGGTGTGTCTGGACAATATCATCAGAGCTAGTTGACATACCTGAGTGATATCATGAGTTTTAGAAGACATGAATCAGTGCCACTGTATGAGTCTGGAAACACATTTTTTTGGAAATAATGAGGCTTTAATGGAGATACTAGTGGGTTTAAAAATACTTTTGTTGCAGGCCTGAGGGGAACCATGTGACTTTCTTTGACATGTCAAGAGGAATTCACATCACCCAAATATTATTTCAATGGACTACTGTGAGATCTGGGAGACATGTCCCAGTGTTGTCATGTGTTCTGGATGGTTCAAGAGAAGAGAATGAGGGTAAAAATATATGTTCATTTCTTAATTCTCCCACATTTAGTTTTTTTTATATAATTTATATAGGAAATGTGTTAAATTTGTTCAGTTCAATCATAATTTATGTTTCACGTGATCTAGTATCTTTACAGGATGTGCTTCAAGTGTACTTACAAAAGTACTTACGTAACCTATGGGTGATCATGTAATGTTCTTATAGATGATTCATGGTAGTTATGTAAATTCCTAGTAACATACCTAATGTGATGATTTTCCAATCATGAGATCATCCACTCAGAGAAATATGATCTTGTACTAGGGTGAGGTTATGAGAGATCTTCTATTAGAGTGATTGCGATAGTGGTAGCGGTGAATTTTTCATACCAGGATGGGGTATTTATAAGACTCCTCACCCCAATTCTTCTCCATTTTCATGGGTCTTATTATGAAAATCTAGGATAGAATCAGTGGAGAGCCTCAGCATCACATGTCTTTGTGAGTCTATCTTGTATAGCACTCTGGGGGTGTCACATGATTTTCAGTGACCACAAGTCTATTCCATTAGTACCTCATTTATTGAATTATTTCCAATCAATGGGGAATTTGTGAATCATGCATACATGATGAAGGACTTATATACTGATATTTTGACTTGTCCAGGTACCTTTACGAGATTAGGGTTCCTATCGAAAGGAGTTCTCTTGATATTATATTGACTTGTCTGGGAATATTCATGAGATAATAATGACTTGTTTGGGGGAATCACATGATTATAAAAAAATTAGCGAATTATGAGAGATCATGATATGGATGAAATTATCATGATTTGTGGGTTTTATGACCATGAGAGGCTCATCCTCCTCTACTTATTATTTTATTTGTTTGTTTTACCAAGGTCGGGAGTCATGAGAGATCGTATGAGTAATGTTGAAGAAAAACAATCTCCATAATGGTGATGTGTTGTGTGACCAATTAAGGTTCTATGAATACATTCTTTAATTTCATGGATAATTCCATTGATTTTTACTTATATAGGAAAAGGGGGAGTGTGAGGTCACCTAAATATACTCACGGATTTTCAGGTGATGAGGATAACATATAGGAAGACTTTCTTGAGATGACATGGACATGTTTCTAGGGTCTTATGGTGTATTTCAGATCTTTAGGGGTTATTCACATGATGATTGTGGTAATGAGTGGCTCACATCTCCCCCCTTTAATTTACTTTGTTTTATTTTACAATGCCTTAGGAGTGTCTTGAGTTTTCTTTAATGTTTTTGGGGAAAACCATTTTCTCTATTAGTGATCCATCACATGAGTTGTATGATTCCAAGTGGAATCTGAAATTTAGAAATTTTCCACCTATTTTTGAAGTATTGTTGGTTGGATTTCTTGGTTCCCAATTGTTTATAAACCTCGTGACCTAAGGGAGATCATCTATCTATAGCAGCATAACCACAAGTTGTTTAATGAACCTTTGGAAGAGCAGAACATCTTTTTAATGATACTTCATGGGATCTTTCACAAGAAATGCACTGCATTTGGTTCCTTTAATTGAACTTATGATGGTCACATGATCTTTTGTATCTTGGAAGATTACAGAATTCATGAGTTTCCTCCATCTAATGATCTATTTTCTTTTACTTTATAATAATACATAGATCAAGGTATTTTATAATGTGTGAATTTACTGATGCATATCTAGAGGTCATCAAAAAATGAACCCCCTTACGAGAGATGTCCACAAGGAAAAGGGCTTAGTTATATGTAATTTAAATTCCTATATGAATCATTGTCATTTCTGTAAATTGGTGTCTTGGTTGATTCCTGGTCTACTAAGAAACGCTTTGTATTCTATGAGATTCCCTATAAATAGGGTGTGAAGAGACATTTCCTTCACCGGTTACTCATTTCTCCAGTGTGATCTTGCCTTTATTCTATTGTTATCCATCATACCAAGACTGTTCAACATTTATCGATCGTGAGACCCCATGGCAAGCCTTATTTTTGTGAGGATATTTCTGCATGACTCTTTTTCCTCAAGTGCTTGCTCATATAGACTATGAACTTTCTTTCAGTAATTTTATGAAATTTGGACGTGTAGATGTGATTGTCTGGCAGGATCTCTGGGATATAATGACTTTATAATATGATTTATTTACAATCAAGTAGATCTTGTGACCATGTATAAGTCATGTGATAGCGAGTCTCCTTGGGTTCATTTGATTGCACGATGCCTTATAGGTTTATAAAAACTGAAAGACATTAGGTAGTTTAGGAAGTTTGATAATTTCTTATGTGATTTTCGAATCCCTTGCCGATTCATATGATTCACATAATGCCACAAGATTATTATTTATTTTCTTTGAAATGATTTTGTTTTCTTAGTCTGACATGTAATAACTAATTTTATTTAGATGAATTCTAGTCCCCACAAATGTTCCGTAGCTTTGAACAATATAAGGGTCATGACAGAAATAAATCTCAATACTGAATCTAGATATTGTGTGTAATCTTATAATGATATTCTAAAGAGGTTACTCTAAACTGATCTTCAAAATTATCAATTGTATCACTGAATTCCTCTATATGGTTTCAGTTTTATAGGCAATTTTTGGATTCCTCCTTCAGAAAATATTCTTCCATATCAATGGGTGTAATAATCTAATCACTACATTTAGATGTTAATTTCTAAAGAAGTACAATGGGTTGCAATTTAACCCTAGAGTTTTCCTTATATGATAGAAAAGTATCCTTTAAGATTTTATGGTTGTGATTTCTCCCATAATCCTTTCACTAAAATCTAATAGAGTATATCCTCTTCATCTTTAAACAATCATGGTAGTAGGTGGAGATCTAAATTGGATCTTCTTTCTGGAGGTAATTTTTATGAAGAATGATCATGTCTCTTCTATGTTAGGAAAATTTTCATAGAATTCACTTATCAGTTATAAAGGGCCCATCAATATGAATCCATGGGGATTTACCAATTCATCCTCTACCACCAGTCTAATATACTTCGAGAAATGATCATCTATTAGTGCCTTGGTACCAACACATTCCATTTATCCCATGGTGAAGTGGGCATCAACCTATGATCCATCTACCATTAAGGTGTAATTCCCCCTCATAGAGAGATTTATGATGATTTCATTAATGTGATAGATTTTTAGGATTATGTCTTGCAGAATCTTGTTTTTTGAGAAGTAAATGATTACCATTGTGATGGAGAAACTAAAGAAGCAGATGATAATGTGCTTTCTCAGTTCATTCAAGTACTTGATCAATATTTTCCTTTGATATAGTGGGGTTAGTCTAATTTCAATATTCCCCCCATCAGTTCCCCTCTCGGTAGGCCAGTGAGAGTGTGGGGTTGTTTTTCTTCATATTAGAAGTTGGGGGATATACCTCATGGGGCGACTAAATATACTATATGATCTCACCAAAACTCATTCATACAAGATTTATGATCATGTTTTTTAATGGATGGATTTTTCTTGTTGATTATGTGTGTTTAACGATCCATGTTATCAAACTGGAAATGGAAGTGAGGCTTGTGAGAAGACAATACCAAAATTTGGCAGTGATATTGCTTACATCAGTTAGCATCTCCTAGGAAATATTCAATAAGGTATAATTCCTATAGGATATGTGGTCCTCTAGAATATGTATTTGGATGTATAGGGGAGAATTTCCATTATTATTAATTCTAAAATTCCATAAGGATCCTAGATGACATATCCTATCCCAAACTACTAAACATATCTCGGGTTGGAACCATGTTTTTATGCCCCGTAGAGGTTAAGGATGCATTGATAAAATCTGATAGAATTGATTTTACCCCTTACCATACACCATCTAATCCAATTATTAATATGGGATACAATTTCCCTAATGAATTTCTTTATATGATCTCTCTTTAGGATGGGGTTCATATATCCTATGTGGAAGAGATGATCATCTATGATCCTAATACATCTTATCAATTCACTCATCAGTTTGGATCAACCAATAGGATCTCCCCTCTTCCTTTGGCTAGTAATTGAGGAGAGCGGCATCATGGGGTCGTACACTAGTTTTAGATGATGATGTCATATGAAGATATAGCGATCAAGATCATACTTTACCGTACTGATGCTCCAAAATTCCTTACCCAGGATTATTCCTAGTATTTGGTAGTACCTTATCTACGTGGTGTGCTATTCCAATTGGTTTGTCATGTCGACATGCTTTTTCCTCACCAACCCCTCTTTCTTTATAGAAAATGCAGTTGATTAAAGACATGGGTTAGACGTAAATGAAGTACCCTCATTCTAGTGATGATTACATTGATAGTGTGAAAACATTTATAGAGGAAATTAGTCCTCCATTATAGGTTATAGATGATAAACCTATCAAGAGATGGACATATAAGGCCTCCTCTACTGCTAATTTTCCAACTCAACATGTTCTTCCTCCTCCTTCAACACTTTCTCCATCTTTCATAGAGGCACATACACAATTTATGAAATTATATAAATAGATTCATGCCTTGATTATTAAGAATTATTAAGATGTGTTCCATGACCGATGGGGAATGCCTTCATCAACTATTTACTGACATAGGGAAAGTGGTTTTGGCATACATCCTCCATATTAAATCATGAATAAAATATTCTAACTCAGAAAGATCTATCCACAAATTAAATGGATTTTAATGATGTTGTAGACGAGGTTCCCCATATTGGGAAGTTGAAAGAGATGTTAGAGGTATAGGAGCATAGTCTTCAGTTCATATATAAAAAATATACAAGATGGATGCATTAAATATAAAAATATAGAGTTACGATGAAATCATGTCTTGTCTTAGTTCATACATTTCAACGTCTTCATCATCATTGGAAACTGATGAAAATTGAGGATAATATTTCACTTATTTGGTCATGAATCTCTATTGTGGGGCCGAAGTAGAAGATGTGGGGTGAGCAGCATTGAATCATTCAATCTATGTTTCACATCAGACCCTCGTCAGCTTGGCCAATTTATTAGATCACATAATTTTTTAATTTGTGTTTATCTATTGATATTCTTAGAGACACTCTAAAATATATATATCCCTATATCCTTTCACATTATCATTGAGTGAAGTTCCCTAAACATTCTATATTTCAATCTATTTTTCATTTAGTCTTGATGTGTTTGGCCTTTTCCCAAATCCTATATTATTTGAATCATCAACAATACCCATCCCTTGAATAGTATTCCGTAAACAAAAATTCCTAGAATTTAATGTTTCAATTATAATATATTCATCATGACAAATTATCATTGTTTCCCACTAACATGAAATACTTCCTTGATAAATCTATTCTAGCTATCTAGGGATTACTGAATTTATAAAATGATGGTTTGGGTAGGACATATATGTTTTTAACTGAGGGTTCTATTTCATTTTATAAAGCTTACTGGCTTGGAGAGTGTATAGGGATTTGTACTACAGACGTATGGTGTGCCTTACAGGCTCATGCAGGCTAAATCGTTACTGTGTTCTAGATTAGGGTATTTTAACTTGGAATTCTAATCTATTTATTCAAGGGTCATTTAGATTAGACCTTTTATCACTTTAGTTTAGGTACTTTTAGGTTACAAAATATATCAATATAGAATAGGGTCTTTCAGCTCAGACATTCTATCACTTTAGTTTAGGGGATTTTAGCTCATACCCTTAATCACTTTTATAGGGTATTTTATCTCAGACCTTCTATTTTTGGGTTTAGGGTCTTTCTGCGAAAATAATTTATAAATTTATATTAGGGTATTTTAGCATGGGCCTTTTGTTTCTTCAGTTTGGAGTCTTTTAGACTGGACCTTCCATGGATTTAGTTTAGGGTCATTTAACTTGGACCTTCTATCGCATTAGTTCAAGGTATTTTATTAGGAAACTGTTAAATGTTCTTGTAATAATGTGAGGAAATTATTTAAATATCCCAAAAAACACTAATGTGTTGGGGTCTATTGTGGTGTTTCAAGGGATCACAAGTATTAGAAAATCATTTTTACTAAGTGACACATTCGGTAGATGGCCATAGTAGCATATGCAAGAACCATAAGCAAACATGCATAGTCAGGAAAAGGGTAATTGAATATACTTTTCTTTTCTAGTGGATATGGAAGATTAATGGATGTAATATTAGTTGAAAGGAAAATATGAGGGATTATATCTCCTCTTGGATAGTTGGATCATGGATGATGTATGTCATAACCCAAAATATTGAGTCCATGAATATGGGATGTGGAAGAAATATTGGGGATGACCCATAGCACTCTGAGGTTCCAGGTTCTACCATAATATTTTTAAAGCACACAAGTATTAAACCTATTTTATTGAAAAGATAAAATTACATTATTTGATGGGTCAAGGCCCTAATTAATTGGTATCATGGATAAGAAAAAACATATCTACACTCTTTTCTAAGGTCCATGAATCAATTTTCAAGACTCAAACATCCAGACAATCAGACTAGGAATGGGAGGATACTTATACAGGAAGTATTTTAGACCCCTTGGAACATTTGGGTACTATATTGAAAATATAGAGCCCTAAACCATGTGTTTTCAAGTCATGAGGCATGGGTCATTAGTTTTGTTGTAACAAATTGTTGCATTCTTGCTTTGAGAAAGGGTATAATAGATGGTAACATAGTGGTGAGGATATAAAATTCACTCATATAGTTTGGTATGGAGATTATAAATCATATTCAAAAAATTTTGGGTTCGTATGAGGATGTGGTACAATAATACGAAAAGTGACCCAAAACCCACTAGGGTGATCAGTTCTGCCGTAGTGTTTTCACAGATCACAAGTATCAAAAATCCATTTCTTTCATAGTGGATATTTTTTTATGAACATATTATCATATTCATGAGCCATTGGAATATATTATTTGTTAAAAAAAGGTTCCTTAAATATGGGTATCCTTTCCTGGAATCTCGGAAGGTTGCAGTGATCTGAGGCACTCATATCAGGATGTGTGACTTGTGTAAAAAGTATTATCTACGCATGGTTCGAGCACCCTAAAAGTTGTGTCATCACATAGTGAACATATTATCATAGTGTGGAGATGTGAAAAATGATTAATCAATGTTTTACATGAAGTATAGGGTCTAGTGTGAATAACATAAATTTTACTAGTGATATAGGGTAGACCCTATGAGATTTATACCATGTTCATTTGCACTGTATTTTTTTCCTAAACTCTAAAGAAGATGAGGTTATAAAGAGAATACATGACTATTTCTCTAAAATCTATTTTTTGGGTTTTAACCTGACATGTTTTGTGTCTCTTTCTATCACTTTACAGACATTGGATTTAGACCATTATAGGGTAGATTTTAAGGTCATGCAACTTTGACTAAAGTTTATGTAGTTTATGATTCTGATGTGTATGGATGTAATATAGTAGATGATAAACAAAATATTCATTAGGATACCTAATGTTAAGAATAACCTAAAATCCTTATGATTGGGATATTAAAATTTTCAAAATCATGGATTTAGGTCCTTGTGTTATGGGTAATGATATGAGGCAATTATATTGGGATTATTTCAAATCATGATAGGTTTTATTTTTGATATAGTGATGTCAGGGCTCACCTGGATTAGAAATCCTTTTTTATAGTGATGAATTTGGATGAAAACCATGGGTCCATTTGAAGGAGGCATAGTCATACATTCATAGTCATGAAAAGAGTCCTTGAATTCTGATATTTGTTCCAGGTTCCATGAAATGTTTTAGTATCCCAATAGACTCAAAATTTTATGTGTGGTTTATAGATTGAGGTTCTTTTAAAATATGATGGAATAACCCATCACCCTTGCCGAATGGGGTAGGATCTCGTAGTACCATAGAAGGGGATGAAAATGGAATGATGGATAGAATAGTTTTTCCACATTTAGTGGGGGATTTATTCATGAATTTTAATGTTATATGGTAAATTAGTATGCCATTTAATTTTTCATCATGTGGTGAGGATGTTCTTCTTATGCAGTTATAATGTCAATAGAACAAGATGTTTTCCTTGCAGTTTAATATCATATGGCAATGTTGTGTTTTATTCATTTTATTATGATGAGGTGAGGACATGTTGGTGATGTAGTTTTAATGTCATGAAACCATGACTTTCACCTTACAGTTTAGCATCATACAGTAAGGACATGAGAACCGATGTGGAATGTTTGTTCAATACATTATTCATGCATGAGAAATCTATAAATAGATTTTAATCGTATGTATAAAAAATGGAATTTTATGGATTAACCCCTATTATTTTGGGGTTCATTTTTTTATAGTCAGACCTGGGACAGGGTACATAGATGTCACTACGTATATTGGGATGATAGAAATAAATCCACACATGGTTCTTGAATGGTAAAATCACTAAAATATTGGACCATGTGTAGTGGTGGGAATTGTTTCTATTAACTATTATAGTTCGTCCCATTATTGGAGATCTGGATGTTACTACATATCCAATAACGATAAAAATCAAGCCACACATAGTTCTGGAGGGACTGTGCAACTCGAACACCATATGGGATGGACATGTTCTTCCTAATGTGAAAAGGGGAATTGTGGCTATACCCATGGATAGAAATCCAAGAATCAATATGTATCCTATAGAAATATATATCAATCCATGTGTAGTTCTTGAAATCCATTATCATTTAACTTCATGCGATGAGGATGGATATGAACTGACATGAAGGAATGGAAATTTTATGGTTGGGACCAAGGGTGGATATATGGGAATCACTATATATATAATGAGAATTAGAATCAAGGTGTACACCGTTCATTGAGAAGGACCTTCCTACTATATTATGACCTATATGAATAGAGGGGTCATGTTTATATTTTTCATGATTGGACCTAGGAATAAAGAGCTAGGCATCACTATATATCCTGTGATTTCAGGAATCTAGTCACACTTAGTTCTTGAATGGATGTGTTTTAGAACACCAACAACAATAATGATTGTCCTCTGGGGATAGGTTCATAGGAATTTACCTTCTTATGTCATGAAAGGGACATAATCAATGTAATTTAACATCATATTGTAGGAATCAAGGTATGCCTTTTATTGTTTTTCATTTAAGATCATGATGATTCTTTCATATAATTATATGCCTTGTTTGTTAGGGTAATCCATAACTTAAATTCCTAATCTCACATGAGCTATGTTCAGTGTGAGAAATAGGGGATAACATGGGTTCCTCTCACTATAGAGAAGTAATTAAGGATTGTACATGGGTATTTTTCATTACATGATGAATGGAAAAAATAAATATGATTAAGGCATTCCTACATATCTCATTGAATATTTAAATCAAACGATTTTTATTTCTAGAAAACCTGTGTTTTTTAATGTCATGAAGAAGGTAGATTAGCTATGTAGTTTAACTTCTTGCGGTAAGGACAATGATCAACTATAGTGAAGGAAAATCAGTCTTGTGTTTGGGACAAAAACTAGATGTTTGGGTGTCACTAATTATATTTTAATGGAAGGAATAAAACCATACATAGTTATTGGGGAACCATGCAGTTTAAAGTCATTCGAGGAGGACTTCATCCATTTAGTATAATTTCATGTGGTTAGTAAATTAACTATGTTGTTTAATAGCATGCGATGAGGATGTTAGACATGTAGTTTAACATCATGCATTCAGGATGAGGGATACCATGTACTTTAAATTTTTTCTATTTTAGCTTGGGGTGTTGTATAGTTTATCATATTTTTCCCAGGATAGTCTCCTTAAAATTTATCTTCATGTACTATAGATAATATCCATCCATTTTATCATCATGTGGTCAGGACAATCTTAGTACAATTTATCATCATGTGGTCAGGACGAGGGATACCATGTATTTTAATGTCATTTTATTAAAACATTTGATGCTATTAAGTTTAAATAACTTATATTAGGACATGGGATACCATGAAGATTAAATTATTGATGTTATGAGTTTAAATTTTTTTAATTCTATGAAAATTAATTCTTGAGAAAAATTTCATTGGTGGTGTGTGTGATATGCTCCCTGTCCATGGTGGCTAATTCATAAAATCCCATGAAATAAACCATATGTATGATATAAGTCTCTTCCCACATGGGTTATAGTTTTAGAGGGTTCTTCCCTGGGATAATTGGGGTCTTGAAAGCCAAAATCGGTTCTCTGTGGAATAATTAATGGAGGAAAACCTTCTTATTAATGTATCGTATGACCAGATTCTAATGGACCACCAAGTTGTGTAATGTGTGTAGCCTGCTCTCAATGATCTCCTCCAATTCATCCAACTACTCTTTTGATTTCTCATCATCTATAATCTATCCAAAATGGTTATTTAGAGAAAATGTAGCCATAGACTTTACGAGTAACAATAGAATTGTCCTTGTTTCCTCTTGAAATGGAGATGACCTCATTGATTTAAGGTTCAAACATTCCAAGTGGTTTCTAACGTTTTTGTTCGTAGAATCGGAAACATCCAATGATTCTATATCCATTTGGACCTACATTCCAAATTTAGGTGCTCATTAGTAGTGAACTGATAAGGCTTAAGAATTTGCATTGGTTGAGAGGATGGGAGGTCAGACTCATCACACCTTTTTTAAGGTAATTATTGTCTACTTCGGGACTCTCTTTATAGATTTATGTTATGTTTGTGAATCCTAATTAAATTACCAAGTATGAAAATGAGATTTCCTTTATATCTGAGAATCAATGATTAATATGTAAAAGATTTAGAGAATCTTTTATATGTATTTGAGTTTCTTCATCGATAGAGAATCATTTGTAATTTTTTAGAGATTCTAAGTCAATGGTATCTTTCGACACATAATATAGAAATATCATGGTCATTATGATAACCATACTAGTTTTAAAGCCACTCAGCGGGGCACTTTAAGTTTATTGTCATTCATAAGGACATAGATTATTTCATCATTGGGATCGTACCCACAGATAGGCTACCTACATATCTTTTGATTTAGAAAAAGAATCAGAACTTACGTAGTTTGAGTAAAGAAGCATGAGGTTCATGTATGATTGATGGCTCAAAGAAATATTTCAAAATTACTTTTACGCTCTAAGCTCACGTGAGTCATGCTCGGTGTGAGAAACAAGAGGTATTGGTAAAACCTGACAATTGTGCCATAATAAGAAATGATGTGGGGATTATGTATGTATGACTGCCCAAATATATGAAGATTAGTATTTACTTCAGGGAAAAAACCATGGAACAAGGTCCATAAAGGTATATGTTCTTTATGGAGATTTGGATACTTAAATTAGTACTTAATCCAGAGAAAAATGCCCAAATTAGAGGGGTCTCATGATTTGGGTGTTATTCCTGAGAAGGAAGTCTAAATTAAAAGAAATTAAGATTAGTTAATAGAAATTATGATTGGGGGTTATTCTCAAAAAGGAGGCCCAGGTTAAAGGGACTTGAGAACTAGGGCTTATTCTGGAAAAGGAACCCTAGGTTAGGGGACTCGGGGCTTACTTCTAAAGAGGATGACCATATTTGGGAATTTGGAATTTGGGACTTACTCTTAAAGAGGAGGCCCATATTGGGAACATGGGGCTTACTCCTAAGGAGGATGCCCATATTAGAGAAATTATGATCGGGACTTACTCCTTAGAAGGAGACCCAGTTCAAAAGAAATTAAGACTGGGGATTACTCCTGAGAAGGAGGCCCAGTGAATAGGGAACTTGATAATTGGGGAATATTCCTGAGAAGGAGGCCCATGAATAGGGGACTAGGGCTTACTTCTGAAAAGGAGGCCCAGGTTAGGGATCCTCTGATCATAAAGTATGAGGTTGAATGAATTAAATCTCTGACCTTAGTGATATATAGATATGTAAGTCATGATGTTTTGAGAGATGTTCCAGAGAATTCTTTTCAGATAAGGAATCCAATCAAGGAAACGTGCCATAAATGGCTTTGAAGATTGTCTTGAAGACTAAATATCAAACAGGATAGTTGAATTTGAATAAAAGAGGTGAATAGGCAGGAGGGGCACCCAAAAAGAAGTAGGCACATCGGTCCTGCATGGGCGCACAGGTCCTGGTCGCGTAGGTATACCTGCGCGACACATAGGTACATGTGCGACGGTCAACCCATAAGACAATACTTGGGTAAGGCTTGGCTCAAGCCCTTAGTATTATCCCTAGGGGATTCCAAAAGAGAGGCACACAGGTTCTAGTGAAGGGATTAGGCAGCCCACAAGTGTGTCTACTTCCCTTAAGGGTTTAAACACCTAGGCGCTCAAGTGTTGATGAATTTCAACAATTAGGCCTTGTTTCCCCTATTATGATCTTCCATTATAGGTAATAAATTAACTTAGTAGTGTTCAGAAGACTTCCAGAAGATACTAGGACACTGGGATCTCAAATATGAGTTTTGGAATTTTTCCCTCTTTCAAATGGGGAGCCCACCAGGGGTATTTATAGGATGATGAAGACCCTGAGAGAAAATCAAGTAGGGTGTGCAAGTCACATGCACACCCAATATGTGGTGCATAGGTATACCTGCATGACTGTGATGAAACCTACGCGGCCCATTCTGAATAAAATCTGTGTTCATGCCTTTGTCAACTTTTGATGTTTCTTCAAAGGATGGATCACTTTGGACTCAGGTATTTCCATTTTTCAGTAGTTAGACTCTATGATGGAAAGGAGCATCAAAAAAATTCCCCCCTCATAGTTGGATCTGAAAGAATGAGGATGTGACTCTGAGTTAAAAGGAAAAAACCAAGGAACGGCGGCGCACAAGTGTTGTGCGCGTAGATGGCATCGCGCAAGTGCGAGTTGCACAGGCATCGGTGTGCAGGGGTGCGGCCTGGCCAATATATATGTGACCATTACTCACGCAAAGCACCTGGTTCTCAAGGATTCCCGCTCTCGCTGCGCAAGTTGCCTTCGTCACACAAGTTACTTGTTTTCCACTGGTTCTTTGTGTCGTGCTTCTATAGAGGTATATGGAATTGTGTGGTGACACATGCGTGCCAGCAACATGCGCGACACAACTATACTTGCGTGCCTTAATGACTTATCCATTTTTTCACTTTTTATTCATAAATTTTAAGAAAAATAAACTCACTTAAGAGTTAATTATTTGACTGTTGTGCAGATTCAATGGCTCCTAGAAGAATCAGAACTGCTAATGAACTGGATAGCAAGCGAATTGATGACCTGATGAATGTTGTTGGCCATGATTACTATACTGTCTGTGAAAGCACTCTTCCATATTTGGAAAACTTCTTTAAGAAGTATCATTGTAATTTTCCACAGAGCATCTACTTTCCACTGTATGGTCATGGTCATTTGCAAGATGTCAATATTCCAGAGGCAAAGAACTATCTCCCAATTTCTTGGTTTCAGAATTATACCAATTTTGGTTCAGCAAATATCTCAAGTAGAGGAGTATTTGTAAATACTGGAATAGTGGAGAAAGCTTATATGATGCATCTTAGCCCTTGTGCACCAGATCTGAATCCTCACAAGCCTGAGCTGCATCCACATTGTTATCCTTCAATCATCCGAAATTCTCAGATGGATCAATCCAAAGGCTGGAAGAAGAGTTGGGACTTTCGTCATGGAGGAGGTGTGAAGCCAAATTGGATGTGGGTATACTGGGTGTGACAAACCTGTGCAAATTTTGTCAAGGATTTAAAAGTAGTTATGGTATATGAATTCATCTGGGCTGGGCAGACATATATCTATAAGAATGATGAGTTTGTGCCTGAGATAATCAGCTGTTAGATCCCAGAAACTAATTCTTTCCATCTAAATCATGGAGAAGTCAGAATCAGTCTGTGGGATGTCTACAAGATCTTGGGGGCTCCAATTATGGGTGACATGTATGATAAATTCATCCCTCCCAAGGCAACTTGGAATGATTCGGAGAAGACTTCGGTTGTGGCTCGGGAATTATTGAGAATTTTCCACAAGCTCCATAGTTCAAAGACCTCTTTAACTCATTCTAGAAAGGATATTCATCCAGAGGAGTGGATGAATATGTCTCTTAACAAGAAGGAGGAGAAGGATTCAAAGGATAAGGGGCCCACCTGTACTCGTCCTACTACCTAACCTAGAACAGAGAAGAGGGGTGCTCTTGGCACATTTTGGCTGACTCTAGAAGCAGGGGAATTTGGGAAGTGGTGGTACAAAGTGAATCAGAGAATCCCAAAAAAAACCCATCTGGTGGGCTTCTTAGTCTTTTGGCTCAGTGTTTATCTTCTGCCAGTCAAGGATTTGAAGGGAGGTGTCAGGGCAAGGACCTTCGTTGTGGAAGCCAAGTTGGCTGAGAAGAAAATGTTTGGGTTGGACACCCCCATTTTGGAGAATATTCATAGGAGCTTACTCCATGTCTTTATGGTTAAGTCTCCTTTGAGAATAGTTAGACCATTCCAAGTATTGTGGGGATGGATCACCACTCATTTCAGGACATATAATTTACAGAATGGAGTACAGGTTCATGGAGGTTCTTTTAGGTCATCAGTGCAGGCATTTTATAGAGTTTCTCCATTAGCTCTGAACCTCTATGATATGAAGGAGAGGATGAGCATGTACAAGGAATTAAATTTCTTTCCTTATGGAAACCCGCCAACAAGGCTTGTTGTTGATGATAGAACCGCCGATCTAGAATTGAAGTCGTACATGCTGGTTTACAGAGATGGTGTGCTGGCCACTAGGATTGGCAGAGAGATTATATGAAAGGCTTATGCTCCATACAGATTTGAATGCCATGTCAGGTGCTTGCAGCAGACTGCTGTATCCCCTCCTATGCATGTCAGGTCAGAGCAGCATCTGATGGTTGCCCAAAAACTATTATTGCTGACATCTATGGAGGATACCAGGACAATGTTTGATCTACCAGTTGACAAATCGGCAAGTAACTTGACTACATGGTATGCCGAGAACTGGATAGCATCATACCCTGGAGGGGTACTAAATCGTCCAGTTTATTAGGTGGGGAAAAAGAAAATAACCGTTGAGAAGGAAACCCTTCAAAAAGGTGACACTTCCCAACCTAGAGCTGGGTCACCAGGTTCCTCACCTAGGGCTGACTCATCAGATTCCCAAGATGGGGATGATGAGGCACAACATGCGGCAAATCGGCCCTATGCCAGATACAATCCTCCTGTCAGAATCAAAAGACAAACTCCATAAACTCTTGGTGAGTTACTTCATTGGGGAAATTTAATCATCATTACATTATAGAGTAACAAGTATTATTTCCTTATTCTCTATTTTTAGTTGCAGGAGCTGGGAAGAAGCTGAAGTCTAAGGTTGTAGGACCTTCCTTGCAGCCTTCTGGTACACATGGTGAATATTTATGACCAGAGGCTGTCCAGACATGGCGGAGTTTATATTACGATACTGAAACTGCCTGGATGGATTTATGCGAAGGTATACACATCCCTAGAATAGGGAATCTTTGGTCTTCTACTAATATCTATTTCGAGGATGACAACTATGAAGTGTGGGATTACATCAGAGAGCTGGAAATGCTCATATATGCCACCGACGATTCCATTCTTTTCACTAAGCGAGTGAAGGAAATGATAGATTGTGGTTCCACTCAGGGGAATGATGAGGAATGGCATGATTATGTGGCTCCTGAAGATGTAAGTATCTTTCCTTATTTTCATTGTAAATTGATAACAGTAAAAGCTTTGTTACTCAAGGAAATTATTGTCTTCATCCCGCAGCTTGCAATGAAAGGAATTACAGAAGTTCCTTCACCAATGTATAGACCGGGTGGTACTGTCATCGGGTCTAATGAATCTCCTCGTGAGTAGGGTGAAATATCTCAAGGCCAGAAAGCCATAGACGAGGAATTAGACATGGATTTTCATTATCCAATTCCTGTACCTGTGGATGATGGTTCCATCACTCCCAAAAATCCAAATAAGAAAAAGCATCGAAGGAGGAAGTCCACAGCTAAACACTTCATTAGTAGTGTTAAGTCCTTCGGATAATCATGAGTCTTAACCCATGAAAATAATACTCATACTTTTTGGTATTGATGGGGCTTCTTAAATTTTGCCTCTGAGGGTGAGAACTGACCCTCCATTGAGGTCCACAAAGGGTACTGGTGAACAATCACAAGTTCAGGCTGACTTGGCTGCTCCTGGAGAAGAGCCAACTTATGTTATCAGTATCCCTCCTGCTGTTGTTGCATGAAGAGAAGAGCATGCTCATGGTAAATTAACAATGCTTTATAAAATGTTGATTGAAACATCAACTGAATTCCATTCTGTGATACTTTAGGTTCAACCCCTCCACTAGAGCTTTTGGAATCCATTGTAACATATGTCGCTATTTTATCTGAAGATGTTGTCTGGGGTCAGAGGCCACAGAATAAGGGTCGCCAAGAAGATGTATCGAGTGCTCCCACTCGTGAGAGTAACCCGGAATCTGAGATAACATTGGATGAAATGATGGAACTTGGGGCATATTTTGATGATTTTTTAGATCATGTTAAATTCACATGTAATTTAGAAGATTTTCGATGTGGGTGTTATCCTTCGACCGGTCAAAATAACTTCTTATTACATCTCTGACCATGATTGGTTCAAATATGCAGTTCCATCTAAGAAAAATGCTGAACTGCCAATGCCTGAAGGGGGTATAGAAAACTGTACTATTGTAGAGACATTAGTGCATGTGGAGTTGAACCTTGTAGAGCTTCCTCAAACTCATCCTGAAAATCCTGTTGAAGCTAGGTAAGACAGGGAGAATCTTTCCCCTACTGTTGATCTACCGTTGGGTAAGAGATTACAATTCTTGCGACTTTACTTAATTTGCAAGACATCCAATCAACATATGTTATCCTTTGAAACTAACCAAAGCTTTCAATTGATTATGAAGGTCCATTAATTTCAGTGGCTAGATCTGGAGGTGAAGCTTCATCCTCTACTCCAACAGGAATAGAATGTGAAGAAACATGGGTCAGGGGGAGGAGCTGAACAGGGCACTTCCCTAAGTAAATTAATCCCAGATTATATTCCCCCCTATGACAGTGATTCTAAATCAGACCCGAAGATACAAAAGGCACTCCAATTTTCATGATGTAAGGCATGGAAGAATATATATAATATCATATCTTAAGTACCTCTAGAAGAGCTGTCGTCGATGAGTCCCCGACTGTCATCCATGTTCGTCATGTTGGGACTTGGCATTTTTGGATATCAAGATATCCATGCAGTGGTAAAACAATTCATCTTATAATGGAAACATGAGAGAAATTACCATCAAGATTTGACTAGAGTAAGGTTGTCAACCAATATTAGTGAATTTGAGGCTGCGGTATCCCGAGCTGAGGCTAATCATGCTGCCAAGTTGATGGAGATGAAGAATTAGATCAAGGAGAAAGTTGTAAAGCAGATACACCTTCAGTAACAGTTAGATGATGTTACTTGGGATCTTAACCAACTGAACAATTCACTGGAAGGAGTTCAAACAAATGGTATAAAATCCATTGCTAAAGCTAATAAAGCACTCCATCAAGATGAAAAAAGTGAAGTTGGTCGAGTGCATGAGCTTCAAGTAGCTATTGATGAAGCTCAGGATGCTATAAATCAAATAAAGATTTATGTTGATAGCCTTTTTTAATTCTTGGAAAATAGAAGAGACTCCAGTCTTTGGATGTCCTTCTAACTTTTGTGCATCAAATAAAAAACACTTTCATCTTCAATCATTTGTTCCTCCATTATTTTTCTACATGCTTTAAATTTTTACCTAAGCCAATGGGACTAGTAAGCATTGTTTGATTTTTTCTAGGATTATTATAAATAACCCTACAAACTTTGAATATTTTAATTTCTCAATATTACCTAAATCATACGAAATGTATGTTTAGTGAGCTGGAACTTGAATTTTGTTCATAGTTCCCTTGTCTTTTGTATGTATTTTAATGTCATGCACATCAGACATAAAAAGACTAATGTTTATGTTTGAAATATATTTGACTGAATGGATTAAAATTGACTTAATTCATTGATAATTTATCTGAAAAAATATTACTACACTCAAGTATGAGGGAAAAATGTAAACTATGACTTAAGAAATTTTGAATATGAGGGATGACATGAAAAAAAGGATAAAATGAATTAGAAGAAGTAGTTCCCATGAATGAAGTTATTATTTAATAACAAACCCATTAGGGGGTTGAATTATGCAGGGCCACTTAAGGGAATTGGCTGCATAGTAAAATAATAGCATCTTTTGGCTGACAGGTTTGTTATTTAGACTACTTATACAAGGCCACCTAAGGGATCGTGCTGCATAGTCGAGAAAAAGAACTCTCAGAAATTTAATTTTCTAGTGCTAAAAATCCTATGGAAGTTTATGGAGATTCAAATTTTCCAAAGAAAGAGTTTCCTGTATGGAGAGAGGTACTTGAATATGGAGAGGATATTTCCAGACAAGATTTTCTATGAATTGGATGAATGTCACTCCTATGAAGTTCTGACCCAAGTGTATGGAAGAGAAATATAAACCATGGACATGAATACTTTCAGATCATAACAAAGAACGTGGGACAAATATGTTAAGAATGGTTATTTTAGTGGATCCCTATATATTGTCATTAAGACAAATAAGGACAAAATAGGTTTTCTTCCCACGAATGAAGTTAACATTATTTAACAAACCTGTTAGGGGGTTGAATTATGAAGGGCCACCTAAGGAAATTGGTTGCATAGTCAAATAATAGCATCTTTTGGCTGACAAGTCTGTTATGTAGACTGTTTATGCAAGGCCGCCTAAGGGCACGTGCTGTAAAGTCACGCAAAATAACTCTCAGAAATAGGACATTTTGTGACCAGAAATCAAGAAAATGGCTATTTAGATCTTGAAGTATTTAATTTTAGGAGTATGATACATAAAAAATGGGAATTTTTTAATGCATGTAGAGATACACAGACCAATGCTAACCATAATCATGTTGTGGTAGTGTCCTAAATTGAAATGTTGGACTTCACTATGTATCCCATAAGGATATGAATCAAGCCATATGTAGTTCATTAAATACAGTTTAATGTCATGTGGGATGAAAGTGTGGAAGATCTTAGTTTAGGGAAATAGAAATTGGACCATAATTATGAATACATAGTGTGTGTTTTATAAACTTGATGTGAATGAAGACCAGGGTTTTCATACCACATTCATGTTTTCACAGGGGGACTTTTCAGCCAAGGCACTGAAAGTGGAATTTGGGGTTAGGCCCAAAGACATGGGGATGTATTCGAGGGATACTCGAATGTTCCTATGTATCCCATAAGGATGGAAATCAAGCCGTACATAGTTTTTAAAATACCCTTTGTATAAATTTGGTTCATACAAGTGAAGGGTGAAAAGGGGACTTTAGTGCAATGATGGTTTGACCCAAGATAAAAGGTTCATGCATTTCCATGTATGAACGTAGTATATGGAATATAACATGATTGGAAATCAATGTAAATAATTATTCCTTCTCAGGTGAGGGTATCGAATAATTTTGTAGTTTATTGTCGTACCAGACAAAAGTGTTGTACATTTTAACGTCATATAGAATGGAAAAAGGTGATCCAATGTGAAGAGATTGGGTTTGGGCTTGAACCTTAGGAGGTTTCCTACATACCCAGCCTAGAAGAAAAGGATCAAAGTCTACGTAGTTCAATTAATGAATGAATTTCCGATGAAGTTGTTTTTTAGGACAATGACCAAAGAAATGATGTCGGGATTTACAAATGGTTAGTGGCGCAAAGAGGGTGTTATGTTAGAATTTTACTCTAAGATCACGTGAGTCATACTCGGTGTGAGAAAAAAGAGGTAGCAATAACCTAAAATATGCACAGTTTAATGTCATGTAGCACATATGAAGGGACTATGCAGCTTAAAGTCTTGTAGTGAGGACTATTGGTGATGCACAGTTTAATGTCATGTAGCAGAGACAAAAATACAGTTTAACATCATATAGGACGTATTAAGGGCTTTGTTCAGTTTTACATCATGTATGATGAATGAGAAGTATAGTTTAACGTCATGTAGGACAAATATAGGGACATAGTTTAACATCATGTTGGACATGAATACAATTTTTCATCATGTTAGACAATATGGGTGTTGTACAGTTTAGCATCCTGTAGCTAAGACGATGGGGACAATACAGTTTAATGTCATGGTGGACGAAAGGGGGACTGTGCAGTTTAGTGTCATGGAGTAAGGAAAAAAGAGGACACAGTTTAATGTCATGTTGGACGTAAGGGAATTCTGTACAGTTTAACATCATGTAGCTAGGACGTCATAGTTTAACGTCATGTTGGACGACAGTACGAATAGTTTAAGGTCATATGTATAGACCGATAATGGTGCAGTTTAACGTCTTGCTGGACGTAAGGGACTATTTAGTTTAAAGTCTTGCAGTAAGGACAGCAGAATTTAACGTCTTGTTGGATGAAAGAAATGAAAATAGTTTATGATCATATGCATGGACCTTTACTGATGTATTTGGTGTTTATACAAAATAATTATTCAGAAATCTGGCATTGGTTAGAGTATTGATGAGTTCTCCATCCATTGAGATTAAATAATAAGCCCCATTGGAGTAGACCTTATTTATTGATTAAGGTCCTTCCCATTTTGGCTCAAGTTTGGGAGGTTTATTTCCTAGTGTCATTGGAGTTCTGAGAACCAATATCAATTCTCCCTGAATGAATGAATAAAGAGGAAATTTTTTGTTGAAAGCTCGTGCTATTCGATTCTGATAGACTTCCAAGTGATGCAGGGTGCACAATCTTTTCTCATCGAATTGTTCCAACTCAACCAATTTTTTTTGAGATTTTTCATCTGTAGATGACTAATCACAAATGTCTACTCTGAGAAAAGGTAACTAAACCTCAATGGGAAAGACTGCTTCCGTTCCATATACCAATGAATATGGAGTTGACTGCATTGCAGTGCGGGTGGTGGTCTGATAAGCCCATAAAGCATGAAAGAGTTTATCAGGCCATGATTTCTTATCTTTATCCACCATATTTTGCAGTATGTTTGAAAGTGTCTTTTTGAAGGCTTATATCTAGCCATTGGACGCTGCATGATACCGAGATGAATGGTTGGATTTGATGTTATACTCTTGATACAACCTCTTTACCTCGGATGAACAGAAGTTGGTGCCATTGTTCGTCAGAATGGTATGCGGGAAACCAAATCTGGTAATGATGTTAGAATTGATGAAGCTAAAAATGATTTTAGAACTAACTGCTTTAAAAGGTATTGCCTCTGCCCATATAGAAAAGAAGTTAGTAGCAGTAATAATATACTTAAACTGCTTGGCTATAGGTGAAGGGTAAGGTCCCACCACATCCATTCCCCATGTGGAAAATGGCCACGAGTATTTTGTTGTATGAAGAAAATATGGGGGATGATGAATGAAGTTTGCACATACTTGGAAAGAATGACACTTCTTTGTGAAATCAACACAATCTTGTATCATTGAAGGCCAAAAGTATCCAAGCCTTAAAATTTGATTAGATAGTCTATGTCCAGACTGATGGGCACCATAGACTCATGCATGTACTTCTTTCATGACAGTCATTGTCTCTTCACCATCAATTCATCTGAAGATAACTCCATCAAAATGTATTTTGTATAGAATTTTCTCTAGGTGATCAGTGCTAACATAAAGAGTAAAATTGACCACACAACGCCGGACTTGTTCTTTCCCGACTCTATCAGGTGGAAGTTTTCCATATTGAAGGTATTCCCTGATAGGTGTCATCCATCCTGTAGTTTAACAATATAGTTCAGAGATGGGACTAATTTCATTGATTTACTCTATTCTGGTATGAACATAAGGTGAAATTGTACAATGGTGGGCAATACTGATTGTTGTCTCATCCCGATTTGGATCTGCCAGAGATGTGGTTATATTAGCCAGTTCATCAGCCTGGGCATTTTGTGATCTCGGGACATAAGAAAATTTTGGTTCTGTTGGAAATTCCGCCATTAACTCTCTGAAGTAATCATACAAAGGGATTAACTCTTCTTTTCTGATGGCACAATCCCCATTGATTTGTTTGATTACCAGGCCTGAATCACCTTTCACCTATAAGTGATTAACTTGTGTCTGAAGTACCAACTGCAAGCCTGCGATGAGAGCTTGGTATTCTGCTTCATTGTATGTCCTGCCTCCCAATAATGAGAAGGAATTGGGTAGCACTTCCTTTTCTGGATAAATGAGTAAAATTCCTCTCCCAACTTTGTTGAACTTAGGGTCTTCCATTTTCCTCCCTGTTGGACTTCTGAAACCACCATCAAAGTTCATTTCCCATGTTTGAAGATTATATTGAATACAAAAGAATTCTTCCTCAGGAAGTTTAGTATCTAATGATGTATCTTTTACTGAAGGATGTTCAGCAAGGAAATCAGCCAGATCTTGGCCCTTTATCGCATTTTGAGACACATACTGAATATCAAATTGCTGCAAAATAACTGCCCACCTTGCCAGACGTCCTGTAAGCATTGGATGACTAAGGATGAATTTGAGCGGTTTATTGCGAGATACCAATTGGACCTCATGATGTTGAAGGTAGTGTCTCAAATTATGAATAGAAAATATAAATGCTAGGTAGCACTTCTCAATACTTGAATATCGGGTTTCTTCTTCAAGCATAGTCTGAGTGAGATATCAGAGGCTGTTTTTATTCCTAGCATCATTCTTTTGAGCAATAAAGGCACCCAATGATCGCTCTAAAGTTGTCACATAGAGGATAAGTGGACTTCCTTCAACAGGTGGAATTAATACCAGTGGACTCAAGAGATATTTCTTGAGAATATTGAATGCTTCTTGACATTCTTCAATCCACTAGTAAGTGACTCCCTTCTTCATCAATTTGGTGAAGGGTAAACTTTTGTCTGTCAAATTAGCAATTAAATGCCAAATATAGGCTAAGTGTCCTTGATGTCCTCTCAATTCTTTCAAATTTAGATGTGGTGACATACCAAGGATTGACTTTGTCTTCTCAGGATCGACTTCGATACCACAATGGCGTACAAAAAAGCCAGGAAAGTTTCTCCAGGTTACCCCAAAAGCACATTTTAACGGGTTTATCTTCAAATTGTGTTGTCGAAGTTTGTGGAATGTGACTTCCAAATTAGTCAAGTGATTAGAACATTTCCTGGATTTAACCACCAAATCATCCACATAACATTCAAAAAACTTCCCTAAAAAGGGTTTAAAGATACGATGCATGACAGGATGATATGTTGTTCCTTCATTCTTTAAGCCAAAGGGCATTACCCGATAGCAAAACACACCTTGAGGGGCTCTGAAGGTTGTAGATTCTTCATCTTCTGTAGCCATTTGTACTTGATTATACCCGAAATATCCATCCATGAAGAAAAGTGCTTCATAGCGAGCTGTTGCATCAATTAAGTGTTCTGTGATCAGAACTGGAAAATCATCCTTAGGACAATGTCGATTAAGATCTCTGAAATCAATGAATACTCTAATTTTTCCATTCTTATTCTTCACAGGGACAATATTAGCCCACCATATGTGAAATTGAACTTCTCTGATGAAGTTAGATTTGATAATATTATCCACATAAACTTCAATTTTGGAAGCATAAGTTGATTGTGTTCTTCTCGGGGCTTGCTTGAATCCTCGATGTTCTTCTGGAAAACCCAAACGATGAGTAGAAACATCAAGATCAAGTCCTGGCATCTCTATATAGTTCCAAGAAAATATATCTCGATTTTGCTTCAAAAATGAAATATACATTTTCTGCTCTTCAAGATTCATGGCCACACTAATTAAAGTGGGGCGTGGATCTTCTTTTATACCCAGATTTATTTCTCTAAGTTCATCAATAGTGGTAGAGATACCCTCTTCAAAAACTGGAAGAGAATCTATGAGATCTTATTCTTCTTCTTCAACATATTTTATTTCTTCTATTACTACTTGCATAGTAGATGATGAAGCAGAATTTCCATGATCAGGAGAGATGTTAAAATTTGAACATCTTGAAGAAGAGGCTTCCATTTCTGACCCTATTGATTATGAAGGTCTTCCTTGGGTAATAAAGAGGAGATGATTGATTGAGAATCAACATCATTGTTCACCTCTGACATTGCTATAAGTTCTTCTGACCTGGTTGGTGAAGTATAGACTTGCTGGATTTCAGTGGATGAAATGAAGACATCTCCATTTGAGCTTTCATCATTACTTGGTGAGTCACTAACTTCTCCCATACTTTCTGGATTGATTTCCATAATTGACATTATGGAAGTTTCTATAAGAGTATTTGGATTTTGTTTTATCCTGTCAATTTGACTGATAGGAAACACATAATTTGTACTCACGTGTGTAAATGGATTTGACCATCGAAATAATATTTAAGGCATTGATGGTATGATGAAGGGATAGCTGCATGTTGATGTAGACAAGGTCTTCCAAGAAAAATATTGAAGGATGTATCGTGATCAAAGACCATGAAATATGAATTGGATACAAGGTTTCTAAACTAAGTTCTGAGTGTAATCTCGCTCAGTGGTTCTTGTTCATTTTTATCATACCCTTACAACATCAAAGTACGTGGAGATAAATCAGATTTTGTGGGGCCCAATCGAAAAAGTGTACGAATGGGGATGAGGTAGACTCTTGAACCATTATCAATAAAAGCCATTAGGATGTCTATACCATTGGCCTTTCTAGATAAGTACAAAGGTCTAATATGTCCATGCACAAGATCATCTTTATATTCATCTGTAAAAGACATCACTGCATGGAATTCTGTAGGACCATTCTCTTCATGGTAGACTTCAACTGTAGCAATTTCGGTTTCAACTTCTTGAGGACTTGACAAAGCCTCAATGAGTGCCTCCCAAAGATCCTTTTTTAGATTCAAGGCTTCCAGAATTGATAACTTTGCCATTACTTGGGCCAGGTGTTTCAATACATAATATTTTTAATCCAAAGGTCTATGTTTCCCAATAGGAACATGTGGTTTTGCAGGTGCCTTAGAAGTTGATTCTATGGAAGTAGATGCATCGTGTATCAGGATAGGAGTTGGAAATACTCCTGTATTTAAAATATTAGACCAATTAGGTCTATTTAATTGCTGAGAGGAAGAAGGGGGAACCTCTAACCGATCCTCTAGAGTAATTGTGCCAGGACTGAATCTGTTATTGGTGGAAGAATTAGCTTGTTCTTGTTGAGGCCGCTGAAGGGCTCTGCCATGATTTTCTACTGCATATACAGTTCTAGAAGGGGTATAATTGTAATAGTGGATTCTAGGATATTCACGTCTTCCTATGTATCTCTGACCTCTGGAACTCCCTCTAATTCCTCTATTTGATATATGGAATTCGGGCTCTTCAAAATAGAAACTTCGACTGGCATAAGGATCCATTAAGTGAATCATGTTAACAGAACCAAAGATTAATTCTTCATCTAATGAAAACTCTTCCTGATTAGATAGTTTAGGCTGTTCCGTTTGGTGGGGCGGTGCCTGTTGCTTCAAAGTAGATGGCCTAAAATCTTCTAGAGTCAAAGACAACTTGGGCTTTGACACGATTTCATCTTCTTTTGATTGCTCTTCATTCTTTGAATTATGCCACCCTTTTGAGAATTTTTCTTTTGATAAAGAAGGTTTTGTTGTGCCATTCATAGCAGAAGAGACAATTCATTTCTTTAATTGCGTTCACAAAATGCCATGAGTTCAGATGATCATTTTTCTAACCTTCCAATCATCATATTTCTACATATTTTTGTTTTTGACTTCCTACCACTCGCCTTCTTCCTTTGGATTTGTAGCAGTATCACATGCTACCTGAACTGAAGAACCCTTCAATTTGACTTGTCCCGAGTCCACCATTTTTTTCAGGAGGACCTTGAAGTAAAACACTCTTGAATGGGATTCCCCAACATTTGATGAAATGGGAAATAATTGGGACAGTCTTCATATCCTTCCTTTTTTGGCCTCTTGGGCCTTGGCAATTGAACCAAATTATTTTCCAGAGCCAAAATGATGTAACCATGAACTTGTTCATTTCAGAAATAATAAATTATGCTCTTCAGATCCTCAAATTGTTTCAGTCTTTGATCTATTTGATCGTATTGACAAAACGGACTCTGTTGTTGACGCTCAGGAGGTGGAGCCCTTCGAAGAAGATGAAGGTTTTGAAATAGAAGCAGGTACAGGTGCTTGTTTAAGCATAACTGTAGCAGTCTCTGCTATACCCATTCTCCTTCTTGGAGGTGATGGAATTACATGAGTTTTATCCTTATTCTTCATAAGAGAATCTTCAATCTGTTGAGAGATTGAAGTAAGGTCTCGAACCCCTCATGTGTATTTCATTGGGATCAACGGTGTGCTCAAATAATCACGCAAATTTTCCACACATATTGGCAACAATTCTTCTTGAGAGAGTGCTAAGCTTAGGGAATATGTTAACCCCTTCTAGCGAGAAATGAAATCTGAAACCCTTTCATTCTCCCTTTTCTTATAGTTTGTATGATAAAAAAACTATTGTCTTTGGAAAAGTTGAGCTGAATTGAAGAAGGAATCGTTGACGGAGATCCTCCCACCCAGTATTTGACTGGGATTGCAAGCTTGTGTACTAAACAAAAGTAGGCCCTTTTAATGATTTTACAAATCACATGAGCTTAACTGCTTCCTGTTGCTGTGGGGTTCCCATCATAGGATCGAAACAAGAAACAAAACGTGTTAAGTGTTGTTCTGGGTCTCCTGAACCATTAAATATTGGGAATGTGGTACTTGGAAAATTTGATGGGGGAGAAATTGAATCAACCCATTCAAGATAAGCTCTCTTTTCTAGTTGAATCTGAGAACTTTTTCCTTCCATAGATTCCAACCGAGTTGTTAATGTCTCAATAGTAGTTATTATCTTTTGAGAAACATCTGGTTGATCTTGGATATGAGCAGGTGTAATAAATGGATCTTGGACAGATGTGGTGGCTGGTACTACAACTGATGACAACACTACCAGTTTTTGTTCCACCTGACCCATAGGATTAGATCTGTGAGGGTGTACTGATAATGGAGGATATTCTTGATCTATCTCATTTTCAGCAATAAATTCCCTTGACTGACTGACTCCAGCATGCTTAGGAGGAAAACTACCTTGAAGTAGTTCTGTATTCAACCTTCTCAATTCCTACATTTCTTCCTCCTATTGTGAAAAACTTTTCTCTAATTAGAGCGATTGGTCTTCTCTAGAGGAAGGGTATGTAACCTGATTCTTTCCCTTCCCCTTCTTAGATACCTTTCAGAGAGGGGGATGTAGGTTATTTGAAGTAACACCAAGATTCTGGGTAAGCCTTTGATGTCATGTACGCACACCTTCTTCATTTTTGTCTATGCATACAACTTCTTGAGTAGGAAACTCTTCATATAATCCCTATGAATGAGCCTCATGTTCTGGAGGATCAGAAACAATGGCATTGATGACATTAATTTATGCATAACGCATTGCATCCCTTCTATCAGCATTTCTGCAATATTTTCTTCTTCCATGTCCCTGATGAGACATTTCCTTTTGTCAATTTGATCACTCTGGAACTTCTTGATGAATCGTAATTTGGAGGGAATCTCTGGATAATTCATCTCTTTGTTCCCCTTGTGGCGTCTTGTCTAATCGAGAGAAGACTGACTTTCTCTAAGGAAGAGATTGATGATTTGAAAATGTCCCCAGTCCGGTGGACTGGGGCTGTTCTTACTCAACTCCTCGAATCGTATTTATTGATTCCGAGGGTTGGGATAAAATAGTCCCCAGTCTGGAGATCTGGGGTGTTTCTTGAGATTCTATTTCTGAGACTTTCTTGAAAGCTATCCTAATCTTGTAGAATTTAGTCTGTAAATTGGCTGGATGCATCAACCTGCATCCACTATTATCACCAGGCTCAAAAGACCGTGGGATAATTTCTGACACATCTATCCCTTGATTATGTGCTTTCTCTAAACAAGAATCTTGTTCAATATTCTCATTTTCTTGATACAGGATTAATTCAAAAACTTGTTCTCTCTATGCTTGACTTTTAGAAGAACTAGTTGAGGCATGTTCTTGAGCAAGCCTTTGATTACAAACAAAGGAAATTTGTTGTGGCCGTCCATGGGATATAACATTGCATGAGACCATTTTTGGCAGTATTTGCTAACAAGAGAGTATAGTGAAATGTAGTTCTCCAGGAACACCCCATCCCATGATATGAATACCAGATAGGGCATTGGAAATTAACTAGTGCAATCTTCTTACTGCGTCAGGGCATGAATGCTAAAGGGCTCTCTGCTGCTTTTGGCCTTCGGATATCGAGAAACCGAGAGAGAGGCCAAATCAATTTGGCATTGTAACCCTTCTATTATCTTAACATGATTTCATATTCATCATAGGATAATATTTTATTTTCCAAATGACAAAGAGTTTTCCATATGTTGAGACGAATATCATGAAATCCATCTTCCGTCAAAATATTTGGAATGTCATACAAAGAGTCAGCTAGAGGCCAAAACATGACTAGAACTTCACCTTTTGCCAGTTGTTTTCTCATATTCAGCACTTCCTCTTTATCATTTAATGAAGATTCTTCTACCTGATTAGACCAGAGCTGGTGCTTACTTGTTGCTTCATTAGATTCATCAAGATTGGTAGAGAATTCACTGATCAAACTAGAAGATGAATGACCTAGGGGTGGTTCAAAGAATGACCTATACCCTGAGCTATCTTCTAATTGAGAAAGTATTTCACCTGCTAGTGGTAAAGCATCAGACTTCACTGGCCTCACATTTTCAAGTTCCTCGAGATAAGAGGGATTTATTTTCAAAACATTGTCCATTGGATAATTTTCCAGGCAATGTGAATTACTACTGTAGCGAGGACTTTCATAGCTAAATTCATCATCATGGGGAGGACCACCATAGTTTTTTACAGTAAAAGATGAAACTTTTTTCTCCTTGGTCTTCTGGCTATACAGTGCGTTCTTGTGGCTCTCATCTGAATATGATACTTCGAGATCAACCGAATTTTTATGAAGCAAGCCTTTATGAGGAAGTGTCTGATGAAGACCTTCAGAATTAATGTTCCCACTACTGGGAAATGAGGGTGTATAATCTTGAATTCCAACAAATAATTGTCTGAGGGCTTCAAGATCTCCAACATCAAGTAAGCCATTATTACAAATTGACTCTTGATTTCTTGACTGTGCTGGGTGGGTCTTCTTCTTAGATGAATTCTTACTCACTTTAGGAACCACTTGTTGATGAAATTGGTTATTATGGGCAGGTTTATGTGCCTGCTCAGAAGAAATGATTAGGCTAGTTTGATTATCTCCACTCAAATCAGGTCTATGTGCCTGACTTGGTTGTATGTATGATATGGGGGAGTATGCCCCACAACTCTCTTGGACTAGAACAGAGGTGTGTGTCTATTCCAGAGTGAACTATTGATGTGTCACTCCATTTGTAGGGATAGATTTGCATTTCATTCCCTGTGATGCTGATGAAGCTATTATAATATCCTGAAAGACATCCAGAATATGAGCAGGGATTTTCTCCTTCTCTTTCAACATTGATATAATATTCTTGGTGACTTCAGCTGTTAGAATGGGGATATAAGTCCATTCTGTGCTTGGATTAGGTGTGTATTCCTGCTCCTGTCCTCCTTTTCCTGTCAGTGAATTCTGACAGTACTCATGTGTGGGGACAGAGAGTTGAGTCTGCCTCTTGTTTGTCATTAGGGGTTTCCCATTGACTTCTTTGGGTGCTACCAAACGAGACTGTTGGTATGCCTGATTAATACTAGTAGGTTTATGTTCCTGCTTATTGCACTCCGTCGAATGTGGTTGATGAACTTACTTCAATACTGACAGACAAGACTGCTAGCAGGATTGATGAGCGTAAGCAGGTGTATGTGCCTGTTTACCAGTTCTCAACACATTGGGTTGGCGGGTTTCATCGTATGTTGTCAGACGAGCCTGTTGACTATCTGATGACTTATAAACACGTTTATGTTCCTATCTATAGTACTCCACTGGAATTGCCTGGCGGGATTGGCGTGTTACTGGCAGACAAGTCTGCTAGACAGCGGAATTAAAACAGACGGGTGTATGTGCCCGCACATTGCTTTCCGCCAAGTTAGGTTGGTGGACCTTTCTGGAAATGGAAGAGATAAGAACCAGATCACTGTTGACCAGTCATCGCCTCTGGTGGTTTGTATTGCCTACTCGGGTTCGGGGAACCTGAGCCGAACGCCTGTAGTCGACACCCTCATCATGTTGAGGGCGCACTGCCGCACGATTCTGGCGGCGATTGTTGGTGGGAGCCCTCCCGAAGTACTCCTGTCTCCTTGAATTAAGGCCTTCAGTGACCATCTAATTCACCTCCATAGAATATGGTCGAAACTGGTGATTGCGTTCTGGGGATAATGACCCGAAACTGTTGGAGACGGTGGTTGGTACCACCTGTTTCTTGATCACTGGTCGTCACTGTCCGGACGACCGGGGTGAATTATTGACTTGGAGGGCTTATCGAGCGGCCTCCCGAGACGGAATAGTACCATTTTGACGGTATTCCTTAACCAGATCATTTGATACCCAGAGTTCAAGACTCTGAGTAGGTGATTTCATCCTCAGAGAAGACGATGATTCAACAGGTGCAGTAGCAGAGGCATTCACATTAGAAGTATTCACAGGTGTGAACTTAAGAGGAGCCATTTCTGTAATGCAGAAGATCATGGAAAAGAGTGTCGGTTTGATATAACAGACATAATCATGATAAGTTCGACCACTACATCTTAGGGATGAGTACATATGTTATTGATTGTTTTTTTGTCCCTCTCATTGAGTTTAAAAAGGGTCCTAAAAAATAAGTAAAACATCACTTTAACTTGGTTAAGGATTCACTTCAGGTTCACCTTTTTTTGTTTCCTCCAGAAATGGGGTTGACCTCGTTGATTTAAGGTTCAAACATTCCAAGCAGTTTCTAAGAGGTTTGTTCATAGAACCGGAAACATCCAATGATTCTATATCCATTTGGACCTACTTTCCAATGGTAGGTTCTCATTAGTTGTGAACTGATAAGGCGTAAGAATTTTCATTGGTCGAGAGGATGGGAGGTCGGACTCATCACACCTTTTTTAGAGGAATTATTGTCTACTCCGGGACTCTCTTTATAGATTTAAGTTATGTTCTTAAATCCTTATTAAATTACCAAGTATGAAAATGAGATTTCCTTTAGATCTGACAATCAATGATTAATATGTAGGTGATATAGAGAATATTTTATAAGTATTCGAGGTTCTTCATTGATAGAAAATCATCTGTATTTTTTTAGAGATTCTTCATCAATGGTATCCTTCAACACATTATATAGAAATATTTTGGTCATTATGATATCCATACTGGTTTTAAATCCACTCAGCAGGGAACTAGAGGTATATTTTCATTCAGAAGGACATAGATTATTTCAGAGTTGGGATCATACCTGCAGATGGTCTACCTACGTATCCTTTGTTTTAGAAAAGGAATCATAACCCATGTAGTTTGAGTAAAGAAGTATGAGGTTCATGTATGATTGATGTCTCAAAGAAACATGTCATAATTACTTTTACACTCTAAGGTCACGTGAGTCCTGCTCAGTGTGAGAAACAAGAGGTATTAGTAAAACCTGACAATTGTTCCATCATAAGAAATGATGTGGGGCTTATGTATGTATGACTGCCCAAATAGATGAAGATTAGGATTTATTTTTGGGAAAAAACCCAGGATCAAGGTCCATAAAGGTATATGTGCTTTATGAAGATTTGGATACTTAACTTAGAACTTAATCCTGAGAAGAATTCCCAAATTAGAGGGGTTTTATGATTTGGGATTTATTCCTGAGAAGGAAGTCCAAATCAAAATAAATTAAGACCGGTTAAGAGAAATTATGATTGGGGATTATTCCAAAAAAGGAGGCCCAGCTTAAAGGGACTTGAGAACTAGGGCTTATTCATGAAAATGAATCCTAGGTTAGGGGACTTGGGGCTTACTCCTAAAGAGGATTCCCATATTTGGAAATTTAGAATTTGGGGATTACTCTTAAAGGGGAGGCCCATATCGAGAACTTGGGGCTTACTCCTAAGGAGGATGCCCATATTAGAGAAATTATGATTGGGGCTTACTCCTGAGAAGGATACCCAGATCAAAATAAATTAAGACTGGGGATTACTCCTGAGAAGGAGACCTAGTGAATAGGGAACTTGATTACTGGGGCTTATTCCTAAGAAGGAGGCCCATGAATAGGGGATTGGGGATTACTCATGAAAAGGAGGCCCATGTTAGGGATCCTATCATCTTAAAGGATGAGGTTGAATGAACAAAATCTCTAACCTTAGTGATATATAGATATCTAAATCACAATTTTTTGAAAGATGTTCCACAGAATTCCTTTCAGATAAAGAAGTCAATCAAGGAAACATACCATAAATGGCTTTGAAGAGTGTCTTAAAGACTCAATCTCGAATAGGATAGGTGAATTTGAATAAAAGAGGTGAATAGGCAGGAGGGGCACCCAAAAAGAAGTAGGCGCGCAGGTCCTGTGTGGTTGCAAAGGTCCTGGTCGCGCAGGTATACTTATGCGACACATAGGTTACTGTGCGACGGTCAACCCATAGGAAAATACTTGGGAGAGGCTTGGCTCAAGCCCTTATTATTATCCCTAGGGGCTTCCAAAAGAGAGGCGCGCAGGTTCTAGTGAAGGGATAAGGCGGCGTGCAGGTTTGTCTGCTTCCCTTAAGGGTTTAAACACCTAGGCACACAGGTGTTGATGAATTTCAACACTTAGGCCTTGTTTCCCCTGTTTAGATCTTCCATTCTAGGTAAGAAATTAACTTAGAAGTGTTCTAAAACTTACAGAATAGACTAGGGCACTGGGAGCTCGAATATGAGTTTTGGAATTTTTTTCCTCATTCAAATGGGGGCCCACCATGGGTATTTATAGGCTTCTGAAGACCCTGAGCGAAAATCAATTAGGGTGCGCAAGTCACCTGTGCGCCCAATATGTGGCGTGCAGGTATACCTGTGTGACCGTGATGAATCCTGTGCGGGCCATTCTGAATCAAATACTTGTTCATGCCTTTATCAATTTTTGATGTTTTTCAAAAGATGGATCACTTTGGACTTAGGTATTTCCATTTTTCAGTCGTTAGACTTTATGACAGAATAAAGCATCAATAGTCCTATACACTAATGAGTATGGTGTTTCTTTTGTAGAAATACATGTGATGGTATGGTAGGCCCATAAAAATGAAGGATCTTGTCCGGTCGGGACCTTTTATCCTTGTTCAACATCATTGAGAGTTTATTTTATAGAGACTTATTGAAGTCTTCTATCTATCCATATTTCACTAAATTATTATGTGATAAATGACTGGATTCGATATTGAAATCTTGGTATAATTCGTTCATCTCTATAGATTAAAAGTTGGTGGTGTTGGACTTCAATATTGTCTGAGGGATCCCACACTTGGTCATGATATGGGAATTTACAAAGATGATAATGTTATTCATCCCAACATCATTGAGTGTTATTTCATCAAATGTTTTTATAATAAGGATTAAGTAATAGTAAAGATGTTTTCAAAATGATTCGATGTGGTCGGGGGATATGGTCCCACAATATCCACTCCCACAAAAAAGGACGATTAGGAATATTTAGCTGTATGTAGAAATTATGGGGGCTGAAGGATGAGATTTTCATGGATTTGGAATTCATGATTTTTAACGGTGTATTCCATTCAATACTATAACATGGTTTGAAAGTAATATCACAATGTCTTGATTTAGTGGTAGTTCCCATCCCATATTTATGGGAACCTTATGATCCTACATGGAATTCCTCTATGAGGGTGTAAATCTCTCCTTCTAAGAATTTGGGTAAAATTCTGAAAATCCTACTTTTTAGTGGGATTTTTGTCCATTTGTTCCTTCTTATAAAGTGATGTTCGATGCATGATGCTGAATATATTCCCTTCCAGGTCAGTTTATTGGTAGATTCCCATTTTTTAGATAATTGATTATGGGCTCATTCAATCCAGGGGGTGTTTATCAGTTTATCATGTTCTAGGTTAGTTTTGATCTAATTTATTTCTTCAATATCATAAATGACAATCAATGAAACCATTTTTTGATGAGTGACACAAAATATTCCTTCCCCCTAGTTATGGTCTGCCTGGACAATGGTTGCATTAGCCATGTGTTAGCATGAGTATTCTGGGATCAAGGATCATGATGCAATGTGGGATCGAAAAGGAACTATTCCACAAGTCTTCTAATGTAGCTGATGAGATAGTCCAATTATTACTTTTTTGATGTCATATTGGCCATTGATATTCTGTATCACTAGTTCTAAATTCCCTTTAATATTCAGGTATGTGATTTGAAGCTATATGTGTACTTCCATCCCAGTGATGAGGGCTTGGTATTCAGAATCATTGTTTGTGCAACCATCGAATAGTGAGAAAGTGTAGGAGAAAAGTGATTTGTATGGAGATACATATAGAATCCTAAAGCCATCCTAATTTTACATTAGGATTCCATCCATTTGTTGATAGGGATCTGGGAGGAACAATCAAAATACATATCCTATGTCCAGATAGTTTCACGGGCATAGAAGACCTTATCATCTGGAAGTTTAGTTTCAACCGGTTTATTTTTTGGGGTATGATGTTCTGAGAGGTAATCAGTCATGGATTTCTCTTTCACTGACTTCTATGACATGAAATGAATGTAATATGGTTACAAAATGAATTCTCATCATGCCAATAACCTAGTAAACATAGGGTAGTCAAGGATGTAATTGATCAGGTCGATATAAGATACCAGATGGACTTCATGGTGCTGCAAGTAATGACTGATATTTTTTAATATGAAGATGAATTCAAGGATATTCTTCTTAACATCAAATTCTATAATTTCATTAAAATGAATTTTCCTTCTATAATAGTAGAGACTATTCTCGCCCCCACATAATTTTTATTTTCAAGGAGGGAAAATGATTATTGTTCCATGGAGGCCACTTATAAGATGAGTGGTCTCCCATCCACTAGAGGCATCCGTACTGGTGGGTAAAGTAGGTACTGATTGATACATTTGAAGGATTTTGGGATGTTATCATCCCATTAATAGATGATTCCATTCTTCATCATCCAGTAGAAGTGGAAATATTGTCCCAATAGGTTGTCTATGAATGGACAAATGGAGGTTAGTTTCCCTTGGTTCCCCCTCTGTTCATTGAGATTTTAGTGGGGTGACATTGCTAAAATATGATTATTCTTTTATGGATCATCCTCGATGGCATGGTGGTGTACAAAAAATCCAAGGAACATTCATGATGTTACCATGAAAGTACACTTTAGTGGATTCACCTTTAGAGTATGTTACCACAACTTATTGAATATTTTTTGATAATTCGTGAAGTTATCACGTTGCTATTAGTATATTAAAACATGTTCATCGATGTAACATTTGTCTATCTTTCCCAATAATTGATTAAATATATGATTCATGGTGTGTTGGTATGTGGCTCCAAAATTCATTCACCCAAAGGGAATGACATGATAGTAGAAGATCTCATGATAAATTATTATGGTAGTGAAATCCTCATCATTATGGTCCATATTTATTTAATTGTACCCTAAATACCAATCCATGAAAGAAATGTATTGGAATCCAACAGTTTCATTAATCAAAAGTTATTTGATCGGTAGTGTGAATTTTTATTTTGTGAAATTCTGATTAAGGTCTTCAAAATTGATACAAGCTCGAATCATTCCATTATTGTTCTTGAACAGGATGATATTGGCCATCCATCATGGGTATTATAATTTATGGAAAATGTTTTCATTGATCAATTTTTCACCTTCAGTATCTAAATTTGTGTCATGAGAGGGGTGAATACTCCTACACACCATCTTGAAGCCTTGGTTATCATCTAGTTGGATGATATGGTGCACATCCACATAAGGATTCACTCTTGGAATTCATGTATATTTACAACCAAAAAAATATCAATGTTTATATAGAAATGAGATATACATATCTTGCTCTCTGAGGAGCATATCAGTAATAATCAGAGTAGGACACATGTATTCGTTCATTCACATATTTATCTATCCGAGCACATCGATGGTAGTGAAGGTAACTTCTTTGAATGCGGGATGGGTATTCATGAGGTCATCCTCAGCTTCTTCCACTTTTGAGTCTACGGAGGCACTTTCAAATGATTCTGGAATCAGGGGGATTCTTTATCACTTTTAGGGTGATGGTGGTCTTGAGAAGAGACATTATCATCAAATAACATTTTAGTCAATGTAGGGAGATGTTGGGGCTGATTTATTTTTACACTATTGTTGGGGATAGAATGATCTTAGATCTCTAGGACCAAGGCAATCACATAAACATGATTTATAGGGATCACATAGACACTATTGAGAAAACTCCAGGGGTTAGTGGGGACTATACCTAACCCATTTCGAGCTGTAACCTGTGTATCCTCATCCATCACTTGTTTTACCCCCTTTTAGTAGAATATTTCTTTATCTTATATGGAATCACATATCTCAATGGGGCCCTATCATTATTTAGTATGCTCACCTTTCAATCGATGGGGTATTTAATACATTGATGGAATGTTGAAGGGCCTCCAAGTGTCCATAGAGCTAGATCCTTCTCTTAAGGGCATTGTATATAGTGTATTAATGGATAACTATAAACTCATCTTCATATGTGAGCTCCCAAACTGAGTTTTGAGTTTGATCTCTGGAGAGGTCTTTACTCACACTTATCATAAGCTTGCATAGACATCTTTCTGGGAGAAACATCACCATTCCTATATTCCAAACATCAGAGGGTTTGAATCAGGATGAGATTGATCCTAGAGAAATTTTCAATCATTTCCTTTAAGATTTTGACATTATCGAGTCTTCCAAAAAGAGATATGGGTCTACTGTTCCCCTGAATGATCTCTTCCTAATCTTGGTTGTGGACGATATTGAGTAACTTCTTCTGAAATTGTTTCTATTAGATAATCCTCGACTACAGTGACTTCTGTCTCAAATTCTCAAGGGATTTGGAGGGTTTTAGTGAGTTCCTCAATGATTTCTTCAAACTATTGATCACATCTATCATTGAGAGATTGGATGGGAAAATAGCTAGCTGCTTTAAAATGTCATAATTTTTATCCAGAGATTAGTGCTTTAGGGTATGTGGTTTCTCCTGGACATGTGGATAAGGAACTAAGGTATTTGATGTATATGGGAATATTTATTTTTTAAAGGTAATGGGAGAATTGATTTCCAGTGGGACAGGCCGTACTGACATTCCCTGTGGTCTGGGATGATCAGATAATCATACCCATGCTATGTGATAATGCCAGACAACTATGTAGGAATAACTACTTGAAGATTTTGAGGCACCTTCATGTATTTTTTGGGCTCACTAGAGTTCCTTCCCATGGGTATTAGCTATATATATGTCCTATATGGGGATGCGACAAAAATATTGGGTCTGACCATGCCGATGATATCCCCAGTTTCCTCATTTCCTGCGCTTGCAGCCTACTGTTCACCATTTATGTGTGGGAAACTTGTATTATGAGGAAACAAAATCATTGGAAAAGGGTTCATCAAAGTATATTACATTGAAAAAACCAAATATGATCAATTTATCTGATGAGTATTCTATTTGGTGAGTTGGTTATCATTATTTTAATATTATAGGGACAAAATCTTCAAGTGTTAGAGCTTGTTTTCGAGCAGAGTATGACTCTTATTATTCTATTTGATCCTTTATATTGTTGTCATTCCTGCCCAATGAAGGTATATATGATGTTTTATCCATCGTTTGTGGAGATATTTTAGGTATAAGCAGTTGTTCTCTTAGGGTGGCATGGCCTCAGTAAACTATTTTAGGAGTAAACTAGTTGTCGAACATCTATCCACACCTGGCTCAGAATTTCTGCAAACCATTCATCTTCTTCTAACTGGAAAACAGTTATGCAGTCCACATTCTCTGAGGAGTTAGCTAACACCACCTCTCCAAAATTGACCATGGATAGAAGGATGTGTTTGAATATGAAGTGGTCATTGATATTATAACCGATCCTTCTATGGAATAGACTATAGTCAGGACGGTCTGTCAGGTTGACCTCATCAGGGTTCCTGGGCTATAGTAGCCTTAGTGGGATATTTTCCATGATTGGTATATAATAACTAGGGAATTTATCATTTTAGAATAATTATTATTTATTTAGTCATTCCTTAAATATTGAGTGACCCTAATTTCTTTGTTCTTCTGGATGTGTGTGATTTTGTGGTTTTCACTTCTCGAAAGGAGGCACTGAGTGATTCAAGACCTACATGGCTGTTTGGATGGGATGTAATGCTCGATTGAGAGTGTTAGATGAAACTTATTGTTTTTTTTTATCTTTTTCCCATGTGTTGAGAGTATGAGTTGATATTTGGATCAGGGTCATTGAATGGTGTCTTTGTGATATTTTTTGAATTTCTGATAAATCTTAAAATATACCTAGTTACTTAATTAGGATCAAACGCATTTTCAGCTAATCTAGGATATTTCATCATAGAGTTCCAACAATTGTTCCTATGATAGAGGGATGTTGACTGGATATATTAAACCCTTCCACTTGAATATGAACTCATAAACCATATCATTTTCACATTTAATGGAGTTAATTAAGGAGATGATTATTTTGTCCAACATTGTGTAGAAAAACTGATAAAGGGTTTGATGAGGAAGGAATTTCTATACTAAAATGGACCCTACAAGAAATCTGGTGAACCAAACAAAAGATATCCCTATAATTATTTGTACAAATCACCATATATTTTCTAATATTGTTTAACTTGAGGTTCCATCATTAGCCTACATTAGGATATTAAGTGTGTGTGATACTCTTTGGGATTTCTTGCACTGTCCAAGGTATAGAATGTAGGATTGTCAAAAATTGGTGGAGGCAAATTCTTATACAAAAAATCTGGATATGGAAACCTTGTAGGCTCTATATGTGCGCATTGCACTTCTATGTATTCCATTCATGTATCAAAGGACTTTATGACATTATGTATTTCTAGGGTTACTATTGTTTGAGCCTCCTCCCATCAACAAGGTGAAGGCATTGGTCGATAAGGGGGAACAACCTTCGTCTACCACTAATTCTTTATTCATCCTTAAACTAAGGGAATTAACTAGAGAGGAAGAGGCCATCACTGCAAAAGAGGGGTGTCATGATCATTTTCAACATTCATATTTTTGTAGATTGGCAGCTAGGATCTAGAGCTAGTCTGACATTGATTTTGCTCTTCTTTAGAGGATCAGCTCTTCTGGGAGGAGGGATATTCACCAAAACCTGATGATAATACCTAGAGGGTATATTTCCCGAGAGTTTCTCATAATTTATTCTTCAAAGAGTTTTTATTTCATACTCATATTTTGATAGCTTTCCCACCATGGGAGAAACCTCAAATCTTTTGGGTTGTGATTGGGATGTGGCTAGACATTTCCATTTTTCGTTAGAAATGTTCCACCATGGAGTTAGAAATGTGTTTTTTTAAGGATTTTTTTATCATTATCTTGTTCTGATTGCGCGTACCATCTGTCGCTGAATCCAGATCACCATCCCCTCAGTGTATGTTTTTAGTGTGCGACCCTCTCCATTTTCGATAAGGTAATCAATATCATCCAAATTAATAGTGAAGAAATTCATAGAAGTATATCAGTCAATGATTATTGTTCCAATAATTTCAATGTAATTGGATGATTATGAACTACTTTCAACATGGTTGTTATTCGAACCCTATTCCATATTAGGCTATTTCGGCTTATAACCATAGGAGGGTTTGATCACCTTCACCATACACACCTCCTATCCTACTCTATGAAGAGTTTCCTTGAGGGAGTTTCTAGTGTTGGTTTCCTAATGGTCCCTAAATATTATTGGTTTGTCTTGTGGAGGGACAAAACAAGTGGGATGTCAACTGTCGATCTTATCCTCCCATCCTAGTGAAGACTGATTCCTTTTATGGTGATGATGACGGTGAAAACTCCCCCAATACTACAAGGTGGGGGTTATTTGGGGTATAAATTAGCATTGATTGGCCCTGTTGTTAAGGATCTGTTGATTCTTTGGATGGATATTATGATATAAATTCCCCATAGACCAGTGGGATGATGGTGATCTAAAATCACCACTATTTTCCACAGGACCCTCCCATGGGATGATTAACCTGGTGATGTTGATTGAGTTATAACTTCTCTTGATATTGTTGGATGGGGTTAGTTTATAACTTTTAGGATATATATTAAATATTCTTGGGAAAAATGATTTGAGGGGTAGAAGTATTAATAGATATTACCTTGGCCCGATGGGCTAGGTCTCATCCTAGACAGATTCAATGGTAGATACTACTATCGTGCATTTGATGTAGAGTAGGTGTGAACACATAGGAGTTGGGCATGATGAAAACCCATGATGAGAACCATTATTTATGGGAATTTGTTTGAATGATCACAACTTTAGTGTCTATGTTTCAAATTCATCCTCATGTATTGAAGGGGCCTAGTCCAAAGACTTATTCGCTATCCTCTCTCTCTCTCTCTATTTGTAATTGTAACTCCAAGACTATGGTAATATTTTTTATTTTTTAATTATATCCGAGTTTGAAATGGTTTTTCTAGGTGTGGTTCGGGCCCAGTTGAATTTTTGTGCCTTAGCTGAAAATTGAGAATTTTTTGTTTGACATAGCCTAATTCATGGGTAGGGTATGCTCGAAGGCATGTGGCTTCGCCAAATCACCACACGGCATGCCCGGTGTGCGACTAACTAATTAATTAACAAAATGAATGGTAAAGAAAACACAAAATAAAATGAATAAAATAAACTGATTTTATTATTGTTTTTATAATAATAATAATAATAATAACAACAATATTAAGATTATTATTATTATCCTTAATATTTATTTTGGTTATTACTATTAAGTTATTAATATTATTATTACTTAATTTAATAATTATTTTTTGAGTTGGTTTATGTTTTTTTGAGGTTTAATTTTTAATTTTTTTTTTTCTTTCATCCCCCAATCTTACTGCATTTCGCTACGGCCCCTATCCCATAACCCTAACGGTGTGCTGTTTTTTTCCTTCCGCTGACCTCCCTTTTTGCTGGGGCTCCCCCTCCACTCTCCCTCCTCACAGACTACCTCATCCCACCATGCCCTCTCTGATGATGCCTCGCACCGCTGAGCACATTGCGATGATCCCCCAGCACGCCTCCCTCTCTCGGACGTCTCCCCATGGCCACACCCCTCTTTCGACAAGGCTTTGACCGGCGCCTAATCCCTCCGATGAAACTCTCCTCAAGAAACCAGTTTCTCAGACCCCTCACCATAGGTGCATTATACTCTCGTAGTTTTTCTTCTATTTGGTAGTTTTTGGGTTTGGGTTTCTTATTTTTTGGGTCCTATTTTGATATATTTGTTTCCAATTCTAGAATTAGGGTCCAATTGATTTTTTTTGCGGTGATATTGACGTGTGTCGTGAGTTTCACACTGAATTTCTGAGGTTTTATAGACCGAGGTAGGTGGTTTTATTCATAAATAATATTTGGTGAATTAATTTTCTTGTCTAATTAATCTAGAATATTCCTTGATTAATCTTCTTGGTACAAACATAGTTTTTTTGACGTTTAGTATGACTTTATTTTGTTTAGTAGAATGTTTATACAAAATTGGGGTGTTGTTGTGGAAAATTTATATTTAGTCAATTGATATAGTTTTATTAAGTTGTGCAATTAGTTTATTAATTGGTGAAAGTGGTGTGAATTGTTTTTTTGGTGTCGTGTTGTGTGTGTTTGGTCTTAATATAGGGTTTTATGTGGGTTTTGAGAGTACATCCAAGTGACTTTTTTTAAATTGTTTTATAAAAATTTATTTATGGTTTATTAAATTATATGAATGGTGAAATAGTGTTTTATAAATGGTGTAATGGTTTTATCAAACTGTTTATGTGGTGAATGTCACATTTTAAAATTGTTTTGGAGTGCGTACGATGTTTAAATTTGTTTTAGGTGTCTAAATGGTGACTTTAGTGTAAAGAGGCTGTTTGGATGGCTTATGTGAATGTGACATACAATTTTTTATCCTAAAACATGAATATGCACTAAGGGAATCTTGGATAACTAGGTGGGCAGACTACGACTATTGTGCTAGTGACACAGAAGTGGCATCGACCTGGATTTACTTCTCTGTATTAATGACTACCACACTAACTAACATTTTGGATGATGATTTGATACCATTAGGTTATGGGTGTGTTCCCAACTAGTGGCTCATTCATGAGAATGCAGGTTTTCGTGGTTTCTATAATACTTTTCACTGATACATGAGGTTCTAGGGTCCCACTTTTTGCTAGTACCTCTAGGGCCTCTCCCATATTTGGTGTTCCTTGTTTACATTGCGCTCACCATTGGTATATAGTGTGACATTTGGGTTATCGTAAAAGTAATTTTGTGTGTTTTTAATTAAAGATGTTTTCCATGAAGTTGTTCTCATTAAAATGGGTTGCTTTAAAATTGTTCAAGCATTTATTTCCCTTCATTTATTAAATTTGCAAATGTATTCATCATTTAATGTTTATGCATGAAATCTTTTCTTGGTAGAATCCTACTAGGCATTATCTCACACCCTACTTACACCATTGGGTGTATGTAGATATGGTATTGTATGATAAAGGTATGGGAAAAGCTTATGGTGATGGTCGTGTTGGTTGTTATTGTTATTTCGTGGACAATGTTGTGGAGATGTCTTGAGGGTGGTGTCCTCTTGCCAAGTGGTCGGTTTTGAACTTGTTTTTAGTCACTATTCTTTGTATTTGTTGTTTGGAGTTTTTTTAAACATCTAACTCACATTCTGGTTTTTGGTCAATGGATTGTTTGGTTGTGACTTCTATCTTTGGTTTATTTTATATTATTGGTTTTTTTATATTTATGTATATTTGGGTAAATAATTCCAAAAAATTACTTTTAATACCTTGGAACTTGTGCTTGCCCGAGGGGATCGAGAACACCCCTCATGTCTTGTCATGAACCTGGTCAGGAGTTAGTTTGATGGTTACCCAACTTGGTTTATGACAAAATGGTATTAGAGGAGGTTTTGGTTAAGTCCTTTGAGTAATTTTATTTGGGATGAGTCTGAATAGACAAGAGCTAGGACTATCAGGGCTCAGAGTTCTGGTTGCGAGTAGGGTGTCTGGAAAACACACCTCATGACAAACCTCAAGCCTCCATGGGATGTCATGATTTGAGATTGAATTCTCCTCCATGTGGGTTGTCCATGCTGCAAATTTTTCATGGACATTGGGTGGGAGTGAAGTTTTTTAGTCATTGTGTTTCCTCTACATGTTAGGTTAATTGGTGTTTATTGTTCTTTATAAAATCTTATTTTTGAGCCATAATGTATTAGTAATTTTATTTTGTGACGGTTTCTTCTTGTAAAAGCATGCCTCCCTAGAGAGTTCCCCTGAAATTGTAGGAAGAAGCTGGAGAGAGTTCTCCCTTGATACTTGAACAGAGGTTGGTGGAAGCAGTGGTCTAGGATATTCAGGCATCAGGACAAGGACCAACTCTTGCTCGTACTCCTAATACATCTAGGGATTGTGAACATGGTCATATGTAGGATAAAGCTCATGAGTTTCTCAAGAACAATCCCCCAATGTTTAGGGGAAATTCAAAGCCTTTGGAAGCATAGGAGTGGCTTGAGAAGGCAGGGTGCATGCTCTAATTCCTTAACACACATGAGGAGTTCAAGGTGGAATGTGCATAATTTCTTCTAGAGGTTCCTAGTCACAGGTGGTTGGAATCAGTGCTTCAAGCTAGGAAGCATGAGTAGACAATATGGAAGGATTTCAAGATGATATTGAATAGGCAGTATTGTCCTAAGGACCTAGCCTATGACAGATCATAGGAGTTCGTGGATCTTTATCAAGGAGATCGGTCAGTGATGGAATATGCTAACAGTTTTTCTGATCTAGTGCAGTATGTGCTTGATATTATTCTAATGATTCTACAAAATCTCGGAAGTTTGAGAAGGGAATACAACTAGAAATTTACTCTTAGTTCTTATTGTTCAAGCTAGGAACTTCTGTTGAGGTGGTTGATTATGATTTCATGGTCGAGATTGATCAGAATAGAAATTATGGGTTTTCTAGAGTCTTTTCTACTATGGGAAGTGATAGTTCATCCAAGAAGGAGTGGAAGCATGATGAGAAAGAGAAAAATGGTGGTGGAAGATGAGGTCATCCTCCGAGGCAGACTTCATACGTGGCTTCTGGTGTAGAGTCTGTTGTGTGCCATCAGTGTGGGAAGGTAGAGCACATCCAACCTCCATGTACCTACCCTCATTGGCCTTGTTATTTATGTGGAGTTATGGGGAACATGCATTACTTTTTTAGAGTGAAATGACCATACTAGAGTGGGGTGAGATCTATGGATTCTAGGGGAGTGTTAGTTTAGTCGGAGCTGACTAGGAAAATGGGATCCCGTTTTGGTGGTCGCTGCTGTAAGACCATATCATCTTCAGGGCAGAGGAAATCTAGGGATGATCCATAAGAAGAAATTCATTCTTAGGTAGGTACCACACATCTACATGTTGTGGATCAGGCACCGGTAATATCTGATGCCAAACCTTTGACAGTTCGAGGTACCATCCCGATTGCATCTTCTATAGAAACATTTTTATTTGATACCGGTGCATCTGGTTCTTTTATATCCATTGGTCTTGTAAATCAATTGAACCTACCAACCGAGCATTTTTTTCTTTTGAAATGGAGTTGGTAACACCGTTGGGTATGTAGAAGGAGAAAGGCCTCAGGTATTTGTCATGTGCGCTTTCCATGTCAGGAGTTGATATGGAATGGGATTTCATGGTCCTTGATATAGACTAGTTTGATGTGTTCCTCAACATAGATTTTCTGGTGATCTTAAAAGCACATATTAATTTCTATCACTAGCGAGTCAGTTTTATGGAACATGATGGGATTCTATAAGTATTTCATGGGGAATGGGATCCTCGGTCAGGTGGTGTATGAACTCCACTTCAAATGTTGGGAAATATTTCTTATTAATTATCATTGCTCACACTGGAGGACGATGGTGGAACTCATCAAGGGGGGATTACCTCCTACAGTGGATGCTTTTCTAGAGGTATTTTCATATGATTTTTCAAGCTTACCCCCAAAGCGGGATGTGGAGTTCTTGATTGAATTGGCACTGGGAAAACAACCTATATCTCTTCCCTCATATCTCAAGGACCCCACTGAATTGAGGGAATTAAAGATACAACTAGAAAATTTGGAATCCAAAGTGATCATTCAACCAAGAATCTTTCCACGGGCCACTCATGTTCTATTCAAAAATAATGCTGACATAAATCTCCATTTGAGCATGGTAACCATTAAAAATAAATACCCTTTATTCCCAGATTGATGATTTGTTCGACCAACTGAAGGCGAAAATGTGGTTCTCCAGAATTGACTTTCATTTGGGTTTTCACCAAGTCATGGTGATAGAAAAGGATATACAGAAGATAGATTTTTGAAGTAGGTATGTTCACTTTGAGTATTTGTTCATGCCTTTCAGATTGATGAATGCCTCAACAGTTTTCATGGCACTCTTGAATAGGGTGTTCCACCAGTTCCTCGACTCCTTTTTTGTAGTATTCGTGTACGACATACTAGTTTACTTTGGATCCAAGTAAGAGAATGAACATCATTTACAGATTATATTGGGAACTCTAAAGAATCATCACCTTTATGTGATGTTTTCAATGTGAATCATCTGGATTAGTGAAGTGAAGTCTCTATGCCACATCATTTCAAAGCAAGGGGTTTTAATAAACCCCATGAAAATTAGTGAAGCCATTTCTTGGGAACAACTGAAGAATTTTTTCAATATTATGAGTTTTTTGGGCACAACAGTTTATTAAAGTCATTTTGTTCAGGATTTCTTGTGGTTTTCCTCTATGACTACACTCACCTAAAAAGGGGTGAAGTTTGAGTGGATCCTAAATTATCAGGCATACTTTGAGGAGTTGAAGTTGTGGTTAACTACCTCACCTATGTTGATCTTTCTAGAGTCTGGGAATGGCTACGTTGTTTATTGTGATGCTTCAAGTATAGGCCTTAGGTGTGTACTCATGAAGGATAATCATGTAGTGGCTTAGGGTTCTTGCCAACTCCGACCACATTAGAATAATTACCCAACCCACGACTTGGTGTTGGAAGTGGTGATACATGCCCTAAAGACATGGTGTCACGACTTCTTTGGGATGAAATTTTTGGTCTATTCTGATCATAAGAGCATAGCATAAACCTTCTCATTGAAGGATCATAATATGAGGTAACACCGTTAGATCAAGTATCTATAGGGGTTTGATTTTGATATCTTTTATACCCCATGAAAGGATAATGTGGTGACTAACGCATTCAGAAGAAAATTACCAGTGAAGGCTTTGGGAAAGTCCAGTGATGAGTGGACATTGATGGGGCTCTTTTCCCAGATGCACATGGAGACCAAAGAGCACAGTGGAGGTGCATTTATGGAAAGCGTTCAGTTGAATAATTCTCTTCTAGAGTTGATACAATAGGAACATCCCAGTGATGAGCTGTGTCAGTGGTTTATGCTCTTTCTTCATGGTGAGGAGACTTTTTCTAATTGGTATTCATCTCCTGAGGGAATATTTCACTTTAAGGGTCATGCAATGGTTCCATTGTCTCTATGGAAGGTGGTGGTGCAGGATATCCCCTAGTCTTAGTGGTCCATCTACCATGGCACTACCAAGATGTATTATGATGTTCATCGACAGTTTTGGTGGCTTGGATTGAGGCATGACATAGCTGATTTCATATCAAGGTGTTATACATGCCAGTAGGTGAATGGTGATCATGAGAGGCCCTCTTGTTTTCATTATCCATTACTCATTCCTACAAGCATGTGGGATGAGGTTTCCATGAACATCATTATTGGATTGCCTCATACACCTCGAAGAAAGAATGCTATTTGGTTGGTGATTGAACAATTGACCAAATCAGCTCACTTTATTCTGAACAGAGATATAAAAAAAGTGTAAGAGCTCAACCGATTTTATATTTAAGAGGTGGTCAGACATTATGGTGTGATGTATGTGATTGTTTCTAATAGAGACCCCTGATTTAACTCTCATTTCTAAGATGGAATTACAAGGGAATTGGGGATGTAGATCAAAATGATTATGACATACCATCCTCAAATGGATGGTCATAAAGAGTGGTCAGATCATATTCTGGAGGACATGCTTCAGGAAAGAGTTTTAGATTTTAGAGGATCATGGGATAGCCATTTGGGATTGGTCGAGTTCACTTACAATAACAGTTACCAATACTTTATTCGAATGGATCATTTTGAGATTCTCTATAGTTAGCCATACCGGTCTTCATTATGTTTTGATGAGGTAGAAAAAACCTCACTTTTGGGACCGAACCCTGTGTAGGAGACGTCTGAGAAAGTGAAGTTAATCAGGCAGAGGTTATTGAAAACTCAAAGTCTCCACAAATCTTATGCTGATCAGAGACGTTGGGACCTTGCATTTTCTATAGGTGGTCGGCTGTTCTTGATGGTGGACCCTCGCTTGGGCCACCATCATTTGGGAAAGTAGGGAAAGTTGACGTTGAGGTATGTCGGGCCATTCGAGATCCCTTAGTGTATTGACAATGTGAAATACAGGTTAGCTTTACCTTAATAGTTGGAATTAATTCATGTCGTATTTCATGTCTCCCAATTGAATAAGTATAATGTAGATCTATCTCATGTATTGAATTGGGAAGAGTTGGAGATAGAGCCTGATTTTTCAGTGTTTGATCAGTTAGTGTCGATAATGGATTCCCAAGGGAAGGTGTTTCATAGGATGTCTATTCTGTTTTTCTGTATCCTTGGGTTGCATGGGAGTTATGAACAAGATTCTTTGGAGTAGAATTCATGGTTTGGTCTGGAGTATCTATTTTTTTCTCTCATCAGGATTCGATTTGACTTTTAAAGGGTAGAATGTTTTCATAGTTGGGAGAATTTTCACACCCATACTTCAGTAATAATTTTTATTTTATAATTTTAATTTTCATTGAAGTTATTTGTTTTGTTGTGGGCCAGGACCAGTTGAATTGTTTCACTTCAAATCCTAAATGAGTGTTTTGGGTTTCACAGTGTCCAACACATGTGCCAGGAATGTTCGAAGCTGTGTGGCGCCACAAAATCACCACACGGCCTACCAAGTGAGTGGTTAAATAATTAATTAAAAAACTAAATAGTAATTAAAATACAAATAAAATAAATAAAATAAAATGATTTTATGGTTTTAATAATAATAATAATAATGATGATAATAATATTATGATGATGATTATTATTATTGTTATCCTTATTTTAATTAGGTTTTTACTATTAAGTTATTACTATTATTGTTACTTATTTAAATCATTATTTTTGAGTTGGTTTAGGATTTTTAGGTTTTAATTTCTTCTTCATTTTTTCTTTTTTTTTTATTTTCCTCCCCCCCCACTGTTGTTGTATCACATTACATCCCCACTCCCCCAACCCTTACTCGGTTCTACTTCTCTCCTTCCCTTTCCCTCCCTATTCTTCGGTGCTCCACCTCTACTCTCCCTCCTCGTAGACTAACTTGTACCACCCTGCCCTCTCTAGTGATTCCTCTCACCACCAGCCACACTACGCTGAACCCCTAGCGTGCCTCCCTCTCCCGGCCACCACCCTTGCCCACACTCGTCTTCCTGAAAGGCTCTAGACTGCGCCTAATCCCTCCGACGACACTCTCATCGTGTGACCGGCTTCACATACCCCTCTTCATGGATGCATTATACTCTGGTAGTTTTTCTTCAATTTGGTATATTTTCAAGTTAGAGATTCTTGTTTTGTTGCGTCATATTTTGATATATTTGGTCCGAATTCTAGAAATCGGGTCTAATCAAGTTTGTTTTGAAGTGATATTGACATACGACAAAAGTTCCACATCGAATTTTTGAGGTTTTCGACACAAAGGTAGGTGTTTATAAAAATTATTTGATGAATTAATTTTTTTTAAATAATATCTCATATTCTATGATTAATCTACTTTTCATGAACTTAGTTTTCTATTTGAATTTTATTATGCATTTTATTTTTTTAGTAGTTTATTTATATGATATGGCTGCGTTGTGGTTGAAATTTTATATTTTTGAAAAATTTTATTGTTTTATTAAGTTGTGTAGTTATTTTTTAATAAGTAAATGGTGTGATAATTGTGTTTTTGTTGTGGCGTTGTGTGCATTTTGTCATAAAAGTGAGTTTTATGTGGGTTTTTTGGATAAAGGCAGTTGATTTTTTTGAGAATTTTTTCATAAAATTTTATTTATGGGTTATTTAGTTATATTAATTGTGAAAAGGTGTGTTATAAATGGTTTAAGGGTTTAATCAAATTTTTTATGTGGTGCATGTCACATTTTAAAATTGTATTATAGTGCGTACGATGTTGAAATATGTTTTAGGTGTATAAATGATGACTTTAGTGTGTATATGGTCTATTTGGATGACTTGTGTGAATGTGACATACACTTTTTAAACCTAAAACATGAATGAGAACTAAGGGAAGCCCATGTAATTGGGTGGGTGGACTAAGACTGGTGTACTAGTGATAATGAAGTGTCATCGTCCTGGTTTCACTTAGCTGGATTGGAGACTCCAACACTAAGTAAACTTTTGGATGATTTTTGGAGACCACTATGTTATGGGCATGTTCCCTACTATTGACTCGTGCACTAGAATGAAAATTTTTGTGGTTTCTATACAACTTTTCTCTGAGATGTGATGTTCTATGGTCCCGCTTTTTTCTATTACCAATATGGATTCCCATATTTTGTGCTCCTTTACTTTGTGCTCACCGTTGGAATACGATGTGACAATTGGGTTATCTTAAAGGTAAGTGTGTGTGTGTTTGTTTTTAATGTTGTTTTCCATGAAGTTGTTTTCATTAAAAAAGTTGTCATTAAAAATTGTTCAAGCATTTATTTCACTTAATTAATTAAACATGAAAATGTATTCATCATTTAATGTTTATGCGTGGAATTTTTTCTCAATGGAATCATACTGGGCATTATCTCACACCCTACTTACACATTTTAGTGTAAGTAGATTTGGTAATGTTTGATACAGGTAAGGGTAATTTTTATGGATATGGTGGATTACGTTGTTAGCGGTCTTTCATGGATGATGTTGTGGAGATGGCTTGAAGGTGGTGTCATATTTCCAAGTGGTGGTTTTTAAGATGGTTTTTTATCACCATACATTGTAGTTGTTGTTTGGGTTTTGGTTTAAACATGTAACTCAAATTTTGGTTTTTGGTTAAAGTCTTTTTTAGTTGTGACATCCAACTTTGGTTTATTTTGTATTGTTGGTTGATTTATATTTATGTATATTTAGGTATATTGTTTCCAAACATTTCATTTCATACTCAGACACTTGTGCCAAACTGTGGGGATCGGGAAATACCTTCAGGTCTTTCCTTTGGTTGAGTCGGGCGTCGGTTGGATGGCGATCTGAATTTCTTTGTGACAGTAATGTCTGAGAATTGTTGAAGTGGGGTCATACTGTTGTAGTAACCAACTTCCTTGATCGTTACCCACTCCCCTAATTTCTCTAGATGATATAATGCTACATGATTCTTATTCTGTTTGGTTATATTCTTCCAGGGGTGTGGAGAAGTGTAACGCTCCATACTCCCACCATCCTCTCATACAGATGCATGATGTGGCTTCATAGATTAGATATTGAAGGGTTACGATGCAATGGAGGAAATCATATTGTAGATTTCCATGGAAATTTTCCAGTTTTGGATCCTGCGCTATGGAGATAGTGGATAGGTCAAGTTGAAAATAGAGTATCCTTACTGTCAGGAGGTTACAATTACATCCCAGTTAAGGGGGATGCCAATCCATCATTTCTTGATGATAAGACCATATATGTTTCCTAGATAAGGCATGAAATCTTTTTATTTCTCATATGGGATCTCATAGTAATAAGTGTTAAATGGCTATAACATGATGAAGAGGTTGTTTCCGGCTAACTCTCTCCATATATCAATGTCAGCCTCTTCTTCATCAACAATAAACACCTCTATCTGGTCAGACCACATAAGATTCTTTTGAGGTTGCATGCTAATTGGATTGGAGGGTATCTGGATGTTGATGGGGAACCATGTACAATTGAACCCTATGTTTTTAGAACCTCTCTATATGAAGAAGTTAGAGTTTTGAACACCCCTATATACGGAGGTGTCTGGGAAAGGGGAGGATTCTATTGTATTTGTGAGATATCACCATGGGGAGGTTGAACGTGGAATATGTTAGCAGTACAGTCCCTAAGATCTATATCCACTCTACCACGGGGATGAATATTGTGGTAATGATCATCTTATTCTTCGGATGAAGAGTTGGAAAAACGACATGGTGTGTGGAATGTGTCGTAAATGACCTCGGGATGATTTCATTGGGAAGATTATAAATATTGGTTTTGATCTGCATCATGGACCGAATATGCTAACTTGCCTTTTGGAATTGTGCAAGGATGAGAGCCTGCTATATAACAGTTGCTGGAACATGTTTATAACTATTTAGTGATGCAAGAATATGTGCCGGCTATGGATAATTTGATAAAATATGTTAATAGTTTGTCTCTTTATTCATATAAATATGTGCTTTTCCCAAGGCATGTTCCATTTCCACTTAGTGAGTCTCGGTTAGGATGGGAGTATGATACCAAACCCGAGTCATTAGAATATTTTGTTGGAATTTTTTTATAGGAATATGAGCCCTCCCCTAGGCATGTTCTTCTCTCACCTGGTGAGTTCTCATTGTAATAGAAATATGAGCCAGTCCAAATATTCATTCCCTATCAGAACATGTGGAAGGACATCTAGAATGGGAGAAGGGATATGAGCCTCATCATATATTCCATCATAATGATGCTGGTGCAGTCATTTTTTGACAGAAGTAAAAATATGCTCTTAAAATATCTAACCTTCCACTATATGCTATAAAAATTCATTAACAAGAATATGATCCTATCCTAAGGCGTGTTCAATTCCTACATTATTATCCCCATACTGAATGGGGATATATACCAGATTCAAGGCCTATGGATTATTTCACTGGAATTTTTCAATAGGCATATGTACATGTTCCGAGGCTTGTGCCCCGCTCACTTGGTTTTCCCCAGCCAGAATGGGGATTTGAGTCTTATCTTGGGTCATTGGATTATACTGCAAATTTTTTTTGATAGGCATGGTCCCATATTTTGAGGTATGTACCGCTCTCACATAGTGATCCCCAGTTGGAACAAGAGTTTGAGCCCAGTCTAATTACTCGTCCTATATCATAATATGAAGAAAATCCTTATGGAAGGGATAAATAACTTGTTATTACATAGTAGAAGCCACATGATTATAATGATAAGAGTGTTGATTTGTCCTGGATATAGAGATACATGTATGATCATGTCCCTGCATATGAAAAAATTCTAGAATATTTTTGTGGAGTTATTCAGTTATTTCTAAGATGTAATGGTATTTTAGCTGTGTGTTTGAAGATATATAAGCCTACACATTTTCTGTCTCCACCATATACTGCAAGATATATATGATTGAAGTAGGGATATTCACCCACTTCTGTCCTCCTTGTGGCACTAGAATATGATAGTGGGATTTATGCATAGGGTAAGGGATATACACCTCCTCCATGCTTGATGCAGGAATATTCCCAAGGACTTGTTCTGAGTGAGAAGGGATAAGAGACACTCGCTAGTTACTATTACAATATGCTAGTATACTTTATTAGTGGGAGTGGGGATATGATCCCACTCATGGATATCCTGATCCTTGCTCACTTTATGTCTTCGTAGCTTCACATGCATGGGAATCAGAGGCGGGAACGTGTCAGGAAATACTCCAAATTGGTGAATGATGGGTACTGATGGGATGGTTCTAGCAACAATGGTTGAAAGCTTCCCTCCTCAGTGGCACCTGAACTAGAAGGGATCCATATTTCGCTCCCTGTCCCACCTTCATCAGAGGATGAAGGGGGGTGTTTTCTTATTCTTAGGATAATCACATGAATTGGTTGGATATGGTGATGAGGGACACTAGAGTAGCTACAACTTTCCCGAGGTGTTGCAGAGTCACCAGTTTATATACATGGAGACCTTCATGAGAGGCATCCCGTTTGTTGGATTGTATCATATTGTTGTTACTCTTAGACCATAGTTTTTTCCACCTAATGTTGGAGTTGTTGAGAAAGTGAGTTCTTTTTTCGACTCGTGAGGGTTTTTGTTGTAGGTGATTTACCAGAGTGATCACTCGATGAAGATGTTAGTATCTCATATTATTATTCATTTGATGAGAGTTGTATCTATAGTTATGAAGACAACAGGGAACAAGGTTACGTATTATTTCAATATCATAGGCATAATATGATCAGTCATATAGGGATGTTTTAAAATAATTTTTCTTTTATCCATGACTAATACATTCTATTTGATTGGAATTGTCAAAGTGAGGATGTAATTATCTCACAAGAACCCCAGTTACAGAGGATCATATATAGGATTCATGTTAGGATTATCAACTTTTTTTAAGTAGTATTTGTAAAGAAAATTTTTATGATGCCATATTATACTTTCATTTTATTATTTGAATTTTTTACATCAAAGTTTCCATTTTTTTCATATATTATTCGATGAAAACAATCTTATATATAATAAAACAATCATTTATTATCAGAGATATTCAGGTTTGGTTCCCCATTTTTTCACTCGGAAAAAAGAATAATGTGACCTGAAACCCTCATTGAGGTAGGTTTGGTTTGACCAGATGGTTGGTTGTGGGGGGTTTGCCTCATATATAATCATTAACATTAATTTACAATTGTATCAATTTAATAGAAACTACTAATTGTTCACCCATTCGTAGCTGGATAATGACATTCCTTATTAAGGTCGGTGGTCACCTAGGATTTCCATATCCATGACACTTTGGGACTCTCATTGGTTGAGAGTATGGGAGGTTGGGATCATCACGCCCATTTAGGGGTGAATTTTTTCTTACTCTAGGGTTCTCTTATAGATTTAAGATATTTTTGCGAATCTTTTCCTCATCACAATATGTGACCAATTACCCTAAAAATGAATATTGGTTATGTCTTTATTTTTGTAGAAGATGGGGATATCATGTGTACATCAATCTGTATGTATCCATGGTTCAACATCAGATTTATGGTAATGAAATACTACTTATGTGTTGAATCCATTTTAAATGGAGTTTCAGAATTTGCTTCCATATAGGGAAGTGATTAATATTCTTAAGAGGGGATTGAGCCATTATGATGCATCCAAGCTATCCTGGTTATTGCGGGAATCAAAACCCGTGTAGTTAATAAAACTCCTGCATTTTAGCATCGTATGGAATGACATGTGTGAGAGCACTGAGTCATTGGATATTGAATCTTGAGTCCCAGGGGGGGATGCACTACATATCCCAAATATTTATAGAATTAGTGTTGTTGTAGTACCTTTCGTTTTTAGTCCACTGGAAGATGAGGTAGAATTATTATCCCATGGGAATTATTAGGTCCCAATGGTTGAGATGTTGAATACATGGGATGAATTTCATCAAAGAGGATGACTATTTGATATTGGGCCTTTTAAAGGCATCATACTTATTCTGGTTTTTGATAGAATCATAGTTCTCATAGTTTGTTCATACCCTAGGAATTTTCCCCAAGGTATTAATTCCTATACAAGAGTTTTATATCATGACACTCATCAGGACATACATGAGGAGATTTCACTGCCTGAGGGAGATTCGTGATGTGAATGATATGAGTATTTCAAATTCCAAAGCACATGTGAAACATGCTCTGTGTGACAAACAAGGGATGAAAAGTAACCAGTCTCATTGCATATTGAATTAGGTATTATGTGATGAGACTTCCCTAGAGTTCCTCAATATGGATCTTGAGCCTCAGGGAGACATCCTACATATCCTGGTAATGGCCGGAATGAGATTCATAATAGTTTAGTTGATTTCAGTCCACTAAAAATGAGGTAGAATGATCATCCCTTGGGAATTATTGGGTCCTGATAGATGAAATGTCATAGACAAGTTGGGAACACACTGAGGTGGATTCCAAATTGAGTTCAGGATCGGGCTATAGGAAGGTGTCCTATGTATCCTTATTATGGAAAGAATCTGAGTCCTTATTGTTCAATTTGTTAGGACATACACACTGACAATACCCTAGTCATTATTGTTGTTTATGGTGAAAATGATAGGATTATTGCAACTCCTTAATCCCATGTGGTCCATGATCATTTTTAGCAACATGGTATTTCAAATAATCAATGTCATTGCTTGTGGATGTGGGACTTATGTGATGGGACCTCCCTTGGAAGATTAATATGCCGCTCAAACAATGGGGAGGTGTCCATGTTTCCAGCTATGGAAGAAATTAGATTCATCGTAGTTCCCTCGATTGGGACTTACACAAAGTTGTTTCCCTTATGATTAGGTCTTACACACCAATGATTTGTAAGGTCATCCAAACTAGGGATTCCTTTGCCGAATTTTCCTACTCATCTTCCTAAAATTCCCTTATTATTCATTCAGCATGCCCTGATTGCCTTTATGACATGTGTGAGAGTGTCTTCCTGGCATTTATAAAGACAACAATATGTTCCAGTTTAATTTTCTGGAGGATCGCACCTAATTTATATGGGATGTCCTATGGTTTTCACTTGATCAAGGTTGTCATGTCCAGAGGACATCACAAGACCTAGATGGTTGGTCCTAGAAGCCATAACAAGTCCTTGACTGGCGTATCCAGAGGGTGTCACATGATTCCACTAACTTTCCCTTGCGTGACCAAAATATCTGAATTATATACTTGGAGGTCTTGTGATATTTATTATGACATGTCTTGGAGGTTGTCACATGTCTTGGATAACATGTCTATAGTGCATCACGAGACCTAGTTGGCATGTCCGGAGGGCATTGAGAGAGCTATTTTACATACCCGAGTACTATCGTGGGATTTAGATGACATGAATTGGTACTGTAATGTGGGTCTAGTGACACGTTTGAAGGAAATGGAGAGGCTTGAATGAAAATCCCAAAGGGTTTCATGAGAATTGGGTGGCTTTCCCAAGGGGATATATGTTAGTTGATTTTAAATGTCTAGAGGACTTCAGATGACCCAAATAGTATGCCAAAGGACCATTGTGAGATCTGGGTGACATGTCCTAGTGTTTTCGTGTGTCTTGGGTTGTTATCTTGAAGTACTTAAGGTTCAGTATATATGTTCCTTTCTTACATCTCACACCTTAAGTATTTTCAATATCCTTTATATTGATAATTCCTTATATTTGTTCAGTTTTAACTTATTTGAAGTATCAATTGATCTAGTAGGTGTGTTGGATGTCCTTCCCATGTCCTCCTATAATTCTTTCGCATGATCTATTAGTGATCAAATGAAGTGCTTATCTATGATTCATAGTTTCTATAGATTTTCCTTGGATCTTACCTAACTAGAAGCTTTTTTGGTTGCAAGATCAGCTGCTCTAAGAAATCTACTCTTGCACCAGTGCAAGGTTCCAGGTGCTCATTGGTTTGAGTGATCACGTTAGTGGTAGCAGTGACATTTTAGGATGGGGTGGTATTATATAGGCATAACCACCACTGTTGTTTTACTCTTTTCATGGTGATTATTGTGTGAATACATGATAGAGTTGGTGGAGGGTCTCAACATCATACTTCTTCACAAGTCTCTAATGTAGATCATTTGGGGGAATTGCCTGATTTTTTTGTGATCACGATTCTATCCCATCAAATCCTTATTTAATGGATTATTCCCAATAAATTGGGACATTTTGAATCATGCAGGCCTGTTGAAGGAAAGCTATATTGTCATGTTGACATGTAAAAGTGCCTTCACAAGTTTAGGTCACCTATCAAAACTCATTAATGTGATCCTAGGTTGACTTATTTGTGTCTTTTCATGAGACAATAATGGATTGTCAGAGGGAATTTGCAGGATCGTGCTAACTTGTCAGTGTGTCTTGTGATACAATGTTGCGGATGGCCTTAGAGCATTATGAGGGTTTTATAACTATGAGAGTCTCCCAACTCTCTTATTTTTATTTCATTTGTTTATTTTAAAATGTTTGTGTGTCATGTGGGATTTCATGAGTAACATAGAAGAAAAATACTATCCCTCTTGGTGATGTTTTTCATTACCAATAATGGATCTATGTATATGCTCATGCATTTGATGGAACATTCCATCTTTTTTTCCTTAGGAATCCATATAGGAGTGATAGGTCACCTATAAATACCTGAGTTTTTTTTCATGTTGAAGAAGATAAGTTATAAATCGTTGACAAGATGAAGTGAACATTTCATCATGGTCTCTAGGGGTCTCTCTGATCACCAAGGATGTGTCGCATGATGTTTAGGATCGCGAGTGCACCCTCCTCCTCCCCTTTTATTTCCATTGTTTTAATTTTGAAAGGCTCAGAGGTCTTGGGAGTTTTCTAGAATGTTTTTGAGGACAAACATTGTCCATATCAATGACCCATAATGTGATTTTTACTGCCAAGGGATGCCTACACCTTTTGAATAGTTTCATCATATTTTTAAAGGATTTTTAGATGGGTTTTCAGGCACCCACCGATTAAAAAATCGGGTGACCTAGGGGAGCTCATATGGCTACCGAAGAGTGTCCATTGGTTCTCCAAGGGATAATTGTGAGAGCATAAGGGCTAGTTAAAGGGAATTCATGGGATCTTTCATAGTCTATGTAGTGAAAATGGTACATTTACATGACCTTATGATCATCATGTGATCACATGTCTCTTTGAGGCTTACGTGATCTGAACGTCTAATCTTCCTTATCCTTCCATTTCAAATGTAGGGAAAATAATACTCATATCCAAGTAAATCTTACATTGTAAATTTTTAAATGCCCATCTAGATGGCATCATCACCCACCTATTCTCCCCATTCTCATCAACTCGTCTCTATAATCACCTTCCACCTAAGTAGGTCCTTCTCATGTCCTTGGCCACCCAACTCCTTTATGGGGTTGGCTATGAGGTTTCTAACCATTTGTTGATGGATATGTCATTGATGACCAATTTTTATAACCTTCAAAATATTAAATGATTAATAATTTTTTCAAATAATAAATTCTTAATTAAATCACAAACTCAAATTCATAATTTTTATCCAGTTAAATATATTTTAAATCCATAATTACAAATTCCCATTTATTCAAAAAAATAATGTATTATTTAAAAATATTTATTAAAAAATATTAAATATACATATAAAATGTTGAAAAAATTCCTAAAAATATAAGTGTTTCACATACACCCATATTTAAACTATGCTTGTTATCAAGAATATAATGTCAACAATTAATCAATTAGGGCACAAGGGTTACAAATTAATAAATACTATTTTAATAAAATAAAATTATTATTAATGTAAATCAAAATTTTCAAGTTCCTCATAAAACATTATCTCAATTTCCCACTAAAAAACAACCAATCCATGTATTTTAGTTTCTCACTTTTGAAATAGTGGATCCTCTACTTTTATTCATTATTGTTCTTCCATATATTTTTATTAAATATTCCAAGCCATGAATTACATTGATTTTGAATATTTTCAATCATCACTCATGATACAGATCCTATAAGTGTTATGGCCATATGATTAGAACTTTCTCATCATCCACATTCTTGTAAAGGAACCACTTTCTAACCCTTGTAAAGGCAAAAGGAACAAAAAAATCATGAGGGTTTCTAATAATGGTTCTTATTATTCGATGGATTATAGTTGATAAAAAATGATGTGTAAAATAAGGCTTAAATTAGAGGACCACTAAAAAGCATAAATCGTGATATCCAATTGATAAAGCTTATTGGAATTATCCCCTTAAAATTGAAAACCCCCTTTCCCAAGATTGAGGTAAGGTCATGGATAAATGAAAGGATAATGAATTAATTTCTCCTTATTGATTTTTTCTCTAATTTATTAAATTATTTTTCTTATAAATTTTTGAAACAAATTCATTGAATAATCCCCACATCCATGAACTAAAAACATATGATAAAAATAATCGGTTTTGTAATGATGATTTTTTATTATTTTAGGCCACATCCCATTAAATATTTTTAATAGAATAGAATAATTAATGTATAATGAATTCATCAACAACCTTTCTCAATAGCCAGAAATAGAAAAACCACATTATTTCCTTCAAATATAGTGAATCCCTTTCACATTGACTTCCCTCACCCCCATAATTCAACATTAAAATATCATGAAAATTACAAAGAGGGTTGGAATGGAGAAAAAATGTTCAGTAATATGGATCATACCTAATTTAAATATTCATGTCACTATGGATAAACCAGAATAAATTATAATGATGTTCTCAAAGATAAGGTCATATCAAACAAAAATTAATCAATATCATTAATTGTTTTTTTCATAGTAATTATCATTGAAGAGTTCAAATGAATGTTTTAGATGGTGTCATGACCCAAGATCACTAATGAAATATACTCAAGATAAAATTGAAGTATTTGGTCTAGAAATACTCTTAGGAATATAAAATATAACTTGGTAAATCACTAGTGGTGTGACTAATAAAAAAACCAATCCACATGAATTTCATAAATTCAATGTAAGAATAATGGATAGGGAAATTTCATTTACATGAATCAACAAATTCCCTAAAATCATGGGTCATTTTTTCAATATTCATTATTTATAACAATAAATCAATTATCTACATTACTCATTAAATATAATTATAATTGAAATAAGAACCATGAAATTATAGGGTTCTTATTAAACTCATGTCTCTATGAAAATCAATGTAAATATTGAAATTTAATTTGGGAATGTAATTTTCTTTTTTACACAACTGTTGGAATTTGAAATTTAAAATAGATATTAAGAAAAACTTCAACCATTTTAAAACATAATGAATAAAATATTTAACTCCATATTTACATGATTATTCTTCTCCACTTTGATATCATTGTCTATGGATTATTGTTGAATTCATTCATAGTTTTCCAATAAAACAACTCATACCATATAATATCCAATATATTAAAGCTAAAAGGTTTAATGGGATGATGTGAATTTATACTAATCACTGAAATATTAAGAAAAAAATCGCTCTTGGTCGTCCTCCCACTTTATTCTTTGTATAATGTTTTTGGATCAACCTAACCGTATGGGAATAAATGAGTAGATTGGTTGGAGAATTTTGAGCTCACCCTCTAGTTCTTGTGGTAGACTCCCATGGAAACATTTCATCAATTTACCATTGATGGTTAATGAGTTTACTTAATTTTATATATTGATGTGAATGGTACCAACAAGATATAAATTATTAAAAATATAATTTCATTCCCACCTAGAAAAAATCTTATCTAACATTAACTTCAATCTAGAATTGTAGAGCATAACATGATGTCATGGTTGAATCCCCTTTTACTGAATCAGTTTTTCATCTACCACTATGGTTCTCCATTTCATAACTATTGAGTTTTTGAAATAATAAGTCAACATTTACTCCATCTCTTATAAAATTATATTTCTCTCTAAACCAGGAATTAGTAAATTCAAATTCATCTTCTTGATATCCAAATATTCTTGGTTATATAACTAAAACTAAAATATTTTTTTCCCATAAATCAACCTATAGGGGAATATACCTAAGTGTGTCTTGTAGGATATATGAAATTCCCATAAGTTTTCTTCAAGACTCAAGCTTCAATCCTTCTAGTTGGATATAACTATTTTCTCCAAGATACTATTAGTTTATGTGTTTGACACTCCAGCTTAGCCATTTTTCTAAGGATGGTAGGGTGTAGATGTCTTGGGATGTGACCCAGACTTTTTAATCCTTTACTGCATATTTATTTTTTAATTATGAGTCCCTTATTCATAATTGAAATCCATTATCCCACCAAATATAATTTTTTTCAGACCTTAAAAAATCACACACTACATTGGCATTATCAATTTCAGTGTCCTTAGCTTACACCCATTTAGTGACATAATCCACAAAAAGTAAAATGTAAGTATTTCCAAATAGCATGGGAATTGGTGAAATAAAATAAATACAAAATACTTAAAATAATTCACTGAAAATGATGGGGTTTTTGAGTAATCTCTCATCTTTTAGAAATATAAAAGAAAATTGGCATTCCTCACATTTTTTATATTATTCATGAGAATCATTAAACGTTTTTAGAGAATAAATTCAAGATTACATGACATCCATATCCATTATTTAGGGGCCAAAGTATTCTCTACCAGAACATGTATGATAAAATTCATTGATATATATTATATTTCACATTATTATGAGTACTTCTTTATGAATTTATCTGTACAAATTATCAAAAAGAATGAATCTTCCCTGATATAGAACCTAGAGGATTCTTTGTGTTGGTTTTGTTGATGATAATTGATGTGATATGACACATATGATGTTGAAAAGTAATTTAATATATCGACATACCATAGTACTTAAACTTCCATGGAGAAAATTTATTCTTTAAGTATGTCATCATTTAATGGGTTTAGTTCTAGAGTTTCTATTTCAACAATGTTTGGAAGTCTACTGAGGTGATCTGCTACCTAATTTTTATCTCCCTCGTTAACCTTGATCTCTAGGTTTAACTCTTTCTAGAGAACTATACATCGTAGAAATATTATATTGGAATTATCATCCATAAATATGTACTTATGTAATTCTTGATTAGAAAATATGACCACTTTAGTTCCAAGTAATTAAGATATAGATTTTTCATATGAAAATACAATAATAAGGAATTATTTTTTATTAGTTTTATAATTGAGATGATTGGTATTGAATTTTATTGTGAAATATGTTATGAATGTCATTCTCCATTTAATTCATTGTGAAATGGCTTATCTCATATATTGGTTTAATAGATGAAAAAGTAGTTCAAGTGGGTGCTCCCAATCCATGAGTTATATAACTGGTGGGGTGATCAATTTATTATTCTCCTAAAAAAAGTACTTCCTAAAGCCCATAGTAAAGTCTAAATAATCATATTTTAAAATCAACCTGAAAAGTGGAAGATCAATCATACTGATTTCTTCTATAAGAATTATATATATTCCCACATTTCCCAATAATTATCTTCTATGTTTTACATAAGTGTGATAGAGAAATTAATTTACCACTTCAACTTTAGACTTATCAACATCAATGTCTTTTTGGGAAATGACATGTCCTATCACCATTCAATTTTTAACCATAATGTGACTCTTCTAAAATCAAAAAATAGGCTTTTTCTTTGTTCATGTTATTATAAATTTCTATTTATTTCATAGTAAATGATCACTGTATTTTTCTAATATAGTGAAGTCATTTAGAAATATCAACAGGAAGACCTCAATATAATATGAGAATATTCTTACTATACATCTATGAAATGTACCTATGTCATGGCACATCCTAAAAGTCATCATCTAGTAAAAGAGGTTCTAAAAGGATGTGTGAATATTATATTCTATTTTTCTTATGGGGTAATTGTTACATAAAAATAACAAGAAAATTCGAACCATAAAGATAATGCTCCCTACCGACTAAACTTTCTTGAAATTCATTAATTAATGCAATTTGTAAGGGGTATTTTTTGGCGATTAGATTAAAATTTCTCTATTCTATGAGTAATCTCCAACTATTCTGGACTCTCATGTGGTAATTCATTATTATCATTCATAAAATTCTAAAAATATTTTTATTAGGAATAACATATATGGGTCTAATCAATTTTGAGTCAACAAATTGGGTATATTATATCATCTTCTAACAACTTCTTTATTTATTATTTTACTACATAAATAATGGTGGGGTCTATCCTCCTTTAGGGCTTAATAATAGTCTATGAATCCAGATATATTAATATTATATGGTAACAAACATTGGGAGTTAATTCTAGGGATGTCTTTTATGATACACCCTATGGATTTGATGTTTCTTTTCAAAAGGAAAATTATTATTTTTTCTCATAGCTTTTGGAGATGTTTTTAGATATAATCACTTGAAATTTTTATCACTATATAAGATTAGCATATTTTTAATCATGTGGGGGAGGTTTTAATTCCACATTTTGGGGTTGTTTTAGAGAATATATTGAATTAAAATTCCACATTTCTAAATCTTAAATTTTCTGTGTAAAGGGATTTCTGTCAGATTCTTCTAAAACTTTATCCTTGAAATCATATGTTATTTTTTCTTAAAATTTATAAATATATTTTCCAAAAAATTGGGTAATCACTTTTTCCATGGTTTTTTTAGTTCAAAGGTGATATCTAAAGGATAAAAACTTTTGATTCATACCTGAGTATTCAATGGTCTCAAAAAATTATTCATGTGTAATGATAGAGGGGGTGATAGTTTAAAGGAGTCCACTTTGAGTCATGGATGCTGAGGGTCACCTTACTGTCTCCAAGCACCATTGGAAGTGCTCATTTGTTAACACTGATGACTATGTTGATTTTTTATTTGGGATTTTCTACCAAATATGGTGGGTAAATAAACTATTTCTTTATCTTCCTCCATGGTGAGAAAAAGAAAGTTTGATACAAAAATAAATCCTTCCACTCCCACAAGAAAATCCTCCAAAACTTCGACTAGAAAAAAGTGGATCTTTTTTATATTTGGTCCACCACTATTATGAGATTTAATTATATAATTATAAAAGATAAAAAAATAGAATAAGACATCACCATAATGAATCCACCAAGATCTCACAACGAAACATGTAATTTTAAAGAGTTAATTGTGTAGTGAATATAAAATGTCCCCCAATCATAATTTTTTTTTGGAAAATGGTTCTGTGATCAAGGATAAAACACTCCTAGAAGGATGATCATCTCATTTCCTTAAAGACGAATTATATTTGTACAAATATCCTTGAAGAATTTGGAATATTTGAGAATTTTATGAATATATTTCAAGAAAGGTATGTTAATTTCATCATTTTGAATTGTCTCTTGGGTATCCCGTTGAATTTTATATTCCTTAATATTCATTGTTTTGGTAAAACTATAATTTAATATATGGGGAATGAATTTATTACCCTATTTATAAATTTTTATTGTATTTTTAGTTATTTACATTCTAAATATTTTCAGGGATTATTCTCCCTTATATTTGTCTTCTTTATTTGGTGGAGTGTTTTTCTCATTTAAAATTAGTCAAGAATCTATAGAATCAAATCATCATGTGTTGATTGATCTTTATTTAGTTTTGGTGGATATATCTCCTATATTATAATTTTTATGATCATAATTACACTTTTTTTTGGTCTGTGATTGTATGGAATAGACATTTAACTGTGTTTTAGATAGTATTCCCTTGAGATTTTTATATTTATTTGAAAAATAAATCAATGCATTTTTCATCTCCCTATTTAGTAATAAGTTTATTTTTTCAACATGTGGTATACTAGATGGAGGTTTTCCTTAGTATTTTTATTGAAAAAAAGTTTTTTCATAAGATTATTGTTTGTATTATTTATTTTACAGTTTTGGGAAGGGAGTGAATTCTGGAACAGCTACTATAAAGGGGGGAAAACGGGAGTAACATCCTGGTTTTATTAACCTCCAAATACCTATTTTTCATTCCCTTGTCTTTATTTCTATTTTTTTGAAAGTAATATAGTTTTAATTTGGCTAAAAATCTCTCAAGACCTTATACCTCAACACATTGATCAGTCAAGTTATTGGGTGAGAAACCCAAACCACATACATAAAATGGGGAAGGTTATTCATTCACATGTTTCAGGAACAATTGTATTAAAAGTATTAATAATTATTCATGTTTTCTTAATTATATAATATGATTCAATATTTTTTACCTTATATATATAAATCTTGTTCTTATACCTCATGTTCTAAACTATTTTCAATTTTTCACAATCATTTCAATTAAGATCATAGAATTCATTAGTAAATTATAAAATAGAGTCCTCAAGATAATAAATCTAAGAGGATGCTATCATTTTCCAATAATCTTTAGTATAATAATACTAATATGTAATGATATTACATATCATGATGTGGAACACTTATAAACATATTTTTGAATCATTCCCAATATTCGTAGAGGGTTTATCTAGCTGCATATCGAATGGAGTAGATCTTCTTTTGTATTGATATGATCCTAGAAGAAAGAAAGAATATTTGTGTATAGATTATTATTTATCATCCCAATCATTGATCAATATTTGTAATAGGATGTACAACTACTCCTTGGATGCTCTCAAATTTGAAAAGGATATTTTCCTCCACTTGAATTTCTCCTCAGATACTGAACTCAGTTTGAAGCATTAAAAAATGAACCCAAAATATTGAATGTATAAATTGGTATCTTTGCTGGAAAGGCCATGTAATTTTGGTAGTACCTACAACATATGAACTCAAGTTAAAAATAATTTCAGAACACATGCATAGTTAAAAGAATTTTTGGGTTGGAAAATCATGGTAATAAATGTTAATTAATGTTTTTTATGGATTTATTTCCATGTTTGGTGGCTCAAAGTAAACACTTTAAGTTTCACATGAGTCTTCTAAATTGATTAATTCAAAAAAACTATTTATGATTCCTAATCCTAGTTATAATAGTTTCTCTATCTCATAATAAATAAATGATTCTTTATTAGGGGTCATAGTCATTCAATATTAATGTAATATTATCACCCAACTCCTCAATAATGTTGTCATTTTTTGACACTCACCTATCATGGAATTTGGAAAAATCTATTTTAATTTATATAAGGAATTAATTATTAGTATAAATCCAATGTAATATCCATGTTGTACTTCATTATTCTTATTTTCATAGTGTAAAAGTAAATAATAAAATTACATGTATATTTAATTAGAGAAACATGTGTTTTGAGATTCAAAATAAGAGATTAATGTGATTATATTTTTATGTTGGATTCTCTATTTTTAATTATATCATTGTCCCTTTGAAATTAATATGTTTTTTTATAAATTTATTTAATTAAAATATAAAAATTAATTTTTTATTTGTCACCCTTGATCAAATATAATGTTAATGAGAACAATAATCATAATTTCATTTCATATATAATTATCATACCAATGTAGAAAATAAAAAATGATTATACTTGGAATTTATTGGAAAATACCAAATTTGATATTGAAATTCCTAGATATCAAAATCAAACCATTGTTACCCCATCAATTTTGTAGCTATCACTATGGAATTCTCAACTCGATAATAGATCAACCAATTTTTGTGATCATAAAACAAGAATAGGGAGAAAATCTTTCATTAATAAAGGAAATATAAAAACAACATAATTAAATATTAAAACTATTTTATTCTTATAAAAAATCTATAATTTAAATTAAAATTCATTTAAATATAGATAATAGATAAATGTAATAAAATAAATAGAAGTAGACTCAAGAATTACAAATTTGGGTCACCTACTATTTAACCTATCACTTAAGGATGATAACCCTTATAACATAAGAGACATTGTAGGTAGAAGGGGTATAAGGCATGATATAAATATTAAATATAAATATAAAAAAATAGATCAAGCATCAGTAGTGTTCATTATCCTGATCTATGATGATTTGACTTCCCTTTTAGTGGTAGAAAGACTTCTATTTATAGTGGGAGGAGTCTCTTATATCAATATTTTTCTTTAGTCCTTTATCATAGGATAATTTTTGGATATTTATATATATTAATATACTTTCCCTGTTAAATCTAATGAAATATTGGGAGTTTCTAGATTTAACCATTGAATCATATTCTAAAGTGATGTTATCAGCATCTATAATTTCTATTCACAATGGTAGAACATCCAGTGTTACTATTTAATTTCTACTACCACACCCTGATAGTAGAACACTCATGGTAGTCGAACCTACCAATATTACATATGGATACCAGGGATGATAGATCCTCCAAATTTTACATGGCTTACGTATGGATATACTAACTGTTATATCCTATACAAATATTTTAGTAGAGAAGAAATTATTGAAACTCTACCTCTGTGAAACCCATGATTTTTAAACCATTTCAATATTCCCTTGGTTTTATATAGACGCCTTCTTCAGCACACATGTTGGCATTATCTACCATACTTGCCTCATTGTAGCATTATATGTGCCACCATTCATACATTGATCATAGCGACATCTATAATCATAAGGTCACCATGGTAGTTCATAATATACCATCTCAATAATGGTAAAATGTATCTTAAGTCATATTCCTCTTCATTGAATTTCCTTTTCTACTCCACGGTAGCTTCATCAGTGGTTACTACTCATCCATGGTAGGAAACCTACCATTCATTAATGGTACAACCGTTGGTGTTGTTCTTTAAAAGAGCTTCTATCACACTATTAATAGTCCCAACACCTACTATTCCATCATTCTCCACCAGTGAGTCCACATTATGAAACCACTATCTCATTTCAATGGTAGCATATCCATTGTTCTCACAATTATATCTTCATCTACCATTCGTATATACAGTCATGACCCCCTCTTTAAACATTCATTCAATATTATAGCCAGTTCTAATGATCATAATACTGTAGTTTTCTATGGTTTTGAATCCATGGAAAAGAGGTTACTCCAATTGTGTATAAAACCACATCATCGTTATCTAGCCTTCATAGTGATTGGATTAAGTTTCTCTTTCCTTATGGGATTCATTCTCCTTTTCAGGGGTAATTTTCCAGGTCATTTATGCCCCCTCAGATCATCTGAAGATCCTCCAACCATTGGAAGTGAATATTTTTCTTGAATTAAGCTTTCCAGGTGAAATCCATGGAATATCTAGTGAGTTTTAGTGGACAGATGGTTGCTTCGAGTAGCAGTGGAATGTGTTCATGGGTGGGGAGCATGATGATGAGGGGAAATTATGTTGTATTTATAAGTGCAGAATAATACCCAACATTATCCATCCATATCTATAATTTATTATATTCAATGAATATGTATAAAAAATCCATTCCATCCCATTTTCAGAAGCCTTCTTCGGGGAAATTATATTGGTTACACATTCACACAATCAAATGGGGCATGCTGATCTTTTTAGCTCATGTTGTGTTTATACCACTTATTCCCCATGGAATCCTCCTCACGATCCTCCACCCTTCCACCACTTGATTGGGCCCTTATGATGGCTTTATTAGCTACTTGGTTCTTTCTTGGGGTGATCTATGTGGTTTACAGCCAATGGTTCAGGGCTAGATTGTGGAAGGACAAATAATTTAACCATAAAAATATAAATATTATAAATATTTAGAGTAATAATTCCATAGGTAAAATCCAAATTAAAAATTAATTCTTTTTTATAAATTTAAATGTATTTGAATTCCTCAATTATTAATTAACATTTTTTAAAACACAATGTATTATATGGGAATATTAATTTAAAACAATTCAAAACCCTTATTATATGTTTTAAAAATGCATGAAAATACAAGTCTAATAAAACCCATGGAATAAGTATGAGGGAAAAGTCTATGTGTAATATAACATCATGAATTTTATTTAATTATTTGAATATATAGTTTTTCTAACAAAGAAAGTCATATTTAGATATAAAAGGTGGATTTATTCTTTGGAACAAATGTACCTAGGGGTAATTAACCAGAAAATAGATTACTCTGTGTTAACTCGAATTTCACATAGTGCACAACAAAGGGGGAAGACTACACACATTTCTTAAAAAATTGAAGGGATGTTCTTTGGTTTATCACACAATATTTAAAATCCACAATGAATGATTTATTATGTTATGGAGTAATGTTATGGGGAGTGATAGAACCTAACCTAAAGAAACGTATATTTAATGAACATGATTTATTTGAGATAAAAGTTAACATTATAATTTTAAAGAGAAGTAAAATTTTAGAATTATCTATTTTATAAGATCATTAATAATAATTCTCATATTATGATAATTATTTATCACTTATGTAAAATCATTTGGTTGTAGCAATGGTTATAACCAGAAGGAACCAAGTTAAAAAGTAATTAAAGGGAAAATGTGATGATTAACTCAATAAAAAACCCCTTTGAATGGGATATGGAGAAACAATTGTTTATATTAGTAAGAGATAGCTATCAAAAAATATTATAAAAATTATGTACATAGTAAAAGTTTCAAACAAACTAATAAATAGAAATATGAATTCTCAAGGAAATTCATGTGAAAAAAATAGAGAAAATTTAATTCACAACTTGTATAAATATGGAAAGAATAATTGGGGAAATTTCTATAAATGATGTGTAAGTGCTACAATTGTGGAGATTTAGATCTTCAAAATCAAGTTTATGGGAATGAGAGAAGCTAAAAAATCCAATTCATAAATTTGAAGGAGAATGTACATTATGTAAATAAGTTCTACAATATTATGGATAATAAGGAAAATAAGAACTATCAACTTTATAGACTAGTGGAGTAAGTAAATACTATTCATCAACTTCTGTTGAAGTATAAAGTGATTTTTTAATCTATATCTTCATATCAATTATTTTATATGTGCTTTTAATTATTATACATTCATTTACACGTAAAAAATTGTTTTTTATAATTATTTAATCCATTGTATAATAACATTATTGATGGTTTTTTGGACTGTTACATCTTATGGATTTAAGTCATCATAACTTATTATAATTCTATTTGGAATATACAAGCACTTTTTACAAAGGGCTCAAATAATTTTTTTAGGTAAATATGAAATCATATAATATATAAAACCATGATTAACTTAATGTGTATGGTTAATTTGGATCTTAATATAGAAATTATTCCCATCATTTGAGTTTTAAAATTATGAGGAAAAAATCATTTTTAATGGTTGGGGAGTTCAACGAACCATGATTTCAAATTTGCCCTCATATTACATCAAAAGAGTTCCATAACAGTTTTCTAATACAAATAAAAATTAAAATGAAAAGACTATATTTTTTAAAAAATATTGTTATGACCATTAAACCCACCTATTGAATTATAAGGTTTAAATTTTAGTAACTGAATTATGATATTTATTTAAAGGATTTTTTAGTATAAATTTAGGTAATTCAATTTTTTATTTCAGATTCAATATTTTTGTGAATTGTAAATTTTATTAAATAAAAATAATTATATTATTTTTTTATTAAAAATATAATATTTACTATTTAATTCCTGTTTTTTAGCATATGATAGAAATAATGAAAAAGAAACAAATTTAATTTTATAAAGTTATTTTCTAGAAAATATTTACATTCATTATATGTTATGATTTTATTAATGGTTATACTTTTAATTTTTAAAAATTGAATTTATAAAAATGAATATTATTTTTAGTTTCATCATTAAAATAATAACATTAGATATTATTTTATGATTTTTTTATAATGATTACTTTTAGAGAGTAGAAAATAACACCAATTTATGAATACCACATCTTTATTGAGATTTGAAAAAGATATATGTCTATTAAAAAATTATAAAAATAATTTCATGACCAATTAAGTATGTAATATATATAAATATATATTTTTAAATACTATTATAAATAATTAATTCCCATTTTTATTATTTTTAAACATTGTTAATATTTGTTTTATTAAAATCGATTTGCATTTTTTTTGTAAATAAGTATTCACAAGGTATAATTCTGGTTTTCATTACTTTTAAAGTTATAATACTCTAAAATTATTTAATAACAATCCAATAAAGTCTATTTAAATCAATAAAATTGATAATTTTATCTTAATTATATTTTTTATTCTTAAAAATGCACTTTTTTCAAAAAATGCTTTCTATGTATTTGTGAACTAATCTTAAACTTTAATTTCCACACATATATAATTTATTCTTGATATAATTATATTTTTTCATGAAATCAAAATGTTAAATTTTTTTCATTGAATATTTTTATTTTTTTTCATTAAACATAAATTTTGAGGGTAAAAAATGGAGTTACTACTATAAGGGTTAGCAACAGTTAAAAGAGTTTAACATACTGAAAAAGTATATAACATTTCAAAAACATGTATTATAAATTATTTTTGAGGTAGGATCAACCCCTTCACATTACCCATTCAATTATTTTCTATTTTAATGCATTTATCCTTGAATAATCAAATTACACAATTTTAACATAATCAATATTTATAAAATTATTATTCTCACGACATATAAAAAGGGATTTTGATCTCCCCTTCATGTAACAAAAAAAATACCTATTTCATATTTTCACCCTATCTATTTTCTATTCATATATTATTCTCCTCCAATTATACCATCTTTTCGTCCAAAGGGATGATCATAAGTCCATCATTTCCATGGAATCCATTAAGGGTGCCTCAAAATTCTCAATGTGAATACTATTTTACCCTAATGATTCAAACCTTATGTATTTATTTATTAATTATATTTTTTTTAATTTTGATATAACATCATAAGTATTGGCTTCATTATGAATTCATTTTCATGTAAATGTTTATTAAAAACTGTTATCCATTTTTCATTAAATAAAAATGAAAACATCAATCATGTATATATGTGGACTACTGTATTGACAATGTAACATGTATCATAATCATTACCTATATTTTGGTATGGTTTTAAGAATGGATTTGTTTAATAAATATCATTTATATTAAATAATTATGATTATAGTATGATGACATGGTAAACCTATTCATATTTTGAGAAATAAATCTAACCATCTAAAATGAGTGTTTTATAGGGAAACAAATTTATTCATAATATATAATGGTTTCATATCATGTATATTTTATTTTAATTAATTAATATTATGGTATATCACACTAATAAATAATAATTAAGACCATTAATTTTATAATATAGTCATATTATAAATTAACCATTTCATAACAATCTATTTAATTATGGTTTCTTTGTTTGGGTCGGTTTGAACACCCACTTAAACAATACTGTAAAAAAATATCATGTTTGACAATAAAAACATTACTATTGTCTTATGCTATTGCTACAGCTCTTTGAAATTACATTATTGACATTTTTGGTTGTAGATAGTTGCTTCTTGATTCTATTACCTCTCAATTGCAGCGTTGTGTTGATTCTCAATCTTCTCAACAAATCATGAATCGTTTTCTGATTACGGTTGATGAACTCCTACATGTGATCTGGTATGATAGAAATAATATTATTTATAATAATTTCTCATCTAGGTTCAATGTAGGTAAGACACATATTCTCATTTCCATCCAGGATGTTGCCTCAATTCAGAAAGTGTAATGTGACAACACTATTGGTGACTTTGAAATCCTACACTAAATTTAGATTGTCGGTTCTTATAGAAAATAGTGATGCATCTTTGAGGTAATCTAGTAACCTCCGCTTTCATGATGGATCAATGCAAATGTCGATGGTGCCTCAAATGGAAACTCAGGACCTGTTAGATGTGGTTCCATTTTCAGATTCTATCTTGGTAGGTTTCATGGACTCTTTTTGGCAATTGTGGTACGGACTCATCTCTGGAAGTAGAAATGATGGGGGTGATACATGTCGTGGACATGGACAAACAAAAGGTTTGGAATAATCTTTGTATTGAATGCAATTCAACTACAATTTTACAATCTATTTGGAAGGGGTTGGTGCATCTTTCCTAACCGCTTACTTCCCATTGAATGAATTTCATTGCCTCGCTCTCGTATATCAAATTCATTTCCACTCACGTATTTCATGAAGCAGACATGGTTACTGATGGTCTTTCCATGAAGGGGGTCAACCAGGACATTACAAGTTAGGATTATTTTCCTAGAGATTTTCTCCAGTTTTATGATAAATATTATTATGAATTTCCATCTTTCAAACTCTTGTAACCTGATTTTTTTCAATAAATTTTGCTTTGGTCTTTCACTGAGGCACTACCTTCCAAAAAAATCATCGAAACACACTCATCACCGATTTCACCTTCAATGATCAAACTGAAACTCCAGTATAATTAATATTTTAAAATATAAATATTTATAAAAAATATATTATTATACAATTAATGTTATATTAATTACTAAATTTGGGAGAATGAAAGAAAATTATGCTTCTATTATGAAACTAGATCAAAATGATGAAGATTAGTCACATCTAATATTGAAAATAGGTAAAAACTAACTAATATACAAGAACTTGAGTGACTATAAAAGAGGATTATAATTTGATAGATTTATAAATAATTTTATTAATTAAGTTAATAATTATGTTATGTTTTTTATATAGGGGTATGAAGCATGTTCTTGGAAATCATGATAAAATGATAGGGTTTATGTATCTCCATTTTATTCCATTGTGATAAGAATTTTATTCTATATATTTTCTTTAATGTGGTGTATAATTTCAGAGTAGATATATTTTTTATATAAATTTTATGTAATATTATATATTTACCAATCAATCTATTGTTCTAATGTCTATGTATTTATATTTGAAAGATTTTGATGATTTAAGGGATATTATTAACTCAATACAATTTTATTTGGGTTATAAGATCTAGTCTTGAACTTCTTAATTCAATGTTTGGGTTCTTTCACAATAATACAATATATTAAAAAATATCTTACACTCTATTGTATAATTTATTTTTAACCCCAATATCTTACCTTGATGAATTTAATTCTATAATAATATATCATTTTCAATAATAATTTCCATACTTGTTAACCATAATTTACCCTCTTAGTCCATATTTTCTAGCCTTGCCAATGTTCTCCTATTATGATTGAAAAAATTATATATTATCTCATATGAACATAATATCTCCAATCCCTATTTTAAAAAAGAAAAGTTCATTTTCTTTTTTATGAAGTGGGAATTCAATAATGGTGTTTTAAATCATAAAAATTGATCTTTCGAAACCACCTTCATTACTTTTGGGTTACATGTTATCCTTTATTTTATTACTATTGATCTTTAGTATTTTAATTTATTTAATTAATATTATTTATATGTTCATTACATATGTACCATGTTTACTATTCCATTATTATTTGGTGTTAGAATTCCCACTTTTATGTAAATGAAACTTTAGGGAACATTCCGATTTATTATTTTATTACCTATGAATAATCCATAAAATATTCTTAAACACAAATAGATTATAAATATCTAAATTATTTTAGTGGTAATATTCTAGGTTAAATTCTCATTTAATTCAAATAATATAATCCCTTTCCTTCCATAAAAGATAATTTGGTCATTTCAAAAGCATCACCAAATAAATGTATTTTTATTCTTACTTTCCCATGATCTTTTTCATGAATGTAATTACTATAGAATTTTATGTTCAAATACCTATGATAATTTATTTAAATTGGAATATCCAAAAACATTTTATAGCTTATTTTGGGAATCATTATGATATAGCCTTGAGTTATTCTTTGAGTTAGGATTATTTAACTCTATTATTTGTCCTGGGTTTATCATGCATTTTCTTTGTGTATAAACTATTTTCCTTATGTGGAAAATCTTTGAAAACAAAAAATATTACATTAATTAAGTTATGGGTTGTATGGAAATTACATATCATCATAATGTGTTTGGTATTGTTTTTATCTCATGAAGAAACCCTGTAAGATTCATGATCTATAAAACTATACATACTGTGTTGTGTGATAGGTTAGCCAAAAAGTATATATCCATCAATTGAATTGGGTAATTTTTTAATCTCATGAGATACCATGTATGTAGAACAAGGTATCTTATTAAGCACACTATGTTATGTGATTTATGGGCATAAAATAATATATCCCTCTAATTCATTGGTTAATGTTTTAATCTCATGAGATAACACATATAGTTATTAGGTTATTAGCCTAAGAACTGTTTGTTATGGAACAGGATGGGTTAAAATTATATATCCCTCCAAATAATTGGGCAATTTTTTCATCTTAGGATATTCCATATGTTGTATATAGGCAGTTAGACCAAGCACAATATGTTGTCTAAGGGGTGGTCTGAGAATTATATTGACCAAAAATTCATTAGGTAAAGTTTTCATCTCATGAAATACCATGTATGGTTCATCATTGATTATCCTAAGAACACTATATTATGTGACGGGTGTGACTAGAATTATCATGACCCATCCGCCGGGGCCCATGTCGTGGCTACCCCAAGCCCACCTTCCATAGGCCAGGGGCTGGGGACTAGCACCAAAGGCGTAATTCCCTAAAACTGGGAAGGAATTGCCTTTATAAACTATAAACACACACACAAGAAAGCATACAGCTGGATATTAAACACAAAGTAAAACAGTATAACAAAAGAGTGTAGAAATTAAAAGGGGCCAGGAATACAAGCCCAACAGTAAAGTACAAGAAACTGAAAGTACAAGTACAACTAAAGAAAAAGAAAAACAACAACTAGGTTATCCTCCGAGGTTCCTACCTGAAGGGTAGGTACAGATCGCCTCCTCAGCACTCCTCATCCGTCTGTCTCCTTCGTGTACCAACTCACTGTAAGGTCTATCTCCGGGTGTCGTCCAGTGTAGGTACTCTCATCCTCAGTCAGCGTTGTTCGTTGTCTGCACCAAACACAACGAAGTACGGGCATAGCCCGTGTAGGGGTGAGTGTAATGATACTCAGTAGGTACCCCGATACCCTCAAGGTCTCACAAAATCCACTAAGGTTAAACCACAAAGTATGAAATAAACAGATAACCCTACTTAGATATATGATCATACATATACCTATGTTATCCTGTAATCCATCTCAATCATGAGGAAAACACAGAAAAACTGACTCAGCTCAAACAATGATTTATTCTAGGGGTAGTATCAAGTAACATCCCCAGTCACATTGTCAAAACATCAGCTGCTGGATAACACCTCATCTATCGAGTAAAATGGGCCTTCCGCAACACCAAGCATGCTTCGCACTAAACTTAGACTGTTTAGGTACTCCTTCTGTCGAATACCATGGATCAACCACGTCACCAAGTCCGCTCCCCACCGTGGGTCTGCCGCGTCACCAAGCGTACTCCCCCTCGTAGCCTGCTGAGGTACTCCTCTTGTTGAGTACCGTGGGTCTGCTATGACGCTAAGGCGCTCCCCACTGTGGGTCTTTCACGACACTAAGGCACTCCCCACCGGGCTAGTCATGTCACTCCGAGTCGAAACAATCAACAGTCGTCAGGTCTCATCCAGCTACTAGGTCTCTGCCCTACGCTCACTCATCTTCATAAGGCTCCGCTCTATGAGCTAATGGTTGATACTGCAACTGTCACGAAGTCCCAAGAATAAGTATCCCAATGGTTTTCCACATCATAGAGGTCTCAATGCAATAGATGGTGTGTCAAACAGATGCCCAATCTGTGATTTATTAGCCTTTTAGTCCCGGGGGCCCGGTTGGATTCGTACTCGATCCAACATGAATGTTTCCAATCTCAATCCCAAACACCAGTGGAGTATACTCAAAGGTACTGTCTCAATCAATGATTTCTAGTGTCGCTGATCGTTCATCAAATGGACGTTCGATGCCAATGTTATGGCCAAAAGAGAGTAAATGATCTTAGTGGACCCGAGTCCGGTCCAACCCGATCAAACAGACTCAGGAAGACCCGCTGGGTTAGGCCTGGCCCATGATGCGGCCCGGTTCGCTGGGAGGTCTGGTAGGCAGTGAGGGCCACGAGGGGCCGTTGATCCCGCGGAGGCCACGGGGCGGCTTAGCCAGGGGGGTGTCGTGAGGGCATGGGGTCGGTTCGGTCAGGGCGTCAGGAGGGGCACGAGACGGTACAACTGTGGTGCCGTGGTGGCGCAGACTGGTTTGGTCGGGGCACCGTGGGGGCATGGACCGTTTCGGCTAGGGCGTCGTGCGGGCGTGGGCCGATTTGGCCGGGGCGCCAAGGGGGTGTGGGCCGGTTCGGCCGGGGTGCCGCGGGGGTGTGGACTGTTTTGGTCGGGGCGCTGCGAGGGTGCATGATGGTTCGGTCGGGCCCCCGCAGGGCGGCGTAGGTCGCGTTTGATATGGGTGGTGGCATCGTTGCCTTCTTCACCTTCGTCATCTTCGTCACCTTCCTCCATTTCCAAGAGTACACAAAAGAAGAATGACGGAGGGTTCATTCCATGTTGGCTTAGGCCGCAGCCTCCATGTTTAGGGTGGTAGCATTTTTCTCATCAAGAAAGAAGTATGAAGAACTTCAAATTTTTCAACCTCTGCAACGATTCTTTCCAAAACCGCAAAAGAAAACAAGTAAAGCATTATCATGAAAATAAACACCTAGCCTCGGGTTGATACGTCGATAGAGTCGTGGGGATGAAGACGAATTGTTTGGAAAATATGGACTTTGGTTTGTCGTAGTCGAAGACATCCTATGTCGGAGGAAGTCTTGAGGAAGAAGGTCACTATCGGGGTCGACGTTCTTCGTTGGTGTTCATCGTTGGAAGAATGTGTTCTTCGTTCAGAGAAGTAGTTCTTCATTGGAGATATTTTCTCCCAAGGCTCTACCAAAATGAAAAGTGTTCCAAAATAATAGATTATGCAATCTATTATTTTGTTGGTAGATTTCAAAAAGTTTCATTAATTATGGTTGGTGGCATAATTAAAGCATGTGGGTTGGCACAATTAAAGTTATGTGTGTTGTCACAATTAATGTGGAGGAAGTCAAGAGGATCCTCTACATTTATGATGGGGGTTGAGAGTTTCTTTCAATTAAATGGGGGGTTTAGTTCTGGGTGGTCCGCACAACCATAACCTCTCATGGGAGGTTATGGTTCGGGTGGTCCCCGCCACCATAACCTCTCATGAAAGTTTAAGGTCTGGTGGTCCCCACACCTCAACTTCCACTTGGAGGTTTAGTTCTGGTAGACCCCACCTCCCAACACCCACATTGGTTTTGAAAATAAAAATAAAAATGTCATACACTTTTATTTTTATTTTATTCTTACACGAAAAACCCAAAAACTAACTTTCACCCTCGACCAAATGTCATCAAGGTGAAATTATTCTTAATAGAATATCAGCACTACAATTTCAACCATGTCCTTGGATTTCAATTTCGAGCAACAGTTCAAATTTTAGAAAAACCCACTCGTACCTTTACTGAACGTACCCGAATAAAACTTCAGAAATTGATTTTGGGCACACCGGGACTCGGAATCATGCGCCATCAATTTTCGTGGACTCGAAAAATTCCCATTTAATTAAAAAAATTACATGGAAATTACAGGTATTTACATTATCCCCACCTCAAGGCTCTACGTCCTTGTAAGACACAACTTAAACTAGGTAAACTAGTGGGGGAATTGAGCACGCATCTGACCCTCCCTCTCCCATATGCTCTCTTGGATGTTCCCGTGCTTCCAAAGAACGTGCACCATAGGTATCGACCATCCACAAAGGAATCGTTCCTTTCGATCCTCAATATCTACAAGAACCTCCGTAAAAGTATCCCCATCATCGATATCCAACTCGCCATGGTTGATAATGTGAGAAGGGTCAAGCACATATCTACTCAGCTGGGATACGTGGAAGACGTCATGCACCTGATGCAACTAAGGTGAAATATTTAAGCGGTATGCCACCTCACCAACTCTGTTGAGGACCTGAAAAGGTCTGATGAACCTTGGAAATAACTTGCAGCCTCAGCCAAATTTCAGTAGTCCTTGTCGGGGTGAGACCCATAGGAAGAGGTGCTTGCCATCCTTGAACTCTAGAGGCCTTCGTCTCCTATCGACATACGACTTATGCCTACTCTGTGGAGTCTTCATATGCTCCTTGATGATTTTCACCTTCTCTATGGTAGCCCGAACCGTCTCTAGTCCAACAAGTGCTGACTCCCCTAGGTCAGTCCATCACAACCGTGATCTGCAAGGTCGCCCGTACAACGCCTCAAAAGGTGTCATCCCAATAGTGGAGTGATAACTGTTATTTTATGAAAAATCCACCAATGGTCAGTGATCTTCCCATCTACGATCAAAGTCGAGGACACAAGCGCAGAGCATGTCCTCAAGAGTTTGAATGGTCCGCTCAGTCTGACCATCCATCTGAGGATGGAAGGCGGTGCTCAAACGAAGCTGCATCCTGAAAGCCTCCTGCAACCCCTTCCATAGCCGGGAAGTAAAACATGCATCACAATTAGAGATAATCATTGATGGTACTCCATGTAGTCGAACAATATCCTGCACATAGAGGCATCCCAAGCACTCTATTGAACCATGCTCTCTGATCGGTAGGAAGTGGGCCGAATTGGTGAGTCAGTCAACGATCACCTAAATATAGTCATATCCCACGGATGTATGTGGAAGTACTGTCACGAAGTCCATAGATATATCATCCCACTTCCACACTGGTAACTCTAAAGGTAACCAAGACTACTGGTACCTGATGCTCCGCCTTCACTTGTTGACAAGTGAGGCACTGAGAAAAAAACGGTGCAACTGCTTTCTTTATTCCTGGCCACTAGTGCTGTCATCCGAGATCCTGTAACATCTCCACCACTATTGTATGTTATGTGAGAGGGGATGCATGGGAATCTCTAAAAACTTCCTCCTAAAATGACATAGGTACCATGGTACGTCCCCTGAAGAGGATGACGTGCTCCCCGCCTTCAGAAAATCCATCAGGTGCATGTCCTATTGATATCTGAGCACATCATGCCTCGCAGTCAGCGTCCCCACATTGCACCTTCCTGTATCACTAAAGAAGTGGGGGAGTGACTGTAAGAGACTGAAGAAAATCTACTTCATCTCTATCCATGAAGGATATCTGCAATGCAGTCAGCTGCTCCGTCACCTCGCCTAGCATTTGTATACCATATCTTCTACTGAGTGCATCTACCACAACGTTCTATTTTTGAGGGGTATAGACTATCTTGAATTCATAGTCATGGAGGAACTCATACCAGCGTTGCTGTCTCAGTATCATGTCCTTTTGGGACAAGATATACCTGAGACTCTTGTGATCATAGTACACAGAAAAACACTCATCCATCAGATAGTGTCACCACATCTTCAAGGCCAAGACCACTAAAACTAACTCAACATCATGGGTAGCATAGTTCTGTCCATGTTGAATCAGCTGTCGAAAACCATATGCGATCACTGCTCACTCCCGCATTAGGACACATCCGAGTTCGGTCCCTAATGTGTCCTAGTAAACTACGTACCCTATTCCCTCTTCTGGAAGCCTCCAGATGGAAGCACTAGTCAGCCTTTGCCTCAGCACCTAAAAACTCTACTGGTATCTCTCCAACCACACGAAGGGTTTTCTATTATTTTTCAAGGCTGATACTGGTGCTGTAACTCTGATGAGGTCTAGAAAAAACCTTCAGTAATATCCAGCCAAACCTAGGTTACTATGTACCTCCATCACACTCTTGGGTGGCTCCTAAGAAAGTACCACCTCAATCTTTGCTGGATCCACATGCAACTCCAGCCTCCGAGATGAAATGTCTCAGAAAGTAAACCTCTCAGATCCATAACTGGCACATTAAGAGCATATGATACAGCTAGGGCTCTCTAAGTGTGTCCAGTACTACCCGCAAAAGGTAGGCATGCTCCTCCTCAGTAGTTGAGTAAATAAAAATGTCGTCGATAAATACTACAACAAAGCGATCAAGGTATGGATGAAAGATCCTATCCATGAGTGACTTGAACAATTATGGAGCGTTGGTTATGCCGAAAGTCATAACCAAGAACTTGTAGTGGCCATATCGACATTTTAATGATGTCTTCTGGACATCATCATTTCGAACTCTGAGTTGGTGATAGCCTGATCTGAGGTCTATCTTTGAGAACCATCGTGATCCCTTCAACTTATCAAAGAGGCCATTAATCATGGGGAGTGGTTACTTGTTCTTCACGGTAACCTGGTTCAGGTGCCTATAGTCAACACAAATCCTCAAGCTCCCGTCCACCTTCTTGGTGAACAGAATTGGGTCTGCCTAGGGAGAAACATTAGGCCGGATGAATCGCTTCCCCTGTAATTCCTCCAGATGTACCTACAACTCATGAAGTTCAGCGGGAGCCATCCGATATGCTGGTGTAGATATCAATGTCATCCCAGGGTACAAATCAATTTAAAATTACACCTCTCTACGAGAAGGTAGACCCAAAACATCATCAGGGAAGACAACTGCATACTGGTCCACCACTATAGGATAACTCGAACTCTCCACATCAACAGCTCCGAGGGTAAGGCTATCCAACTGATGAGTGATCAGATACACTCTCCTCTGAGCAAGTCCATGCTATGCTTCAAAGGATCCCTTCTCTTCGGTGAAGGTAAAAATGGTCCCATCCTTGTAGACACACCACACTTTGTGCATAATACATTCTATCTGATCATGGACTGTAGATAACCATTCCATACCCAAGATGATGCCATAAGGCCTCAATGCTGCTACTAGGAGATCTCAGCCGAATCTATCACATCCTAGAGTAAGCTCACACTACCAACACCAGTGGGTAATCATCGAATCTGCTCTAGTAGGAGTCTCTAGCCGTAAGGATCGATCCAAAGGCTCCGTTAGAATCTCCGAGATCCGAACGAGGGCAGTGGAAATAAAATAATGACTAGAATCTCTTTCTATAAGTACTGCAACTAAGGTGGAGTAGACCCAGATTGTACCTCGTATCATCTCCGGAGCACCGTGATCGTAGGCCTCAGCTGCCTGGAGATGAGCTCTCCCATGTCCACCTTATCCCTACATTCGGGGTGGACCTCCTAGTCGTGGTGGTGGTACCATCTCAAATAGTCTCCCACTGCCAATTGTATGACTAGCTCCTCTGCCACGTCCGCCTGCCCCCTACGGACCTCCTTGATCGAACATCTGTCTCTAGCTGGGTAGTCTATCGATCGCCTTTTGATCATTCGTACGACGAGTCGGAAATTCACGAGCCATGTGACCCTGCCCGCCACATGCGTAACAATGCACACTCCTAGTATAATTGGCTCTTCCATGGGTGCCCCGCACAACCGATCCTGAGTCATGTGGTCATCCACCTGTAGGTCTGGTCCTCTTGGACCTCTGTAACATCTGTCTAAAACATGCTGTATAAGACTCCGCTATGTGATGACTGGTAGTTGGTCTCGCTTTTAGTGACTACTCAGTAAGGAAACTCCCCACCAAGAGGGCTCTCTCCAACACCCCTGCCTGCGTCAGGATGTTGAGTGAGATCACCGAAGCCCTGATCTCCCACATGAGTCCCTGCTCGAAGGTCCCGACCCTGAATAATGGGTCCCGCACCATATTTGTGTAGTAGCATGAGAGGTCGATGAAATTCACTGAGTACTGAGCCATAATCATGTTTCCCTACTGTAGATGCATAAGTTTCTCTATGTGCACTACGTGAAGAGTCATTGGGAAAAACTCTACCCGAAACAGGCTCTCGAAGTATGCTCAGAGAAGTGTCACCTCATCATGAACCTGGATCATCCATCTCCACCATCTGCCTACTACTGCATATAGAAGTCTAGTGGCAAGGATCACCATGAGATCGGTTGGTGTCCCTACAAGTCAGAATACTCTCACCATAGCCTCCAGCCAATCCTCAGCCTCTGAGGGGTCCATCTCTCCTCTAAACCTGGGTGGCCTCTAGCGCTGGAACTCATGAAACACGCTCAAGCGGCGTGCATCATATACTTCTTGGGATTGTGAAATTGGTGGACCAACAGGGAGTGGTACTGCTGGTGCCTCTAGTAGTGCCTCTACTGGAAAAGGGCCCTATACCGAGGCCTCATTGCTCGGTGGGCTATCAGAGTGTAAAACTCTCAGAACACTACCTGGATGTCTTCATGGAGGAATACTTAAAAGAACAGTTTTTCCAAAGTTAAAAAGATATACCTGGTGAGCTAAAAGTTAAACCTGGTGAGCTGAATCAAATGATCACAATTAAAACTTTTGAAAACACACACGCAATTAGTGTTTCCGTGCACTGAGTTGGAAATCAAAATTCAGGGTCCTGGTGTATGGATACGTTGGCCGCCACACCAATTCTGGAATCCCTGAACTGAAAACTGTACTCATTACCCTTAACACTATTGCTTCATAGAAAATATTAGATTCATAGTTTTGCGGTAGAAATGACTCCTCTGATACCTATTTCTCATGACCCATCCCACGGGGCCCATGTCGTGACTACCCCATGCCTGCATTCCCTCGGCCAGGGGCTGGGGACTGGCACCAAAGGAGTAATTCCCTAAAACTGGGAATACATTGCCTTTATAAACATTAAACACACACACAAGAAAGCATACAGCTAGATACGAAACAACAAGTAAAACTATATAACAAAAGAGTGATGAAAGTAAAAGTGGGATGGTATACAAGACCAACAGTAAAATACAAGAAACTGAAAGTACAAGTACAACTGAAGAAAACGAAAAACAGCAACTGGGTCCTCCTCCAAGGTTCCTACCTGATGGGTAGGTATAGATCACATCCTGAGCACTCCTCGTCCATCCGTCTCCTTCGTGTAATAACTTGTCGTAAAGTCCACTTCTGGGTACCGTCCAATCCTGGTAATCTCGTCATCAGTCAGCACTGTCCGTCATCGACACCAAAAACAACGAAGTGTGGGCATATCCCATGCAGGGGTGAATATAAAAATACTCAGTAGGGACCCCGAGACCTTCAAGATATCACAAAATCCACCATGGTTAAACCAAAAAGTATGAAATAAATAGATAAACCTACTAAGTTATATGCCCATACATATACCTAAGTTATCAATTAATCCATCTCAATCATGAGGAAAACACAGAAAAACTGACTCAGCTCAAACCAGAATTTATTCTTGGGGTAGTATCATGTAACATCCCTAGTTACATTTTCGAAACCACGACTGCTGGAGAACTCCTCCTCTATCGAGTACAGTGGGCCTGCCACAACTCCAAGTGTGCTTCCCACTAACCTTGGACTGCTGAGGTACTACTCCATTCAAGTACCGATGATCTTCCGCATCACCAAGTGTGCTCCCCACCATGGGTCTGCCACGTCACCAAGTGCGCTCCCCCTCATAGCCTGCTGAGGTACTCCTCTTGTCAAGTACTGTGGGCCTTTCGCGACACCAAGGTGCTCCCCACTGTGGGTCTGCCGTGACACCAAGGTGCTCCCCACTGGGCCAGTCGAGTCACTCCAAGTTGAAACGGTCAGTAGTCATCAGGTCTTAGCCAGCTACATGGTCTCCCCACTACGCTCACTCATCTCTGGGGGGATCCACTCCACGAGCTACTGGTTGATACTCCAAATGTCACGAAGTCTCACGAAAAGTATCTCAAAGGTACACCACGTCATAGAGGTCTCAACACAATAGACGACACGTCAAACAGATGCCCATTTTGTGAGTTATTATCCTTTTAGTCTTGGGGGCCCGGTTGGATTTGTGTCCAATTTAACCTGATTGTTTCACATCTCAATCCAAAACTCAAGTGGAGTATACTCCAATGGACCGTCTATCTACAATATTACTAGCGCCACTGACGGGTAATGAAACGGACGTCTAGCACCAATGTTATTTCCAAAAGAGTGTAACGGGTCGTAGTGGGCCTGAGTCCAGTCCCAGCCGGCCTGACCTGGCATTGGTCGACCCAGTTCTGGTCGACCTGGCCTGACCCGCTAGGTCCGTCCCAGCATGGGATGCGACCTGGTCTTCTAGGAGGTCCGGCAGGCCACAAGGGCCATAGAGCCCGCGGGGCCCCGGGGCGGCTCGGACGCAAGGGTGTCGCGAGGGCACGGGGCCGGTTCGGCCAGGACATCGTGATGGGCACGGGCCGGTTCGGCCGAGGTGTCGTGGGGGCGCGACCCAGTTCAGCCGGGGTGTCTTGGGGGGAGCAGGCCGGTTCATCCGGGGCACCGTGGGGGTGCGGGCTAGTTCGGACGGGGCCCCGCGAGGGCGCGTCCCTGTTCGGCCAGGGCTCCACGGGGGTGGCGCGAGTCACGATGAATGTGAGTGGCGGCATTGTTGCCTTGATCGCCTTCGCCATCTTCGTTGCCTTCCTCCATTTTGAAGAGTACACTAATGAAAAACGGCGGAGGGGTCGGGCAAGGTTGGTTTGGCCCACACCCTCCTTTTTTAGGGTGGTAGCATTTGGATCATCAAGAATGAAGAATGAAGAACTTAAAATTTTACAACCTCTGCAATGATTCTTTCCCAAACCACAAAAGAAAACAAGGAAAGAATTATCACGTAAATAAACCCCCAAACTTGGTATAATACATAAATGGAGTCACGCAAAAGAAGACGAATCGTTGGGAAAAGACGAACGTCAGTTCATCGTAGTAGAATACGTCCTATGTTGGAGGAAGTCTTGAGGAAGAAGGTCTAATTCGACGTCAGCATTATTCGTTGTCGTTCTTCGTTGGAAGAACGCGTTCTTTGTTCAGAGAATTAGTTCTTCGTTGGAGAGCTTTTCTCCCAAGGCTCCACCAAAATAAAAAGTGTGCCAACATAATAGATTATGCAATCTATTATTTTGTTGGAATAATTCAAAATGAATCATTAATTATGGTGGGTGGCATAATTAAATCATGAGGGTTTACAGAATTAAAGGTATGTGCATTGACACAATTAATATGGAAGAACTCAAGAGGATCCTCTACATTAATGAGGGGGTTGAGAGTTTCTATCAATTAAAGGGGGGTTTAGTCCTGGGTGGTCCCCACCACCATAACCTCTCATGGGAGGTTATGGTTTGGGTGGTCCCCACCACCATAACCTCTCATGAGAGGATAAGGTCTGGTGGTCTGCACACCTCAACATCCACATGGAGGTTTACTTATGATGTACACCACCTCCCAACACCAACATGGGTGTTGTAAATAAAAATAAAAATGTCATACACTTTTATTTTTATTTTATTCTTACAAGAAAAACCCAAAAACTAACTTTCACCATCGATCAACTATCATCGAGGTGAATGTCTTCTTAAGCGAATACCAGCACTATGAGTTCAACGATGCCCTCAGATTTCAATTCCATGAACCAGTTCAAAATTTATAAAAATCCACTTGTACGTTTACTAAACGTACCCGAAAAGAACTTCATAAATTGATTCTGGGAACACCATGCCTTAGAATCATGCGCCGTCAATTTTTAAGGACTTGTAAAATTCCCATTTAATTAAATAATATTTTACATGGAAATTCCAAGTCATTACAAGAATTATACAAAACTCCAATGAATTATGTAAAACATTATATCTAATGGGATATTATGTAAGGGCCTTGGGATTGAACCTAATACACCCTTTGAAACTTTCATATATGATAATATTGGAATTGATCTATGATTTATGATTATGATGTCATGTTTTATGTTTTTTCCACATATTTAGGATTCCATGAACATATGAAATCATTTCAATATGCCATGTTTCTGTGGACATCTCACACTATTATGTTATGGTACATATTTTTCCTTTGAAGAATACATGCACTTATTTCATGATTTATAGAAAACTATTATTGTCATATGTTTTTTAATAATGAACTTCTACATGGTCTATTTTTAATGTATGCAAATGATCTGACCATTTATAACATGATGATAAGTATTTCCATTTATGATATTCTGAAATAGGAATTTTTTATGTTTCTCTTTCCAATGTTATTAAGATATGTACATCTTATGATAATCCTAAAATATGGTTTAGAATAGTTCAATTTTGGATAAGTGTTCACAAGTTTTTTAAAAAAATTCTATTATATAACTACTCCCCAAATTAATTAAACAAAAATATTTTCTGAGCTATGTGTGATTTTTTTGTGATGTAATGTTTAAATTAATGAAATTATTTAAAATAATGATATGTTTAACTTGGGTAATCATACTGACTATATTACCTACAATTGTATTATAAATTCTAATATATATAGATTAAAATTTAATGTTAATTCATTCTAGGAAGGATTAATAATGAAAGAATGAATTTATAAATAAAATTCACATATGATGTCACATGTATTTAAATAGTATTCACACTCTATAAAACTACTACATTTTATAGTTCCCTTAAATGGGTAATGTATGGATATTCTTCAATATTTAATCCAAATATTGTTACCACCCTTTAATTCCTAGGAAATTAGGATTTTTTTATATGTATTATGATTTATTGTTCTATAATTTACACTCTTATCAATTACATGATAAAACATAAAGGCTAGCATGATTTTCAATAAATACAAAAAGGATTTCATCATATAAAATTAATAGGTCACTAAGTACTTGATTAAATCATATTTTTTTATATACATTCTCAAAAACATTACCCATACTGTACATTAATGAAACATTAAATCACAAAGTGATTCTTTTATATAATAATATTTATGAAGGTTCCTTTAGAGATAAAATCTACTATGAACAATATGAGTTATTCTATATGATATTTAAAATTATTTAGCACCTCTATGGTCATTAATCCATGATAATATGAACAATACTCTATTCATTGGGTTTATATTTAGAAAAATATAAAATGATCATATCCATAATAAATTAATCTATAATAGTATTAAATTTAATTTTATACTATGAGTAAATCAACATGATTCTAAATTTAGAGTTTCTTATATATAAATATAAATCATGGAAATATCCATCATACTATAAATATTTATTATCATCACAATATTTTAATATATGGCCATATTATATAAAACTGGAAACTATAATAATCTATTTATGAATTTAAATTTTGAACCAAATCAATATAAATTTAATCTTACAGCATTATAGTAGCGACATACCTATACACTTAGATATAGTATAAAAACATAATTATATATTTTTTGGCTTAGATATCGATAAATATAACCCAATAGTTTCCATCAGAATATAAAAACAATAAAAAGAGAATATTGGATATATTTCATACCCAATGACTATTTATTTTTTGCATTTTAGTGATTTAAAAAAAATTATTAACTTGGATTCATAAATAATTGGTTCATAAAGATCATCATCATCTCCTACTATACAATTTTTTTATTCAAATTCCATATTAAGAATTCAACATCTCCCATAGGATTTATTACGTTAGAAACCATTCTTGACATCAATCATTTAATTATCATTATTCATAACCTAGGGAATTGGAAACATAAGAAGGGTGAGCTTAAATGAATAGTAAGGGTAAACATAAGTATTGATAATTGAATGCTCCTAGTGTGTATCAGAAGAGGAAAGGGTATAATGAAATAGTAAAATTTAATGAGAATTACATATGAATATTTATACCTATAAATACCTGGATCATCAACCATGAAACTTGTAACAAATCATTAATCAATACAGGAGTAATAAGAATAAAAAATATAGATCCATGTGATTTTAATTTTGATCAAATTAATCATTAAACCCCATAGAAAGTATAAAAAAATTTATTTTTTTATTATAAAATCATCTACATTAAATGCTATAGAACCATTATATTGCACTTATATAACCCTTACAATTACAGTAACTATACGGTATGCTTCCATACCCAATGCATTGGAGCGCTATCTGGGTGAACCCTTCATATAAGCTATATATGCTTAAACATCATATCTAGGGGAAACCATTTTATAAGAAAATTCCAAGAACAAAAATATATATAAATAACATAAATAATTAATTTCATCATGAAAACCATTGAAAAAATAATTATTCCTTTCAATACATCATTACCCATGGAAAAGTAATGATTTACATGAAAATCTATTTTAAATAATCACAATCCATTCGGAGAAAGAATGAGGATGGTATCCTTAAAAAATGTTCTCCAGGGAGCATATGTAACATCATGTTTTGCTAGTTATGATGAATGGAAATATGATTAAAAGTACATTAAAAAATATTGCGCTATATAATCTTTTAAAATTAAAATTCACTTTTAAATATAAAAATTAAAAAAAACTCGGATTTTTTTTGAAAATAACATTGGAAACATATAGAGAAATATCGAACATAAATATTGATCATGATTGTTGGGAAATTAGTTTATGATGTAAATGTTAAAAATAAAAATACTTTTCATGTATTTTTTAAGATAGAATAAAGTCTCTGATTTTGAAAACATTTAAAATTTTATTTTTAAAAAATTTTAAATATAGGTAAACTATCATATATAATATTTTTATAAAATCACTTAAATATATAAAATAACATATATGGAAGTATTTTAAAAAAAATATGGATATGAAAGTGAAAGATTGTCGATTTAAGAAACAATACAAGATCGACATCACTTAAAAATCAATTTCTTAATATTTATTTAATTATTAATAGAGGAATTGGAAATAAAACATATTAACTGTATTCATAACTAATGGATAATAATTACCTGTTGTTTAATAAAATAAAATAATATTGTTTCCTCTAATGGAACTTTGAAAATAAACTATCCCGAAGGAAATGATATTTCAATATAAATCTTTTTCCACTTTAGTAACTATTAAATTTTAATCCCCATGAATTAATATCATCAAATAAAACTTTAAATATCATGAAAATATGTTTATTCATGATATAATATGTAAAAGGGTGATATATATGACTGAAAATTGATGATAAGTTAATATCATAATCATATATCTTAAAAAGGGAATTGTGATGAATACCTTTTACAAAGTTCATATCATTGAATTGAGAGTTTATTAGAGGCGACGTTGTTTGTAAAAAAAATATGCACACAAAAAGAAAGTGAAAATAGATAATAATATAATTTTTTTCTCAATATACACAAAATCAGTTCATAATTGATCAAATTAAGAAGAGTTATAACCCAACAAAAACAATTTGTGTTTAGAAACCATTTTACATATGATAACTTTCAATTTAAATCCTCTTAGATGAAATAATTCATGTTGAAAAATTGAATACAATTATTTATGAAGGATCCAGGATACAACATAAAAAATGTTCTGTATAGATATGCCATATAAAATTAAATTAGCTACATTACATTAAAATATTCCTTAGTGAGGGAAAATTGAGATGCAGTCTCTTACTACTTTGGAAATTTCTAGATCAAAACCCCATGAAAGATTAAACCTCAAATGGAATAAAAAATCCCAATAATTTTCCTGAAAATAATCATAATATTAGTTCATGGTTATTATATAGACCAAATAATAAAAATATATGGTGAATATCGATTACGTCTCAAAGAAATAAAATGTGAGATGAGAAACCCTTACCTCGAGTCCATAAATTCCATATATGTCCTTTAACTACTATATAATAAGATTTTTTCAATTGTTTTAATTATTAAGAACCATTTATTGTTTTAATTACTTATAAATAAATAATTTATTCTATAATTAAATATTTAAATATATAATTTGTTATGTTTTTATTATGTTTTCTGAGGATGTTCGGTTCATTATTTCAAAATTGATTCGTTTTGTTGACCGAAATCAATGTGGTCATTATTTCAAAATATATAGAATCATAATCCAGAAATAATTAACATTTTTAAAAATAATATATTTTTTAAAAATCATAAATAAATATTGGTTGTGAAAAATGATAAATGTGAAAATAATATAAAATATCTGCCATACACACATATAATTAACGTTTCCATTTTTGAAGGATAATTATAGAAAGAGGGAAAGTATTATTTTATCATTATAGATTTATATAATTATCATAAATATCATTTTATTTATTTATATAATCTTATATATAAATATAATAAATTTTATTTGGTGATGAAAATAAGAATCAAGTCACTTCGTAAAGGAGGTAGTCCACACATATGCAAGAATGGCGTTATCATTTATCAATGAGTGGAATGGAAATAATTAAAATGATATATATCATTTTCATTATGATAAATATTTCATTAATAACATTATTATTTCATATTCATATGACATATAATAATTAAAATTTTCCTTCTTTTCATTCCATTTAATGTGTTAGTGAAAAAATGAATCACATCACTTCATGAGGCGGCAGTCTTTCATACACATGAGTGATGCTATCGTGTCCCCCATATAATGGAACGTAAGAATGTATCTTTGATATGATAATACTAATTGTGTAATTATGTTTAAAATAATATATATATAAATACACACACACACACAGTTAAAATCCATTATTTTAAAAATCTATGAAAGGAGGAGATGAAAAATGAATTACAATAGTTTGTGGGGTGGTAGTCCACTATAAACATGATTGATGACTTTGTTTCCCATTTTATGGAATAGGAGAAGGATTTAGGTTATGAAACTAAAATAATAACAACCAATTATTTTATAGATATTTGTGTTATTATATCATCATAATTAAATAATATTTTATGGATGTGGAAGAAGAAATAAAATAAAACTCCTCCTTTAAGCACAACAACTCATCTTCATAAAGCCACCACAGGTTAGCACCAAAAGCCTTTATAAGATGGATTTTTTATAAATATAATGAATCTAGGTAATGGGTAGGGATGTTAGAAAGTATATTGGGGTGGTATTCGATGAGACAAAGTGAATCTAAGGAAGGAATAAGTGTAATAGGGGAAAACTTTTATATGTGAGGTGAGAGGCACATTTGTAATTTTTAAAATGAATAGATATAACTAAGTTTTTCATATGAAAAATGATCCCAAATGGATGTTTTTAGAGTATTTGATGATATAAGGATCAAATATTTCTATAAAATATAATTTAAACATGTATTTAGGTCAATATAGCATTTATCTTATTAGTTTATCTTCTGGTAAACCAATTTATGCTTATTTTTGGTAAAATATTTGTACTGTTTTCACTATTTATTTTGACCATAAAATTTGTCGATGTTTTTATATGATATAAATTATTATGATTAAAAAAATTTAAACATTTTAACCCAACTCAATTATATGAATAGGAAGATTTAAATTTAAAATAAACACTACAGATGTGATGATGAAGTGGGTTTTCAAGATATGGTTTTTTTTGATAAAAAGAAGATGTAATATAAACTCAATGTCTAGTAATCATAATTGTAGGAATACAAATTATTTTTTATTTATATTTTTAATATAAAAATTATCTAAATATTTCTTCATTATAGGTTGATTTAAATAATTAAAATGATAAAACATGGTAAACTTTAAAATTCTTTTAAAAGAAATACCTGATTTTAAAAGAACAAATAAACCAATAATATATTCTAGTCTAAATATGAATAAAAAAGTGGGATAAATATAAATAAATAATTATTATTTTACTATTAATTACATTCAAAACATAATAGTAGTTATAAATTACTTTATTTCTGGAAAATAAATTAAGTTTGAACAAAAATTAGTATCTTTCAGTATACACTGAAAAATGGGGAATTTTCAAAAAACACCAAAATTTCAATATATTTTTACTTTGATATGAAGTTTTAAAAAATGAATATAATTTTATCAAGTAAATTTTCTAAATTATATACAAATTAAGTATAATATTTTATCACAAAAATGAATGGAAACTATTTTTGAAGACAATATATTTTTGATGAAAAAAATGAATTTTAAAAAAACTTTATGACTATTAACCAAGAATTTATAAATAAAGTTATAATGAGTATAATATATATATATATATATATATATATATATTAAAAATTGTTAAATATATATACCCACGAAATTAATTTCTTGGTTATAGTGTTAATATATAAATAATAATACATCTTTGATCATTAAAGTGTGATGTAGCGTGTCTTATATGCTACCGTGCAAGGATTTTTAAATAAAATAAATATAATGGTGTTACATTTACCCCACAACTAAATTACTTCATCAAAATTTACCTTTTTATTGGTAATTAAATTTATTATATTTAATAATACCTTTTTTGGAAACCCGCATAAAAAAAAAGGTTAAGAAAATGTCATCTTGATAAGAGAGAGGAGGATGTATGAAGGTCATCTAGAATAACACATAATAGGATTCCAAATTAGAGAAAATTTATGTGATGTTAAGATATAGACATGGAAGAGTTGTTTAAAAAATTACAGCGAGTGGTAGAGATCATTGATTCCATATGAATGATCTGTAAAATTTAACGACCACAAAGCCATAAATCTACGTTCAGTGAAAACCCCATTAATTCATTAGAAATAAATGTACCATTATAAATTATTTTTCAAGATCCTTTTCCTAGAGTTGATGAATTCCTTTACCACCTATACTTAATGAATAGTGAAATATATTTTCATGACAAATATAATTTCCCCCATTAACCAATTTACAACATAATATCATATTTATCTCTATATGAAGATTTTTCAAGATGAAATTTTTATTCCTTTTGAACTAAAATAAACATATAAAGAATCAGATAATCATAAAATTGATAAAAATATATACAAAATATCTTTACACATTATGCAAAAAAAAATTATCACACGGTAAGATACTTCCAAAACTGTGGAAAGCATCATATGATGAAATAATACACTAATCTAAAAAATTCAAGACTAATTACAAAACATCAAAATAAATCATTCATAAATAATCTCTTTAGAAAAGAGTGTATTTTCATAAATTTTGATCCCATACCTTTCAACATTAAATGCCAAAAATATCTCAATATTCTTTGGAAATAACATTAGTCACTTAGTCAGTTAATTACTTTCAAATACAAAGGTTATCTATATTATAAATTCTCAAATTATAATAACACATAATTACCTCAACAATGATATGATATAACCTAAAGGAATCCAATTACATTAAACTTATTTACACAAAAGTAAGGTAATTATTCCATAAAAGATAAGCCACAATAAACCTAGGGGTTTCATATACCTAAAACATTTCTCATAAAATATCATTAATACCCTCAACATTTTATTATTTAAAACCCCAAAAGGAGTTTCTATTAATTTTAACATATTATTATAAATTTTTTTATGATCCCAAGATAATATCCATATCCCATATGATAACCTCCCATGAAAACATCCAAATACACAAAGATATCTAATATTTTCACTTTATACCATCTATAATAACCCCATATATGCATCCCTAGATTATGTGCTAAAAAATAATAATTTCATTTCTAGTATTGATACTAATAATTGTGACCAAATTGCTTCCATAAATACATTACAACATCAAAAATAGATACAATATCACTTACATACCCAAAGACCTTTTAGGATTGAAGTTTTAGAGATTTTTTAAAAACTATTACCAACATAGATTCATAATAAAATGGTTCATATAGATTAATAACATCTCTTACTCTATCCAATTATCATATTCCATAAACATGGGGAATATGATACATAATAAGGGTGAGATCAAATTATATGTAAGGGTAAAATTATAGTTTAAAAGTTGAATATCATTAGTGATAAAAAATATATAATAATGTTATGATGAAATAATCAGTGTGCATTTCCATAACATAATAATATTTAAACCCATAAATACTTGGATCATTAATAATGAAACAAGGCATAATGATTTATCTAAGATACGAATCATTAGAATAAATAATCACAAGGAATGTGATTTCAATATTTATCAAAAGAATCATTAAAATCAATAATAATTAAAAATAAAACATATTTTTATCTTGAAACACTATCTTTTCAGAACCCTTATAGATCTATTACAATACTAATTAAAATGGAATAATTATACGATCGAATTCCATAACCAATGAATTGGAGAAACAATTGGCTGCACCCATCATATGCTATATATCAAGCTCACCAGACACTATCTAAGATATACCATAATATAAAAAATTTCTAAGATACATAACATGAATAAATTACATAAATCTTTCATTTCCTCATAAATCTCATAGAAACATTTTTTTTCATTTCATAACTTTATTAATATATGGAAAAGGATTACATTTCCAGAATATAACATCAAAAAAATCATATTAAATCTATATAATTAATTCGTATAGTATGAATACAAAATTTACATATCGGAACAAACTAACATCAATGTTTGTGATGTTTATGGATGATAATACCATTAAAATAATGTTTAGGAAAATAATATTTTCACTAAGAAAATCACTCTTTAAAACTAATGTTTATGAAAACACTATGAAAATAATCATTTTTAGAATAAAATTGACAACCTAAGACAAATTCAAATAAAACACTAATTATAATGAAGGGTAAATCCATTCACAAAGTAAATTTGAAAAATGAACAATCTATTCAATTAGTTTGTAAAGTGATTTAAAAATGACCCATTTGGAAAAAATGATAAATATAAAGTTAAAAAATATTAAATGGAGGAACAATATCATGTAAAATAACTTTATGAAATACTTTTGTTTGAGAAAATAAAATTCTGAAATCATTTTAGAAAACATGTATATATATGAAAATACATTCTGGTATAAAAAGAGATATATGTTGGTATAACGTTTAATTGACTTTCTCGATGTTTTTGTAATCAATATTGGTGAAAATGGAAATAAATTTTTTTAACCCCTATGATAAAATATAAATAATATAGGGATTTGGATCCTAAATATTAGGTCATATGACTTCCTACTATACGACCTTAATAATCTTGAAAGAGTGGAGATTATAAAAAAAATACTTTGTGACATTAGTACTCTTTAATCATAAGACCCATGAAAGAATAACATAAAATTATAATTTAAATATCATTAACATAAAGAGATTCATGATATAACATGTAAAAGGAAATAATATTGACCTCATAAATGAATATAGGTTCATATCATAAGTGTATTTCATAAGGAAATGGAAGTTGTTTCAAATAACCATTATAATGATCATATCATAGAATTGAGAGTTGATCAATAGATAGATTACATGTAAATAATTTAATTCCACACAAAAAATTGGATACACATAATTAAAAAAAAGACCTATTTGCAAAAAAACATGTCATAAAAGGGAAAATATATAAGAGTTATAACCCAAGAAAAAGAAACTGAGTGAATACATCCTTTATAACTTGGTAAATTTTAATTATAATCCTCTAGGATGAAATAATTATTGTTGAAATTTTAAATACCATTATTTATTAATGATTCATGATATAAAAAAGGTGAATTATATATTCACCACGTAAATGTAGTTAGGTTTTTAACATTTAAATATGCCTCAATAAAAGAAAATTGAGACGATCTCCCTTACTACATTGGTAATCTCTGGATAAACCCCCCATGAATGGGAGAATCCAAAATGGATTCAAAAATATGTTTTATTTTCAAGAAAAGTATCATAAATAACACTCATTGTTAGTATAATGACTATATAATAAAGAATTGGTGATATGGAATTTGTCTCACAGGAAACAAAATCAGAAGAAGAACCCTTACCTCGAGTCAAGACATTCCATGTATTTCCAATAAATCATTAACAGTTTAATTATATCAATTATTTGAACTTTCAGGAAAAAAATTTATTTTAAATTATTATAATTAAATTAATAATTTTATCTATTTTCAATTATATACAAGAATTCTTAATCAGATAAATCCATATCATGTGTTTAGAGGATGTTCAGCTCATTGTTTTAAAATAGCTTTTTTGTGTTGACAGTGGTAAATGTGGTCATTGTTACAATATCACTGGAATAATAATCATGAAATAATTAATATCTTTATAAATAATTTGTATTTTTAAAATTATCCATTAATACTAATTTTGGAAAACTAACTACATTACTTTCATGGAAATGGTTGGTCATATGTACATATGAGTAATGTTTCCATTATTCAATGGTCATTATATAAAGAAGGTAACTATTATTTTATATTTGTACAATGATAAATATATCATGAATATGATATAATTTATTTATATACACACACACTCTCTCACCCCCCACCACATATATATCATCAAGGTGATTTTGTGATGGAAAAATAATGATATCGCTTAGTGGTGGTGGTGGTCCGTACATACACATGAATGATGTTATCATTTTTAATGAGTGTAAAGGTAAAAACGTCAAGTATATATTATCTTTTAATAATTATAAATATTTCATGAATACCATAATGATTTCATATATATATATCACATATATTAATCAAATTTATCCTTGTTACCCTGAATGAAAATTGTTAGTGAAAAACAAATCACATCACTTAGCGAGACGGTCATCTGCCGTACACATGAGTGACATTTTCATATATGTCATAAAATGGAAAGTAAGAAGGAATATGTGATTCCATAATTTAAAAATCATGATTATTTTAAAAATAATATATATATATATATATAATATAAATCCATCATTATAAAATAAATGAGAGTTTATGATGAAAAACGAGTAACATCGTTTCCTAAGACGGTAGTCCACAGTACACACAAATAATGTTTATGTCTCCAATTTGATTGAAGATGAGATGAATTTATGTTATTAAATTAAAAAAATAAAATCTAATTATATGTGATATAATCGTGTTATTTTATCAACATAATTTAAAAATATTTTAAAGTGGTGGAAGAAAAAATAAAATAAAAATGCTTTTTAAGCAAGATACGTTTTTGTCGAACAACATCTTTGGCTAGAAAACAAAGACCATCATAGGATGAATTTATGCTCAGAATATGTGATATTAATATTGGGGAGGGATTTAAGGAATGAGTTTTTAAGGTAATGGTGGATCCAAATGGATTTTATGGTGTCAAGATGAGATGATAGGGGGTGGCCTTTTATAAGAGAGGTGAGGGGACACTGATAATTTTTTAAAAGCAAAATTGATTCAATATTTTTTGACATTAAAAGAGGAATAAAAATAGACTATTATAAATAAAAAGATAATATAATGTATAAATATGTCCATAAAAGTTTTATACAAGTTTTTTTGTCATTTTAACTCTTATCTTTTTAGTTTAACTCCTTGTAAACCCTGTTTCACCATAATGATGATAAAACATTTTTAATTCTTCCATTATTAATTAAGAATAAAAAAATATGTTGACCATATTATATTATATAAATTGTGATTATTAAAAATAAAGAATCCATTTTACTAATAAATCTCAAAATAATGGATGAATTTAATTTAAAATAAAACCCATAGACACGATGAAAAAGTTATTTTTCAAGAGATATATTTTTGAATTGAAAGTGATTTTATAATAACTTCATGATTGTTAATTATTATTTTTATGAATTTAATTTAATATTTATATATATATATATATATATATATATTATTTAATTTATATAATTATTCATTAGGATATTTCATTAATAAAAATAATGAATTATTATGAACTTTATAAGAGTTTAAAAAAACCTGATTTTAAACCAAAAAATAAACATATAATAAAATCTATTATATAGATGATAGAAAAGAAATAAATTAGATTAAATATAAATAAATTATTATTATTTTATATGAAATAATATTCAATAAATAACCAGAGTGATAAATTACTTATTTTATTGAAAATAAATGTCATTAAAAATGTTATTTTCTAGTATTCACTGCAAAATCAATTTTTACTCAAAAATATTAATAGTTCACCCTATGTTAAATTTGAATTGGTGATTTAAAAAATTATTTTCATTTTATAAAATTATATTTTTAACATGCTTAGAAATTAATTAAAATATTTTCTCACAAAATTTAATACAAATAAAATTTTAAGAAAACTTATTTTTTTTGGTATAAAACGACTTTACTAAAAATTGAGCTGTTATTTACTAACAATTTATCATAAATTTATATTAGGTATGGAATATAAAAATATATGATAATTTAGATAATAGTTCTACCACCATAAAATTTAATGCATAGGTTTTAATTTTCATATTTAGATAATAATATTTTATGGTTTGTCTATGACCAGTGTTGTGTACCCAATATATTATTGGGAATTTCTTATTTTTTTAGAAAAATATTTTTATTTTACAAGAATCATCTAACAGGAGTAAAAATTATAATGGGAATTATTTAATATATATATATATATAATAATGAATATATAATTTATTTTATAACAATATGATACCTTTTCCATTAATTATTGATAATATTATTTATTTAAATCATTAAATGTTCATAAATGTCATAAACTTCTTCAAATGATGGTTTTATCTTTGTTTAAAAAATAACAGACACAATTAATCAATTTTCTCAATAAATTCATTGGTAAGGATTTGATGACCTTATCTTTAATCCAAAATATATTCCATGTAATATTAGAAATCATTTCTAAGATGATTTGACCCATATTCCATTCAATTAAGACATGTACATTCCAATTTAGATTAATTTCATCCTTCAATCAGGGAGACATGAGTAGGTGATTAAACATAAAAAATTATAGATCTTAATTATTATTTCTTTAATGATCAAATTTTATGTACTTCATGATATTCTAAAATTTTAAAAGAAAATGTATATGATTTATTATACATTTTTTGATGACAAAAAAAATATGTTTATTGAATTTGATTGGACATCCATGTACTTAGACAATTAAATTCTATTTAAATATATATACTTGAAATAAAAAGAATTTAACATCCTAATTTTATGAACTAAATCACATTTATTTTTATATATAATATTTTAATATATAAAAATTTTATTGGAATATCAGTATTGAAAGGATCAATTTTCTATGATTTGGTAGTTTTAATATCAATATTAAATAATAAAAAATAATTTTTATTTTTTTCTCTTAATGAAAGGTTGTTCATTTGATATTCAAGATGTTATTTATTATCTAAAATCATTATTGGATTTCATTGAAATTTTTCTCACCGGTTATTTTTTGATAAATAAATTCTCAATATTGATTATCGTTGAATTCCATATAATTTTTTATGTTTTTAAATATTAAAATATGAGCCACTATTGGTGTATTATCAAATAATTTATAGAATGGAAAATTTAATGAAAATATTTTATTAATTTTCTTCAATTATTTTATCTATTCCCTAAATTTTATAAAATTTCACTATAATAATGATTTACGATGAAATTATTAAATTTTCACTCTCCATTTTTTAATTAACAAATTTATATTATATAATATGGTTCCATACTTAAACCATATGTAATCATGTTGAATTTATGAAATCATTATTTTGGGTCAATTTTTTATCAATTAATGATATATAAAAATATTTTCAACATTTTATTTTAATGATTATTTTATAAATTTTATATTTATTTTTATATTATATTTTTATATAATTCGTAATATTAAGTTCTAGATTATGTTCATTATAAGGCTAATTTCATTTTAAATTCTAATCATAAAATTATGAAATATTTTTTTTATATTTAAATTTTTCTTATATTTTATATATTTATTTTATAAAATAAAAATTAAAGTTTAATATCAATTAATTATCACGAGAATTAATTTTTGAAAAATTTATATTGTCTAAAATATTTAATACTTGATTGTTTTGGACTATTATATTCTCAAATATTGAATTTGAATTTGAATTCGAAATTCATAAATTATTTAGAAACATAAGGAAAATATTAAATGTTTTTTAGAAATCATATTGATGGATAATTTGAAAATTTAATTTATTTTATATGTGTATTCAATTTTTTTTCTATTGAATATATTATTAAGTAGAAATATAGTTATTTTTGTTTACGTTTTTTTCAAAAAGTTGTTAAAAATCTATTATATAATCAAGATTGTAATTAAACTATTATCACAAATTTTGAAAATGGTTAGATCAAATGATGGATTTCAACTGGTTATTTTTTTCCATAACATCTCAATTATTATATAATATTTTATTTAAAAGACATCATTGTTTTTTAATTTTTCAAAAACTTATCCAGTAATTTTTTTTCAAAAATAATAATATAATTTTTAAAATAATTACGATTAGATAAAATATATTTTCTATAAATATGAAAAGTGTTTTATATTATATAAATAAATCTTCGACTGAAAGTTTATCATTATCCTTAAATAATGCCTATGAATGTTTTCTAAATTTACTATTTTAATAATTGACATTTTTTTTGATTTTTCAGGCATAAGTTGTCTACTTAGACCCTTTTTGAAATATATAATTTTTTTTAAGAATGTTTGGCAAGATAAATCAAATTGGGTTTTAGAAAAATAAGAACATTTTTGTTATATTGTCATGAAATAAACATATTAATTTTTCATTGGTTTTATATTATTAATGGATAAATGTTTATGTTGGGAAATATTGTTTCTATGATATATATATACCTATATGTGCATGTATGTGTATAATGGTGTGATTATATGGGTTTGAAAATACATTAATAAAATCATCATCATGTAATTTTATAATGAAATAGGGATGAAAAATACAAAAAAAGAAAAGTGTGGAAGGAAACCTCTCACCCACCCCCACCCAAAAGACGAAAATATAGAGGCCTAAAATGATGCATCCCTAAAGCATACCCTTTAATAAAGTCAATCCCTTTAGTTGTAATACTTGCTGTAGGGATGCTAGCATTTTCCCGGATTTCATCAACTCAGTAATGGATGAAAATCAACTAGAGTGTTTCAATATCATTAATCTAAATACAGGGAAGGATAAATTCATCTTCACTGCTTCCTCCATGGTATGGTTCTCCTCTAAGGACATCCGTCGCATTGCTTTTGAGCCAGGTCAGGCAGAGAACTGGGATGATGTCATTTTGGGTGAAAAACATTCCAACTAAGCTCAATTTCCGAACCTAGAGGATTAGAAATAGAGCACTTCTGATGGACAATAATATCAGGAGGTGCAACATCCATCTTTCTTCTAAATGTGTTTGTCGTAACGTGCATAGAGAAGAGAGATCATCACACATGTTCTATGGAAGTGTTTGGGAAGGAGAGGTTTGGAAGGCTCTTGGAGAGTTCTCTGAAACCCTTTCTTCAAACAAGACTTTATCCTCCTTTCTTGTTAAGTGGTATCATGGCTCTGAAGGCGGTAGACCTGAGATAGTTTCCCATTAGGTTATGCTGCATGTGGGGTCTTGGTGCCTTTGGCAGGTGAGGAACAGAGTGAAGTATGAGGGTGTGGAAGTCTCGAATTTAGTGATTATTGTCTGGAAAAAAAATTGGTTATTGGACTTGTACAAGGCAGTGCGGTATTAGAGGGAAATTATTTCCTTTCATCGGTTTCACTCCAGTTCCAGTGAGGACTTTACCTCTAGTAATATGAAGGGCAATTGGGTATGCTGGTAACCTCCCTCTGGTGGCGTGAAGCTCAATACCGACGTCTCTTGTGTCCATGGGTGCATTCGTGGAGGAGGTGTGGTGAGGGATAGTAAATGCATAGTTTTTTTAGCATTCTCAGCTAGCATGGGCCATGGTTCTTCCCTTAAAGCATAGGAAATGGCAATTCTTACAAGACCCAAACTTTCTAGAAGCAGGGGTTGTAGGTATCCGAAATTGAAAGTGACTCCTTAATTGTCTACAACTCCTTGGAGGAGGGTGGTGAAGTCCCTTGGTCGATTTTCTATGTCATAAGGAAATGTAAAAGCATAATTAAGAACAAAAATAATAAAATATCATTAAATAAATGGATTTGAATGATTTTTCATAGATACAAAAAAAGTTGGATGCATTCCCCTTTATAAAAAAAGGGAAAAACACAGAACCCATTTTGTGGGAAAAGGGAGAACCCATCAAAAATCCAAAACACCCAGAGGCACAAAGGCCTTAAAATCCAATTGCCTGAAAGACCAATAAAAGGGAACCATTACAAAGAACAAGTCCCAAAATGCTATAGAACCTAGGATAAGGCTTAACAAATGCCCAAGGCCTAAATGATTTTTCATATATCTTTATAGAATCATTAGACATAGATGGGTAGTGTGACTAATTTTGATTTGTATGGTTCTAGTATAGACATGTTTATCAATTTATTTTACATATGAATATTTGTGGTTTCAAAATCACTTTTTATGGAGAATGATGGTTATTGTAGAACAAAAAAACAAGATTATCATTGACCATTATCTCTCATTTTATCTTGTGGTAATATATATTTCTTTCTAAGAGTATCATTAACCAATATATATGAGAGGTTGAAAATTATGAATTGGATAAATGTGATGAATATAAAAAGTTTGGTAATAAAATTAGAAAATATATTGAATATAGATTACAAGTATAAGTGTATACATTATATTTTCTAAATTTTTAATTGATGAATACACTCATAATTTTTCTATCACCAACATAGGGGATTTATAGTCAGGGAAAAACAGTATCCTATTATTTTGGTGGAAAATAGATGTCCTGATTAATAGTTTTACATTATCCTCTTTATTATTATGATTACTGTATCACATAGTTGTTGAGGTTATTTTGAGACCCAAAAGTTATAATCCTTTGAACTTATAAGATTATAATTGAAATTGTTTCAAATGACATTAACATATATAAAATGATAATATTTATGAGGTAAGACCAGGAATTTCGGTGGAAATTTCTTTCTTAAATACATGTCAATTTAACGAGCCCGCATTTTTTGAAGGCGCTTGATTCCGAGGCCCGGTGTGCCCGAAATCAATTTCTGAATTTTTCCTCGGGTACGTTAAGTAAACGTGCGAGCGAGATTTTATAACTTGTGAACCGGTACTCGGAATCAAATTCTGAGGGTATCGTTGAACTCGCTGCGTTGGTGATTGCTTAGTGAGACCTTCACCGCAGTTGTGTTCTAACGAGAATGGAAGTTAGACTTCGGGGGGTTTAATTAAATTAAATAAAAATAGATATTTAACTTTATTTTTATCATGGTGGTTTAAATCTCTATGTGGAGGTTAGGGGTGGGGGTCAAAACACCATAACCTCCCATGAGATGTTATGGTGGTGGGGCCCACCCGCACATAACCTCCCTTGGGAGGTTAATTAACGTGGGAACCACACAGACTCTAACCCCTTGTAACTCTCCACATTCCCCCACTAATTTAATGTGCCAACGCATGTGATTGAATTGTGTGGAGTCGGGTTATTAATTCACCCTTTTGAATTACGTGCCAACACTTAAAATAATAGGAAGACTATTATTTTTGGGGTTGGCATTTCTCTTCTAGTGAGATTGTTAGAAAAATATCTCAACGGAGAACCGTTCTTCCAATGAAGAACACGAAGAATGCTCCTTCCACCTAAGATCGACGAACTACATCTTCTTCCATCTTCGACTAGGGAAAGAAAGGGAAGCATCACCCACGAAGAACGCCAATGCCATCCTTGGCTTCCTCTTTTCCGACATCAACGAAACGACACCACCTTTTCCCGCGACTTCGTCAACGAATAATCGTCAAGCTAGGTAGGAGGATTTGAGTAGTTTTTTTCCATTCTACGTCTTTAATATTTTGGTATTCGTTATACCGATTGTTATCAACATAATATGGGGGGTTTCAGACCGCACCAACACGGCCGACTCTCCCACTTTGGTTGATCTTGTTTGTTAATGATGGAGGAACAGACCGCGATGAACAACGGCGACGGGCGACTAGCGGGCCGCGAAAGAAATCGACGGCGCAAAGGCCGCCGGGTTACCAAGAGGGCGCGAAACCGCCTCGCTACGCGGAGGAGAGCTTCGGCCACAACGGGCCGCGGCAGAGGCGCGCGGCGCCGTCATGCCACGAGGAGGGAAGAAGGAGGCCTTTACCAAGGCAGGCCGCGACGGAGGGTCGCGACGCCGTCGCGCCGCGATGGTGGCGCCAATCCGTGACCAGGGCGGGCTGCGGCGGGAGAGCAGGGGTGCGACATTATCGCACCGTGCCAGAGAAGACCCGTGGCCTAAGGTAGCGGTGGATAGGGAAGGGTGGCCGGCTGAGCCGACCGCCGATGACTGCTACATAGGTGGGACCCTTCATGTCCCATGGTTAGAAGGGTCGGCGCCATGCGCCGGCCGTTACGAACAAAGGGGGGGCGCGACACCCCCCACAGAGTGGTCGGGCGGGCGACGCGGCGTGGCCGGCTGGGCCAGGCGGCCCACCAGCTGCAACCAGCTGGCCAAGCCACACAGCGCGCCGCCAGGCCACATGGCCATCCGGGCCCGGCCACACGGCCAGCCGGGCCGGGCCAGGCCGCTTTCGGGTCGGGATGCCCCTTCGGGTCGGGTAAGACCCACAGACTGGGTTGGACCCTAGTCCGGACCCGGGTCAGGTCGGGTCGGGTTGGTACAACCTTGTTGGATCGTACCCGAACCCGTCAGACCTGATTACACCTAATTGCCCATAACTCGGGCTACGAGTGTCCGATCGACGAACCTTCTATGGTGAAAAAAAAAACATGGAATGAGAAGATTCTTTTGGCATATCCCACATACGTTTTGGACATAGTTGGAGTATGATCGGGTTGGTTTTAACCTAAAAACCAACCGGTCCCTTGGGACGGAAATATCAACAACTCACAGACCGGGCATCCGATTAACGCGTCGTCTATTGCGTTGAGACCCCTATGACATGGTGGTCCTTTGAGATACTTCCAAGTGAGACTTCGTGACATTTGAAATATTGAACAGTAGATTGTGGAGCAAATCCTCCCAGAGACGAGCGTGTAGAGTGCGGAGACCTAGTAGCTGATAGACCTGATGACTGCTTGACCGAATCGACTCAAAGTGATTCGACTTGCCCAGTGGGGAGCTCCTGGTAGTTGGTGGTAAACCCATGGAGGAGGAGCGCTCAGTACTTGGCGGCAGAGCCATGGTACTTGATAGGAGGAGTACCTCTGCAGGCTATTAGGGGGAGCGCCCGGTATTTCGCGGCAGGCCCACAGCAGACAGAGCGCCTGGTAGTTGGAAGCAGACTTGCGATACTCCACAGGAGGAGTACCTCAGCAGTCCAAGGTTAGTGAGAAGCGCCTCAGTGTAACGATAGACCCACTGTACTCAACAGAGGAGTTCTCCAGCAGCTGTAGTTTCGATAATGAAAATCCAGGTTTGAGCTGAGTCAATGACATTTGTGTTTTTCTCCTGATTGAGATGAGTTACATGATAACTTAGGTATATGTATGAGCATATACATATGTAATGGTTATCCGTTGATTTCATACTTTTTGGTTTATCCTTGTTGGATTTTGTGAGACATTGAGGGTCTCGGGATCCCTACTAAGTATCGTTATACTCACCCTTGCACGGGCTATGCCCACACCTCATTGTGCTGGATACAGAGGATGGACAGCGCTGATGGAGGCTGAGAGTGTCAGGACTGGATGGTACCTGGAGGAGGACCTTACGACATATCGGTACACGGTGGAGTCTGAAGGACACGGTGTGCTTTGGAGGCCATATGTACCTACCCTTCAGGTAGGAACCCCAGAGAACGATCCAGGAGCCACTTTCACCTTTCAACTGTTGTCCATTTTTAGTTGTACTTGCTTTCAGTTGTATTTTTACTTTACAGTTGGGCTTGTATTCTGGCCCCCCATCACTTTCAGTACACTTGTTATACAACTTTTACTTAGTGTTTTCTTCCACTTGTACTTTGGTTGTGTGTGTCTACGTTTTATAAAGGCAATGTCTTTCCAGTTTTAGGAAATTATGCCTTTGGTGATAGTCTCCAACCCCTGGCCTAAGAAAGGTGGACTTGGGGTAGTCACGATACGGGCCCCAGGGGACGGGTCGTGACATATGATCTTAAAACAATCATTTTAGTATTCAATTCAAAATGAGATAGAGATTTACATTGGATCTATATTTTGGTAGGATTATATGTTAATAATCCATGATTTGGAAAACATTTGGTTTAACCATGATCATAGTTCACAAAAAATTATGTGAACCTTGTATGTTTTACAAAAAAATATTTATTATCAAGTGTAGTTATAGGAATAAATTACAAAGAGTCAAAAAATTTATACCACCATAAAAAACCAGTAGTGTTCTTTAAATGTTCCAATAACCATGTAATTAACTAAACCTATGGTTTAAATAAGTTATTTTTATTTTTTTCATGATACATTGTTTTTTTAATAACATAAAACCCAAATAAATAACCATTAAAGTCCCAAAAAGGTATTTACTAAACATATGGGGTGTATTTAAGGACATTTTATGACCCCATATCATTTTAATGTTTTAATTAAAATATGATTAATTAAATTTCTAATTCACGATATTGATGGACTATAATTAAAAAATTATATTTATGATTCTAGATCTATAAAATAATAGAAATTATGACTAACAACATTATTTAGTTATCCATTGTTAAATGGATGAGATTGGATCTATGAATGATTAAAAAAGAATGATTGGAGAAGCATGGAAGATTATAAAGGAATGATATTTAATATAAAAAGTTAATTATTCAATTTAGATGTCATTGATAATAATTATTATTTTTTATAAGGATAACACATATTTTTTATTTTATAATGAAATTATAATTCATGATATTCAAAAAATGATACCATTGACGCAAAGATGAATAAAAATAGAGATAAAGAATAAAATATATGCCAGATTATTACAATAATTACTTTATAAATCATTTTTTCAGATTATTATTATAAGATGTGAAATTAATTATTAAATATTAAATTAAGTTTCATTTTACACTATGAATGATGTTCATAGTTTTTTAGGGAATTAAATTGATTTATTTTTTAATACTTTATTATGATGAAAGGGATGAACATAATTTATTCTGCAATTATGGATGATTATAGAGAATATATGATTTTTAAAAATTTGAGATCATTTACAATGTCATTATGTCATGACGTTTTCACATATTAATTGTCTGGAAGGTTGAATGTTAATGGGATGTTAAATATAGGAGGTAGTTACCAAATAATGAATTCACTGTTCAAATTCTTTGATATATGTTTGAGGTTAAATATATTTTGTTAATAACAAAAATATGACTATTTTACCATGAAATGTTTATTTTTCAATATAGGACACATTTTTAAGTAGGACTAAAAAAATATGTGATTTTTAATAAAGGATGTCACTCAAGATTCCATAGTATCTGCTTTTTTGAATTAATAACGATGAATGTGATTTCTATAATTTTATAGTGTATTGATGTTATTGGATGTAATAAGTGGGGTATGTGATTATATTTCACTAAGGTGCATATTATATTTAATTTTTAACAAGGATACCACTCGATCCATCGTAAGCATGATGATGTGATAAAATATGAGATATGGTTATATATATACCATTTAGGTAGATTTATATAAATACATTTATTGTATTTTTAGTTATATCTTTAATATTAGATATGGTTATATATTTACTATATATGTTGATTTATATAAATACATTTATGGTGTTTTTAGTTATATCTTTAATAAATTTTATGATATTTAGTTGTAGTTATTATCACTAATATGTTGATATAATATTCTTATGGATGAATCCATATTATCTAAGAATTGGAGAATTGAGTGTTACTTAATAAATATGCTATGGAAATTATAGAACCATAAAAATATAAAATAAAATGAAATATATTGTATCAATTTTTATTATGTTGAAAACTAAAACTATATCCCTTGAGGGGAGAAATAATTTCACAATTTTAGAGAGAGTTATTCATTATTTCTCAAACAATTGAGTTAAAAATTTATAACTGACCAAGTAGAAATTAACTGATTGAATATCTTGTGAGAAATAAATTTTATATTGAAATAGTCTTACTATTTGAATAATTTTTCTTGTGAATCCACATGAACAAAAAAATACTGACTTCAAAATTTAGACAAGAACCATTCCTGAAAATTAAATTTACAACTCAATGTGACCAATATATGAAACTGAATTTTCTGATATAGAATTCCATGAAAACCAAATGGGAAATTTATTTTACAAAATATTTATTCTGTTGTGATCTATTTAAGGACCTTTAAATCATAAAACCCAATTTAATGAGGCAAGGGGTGGTTCTCCTATCACTCCAAGAAATTAAATCACTAAAGTAAAATGATATACATTGTGGGACTGTTGTATAGTTTGAGCCATATTACACATGACTACACACATATAACTATAATATTGTTATCTGTGGCTAAGTTTTGTGATAATATTTGCTTATATTCTTATCCTCTAATAGACCTTTTTGTAATGATCCCCTCAGTACTTCTTCATATTCAAATCATAATTGACGAACAACCATGGAAACATTTTTAAATTACAATCACTTTTATTATCATGCACACTAGATTCATGATTAAATAAATCATCCTAAATTATTTAGATTCTAAGCATAAAAATCATTTGACAAAATTATATGTCAATTTATTATTGGGATGATGCCTCCGCTCTCTCCTAGTTCGCTCTCTTTGGAGAGCCTCTCCTCCTACAACTTCTTCATCCTGGCGTCAGAGCTTCCACAGTCAATGTTTCTTATGCTATTCTCTTGTTGATGCTTCGAGTTTCTTCAGCTAAAGAGGGTTTTTTATGGGTTAACACTTTTTTATTTATGAAACTGGGTTTCTTGAGATCCAATTCAATTGGCACTCTTACAAAAACCCTAAATCGCCAATTGAATTGGCGCTCAACCCTTTTTTTAATTTCCCCACGCCACCCCTCCCCAACCCCCTATATATATTAATATGTTATATATATATTTATATAATTATAATTATAATAAAAATATTTATAATAAATATACTAGGAATGTTCAGGATTCCAGTGTACTCAACCCCTAAAAATTTATTAATGAAAATAAAAGTACAGCTAAACAAACCATGTGGCACACCAACTTCCACCAAAAAGAAAGTGAAAAAACAAATACCACCCAAAACAACAACAGTAAAATAAATCTCATCATCAAACGCACCAGCGCACCTTCACAAGTATCCCAAAAAACTAGTTTAATGCCCACATTCACCTTCTTAAACCCTCCAACCAGCTTGTATCCACACAACCACTCCGTAGAAGGATAGAGAGGGAAACTCGCTCCTAGATAAATAACCCATCTCTCTTTATAATAAATATAATCACTAATATAAATATAATAAATTTATAATTATATTTATTATATTTATAATAATTATATATTTATAATAAAGATATAATAATAATCAAGATAATTTTCATAATTATATAAATACAATAAATATATTATTACAATAACTATTTAATTATAAATATAATAAAAATATAAAAATAAAAACAAAAATAATAATAAATATATAATTATAATCAATATAGAATTATAAATACAATAATCATTATAATTATATATTTCTAATAAATATATAACTATAATAATTATAATAATTATATAAAATTGAATATTTCTAATAAATATATAATCAATATAATTATAAATATAAAATTATAATAGTTGTATATTTCTTATAAATATATAACTATAGTAATTATATAATAATTATTATAATAAATAAAATAAATAAATATTTATATTTTATTATAATTTTAATAATTATATATTTATTATATTTTATTATAAATATAATAATTATACAAATACAAATATAATTATAACTATAAATATAATAAATATATAATTATATAATTATTATAATTATTTAAGTGTTATAATTATATATTTTTATATTTTTAATTACAATTAATATGTAATTATATAATTATTATAATTATAATAAATCTATAATTAAATATTTATTATATTTATAATTATAAAGATAAATATTATAATTATAAATATAATTATTATAATTATTATAATAATATAATAATATAATTATATATTTATAATTTTAGTTATAATAATTATTATAATCATTATAAAAATATATTTATATATTTATAATTTTAAATATTATTAATATAATTAATATATATATTTATAATTATAAATATAATCATAATAATTAGACAATTATAAAATTGTAATAATATAATTATTATATAATAATTACTATGATTAATATAATTATTATATAATTATGATATTTATAATTATTATATAATTATTATAATTATATAATTATTATAATTATATATTTTTTATAATGATAATATTTATAATAATTATAATAATTATAATTATTATAATTAAACACATATAACTATAATTATTATAATTATAATATAATTATTTTAATGGTATATTTTTTATAATTATATAATTATTATATTTATAATTATATATTAATTATAATTATATAATTTTTATAATTATATATTTATTATACATACAATTATATAATTATATTAATTATAGTAGTATATTTATTATAATTATATAATTATTATATATATAATTATAATTATATATTTATAATTATTATATTTATTATAATTATATAATTGTTATAATTATATATTTATTTAATTATTTTAATTATATATTCATTATATTTAACATTATATAATTATTTTAATTATATAATAATAATTATTATTATATTTGTAAATATATACTTGTTATAAATATACAATTATTATAATAATATATTTAATATAATTATATATTTATCATATTTATAATTATATATTAATTAAAATTATATAATTATTATAATTATATATTTATTATAATTGTACATTTATTATAATTATTATTATATAATTATTATAGTTATATATTGATGGTAATTGAATATATATTATAATTATATAAATAATATATTTATAATTATATATTTCCTATAATTATATAATTGTTGTAATTATATATTTATTATATTTGGCATTATATAATTATTTTAATTATATAATTATTATAATTATTTAATCATTATATTTATATATATTTATATATTTAAAATTATATGTTTATTATATTTATATTTATATATTAAATGTAATTATAATTATAAATATAATAAATATATAATTATAAAACTTATATAATTATAATAATTATATAATTATATATTTATAACACTTACATAATTATAATAATTATATAATTTTATATTTATTCTATTTATACTTATAATTATATTTATAAGTTTATAATTATTATAATTGTTATAAATATAATAAATATATAATTATTATAATTATAATAAAATATAAACATATATTTATTATATTTATTATAATAGTAATTATATAATTATTATAGTTATATATTTATTAAATAGATACAAATATTATAATTATTATCTTTATAGTTTTATATTGATTATAATTATATATTGATTATTTTTATTATATTTATAATTATATATTTATTTTTATTTTTATTATATTTATAATTATATATTTATTTTTATTTTTATTATATTTATAATTATATATTTATTATATTTATAATTATATAAATATTGTAATTATATATATATTTTATTTATATAATTATAATAATTATATTTATTATTATTATATATTTATTATAATTATATAAATTTTAGAAATATAATAAATATAATTATAAATTTATTATATTTTTAGTGATTATATTTATTATAAATATATTTTTTACAATTATAATTATAATTCTATATAAATATAAGGGGGTTGGGGAGGGGCGGCATGGGGATTTTGAAAAAAATATATTAGAATTAAAAAAACACCCTTTTAAAAAATTTGCATGTTGTTTCGTCTTTGGTTCTCTTCACTCCGGCCATACTATTACGGGATTGTTCTGCTGCCCTTTTGATCTTCCCCCTCACTCTTGACATTATTCTTGGTCTGGCATGATGGTAAGAAAGGCCAATTAAGAGGTGTTGGTGGATGATCACAATGGAGATTCGTTGGTATTCACGGTTCCGGCTTCTTCAATTCATTCTTCTAGGGTTTCAACCCCAGTCCCTTTTTTCCAGTTTCTCAGTGGTTCTTTCATCGGATCTTCTTCAATCCCTCTCATATATTTTCTCTTAGGGTATCAGTCCTACTATCCCTCGTTCATGTACCTCGACGGATTTCTTTCTCATTTTCCTGGTGTCTGCATCTCCTTACTTCCATGGCCTCCCAGACCTTTTCTGTATCCTTGGTTGGTCAGGTGCGAAGGATTCCATGGAGTTTTTGGAAAGTGTTTTTGGAGCGGTATGTGTTTATGGGCATTACGAATTGTGGTTTCTTTCTACAGTTTCTTTGTTCTTGCAGTTTTCTCTTATGGTGATACTTTGGTTCTCTCTCTCTCAACGGATGGATTTTTTCAGTGGTGGCTATGGCAATGAAAATCAAGATTGGTTCTTTTTTGGAGGTATTTTTCCCAGTTTTTCTTTATAAATGTTATCAACAAAGTGTTGTTCGTATTTGGTATTTTGTTTTATTCGTTCCTGGTTATGATGGATACTGATCGTTTGAGTGACCGTCTGCCGACGAAGGTGATGAAGGTGAAGTTTCGAGGCTCTGTGGTTGTGGAGATGGATCTCGATGATATGGATGGCGTTGAAAGTTTCTGGTTAACTTCTCCTACCATGATGATGGAATCGATGATGGCTCTGAGGGTGATTGAAAATAGTGTCATTACCGGCCTCTTGGTTTGATTTATCCTCTTGATGGTTGATGGTACTGATGATGGCGGAAGGCAGCGATAGAGCAGCCTCTATTTGAGGTCTCCTCGTGATTGGTGATGTTTTGTGGATTGCGATCGGTAAGCTTGTGGGTTGAGGTGTACATGGTGGTTTTCTGAATTTTTATCTTACAAATTGAAATTCAAAATTTTTATTTTTGAATGCGGTATGGTGTAGTTTATGTGGATGAGGGGTTTGTGGGAACATCTGGCTCTTTGTATGGTTCCCACATACCCAAAAAGTTTTTTTTAAATAAACGAACTCATTGTGTTGTTTATTTAATATATCTTATCAAAAAATGGAATACATAATTCTATAAGAGATGAATTAAACTTTGATTACAAGATAATAACACATTCTCTCCATTTTCCGTTTAAATTCCTTCTTCATTTTGTTCAAAAATATTATACCATTCATTTATTTTTTTTATAAGAATACATTCATCATGCATTGAGGGATGAGATATTATCATTTGTAGTTATGATAAAAAAGTTATAAACATACCAATTCTACTATTAAAAAGTCTTTCTATAATTATTTTTCATTAGTATCACTGCCCATGTCTATACCAACAAACCTCCATAATGGAATCACAAATTTATATCATATATAGATATCCCCAGAAAAAATCATACATTTTAACACCTAATTTATAGCCTCCAAATACCGCTTCACGGAATCATCCATGCAATATATATCTTATCACACCAAATTTACTATGCTAGTAAGAGTTTGGACCATTCATAAATCAAAATCACTATGGTTGTTGATTTTTTAGCATGTATTCACATTCATTATCATGTTTCATTAAATTATACATTGATATATTCGAATGTATTATAAGATGAATTGAAACTACTTTTCCTTGAGCATGTTGAAACTTCACAAAACATTCTCTATTGAATATTTACAATAAAATATATATATATATAAATATATATATATATATATATATATTAAAATCATGGTTTAACATGAATAAAAATATTTGAAATAGAAGCATCAATCAATTACATATCTCTTATAATAATTCTTCCATAGGAATACACTTAATTTTAGATTCCACTACCATAGTCCCCACTACATTCTGTATAGACTATTATTATAATTTCAAATAATATCTTATATCTTAGACTCATATAATGCTTTTATGGGTTGGGACTAAAAAATGATTGGCCCACTGGTGCAGTGATAATCACAAGATAAAATAATGTGTAAAATAGAAAAAATAAAATGGACACCAGATGTAATATGGAAAAACCCCCAAATGGAAGGGGTAAAAAACCACCAGAAAAATATAAGGATTTCTATGGGTAAATGTGGGTACACACTCCCTCCATATTCCAACTAGAAAACTCTTATAAAATATCTTCTCAATAAATGAGGAAATAAACCTCACAAAAACCGCTCAAATATGGGATCTGCTGGTGGTGATGAGAATGGATGAAGCTGATGATGGAATCTACTGGTAGAGATCCCACATTATAGGCAATCCACCCTTTTCTATCTCCTCTCCCGCTATGTTCTCCCATGGGAAGTTTGGTGAGGTTTGGCCACCCACCACAGCAACCACCACTAACCCCCTTTGACAAAATAAGGGGAGACACCATCCTGGAAGAAGAAAACTACCAATACATCTCCCACTTGAACATTTAATTGTGAATTAATTACATCTCCACACATCCTGTATATCTTCCAAAAATGATGTTCATGTATCTATGAGGCCACTCAATGATCTTCAACATTTGAACTTATCTGAGTTAATAGCATTTTTCATGAAATCTACCAAATTTTATTTAGTGTGAATTTTATGCATGTCCACACTTCCTCCAGAACATCTCAGACAAAGTGATATTGTAACCAAATGTTCTTTGTCTCAGAATGAAAATATGGATTCCTTGCAATGTGAAAGGAGCTCTGACTATCAGAAATCAATAGAATCTATTCTTGTCTATGCTCGAGCTCCTCCAACAACCTTCTCATCAAAATAGCCTCTTTGTATGCTATGTAGCTGTAATGTACTCCACATCCATCATGGATAAATCCACAACTGACTATAACTTCGAAATCCAGCTCACATCTCATTATGTATAAGCAATCAGACAACCAGTGGTGGGATTTCCTTCAGTTATAATCACCTAAAAAATCTAAATCAACATAGCCTTTGATAGTAAAATACGATCCTCTATGACATAATGCAACATTTGAGGCCTCTAAGTTGTATATCTGGATCCTCTTTATTGTACTCCAATGCTCTCATCCTAAATTTTCCATGTACCGACTAACTACTCCCTCTGCATGTGAAATGCATGGTCTAGTGAAAACCATAGTGAACATTAGACTTCCCACTACTGATGCATATGGAACTCGAGTCATCTCCTTCCTCTCCACCTCACTACTAGGACTCATTATTGAGTATAACATGAAATTAACAGGAAGAGGGTAGATATTGGCTTATAGTTTTTCAAATTGAAGCATTTCAAAACTCTTTATAAGTAATTCTTTTATGATATCCAAATATTTACATTATTTGTATCTCAGTAAATCTGCATCTCAATAATCTTGTTTGCTGGTCCCAAGCCATTCATACAAAACTCCATAACTAACTGTGCATTCGTCTCCTAGATGGGGCCTATAACCAACATGTCATCCACATAGAACAAAAGAATAATGAAATCATTACCATTGGAACCATTGAAATATGAAAAAAGGTCCTATTGAAGTGTATTGTATCCAAGGATCGTGATATTGGAATCAAATCTCTTGTACCAACACCTCGACTCCTTCTTGAGACCTTACATAGATTTTTTTAACCTGAAAACCGAGTTCTCTTCAACTTCTTTTGAAAAAAAATCTTTTGGAGCATATTGATCTCTTTATCATGATCACCATGGATAAAAGAATTCATCACATATAGTTTCCCTAGATTTAAGTTGTATGTAGCACACATCGACAAATCTATCCAGACAATCATTAGTCTAACGACACGAGAAAAATATTTTGTTAAAATCAATACCTTACATCTGAGAAAATCTTTTAACCCCCAGTCATGCACAATATCTTTCCACATGGTCTTTTCCATCACATTCAATCTTAAAGATCCAAATTTTTCTGGTATCCTTCCTTCCATGAGGTATTGGAACATGATCCCAAGACTTGTTCTTACACAGGGATTTAAGTTCCTCCTACATCGCCACCATACATGAGGATACATCTAGATTTTGGGTCACCTCCACAAAAGAAGATGGATCTCCGTACTCCGCCAATAATCAGTACACAACATTACTCTCAGTGATATATTCTATGTTCCATACTGCTTCTCTTTTCTCTAAAATTAACTATCGTGGTCCATACTCAACTGGTACTTGATCATCATGCTTCGGTAATGTCTCAGACGAAACTGGTTCTTTCGTGGATTTTTTTCAAAATCGACTATTTTAGTTTCTATAATCTTCTTCTCCATGTCCCCTTTAATTGTAATTTGCACCGTGTCTTCTAAAAAAATGGCATATCTGCTGATGACAAGTTTGTGAGAATTGGGGTTCCATAAATGATACCTCCTCACACCATCAGCATAGCCCAAGAAGATACATTTACCGAATCTCAAATACAACATTGATATTTCCTAGTCATTAAAAAGTGCATATACTAGACTTCCAAAATATATAGACGAGAATAGTTAGTGGGTTTACCGGTCCAAATATCTATTGATGTCTTTAGGTTAATCACTATTGAAGGAGATATGTTGATCAAATAACATGTGGTATTCACTGCTTCTACCCAAATATTTTTGGCATATCCCTTCAGTCTCCAACATTTCCCTTGTTCTATCCAACATGGTTTTGTTCATCCACTCATCCAATCCATTTTTCTAAGGAGTGTATGCCAATGTAAACTATATCTTGATTCCTTCTCGTTGATAGAAATTAACAAACTCTTTACTTGTATATTCTCCACCATGGTCAGTCCTGAAACACTTGATCTTCATTTTAGATTCAATCTCCTTTTGCATTTTGAATGTTTTGATGATTTTAAAAACACATGCCTTTCCCTTGATTGGGTACACCCATAATCTCATGGAATAGTCATCATTGAATGATAAAATGCACCTTGATCCTCCCAATGATATAACCGGTTCTTAAAAAATGCATGAATGGATCAACACTATGATCTCCTTGCTTAGAGTTGTTGACGTCCTGAGCATTAACCATTGTTACTCGCTGAAAACACAATGATCACAAAATGGTATGAATTCCTTTGTAAGTCCAGGAAGAAAATTAGAATCCACAGAAATATTTAGGCCTTGATTTGACATATGGCCATGATTCTGATTCCATAACGTCATCAATGCTTCGGTTTTTGTAGTTGATGCGACAAATATCATTGCTTCCTTTTATGTTTCAACCATAATCACATATAGGTTCTTTGAGATATTTTCTTTGTTTATTACCTCAAACGCACCCTTCACAATTCTCATCACTCAACTCTCGGTGCTAGTCATGCTTCCAATATCATCGATTTTTTCCAAAGGCAATATATTCTTCTTCAGGCCATTCACATGACATACTCCATAGATGGTTCATACTATGCCATAATTCATCTTCAGTTTGATGGTATCGACTCAAAAGATCATCATGGTGTGATCATCCCCATGTACAGAAGTATTTTTAGGATAGTTTCACACTAGTCAAACCATTCCCGCTGAGACGTCAGGTACCATGATGCTCCCGAGTCAAATATCTATGTGTTGTTGACATGCTTTCTTCTTTCAGTAGTCATCTCTATTTCGCTAACTAGTATGTCTCCAATTTCGGAAGTACTTTCCATATTTCTCTCCATGACATGATTCTGGATCCCACTGGAACCACACTCTATCATCAAATCTGTCAGTCTTTTACCAAATGTCAGTTGACAATTATCCTTCCGCAACACTGCTGCATCTTCATTTTTACACAATGAAAAATGATTCCTGTTTCATTTCTCGATCTCAAATTTCACCGACATCTCGGCACATCATCCATCCAGAACCTCCCCCATTTAACAACAGTGTATTTAATAATATCAATATTTTTTTTCATTCGATAGATCAACTAGAGTTTCAATAATAGAGCATACTCAAATATAAAAGAATTATTAACACATAAAAATGTGAATAGAACCAGGTCAGAACCTACCCTCTGATACCACTTGTTGGGACCAAAAAATTATTGTTCCCCTAGTGCATTGATAATCAAAAGATAAAATAAATTTCAAAATGCAGAAATAAAATAGACACCATATGTAACGTCAAAAACCCCCCATATGGAAGTGGTAAAAAACCACAGGCAAAATAAAAGGATCACTATGTGTAAATGTGGGTACACACTCCCAAACTATTACAAAGAGATAAATCCCATAAAATCTCTATTGAATAAGTAAAAAAACAATCCACACAAAAACTACTCAAATTTGGGATCTACTGGTGGTGGTGATGATGGATAAAGATGATGATAAAATCTATAGGGAGAGAGCCCACATTATAAGAAATACACCCTTCCATATCTCCTCCCCTACAGCCTTCTCCCATTGGAGGTTTGGTTGCTGTTGGCCACCCACCACACCAACCATTGCCTCCCCCCTTTGAAAACACAAGGGGGTAACACCAACCTGGAGAAAGAAAACTGCTGATATTATGTTGCACCAAACACACACACACACACACACACTCACATATCCGTAACAATGATTTTATTGGTAAAGAAAATATATACATTTATTTTTCAAAAATGAAATACAATTTAAAAAAAAATCATTGAAAAACCATAATAATAATTAACTTAATAACAAGACTATACATTTATGTATAATACACACACAAATTCTATTCAAATCTCTTTACAACTAATATTAACATTTATATTATACAGAAATTTTGATATTACTTAGTAAGGTACTCTAATTAATTTTGAAATGATTTATTACTATATGTTAAATTTGTAATTTACTAGGTTTTAGTTTAATAATTTGATAAAATACTAGCCATTATTTCCTTATACCACTAACATAAATCATTTAATATATTTCTTTTTCAAAGAACCCACCAATTACTAAAAAAATAAAAATAGAATATATAGTATTGTAGAAATTTTCATTCCCTAGTTTACCATTTAATAGAAAATGGACCTCTTGACTAATCATTTGGAGTGACTATATTATCAAGTGATATTATTTCATTATCAACTAACACATGATAAACATTTTCCTTTCCCATAATATCAAATTGAATAGTAGATCTATCCATATAAGAAATATGTTAAAAAATCATTGAATTCCAAATTCAAATCATATTTTTTTTATCTAACCCGAGGTAGTAACCAAAGTCTTTATTATTATAACTAATAAACCATAATTTTGGGGACATAGTATCCTACTTATCACTAGAATCTATTTCAAGCTAAATATTAGAAATATAACCAAATTATTTTCAATGTGACATGTTTACCTCATTCTTGGTCTATACTAACTCAGGTATATCCTCTCCCATATGTAAAAAAATATCATAATTTATAAAATATGACACTATATTGATTACATAATCCAATAACACCTAGGATAATCTTTTATGAAATTACATACTATTAGTAGACCCAATCAAAATTTTAATCGGGCCCTTAACATCTCTATTTAGTTATAGTGATCTATAAACTAAAGTCACCATTAACAATATTCTTGATGCATATAATTCCTTGAACTCTAATTTTTTATTATTACTGCCACTATCATATATCAACAAATTTATGTTATTTTTTTATTTTTGGTAAAAAAATTATATTTATAGAAGATAGAAGAAAACACTGACCCATTTCATGAAAAATATATCGATAAATTTTATATTGAGTCATCAATAAAATTGTAATAAAAACTTATCTTACTTACTTAATTAAAAGTGAAATTAAATTTGACATTAATTATTTAATAGTGAAATCCATAGATGTTTGAATTTTGATTAATGGGTTGATCATTATTGTTGTTTAAAAAGTTTAATGCATGTTTCTTGAGATGAGGAGATGGTTAAAAATGTTGAGAGATAAATTTTTTATTTTTGTTTGATGGTTAGTTATAAGGACATGGATGTAGTAAGTCATCGAGTACCCGACATAGTTCCATTGGCTACCTAGTGGAAAATCCAGTGAGGTCCACTAGCTTCCATGTCCTTTTTATGCTGTTAGTGTTTTTAAAATCCAAGGAAAAACTATATTTTAAGATCCTTATAATTTAACACCACATTTTTTATGTTTTATTTTAGACTGCATGAATTTTGATAGAGATAACCTTCACTCCCCCTACTTTTCTCCCTCAAATTTAAAAATTAATAAATGGATCTTGGGGTGGTTCTGACACTTAGTTAAATCCCTCAACATCATTTTTATTATTTCTTTTACATCTAATTTAGATGATTTATTTTATTGAGTTAGGGATATTGGAATTTAATTCAACCAGAGAATTATAGAATAACCCATAAATGAAATATATTTTATATTTAAGAACCTATAAAGGGAAAAATGGTTTATTTTTTCTAGTAATCACTATTTTTATAGAGGATACATGAATGATGGTATTATTAAATAATTTAATTTAATATGGACAAATCTAATGGATTGTGTTAGTTTTAGGAATTAGTAAATGTATTATTAGATGTTTGAGCAATGCATTGTAGGTATTATTTGTGGTTTTAGATTAAATTTGTGTTTTATTTATTTATAGAGTACTGTTATTTGAGTTTATTTATTTAGGGAAATTTATTAATTGTTTCAAGGGATCTACATTATGATATAATAACTAGAGTAGTATCACCATTGAATTATTAATTATGTTGCTGTGAACCACAGTTGGGATAAATTTGGTGTCTTATGTGATGTGTCTACAATATTGTTTTCCGAACATTAATAAAGTTTAAATAGTTCATTTTAAAATAATATAAGGAGGATTTAGTTATGAATAATTATACTAAACTTTTCTTAAATTTATAGTGTTATAATTAAATCATGTATAATTTCCTATGTTATAAGTATTATTCATCATATACCTATAGTGGTATTATATGATTTTTTAGTTCTCTATTAATTAAAGTCCTTATAATCATAATTATTTTCAATAATTTTAGTCGATCTATTTTTTTTGATTAATTTATTTGAAAAAAATTTAAGTTGAGCATATTTATTGTTGTATCAGTATGATTTAATTTTTGATATATTTTATCAATCACATGAATACATGATTATTCATTAGGAAATAATATTATTAAAAAAAATTCATTGAAATGAACATTCGTTGTAGTCTTTGTTCGAAGTATGAAATGGTAAGTGTTACCTCTTAATAGATAACATGAATAAAGTATATATTATAAAGGAAAACTAAACCTTCAGTTAATAGATTATATTAGTGGAAATGTAATAACATTATTTTTATTTATGGGAAGAGATTAGTTTAGTAATATGATTTGGAAGAAAAATTCTTAAATGAATTATTATTAGTCTCAATTTTTTTAAATGATAAAAATTTTCTCATTATGAATTATTATCTAGAAAATTAATATTTCAGTGTATATTATATTATAAAGTAATAACATACTATGAGATATAAAATAACATATATAATGGGAAAATGTGGGGTCTAGATAGGATATCCCTAAAAATTATAAAATTAAAATAAAAAAGTTAAAAATAAAGCATTATAAAGAGGTTTACAATGGTATGAGTGAAAAAATACCTTTATATCCACATCCACCATTAGTGAATAGTACTCAACAACCCTAAAGTACCACATAGTTCTCATTTAAATGAACACTTTATTTGATATAACATCCATCACTTTGTTTTCCTCCCTATAGACATATGTAACTGTTATGTTGAGATTCCTAGCATGATTGAGAAATAGAATATAATGGGAGAGGAATCTCTATTGGAAATTACAGCTTCCTGACATGAGAGAATTATCAGTATGTTTATAATCCAATTCAATCCATATTGAGAACCACCTATGATAAACAATATAATTGATATGATAAATGATGGCCCATAAATCAGTTTCATATTCAATGCCTAGCCTAATAAAATTATAGAATTATGCTCTGAAAAAGTAATGATGGGAGCAGAAGAAACCTCCAAAAGATGAGGGGAACAAAATTCTAGTGGGATATTTTTTTTAATTTTATCTTTAACACAATAAGAGATAAGAGGAATCAGACTAATACTTTTGAGAATAAGGGGTATTATTGGTCTTCTTGAGATGCAATGCATCCTGAGTGTGCTAGGGTCCATAAGGTGTTTATCCATGGAACCCATCTTGACCCCTAAATTAGTTTGAATATATATGTGGATAGAAATTACAACTACATGAGTAGAGGTGGTATGTTTAAAAAAAATGCATTATGAGATTCCTAGATAGAATTACAGACTGCTACAGATGACACCAATAAGAGATTCAAAATCATCTCAATTATTCCATGTTTTCATACACACACAAGAAGTTCACATAGTTTCATGTGCACACCCAAATAAATGTTCAATATACTTCCAATATAGTTCCAAATATGCTGACCAAATGTGAAATTCATGAATAAAATAACACATATATCGTGGTATTTAATGTATGTTTATCTATTTTAGTATTTTTCCTTTCAAAATATCATTCTTTTTAGAAAGTTATCCAGTTTTCCATATTTTAATTATGAATTATGAATTATAATTTATATTTTTATTTGGATGATATTTTTAAATTTTTTAGTTAATCCATTACAATTAATTCTTGAGTATTTGCTTTGTATTTTAATTCTCATGGGTTGCATATGGTTTTTTATATATGAGGACATTAAGTCTTTGTATTTATGGAGGGTCATTTGGTAACTCTTATTAAATACTTTAGGAAATGTGATGGATGGGTATTAATAATAATTAAGTGAAAAACCATGATGTTGTAATGTATTATTTCATGTGTCCATGTTTTCTACATTCTCGTTTTTTGTTAGTTTTTTTATGTAAGGTTTGGAGTTTCAATTTAAAATATGATTTAGTGATGATATTTATAATGAAATTTTAATGATCACATTGTATTTTTTTAATGGGATGCTTTTTTGAGTTATTTTGGATAAAATAGAGGGGTTGTATGTGTGATCATATAACGGATAATTGTTTTCAATGATATTTTTATATAACTATTTTATTTTAAATTGAACATCATTAAAATATTTGATCAATAATATTAAGGGTAATATGTATAATTCTAGCACGATTCATCAAGTTTTCTAATATATTTTCTTATATTTTTCCAATACAAGTTACCCTCCTATTATATGATTAAGAGAGAGACTTCATTTCTGTTTCATTATTATGTATTCCATTGGTTGGACTTGTAGATCACCTTGAGGATTTTATATTTCTATTATGTTTATGAATTTATTATGTGGTTACCATAGGACATAGATGGTGGATCAAATGTGATTATATTATTATTCAAAATATGTAAGTGATATTTTTTTCTTATATATAGGTAAATAAAAATGTGATATTATTATAAACTAACATATAAGAACCCGATGATATTTAAGATGGTGATAATAGATTTATATAGGGGTTCTTTGATAAATCATGTTTTTTTAATATTTTTTTGATAATAATTTATATAATTTCCCCTCATTGAACATTATATTAATATTTAATTGAAAATTTTTATTTAAGTTGAAATTTAGAAATTCCATGAAATATTTATTTTTACCCTTTGAAGTTCACTCTTGTGTTATTACCATAAAAATTTCAATGTGATGAATTGTATCATTAAATATTTTTGATAAATTATTAATTAATTTTAATACTTTTGTAATTTATATATTTCTACATTGATCTAGTGTTTAAAGAGATAATATTTTCCATGAATTAGAACATGAGATTGTTTTGATAGATTGAGACATACCTAACCATTTGGACATCAAAAGTTTCATCAATGACAAGACTGGTATAAAAATTTAACAGCTATTAAAAAAAACAAATTCATACAATTTTTTAAAGTGGGGTGACAACTAATTATTTTGTAAAATTAATTGAAATTGTGTCTCAAGATGAAGTAAATTATCGAGGTAGATATATGTGAGAAATACACTATAAATTTCAAATAATTTCCCTCCACTAATTTATGTATTTAAATTTTTGCAAATTGTGGAGATTTGTTTGTAGCCTTAAAAGGGTGGTTCTAAAGATAGTGGTTCATTTATAACTATTTAACTGTTTAGAAGAAGTAATATTTTTACCAATGTTTTTTTATTAGGAGCCTCACCACTTTCTATTTTGTTTTTTTATTTTGTTGATTTAGTGTTTGTACTCTCACATTACCCTTAATAAAACATATTCATTATTTATAGAGGTAAATATGTTCAAATAATTTATTCAATTATTCAATGTTTTAATCCAAAAATGGAACTCTTTTATATAAAATTTTTCAATTCTTATGATTTAATATTAAATTGATCATAATTCAAAAAAGGAATAACTATGGTTATTTAACTTTTTTTATATATTTTAATATTTTCAGAAGAACATTTTAAACCCAAATATAAATTGTGAAATTAAATTATTATTGGTATATTGGATTGATGTGATAAATTTCATTCAAATTGATCATAAGATGAATCGAACATTATGTTTCCCAAAAAATAGCTCCCAATTTTGGTCTTAAATTATGTGCCTAGGTCTGATGACTTTTAAAGGTAGACTCATTTCTAAAAATTTTACTTTCCCAATTATAATGAAAACTAACATAGAGTTATAAAATAAGAAGTGGAATGTTATCCACAAAAATGGTCATGCTTTATTCATCCATTTTCAACTTTGTAGAAGTCTGATTACTTGGTTCACGTGTATATGAAGAGCCATCATGTCTAGGAATTTTTTACAGGGTTAATCAGTAATAAAAGTAACAAATTTTAAAAAATTATTAAATATGGTGGTTTCAAGAAAATTATAGAGGAAAAAATATATTAAGAATTTTTTTTTTTAAATTTGGAAATTCATTATGGACACCACAAGTGATCTTATGATATTCAGATTTGGATCCAAATTTTTAATCCCTCTTGCCTATAAATGTACAAATCCTATCACATTCAATAAATACTGAAATTTTTAAATTTATAAGTAGGAATATGATGATGTAATTTCTTATATATAATTAATATATATTTGTATTTATCCTCATTTAATATACTTTTTTTCTCCCACCATTCATTTTGTATCTCTATGAAAATGGAGTACCAACTTCGACACTTCTCTAATAGAAATTATTGGTGGATTAATTGAGTTGTTTAACATTAATAGATCACATTAATTTATTATGAGACTGAATATTGTATTTAAATCAATAGTGTGTCAGGTCTCACCATTTTTTATACCATCATGTTCATCATCTCATTAATCATTATTCATTCCCATTGAAATATGACTCATTCATACATTGATGTAGGGATTGAATAGTGTTTTTTATGAACCAACCCTGATGCCCTAGTACCCTGATACCCAAGCTTACTCTATGTAGCCCCAAGGGTATTCTAGATCTCCTCGGGATTATGAATAGCACCGAACATCATAAAAAAAATAGAGATCAAATTTTCCACCATAAACAGTGGAAGAAAATGATAAATATCATTATCCTCAGAACCCCTCAGGAGAGTGTACCAGAAATCAAACATGTATTGAAAAACCTAATAAAGTACACTATCAAGGTACTAAATGTATAAAAGGATAAAATAAACATCCAAAATGGAATTTCACTCGATGTATTAAGGGACGATGAACATCCACCTCCTCCAAGAGGATCATTCCCTTTACTTGGACATCAAAGGAGAAAATCTACAAATTCCAGATGGTAAAGGTATGTTGGGAACTAAAAATCCCAATAGACTCTCAAAAAGTGTTCTATAATAATTTTCCATAGAAATAAAAAATCAGGCATTCAATTTCTATTTTATGGAGAATCTTTTCAAACATGGATTAAATAAATAATTTATACAAAATAGTTTATATAAATAAATAGTTATGAGTAAAAGAGGTGCATATCAATGAAATTTAAAATGAAAATCATCATAATATGAACCATAGTCATTTAAATAGTATTATGATAGTTTTTAGTTATTGTATCCTCAATCTTTAAAAATTAGTGATTAATGAATAAACATGTGTGCATTTGTTCCTTAGGCTTAGGATGAATATGCTTCATTAATATCCAAGAAGGATAACCATGCCAAACTAGGTTTTTTATGTTTTAAAGGTCAATATGTTTTCATGGGATTATAGTCCTAGAATTATTATCCCAAATAAACCACTTACTACATAATATAGAATGTGATCAATAGATCAATAGAAGAAGGGGAGATCATTTCATTTCAATCAAAAATGATTTATAGTTTAATTCCCAAATTCCATTTTCTAAATTCCAATTAAATTTTAAAACCGAAACATGGGGTTTTCATAAAATTTTTCCTTTAAAAAAAACCAATGGGTTTTTTCTATTCAATTTAATCCACTTTATCAAAATTGATTCCCAAATCAATCAATTTGTAATTACACCCCAATTTCCAATTCCATTTGAATGGTGTTTTTTCCCAAAATACATAACAGTTCAATTCCAATTCAAATTCGTATAGAATTTGGTTTTTATAATTACATTGTAATAAATATAAATGAAATCTTGAAATGAAACATTTAACTATATGGATAAACTCAAATTAAACCACATTCCATTAATCAGGGAAAATAGAGAGTCAATGCTCACTATAAGAATCCAACAACAAAAAAATGAAGGAATAGAAGATCTAAGAATACACATATAATTAATATATAATAACATAGAGATTAAATCCCTCAATACCAATACGATATATCAAAATAAAAGGAGAAAAAAGTGAAATATTGAAAAGGTATGGCAACCACATACATATAGAGATACACCATAACGAACATGATAAACAATCTCCGAAGAGATGATCCAGATGGGTTAGAGATCTCCAAAATTTCCTAGGAAGTGCCTAAAAGTCTAGAGAAAGGAATCCTGGAGGAATTGAATAATAATTTCATCGAAGAAACCATCTTAAACGTAAATCTAATGATTTTTCACGTTTTGTAACCTATTTACAAATTGTGTGATTTTGGTAGTCCCAAATACTACAAAAACCCTATCATCTTTTATTAAAAATCGTATTTTTAATATTTAATCTATGTTTAAGTTGTATCTGACATGTGACCATTATATTTTGTGTAACCATTTCATAGAATCTACCAAGCAATGATTACACTTTGTGTAACTCCATTAAGAGAGGTTTAAATCTCTAGGGGACAGTAAAACTACTAGTTTTATGCAAAAAATTCCAAAAAAACCCTAACTACATAATTATAGGTATCCTTAAAAATATTTCTTATTAGTAATCAATATACAAAAATAATAAACCAAAAAAATGTTAAAATAGACCTAAAATAAAGTAAATATGGAGTTCAACTCCCCAACATAAAATCATTCTATCCTTTTAAATCCTTTCAAGAAGCTTCTAAATCAAAAATGTGAGGCCACTACTCTCTCATCAATTACTCAGGCTCCCACATAACACATAGAACAAATGTAACATACTCCCATGATATAACATTGTCGCAGAATTAGTAATCCTGATTGGTTTCTCTACCACATAAAAATATGGATCAACATCAAGGTGTCTCAATGTCAAAATATGTGATGGATCATAAATATATTTCTCTATCAATGATACATAGAACAAGTTATGTATTTATTTCAACTACAGTGGATCTTATAAATGGTATGCTATGTTTCCCACCTTCTCAAAAACCTCAAGAGGCCCCAGAAGACAAGACACATGATTCACTTTCCTCTGAAGAAAGCAATGGACTAATCTAGTTTAAAATTTCCAGAATACCTAGTCACCAACTGAAAAATTCAATGGTCTATGCTAATAATTAGTAAAAGATCCCACTAACTCTGTTCCATCAAAATTATATATTAAATAAAATAAAGTTTTTTATCATCTACTGGATAAATCTCATTCCAACCATGTAACTTTCATTGATCTCTATCAAACACAATGGATATTTACATGCCCTAGAATAGAAACCCTCAAAAAGTTCTATTATGATCATGGACTAGTAACTATTGTTATAGGAAAAATCATCGAGTCGCAAATGGCCATCCTATACTCCAACAATATCTAGGAAATATGCACAAAGTATATCCTAATATATCTAAATTTTTCTATATAACTAGATTTATATATGGGATCATATTCTGTACTCAAAACAAAATTGAGATCCAAATATCCCCAAGATGCATCTCCAAAAGATAGAAGTAAAACATGGAACTATGTTTGAGGCCGCAGAAGTTAGAGCTCCTTGAAACCAAATAATCTATCCCAAATAGATATTTCCTATCTCCTCAACATTTGATGTATCTCAAATCAGTAAAAAGTGAGCCAATTTTGTCAAACTATCCATCACAACTCATATCACATTCTACCTTCTCTAGGTGTGTTGAAACCCAACCAAAAATTATATAGATATTTCAATACACTTCCAATTTGGCATTGGAAGTGGAAAAAAGAAAATCCAGAGGCTTATCATGCTCGACATTTACCTATTTGTAAGTATGGAAATGTGAAACAAAGATAGTGATGTCTTATCTCATACATGGACACCATAATAACTATAGTATGTCATATAACATCGTGGTGGTTTTTCGGGTCACTTCCCTCTAGGTGTTATGGAAATCCCCCATCATAGCATTTCTCAGGGGAAAAGACAGAACACAATATTTCAAAAACATAGATTACCCTCCACGGTGAATAACTACTCAGTTATAGTCTTCATAACATAAAGAGTGTATCTCAAGCAACATAATTCATCATAATTAAAATATTCTAGAAGAATCATCTTAGTAAGAGTGGTGTTCATTTAAAAATTGGGAGAAACCACTCAACACCTACTTCCAAAAAGACTATATGTAGCTGTTCAAAATAAGCCACCATGTCCCACTCATCTATTAATTATTTCTTGCCATGGGTCGTAAGATTCAAGCTCAATTCATCATTAATAACATTATATTTACCAACGGTATTGGAAATTTTTAAATCAAAGAAATATAGTTCTCTACACAATACCTCTGATGGAGATTCAAATACTTTTTAGAGAATATGTAACTCAATCCCTTGATTTCTGAGAATATGGTAAATCTTTCTTTGTATAGGTAATTACTTAATCTCTTAAGTGGGTGCATCACAACTACATGTTCGAGGTCATGGATCTGATAATTATTTTTGTGTGTCATAAGATTCAGAGAGACATAAAAATACATGATCGACCAACATTAGAACACAACACAAACCTCGACCTGAGCTGTCACAGAAGACCACATAGCCCTACTTGACCTCTTAAAGAGTCGACACTAGAAAAGAATTCAAGATTACTTTTATATTAATTAATGTAATTTTACATTTATTATACCAAAAAAAATTTACACCTTCTGAGTGAGAGCGGTCATTGGAGAATCCAAACATGATAAGGTTTAGATACCTTTTGATTACCAATAACAAAATCAGTAGAAACTCTACCTTCATTATAGGTAGAAAACTAGAGAATTTTGAAGGAAAAATGTTGGGTAACTCAATGGCTATAAGAGTGTGTTCATTACTCAAATATTATAGCTCTAGAAAAAAGCATTAATATCACTTCCCCAAACTATCATAATAACGGTGCAGCTCTTCATGACCTCGAGTCTTATTCTCCCCGAATGACATGGCACAACCCAACGAGTGTAGTAAAGGTAAACTATCATTGATAAAAATTAATTCAGGATTTATTTTAAATTATACCATTAATACCAATTATAGAATCAATAGGATTCAGGTAAAGAACATGAAAATTAATAGAATAATCAATATCTGATAAAGATAACACACGATTAGGAAAATAGAGACCCCGCCTACTATTTTTTTAAATGGGTGTATTAATATCAATCAAAAAAGATAAAATATCCATAAATTTTTTTTGAAAATTAATAATATATAACAAAATTAATAAATCTTGTGAACCAACATAAAATAATTAATTCAGAAAAGATGATGCTATAATGATGGTTCCTCTCACTGTCACTTGACCGATATATGCTTCCTCTGGAGAATATTCCACTTCATGAAGAAGCTTCATTCCAGATGTCTGTGCCTGGAAACCCTTAGATATTGAATAATTTTATTTCACTACAATACATTCTGGTTATGACAATACCATAATGCTATGTGGGTCAGAGAACATATACTATAATTTCAGCAAGTGACCTGAGCATCCACATGTGTCACATTTCTTGGGTTCCTAATTGCGACCCCAGATCTAATTCCCAAACATGTTAGACTAGAATCAAGTCAGAAGGACTCTAATAGGAACTGCAAGAGGTCTAGAAGAACCGTACTATCGAGATCCACTATGAGACTCATCATGATTTCTCTTACAATTATATTAACTCACCAGACTACCAATATGAGAAAAATGATCCCCCATCAACCCTAAATTACCAACCAGGTCTATTTCATACATCAACAACCTATCTTGAATTTTATCATGATAAGATATATTAATAAAGAAATCATGATAAAAAATATAATATATATGTCCCATCTCAAACAATAGAGTCTTCATGTTCTCATTCGATACAATGTCAGGTGAAAACTACACATGCTCAGAAAATGGATTTTCATATTCCATCAAGATTCTATCAACATGTTGAATTTTTAAAAACTCCATTGCCTTATCTACCACTATAGAATCTAGATTGAATTGTTTATTGAAAATAACACTAAATTACTTCATCTTTAGAACCACATGATTCTTTACCGTAACCATTGTATCCGAACATCTATTTCTAGATCCCTCCAGCTTAAAGGTAGCACAAATTGAAATAATATCTTTGGGAGTTTCTAGAAAAAAAATTTAAGATCTGTCTTTATCAATTAATCCTTATCCTCTAATGGATTATTAGAACTATGAAAAATTTGTTGTTTCTAGTCAAGTAACTAGAATAATGACATTGGAATTAATCCCTCATAGGTTTCACCATTAGATCATGAGCGGGTAGGGGTGTTGGTGTTAGTCCCAGAGCTTAGATAACATGCACAAAAACCTCAACCAAATTATGTCCTATAAAAGAATTCACTCATTGTGATTCATCAGAATCTCCCCTTGGATCATATTCACATAAATTATTGGAGGTATGATTATTAATGAAATCTAAAACAAAAATTGAATAAATTAGAAGATTAATCAGATTAACTACTCAAAAAAGTTAAATGAGAAAATTTAATCCCCTCAAATTAGAAAAGAAGATTTGGATTTTAATATATCCAAATATAAAGAAGGGAAATGAAAAAAAAATATTCATCAAGAATCATTTCCCAAACAACCAATGGTTACTTAAGGGTAATTATGATGAGATATAGGTAGTAGATCAATCATAACTACCTTATAAATCCAAAAAATACCTCTCAACTATATATAGACATAATTTAATAGTTCTTAACCTTATTTTAATTCATCTTTTTCACAAACTAGTTGAGATATCCTGGTTCCCTAATAATTAGGAAAATGTAAAAAAACATAAAGGGTGTTCCTAATCCCCATGGCATGATTTCCATCACCTAGAACCATACAACACAAATGAGGGAATTAATTAGACAAAAAAAATAGTAAAAGATAATGATACATATGAATATTATAAAAACTCTCCAAAGAGATAGTACCATAAACAAAAAACGTATATAAAAAACCAAAATAGTTCATCGTCAAAGTACTCAAAATCATGAAATAGAAACTGTATATCTCAAAGGACACATCACTTCAATCCCCAAGGGTTAAACAAAATCCACCTCATCCAAGAGGCATCTTAACTTTACTATGACATGGAACTAGAAAATCTACAAACACCTGAAGCCAATGGTGTAGTGTGAGGTAAAATACAAGTAGGGTATATCCATGTTTTCCATTATAAGATTTTATAATAACAAAAAAAAATAATTATTTATATTTCAATTTTATGTAGAAACATTTCAAACATATATTAAATAAAAAAATTATATATAATAGTTAATATACATCAATATTCATGACTGAAACAATTCTATATGAATGGAATTTATAATCAAAATTATCACAACAAGAAAAATGATCATCTTTCCTATGGAACAATATTTTATAGTTATCAGATCTTCATAATTTTCAAATCATTGATAATATATAAACATTTTTTCACATGTCTCTCAATATATATCCATATAGAGGTAGTCAATATCCCATCTTGGATAATCATGCAAAACTTGGTTTTTTTTAACATTTTAATTTTCAATCCATTTTCAGGGAATAACCATCCTAGAATACTTTTCCAAAATAACCCACTAACTACCTATGATCTATTATTCTCAATAAATCAATAGAATAATGTAAAAATCTTTTAATTTCAAATAAATAATCATTTATAGTTTGTTTTCCCAATTACCCTTATCAAAATTCCAATTAACTTCTAAATCCAAAAAATTGGTCTTCCATAAATTTATGAAATTTTGAAAGAAAAATAATCATGTTTAATTTTCATTTTAAATATAGTTTAGTATATATTTTTAAAAATCAATTCATTGTTCCATATGATTCAAATGAAACCCTAATTTCCAATCCCATTGTAATTGGGGGGTTTTCCCAAAATCCATACCAATTAAATCCCAATTCTAATCCGTATGAAATTTAGTTTTCATAATTCAATTGAAATAAATTTTAATCAAATCATGTAAATATATTTTTAATTATATTGATAAATTCTGATGAAACCACCTAATGTTAATCATAGTAAATAGATAATCAATGCCCAAAATAAGAAATCACTAATGGAAAATAAAGGTACACAAGATCTGTGGACCCAACCAAGACTAATGATTAAAAAAAGAGTTTAAATCCTTCAATACTAGGAATATATTTGTAAATACAAATTTTAATGATATATATGTATATATACATATGAAATATGATTACCTCTTACCTAGAGAGATGCATCGCAGCAACACAATGATCAATCACTTAACATATGATCTAGAGGTATTTGAGATCTCCTAAATCACCTAGGAAGAGCCTCTAGGTCTAGATAAATGAAACCTAGAGGAATGAAATAATAATTTTAGATGAATCACCTACATAAAACCAATACTCATATTTTTATGTGGCATGTCATTGAATTACATTTCATGAAAGTTTTGAGTCCCACCTACACATTAAAACCTATTAAAATATATTAAAATTATTATTTTAAATATTTACATGGCGTGTAATATATAAATAGAGTGTGAAATTTTCAAGATGTGTACCAATTTCACATAATCTAATAAGAAATGATTACATATCTTGTAACCCCATTTCACGAAATGTAAATCCACAACAAGTAGCGAAAAATACCAGGTTTTATACTAAAAATAAAAAAAAATCTTTGACATCACCACTACAAGTATCCTCTCAATTCCTTCTCTATAGTAATCAACACATGAAAAATGAATAGAAGAAAATGTTAAAACATACATTATAGAAATGTAATAGGTCATTAAAATGCGGGTTTTTGAAGAATTCCCATAGATGAATTTAGGAAGAAAAAAACCTACATATAGAGGCCTCTTTATGGGGTGATAACATATAAAATTAGATGGTGTATTGTTATTGTACATGTGGAGTAGTATATTGATATTTTATAATGAACATATCCCCACCACATTAGCAACCCTAGAATTAAAATAACATTGAAGGCAAGAATTTAAAATGGATTATAATCCAATTGAATTTCAGGAAATGAATGATCAAATACATCCATATGGTAGTTTATGCATTAAAAACATTTTTTTAAAATGATATTAGTATCATGGAATATAAATTTTGATGATAAATCCGTTATATTATGTACCATATTTCCACTCAATCCTTTTTCATTCACCCATCGTTGGATATCAACCTTTGGATTACATCATTTTCCTTCTATGATTGGTATTTTAGTTATTCTTGGACATATAATATGTGATTAAAGATAATGAGATGGTATTTGGGTTGTTCTCGATTGATTTAATGTTCTAATAGTGTGAAGAGAATAGTGGATTATAGAAAAAAAATTATATGTTTTATGCATGGCACCCTTATAAATACTATAAACATTGAAAAATATTAAATTTAATCTAAATGATAATTCTCTCCACATTAGTTCAATTTAAATGATGTGAGAGTTTAAGGTATAAAAAAACTCATTTAATTAATCGTAGACATGTTTTTTTGATATTTTTTCCTTTTCTCTTAATTAATCCCCCTTTTAACACTTTTAACCCTTATCATAGAGGCTAACTTATTAATACGGTATATTAATTTATTTTGAAATTTTTTGAAATGATAAATATTAATTATTTTGAATATATAGATTCCAAATATTGAATACATTTTACTAGACACAATTTATAGAAGTGGTTGAAATTATTTATAATATAACCATACTAAAAAAATATACACAAATTTAAAAAAAGAAATATTTTTATGAGTAAAAATGTATTTATACTTATTTCCACCAAAGAATATTGAATAGAAGTTCTTTAAATGTATTTATTAGATAATTATTAAATAAAATGATGTTCCTTTTATATTATAACCATTCCAATTAAATGGTGTCTTGTAACTATATTGTCAAATACAAGTAGCACAAATAGTTTCTATTAGATGAAAATATATCTTAGGTTCAATGAAGAAAAACATGGGTTTCTAAAAAATGTATATTACTTTTTAATGATTTATTTAACTCTTAAAACTATATTTGGTCACAAAAATGTTTTATATATTCTGAATTAGGTTAAAATCATAATTATTTCTTAAAAGCTACAATATTGGTAAAATTGGTATTTTTTACTATTTACAAAAAATCTACCTTTTATAAAAAATTCCAAAAAAATAAACATAAGAAAAATTAAATGGGAAAAAATACATTAAATTAAATTTTAATTATTTAAATAATAAATATTTTTTTAAATATATATATGAAATATAAATAAAAACCACTTTTAACTATTTTTTTAATTTAAACATTAATGGATTATAAATTTATTTGATATCATTTTCCAAAAGTGTGTTAATTTATTTTTCATTCAAATTCTATGATCATAATTTTTTGATTTTTAAATTTTATTTTATTTAAATATTATAAACGATTTTTGGTGTTGTGTATATAAGAAACTGTTCAAATTGTTTTTTATATAATGTAATATAAATTATAATATCGATGTGTTACATGATGATGTCTACAAGGATTAATCATAATATTGTAAAATAACTTCTTTCTATATTCATGTATTAATATGTGATGTATAATTTACAATAAAAATATTGTTATTCAAGAATATGTACTATGAGTTTGTTATTATCACAAGCCCATATTGAATCCCACACTTACACAATATTATATCATGTCTTACAACTTTCCACTATATTGTTGTCATAGTTTACAATTTAAACATCAATCATCAATTTTTCTCTATGAAATACTTCATGAATAATAATTCTATTACCTTTTATCATTATTTGAACTCATATGAAGTCTAATATTGTTTTAAATTAGGTAAATATAATTTAATAGCCCTCACATCAGAACTTCAACCTATAATAGTTATGTAGGTCAAACAGGATATCAGCCCGATTGTTAACTTATGGTCACCTAAATCTGATTACCTTCCACTAATTCCATTTAAATGTATGTTCTGGAATTCGAAATTATTTAATTAAACAGATATTATAATAATCTAAAGTCATAAATCCACCTCTTCTTCATCCATTCTTAGTAGAGGAGCTCACTAATTGATTGTATACAAGCTTTGGATGACCTCATCCTCTTTTACAGAATCATACATGGATCATAATTGTGGTGATTAGAAATATCGTAAATCTATGTTTATAGATATTTCTATTTTAAAAACCATTATAAATCATCTAAAATATTAGATTCAAGTCAAATAAGAAAAACAATTCATGTCAACTCTCCTTATAAATGATCCTTAAATCAATATTTGACTAATGAACGTTCCTTTATTATGTTTTTTATTTGAATGTCCTTCAAAAACATTATCATAATAATCTCAACATCTTCTAGTGAATGTAATTCCATATAATTCAATTTTCATCTTCATGATCTACCATTCCATTTAGTAAAAATTCATTACACTTAATTCTTAAAAAAACTCCTTTGTGAATATTATTCTCCAAATTAGTTAAACTCATTGATATTACACAATGTTCGAACTACCTCTAATAACTAATTTTATAATAAAAACATATGTAAAATTAATCCATAATCTCTTTATCATGGGGTTCTTTTATTTATACTCTAAAAATAAGTTCACTCAAATTTCAACTTTTCTATATTGTGATAATTTTAGTTTTTATTATCCAAAGTCATCAGTATTTATGACTCCCTCAAAATATGTGGACTCATCTAGTGATAGATCTTCTAAAATTTTATTGAAAATCGTATCATTCTTCCCAGGCTCCTCACCTTTTGATGATATGAAATCATCTTATATTTTCTGATGTCTTGATCATTTGGGTATTTCTACATCCATATTTTTTATCCACAGAATTAGTCTGTCATACATCCATCCCTTGTACACTTATTCATCTCATAAGTCATGGTATTCACGATGAATAAAATAATGAATATTCATCGACTAATATACCATTCCATATTTTTTTTGTTAAATATTAGATATACCTTTCTTCATGTCTTCTTCTCTAGCTCGTCCATCATTATATCTTCTTTTTATAACTTCCTATCATCTGAATGATTCAATCGACTCATATTGAATCTATGTTAGTCTTCATCCAATAAAATTTTTCATCCAATCATAAAACAATACATACATTTTAAGATTCAAACATCTATTCTATTGAGTTTTCTTGTTATTCTAATCATTTTTTTCATCTTCATATTCCAGAGACCTTTATACTCAAATCCATTTGTGTATCTTAAGGTGTTTTTTTATTCTTTAGGTGTATCCTAGACCATATATCACTTATAGACTATTCAGAAATATTTTAGATGAACCTATTATTAGGATAAAGTATATTTTAAATTTCGTAGGGATAAATATTAGGGTGTTTTTTAATTATTCAGTATAGTTTATCCTTTTGGTCATCTTAGATACTTTTAGTTCTGGTAATATCAATTTTCGGGAACCCATTATTTCATTAGAAGTATATTGTTTGACTTCTAGTAAAAATTTCTATCCATATTTAACACATAAATTAAATATATTTATTGGGTTATTTAATATCACTATCCATTTCATTAACCATCCAATAGCTTCTCCTCAATATATCATTTATATAGAAATTGTTGTAGATAGTACTTTTCAATATCTCTAGTTCTTATCTTTTTCATGAAGAATACTTCAACAATATTATAATATATTTTATCTTTTTGAGATAAAACTCTATGAAAATATAAATTAATATTTTTTATAGTGATTAATCATCCACCGACACTATTTAAAAATATAATGAACAAAATATCTATATTAATTCAATGTCTATGCTATATCCAACTACTTAATTATATTTCATTTTAACTATATGAATTATTCAATTCTATCTCTCCCTTACCACTTCAAGGGAAATAATCCTTATAGATTCCAATTAGAATATACGACCTTCTATTAGTGCCATATTTCAAATGTTGAACACTCATCTATGGTCTTCTTACATACAAAAGATTCAATTTTTTATTTTTGAAATTTTGATGGTATTTCATTACATTTTGAATGAAAATTATTTCAAATCATCCATTAGAACATTCGACTAATTATTATATATTCATTTGAAATATCATTCACCATCACTATTAGTCATTATTAAAAAAAATACAATAATCCTCATCACCATCATATGGGTTCTTCAATCCCACAAACATATTATTCCACCCTCATTGTTCATTGTAGCCTATAGTGATATAGAGGTGTTCTTTAGGTGTTGTGGTGACTTATCCCAATACAATTCCGCTAACCTGGTCAATTTATTTATAAAATAATCATGGTTGGAACCATCACATACCTACTACTTGATAATGATTATTAGTGAAGAAATCATTTTGTTTTATTCGTGAAACAAATTATTAATAAAATAAATAAGATAAAAATAATATTATATTGATTAATGTGTTTTATTATATATTTTACTTCATCCACATTATGGTAGAATAGTCCATACAATATAATAATTTTGTTCAGTATATAAATATTTCCATACATGTTTCAATGTTTTTCATTAAACACATTGTAGTTTTATTCCCTTAATATAGATGTACAAATTCCTTTTCTATGTCATATGTATAATTTCTAGGGGTTTTAAATGTAATAAATAAAAATCAATATTTAAAATTGTGATTATGTTTTACCATTTAATGGGTAACCTATCATTTTTGGATATATATAGTCTTCAATTTCAATCATCTATATGGTATGATCATTTCCATAGAAAATATTTCAATTTTCCTACTCTTCATCAAATATTATTCCGTATTAAAAATTGACAACACTTGAATCATATCTAGGATATACTTCCAAATGTTAAAAAAGTAGGGAAAAAACTGAATTAAATGAGAAAATAATTTTCATGGTTTTGTTAATGTACATTAATTCTATATAGGGTATACAAAATTTAAATTTTTCAAGAGATTATTATAAATTTTTCAAAGAAAAATGATATAAAAATATAAAATGGAACATGTATAAAAAAATATAATATAAAAAAATGCAAAACTTTTTTTAAAGGAAACATTTTAATATGTGAAATAATATTTATAATATATCATGATAAAAATATTATGAATAATTACTTCAATATTTATATTCACAACTAACTTGATATTATACTCTACAACTCTATTTTAACCCTGTATCAAACATATTTTTATGGAAATCCTATTCCATGTGGGGTAATACCATATTAAAAAACATATTGATATAGTTGAATATACACATACTTTTTATACATAAAATAGATTAAAATATACTCCAAAAACAACACATTAGTGCATTTTTGAACTAGGTACATAAAAAAACATCATCATAGACTAAATAATAAAAATTATTCCAATAATTTTATGAAGATAACATTTAAATTGATTATAATATCTGTAATACCAATGATCACTTGGGGAAAAAATAAATGAAATAGTGAGTTAAAATAATAATAATGGAATAAAGAATAGAAAATGTGAATTTCATTAACAATATAAACATGAATATATTATTTAGAATAAACATAGAATATAAATCATAATAAATGATAACAATAAAATAAATATGATTATGAAATAAATACAGAACATGTCATTTAAAACATATGAAAAAGATCAATACCAGACATTATAACATAGTATACTCATATCATTACGCATGAAATATAGTATAGTATACTAGGCTCACTACCCACAAACCATAACACAATTCCCCAGTCTCCATACCCATGTACTATAAATAACATCTCATGAGATGTAAATATTACCCAATTCATTGGAGGGATATATTACTCGAACTTTATCCATCACATCATAACATGATCATGAATATTTTTTCCTCATTTAATAAAAACATAAATTAATCAAATGAATGATAACTCATTGAAAAAGAAATGGGTCATGGATTAATGTCACATGATGTGATCACAAAATAATAAATTTAAGTAACATGAATGTCCTAAAGTATAAAAGGAATAGTCTAAAATGGGTGTTTATGAATATGTTAATACATGAATGATATAACATAGAATAATATGATAAATATATATATAAAATATAGGTTCTAAATAATGAATAATTGGAAGGATCATTTTTAATGATAAAATATAGTAAAAAGTATTCAATAAACATTGATTTAAAGATAAATAAATAATAAGTTTCCCAAAAATAATAGAAACTAAATATTTTATATTTTAATCGAAGGACATATATAATATGGTAAATTAGAATGAGAAATAATGATTTAAAGGGAAGAAAGTGGGAGATAGAGTTTTACCATTATAATCATTATATTTTATAAACATAAATCAATTGGTGTAATGAACCTTCCAGACATTACCTGAAATGCCACTCTAGGAGGTCAACTACAAGGTAACATAGTAAATAGGAATTAAAAACATTCACATGTAATTGAACTAAGATAAACCAAAAGAGTGTTGTTTTAATGAAATATACACATCCATGAGTCATACAATGTAAATCCAGAAAGGTTAAACCCAAATATTAAACATGACAAGAAAAAAAATATTTATGTGATCTTCTATCACCACCATTCATTCTCATTAAGAAGGTAATGAAAACTGAGGGATTATTTTGTAATACATGATACCCTTCCCTTTACCTAACTTCAGGAAAAAAACATCTAAAAATTAAAAATTAAAAATTAGGGTGTGATTATAAAACATAATATTATTTAACCAGTGAATCAATTTAATTTCTAATACCATGAAAATGTCATTTCTAGCATTAAAATAATAACAATTTATAAATAACATTTTAAAAAGGATCATTCTATATTTTTTTTTGTTTTCAAAAAATCATTTATTATTTACATAAAAATAGAATATTACAAGTATGTGAAATAAATAATGAAAGAATAATACAAACTATCCATGTATTTAATAAAATATACGAAAGTGATAGACCAATCATGAAATATGACATCGTAAGTAAAATGTATCAAAAATAAAAAAGCATAAGATTTTAATATAGCCTATAGAAATACATACCCGAACATATAATAGAACATTAAGCCATGATAACGTGAATCTTACTAATATTGATTATTTCTATAATTTGTTAATATCAAACCTCTGGTGATATTAGACACACTAAAATGACATTTTTATTTACAAATTCACCTAATGTTCTAAAATTTACAAAAAAAATCTTAAAAATATTATGATAATTTTTCAAAAATTTCCACACTAAATAATTACCACTTATATGATTGAGAATTCTTTCTTTGAGTAAAAAACTACACTACATAATTTCACCAAATTCATAGTGTGAAAAATATGTTTTTAAAATAAATCCCATTTTAAGACATGAAAATCTTGAAATAAATCCAAATTGATATCAAATAAAAACTTTAGCTACAATCCCAATGGATTTCATAAGAAGATCATTTAATTAATGATTCAGAACCTTTGTATAGAGATACCTACCTAATATTTAGAGTGAAACTTGTCCCCTTCAAAGATAGTGCTTGGGAATGAGTAGATATAATCCTCACAAGACTAAAAACATAGGATCAATAATCACATTTCTCTCACACCACTTTGATCCACTATCCAAAACTAGTAGGGTTATTATGAGGCAATGGAATATGAGACCAAGAGAGGTTATTAAAAGCGTTGAGGAAACCGGATAAAAAACATAAAATACCTTGAAGATATCCGTTGAGTGTTAAAGAAGGACATAAATTATTCCAGTAGAGAAGCATATCTATTATTGGGGAATGTTTATTTTGAGTCAAATAAGGAATATTTGGTGATTAGTTATAAAAAATATAATGGTAAAAGATGAGACGTTCAAATTATTATAGGTTTGGATATTTTCACATGGTTAATCTTTTTGACTAGACAAACAATTAAACATCCATGCATGGGCTCTATCCCTTAACAAGCATGGTGCATAGTTTCATTGAGATGTGATATATGGATTGTGAAAATAGTTATCGTGGCATGAAAACCCCCTGGAAAACCACCCAAACACCAACACTGCCACTTTTTTTGCTGCATGATTAGTGTAAGAATGTTTAAACCCTACAAGACTCCCCAACAACCTCATAGATAAATATCACATTGTTATTATTAAACATGTTCCCAAATAATGTACCAGTAATGTTTCCTCAAAAATTCCATGATTCAAATATTTAACTCTGAGAGACCTCTAAAAAACCCAAGTATGAACCAAGCATAAATAAAAGCATACATATAACCAGGTGGGTGTCAAAATTCTCCCCACCATGATAGATTTCTATCTCTAGAGAGTGATCAATATTATGAATGCATAAATATATAAGTCCAATGTAGTCTCTTAAAAAATTAAAATTCTATTATATTAGGGATATACAATTAAACCTACCATAGTACAAGGACCATGTGAATTGTTTTACAACACAATACATTATATGGTGCATCTATAATCTAAAATGGTTCTTTAATTATGGCAGTGTTAGGTTCTTGATTAATATATTCTAATTTGATCACATGAGAAGGGTTTGATTATTAACTCTTCATTTTGGAAACATAAAGCACATTATGAATCTATATCAAGTCAGATGGTATGTGAAACTAATAAGCTACCATTTATAGTTTCTCAATGATCTCAAAAAGGTTGAAAAATATCATTTCCAAAATACATTGTCAACCCAACCAATGGTTTCACAATCAAGGTGAAACTATGATAAATATCCTATCAGCATCCTAAAAATCTAGAAACTCATGTTGATGGTCTATATAGTATTTTACATGATTTTGACTGGTATTTATACTTTTCAGGATCAACTACATAATTTTAATCATCTATTGAATAAACCTTGTTCCGATAAAGGAACACACTCCCAACTCTTCCCAACACATGGTAGATATACATGTACACCCATAAAACTGTTTTAAGGGTGAAGTCATAATTAAATCCTAATAACTACTGTTATATGAAAATTTTACAAGAAGAAGATGATTTTCTCATGAACAACCAATATCATGCACCAATTCTTGATGTATATACCAAAGAATATGAATAACTCAATTTATCATCCAATCTATATATGAATGATATTACATGATTATTTTTAATATGAATCACATTTCATATTAAAAAACATTCCAAAATATGGCTGTGATCTATGGGTACCAATTAGAAAAAATCATAGAGGAATCCCTATGAATCCTTACAACCTCTAGGACATATAAGAGGATGAGTTTCTCCACCATCATCGCTACCTTAAAAGAATGGAAATGAACTATTTGTATTAGTCAATAAATGAACACAAAATTCTAATACTTCTAACTATGAGTTGATGGTAACATAAGGAAAAATTATATAGAAATATTTCCACACATACACAATAGAATCAATAAACGATGAAATAAACCAGTAGATCTTTGGTGTTCTGTCTTAATTCTATGAAAAGTAAGGCACCATGACATGAAGGATGAAGTTGACCACCTTATCCTCATAAATAAAAATACATTTTTCAAATATTGATACAACTTTGAATCCATAGGGTGTATAAACCAAAAATACCATTGTTCAATACCGATCAATTCCTTCTTTAGATATATAGAAACAAACAACTAACCCCAGAAACAGAAATAATTCCCATGAGACTGAGACCATTCACACAAGGTCTCCCCAATATTTAGGGATTTACTAAAGCATTAGAAATCGGTATCTAAGACTTTTATAAACCAAACCAATTCACGAAATTATGAGTTTTCATTTGACAAGTCTAGGTACACCTTCCTACTAGATTTTTCATTTCCCAAACTTGTCTTAGTGAATAAAATCATCAGAGACCATTCTCCCACTAATTCCTTTAATTCTTGTGTTGAAAATTTCTTAATCAAAAAATTAGTGACCATATTCTATTTCCTAAGAGTATAATAAAGATAAAATTAAAAATCTCCAATTTACTCAACCCAAGATCATTATCTCTTGTTCATATCCATGGGATAAGAAAATAATTTAAGATCTTATGATATGAATATATTGTATATTATTCCCGAATGTGATAGTGGTAGTGATTCTTGATATTATGCATAATATATTCCAAAAAACAGTCATGGGTAGGGTAGTTATTCGCATAAGGTAATGGTTGTTGAGAGGTATATACCACCACCTTCATTACCTACATCAATACAAACCCCAATCCCATAAAAGAGGCATTTTGATAACTATCATAACTCATACCTAGTTCCAAAATAATAAAAACTGTATGAAATGTCAACATACTCATTAATTACTCATAAGATATCTAGAATTTTCACCACTATTCAATATCAACACCCAATAAGTGGAAATATATAATAGTAAATTCAATCATGGAGATGCCGTAAAAAATCCACCTATAATAATTAGCCTTACCAACGAAGTTCTGGATCTCAATCACATTTCAAGGCCTCTCTTGTGACATTAATAGTTGAATATTTTTTTGTTCCATTGAGATTCCCTTCACACATATAACATCAAAACGAACTTTACTGCTTCAATTAAAATTTCACAAATTGATTGCTTAACATCCAATGCACGTTCTATTACAATCCTAGGGATGATATACATACAACCCACTTTTTTCGACTCTTTCTTACAGTACACCTAAATATAATCCACCAACACCATAACGAAAGTAACTAATAACCAATTAATAATTATGCTCATAAATTTCATAAATACTACAGGGTAATTAGTCAGACCGGATGAAAAAACTAGAATCATGAAATTGCCATAACGGATCGAAAAGTGTTCCCTGGGTGAATCCTCTTCTCAAACACATAAATGGTGGTACCCCAACCAGTGGGAATTCGTTATAAACCAAGGAAAATTTCTAGGTTGTTGAAATAGATCATAAAATAATGAAAATGGGTACTTATTTTTAATGTTTTCTTTATTTAACATTCTATAATAAATGAAAAGTATATGTCATCTATTAGTATTCCTGACAAAAGGATAGGTGAATCCCATGGTGACATTCTTGGACGAATATATCCCTTTTCCCATATTACTCAAGATTAACCACAAGTTATTATAAATCATTGGATTTCATGTGATATGGTGGAATATAAATTGGAATCATACCATGGAGTAGGTGAATATTAATCTTGACCTCTACCTGTAGTGGTTATCAAGAAAAATTGTGAGTAATTTTCTTAGTGTACAAAATCACCACAACATGAAGTGGAAAGATAAAATGATAGTAAAAAGCATCAAATAATATTTATGACACCTACTATGAAATTATACTATCATAAGGAACATTGATCCCCACTCACCCAGATCTAGAACCCCCATATTCATGAAATATAAGATAGACTCCAAGGGAAGTTAATAATTTAACTCTCTGATGATAATTTCTAATATAGTCCATAATGTAAATCATCCAATACTAGACAATAATATTGTTTAAGCTTTCATGATCCAGGAATAATAAGTCCCTAACCACTTTATGGTCATATATCATCACCTAATATATGAGATATCTAAAAAATATTTCATACATCTTTCCTAAAGGCATTAAAATATTCAGCATGAATAACATAGGTTCCAAATATAAGACAAACACATCAATTGAATTTGATGTTAATAAATGATGTGTTTCATGGGTAAAAAATAATTCTCCTACCATAGTGATCTAAATGAACACCATTCCTCTAACAATCTATAGGCATATTTTAGATTCAATTTTATCATACTCTACTATATAAAGAAATATAGTCTCAGATCCTCCCTAGGAATTATTATCCATATGCATATCCACCTTGTCATTAAAATAACACCCATTATACCTAGAAGAATCCAAACAACCCATGAACCCATTGGGAGAGTAGATCAACCCTTAATACCTCAAGTCACCCTTATTTAAAAACATGCATGAGATAAGTGGATTTTAAAAATGGATGATGTGTACAAAGTACTTACATATTGATAGTATTGGTATGACTTTGACATTGACATCCATAGTACACAAACTAGTTTTTTCTTGATATTTCCTTTAAAAATAGTCTTGATGTAAACTGAACAACCTTACATTTACTTTATATCTAAAATACACATCACAATTTCCATCTTTAACAACTCAAGAAAAAATTAACCATGTTTTACCAACTATATCTAACTCATATATGACTACTTAATTGAACATATCCATAATGTTTAGGGGAATAAGAGAATAAACATAATAGATATTGGACCTCAAAACCATATCAAACATTTGAGGTTTAATATTATAATTAGTGACATGTTTGAGTTCTAGGTGGAACAACTTAGTGAAATGGGTGGAATACTCCATGATTATATTCCCCCGATGCTCTAAGAACCAAAATTCATGGATTTTGTCCCCTATAAATAATTTAGGATTAAAATTATTATTGATGATATTCTTGAAATATGTCCAGACAAGAACCTCATACAACTTAGCATGCACAATAAAATCTCACCATTTTATTCTTAGTCCCTCAACCATGAAAGTAGTAAAACCCACATTGTAATCTTATGATGTTTTCCCCAAAATAAGATCCTTTATATCAATTAAATACACACATTATAGTACTAATTTCAATTATCCTAATAGAATATCGGTCAATTTTTATTACTTAATTTTTTGTTGTGGTCCAATATTTATCCCATGTTTCTAACCCCCCTTGACTCAGAGTATGAATAGTTTACAATATAACTTCATCCAAATAAGGCTCAATTAGGGTATATTATTTTGAAAAAATTATATTATATTCCTCACTCATATTGAGAGGATAGGTTTTAGGAGGAATTTCCAAATAATATCAAACAATATAGACAATTATTTTGAGATAAATTCCAAAATCAGAGATCAAATTTAAGAATCCAAAATTTAATTATTTAGAAGGAATGAATTTAAAGAAATTATGGACTTAATGAATATAAGAAAAAAATTAATGTAGTATGTTAATTTAAATAAATTTTAAATATAGTTCTTTTAAATAACCTCAAACCACAGGTCTCATACTTGAAGGAATCCCTAACCACCCATTGTATCATGTGTTAAAACCCATAAGTGAGTTATTGAGGCACCCTACCATACTTACTACCCATATTATGATGGAACTAACTACTATTTAATAAAGTCCTTGATAAAACCCCAATATATTTCATAACATCTAGGGATGGGTAATGTATATGATACTATTTTCTAATGAACCAACCTAGATCAACACATATTTCCACCTGAGATGGTCAGAATAATTTTTTTTAATAAACATATAAGAAAAATAAATAATATTTAACTGAGAAGTGATAAAATAATAGTGTATAATATAGGAGTATATTATATATCCATTAGACATATAAATCCATTACAAAAAGGTTAAACCAAACTATAAAATAGGACAATACAAATCAAATCTCTTGGTGACCATCTGTCACCACTGACCCATCTCACTAAAATGATAGTGATAACCAAGAGAATCTGGTTAGGTACATAACTACCTTCTAATTACAAAAGTGTGGTAAAACATCATCTATAAACTCCAAAGGGGAAATGTAGGGTGTGAGAAAAAAATCATAGTATGATTCCATAAAAAATCAATACAAATTCTGTTACCATGAAAACATTAGGTCTAGCTTTAAAAAAACAAATTTATAAATTCTATTTAAAAGTTTAATATTTTGAAAAACATCCATCAATTTTCATAAATTCCATTCATTTTCAGAGAATCACATAATATATCATGTAAATGGGAGAACACATAAAATTATTAGAAAAACTAACCATGGACACACCATAAGAAAAAAGTGAGAAACCAATAATAAAATATATAATCTTGTGTAAAATCAAGAAAAGATGAAAAGGTACATGATTTTGGTCCATCCTATGTACACATACATATAATGGATCACTATGATATGAATAATGGGAATAAAAAAAATAGAATCCTACCGTATATTATCTGTATCGAATCATTTGTGGTATTAAACACACTAAAGTTAATAGTCCATTTTCAGATGCACCCGAGGTTCTAATTTTTTTTTCCAAAAACTCTTTGAAAGACTTGTTTATAATATTTAAAATTTTTCTATAGTGATTTTTTATTTCATCATTTCTTGAAATTTTATTTCTAAATAAAAAATTTGTATAATGATTTTTATTGGACACATTGTGCGCAAAAATATCTTTTTAAATAAAATTCAATTTAAAAAAAACACTTGAGAAAAATACACATCAATATAAAATCAAGAATTATCATAAGATGTAACTAAGTAATTCACAATAACATCACAAAATTATTTTGTTATAGACTATTTATAGAGACACATTCCTCATGAAATATGGTAAACTAATTGCCTTTAATAAAAGATATTGGAAACAATTAGATTATTCCCTTATTAGACAAGATCTATAAGAATCGTAATCAAATCAGTATTAATCAACTTTGGTTTGGCATCCATATCCCAATCAGGTTCTAATTAGATAAGGGGATAAGAGATCAAAAGAAGAACTATGAATAGAAGATTAAAATTGATAAAATTTGAAACATACATTGATGATATATTTCATAAATAAATGAAAACAAATAATAATCTATGTGGATAAGCCTACTGAGGGTTAGTAAAGGATTAGTTTGAGATAAATATTATTTAATGGTTTATGAAAAAAAAAAAAAATAAATTTAAAAGAGGAGAATATAAAATTTATAAATCTTTAAATCATAGAACATAGTTAGGGTCCCCATTTATAAAAACTATATCTCAACCATTTGTGACATCTGTCTCCTAAAACAAATGGTGAAAAGGATTTTAGATATATGTTTTATGGTTTTGAAAAACCATTATAAATTCATTTTAAACCTTAGTAAAATAATGTAGACACCTACACACCATGGAGATCCACATAGTTTGACTAACCATTATCAAACCATGAAAAATACCATTAGAATGCCATCAATAAAAAATGCATAATTATTCAAATATTAGTAATAAAATACGCCTAGACATTGTCACTAGCATATTAAAAAAAATATATTTTTTAAAAATTTCACTATCAAAGACATATATAATGAGCCCAAGGAAAAATAAAGATAAAACAATGTCATTCCCTTAATTTGAATGATGTTATAATGGGAGTTTGGAGAGAAATCATGTACAAATCTAGAATCAAATGAAAAATTAATATTATATTTTCATGTTATGAAATTTATATGTTATAAAATAACGATTACATAATGATAAAGTTCAAAGATAAAAATGATATAAGAATGAAATTGAAGAAGAATTTTCATTCTCAAAAGTTATTGAACTAGATAGATCATATTTTAAGAAAGTAAATTCAAATATTATTCCAAGAATAATAGAAAAATGATAAACTTTTTATATATTATGGTTTTTAATTGATAGAAGAAAACATCCAAGTGAGAAGTAATTCATGATAAGTAATAATAAATGGGAATGTTTTCCCTTATTTTATGGATGTGAAACTTCCTATGTGTTATGGATTGAAGTAGTGGATTGTTTTGGAATTATTATTCACAAAATAAGCAAAATTAGAGATCATATTCTTGTTTGAATTTATTTGACTCTTTCACCAAAAATACACAATCTCTTTCTTATGGTAGTTTCTAAGGTTAATAATTATATTTGAAAAAATTTGATTAAAACAATTAATGGGAATCATGACTTCAGTGTTTAGTATACATTGGATAATATTTGTTTTTCTATGAAATATGTGAATGAGGGTCAAAATGGATATTTTGTTAACTCGATTCATGATTTTTATATTGTTAAATTTTTTGTAATTTTAGTTAACTATCCTTATCCTTATGAGATCTTGAAATTAATATGAATTCCCCCACTTTTGGGCTGAATAAAATGCAATAGGGATGGTGTATTGATAAATAATCTAGGTCAGTATAGTTATAGTTTGATTCTCAGGAATCATTTTTCTGAAATATAGATATTATTTTATGGAACTTGTGGTATCACCACATCAATTTAAGATGTAATTTTTGGTGTTATCAATGTGGGGGATATTGTAAGGCAATAAGGATATCTTAATTTATGGCTTGAGTATAACTCCACCACCATTGTTCAGGCTATTTGGATTGGAATTATTCATCTATCCTGGATACTGATTATAAGATGGAGAAAATTCATGGATGTGATCTTGTCCCTGAACTACATAATCACAAATAAATATCATAGGTAAAATTATTTGGCTGATTGGATTGAAAAAAAGGGGGACACTACTCCAGAATTGATTTGGTGAAACAATATTCTTGATGAGGTTCCCTCTTTTTTTTGAAAATCATTATTGTAAAAAATAATTGTTCATACTTTTTTAATTATTTTTTTATTAAAAAAACTATTACTTTTGGGTATGTTCTCATTCGATTAAAAAAATAGATATATAGAATATAACCCCTTTATCACAATTTGAGGATAAGGGTAAAATATATATCAATAGAAATAATAGAAATTGCTGTTTTCTAAAACTAGAAAAGAATATTTATATTATAAATAAAATAATTATGTTTACAAAATGATAAAAGTGAAAGATATAATTTATTGGATTGATAAATAATGAATATTGATATATACATAAGATATATGAATATATGTAGAACGGGATGAAAAAAAATTATTTCAAATAGAAATAAAATTAAATTAATAACCCTAGAAAATATAAATAGAAAATGGATTAAAATTTATTAATAATGGAGGAATTTATAATATAGTAGAACCATTGGTTGAAATCTAGAGTATAACCTAAAATAAAGAGAAGGTGGATTGTGTCCCCTTACCTAGAGTATCGACTCACTTGACATCTACTCTATCTTCTTGAATAGTTTAATTAAATAAGTTAATTAAATAATTTACCGCATTATTAAATTTTTTGCAATATATTTTAATCCATTTAATATAACATGTCATTCATTTATTAAATTTTTCTAATTGTGATGATCATTAGGGGTTGTTCATTCCATAGGTCAAATATCTGTAAAATGTAACAAAAATGGGCATTGGTAATTTTCAAATGGTTTCAAAATCAATAAAAAAATAATGATAAGGATTCCATATCTTTCTTAAAGTAAAAATGTTACCACATATAAATAGATATTCATACATAATAATATTACAATGGGTATAAGTTTTATCGTAAAATAATATGTAAATTAATTCTATGTTTTGACCAATGATGAATATAATTTGTTTTATTTAATTTTATAATGATTTACCCATTTGAGAATATAAATAATAATATAATATAATTATTATTTTCATATTTCTCCAAAAAATCATTTATATAACCATCCATGATGGAAATAAAGATATCTTAATAAGAACATTCTTATAGGTGGCTATACTGTTCCTGAATGGATGTTTGTATAAAAATTATAATATTCTTATACAACTATAATATTGATAATATAGTAGTGTAATATGATTTATTAAAATTTTAAATAAGTTTTAATTATTTATGTAAAGTGATGGAAGAAGAAATTAAGTGATGGAAAAAAAAGTGTATGATTAGAAGTTCTTACTTTACTATTAGGAATAAATTCTATGAAATTAAAAAAAGGCCTTCATGTGTGGGTATTTTCATGAGACTACAACCTCCCAAATATAGATAAGAGTGATTAAGGAGATTATTTTGTATAAAATGATCCTGGAAAGTGTGATGTGGTGTTAAGGGATGTTAGGTGGTGAGTGATGGTATATATGTGTGAAGGGGAGGGTAATTATTGAATAAAATATTGATTTTTTTTAAAACCTAGGTACTTATAGAATATAATTTTTCTTATTTATTAGTATTCCAAATTAAATAGTTATATTCATTATAAATATATTATGTAATAAAAAAGGAATAAGTTTTATTAATTTAATTTTATATAGGTTTATATTTAAAAGATTACATCTCAATGTAAAGAAGTCAAATTTTGAAGAAAATTAATTTCATTTTTGAATTCATCATGTCAAAATAATATTTTACTAAATTTTTGATAATTTTAAAAAAATATTAATATTTCATTTTATAGTGAAAATACTTATTTTTATTAAAAACTGTAATTTTTTAAAAGATGAAATAATGTTGTGGATTAGTTTTAAATTATAATTAGTTAATTATTATTTAAATTAATCCAGTTATTATTTTTTAAATGGATTTTACATTTTAATTTATTAGATGCGCATTTTATATTTACAAGGGAAATTTTTTTAAAAATGGGTTTTCATTAATTGTTTATAATTTTATTTTAAATGATATTATACATATCGACTATTATCATCCAAGGGTAAAATATTTTTCCCTATGGGGAATCTAGGATCATACAGTGACCTTTATATTATTTTATTTAAAGAAATGTAAAACAAGTCACATTATTCTTTTTAATAAGTGTAATATTTATAATATAATTTTATCCAATTGATATGATGGAAATTAAGTAATTTATTTAAATTTAAAATATTTATCTTTATAATTTAAATTTAAATTTAATTATTAATGATAAAATAAATAAATTAAATGTCTACAAAATTCTGATTAATAGTTATTCAATTATTGAAAAATGAAATAAATATAAATTGAGAAAATGTATTTGATAAACGATTTTTTAGATGATATTTAAATGTTAGAGATAATTTTTATGAATTGTTATTGTATTAATGATATTATCAAAGGCAATGTATTGAATAGTTAAAAAAATTGAAATTATTGATATTTTATAATAAATATCATTTTATTTAATGATATTAAATTAATAATGATCTTACATTGATCCATGTTATTATGGTAAATTTTAAATTATAAACTATGGACCATTTATGAATAATTTTACATTTTTAGTAACTATATTAACCCTCAAATAGTACACATCCATGTTGTCTCTATTCGAGTTATAAGGGTTAAATTAAGACTAAAACCAAAAGATAAGGGTTAAAATATTGAAAAAACATATATAATTTTTATTATATGATTTTAATTAGACCCATGATAATATTATCTTCGAAAATAATTATTTAGGAGCTATTTAGAAGTTAAAATTGATCTATATTAATTGAATATTTTATAAAATGCCAAGAGTGTCCCTCCCCTCTCTCATGAAAGAGAACCACTTATTCTCAATTATTCAAACATATAAATCCTTTTGGTCAGGAAATTCTATAAAAAAATACCTTCCAATAATACCTCCGACATTCATGAGGTATGTTTTAGGAATAATGGTATATGTATACGGTTTAAGCTGTTATGCATAGGAGGGCTTCCAAGTAAGAGGTATAGTTTTCAACTGCACGGTTAGGTTGTGTTTGTTCTTCAACCACCATAAATTTTTCTTCAACCATGTAAAATAATAAATACAATATCCATCGTATATAGATCTGTTATTATTTTTTTTGATTACCCATATATATCTCCTCTTCCATCAAATTGGAAAAGAATTCATTATCCGTTTGTACAATGACCTACCGCCTCACGAACCGATGCAATTAATTTTCCATCACTAGCTTTAAAAAATGGTTATAATAATGGAATTAATGTTTATATATTATATTAATTACATTTTTATAATTCTTAAAATGTAATAAATTTATTACATTATTACATTCTTTGAAAAATGATAACGTCTTTCATGCATACGTGTGGACTACCACCTCCACGGAGTGTTGTGAATCATTTTTCATCACCACATGATATGAATTCTATAAATAAGTATATTTAACAAATATATATGATATATATGATATTATAATCATTTTGATATGGTAAAATAATACTTAAATTCTTTCAATAATGATAATTTAAAATAGAAATGTTACTCCTCTACACGTACGACCTACCATCTCCATGATTGTAACAAGTTTATATTTTCATAAACATTTTTAACAGTTGAATTTAATGGAATAATTAACATATAATTATTATTATTAAGACATGGTTATAATTTTTGAGATAATTTTATAATTTCTTCTTTGAGCATAGTCCACCGACCTAATCCATTTGGGACATAAGTATGAAATATCAACAAAACGTCTGGCGTGAGCTTAAGTGACTATGTAATTGTATATAAAAGGTTTATAATTGATATAAAATGATTAATAAAATTTAATGTTATTCATAATAAAGTATAAATTTAGTAGAAGTTTATTATTCATGAAGAAAAAGCACGTACATGACTTTTTAGAATTGAGGTTAAGGAATTTCATCTAGAAATCCTCTTTTAAAGTTTCTATTTGACCCCATTATAAAAAAGTATAAAATAATTTTTTTAAAATTATAATGAATTAATGTAATTATATTACTTCATGACAAATCATTTCATTTAGTTTTACTTGAAAATTTTATATTGTTATTTTCAAATGAAATAACTATGTTTGTATGATAGTATTTTTCTATTTAAACAGGTGTTTTTTCTCAAGGAATGTTTTTGTAATGAAATAATTCATGTTTAATGATTATGTTATGTTTATGGGACATAGTTTATGTTGATATCTTATTCTGTTGTAAAAAAATAATGATGGGTTTGTGATATCCCTCCAATACATTTGGTATGATTATATTTGAAGTTAACCATGTTGGTTATTCCAAATGTAACTATGAGAGTTTCTCAATGTATAACTGCAAGGGTATTTTATAATATTTACAAGATGGTAATTTTAGGTATAACCATGATTCTTACTCCATAAGTAATCATGATAATGAAATTAATCCCCAATATACCTATATGATGTATTTATTCATTCTATAATCCCATGTTTTAATGAGAGAAGTTATTGAGTTTTTTTTTCTATGCTAAGTGTATTCAACTTAATAATGATAAAAAGGTTAAATTAGTATTTTTTTCATGATTTTATCATGTTTTAAATGAAACTATTATTAGTTTTACACCATTTTAAATATTTCTTATAATATCTTTTATGGAATCATTCTTGTACAAAAGGTAATTTGATGAGTTTGAAAATGATTATTTTGATCCAAAAATTATTCTAAAGAGGGAATTTTTTATATATCATGGACTTACATTTTCTTTATTTTTTTATGTCCCTTACTAATATATTTTATGCTCATCCCAATTATTAAAATGTTTTTCAAAGGGTTAAAGTATAGGTAAGGGAAATTAATAGGCCATGATGAATGTTTTCAATATTTCCCTTTAAAATAAATCATGTTTTGTTACAAAAGTTTTATATGTTGGTAAAAATGGATAATGATAAGATGTATCCACTTTTTTGTTATATGTTTTTATGTATTATTAATTCCCTAATTATATATAAATATAAACCTAAAATGATACTAAAATTTATAAGAATGAATTATTAACTAAATCTCAAGATAATGTAATGTTTAAGGCCATGCACTTACAATTAGTATCATATAACGATTTAGATAAAATTAGAGGTTTGGGTAATGTTAATAGATTACAATTAATAGGTTATACAGTATTTTTATGAATAAATGATATTGAATTTAAATACTACCAAGTTTCTTCATTTGAACTATGACTATTCAGAATGGTTTTCCACAGAGGAAAAAGTGAAGTAGATGTTGGATGTCACCGGGAGGATGATATCCTTCCAAATCAGTAATCCAAAATGGCTGGAATTGTATATGGGTAGTTTGTGGTAATAATTGTACTATTGAAAAAAGACTATAATTTTAATTGCAATTCTTGTTAGAGATGAACCTGATATACCACAATAGAACATGATGATAATTAAACATTTTATTTGGTAAAACCATCCTAAATTTATTGGATCTTCTAAAGTACTGGTAGCTAAGGGGTGGATTAAATTTTCATAATAGATATTAAATGTCATGGGGTGATTATACAATCAAGTGGTTAGACTTTAAAATTATCATTTTGAAGTTGAAGTGAACTAGTGGTGCTAAAGGGTCAAGAATATCAGGGAAAGAGAACATATTAATTCCTTGAAATGTGACAAAATTTTGAAACTTTTCCTTGATAAGTGTTTTAAATTGTTAGTTATAATCAGTATAGAAAATAAATTTGTTTAATTTAATGAACATAAAAATGATTCATTGGACACATATGAAGAAAACATCCCTCAATTGGTAATTTATTCTCCAGGTTTTATCAGGGATATTGATATAAAAATAATTCTTTTTAACAAATGATCGAAACAAAAATATCAAATGGAATTAAAATCCTATGAAATCAAAATTGATAAGAAACATATTTGATGCACTGATTGGGTTTAAATGATGTTATCCAAAGAATATTTATATCAAAAATAACAAAAGAAATGGTCATGATGGATGGAAATGGGTATGTAACAATGAAATAAATATGATGGTAAGAAAATCCTGTTTCTATATTATTGAATGTGTGGTAAAACATAACCTTGATAATACCCTATTATATCTAGGATGTTATTCTAATATTTCAAGTCTAGACATACAACTTATGATGGTATTGAGTAATATATTGCATGTGGTAAGTTAAATTTTGATAAATTAATTGAATTGTTTTTTAAATGTGATGAGATGGGGAATTATGCACATAATTAGCTAAATAAGGATCCGAATGATGGTAATTATCCAAAAAATAAGTTCAAAGGTGTGGTGAAGCCCTTGTAAACAAGCATAATAGATGTTGTACCGTCAAATGAGGTGACATCATATACATTTATAATTTATTTAGATTATGAAAATGTCTTGCTTTATTTGGGGTCTATAAATTCTCTCATATCTAAGAATTTTTTTGGTAGATTAGAAGTTACATTTCAAGATATAGAACTAAAATTAATGGTAAAAAAATAGTTGAATGTATTAACTGAAAATATGATATAATAATCATCAAATCATTTTCTATGGATTGAGAAACTAGTAAACCATGTTGTCTTTATCCTAGTAGAGTTTAATGTCACTATATGTATGGATTGGATTTCTTTTTACCATGCTAAGATATATTTTAGAACTAAAGAAGTTAATTTTTAGATGGAGTTTGTGTTTGTATACAATAATGAACAAAAACCATTGATAACATATCTATAAATAGAGAAATAGTTAAAATGTGAAAATTAATCATATCTTGAAAATAATTTTGAAGATAAGGGAACTGCTTAAATTAATAACATGTTGGTGGTAAATTTATATGATGATGTTTTTTCTGATGAGTTTCCTATTTTTATAATTTATTAGAAGGCTAATAGTACTACTTAATTGGTTCTTGACGCTAAGACAATTTCCAAACCCCCTTATCAAATATCTCAATAAGACCATATATGGTTGAAAACGTTGTTACATGATTTTTTTGAAAAAATGTGTAATTATTCGAAGGACATCACCTTCGGGTAATCTGATTTTATTTGTAAAAAATAATGATGGTTCTATTGGGATTTTTATTTATTATAGATATTTTAATAACATTACTGTTAAGAATAAGGATTTTTCACATGATATTGATGACTTATTTGATCATCTACAGGGAGATGAATATTTTTAAATAGTTGACTTGCGATCCAAGTACAATCAGATGATGGTAAAAGAGAATAAAATTCAAAAAATTGTATTCCAGACTAGACATGGGAATTGTGAGTTTTTAGTTATTCCATTTGGGTTAAAAAATCCCCCCACTGTATTTATGGTTCTTATGAATTGAGTTTTCTATGAATAATTGGATATTTTTTCGGTTATTTTTATTGATGTTATTTTTGTTTATTAAAAACATATTAGGATCATGGAAATCATATGGCAATTGTTCTGAAAAACAACTAATAAAATAATTTCTATGTAAAATCTAGAAAATCTGATTTTTGGATACAATAGATTTATTTCCATTACAACATTATATACAGATACTGAATTACTATTTATCCCCCTAAAACAAAAGTTGTTGATGAATGGCAAAGACCTACTAATATTTATATTATTAGAAGATTTCTTGGATTACCAGGATATTATCAGTGGTTTATTGAAACAATTGTATGATTATCTACCATAAAAACTATCTTAATTGAAAAATGATATAAAATTTTATAAAATAAATAAAGTGATGATCATTTTCAGGAATTAAAAATAAGATCGGTGAATCTTCTAGGTTACGCCCTACCCTAGAGAAATGATGATATTTAATATATAGTAATTATTAATTGAAGGGACTTGATTACATTTTGATGAATAATGATCTGGTAATTTCTTATGATTCATTGTAACAAAAACTCCATTAGTTAAATTATCATACACATGATTTGGAAATATATAATGTGTTTAGTTTATTTTAAAAAATTGTAGGCATCATTTATAAATATTCAAGTATGAAATATATACTAATCATAAAATATTGAAGTATATATTTACTTAAGAAGATTTGAATATGAGGCATAAAATATCTAAGGTACTTATTAAGTATTATTATTACACAATTCATTACCATCCTAAAAAAGAAAATAAATTGGAATAATTATTCTTCATTAACCATGATACATTTTGAGTAGGTACCTTTGGATAATGATTTGATAAATGGTTTCTTAGATGTTTTGGGTCAGTGAACTTCCTCAGTTTTGTTTTAGGTTTCAGTGAAATTTTATTTGTTAGATAGAATTAACAACTAGCATAAGGAAGTACATTAGTGACACAAAAAATGTAAAAATGAGAAGATGTCTATCATTCTGGAATTTAATTTTGATAGAGAATGTGTTTCAAAATTTGGAATGAGGTAATGTGTGTCTTGAGAATACAAATTGAAGAGGGAGTTGTTAAATGAAACTCATATTTCCTAATTTTGTGTTCATCCTAGAAGAAATAGGAAGTACATTGACCTTTTGGAGTAATGACGATGGGATGGAATAAAAATAGATATTGATGAATTTTACACGATTGTTTTACTTTTAAGCAGGTTAAAGAAGAATATAAATTACCAAAGTGGATGATTTGGCCTTTTTCAATGTCAGGATTGAAATAGAAAAATATATCAGTGGATTTCAGTGTCGGTCTACCAGATACTTCCTAATGTAATAAAAGTTTTTCTATATTTTTGATTGAATCGTAAAATATATATTTTCTTCCCATTAAAGATACTATGTATTTATATTAGTTTTATCGGCTATATCATAAGGATATTTTTTAGGTTACATGTATTTACAATCTCAATTGTATCTGAATGTGATTATATCATATATATATATATATTTGGAAAGTCTTTATGATCTTGTTTGGCATTGAGTAAAGTTTTAGTAGAGCATTTCATCATGAGTCTGATGGATAGTAGTAATAAATAATTAAATCCCTGAAAGTAATTATTCTATATTTTTCAATGCAATATCAAGTATTTTTGGATGAACATCTTTAGTTAGTTGAGTTTTCTTATAATAACAGTTTTAATTTCAGTATACAGATGGAACATTTTGAGGAATTATATATAAATTAGTGTCAAACACCTATATTTTTAGATGAAATTGGTGATGTGAAATTAATGGGACTAAAATTGGTAAAGTACATGGATTATATGCTTAAAATAATTCAGTAAAAAATAAATAAATCTTAAAGAAAGCGAAAACGTTATGTAGATAACTGGAGGTAAGTCCTTTTATTCACAGAAGGTGATCATGTTATTTTAAAAATATCTCCATTGAAAATTTATATACATTTTGAAAAAAATTGAATATTACATAAAATGGTTATTAGACCTTATGATATTCTCATGAATATTAAATTAATTCCATTAAACGTAGTCATTCCTCTACGTGTACCCTATGTACACAGTTTTATCCATTTTTGATGTGAATGAAATATATGGTGGAATCCTCTCATGTATTGAGCCCTCATGTTATTAAGTTGGAAGATAAACATTATTAAGTGGAAAATTATCTTCATATACTTGACTGATAATAGAAATTATTTTTGAATTTTGTAATTCATTAGGTTTAAGTTTTGTGAAGAAACCAAATGTTTGAAGAAAAATCATTAGATTCTAAAAATGTTATAAGGGAATGGTATCACCCAATTTTAGTAATTGAATAAAATTGTGAGGATTAAATTTTCTAAATGGTGGATAATGTAAAAACCTATTTATATATAGAATATATATTTTTAATGTTTTTCAATTATTCGTGAATTAAATAGTTATATTCATTATAAATATATTAATTAGAAAAATGAATATAGTTATATTAAACTGATTTCTTATGTCTTAATATATATAATATAAATTATAGAATTATAGAATTTTAATATTACAAAAAATAATGTCATTTTTTAATTCTGATTGCTAATATAATCTTATAAATAATATTTGAGAATTTTCAAAAAAATATTAATTTTTTAAGGAGAAGTGAACAATAGTGATTTGTATTGAAAATTTTATTTTATTTAGATGGTGAAATTATGTTTTAGTTTATTATTATATTTTAATTATTTAATTTTTATTTAAAATTATTCAATTAAGGGTTTTAAATGGATTGTATACTTGAATTTAGTATATATAATGTTTATATTTAAAAACATATTTTTTTTGAAAACATGTTTTTTGTTGCGTTATTTCCATTTAATTTTTAATTAAATTATTAAGCTTTTGTATTTTTATTTGGAAAAAATTGATTCCGTATTTTGAGTCATGGATTTTATATTTATTAAAAAAGACCTTTTTTATTTTTCGTCAACAAGAATAGTATCATTAGTAATTTCGGTTACCTGGGTAATAGGTCAATCTAGTAATTTAGGTTAAAAATTAACTGACTAGTACCATAAATAACCCCAAATATTCCTAAATATTATTGGATGAGTATATCTATAACATAATCCAATAAGGGTCTTATTTATGACCTTTTAAAGAAACTTGTACATGATTATGACATTTATAGTATTTTATTTAAGGAAATTTCAAACATGTCACATTCTTTTATTAATAAATGTTATATTTTTAATACGAAATTATTTAGAGGACATGTTCAACTATAAATCATATTTTAAAATATAATTTGTTTTTCATACTTATTTTAATTTATTTTAAAATTTTATTGAGGAAATAATAATCATACATATTCAAACAATTTTGATACAATAATTATTCAATTATTAGAAAAAATGAAATATATGATAATAAAAATTTAAAAATAAGTAAAATTTGAGATAGATAATGTAATAAAATAATTTTTTATATTATATTTATAGGTTACAGATATAATATAATCTTTTTTCAAATTATATATGCTATCTTGATTTTATTAAAGCCAATGTAATGAATAGTTCTAAAAATTTGCATTATTCATATTTTATAATAATTATTATTTTATTTAAAGAAATGAAATTGATAAAATTTTTAAGTCTATACAAATGATTTGGATATGATTTATAATTGCATCCATGTAATATTTTTGGATTTTGTTTAATTTAATATATCTATATTAACAATCAACGAATAAAAATCCATTTCATCGCGGTAATAGACAAAGCGGTTATATAAGGATTAAAACCAAAAGATAAGGTTATAAATATAGTAAAAAAACAATTTTGTTTTATTTAATAAAGATATTTAAACCCAAAATAATCATGTATTTGATATAAATCACTTTGGATTTATTTAAAATTGAAAATTAATTTATATTAATTTAATATTTTAATAAATATCTAGAGTTCCCCTATCTTATCCTTTAAAAGGTGACATCTTATTCTTATTTTGTCAATTTCATAACCATCTGTTTTATATAATACCAATAAATAAATCTCTAATAATCACTTCCTACACTATAGAGGTATTTGTTTGGTAGATTACTACACTTTTATGGTCTAAGATTTTATGAAAATGTAGTTTTCCAAATAAGAGGTATAGTTTTCAACTACGCGTGTTAGTTTTGTTTCTTCTTCCATATCATTATAATATTTTATAAAAATGATAAAATAATAAATATGTTATCTTATATGTAATTTTATTTTATTATATATGTGATATGAACCATATACATATCCTCTTCCATCAAACGTGACAATAATTGACCGTCTATTTCTATAGAGGATTTCCACCTTGTGAGGAGAAATATTATTGGATTAAAAACATTACCTGATTATTTTCGGGGGATTCAATAATGAAAAGATCATCATTGAGAAGTACATCCAGTCCTAGGACATGTTATCCTTTCAGTTTTAAGATCTACTAATATATTAACTATACACTCAGGTAACCAATATCTATTGGAAATTGTTTAGGGAGATTAAATATTATAAGCTTAAATTGTCTTTCAATGGATCTGTTATTTTTTTTGTGGCTGAACTCATGGGTTCTCACTTTTTTCCTTAAATTTGTTTAAATAAAAAAAATTAATTTTCCATCATTTCATCATAAGAGTATTATTTCAATGTATTATTTTGAAGGTGATGTCATCCACTACTGGGGAATGGTCATGAATATTAAGGAACTAGATGGTATCTATTCCTTATAAAGGAATGAATTTAAGAATAATTTTCATGAGAAATATTTTCTTATATAGGTTCAACTCAGGACCAAAAAACAATTCAAGAAATTTAAAACAAAGGGAGGATTATTTTGTGTCCACATACAAAGTAAACTTCATTCGATAGGAAGGGTCTTCTACAAAATTTTATCCAGAATCTTGATAATAAAATCAATTTTTTTTATTTAGGTATGAATACAAGATAATGAATTGGATTGGATTTCTATGAATTCAAATTCTATGAATGTATTTTTTAATGTTCTAAGAGAGTAGAAATTGAGTCAGCTGATGATCATGTATTTCATGAAATTGAGCATCGGAAATGACAGAGAAGGAATTAAATTTTGAATATCAACAAAATAAATATAAATATATGAATTTTTTTTCTGGTTTGTGGTAGGTGTGGAGAAAAGAAAATTGGGGAATGTGTTATCAAATCATGCATGTTATTTTTATGTGGTATGTCTGGACATATGGTCCATTATTACAATAAAAAATATCCTAGGAGTGGAATGTTCAATTGTGATAAAAAAACTACAAAAACATTTAAATGTTGTGATAAGTGGCATTATCCACATAATTGGACAAATAAGGACCCTAATAACAGAAACATTCTAGACTATAAGAATAAAGGTATTGTGAAATACATTGTAACCACTTTATAAAGTTGTGGACCATTAAAAAATGTGGTATCTGATAAATTGTTTTTTTCATTAGACTATGCAATTTTTTTTTGATTTGGGGTATATGAATTATTTCATATCTAAGATGTTTTTTTGTAAATTGTAAATTTAACCTTAGGAAATCCAACAGAATATTATGGTAAAACCACAAGGGGGTGTATTAAAGTAAAAAGAAATTATATGAATTTTCTTGTCACTGTATGTGGAAGTAATTTATGTGGAAACTTTATTTCCTTTCCCCTATTAGAGATTGATTTATTTTTGGGTATGGATTTGGTTTTTGTTTACTATGATAAGATTTATTGTGGAGCTATAACAACTTCTTTTCTGAGAGATATTCAGTTTGTATAAGAGGCTGAACGTATACCATTGATAACATATCAGGAATTAAGGAAAATATTAATATATTAAAATAACTATTATCTTTTAGAATTTTATAAAAAAATAGAACTCTTCATATTAATGATGTTCTAGAGGTTAATAATTTCTTGAATGTATTTCCTAATGAGTTTATCAATGTAATTCCGAAGTGAGAATTTGAATTCCCTATTGACTTAGTACCCGATGCTGGTATATTTCCAATAGCACTTATCAAATGGTTCAATTAGAAATTCAGGAATTAAGAAAGTAGTCATATGATTTTTTATTTAATGGTATCATTCATCCTAGTATATGATATCTACATGCACTAATTTTATTTTATGAAGAGAAATATGTTTTTATAAATATTTACAATGACTATAGAGATTTACGTCAGATTACTATTAAGAATAAGTATTTTTTGCCTCATATTAATGACTAGTTCGATAATCTATAGAAAACTATGTATTTTTGAAAGTTTAATGGATATTTAGGTACAATCATAAAGATTTAGAGAATAATGAAATTTAAAATAATTTATTCCAAACTAGGTATGAAAATTATGAGTTCTTAATTATTCCCTTTGGGTTGAGAAATTACCTGCTACATTTATGGATCTTATGAATAATGATTTTCTAGAATATTTGGATATGTTAATGGTTTCATTATATATGATATTATTGTTTATCTAAAAATGTTATGATGATCAAGGAAAAAATCTGGGGATTCTTCTACAAACCCTTAATCAGATGAAGTCATATGGAAAATTCGGTAATTGTAATTTGAGGTTACAAAAAATATCTTTCCTTGGGAACATTGTTAGTAAATATTTCATTATAGTTGATCCCACAAAAAAAATATTGTTGATGAATGGAAAATACCTACGAATGTTACTGGAATTTGATGTTCTATTAGATTATCTAGAATTTATTAGTGTATTACTGAAAGTTTTCATGTTTATCCACCCTAATAAAAATGATAATATAGAAAGGAGATAAATTAATGTGTACCAAAAAATGTGATGATTGTTTTTAATAATTGAAAATAATATTTTTGAATGATCTATTTTTTACCCATACCTTGAGAAATGAGGATTGTTTCATCTACATTGATGCTCCATTAAAGGGACATGCTTGAACTTTGATGCATAATGATCAGATAATTGATTATTATTCATAGAATCTAAAACTCCATAAGTTGAATTATTCAACAGAAGAATTTGAAATATCAAATGTGGTTTTTGATTTAATTTTTTTTATGTATTATTTATATGGACCCAAGTGTGATATATATACAGATCATAAATGTTTAATGTTTATTTTCACTCAGAAAGAGTTGATAATGGGGAAAAGAAAATGGTTTTGAATAATTAGGAATTATTATTTCATGATTTATTATAATCTTGTAAAATAAAATAAAATTAATGATGATTTCAGTTAGATAAATAGTTCTATATTTATGAGGACACATTTAGAACATGATTCTATGGTTAATGATTTAATGAATATTGTCCTAGAAGTTACTGTTGTAAATTTTGTTTCTATTTTGTTTTAGGTGTCAGTAAAATTGTCTCTATCTGAAAAAATTAATAAAACACATAAGGAATAATGAGATTTAAATAAAAAGGTGTAATTGATTAATAAGGGTATGTTTCTTGAATTATATTTTTATAAATAATGTTATTTGAGATTGGGATAGAGATTATGTGCACCTTCGTATTCACTACTGAAGAGGGAGTTGTTAAATGAAGCTCCCAATTACCCATTTTCATGTTATCATGATAGCACTAAGTCGAACAGAGGCCATTAAGAGTATTGCTTGTGGGATGGAATGAAAACATATATTGTCGACCTTACCATCAAATACTTTAAATGTAAATAGGATAGATTAGAATAGAAATTACCAAAGGAGAAACATGATAATATTACTATGTTTGTGTGTAAATCGAAAAATATATATAAGTATTTCCTGGGGGGGACTACCAAAGACCTCTAGAGGTAAAAGATAAATTTGTTTTATTTTTGAATGACTAATTAAATCATCACATTTCTATACCATTTTAGATACTCTTTATTTAGATCAACTCCCCCAATTGTATATTAAGGGAATAAGTAGGTAACTTGGAGCTATTCTCTCCATTTTATCTAATATTGATCATAGATTGACTTCTTATTTTTAGAAATTCCTTTACATGTCATTGGGAATAGAATTAAATTTCAAAATAGCCATTCATCCTCAATCTGATGGCCAATAAGAATGAAAAATGTAGACCATGGAAGACATTATTTTTTTATTCAATGGATTACCTGAAAATTTGTTATAAAAATCATTATATAGTTTATTATTCTTATAGTAAGTTTTTTAATTACATTATATTGATTTGAGGTTTTTAGAAAATATATAAAAAGTGATGTTGAACACTATCATTTTTGGATAAAGTAGGTGAAATGAAATTAATGGGACCAGAATTGGGAGAGGAAGTGGTTGAGAAGGAGAAAATGATTCAGTATCATATGAAGACAGCTTAGAGTACGTAGAAATATTAAAAATATTACAAGATAAAATACCTTTCATTAATGATAAGTGATAATGTTTTTATTAAATTATTTACATGAAATGTGTTATTCAATTTCGAAATAAGGTAAAGTTAGGACCACGTTTTCTTAGACAATATGATTTTTTGGAGAATGTTGTATCAATTTCCTCCCAAGTAGTGTTTCTTTTGAGTTTATCCTAGGCACATAATATTTTTTCATTTTTTGATGTTAAGGAAATACCATCCTTATTAATACCATGTTTTCAGTCTTGCGAATCTTCAATTAAAAGATAACCTATATTATGTGGGAATTCAAATTCATATTATTGAATACATATAGAATGAATTGAAAAATAATGAAATTCATTATGTTAAGGTTTTTTGGAGAAACCATATGGTTTGAAGAAGTAAATTGGTATCCAAAATATGTTATTGGGGAAAGGATACCGACTTGTTTAATAAGTGAATAAAATTTCACAGAATAAATTTTCAAAATGGAGGAGAATGTAACAAAATAGGTACATATAAAATAGGTTAATTTCATATTCACTAGTACAATTGAATTAAATAGCTATCTTCATTATAAATATATAATAATATCAAAAAGAAAATAACTTTATTAAACTCATATATTATAAGGTTGTACGTAAATACTAATTTTAAATTTATATAAAAATAATTTTTTAAAATTATTATAATTTTTGAATTTATCATGTCCAAATAATCGTCGATTTTTTTTGAAAAATTTGTTAAAACATTATTTTCTCAATAAATAGGAAATTATGCAGTTTTTTGTTGACAATTGTTTTTTATTTACAAGGTCATATCATTTTCTGGATTTTTTATAAATTATTTATTTCATTTTTATTTAAATTATTCAAATTAAAGTTTATAAAATGGATTCTATTTTTTAATATACAATAAAAATCTTTTATATTTTAAAACATTATTTTTCAAAAAAACCCATTTTTATTATGTTTTATCTTTTTAAATTTAAATTATGTTATGAAACATATTTGTTTTAATTTTTGAAAAATAGATTCTATATTTTTAATATATGGGTCTAAATTTACTAAATAAGCCACTTTTATTTTATTCAATATTAATAGTATCTTCATTAACTTTGGTTACCATGGCAATGGGTATATTGGTTAATTTGGGTTAAAAAATGATAAGAACCAAAAAATGACCCAAAAACATAATTAAATATTATTTTATTATAATACCTATATCATAATCCTCAAAGTGTAAAATTTTTAGCCTTTTGAGGCCACATGGATATGATAATGACCTTTATAGTATTTTATTTAATGAGATGTTAGACATGTCACATTGTTGTTTTTAGTTGGTTAAATAACATTAATATAGTGTTATCCCAAGGATATGCTTGACTATAAATATTATTTTAAAGATTAAAATATTTATCATTATTATGGAAATTTATTTCTAATTTTTACTAATGATATAATTATCTTAAATGTTTACACAACACTGAAAGACTAATTATTAATTTTATTAAAACATGAAATAAATGATATTAAAAATATAAACATGAATATAATTTGAGATAAATAATGTGGCCAACTATTTTTTTATATAACCTTGAAATTTTACTGATCTAATATTTTTTTGCATTATATGTGCTTTATTATTATTATTAAATTCAATTTAATGAATTTTAAAAAAATTGACATTATCAAAATTTTATAATAAATATTGTTTTATTTAATTATATACAATTTATTAAAAATTTATATTTGATAAAATTATTTGATAATTTTTCCAATAACTTTTATGGGAAATTTGTAGATCATTTGTTTAGTTTATATTATCTCTATTAACCCTCAATGAGTAATAAATTATTTTGTCCCAATAAGAGTTAAATGGGTTAAATATGAGCTAAAGCAAAAATATAAGAGATGAAATATAGTCAAAACATTACTATGTTTTACTGTATTAAGGGATTTAGACCCATAATCATATTATATTTGAAATAAATCCCTTTGTAACATATTTTTAAAAAAAATTAATTTATATTAATTTAATATTTTGAGATTTCCAAGAGTGCCCCTCCCCTTTATTATAAAAGGCGCATCTTCTTCTCATTTTTGAACACTTCAAACCATTTTAGTTCAGAAAACCATAAATAATTATCGTAGTAGAATCATTTCAAACATTATATAGATCTTTTTTAGATAACTAACAATATTATAGTGTTTATGGTGTTAATAAATGGTGGTTTTCCAAAAAATAGTTATTGATTTCCACTGCACATTTTCGTTTTTGTTTCCTAATCCACATCATTAAAATATTATTCAACTATTCATAAATAATAATCCTATTATAATATATGTACTAATATTTTATTACTATTGTGTCATGACCCATATCCATCTTCTCTTCCATCAAATGATAAATGAATTCATCATTCTTGTATATGGTAGATTACCACCTTGTGAATCAATGTTATTTATTTTCCATCACATTCTATCATGAAAGGCTGTAAATATTTAATTAATATTTATATATGATATTAATTAAATAATTATAATTATTTAAAGGTAATATATCACTTTCATGATTACCTTTCCCTATAGATAAAAAATATAGTCCTTCGTGCGTACGTGTGGACTAAAACATCCATGAAGCGATGTGATTTGTTTTTCCTCCCCACATCACATCTATTATATTTATTAGTATAATTATAGAATTTATATGAGACATATTATATTACTATCATTATATAAAAAGAAATTAATACTTACCTTCTTTCCATAATAATCGTTGAAAAATGGAAACGTTACTCATGTGTACGTACAACCTATCATATCCATGATTGTAACACATTTCATATTTCGTAAACCTGTATAATGTTTAAATTTAAAAGAATACATGATGTATAAAAATTAAAATTATTTCATTACGCTTATTATGTAGATTATTTAATAATGGAATATTTGACCATAGTCAATCCATTGATTTCATTTTTGACTTAAGTACAAAATATTATCAAAACACCCAACATGAACTTAATTGATTATGTAAATATATAAAACATGGTAATAAGTGATATAAATTAAAAAAAATTCAAAAAGTTTCTTCATAAATTATAAAATTAACACAATATTATTAATTAGGAAGAAAAAAAACATATATGATCTGTCAGACTCAAGGTATGGGACTTTTATATTGAAAAATCCACTTTTAATGTTTCACATTCAAACCTTTTTAGAACACTATAAAGGAATATTTTTTAACTTATATGTAATGAAAATATTTTCACACCATCATGGTATATATTTTCATTTAATAATTCATTAAAATAATATATATTTTTCCACAAAGATAATGTTTATCTTTTTATGTGTGTAGTTTTCTTTTTTAAATAAGTCATTTTTGTAAAGGAATGTTTCAATGATAAAATCATTCATGTTCTACAATAATTTTATTGTTCTTGGAAATTGTTTATGAGGATGTATGGTTCCATTATAAACTAAATATGGGTTGTGATGGGATGTCCCTCCAATTAAATGGGTATTATTATGATTAATGTTGATCATGATGGTTATTCCAAATGTAACAACGATGGTTACTCCGAGTATAATCAATAGGGTTATTTCAAGTGTAATCATGAGGGTTATTTCATGTTGATACATTATGGTTACTACATAATAATTTATAATAAAAAATGGACCAAATTATATATACAATTTATATATTCCTTTTATAATATCATGTTTTTACAAGGTATGCTATTTATTTTATGTTCAAGAGAAAGTTTATGTATCTTTTTAATGATGAAAAGTTTAACTAGTGAAAATTATTTCATGATTTTATTTGGTTTTCAAATAAACATTCATGGGGTTTAATTTGTGTTCATTATTAATAATAATGTTTTATGGAATATTTTGGGTAAGAAATGTGATTTATTAAGTAAGAAAATGTTTATTTTGAGTTCAAAGATTATTTTGAAAATAGATTTTCTTAAATATCGTGTACCAATATTATTTAGATCTTCTTATGCCACCGAATGAGATTTTTGTTCTCATACAATGTTTTAAATTGTTTTTCATATGGTATAAGGATTCATAATAGAAATAATGAGGTCAAAATAATGGTTTTGTATAATTTTATCGAAATGAAATCACATTTTGTTATAATTGTTTAATATAGTGGGAAAAATAGATACTTATCAGATGTGTAAACTATATATTATATAGGGTTTTTATGTATGAGTTATTTCCTAATTCTCTAAAACTTTAAACATTAAATGATAATCAAATTGTAGATAAATAATTCCTAAATAAAAAGTCAATATTATGTAATGTTTAAGGTTGAGTCCTTAAATATTTATTATATTAATTAAAAATATAACCGTTTTTCATCCTTATTACTAATTATTGAAATTAATATAAGTGGGTGTGTGATAATATCTGATTACATTTTCTATGATGCTATGAATTGAGTAATGAACATTTCATGTAAAATGATTTTTTTCCATATTTCACTATTCACCTCCATATTTCATTATCTATGAATATTAAAAAAACAACTCTATATAATTTAAGTAACATCCCAACTCAGGTGAAACACACTGGTTCCTTGAGCTGGACCACTATGTGACCTCAACAGTGCCTCACCACATGCCATAGGTTTTCGACTAGCAGTGAGGCTATAATATCAATCACAATGAGACTATACAAAATTTATCAAAAGAATACACCAATGTAAATACACAAAATAACAAACTCACACATTACCATTACTAGGATAACACCAGTATCACATGATAATAAAATATGGAAACACAAAATCAAAACTAAAGAGTAGTTATTCTATGCCAATGTATGTGACTAGTGTCAAAATTCAAACCCACAAGTAAAGACATTGACAACTCCACAGCGGGTATTGAATGTTACATGGTTCCCTTAACCATGCTATATCCTGAGTCATCCATATAAAATATGGACTTTTCCATTAACCTCTCCTACAACTATGAAATATATTCGGGTACTGATCATGTAGCCCAAGTAGTGTGTGAGTAAAATTTAATTGGTCACCACCAACAGCATCTAAAACAATATCCAATCAATATAAGTGTATGAATTTGTATAAATAATAAGATACAATGCATAATTAAATATTTATCACATTTAGTATTATTTAAACATAACTATATAAACCCCTAGGTTCTTAAGGATACCCAAACTACAATACCAACTATGACACATGCTGGAGTTTGAACCATATCATATATCCAATTCACTATTCATTATAACACATGGGATTTCATTATATTTTTCATCTCAATTAGTTACAATATCCATTTGGAACCATAGTCCAATTCCAACTAATGGGATTAGAATTTTATGTCTAACACTTTGTGGGTATTTGGAGCCTTAGTCCTTATCTCACACCTCATCTTCATATAAGTTTTTGGAGCATGAGTCTCTATCATATACTCATTATATCATATGGGTATTTGGATCCTCGATACTTTTTCCACACACAATTATCATTAATGGGTAATTAGATCCCTTGTCCCTATCCAACACACATTTATCATATATGGGTATTTGGTGACTTAATCCCTATCCCACAAACATTTATCATATATTTCTATTTGGAGACATAGTCCCTATCCTAGACACATATTCCACATATATCACATTTATCACAATAACCCTTGAATCATAATAACCCATTAATTAATTAAATAATAAATTTTTCCAAAACTATAATTTCCCATTCACATTGTTCCATTAAATAATTCAACAATTAATTAATCACATCAATGTACATAAATTAATTCAAAAATTAATTAATCACATTATTTGAATTAATTAATTTAAAACCTATTCAATCCAACTAAATTCTATTTATTAATTCATCAATTAATTAATCTAACTCAATCATTTACTTCATCAAAACATTTTCTATTAATTAATTCAGAAATTAATTATTCTAATTTCATAACCCTTATATCCCCATTATTAATTAAAAAATTAATTATTCAAATTTAAAATATCAATATCCCATTATTAATTCAGAAAATATTTACTCCCCAAATCCCAAAATTTTAATATTATAAAAACTAATTCAAAAATTAATTATCCCTAATTCCATAACCCCTTAATTAAATAATTTACCAAATTAATTAATTCAATGAGGAAATTAAATTTCTAAACAAACCCTAGAAATTCAATAATTACATACAAGTAATTGAAATCATGACTATGAGATTTCAATTATAGATCACCTTCTTCAAGTTTGATAATGAACAATCACCAATATAAGAATCACCATTTTGATTTAGATTAATCAAGAATGCAATGAAGAACACAATCTATATCCGAAACCTAGATCCATGATCAAATGAATCAATATCTTATAAAACTAGTTCTAGATATAGACACAAAATAAGGTATAAATCCTTTAAAAGATATGATAAGAATGTGAATGAGAAGAGAAACCAATCAGGATGAGATTCACTTACTAGGGAATGAGCAGATCTTCGATCTAGACTTTGAATCGTTAAGAACAGAGGTCGAGAGCCCACAAAATTGGTTTGAGAGCCCCCTAACATGAGATAAATTATTAGGGTATGATTGGGGGATGATTTGTGGTTAATATGGGGTTTAGGTATTTTGAAAACAAATTTTTATGTTAACATAAATCCCACAAACTATTTTATTGGAAGATGCGCATGATTTTCCAACCATTGAGCCACAACTTCTAGGGGTAGGGGGTGTACAATTTATCTATTTAGGGAACAATGTTTGACATGCCATGCACTATCCATGAGAACTATATCTATCTAGGGTTGCACAGTTTTCTAGGCCATAGCGCCCAATTTGGGTAAACATCGAGCCAACTGTGCACTTTCCCTCTCCCTTTTAAAATTATCATTTCACCCAAAAAATCCCAAAAACAGAATCCAAAAAAAAAATTAAAAAAAATGGAAAAAGTATACCGAAAACTAGATGATTCATCTACAAAAAAACCGAAATATCTTTCCATATCCCCATCATATAATAGGTCATCCCTAATCTGTAATCCCATGAATCTCTAGGATTCTGAGTCAAAACGATAGGTCCATTGTGGCGTCATATTTTCTTCTCTCTCCCTTATTTCCTCTTGCACACAACCATTATTCCACAAAAAAAGAACTATTAGCATAGTCATCCCCTAAAACACCTTACCAATATCATCAAACACATGTATCAATTTCTCCAAAAAGGACACATCTATCTCAAGATCACCATCATCCACATAGATCAAATGAGGATGGCCGGGGTGATACACTGAAGTTGTGAAAAATGGAAAATATATTGTATAACATTGTATCCCTAGAGAAGATCCTATCAGTATGCCACTAGATTGATTAACTCCAAAACCTCATATAGTTCAACTAACATGCAGTCTAGCTTTCTCAGTATCCATATCATATGATGAACCAGTCTAGGAGACACATGATGGAATACAAGATATCCCAAAATAAACAATAGTGGTTGTCAATGTCTACCCACATACGAATTCTTTATACTTTAATCCAAATACATACTCCTCCAAATCAACTAAAACTGCTATGACGTCTCCTATACGAGACTCAGTCATAATAGTTCTAACACACTTTCCTTTAACCAACATAGTGTTGATCTGCATGGCCTACCACAAAGAGCCTCATATGGTGCCATGTACATAGTTTCATGATAACTGTTGTTATTGGATAATTCAACCAAGTCAAGGTGCTTCCCCCAAGACACACTTAATTTTATGACACACTACCGAAGAATATACCCTAGCACCTGTATTGTATGCTTTGACTACCCATTTGTTTATGGATATAAATCCTTAGTCAGTAAAACATATGAAATGAGTGCCTTCTATTATCCCTTCCAAAATAAAAAAGTAAATATTGAATAATGGTATGGAATAATAGACCATGGTACCCATATAGATGGAATACCTCCCAAATATAAAATTCTCATAACCAGTCCACTGAGAACGTCTCCCGTAATGGTAATAAATGCACTACTTTCGTAATCTGTTCACAATAACCCCAATAAATTCATACTTCTAAGACGTCCTTGGGAGACCCAACAAAAAACCCACGGTAACATTATCCAACTTTGATTTCCTAATGGGAATAGGCTATAATAAACCTACAGGTCATTGATGCTCGACCTTTATCTTTCTGCATGTGTATCATCATGTAATGAACTGTGATCTCTCTATTTTATTGACCAACCACCAAACCTTGCATCGTAGGTCATGATACATTTTGGTCACATCTGGGGGAACCGACCACATATAGGCATGAAACTCACACATCAACTCATCTTTTTATACTCGTTGGCACAATAACCCAATTCCTAACATATATGATCTCATCATCGTCTATTGTCTAATATGTTGGTGACTCCCCACCTTCAAGGATTTCTGAACGGTCATGAACTTTGGAACCTCATACTGTTTATCTGTAATATGTCTAAAAAGAGTAGCTTCTACTGAAACTGACTTAAGAGTCATATTATCATAACACTTTTGAACACCAACATTCATCTTAGCTAGAAAACACATCCTTTTGCACTCATCTCAAGACTCTTAAATAGCCAGAGTCATCATTTTTCAGATCAAAGTGTTAGACACACTGTTTCCCTTCCCAGGCATATATGCTAGCTCAAAATCAAATGAAAGCATATACTCAACCCACCTCCTCTTCTAGAGAATGAAATAATGTTGCGAAAAGGTGTAACTTAAGCTCTTGTGACCTATATAAAATGTAATATTCTCTCCCAACATATAATTCCACCAACACTAAAAATAATAAAAAACTACAGCCAACTCTAGGTCATGCATGGGAAAATTACATTCATGTGGCATCAACTGTAGAGACCCATAGAACCCAAATCAATATCTTTGCATCAACAATTCATCTTGTCTGATCCCAGAAGCATCAAAAAACACCATATACACCTCACCTATCTTAGGTATGATCACAATTGGTGTCGTTTCAACAAACTTCATCAATTCATGAAATGAATTTTTGCATGATTTTAACCATTAAAATTTTAACACATATTGGTCAAGACCAAATGTTTGAATGAAAAACATGAAATGTCCTGGATGAACCCCAAATAATATACATCCAATCCATGATTAATATATATATTGAAAACATACTTGGGATTCTACCAAGAAATAACATCCTAATCCTTCCAACAGTTCATTGAAACACCTTCTTATGAGAATATTTGATACAATAAGTATACATGATAAAACCAAAAATGACAGTCAGATAATTTCGTGTATATATGATACTATATTAGTGTACTTAGGATTATGTTAAAGTGTTGGTAAATATATTCATGAGTATTAGAGTACACAATGTTGTCATCTATAAATACTGCCATAAACTGATCCAGGTTCAGATGAATGAACATTTTCGTTAAGGCCATAAACATTTCGGGAGAATTCATCAACCCAAACAGAATTAATATGTACTCATATAGGTTATACCTAGTTATTAAAAGCATTACTTGGAATATTAGATGTTTGAACTCTCAATTTATGATACCCTAATATCAATTTGATCTTTGAGCATACACAAGCACCCCTAAACTGATCAAAAAAAAATCATTAATACATGGATGATGATATCATTTATTTACTATAATCTAGTTCAACTTCAATAAATAAACATAAATACATATAATATCATCTGTTTTATTGTATTAAAACATATAAGAACCCCAATGATATGTACCTAGTCTGAGAAACACCTTATCCACCAACTCCTTGAGACTTGTCTTCTGCTCGTGAATCTCTATTGATGCCATTATATATTTTAGAATTGAAACAAGGTCATCTCATGGAATGAGATCAATAGTAAATTTCACATCTTCCTTATGTAAAAAAATGTGATGTTTTTAGGAAACTCATACTGAAACAAATCCACTATAGGTGTAAATACGTCATACATTAAACCTCCATCATCTAGAAAAATACTAGAAACCTGGGTGGTGACCTCCGTTAGTTGATGATGACCCGTCCCTACTATTCCCACTTCGATATGCCATTATCCGTAGTGAATATAATTGTTACCATTAATATATGTAAATGTAACTCTCTTCTAGTAACAATATATATGTGATTAATAATATACTAACGAGTCTATATGCATAATTAGGTCAAAGCATAAAATCTCAAGGATCTAATGATACCATAGAAAGTGATACTCATCATCTTCAAGAGAACACCCCTTGCACAAGATTTTATCTCTATATCGTACTACTTAATGTGTGTATATCATCAATATGTCGATCATGAACTCTACCAAAAGGGTTAACCCACTTAAAATTTGTGAATAAATAATTAAGTGGGAGGAATCAGTATCAAATAAGGCACTAGAAATTATAGAATCTAGAATAACAGTACCTCTCAATTTCGACAGTCTAGCCTCGCTATTCCTAAGAGCATGATGAATGGAATGTAAGTTTACTTCCCCTATGCCTTGTGATTTATATTGATTTCCCTAAGCTACAATAACCCACTCATACATGCATTCTTGACCATAATATCCACATCCACTTCTTCTATCGCTATGACTAGTAGAGCTCCAGACTGAATGGTGTATATGATCCCCTTCTTACATTCTAGATCTGTATAGTTTCACCTTTTCTACCTACCTATTGCGTGTTCCAACAGAACCTCTATAGATTCCCCATCTGTTCACATGATTGACAGTCTACCAATGATAGGGGAAACATTTAAAAAAGAGTCCCATCAAACTGCACTGGGGTTAGAGAACTTGAGTATGATCTAAATCATCTAATACCTCTGTTTAGACACTCTACTTTACACAAATATGGATGAAACCATCATATTGATGATTCTTAATCTCTGGTTTCATACCTCCTGACCATCAATCATCAACCATTTGTCTTATATTGGAAGCCTCTTCATGTTTCCATCAACTATTAGAGCATGATCCACCATCTTAGAAAAAATATTTAACTGAAAGAGGTTATATTGGGACATGATCTCACATTTATGTCCATCCTAGAAATTTATCTATTTAGTGGTACCATCTCATGCCGACACGAGAGTAAAAATTTTCAAATATTTAATGGGATCAGTATAGTACATCATAAACATTCTCCCCTTTGTTAACTGCATGAACTCAGTAGCTCCCTCCCACTTCAACACCTCGAGATAGAAGTGCTCCTGGAAATTCTCAAAGAAGTACTTCTCCTTATATAACATATCATTTACCTATCCAATCTAATTCTAAACGTCCTAACAATACTACACTAATCCTTGTAACATATAAGAAGCCAAAATGGCCATATTTTCAATAGGAGTATAAATGATCAAGTATAGTCTACATAGACTCAATCAATAATTCTTCTGCCTCAGGTCCACCTTCTCTGGTAAATGTCAGAGGGTGCCGTAATTGAAAAACCTGTATAGGATTACACATAAGCATCACCAACTTCTCTAGGTCATTCTCCATAAACTACAAGAAGAGAGAAAAATGTCCTTGAACCTCTATCTTGCTTCTTCACATGACATTATTGGTTCGTTAGGTTCCACAACTAGGGGAACATCTCAATCAATGTCCTACTGTAATTCTCTCAACAAGATTCATCGTGGATTAATATCTCTATAATTAAAAACATATATCTAAGGTCACATAACATATAATAAACACAATTATGAAAAATTAATTTCACATGAATCCATAACAAGACACTGCCAATTTTCTTTCCACATGATCAAAACTGAAGTGCTATCACTACCCTTGACTATCCTATATCTAATTCATTATTAAAAATAGTGTAAAAACATTCTCTATAATCAATATTCTCATTTAGGTACCCAATTATTCAATTTTTTTTCTCATAATTTGATCACATTCAATTTTTCATTAGGATCCATATTCAATTCAATTTCACAAGAAAATAAAAATAGATCATGTTTAATAACTTACCCAAAAACCTTTTCCCATGCATCCCTAAAATTATTTATGTCACAACATAATCATGGGTACTTAAAATAATGCATGCATACTCAACTATCATGTCATATTGGGATAAAAGTCAAATGTATGAAGATTCTTAAAAATATTTTTATCATTACCCAACAAGTGTATCTCCCAAGGTGAAATAACATTCAACTAGAACATGAAATACCAATAAAAATAATCCCACCATGGGTACTTGGGATTTCCACCATACATTCATTATCTACTCCCTTTAATAAGCTCATGTCCAAGGAATAAATCTTTATAGTCTCCTATTTAACATTCACAAATAGAAATAAAAAGGAAAATAAAATATAGATAGGCTCTGATACAACTTTATAATGTCCCAACCTGGGTGTTGCACCTTGGTGCCTCAATCCGGAACGCTATGTGACCTGATAAATGCCTCCTGGTACGTCAAAGGCTATCGACTAACAGTGAGGGTCTAAAATCAATCATGGAGACACTATTACCTATTTATTGGTGTAATAAAAAAACTGAAATAAAAAATACCAAATTACTTATATCCATAACCAGGATAATAAAAGTGTCACAAGATGAAAAAAACTAAACACACAATATCAAAACCTAATAATCGATATGTCATGCCAAAGTATGTGCCAAGTGAAAAAATATAAACCCAAATTTAAATAAACAGAAAACATTATAGAATGTCTTGAATCTAGTACCATTCACTCAACCCTGATCTATAGTGACATAACCACATAACAAAGGGCCTTTTCCCTTAACCTGTCCTACAACCATAAAATCTATTCAAGTACTGATCAGTAATCCCGAGTAGGGTGTGAGTACAACTCATTATCCCACCACCAATGGTTTCTAAAACAACATATAGTCAATAATAGTGTGTATATTTGTATATGTAATAAGTTAAAATGTATAATTAAATTGTTATCACATTCATTATTCTTTAAAGTAAACTACATAAACCCCTCTAGTTCCCGAGGACACCCAAACCACAGTACCTGCTTTAGAATATCATGAAGATTGATCCATATCATATATACAATTCAAAATTAATTATCCCATATGGGATATCATTATATATTTAATCTCAATTCATTACCACGAAATTTGGAAAAATAGTCCCATGACAACTGAATGGAGTAGAACGTCATGTCTAACACCCCGTGGGAATTTGGAGCTTCAGTCCCTCTATAACAACTCATTGTCATATGGGTATTTGGATCCATAGTACCTATCCCATACTCAATCTATCATATGTATTTGGGAGACTCAATGTTTTTCCCAAAAACAATTTATCATGTATGGGTCTTTGAAACCTCAATCCTTATCCCACACACATTTATCATATAAGGGTATTTTGAGCCTTAGGCCCTATCCCACATACATTGATCATATATATGAATTTAAATCCACTATCCCTAGACAACTAAAATTTATCGCATATATCACATGTATCACAATAACAATTGTATCACAACAATACATTAATTAATTCATAAATTAATTAATCTAATAAAACAATTTCAAATTGGCATCATTCCATTAATTAATTAAACAATTGATTAATCCAACTCAATCATTTATATAATCAAATTATTCTACATTAATTAATTCAACAATAAATTAATCCAATAACGTAACCACAATATCCAAATAAATTATTAAAAATTAAATATTCATATCCACAGTCTAAATACAACATAATTAATTCTACAATTAATTATGCCCCAAATCCTATAGTTTCAATATTTTTATAATTAATTATACAATTAATTACCCCAAATTCTATAATTCAGTAGTTGATTAATTAACCAAATTATTTAATTCAACTAAAAAATTTAATTGCTAAATAACCCCTTGAAATTCAAAAATTATGTAAAATAATTGAAATCAGGACTATGGTATTTTAATAATAGAACACCTACCTCATGTTTGATGATGAATGATCACCAATGGAGAAATCATCATTTTGAAGATGATTAATGAAGAATGCGACAATGAACACGATGCAGATTAGAATCCTAGATCCATGATCAAGTGATTTGATAACTAATAAACCTATATAATGATCTATAAACAACATTGGATAACATACTTACACGTATGGGAGAATAATGAGAAATGGATAGGAATCCAATTGAGATGAGATTCACTTTCAAGGGAAGGTGCATATCATCGATCCAGACGATGAATTTCGAAGAATGAAGTTAGGGAGAATTAGGAATTCCTCTAGAAGACTCTAAAATAGAGAAAAATCATTAGGGTATGAGTGGGGGTTGATTTAGAGTTAATATTATGGGTTTATTTATTTTAATAAATAATTATTTGGATGAATAAAATCCCATACATTGTTTGTAGGGAAGAAGGACATGGTTTTCCATTCCATCTGCCCTAACTGTGCACCCCTTCAAGGGGTGGGGGTGTATGGTTTCTCCTTTTAGGGTGAATGGTTTGAAAAACTATGTGTTAGTTATGAAAATCCTCTCTATTAAGTGTTGCAAGGTTAGCTGGTCCAGGGTGCATGGTTTTGGGAAACTGGGCGCCAAATGTGCACTTTCCATATTCCTTCAATTTTTTTAAAATTTACACAAAAAACTCACCAAAAATTATCCCAAACTAAATTTACACAAAACATTTCAAGACAGTACCTAAAACAAACCTGATAAATCTCCAAAAAATGTCTTGATCTTACAATTACCATGTGATAATTCATTAAATGTAAAAAATAATCATTTTTTTTGAAAATATTGAAATTTCAATATCAAAGTATTTTATTGAAACTATTATGTCAGTAAATAATATAAAACATTTTATCATAAAAAAATACCTATACATACCTTATATTACATTTATTTTGTAATTAATTTATATTATTTGGATAAATATGTATACTTAAATTATTCTATATAATAATTACTTTTATGGTTCCTTCATTAATTATCAAAATGATCAATTTTATATTACAATTTCTATGTTCCTATTTTAAAAGTAATATTACTATTATAATGAAAAATTTATATTATAATGGTTATAATTCCAATAGTCGTTTATTATTAACACATTATATAATTATATTTTATTTCCACCAATTTTTTTATTAAAATAATTTTCACATTGGGTTATTTATACTTCACTTAAAAGATAACCTTCATATATCTTGTGTTCTATTTCCTTCTCATAGTTTTCTTCATGGGTGTGATATTTCTAGAGCACTGACATCATGTGTATTTTATAATTTTGCTAATTTGAGTTTTATTTTTTTGCCCCATTATTTTATATTTAATTATTTATTGTGTATTTATCCTACAAATGTAATATTTTATGATGGAAAAATGATTTTTTCCTTTTGTGTTATCATGTATTTATTTAGAGTATTATTTTTTAATTTAATGAATATTTAATAAAAAACATGTATTTAATAAAAAACAAAATGAATGACAATAATTTAATAAAATTCATGGCATATATCATTAAAAACCAAATAAATTATTTTTTTAAAAAATAAATTATATTTATTTGAAATATGGGATGTTACATTAGAATAATTTAAATATGTCTATCGAATTGACTAGTAATGTGTACAGTCACCTGGGGGGTGGGTGAATCAACTGAGACATGATTTATTTTTAATGAATTCTTATACTAATAGTTTTTTCCTTTAAGAAACCTTATAATATCCAAACCCATATTATCTATTTTTTGATATAAATTAATCTATTAATAATATACCGAACACACAACACCCACATGTAATATAATAAATAAATATTGTGTATTTACTTAGTTTAGTCCCATTGTGGAATACCTACTTGTAGTTCCCCATAACACCTACATTACTAGATCCTGAGATGATAAAATAAAATTAACAAGTTTTCTTTTATGTTAATCCATAAATAAAAATATTTTTCAAATAATGTAATAATTCCATTTTAGGGACCACTTCAGCTTTGGAGTTTTAGATATTCAGAACAAATATTTTCCTAATAGAACCCATTTTCTTTATATAAAAAATATTTTCATCCATTATATAAGAATGTAATTAATCCTTAATGATTCTCTAACTTCTCTCAAAATTTATCAACAATGAATGATCTTCTAGATTTAACCATCATAATAATTCATGTAATATTCTATGGAAAATAGAAACATAAGAATGGGTGAGCTCAAATGCTTAACAAGGGTAAATAATAAAGATTAACAATCAAGTATCCTAAGAGGTAATATGATAAAAATATATGTACAATCAAAATATATAATAAAATAATATCCATAAAAATGTAGATCAATTTTTTTTGCAGACAATGTCAATTCCTAAGGAATGAATCAAAATAATTTCAAAACATGTGTAAATAAATGAAATCTATTAGATTATAACATGGTCTTGAGAATAATTATAAATTTGTATCATTTTTCATGTATGAAAAAAATAACCTAGGGAATTAGTACTTTTATGAGCCACACCAATAGTTACCATGTATACAAAAAGCTGAAATGAAATCTTGAATACTTTTTTAGAGATATAAATCCATAACCAATGCATTGGGGAGGAGATATGGGACACCAACTATAATTCAACCATACCTATGTGTTTTATAAGTAATCAATATGTCATCATATAATAAAGAACCCATGGTTAGAAAATGGGTTTCATCCAACACATCAAAAACAAACCATGGAATTGAAATGGAGTTTCATATATTTTTAAAAGGGATTCACATAATAAAATCCATCACAATTCAAGCAATAATATAAATATGATAACCCATGGAAAATTAAAGGGAAACTAAATATATTTAGAAAAATTCTCGAAGAATAATCGTCAGGTAAGATGATGATGTATATGGTATCTAAAATATATAGTTAAAATGTATTTCATTTAGTCAACCCTTTCCCCAATGAATTGACCTATGAAATATAGATGAACAACCTTCAATAAACGCAATGAAAAATTGGGTATTAAAAATGGATATTCATTTGAAGAATACTATGCCTATTCATAGTGGATGGTTATAAAAAATAATGAATATGATAAATATTTTCGCAAAAGTGGATGCAATGATAAAAAATATAAAAATAAATAGTATGGGAAAGAGTCATAGAAGTTTATTCTCCATAAATGAAGTTACAACTCAAGGGGAAAGATTTTGAGTTGATGAAACTCTAATGTTTTGTGTAGAAATTAAATCAAAACCCCATAAAATGGATGGATTTGAATTTAAAATTCAAATATAATTAATAAATTTAAATGATTATACAATATATCAAATCGTTATTTTATACAAAATCCAAATTTGTTTTGGTCCATAAAACATAACCGGTCTAAAAGAATAGATTTTAGACAGAAAACTGTTCTGTTAATTCATTTATAAGAATAAAAAACAAAATTTTTAATGTAATAGATAATAAAATATCATGAAATTAAATATATTTATTATAAATAAAGGCTATATGGTATCGAATAAGCCAAATTAAAGTGTTTATGTAGTACAATATCAAACATTTCTCCTGGAATAGAAAATTGAGAAAAAAAACCCATGAAAATTGTTGTACCTTTGAATCAAAATCAATTGAAATAATGAAAATTATATGGATCTTCAAAACTCATTAATTACATTAATGTGTTAAAATATATTAATTATACTAGATCCACACTATATTAAATATATCTTGGTGCATAAAATAAAGAATTTCATCGAAAATTAAATTTTAGAGAAATATACCATTACCATGTATCTCTGCATAGTAAAATTTTCTCTAACCTTTAATATGAAAATAATAACTTCCCTAATAAATAATTTTATAAAATTATTCATTAATATATGAATTTTTAACCAAAATTTATAACTATTCACTATATATGTATTAGGTAGTTATCTTTTTTCTACATCAAGTGTCAGTAATCTTGATCATTTTAATGTAGTTTGATAAAAATGGTGCTGGTGTCCATTAATTTCCAAAATTACATCATTACTAGATCATATAATATTCTATTATTTATTCATTATAATCATTTATAATTTTATGACATCATTATATGGGATTTTTCATTTTGGTTCTTAAAATTGAAATTTGTGATGATCATGTTTCATCGATCTGTATCAAATAGAAGTTGGTATTACAATTGAAGTTATTAATATTTATTTTACCATTAAAAAATTAAAATAAAACCCTTAATAATATATAAAAGATAATATTTAGTGAATTGTTCATGTTTGTGGTTAAACAAACCCAAATAACAACATACCATAATTAATGGATGATTATGAACTGAAATTGTTGTAATATCATAATGAGAGATGTATAAATATTAAATTTATATTTTATTAGTGGGATATATCATAATTGGAATGAATTATAAGATTAATATAACCTATATGAATTTATAATATAATAAGATGAATTTATATTTTTCACAATTAATATGATCTTTTTTGGATGGGTGAATTTAAAATAATTGTTTATTACTCACTTTTTTATAGGTTGTTTGATTTTACATACCATAACAATAATAATTTCACTTAAATCATATTTATCCATAAATCCCAATCTTAAAACCATCCCTAAAAGGGTATAATTAATTACATATTACACCATTATTTTTAGGCATTTGTCTTTATGTACACATGGTTGATTATTTATTTCAATAATATGGGAGAAATGTATAAGTTGATTTATTATTTCAGAACATAATAAATATTATAAATTTTATACCTATATATTATAATCCCAATTACTACCACACTTTTATATTGTTGAAGGAAAACATAACATGATTCATCTTGGAGGCCACATCCCACACTTATGGACTATTGAGTTATATAGTTTTCATAAAAGGAGATGAAAATGATAGAAAATATATATCACATAAATATAAAAAAATCTAATTATATATTTAATACAAATTTTAAAATATAATAAAGTGTAAAAAAAATTTGATGCAAAAAGATAGAGAAATATTTTTTAAAGCATGAGATGTTTTTTAATAAAAGTGGTGACATGAATTGGTCACCCAATTTATGCCCCAAGGGAATTTGTTAAAAACAATTAATAGTACAAAAATGAGGTGTAATGAATTTACACCAACCAGAATTTTGAGAATTAAAAACTAAGAAACACTGATAAAAATCCACCAAAGTCATGAGAAACACTGTCCAAAGGGGACTCCTCTAATCCATCAGGTCTGAAGGGATGACACTGGAAGCTTATACCAAGTCTGGTAGGTGGTGAACATCTGAAATGCTGCTCAAATTTGATTCTTTATCATCATGAGCCTCTTCTCTCACGTTACTATGCAGTTGTGAGTAATGGGAAAATGGAACTTGAACAAGTACTTGAGACACTAAAACACCATTAAGAAGGGAAAACCAAAAAAAGTTTGGATCAAAAATAACTTGGGGGTGTCGACCAGCAACACAATGTCATATTACAATAGAATCTCATGTAGTAGTGAAAAAATCCATCAAAGAGAGATCCATGTTTACTACAAAACCCAAAAGAAAAACTTCCTTGAATCCAAAATTCAAACAACAGTTACAAGCAAAAGATTAAAATAAATATACTATAGATAATATTCGTCGAAGCTAGTTATATGAAGTAATTTGAAATAAAGTGATGTGTGCATGAAGTAGTGATAATAATCATATAAAATCAGGGCATTTGTATAGGCTCCTACACCAACCTATTATTAAGTATTTTTCATCTAATGTCTAGGTATGTCTTTGTATAAGTTTCTCCATTCCTAAGTCTTTGGTAGGATTTTTCATCTCGTTCTTCCATTTGTAATTCCAGATCTTCTTTAACCTTTTCATTTGATCGGGATATCTCCTCATTAGTTTAGTGATTCATCACAACTTGGGATTTAGAGGTTCCAGTTATATCCTTCTTAGACTCTGAGATTTTGAAATTTCTCTTGAGTTAATTATTTGAAATGGAGGAAATTGGACAATGTTTTGTGACTACAAACATAAGTGTATAAAATAAGACTCCAGGGTAAGGAAATAAAGTATACATTCAATTATAAAAAAATATTCTTTGAGTCTTCATGAAGAGGTGGTGATAGGCCCCTTTACAGGTGGTGATAATTAATTTGTTTTATTATAATCACTTAAAATAAAGTGATTACATATCAAACATTTCAAATAGATCCATAAAATAGAAAATCATTTATTGGGGGAGGATATAAGGTTGATAATATCTCATAAAATCAATTATAAACATGTTTTTATCTTGTTTCATGCCATTTACCCATAAATTTATTTATTTTTTCATTTTATATTTTACCCCCCTCACTATTTTTTCCCAAAGTAACTTATCCCTTGTGTATAAAAATAATGTGATACATATAACATAATAACGAAACTAAAAAATAAAAATTTCAAATCCAATTTATTACATTCACTTCCTAAAAGTTATGAAAATAAATTTTTATGTTAAACTTTTTTGTGCATTAAATATGTTTTTTTTAGAAAAGTAACATAATTTAAAAATATTCATACACAAACTTGTAAAAAAGTAATTTATTATTAACAATTTCACTTATAAAATACATATTGGGGCCATAAAATAGATTACTAATACTCTAATCCATACTTATATTCTAATAATTTCGAAAAAATCAAGGTATTTTTTAAAAGAGAACATTACACTATTCACCTATAAATAAATGTTTTAGAAAAATAAAAAAATTTATCCCTAAGATATATTTCACATTATAAACTCAAAAATTTAACTAAATTTTCTAAATAAAATTATAAAATATATATACTAACCTTTATAATGAATGTGCAATATATATGGATAAACTCATTTTGTAGAAAATTAGTGTTTCTAATCATTATATGTTCTTAATAGTAGTTCATATAAATTTATAATTTAAATAATGTTAACATAACAGTATTTTAATGGTGATCATTTTAATCTAGTAGGATATAATATACAATACTTAATGAAACCATTATTTGAAAAGTATATTACTTTTTTCTAAATATTCTTTAATAATACCATTAAAATAAATTATTTATATTTTAAAAGTTAATTTTACTAGTTAATTTATATTGAAATCATTATTTTCATTTTATAAATACATATAATAATATTTTATTAATAAAATTTTTAATACTTATACATAATATATATATATATATATTAATAATATTTTAATATCAAATATTTATTTCATTGAGAGTTATTTTTTTTATTTTTTATTAAACAATATATGACTTCTTTTTACCAATTAAGTGTATAACCAATGGCCATATTTTCAATGAATGTATTTCCAGTTACTATTCTTATAATGACTGTATTTCATTCTTATATATATAAATTCATGAATCATGCATTTCATTATCACTTTTTATGTCACAATTCTTATTTCTATACATTTCCTTTTATATCACAAATTATTATTTGTCCTTTTATGATATTCTTACACATTATATGTTTCAAATGGCTATTGATGATTGACAATATTGATATTAAACTAATGAATTCTATATTTTTGATGATTTTATTCTTTTATATATATTTTCCCCTATTCATTTATGATTTATTGATATATCTACTCCTCAATGGGGAGTAATAATCAATTATGTGAAATACATTGTTTTGTCATTTTTTTTGTAATGTCAACTTATGAATGGATATTTATACTAAAATCAGTTCTCAAAGTGGGTAATCATTTCATTGGAAATAGGTAGGACCACTCTAACCAAATTATTTAATATTACATGATCATATTCAATGGTCCCAGAACTCGGACAGATTTAATGGAAGAGGTAATTACTGCACCTGTTACTAATAGTGAAAATGTAATACATACTTATCATACAATGGAATTTGAAATAAAGGAGTCTATTTTAAACCATAATTATAGGAGTTACCCATGACCAGAGTTCTTTACTAATATATTATTCCAGAACATTTTTTGATCTTGTTCAAGAGGATGTTTTTGGGCATGTTCATAACATCATTAAATGATGATTCTTCTCAAATGGCCTAAATGATAAATTCATTCTTCCAAAACCAAATGATAATAACAGTAATTAAATTAATCAATTTATGCCTATTGGGATTTTCTACACTTTGTCCAAAATTATTTGTAAAATTATTACTTCCAGACCTTTAAAAATCTCAATCAATATAACCTATTCTAATCAGTTTAGCATTATTCAAGTGAGGACTAAACAGAATTGTCTTATGACTCACCCTGAATGTCTAAACCTTTTGAGGAAATCCTCTATATGGGGATATATTTCCCTACAGTTTTACATCATAAAGTTTTTTACATCATTAATTAGGATTTTATTTGCAAGGTTCATTCTAGCTTTGGATTTAAAGAAACATTCATTAATTGGATCAAGACACTACTTGTTTCAACTCATATTTATATTATGATCAATGGTTCTATGAAGGGATATTTCACTTGATCCAGATGGGTGAGATAGGGTGACCCACTCCCAGCTTTTATTTGTTCAATCGTAGAAGATTATATTACTATTATGCTCTTAAAAGTGCTCACTAATGGGAAACTCAAACCTACCACATCCAATAGAGGAATTGATTCTCTTTAAAATTTAATATATGATAATGATGTTATTAATTTTGATCATAGTGAGTAGATAAATGTAAGGATCATCAAGAAAAACATTCAACATTATTTAAAGGTTTTAGGAATGTAAATCTTCTAGACTAATTCTATTTTATACCTTTGAAAGAAAATCTATGATGTAAGGAAAAATGGAATCATGCTTGAGTTAGATATTAGACATGGTGTAATTCCTTTTAAATATCTCAGTGTACCCATGTTCTGGAGGAATCATAGGTCCCCTTACACTAACAATATCATGGGACAATTTAGAAGGTGGTTATCTACCTTGAATGGAAAATCAATTTCAATGGGTGGTAGAGTCTATCTCGTCAAACACATTATAGATTTTAATTTTTATTACTACTTAATTGTTTACAAATGGACAATTTGTTTATTTAAGATGACTAAAACATCAATTAAAAACATCATTTTGAGTGTGAGTATCATTAAAATAATAATAATTATATTTCACTGAAAAATGCTACAAGTCTGTTGATATTGGGGGCCTTAGCATAACACATCTCACCAGATTTAACAGGAAATTGAAGAACACATTATTTAGAGGATAATTAATGAAATTTTAGATTCCATGAGATTTATTAATGTAGATTATTTAAGATAGATATGTCTGGGAACCTCAAATATATTTAGTCCTTTATATTGAGATTACTGAAATATTCTTTCACCAATATTTTTTCTCAAGTTAATTGGTTGTTCCATTGAAATTATTCCCTTAATTTGTAGTGTGACAATTGGAAAAGTAACCTTCTATCAAATGTGATCATATCTTATGTAACTATTATATAATTTTATGCCATAATTAAATAAAAAAATTGATATTTTTTAGGATATGACTCATGATATTTAGGATCTAATTAATAATTTAACCATTATTCATCAGGACGATTTTCCAATCCGAGTACTAGTAGAAAATTGAAATCTTACTTCAATGATTTTTTACTGTAATTGCATTGATGTGTATAAGAATATTTGTCTATGGAAAATTCATAAAAATTAGATTAACCCTTCCCCCTTCTTACTTATATGGAGGAATTATCATTCAAATATCCCTATTGGTGATATCCTTCGAGTGGTGGGTATTACAATATATTTTATACATACATTATATCATCAACATTGGAATGATATTGATCATCTCTTATTGAGTTGTGCTAATGCCACTACACTTTGAGACTTTGTATTCAACATGTTTTATGTGTGGATACCCTGGGTGGACTCCATCCAAGTTTGTTTACATGACTGTTTTTTTCACAACCTATCGTAGTGGGGCGCATGATACGACTCCCCAATCCCACATTCAATAGGTTAGGGGATGTTGTATTGAACTGAGTTGGTATACCACTAACATGGGAGGCATTATCTATGTACATGTACACAGAAACACACAACTCCAAGACAATAAAATTATTAAATGTAAACAAACAAATGAAAATACAATGAATTCTTACATATATATCCCACAACTTGTGTATGTTAGGAATTAATGAAAGTAAATAGGGCCATATACAAGCCCAACTCAAATTTTTGTAAATCAATTCCAACCTGAATGAAACAGTATTAGGACTTCTTTTTGAAATCCATAGGAACACACCTCATCATGTCCTATCTCACTAAGTACTATACGGTTTTGGCCTGCCTAGGACTCTGTCAAAAGTTCGATCATCTTCACAAGACACACCAATTGTGGGAAAAGCCCAAACAGAGTTGAGTATAAAGATACTCAGTAGGAAACCCTAAAAATACAAATAATACAAAAATGGAATGTACAATTTTCTCAACATTGGTATATGTACACAACACATATAAGAATAATATTCAGATACACTCAACAAGACACACAGTATAGAGGTAAACACAACCATTGTACACTCAGCCTAAAATTCCAGCAGAATGATTCCTGGAAGCACTCATTCAGGAGAGAACACACTTGAGTATGATAGTACTGATGATGCCTATCCAAGAGGTACTAATCAATGGGTCTTATCATAAAAAATATACACACTGATAAATTATCAAAAAAATTTATACATAAATGAGGATCACATCCAAGGACATGGGTTGATACAAACAAACTCAATCTGGATTAATTTTATAAGTATAAAATCAATGACTGCATAGTGGTGGTCACATTGATTCCAATAACTGTATGTAGAACATGAAGATGGATAGAAGACCTCACTCCATGCATCTCTAAGGGATTCCAACAACTATACCTAAGAAGTCCTACTGAAGGTATCATTGTTCTAGAAGTAGGAAACAATATTGTAATACCCTCATGGAATGGATAAGGGGAACTAACCATGGGGAACTAACCATAAACAAACTTGTCCAAGTTTCCCAAGAAAAGGTCTTTAAGCCATGTATGAAAGAGTACACACTGTGTAAAAGGGTTTCATTCCATGTCCCTTTACCCCGATTCATTACCATGTAAATGACCCATGTAGTCAAACCTTGTTTTTGTAGTAACACAACATGTAAGAGTCCCATGTACTCTACCCATGTGCCTATACAAGGCTTCAGATTGTGTACCCATGTCCATGAAACAGTAAAACGTGGGACCAATGTACATGGTTCCACCCAAATCATGTAGTGGTTTACATTCAATATAGGCAGTCTGTGTACTCTAACCCATCTCCGGTACTTCCCAAGTAAACACCGAGTTCACCCGAGAGGGACCGCACATTGTTTAGGCCAAGCCACATTCCCTATGACACCTTTCTATTACCAAGATCCCATAATGTTTCTCAAGGGTACCCATACATCGTGTAATCCTAGATTACACGACATGTGTATAAGAATTTTCTAGGAACCATGGTCCTTCCTCCCACTCACACCCACGCCACCGTTTCCCAAAAATATAAAACCAATCTCATCGGGACATGTGGATATGCATAATACAAACATTTATATCAATGCATGATGTTCTCCAACCAACAAATCTGATCAGAAAACATAAATCATTCATTAGAATTATCTTCCATGCATCTCACCCAAAAATAGGCAGTTTCTAAATCATACTGATCTATTTACCGCTACCACAGTCACACCTATGTTGTATCATACAAATACTATATCTTCAATCATGGAATGTTTCACCACAAAACTCATTCAAAATGATTGATTCATCAGTAAAGCATAAAAACTTGTCCCAAATGAATAATTCCTATAATGTACGATGAACTGGGGGAGAAAAAAATCAATCAAGAGGAATGATCCTCAATCACGGTTTTGTGATGACCTTGGTCTATTTTTTTTGAATGAAAATCTAAAAATCAATAATTAATCATAAAGGTAAATTATCCATACCAAAAACTAATAATTAAAGCCATCTTATAGGGAGATTGATATTAAAATTGAGATCTAGTATGATATCAAAATAAAACACACACCCTACCTTGATTTAGTTTTATTGATTATGAAGAAAGATGTGTCATTATCATCATTGGAATGATCTGTTGAATCCAAGGTGCATTGATCATCGATCCATGATCTCATCATTCATCCTCTTAAGAGGATTATCCAAAGCTCTCTCCAACAGACCTCCAAAATCACTAGGGTAATGTGTCTAACCCAATAAATTATCCATAAAAATTTATTTAATTATTGTTATTCAGTGTGTCATTGAAATCAAAATAAAATAAATTTATCAAATTATTTTGTTGATTTTAGTTCCCATGATGAATTCTCCCCAAACGACCCTCAACAGATAATTTTTAGTCGTACATAGGGTAAACCTCACATTTTGAAAATAATTATTCCCTCATATTTTTGATCTAAGAATAATTTTATATGTTATTCCACTTTTTCATTTAAATTGAGTTCATTTGATATTTAATATGTTTAATACAATTCAATCATTTGTTCCAGGAACACCAGGAGTCAAAATCTCATACTGTCTTAGTGCATGGTCTAGAAAATAATCCATATAATATTTGAAAATAATACATGGAAAATCCAAGACATTACCTTCACCCCACCTTGGGGTTTGGCATCCTTGAAAATCCAAAATAAAGGATACCTAAAAAGATGTGGGTTTTAACCACGAATTTGATCCTCCATATCCCATGTGTTATCCTGTATATTCTTGTGATGTCAATAATCACACATCGAAGGAATCAATAAACTACAATGGATCCTCTCCTACCGATCCTCAATCTCTACTATGTACTCAGCAAAGGTCATTGCATATTCCATGTCTAGTTCACTCCAATTGATAACATTCAATGAGTCATGCACATACATCCTTAGCTAGGAAACATGGAATATGTTTTGTAACAAATCCTAATGTGGAGGTAGAGCTAAGAGGTACACCACCTAGTAAACTCTAGATACTATCTAGAATGGGTCGACGATCCTCACATATAGATTTTTTACTGAGCCAAATATCTGTAATCCATATCGAGATGAAGCCTATAAGAACAAAAAGTCTCCTTCATTTACTTACAAATGCCATCTTCGCATGTCAGTATAAGAATTTTGATGGATCTTTGTATTTTTCATCCACTCTTGGATGATATGTACCTTCTTTGTTGTATCTCACACCATCTTTAGGACCATGAGTGCTGACTTTCCGAGGTCAGTACAATAAATTAGTTACCCGTTGGGTCACCCATTCAAATCCTAGAATGGTTCCATTCTGATGGTGAAATGGTATCTATTTTTGCACAGATACTCCACCAGTGGTAGGTGATCCTCCCAACTATGTCCAATGTCCAACATGCATGCTCTTAGTATGTCATCTAGAGCCTAAAGGGTCTGCTCTTTTTGGCCATTAGTTTGTGGCTGAAATGATGTGCTCAAGAACAATTGGGTCCCAAACACCTCCTACAACCCCATCCAAAAATGGGATGTAAATAGAGAATCATGATTAGAAACAATTTTTTATTGAAATCCATGGAGTTGAACTATATATTGTACATAGAGTCATCCCAAGATCTCTTCTGAACTCTTCTCTTGGATAGAGAGGAAGTGGGACGAATTGGTGAGTTGGACTATGATATCGTAGATGGAATCATGTCGGTGTTTTTGGTAATCCTATCCTGAAGTACAAGGATATACTATCCCACATCTATTATGGAACCCCATGGGGCTAAAATATCCAGTTCATGAGTCCCATTAACACTTATAGGGAATTCATCATTCAAAAAAGTGTGTGATCACTATGTACTCTCCAGTAGAAGTCTCCAAGCATAAGGCTCTAGTCAATGGTTCAACCAAAATCTATAAGAATCAAACAAGACATGTGGAGATAATAGAACGACTAGATCCTATGTTTATCAGTACTATAGCTAATGTATAAAACATATAGATCGTAACTCAAATAATTCCTAGTGACTTTGGGTTTTATGCTTTGATCGCATGTAGTTACCCTTCCTCTATCCTCCAACCCCCTGAGTTTGGCATGGAACACCTGTGGGTGGTGGTGGAAAAATGTTGAAACATACACCCCATCTTACATCTCTCCCATATTCTCTTCCACGTCCATCTTCCATCGGACCTGCCTTCTCTTACCATTGCCTCTTCCTTGGTGGACCATCTATGGTCCCTCTGGCAGTTGTACAACAGGTCAGGAAATATTGGGCGAGATGTCCAAATATGTCTCCTATGTATCACTACCTCTCTATGGACTGACTGGACACATCCTTTGAGCCCTGAACTGTATATCATCTATTCTGGGTCCTCATCCTAAAACAAATCCCACATCCAGATCCATGGGACTGATGTCAGCTCTCTGCTGAGGAGGTATCTACTCTAGCTTATCCACTATTGAAAATTTCGAGCTATATCTTCTTAGCTACAAAAATTTCAACCACCAAAGCTCGATATAGTAACCTATCAAAGGCGAGAATTCAGAAAGGGATAAATTTGGACTGTATGAACCTACACAGAATTCTATTGATGGTTCGAGACATGATGACCTATTATCTAACCATAAGTCAAGTACTTAGAGAGGTTGGTAAACCTCAATTAATATGCAGCTACAGTGATGATGCCCTACTGGAGTTTCAAAAGCTCATGGTTACGTACAACCCTTAGCGTACCTTGTGAGAAATAAACTCTAAAAAGACACTTGAACTCTATCCATGAAATAGTCCCCTCATCATAAGATAGAGTAGATAAACCCAGCCATCACCATACTGAGCTAAGTAGGAGGCTCGCAATAGGTTCCACCATCTGATCAGCTAGTGTCGTGATTAGATGTAAAAATCAGGTCACTACATCAAACCAGTCCTCAATGACCTATGGGTACGGATCTACTTGTAACCTAAGGGGTCTCTGCTACTAAAACTCATGAAGTTCACTTATCTTGTCCACCTCATCTACAAGTACATTGGTTACCACATGCTACTATACATGTGACATGGCCGGTGCACCACCTGGAGGTAACATCATTAGAACTCGTACCTGAATCAAAGCCTCATCACTGATGGGACTATCCTCATGATCAAGCTACTGAATACTAACTAGTATACATCATGGAGGCATCCTGAATTTATACAAGATATACCCTGACAAAAGATTATATCTAGAGAGCTGACTCAAGAAGGTCATGGAATGCATAACCCATTCCAATATAATGCATGTACCATTGTTTTATCAATAACCAATGTTCTCATGTATCGAGTCAAAAATCATGTTATTAGAGTCCTGTTGAATGGATATGTTGGCCGAAACACTAATATTGGATTCCCTTTTCTAAATTCCGAATTTGATGCTATTAACATTGTTTCCCTAAACAATCTCACATACTCTCAGTTCTATAGTGAAACTGACCACATTTGATACCATTTTATTAATTCCCATCCCAATGGGGCCCTTTATTGACTCCCCAATACCTCCTCCAATAGGCTTGAGGATAGTGACTAACAACTAGTAGGCGTATCAATATCCAGGGAGTAATTTCATAAATACATTCACACACACACACACACACATATCCAGGACCACAAACTACTTAAATGTAAAAACAAATGAAGAACCAATGCATGCATAAATATATATCCCACAACTAGATTACACCGTGATGTAAATAATTTAAGCTGGGATAAATACAATCACACCAAAAAGAGTCTTTTAAAGAAGTCCAAACTGAAAGAAAATTTATTGGAACTATTGTCTAAAATCTATAGAAACACACCTCAATCTGATCAGTATCACTAAGAACCATATGGTTCGGGGCTTACAAGGACTCCATCAAAATTTTGATCATCTACACATGACATGGCACATGTGGGAAAATCTGGTATAGGAGTGAGTATAACAATACTCTATAGGACACTCCAAAACCACAAAGAATACGATAAAGTAATGTAAAGTGATCTCCACACATTCATATGTCTATAACAAATATAACCAGAATATCTAGATATACTCAACAAGACACATAGTCAAGAGGTAAGACACAACCATAGTATAATCAATTTTTGATTCCAGCTTGAAGATTCCATGATGCAATCAGCAGGGGGAACACAGTCTTGGGTCCTATAGTACTGATGATGTCCATCTGAGAGGTTCTAATCATCGGGTCTTACCATGAGAAAGATACAAATTGATAGATTAGAAGAGAATGTGATACATAGATGTGGATCATTTCCAAGACTATAGGGTGATATCAAAAAAATCATTTTGGATTAACCTTCTATGTATATGATCAATGACCATGTAGTGTTAGTCACTTAGATACCAAGAACTCCTCCTAGGGAACCAAGATGAATAAAGGATCTCACTACAAACCTCTTAATGTGATTCTAATGACTCTACCCAAGAGGCCTTACTAAATGGATCATTGTACTAGGATTAAGAAAATATACAATTCAACCATTCCGGGAATGATATGGGGAATAAACCGTAAAGAATATTGTCTATGTTACTAAGGACAAGAGATTAAATCCATGTAGGAAGGAGTACAAGATGAGAAGAAGGGTTACATGTCATGTACCTTGACACTATGTCATGCCCGTGTAAATGGACTGTGTCATTAAACCATTTTAGTGTAGTAGGACACCTTATGTAGGAATCCCATTTACACTACCCAAGTTCCAGTACATGGCTTCATCTAATGTACCCATGTTCTTGTACTAGTACATGACTTAAACCATGTACATAGTCCATCCCTTGTCATGTAGTTTAGTACACGCCATGTCAGAAATCCGTTTAATCTACCTTGTGTCTGTGTAATTCCCAAGAACATGGCGAGTTCACCAGGGAGGGACCACAAACATTGTAGGCCTATCCACATGCCGTGTGATACCATTTTCCTACCCATAAACATAGAAGCTGCTCAAGGGTCCCCAAACAAATTATAATCTCAGACTATATACAATGTGTATCAGGATTTTCTAGAAACCCTAGTTCTTCCTCCCCCACGCACCTATGCCAATGTCACCCAGAAATCTTGATCTAATATAACTAGGATTCTTGGATCCATCTCTGCCAAACTTTTTTGTCGATGAGAAATGCACTCCATCCATTGAATCTGATTGAAAAATGAAATTTTTTCAACTGAATAATATTCCATACATATTAGTAAATAATTAAGGGTTTCCAAACCAGTCTGATCTATTTGTAGATACCTCCATTGCACTTATGTTGCATCATACTAAGATTAGATCTACATTCTCTGATCATTGTGCTAAGAAAAATATGTGAAATTATCAATTTATCTGTAAAGACTTGTACCACGGTCCAAATGAAGAATTCCCATGATGAATAATGAACGAGGGGAGAAAATCACAAATCAACCAATAGAAATTAAACTAGATCAATGTTCAGGTCATTATTGGTTATTTTCTGTTAAAAAAAACAATCAAATAATCTACAATTAATAATAAAGACAAACTCTACCAACCAAAAACCAATAAGTAAACCCATCATACAAGTCAATAAATTTTGAAAGAAATACATTCATCCATTCAATTGTATTATTCATGGAAATTAATAACATGGATGAAATAGAAATATAGGGAACATCCTACCTCAATTGTGTTCTCTCACTAATGAAGAATGATGCATCATCATCGTCGTTGGATGAATCTATCGAATCTGAGTTCTGTTGATCATCGGTCCATGATATCATCATTCATCCGACTCATAAGATTCTACAAACCTCTCTCTAATGGTCCACCTAAGTCTCCAGGGTTAAGAGGCTAACCCTGAAAATTATCAATAATAAATTTATATATTGTAAGTTACTACATCAACACAAGTGAAATAAAATAATTTTATCAAATAATTTTATTCATTTCAGCACCCATGATGACTTTTCCAAAAATGACCCATGTTGACTAATGTTAAGTCGCCACTAGGAATAGACTCACATTTTTAACCCAATAGTGCCCCTATATTTATTATTTGAGAATTAGTTTAGAATTCATTAAAAATTCTCAGGAAAACCGTGTAGGTGTTCTATTCAATATATTTCAAACATTTGTTCTGGGCACACCAAGCCTCAGAATTGAATGTTGTCTACCACCTTGTCTTGAGAATAATCTATAAAATATTAAGAAATAAAACATGAATAATAAGAGACATTACAATGTTCCTAAAAAACTCTCTCAAAAAAAATTCTGCAATTTGTTTAAGGTATCATACAGAAGAATCATCCATATTCTCAAGAAGATATGGAACACTAGTATTCATTATTGATAGACCTTTAATATTCATGATAATCGTCTCCAAATCATCACAATAGTGAAGGGTACCAATTATAACTAGAATGGTAGATACAATACGCTGGTTAACAATCTCATTTTACTGTGACATTGGGATATCCTTACATTTTCCCCACAGGCATGTGGTATTATGGAAATATTTTGGATCTCCCACGTCATATATTAGATTAAATGTAACTCTCACGGAGCATGTGAAGGTAACATAAGAGAACTGATAATTGGAGGACTCTTAGACATAAGAAGGATAATTTTTTGGATGTATTTATAGTCATGTGGTACAAAAAAAAATTATAATATGAGATTCATTGCCAGATAAACACAACGGACATGGAAAAAAATGTTTAGAAAAAGGTTTGGTTTGAATACAACACTAGTGTTTTTTGTAAAAGTGGTAAGAAAGGGTCAAATACATCTTACATGGAATCATACAGTACAATGGATTATAAGTGTCGAATTTTTCTAAACATTTGTTTTTTATCACACATATATTTAGAGAAGAAAATTATATCATGGATGGTCTGGAAAATAATGTTGTTGGGAGTTATGGTTTTGTTTTCTTGTGACCATTTAAGTGATGATATTTCCCCCCTTTTCAAAGGTATCTTTGTAAAATACAATATTTTTATCTTTTTGAATTTTCATTTATTAAATAATTAAATACACATTACCTTTTGGGGTGAGTTCACATTTTTTACTCAACTTATGAATTGATATAGTTCATGTAACACCTCACTATTTTATAAAATATATTTTTCAATAATATTTAAATTTTTTATATTTTTCATTAAAATTAAAACTGATTTTTTATTGTGTTAAATTCAACAATGAATTTTTTTGGTGCTTTCTAAAACACTAACTTTTGATTTTGATACATGAAATTTTCAACTTAAATAAAACATTATATACTATTAAAATATTATTATGTAATATGACACTTATCACATAGCCATTGGAATTGAGGGTATGAATAGGATTAACAAAATTATGAGAATATATGGTCTACACACAAACATATATATATTTAATTCTTTGATGTCTAATTAATTAGAAATGAAAATTAAAATATTTTAAGAATAATGGATGTTTTTTTGGAAAAACTATATTTACGCACATAAATCTGTCTTACATAAATAAGTTAAAAAGATTAATTTGGTGATATATATTAATTGAATGTATATATTATATGTTCAATATAATTTTTATAATTAACCATATGTTATTTCTTAATAAGTGATAATAATAAATCAATTTGTTTCTCAAAAATTATATTTTTTCTAAAAAGAATTTTTTTCACCATTGAAGAACGTATTTGAAAAATTAATTTTCAAAAATATTATAAAAATAATTTGGAAATTTAAAATTATTTTTTTAATCATAATATACAAATTATTTTCCGATAAATATTTCAGATTTTCTAAAAAGATTTGTTTTGGTGAATTGTAAAAAATATGAAATTTTAATTGAACACTTCCTTTTGGATAATTTTTTTAAAGTTAAATTATATTTTAAATTGGTTTTAATGTTGAATTATATCTATTATATATCTTTTAGTTGAATTTTTTTCATTGGAATAATTTTCATATTTAATTTGTATATAAAATAATTGTAAACTTTTTAACATGCTCACTTTGAAAACCTGCTTTTTCATCATGTTTGCAAGATTAATTTTAATATAAAATTTTACACTTCTATGAATTGAATATAGAAAAATGGATTGTTTATTTATAATCAGAATAGTTTATATTATCTAATAATTTCAGTTAAATTGTTTATTAAAATTAATAGTAAGAATAATAAAAATCTTAACAATTAGTTATATTGGTTAAAGAAAAAATGGGTTCATAGGGGGTTAAACATATTGGATAGGGGTTAAAAATTTCCTAACATATTGTAAAAATAATATTTGATAGAATTATTTTTACCTTATCTATTTAAATTTCTATAATGTTTGATTTTAGATCCTATGTAAAGTGAAAAATATGGGTAAACCTTATTTATTCAAAATACTACATGTGTTCCACTCACCTCACTTATAAATGGCCACCCCACTCCTATCCTCTTCAAACGTGAAAAACATTGTATCATCTATGTACATAAAAAATAAAATTTAAAATTATATACTATCTTAATAGAATCATTATTTTTGTAATAATGATAACATAGGAGGGCTTTTGGTACAAACCTATAGAGAATTCTTAAGGATGAGGTAACATTATTCAATTAGAATTTTTCTTTTATTTCTTTCTCCAACTCCCTATTTTTTTAAACCATAATGATTTAACAAGATGAATTTATCACATATAATTAGATATTATTATTTTAAATTGATTACCTTAAATCATATCCACAACCATAAAATGGGTTATGAAATCATCGTTCTTTTGTACAGTGGACTACCGCCTCATGAACCAATGTCTTTTATTTTTCCATTACCACCGTGCATTATAGAGAATTATGATAGATATAAATTATATATATATATAATATTAATAACATATATTTTCCTCTAGAGTAATTATTTCATATATTCCTTTTTTAATTTAACTATGTATGGGATATGATAACGTCGTTCTTGTGTGTGGTGGATTGCCACCTCATGAAGTGATCTGATTTGGTTTCCACTAATACTTTAAATGAATGAAAATAAGGATAAATAAATGTGATATAAATTATTTTAATGATATCAATTACATATATATAATTATTAAATGATAATATATAAATTTCATTCTTACCTTTTCACCCATTTAATGATCACAACGTCTTTCGTAAACATGTGGATCACTGCCTTCACCAAGTGATGTGATTATTTTTCCATTACACCACCACATAGATGATGTATATTTTCTTTATTTAAATAAATAATAATTTATTATTGATATTATCATAATTATAGAAATATATTATATTACTTAACTCATTTTCATAATGATAATTGGAAAATGGAAACAGATCATGCGCATGTCGACCATCCATCTCCATTATCGTAACATACATAATTTATGGAAACCATATTACATGATTGGTAAAAGTATAATTGATGTAAAAATATGATGATTATGTTGTGATTATTATTATGAATATGATAAAATAATGATCAATGAATTTGGACTCAAAATAGAAAATTAAAATATATGCAAAAAACAAAGCGGTTGTTTCCCGAAACATGACTTTAACATGGAATTTTTTATAAATAGTTAATACAAATACAGAAGTAAATATTATATGGTATGATTTATGTAATTTTTTTTAGGTATTGTACATAATGAATTTATATTTATTATATAAGTTGTTTTAATGTGTATAAAGAAGTCAAGCCTTATGGTATTAGATTTCTATCTAACTTTTTTATTTTCACTATGACACAAACCATATTCATTATGTGTATATAGTAGGTGGTGTATATAACAAACATGAAATTATTTTATCATTATTATTCCTAAAATTATGATTATTTATATATCTATATGAGTATCACTCTTTCATGGGGTTTGCAGTATAAAATTTACCTAATCGGTAAGGGATTTTTTCTCAATTTTCATTCATTGAGGTAGATGATATGTTATACAAATATATTTATTAACGATGTGTATTTAATTACTCTATGAAATTTTATATCATGAATATAATTACTTTCATGATATAAAATGTTTCATTTAATGTTATTCTTTCTTGGGAATTATGATTCAAATTTACGAATATGTTAACATTTTTATGTTACAATCTCAAAATGTATGAGGATTATTAATGATTATATATAAAATGATGAAATATTTTTTATATCACTCAATAAATTTCTGAGATATCATCTCATGGGGTTATTAATGATATTTTAAAGTAATATTTTCATTTTTCTACTCATTGGTAGTTAAAATAATTGATAATGATTTTAATAAAATCTAAATTTCTTTCCCTCTTTGGTTAGAATTTTGTAATCTTCAAAAAAATTATTTTCCAAAAAACAAAATTCAATAGTGATTTTAACATTCATAAAATTATTTATTAAATATATATCTCCCTATATATTATTTTTTAATATATTTTAAAAGTAATCATCATTTTGTTTTGAAAAAATACATGTTTGGATTATACTGAAAGTGTGAAAGAAATATTTTTTTATTGTGTCTTCCATGAATGGATTTCCCCATCATAATAACCAACACTTTAATTTCATTTTAATTTAAATTATTTTAAGGTTATTTTCCAACATACTTATTTTCAAAATGATTTATATTTTAAATATTGTTTTTTAAAATTAAAAGGATATTTTCCACAATAAATGATTTAAATGAATTTTAAAATTTCCTTTATAAATTATCATATTTATTTTGAATTAAATGGTTTTTAAAATTAGTTTGAAAAATATATTTTATAAAAAGTGATATTTTTAATCAATGTTTTGTTTTCCTCATGATATTTTCAATGTGATTTATATTTCAAAATAGTTTTCTATCTAATATATCATCGTTTGATGTTGAATATGTTTATTATAGATATCATCTAAGGTTACCATTATTATTATTTATATTAATGGTTTATGTATATCATTTAATGAGAATTATGAAAACTATTTCTCATCCATGGGTTATAACATCATAAAATTCTTATGAAACAATATTTTTTTCCATAGTTTAAATTTTGAGGAATTGATGACCTAATTAAGAAACCTATTTTATTACAAGTAATATTAAGAGGAAATGTTTATGAATATGATTTCATTTCATTAATCATGAAATGATTAATATTTTATGATATTTTGGTGCACATTTTTTGTAATTTTATTATGTTAATGTGGTTAAGATATTTCTATATATGGTGGTTACATTTTTACCAAGTACAGTGGCTACATTATACCCAATGATTGGTGAAACCTATATACTGGTATAATGTATTTGATAAAAGTTTATATCTCATGAGATAGACATGACTGGAATTCAAAGTTAACATGATTCACTAAGGGATATTTTCAGCTATCATGGACTTGGAAGTGAACCTTGGCTACCACGATGGTTTTGGGAGTGAACCCATTCTCTTATAAGGAAAGGGAATCCACTAAGAATCATGGTGTCTCCCACATGGGAGGTGTATCCACCTATGGATCTAATTGATAAGTTTTTTCAATAATCCTCCAATACTGTGGAAATTATTTTTATGCATATGTGTATCCCTTAATTCCATGTATTATATAAATTTTATGATATTTGATTTCCATATGATTCCTATCATACATACTGCCAATTATTATGGCATGGATTAAGATTCAGATCTTTGATATGAAGGGAATGGGTTTCATATGTTATGATCTTGTTCTCACACATTTATGTCATGTAATTCTTATATTTCTCCCATGTTTACCCTTATTGATCACCTCTCCTCACCCTTTCTCATGTTTACTTTCCCCGTGTTATGAATAAATGTTTTAATTATGGGATGTTTGCGAAGAGTACTAAATGGAGGATCTTTATGTGATATAGTAACGAAAGAAAATAAACTATTATAGTCCTTATATGTTTGTTTTTTCAATATAATTAATATTCAATTTAAATGTTGTAATATCCTTATATGAGATTCATGGGTCTATATAGTTGGTATTTGGGGAAAATAATAGTTAACCATTGGAAAATAAGATGACAAAAATTTAGTAAGATCCCTAGTAATATTTCTAGGGATATGTATTGGGATTTATCTAAGGACAATTCTAAGGATGATTCAAGGTATAGGAAAATATCAGATAATTTTGATAAATGATAGAGAGAGTGGGTTCTATGAAATTACATCATTGTCTTGATAATATAATTGCATATGTTTCTAACGGAATGAGAACTAGGGGTAATATCTTTAAAAATGGTTCATTGATATGGACTCGATCGTCACCTGGTCTATGACAATGAGACTCTCTATAGACCTAGTTTGAAACTCCTAAGGGATATGATTTGAAAAGACTGTAACTCTTTATGAAGCATCAAAAAAGAATTTTAGTAGATGATGATCCAAGATGACCAAGGTTAAGTATAAGGTTTCACAGATTTTAAAATGGTGTCATGATTTAGAAATACTATAAATGATTTTCCATTATTGATTAGCTTTCCACTATTATTTTTTTTCTCACATTATATTTTTTGGTTTTATTCGATCGAATGAGCTAGAAAAGGTTAGGTTTGCACTGAATGCGATGATTTATTTATGAGATACCAAATTGGATGATTACATAGGTGATGGATGGTGTGAGTATTCCTAATCAATTATCATTGATCTTCATTAATAATGTTAACCTTAAATAACTCTCAAACTCGCCAAAAAAATAAGATGATATAGTTCAATTTGATTTTGGGTAATGGAAAACAAGACAGAAAGAAGATTTAGTTTTTTATATGTCAAAGATGATTGAAGAAAAACTCAACGGAATTTATCAATGAAACAAGATATTTTTTTGTATGTGGAAAATAAGGACCCAAAACAATTATTTGAAAAAGAAAAATGAAAACACTAATTTATAAAATAAAGGAGAATAACAATCTCCCTTATGTATCATCAATTGTTGAATATATTAAATGGATAAATGTTGGGCATTATAAAAACTAATGTTTTCAGTGGAACGATCATGAAGAGAGTTAGTGAGGTTATACGAGTAATGGTTTTTCCATTGATGAAAAAAAGATTAAAAATAAGTTATGTATGTAAGGAAGTATTAAGGAATAAGATAATGAATCTGAGTTTATGGTTTCAGTATGAAGTAAAGAAATTAGAGTGTTTATGTATTGGAATTCAGTAATTATTAAATATATAATGTTTTTTTATTGTTACTTTTCATTAAGTATTTTGAAGAATTTGTTGAATAATTATGATGGCATAAAAAAGTGATTTAATGGAATGGTGATATTTTATGAAAAATACACGATTAAGGGAATATACATCTTAATATGTTTCGAATGTTGAGATAAGGATGTTGTCATTAAGAGATTAGAGATATAAATAACATAAGTCGCATAGTATTGATTAACCTGTAACTGAGTAATGACTTATTAAAGATGTGGTTTATGATATCATTGATGAAGTTTATATATTTTTTGGATTTAAGCAATATAACCTATAATATGTGGTTTAATTAATGAAAATGCAAGCATACAAGTTTTAAACAAGATTTAATGGATTTTAATGTTATTCTCATGTTTAAAGATAATACATGATAATGGTATTTGTACGTTTGGTATGTGACAATTAAGTGTTATTTCATACTATTTGTGGGATTCATGATATGATAATTTTGGAAATATAGTGAACTTCTTTAAATGATTTTAGATTTTATTATTTTTATGGTTCTTAATATTAATCGTTTATGAAAGTGTTTTTTTACCATTGTATGAGGTTTTAGAGAATAATGTACTAAATCACCATATGATGATATATCCATATTAGATTAGCAGTGTTATCAGTTTTTAACTAGATATAGAAAGTATGACTTATCATTATTTTATAGATTATATTTAGTGCATTATACCATAAAAAATATCATCTCTTAGAGTAATAGATAATGTTTAAATTGATCATGGAATTACCAAATGATGAAATTGTTTCTATGATTAAAAAATATATTAAGCACAAAAATATTCATTTTTTATTAGTATATATGAAAAATTAATTCCCCAAAATTAAGAAAAGGATCTTAAAATAATAGTTTGTCATACTATCATCATTTTTCATAATATCAAAGAACTTTTTTTGTCCTCTTTATTTAATGGTTTTTTGTTCATTATCCTTCTCTAGATCACCCACATTCTTACGATCAATGATCTATATCACTCTCTATAATTATTTTCACTCTTCTTCCATGTCCAAATATTCATATCCCACCTATGGTCTCTTATTTAGAAACCTATTATGTGTTATTCTAGAAGAATTTCATGCATTCAAGTCACTTTTTCTAGGGGGTGTCTTATTAACAATTTTATGATATTGGATTCTATAAAGGAATTTTCAAATGGTAAACCATTGAATAATCTGATGAATTTTGAAAGGGAATTTTATTTTTAGAGGGGTATAATGTAATATTATGAAAAAATATGAAAAACAATTTCCATTAAATTTAATATTTCAAATATTTTTCATTACTTTCAACAATGATTTAACTAGAGTTACAAGAAACACTGAACATGTATTATGTTACTTACAACAAATAATCTATGTTGAGATACACTCAACATTGATTTTAAAGAGAACACAACATTCTATTAAAATGTTATCATTTAATATTATAGTTATCACATGTCCATTGGAATGTAGGTTATGAATAAGATTGACTAAATTATGAAAATATTTGGTATAAAAAATAATAAATATATATATACAATTAATTCATTAGTTAACAATTAATTATAAATAAAAAATATTTTTTTTGAAAATAATCGATGTTTTTTTTGAAAAATACATTTATGTGAAAAATAAATTTTCAATAAATAAATTAAAGTAATATATTTTGATGAATTATATTAATTTATTTTATATATTATATATTAAAAATAATTTTTAACAATCATGGTATGTGTTTTCTAGAAAATGTTAGAGTTGGTGTCATAGAACCAACTGTTTGTACTTTGATTACATGAATATATACTGTATTTAAATATAAAACATCTTATTACATATTGTTCATTGTTCTTCATTACTAAGATGTAATAATGTCTTAGATTAATTGTCACATTGAATAGGTCGTAGAATTTATCCTCTATGATGAGAACCATGAAGTGCTATGATAATATTTTTTAATATAGTTCTTTGGTTGGATGACATACTATGATGGGACACATAGTATACAGACCATTTGGGGCACGTACTCATAAGTAGACGAGACTTATTCTCATGGAGTTATCACTTGTTAATCACTAAGATGAGTGGTTATGAGAACATACCTGCCTATAGGGATTTCACATTTTTTTCTGTCATTAGATATTCCCATCTAAGAGCGTGTGTCATAGCTCTTAGGTTTTACGATTATCATTAATATATTTTATGACCCACACACTTTTAATTACTAACAAAAACTGTCACACCATATATTTGTGGGATATAGGGTACCTTGGGTGCGTCACGAGTGAATAGTTATTAATGGATAAGTCAAGGATGGATTTTCCTTTCTAGGTATAGAATATGATATCTCATCAGTTTGATTGAAATTCAACCGTCGCACTACATTCCATGGACATGGTGTAACGAAATATTTATTTCTGGTACCCAATGAAAGACGTATCAAGAAAATATGTTGATGAAACTATCATAAAACCTTCTTGATGAGATATTAAGACAAAGAGATTATATTACATAGTAAGCCTTCGTATGTGGATTTCATCATGGAAACTTTATGTTCTTTCTCTTGGGTGCCATGACGAGTTGCTAGAAAATACTCTTGGACATTAGGATAGTCCGCCTAATTCCAATAATAAAGAATCTTATAGGGTCACACACTATGTGTTTATTATGGTTTCGATTGAATTATATTTGAATTTTATTAAAGGAATAAATATTATTCTTAAGAATGTGGAATAATTTTATTCACATTAAAATGATATCATAAATTAAATTAAATATATTTATTTATTTTATTGAACATTTAATATATATATATATATTTAATAGATTGTAAATAAAATAATTATTTATGATAATAATTTATTTATTTATTTATTCAGGTGTTCAATAAATGGAATTGGAGTTCAAGCGGAACAAGGCCATTCTAGGTGTAAAATAATTATTTGCAAGACGATAAATAATTATTTAACTAGTTATCATAAGAAAAACTAATAATAATGATGTTATCATTATGTGGAATGGGATTCAATTTATGATTCCATTTTTCACATGTTGGAACACCATGAATAATGATGATATTATTGTTATTATTAGCATGGGGTTTCACTAAGGATATAAATGTATTTAATTGTTGTTACAGAATTAAATATTGTAACTGAAACCCCATGTCATTATACAGACAGGTTCATCTATTGTTCCATTACGCTTGGTGAAATGAATTTCCAGTGGTGAGAGAATTGTTGAGCCAAAAAAATTCTCTCTAGAATCCTCTCATCACCCCTATCAAGAACAAGAGACATTCTTCATGACCAAAGAACATGTGATCAAGAATGACCAGCGCATGACACTCGCTTTGATGCGCTAGCACTCGGAGAATGAGTGGTGTCGATCATAGGACATTGGAACATGTGTGGATCACCACTTCCGGAATTATGGTTCGGATCCTCACAAGCGCAACGAGAAAATCTAGAGGGGTCATTCGAGATGATCAACATCATCAATGAAGAAGGCACCAAAGATCCAAGTATTTAATTTCTATAGAAAATATTTTAATTTATTATAATCATTATGCGAATGATACTCTCTATAGGATATGACACCCTTTTATTCATTTTTCTAGATCTTTTATCTTAATCTATGGATACTAGAATTTATCTTCATATGGATATTGGGTTGGTTATCGATTACGAATAAGTAAAATATTGTCCCTACCAACTACCACAATTCCGCTGTGTTCGAATCCTTCAAGTGGTATTAGAGTGAGGTTCCTCATCATTTATAATTATTTAATTAATTCATTGATGATTTATTATTTTATAATTTAGTTTTTGAATTCATGGTTAATCTTTATTGTAATCTAGATTTCGTGACCTTTTATTCCTCTTTCATTTCTCACAGATATAGAAAAATGAATAATTTTTGGATTAAAATTAAAGGGAGGAACTCATTAGGAGGCGCCGATGATTCTGTCCAGGTGACACGAAAGGACATTCCGTTTTTTTAGAGTTGCAGGTAGTGTTATCTTCCATACACGACATGTGGTCATGTTGAGTTCCACGAGAGTAATTTGGAAATTAATCAAGGTGTGTGCATTTATTTCATGAAATGAAATTAATTTTGCACTGCCTATTGATTGGGATAGATAGACACACACATACCAGATTACACACATTGTCTCCCACTAGACACAACATGTAGTCCCTTCGGGTCAGGGGCCAATCCATGTATCCCATTCACAAATTGAGATGAATGGAAGCAATGTAACATAGAGACAACACAGCCTGTGGCCCACTGGACACACCATGTACTCTATAATATTCATAGTATGCCTCACATCTTAAGTCCAATGGAATGTACTTTGAGAAAGATGGTAAAGTTAGTACACTCTGTGTAGTTGGAACTACATGCCGTGTAATTTACCAAATTTCACAAAGTTTAAACAATAATGTTTGTGTAATGTTCAAAACTACTTATCATGGGAAAATAGTGCTACATGTTGTTAATATATGAATTAAAGCATCATGTATTCCATATGTTATAAGAGTAAAATAGTATATTAATATAAAAATGTTGGGTAGATTCTAACATGTATTCACCAGGTTACCTCCAACTTACATTTATGTACAAGGATGATAATCTCATGGAAATTTAGGGAAAAAATAAGATATAGGGATTGATTAGTTAAAGATAATAATTAATCGATTTGAGCATGATTTATCCTAATAATAATGTTAAAATAATTGAATGTTATTTTTTATTTTTTTGTGTAACTCATTGCACAAATGTGGATGATCATGAGCTACATCAAACCTTTGTACATTTTTGGTTTCCCTTTTAATTTATTTATTAAATTAAATTTTTGACCAACAAGTCATCTCTCCACATTAATATGCAGGTTCTACGTGCCCATGGTTTCTTTTATGTAAACCCCCCTTTTACCCCTCACCAACTTGTGAGTTAAAAAGCATTTGTAATAGATGTAGCTCCCATGAAAGTAGTGGCGGTACAAGTTGGAGCCGAGATGAAACCAACTCCACGAGATACAAATGTGGACTGGTGGAAATATGTAAAAACGAACCCCAAAGGTTCAATGTGTTTATCCCCTAGGCTATAGTTTATCAGCCTCTAGATAAACTATTCATTTGAAATGCTCCAGATCATTCCCTTTACAATATTTTATTTTTTTTAGTTGCATGGTTTATCATTATGGGTGGCTTTATGCGATCAAATAATTAATGAATTAAACAAGAATGGATTATGGAACTCAAATAAACCTGTATTATGTGTAAATATTATCAATACATGGTTAATCACTTATGTAAAATCCACGTAATATTAATAAGCATACGATAATGATAATAATAAATTTATGCATAAGAAATAACAATTCCACAATAAAATATTTATTCAATCTATGCCTTTCGTTACCTGATTAAGGGCAAGACTCAATAAAACTATGTGTTTGACCAACCCTTGTTGGGAAACTTCCTTTTATAGAGGTTGAACTTATGAAATTATCCGGATAAGTTAACCATGTTACATCATGAGGAGTATCCCTTTCTAGACATGGTGTAATATTGGAGGCAAGTGATGAGGAAATCCAAGTCAGGATTTTAGGATTAGGCAGCCCACTCAACGGATCATGGAGCAGTAATACCATAGTTGACAGATAATTTCCTACCTAAATACCTTCAAATAATGTGAACAACCATTTTTGGGGGTATGCGAATGGGAATATGTATTTTTTCCACTAGAATGTCCAAGAAACTAGACATTACAAGTTCAATGGTGAGGGCTATTATCACTTGATAAAATAGTGGAATACTTAATAAAATTAATTTATTATTTCTTGTAAAATTAAATCAAGAAAGGACAAATAATTTTATCATTTAAATTTTAGAATAAAATGAAAATTGCAACCACACTATCCTTGTGATCAATTATGGATAAAGACAACATCCTCACTAAAAGTAACTTTCAGGAATGCTTTAGACGCCTTCTGGATGTTCTACACCATGAATAGAAGTCTTACATGCTAGATTCAAAATTACCTAACCCACCTTCCAAATATGTCAATGATGAGAATTTCCTAGTCTATGAGAAACATATGAATGATGCGGTCGACATTCAATGGTTGATGCTTTCATTAATGTCTAGTGAACTCATGAATTCTCACAAAAACATGGATGCATATATCATGCTCAAGAACCTCTATTTTCTTTAATAGGACAAAGAATGATATGAATGGATTAAGACTTCCAAGGAACCCTTTCAGAGTATTCTTGGAGAGGGTTCCCCAACTGGGCTTCACGTAGTCAAGATTATTGGGTACATTGAGCCCTTGGAGGTTCTAGGGTTTGAACTCCCTGAATAACTGAGTACCGATCTCATTATTACATCACTCCATTAGATCTTCTCTAGTTTATTTTAATTTTAATATTAACAAAATTTAGAAGTCTCTATATGATATTTTTATACTCATTTTCTAAGTGGAAAAATATATGAATCATGATAATGCTTCTATCCTTATGGGGAATATGAGGAAATGGAAGGCGAATATCTTTAAGCCCAAAGAATCTTTACTCCCTTCTAAGAAAAGGAAGATCATGGGTGAGGAAAGGGAACAAGAAGCAATTTGTTTCTCATGTGGCAAGAAGGGCCACTAGAATAAAAACTGCACGTAGACATAGAATCAAGGGGAAGCTTCAGGTGTGTTTTTTATCAAGTGAAACATATCTGTTTCTTGAAATTGGGAATTGGATACAGCTTGTGGTGCTCAAATATTTATTCAAATATAAGAAGCAAGTAGATTCAAGAAAATTTGCTGAGGGGAGGTAGATATACGAGCAGCTAATAAATCCAGACTTACTACTGTAGTTGTCGGGACTACCACCTCACATTACCAATTGGGATGATCTTGCTGTAAAAAGGTTGTTATAATGTGCCTTCTATGAAAAAATACATTATTTATGTATCCATAATAGACACATATATATTTTTTTCATGATGGAAAATTAATATTTCTCATTTAAAAAATATATTATTTTTTTTAGGAAAAATTTATACAACAGTCTTTACATGTTGGATCACACAAACCATATAATGGAAATCGATTATAAAGATACTTGACATGACTTATACCACACCCAACTTGGGAATCATTAGCAAGATAATATCAACAAGAAACACCTGACAAAGTTACATCAAGATGGTTTTTTAGTTTCTTTTGAACTAAATCCACTTAGTGTATGTCTCACGGGTTTACATGAAAAAATGACTAAAGCAAATTTTAGTTGGAAAGGTTAAAGGGCCAAAGAGCTTCTTGAATCTGTTCATACCGATGTGTGTGGAAAATATCCAGTTGAAAGAAGGTGTGGGTACTCATACTTCATAACTTTTACTGATGATTTTATTAGATGTGGATATATATACATAATGAGGTATAATTTGGATTCTTTTGATAACTTCAAGGAATATAATAATGATGTTGTGAACCATATTTGTAAGATGATTAAGAAACTCCTCTCAAAACATATTGGAGAGTATCTTAGTTAATGATTCATTTATTACTTACAGGAGTTTGGGATCCAATCACAACTCACTCCTCCTTACACACCTTAGCAGAATGGTGTAATCGAAAGGAGGAACCAAATGTTATGGCCTCTTTCGGTAATAAAATATGTACTAAATAAATTGATAAATGGTATTCTATATAATATTTTTAGTGGATGAAAATACATGTTATTGAATTTACATGTGTTTGGTAGTGAAACAAATGTTATGGCCTCTTCCGGTAACAAACATTCACGATGAGGCACAAGGTGTACCTTTATAGGATACCCAAAGGAATCAATGGGATATTACCTATATGAACCATTAGAAAAAAAGGATATAGGGGAAAGACACTCCATATTTATTGAGAGGGATAATATCTCCAAATGGGATAGTGGGAGTGATATAGACTTCAATGAAGTCGAGGATTAAGGTACACAAGAGTTGGTACATGAGGAGATTGCACAAATCCCCTATGGAAGAAAGATATATTCTGGAGAAAAAATTTCAGCTTAAGTGTACAAGATAGGTTAGAAAACCATAATGGTACATATTTCTAGTTTCTATGAATGGTGACTCGTTATTAGTTTATAATAATGATCCTATAACCTACAATAAAGTAGTAAGTGGAACAGATGTTTCCATGTGGCATGAAGCCAAAAATTCTGAAAAGGATTCCATGTACCAAAACCAAGTCTAGATTTGGGTAGACCATCTTGTTGATTTAAATACTATTAGTTGAAAATGGGTATTCAAGAATAAAATGTACATGGAAGGATAATTCAGTACCTATAAAGAAATACTAGTTGTAAAAGGGTTAAAACAACGCCAAGGAATTGACTACAAAGAATCCTTTTGAACTTTTTAGATGCTAAAATACATCATAATTATATTAGAAATTATTGCTTACCATGGCTATGATATTATGAAATTGGATTTCAATACATCCTTCCATTATAGAAACCTTCATAAATATGTTCTCATGAAACAACCTGAAGGGTTTGTGACTCCAAATGATGTCAATAAGATATGAAAGTGGAATAAATCCATTTATGGATTAAAGAAAGAATCAAGGTCATTAAACCACAATTTTGAGGAAGCCATAACAAAATTTGGTTTTATAAAAATGAATGTGAACCTTGTGTCTTCAAACAGTTTAGTGGGAGTGCATTCATTTTCCTAATATTATATGTTTATGGCATATTACTTATTGGAAACAAGATACCAGTCTTATTGTATGTTAAGACATGATTGAATCAATACATCTCTACGATAGAATTAGGGGAGGCATCATATATTATGGGGAGAAATATCCATCATTCCAGATCCAAGAGATTTCTGGTCCTATGTCAAAGTACATACATTAACAAGCTGCTCAAGAGATTATGTATGGAACAATCCAAGATGGGATTGTTTCCAACATCACATGACTTTCATCTTTCTAAGAAAACATGTCCTCAGACACATGAGGAAAGAAAGAGAATGGAAAATAATCCTTACACATCAGCGATTGGGTCAGTCTTGTATTCCATACTATGTACTAGGCTAGATGTCACCAATGCATTATGTGTGGTAGGAAGATATCAAGAAAACCAAGATGACATCCATTGGATGTTAGTCAAGACTATCCTTAAGTATCTGAGGGGTACTATGGATATTTTCTTGGTTTATGGAGGATATTATGAAATACTCATCAGAGGATATTAAGATTCAATTTTCCAGACTGATCAGGATGATTTGAAGTCACAAACGGGATACGTAGTCACTTTGAATGAAGGTGTTGTGATCTAGAATAACTCAAAGAAGAGTGTGGTCTTAGATTATACAAACATATTCTAAGCATATCATATCCTCTTATGTAGCTAAATAAACAGTTTGGATATGAAGCTTTATCTAAGAGATGGATTTGGTAAATATCATTAAAGATCCCATCACACTCTATTGTGATAATACTGCATCGGTGGCTCTCGCAAAAGAGACAATGTCACATCAGCAGAAAAAGAACATACTTTATAAGTATCATCTCTTGAAGGATTTTTCACAGAAATGTGAAGTTTATATGAGTATATTTTCCACAAACAATAGTATGGTAGATCCGTTAACTCAATCCTTGACTAAGTAGGAACATGATCGTCATTTGAGTTCTCATGGACTGAAATTCGTAGTCAGTTGAATCTAGTACAAGTGAATTTTTGGTAGAGGTGGAATCCTAGAACCAAATTTTTGTAATTTTATTTCATGAATATTTAATGTATTTAAATATTAAACATCTTATTATATATTTTTTATTTTTCTTCATGACTGTTATGTAATAATTTCCTAGAGTATTTGTCGTATAGGAAAGTTCATAACAGTTCCCCACTATGATGTGTACATAGAAGTGCTATGAAAATATTCTTAAATATAGTTTTTAGGTTATATTATATGCTATGATGGGACACATAGTATACATAACATTAGGTGTGAGTACTCATAAGAAGATAAGACTTCTTCTCATGAAGTTCACACTTGGTAATATTTAATATGAGATGTTATAAGAAAAAACCCTCCTGTAGGAATTTTGCATGTTTTGGTTTCATTAGATATTCCTATCTTTGAGCATGGGTAATGGTTCTTAGACTTTATGATTATCATTAAAGAATGTCATTACTAGCGCACATTGACTTACTGATGAAAACGATCATGCCATATGTTGGCGGGAATTAGGGTATGTTGGGTGCGTCAAGAGTGAAATGTTATTAATGGATATGAAAAGGAAGGATTTTTCCATTCCATTTATGGATGTTGATATATTTTACCATTTATTTAAATAGAACCATCAACATAAATTACATGGCCATGGGTTAACGATAGGTTTATCTTAAGTAGTCAAAGAAAAACGTATCAAGAAAACAAGTTGATGACACTATCATGAAACCTGGTTGATATGATATTGAGACAAAGGGAATATATTGCATAGTTAGAATTCATATGTGGATGTCATCATTAGGACTTTAATTTCTTTCTCTTGGGTGCTTTGAACCATTTCTTGATAGTACTATTGGATTTTAGGAAAGCCCGCCTAATTCTAATGAGAAAGATTCCTAGTGGGTCACACACTAAATGTTTCTTGTGTCCTAGATAAAATTCTATTTGAATTTAATTAATGGAATAAAGATTATTCACCAGACTATGGAATAATATTATTCAAGTTAAAATAATCACAGAAATTAAATTAAATTTATTTATTTATTTTATTCCACATATTATAAATATTTATTTACTAGTTTGTATATAAATTTTTATTTAAGAGAATAAATTATTTATTTATTTATTCTGGTTTTCAATTAATGGAAGTGGAGATTGAGTATACCAAGGCTGGTATGGTAGTTAAATAATTATTTTCAAGATATAGAATAATTATTTAAAAATTTGGATCCATAGAAAATAATAATAACACTGTTAGCATTATGTAGAACATGATTTCATTTGTCATTCTATTTGGTGCAAGTTGGCACACCCCGAATAATGGTGCTGTTTTTGTTATTATGTTTCATGGGTTTTCTCTAAGGTTATAAATGTATTTAATAGTTGTTATGTAAACAAATACTATAACCAAAACCCCATGTCATTAAATAGACATGTACATATTTGTTCCATTACCCCTGGTGAACCAAATTTCTAGTGGTGAGATAATTGTTGATCCAAAACAATTTTTTTCTCAAATACTCTATTCTCACCTCTCAAGAATGAGAGATGCTCATCAAGACCAAATAATAACCGATCAAGAAATATCAACTCAAGACACTTACTTCACCGTGTTATCTCCCAGATATTGAGTGGTGTTGATTAGAGACCATTGGAACATATGTGGATCACCACTAGGGGGTTCTTGTTTGGATCCTTGCAAGAATAATGACAAAATACGAAAGGGTCATTTCGAATGATCAAGATCATCAACGAAGAATGTACCAAGGATACAAGTATTTAATTTTTGTAAAAATTATTTAAATTAATTATAGACATTATGTGAATGATACACTCTCTAGGATCTGGTGCCCTTTTATGATCTTTTATAGATCTTTGATCTTAATCCATGGATACTGGAGTTTATCATCGTATTGATCCTAGATTGGTCCTCAATTATAGAAAAGGAAAAGTTGGTCCCTACCAACCGCCATGCTTTCTCTGCATTCAGATCCTTAAAGTGGTATCAGAGTGAGGTATGTCATCCTTTATTTTAATTTAAATAATTCCATGATGATTTATGATTTAATAATTTAGTTTTCCAATTCCTGGTTAATCGTTCTTGTAATCTGGATTTCGAGACCTGTTTTTTCTCTTTCTTTTCTCACAGATCGAATAGAAATGAATTGTTTTTGGATTAAAAATAAAATGAGTAACTCATTAGGAGGCACCGTCAATTCAATCCAAGTGAAACAAAAGTACATTCTCTCTGTTCTATCTTACACTTTAGGTTTTATGCGATACACACTGTGTGGTAATTTTCATCACATAAAGACTAATTTTGAAATTACTAAAGGAATGTTCATTTATTACACATTGTGTAATTAATTTAACACAGTTTTTTGACTGGGAAATATTGCCACAATCTTACCTAATTAATTTTTTGTGGCCCACTGGACATAGCATGTATTCCCTTTGGCCCAGGGGGAATTTCGTGTATCGCATACACAGATTGAGCCTACCAGTAACCATATAACAAAGAAAAAACGTGGCGTGTGGCCCACTGGACACATCGTGTACTCCAAAATATCTGACGTATGCCTCACACACCGAGTCCCTAGTTGTGTACTTCTGAATGATGATGAATGTAGTACAAACCATGTAGTTGGAACTACACCCTATGTACATTACCAAATTAAACAATTTTAAAACATTATTTTTTGTGTAATGTTCCGAACTACTTATCATTTACAGATCATACTAAATGTTGCAACTCTATGAATTAAAGAATCATGTATTCCATATGTCAGAAGAGTAAAACAATATACGAATATAATACATATTGGGTATATTCAAACTTGTATTCACTAGGTCACCTCCAAGGTACATTTATGTATAAGGATAAGAATCACATGAAAATTTATAAAAGGAATTAAGATAAAATGATTTATTAATTAATGATAATAATAAATAGATTTGAGAGTTATTTATCTTAATAATAATGATTAATGAATTTAATGCTAGTTTTATTAATTGTGTAACTCATTGCATGTTTGTAAATGATCATGATCTAAACCAGTCCTTTCTATGTGATTGGTTTCCCTTTTAATTTATTTGTTAAACAAAATTGTTTTCCTACTAGTTATCTCTCCTCATTAATATTTTGGGCCTATGTGCCCATGGGTTTTTATGTAATCCCCACTTTTACCTCTTAACCATTTGTGAATTAAGAAGAATATGAAATGGATGTAGCTCCCAAGCTAGTTGAGGCATTTCAAACTGGAGACGAGACGAAACCAATCCGATTAGATACATAGTTAGAAAGGTGGAAATATGTAAATATGAACCCAAAAATGTTTATGGTGTTTCTCCCCTAGGTCAAGGTTAGTTTATCAATTTGTAGATAAACTAACCATTAGAAAATATAATTACCATGAGCTTTACTTTATTTTATTTCTATTAGTTTAATGGTTTATCATAATGGTTGTGTTGTTGTGACCACATAATTATTGAATTAAAAATCACGCAAGATGGAACTAAAATAAACCAGGCTTATGCGTAAATATAATCAAGGAATGGTTAATCACTAAAGTATGTTCTACTTAATATGAAAATTAATGGGATAAAGATAATAACCAATTTACTCATAATAGAAAAATCCCTCAATAAAATATTAAGTCAAAGATAGCCTTCCATTACTTGATTAAGGACTAGACTCAATAAAACAATGTATTTGACCAACCCTTGTTGAGACACGTACTTATATAAAAGAATCCCATATTAATGTTTCAGTTTGACTTAACCATATTAATTCAAGAGGATTAGCCCATGCAATAATTGGTGTAATATTGGAGGCATGTGTTGAGGAAATTCATGTTAGGATTTCCAGATTGAGGAGTCCACTCAACGGATCAAGGAGCTGCAACCCTGCAGTTGGAAAAGACCTGCCTACCTAAATACCTTCAAATTGCTTGACCAACCCATGTTGCAGTTATGTGATGGGGAATATAGATCCTTATAACTAGATTGTCCATAAAACTAGTCATTCCAATTTCAATGGTGGGGGATATTGTGACTTTATAAAAAGTGAGACTTAATAATATTTTTTTATTATTTCTCATAAAATTTGATCTAGAAATTACTAATAATCTACTATTTTAAATTGTATAAAAATATGATAAGCTCAGCCACACTATGCCTACAATCAATTTTACATAAAGAAAACATCCTCACTGGAAGTAACTTCCAGAAATGGTTTATATTTTTTCAGGTTGTTCTACACCATTAACGGAAGTCTTATAGGTATAATTCAGCAGTACTTGATCAGCCTGTCCAAGAGGTGAGTGATGAGAATTTTCTAGTATATGAGAAACATATTAATGACAAGGTCTATGTTCAATGATTGATGCTTTAATTAATGTCTAGTTAACTCATGATGTCTCACAAAAACAAGGTTACATATTGCATGCTCGAGTACCTCTATGGTCATTACAAGGAGAGATAAAGATAAGAAAGGTTTGAGATATCCAAGGAAATCTTTCGAAGTAATATTAGAGAGGGTTCCCTAGCTAGGCCTCACTTAATCAAGCTCATTAGCTACATTGAGTGCCTTGATGTTATATGGTTTAAACACCCCAAAGAACTGGGTACCGATCTCATTCTTGCATCACCCCCTTATAGATTCTCCAGTTTTTCTATAAATTTCAAAATAAACTACATTGGGAAGTCTCTATTTGATCTTCTTATCCTCATTATCCTAGTTGAAAAATATATGAAGCACAAAAAGACTTCTATCCTTATGGAAAGAAGGGTCATTTGAAGAAAAACTCTACCTAACCAAAGAAGGAAGGGGAAGCTTCATGTGAATTTGTTATTGAGTGTAATTTTTATGTTTCTACGAATTAGGTATTGGATAGCACATGTGGTTATCACATCTGTATTCAAATACATAAAGCATGTAGATTCAAGAAAATTGATCGAGGGGTGGTAGATCTATAGGCATCCAATGGAGATATACTTATTGTTGTAGATTTCGGGGACTACCACCTCATGTAGCTGATTGGGATGATATTGTTGTTAAAGGGTTATTATTTTGTTCCTTAGGTGAACAAAAAAATATTTCTATATCTAGAATGGATAAAAATGGATTTTTATTCATGTTTGGAAATAAATATTTCTCATTTTACAAAGATATCATTTTATTTGGTTTGGAAAATTTATATAACAGTCTTTACCTCTAGGATTACACAAACCACATAATCTCATTTGATACCAAAGATACTTCACATGACTCATACCACACCAAACATATGTATCACCAGCTATGTCATATTATCAAGAAACTTCTGACAATGGTACTTCGAGATAGTTATATTTATATTATTATGAACTAAAACCACTTTGTGTATGTCATGTGTAATTACAAGGAAAATGACCAAAGCCCCATTTAGTGGGAAATGTGAAATGGCCAAAGAGCTTCTAGAATTGGTTCATACCAATTTGTGTGGTCCATTTTCAGTTGAATTAAGGGGTGGTTAATCATATAACATAAATTTTACTGATGATTTTAGTAGATTTTTATATATCTACTTAATGTGGTATAAGTCATATTTTTTTGATAAGTTCAAGGAATACAAGAATGCAGTTGAGAACAATTTTGGTAAGAAGATTAAGAATCTCTGCTCAAACCGAGGTGGAGATTAACTTAATCGATAATTCATTGATTACTTATGGGATTTTGGGATCCCATCTGAACTAACGCCTCTTTACACGCCAAATTTTAATGCTGTAAGAAAAAGGAGGAACTTCACATTGTTGGACATGGTGAGATCAAGGACGATTCATACAAGTCTTCCATTATCCTTTTACGGATAGGTGTTACAAAAAGTGGAACACATACTAAACCATGTACTAACTAAATCAATATATTTTATTACATATGAGCTTTGGAGTGGATGAATATCCATGTTATCGAATTTACATTTCTAGGGTAGTGAAGTGTTTGTTAAGGCCTCTTCAGGTAACAAACATCCACCATAAGGCATAAGGTGTACCTTTATAGGATACCCTATGGAAACTATGGGATATTACCTATATTCCCGATCATAAAAAATGGTTATTGTGGAAAGACACACCATATTACTTGAGTGGGAGAAAATATCCAAATGATATAGTGGGAGTGAGATAGACTTCGATGAATTCGAGGCTCAAGTTACACAAGTGTTGGTACATGAGAGAATTCCACAAATCCCAATGGATGAAATATTTGTTCCAGAGATGCAAGTATAGTGTAGGAGTACAATACAAGTCAGATATCCTAAACAATACAGTTTTCTAATTAACAAGGATAGTGTCTCATTATTAGTTGATAATAATGATCATATAACCTATAATGATGCAGTAAGTGTCACAGATGTTTCCTTGTTTTAGGAATCCATAAATTCTGAAATGGATTCAATGTTCCAAACCATGTATTGATTTTGGTAGAGAACCCATTTGATGTAATGACTTTTGGTTAAAAATGGGTGATAAAGAAGAAAATGGACATGGAACTACAAGTAAGTACCTATAAAGAACAACTAGTTGCAAAAGGGTTCAAACAATGTCAAGGAACTGACTCTGACAAAACCTTTTCAAATGTTTTGATGCTAAAATCCATCATAATTCTATTGGCCATTTCTTCTTACCATGACTATGTGATTTGGAAAGTGGAGGTCAAAACAACCTTCCTTACTAGGAACATTCAGGAAGATGTCTACATGACACAACCTAAGGGGTTTAGGACTCCAATGGATTCTAATGAAATATTGAAGTTGCAGAAATCCAATGATTGATTAAATAAAGCATCTAGGATAGTGAACATTCATTTTGATGAATCCATAAAGAAATATGGTTTTATAAAGAACAAATGTAAACCTTGTGTCTAAAAATGGTTTAGTGGGAGTGCAGTAGTTTTCTTTACAGTATATGTTGAAAACATATTACTTATTGGAAATGAGATTCCAGTATTACAGTATGTTAAGGCATGGTTGAGATAATGCTTCTCCATGAAGGACTTGGGAAAAAACATATATTCACGTGATCAATATCCATTGTGATAGATCCAAGAGATTTATGGGCCTATGTCAAAGTACATACACTGAAAATATATTGATGTGATTTAGTATGAAGCAATCCAAGAGAGGATTATTTCCAACATCACATGGCATTCATATTTCCATGTAAATTTGTCCTCAGACACATGAGGAATGAGAGATAATGGAAAGGACTCCATACACATTAACAATTGGGTCAATCATGTATGCCATGCTATATACTAGCCTTGATGTCACCTACAAATTGTGTGTGGTAGGAAGATATCAAGCTGACCCAGGTGACCAACATTTTATGGTAGTCATGACTATCCTTATGTATCTGAGGCATACTAAGGATATGTTCCTGGTTTATGAAGGAGATGTGGAACTAGTCATCATAGGATATGCAAATGCTATTTTGCACACTGATCTGGATGACATGAATTCATAGACGAGAAACATATTCACATTTAATGATGGTGTTTTGAGCTAGATGATCTCAAAGAAGTGTGTTGTCGTAGATTTTAAAGCAGATTATGTGTATATCGTAGCTTACGAGGTATCTAAAGAAGTAGTTTAGATGCGATGTTTTTTTCTAAGAGCTGGATTTTGTACCTAGTAATAAATATCCTATCACACTTTATTATGATAATACTATAGTGGTGGATCTCTCAATAAGGGATAAGGTCACAATAGTGGAAAAATCACATACATTGTAAGTACCATCTCTTGAGGGATTTTTCTCAGAGAGGTAAATTTTCAGTGAGCAACATTTCCAAAAAATACAATATAGAGGACCCCTTGACTAAAGCCTTGAATTAGGAGAGACATGGTCATCATGTGAGGTCTAGCGGATAGAAAGTCATTGGATACTGACTGTAGTCCATGTGGGATATTTTTAGATCTGGTTTCCTCAAACCCATTATTTGTAATTTGATTACATGTATATTTAATGTATTTAAATATTTAACATCTTATTACGTATTTTTCATTATTATGCATGAATATGATGTAATAATGTCCCAGAGTATTTGTCACACTAACAAGGTCATAGAAGTTACCCCATATAATGGGAAGTTTGATGTACTATGAAAATATTATTAAATATAGTTCTACATTTGGATGAAATACTTTTGTGGGACACATAGTATACACACCGTTAGGTGTGATTACTTGTCAGAATACAAGACTACTTCTCAAGAAGTTCACAATTAATAATTTCCATGATGGTATGTTATGAGAACAGACCTTCTTGTAGGAATTCCGAATGTTTGGGTGTCCTTAGATATATTCGTATCTACGAGCATGTGTAATGGTCCTTAGACATTAATACTATCATTAATTTATTTCATAACTTTCATACATTGATTTAATGATGAAAACCATCATGCCATATGTTGGCGGGAAGCAGGGTACATTGGGTGCATCCTGAGTGATGTGTTATTAATGGATAAGTTGAGGAATAATTTTTCCCTTCCATTTATGGAAGTTGGTATCTCAGGACTTTGATTGAAATAGAACTGTTACCCTAAATTCTATGGACGTAGTGTAACAATGAGTTTATTTCATGTAGTTAAAGAAATACATATCAAAAAAGTAGGTTGTTCACAATATCATGTAACCTACTTGATGAGATATGATGAAAAGAGACTATATTATATAGTGGGCGTTCATATGTTGATGTTGTCATTGAAACATTAAGTTCATTCACATGGGATCCTTGACTCGTTTCTAGATATTACTCTTGTATTTTAGGAAATCCCACATAATTCCAATGAGAAATAATCCAAGAGGGTCACACACTTAGTGTTTGTTGTGGTCTCGATTAAATTCTAGTTGAATTTAATTAATAGAATAAATATTATTCTCATGACCATGGAATAATTTTATTCAAGTTAAAATGATTTCATAAACTAAATAAAATAGATTTATTTATTACAGTGAACATTTGAAAAAAATTTATTTACTATTTTGTAAATAAAATATTTATTTAAGAGAAAAAAATATTTATTTATTTATCCGGGTGTTCAATAAATGGAAGTGGAGTTTTAGAGGACCATGGATGGTCTTGTAGTAAATTAATTATTTTCATGATGGTAAATAATGATTTAACTAGTTAGCACAAGACAAAATAATAATAACATTATTATCATTATGTGGCATGGGATTTTTTTGATTTTCCGTTTTGAACAAGTTGGTGCACCATGATTAATGGTGTTGTTATTATTATTTTTTAGCATGGGTTTTATTTATGGTTATGAATGTATTTAATTGATTTTAAACAATTAAATTTTATAACAGAAACCCTATGTTGTTAAATTGACAGGTATTTCTATTGTGCCATTATGCCTGGTGAACCGAAATTTTGGTGGTGAGAGGATTGTTGAGATAAAAAAATTTCCATCTTGAATCCTCCCCTCTCTCTTCTTAAAAACGAGAGATGTTCTACAAGACCAAATAATAGTCGATCAAGAACAACCAATAGAGGACACGTGCTTCGCAGTGCTATCACCCAGAGAATGGGTGATGTCGATCAGAGGCCATCAGAACACGTGTGGATCACCACTAGAGTGATTTTGGTTTGAATCCTCGCTAGAGCAACAAGACAATCCCAATGGGTCATTCTGGATGATTGATATCATAAATAAAGAATGTACTGAAGATACATGTATTTAATTTCATCTTAAATTATTTAAATTAATTATAACCAAGATGTGATGGATCCTCTCTATATGATCTGATGCCCTTTTATTCTTTTGTCTAGATATTTGATCATAATATATGTATATTGGTATTTATCATCCTATTTATCCCGGATAGGTCTTAGATTACAGAAAATAAAAATTTGGTCCCACACAACCTTCATTCTTCCACTACATTTGGATCCATTAGACAACAGGTGTTAATAAATCCAATTTAATGTTAAAATACTATTTTTTTCTAAAAAATTGTTTATGGCCTTTGGCACGCTTATTTTTAAAATTAAATTTTACAACATTTAAAAAATTTATTTAAAAATTAAAAATAAAAAAAATTAAAGTTACATTAATTAAATTATTTTAGAATTTTCTAAAATGTTTCTTTTAATGAAGAATAGTGAAAAGTAATGAATTTCAATTGATAATTCCATTTAATTTAATATATTTACAAAGATAAATTATATTTAAAAATATATTAAATTTAATATTAGTTAAATTATATACATTTTAATGATTTTTTTAATTAGATTAATTTTCATATTTAATTTTAACATGAAATGTTTTTAAAATTTTAACTATCTTCTATTTGAAAAGTTTTTTTCTCATTGGGTTTGCAGGATTAATTTTAATATATATTTTTACAATTCAATTAAAATAATTTTAAAAAATGTATTAAATATTATGAATCATATTGATATATCTTATTGTATAATTTCATCTTAATGTTCCACTGAAATTAATAGTAAAAATGATAAATATTGTTTACTGTGGTTAAGGTAAAAATGGGTTTATCGGGAGGTTAAACAAAGATGATAAGGGTTAAATATGACCTACCAACATGTCCAACACACTTTTTATAATAAATTGTTGAAATTATCTCTTATATATTAATTAATTGACCATTTTGGAGCCTTGGGTATCTGTAAAATGTGGGTACACATTTTTATTTCAAAAACATATGAGGGTTCCACTCACATCACTTATATGGGAACACTTATCCCCTTATATTGACATATAAAAACCTATTATTTCGAAAATACCATCCAAAATATATTCGAAAATTCCTCCATCACATCATATAATCCTTTTTTTGGCCAGCAATCCAACTTAGGAATCCTTTTGGTAGAATCCTAACGAGAAGACCCATAGAACATGCAACGTTATTCAACAAGAATTTTTATTTTATTTATTTATATAACTCCTTAAATTATAATTAAAACATTCTGAAATAATAATTTATGCATATTTTATATACTTATATTTTTTTATATTAAGGGAATTACTTACCACATTCTCCACTTTCATCAAACGAGTAATGAAATATTCATTATTTACTATGGTAGTCTATGACTCATGAACCAATGTCAATCCTTTTACTTTACCACCACTATTGGTTTGGTATGATATTGGCAATAATGAATATATATGATGTTTATAACATAATTATATCTCTTGATTAATTATATTGTTTATTTATTTTCTTTACTTTACATTCTATAAGGGATAAAATAACATTGCTTATGTGTTTAGTGGACTACCACCTTGTGAAGCAATGTGATTCATTTGTCACTAACACTTTACATGGAAGATAATAAGGATAAATATATGTGACATATAAGACATAATTATAATATTAATTACATATTTATCATTCTAAAAAAGTAATATCTCATTTTATTTCTTACCTTTTGACCCACTGAATGATGATAACGTCATTTGGGTACGTGTGGACTGTCAGCTTCATGAAGAAACAATGTTATATTTACATAACCACACCACATGTGTTATATGTAAAACTATATTTAAATACATAATATGGTATATATTATATTATGAATATTATGGAAAGAAAATATATTATATAATTCGTTTCCATAATGATTGTTGAAAAGGGAAACGTTACTCATGCGTACACACGACCTACCATCTTCATGATAGTAACAAACTTAATTTCCCAAAAACATATCTCATTATTGGTATAAAAAGTAATATTTATTTATAAATATGATAAATTTTCCAGATTATAAATTCTTATTTTATTAAACCATAATTAAATTAAGAGTACCCAAAATAAAACATCAAAGCATATACTAAAAATAAATCGGGTATTACTGAAAATGTGACTTTAACATGATGTTAGTAATAAATAGGAAATAAAAATACATAAGTAAATCATATATGGTATGTGTATTTATTTTTGGTTCTTTAATATATTTATAAATAACTTATATTTATTATATAAGATGTTTTAATGAATATGAAGGATGTCAAGACATAAGGTGGGGGATTTCTGTCTCAATTGTTTTGAGACCCAAGCCATATTAACAACATGATTCTTTTATTTAGTGTATATACTACCCATGAAAATATTTTATGATTATCATACTTAAAATTATGGAGATTTATATTTCCATTTAAGGATCCCAATATTGTCATGTTTACAGTTTCAAAGTCCCCAGAGTGGTAGTAGAATTTTTTTTATCAATTTTCCCTTTTTGAGATAAATGTTATGTTATGGGCCTATATTTTTTTTGAGGTGCATATAATGCTCCCTCTTCTTGTTATATCAGGAATATAATTTGTTTCATGATATTATAGGTTTTATTTAATGTTATTATTTCATGGGAATTATGGCTCAATGTTACCAAAGAGGTAATATTTTTAGCTTACAATCTCATTGGTTATCGGGATTGTTTAGGACTATACTTCCAATGATGAAATATTATGATCTATAACTAAAGATAATAATCATTTTTCATATCCTATGGTTATTAATAACATTTAAAATTAAAATCACGAATTTATACTCTTTGGAGATTAAAATAATTGAGAAAATGTTTTAAAGGAAATCAGAATTTATATTTATCGTTGGTCGTGAGTCTATTTTCTTTTGAAAACATGATTTCTGAAACTATTTTCAAAAGTGTTTTTAACATTAATTAGTTGATTTATTAAATATATTATTACCCATTTTGAATTTATAATTTTTTGAAATGGAATCTTTAGGTCATTTCTAAAAATAATTCTCATTTTTTTTTACCAAAAATGTGAAAGGAATAGTGTTTTTAATTTGTTTGACATGAAAAAAATTAACCACCATCATGACCATTTTTATCAATAAAGATCCCATTATACATTTTCAATGTTATTTTCAACGAAAAATATTTTCAAAATATTTAGTATTTATAAAAAAATTCAAAGAGGAAACAAAATTTTCTTCAATAAATGATTTATATGATTTTGAATATTTCTATTATATGTTTTAAAATTTATTTTCAAAGAAAAGGATTTACAAGATATAATATAATGTTTACTTAAAAAAGTTATTTTTTAAAAAAGTTTATATTCCTCAAGAAATGTTCTATTTGATTTTTATTTCAAAATAATTTCCCATATAAGATGATATCATTTCATGTTAGTAATGAAATACTAGATATATAATCCAAGGAGACAATTATTATTCCTTCTTTTGATGGTTTCTGTTTATGATAGAAATATTTTTATGAAACATTTTTCTGTTCCATTGGTTATAACACGATAATGTTCTTATGAATCCCTCTTCATTTTCAATAGATTATGATTTTATAAAATTATGAAATGATTATGAAACTTTTTTATTTTACATAGTTTATATTATGATAAAATTTTTATGAAACCCATTTCATTTAATGGATTATAATATGATGATAGTTGTATGATCTTGTTGGATACATTTTTATGATTTTTTATGCGATGGTTATAACATTATAACCAAGGGTGGTGGTTACATTATTACCGTGGAAAATTATTATTTCATAACAAATGAAAAGATGGACCTATATCTCCCCCAATGCATTGGGTAATGAATTATATATCATGAGATAGATAGGACTAGAACATTGAGTGAAATATGATAAGCAAGGGGCTTCACCAATATAATGTTTTTGGGGGTGAATATTGACTACCATAATGATTTGGGGAGTTGAACCATTCTACTATTATTAAAGGGTTTCTAATGGGGATGATGGACTATCTCACCCAGGAGGTGTATCCACTCATGTAGTTCCATGATATGTTTTGGAAATGAACTATTACTGCAAAAGATTTGATTTTCTATGCTTATGTGTATCCAAAAATTCAATTTCTTATACCAATGTTATGGTCTTATACTTCCTTATGATTATTTTCTTATAAACTACCAATATTTATACCAAGACACACGTTTTTTATATTTGATATGCAGGGTACAGTTTTTATATATTATGTTCATTTTCTCAAACACATATGTTATTGTAATGCTTAAACATCTCCCTCATTTACCCTTACCAAAAATCTGAACTCACCTTCCTTATGTTTCCTTTTACCTGGTTATTAAGAAATTTCTTAAGTAGGTTTTTTTTTGTGGAGATTACTAAAGGGGATATTGTTATGAAAAATGGTGAATCTATTTCCCAAAATTAAAAGATATTGTACCTAGTCTAAAAATTCCCTAAACTAATATGGTCCCTAATCTTGTTTTTTTGTAATGTTATGAATATTCATCTAAATTTGTTTAATATCTAGGTATGAGAATCCCAATTCACTATAGTTTAGTTAATTTAATTCATATATTTTATTACATACATACAATTTAATTAAAAATATATTAAATGGATTAAAAGAACAACATTGTAAAAATATAGTTTATATAAGAATATGATTCTTAAAAACATAGAATCTTACCCAATTAATTATATTTCATCAATAATATTTTAATAATTCATGACTAATAAATTCATTGAGTGCATTCGTAACATATTCATCATTTGGGATATAACATAAAATATTAAATATATCATACTATCTTAGTTTATATCATGCTAATTATATTTACACATAAAAAATTAATAATTTACACAATCATATATCCTTTTATAACATATTCCTAAATAATATATTATCCATAACATACCTTTGAGATCCATTTGAATCACTAAGAAATTAAACCAATGTGAGATTACATATTCCTCCAAAAATAAACTTCATCGTTATCTATTAAATTAAATAATTACTAGTTTATAACGTCATAGAACAATGAATATATATCATAGACCAAAAAAATAAATGAAATTCATTTAAATTACCATGCATCACTTTTTAAATTAATCAATAATAAATTATATGGTGGGTATCATTCATGCCATCTATTTTGAAAAACTTTTGAACTGGAGAAACATTTGTATTGAGAGCGACTCTTCTACCATTGTGCAAGAAATCTGGAAGGGTGTGACTCACTTCGCCTAGTCTCTCACCCCCCAATGGATTGACTACCTCACCTCACTCAACAGTATCAACTTCATTTCTATACACACCTTCCGTGAAGCAAACAAGATCACCGACAGTCTCGCCAACATGGGAGTATCTCATGTGATCACTTGGAGGAATGATATCCTCCAGATTTGATTCCTTTTTTTATTAGAGATTCTAGAAAATTTCCCTCATTTCAACTCATGTAATTTGTATTCTCCTTTTGTTTGAGTAAACTATAGTGTTCTAGTCATTGACCAGAACTCATCCCCCCCAAAACATATAAAACATAAAACATATATTAAACTTAAAAATTTTCAATAGATCAATCATAATTCCACCAATACTTATCTTCCCAATATAACATTGGCATAAAATAACATTTAAAGTTCAATTATACAATTTAGTTTAGGATTCAAATCATTTATATAAACATTATTGAGGAAAATTCATTATATCATTCAAATAACTTCCATATCTTTTAAAATATACCATAATTTCATTGATAAATATCTATCACTACTGAAAATACATAATAGTCTCAAAAACTAATTCCTTTTATAAAATCAACCCAATAACATTAGGTATGACTAATAAACTAACATTTTCTATCATAACATGAATAATCCATGATTATCAACCATTTAAGTATGTTGTGTTATTTATTTATAAGATATAGTGGTTTATACATAAATACCTTGGTCATCATCATTTATGTGATCCCTTTTCAACCATATATAGAAACCCAAAATGGTTATCAATAAAATTATCTTAAATTATCATATGAAAATGAATAGTCAATCCTAATAAGTCTTCTCCATTAAGAACATCATTTCATCATTTCATACATTCATTTTTATTTACATTGATTTATTTTATGTTGAATTTTACCTCATAAAATAATCCATTAAATTCATTAGAAAATTAATCTTTCATATTAGTTTATATGGAAAATTTTATTTTCCATATCATATCCACCTAGAGTGTCTAGAAAAATGTGTATTCATATACCCAATCATTGCACACCCAAATGAAGATCGAGTGAAAGCTCAACCATCCCTTTCCAAGGAGATTTCCATTAGGTTTATTTTTGTATAAACCAAATACATATTGCATTCTCTATTTAGTGATGTAATTTCTAGGATAGCTGCACAATATACACCATAATTAAACATATTAATGTTATCCTCTATGTAGAATTACAACATAGAATCATCCCTATATTCGCTAACAGTCTATTATTCTAATACTGAATGTATTAAATATTAAATCAACTATCCTAAAGGAGAATATTTTACTTTTAAATCATAATGAACCAAAACTTATTGACCATTGATAACATTTATAAATTTTAAATTATCCACAGCAAATAACTTTATAATATAAAATTTTCTTTAAGGCATCCTATAATACCAATTGTAGCACCCCTCATATCCACACTGTCAGGAGAGGTGTTAAACACATAAAGATTAGACACTGGGTTTAATAAACTATATAATTAAAATATCTTCCTCGCCTAATGTAACAATTACATTCCTAGTAAATTTTTACGCATAAAGATTTTGATAGTTCTGAAAACATTAATTTAGTAGAACCAATTTTACATATATAATAATGTATTTTTTTAAATTGTATAAGAAAATAATTAATCATTAATGTGTCATTAGAATATCCAGAAAACTCTACACAATAAATAATCTTATGGATGAATCATACATAACAGATAATTCCAAATCAATTTGAAAATGGAATTATAAAAAGGGTTGAGCTCAAATTCTATCTAAGGGTTTATCAATGGAAAAATAATTAATGATAATAAGTGAGAATAAGATAATCATATGGTATAGTTAAGATACATAAATAATAAAAAATGTCAAAATTGTATCGTAAAACATGGTGTAAGGAATTACTTAATGTCCAAAATCAAATGTTCATGGAAACATGTGTCATTAAACATGATCTATGAAAGCATAACATTGTCATGTGAATACTTATAAAATTTTGACATCATTGAACCACGCAAAAAAAATTATCATATGGAAAAATTATTTTCTTGAGACATATAATTAGTTCCATTGAATACATTAAAGTAAATTTTACTCAAGGATACTTTTCTCAAAATATGTAAACCCTTAAACAATGTATCGAACGGTGATATAGGTGTAATGACCCAGATATTTATAGAATAATATTTTTCATATTTATTAATATTTACTAATAATATATTAATTTTATGTTAAAGAGGACAGTTTTTTTATTGTGTACTCATCACGTAACAACGAGTTTTTTCAAAAGCTTATGTTGCACACAACATTTAGTTATATCGAAAAACAATATAATATTATTATTATTTTAAATGGTACCTAATGACTAACTATTGTATTAAAAATAATTAAAAGAACTAACTACAATATTAGTACACATGATTTTTAAATTATTTTACTTTTATACAATAAATTTTAGTGTCTTAAAATAACAATGAATCTGATTTTATGCATGAAATACTCTAATATTTTTTAAAAGGTCGATTTACCTCCTTTTGATGAAGAATCCATTTTAAATATTGTTTTTGTCACATATATATGTTATATTTGATAAAATAAACTTATTTTTTAGAGGTGGGATATAAAAAATTTCTTTTGGAAAAATTCTAGCATTTTTTTGATAAAGGAATTTTTTTGATGAATAGTGAAAAATACTGCATTTTAATTGAAAACTTCATTTAATCTAATTTATCTATATGATTAGATTATCTTATTAATTGGTTTTAAAGTTTAATTAAATTATATTTTTACATTTTAATCCAATTTTGGTTATTTTATGTAATTTTACTTTCAAATTAGACATAAACACATGTCAATCTTTTTATAGTTATTATTTTTTTAAAAAACAGGTTTTTTAGTTTTGGAAATGAGAAATAATTTTAAATTAATTTCTTCACCTTAAATGTTTTGAATTTGGAAAAATGGATTAAATATTGTTAATAATTAGGTCCAAAGTTTTTAAATTGGTAACTTTTATTTTTAGACATTATGAATAGTAACTTCATTATATATATTTTTTACCATGGTTAAAGGGTGAATCTGGTAAATAAGGGTAAAAAATAATATTATAATAATATAAAATTATCCATACATGTTTCCTAAATCTTTTGGATGATACATGTATGACCAAGGGAATCATGGGGTTGATTTCATGTCCCCATTGAGCAACTTGTAACTGAAAATGACATTTTATAAAAATTAATTTAATGTTAAGGAAAATGTAACATAAAAATTTATCTTTTAGTAAAATAATTTTTATATGGAGTTATATAAGTGATATTTTTGACTATAAATAGTAATTATAAATATAAAAATATTTTCTACATCATGTTATTTTATTTATAATTTTTCGAAATCAAATAAATGAAATTATTTATGACACAATGATGATGTAGTGATTAACTTTTTAATAAATGTTATTAATAATTGATATTATAAATATTAAAATAAATTTATTTTTTATCATTTGATTGAATCCAAGAATTTTAGGGATACTAATGACTTGTTATATTTAAATTAATGAATGTTTTTTGAAAGAATAATGTTATTATATATTTTTTAAAATTCATTATATGAATAGTTTATAAATTGACATAAAGGAGTTTTTAAAACAATTTATATTTTATTAAATGATATATTAATCCTAAAAATCTAATATTTGGCCAACAAACATATATGATGTTGAAATTTTAATTAATATTCCATTTTGGGTTTCTTGTAATTTTTTATTAAATATATTAACCATATAGTATGAATATACAAGATGACATGGTAAAAGATAAATTAGTTAACTACGTTTTCAAGCTAAAAGATAAGGTTAATTTAATGATATAAACTTGTCTAAAACCTAATGTATGAGAGGATTTAGAACAATCCCCATATTATTATAGAAATAAAAAAGTAGGTGACCTTTTTTAATTGAAATTCAGTTTATAATAAAATAATATTTTCAAACATTCAAAAGGAGCCCCTCCTCCCCCTTATAAAAGGCTATCACCTGTAACCCATTACTCACAACTCTCAATTCACATATATCATCCATAGTATAATAAAATAGTCTCCCAACATCCCTATATTCCTCCAAGAATTTATCTCCTTGGAAGAATACAATTTAATAATGCCTTTTGGTTCACACTAAAGGGAGTTACTCAATTTAAAGGTAATGTCTTCTCTCAAGTTCTTTTCTTTTATTTTCCTTTTCCACTCCCTATGATATTTTTATTCTTTTTTTACATAAAAAAATAATATCCTTTATATAATAGGTTGTTTTTATGAGAATTATTCAATATAAACTTCCAAAAACCCCCATGTAATGGATATGAATATACTGTTTCTGTGGACGACGAACTACTGCCTCACGAAACGATGATTGTTCAATAATCTCATACCGCCTCTCATGGTTTCCATTATGATGGAACTGAAAATATATATTATATATATGATATTTATTTTATCTTAATTATTCTTTAATTATCACTTATAACCAACCTTTATTCTTTACATTTTTTATATATACAATAACTTCATTTAAGGAAGTGCGGACTACCGGCCCCTCAAAGTGATAAGACTCATTAATGCTATAAATGGAATGTATAAAGGATGGAATTAAGGAAATTATTCAACATATATAACATATATATTATAATTTAATTATAATATACCTATTAATATTTTATTTTTTATTCCTTTAAATAAGAAATAGAAATGAATGTAGCGTTCATGTGTACGTACGGCTTACCGTCTCCATAAACGGTGCATTTCATTTCTTATGTCCAAATGTTATATATTATAATAAATACATATATAATGGATATATATGATATATATGATATGTAATTAATTAATATCATTATGAAGATATTGTAATTTTTACCACATGGATAATTTGTAATTATAACAAGTTCATTTTCGACTCAAGTACCCAATATTGACAAAACGCCCGATATTAACTTAAATAATTATATAATTTTTATAAAGTGGTAATAAGTGATATAAAAGGAATAATAAACTTGAAAAAGGTTCAGATTCTAGTGTATATTAACCGAATTTTATTATTCAGGAAATTAAAGAACGAACAAGTAAAGTCGGACAAGTAGTAAGGGAACTTATTAACCAAATTTCCATTCATTGGGTTTATATTCTCTTTCTTGTTCATGTGGTTCTTTGATTATGTGATAAATTAATTTTTGTATCTTATCATGTATTTATACTTTATTTATGTGTTCTTATGGAGAATAAACTTAATCGATCTATTTTATATACAAAATGATCTTTGTATGGAACTTCGTCTCCATCAACATTCATTGAGGCATATTTTGATTTGTACACACCTTTGTTTTATAGGTGTATAAACCCCTATGAATTTTCATTTCCTTTAAATGGAAACTTTTTTCTATAAAGCGTTTTTAAAAAATTGAATGTTTCTTTTTATCTCATGTAATGACAACGAATTTTATGCCATCGCGAGTATTATATGATATTTGGATTCCTTAACAAGCCATAGTGTTTTTATAAGGAAAATAAATAACATATACCCTTTTTATGTATTTTGGTATTGAAAATGGTTTTTAGAAAGCATTGATTATGTCAATGTTCTTGAAATGTTATATTGCAATTGGAATCTTTCCTTTATGCTTGTTTTATATGATATAAACATGTTATGGTTCTTGGGAAATTTTTACGTATACGAGTGGTTCCGTGATAAACTTAGGGCAAGTGATCCTGAGATAGATCTATAATGCATTGGGTAATGTAATGGAGGAAAATGTTAATGTTTCTCATAAGAGATTTAAGAAATATACTATTATGGGTATTCCAAATGTAACTCCCTATGTATCTGGGAAAGCTATAGTGAAAGTATGTTATGGATGCCAGATGTTACCTTTTTTATTTATGATGTATGTGTGTTATTAATAATATTATTATTTCATGAGGTATTTTAGAGAGATTTTGTTTTGTTTGTATTGATAAATGAAAGTTTTATTTATTTATTTTATAATCTTTACTGAACTTCTTATTCTCATCCCATGTTTTTGAAATGATTTTCACAGGGTATAAGGAAGGGTAAGGGAAAGGAATAATTCAAGAATATTTATATCAAAATAATAATTCTTGTTTTATTTTAAGTGTTTTTATTTTATGAAAAAAATGGATACTAAGTAGAAGTTTAAAAATTGTAATATTTGAGATGTAATGTAATCGTTTTGGCCTAATTCTCTATAAATATAAACCCAAAAAGATCCTCAATGTTAATTCATGATTTAAATAAAGATTAAGAAATGTTTTAAGGATGGGGTCTTATTGTTGGTATCAAAGGTCAATTTTGATAATGTTAGTGGTTAGGGTGTTATTTAAGCATAAGTGACATAACCATAATGGTTATAATATTATAAATATTCATAGTTATTTTAGATAAATTTAATGAGTTTAAGATAACATGACTAAGTATATCTCTATATTTACCCTCCTAATAAGATATTACATGACTATTTTATTGATATAATCACAATTAACTTTTTGGTTTTAGTAAATGAATGGATATATAGGTCATCGATGTAGCAATGGATGTGATGAAAGCTGTCACGGTTTTTGGAATAAGCAACCTAATGAAATGGGAGCTGCAATGACAACTCTTATGGTTATTCTCAACCAACTATCTGGAGTCCGGATTGACCACATGAACCTTAGTGATTTTTCTAAGGTATCAAATATGCGAGAAGCTAATGAGATTGGATGTTTAGGAAATAATCATAAAGGTAAGTATATTAAAAAACTATGTGTCATGTATGTGGATAGAAACACCTAGGAGAATTCTTCAAAGGGATGGGAAGTGGTTTTAGATGTGGTAATGAGGGTCTTATTCAATAACCTTCCATGGAAAAAGGAACTATCCAGTAGACTCTATTAAAGGGAAAGAATTTGTCTTTGAAGGAACAATTGAATGTTTTAAATTTGGTGTGCATGATCATTATAATAATATATGTCCTACGAAGACATTTTATTATTGGGATCAATAGGACCATAATTTATATATTTACCAATATCTAAAGCAATTCCAACTGAAGATGAGGAAACTGAAAATGACCTATGAAAGGTATAGATTATTTCTTAGCTCATGTTTTGACATTAACAAAATTGTAGAGAATTATTAATGATTTTGTTTGTATGAAATAAAGAATAAGATGTAAACACATGGATAAATGATCTAGAACAATGTTCGATGACTAAGATGTCTACATTTTAGGAATTGAGGAGTTATGTTGGATCTATGGATGCTGAAATGTTTAAATGTATTAATGATAGTATTATGTAGGAAGACATTTTTTTATTATGTGTATAAATGATGTCTGATATGAGAAAATTTTATTCAAGAAAGAATTATCTCTTCTTGTATGGACAAAATGGATAACCTGAGGGGTTCATATGATCTTTTTTTGAGGTGATAAATGGTTATTACATTTTGGGATGCAAAATTAAAGGTATTAGATAACATTTGAGGAAAAAATAATTTATGGATATTTTTAGGGAAGTTATATTATTTTTGAAAATTTTATAATAATTATATGAATTTAGAAAAAAAATACATCCCATAAGATTGGTGACAACCCGTTGCATTTGGTAAGACCACCAGAATCGAACCCACAACTGAAGGGAGAAAAGGGCGCATCGCCTACCACTGGCTAACGTGAAGTCCCTGATTAGTATGACAAATTCTTTTTAGTTAAAGGATTTTATGAATCAAGAATATGTTGATTGTGGATATTTTGTTTTATCAAAAAGATATCCTTAGTATAAGAAAATTATTTATTGATTATGTGCTAAAGGTTATTTTGGAAGACATTTTCTCTTTTGGGAAAACTATATTCTTATGGAAAAAATAATACTATGGGATCTCCTTTTTCGAGTAGGGGTTGAAATATTATATTGGAAGAATTTATATTTTAGTGTGGACATATGGAGATTTGGGTTATTTATGGAAATAATTAACCTATCATAGAGAATATGTGATTTTGTTAATTAAACTTCAGTATGAGACTTTAAGAGTAGTCGATGTTATTTGGAGATAAATGGTAAGATTTATTGTGGAAGGCTATGTGATCTAATTATTCTATGTTCTGGGTTTCAATATTAGTTTAGATTATATTAAAGGATTTTTAGGACAATGTTTTATTGAATGGTATTTTTTAAACTCTGGTTATTGTTTGTTCAATTATGGAGACTAAGAGTTGTATTTATTTTTATAAAGTATTATCCTTTTTGGGGATTATCTGATCGCATGCTAAACATTTTTTTTTGTTTTGGTTAATGTCTAAAGACAAGGAAAATATATAGTTAATCTACTCTATGTATGTGATTATCTATAATTTTATTCTATCACTTTTGATGTGACCATGTCACCTTTAACACTCATCATTTAGGGAAAAGACGAGTTTGTGGAAGAAATTTAGTAATGGTTGAAAGTTGACATTTCAAGTAAGTATATTTCCTAATGATCTTAATCCAGGTAGTAATAAAATTCTTCAACTCTACGAAAAGGATCTTGAATAAATAATTATATACTCTTGCTTTTATCGATAGACTTTTACCCAAGCACAAATTTATGGAATTGTGTTGGTTAACATTCCGTGATAAAGTTCTTTATAACTTTATTAATCTATGAGTGTTAGTTTCTATTCCAAAATCCATGTTTTTCTATATGGAATCCCAGTATGTTTTATATTGTGTAACCTTTTTAATTAACTTTATTTATTTTAATGTAATAGTTTTATTGACTCTTTTTCAGATGTGGTACTTTCTATGAAGTTTTGAAGCCTAATTTTAAAATTGTGAGGACGCAATTTCCAAAAGGGGGAAGGATGTAATAACCAAAGTATATATTGAATAATACATGTTCATATCAATTAATATTTATGAATAATATATTAATTTTATGTCAAAGACGAATCTTTGTTCGATATCATACCCAACACGCAACAACGGGTTTCTTTGAAATATTATGTTTCCCACAACATTGAGTTATACCGAAAAATAATATAATAATATTATTATTTTAAATAGTAGTTAACGCATAGCCATTTTATTGGAAGGAATGAAAAAAGCTAACTATCTTGTGAATACACATGTTTGTTAAATACTTTTTATTTTTCCCATAAATTATAGAAGATTAAAATAAGAATTAATTCAATTTTAAGCATGAAATACTCTAATATTCATTAAAAGGTCGATTTAACGCCTTTTGATAACATAAACTTTTTAAATCTATTTTCAGTAACTTTTATATGTTCCATTTGACAAAATAAACATAATATTTAAACGTATGACATTAAAATTTACATTGGGTAATATTTGGGTATTTTTATGATAGAATTAATTTTTTGATGAATAGTAAAAAATAATGAATTTTATTTCAAAACCGCCTTTTAATCTAATTCATTTATATGATTAGACTAGGTTTTTAAATAGTTTTAAAGTGTCATTAGGTTATATTATTACCATTTAATCCAAATTTCATCATTTAAGTAATTTCACTTTTTAATTAGACATAAACACATTTCTATCTTTTAATAGTTATTATTTCATAAAAATACATTTTTAAGTTCTAACAATGAGAATTAATTTTGAATTAATTTCTGAAACTTCTGTGTTTTTAATTTTGAATAATGGATTCCATATTTGTAATCAAGAGGTCAAAATTTTGTAATTAGGTAACTTTTATTTTTTGTCATTATGAATAGTAACTTGAGTAAATATTTTGTTTTCCATGGTTAAAGGGTTAATCTGGTAAATATGGGTAAAAATTAAAATTAGAATAATATTATATTACCCTAAAATGTGTCATAGCCCTATTTCATGATACATGTTTGACCATGGGAATACTTGGGTCTATTTGGGGACCCTATGGAGCAACTTTTAAGTGAAAATTACATTTTAGAAAAATTAAGTTAATGTTAAGGAAAATGTTACATAAACATATTTCTTTTTGTAAAATAATTTTTATATGGAGTTATATAAGTGATGTTTTTACTATAAATATTAATTATAAATATAAATTTTTTTAATACATCATGGTATTTTATTTATAATTTCCAAAAATCAAATAAATTTATTTATTTATGACACAATGATAATGTACTGGTTACCTTTTTAATGAATGTTTTAAATAAATGAGATTATAAATATTAAAATAATTTCCTTTTGAAAACTTTTATGCCATCCAAAAATTTTAGCAATAAGAGGGACTTGTTATATTTGAATAAATTATGGATTATTTAAATAATTAGGTTGTTATAGATTTTTTAAAATTCATTAAATGAATAGTTTATCAATTGACAAAAATTAGTTTTTAAAATAATTTATATTTTATTAAATGATAAAATAATCCTAAAAATATAAGATTCGGCCAACTGACATATATGATGTTAAAAGTGTCATTAATGATCATTTATTAGCTTCTTGTAATTTTATATTAAATATATTAACCATATAGTTTGAATATATAAGAGGACATGGTAAAAGTTAAATTAGTTAACTAAGGGTTAAAGATAAAAGATAAGGTTAATTTTATGAATTAAACTTGTCTAAAACCAATTGGATGAGTGTATTTATAACCATACTCACCTTATCTTCTAATTAAATGATTTGGGGACCTTTTGAAATCGAAATTATATTTATTATAAAATAATAATTTCAAACATTCCTAAAGATCCCCCCCTTATAAAAGGCCATCACCTCTAACCCGTTACTCACAACTCTCAAGCCTCTTGTGTCATCCATACTCTACTATAATAAGATTCAAAAATCCATATCATCCTTATATAAATATTACCTTTGTATAACTAAAATTTAAGAAAGCCTTCTGGTTCAATCCAAAAGAAGTTACTTGATTTAAAGGCAACGTTTTCTCTGAAATTCTTTTTATTTGTTTTCATTTTTCACTCCCTATGCTCTTCTTATTATTTGTTTAAATAACAACAGTAGTATCTTAAATATACTATGTTTTTGTTATGTGATGTATTAGAACTATAATTCAATAAACCTCCATCTAATGGATTCGAACATAGAGTTTCTATGGATGATGAACTACTACCTTACGAAATGATGATTGTTCAATTATCTTCTACCGCCTCTCATGGTGGCCATTATGATGGAAATGAAATTATATATGATATATATGATATTTATTTTATCTATATGAGTCTATAATTATCATCTAAAACACATCTTTATGATTTTCGAGTTGTATATATATGATAATTTCATTTAAGGAAGTGCGGACTACCGCCCCTCAAAGTGATATTACTCATTCATGTTATACATGGAATGTATAAAGGATGAAACAAATAGAATTATGTAACAAATATAAAGTTTATATTATAATTTAATTATAATATACCTATTTATCATTTAGTTTTAATTCCTTTAAATATGAAAAAAATGAAAGAAGCGTTCTTGCGTATGTACGGCTTACCGTCTCCATGAACTGTGCATTTCATTTCTTCTGTCCAAATACTATGGACTATTAAAAATACATATATACTGGAAATATATGATAAATATGATATATAAATCATAAATATCGTAATAGAAATAATTTAATTTTTACCACATGATCAATTTGTAATTATAACAAGTTCATTTTCAACTCAAGTACCCAATATCGACAAAACGACCGATATTAACTTAAATAATTACATAATTTTTATAAAATGGTAATAAGTGATATAAAAGGAATAATAAACTTTAAAAAGGTTCTTAAGCATTTCTAAATTAACATATTTTTATTTTTAGGGAAATTAAATAATGAACAAGTCCAGTTGGACCTGAGGTAAGGGAACTTTTTAACCAAATTTCCATTCTTTGGGTTGATTTTCTCTTTCTTGTTTATGTCATTCTTTGATTATGTGAGAAATGAATTTTTATATATTATAATGTTTTTATACTTGATTTATGTTTGATTTTAGTGAATACACATAATTGATATCTTATATATACAAAATTATCTTTGTAAGGGACTTCGTCTCAATCAACTTTCATTGAGGCATATTTTGATTTATACAAGACTTTATTTTATATTGTGTATAAACCCCTTGGAATTTTCATTTCATTTAAAAGGAATATTTTTATATGAAGAATTTTATTAATTGAAAAATGGAATGTTTCTTTTTAATTCACACAGGGACAATGACTTTTCCACCGCTGTGATTATTATTTTGATATTTGGATTCCTTAACAAGCCATAGTGTTTTTACATGGAAAATAAATACCATATTCCCTTTTTATGAATTTTGGTATTGAAAATGGTTTTTAAAAATAATTTATTATGTGAATATTATTGAAATGTTAAATTGTGAGTGGAATCATTCCTTTATTCTTGTTTTATATGTTATGAATATGTTATGGTTCTTGGGCATTGTTTACGTATACGAGTGCTTTCGTGATAAACCTTGGGTGGGTGAGCCCAAGATAGCTCTCCAATATATTCGGTAATGTGGTAGAGGTAAATGTTAGTGATTATATTAATAGATTTTTGGAATATATTGTGATGGTTATTCCAAATTAAACTCCCTATGTAGCTGTGAAAGCTACAATGTAAATATGTTATGGATGCCACAAGTTACCTTTATGATTTATGATTTCTGTGTGTAATTCATAAATATTATGATTTCATGGGGTATGTTAAATAGAATATTATATGTATGTATTGATGAACTAATGTTTTATATATTTATTTTATAATATTTACTGAGCTTTTTATACTCATCCCATGTTTCTGAAATGATTTTCACTGCATATAAGGAAGGGCAAGAGAAAGGAAGAATTCAAGAATATTTATATCAAGAAAACAATTATTTTTTTCTTTTAAGAGTTTTTATTTTATGAAAAAATGTATACAGAGTAGAATTGTATATTTTAAATGTTTAATATGTAATGTCATAGTTATGGCCTAATTCTCTAAAACTATAAACTTGAAAAGATCCTTAATGTTACTTATTGATTTAACTCATGATTAAGAAATGTTTTAAGGCTGGGGTCTTATAATAGTAGCCCACCTATAATTCATCCAAACACACTTGTTATCATATAATAAATATTCCATGAAAACAAATTGGGATTAATTTAATATTTCAAAAATAAACTAAGTTAAAAAAATGGGATTCCTACTATTTTGAAATGGATTCCTATATGTAAGTCACAAAAAATTCCATTAATAATCAAAATATGATAACCCATGGAAAATAAATCTGTATCCAAATATATTTAATAACTTTTAATGTCCATACACATTCAATATGATGATGGAGTATGGGGTATATACACCATAGAGATAAAAGTTATACATTTGAGTCAACAATTATTCCCATCAGTGGATTGTTTCTCAGTAAAATCCCATAAACCAAAGAAAGAAAAAATTGGGTATTCTTAATGGAATGAAATTGGAAGAAAATTATAATAATTGTTTGTGTATGTTTTGGAAAGACAATGGTAGTGGAAGATATTTTACCAAAATTGGTAGTAAAGTTACCGTATTAAAAAATAAAGTGTACGACTAAAGTGACATATTGTATTATAATAATGAAGTAATGTAACAACTAAAGGGGAAAAATCTCAATGGAGAAAATCATTATGAATTGAGTAACATTTAAATAAAAATACTATAAAATGGAGGCCCTAAAATGGATCATTAAAATACTATTAATAAATTATATTTCATGATAAATTATAAAAAATATAGATTTTACTCACCATTAAAATAATATTAGGTTTATAAAACAAAACATGTCACAAATAAATGAATTTGAGATGCATAACCCTTGTGGTAATGGTAATGTAAGAAGAGGTATAATGGCCATACTTTAACCCTAAAAATATTTTAGTTTATTAATAATTATAATTATAATTTTATTATTATATATTTGGGCGAGGATTATCTAGAAGGAAATATTTAATAATTGATTAGTACTCACATTTATTGTTTCAAAATATTCATGGATATCTTGTTTGAAATGGATAATTTAATAATTTTGTTGAGATAAACAGGATAACAATCTTTGGAAAAATATATACGGTAAGTCATAATTGTAGTTATTCTACATGAAATATAATTATATGTTGTACATGAAGGGTTTATGGAATTCCCATTTTATAAGTTGAGGGAATGTGTTTTTTAAATTACATCTTAATATAAAAGGAAGACATGATTAACCTAGAAAGTGGACTAAAAAGTGCATAATAAAGGAATAAGATATGGTATGGTTTAGACATGACAGAAACACACATTTGGAGACATATGTTTTTTACATATTATATTTCTTTTACACATCTTTAATATTATTTTACCTAAATTTACCTTTATTATGGTAACTATTTTGTTACCTTAGTTAAAAATTAATATGAGTAAAAATGAAAATCCCATGTATCATTATTTGGTAATTATGAATTAAAATATGAAAATCATTTTATGTAAAAAAATTATAAAGGTGATGAGTTTCTTTTATATAATTTTATACATTATGCATAAAAAACACTTTATAAAACGATTTATTTTATATTTTTTTAAAAAATATTTTTATGATAAATTTATCATTTTTGATGAATTACATGACAATATTTGGTATAAAATTTTAAAAAATAGAGTTATTTGGATTTTAAGTAAATGCAAGAATGAAATCCCCCATTGGAAAACATAATTAAAAAATATAGACCAAATGTAGTTTTTATTAATCTAAATATTATATCGGTTTCAAAATGTTAATGATGGGTTTTAAATATTAAAAATAATATATTAAATGATGAATTATTTCACTACTAAAATTAGTTTTTTTCCAGAAATTTTTTAGGTTTTAATGTCATAAAAGTTTTATGGGAAAATAAGAAATAGTATTTTTTAGAATAATATTTTTGACTATTCTTATATAAATAATATTTTCATAAATATTTATAAAATTAATCTTCATCAATAATTTACCTAGAAAGTCTAAAACAGAATTTCAATTTCTAAAATTGCAATTCCATTAGTTCAGAATTTAAATTTTAAATTTAAATATATTTTATAATGGAAAAATGTTTTTTATAGAAAAATTAATTTTAAAATGTTATTGTTTTTTATTACTAATAATCAAATTAGTGATAGTATATTATTTTTATAATATATTTAGTTTCCTAAAATAAATTACATAAATAGAATATTTTATAAAAAATACAGATATATGCATATAGTAGACTTATTATTTATTTAGTAGCACTAATTTAATTTGATCAATGTGTTAGTATTAAAAATTATTTTTATTTCTATTTGTGTTTTCAAAGTAGGTTATATCGATTTATAACCAATTATTAAGTGACTACATTATGATTATTATATTTATATTAAATAAATGTGTTCCATTTCATTTTTGTTATAAAATTATTTGTGAAACAAGTTATTTGACACTCTTATTTTATTTTAAAGAGAAATAATTAATAAAAATTTTGGTCATTACATTATATCCTCTTTAGAATTAATTTTAAAATATAAATATTTTTATTTTGATGAGAAAAAATTAGGATATTTTTCACTCAGTTTATTATTATGTTTATATGTATCTTTTTCAAACATATGATTCAACTATAAATCCTTGACTATATGGGTGGTTTTTTTCTCCATAACTTTATCCAATAGATCTAGAATATTGAAATATAGTTCCTCAATTGAGATATCATGTTAAAATTTCAATAATTTCATGTTCAGTAAATGTGAATGGTCTTATATTTACTTTTTAAAAGTGATACAAAGAACAAATCTTGTACTTGGGAGGGATCTATTGGGAGTGCTAGATGATAAGATATAGGCATAAAATGATTAATTATCTTTAAGGGGATGATATACCTAGGTACAAAGTTTATTTTCTATCCAAATCTCAAAATATTATTCAAATGAGATATGTATAGGAATACCATTTCACGAACTCCAAACTATAGATATTTTTGATGTTTATAAAAAATACCATTCTATAAATTTTTTCCTAGTTTATTATATTACTGAATATTTTCATCATTCTAAATAAAATCATAAAAAATTTCATGTTTTATTATATTCCTCTATCTAATATCACTGTGGTATGTTGTAGTCATACATAAATTATTCTATAGGGCATCACATAGTGACATCTAAATGCTAGAATAGTTACTACTATTGTATGATAACTCTATCAGTTTATAGTGTTGATACCAACATCCTTATAAATCCATTTAATAATTTTATACCATATCATAAAGAGTTTTTATTGTTTTATCAGACTATCCATTTTGAAAAAGGTGATGAATAATTCACTTGTTCATTATTATATGCAATTCTTAATGAAGGCTTCTGTTATTCCTTATTAACTTGATGGGATTGCAAGAATCAAGATATTTAATATTTAATATTATTCTTCATGTTATGCCTCTAAATGTTAGGATTTTGATATGGTTATATTTTGGTTATTCAATGATGAAAAGGGAAGGGTGATCTATTTACATTATCCAAAGGTTACAAATATTATTATTTTCCTGATGGGGAACATATCTAATTTCATTACCTCATTACTCAATCTTTATTAATTTCAAACTCTATAATATTACATATGTTTTTCTGTATATTTATATCTTTTTTTTCAATATCATTTGGATATTATGTGATTGGATCATTGAATAATGATTTAAATGTCATTATTTCTCCTCTACCCATAAAACATTAAGGTTCATATTTTTAAATCAAAGAGTATTATGTATTTTCCATACCCCATCATGGATATGGTTACATGATCATTCATACTCATAATATTTTCCACCATGTTTAGCCTCCCCATGTAAAAATTTATTGATTAGTAATATCATTTTATATGTAAAAACCATTAAATTTTTCACATATTCAACTCCATCAATTTAAATATACCTTTATTGATTTTATGAGCAGTGTATATATCACACATTAAACAATTGATGTAATTATATTATATATGTAATTCCAAGATAACTACCGTTAAATTAAAATCATGTGTTGGGTAATTTTAGTCATAAGTATTTAATTGATTTGAGCTGTAAGAAATTACCATAAAATTATGAACATTGATGAATCCCAATCCCCTATTTGAAGAATCACTATATGTTATGAACCCTTTTCCACTATAAGGTAATTTATTTACAAGTGAAACAACGAAAATCATACTTAGTAACTTAGAAAAATCATCACATTCTTATATCTAGAGGATGTTCAATATCTTCTATATTTAGTAAGTTAATGGTTTTGATTCCTGTGAGAAATTTATCAGAAATCATCGATATTATCCAACCATCTAAAGAAAAATATTTATCATAGTTATTGTGCTCAGTTTGGGGCGTTGTTCAATAACATTAGAATTTGATGATTCTAAATATATTCCCTTAATTATCATTACAGGACCCATGAATAAAACATTCCACATCTATAATTCACTCTTTCTAATTATGGAATATGTTTTCTCCTTTATAAAGGATTTTGAAAAAAATCCCCAAACGGTCTTCATTATTTTACATTTGTTGGTAATATGTGTGAATTCCATCTATAAAGAATGACATCGATTGGTTATGGAATCCTATAATGACTCTTTTATTAGATCTATTATGTTAGAGATATAATTTTTATGTATGACTGGAATCACCTAAAATCATGATGTCTATACCTTGTTTGGAGATATATTGTTGAAATATCCTAGGTTTGACCTTTATATTATGATATCCAGATTGAGGGTCAACCATTGAGAAATATTAACCTCCCATTAATTGATCAAATAGATGACTGATATGGGGTAGATTATACTTTTTCTTGATCATGATTTTATTAATCTCATGATAATCAATTCAAAAACACACGATCCATCATTTTTTTGATAAAGGGGATTTGTGAACCCCTACTGAAGAACCATGGAATATAAAATCCTAGTACCAATTCTTATGTAGATGCTTATTTAATTAATCCAACTCAATAGGGTCCACTATTTGATGACTCATTAAGATAGGAATGGATCTGATTATTATTTAAACAAAAAATACAACCTCACTCTCTAGGGAAAGTTTAGGAATTTCATCCAGTAATATATCATTATATTCCCATGAAATATTAATGTTATACATTTTGACATCCTTCAAAATTATTTGATCTATAAAATTTATTGGGATAATGTTTATATATCTCAATGAAGATCATCATATCTGTATTTGTTGTAGAATATAGTTTAGAATCCTAATTTTGATGTAGTTAATCAATATTCATAAAATCATGTATGATAAGAAATAAAAAGATAATCCCTAATCAAATAAGGAATTCATAGTTCCATTATAGAGAATAAATATAACTTTAATAACTTAATTGTCAATATCCACATTAGTATAGTGATAACATACACTCATCCTTGAACCATTGATTTAGGCATTTGGGTAAGACTATTGTCTTCATTATCTATATAGTTAAGGAATTGGTTTTAAAAAAATCCGAAATTATTTTCATTTGTATCATTAAAATAAGGGTTTTAAATTAGTTGTGGCCTTAGTTTTCTTTATTTTACTGACAATATTCTTCATCACACTTCAATGGTCATGAGATCAAAAACCAAGCATTCCCCATATAAAATGATTCTATGGTTCATTTGAGGAAATCACTAGGATTCTTCCTACTATATTATCCACATATTGGAATTTGGGTATTCTTTCCATTATGTGACCTGTCATTTGAGCTTCTATAATACTCCACATTAATTTTATTCAATACCGAATTTTTAATGATCCTAATTGTACTATCCTCCTTTAGTGAATAACAATCAATTTATTTATATATTATAAAGACTCTTATGGATAATTCTTTTGCTGAAAAAGATTTTAGAAAAAAAGGAGTTTATGAATCTCACTCTTAGGGTATGAGATAAAACCAGAGGGATACCAAGAAATACTTATGATGGTTTAATCATATTATAAAAGGGATTCATTCACATTTTTTTAAATCTAATAATTTGTTATACATCATCATGAGAATAGTTTTATGAAAATACTTGGTGAAGAATTATTTAGTGATCTCCATCCACTCTAAAGAGTATACTTCATAGTTTTTTATTGTATTATTCATGTGAATCAACCAAGGGATAGAATATTCTTTCAAATGTTAAATTATAAAAATAACTTCTCCACATAATGATCACATGAGAATAGAGAATATATTTCCATCTCATTAATTAATTTCTTGGAAATATGTTGATTGGAATAGTAACTAAATAAGGGTGTATATTAATACATAAGGGATTTTATTACATGTTTCTTATTTATTTAGGAGGATAAAATAGTTTTTTCTATTATTCATATCTTGTGATAGCTAGGCGAGCATTTCTATAAGGGTTCTTACTCCATCACTCATTGAATTTGGGTTTTTATTGCGATAATAAGTGCATTTTCTGTCACCCTTATTGTTAATAGTTTGAATTTTCTCAAAATTTATGTTTACTACTATGATATTGGATTGTGTTTTAGAAATTACATAAATATTTTTTTATTTTATACTATTTTTATCTTATATTATATAAATTTATATCTTTATTTATATTTTATATTTTATAAGTAATTTATTTTTTAATTATATATTAACTAATCAATTTTTTTTTTAATTTAAATAAAACAAAACAATGGTTTATGAATATATTAATTTTTTGAATTTTAATCTTTTATGCTTTACCACATGTAAAATTTATCCTATACCATTATTATAAATTTTATTCATTTTTGAGTTTATAATTTTTGTATCTTTGATTTTAATTTAGTTTTCAACCATCATAAATTCTATTGTGATATGTTTTCTATGAGTTCATATCCTCTAACATCTTTTATTGGTGAAACAATTCTATTTCTTCTATAAACTTTATATCATCCTCTGTGTAATATATAATCTTCCATACTACCTTCATAAAATACACTATAACTTCAACCCTTCCTTACAGCAATGGAATCTCCATATACAACTCTATATTTATAGTGAAGTATCTTTTTGATACAAATATCATGAGCATATTGGTGGAACTATGAGAATTTTATCATGTGGTTTAACGATACAGTGAAATCAATTCTTAACATTTATAATAAATCATTTTCCTAATACTATAACTAACTGATGCTATTGTGAGTTTTTATCATTGTCCTAGCGTTTTTCACCAATCTTAATTCTTACCTTCCATAGTAGAGTCATAATTCATGGTACCTATATCCATGAGGTTATTTCTTTTACCAGCTCATAAATATCCATGCACAAATAATTCTACGTACCATTCTGTATCATGGAATTCCATGCTACATCTTTGAGTTGAATATAATTTAGACTGCCTATACTGGACGACCATCATCCCACACGAGATCTCATGGATGATACCAGATTCTGTTTTGAAGCTACATTACAATGTGTCTTTCACCATTTGTTTTTCTGACCTTTATTGAGCTATCCTAATTGATGTGAAGCTTCTGATTGTTTATATTATATCCGAACCTCTTACCATGGAATGTTATATAAATATATATATATAATATACATTAAAAACGTTTTATGAAAGATATTAGTTACACTCGTATGAAGAGATGTGGCTGTGTGTTATCGAATTCTCTTTCAACCTTGGTCCTGAGTTGTTTTGATATGACCATAAAAGGTGAGTTGTTATCATAAGTTTCAAGTGTGATCATGGAAAATTCCCATGACATATAACCATACCATTAATGTCAAGTTTCTTTTATTCTTTTTAAACTTCTTAAAATGTTATTATTTTTTCTAATTTTAAAATATTTAATGATAAATATTTATTAATTTTAGGAAGTTTCATTTAATTCATGTTTTTATTAAATTATTCATCACAAAAAATATTCCATTTATTTTGAGAATATAAAAAATTACTTTCCAGTTGTTTTAAATCATTTTTCTAAAAAATAAAAATTGATCATTAATTTCAATTAGATTAGGAATATGATATTTTTAAATATAAATTCAATTTACTTTGATTATTCTATATTATGTTTATTTTTATAAATAATATGTATTTTTCAAAAAAATCTATTATAGATATTTATAATTTCATACATTTTTTTAAATATATTTATTAACGTTTCATTATTTTTAAGTATATATTAAATTTTTATAATAAGTATCACGTTATATTTTATATGATATTTTTGACCATCTAATTTATTTTTTTGATATTTTATTTAAAATATGTTTGCATATATTTTGAGGTGAATGTTTTGGAATTTATTTAAACTTTTTTGAATTAATATCTTGATTATATATATATGAAAACCCCTATGTCTATCCTATTTAGTTTTTATACTATTTTTGGAGCTATTATTTCCTTATTTGAATAGTTTTATATATTTAAAGTGTTTATTGGACCTTTCAGTTCTCTATTTAAATGGTGGCTGAGTATGTTTGGAATATGATTAATGAAAAACATTAACATAATTCCATTCCATCAAAAACAATGTTCTGAATATTCAACCTCCTATAAAATTTTTTTATGTCACATGTGATCTCTACTTCATACTCAAGATGAACTCCCAATAAGTGAAAGAAAACCTATTCAACTACTACCATCATCAAAATTAGAACACATATATTACTCATTAAAATACACCTATACTTATCCTATTCCTATTATATAATATTCACCCAAGTTTCTTATGTTAGTAAAAATCTTCATGTATCTATCACTCATGATTATACTTATTTTTATTCTTTTACATTTGAAATAATTCATACAGTCATTCCATTTTTTGGATTAAACTCTAAGATTCTAAATTTTAGATCAGTTGGGATGTGACTCTGATATTCCAAATTAATCATTGTAATTTATTTTTACTCCCTAGAAAAAATAAACTATTTTATTGTTTCTATTACTTCACTTTATTTAAATGGAATTTTCAATTAGGTTATGATTCCCCTTCGAAAATTAGTAGAGTGTACTATGTATCTCTCATATAGTTGAGTGGTATAAGAGTTGAGTAGGTCCAAATGGGAATGAAACACTATACAAACATCAAATGCATATTTAATTATAGTACTTAATAAATTATGTAGATATTATAATTTTCTTAATCCTAGAAAATTATTTTTACTATTTTAATTTTTTAAGCTAGCATGTTCTCCCCCATTAGACGACATTACATCACTATTTATAACATAATAGTTCACATCATAGGGAGAAACTATTTGGAAGTATATTTTTAAAACCTTTTTTATTTATACAAACAGTTTTAATAAATTGGTGATTTTGAAAATTATAAATTGGTTATACTACTAGTTCATCAGATATCAACCACATAATATAATGAACATTTCCATATTATGAAATGATGTCCATTTTTTTTATAATTTTATTAAACATTTAGTAGACCGTAAAGACTAAGTATATGAAAAATAAAATAGTAGTATTGAATGTAAATGATATATTCATTACTCGGAAGCCCCATCACATTGATGAAAATTATTATTGTTACTATAAATAAAGAATATAGGAATACATCATGTAGTTAATCATTTTAAACTTGTCAATATTTTTAAAACCACACATGTTACATGATTCTTACATAGATATTCTTACAAAAAATGATACAGATAAATATTTTTTTGAATTCCAATGAAATAAATATTATATACTGTGTTATTGATAAAAGTGTGTCGCTCAGGTTTCAATGTATAATATAAACCATAATTTATAGAATATTCTTCATGTTACTGTCCTTGTAATTGACTAGTTGACTTTTAATAATATTGTATTATATTAGGATCGGTTATAAAACACTAATATGGGTGAATACGAAACAATAAACAAAATGTTCCACTAATTTTTTTCAATTTTAAATGGAGTAATCTTACTTGTAAAAAAATTGGAAAATCTAGTACCTTTTCAATGAGTTTTATGAGTTATAAAAAAGAAATTTCCTGAAATTAAGGTTTCTATGATTAATTAATGAACTTAAAATAATATACTCTTGATGAATTGACTAGATAATTTCTTTAGTACAAACTTGAAAGGAGGAAAAAAAATTATGAAGGGACAATGAAATTGAAAGGTGTAGCATTAAAATTTGTTAAGGTTGTTTCTACTTACCCATAATTTTATGAACTTCTATAGTGTAAAAAAGAAACCATGGATATGATTTTGACCTCATTTTATAAAATAATGAAAAATAAATAATTCATATACCGATTTTAAAGAAACTCTCATAATGGAAAATTCAAGGGATATAAGAAAGGAAATACTTGTTATAATACATTATATTTTTCTTATTTTATTATCAACTAAAATTATATATCAATAATGACTTCTAGATAATAATTATTATAAAAAAATAAAAATATTATAAGAAAAAAGAATAAAATAATAATTCATTTAGTATAGTAATGACTGATTCTATTGATAGATATAAAAATTGAAATGAATTTTGGAATATATGTTTTATAAAAAACAAAAATAAGGTTACTAATTTTGGATTAAATTCTAGTTGTTCTACTTCAAAAAATCATTTTATAAATCTTAATATGTTTCAGTTAAATGAGGATATTGAAATATTGAGAAAATTTATTTTTTTATACATTCAAATTTAAATAATATTTATATTATAGATGATCAGGGAAGGGTATATACCATGATACAAATATTAATTAAAACACATAAATATAGGAAGTGGGGGATATTCAAACACAAGACTTCACTGATACCCCATAGTGACCTTTTCCATTAGGGTAATCCTTGGGGGAATGGATTTATATAAAAATATTCAATAAAAATTAAAAATTTAATTTATGAAATATAGTTAATTTAAAATTAAATTTAAATCTAATGAATACTACATCTTCTTCTCATTTTCATGTTTATGATGATTTGAAATTTTTTAAGGAATTTAATGAAAAATTGAGAATAGAAGTGAAAGTCCTTAGTAATGTTTTGTTTTCTTCTATTCCAGACACTGAAAATTATCATCAAGTAATGTTTATGAATAAATTAAAAATAAATAATAATGTTATTTTCTATGATAGGTGATTCCATTAAAATATTCAAATTATTTTTTAAAAAATTAATAATGGTTTAAATTCTGATGTTATATGTTTTTGATATATTATGAAAGGAAAATATTCAAATGATTGTTCTCATAGATTTAAATAGACTTTTATATTTAAAATTACTCTTACTTGAAAATAATTGTTTTTTTGAGTTCCTTATAATATTTTTTAAAATTATGTGTGGGTACCTAAATTTTATTTTACTAATCTTACAGGACAAAAAGTATATTGGGATCAAATGTTTTGAGGTATTTGATTTTTGTTCGAATGATTCTATGGAAGAACCAATAATGAAAAATTGTACATCGATGGTGGAATATGTAGAAATATCATTGAAGAAAAATTAATTTTTTCCATGTACGAAAACGTGATTAAGGAAACTATACATTTAGAGAAAATTATAATAGGAAATTAAAGAGTTGTAGTAATGCTAGTATCTCTAATTATACTTTTATTTCTAAAGGATCACATATTGAAGAGTTATAATATCATTTCAGAAATATTTTTCAACAATGTGATGATAGAATAGAATTTAAATTTTATAATGATATGTTTTTATATTTTAGGAATAATTAAATATTATTTTATGCTCAGCGTAAGAAAATATTTATAACACTATTTTTTCTAATCTGGAAATTCAATATGTAATGTGTTTGAATGCTTTGTTGAGGGATACAATTAATTTTTATTAATTATTAGGTTTGGTTAATTGCATAATGTTACATAATCTGTATAAATCTGTGAACACGATAAATGTACCTACCATGAAAAAATAACAACCTCATCTTTGTGATAATTCCATGAAAGGATACAATGCAAGTTCACTTTCAGAACTATCAATCATGTAAGTAATAATAGGCCTTTAAAATTTTTACATAATAAATTTCCTATTCCTAATAATATTTCTAGACTTAATAGAGAGAAATATACTTTAGTTATTGTTTATCACTACACTAAATTTACATACGTTTAATTTCATGCGCATAAAAATGATACATTAGCTAGATTTACTATTTTTTATAATTGTTTTCAAAATGAGATATGTTTTATGGTTATTTTAATTCATATTGGAAGAGGTGTTCAATTCCATAATTTATATTTGGAAATTTTATCAATATAATGGGTATTTCATTAAACATTACACTCTAAAAATACAAAACGAATATTACAAAAAATTGAACTCTTATTCAAATTCCCAGAAATGTGTTATATGAAATTAATTTTCATAGATATTTTAGGGATGAGAAAACTTTTACCTCTTGTTATTTAAAAAATCTAATTATTATAATACATTTTTTTAAGAAAACTACTTTTAATATTTTTAATGATAATCAATCTAGGTTTTATTTTTTATTATTATTTTGGATGTGAAGATTTAATTTTTAATTTAAAGGATTATTTTGATAAATATAATGATAAAATTGATGAAGTTAATTTTATTGGTTATTATAATAATATTAATTTTTATATAGTTCATAATAAATTAAATATTGTTATATATGAATCTTATCACGTCATGCTTGATTAAAATAATATGAAATTGAACTCTGATTCTAATTTGTTTGCTATTATGTATAAATATTTCAATTTTAGTAAAGAGAACCCTCAAGATGGAAATTAACTAATTTGGGGGGGGGTCCTCCATATTAACATGGTCCAAGATCTTGGAGGATTCAATAAGATCATCAAACAGATAATGTTATTTGTAATTATAAATTTAGTGTTAAAACTATAAATTTTACATATAATTTTTTTATTTACTTTGGTTTTATTTTTTATTTTGTTTCTCTTCATTTTAATAATGAATTAAATAATTCTAATAATAACTTTTCTATACATGATTAGTTTAATAAATTTTATACAAATAATATTTTTTTTCTATAGTCTAACCCCTATTGATACCCATGTAACTAGAACTATAATTTTTTGGAAATAATATAGATGAATTCAGATAGATTTTTAATTATAAATATATAATTTTCTCTCTAGGTTATTGTCATTAAGAATTTATTGATTTAGATGATTCATTCAAACTTGTTCCTAGTATTTCGTCTACAATAAATTTGTTATGTTTTTGTAGATTTTATAGTTTAATATTATTTCAAATGGATGTGAAATGTATTTTTTTAAATGGTTTTTTTGGAATAAGATTATTTTTACCAACACACAGGTTGGGAATGTGAGAAATTACCTAAACTTATTATTGAGTTATCAAAAGATTTATATGGTTCTAATTGAGAACTTATTTCTTAGTACGATAGACATACATTTTTTTCATTAATAAATGATTTTGTTAATGGTAAATAAGATCCTGAATAATTTATGGATATAATTTTTACTGATATTGTAAATATTCAAAAATAATGTTGATTATAATATTTTTTATTTCATATAATTTTTTTATTTGCATAGAGTTTAAAATTTTAGGGAAAATTATTTTGATATGATTCTTATGGGAGAATTAAAATATATTCGAGGAGATAATCTTTTTATAGAGATGATTATAAAATTTTGAATAAATGAAAATATGAAAAAGACTTTTTTATGTGTTTTTTCCCAGATTCATCGAAATATTTAAAAACCTTATGAGTTTTAGTTGTAATTTGGATTCTAATACTTGTAAAAAATCAGTTAATTGTAAATTTTATAGTGGAATGATTCGTATTATTTGGGATTTAACTACTTCTAGATCTGATACAATTTTTAGTGTTTTTAGTTATAGATCCCAATCTAATCCTTATGAATATCACTTAAATTCCATTAAGTAATTTATTATATATGTTAAAGGAACTAGAAATTTTAGATTATTTTATTCTATACAAAATAATTTTGATTAAATTTTTTATACTGAATCTAATTTTGGAAGATATAGACTTGATAGAAAAAGTACCGTAAGATTATTTTCAATTCATTATATGTATTATGTTTCTTTCAAATCATGAAAAAAAATTTAGTTAATGTTCTACTAAAAGGGAGTATATAAAAACTACTTATTGTTTCTCTCAATGTTAAATGTTTAACATACTTTATTTCACTATGGTTTTCATTTTGTAATGATACTTATTTCTTCTTATAATTATTTTTAAGTTTTTATATGAAGGAACCCATTATTGCATTTAAAAAATATTCAAATAGAAATTAATTTCCATTTTATTAAATATTTTGTTAATAAAGGTGGTATTGTTTTATAATTTGAGCCTACAAAAAATTATATCATTGATATTTTTTATAAATGATTAAATTATTCCAGATTTCATAACAAAATTGAGATTTTTGTGTTTAGAACTTTATATTTATTAGCAGGGAACAATTTTCTAAATAAATAATTTCTTATTGGCTTGTTTTTATAAAATATTTCAATATGTATTTATGAATAGGAAGCGTTAGACTTTTATTATTTAAATATGTTTTTTACTATGTTTGTAACAAAATTCATTTATATATATTTACATTTTTATTAAATTTAGAAAACTGGAAAATTTTAAAAATATTTTTAAAAATAACATCCCTTTTGTTTTGATTTCATAAAGGTGGAGATTTTTAGACCCAAAAGATTCTTGATCTTTTTGATCGAGATCATAAACCTTATTACATAATATGTAAAAAACAATTTGGGTGTTAAAGGGGGTTATACAAATATGGGAGTGAAACTCACATCAAATGTTCATATACACCATTGATGAAAAATATTAAAGGGTCCTGAAGAACCACTTAATACTTGTTTCCATGATCACGCTCTTTTACAATCTTTCATCCACATTGCATTCTTTTTTTTATGAATTTGACGAAACTAGATTGAGGTTGCTAGCATATTGAATATATTCAATCCAGTGAGGAAGTATTTTCCAAGGGATTTAACTATTATATCCTTGATGACATCTTAAAGATGATTTAAGTTATACTCAATCTAGAGTGGATTTTATGCATTATGAAAACCTTGTTTGATGGAACATATCATGTCATATAACTCAACATCATATGAAATTTCAATTCTAGAGTAATGATGGATGAATCCTTTGATGATTCCATGATGACTGTAGAAAATACCTCTATACACCAAGGTTCCTAGCATGATAAAGTATATACCATCAACATTTAGCTTATTCCATGAAGGGACTGGTTGAATATAATATTTAAATTTGTGAAAAAGGGTTTTCTAGTTCTACCGTTAACACCCAATAGTTAATGTGTGTTCAGGTCTAGGATACAAATCTCTGTTAATCTAGTTTTCATAATAGAAGGTGCATAAATTTCATTATTCATGGATATAAAACATACAATATGATTGGGGTAGTTATGAAATTAAAAAATCATTTCTTATATATCATATAAATGAAAATATAAAGTCCACAACTACAAGAAGAATGCTTTTACTTATTCACTCTATCCAGCCGCATAGATGTAAAAAATGAGGTCCCTTAGTTGTGAATTTATACAGATGTTCATGCTAAAAACACTCCATACATAATTCCATAGGTCTTGAGAGAGGCTGTATCATATGAATAAAATTTTTGCATTGTCATTACCAATCATTCATAGGTGTAAGGTCAAAACAAGTTTTATCCCATCGCCATTTAGTTGATCATGGTTTAGTATCACATTTTTATAGATCTTACAGTGATTCGTTATCCTTGAATGTATTATAAAGTTTTTATTTTAATTCAAAACCATGATGTTATCCTATATGAACCGTTATAATTTATTTTTTAGTATAATTTGATCTTAAATTGACTATTTCTATTAATATTACATATATGGTTGTCTATATCCTTAAAGGCATACATATTTATTTCTAGTCAAATTTCTAGGGGTAAAAATGACATTGGATATGTTTTATATTAAGTGATCTAAAGAAGACATATGGGTCTTGTTTAGAGAAATATCTATGATATCATGGATGGGTTTGTCTATCCAGAGTGTAGTCCAATATTTGAGATTGAAAAGAAATCTTACAAGCCCCTTCGTGTTACACTTGATTCCATTAAAAGGGTGCCTAATTGTAGAAAAAATAGATGAAGCAATATAATAAGGGTACCCAACTGACATCCTTGTGTTGAACATATTTGATATAAAATAAATATAGGATTCATTATACATAAAAATGTTCTCTATGAATTTTTTAATAAGGACATAATTTAAGATATTGAGAACTTTTATTGCAATCCTCCAATATTAGTGGGATTAATGAAATCCTTCCATGAAACTAGTATCGATTTATTATCATGGATATATCCAGTTTAGATTATGTTTATGATCATGCCTTATAAATCATTGATGAGGATTCTAGACCATTTTTAAAGAGAGAAATGGTATAAAAATTTAAAGATGATCCCTGAGTTAACAAGGCACATCCATCCATATTAAGTCATAGTATTCCATTTACAAATAGAAAATTTATTATATATTTTATATAATATATTTCCAATATTATATATTTTCCCCCTTCCCCCAAAAATGGGACTCTATATTATAAAAAAATTGTGAAACCCCTCTTTACCTCAAGAGTTCTGTTGATCCTATAGTTCATGGTAGTAGAAACTCCAATGAAAAAGATGATTATGGATTTGTTCTTTCTAATGTATTCTCCTTCTAATTCCTCATAATGAGAAATAAAAATATTAAATTGAAGATAAGGTTTTCTTGGTGGGTTCGTTATAGAGGATGATGACATTATCATTCAATATATGTGATGGGAAGAAGGTTCCCCTACCAAAAAATATTTTCTTATAAATACCAATCTTGAAGAGCTCATTAATACATATAATCATGTATTCTTAAACAATGTAATTTCGAAGGTTTTAAAGTGGGTCACTTTATCTAACACCCATAGTGTGTTGGAAGAATCCAATGGGGGATATATTTTTTAGAATGTAAATCCTTAAAGAGAAGATGCTGGTGTTGATTAATCTAATTAAGGCATTTGAGAATCAGTATTTCTTGTGGACAATAATAATCTAGCTCCATTTTATAGTGTCTATGTACCTCAATATTTCGATTTTGTGGAAAAATATTCCATCCTTCATTTTCCTTTTAGCTATACTGTCATTTTGATAGACTGTAAATAATTTTTTTTGATTGTTTCTCCTATGACAATAACTAAACTGGTTCAAAGTGATGATGTCATTAACTATGTATCCCATCCATGTCATAAAATCTATAATATTATTTTTAGGAATAGTTCTACAAATAGAAACAAGACTGATGTCTTTCATTTCAATTTCACTCCCTTTTTGGGTATTAAATTAATGTAGCATGAGTTAATTCTATATTCCATAGAGGCATGATTGAATAATTCCAATATAACATTCATCACCTCATCATGCAAGATGTAACAACATAACACAAATAATTTATTGGTGAACCCATCTAGGATAACATCACATTTTATGATGAGGGGGAAGATATATAATTTTTATTATTATTTAGATGGATCCATGTTTAGTGCTCAGTTTTGGTAACCCTAAATACAGAGGGGTATGTTTTCAATCATTTATTTTGGTGATATCAAACCCCATCAATATACTAAATTCTTTTAGTAGTAGACCATTTAACTATCAGTTATATTTTTATAAGTGTATAGGTATCAATTATTGCTGGGGAATTATTCTCAGTCCTTATGCTCTTTTTTTATGCATTTGAGAAAATATCATCTAGTTCCTTTCACTATCATCAAACCATTTAACATTTAATTGGCTATGTTATTACCATTATTTCATAGTGAATTCATCATAAAAATTTTATAGGGTATGAATTTCATTTCAATAGGTATTATTATTATATTTATACCTCTATTGATAATAAGAAATATGATCTATATTAGCTGTAATTGAAATTTTCTATTTAGATAGATCTTTCCTCCTCTATTCCCTTAATAAACCTTTTATAGATATAGTATTCTAGAAAGAACCTAGAGGAGTCTTACTACGACCTCTATCTACCAATACTCCTTAAAAATATCCCTATATCTAGAAGTAACAATCCGTCCATTATTATATTTAAATATTATACAAACTGACCTTTTCAGGTGCTAGAAGAGTTCCACCATGATTTGAATTTGATACGAGTGAAGTTTGAAGAGGGTAATGCCTTAGACCTTAGTGAAAGATATCCTTTCATGAATTTGGAAAAAACTTTTATATAATTTTTTTACCTTCATCCATTCACGGTGTACCTACTATATATATAAGTAGCTCAAATAATCAGCACTTTTAAATTTTGTAAAAACTAGTATAGGAGGATAATTCAAAGGAGGATCCCATATTGATATTGGACCCAATTTTTTATTTTATCCTCCAACTTGTGTTCATGTCCCACATTAGTAGAAATTTATGATTTAGATTGTTAGAGGATACATCTATGCCTTTTAATTAGCCCCTTCTTCATATTTTGGAGGTGGTGTCATACACAAAATAGATAGAGATAGTGAATAAATAGATGAAAATTCTTACTGTGACAATCTGGGAATGATTGTTTCATGTGAGGAGGTGGAATTTATTAGTCTAGAGAATTCATATAGGATCCCTAAGAACATTAGTTAGGTTATCTGAGATAGAGTTTCACTTGAGTGGGGCCCATTTGAAGACATTGCAATTATCATAGAAAAGGTTTTTTCAGAAAATACAATAATTTTGGGTTTGTAGGGAAAAATATAATTCCTAAGGGATCTAGATATGGGTATGTTCACTGGACCATGATAATTTCAATATATGAGATAAATTGTTTAATATATTTTCCCATAGTTATGGTACGTGAATTTTGTGGGACATCCCCATGATAGTTTTTCATTTTCCACCAAATTTTTTATTCCCCTTTTTAGGGATTTTAACCACCCATGATCATTCTTTACTCCCAAAGGGTTCAACCTAATTATTACCTTCAGTAGGTTAAGGGATATAATTATATAATTCATTAAATTTAGTCCCAATATGATTGTATCTATGGGGGAGAATGTCCCCAACCTCATTTTTCCATAAATCACCACTCAGAAAAGATAATTTTTTCATAGATATTACGGGATCTGGAGTGTTTCCTTCATGGTTCCTACTTTGATCATATTTATAGGATGGTTACTTTGATAAATTTTTCTCTAATTCATCATGACCATGTTTTATAGTATACTGACTATGATGATTTTTATTAAAACTATCCATGTGTGGTGTAACATCCCAACCGTGAGTCTACCTTAAGTGTGCATCGAGCCAGTGGGTCACATGTCCTCAATAGAACCTCCCAATAATCTAGAAGATTTAAAATAATAGTGAGGGTGTAAATACAGTATTTTAGGATGACTATACACTCTTATCATTTTGGAATAGTTGATATAACAGTAAAAATACTACTGTAGAAGCATATAAGAGAAGAATGAATAAATAAATAAGCGTTTAAGTGTAAATAACTGAAGAAATAATAAAAATACAAGAACCTATATGGTAGTTTCAATACACGATTCATGGAATTATGTTATACCAAAAGGGGAATAGGGGAACATGCATATAGTCATGCTATACAATAACTATAAAAGGACAACAAGGTTCCCTACTAGCATCTCAAGTATATGCTCAATCCTTTGCTGCTATGATCCATCTATATGAAATCAAATCAACAAACTGTAGCATGGCCCTTTATCTTATCAATACCTATAGATAGATAACATTACCAGTTACCAATGGCATCCCAATTATGGCGTAAGGTAAAATAGAGAGACATTTCTTTTCTTACATGATTATTACACAATTTAAAACATAAGAAACATAAAATCCTTATAAAAACAGGATCTAAATTTTTAGTATCCTGGGAAAATTAGGACCACAAATACATTTTACATAATAAAACATAAATATTAATTTAAGTCATTCATCTCAAGATTCTTAAGGTTTATTGTGTTCTCCATATTATAAATACCCACCCGAGGATATGCCTCAATGAAACTGGTGAGATAAAAGCCCTGTGAGTGGATTTATAAGAACATGAATCAAAATAACGTGGGTGATCACAACCATCATCATAATAACATAATCATAGTATCATAGTCATAATATTTAGAGGAATAATTTGGTAAATTCATGGAATGTGGCATTGGAAAAAAATGACACATCTTGTCTTAGTAGTGAACTACCCCACAAAGATGTGAATGAAGATCACATCGTGTTTACGTATAACACATGTTCATAGTCATAACATCATCATTGTGAAAAAATATATTATCATGTTAATGGATATTGTACATTATATAATGAGATACATCACATTACCCAATGCATTGGAGTGAAATATAATTCTAGGTGGACCAGTCACATCATAACATCTTCATAATCATGCAAGCCACATACATAAAATATAAATATTTGACATAACATAACCCTTGAAAATGAATTTGGTTTCATTATATTTTCATAAAGGATGCCTTAATGAATAAAAATTGGGGTTTCCAAATGAAAGGTTAATAACATACTTAGTATAATAATCAATAATGATGAATGAAGAAGAAACATTCTCAAGAGAATTAAATTGTGTGTTTTTTTTGAAGAAGTGTTATTTTGAAAAAATCATTGGATATTTCATAAAATAAGATTTGAATCATTTATATAATCAAATAGAAAAAGGGAAATTACCTTTTGAGAACATAATAGGAACATTAATATTAAGGAAGGGAGAATAACCCAAAGAAAGGAATTGGGTTCGAGAATCCACATACCTTATGTTTGAATGATTTATTCACTTAATTATGATTTCTAATAAAATTATATTTAGTCATTACAATATCAAAAGCATATTATATATTTATTTGATTCATAATAATTTTATTATGTCTAAATATGGCCATTTTGATGAGTTATAGAGTTCAATTTCACTATTTGGTAGTGTTCATTTTCTTGGTTTTCGTGATGATTTCACTTGTATACATGTTTGGAAGATTATGTAAAATGGGGATAATTATCAAGAATTAAAAAAAAATATGATATTAATGAAATTATAGAAGATTAATTTGTCTAATATTTTTCTAATTTCTAGATATTAGGATTATTCATTTGATAAAATTATAATGATAATCATTTTTATTAATTTTTACGTTTCTATGAAAATAAATCCATTTTGATTAATTATTTAATATTATGCATATATTTAGTTAAAAAATATAAAATAGGTTAAAAAGAATTTTAGAATATATTTCAACCATTCTAATGGTGTTATTACCATCTTTAAAGGAGTTAATAGAAAATGAATGTGCATCAACCACGATGGTGGTGAATCGACACATCGTTGATGATGTGTTCATTTTTAGAATAAAAGATAGAGGAGAAGGGAATTTGATGATGGATTATTCCATTAAAAAAATAAAATTACAGTATATAAAATATAATTTATTTATATTTATTCTTTGATGATTTAATGTGATGATATAATTATAAATAGAAAATAACATGAAAATAAAATTAAGATAAAAGAAAGAGGATTTATCTCTTGAATTATTCTTATTGAGAACCTCCTTTAGGAAATCGGTTTCGGTATTTTGTTGAGACCAAAGCTTCCTAGATGTGGGAAAGACTCTTGAGAAATTTTATTGGGTAGAAATTAGAAATGATTCAAATCTTTTATGGTGTGAGGAGAAGAGGTGGTATTTATATGGGAGGAGAGGGGTGTTTTGTTTATTATTTTATTCATTATTTTATTATTTTCACTCAAGAATATGAAAATATTGAACCTTATAACTAAATATATTGAATAAATATGGAATATTAGAGATAATGGTTCTTAAATCATTTATGAATCAACAAATAGTGAATTTAATTTATACAATTATATATTTTATTTTATAGTATTTAACTATTCAATAAAATTCAACTATTTTAGAAAAATACCTAAAATTCACCCTATTCATTTTTTTGTTTTGTGGAATTAAAAAATGAAATCCATTTTATTAAAATAATTTATAAATATCTGAAACATATTCTTTAATTAAAATCATTATTAATTTGAAATATAATTATTTTCAAATAATAACATATTTTATGACACATTGAAAAATTAAATAACATCTTATAAAAATATGTTATAATCATAAGAAAAATAAATTTTAATTTATGAATATATTTTATGAAAATATATTTTATTTTAAATAATTATATAAATTAAAGAAATTTAATTAAATATTTCTGACATATAAAAACATAAAAAACTTAATTTATCATTTCTAAAACATTTATTTACTTATACAATGATATAAATATATCATATTTTAATTAAGGAGATACCTCAATTTTAGTTATACTTGTATATACGATGTTTCTATTCTATTGGTCAGATTACGATTCCTTATGGTGATGTTACGAATCTAAAGTTCAAGTTAATATTCCATTGGTATATGTTATTTAATTTATCTTATTTCATTATTTCTTCATTTAAAAAGATTGTATTGTGTTTTCAATGTGATTTTATGTGATTTATACTATATAACGTAATTATAAAAAGAGAATTTACAATAATATAATTATGATTTATTACATTCTTCCCCCTTAGAGAATCTCCCCCTTGAATTTGTTTTTAAAATAAACTGGAGAGGGTACTTATTATTTTGGGATTCCTCTGGTTACAATGTTTTTTCTTAATACATATGGTTTCTTTACAGTTCATTGACCAGGTGAGTAGTTTTATTGTGTATAAATTTACCTCTATGGTCCAATATCTTCACAAGTTGTTCATTATAACCGAGATCATTTTCTATGTGTAACACCTCTGAATTTAGTAAATGTGGGGGATCTATTATTTACTTCCTCAAGTGGGATACATGGAATACATCAGGAACTTGGCACATGGTTGGTGGATGTGCTAGTGAATAGGACAAATCAATGACACAATAATGATTCTTGAGGGGGATGATCTACCTAGGATGTAGTTTTCCGTTCTTCCAAAGTCTCATAATAATCTTCCATGGAGATATTTGGAGAAATAAAATGTCTCAGCACTCAATATCTTAGACTCATTGACGATTGTCAACATATATCTTATATCGACTTTGCGCATCCTTGATGTGATGCAAATTGTTTTTCATATTTTATTCTATTTCATTGACCATTTCAGATTGTTGCTACATACAATCATAGTATTCATCCCAAAATGTCCGTATTCTATATCTTTTCTAATAAATGACTTTTTATAGCGCCATTTGGTGGCTTGAGTGGAAATTTTGGTTGTAAGAGAACTCATCCAAAGGCAGATAGTAGTTCTATCCTTCATTGAAGTATATTGAACATGATCTGAACATTTCCCCCTATCTGAATTCTCCATTCATATTTAATGTCAATTTGAGTATGACAAGCCATAAAAATGTTCAAATTAGTGTTTAGAGCATGTAGGATACTTTTATTGATATTAGAGGAGAATATAGGCTCTTAATCAGATAAAATCGATTGTGGAAATTTCTACATCATTACGAATTCATTGATGTATATACATTCATGTTGATCTATTGATATATCCTCTCTAATTGTGATACTGTGATTTGTCTTTATAATATTATAAATAAAAACCCATAAAAAATTGTTTCCTTTGGAAGTATTTGGATGTTCAGTGATAATGTTCATGGTGATGTTTTCCCATTCCATGCTAGTATGGGTAATGGTTGCATATTCCCCTAAGACTTTTTTCATTCATCCTTCAATTATTGACATTATAGGAACTTGGATTTATATTCGGTTATATCCTTTTTCATATTGTCCCCAAAAAGGTTCTCTCAGAGATCTCGATACATCTTTGTGCTCCCTAGACAAATTGAGATGGTTTAGTAATTTACATCATTCATAAGATCCTTATTTATCTCTAGATTGGATTCTACGCATATTCTTGACCCAAATTTTAAAAATCCTTCCTCATAATTTTTTAACTCTATGTATTTCCCATTTCTAATAGCTTTCATCTTTTTCTTAATTTCCACATCATTCATTTGAGCATCCTTTAATTTATCCATGAGTGATGGTTGAGAAATAATTTCATCAAAGATTGATGATGTTCCTTCCATAATTATCCTTATGACCATACTATGAAAATATAATAATATTGGATCCATCTAAATTATCATAATTGAAAATATTTATGGATCCTTTCTACTTTGAGTATCTGCTAAATTATTTATCTTACCAGCATAGTAGTGGACCGAGAATTCATAATATTTAATGTGATATAACTATATTTTCCATCATAGATTATGCTCCTTCTATGTGCATTCATATTTGACGGTCTTGTGATCAATATATATCCCTCACTTCTACCCATAGAGATAATGACACCTCATTTTACATGTTATGAATATAGCTACCTACTCCATATCATGAGTAGGATTTTTTTTCTCATGATTTTTGAACATCATTAAAGCATAGGATATCAATTTATCATTTTTCATTAGTACACAACATAATAAATTTTTTGAGTCACCATTGTATAATAAAAATAGTTCTCCATATATCGGCAGTGTGAGTACCTGTGAAGTGATAATCCTCTTTGTTAACTCTTTAAAGAATTCCTCACATTAACTACTCTAGAAAAACTTATCTCCCTTCCAAGTCATCTTGGTCAGTGGATTTGACAATTGTGATATGTTCCTCATGAATTGGTGGTAATTCTCAGCAAGACCATGGAAACTATAGATCTATACTATAGATTTTGTCAGGTGGCACTCTTTAAATTCCTTTGTTTTGGAAGGGTCCATAGATATTTTTTTCTAAGTGATATGATTCCCCATGAATAAAACTTCTTCCATCCGATACCCTTATTTACTGATTTTTTTTTTAATTTTTCTCCCCTCTTAGGGTTTTAAAAACTATATTAAAATCCTCCTCGCATTCCTCCATACTGTTATATTATATCAAAATATCATCAATAAAGACTACCAAATTTTTTTTCAGGAAATATCTAAATTATCTATTCATTATATATATGAATATTATTAGAGAATTAGTGAGTCTAAAAGGAATCAATATTTACTCATAGTTTCCATACATCATTTGAGTGGATGTCTTGGGAATATCTTCCTTCCAAAACTTTAATTGGTGATATCCTGACCACATGTACACCTTAGAAAATTACATGGCCCTCACAGTTGATTGAACAGGTTATATATCCATGGAAGTGAATACTTGTTCATTATCATGATTTTATTTATCTCACAATAGTAAACAAAGAGGCACATTTACCCATCCTTCTCATTGATGAAGTGGACTAGCACACCCCATTGTAAAGCACTCAAGAATATAAAACCCTTAGTCTAATTCTCTTGTAACCGATTCTTAAGTTCCACAAACTCAATTGTGTCCATTATATAAGGGGTTTTTGATATGGGAAGTTAACCATGAATAAGTTCAATTGTGAGATGAATCTCTCATTCATGGTGTATACTTAAAAATTCTTTAGTGTACACATTAGTATAGTCCCTCACAATGGGCATGTTTTCTGTCCCGATTCAATCTATTTGTCAATAATTTGAGATAGATATACTTGATCATAAGGAAATAATATCCATAATTTAGATGATTATTTTAAAAAAGATTCATCTTCATTCTTAGAGTTATACAAATTTGAATTATTCCTCATGATGTGAAGAGTGAACTAGTATTCCTAAAAGATAAAATTTTCATTATATAAATATTTCCTATAAATGCACATCATAGAATGAAACTCCATAAAAAGAAGTTAGACCCAAGGTTTTGGGAGTTTTAGTCCACAAAAACTTACTAGGGTGTAGTTATATACATTTGATGCAACCATTTCCCCATTTTTTATTCTCATGGATAACTCAAACATAGTATTTTGTGCAGTTGTTTGAATTGTTGTACTAAAATTTCAAGATATGTAAGAATACATAGAAACCTAATCATATAGTATGTTCACTATTTTTGAATGAATAACCAGCTTACCAATCACAGAATCATTGTAGGGATCCACCACAACAGTAGTGATGGAATAATATTTCCCTAGCACATTTTTCATTGGTGGTTGATGACATTTATTATGCGCAAGGAGTCAAGGTTTAGTGAACTAACTTGCATAGTTACCTTTATCTATATAGTTTCAGTGTTGAAGCATAGTTAGGGATATTATTTCCTACACTACATTTTTTAGCTTCTTTGTGTCTCTTAGACTTTCATGAAATTTGTGGCCTTCTCTCCCACCCTTGAAGCATTTCCCTAAAACATTGACGAAATCCCCAGGATGTTTCTTCCTACATTTTTTACATGTGACTAGTTGAGTTTTTTTTATCTTTTTTATTAAATCTCCATCTGTAAATTCCATATTTATTTTCTCATCTCCATAGACATGGTACCATTCTACAAACTCTATACCTACTTTGATAGCACATCAAATAACTTCTTCAAAACTCCAAAAGTATTTAATTAATAGTTCCTTTTGAAGGTGTGGTTTTAAACCACTAATGAATGTGTCTATTTTTATATCATTTTTGAAAATAATACCCAAGGTTTCCTTGTAGAAATTGTGAAATTATCATTATAATCATTGAATTTTTTTTATTCATTTTTTTAGCTCTTATTATTTACGCTCCATCATTGTCTGAAGAGTATAGGGGAAATACTAATTACGAAAGGTTTTATTAAATCCTTTATACTCCACCTCTTCAATTTTATTCTATGGATTAGTTTTCTTAATCAAACCCACCATTGATCTAACTCTTCATATAAATGATAAATTACCATTGTATCCTTTTCCCTCTCAGAAAAGTAATGTAGATAGAAGATATTCTATATATTTTTGACACAATGTTTAGAAACTGGTGGATCGAAAGATCCACTGAAGGTCTGTGGTTGCTACTGCATAAAATTCTCGATATCCAGTTTATCCCCCATCGGATAACAAGGAAATTCCACATTATTTATGTTATATTTCATCACTAAAGATATCTATGTAAAAATCACTAGGAAATTTTGAACTCCACCTCCCAAGGAATTTGGGATGTCATTCGAGAAATCATTTCACTGCCACTCAAACAGGTTGTTGGACTAGTTTCTCTAGGTCCCATAAAAATTTTAAAATATAAACGGTTTAAAAAAAGTCAACAATTCAGGAATAAGTAATTTATTTCACTGTGAAAGTCTCTGAAATTTTAAATATTTTATGATCCATATGTTTTTACATTTTCTAAAATAAATATTATTGGGAGACTACATATAATTAGTCTTATACTAATGGTTTTCACTAATGTTCTCTAATCATAATTCTAAAATTAAATATACCATGCTCTGATACCAACTATAGTGACCTTACATTTTTAAACTATCATTACATCATTTTCAATATAATCAACAAAAAAGTGTTAAAAAATAGGATCCAAAGTTTTAGTATCTTAGGAAAATTATGAACATACATAAATTTCATATAATAGAATAAAATAATAATTTAATTTCTTATTATATAGATTTTTATTGTTCCCCGTTTTCTCTATAGTATAAGTAATCACCTGAGGATTTGCATCAATGAAAGGGGTGATTTAAATCATAGTAAGTGGATAAATGAAACATAAATCAATATAATGTCGGTGAGAATAACAATCCTCATCATCACATAATCATAGGATATTCATAATAATCATTAGAGGAATCAATTTGTAAATTCATGGAATGTGGAAATGCATAAAAATGAAACATCATGTCTTAATGGTGAACTATCAAACATAGTTGTGAATAAAGTTGGCATCATGATCACCCATAAAATATGAGAATAATCATAATATAATCAATGTGACCAAATATATAATTTTTTAAAACATATTTCACATTATTTCATGAGTTACATCGCATTAACCAATACAATGGAGTGTTATATAATTTCGGTCACACCTGTCACATCATAAGAATTACATAATCAGTCATGCCACTTAGAACGTATATTAATATTATACATAAAATAAAAAATGGATATCAAACATGTTTCATGATAATTTAGTAAATCATACATTCCATAATAGTCTTTTTGGTTCCCAAAAGAAAATGGAATAACATGTTTTATATAAGAATGTTCCATATTTATTGAAGAATAAACATCCCAATAGAAGAAAAAAGATATGATATTTTTTAGAAAGAAGAATTCTTTTGAAAAAACCATTGGATTTTTTTAAAAATCACAATAAAACCATATATATCCACTAAAATTAAATGGAAACTACTTTTTATGAACATAATATTAACATTCATACCTTGGAAGATGGAATAATCCAATGAAATTAATTGGGTTTGAGAATCCACATACCTTATGTATGAGTGATTTCATTACATTAATATCCTAGATAGTAAAATTAGATTTAATAATTACTAAATCTAGAACCGGCTCAATATGTATGTTTTTCATTATAATTATATTAACTCCATTTTTGTCCATATTTATGAGTTATAGATTTAAATGTCATCATTCTGGAATGTTTATTTTCATGGTTGTAATGATTAGTTCAATTGTATACATGTATGTAATATCATGTAAAATGTGAATAATTGTCCAGAAATAAAATTATATGTTCTTAATAAAATTATAATATTTTAATTGGAATTATATATTGGTTTTTCGTGATACAAAGATGATTCATTAGATAAAATTTCAATGATAATCCTTTAGATTAATTTTTGAAGCTTTCGGTCACAACGAACTCGCTTTATTTTCTTATTTAATTTTATTTAAATATATTTGTTACAAAACATAAAAAGGGTTATAACATGAATTTTAAATTCTTTTTCAATAATATTAATTGTTTTATTACCATCCATGAATTTGATAAAAATTAATGTGCATCATCCTTGATGGAGGTAAATCAACACATCACGAATGATATTTTCATTTTTAGAACAAAAGGGAAATGAGAAGGAGTTTTTGGATGGATTATTCCACTATGATAATAAAATTATATTACATTAATGATACTATATTTATCATGCCACCAGGATAAAGAAATTTTAGGATAGAATAAGAAAAGAAGAGAACTTGAAAAGAAAATTAAAAGAAAATGAAATAAGATTTTACCTTTTCAACTATTCTCATTGAGAACTTCATTAGGGAAATTGGTTTTGTTATTTTGTTTTGATACCAAAGTCTCATAGAAGTTGGGGAGAGGCATAAGAAGTGTATTGGGAAGAAATTTTACATGCTTCAAAGCTTTATAGGTGTAAGGAGAAGATGTGGTGGGGAGTGGTATTTATAGGGGATAAGACAAGTGTTTTTTGAATATTATTTTCATTATTTTGTTATTTTAGCTCATGACTATGAATAGTTTGAACCTTCTCAATAAATATTTTAAATAAATAATAAGGATTATATATAATGGTGAATATATCTACCATGAATCAAGAATTACTGAATTTAATTTATACAACTATATATACTAAAGTATCGTATTTTAATATTCATTAAAAATTAAAGTACATTATAAAACTCTGAAAAGTTCACCCTAAACATTTCTTGATATGAAGATTTAAAAAATTTACTCCATTTTTTAAAAAAATTCTAAAAAGGTTAAATTTAATAGTTATTTGAAATAATTATTTATTCTAGAAATATTAATTTTAAAATCATAACTAAAGTTATGACATGTTGAAAAAATAATTTATGTCTCATAAAATTATATTATGATAATAAGACAAAAACATTTAATTTATGTATCAATTTTATGAACATATATTTTATTTTAAATAATTATATTAATATTAAAATTGTAATCAAATATTTAGTAATTATAAAAATACCAATAATTATCATTATTAAAACATTTATTTACTTTTACCATGATATAAATATATCATATTTTCATTCATAAGATAAAACAATTTGATTTATTCTTTTATAGATGATTTCACCACTCTATTGACCAGATTACTATTCTTTATGGTCAAGTTACTATTCCATTTCTATAGGTTCCTTAATTTATCTTATTTCATTCATTTTTTGTTTATAATGTTTATATTGTGTTTCCAATGTAATTTTAGGTGATTTATATTATATTAAATAAATATAGGAATGGAATTTCAATTGATATTATTCTGGGTTGTTACTTAAAATGCTTGTAGGCCACAACCAACGATGTCTACTTGTAATCCATGAAATTATAAAATATAATGAGTGTGTAGGTATAAAAAGAATTGGAAAATAATAGTGAAATAAATAACTATCCTTCTTAGGTTCTTATAGAACACTTGGTTGGTCTTCCTATTTTAGCTCATGGTCAGGAAGGATGTCTGATCAATTACTATTTATATTGTAATAATATATATATATTGTTTAATTATATATAACACTGACCTATATGAACCATGTACGTGTAGATGTAAGTGGGTGTATTCCTAGATTACTAGTTACAGAATAGACCAGGCCATAAGCCTGACAAAAATAAGAAGACTAATGAGTATATAAGATTGTGAACTAATATATATTCCATACATTCCAATAATAGTGTGATAATTCATATATGACACTTGATATGGTGAGTGATCCATCACTTCATCACTCTAACAGGGGAAAAAGGAACGTCAAGACCACAATATTAATAGAGTCTATTGTGTGATATTTCATTCTAAACACCGGATAAAAGGGAGAATGATACCATCATTCTCAATAATCAATTACCATCACACCATAACAATAAAAAGGAATAATTACATTTATGAAAATTTCATGAGGCTTTACCTCCCAATCACATCATCTATCTTGATCAAATCAGATATGGATTCACAATTCATTTAATTGAATTTTATCAAACATGAATTTTCATGTCCATACCACCCTTATTAGTCCTTTAATTTAATTCAAAAAATTCACTTGGGGAAGGAAACCACTATGCATTAAACATCCCACATACCCAATACATTTAAACCACTGAAACCTGAAAATTCAATTTAATGTGAACATTGTGTCACTTAGGAGGTGACACGGTCAAATAAGTTAATAGAGGATATGGTAAATTCAATTTAAGGTTTTATCTAAACACCAAATAAGGTATTTGGGTAAAATTAACATTCATATATTATATTAAAATACATTTAAAGTCTAATTTGAAAGCTAAATATTATAACGAGAAATTCATTAAGTAGCTACAAGGTCCAATTCAACGTGGAACACCCAAGTGATGTCCATAAATGTGATAACCATCCTCTAAATTACTAATCAATGGTCAATAAGAAAATATAAAGGAGTAAGGATAAATTGAATATGAAGGAATCAACCATAAAATGGAATGCTCAGAAAAAACAATGTGTGGGACAATGGAAATTCTACGAAGCATCAAATCTCATGGGAAAAACAATGAGACCACCCACCTTAGTGCCTGATAAAAATACTCACTCAATATCATCCTCAAATTAGATGTATCTTGGAATTGATATGAAAAATAGTCTAATGACTTTAAAATATGGAAAAAGAGATTTCACCTATATAGAAAAACTGATCTATAAATTAAAATATATTGTAGTTATGACACTAGAATAACATTCTAAGATGGATGAAATACTTATGAATATGATTGAATCATATGATAGATAAAAAAGATACTTTCAATCCATGATCAGATAATATAGGATCTCATAGGTGAGTAAAACCAAATTCTTCTACTAGAGGATGAATAAGGAAAATAAAAATAGGTTATAAGTTTATGTTAGAAAAAGATGGAAATTTCTACTCAAAACATAAGGGTGTAGGGTTTGGCCACACAGTTGGCCAAACCATGCCCCAACAGTGCTCCCATTCATTAATAATCATTGGAAAATCACACAATTTGGTGCACAGTTTGACTAACTATGCACAGGCCATGCCAAAGGGATTTGTCTTGAAACCCAGTAGCATTGCATGGAAAGGTGTCTAGGGTTGTACTATTGAAGAAAAACCATGTTCCCCCTACTACCCCACTTTCTGCAACTGTACCGTTTCTGAGAAACCATGTTGGATAGGAGACATAGGTTTCACTAACCATATGGCCTATTCATTTCTTCTCATTTAGGGGATCTGGTCTGATAATGACCAATAAATTCACATGTTACCTTCATTAAATTATTAGGCATAATTAATAGTGATGCTTAAGTAATTAAAATCAAAAAACTAATGATCATACCATCTTGAAAATATGAGTCATTAAAACCTCCCCTCATAAAGTAACATGTCCTGGAGTTGGTCTTATAAGGGTAAAGAGGTATCATTAGAAAAGAGTTCCCTCCAATAAGCTCATATACTTTCTTCCCATTCCCAGGTCTCATCTTATAATAAACTGTGCTTCCACAATACATGTTCCCAATGAACTGACCTTCCCTGTAGTGTCATTATGATCCAACCGAGAATACGAAGTGTATGCTCCTCTAATGTAGCATCTTCATCCAATTCTACCTCAGTAGGGTGAAATACATGTGAAAGGTCTAGAGAGTATCAGTGAAGTTAAGATACATGAAATACATCATGCAAAGACCGATATCTTTGAGGAAGTTCCAACTGGTATTACACTAGTTAAATTGGATTCAAAACCTCGAAGGGTACATTGGTGAGAGCTTATGCTACTTCAAAATATGTATATTCTCCATGTTGGACGATCCTTGGAAGAATACAAAGTCTTTGACCTTGAACTCAAGAGGTCACGGACATCTATTGGCATATGACTAGAATCTGGACTGAGGCATCATCATGCACTTTATAACCATGTAGAACATATCTATGTTATCTTGTATGAGACAAGGTCCCAAAACAAATAATTCCCCTGCATCTAGTTACAATTGAGGTCTGAGGAAAGGCCTACCATATAAGGCATCATAAGGATCCATCTCGACGGTATCCTGAAAGCTGTTTTTATAAGAGAACATGATGACGAGAATATGTTTCTCCTATGAACCCCCAAATTCAATGACATAGGGACATATAATTTCCTCAAGTAGCTGAATTTTATGCTCCATATTTCCATTATTTTGTGTTTGATAGGCCATGTTCAGAAGAACCTATGTTCCCAAGGCCTTTTTCAACCCCTACAAGAATTGAGATGTAAAACAAGCATCTCTTTCAAAAATTATAGAACAAGGATCACCATGAAGATTTTATAGCTCCTTAATGCGAAAACATCATAGATCATCTAATAATATGTCCTCTCACATGGGAAAGAGGTGTATGACCTTTATCAAATGATATATGACAAAACACACTATATCATTTCCTAGAGGTGATCTGGGTAGATCAGTCACAAAATCCATCAAAACGTCATCCCATTTACACTCGGAATTGAAAATGGTTTTAAAATTCATGTTGGTCTCTGATGATCTTCCTTCACATAATGAAAGGTGGATCATTTAGTGATGAATCCACATATATATATATATATCATTTTATATCAAACCATCAGAACTGGCATTTCAGATCCCAATACATTTTGGAAACACCTGGGTGAAATGCCCATGCTGGGGTTTGGAATTCCTTCACCATCTCCTCTATGATGTCTTTTGGGACCCGTACATACCCATGGAATAATAAATTAGCACCCCCATCTATATTCCATCCTGACGATGTATCAACATCTGAGACACTTTCCCTTAGTACAAGGACATTGAAATAAGATAAATACCTCATCTGTACACATTCAAGGGTGGTAGAAGTCATATTTATGATTGAGAGGGTTGTCTAACCATGGTACTCATGATGATCAATGTTAATATATTTGAAAAATACCATAAGATTCCATTATCCACTGGACTCTTGTACAACCTCTAAATGAGTTTGTCAACTCAGAGAAACAGTTACAATATTTTCGTTTCAAGGCATATTGGAAATCTCAAAATCAGATCATTGGTTATACTCAACCCACCCGTGTTGTATGAGATTGAGGTCACACTATGTGAATATGTAATCAATTATTTTGTTCTTAAAGAATAACAGAAAGTGACTTGGACATATATAGTGTGCCCAATAGCATAAGGAATGCACAATAGTAGGTAGCTCACGGTCGTACATCGGTTAATTCTCTTTATGATGCCTTAATTAAAGTGACCTGTATGTAATGAATCACATATATTGTTTCAGAAAATTCCCAAGACTGATACCTAATGTGTCATAGTATATAATATAGCTCATTCCTAGCTATGTCATAGTCAATATCGGTGTTGAATTTTGTCTTCCATTCAACTCTTGAAAGGGCTCTTCAAATGGTTTTGTTTTAAATAATTTCATGCCCATATTTTTTTGTCCCATAAGTGGTGCTGAAATGCATGATAAATACTAGATGAATAGTCTATAATATCCATCCATACCCAATAAACTCTTGATAATTATGTTATTATTGGGATTATTCTAAGAAACTACCTCTTTCACATTCTCTGGGTTTACTAAAACTTTTGATTATGGGAGGATATGTCCTTGGAATTAGACTTCGTTGATCCAGAAGTGACATTTACTGAGCATATCATAGAGACGATTCTATCTTAATGTATTCAACATGGTCATATGTTTATTGGAATGGTTGTTTCTATATAATGAATAAACCAATATATATCCAAAATTGAAAACAAAAAATTAATCTAGATATGGGTGGAAATCGTCATTCATAAAATCCATAAAGACTGTTTGTGTGTTTCTGAGACCGAACGTCATATCCAGGTATTCATAAAGACAACACCTAATCATGAAAGGTTTGTGAAGAATGTATGGGGACCTGACATGCACCTTATGATATCCTAACATCAAACCATTCATCGAAAACACTCTCTCACCTTAGAGCTAATCAGATAGGTCATCTATACTCAAAATTGTATATCGAATCTTTATTTTGAACTGGATCACAAAATGATAGGTTGTACAGAGCTTAAGGGTACCGTCCTCATTGTTTTAAAATAGAACCATTAACTCGCAAGGATATGTTCTAGATGTATAAATCTTTTTTCCTCTAGATCCTCAAATTTCATCTTGAGCTCTAGAAGCTCCTTAGGTTCCATTATACTAGGGGGAATAGTAATTGGTGCTGCTCCTCGCACAAAATCAATGGTTAATTCTACCTCTTACATCGAAGGAAGGATGTAGAATTAATCAGGATTCATTTCTATGAAATTCACCACTATAGGAGGAAATAAAATGGGTCATGATCCCTGCTAATCTTGAAAATGACTAGTGATCTAAGCTGACACACTTCTGAGCCTCTGCCACTCAGGTCTAGATCTAGTCACAACAAAATAACATTATCCCTCATTCACATTCCTAATTACCCTAATGATGTAAAATTCACCCCTGATGATATAACTCAATGTGGTAGAGAAATAACTAGTCCATCACCATGATTACATCAATGCTCGTCATATCAATGACATAAATATCCCACATGAAGAGATATCCAAGTATCTATAGGGAAAAATATTTACAACCATAAACCCCCTATGATCTAATTTCCAATGGGGTATCTAGTAGCATAATTACATGAAAGTGTGTGGTCATGAGGCCCAAAATTTCGATAAAAATCTTTTATATAAATGATTGAGTGCTTGTTTCAAATAAAGTAGACACCAAAGTGGAGGAAACTAAAATAGTACCATGAACTTTTGAATGTTTTGAATTCTATTCCACTGAAATAGGTTGGAATACATGTAATTGGGATTTACCACAACCCTACGTCACATCGTAGTAGCCTTGATCCAGCCCACTCTATTGGAACTGGGAATTATAATCATGACTACCACAACCTCGATCACCACCTCAACCTAATCAATTGGTGGTATTCGAGCTGCCTGCCTAACAGAATCATGTTAGCCCTACTCCTGATCATGGAGTATGTGTAGATCCATGATTTCAAGGAACTAGAGGGAAAATACTACATATGCACTAGATATTATTCATAATGGTGAATCTTCTACACTCTATTGGATTATGGAAGAACTGAGGATTCAGGTGTCATAGTTTCCCGTAATGGTGACATAATAAGAAAGATTTATGCATGAAGAGCCAGACTGCTGTCAGCTCTATCAATAGTCTCAAAATGTCTCTTTTCCATAGAAGAGGATGTATTAGTTTCTCTTGGTTCTGAACCAACCTAAATCACACTTTTTGATTCCCTAATTTTTTTCTACAATAAGGGAATGATTAACATTTTTTGAAATGATGGTTGACTATAAAAAGTTAAACTTTGATCATATGGTGTATACCCGTCCTTCCCCGAATCACCAGGTGGTTAGTGGAAAACAATCACTAGAGTAGGACAGAACTAATATAGCTCTGTGGAGCAAGTTTTTTATTTCCTATCTGTCATTATCCCCTACTATAGGTTCATGAATTACTTATCATTGTCAGACCTCAAATTCTAGTGATATAATAAGTTGTAGAGGATTGTCTAGATGTCATTCCAAACCATATCATGTTTTTTTGACTTGGTGATAACATCCCACCACTACTTTGTAGTCTCACAAACCATATTCATAGAAATATTGACCCTGCACTCTAGAAGAGTGTCAAGATGATTGAATATAGAAAAGATATCCATGATCCAAGACTCAACAGCATGTGGTCATCAAACCCTAGAAAGGTGGGAGGCTGGTACAACAGAAACTCTAGGGTCAACTCTACAATACTCGAGGTAGGTCAAACAACCCCTTGTAAAGACTATAATATATATAAAAATCCCTCTTAGGACTGGGAATCAATTACCACTTCTGAAATATTAAGTGGATCCATACATGGATCTATAGGAGGAATCCCAGACATCTCTGGGCCTACCACCTATGTACATGGTCATCACCTCCTCCATGGTGTGCAAACGGGGGATTTTTGGAGATTATAACTATATAATACCAAACAAACAACTTCAATGATACTTAAAAACCAATGAGATATCAGATAGAAAACTAGGACATGAATAAAACCTTCATATAGAAAGGATCACACCTCTATGTCTACTAAAAAAGCCATATCTTGGTGGAAAAAGATACAATGATGGCTATAAGAACGTAAGATATTCCCCTATACCCACTAACAAGGTAGGGATTAGGTCATATTTTCTATGTCATATATATATATATGATATATGTTCTTACAAAAAATTATATTCATTTTAAAAGTATTCATGTTAATGTATTTTAATCACTATTTCCATATTTTGTTCCACAAGGGCCCATACTGCTTATAAACCAAAGTATGGAATTTAATTAACCCACACCATAACAGGTTCAATATCATGCAACCAATGGTCCATAACTCAATGTTCATTAATTGACTGCTAAACGTGTCTTCTTTAACCTATTCAAGAAAACACTGTTAGGTTAAGGGACAATATTTATGTATCAATTATGTTTTCTGATCCTTGCAAGATGTTTCAGCACAATTCAATATATATTAATGAACCATCAATATATTTCAGGAAAATTCAATGTAAATATAGATGTGGTATGAAAATATTTTGGGAATATTAGTCCTATTATGCCTAATATGATGCATGAACTAATGAAATGCCCTTATTTCATCAGCCTTATGTACACAAAATCATTATTTTATTAATACTAAAATCAATGACATCATAAGACGTGTTTCACCATATGGTGAAGTCATATTAACTATAAATGTAGTAATAAATAACTAAAATTTCCTATCCGAGATAAGTTGGGTTTCCCTTGTACATGGGTTAGCTAAGTCTAAGAAACTGGTAAACTAAAAAACTATTTCACTCTTATTCTCCTATCTAATTCCCAAATAATAATTCCATGAAAAAACAATGTCTTTGATACCACATTGTAACATCAAAACCTGGGGTCCAATTAACTCGTGCCCCGAGCTAGTGGGTCACCTGGCCTCAAACATGCCTCCAAATACACCATAGGTTACAAACTAGTAGCAAGGTTGTGAGGTGGTATGGTGGGGAGAATGTAACATCTAGTAATAGTGGATCATCAGATATAATCATAAATGTAAAACAGAATAAGTAGATACAACATGATAGAATAAATAAATAGTGGAAGAATAAAAAATAGAATAACTGAGAAATAATATGAAAAACCTCTACGATAGTGTCAATACGTGATCCAAGGAATGATGATATACAAAATGGAAACAAGTGAAATTGTATACATTCATGCATTAAAAAAATTATAAAATAACAATAAGGATATCCCTTATCATATCATGTGTATTATTTTTCATCTTCTCCTATGGTCTATCTATAAGTAAGCATATCAAGAACCCGTAGTATGTCCGTTTACCTTATCAATACATGAATCTAGATAATCTTCGCTGGTTCTAATGGTAGGATGAGTAGGGTGAGAGATAAAATATCAGTAGGCCACCACCAATGGTACCAACATGTAATCCAAGTAGTGATCATATTTAATCATTGTTTATGTAAAAAACAGAATTGGGAAACAATGCTAAAATAAATAACCATCCATCTCAGGATCCAATTAGACACCTGGAGGGTCTACCTACTTCAAATCATGTCCTGGATAAAATTCTTCTAATTTTTTATATATATATAAATAATATATATAGTTTAATTATATATATCATCCATCAATATGAACAAAGTATGTGTTGGATTTAGTGGCCATATACCTGGAATACTAGTTGCAGGCTGGACCGAGGTGCCACTAAAACAACCAAAACATTTCTAATGAGCCTATAATCTCATAAAATAGGGTATATGACATATATCCCAATAATATTGTGATACATCATGCACTACACTCGGGATGATGATTGAGACAAGACATCATCACTCTAATTGTGGAAAGTGGTGTGTTCAGCCCACCGTCCTAATATTTTCAATACTGTGAGACATCATGATCAACACCTGATGCAATATATCATGATAGCACCAATCTCAAAAATCCATTACAATCATACCACATATATAGTAAGAAATAATTGCATTTATGAAAAAAGGGAAGAAGATTAACATCCCATGTATCCCATTTATCAAGATCAAAATAGTTATGGATTCACAATTAATTTAATTACATTAGATTAAACATGGATAGGCATGGTCAAACCACCCTTATAAGTCATATCATTGAATTAAGAATACTCACATTAGGAGTGACACAACCATGAATTATCTGTTACACTTAGCGAATACAATTATACCATTGAAACAAGTATATTCAATTTAAGAAGCTCATTGGGTAACTTAGGAGGTGACATGGTCAAATAAGGTAACAACCTACATGTTAAATTCAATTTAATGGTTTATATAAACACCCAAAAGGTGATTTAGGTCCAATTAAAATTCATATATCAAAGGAAAATACATTTAATGTCTAATAAAAAATAAAAACTGCATTCCAGACAATTTATCAATTAGCTACAGGGGCCGATTCATTATGGAACACCCAAGAGGTGTAAATAAATGTGATAACCATCATCTAAATTAATATACAAGTATAAATATTCATTTATCAATGTAAAATGATCAATTTAACATGAAATAATGAACCAAAAATAGGATGATCATAAAAAAAAATCAGTGTGAGATATAATAGAAAATATAAGAGGCATCAAAACACTTGGGGAAATTAATGACACCACCTAGCTAAGGGACATAGATGACTCCTTGATCGATATTGACCTCAAATTTAAAGGAGGATAGATTAGATCTAATAAAGTTTACAATTCCATGAAAATTGAATGATAAATAGAGGAGATACATGGATTCCTATATCAGAGTATACTTTAGATCACAAGATAGGAAAATAAAATTCATTTGCTGGAGAAAGATGAAGGAAAATAAAAATTGGTTATAATTTAATGTGTGGTAAAAATGGACACTTCAACTAAAAATATTGGTTCACATGATTTTTCGGCACATTTGGCCAAACTATGCCTCAACATTGTATTAGAATACCGAAATTTAGGGGAACATTGCATGTTTAGGCACACTGTTTGACTAACCATGAACAAAACATAAAAAATATATGTCCCGGAACCCAATATAACCTCATGATTGTGTGCCTGGGTTTGCATGGTTTTAGAAAAATAGTGAGGCCCCTACTGCCCAAATTTTTTCAATTTCATTGTTTTAGGGAAACCTTGCAGGCTGGGATGCACGGTTTTCACCAACCATGTGGTCCAGTCTTTTCTTCCCTTTATAGGACTCTAGGCCCAAATGATCCCCAAATTCACTTATGCCACCATTTAAAGGATTCATCATCATTAATAGGTCCTTTTATGTAATTTTAATTGAAAAACTAATGAATATAACCTTCATTTAAAAGTCAGGTTATTATAAGATGATAATAATGTGGATATGTAGTTCTTTATTGTCATCAGTTAGCATAGGTTCAAATGACCCATCAACCATACTAGAAAGTCCCCAAATTCCCATGTCTACTTCCATCTCATGATTGAATGACCCAAAAAGGATATCTAGGTTTTTAATCTTTACCGATGATGGTTGTACATATAGTATCTCTTATGTAGGCTCATCAAGGACCAATTCAATTGCTCTATTAACCCTATCCAATTAGAAAATAGTTCCCTCATCTAGTTTCATGTTATCTCTAGTTGCAATGCCTAATTTGGATTGGACACCATCATCCTAATAGCCTCTTGAGTTATTTCCCCAAAAAATATCCACTGTATATTCATACAGAATATGGAGTGTTTTGGATAATTTCTACACTATAATAATGGAATTTAGATGGAAAATACCATAGTACAAATCGTTCACCACAATCTTAGTGGATATGGGGACCAACTTAGGGCGTGCAGAGGGGTCTTCTATAATGGTATTCTACTATTATCAAATCCCAATATTAGGTCTCTTCACTCCATATTTGGAGGACATAGGTTCAAAGTGAAAATGGGGACCATAAGCTAGTATCTTCCTTAACATTTCATCCTTAATATGTTTTATCATAATTCCCCTTTATTTTAAAAAAAACCACTTGATTTTCCCTTATTTCATTTAGATGATAAGTATCCAACTAATATACAATATAAGAAAAATTTTGGCTTCCATTCCTAAATAATTTCTTGATTAATGAAAACTTCCCAGATTAATACAAAAAACTATTCAACATATGGAGAATAAATGTCAATCTCCATAAGAATCCATACATTGAGCCATGATATCATATTTTTTCTTCATCCATCCATCATGACAGGGTTCCAAACTGAGGAGGATATATCCCATAGGGTCTGTGGGTGGTAATATAAAATATTAATCATATATATATATAAATTTATACCTATGCATGGGTGTTCCTAATATTACTAGGGTTGTGGTCTTGGTCCCATTCTTGATTTTTATGAATCCAAGCTTCATAGAGATATACTCTTGGCACAATGCCTTTTATTTTAATTAATCTAAGGGGAATACAACAAGGTAGTAACTGTACCCCATACCATTATCCTATATTCATCAAGTCCATATATCTTTATAATCCATTGTAAAATATCATTAAACCTCTAGAACATTCCTCCAATCAGAACCAGGACTCCCGGAATGATAGAATATTTTCATAAGTTCACTCATTCTTCAACAACATCTTGATTGGATGATACGTTCACAATATGGACTTTCATAATAATAATTCATGGAGTGGGTTATTAATATTAGATAATGTCAAGGAGGAATCCATTTCACCCCATCCACAAATTTCATCTCGATCCCAAAAGCATCGACGAGTACATGTTTACCCCACATAATTTTTTCACTGAATAGAAGTTGAATAGATTTTTATGCACAACAAGCTTGAACTAAGTGATATATGGATCTCTACATGATACATTTTAAATGGTATCTATCATTATAGAAGATTCCTGATAACTAGGTCTAGGGAGTTTCCCTACCCCAAGATCCCCCCTTAGAGGATTGTTATATTTTTTTTGATACAATGTCTTTGTCAATGTGATTTTGAGTTTTTTAATATATAAATAAACAATAAAATCATTAGATCATAATATTTTTATCTTATATTTAATAAAATTAAATTATTAATTAGTTTTTTATATTTTCCAAATCATTTATTTTGAAATTATATATTAATTAATTATTTTTTCATTAATTTAAATTAATCACATTACTAAATTTTAAAATATTTTAATTCTGTGAACTATAAAATTTTATAAATCCATGCCTGTAGGATTTATTTATGACCATTATTTTCAATTATATTCTTCCATACTTATTTAATTTATCAAACTATTATATTTTTTATTTCCTACCATGATAACTGCATTAGTGGGAAGTAGTTACTGAGTTCATATAATATTAATTAATTTTTTGGTGACACTATACTTTTACTTTGTTGATCCTAAAATGATCCACATTGGGATATCTAATCTTCCCTACAACCATGAGCCAATGTATTGTATCATAATTCATCTCTTTTTATGATAAATCATAAAATTTCATTAGTGGATGTATAGTGTAATCATTTTTTTATTATAGATCACATGATCTTACTATAGGAACCCTTAGTATTTCAGCATGACATTTCATGAAACCATGACATGCATTTCATGCTTCTAGATGAAAAAAATCTCATGATACAGCAACATCCTCATGCTACTATAAGCTCAAATCACAGTCCACTCAATTTTTATTGACTATAGTACTTCCCTTAATCTATAAAATAATATTTTAGGCTACCGTCATCTATGAGGTTATGTGTTCCACCAAACAAATAATCATTTTGAGTACACTCATCTATGAGTAGTGACAATCTCTATTATAAGGTCCCGACCTTATTACATACATAATAATGAATTTATTCAAGAAAAAAAACATCCTTTTACATTGAGGATATTTTCATGTTTAGAGCTTTAGAGAATTAGGACAATACATTCATAACATTACACATTATTACAGAGTGGATTCCATAAAAATAGTTTCCATTTTTTTCAAAATATAAAACATTAAAACGTAAAACAATACTACATGAAAATTATTCAACATTAACATGGATTCCTTCATTTCCTTAAACATCCATTTACCTGTGAAAATCATTAAAAACTTGGGATGATCACAAAAGATAAGTAAGGTATGGAAAATAAGGAAAGATCACATTAGTCCATGAATACTCGTAATGTATGAAAACATTTTAAAAAAGAATGCTTTTCACTCATATATACTTACTTCATGTAACATGATATTTACACAAGATTAACAAAAACATTAGAACATAAATAAAATCATAAATGTAACTTGGAGAATTACTTACATAATCTTGTAACCATTATTGGCTACGTTATAATTTGTAACCCTCACGACTACCTTACTTTGTGTAACCATCACAGTTACACTTGGAGTAACCATAGGACCGACCTCCAACTTACTCATACCCAATTAATTGGTGGGAAATATAGGTCCCAACCTTATTCATAAACAATTCCCAAGAATCATAACAAAATCATACAACATGAATAATTTCATAAAAACATTGATTTTGAATTTTGTAAAACAGAATTTTAAAAGAGGATTTTAAAAGAAAAGTCCCTTATAAACATCATATACTTGAAGTGAGATTTAATAGAGGGGATTTAATATGTATATATTTTGTAAATACACATAATAAAATATATTATAATCATAAGTCATCACACAATCAAATTAAATACCACATAAACAATGAAGTAGAATGTTATCCCAAATAATGGAAATCATGTTTAGAATTCCCTCACATCGAGCTTGTCTTACTTCAAACGTGTTTAAAACTCATGTTAAATGGTTAAAATAGTGTTATTAATATCTTAAAGAAACATTTTCATGTTTATAATGTCTTATATGCTCATTTTATAACAACATTTCACCCCATAATTGTTAGTATGTTGTTCCTTGCACTGTTTTGGGTGAGTTCCTTACATGAGTTCCATGATTGGTTCATGATGGATGTTCTTGTCGATTGGAAGTGAAAATCCAGAATTGCAATGAAAAGGTATTTAAATATTTTCAGTACCATAAATTATACCATTTATCATTTTGATGTTTTATATTAGGATGATTTGTAAGTTTAAACATTAATGATGTTCGTTTAGATCAATTTAGTGGTTCTTCGATAACAACAACCTCATTTTTTCTTATAATCTAGAACCATCAGTACAAAAGAATTTCAGAACCATGGATGAGACATAATACATATATTATATCCTGGTTCAACCATAAAATTGGTTTGATGACCATACATGATGGAATTAATGCAAATTGAAATCACATCATCCACGATGTTGGAAATTCGACACATCACCGAAAATTTTATTAATTCCTTGATTAGGTGGGGGAGGAGAAAAATAATGATGATGAATTTTAAATGAACATGAGATAATCCATAATATACAAGATTCTAAACGTTTCATGCCTCTTGGTTATGAGGAGGTGAGAAAAGAATAAGAAACGAATGGAATGTAAAAATAAAAGAAAACTTGATAAATTTCTAACGAAAATCCGGAAGCCTAACAACGTCTCTTAAAATTTCATAAAAATAGTTTGATGAGAGGAAAGGGATATCTCATCATTCATACATAATATGGACAGTAAGGGGTGATATTTAATGAAATATTACAACATAATCCATAGGGAAAGGAATAGAATAACATTAAATGAATGAAATGAAAGAAAATAAAAGAGGATGTTTATCTATTGATCTCTTCTCCTTGAGATCCTCCTTAAGGGCTTTGGTTTTTGTCTTTTTGTGAGACCAAAAGCTCTAGGACGTGTAGAAGAAGATTGGGGAGTGAATTTTTCAGAAATTAGACAATTCTCAGGGCTTGATAGCTGTGGGGTGAAGAGGGGAGTGAGGGTGGTATTATTATTGGAGGGGAGGGGGTATTTTTCATTATTTTAATCATTATTATAATATTTTTCTAATGAATATGAATAATATTAATTAATATGACCCCAAATAGTAATAATCGAATGTGAGTTCGAACCAATTGGGCTTACATCATCCTTGCATCACCTATGATGTAGTAAATCAAGTATTTAGCATTTATCGTATTTTGTCATATTTTACCATTCATAAAAAATTCTTGAATTTCAGAAAAATACCAAAACTTTACCCTCAACATTTTTCGACGTGTAGAATTAAAAAAGAAGTCCATTTTTGAAAAATAATTTTATAAATATCATTAATTTTATTTTTAAATAAAATCATTCTTAATTCAAAAATTAACAGTTCTAATTCTACAACAACTTCTTAATCACAATGAAAAATTTACCAAGATGTTATTATCTTCAATACTTAAGAAAATAAAATAATAATTAATTTTACTATTCATTAGGGTTATATTACTATTCATAAGGGTATATTACTATTCACCAAAAAACAAGTTTGTTCCAATAGACTCCAAAGAACATGCTGAACACAATTGTAAATGACAATTTCATGAAATTCAAAATATAGAAGTGGAAAAGTTATGTTTTAAATGCTAGTTATAAATATCTACTTATAACAAAGTTCCATGCATTTCAATTTATTTTTAGAAAACCTTTGGGTGTTACATTATCCCCACCTTCTGTAAATTGCATCCTCGCAATTTTATTTACTTACTAAACAAGTGTGGGTACCTTTCCCTCATAGCATTTTTAGACTACCGTGTTGCTTCTTCAACCATTTGGTTTCTCCACAAAACCTTTACCTGGTGGTTTAACTTATTCCGAAATACTTGTTCCCTTCAATCAAGAATTTGAACTGGTTTCTCTTCATAAGAAAGGTTCTCTTCTAGCTAAACTGCTTCTGGGCTCAAGACATGTGATGACTCTAGAACACACTTTCTCAATATTGAGACATTAAAACATTATGTACCTAAAACAAACTCAAAGGCATAACTACACGGTATGCAACTGTTCCAAATGTCTCCATGATTTCAAAAGGATCGATAAAACATGGACTTAGCTTCCCTTTCTTACCGAAACACATCACACTTTTCCAAGGAGTGACTTTACAGAAAACATGGTCACCTACCTTGAATGAGAAGTCTTTCCTTATGTTATCTGCAAAACTTTTCTGCCTGCTCTGAGCTGTCCTCATATGCTGCTGGATCATCCTCACTTTTTCAGCCACTTCTTCTACTAATTATGGCCCCATCAACATTCTTTCACCGACTTCATCCCAAAACATTGGAGTCCGACACCGCTTCCCATACAAGGCCTCAAAAGGAGGCATCTGAATACTGGAATGAAAACTGTTATAATAAGAAAACTCAACAAAATAAAGATGTTGATCCCAATTTCTCTGATAGTCTATTGAACAAGCTTGAAGCATATCCTCCAACATTTGAATAGTTCATTCTGACTGCCCATCTGACTGAGGATGAAAAGTTGTACTGAAATTTAACTATGTGCCCAACGACTTCTGAAGTCCCTTCCAAAAGTTAGAAGTGAACCTGGGATCCCGATCAGATAAAATAGAAAGAGGAACTCCATGAAACCTGGCAATCTCCTTGAGGTACCATCAAAAATACTAATCCAAAGACATTTTATCTCAAATAGAATGAAAATTTGTAGATATTGTCAGCTGATAAACAGTAAACCAAATCGCATTGTTACCTCGAGAAGTCTTTGGTAGTCCCACCACAAAGTCTATTGATACATTCTCCCATTTCCACTCTGGAACTGGAAAAGGCTTAAGAATCCCCTTCGGTAACTTCCTCTATGCTTTAACCTGCTGACATGTCAAATATTTCATGGTAAAATCTACAATATCCCTTTTCATTCCATCCCACTAGTAATACTCTCGAAGGTCTCTATACATATTAGTACTTCCAGGATGAACCGAAAATAGAGAACTATGAGCTTCTCAAAACAAATATTTCTTCAACTGAGAATCACTAGGCAGACACAACCTTTTTCCAAATCTTAAAAATAATCTTTATCAAGGTTAAATTCTAGAAAGATACCCACTTTAACAAATTATACCTTTTTCTATACCTCACTGTCTTCTTTTTGTGCTCGCTTAATTCTGTCCGACAATGAAGACTGCACTGAAACCTATAACAAAACAGATGTATTCCATGCACCAAAACCTTCTAAGAAAAAATTAATCAAATCATTAAACAAGGGATCATTTTCCAAATGTAACATGGTTAATGATGCATGATGTTTCCGACACAAGGAATCTACCACTTTTTTTTTCTTTTTCGGGATGGTAATTGATTGTGTGGTCATAATCCTTTATCAGTTCTAGCCATCTTCTCTGCCTCATGTTTAATTCCTTCTGAGTGAATATATAGTTTAGACTTTTATGGTCAGTATATATTTGAAATTTGGTTCCATATAGATGATGGCTCCAAATTTTCAAAGCAAAATCCATAGCTTCCAATTCTAAATCATGTGTGGGATAATTTAGCTCATTTGGTTTAAGTTGTCTCGATGCATAGGAAATTACCTGATCATTCTGCATCAAAACACAACCATGTCCCTTAAAAGAAGAATCAATGTAGATGAAAAGCTCACCATTTTGGGAAGGTAAGTACAAAATTGGAGCATTCACCAATCTATTATTTAGTTCCTGAAAACAAACATCACATTCAATTGTCCAAAAAAATTTAACCCATTTTCATGTTAACATAGTTATTGATCTAGATAACCGTGAAAAGTTCTTAACAAACTGTCGGTAATAACCTACTAATCCAAGAAAACTCCGAATCTCTGTAACATTTGTGGGTCTTGGACATTCATTAACTACTTTTGTTTTGGCCAGATCAATTGTTAGTCCATCCTTATTTACAATGTTCCCAAGAAAAGAAATCTGTTGCCACAAGAAATCACATTTTCTGAACTTTCCATACAGTTTATTTTCATTTATGGTTTATAAAACAGCCCTTAGATATTTTTCATGTTCCTATTTATTTTTAGAAAATACCAAAATGTCATCAATAAACACAACAAAAAATTATCCAAGAACTCATGAAATACTCTATTCATAAGATTCAAGAATACAACAGGTGCATTAGTTAATCAAAATGGAATAAAAACAAATTCATCTTGCCCATATCTAGTACAAAAGGCTGTTTTAAGGATGTCATCCTCTTTCACCTTCAGCTGATGGTATCTGGATCTCATGTCAGTCATGAAAAGTAATGATCACTCTGGAGCAGATCAAAAAAGTAATCGATATGAGGAAAACGATACTTGTTTTTAACTGTGATGTTATTCAAAGCTCTTTAATCAATGCAGAGTCTCATGGAACCATATTTTTTTTAACAAACAAAATAGGGGATCCCCATGGTTAAGTGCTTGGATGAATGAAGCCTTTGTCAAGAAAATCTTGCAACTGATTTTTTAATTCAAGAAGTTCTATTGGAGCCATATGATATGGGGGTTTTGAAATTGTCTTAGCATCAGGAACTATTTAAATTGTGAATTCGACTTCTCGATCCGGTCTGACACCAGTTAACTCATCATGAAAAACATCAAGTTATTCATTTACCATAGGCACATCATTAATTTGAATAGTTCCCTTGTTTTCAACAAAAAGAGAAAGATAACTTTCATTTCCATCTATCAATAGTTTCTCAGCTTACTGATATGTTATCAATTGTATGGGTTCATTCATGTATACAAACATAAACTCTTTCTGAAAAACAACTTCTTTAGCTCTACAATCAATCATAGCATGATAATCAGAAATCCATTCCATCCCCAGAATAACATCAAACTCAACTAAGGGTAAAACAACATGGTTTGCAGGTAAATTCTTTCCACATAGAACAATAGAAATATCCTTACAATTCCTATTTTCTATAACATTTTCCCCTGGTGTTTTAACAACAAGATGGGTCTCATTTGATGAGGTGATATTTCCAATTTACCAGAAAATTTCTCAGAGATGAAGGAATGTGTAGACCTCGTATCAAACAAAACTTCAGCAAAATCTAAGTGAACAAACAAAGTACCTAATACAACTTCATTGGATGGCTCGACATCTACTGACGTAGTCGCAAAGGATCTCACTACACTTTTCTACTTGTAGTTTGGCTTCTTTGCATCATTCAGATCACTCTTTGGGTATACATTTTCATAATAAACCATATCACCACATTTAAAACACATTACAGTCTACTTATCAGGATTAGTCTTTGGATCATTTTTGTTACAATCTAGGGCCATATGTCCAAATGTACCACATTTAAAACACTTCCCAGTTTTTCTATGACATTCCCTTGGGTGTTTCGTGCCACACTTTTCACAAACTAGAAATTGTATTTTCTTACCATCATGTTTCTTTGGTTGATTCTTACCCATTTCTTGCCAACTGGACCTATTCTTCTCTTTGTTTCCAAAATGAACATGATCATCAACAAAATCCATCTCTACTCTCTCACCACATCATACAAGTTTCTCATAAATTTTGAATTCACGGTAGGCCAATGTCCTTCGATACCTTGGATACAATCGTGAGTAAAAGCGGTTGATTTTTCTATAAAGATCTAGAATAAGATTCGGAGCATACCTCGCCAGTCGGGTGAAGATCGCTTCAAACATAGACACTGAATCTTCCTCCTTCTATTCCAATTCAAGGAATTGCTTCTCCATTTTATGTCTCACCACCTTAGGAAAATATTTTTCAAGGAAAATACTTTTAAATTCATCCCACTCTAAGGCATCAAAATCCTCTCTACCCCTGATATTCTTTAACATTGACCACCACTGATTAGCTTCCCCTTCAAAACAATAAATGGAAAGACTTACCTTTTGATTGTCTGAACATCCAAAAACATCGAATATCTTTTCAAGGGATTTGATCCATACTTCATCTGCTATTAGATCAAAAGATCCATTGAATGTACGAGGCTGTTGTCTCATAAAATGTTCTACTACTGTCATGTTCCATTGTGGTACCTCTATTGGTTCTCTTTCATGGATTATGCCACAATTTATACCCTGTGTTAGATGAGCCATTACTATCACAAACTGCTCAGTTCCAATACCTACCATTCCAGGCTTTAGTTCCGAAAGGATGTCATTCCGTCGGTGCCTCTCCTCTTCAGCATCCATGTTCCTTCTGCGGACAACCATTCTGAAAAAACATGACTTAGATGAAGCAACATGGTAATCTTTAAATGCTAAAACATTTCAAATTAAATATAGAGTGAAAATAATTTATGGTATTCTTTTAAAATCACCCAAACCTCTAATGTTATATAAACCATCCTTTGATACCAACTATAAGGACCCCAACTTATTACATACATAATCTTGAATTTAGTCAATAAAAAAAAACTTCCTTTTACATTGAGGATATTTTCATGTTTAGAGCTTTAGATAATTAGGATAATACATTCATAACATTACACATTATTACAGAGAGGATTCCATAAAAATAGTTTCCATTTTTTTTCAAAATATAATACATTTAAAATTAAAACAAGACTACTTCACAATTTTTCAACATTAACATGGATTACTTAATTTCCTTACAAATGAATTAACCTGTGAAAATAATTTATAAACTTGGGATGAGCACAAAACCTCAGTATGGTATGGAAAATAAGGAAAGATCACATAAGTCCATGAATACTCGTAACGTATGAAAACATTTTCAAAAGACATGCTAGTCACTCATATATACTTACTTCATGTAACATGATGTTTACACAAGATCCACCCAAACATGAGAACATAAATATAAGAATAAAGGTAACTTGGGGCATTACTTACATAATCTTGGAACCACTCTTGCCTACCTTATAATTTGTATCCCTCACGGCTACCTTACTTTGTGTAACCATTGTAGTTACACTTGGAGTAACCATACAGCTGACCTACAACTTACTTATACACAATGAATTGGAGGGAAATATAGGTCCCACCATTCTTCATAATAAATTACCATGAACCATAACAAAATCATACAACATGAATAATGTCATAAAAACATTTCTTTTGAATTTTGTAAAACAGAATTTTAAAAGAGGATTTTAAAAGAAAAGTCCCTTATAAACATCATATACATGAAGTGAGAGTTAATAGAGTGGATGGAATATGTATATATTCTATAAATACACATAATTAAATATATTATAATCATAATTCATCACACAAACAATTTAAATATCACATAAATAACAAAGTAGAATGTTAACCGAAAGAATGGAAATCGGGTTAAGAATTCCCTTACATCGGGCTTGTCTTACTTAAAACTTGTTTAAAAATCCTGTATAATGGTTAGAAAATTGTTATTAATATATTACAGAAACATTTTCATGTTTATAAAATCTTATATTCTCATTTTATAACCTCATTTCACCCCTTAATTGTTAGTATTTGGTTCCTTGCACTGTTTTGGGTGAGTTCCATAAATTATTTCCATGATTGGTTCATGATGGATGTTCTTGTCGATTGGAAGTGAAACTCCATAAATGGAATGAAATGTTATTTAAATATTTCCAGTACCATAAATTATACAATTTATAATTTTGATATTTTATATGAGAATGATTCATAAGTTTAAACATTAATGATGTTCGTTTACATCATTTTAGTGGTTCTTCGATAACAACAACATCGTTTTGTCTTATAATTTAAAACCATGAGTACAAAAGAATTCCAAAACCATGGATGAGACATAATACATAAATTATAACCTGGTTCAACCATAAAAATTGTTTTATGACCAGTCTTGATGGAATTAATGCAAATTTAAATCACATCATCCATGATGTCTGTAATTCAACACATCAGGGACAATATTTTTAATTCCTTGAATAAGTGGGGGAGGAGAAAAATAATGATGATGAATTTTCCATGAACATGATAGAATACATGATATACAAGATTCTACAGCATTAATTCCTCTTGTTTAAGATGAGGTGAGAAAAGAACAAGAAAAGTAAGGAATCTTAAAATAAAAGCAAACGTGATAAATTTCTCACGAAAATTCTGCAGCCTAATAGCCTCTCTTAAAATTTCATAAAAACAGTTTGATGAGATAAAGGGGATATCTCATCAATAATACATAATATGGATAGTAAGGGGGGAAATTTAATGAAATATCCCAAAAAATCCACAGGGAAAGGAAGATAATAAAATAAAATGAATGAAAAGAAAGAAAATAAAAGAGGATGTTTACCTCTTGATCTCTTCTCCTTGAGATCCTCCTTAAGGGCTTTGGTTTTGGTCTTTTGACGAGACCAGGAGCTCTAGGAAGTGGGGAAGAAGATTGGGGAGTTCATTTTGTAGAAATTATACAATGATCAAGGCTTGAGAGGTGTGGGAAGAAGAGGGGAGTGAGGGTGGCATTTATAGTGGAGGGGAGGGGGTATTTTTCATTATTTTAACCTTTATTATAATATTTTTTCTAAAGACTATGAATAATCTTAATTAATGTGACCCCAAATAGTAATAATGTCATGTGATTTCGAACCAAGTGGGCTTACATCATCTTTTCATCAACTATGATGGAGTAAATCAAGTATCTAACATTTATCGTATTTTATCATATTTTACTATTCATAAAAAATTCCTGAAATTCAGAAATATCCCAAAAATTTACCCTAACAATTTTTTTGATGTGTAGAATTCAAAATGAAGTCCATTTTTGAAAAATAATTTTATAAATATCATTAATTTTATTTTTAAATAAAATCATTCTTAATTCAAAAATTAACAGTTCTAATTCTTCCACAACTTCTTAATCACAATGAAAAATTTACGAAGATGTTATTATCTTCTAGCCTTAAGAAAATAAGATATTAATTAAATTTACTATTCATTAGGGTCATATTACTATTCATAATGGTATGTTACTATTTACGAAAAAACAAGTTGGTTCCAATAGACTCCAAATAACATACTGAACATAATTGTAGATGGCAGTTTCTTGAAATTACAAATATAGAAGTGGAAAAGTTATGTTTTAAAGGCTAGTTATAAATATCTACATTAAAAAAAGTTCAATGAATTTCAATTTATTTTTAGATAACCTTGGGGTTTTACATATATATTTCCATGTTATTCATATTAGCTATACAATATTCCATTCACTTGTATATGATGGTATTTTTCCTACCTGATATCTCAGGGATGTTTCTCACGTCCATTTTGACGCCACTTTTCCACTTTCTTTAAACCATTAGTTCATCCAGCCACCAGGAGGCAATGCATGATTGCTGGAATATTCTATTTTTCAATCTAATCTCCTAAATTTTTATATTAATGTGATATATATATATAATATGAGTTTCACCATGGATGTTTTTAAAGAATGTAATAAGAGTTGCAATAATGAGTTATGCCATGCTTCTATGACTACGTTCATAAGGTGTTTTCATGTAATGATAAAAAAAGGAGAGTTTCTACCATAAGGTGTAACTGTGACCATAGATAGTGACCATGACCTATGGTCATGCCATCACTATTTAGGTACTTTTTTTCTTCTTATATGAATTAAAATTATATTAATTTTTAGATTTTTTAATTTTTTAACGATACTATTTTTTAAATATTTTTTAGTAGTCTAATTTATTTCATGTTTTTATTAACTGATTTTATTAATTTATGTATTTCAATATATATTCTAATTATTTTGAAAAAATATAAATTTATTTTTTAATTTTTTATTTTTTTATTATAATTTTATATTTTTCTTATGTTTTATGTAATTACTGGATATCTACTTTTTTTAATTTAATTTTTTTTATATTTTGTTTTATGTGATGTTTATTTTCAAAGATACTATTTATATTTATAAAACTATTTCCTAAATATATGAATTTGTATTCAATTATACATAAATATATTTTTAATTTATTTCATCATATTTGAAATATTTGTTCAAATTTTAAATATAATTGTCATGAAATCATTTAATTGTTATTTTCTCCAGTTAAATTAGTAATAATTATAAATGGTCAATTCCATAATTTTGTTGACTTAATTTTATAGATATTCTTTTGAAATTATGCAGACCTTTTTAAATAACCATCTTGAGGATATTTATGGAAACCGATACATCTTCTTTATATTTTAATGATATTTTTAGAATATATATTACATGGCATTGATTATTTTACCTATGAAAGGTGTTCGTTAGCCTTTTCAGTTATATATTTAAAAGGAAGACATGAAGGTTAGTAATATATTCAATTAATAAATTCAACACATTACTATTCTCATGGGAACAATGATATGAAATTTTAAAGTGATGTAAAATTATATACAGAACTATGTGATATATTTTTCATTATACGAATGATATTCGAATTGCAGAACATAAACTTATTCAACTAATATTACCCTGATGTGATTAAATGATCTATTTCTTGAGAACCAATACCGTTTCTTATATTGTTCACCATTTACCAATTTCATATTGGTTTTTTTATCTTTTAACACTACTTCATATCTCTCTCACATTTTCTCACACATTTTATTTATGATTTTATATTCCAAATAATTAATAATTTATTTAATTTTTTATGGATGTTACTATTGAAATTTAAATTCAGGAATATTAAGGTTTTGAGTCTCATTCTATAATTTTTATTATATAAATAGGTTATTTATCCGCAAAAAAAATTCAGCATGTCATAATTGTTATCCAATAACATTATAGAAAATGATTTTTTTAATTATTTTATGATTCCCCTTCAAAAGTTAGTATAGTTAACAACCTATCTCTCAATTTTTAGGGAGGTATAAGAGTGGATAAGGAATAATTCATATAAAACCATTATAAAAAATGTTCTAGCACCTATTAAAATTTCACTACTAATTTAAATAACTAACACTGAAAATTTTGTAACATGGAAAATTATAATATATATTTTAAAATTTTTATGTTGGTATATTCACCACCCACTAGACTATTTTCAATCATGATTTATTACAAATCATGAAGTTGGTTTCTACTATATGTATCATCTTTTTAAAAAAAGTATGGTTACATTTCGATAAATTTTTTAAATTCATAAAGAACAAATATAAAATTTGAAGAAGTAACTCATAAATGAGATACATACCATAACATATAAATAAAATTCATTAAGAAATTTTTATCCATGTTCATTTACTATTATGTTATCTTACTAAATAAATTTAAATTAATTTTAATTGTTTATAATGAATGTGTGCATCACCAAATCATACACTGAAACATTTTCAAAATAAGTGTGTAGTTTAGCTTCATTGTCAATTTCCAGGTGAAGATTGAATTTATAATCAACTAGAATATTCTTTTTTATCATTGCTTGGTACATATAAGACAGATCCTAAATCCAAATATAGTATCCAAGAATGAAATAAACTTCCATCAAACCCACACAATCATTACATTACCAAAATTTTAGAATGTTACCCTATACTTATAATTTTTTGTAAGGTTTTTACAAAATTAATCTTATAAAATCCTAACAAATAACTAAAAAATAAAAATAAAGTTAATGAATATAAATAATTATACCCTACATTGATACCAATAGAGCTAAACAAAATTAAACATGTCCTTATATGACATGATTTCAATAATTTAAATATTACATTTCTCAAATAATATCACAATCCCAATGACAAAGGATATGTTCATTTTAGGACTAGCTATATAATCTAGTTATTTTACAATACTTGTGAAAATTTCACCAAATATAACATCACTGGACTCCATTCTATACTATTATAAATTAGAATTATCCTCAAAATCGATTTTATGGGAATATAATAAACGGGCGATCTCAAATTCTCTGTAATAGAAAAAATGATGAACAAGTCTTTACTGTGTGATCATAAGCTTATGAGAAAAATATGTTCCTAAGGGAAATAAATTATTAAAATAATTAAACAATAAGGGATTTCTTAAAGTTATTATGGATAGAAAATAATAATTAAATGACTAAAAATTTATCATTCCATATTAGTGTGAGATATTATATATGATAAATAGTGTATAATTATAAGCATATGAAACTGTAAGAGCTCAGTTTTTCTTGAGGTTTAGAATCTTTTACTTTCCATCAAATTTCAGTATAAATTCATAATTATGGCCTAATATGGATTCCCTATGAGGTCATAGAGTTTTTTTAGGGTTGTCAGGGCTTGATTGGAACCTCGAGCCCATGTTTTCAGAAAATCAAGGTAAGTCACATGGTTACTATAAACCATGCAGGGTAAGTCACATGGTTAATACGAACCACATGTGGTTGGATAATTAAAAGCTACAGTTGCAAACTTTGATGAGATTTTATGTTCGGGGGAGCACACCCATATTAAAGCACATTAAATTTTTAGCAGAGTTTTTTTCATGATTTGTGTATAGTTAGTCAAATAGTGTGTAGTGACCATATGGGTGCCCCCATAGTATAACAGAGGGCACATGGTTGGCACACAGTTTGGAAAATCATGTGGTCAAATCATTTTCCCCATTATTTTGAGTCAAATGATCTTCAACCAAAATTTATTTTAAACAGATAACATTATTTCATTTTGCATCTCATGGTAGCTGTGAAGTTTGATATATATCCTTTGAAGTCTACTCAATGAATTGGGAGATCATCACCTTCCGAAATTAGAGACAAAGTCCAGTTATCTCGTTGTATCTAGGATAATAAGTACTTTATTCCATATGTTTCATTATTCATTTGACATTATATCTAAGAAGTTATTTGGGTTCATGATGATATTCATTATTATGAGGGTTTTTGACCTTTATTAATTTTTCTCTTTATTTAAGTCGAATCAAGAGTGGATACTGGATGAGTACTCTAATACAAACCTATGGTTGGTAGTCTTGGGAATTTACCTTACATTTGGGGTGTTTCTGTATATTTTTTTTCATGTAACTAATTTTCTGATCAATTCCCATGAAATTGAATTCATTCCTTGATTAAAATAGATATGTATGACCAATGGTGTTAATGAGACATGTAAATGAATGATTAAATGTGATGAACCCTGAATTGTAACCTCCCCTTGGGTTTATTGATTAATTAATTGGACCACCATTGGTGGCATATTAACTACAATAACTTTTCAATGTAACGATTACCACTTAACTTGGGAAGTTACTTGATGAATTGTAATTATAATATGAATTAATAAATGTGAGGGAATGAAATATTATTTCCCTAGTCTACTATCATTTATTTTTTTTAATTAAGCGTGAGTTTCTTCTTATAATGAATTTTACACATGATTTAATTCAGAGACCAAGCCTTCAAAGATTATATCTTCCTTTGAGCCTCCATATGAGGTGGGGCTTAACAAAAGTAATCAAAATAATGATTTGTGGAAAAAGTAAATGAGTTTTGTTGAATTTTCATTATATGCCTTCGAAGGAACACGTGTTCGCATAAAAAAACCATGTATAGAATCATTTGGATGTTTTTTCTATATATGTTTTGTGATAATTGGAATCCATGGTGTATTTTCAAATATGGACTGAGAGGATTTAATGATAAGTGTACAAGTGAATATCAAAATACTTATATATAATTCCAAGGATATAATCTGATAGAAAATTATATATATTCCTGGAGTGAGACTGGGTCTCCCTTAGTCCCTAGTATGGACTCAAATTCCAATTATATAATTCCACACCCAGAGTGATAATAGAATTTTAATGAGGAATGTATTTGAATGGCTTGTGAGGTGATTGGATCATGATATACTGGAGTAATACATGGATTCCAAATAAGGAATTCCAAAGATGGGATCTGGTTCTTAGGTGGTTGAATAATAAATGAAATTATTTATATGATGCATCTGCAAAGCCAAAGCAAGATCATGGATTCAGTCAAAGAATTTTACCTTATTGATAGTATGGTTAGGAAAATCTAGATCTCATATCATTATAGGGGACATTGTTCTACACACCAGGTCTCAAGATGTATTTATTAAATTATATAGGGATGAATATTTTTTCATATACATAATTATATGTTCGATGTAGGTAGAAGAGGACATGTGTCCATGAGAACCCATATAGGTATGGGTTTTTTTACATTCAAAAAATCCTTTACATATTCTATTTCTACCTTCAAACTGTTATTATTATATTTTTCATTGATTAAATCACATTAGACACTATTGGCATCTCAACGATTAATGTTTTGAGGTATTTTATTTATTTATTTTTGTTCTATCATTTTTCTTACTTTGGTTTCACTTCAGGTTTTTTGGAAAATAATGATTAAAATTGGGTAAAAATCATTTAGTGAATAGTTGGCCCATGGTTAGAGGAAAATGTGTGCCTGAACCCTTGTAACCATATGGTAGGTGGATAGTTTTTGGTAGAAGCTACCACCCGGATTCCTCATGGTAAGTCAAGAAGTGTGTGCTAACAATGGGGTAGGTGCCGCTTAAATAGAAGGGGGCACACACTTTCCACATGATTTTGAAAATAGTGTGGAAAAATCGTATGACTTGTCTAGGTCATTAAAAATTGAATTTTAATGTTTCCTCTCTCCATTATTTTTACCCATAATCACCCATTTCTTCCACAAATTAGGTTCCTCTAACCTAAGCGCCTATCCATCCACCCTTGGAACCCTTGGAACTCCATATTTGTGGTGATTTTGGGGTAGTTTCTCCATGAATAATCAAGTAAGTCCCCTCATCTTTTGGATTCTCCCTCTTTCATTGGTTTCTCTTCTTCTTCCCTGGGGTTTCATCTATCTAGTGGGTTGGGTGTCATTTTTATTCTTGAATAATTATTCAGAGGGTTTTATCATTATGTTTAACGTTTGATCTGGTGTCATTATGGTTTTCTTTTGGTGCGGTTGTTGATTTCCACCAAATCCTAGATGTTTCTTAATTTGAGGTCGGTGGTTCCATGATTGAACATTATCTGATGAATTTGATATGATTGATTGAGTGTTTAAATGTTATCTATGATTTATTTGTGTGGTTACAAATGTGTTTTTTAAGGGTTATGATATGCATATGGATGGAATGTGATTTTTCTAAAGGAATCTAGGAGTATTTCAAGTGTGGACCCTTGTTGTGAATTTTTAAAGTTCATTATAAATTATGAAAAAATATTAATAAATTGTGAAAGTTGTTTAGAACATGGTTTATAATGGATATGGTGTTTTTTGGATTTAAAAAGTGGTTTTGGTTATGAAGTTAGTGATTTATCAAGAACGTTAATATTGTTTGGCCAATTTTTATGTGAAATTAGTGTTGCAGGTGACATGTGAAATTAATATTGAGCACATATTGAAACCTGAGTAACTAGGTGGGTAGACTAGGACTCGTACACTAGTTGACTCATATGTGGCTTGGCTTAGATTCATCTTTTGGATTGATGATATAACACTCACAAAATGATTCTACTGATTGGAGACTATTAGGCCCATTGAATGTTCCCTCCTAGAGGATTGTACATGAGAACGCTGTTGGTTGTGGTTTATATACCATTTTTCACCAAGATATTATGAACCCAATGTCACATTACTAGTTAGTTCCTATGGGGCTTTACCCTGATGTATTTCTCTTTTCTGATATTTTATTCACCATTGGAATACTGTATAATTTTTTGGTTATTTAAAGAGAAAGTATGTTTTCTTATAAGGTGTTCTCAATAGAAATGTTTCTTATTTTATTTTATAAACCATTTATGTTAATATACGTTATAATGTTTATAGAATTGAATCTACTTGTTGGGTCGAATCCTACAGGGATTTGGATCACACCCAACTTGCACCTTTGGTCTTAAGTAGAAAATGTTATTCTTGACATAGGTCAAGGAAAGATGTCTGGATACGGTGATTTGGGATGCTATTGGATTTCCCATACTTGTGTTTTTGTGGTGGCTTGAGGACACTACACCTCTTATTTCATGGTGTATTTTTTGGGATATTTTCTTATTCTCTTTTTGTTGAAGAGCCTTTGGATTATTTTTAAATAATCTAAACTTGAATATGAATTCTTTTATTCTTTTGTGGTTATGATGGTTTAGTTTTGGTTTATTTGTTATGGTTGTTTGATCAGGATTATTTACATGGGTGAAATCATTCCCATGAGGTATTTTTGTTACCATGGAACTTGTTTCCATCCCTTTAGGATCAGGAACTCCCTTTGGGCCATACCACGGACTGGATCAGGTGTAAGGTTGTGTGGTACTATGGATTTGTTCCTAAAAAATTGTATTAGAGTATCTCACACTCTTTTAGAGACATGTTATTTTGGAAAGATTTCATCTATACTTGATATGGGATTTTCAGAGATTGAGGTTATGGTTGCGAGTAGGGTTCCTATCCAGAACACATTATGATGGATCGAGAGTCACTATAGGATGTTACAATTATTTATTAGCTTCTACTCCAGTTTTGATGTATATGATATATAACACATATAGACACTAGGTAGACGTGGGGTGGTTTATTTGTCATTTTAACATGATGGGATTGGTTTATTTGGATTTATGAGAGGTTGCTATTTATTTTTGTTGCTGAAATTGTTTTAGATTGGTTATATTGATATTATTTGGGGTCATTTCTTTTTTATAGAAAAATTCATCCCTCTATAATTCCTATGAAACCATGGGAAGAAGCTGGAGAGAGTTCTACATCACTAATTGATAAAAGACTAGTGGATGTTATGGTTCAGGATGTTCAGACTTTGGGGATGGGAGGGGTCCTAGTCCAACTATGGTTAGAGTGGTCAAATATAGTCATATGAAGGAAAAATATTTGGAATTCCTTAAGAAAAAGCCTCCTTCCTTGTGTGGTAGTATGGAAATTCTGAAAGATAAGGAGTGTCTTGAGAAAAGAGAATGGATTTTTTAATTTTTTAACAACCTAGAAGAAGTTAGGGTGAAATAAAAATCATTTTTACTAGATGGTCTTAGTTGATGGTAGTGGTACTCAGTGGTCCAAAACTAAAATGTATGATTATATGAATAGTAAGTACTTCATGTATGTTTTCAATGACCAGTTAAGTACCAAGGTTTTGGCCTATTCTATGTCCTAAGAATTTATGGATCATGTTCAAGGTGACAATTCTGTGATGGAGTATGCCAACCACTTTTCTGAGATAGTACGATACGTAACTAAAATCATATTAAATGATAAGATGAAGTATTAAAGGATTGAAATATGGTAGTGGCTTGATATTTATTATCAGGTATTTTTGTTCAAGCTAAAGACCTATGCCAAAGTGTTTGACTATGCATGTATGGTATATATTGATAGAAATGGAAGGTATTGTTCCGTTGGAGAGGTGTCACCAATTGGTAATGGTTTTTCATCTAATAAAAAGAAGTAGTGTGATGATCATGGGAAGAATGGATGTGGTAGTTCAAGCCATAGTTCCCTACAGTCTTTCTCTGTGGCTTCTAATGATGGTGTGGTTTTACGCAATCAGGGTGTGATGGAAAGGATCATTCGACACATGTTCACATTTACTCCAGAATCATACCATTGTTTTGGAGATATGGGAAACCAATAGTGTTTTGAAAAAGTGTGGCACCTATATTAGAATAGTGTAGGGTCTATAGCTTTAAGTGGAATATCATCTCAGTTAGAGGCATTCAAAATGGTGGGATCTCTATTTGGAAGTCATGATGGAAGCACTGGTACGTCTTATGGGTAGATTCAGTTTAAGGAAGTGCCACAGGGCAGTGGTCATTCACAAATATAGGTTTAGAGTAGCTTCATGAGGTTTATTGATCACATAATCAATCAGATGAAGGGCATATGATAGTTCAAGGTAACATCTTGATTAAATATTCTATAGTTGTGGTGTTATTTTATAAAGATGATTCAGTTTCTTTTATCTCTACATACCTTATTGATGTGTAAATTAATAAAATGGGATTACTTCATTTACGATGGAGTGAGTAACATATTTGGGTTAGAGGATAGAGTATGGTTTCACGTTCCCTTATTACACAGTCATTGTGTCATGGGGCGAGATATAATGAGACTTCCTTGTTTAGGAAATAAACCTATTTAAAGTGATTATTAGTAAAGATTGAATGGTGTGATTTGATGTTCACATCGATTGATATATGCAGAGAGTGAGTTTTACAGAACCTGATGGAAGTACCCAGGTCTTTCACTGTAAATTGGATCCTCGGTCGGTTCGTGTTGGACCTTTACTCCCAGAATTGGGTAATATTGTTTTCAATTTATCATCTCTTTCATTGGAGTATGATTTTGGGTCCCCTTAGGGTGAATTACATCTTATGGTGTATGAGTCCCCAAAGGTATTTATAGATGTCTTTTTTTGGTTTTCCTCCATAGTGGGATATTGATTTTTCTATATGTTTTTCATTTGGAACATAGTCGATATCTATCCCCTCATAGCACATTGACCCCACCATGTTGAGGGAATAAAATTTCAATCTGGATGATTTGGAATCCAAGTGATTAATTAAAATGAGTTTGTCTCTATTGGCCTCTACAGTCTTGTTTTCAAAGAAGGGCAATGGATATCCTCAGTTGTGTATTGATTACCAGATGTTGAATAATGTGACTACAAAGACCAAATATCCCTTGACCTATATTGATGGGTTGTTTGACTAGTTAAAGGGGGAAAAGTGTTTTTCTAGGACACAATTGTGTTTTTTATAACCAAGTCAGGGTGAGAGAGGAAGACACCATGAAAATGGCCTTTTGAAGTAGGTATGACCATTTTGAATACTTGGTCATGGATTTCCATTTGAGGAATGATCATTTAGTCTGCATGGTGATTTTGAACATAGTGTCCCATCGGTATATTGATATGTTTTTCATGATATTCATGGATGGAATATTAGTTTATTATGAATCTGAGTTGGAGAATGAGCGTCATTTTTGGACCATATTGGGAAATCTTTGGGAACATCATCTTTATGACAAATTTTCTAAGTGTATCTTCTGGATTAAAAAGGTAAAGTTTCTAGGCCATGTTATCCCAGAACATGGGGTTTTGGTGTACCCTGAGAAGATCCATGTAGTTATTTCATGGGAGAAATTGATAAATTTTTTCGTTATTAGATGAATACTAGGCCTAGATGGATATCACATATAGTTTGTTCAGGACTTATCTTGAATTTCTTCACCCAAGACAACACTCACCAAGAATAGGGTGATTTTTTAATTTATCCTAGAGTGTAAGGAATACTTTGAGGATCTAATACAGTGGTTTACTACAGCTCCTATTTCAATCATTCTAGAATCTAGATAGGACTATGTGGTTTATTGTGATTTTTCAGTTATGGGTAACATATTTTTGATTAGGTAGAATGACCATGTGGTGGTTTATGAATCACTCCAACTATGACTATGTGAAATGAACAACCCAAACCATGGCCTATAGTTATTAGCTATGATTCATTCCCTAAAGTCATGGTGTCATTATATTTTTAGTGAGATGTTTGTAGTTTTTTAGATTATAAGCTCTTGGTATACATTTTCTCCCAAAATCATTTGGATTTGAGGAAACGTTAATGGGTTGAATATCTTTAAGGGTTCAATTTTGATATAATCTATACCATGGGAAAAGGAAATTTTGCAGTAGACTCATTGACCAAAAATGTTTTATTGCATGCATTGACAGAATCTAGTGATGAGTGGGCCTTGATGAGGATTTTTTCTCCAAATCACCCAGAGACGAAGGATCATATTGGAGGTGCATTCTTGTATTGTTTTTGGTTGTCTCCGTCCCTTCTGGAGCTAATTTAGTGAGATAATATTACTGATGAATCCTCTAGTAGTCCAAATAAGATTTTCATGGTGGAAAATCACATGATGATTTCTCATTGTCTCCGGAGGAAGTTTTATTTTTCAAAAGGCATTTTGGGATGCTATTATCTCTAAGGAATTTGGTGTGGTAATAAAGCCAACAATCTCATTAGACAATTAATAATGGTGATACCAAGATGTATTATGATGTTTGTCGACATTTATGGTGTCCATGTATGAGACGAGATATAGTTAACTTCGTATCTAGTTGTTATACGTTTCAGTAAATAAAATCATGTCACCAAAGGCCCTATAGTTTCCTACAACCACTACCCATTCTACCTAGGAGGGGGACGAGATCTCCATTGACATCATAATTGGATTACCTTGTACATCATGGGTAAGGAGTCTCATTTGTGTGATGATTGACCATTTAATCAAATCATCCCATTTCATTTCGATCAAAGATGAATCAAAGGTGGATGAGTTGGTATAATTATATGTTAAATAGGTAGTAAGGCTTCATGGTGTGTCATCATAAATTGTTTATTATAGGGACCACCATTTTTTCTCTCACTTTTGTTATGGACTAAAAATTTCATTGGGGGCACAAGAAAATTTTGCACGACATAGCATCCACAAATGGATGGTCAAACAGAATGGGAAATTAGATTTTTGAAGATATCCTCCAAGAATGGGTCTTTGATTTCAGAGGATAATGGGATAGCTATTTGGGATTGGTCAAGTTTTCATATAAAAATAGGTACTAGTCCTCAATTTGAAAGGATCCTTTTGAAAATATCTATGGTTTTTCGTATATATATACATTCCTTGGGGTTTTGGTAGGTGAGAAATTGTTGTTTGGACTGAACTTAGTATAGGATACATACGATAAGGTCATGAAAATTAGAAAGTGGTTAGTGACATCTCAGAGTCTCCAAAAATTAATATTCTGACCAGAGGTTCTGAGATATTTAGTTTTTTATGGGTGACTAGGTTTTCTTGAAAGTCTCACCTCCATTGGGTCATCACCATTTTGGAAAACAAGGGATTATAATGCTGAGTTATATTGGACCTTTCGAGATTACCAATCCATTTGAGAAGGTGGAATATAGGTTGGATTGTCCTTTGAAGTTAACATCAATTCATGATTTGTATCATGACTCATCGTTGAAAAAGTATAATTTGAATCTGTCACATGTGCTAAAATGAAAAGAGTTTGAAATAGGGCTTGATTTATCTTTTTTTGAGAAAATAGTGTGAATAGAATATTCCCATGAAAAAGACATTCATGGGAAATCTATTATACTGGTTTTGATTCTTTGGACGCATGGTAATGATATTCCCGAGACGTGGGAGTGGAAGTCATAGATAGAAGTTGAATACGCATTTTAATTCTTTGATCAAGCATTGGAATGAATTTTCAGGGGAAAAATGTTTTCATGGCGAGGATAATTGCCACAATAGTTATTTCATTTTGTGGAAAATTTCTGTTTATTTTTTGTCTATATTTTATCCTTTGGAATTATTCTATGTTTATCGAGAAAATAAGAAAATTTGGGTAAATACCATGTATCATATGGTTGGAGCATGGTTAGGGGAAACTATGAATCGCTACCCATGTGACTGTATAGTAAGTGGATGGTCTTGGGTACTATACACCACATGTATTGTGCATATTAAGTCAGGGCATGTGGGCTAAACATGAAGTAGGTGCCACTTGGATAGTGAGAGGAATATGGTTGTTGCATGGTTTGAAAACTATGCGGGTAAACATTACGACTTCTACATGTAATTAAAAATTCATTTTTTATCACTCTAATTTTTAACCCTAAACACCCATTTCTTTCCCCACATAGGGTCCTCATCCCTAGGCGCATCTCCTTTCTACCTTGGCACCCTTGGAACTCCTTTTTAGGAACTTTTGTGGTGGTTTCGCTACGATTCTTCAAGCCAGTCACTGTTTCTCATGGTTTCTACCTCTTTCTATAAGTTTTCATCTTCTTACATGGGTTTTCATCTCACCAGTGGTTTGGGTTTCATTTTTTAATTATAATATTCATTATTAGGTTTCAATCATGATGTTTAATGTTTTATCTTGCCTCTTTTGGGTTTTCTTGGCATCCAGTTGTTTGGTTTCACTATATTTAGGATTATTCGTCATTTTAGGTTCGTGGTTCCATGATTAAAAATTATTTGATGAATTTTATATGCTTACTTGAGTGTATAAATGTGTTCTATGATTATGTTTGTGGTGTGAAAGGTTTTTCTGAAGGATTTTGATTTAGTTATGACTTGAACGTGATTTTTAATGAAAATTGGGCGTACATCTAGTGTGAACCCTTGTTATGAATTTTGAATGTGCTTTATGAATTATGAAACATGTTGAATAAAATGTGAAGTGGAAAAGAACATGTTTTTGAATGGTTTTAGTGTGCATTTGATTTAAAATTGGATTTTTTTATGAAGTTTGTGATTTATTATGAGTTTTTATATTGATTGAATTATTTTTTTGTGAATGTGATGTTGCGTGGGAAATGCGATCTGAAAATCTATCAGAGAGGTAAATCCTAGTTGACTAGGTGGGAGGACTTGGACTAGAATTCTAGTTAAATCATAAGTTTAATTTCCTATATTCATCTAGAAAGATTGATGATATGATAATAATTAAATAATAATGTTGATTGGATACCCTGTGACTGTGTGATGTTCCATCCTAGTGGCTTGTACATGAGAATGTTATTGATCATGATTTCTATACAATGTTTCACCAAGATATGGTGTACCTAGAGTCCCATTACTAGCTAGTTCCTATTGGTTTTTCCCAATACAATGTTCTATTTGTGATATTTTACACACCATCAGAAAAAAGCATACATTGTTGGGTAATTGAATAGAAATCATTTTTTCCTTTAAATTTTGTTCTAAATTTTTTACTAGTTTTATTTTATAAAACATGCATATTAATTTATCTTATAATGTTTATATCATGTAATCTCTATTTTCGGTGGCATCCTAATGAGATTTGTATCAAACCATAATTGTAGCTTTGTGTGTAAGTAGAATTGGTTATGTTTGACATAGGTAATGGAAATATGTTTAGAGATGGTGGTTTGGGATGCTAGAGTTTTCCCCTTGCTGGTGTTGTGGTGGCAGCTTGTGGATGATGCTCGACTTGTTGCGTTGTGTTTTTTTTGGGATATTTTCATGTTCTATTTTGGTTATAGCCTCTTTGGGTTTTGTTTAAATGCTGAAAAACTTCAAACTAATTTTTTTTATTCCATGATTGGTTATGATTGTTCAGTTTTGGTTTATTTTTTATTGTTTATTTGTTATTATTATTTACATGTGTGATATCATTCCCATTAAGTGTTGTTGATACCCATACACATGTTTCCAGCCTGTGGGGATTGGGAATTCCCTTCAAGCCATGCCATAGGCCAGGCTGAGTGTTGGGGTGGATGGCACCCCGGCTTGGTTCGTGACAGTTGCTGGTAGACTAATGGGATTTAATCTCACACCCTACTCGGCCCCCTTTGGTACATAAGAAGAATATATGTTTACAGGTATGGATAAGGGAAAGAACCATACTATTGGACTTTGATTGATTTTTAGTAACATCGGATTACAGGAATAAGATGAGGCTTGTGATTCTAACAATTTTAGTTTTTGGTACATTTCATATTTTGTTACTTGTATTGTACTATTGTATGTATACCTATTTTTCTGCAATGTAGATGCATTCCATGATCATCATCGTAACTGATATTACTTCTAGAATTGATATAAATACCTATATTTTGGATGTATATATACTATCTAATTGATTTAATTCTTCTATTAGTGATTTTATATTTTTTACCTCTATGTTCTACTCTTAATATAGGGAATTGACTCTCCACAGACACATCATAGTTCCTCACTTCTAGTTCGAAACCTCTCTCATTTGGGGAGATGCACCTGAGTCCATGTAGACAATTGGGCTTAGGGAACCATTTAGTGGCATCTGGATCTGGTACATTATAAGCTGGTATCAATGAAATTATTTTATGGGTTTAATTACTATTTTGAGAGAATTAAAAAGGGATATGAAGTAATTGGACTTTGTTAATGAGTTTGTAATGGTTGTAGCAAACCCATTTAGAAGAAAAAAGAATATTTCCATGAAAGAATATTATAGTTTTATGGATTTTGGTTATTACAATTGATTAATTCTACCATTGGGTGATGAAAATTTATTTTAATGTTATCATTAATATGAATGTGGGGTCTATTTTTTGTAAACTGATCAAATGAGGGTATGAAATCAATATCATGCATCATTTTAAGAACATATAGAAATCTCATTCCAAGAATTATGCCATTTCATAAAGAATCCATTTTTTGTTTGCATGATATTTTGATTGGTGTCATGTTAGATATACCTATTTTTCATAGATATTCTACATAGGGAACTGAAAAACATGGTTTGTACATAGAGTTACTATTATAAACTAAGTATCATAATCTTGATTAGTCTATAATAGACACCCTATGAAGTCAATTTTGGCATGTTGATTTGTGGAAAAAGATTCTCATGGACTGGGACATGTTATGGTGTGGATTAGGTGTATGAAATATTTTGGTTCAGGAGGACTATAGGCACTTATAGATCAGAATTTGGTGAAACAATTGGTTCAACCATTTAAAATTAATTTTCAGATAATGGAAATGAATATGAAAATGAAAATGAAATTTCAAATATCAAATAGGGAACTTTACCTTCACCCGACTTTTGAGTTTGTAGTGGGTGGTGAAATAGTGATGTTTGTGACTATATCTTTTTACTAGTCATAGATTTAGGAGGATGCCATGTGGTATGACCTGGGTTTAGGATAGTTTGGACCTATTCTATAATTTTATATATGAAATTTTATATAATTCATTTATGATGTGTGTGTTTGGTATTTTAGAGACACACCAACATGATTAACTATAGTCACATGCAAGGAGGGTGGAGACAACCACACTTTGGTGTTGGTAGGCCTTGGGATACCACTGGATCCTAATATAGTGATATATATGATACTGTCAGTTTTAACAAAACAAAGTGATGATGTACAACTCCATAAAGGGTTTTCCTTCTTCTTAAATAATTTTTAGAGAGAAATGTATCCTACTTCTTCTATAGATGAGTTGACATAGGTGTTATAGAAGAGAAATCTAACCACATTTTTAGCATATGGTGGACCAAAAGCTATGGTGTCATGGATAGAGGCCATGTTGTATATATTAATTAATATTGAGAAACCTCTCAAGAGGAGGGTAATGATCACTACTTATATTTTATGGGATTCATCCAAGAGGTTTTGGGATTTATTTACTAATACAGATCATCATCAGAAGATATATTAGAGGGATTTTCATATAGCCTTCCAAGATTACTTTTATCCCAAGACATTGATGGCTGATAGAGCAAGAGAGTTCATGAACACGGAGCAGGGTGTATTATCAGTTATTGATTATTCGGCCTGTTTTACAGAACTCCAATGCCTCACACCTATTCTAATGGTTGATGAGTTATCTATATTTAAGAGATTTGAGGATGGTATAAAATATGAAATCCAACTATAAGAGAATGTATTTTGGATTACTATCATTTATTGAATAGTTAATCAGATTCTTACCATGGAGACTAACCTGAGAGAGGTTGGGGGTGTGATCGAGGGTGGTTCAGAACCTTGATATGGTACCACATCAATAATTAGTAGGAAGTGTCAACTAGAGCTTATACATGGCGATATTAATAGCCCAATCATATTCTCATGTATATTGATGAGGTTCCACTAGTGCGATCAACTGGGGAATACGATCCCTTGGCACATGCGAGACCTATTTAAATGATGATCCTATGGAAAGATGGAACATCTACATCTTTTTTGTGTATCTTTTCATTCAAAATACATTGAGAGAGGGTATGAACCAACTCCACGTGTAAGAGTGGGGCCAGCATCTTGTCATTAGCCTCGGAGCTGAAGTACAGATAGCCGATCAGGAAGAGGCTATGGTCATGATCATTGTAGTCAGACCGCATATTTTTAGCGATGACAGAAAAGATCTACATAGGTTATCTAGTGAGTATCATAGGGATGTGGATTAGTATAGATATACATATTACAACTGACACCTTAGGATAAGAACCCATAACCACGTTCTGTGATATGTATAATTCATGTAGGTTCTACTTTATCATAATCTCATTTTGACATAGGTTCTTCTCGTATCAATAAATCCGAGATCATTTTAGAGAATATTGGACTCATTGATTAGATTTGTGATGGAATTATGACGCTTGATACTCCAATGGGAATTTGGAAAAAGGTTGTAAGTCAGTACATGGACTTCCGCTTGAGATTTAAATGTGTCACCTTGTATGGGACCTCATTTTCCAAGAGATGACATGTTTTTGAAATCATTCTCAAGATGGACTAGTTGGTTAAATTCCATTCATTCTTTGATTTATATCATCAATGGGTGACCATCCCATTGCTAGAAAGAAGTGAGTTCATTCACAATGGTTAAGGGATGTCCAGGTGTGCTGATCTAGACCTATGCATTGTGGGATGTGGTGGATGATATCCCATATTGAAAATTTCTATCTGGATGAATAGGAAAAATTTGAGAAAGATTCTCCCCCCATGGAAGATAATTTCTGGGATATTTTACCTAGTCACTTTTTAGGACTACCACCAGTTTGATAGGTATCATTCTCTATCAATCTAGTTCCATGAGCTGTACTGGTATCCATTCATCCTTCCAGTATAACTAAAATTGAGATGAATAAGATCAATAAGAATCAAGTACATTTGGAGTAAAAAAATATTATTTGGCCCAAATCTTCTCCATGGGGTTCATCGGACAATTTTGAGAAAAAGGAATATGGTACCCATAGGCTATACATGGAGTACTATAAATTGAGCTAGTTGATGGTTAAGAGTAGGCTTTTCATGCCATGAATAGATTACCAGAATAATCAGTTCTGAGGTGGATATGTGATCTTGAAAATTGATTTATGATCGAGTTGTCATCATAATCATGATAGACCATTGAACATAAAATGAAATGTCTTTTTGGGGAGATATATTCCATACAAGTATCTAGTTATTCAGTTTAGTCTCACAAACATACCATTAGTTTTATTGGAACCGATAAACTAACTTTTCTATCATTATCTAGATTCATTTTAAACAGTATTCATGGATAATATCTTGATGTATTCTCAAAGTCAACATGGACATGCCCAATATATTGAGATCACATTGGATACATAGGGAGAACATCATTTACACATTAATATAACAAGGTGACACTTTTGGATGGATCAAATTCATATCATGGGTTACATTATCCTATAGATATGTATATGAATTGACCTAGAGAAGGTGAGAGATGTAGTTTCATGGGGAGAGAGCAAGAATTTTTTTAAATATTGATTTTCTTGTGGAAAGATGGATATTAAAGGAATTATATATAGGATGTATCATTACTATAACCATGGATCCTGGGATTTACTAATGAGGGTGTGAATTATTTATTGTTAGATGCATGCAATTGTGTCTCCCATGAGATGAATGTGAGATTGAATTCAACACTAATAATGATTTTTCTAGAATGAGGAATGTGTTACACTATATACTATGATTCATCATGTATCCTCCTTGGATATATTTTGATGTAGGTGGAGATAGTTATGGAATATAAGTCTCAACAACTGTGAAAAAATGAGAGGAACTACTCGACATTTTATTTAAAAGTAATTTTTTTGGGCACGTATTGTGTTATTGGAGACACTGCAAACTAGGATAGAATTTTTTAGTGTTTGCGGACCAAAAACTAATTATGTAGATTCTGAAATATCTTGATCTAAATCTAAGACTATGTAGGTGATTTGAGTACCTAAAATCTGTTAAATTCAAGATTCACTATATGCTTGGTAATGGAAACATAGTTTATGATGCACTGAGTATCAGGACATGAATATAGGTAGTTCAAAAGGCCAGTAGTGAGTGGAACATTATGTACATGTTTTCAGAAATTCACTTGGAGGGGAAGTATATTCTTTATTAGTATTTTATTTCATCCTTAACTATGAATTCTACCCTCATGTATAAATTAAGTATGAGAAAACAATTTGACACTAAAGGACAACTCCTATTGAAAAGTGTGGTTGGTGAGGACCCACCTTAGGGTTCGATTGTAGGTGAAGATTATGTTCTATATATACAAGGTTGTGTATGGGATTCAACAGAAATTCACCATGAGTTGATTTGAGACATTCATGATTATTCATAGAAAGTTCATCTTAGCATCACTAAGTTGTTTTGGGATTTACATCACTGGTACTGGTGGCCGGGTATGAAAAGGGATGTAGGTGTTTCTGTCATGAGGTATCCCAACTATTAGTAGGTAAAGAAGGAATGCAAGATACCAACAGAACCTTTGCAGAAACCTACCATTTTGGAGTGAAAATGGGTTGACATTACTATGGATTATGGACAAGGATACCAATATCCCCACGAGGTAATGATTCCATTTAGATTTTTTCTAATAGACTCGCAAAGGTTTCTCATTTCCTACATATCAATGAGAACTTTTTTAGATTATAATGGGAGGTTTTATATCCATCATATAGTACGAATTAATGGGGTCACTCATACTATTATTTTAGATAATGATGCTCGGGTCACTTCACAGTTAATGAAAGGGTTGCATAGGGTTTTGGGTGAACATGTTTTTCTGACCGTAGCATACCACCATCAAACTGATAACCAATTAGAATTCATGATACATGTGCTTGAGGAGATTCTATGGTCATATGTACTAGATTTTTGGGGATCATGGTAGAGGCACATACCCCTGGTTGATTTTTCATATAATAATAGCATTCAAGATAATTTTTTGATGGAGCATTATGAGGATTTGTACAAAAGGTCATCCAATCACCCATGTGCTAGTTAGAGGTAGGATATGAACCTATTCATAGACCATATCTCATACATGAGACTATAGGTATGTATTAGTTTATTTTTATGTGAATGTATACTATATATTCTTAATAAAAATCCTTCCCCAATCACCATCAATGAAGTCTAGATTCTTAGTTCAACGATCAGGTCTCATTAAATGTCTCATTAAGGCTGGGACTTAAGAGGATTAGGAGAGGGTTAACATTCACCATGATATATTGGGCCATTTCAGATTCTGGAAAGAGATGGTATTATAAACTATTAGTTTTAGTTACTTTATAGTTATAAATTAATGAATTATGCCTCCTATGCATCTCAAAAGTGCCATTATCATTTAGAACCATCTCATGATTTTTTGCCTAAGGAGATTGATTTATAGGTAGATGTATCCCTTGAGGAGAATCTAATTGATATTGTGTATTACAACATGAATGTTTTATAATGCCGACTAGTTCCTTTAGTACGAGTTCTATGGAAGAGTGACCATGTGTAGGATGAAACAGGGCGGCCGAAGGCTGACGTAAAATGATAATGGCTGATATTGTTTCTAGATGATGCTTCTCCAAACTTGGGAGGGAAATTCAGGGATGAATTACTTCAAGGGGAGATGTTTGTAAGAACCCAGTTTTTTCTTGTTGTACATAAACATTTACATTCACCCAATTTTCTGTTTAAATTCTTAATTGTGGTTGAATTTTAATTTTGTTCGATTTTATGGTGGAATCAGTGGTGTGTGGGGTCATGTTTAAAGCCTGAAGATGATCTATTTGAAAAATAAATGATTCCATTAGAGTTAGTAAAAATTACAAGGTATAGGTTCATGGTTACTACTATCTATGTGAGGATGGATAGCCTGGAGCTAAAGATATCACAATTTGAGGAAACCATGTGGATATAGGTGCTCTCTCATTTTGGAGAACATTCATGTTTAAGAGAGGTGTTTTTCTTGGTTCTCACATTGTTAGTCAAACCATTCACAATGACTATGCACATGCCCCCTTTGCACAATAGAGGGAACACGATTACTGCACTATTTGGAAAATCATGTGATGAAACCTTGTGGCCTAGTATTTTATGTTAAACTTCCATTTTTTACAATAAAATCCATTTAAACATAAAATATTATTTCATTTCTCATTCTTTTGGATCATGTGTTTTGAGAGATCTAATTTTAAGCTTAATCGAGGAATCAGGAGATCTTCATCATCCCAAGTTAGAATCAACAGTAGGTCATCTCTATATATCTGCACCTATAGGTAATCTATATTTATGCCATTATTCATTTAACTTTAGATTGATAGAGTTATTTACATGAAAGATAATATGCCATATTTTTAGGGTTTTTTCTCTTCTTTGTTTTTATCCCAATATGTGTCAAATCCTAAGATGATACTAGATGATTACCCTACTAGGGACCTATGGTAGGTGGTTTAATGTTTTTCCCTTAATGTTGATATATATATATATATTCCACTATTTTCCGCACACTATTTTTCTACCTAGACCCTTCAAATGAGATTTATTCATCAATTAAAATTGATTTATATGACATATATAATTAATGATATCCAACAATGAATGAATTAAGGTTATGATCATTAATTTTGAACCACACCATATGTTTATTTTCTAATTTATTAGACTACCATGGGTGGGATATGAACATAAATACCTGGTTACTGCACTGATTTCCCCTTTCCATAGGATGTTACATGATGAATTGTAATTCTAATTTGATTTGAAAAAAATTATGGTAATAGAGGTCCATGACCCTTGGATATGGAAATGTATAAATTTTTAATAAAAAGTTGTTTATTAAAATTAAATTCCCATAGGATATAATTAAGAGACTAAGTCTTATAATTTTATCCCTTCCTTTGACCCACCTTCAGAGGTGAGGTTTAATTAAAATGATCATTATAACAGATTTTGAAACAATTAAATGAGATTGATTTAATGTTTTTAATATGACTTGTGTCACACATGGGTTCTCATAAAAACGCCTTGGATGGACTGATTTGGATGTTTCCCAACTTATATTGAGTGATACCTAGACACCTTAGTAGAATGCCAATGATAGAATCAAAGGCCTTTCTGATAAACAAATGGTTGAAACTTGGACTACATATATAGACTTCTATGGATAGAAATAGAGGGAAAATTATATATACAATAGGATTGAGACTTGATATCCCTTAGTGGAGCACTAAATATGTACAAAAATAGAAATGATGTTATACCTCACCTAGAGAAACACAATAACTCCAATGAGGAATTCCTAGGATGGGATTGTGAGGTGCTTAGTTCATGCCATGTTAGATCAATAATTGTATTCCAAATAAGGAATACTAATGGTGGTATCATGTTTTTCATTTATTGAATAATAAATGAAATGATTAATATTATGTGTCTGCAACTCATACCACAAGACTGGATTCAGTCAGATACTTATACATTATTGATGTCCTAGTTCATCAACTCTGAATCACGTATCATTATGGGGTATTCTTGGATAAAATCTAGTTCCAAAGATGTATTTATTAAAATTTTTAGGGCTTAATATTTATTTATAAACTTCTAGATTAGGATGAAGTAGGTACTAGTGGATGGGTGTCAATCCGAACTCTAACCTTTGTTAGTTGTTTACATTCAACACTTCCTTTATATTTTCTATTACTTACTGCACACTATTATAATTATATATTCACCAATTGGATGAAATTAGGCACTGTTGGTGGTGGAATACTTGGATTTTACCTCACTACTTAACTGGGATAGCCTTGGAAAATGATTATATTATATCTCTATAGGTATGGATAAGGGATATCACCCCACTTCAAGTTTTTAATTGCTATGTTGGAGATGGGGAGCACTTGACCGAGTTGAGGATCATGATTATAGCTTGTATATTTTTTATACTTTTTTTATTTTGATACTTGAATTGTAAAATTGTATGTATACCGGTTTTGGACACATTTTAGATACATGACATTATCATCATCTTTTATGACATTTCTTCTTCCATTGTTATATATTTCTATCTTTTGGATGTTTGTCTATTTTCTGATTGATTTACTCCTTCCTCAATTTATTGTATGTTTTCTATGATTGTGTAACACACTAAAAATAAGGAATAATCTCCCCAAAATATAATTTAGGCCCTTGATTATTATCAAATACCTCTATATTTTTGGGAGTTATACTTATGTCCATGTGGCAAACCGGGATCATGGAACCGTTCAATGGCATCCAGGTCTGGGATGTTATAGAAACAAACATATGTACAATCATGGAAACAAAAAATAATATTTGGATGTGACATAAACATAACAATATGGGAAATATAATATTGTGAAAAAATCACACTATGTACACCTTTTAGGATTTAAAGTTATTTAATTATATCCACATATTATGTTATGATCAAATACATGCTTGTACACCCTTTATATATCGAACAAATTAAATCATGTCCCTAACTTATTATATCATGTGATATAAACCATTACCACAGAATTTCAAGTCCCCTTAGGACCCAACATATGTGTTCTATATGATATAAATCATTCATCATATCAAGAAAATAAATATAAGGAAAATGGGATTCATTAATTTTATAAATGGTACCACACAAAGTGATATCCAAAAAAGATCATCTGATACAAAAAATTCAATCTCCCAAAATAAATAAATAAAGATAGTATTTAGAGGGTTATTTTTAAAAATCATAACACTATAGAAGATAGTCTATTTGTGTAAAATAGTAAATTGAAAGAGAATTGTAAATGTGTATTCAGAAAACATTTCATAGTATAATAATAAATTGGAAGATGTTATGAGTAACATTTGAATGGATAATATCTGAGAAATTTATATGTAGAATTATTCAAAAACTAAATGGAAAAAAATATCAATAATGTATCATTTAAAAAAATAAATTTTTATCTATACTAAATGCAGTGTGAATGAAAAATATGTATAATCAGGAAAGAAAAAAACCTTTCAATATTTTATAAAAAAAATTACTAAAACTTGCATCCTTTAAATATTGAAATGTGTAATATTTTAATAGAGTTAAATATAAATTTATTTATCACTATAAATAATTCATGTATTTAGTTAAAAAATGGAGAATGTTGGTAGGATGAGTGAACATGGGTATGGAAGAAAAAAGAGATAATTTAGAGATAAAGGGGAATATTCTTAACATCCTCAAATGTTATAAGAATTAGATCTTCTAATGTAATTATATATAAATAATGAAAAAATACATTATAATTTCTTATTAGAACATTAGAAAACCATATTGTAGAACCAAAATCAATGAGGGTAATGAAATCCCCATACCTTTACTCTGATCCAAAAAATATTTCTTTAATATCCTGTATCATAAACATAACAATTAGAATTACCTATTTCAAAACAATGAATAAATATATTTTTTATAATTTAAAATATTTAATTATAATTATTCATTATACATTATTTATCAAGTTAATGTTTATTTTTATAATCATATGTTCTAGTTGATTCATAAATGTTTTATAATGGTTTCATTGTAAACCATTTAATAATACAATGTTCATAAATTATATAAAAGAAAATATACTTAAATACCCATTTTTAAATGATTTTTTAATCATACTATCCATTTTATTGAAACAATGTGCATGGTTTTCGAGAATATAATTCTTGAAGAGGATGATTGGGGAAATTTACTGATATCAAAACATTACATTATAGTGATTATAAATTAGTTATGTTATCCTTTTACAATTAAATTCATGTAATTTTATTAACATTAATATATTATATAATATCGAATATTATATTAGAACCAACTATATTGGGTGGTGATGAAACACATAACACATCAGTCTAAGGAGTTGGTGGTTGACACGTATACATGAATGCCATTTACATTATCTAAAAAAGTAAATTTTCAAAATGGATTATCATTTAAAAATTGATTAAATTGTATCAATTTAATATTTATTTATTAAATATCATTTTTGAACCTTCCATTCAAGATCGGTTTTAATGAAATATATATCACTTCATGGAGGATGTATTTCACCTGTACCTATTAATGATATTCCAATTTTTCCAAACAAGGTGAAAGGGTTGATAAAGGATATAAAGTAATAATAATAATTATTATTAAATATTATAAATATTTTAATTCCATTACATAATGGTATATTTTGAAGAAAAATAAATATAAGATTAACATTAAGAAGTAATTAGTATTCAAATTATGTGCTTAAGCATCCTCTAGGAATACCTATTAGAAATTAAGGATATAGGGATTGTCTTTGGATAATGATTTTAATTTTTTTTGAGTGGAACATAAGATAAATTTAAATGGTAGATGCTCCGGATTAAACAAAATGTTAAAGTGGAATTGAAGGGTTGATGGAATTCTCCTTTTATAAGTGGATGGATTTTAATTTTCATCAATAAAAACTGTAAATATAAAAGGACACATTATTCACATTTTATGGGAGTTAAAAATATGTTAATAATAGAGATGAGAGATGTTTTCTTGTGACACACTTGAAATACATATTTGTAGATAGTTTTTTTTACTTTCTTTAACTATTTTACACTTTTTATAGACATTGTACATTTATTTACCTTTATCTCGGTGACTACATTTTTATACCCAGTAACTATTTTTTATGAGTAAAAATGAAAAGAAACTTATTATATAATTTAAAATTTTTGATTTTAAATAAGGAAATATTTTTAATATAAAATTTATTATAGTGATGACCAATTAACTTTAATATTAGTGAATATTAGACATAATTATTTTTTTGAAAAAGTTTATTTTTAATTATTAAAATAACATTTAGGACAAAAATATCATTATTGTTTATTTAAAATACATTAATTGGTTTATTATTGCAAAAAATTGTTCTATGATGCTTTAAAATCAATCACAACCCATTTTCCACCTTGATAAAAAATAAATAAAAGAATTAGACTGGATTTAGTTTTTAATAAAGTATAAATTATATAAATTTCATAATGTTAAAAATGTGTTTCAGAAAATTAATATAGTATTTTAATGATGAATAATTTTACTCATTAACTAAATTTTTTATCTCAGATTTTTATTGTTTAATGTCATGTTTATTTTTTTGTAGTATGTAAAACAATATTCCTAAAAAACTTTTATTGTACTATTCACCAAAAAATTACTCCTTCATGAAAAATATAAAAAACATACATTAGTCTAATATTTATAGTATAAATCTCAAAATTATTTTCATTTAGATAAAATTAAAATTCTAAAATTCTTTATTTTATCATTTGATCAAATATATAATATATAATGAAAAAATACTTTTAAAGAAATTTTTTTAACATTAAATGTTATATTATTATTTCATAGTAATTAAATTAATTTTAATGTATTATTCATACAATATATTAATTTTATATAAATAAATCCCACCATGACCAAATTCATTAAGGAACTAATTTTTAAACATAATGTGATCATCAATAATATTTAGTAATAATAAATTACTTTTATAAATTCCATAATATTTCTAATATTATATATATATATATATATATATCATATAGTGGTTTCTTATATTTATACTTACCAATTCAATAGATACATTATGATACTTATTTTTATATCAATAAAATGTTTAATGGTTCATTTGGTTTATTATTTCATGTAAATAAAGTATTTAATGATATAATTACTTTTAAGAGGAATGTTCACTGAAATTGTGGATCATTACACATTGACACGTGAGGGTGTGGGTAACCTAATGTGTATAATTATATGTTATCCCATAGTTTTATATTTCGTTTCATTATTTTTAATATCATGTTAGAGGGGTTTCTAAATGATATTATGTCAATCACATAATGATCTATTTGGAGAAATATTTATGCCATCAATTATATATTTAATTTGGGTTTATAGTTGGTCTATAGGATAGTCCACAAATTCAATAATTTTAATTAAATAATGACTGTTAATATTTCATTGACAATGAATTATTATTTCATTGTATTTTTATGTGAAGATGTTTATGAAATAGGTAATTTCACTATAAAAGATAGTTCACCTTTAACACCATTCGCCAACCATGAACCTAATAAAGGATGGATCAGGGTGTTTTATATTATCTCATCATTGATATAATATGGGTTATATTAACATTAGTTTTTGATGAAATATTATCATATATATATTCAACAATGATTTATGAGTTGTCATTTGTTCCTGCTATATTAGGTCATTGGGGTTGTAGAATTTTTTTGGACCTAGTATGTTAGATAGGACAATGAAATTGATAATAAAGATAAAAGGGCCATCTAATTCTATGAAAGTTATCAAACCCCAATTTATTTTAACATAGTGAATGCATGAGAAATATATATTGTTATAATTACTGTGATTTCATGCATCATTTAGAATCCAATCATATTTATTTCATGTTTTGAATTTTTAATAATGGACCTTATATATTTGAATTTATGTTTATATTACAAAACATCCATATGGATCCCTGTGATGAAGTTTTATTATGAAATTATAGTAAGGTTTCTTTTTAATCATTGTTATGGAGATGTATTTGTGGAAGTATATAAGGAACCCACCATTTTTTAAAGGACAATGTGAATAACTAATGAGTTATTAAATGATGTAAAAAATTCAGGCCACAAAATTACTATAGGAATATATATCATAGTCCTAAAATATGTGAATATAGGTTTACCTTGAGTAAAATTTATTCCAAGGAATAGAGATGAAGTTAATTTAATTTCTATGTGATGGATTACTTTTATCACATAGAGGGATGGAGATCCCTGAAAAAATATTCCCATTAATGTGATGTGGTCATGAGATACTCCCATCTAAAGTATGAAGTGGATTTCAAAAATTGATATAGAAAGGGGGAATAAATTATTAAAACATATTTTGAGGGTCTTTTGGGCACCATTTGGATAGAACATCCTTTAAGGGTAAAAATACTAAATCCAAGGGAAGAGTTTTCTTTGAATGCTTAGTTTTGACTGGCTGTACTGCCAAAATAATCTTATTAAACCTATGTTATATCCTTTTTATTTTAGGATACACTTTTTCAAAGATGGGTATGGAATATAAAAATTACTACATGTTATTCCTATATAATGTGTGATTACCACACCATACAAGGATTTATCACTCAATCTTGAGATATGGTTCTCATTTTCAGCTTGTAGATAATGATCTTTTACAACTATATGATCTATCATTCTTACGTGACTCATTGACATAGAGATTAACCAGTAACCTAATCCAATTCCACATGATCTAAACTAATTTTGTTGTTTATTGAACATACACATCATATGACCCTGCCTCTTATTATTCTTATTGATATAAGGATTATACAACTTCATGACCCTTCACCATGTGAGTCATTCCTTTCTATCACAACTCTTATTTGTACCAATTTCCTATGGTGGTCACATATTAGGATCCCTAATCGCTGTTGGTTCATATAAAACCCATAGTTTCTATTTTATTAATGAATATTGAGGATGGAAAAAATGAGTTATCAGGAAGAAATTGATTTATTGAGAGTACATTGAAATGAGAATTTTGTGAAACTGGATCCCACAATTGAAAGAATCAATATTATTCATATGTAAAATTGGATCCAAATATAACACCATAGAATTACAATACCCAAATGTGACATTCAGATGATCAAATCTGGTAAGATCATTAATCTTGATATTAATAATTCAAAAATAATGTGTTTTTGTGATGTTGGTATAATTTTTTGGCTGGGACATGGAGAACTGACATAGTTACATGATTATGATATCCATCATATCTCATTTTCCTAACCAACATACATTATAATCATACATATTACTATATCATCTTGCCCCTTTTCTATATATTATTTAATTTTTTAGTTGCCTCCCATTTTAGCTCACATGGATAGGTAACTCAACATGATCAACCCCCTCAAGAACTTGGGTTTCAAGAAAATGTAGCACGTCCTCCAACACTGATGCTTCCATAAAATGAAATTTGAATAATCAAGAGAGGTCCAGGTTATGTTTATTGTTGATCCAATCATCATTCCATTTTTACCTAGATGACCTATATTTCCCCTATCACCACAGTTAAAACCCTAAAATTCCAAATTGAGATATCCTGTAAGGCCACCAGATTCACATGATCACTATTTTAAGAAAATTGAACACCCCTTTGATTGTGGTTTATCATTATAAAAGGATGTTGGTGAATTATCCTATCAGATAGGTAGTAACCTTGGTAGAATAATAACCATGGATTCCGTATATAATTTGGGCCCCAATCAGTAGGAATCTAGAGTGAATTATGCTTGATAAATAGTGGATTTATTCCCATCCCAAAAAATTTAACAGAATAGTGAATCATACATATTTTAATACTATAAACATTCTTATAGGTGGATATATCCTTACTACCTTCGATATCCTCTCCCCTTTACACTAGTGGACTGGGAATAGTCTCTACACAATGGGCCTCAATCTTAGGTTAATTCCCCATCATCTCTCAATGAGTATGTATCATAGATTTATGTCCCAACATATCTCAATGGGCCTCCTTATTATGTGTAATACTTAACATATCACAATGTTACACTTTATTAAGTGTAAGAATAATAATATCTTAGTTTTATTTCTTATTATTTTTATTCCAAAAAATATCCCAATGGGAATCCAGCTATGGTTTATGCCCCAAAATATCCTACGTGGTCTCCTTATTCGATACATTCCCCATCAAATACAACTCAGATTCCCATTTAGGTTCCTTTACCTTTAAAATATAATTTTATAATGTTCCTAATATTCTACTTTATTTAGTTTATTACACAAAGAACAACTCAAATGGGATTAGAAATATTATTTGATAATTTCATTGGCATCATAAAACATTCTCAGTGGGAATATTTCATAGGTTTATGACCATAATATCTAAATGGGAATCATTGTTAAGAATTTTCCCCAATATATCTAAATAAGAATCATTCAATGGTGTATTCCCCAAAATATCATAATGGGAATCCATCTTATACATAATTTTTAATATATCTCAATGCCCCTATAACAATTTTTTAGAAAAAAAATATACCAATGATCACCAATATTGGGCTTATGTCCCACAAAATATGATTTTGTAATGTGTATAATCTTATAGTAGATCCTATTTATCACATCAAGCATAACTCACATGGATATAAAGATCATAGAATATTATGAAATTTGATCAATTAAAACATTCTTAATGTGACCTTTTCTTTTGATTAAGATTCGACTTATCCCAATGAGATTTATCTTTATGTGCACATACCATCCAATGTTGATTGTTCAATGTGCATAATCATATACTATCTATTATTTATCCCATACTTAACAACTCAAGTGGGATTATAGATTAGACTTGATCAAACCGTTTTTAAAATTTAATCATTCACTATCGACCACCTTCTTAGGTGTAATACTAGAGAAATGATTTATCGTGTGACAAATCATATGTGTAATATCAACCACCATATATGTTTCTTATAAAATTGATATATTCCTCATGAGACATTCCATACAGGGTCCATATTTCCAATAAAGCATATATGGTTTCCCCCATAATCATAAGCCTCACTAAATTCTCTATATCCATACATTTCATGAAAAATAAATCCCTGTTGTATAATGGTATTTTGCATGGTCAAAATATTTATTATATCACATTACACTATATGGTATGGTATAATAATTTGAACATACTCTATGAATGTTGAAGAACATTGGATTTGACTCTTACCTCCAAAAAGAAACATAATATTTCTAATTAAGGTCCAAATCTAGCATTCACATGTCGAAATTTTTTGTATGTTCACCCAAAATGAAATACACCTAAAAAGAATATATTCCCTCTTCGGTCTGAATCCTCAATGGTTTAATTCCCTCACATAAGGGTCCATATTCCCTTTGGGTAACAATATTTTTTTTCTAGGGTATCTTCATAATGAATCTACATTCTTCTAAGTGAGACATATTTCTTCTAACCAAACCAACCTCACACCTCAAAGGACTTGGTCCCTTATGAAATCATCATGTCCTTATTAGGCCATATTCTATTTAAGGAAAACCAGATATGGATGAAAATAATTTTTCCCACAATAATCATCCCTTGTAAACTTTTGACTAGAAATTATATCCCATAATACTTTAAGCTATTTTGATATAGTCATTACGACCCCACCATAAAAGGTTTTGGGTGTCTCATTACTTATGACCGAAATACATGGGTTATAATTCGTTTTAGAAGGATATATTGGAAACCAATTTAATAGTCCTAATCCTATATAAAAAGATTATAAAACAATATTTCATTAAATCACACATTGAATTAAAATTCATATTTATTTTAAAATATAACATCCCTTCACCTAAAAATTATGATATAGAGAACCATTAATGCATTAAAACATGTTCTCAGTCATTAAAACATGCATCTAATTGACCATATTTCAACTACATAACTAGTTTAATTATCAACATGACATGGTATGAATCAAGAACATATGAGGAATACATAATAGAGTACTAGAGTAGGCAATAATTCCACCTTCAATGGATTGGATAATCATACACTCCAATCCGTTAAGTTCAACATAGATTTTTGGAATCGCTAGTATGTATCTATTTCCTCATTTCATTGGAATATATGATAATAATGTCGATATAAATCTAATAGAACAAAAAAATACAAGAATATAGTCATAGATGAAATTAAACAATAATATAATTGTTGTAATACACCAACGTATATGGTCTGAATCGTTGATGGTGATGTTGAGAGCTGTTTGGAGGAGGTAAAGATAGATTTTGAACATATCCAAGAAATGGATATCTCTCAAAACCTTTTATAGTGAGTACATATTATAGAAAATATTAAATACTGTGGATATTGTTTTTAGCTATTATGATTTCTCCTCATTATATGGATTTATTTCAATGTTAACATATAGAATAATGTTTATATGCCACTTCTAAATATGAGAATCAATAATATATATTGAATATTAAATATTTTAGTGTCATTAATAATGATAATGGGGAAATGATTTTGAATATATTTATAAATTTACTATATTTAAAATTCAAAGGGGAATAAACTGATCATTACATTGGGAGTGTTTCATACTCAGAAATTTTGTATTGGTCTAACACATTCACTTACAATTATATACATTAATGATAATTTTTTTTAAAAATATAAATTATTTATCGATGTTTGGGTTTTGTATAATATGGATGGAAATAAAATAATTTTTATAGATGTGTGGGAGTTATAGTTTTAATTTTTTGGACCAATGTGTACATTGAATATTCAAGAAGAAAAGTGTTATTTTTTTAATATTTTGGGAAAATTATTAAAATACATTATGAGGGCATCATGATGTTTTATTTTAATAATTTAGTGAGATATATCATCACATGTTTTGTACCCTTATTGACATGTTAAAAAATATGGACCTGATCATTACATGATAGTATGAAAACTACCAGTTTATATACAATATCTTACATAATCATTTCCACCATAGAAGTACTGATATCCCATTAGGTAACTAGTATAGGATGGTGATGGTAATAGTTACCCCATGAATGATCAAAGACATCATGAAATAAATATTGATCTAATCAGATATAGAGAAATGTAAAAAACATGAATGTTTAATCAAAACATATCACTAATAATTTGTGGTGGTAATTACTGATTTTTTTCAAAAGATGAGGTGGATAATGAAAAACATTTAATAGTTTCACTGAAACTACATGGGAATCATTAGTTATATAAAAGTAAATTAAAACCTTATTTTTGTAAATATGAAGTTAATCCCATTGGTCCAATTATCTATGTAAAAATGATTTTTTAGATCCAATTAAAAATAGAGGAATATTTTTTCCTTTAATATTATATTAGTAGTATATTTTTAGGCTTTTATAGACAATTTGTTGAATATTCAAACTTTATTTATTTTTATTATAATTAATATTTCCATTAATCAATTGGTATGAGACCATAAATATAATTATATGGTCAATGATTATTCTAAAAATTATTTTTTTCTTATTATGTTTGGATAGAAATTAATTTTTTTCAAATTTAGAGTAATAATAATAAAAACCCATTAAAAAGATTATCCATGAGAGTTTGGAAAGTAATATACACTAAATGAGGAACATACATTATTGTGATTCTAAATGCATGTATTCAATTGGTAATTTCTGTATATCCATATATATTATATAAATGAAATAGATATTCAATGGTATCCACTAGTCATTTGAATCTCTTAACAAATTAATGTACATTATCACAAATATATTAAATTCTAGTTTCAAAAACCAGAATGATAAAAAAAGGGGCTCAATTATAAAATAATCCCATATATAAAAAATATAACATCAATCAAACTCAATTTATTTCTTTATCAAATTTATATAAATATAATTTAATGCTATTATCATTAAGTGACTCAAGATTTTCCTCGATTCACCTAGAAGAAGAACATTTAAACATAAATTGCATTACTCTTGTTAAACTTATCGTATATTTAGAATGTTTGAAATGTATTTATGATACACCAAAATTTGTTAAATGTAATTTAATTATATTAAAACCATATCTATGATCAATTAGGTCAATGAAATAAAGTTATTGTGTGAGATATCCTATATATCAAGTTTCTTCATGATTATTTCCCCAAATGATATAAATATGTCTTACGTTTTAGCATTTGTATCATATATAGTGTTTTAAACAAAACACTTTTTTTAAAATGGAATAATAAAAATAAGTATTTTAATGTAAAAATAAGATAAAAAATCTCTATAAAAATAAAAAATTCACTTGATATAACATAATATGCGATATTATGTAAAAATAATAATACAATTTTATATTTCATTAAAGTTTTATTGGATAATTTATCAGATAACTCTATTATTTTTCAACAAGAACTCGATATAAAATAAATTGATGTTTAATATAATATTTTGTATAACTATTTGGTCCTTTATAATATTATTAATGATTATGAATTCCCATCGCATAATCATATACACATAATATCATATTGAAAATAATTTATACTAAAAATTTACTAAAAGAATATGATATAGTCTACAAAAAAAGACACTTCGCTATAATAGAGTCAATTATATGTAAATCATACATCATGGGTATAAAATAATAAAATTTTTCCAATACATTGAGTATTTAAATGAATTATAGATAATTTCAATCCCAAATTTTCCAACTCACACATTCTCAATTCCTCATGTACTGACTAATCAAGACCGATTAATTCATTTCATATTATTAATTCAGAAGAATGATGGAATGTATAATTATCTAATAATAATTATAAATCACATTACATTCATCTAGAAATGGATATGAACTTCTTATTTCCTTTTCATCAAGTTCCCAAATAACATTTTTGATACATAGTTGAAGAAATTCCCTCTAAGTTAAAAAACCCCACCACATGATTAAAAATATACTCAACCAACTCCTGATTAGCATAACCATAATGATTCATTTAGTATAGTACTAATATAAAAATATTCACCAGTATAGTAGCTAAATAACCACATGTAATTATGATTTTGGTAAAACATAAAATCTATTCATATCAATGGATCTATGTATGACACACCTAGTCAATATGGATGACTATCGACACTTGTGACTCATTTGTAACATTTATACCACAATATAATATTTTACTAACTATAATATTAATAGAAAATTACAAAATATGCCTATATATGATGATTATACTATGCATTACTAATATTTTTAGATTTAATGTCTATATTTTCCTTTTAAATTTCATGAATTATTTATGATATAGAAATGAATGATAAAGTCAAAATTAATTTTATAACACGAGACTATTATATATTCAAAAACTATTTCAAGAATATACTAACAAAACTAGATACATATGTTCTAGTATTACCAAATCAAAATTTCCAGGGACCATTAAAATGTTATATTTTACTAAATTTACTTTTTTTATAAAGATATATTACCTCATTAAGAAAAGAAATAATAAAGCATCAATCTCATTAAAACCATTATTACCACAACATATATGAGTATGGAATAAAAGTATAATGGATAAATTAATATTCTTATCCTTATGTCTAACACATAAAAGTTCTCTACAAATAAAATTTACAAATAATATTTCAAATTATGATATATTATACGTTTTCTGATCAAAATGATGAAAATTTAATTCTTTTAAAAGAATTTTATGGTGTGGAAAATTTTTTCATGATCATTGGTAGTATAAAAAAAACACTATCATAATAACTTAAATTAATAAATATCTATCTCACATTTATCATTTGACTATTTGTATTATTTTAGTAAATTTTACTTAAAATAAATTTCTATCTTATATATAAACATTTTATTATCTTATACCTTTTAGATAAAATCTTATCTTCTCCAATATCAATACTAACTCCCAGAAATCTCTTAGAAAATAAATTATCTCAAAAATATAATAATCCATGACCCAAATTTTTTTTTAAGAAAAACAATAATTTTTTTAAATTTTTATATTACTACTAATAAAAAAATTTAAGATCATATCTCATGTGATTTGAAAACATTATATGAAATACTTATTTAAAGAATTATTTATAAATTAATATTTAAAATATTATATTTTTAAATATTAATATAAGTTTATATTGTAATTATGTTCAATATATTAGAAATTCCTTATGTAAATTATTTATCTCTTACTTTTAATAATATATTATAGATTTGATTATATGAATGTTAATCCTGTGCTTAAAAAAATTATTATTATTGACATGAATAATTGAAATTATATATATGATGACATAATTTTTTTAAATTATTTTTTGAAATATTAAAATATATTATAGAGATTTAAAAAATGATATAGCACAAAATATGATAAATAAAACATATTTTCTATTAAGGAATAAACTCATTATTTATCTTCAATAAATACAACTACAACATTCATTAACAACACCACCTCAATTATGGATAATTGTATATTAAAAAAACATGTATAGTAAGTATCATTTAACCTTTTAAAATATAATAAAAGTTATATAAATTAAATAATTCTTTTATAGTATCAAAAATATTTTTCTTCATAGTTAATTTTGTAAATTTATCTTCCCATTTCCTTTCATAACATAATGAAAACACTTCCCCTCTATAAAAACACCATTTTCCCATTTAAATAAAATAGACATGGAATGTCCTTGAAATTTATTATTCATTGTTATATTAAAAATGTTACCCTTATTTCCTGTTAAAATTTTAATAATTATAGTTATTAAACCTCCCATATACTTGTTAGATAGAATAAATATAATTAATATAGTAGTAAATTTTCACCAAACTCATTGACATTAGAATTTTAAATTAATTATTAAAATATATTAAAAAACAATTTTATAATTAGATATAGTGTTAGATCAAGTCTTAGTGAAAACCCAACAGCATTAATGTATTTATTTTCCCAATCATATTATCTATGAGTGTCTAAATTGATGTCTCATTAAACATATAAAACCAAAATAATAACTTGTAAACCTCATACATATACATTTTCAGTTCTTCATAGATATTATTCATGTTTCTTATCATTCCATAATCGTCTATATATTTTTACTTCACTTTAAAACATTTAATGCATGTAATTAAAATTTGATATAGGTATGTTAAAGAAGTACCTCTCATTCATACCATAATAATATTTATTAAATTTCATGGATTTTTAGTGGTTTATTTTTTAAGAATTAACTTATTTTTAAAATACATAATATATTTCTTCTTGAATAATAATGAATATAATTTTTAGATAATTGTCTTAAAAAATAATTACCATTTTTTTATTTATAATATTAATCAAAATTAGAGAATATAATTTTTATTTTCCATTAATTTTTTCTATAAAATTATTATTATAAAAATTATGACAATGTTTCACCATATTCAATAATAAATTTTATTGAATATAAGCCCACATAAATAATGAACCCTTATTGGTTTTATTATTATTGTATATATATATTATATGATCAATATTTCATTATTATATCTATGTATTTATTAATATTGAAATATAACTATATATGTATTCAATCATGTTATTTATGTAATATATAATTTTCAGAGAGTTAAAATGAAAGTAAAAATCCAAAATACCTTTTGTTGGAAATCTAAAATACATTAAGCATTTGAGATAACTTTTATGGTTACCCAAACAATAATATCATAAATTTTACATATGGAATATTTCTAGAGCCATTTTATTCACTCATATAATTATTCCACTATATAAGATAATTTTTTGAAAAATATTCCTATTATGGTCGCTTAGACCAAACAATTGGGTTCTTGATGACAATACACATAGCGAATGAATTTAACACATTTGTATTTTGAGGTATTTTATATCATCTCGCTAAAAAATATTAATTTTTCATTGGTATATTTAATGTAATTGTAAATATGATTATATTTTCATAAATTTAAATGTCTTATATTAACTAAATAAATTTGAAATAACCTGTCATAAGATCTTGAATTCCATGACCTGTGTTGGGATACCACATGGCTATAATCACACTCAATAATTTCATAAGGCTACCAACAAAAGGTGATAAGTAATTATAAATTAATGGAGAATATTTTTTTCCTTCAAATCACAAACAAAATGATACATAAAAATATAAAGGATATTAAAATAAAAAATTTTAAAACATAATATCACTATTGATATATATTTATTTTAAAAATACATATATAAGGGAAAATATACACCACACAAACTAACTATATATAAATGTTGTAAATAAAAATCCAAGCCTTCCATTCTATTTCATATCAAAAAAAAATCATCAATAATTCACCATAAATGAACAAAGAATACCCCTTCAAAAATCATTACATGTCATGTATGCATAATAATTAAAGTTAACATGTAGGAAGTGATTATAAAATTTGTTATATTTAAATAAAATTTATAATTTTCTTCATGGCATGAGAAATCACTATAATCTAATTCCAATAAAAATGACAAATTAAATATGTAATTAAGAAACATTCATTTATCAAACTCTTTCAAAAACATGTTACCAAATATAAACATATCTATTCATTTCAAAATTTTACATTTTTGTTATAAAATAAAAAATTAAATTCAAAGAAATTTATAAAAAATTATTTCTCAGAAGAAAAATTAAAATACCTTTTATCATCCCTTGATATAATAAAATTAAATTTTTTGATAAAAGTTTTAGAAGCATCCCATATCCATGAATTTGATGGAAATATACTATATCCTCAAAAAAGGGAACAAACTATATGTTTATGCAAATGAAATTAAAAAAAGAATTTTATGAAAACCAATTTTTTATATTTAATTTGAATAAAATAAAAAATATTAATATAATCTAGATATATGGAGTGAGCTATAATTTTTACTATTGGAATGAAATCATTATTTTCCATGTCCATGTGTTTTAACCAAGTAATCAATAATTTACACAACCATAATCCATTTTATATAACATAATTCAAGTAGGGTTAAAATATAAAACCATGGTCATATCAACCATTACTACTATTTACACACTCTCAAAGTATTCACTTTTCCATAAATAAATTTTACAGGTTTAAAAAATTTCATCAATAAAAAATCAATTATGACCCCTAAAACTATTTTTTAAAAGAATTTTAAAAATATAAAAACATGTGTAATTTTTATTACATTCAACCCTATTTTGAGGTAATTTCTATAAAAATAATCTTCGTAAAAAAATAATTTTTACAAGTAGAAGATATATTAAAATCCCAAATTTAAAAATTAATTTTTATTTAAATATCTTCAATTTCCTTTTCATAACACCTATAGATAAAATACCCCATTCTTTAAAAAACCATTTTTTCAAAATCACCCATTTCACACCTAATAATGTTTCTATATAAATCATTTATTTTAAACAATTACTTATTCACAATTATCAAAAAAATATTACTTGAATGTTCAATATCATAATAGATATCGATAAAACCAACCTAGATGCGTCATTATAGAATTAACCTAAACTGATATGTAATATCTCATAATATAATGAATCAATCAAACCCCTATAAATATTAATTTTAAATGAAAGTCAGTTCTCATATATTCACATAATCGAGTTCCCCATGTTAGAATTAGAGAGAAACATATAATTGTTTATAGAGACAAAATGTTGATATAGACATCACACTCATATTTTATATTAAATCTGTAGTCCACACTAACTACTATTACGAATGATTGTACTATATCATGGCATGATGGGTGGGAACTTGGGACCATTCCAATGACATGTGTTAGTGAGAAAACACACACTAAATGAACATATGTTATCCTATGAGGATAATCATTAGTATTTTAAAATACCTGAGTGAGAAATATCTTGTAGTGTGACAAGAAGGAAAAATAGTTATTATAGCTGACCCATGGAGTAAGATTACTAGGTTTATGGACCATGAGATCTGGTCAAACATAAAAAAAAATCAATAGAGTAATCCTTCCTCTATGGAATTTTTTTTCCATGCTCCAATTTCTCAATATGACTTTACATGTGAGATGTTTAATGCTCCCACTATATTGTATCCTGAATTAAGAATTGTATTTAGTTTTATGGATTCTTATTCAACTAAGTATATTGGAAAATATTATGCATTACAGTATAAAAATTTCATAATTATAAAAAATAAACACTTAACCAATCCAAAAAATTATTTCAAAATGTCCTATATAAAATGGAAAAATGTACTAAATATCCCATGTTTTGGATTTACTCACTCGAGAACCACTTTGAGGAATATACAATATATGATATCATTTATTATGGTATATTATTGATGAATAACATAGGGATTTTAAAAGCATTGGGTAGAGATCATTTATGTTTAAATAACTTTAACATGATTTTTTTATACCCGAGACCAAATTCAGTCCAACATAAGTCTTTTCAATAGTCCCATCCAAACACACTTTTATCTCAAATGACTAACCATAAAATTCATTAAATATTTCTATAAATATTGGAAAATAGAAACTATAGGTATAAAAAAATCCCCAATGCAAGGTAATATTCATAAGTACACTAAAAAATTTGTAAATATGTTGAAATCATATATTAAAAAATTTGGATAACACATTATGTCATTTAAATATTCTATTTGTAATTTTCATTAAACATCTTTACCTGTATTCCTATAAAAATATGGAGTCACTTGTATCATATAGTTATAAAACAAGGGTCTATAAAATCTTGTTAACATTTTTTCAGGTACATATTAAAACATGTCATTGCTTTCCATTTTCTTTATTTGTGTAGGGCTGAGATGAAATTGTGAGGAAACCTATAATGGTGAAGTGAGAAAATTTAGGAATGTTTTAGCATAAAATAAACTAGTAATGTACCATGATGATGATTTTTGATCAATGTAATATGGTTACATGACTTGTAAATTCTAAAATAATAATAAATTTGTTTTTAAATAAAGGTGATGGTTTTTTTATGTTTTTGGGAATTGTCAATTACACGATGTGTAATTGGGTAACATATCATGTAAATTCTTGAGTGTAAATTTTATTAAATATGCTGAAATGAAATTTATATTTCCTCTTATCCAAAATTCATTTTTCTAAACCCAGATCCCTCCCTTGGTTATATTTTATCCCTTCGACCCTTTCAGGCCATTTCGTTTAGAAATTGATCGTTGTTGTGATTGTATTGAGACTTTTTGAGTAAGCACTCTCTATGAATATATGTATCATTCTCTTTCCCTCCTTGGAGTTTGATTGATAATTTTGGGATTGATTTATCTATAATCAATCTTGTTGAATCTCATTTCTATGTTGACTTCCTAGATCATCTGTGCCTTCATTCTAGTTGGTGGGTTCCATTTCAAGCACTGTGTTTCTATGGAAGAGGTTGGTGGTTCTGTTTTTATTGTCCAATTTGATAAACCGTTAATTTATTTATATAAAATAATTTTTTTAAATTCATTCCCTTAAAATTTTATTCAATTGATTTATTAAAAACCTAATTTCATTGAAATATAGAATTTGGATTTGGTTTGACACAGAATTTGTAAAACCTCTAATTCCATTGAATAGAGCTGTATTTGAGAAATTAATAGATTTTTGTGAAATTTAAATGTTCTTAAATTATGTTGTGTAATTGATTTGATGAAATTTATTTCATTTTTAATTTTAAAAAAATGACTTAAAATGGTTTTGATATAAACCCAGTAGTTTTATAATGGAAAAATCAAGTTTTGATTAAAAACACATGTGATGGTTTTGAAATGTAGAATGGAATATTTGATATGGGAGAATTGGTAAAATTGTATTTTAAGAAGTCTCAAAATAAATATTCCATCAATGATTGTTTTTAGGGAACATGAAATCCTCAGTATTTAGTTAGTTTTTGGGGGTATCACTCTTTTTTTTGATGTATACTCAAATAAAACCTAGTGGAGCAGGTAACATCCCCGATGGGATAGTGACAAGTCTTTTTTTTCAGTATTAGAGGGAAGTCTGTATACACATATTGCCATGATCTATTTTTTGTGTGTGAGAATCTCATTGCCTAGAACTATTTTACCATTTGTATATTACCTCATTTCTTGTTGATTGTATTTGAAAATTATTCCACTGTTTATTATATACAATTTACTCATGCCTTCTAAATTTATATAATCTATTTTCTATAAATTCATTTTTTGAGCCATTTGTTGGAAGTATTTCCATCATTTGAAATGTAAATCATTATTTTTTTTAATTATTATTTTTAACTACCATACCTATTTAGTTAAAATTGAAAACATTATTTAGTAAATTAAACATTGAATTTATTTTGGAATCATTTGTGAGAGCCTCTTGGCCTTTGATATCACACCCTACCTATGACTTATGGTGTTTGTAAATTATCTTATTTCAATTTTGATCAATTTTAAGGTTGCACATTATGGTGGTACTCATTGTTGAACCTTGGGATTGGTGGGTTTTTTATGCTGTGACATTGGTTTTTATCCTATTTTATTGTACATTTTTATAGTACTTTGGGTTTTTTTTCATATTTGACTTTTGATACTGTTCTCCCTATAAATATTATATTGTATACATTCTGAAATGTTAATTTTTTTCCCACATTCATTTTTTATAATTCCAGGTGCAAGTCAGTAACCCATGGGGATAGAGAACAACCTTCTGGGCCGGTTATTTGAGGTTTGTTATCTATATAATATGGTACCCATGCTAGTTTGTGAAAAGTTTAGGATTTGAGAAATCTCTACGCAAAAGTGATTTTTTGTTTGTAGAAATACTTTTATGTTATATTCTATGATAGGGATCCTTACTACACTTCTTAATTTTAGAGAGGCCTTTATGAGGTATTAGGATCTTAGGTTTATTTGAGCATGTCTTACCATCCACAGTCAGATGGCCAGGAAGAAAGAGTAATACAGATTATAGAGGACATTCTTTACACCTGCATTACAGGATTTTAGGGAGTGTGGGAAATCCATCTAGGGCTAGATATGTTTTTTTATAAAAATAGTTACAATATGTGACCTGGAAGCCTCATTTCGTGTCTTTGTATGGTTGACCTAATAGATCTATTTTTGTTGTTCATAGATTGTTGAATGTTCCTTGGTTAGACAAATTGTGGATTAAGAGACAACAACAAATATTTAGATGATTTGTCAGAGAATGTTGAATTCATAGAGTCAGTATAAATATTATGATGATCGTCATTATAGACAGTTAGAATTTTTAGTTAGTGACCTGGTGTTCTAGAAATTTTCACCTCAGTTGGGACATTGATGGACTTTGAGGGAATTGAAGATTGATCCTCATTTTTTGGAAACTTTTGAGTTTATTAAAAAGATCAGTAATGTTGATTAAAATTTATCACTTCCACCACAACTAACACTGATACATAATGTGTTCTATATGTTTCTGCTCTAACAGTATCTATATGATCCATGTCATGTTTTGAGATGGATTGAACTTGATGTTAAACCTGATATATCTGTAAATGAAATCCATTTGGATTGTTGATTGTGAAACCAAGTTACTTCATGGGAGGATTATACCATTAGTTTTACTTCTATGGAATCATGGTTCATATTCTCATGAGACAAGGGTGCATGTGGTAATGATGAGAGAGAAATGGCATCAACTTTTTTAATAAAAATCATATTTACAATATTTCAAAGGATATTATTTTTTTATGATGGGGATGTAGTAACATATGAATAAATTTTTGTATGTACAATTTAAACCTTGTCATTTTTCCCTTTTTCTTTATTGGGGTGGGCCCCAGAAGGAATTTGGAGAATACATATGATGGAAATGTTAGTGATTTGTTTGGATTGTCAAGATAATATATACTAGTTTTGCAGATTTTTGGGTATTTACACTTTGTTTAATATGTTTACACAACATGTAAATTCTAAAACAATAATAAATTTATTTTTAATAAAATGAGTTGGGTTTTCTAGACATTATGGGAAATGTCAATTACACAACATGTAATTGGGTTACACATCATGTAATGTATCACATGTCAATTTTGAGCATGATTTTTTATAAAATTTTTAGCTCCTCTTTTTTAATCATACATTATTTTATACTAGATCCATCCCCATGTGATTCCAGAGCCCCTCAACCCTCCTGGGTTTCTTCATTCAGCAAATGATTATTTTTTGGGTTATGGTGTCATTCGTCGGATATGTCGTCTTCCTGTCTCTCTATCTTTTATATTTCCATCCTTCAAGTTTAATGGTTCTAAATGGGAATGATTGATTTAAACAGTTTTTATTGAATATTCTTTTCTGGGATGAGTTCCCATATCATTATCACATTCATTTCCATTTCTAGTGCTATATTTCCTTAGAATATGTAAGCTGTTCTGTTTCGAGTGGCTAATTTGTTTAACCCTTAATTTCTTGATTTAAATTAAATTTAACATTTAAATTAAATTTAATTAAATTGATTTCAATTGGTTCCTAAAAAATACAATTCCATAAAATATGAGAATTTGGATTTGGTTCAAACACAATTGGGAAAACCACTAATTGCATTGAATTAGGGTATATTTGTGAAATGTGTGGAATTTTGTGAAATTTAAATTGTTTAATTGAAATTGAGGAATTGATTTTTTGAAATTCATTTCAAGTAGTATTGGAGAAAAATGTATTTAAATGATTTTTATAGACTCCCAATAGCTTTATCCGAGAAAAAGGATCATTTTTATTAAATACCCTTGTGTTGGGTTTTAAATGGAAATTTTCATATTTTGAATTGGATAATGGGATGAATTTTATTTTAAGGAGTCTTAAAATAAATTTCCTATCGATGATTGTTATTAAAGCATATCCAATAGTAGCCACATAGGGTGTTATTTTTATAACATCCTTATTTATTATTTATAACTGAATCAATACCTAGTACTATAGGTCACATCCCAAATTGAATGGTGATGATCCATCTTTGTCAATTTTTAGAGGAATATGTGTATACTAATATTTCTACTATAACCATTCAGTGTGTGGGTATCTCGTAGCCTGGAAGTATCATACCTTTTGAATGATGACCATGTTGCTCATTGATATTATTTGAAATATATTACATTATTTTTTGTAAACGAATTTACACATTCCTTCTGAATATATATAAACTATTTTACAAAAAATGACTATTTAAGGCATTTTTAATGTATTTCCATCATTTTCGATTCAAATAATGAATTTATTTAATTATGCATTTGAAATTCCATACATTATTACTTAAAATTTGAACCATTATTTGGTTAATTAAATGTAGCATTTATTACGAAATCCTGGGTGAGACCCTACTGGGCTTTTAGCTCACACCCTACCCATGCCTTCTGGGGTTTTTAAATTATATTCTTCTTAGTTTTAGAGTGTTTAAGGTTCAACATGGAGGTGTGAGTATCTATTTTTCCTTGGGATTAGAGAGTTGTGTCTGTTTGGAATTCATTTTTTATCTAGTTTTCTTATACATCAATTTAGTACATTGGATTTTTTTACCTATTGGACTTTTGGTAGAATTATTCATATGGAGTTTCACTTGTATTCATACTGACTTGTTTATCATTCTTTTGAAATGTTTTGTAAAATTTATTCCCACTTTCATTTTGAATGGTGCTAGGTGATGGTCGCCAACCCATGGGGATTGGGAATGCCTTTCGATCCATGCCAGTGTTGGCTTAGTTATCGAGTTACCAGGGTACTTAGGTTGGATCTTGGTAGGGTATCTATCCAAGGAGGTGGAATTCATAACCCCAATTATTCTGAATAATTCAATAAAATAAATTTAATAGTGATTATAAACTAAAAATTTCTCTCATATCGATAATAAATTCAGTATTTTAATTTTCTATTCATTTGAAAATGAAACACAATCATGATATCAAGATGAACTTGACATTATGATCAGAGAATCCATTGAAATATAATCTAATTAAAATGTCTGAATGATAAAATTATAATGTAAAACTACGAGTTATATATGATTTTTATTTTCCTATTGTAAAACATAACAATGAGAAATAAATAATTTAACATTATTCTTCATTACAACAGACAATAATTAGCATATGATGTAATGGAACATCATAAAAGCTCTAGGATTAACTTTCAACCATGAATGTTTGAATAAATATACAACATAACACATTTTCACTATAACAACCAAAATCCAATATATGAAATAAATAATTTAATTTTTTGAAACATACCCTCTTTTAGGGGTTATTCTAACATTTACGGTGTCCCATATCCACTTTCATTTATATTAGAAAAAACAACCTATCTATTACTAGGGTTGTTAATATGGAAAATAAATAATGCTAGAAATATGTAGACCATTGATTTTTTCCTCCACCACAAAGAGGAATTACAATAATAATCTCGTAACCTTCCATTTATCCCCAACTTCCTTCACCACATGAGTTAATTTTTTCCAACCCAATGTATCCACCAGTAAATTTACCATTCAAGATATATATATATAATGTACAATTAAAATATATTATGTATGACATCCACTAATGATATCATAGTTTTTGATCACTCTATATCATAATATAATTCTATCTATTGTATTTTTATATCAAAATCCTAGTGGAAGTTGAAACCACATGAATGTGAGGGGGGTAAATAAGGATAGATATTTTAACCAAATTATATTTTATATTTAAATTCCCTATTCAATATTAAAAACAATTTAATAATTATGAGGTAATGATATGTTTATAAACTCTCAATACTTACTACTCTATTGAATGATGAAAGTAAAAAATATATATAGAGAGTTTTAGAAAGGTTTAACCCCAGTTTGGGAATATAATCCTTCCTATTTTTGACTCACAATAAGACAGAAAGTTTTACTACTAATATTATAAAGATTTCAAGATCATATGTAGGTAACATCAACTCTAAAAAAAGGGTTTGGTAGGTATCACCCACTTCGTAAAGGATATCTCTAACTATATTTACAATATTTTATACTTATAGTTTTCATCCACATGAATTTAATGTTCATGGATTATTCAGGTACCCTCTATTTATTCCATTGGTCACTAGGAACTCCATGAATCAAATCTTATTTCTACTCCATATGTCAAAATATCATAGTAATAATATCTTCTTCTTAAATGAAAATCTTATCAACTTCTATTATATACTTTTAAACAATACATGAATATAGAAATCCTTCATTATCTCATCTTCAGAATGAATATATTAAGAAGATGGATAGATACTTCATTATCACTTCAATCTAGATTATTTTCATGCACATTGAAACATTGATAAAAAAATACCCTTAGTGTATTCCATCCTTAACAATGTTCTATGATATAGTAATTTCGTAAGTACGTTTTCTCCTATTTTTAATTCATCAGTGCATGAGATCTAATTTTTCAGAATTATCATTGTCTTATCTCTATGATATTTATCATATCATATTTAAAAAAATAATTGGATATATTTATAATGTCATGGAACTACACTATCATGACCTCTTTAGTAATACTTCTTAGAATTATTTTTAATATTCAAACAATATAATAAATATATTTATACATAATATGAATGTGGAAACTATCCTTAATTTTATGAAGTTTGATATCCACATTAATAAATGTAAATATTTATATCATTAATTGTCCTAAAAATCATATTAAGTTATATAACTATTTAATATTCCAAGTGACTTGGGATTTTTCATACTCCAAAAAAATTAACAAATTCTTAATATATTTTAATCCATGGGGAACTAAGACTGTTATGCAGAAAGATTCATGGTGTGGTAAATATTTTGTTACCAACCATCAAATTTTTTCATTAAAATGTTTTTTATTATTATTTATCATTATAAATAGTTACGATGTGGTTTTCTCTTTATAAAAAAATGATTGTCCCCATAATTTTATAGTAATTTACTAGAATCACAATGATTCTAATTTAATTTATACTACACTTAATAACAACAAAATGAAATTACATGATTTAATTTTTTTAATTCATCACAAAATTTTAATTTTTTAGAGAGCTAGGTTCATTAATATGATATATAATATTTTAGGTATTTGTATATGAGTTCCAATTATATTACATAAAATGTAATATTCTTTAATTTTCCATATTTATATAGTAAATAAATTATCTATGGATTCAAAAAAATATTCATTGTTCTATATATATTTATAATTATCATAATACATTAAACATCCCTGGAAAAAAATAAAATAAAAATGATATGTATAACACTATTCTTGTGTAATTTTTGCAATTCAAAACTCATCAAAATATATTGCATATTAGGTAAAACACTAAAAACTTACACACATTAATCATCATAAGGAAGTCATATTTAAAAAATAAAAATCTAATACATGTATAATTTTCTAGTTCTAGGGTTAATAAATATATTTTATATGTAACAAATTTTCATTTATTAACTTAATAAAATAGGTCTAAAATTGTATCAAATCAATGTATAAATTCTATAAAAAATTTCAAGGATTCTCCAAACACTTTATAAATCATAAAAAAAATTATCATAACTTTATAAAATAACATAATTTTCCAAAAAAACATAATCTTAATTTTAAAATTCTTGACAACTATGTAAAATGTATTTTTTATTTAGAGGACATCTAAAAAATTATTTCTTCCATTGTCAAAATCTTCTATGAAAAATAATAATTCAAGTAATATTGTATACTATTAATTGGATCCTTTAGGATTAAAAATATAAATGGATTATCAATCCTGAATATATTTTTTTACATCTCTAATGAAAATTATTAATCCATTTTGATAGTCTACTTCTCAAACCCTCACATGTTGAATAAAGTGAATTCATCAAAAATATCAATTATTTTATATTCTTTATAAAAATTCTATATAATTATAATTTTTATAGGTATAGTATATAGAATCCATATATACATTTATTCCTAATCAACATCTCCATATTTTTTTTTGTTTTCAAACTTTTATTATGGAAAAAACGCTATCACATTTTCCAATCAATATATGAGAAACCACTTATATTCCATGTGATCTATTTTTCACCAAATACATGAATACATGCTTTATTGAATATAAAAACAAATAAAAAACTACTTAGGTTATTAATATACCACTTTGGGTTTTTTTTTAATATAATTGTATATTTATAATAAATATTTTCTACCTTTTTTGGACAGTAAATGAAATGGAGTCAATGGGAATGTGAAATCATATTATTATTCTTAAAATATGTTATAAAAATAACATATACATATCATTAAAAGTCATAAAAACATTCCAATACATATATAATGATGATATTACAATTTACAAAGAGAATAATGATCAATTAATAAACTCAAAGTTCACAACATCATTCTCAATTCAGAAAATAAGAGCGATTAATATGGACATTAAATATTTTGGTGAAAAAGTTCTGTATGTGATACCAACTCTAGGATTAATTTCTATTGCTTTTTACTATATATTAATTAAAAATTTGATTACATACAATCATCATAAATTAAAAAGTAAAAAAATTATGGGAAAGAATGTATTTCATCATATTATTTTCAATGCATTACCTCTTTTTTCAAAACAAAATTTTTATAATCAAAAAAAGAATGAGAATGTTATTTATGACACATTATCTTAAAATTTATCAATATTTTCACTAATATATGTATTTTAATAAAATAATACAATTTATAAGCTTCCCTTCTTATTAGCTACCCTGTCAAGGGATTCAATATAATAATCTTCATCATGGTTGGTCTTTTTCAGTAAAAAAAATATAACTATCTCATGAATCAACTTGAGAAGATGTAATGATAAATTAATGACTCCATGAGTATAAATTTCCAATACTAAAAAATTGTTAAATAAGTAATTAAGTTTCATTATTTGATTCATTTATTTTAATTAGTTATATATAAATTTCAATAAATAAACATATGAATAAGGAATTTTCTTCCTTTATCTATTATAGAAATAGAGATGATAATTGGATCTAAACCCAGAAAAAATTTTATTTATAGATTTAAATTCATTATAACTATTCATGACAGCTTATACCTTGAATTAGTTGAATTGTATTACCATAGCATACTTGTATTTCATTCTTTCTTCAATAGTGTTCCAATGTGGGTTCATCTTTTTTATGTGATCCTTCAAAGTGCATGAATATCCTAGCACTCTAATATACATCATTTTCATTACCTCATGATTTGGTAGGATAACCATGAACTCTATTAAGCCGTGATCATTATCCTTTCACCTCTAATAAATTTCTTCCATTACTCTTATGTCAACATTTTTATACAACCTATACTATTATTTGTACTCTTGATCATGTGGATTTATCTATTTCCTAATAGGACTAGAAGATTCTCATTATTTCTCAATCTATATATCCATTTTTACTAGAATTAAAAAATATTCATTACAAATATATTCTCATCCTTATGCTTTCTGTAATTTCCATAAGGTCTTTTGGAATCTTTTCTATTACATTTTAAAGAAGCTTTTCCAACAATTCATCAAGTATTTATTTCACCAAACCTATATAGGGATTCCATTCATGGATTACTAAATTTATTGATTCAAGATTGTTTCATTATATCATGATGTTCATGTAAAATTTACAATGATCAATGAAATAATAGTTCCTTATAAAGCTTTTTTATCTTCTTAATTGTTAGTATGTCCTCCTTCACATTAGTTTTCTTGGGTTCAAATTGTTTCAAAATATTCATATATTTAAAAAGAACAAAAGACTTAAATTATGTTATATTTTCTTCATCTACTAGGGAATTATTCAAATATAAACTTATGGTACATTTTTAATGGATTTTTGTAAAATCACAACCATTCTGGTGATGTATAGTACTCATTTTCATGTATTTGTATCCTTTTCCTGATCATAATTTGGTTGCATCTTGTCTTGGGTGAGTTTTAGTGTGTTTTGGATTTTTTCAGATGTTTTTTGGGTGGTTCAATATCAGTGAATAATTTTCTCAAACAATGAACCCACCCCTAGCAGACCACACACCCATGGAAAGAAGGGTTATCAATGGTAGGTACATGATTTTTCAAACTATGTGACAACTTAAGAGTAACCATGTACCCTAGATAGTATGAGATCATGTTTACGGTTCCTGGATTATCAAAAAAATTAGCTCGTCTAAGAACATGGGTGTACGAGATCATAATGCACTAAAATTTCTATTACAAATTCCATAAAACCTATTGTATATTCACAATTACACTTATTTGAAAAAACATGACTTAAATTTATCTTGGAGACTTCGAAGTGAAATCCTAGGTTCTTCAAACACATTTCTTGGAAAATAATTAATATAGTTAAAGGATCAATTACTTTTTCATAACTGATCTCTTTTATGTTTAGATTCATATCACAACTCTATTCCTCTAAAATTTTATGTTAATGAATTAATGCATTGCTGATGGTTTATATATAGGTTTTAATGAACCCTAATTCATTGGATCTTGATCATAGGTTCTAATCCTAGATCTTCCTTGATGTTAATATTTTGACCAATCTACATCGAATTGAAGACTATGTCATGGAAATAATTCATCAATGATATTTAAGTAGGAGTTATAACTCATATTTTCTATAGTCTTTTTCATGATCAAATTTTTTTAGTTTTACTGTTTCATTTCCAAATTTTTAATTTCATGTTAAATTTTCAATAGTGAATTTATTCCCATGTTATATTGTGACCCTTCATAGATCCAGTTGGACCCATTAGAGATTTTTGACTATGCTTGATAGAAACCCACGGGGTGCGCCAGTATGCATAAAGGAATGATTTATGAGTAATATAAAGGGGAATAATTGGTTAGTGTAATTAAACTAAATCCTTATTTAATGATTAAAAATGGTGTTTAAATTGTTAATTTAATTAACATTCAGTAGTTAATGAGTTCTGTATTAATTGATGATAAATGGGTTAATGGGGAATTATTCATGTTTTCCCTTAGGAATAACATAAATAACCACAATAATGATTGATAAATGAAAATTTTCATCATCATATGAATGTCTTATGTGAATTTTAATGATATTGAACCTGGATATATGTGATACTTATGAATGATTGATCAAGGATTTGTGGGCCAGGTACTATTGCTCTAAATTCCAAGGTGGTGCCAGATTGATGGTCTAGGCCTACAATTCAAGCATTTGAATAATGAGTTGTGGGTTAGGGACTAATGCTCCAAAACCCCATGGGGGATACCTGTCTATTGTTATGGGAACCTATGATGTTGGCATTAGATTTATGTTCGAGGTTCCCATGATATTTGTATACAGAAATATTCTTGAAGGAACCAGAAATGAAATTAGATTTAAATGAGTAATGAAATCACATTAATGAATGAATTGTGATATTCATTTGGTGTATTATTCATTCATAAACATGGGATGGAGTATGTATGATTGGTTCAAGAATCACCCTGAACCTGGGGGCATACGTGTTTGATTAAAGAGAAGTAAAAGTGAAGGTTGTTAACTTTTATTGTTTTTTATTTGTTCTCTATATAGATATATAAATTTTTATATACTGAATATTACTTTATAAATAATTGGTGGTTTCCTATTTAGTTGTAATCACACCCTAATAGTGCCGCATAATTATTTCTTGAATAAAATTAATGTTTACAGGATAGGATAAAGGAATGATCCCTATGTCATATTTTTGAGATAAGATTCCAGATGGATCATATATGTGGGAACATGACATGAATCCAAGACACACTTAGTAGTTTTTAGAGAGTCTTTAATTTGTGTTTTCATTAGAAACAAGACACATGTATTCCATTAAATATTTACTATTCTCATTTACCATAATTTTCCTTGTTTTGAAATAATTCATCGGATGTTTATCCTTTTTGTAAGTATCATCTAAATTGTTTCTAGTTTTTCTTATTTTAACAACTTCACCTTACATTTATAAAAAGGATATCATAAGTGCATGGTTTACATTAGACACCAGCTTCTGGTTACCAGCCTCAAGCATAGTGGGAGGTTTGGTTGTGGTCATGTATTGAACCAGTTTGGGTAACTAGTATGTAGACTTTGTGTCATGATGTAAGAAAGTTATATAAAAGAAGTTTTTATTTTCTAGATGTCTTATTATTTGGGAAATGATGAAAGGGCACTAGGATGAGTCAAGCCCTACTAATGAGCTCATAATTGGAGTATCTAACCCATGTGTATGGGAAATCCCAAGTTCCCAGGGTGGGATTATTGTTCTTGATGTTTGACGTTATAGTTGAACATTATTCCACCGTGATTGATTAACTTATTGTGTGATGTTACTATTTTTTTAGATTTTCCATATGTACTAGTATGGAATTATAGATGAGTATACATCCATTATTCTAGGAATTCAATATTTTTTTAGTGGGAATAAATGAAGGCATTCATAGAGAATAAGTTTTTAGGGTATTTCTTAATAAGAAAATACCTTTTCCTAGTTGTGTAATTTATATGAAATGGTTCCTATAAAGAATTTAATTTTTTAATAGATGTTAAATGAGTTTTTTTGAAATGTATAAAATAGGTTTCTATTGAGAAACATTGAAATGTGGCATTGTTTTACACTATGTTATCCATGACCCAGGTTTGGGATGGTTGAGGGTAGTGTTTTTTCCTCTTTTTTGACTATAGGGATGTTTATCTGTGATAATTTATTTTGTCCTTACATGAAGTTATATTTTTTAAATTTGATAATGATATGTTAAGTGTCATAATAAATTTATTTGTCATTTTTGAGACACGCCATCACAATGATTTTTTTTGGTAGGACCATAGGATGACATGGATGGAAGTTTGCCTCTAGTAGTGGAACCAGAGGCCCTGATAGTTCTTAGTGAAGGAAGAGTGTAGTTTCATGAGAAATTTTCTAAATATATAGAGTTAATTTAAATAGACACATGGTATTCTATAAAAAAATTTCTAATTTGACACATGAATTTCAATTTTAGCACCCATCCACCTTCACTAATTAAAGTGGGCCATTGGAAGGTACTAATAGATTGATTTTATCTAGAGAATCCTAGATTAAAATGAGGCTCCTCTAGAGAAAATAATCATGTTGGTTTTATATATGTTGTAAGGATAAATGATCTTATTGTGTTCTATTCAGGCTCGGGATGAGTAGTTGGAGGGTATGTTATGGAAGGAATGTTTGGAGATTTTCCTAGATATATTTTATCCGGAGATGATAAGATTGAATAGAGAATTAGAGTTTAGGTGGATGATCTAGTAAATCATGTCAATGATGGACTATACTGTACTCTTCATTAACTTTCAAAAAAAACATTCATTTGTGTGGAAGAGGTTGAAGAAACTACAATGAAACATTTTGAGTATGGACTAAATGTGATATTATGTCCATGGTTTATATCTTTGGTTTTATGAAGTTGGTGAGGTGGTGAATCAGGGACTCATTTTTTAGGGGAAGCAGATGGAAGTTCTAGTGGATGATAGATGATTTTTTATGGGATACCTTTAGGTACATTCTATGGTGGTTAGAAGAATCACTATGAGAATGTTAACCTGCCTAGTACAAAGTAGAGTAGCCATGGGGGGAGGATTAGTTTAATAGAGGAATACACATGTTCTTTTCCATCAATATAGTAGGATGATTCACATTAGTAGTCAGTGTACCCAACTAGTAGTGGAACTCTGATATTTACAAAGTATGAGACATACGGATCCCATGATAGATGGGTAGTGATGGTGGAGTTAGATCAAAACAATATTTGGTAATGTTGTCTTCTACACCATAAAAGTGTTGTAGTTGGAGTACTATTGGTTATGTTGGTCAAGGTGAAGGTTGTGGTACTAAAATGCAAGATCACCCATATAATTAGCCTAGTTTTTTATAGGGGAATCATACTAAAGCACTTGTCATAAAAATAGGATAGTTACATGAATTTCATCCTTCACTCATTTGTATAGAGGCTGGGTCGTCGATAGTTAGATGTACTATTTTTGTGTCTTATATTCATTATTGAAATTTGATTCATGTATGGGAATCAATTTATTTTATATCCCCCATACTTTTTAACAGTTTGATTTTGATGGTGGTGTTTGTGAGTGGGGTTATGATGATCTATACACCACTGGGTGCAAGATCAGAGGATGTTTGTTTATGGAAGGGGTGTTCTCTCATGGTTGGTGAGAATATTTTCATTTGGGATATGTTTTTATTTGACATGTTTGGTTCTGACATGATTTTGGTAATATATTGGATGGTATTATACTATACCCCATCAATTTGTTACACATTATTGTAACCTTTACATCTTCTAAGGGTGGTAGATGTGTTTATAATAAATAGTGTAATATCTCAGAAGGTTGTGTATAGGTAGTTCCTCAGCAACTGGGGGATATCACTTCCTTGTTGAAAGACAGTTCTTGGAAGATGGGGGTGTGATGAAATGATTATTTCCACCCATTTTGGATCTGTTTTAGGATGTATTACCTAATAATATCTTAGGAAATATACCTAAGAGAGATGTTGAGTTTAAAATTGAGCTAATTTTGTTAGTTGAACCAATTTCTATTCAATATTTCCAAATGGAACAAAAAATTCATTATGAGCATAATAATAAACTAGAAGAGTATATTGATATGTGATTTATGCACATGAGTATGTCACCATGGGTCTCTCCAATGTTGATATATAATATTAAGATAGTTAAACCTTAGGGTATACTGAAGACTCTATTTAGAATCACATATTTCATATATGAGTTCATTATGATGTCCTTAATCTTGATGATTTCTCTTAATATGTTTATTTACATTATGTACTGAATCTTTCACCCATAACTAGATCAATTGGTGGTTGTTTTTTGTATGAAATCTTGGGTTACTCCAGGACTTATGATGATCATGATAAACAAATTGACATTATTTTGAGTACCCCAAGTGAGAATGATTATATTACAAGGTAGAATAATGTTAATTTTGCATTGATAGGGTACATGTTAGATGTCACATAACCTCTATGGAATGTGTGTTAGTGGAATAAAATAATGTCTTGGATGTTGTTTCTTGGAAGTATTCTAAGAATATTTTTGATATCTGAATTTGTCGCAATTTGGTGCGTAATTATTGAAGATTTATCTTGGACATTTCTCACTATGAAGATCCATTTTTGGGCTTGAACAAGAAGGGGATAATGTTTGAATTATCTATGTAATGTGAGAATTCATTCCATGATTTGATGAAGAATTTGACTACTACAATGATTTTCATCCTATGTGACATGGGTGAGGAGTATATCATGTTTTCTGTCACATCTAGGATCAAGTATAGAGAAGTGTTGATGAAGGGATATCAATTTGTGATCTATGGGTCCTGAAATTTTAGAATATTTGAAATGAATTATTGATTAAATGTTATCATGTTAGGAATAATGGGTTATGCCTTAATATTTTCATGTAAATAACAGTTGGGAAAATATTTACTCTGAATATAGACCACAAAATCTTAAAGTAAATATTTTCATAGTGTGATTTGAACCTATGGTAAAAAAATATGGTATATTCATTCATTACATTTTGAGATATCCTATACGATCAATAAAGTAAACAATGTTGTTAATTAATTATGTAAAAGACATAGACTTGGGAAGTTAAGGTGTTTAGTTTGGAGTGGAGGATGGTGGCTTTATTGGCGACAATTTATATAGAGGCTTGGTAGGGAAATGAGATGATAAATCTTGTGTCCTTATCCAAGGTGTCCACACTTATAATCCAAATTAATTAGATTAAATATTCATTTATGGAGTGATTTTACATAAGGGAAAGCCTTGAAGGTGGGGAGTCACCTTTTAAATGGAAAATAGATGGGGACGAGATATTATATATTGGGAGACATGTTGTTGTGCCTACACGTATGAGAGATGAGTTAATGAATGTTTATAATTCATTAAAAATTGTTAGTGAATCATGGTTTTGGTAAAAATGTACTGTGAATTTCATTAATACTATCAATGGTGGTGAATGAAATAAGAAGGTAGTAGGTTTTGTGACACCATGTTACACATGTTAGCTGGTGAATAAAGAACATCAATGAAATAGTAGATTGTTACGTACATTTTCTATTCCATAATGGGAGTAGGATGATGTTACGATATAATGTTTCATGGTATATAAGAGGATACCTATGAATAGAGTTCTAATTGGTGATTGTGGATCGGTTGAAAAAGGTCATCCATTTCAGGCATATCCGAGAAACACTAATAGTTGATCATTTGAGAGATATGATTGTTCTGGACGTAGTCCACTTCCAAGGAGTTTTTTGATGTATATTTTCAGTCCTTGATCCAGGAATTACTTCACATATCTAGCTATAATTATAGAAAGAATTGGGTACTCAGGTATTTCTAAGTATCAATTTTTTAAAATAGATAAATTGACAATGAGAGTGAACTATTCAAGTGCTAGAGGACAAGATGTGATAAAGTGTCCAAGACATTGGGTGGCCTTGGGAGAATAACATATAACTAGTTCATATCACCAATAACTAAAGTTATTAGTATAGTATTTATAAGTCACCATATGAGAAGCTTTATGGTATTACTTGCAGATCAGCTATATTTTTAATGGAGGTGGGAATATCAGTTTTTTAGGACTGAGTCTCATAGAAGAGATGCCTAAGTAAGAGTAGTTTATTACAAAACATATGGATATGTCTCAAAATAATAATAATTAATATAATATTTGACATTTATTACTTCTTGAGTTTGTAGTGGGTGATTATGTTTTCCTTCAGGTGTCACCAACATTGGGTAACCCTAGGAATTAGAGGAAGGGAAAGTGGGTGACTAGGTTTTTCAAACATTCAGAGAAAATAGAGAGGATATGACTAATGAAAAAATTATTGGCTCTTCCATATTGGTTTAGTTAACATGTGATCTATTGTAACACCCCGAACCCAGTTACCTAGAGTCAGTGCATTATTACATAACATTGGCATGATCACAAGAAAGATCAAATCTCAAAAGACCAATTGGTTTAGTAGCCTTGGAAACACTAGATATATTCATAAGTCTTACATTAAATCATAAAGTGAAAAACTACTACAACAACATATTGTCTCCATATTCCACACTCATATCCCCACATAATATCCCTATAGGTCATTCATAATTTACTTCTTCATACCCTGGGAAAAATAAAACATAGAAAAGGGGTGAGCTCAAATGCCCAGTAAGGATAACAATATAGCGGAAACTTTCATAAATAAGAATAAACATTTAAGGCAATGTATAACTAAAACAAAAGACTTTTAAACTTGAACGTAAACATAGTATGGAAAAAGTAAAATAAAATAATTCCATTTACTTATTCACATGGATATTCTACTAATAGAATAATCACATGCAATATCAATAACCACTTCCATAATGATGGAATGCATAATGCCAGACTATCATAACCACATAGCCAAGGCCTCATGCCAAGACTAAAAATAAGATTTTTCCAAGGACTTTTTCCAAGACACTAGTTTTTCTCATGAGACCTACCGATGCATCGAGGAGCTGTAGCGGGCTCCACCCGTCACATATTAGGTCCAATGCATTCCCATATGAAAAGGTTTAAACAAAACATAAACATTCGTATTAAAACTAGCATATGAAATGTAAATACTTAATCCATAAACCATGAATGGTATAAAAATAACACATCCATAGTCAAACATATCACAAAACATTCAATACAATATAGAAGTTTTGTATCATAATAAATCAACTTCAAATAAGCGTAAAATCCATCAAAGGATGTTGACATAGATGAAATCAAAACTCTTTTTAGAGAAATACCTCTTTCTATTTTGAAATCATTTAAGAGTCATATATTTATAAAATAAGACATTTTATTTGAAAATATTCTTATAAGCTTGTAAGGGAAGTTTCAATGATTTTATAACGGCGGAAAATAATGGCACCCACCTTATAAGTTAAAAAAAACATTCTTACCTTAATTCTGTCGAAAAGGTTAAAAAGCACCTTGTTTGGAAAATGACGGAAAGATTCCTTTATAAAACTCTTATAAAAATTCAAACAAGGGTATAAATGAATTTAACCCATATTCTTTTAAATAATAAAAATGTTTTGAAATACATTTTTAAGAAACATGGATGTGGATGATAAAGAGATCCCAGTAGATTATTTCGTATAAACAACCATGGATAATGAAGAGATTGTGAAATAACTCTTACCTTGCACTTTTACATGGTTGAGGGTAGGTTAACCTACTGTATAATGATGAAATAATTGTTATTAAATTATACAATAATCATATATATTAATATGATATCATATATGATCTTTTAACAGTGATTTGTTAATAATATCTTAGTATTATTATTGTTTCGGGTGTTAACTTACTCATTTTCTTTTATATGTTTTGTTACGTAATCCATGTTTGTCATGGATAGGCTGTATATTAATCATATCCAGAATGATATCAAGTCCTTAGATACTATTATTAATCATCAAATTAGAATTATACTTGAATGGATATGATGGAGAATGAATCTCATCACGTTCGTGGCGACGGTAGTCCGTACGTACGCACGAGAGACAATATCATTCTTTTGATTTTAAAATAATATATAATTAGATGGAATATCATATATACAGAATCATTATCATGTTATATTTATGATTTACATGAATTACACATCATTATTATACCCATCCAAATAATAATTTATTGAATAACAATTACACCACGACGTGGAGACGGTATGCCGTACGTACGCACGTATGATGACATGTTATTCAAAGGATGGATAGAATATTGAATATGGTTGTACCATATTTATAATAACATCACTGTATATATATTATACTAGAGTTATTATTTTAGAATAGTAACAACAAATGAATAAGAAGTGGAAGAAGAAAGGAACTTGGAAAAGGGTGGTGAAATCATTACCTCTTTTTCGGGTTCTTCCTTTTGATTTGATCAAAAGGGATCCTTAGGATGGCTTTCGGATCAAACTAAGGCCTCTAGGTTGTAGTGAGGGAAGTTGGGAGAGTATTTGGGCATAGTTTTTCCGAACCAAAAGGCTTTGAAGGTTTGAAGTAATGAGAAGGGGGAGTGCCCTTTTATAAGAGGGGTGAGGGACACCTTTGGAAAAGCTAGAAATATTAATTTATAATAAATTCATATTCGGTTTCTAATGGCTCAAAAGTTGATTATTCAAAGGATAAGGTGGGTATAGGCCTAAAACCATTCAACCAATAGAATTTAGATAGGTTTGGGTTACTATATTAACCTTATCTTTTAGTTTTAACTCTTAGTTAATTAGTTTGACATTTACCATGTCACTTTGTATTTTTATATTATATAGTTAATAAACATACTATATACATCAAACCGACCCACAAGTGGTCCATTAATAATACACCTATCATGATATAAGTCTCGTGGATGAACCTTAGATTTTTAGGAATTTAATATCAATTAATAATATAATATTTGTTTTAAAAACTCTTTTATGTCAATTTTGACACTATTCAATAGTTGATTTTTGTGAAACTCATAACAGAATTATTACTTCGAAAAAATTGAATTAAATCATTCCTAACATGTCATATTAACTTAGAAAATTAGTTTAATTCATAAAAAGTCTCAAATTATATTTATTTGGGTATTTATAATATCAATTATTTTAATTTGTCACTATTATGGTAATTACTGCATCATCATTATGTAATAAATAAATTAAATTATTTAAAGTCTAAAAATTATAAATAAAATATCAATATGTAGTAAATATTATTATATTTCTAATTAATATTTACAATTGAATTTATGTTATGTATAACCCTATATTATAAATGTTTAAGTATATAAACTTTGATTTCAACTCTTTTAACTCTTCTTTCAATTAAATAATAATAAGTGTCCTAATCTAATCCATGTGGACCTAAATGATAATATTTTATTCCTAAGGTTGTTTTTGGTAGATATACACTTGTCCAATAGAATTAGGACATGTGTTAGGGTAATATTAATATCATTTTTACCCTTAATTACCCTATTTACTTTTAACCGTGGTAAATAAATGTAAAAAGATACTATTCACCAAAAATTATTTTCATCTCATTGAACCAAATTTTACTTCTTGATATTAACCATGTCTCTCGGATTTTTTAAATTTCATTCATAGAAGCGGTAAAATTAAGTTTTATGAAAAATTCAGTTTTTTTAACTACCACTTAGTAGTTTCACTATTCATCAAAAATTGAAGGTTTTCAGAAAAGTACCAAAATTTCACCTTAGGCTAAATTCGATATTACGAATCCAAAAATGAAGTCCATTTTGAAATATAAAATATATTTAATTTCAAAAATTAGGCATACTATTCATAACGGCTAGTTTGATTGGTTTTGGTGTGTTAGAACTCGGTGTTGCGTACAACACACGCTATCACATTATTCAAAGAGAAGCGTATCGTGGAAGCTTGGTGTGTTACATTCTCCCCTACTTTAAATAATTTCGTCCTCGAAATTTCTAGAATATTATTGCATGAAAAGACTCGGGTGGTTCTTCATCAAAAGTTCCTCGGGTTCCCACGTTACCTCTTCCATCTTATGGTTTCTCCACAAAACTTTTACCAGACGCGTCGTCCGGTTTCTCAGTACTTGTTCTCTCGTATCAAGAATCCTGACAGGCTCTTCACAATAAGACATATCAAGTTCCAGTTCTAATTCCTCATAGTTGAGTACATGCGTTGGGTCAGGCATGTATTTTCTCAATACAGATACGTGGAATACATCATGAACTTTGGAGAGACTTGGCGGCATTGCCAATAGGTACGCTACAGCTCCAATTCGTTCTAGAATTTCGAAATGTCTGATGTACCTAGGAATCAATTTACCTTTCTTACCAAAACATATGACTCCCTTCCATGGAGATACCATTAGGAAAACATGATCACCAACTTGAAACTCCAAATCCTGTTGTACCTCTCGTACCCCTCGTGGTTTGATTTTCATGATCACAATCACCCTCTCATTTATCTAATATTGTTTTCAAGTGTTTGTGTTGTTAGGCATGATTTCAAGAGCAAGAAGTGGCAAAGGAGTTAACATGGACTGTTTTCAGTCCACCGACCAACCGGTGGCATGACACCGGCCAGCCGATGGACCATTGACAGAAAGGCTCTCCACTGTCCAGATCACCGGCCAACCGGTGGCCTCAGCACCGGCCAGCTGGTAGAGCCCAGACCGAGAGTCCAGCCACTGCCTCCACACTGGCCAACCGGTGGCCTCAGCACCGGCCAGCCGGTGGCACCCTGCCAGAACAGTGACACCTACTGCCTCAGCACCGGCCAACCGGTGGCCTCCTCACCGGCCAGCCGGTGGAGCCTGAGCCCGAGCCCTCCTCCATTTTGCACACACCGGCCAACCGGTGGCTCAGTACCGGTCAGCCGGTGGAGCCAGTCAAACTAGCCGTTGGGCTTTTGACCAGCCTGTCCACTTGGCCTCCAACGGCTCCGAAAGCCTCTCCAACGGCTCCAAAGGCCTCCAACGGCCATATGAGGGTTCCCCCTCTATAAATAAAGGACCTTGAACCCCTGGAAGCCTAAGGAACATAGCTGGAACTATTGTGAAGCCAACGGACACATTTTCCATCATTTGGCGAACCTCCGGCGGATTCCTCCAAGGGAACCCCACTTGCTCCAACACACTTCCACATCCAAGGAGCACTACCAAAGAAGCTTGGGAGCGCCCTTCATCAGCTCCATCAATCCATTGGCGCCCAAGACTTCCCCATTACGGTTTTTCATTGCTTTATTCATTTTGAGCTTTAAATTGAGTTTGTGCCTACAAACTCCCATTTCTCTCATCCTCCATTCTTTTGGGTTTTCACATCCCCTTTAAGGTGTGAAGAGGTTAGTCAAGCCTTACCTTTTAAAAGGATTGAATCAAAGGTGAGCTAGCCTTCACCTGTAAGAAGGCTAGTGGGTTCTTGCTCAACCATCAAAAGCAAGCTGTAATAGGTTCTAGACTAACCTGAAAAGTCTAGTGGGTTTTTGCTAAAACCATTAAAAAGCAAGCGGTAGTAAATCTCTCAACGGTTGAGTTGGGAGCGGAGACGTAGGCCGGGTTTTAGGCCGAACTCCGTTATCAATTTTGTGTCTTGCCTCTTCTATTTCCGCTGCACTTTTAACTTTGATTTTAATTTGTTAATTAATTTTTAAAAGGCAATTCACCCCCCCTCTTGCCATCACTTCCTTTCTTTCTCCGCCCAACAATTGGTATCAGAGGGAAATTTGAGTAATACCTTCACCGGTTTCCAATTCAAGATCCATTGTGATGGCATCAACCTCTTTCGCCCCCGAAGGATATTCTTTGGGTCGTGCTCCATTTTTTGATAGAACCGACTATAACTATTGGAAAACCCGCATGACTACTTTTCTTAGAAGTATAGGTTATCCCATTTATAAAATTGTCATGCATGGTTACACTCTTTCCTCTCCCAATGAATCCAAATGGACCCAAGCCGATATTAAAAATTTCGAGCTTGATGGCAAAGCCATGAACTCTCTTCATTGCGGCCTTGATCGTAATGAGTTCAATCGAGTTTCCACATGCACCTCATCACACGAAATCTGGAAACTTTTGGAGGTTACCCATGAGGGGAACAACAAAGTCAAGGATACTCGATTGGATATGTACCGTCAAGATTTCGAGTCTTTTACCATGCATCCATCTGAAAATATTACTGATATGTTTACTCGTTTTAATGATGTTTGCAATGGGAGAAAGTCCCTTGGTGATGATGTTTCTGCAGAGACAATGGTCAAGAAGATCCTTTGGATCCTTCCAAGCTCATGGGCTCCAAAAGTGATGGCAATTCAAGAAGCGAAGGACATCAAGAACATGTCGGTCGAAGAGCTCATCGGATCCCTCATGACTTATGAGATCACCATGAGGAGGCAAGCTGAAAAGGAAGGCAAACCGATCAAAGTTCCAAAGAACATCGCCTTCAAAGTTCAACAAGAAGAAAGCTCCTCCTCATCATCATCTTCCTCTTCAAGCGGCGATTCCGAAATGGAGAACCTTGCCCGCAAGATGCACAAATTCATAAAGAAGCACAAGAAGAAGAAATCCCGCAAGGCTCGAAAGGAAAAACACGACGAAAAATCCGAGCACGAGGTAACATGCTATGGGTGTGGCAAGAAAGGCCATTACAAGCCCGATTGCCCACTCAACAAGAAAAAGGCCAAGCAAAAGGAAAAGAAGAAGGCATTCAAGGCCACATAGAGTGATAGCTCCACATCCTCCTCCTCCTCCTCGAGCGACAACAGAAACAAATTCCTAATGGCATTCCATGAGGTAACTTCTTCCGACTCCTCATCCTCTAGTTCTTCAAATTCAAATTCTTTCAATCACATGTCTTATGAGGATCTCCAACATGCGAGAGATCAATTGGAAGAAGGTTTTCACGAACTTTTTCCAAATTTGTTTCTTTAAAAAAGAATTTCAAAAAACTCTCTTCCGAAAAAGAACAACTTCTCAAAGAGAAGGAAGAGTTGACCCTCAAAATCCAAAATCTTCCTGATGTTGATTCCATGGAATCAACTATCAAAGATCTAAGGGAGACTATAGCCAAGTTCACCCAAGGGGAACAAAATTTGAACAATTTTCTAGGTTACCAACGCATATCAAGAACCACTGAAGGGCTTGGCTATTCCAAGCCAGCTTCCTCTTCCCATGCACCTACTATTTTTGTAAGGGGGAGCTCTCAATTTAAATTTTGTAATTATTGAAAAAAACCCGGGCACTTAATCTATGAGTGCAATTGTAAAAATGCCCGGTATGGCCGCCCCAAAAGTATTTTCTTTAGTGATGAATTTTTTAGGAGAAGACCCGCCACTAGACAAGTATGGATTGAAAAATACCTCTTAGCGAGTCTCTCCGGGCCAAAATTTGTCTCGGTTCCAAAAACCTCTCCCCGGTGATTTGTTGTTTTTATTTAGGGGGAGTTAGGATCGTTTAAGCCCTTTTGATTTCAATTTCAAAATTTTCGATTCAAACTTTCAATTTCAACACTTGGTATCAAAATTTTCATTTCAAAATATTCAATTCAAAATTTTCATTTCAATTTTCTTTTCAAAACTTTCAATTCAAACTGTTACTCAATTTTTTCATTTCAAAATTTTCGATTCAAAACATTCAATTAAAATTTCAAAAATTTCAATTGGTTTAAAATCTCTTTCTTGTTTTTCAAACGTTTCCCTAAATCAAGTTTTATGCCCCGTGCTATTTTGATAAACACAAAGGGGGAGAAATTCTTGGTTGATTGGGGGAGAAATCCTTAAAGCCTTCTTTTCATTTCATTTTCTACATTACTTGTTTTGGTGATTGTGATCATCAAAATAGGGGGATATTGTTGTACCTCTCGTACCCCTCGTGGTTTGATTTTCATGATCACAATCACCCTCTCATTTATCTAATATTGTTTTCAAGTGTTTGTGTTGTTAGGCATGATTTCAGGAGGAAGAAGTGGCAAAGGAGTTAACTTGGACTGTTTTCAGTCCACCGGCCAACCGGTGGCATGACACCGGCCAGCCGATGGACCATTGACAGAAAGGCTCTCCACTGTCCAGATCACCGGCCAACCGGTGGCCTCAGCACCGGCCAGCCGGTAGATCCCAGACCGAGAGTCCAGCCACTCCCTCCACACCGGCCAACCGGTGGCCTCAGCACCGGCCAACCGGTGGCCTCCTCACCGGCCAGTCGGTGGAGCCTGAGCCCGAGCCCTCCTCCATTTTGCACACACCGGCCAACCGATGGCTCAGTACCGGTCAGCCAGTGGAGCCAGTCAAACTAGCCGTTGGGCTTTTGACCAGCCTGTCCACTTGGCCTCCAACGGCTCCGAAAGCCTCTCCAACGGCTCCAAAGGCCTCCAACGGCCATATGAGGGTTCCCCTCTATAAATAAAGGACCTTGAACCCTCGGAAGCCTAAGGAACATAGACGGAACTATTGTGAAGCCAACAGACACATTTTCTATCATTTGGCGAACCTCCGGCGGATTCCTTCAAGGGAACCCCACTTGCTCCAACACACTTCCACATCCAAGGAGCACCACCAAAGAAGCTTGGGAGCGCCCTTCATCAGCTCCATCAATCCATTGGCGCCCAAGACTTCCCCATTACGGTTTTTCATTGCTTTATTCATTTTGAGCTTTAAATTGAGTTTGTGCCTACAAACTCCCATTTCTCTCATCCTCCATTCTTTTGGGTTTTCACATCACCTTTAAGGTGTGAAGAGGTTAGTCAAGCCTTACCTTTTAAAAGGCTTGAATCAAAGGTGAGCTAGCCTTCACCTGTAAGAAGGCTAGTGGGTTCTTTCTCAACCATCAAAAGCAAGCTGTAATAGGTTCTAAACTAACCTGAAAAGTCTAGTGGGTTTCTTGCTAAAACCATTAAAAAGCAAGCGGTAGTAAATCTCTCAACGGTTGAGTTGGGAGCAGAGACGTAGGCCGGGTTTTAGGCCGAACTCCGTTATCAATTTTGTGTCTTGCCTCTTCTATTTCCGCTGCACTTTTAACTTTGATTTTAATTTGTTAATTAATTTTTAAAAGGCAATTCACCCCCCCTCTTGCCATCACTTCCTTTATTTCTCCGCCCAACAAATCCTTCCTTCGATTATCAGCATAGATCTTTTGCCTACTTTGAGCTTCTTTGATGTGATTTTGGATTACTTTCACCTTTTCCATCGTTTCCTCCACCAGTTCTGGACCTACAAGTTTTCTATCTCCAACGTCATCCCAACAGGTTGGTGTACGACATCTCTTTCCATATAACGCTTCATATGGTGCCATCTGAATACTCGAATGGAAGCTATTGTTATAGGAAAATTATACCAGAGGTAAATATTGATCCCACATACCCTGAAAGTCAAGTGAACAAGATCCCAACATGTATTCTAAGGTTTGAATAGTTCGTTCTGATTGTCCATCCGTTTGGGGGTGGTAAGCAGTGCTCAAATAAAGTTTAGTATCCAAGGATTTCTGAAGAATTTACTAGAACCTTGAAGTAAAACGGGGATCACGATCAGAAACAATCGAAAGGGGTACTCCATGAAGTCGCATAACTTCATTAATATATAGTCTTGCTAGACATTCCAGTGGTAGATCTTCTCTTATAGCAAGAAAATGTGCTGACTTGGTAAGATGATCAACAATAACCCATATTTCATCTTTCCTTCTATGAGTCTTTGGTAGTCCCATGACAAAGTCCATCGTAATATTGTCCCATTTCCACTCCAGTATCGGAAGAGGTTACATGACTCCTCCAGGCTGTTTCCTTCCAGCTTTCACTTGTTGAAAAACCATACAAATTGACACAAATTCAGCAATCTCCCTCTTCATGTTGTCCCACCAAAAATGTTCCTTCAAATCTCTATACATTTTGGTGCTCCCAGGGTGTATAGAGAAATTGAAACTATGAGCATCATCCAGCAATTCCCTTTTTAGATCAGGTATATCGGGAACACAAAGTCTCTTCCCGAATTTCAAAATTCCTTCTTCATACACAAAGTCTCTCAATCTCCCATCATTCACAGCTTTAATCTTCTTTTGAAATTCTTCATCATCGGTCTGAGTACTCTTAATCCTTTTTAGTAAAGATGGTTCGACAACCATTTGAAAAAGCATTGATGTTTCACCTTCCCTGGTTATTCCCATGTCCATCTTCACTAGATCCATGAAAATTGGATCCCTTTCAATTCTCATTACGTTCAAAACTCCATGGTCTTTTCTGATCAAAGCATCTGCCACCTTGTTTTATTTCCCCGGGTGGTAGTGTATCGTACAATCATAATCCTTGAGAAATTCAAGCCATCTCCTTTGCCTCATGTTGAGTTCTTTTTTTGAGAAAATATACTTCAAACTCTTGTGATCAGTATAAATCTCACATTTTTCACCATTGAGGTAGTTTTTCCACATCTTCAAAGCAAAGATAACAACTGCTAACTCGAGATCATGAGTAGGATAGTTTTGTTCATGAATTTTCAACTGTTGTGATGCATAGGCAATAACTCTATCATTCTGCATAAGGACACAACCAAGTCCTTTCTTCGATGCATCACTATAAATAGAGAACCCATCATTCCCCGATGGTAGAGTAAATATAGGAGCATTGACTAATCTTCTATTCAGTTCTTCAAAACATTCTTCACACTCTTTTTTCCAAACAAATTTAACCCCTTTACGTGTGAGCTTCATTAATGGGTTAGCCAATCGGGAAAAATTCTGGACGAAACGTCGATAATAACCTGCCAAACCAATAAAACTACGTACCTCAGTTATACTCGTAGGTGCTTACCATTCTTGGATTGCCTTGGTCTTAGAAGGATCAACAGAGATTCCATCTTTAGAGACAATATGGCCAAGAAAAGAAATCTCTTGAAGCCAGAATTCACACTTGCTAAACTTCCCATATAATTAATGTCTTCTCAGAGTCTTCAGGATAATGCGCAAGTGATTTTCATGATCTTCGTAGATTTTGGAGTATACTAAGATATCATCAATAAATACCACCACAAATTCATCTAGATACTCCTTGAAAACTCTATTCATCAGATCCATGAATACAGAGGGTGAATTAGTCAATCCGAAAGGCATTACAGTAAACTCGTAATGCCCATACCTGGTTCAAAATGCTGTCTTCGGAATGTCTTCCTTCTTCACACACAACTGATGGTATCCAGATCGAAGGTCAATCTTTGAAAAGTATTGAGCTCCATGCAGTTGGTCAAATAAATAATCAATGCGAGGTAGGGGATACTTGTTCTTTATTGTTATAGCAATGATCTCCCTATAGTCGATACATAACCTCATAGATCCATCTTTCTTTTTAACAAAAAGAACAGGGGCTCCCCATGGAGAAACACTAGGGCGAATAAATCCCTTATTACTCAATTCCTCTAGTTGTTTATTTAGTTCATCTAATTATACAGTGGACATTCTATAAGGGGTCTTCGATATAGGCCTTGATCCAGGAATTAAATCAATGGAAAACTCAAATTCTCGTTCTGGAGGATGTCCAGGTAAATCTTCCGGAAATACATCTACATATTCTTTCACAACAGGTACATCCTCTATTTGAACATTACTTTCCTCACCCATAGTCATTCCATTCTCTTACTCCCTAATAATTGAATTTAGTTGAGCTACTGGGGGTGGATCTAGATAAGAATTAAGTAGTGACGATTCTTCTCTAAAGATAAGGTGTTCCTTATCATCATCATCAAGAATCATAACCTCTTTCTTCTTACAATAAATCTTCACATCATAGTCTGAAATCCAGTCCATACTGAGGATTATATCAAACTCAATCATAGGTATGATGATGAGATTAGCAGATAAAGAACATTTATGTTCTCTAATGGGGACTGACTCACAAAACTTCATTGCAATGATAATTCCCTGAGGAGTTTTAACTAACAACTCCCTTGTTAAATCAAATTGTAAATATCTAATTTTCTTAGCAAACTGGGAAGATATGAAACAATGCGATGATCCAGAATCAAATAATGCATTATCTAAACTTTAAGAAACCATTAAATTACCTGCCATCATGTCTTTCGGAGCTTCTACCTCAGCAGTAGTGATAGCATAAGCTTGGCCTTGATCCCTTGGCCTTTTCTGAGGTAAGTTCTCCTGACTCTTAGGACATTCATTTTCATAATGCCCCATCTCTCTGCAATTGTAGCACTTAACATTGGTAGCTTCCTTCTTCCCCTTGCAATCACGATCTTGGTGGCCTTTTTCACCACACATGTAACAGACTCCCGTTCCCTTCAAGCAAGTACCAGGGTGTTTCTTACCACATTTACCACAGGATGGATATTCAACCTTTCCCTTCTTCCCCTTATTTCCATTCCTAGATTGATTAGCAGGTCTCTTCTTCTCTTGATTTTCTTTAAAGTCATAAGACTTAGATAATTCCTTTTCGGTCTTGATAGCACACGAGACAATGTCTTCGTACGATGAGAAGGATTGTGAGACTAATGCTCGACGGATAAATGGTTTTAACCCATCAAAGAAATGATCAATATTACTTCTTGGGTTACGTATATAATCTCCAGCATACCTTGCTAACCTTGTAAAGTTAGCCTCATACTTTGTGACATTCTCATCCTCCTTTTGTCTCAGACTTAGAAATTGCCTTTCTATATCTGCTCGATGGTCACGAGGAAAGTATTTTTCTAAAAACAGATATTTGAACTCCGTCTATTCCATATTTGATACTTAATAATCTTCCTTCGTGTTTTGAATCAATGACCACCATTGATCAGTATCTCTAGTGAGGCGGTAAACTGCCATGATAACTTTTTCCCTTTCCCTACTCCCCAAAGCCTGAAATATTTTCTCTAGGGAAAATATCCATTGCTCAGATACTAAGGGATTTGTACTCCCATTGAAAGTTGGTGGTTGTTTCCTCATGAATTGATCTAACATTGATCCTCCACGTTGCGGATCAGGGTGATCCATACGGGTAAGGTTATTATTCATAACCTGAGTGAGTTGTCCCAGTATGGTGATTAGCTGATCGGCACTAGTTGCATCACCAACTCCACTATAATTATCTTGAGCAGGAGGGAAATCCCTACATGGAGTGCGTGCATTGATACAGTTTCCATTTCTTCCACTAGGCGCCATTTCTAAACAATGGCATGAACTAGATCAGTTTATGAATCAAAATACATAATCCCATACTTATAAAACACTTAACATAAATTGAACTATTTATGGATATAATCCATAATCATAAGAATGTTTTCTTTGAGAAAGTATATACTCATAAACCCTTCATAATTATTTTTAAAGAAAATAAGAGTTATCCTAAGAATATCCCCCGGGAGTTTCATAACCAAGAGTGCAGCAAGGCCCGTTGACGTGCACCATTTCCCGTTTGAGTCTAGCACAAAGCGGTGTTTTCGGGTTTGACCCCTAGGTACATCTGTCCCAGAGCCGCCTCTACCTGCTCGTATCCAGACAGGGATGTATTGCTCAGAAAACTCACAAAATCTCTACAATACCAAAATTCTAGGAAGTTCTTCTATACTAATCCTCAAAGTTCATCTTAGGTCTATGTGCTCTAATCAGAGTTTATCTAAATCTAGCTTCCAAGGTTTGTACTAAACTTCCTCTGATACCAAATATAACGCCCCAAACCTAGTTACCCAGATCGGTGCATTATTACATAACATTTTCATGATCACAAGAAAGATCAAATCTCGAAAGACCGATTGGTTTAGTAGCCTTGGAAACACTAGATATATTCATAAGTATTACATTACATCATAAAGTGAAAAACTACAACAACAACATATTGTCTCCATATTCCACACTCATATCCCCACATAATATCCCTGCAGGTCATTCATAATTTATTTTTTCATACCCTGGGAAAAATAAAACATAGAAAAGGGGTGACCTCAAATGCCTAGTAAGGATAACAATATAGCGAAAACTTTCATAAATAAGAATAAAGATTTAAGGCAATGTATAACTAAAACAAAATCCTTTTAAACATGAACTTCAATATAGTATGGGAAAAGTAAAATGAAATAATTCTATTTACTTATTCACATGGATATTCTACTAATCGAATAATCACATGCAATATCAATAACCACTTTCATAATGATGGAATGCATAATGCCAGACTATCATAACCACATAGCCAAGGCCTCGTGCCAAGACTACAAATAATATTTTGCCAAGGACATGTACCAAGACACTAGTTTGTCTCATGAGACCTACCGATGTATCGAGAAGCTATACCGGGCTCCAACCGTCACATATTAAGTCCAATGCATTCCCATATGAAAAGGTTTAAACATAACATAAAAATTCGTATTAAAAATAGCATACGAAATTTAAATACTTCATCCATAAACCATTAATGGTATAAAAATAACACATCCACAGTCAAACATATCACAAAACCTTCAATACAATATAGATGTTTTGTATCATAATAAATCAACTTCAAATATGCGTAAAATCCATCAAAGGATGTTGACATAGATGAAATCAAAACTCTTTTTAGAGAAATAACTCTTTCTATTATGGAATCATTTATAAGTCATATATTTATAAAATAAAAAATTTTACTTGAAAATATTCTTATAATATTGTAAGGGAAGTTTTGACGATTTTATAACGGTGGAAAATAACCGCACCTGCCATATAAGTTAAAAAACATTCTTACCTTAATTCTGTCGAAAAGGTTAAAAAGCACCTTGTTTGGAAAATGACAGAAAGATTCCTTTATAAAACTCTTATAAAATGTCAAACAAGGGTATAAATGACTTTAAACCATATTATTTAAAATATTAAAAATGTTTTGAAATACATTTTTAAGAAACATGGATGTGGATGATAAAGAGATCCCAGTAGATTATTTTGTATAAACAACCTCGGATAATGAAGAGATTGTGAAATAACCATTACCTTGAACTTTTACTTGGATGAGGTTAGGTTAACCTCCTGTATAATGATTTAATAATTGTTATTAAATTATACAAGAATCATATATATTAATATTATATCATATATGATCTTTTAACAGTGATTTGTTAATAATATCTTAGTATTATTATTGTTTCGGGTGTTAACTTACTCATTTTATTTTATATGTTTTGTTACGTAAGCCATGTTTGTCATGGATAGGTTGTATCTTAATCATATCCAAAATGATATCAAGTCCTTAGATACTATTATTAATAATCAAATGAGAATTATACTTGAATGGATATGATGGAGAATGAAACTCATCACGTTCGTGGAAACGGTAGTCCGTACGTACGCACGAGCGACAATATCATTATTTTGATATTAAAATAATATATAATTGGATGGGATATCATATATACAGAATCATTATCATGTTATATTTATTATTTACATGAATTTCACATCATTATTATACCCATCCAAATAATAATTTATTGAATAACAATTACTCCACGACGTGGAGACGGTAAGCCGTACGTACGCACGTATGGTGAAAAGTTATTCGAAGGATGGATAGAATACTGAATATGGCTGTACCATATTTATAATATCATCAAAATATATATATGATACTAGATTTATTATTTTATAATGGTAACAACAAAGGAAGAAGAAGTGAAAGAAGAAAGGAACTTGGAAAATGGTGGTGAAATCATTACCTCTTCTTCGGGTTCTTCCTTTTGATTTGATCAAAAGGGCTCCTTAGGTTGGCTTTCTAATAAAAATAAGGCCTCTAGGTTGTAGTGAGGGGAGTTGGTAGAGTATTTGGGCAGAGTTTGGCCGAATCAAAAGGCTTTGAAGGTGTAAAGTAATGTGAAGGGGAATTCCCTTTTATAAGAGGGGTGAGGGGCACCTTTGGAAAAGCTAGAAATATTAATTTATAATAAATTCATATTCGGTTTCTAATAGCTCCAAAGTTGATTATTCAAATGTTAAGGTGGGTATAGGTCGAAAAACATTCAACCAATATAATTTATACAGGTTTGGGATACTATATTAACATTATCATTTAGTTTTAACTCTTAGTGAATTAGTTTGACATTTACCATGTCACTTTGTATTTTTATATTATATAGTTAATAAAATTACTAAATACAACCAAAAGACCCCCAAGTGGTATAGTAATGATACACCTATCATGATATAAGTCTCTTGGCCGAACCTTAGATTTTTAGGAATTTAATATCAATTAATAATATAATATTTGTTTTAAAAACTCTTTTATGTCAATTTTGACACTATTCAATAGTTGATTTTTGTGAAACTCATAACAGAATGATTACTTCGAAAATATTTAATTAAATCATTCCTCATATGTCATATTAACTTATAAAATTAGTGTAATTCATAAAAGGTCTCAAATTATATTTATTTGGGTATTTATAATATCAATTGTTTTAATTTGTCATTATTATGGTAATTACTGCATCATCATTGTGTTATAAATAAATTAAACTATTTAAATTCTAAAAATAATAAATAAAATATCATTATGTAGGAAATATTATTATCTTTCTAATTAATATTTACAATCGAATTAATCTTATGTATAACCCTATATTAAAATTTTTTAAGTAAATAAACTTTGATTTTAACTCTTTTAACTCTTCTTTGAATTAAATAATAATAAATGTCCTAATCTATTCAAAGTGGACCTAAATGATAATATTTTATTCCTAATGTTGTTTTTGGTCGAGATACACTTGTCCAATATAATTAGGACATGTGTTAGGGTAATATTAATATCATTTTTACCCTTAATTACCCTATTTACTTTTAACCATGGTCAATAAAAATAAAAAGTTACTATTCACCAAAAATTATTTTCATCTCATTGAACCACATTTTACTTCTTGATATTAACCGTGTCTCTCAGATTTTCGAAATTCCATTTATAGAAGCGGTAAAATTAAGTTTTATGAAAAATTCAGTTTTTTAACTACCACTTAGTAGTTTCACTATTCATCAAAAATTGAAGTTTTTCAGAAAAATACCAAAATTTCACCTTAGTCTAAATTCGATATTCCGAATCCAAAAATGAAGTCCATTTTGAAATATAAAATATATATAATTTCAAAAAGTAGTTATAGTATTCATAATGTCTAGTTTGATTTGTTATGGTGTGTTAGAACTCGGTGTTGCGTACAACACACGCTATCACATTATTCAAAGAGAAGCGTACCGTGGAAGCTTGGGGTGTTACTTCTATTTCATGTTTCCCAACTTTTTTAGTATCACCCCAACCCTTATCATGTTATTTATGTTGATGATGCTGAGCTTTTGGTTAATGCGGCCATTAAGAATAATTTGATTCATATTATGGATTTTAGTGTGAATGCTTTGGGGGATAGAATATGTCATCAATCGATGTGATATGGAAGCATAAAAATGTTTAGGAGGAAATATTGGAGGGGTTTGAGGATATTCAGTCTCAGTTTCCTAACCTTCATACCATAGAGGCTTTGTAATTATTTAGAGTTCAACTAAAGGATTAGTTGATTTATGGGTGTGATATAGTAATATTATGACCTCTCTGTAGATTTATAGTACTAATTTTCTAGTTATTTTTATCATTTTTCATCATAGATAGATTAGATCCTGTCTTGGTTGAATTCAGGTGTGTTTTAGAAGCTTCTGGAGGGTTATTATGTGGTTCGTGAATGGATGATTTTTTCCTAAAACTGTTCACGCAACACTAGAAAATCATGCACCATTGGATGGATGGGCTTTGTATGGATGACAGACAGTTTTTAAATTCATGTGCCCACCTAGGAGAAACTATCCAACCTAAGTTATAAAGATTCATAGTTAGTGTGCCAAAATCGTCAAACTAAGTGACCCATCCACCCCAACACCGCATGTCCTAAGAATCTCTCTCCAAAAAGGCTTGCCCACAGACACCTGGGCATAACACCACAATATGCACCTCATGCAGAAAAACCACTAGGTCCACGTAAGAAAGGTAACCTGGTAGGTTTTGGGAGCCACCATAGCTCGCATAACATGTATCATATGCAGGTATTAAACCTCAAGCCATTATAGCTCATACACTGAGTAACGATCCTTAAACCATCACAGCCTATACATGTTACACCTATATTAGTCCATAGGAAACTATATCTAGAATATATGTGTGTGAATAACCACAATCCATTACAGCCCTTTCACACATATATTGGAAAAACTAATAGTTGTTTCTACCAGCACAAGTAACTCTCCAGATAAGAGAGTGGGGCCAAAGGGGGTAGCCCACCATCCATCCACCAACTAGGAAGTTGGGGAAAAAACCCCCAGGGCTTATAATCCACGGGGTGTTAGTTTCCCTAACTGATAGGGTGGAGTAGCATATAGAAACAAAAAAAGTACATAATATACCTATGATCACAACCACACTATGGGCATAACCATGTGTTAGACTCAACTGCATCTAGCGTCTCTCAGACTCCCGATGGCCACTTCTAAGACTAGGTATCCTATATGCACACAACCATTTAAATAGAATTATTACATTACATCATTCCCTTTTTATAAGTTTCACTTTATTTTAATTAAATATTTAAACATTAATTGACCATTAAAAATTCCACAATATATTTCATTAGCATCACACAAAAAGTCCACAGTTCGTTTAAATTGTAACCCCATAATTGCATCCCAGCAAGCTCCAACCTCATGGGTTAACATCATTTAATCAATAATTTATTAACAACATTACGACTTTCCCATATTCCCAGGAATTCTATAAAAACAATCTAAGAAACTAACACATGGGATCTCAACAAGTTTAGTAGATGAACTACCCATAAATTCATTACCACCTATATTAAGAGAATATACTCATCCTCCATCGAGAACCTAAACACGGAAATCATGTGTCATACCCCACGAGTCTTCACCCCTTTTTTGAAAGAGGGTAATGAAATCCAACTACCTTGAGAAGTGGAGAAAGTAAATAAGTTAAACAACAAATAATAATAATAATAAAGTATCCAAACATTCACATCCAATCCATTTCATCATCCATTGTGTCCTCCCCGACATCCACATGTATTAATTGATTCATCTTGCCACTCTAGGCATTAACTACTTCCACAACCTGTGGGACTCCTTACCCCCACATATCAAAACAACCATCTGAGCTCACATCACAACATAGTCAGCAGGAAAACAAACATCATATCAACTGGGCTCTTGGCCCTTAAGCATGGTATCCATCCTTCAAACACAATGATCTCTCATAGCTACAAGCATAAGGATCATGGCCTTTACAAGAAATAAGGTAACTTAGAACCCTACAAGGCAATATATTTTTATCAAACAACTGGTTCTTTAATCTATCTGAAATTAACTGATTTATTTTTTGTAGGTTCCAACTATGGGTAACCTAAAATGTAAGATATCATAGCTATCACTAATTGATAAAACATGATTACTGCATTAATTTAATAAACACAAAATTACAAAAACTGGATAAATTTTCATGACAATTTATATTTATCCAAATAATTATTAATTAATTCCATCTTTAAATTCATTACCTATTTCCATCAATAATTAAAAGCCAAACAAAGAAAACATAGATATCACACTATCTTGAAAAACAAGAGGCAAACACATATGATCGATATCAATTTATTTATCTGGTTCAAATATTTGTTATATCAATTCCATTGTGATCCAGTTGGATAATACATTCAAACTCTACAGTTAGGAATAAAATAATAGAGAATCAATGAATCCTCAACCTCAAAAGGTTTTCGATGCTCTTTGAACAGACTAAAAAAATAGATCACGATCACCTCTTTTGGAGGACTGCATCCACTCAAGGATGCAAGGACACCACAACACTAGCCAAAACATAATAAAAATCCATTCGGAACATGGATATAGCATGCCATAACATGTGAAGGAGAAACATGAGAAGGTGAACCCAAAATAATGACAATAAATCAAACCTTATATCGAAGATTGATTGATACTGCTTGGTTTCACCAAAACAGGGGGTGCACTTGTTATGAGATGAACATCAAGGGTATCCAATCCAAGGATGAACATTTGATCACACGACTCCTCTAGGAAGGAAGGTAGTACCATAGAACAAAGAGGAAGAACATAAGAGAAATATTTGTTGTCCCTTTAGAAGATTTAATAGAGCAGTGGTTTAAGATATGCACTATTTTACAATAAAACATGATCACATTAAACCACACGGTTTGACCATGTAATGGAATCCCAAACCATAGGAAAATTATTAAAAGATTTATGGGATTTGAATCAGTTATAAATCCCGTAAAATAATGCCATGAATGCGTTTATCATCAAAGAAAATGTTAAATCAGTGAAACTGAAAAAATATAGATATTTGAAAAACGAAATATGAAACCCTCATAGAAGCGTTGTTGACTCACTGATCCTGAAACATTATAGACTCACCAATCTGGAAACATGGTAGACTCACCGATCTAAAATATATATGGAGAAACTATTTTGGAAACATTGTAGAGTGACCAGTTTGGAAACACTATAGACTCACCATTCTGCAAACACTATAGACTCAACGGTCTGGAAACACTATAGACCCACCATTCTAGAAACACTATAGACTCACGGTTCTAGAATCACTATAGACTCAGTAGTCTGAAAACACTATAGACTCACCATTCTGGAAACACTATAGACTCACTGGTCTGGAAACACTTGTAGACTCAATGTTTCTGTGACACCATTTCTATGACATAGTTTTAATGACACTATGGAACTATTCAAAAAACATGAAACACTGCTTATAGAACTGGAAATTTGGAAATGTGTTGGGGATGAGTCACCTTGAACTCCCATAACACCTCAACCACCAGATATTTGCGAGGGATAGAACAGAGAGGTCCGGTCTCTTACATCAGATACCTCTAAAAAACATTCTCGTCCTCGATAATCCAAAAGCAACCCAAAATTAAATAGAAAAGGGGTCTAAACACCCACTGATTGAGACACCCCTAAAAAGAGAGAAATCCACAAGAAGCAACAAAATAAATCCATCTTAAAAACACAAAAGGTCTATAATAACAAAGAAAACATTATTATATGAAAAGAGTTAAACATCAAACAACTCGGGGTACTGAGCACGTATTTTTGACTCACGTTACAAGGTACTCTCCTCCACACCAACATGTCACCAAAAGACATTAACCAATGGTATAGAATGCCCAACACAACAACTTCAATTTACGGCCTTATATTTCTACAGGCCACTCCTTGAAGGTCACGTCTTCATTAATATCAATATCTCCCCAATCGGTGACATGAGAGTCATTGTGAAGATAACAAGGGAGCTGTGTCACATGAAAAACATCATGTACCTGGAAAATCTATGGGGGATGTGATACTCGATATGCCATGACTCCAACACAAGCCAACACCTCAGAAGTACCAACAAAATAGGGAGAAAGATTATTTATATGACCAATCCTTCACTACCCATGATGGGGAGTCACCTTCAGAAAAACATGATCCCAAACATCAACTCCAAAGGTCTCCTCCTTTGATAGATAGATGATTTCTAATTATATTTCACTATCTTCAACCTCTCATGAATCACATAAACCATATAATTCATACTCTACACTAGTTCTGGTCTGATAATTTCTAACTCTCTGACCCCAATCCAGTATTATGGATAACGGAAAGGTCGGACATACAAGGCTTCAAATGGCGCCATACTAATGGTGGAGTGAAAAATATTATTGTATGAGGACTCTACCAAGGGTAAGTGCCTCATACACGAACCTCCAAAATGCAAGACACAAGAGTGCAACATGTCTGAAAGAGTCTGTACAGTCTACTCTGTCCGATTCTACATCTACGAATTAATGTTTCTGCTAAGGAATAGTTGAGATCCAAAAGCATGTTGGAGACCTATCCACACCCTATAGGTGAATTAAGGATCTCAATCATAAATGATCATTATCGGGACTCTGTTGAGTCTCACTACCTCCTCCATATACTTCCTCGACAAAATATCCATTTATCCAGACTTCGTGATAGATATAAAGTAGGTTCATTTGGTTAAATGATCCACAACCACCCAAATAGTGTCATTTATTCCCTAAGATCGAGGTAAACTAGTAACAATGCCTATTAAGATGTCCTCCCGGATCCACTAAGGAATATCAAATGGCTAGAGAAAACCACCAAGGACACGGTGCTCAACCATCACCTTCTGGAAGGCCAAACATCAAGACACAAACAATGAAACTACTTGCTTCATCCCAGGCCAACAAAACTGACTCCTCAAGCCTTGCTACATATTTTTCATGCCAAGATGAACCGCTAAAGGTGAACTATGGAACTTTTTGAAAAATGACTCGTGCATCGCCAAAGTAACTAAAATACATCAATGATACCACACTCGGTGTTGTTCATGCTTAGACCAACAATCATGGGCCTCTCCACAAACAACACGGTCTCCCTAGGCCTCCACCTCTAGATCCCCCAACTGTGACTCTTGCACCAGCTGTACCTTGGATTACTGCACCATCATCTAAAAAAGTCACCATCTTCCCCCATATTCTCCCATATCAAGATGTAATGATGAATGTTCTTCCATTACTCTCCAGGAATCACCAGATTATTTCATTGAATCACTATGTGTCTTCCTTCTTAGTGCATCAACTACAATATTCCTCTTCCCAGGTGTGTACGATATTTCCAAGTTGTATTCATGTAAGAACTCCTTCCACCGATTCTATTGCAAGTTCATGTTACGATGAGAGAAAACATACCTCAGGATCATATGAGCAATGAAATCCATGATGAAATCTCTAATGAGGTAATGTCTCCACAATGTTTGAGAACACATGACAAATGCAATCTCAAGATCATGGGTGGAATAGTTTCATTCATGGGGAAATAATTAATGAGACCCATAAGAAATGACCAATCTATGTTGCATAAAAACACAACCTAACCCCAGATGGAAATCATTGAAGAAAACATCCAATTGAACTCCCTCTTCTGGAAGAAAAAAACTGAAGCACTTTCCAACATATCTTTTAGATATTAAGAAGCTTCCTGACATTGATCAGTCCTCATGAACACCTGATCCTTCCTTTTTAGTGTTGTTATAGGGGTCGCAACCCAAGAGAAATTGTCTACGAACCTCATGTCATAGCATACGAAAACAAATAAACTTTTCACCTCTACCACTTTCATAGGGGCTTCCCGAGACACAACTACATATATCTTTGATGGATCAACCAGGTCTCCTAGATGAGACAAAACATTCCCCATGAAACTGACTTATCTAGAACAAAACTCACACTTCAACAACCTCCCAAATAGATGATATTGACTAATAACTCCCAAAAAATCTTACATATGCTCTGCATGCTCCTCTCAGGAATGGAGTACATAAGGATGTCGTCAATGAAAACCACCATGAACATATCTAGGAACACATGGGACACAATATTTATAAATCCCATGAACAAAACTGGAGAATCTATTACACCAAATGTCATTACAACGAACTCATAATGCCCATGATGAGAACAAAAATAAGTCTTAGGTATATCCTCATCCTTCACATGCATATGATGATATCCTGATCATAAGTCTAACTTTTAGAACCAACTTTCACCTTTCAGTTGATAGAATAAATTATCATTCTGTAGAAGAGAATAGATATTCTTCACTATCACTTTTATTATGAGATGATAATCGATACACAAATAAAAACTATTATCATCCTTCTTCAAAAACAAAACCGGTGCACCCCACGATGACACACTCGTCCAAAAAATACTGCACTATAATAGACCATCAAGCTGTATATGTAGGTCTCATAACTCATAAGGGGAAATCTTTTATTAAGGCATAGAGATAGGAGATTCTCTTTGTTGTAGTTCAATCCCAACAAGATCTATCATCGAGGGGGTAGTGCTACAACCACTTCTGGAAATACATCAGGGTACTCATCTATGAACCTAGGAGATTCCAACTGTTGTTCCTCTGAATAACTCAGAATTAACTTATCCATTACGGATTATAAGGATGGAACATGCCTCAGTCCAATTTGAGGGTCTTACTCACCAACAAACACAGCTGGCTCTCCATCAGTATCAAATAACAACACATGCCTCATGAGGCAATCCACGATAGCCAGCACTGAATACAAAAAATCCATGCCATGGATAAAATTATATGGTTGTATCCATAAGAATAAGAAATATCCCTAAGGGTGATGCTACCCCATAACTAGCTCACATTCTTTACATACTTCAAACAAGTCTGCTCGACCTCCATCTTCTGTAGTCAATGCCAAGGGAACATGAATCCCCTCTACCTCAATTCCCAAATTTTGGACAAGGGTAGGTGATATGAAGGAGTGTGTATATCCTAAATCAAACAAGGAATACACCATAGTATAAAACAACCAAATGGTAATTTGAACGACGTCTAGCTCACCTGGCAGTGGCAATGCTAAAGCAAAAAGCAGCTACAACCTTCTCCACAGCCTCTCAGACCCTGATGACGACAACCACCATGGTCGCGCTCTACTCTCTGAGGATGGGTAGCATCACGAGGTGGTCCTATACCTACCCCATTTTCTCTCTACTGATCCAAAGCTGGTTCAACCTAATCTTGCATCCATGGATAGAACTACCTCAACTGAGAAACTTAGAGTAGAACACCTGGTGCACGATGACTCATATGAAAGGTCAGGGACACTCACTGCTGATGACCTCGTCTTCCACAATAACCAAAATCTCATGATCCATTGTAATATTCTTGATATAGAGTTCCTTATTAAAATGAGATACTGAGGGCTGGGACCTACCCCCAACTAAAAAAAATCTTATACCCTGAAAATTGGGAACCCCGGACCATAGCTCAGCTTCGTGAGGAATCATGATGACCCCACATCTCATGACGATATTATTCTGTCCAATATCCTCTCAAGGACCTTTTCCCTAACTAGTACCATAATATAGGTCTTCAATATAAATGATGTTACCTAGCGCTAGATCTCTGGATGAAATGACTCCTCGAAATGCCTTACCGTAGCCTCCTTATCTAGAAACATGTTCGAAGAATATCAAAAAAGGTTCCTGAATCATATTCCAAAATCTCACACACTGGAGCTCCTCTATTGAAGGGTAATATGATCTTGGAGAGTGGACTCCTTTGTGGCTGAAGAATTAAACTCGACTCTAAAGATGTCTAAAAACTCCTCCCATGAGATCGCTGGCCCCTCACGATCCTGGAGGAACAAGAACCACCATGTCCTCACTACTCACACATCATTGTCACAACCAAAGTCACCCAGTGCTCATTCTGAGAACATATCAAGCTGAAACCTATCTCAATCTCCTCGAACCAGTCTTCCGTGACTGCATCTGAAACATGACCCTTGTACTTTTGTTGATTTTGGTGCTTAACTCATGGAGTGTTCTCCTCCATGTGTCTTCATCGTCAACCTCTACCCTACAATGATCTTCTGGAACAACCTACTAGATATCTTTTGAACAAACCAGATAGGGAAATCAACCTGGATCCCTATCTGAAAATTAAAAAATAGCTGGAGCTCCTAAACACGGAATACAGAAGACTCAACATTAATTAATTATTTAATTTTATTCATTTTAGGTCCACCTATCCCAAGGTCTAACCATTAAAACATAGGCACAAAGAATAATGATGGATGATCCTTTCCTAGGTCTCTTCCCTACAACTAGTATCACCTAATTTTGTAGAAATTTTAAACTTAAAGTTCAGTGCATCAGATCACAGGGGGCCCAAATACTTATGTCTCTGCCAGTCTCTAGGGTTTCCATCTCTTTCTAAACTTGACTAACACCAATACCCAACCAACCCAAGAAACCTCACCAATTCCTAACACCAAACACCATTCTATCCCTCAACCATACCTCTAATACCACTCTATCACGACCACCTCTCCACAAGGTGTACATCTCATGGGCCGGTAATGTGAGAAGGGGGATAGTGACCCCCCGAGTCCCGCCTCCAGTAGGCCCCAGGTTGGTGAATATCACCAAGGGTATAATAAACAAACAAATGGGGGGTATTACCCTTTAAGATAACACATGAGAAATAGAAGGATAAGACAGACACAACAAACTCCAACTCACACTGAAATATTGATGAAATTCCAAGTACACATACGTAGTGTCCTGGAAAACTTCTACAACTGAAAGGAAAAACTGAAAGTACCAAAGGAAAGTAAAAACATCAGTAACCATGAAGCAAAAACAACTCCTAAAACCCCAATCAAGTAGTAAACAACATTATCTCCAACCTTCTACAATTGACTAGAAAAATAGTTTATATATACATAGGGTGAGTATAATAGTATACTCAGTAAGATCCTCCCTAGAGCCTCTCGTGTAAAAGTAAAGAATGCTTGATAAAGCACAGTAAAAAACAAGTGAAACTAACTCATCAATTAAACAGGTATAACAAGTTCCCTGGCTCACCTTGGTTACTCTCACCAAGTATCTTATACAAAGAGTATGTAATATATTAAATGATATCAAGGGTACCCTGCTACCACTTTCCCATTGGTTTTCCACTTTTCCCCAATGTCACGCGTCCTAAGTATCTCTCTCCTAAAAAGGATTTCCCATAGACACCTAGGCGTTGCACCGCAACATGATCCTCCTGCAAAAAAACCACCAAATCCAAGTATGAAAGGTAACCAGGTATATTCTGAGATCCCCCACATCTCACATAACGTGTATCATATGTTGGGTAATAAATCTGAAGCCATTACAACCCATACACTGAGTAAGGATCATTAATCCATCACATCCTATACTCGTTACACCTATAGTTTTCAATTGGATGCTATATCAGAATATTAGTGTGTGAATAACCACAATAAATTACATCCATCTACACACATATATGGGGAAAACTAACCACTATGCCTTCCAGCACAAGTATATACCAAGAGAAGAGAGCATGTCTAAATGAGGTAGTCAGCCATCCATACTCCCACCGAAATGTTGGGAAAACACCATCCAAGGCTCAGAATCCTCGAGGAGTTAGTTTCCCTAACTGAAGGGTTTGATTAGTGTAAATAAACACAAATATTACAGAATATACTATAGATCACAACCACACTATGGGCATAACCTAATCTTAGAATCAACTGAAGGTAACGTCTCTCAGACTCCGGACTTCCACTTATAAGACTAGGTATCCTATAAGATGACAAGAATATAAAGACATTTATCACAGTACTTTATTCCCTTTTTTAAGTTTCAATTTACATTAATTAAATATTTAATCATTAAATAACTATTAACAATTCCACATTATATTATATTAGAATCCTACCCATAAGTTCACTATTACATTAAATTGTATCCTCAACATTGTGTCCCGAAAAGCTCCAACCCCATGGGTTAACATCATTTATTCAATCATTTATGAAAAAATTATTAATTTCTCATATTCCATAGAATTATAGAAAAAAATTCTAAGATACTAACACAAGGGGGATCAACTCGGTGAGTAGATGAACTACCCATCAAGTATTTTCCACCTGTAGGAAGTGAATATACACATCCTCTCTCGAGAAGCTAAAGAAAGAAAGAACATGGAATACCCCAGGAATCTTCAAACATTTTCTGAAGGAGGGTAAGAAAAACTAGCTGCCTTGATTAGTGGGGAATATAAAGAAGATAATAAACCAACAAGAATCAGAAAGAATCCAAACATTCACATCCAACTTGTTTCCTCAACTCTGGTGTTCTCTTCAATACCCCCAGCCATAAACCGATGCATCTCGCCACTCTAGGAATCAACTGTTTCAACAACCTATGGGCCTCCTTACTCCCACATATCATAATAGCCTTCCAGGATCACATCCTAATAGAAGTACCCAGAAAACAAACTTTATATCAATTGGGATTTTGGACCTTAAACAAGGCATCCAACCATCAAACACAATGAGCACTCTCAGCTCAAAGAATAATACTCTTCGCCTTTACAAGAAAGGGGTAACTCAATACCCTAAGAGGAATTATCTTTTTATCAAACAACTAGTTCTTTAATCCATCAAGAATTAAAGATTTATTATTTGTAGCTTCCAACTATGGGTAATCTAAACAGATAGCTATCATTGCTATCACAAACTGATTAAACATGATTATTACATTAATTTGATTAACATAAAATTGCAACAACAACCACTAGATACATTTAAATTCCCCTATAACTTTATCCAAATAATTATCAATCACTTCCAACTTTACCTTCATTACCAATTTTTGTCAAGAATGAAAATATAGAAAAGAAAGCATAGATATCACATTATCTAGCATAACAAGAGGCAACAAAATTAGTTAGATAACAATTTATTTATCGAGATAGAATATTTATTATTTAAATTTCATTTTGATCAAGTGGGATAAAACAAGATAACTCTACAGTTCCACATAAAATAATAGGGAAGCAACGAGTCTCCTACCTCAAAAAGTTTTCGATCCTCAATGAACATACTAACAAAACAAATCATGATCACCTCTATTGAAGGAATTATTGTAATGACCCAAAATTTTCCATTTAATTATTATAATTATATGGAAATATTACAAGCCTCTGAAAATTAACGGCGTGTTATTCAGAGGCCCGATGTGCTAGAAATGAAATTCCGAACTTTTTTTCGCGTACGTTCAGTAAATGCGTGAGCATTATTTTCTATCTTTTTGAATCGTTGCTCGGACTAAAAATATAAGGGCATCATTGAATCCAGAACACTATGATTCGCTTATGGGAGGCTTCACTTAGACTGCAGTAGGTTTGGAGATAAGTTAGTTTTTAGAACTTTTTAATAGAATAAATAAAATAACATTATTATTTTATTTTTATTCTATTCCTCAAACGGACAAGCGGTAAGGTTTGACCGGTGATGTTTCATTCTAATAAATGTATTAAACCTATAATATAGGTAACAAAAACATTGGGGGAAATTAGGAAGATTCCTATTAATGAGCTCCATTAACTCTCCACATCGTTACTTACTCTCCCGATCACCTAAAAATATAGATCTTGGGGAAGGGGTACCAGACAAGATTCTTCAAGAAATGAAGTTATATTGGAACATTATGATGCCAGGCCCTTAGAAGATGAAAACAACCCAGCAGGAGGTGACAAATGACACCGAACCAATGGGGGACGTGCGAGTGGAGTCTTTGAGAGCCAGTCATGGTAATGAAGAGCACGATCCACCTACAAGCGTGGAAGATTGTCCCACATTTCAAGGTAGGGTTTTCTCTTGATTTTTCTTCGTTAAATTTTACGTTGATTCAATTTTCTTGTGCCGCATGTTTTCAAACTAAAACGGAGGGAGTGAGCCAAAAGACTGTGAACTGGTCTCTTCGCTTCCACATGGATTGATGTGTTATGCGAGGGTGGATCATTGGGTTGATAGAAACCCAACAATATTGGGATAGATGAAAAGGCGTTGTCCCAAGACACACAAAGACTCCTTCAGATTGAAGAATATGCCACCGGAGCTCACTCAGTGACCCGCGGATGTCTGCTGGTGACCAGCGCCAATAGGGTACAGGTGGGGGCCGACACACTGGCCGACCATGATGGTGGTAGTTTTGCAACCGCGTTGCTGATGGAGGCCATGGACCATCATCCGTGGTAGAGGAGTGTGGCAGCCAGCATGCCAGAGGCTGCCTAGAAGCTAGGCAGTGCACGTCTGTGCCACCGGTAGAGGAGGAGGCCGCGACTAGCGAGCCGCTGCGGCGCACTAGGGAGGCCGACACCCAGCCATCCATAGGAGGACCCACGGAACTGTCACGCCGCTAGAAGGGGATCCAGCCAAAATCCTTGCCTGCTGCGTTACGCCAAGTAGGACCCCCTCCAGCGGGTCCTACGTGCCAGCAGGCGGCACCACGTAGCACCGCCTGGTTGGCCAGAACCGAATAGGCCAACTGAACTGTTCGGAAATCACTAGGGGAAACCTCCCCCGTGTGGCAAGTAGGGTGGGCCCTACCACAGCAGACCACACCCTGCCACGAGCTACACTAAGCAGGACGCTCCAGCGGGCCACCCCAGCGGGTCGCGCGCAGGGCAGGCTGAACCATGGCCAATGGGCCGGGCCGCCCCCTTTGCGGACCTGACTGAACCGCGACCTAGCGTGCCGGTCCCACCATATTCCAGACAATTCGGTCTGGACCCGAACTCAGTCAGGACGAAGTGAACCGGGTCGGGTAAGCCCCGGCTGGGTCGGTCCGGGTCGTTCCGATCGAGTCGGACTAGACCCAGGGCCATTCGGACCCATATATGTCTTTGAGACATATCTTGAGAACCGGGCATCCGTTTGACAAACCGTCTACACTGCCAGGATCCTTGGATTGATACCTTCCTTTTGTTATACTCCACCTGAGTTTTGGAAAAAGTTCAAGTACTGATAGGTTGGATTGAACATGAATCCAACCGGGCCCTCAGAACGGAAATGTTAATAACCTACAGACCGGGCATCTGATTGACGCGTCATTTATTGTGTTGGGACCCTTATGACATAGTTTTCCTTTGGGATAATTCTTCATGGGACATCATGGTAGTTGAAGTGAGACTTATGTATTAAGTAGAGAATCCACTCAGAATCAAAAAAGCTTAGCGAGAGAACCATGTGGCTAGATATACATGATGAATATTCAGATCCTGTGTGGGTTATCATCAGATCCTGTGTGGGGCAGCATCTACTGATCCTGGTGGGTCATCTAAAGATCATGTGAGGTCCATCTCTAGATATTGTGTGTCTCTCCTTCAGATATTTTGTGGGTCATCTTCAGATCTTGTGTGGGTTATCTTTGATCCTGTGTGGGTCAACAACAGAGCTTCTCGAAGAAGTAAGATGATCTAGAAATACGGCTAATCATCTATACTTTCGTTCTTAAGTTACACCATGTGTGAGATGAGTATTTACCATTGTGGTAAACTTCTGTGCGGTGATACGATCGTGATATTATTCTTTGTGGTGTGAAATTTGTGGTACTTACCTTCAGGGAATTACCTTTGTGTTATTCATTCCTTTGTGGAATAGTTGTTCTATTGGCTAAGGAGTTAGTTCTTGTGTTTCCTCGTGAACGAGATGGGTTTACTTGATAACTTGGGTATTTGTATGGGAATATACCTAAGTAGGTATGATTTTTGCATTGTGCTTGGAGTTTTTTGTATTTCTTTGTGGTTTATCCTTTGTGGAACCTGAGAGACATTCAGGGGTTTCAGGGTCTGTATTGAGAATTTTTATACTCAACCCTACATGGGAAATGGCCGCACTTTGCTGTGTATCATGAAGATGATAGATAGAATTGATAGAGACTGATGGTGCCAGGACTAGAGGTTTCTCGGAGGTGAACCATTAGATGAGATGTACCATAGAGATGATAGTTCGAGAGTTGTACCTACCCATTAGGATGGATCCTTAGTGGGTCTGCACATGAGTTTCTTTTATTTTTTCTTGTACATTATAGTTGGGCTTGTATTCTGTCCCCTTTACTTACTGTACTCACTATATTTACTATATAGTTTACATTGTTATTTTATCTTTCTATGTTCTTAAATTTCATGAGTTTGTAGGATAAAAATTAAATTCCTTCCTAGTTTTTGGGATATGCCTTTTCGGTGCTAGTCTCTAGCCCTTGGGCTCGGGAAGGCCGGATTTTGGTAGTTAAGGTATGGTCCCCATGGGACGGGTCATGACAAATTGGTATCAAAGGAATTTGATTATACTGAATAAACTGGACTCTGATATTTTGATTTGGAAACAGTGGTAAGTTTAATGGTTGTGGTTTTTAGGTTGGGGAATTTAGTGTTGGTGCGACAGTCGACGTATCCATACCCTAGGACCATGACTTCTGATTTTCAACTTAGTGCACAAAAACATTTTTTGCGTGTCTATTTTTGAATAGATTTCCTTGTAGTCTCTTTTATTAAGCTCACTAGCTATAACTTATTTACCATGGTGCACATTTTTATTTTCATGATGCATCCATGCAGACAACCAGCCAGGGTTATAGGTAGAGTATGTGATGACAGCCCACCGGGCGACAAGGCTTCAGTGTGGGGCACCCTTTTGGCAGTTTTACCATCGGGTGGTGTACCAACAACACTACTACACGTTGGGTATCTGATGCCACCAGCCCCAACAACATAAAATGCATGCCTCTTGAGCGTGTTGCATGAGTTTCAGCCCAAGAGGCCACCATGGTTCCGGGGAGAGATGGATCCACATGTGGTTGAGGACTGACTGGAGGCCTTGGATAGAGTTTTTCGACTGGTAGGGACACAAGATGATCACATTGTGATCCTTGCCTCCAGTCTTCTTCAAGAAGTTGTGGGAAGATGGTGGACCTTGATGCTCCAGGTTCATGATGAGGTGACTCTCCTTTGGGCGGACTTTGAGAGCCTATTTAGAGTAGAATTTGTTCAAGAGACTTTACACACAGTGTGTTTACAAGAGCTTATCTACTTGTAGTAGGGCAGCATGACTGTGGCTCGGTATTCAATGAGGTTCACCGACCTCTCACACTACTCCACTAACATGGTGCAAGGCCATTTCTTCAGGGGCCAGACTCTCAAGAAGGAGCTTAGACAAAATATTTGATCTTAGATGATTTATCTCAGCATCCCGATGCAATTAGGGGTGTTAGAGTGAGTACTCCTAATGGAGAGATTCCATGATGAGTACTCACCAGCAACAAGACCCACCACCGGATGTTACGTAGCAGAGTTATCTGTAGCTGGTAGAAGACAGGTGATCAATATGTCCAAGAGGACCAGACCTATAGGTGGACGACCTCAAGATATAGGGTCGGTTTTGTGGGGCTCTGGAGATAGAGAAGGACAGTAAAAGAGTAGGCAGTGTTACTCGTGAAGTGGGCAGGGTCACATAGCTCATGAATACCTGACCCACCATACAGATGACTATCAGATGGTGGAAGGACCACCTGGGCAGAGGTAGGGATTCGATCGAGGAGCTCTGCAGGCATCAGGTGGATGTGACAGAGGAGCTGACTGTGCAGCAGGAGGTGGGCAGCGATTCGAGGTTATATCTCCACCACCTCTAGGTGGTCCACCCCGACCACATGGAGCATGTGGACAGGGATGAACTCTTCTCTAGGAATCATAGGCCTATGACCATGATTCTCTGGAGATGATTCTAGGTATAATATGTGTCTACTCCACCTTAGCTACAGTACTTATAGACACAGCTTTCAATCACACTTTTATTGCCAAGACCCTCATTCGGAGATCAGAGATTCCAATGGAGCTATTAGCTTGATCCTTACAGCTAGAGACCCCTACGGGAGAGGATTTGACGATTACACACTGGTGACGGTAGTGTGAGCTTACTCTAGGAGGATAGAGCTTCGACTGGGATCTTCTAGTAGCTACGTCGAGACCTTATGATGTCATCTTGGGTGTGAATTGGTTATCTACAGTCCATGCTCAGATTGACTGTATTAAGCGCAAAGTGTGGGTGTGTCCATGAGGATGAGACCAGGTTTTCCTTCACCGGTGAGAAGGGAACCTTTGTAGCACATGATGGACTTACCAAGAGGAGGGTTTAGCCGATAACACACCATTTTTCTAGCCTTACCCTTGGAGTAGTTTAAGATTAGAGTATAATCTATCCTATAGTTGTGGACCAGTACACTGATGTATTCCCTGATGATGTTCTATGTCTACCTCCTCGTAGAGAGGTGGACTTTTATATAGAATTGTACCTCAAGATGGCACTGATATCTACACCAGTATATTGGATGGATCCCATGGATATTTGAGAGCTATGAGTACAGATAGAGGACTTGCAGAGGAAGGGGTTTATTAGGCCCAATGTTTCTCCTTGGGCAGCCCCGATTTTGTTTTCCATGAAGGCGGATGGGAGTTTGACACTCTGTGTGGACTATCAATGCTTGAACCAGGTGACAGTGAAGAAAAAGTACCCACTACCAAGGATTGATGATATTTTTGATCATCTAAAGGAAGCATGGTGGTTTTCGAAGATAGGACATAGAAAAGTTATCACCAGCTCAGGGTACGAGATGAGTATGTTCAGAAGACGACCTTCAGATGTCGGTAAGACCACTATGGGTTCTTTGTTATGTCATTCAGTGTGACCAATGCCCCAGTAGTGTTCATGGGACTCATGAACAGGATTTTCCAATCATACCTCGATCGCTTTGTGGTAGCCTTCATTTACAACAACATGGATAACTAAGCTATAGAGGAGGATCAAGCCCATCATCTACAGATAGTTTTAGACACACTATGACAACAATAGTTTAATGGTAAGCTCTCAAATTGCATGTTCTAGTTCTGAGATATCCACTTCCTAGGACACGTCATCTCAGAGGCTGGAGTTGCAGTGGATCCAGCGATGAATGAGGCTGTGCTTTCTTGGGAGCTACCCATGACTATGATGGAGGTGCATAGATTCTTGGGTCTGGAAGGTTACTAGTGAAGGTTTGTGCCTAATGTTTCTAGGGTTGCGATACCCTTATCAACTTTAATGATGAATGGGTAAGCCTTCGTGTGGTCGGAGAGATTCTAGTAGAGTTTTCAGAAGCTGAGGCAGAGACTGACGAGTGCCCCCATCATGAGGCTACCGGTGGAGGGCGTTGGGTACGTAGTCTATTGCGATGCATTAAGGACCAGCCATGGATGCGTCCTGATGCAGGAGTGAGCAGTGATTGCTTATGGTTCTTGACAGATGAAATAAAATGACCATAACTAAGATAACCATTACATGGAGTTAGTAGCAGTGGTATTTTCCTTGAAGATGCGGTGATAATACTTGATGAGCGAACATTTTACAGTTTACTCTGATCACCATATTATCAGGTATATCTTCTCTCAAAAGGACCTGATCTTGAGACAGTGATGTTGGCTCAAGTTCCTCCAGCACCATGACTTCAAGATTGTATATTCTATTGGGAAGGGGATCATTGTAGCAGATTTCCTCACCCAGAGATCTGATATACAGTTGTTTAGTGAGGAGACAAAGCTGCTAGCTTCTTTGTAGATATCCTACGTCAATCAAGATGGAGCAGCTTATCTATGGTCTCTGAAAATTACTTCTTCACTCCTTCAGTGAGTCAAGGAGGTACATCATATGTACACATACTGCGAGGCTCGACGTACCTAGATATACACAGGACAAGCATCTGATTGATTTTATGATGGTGGGGAGCACTTCATCCACTTAAGAAGGAATATTACGGTACTAGTGGTGTTATAGGAGGATGTGTTGTGGGAGTTCTATATGTCCCCTATAATGGTACATCCAGGAGTGGCGAAAATGTACCAGGACAATCAATGTCAGCACTGGTGGCAGAGAATGAAGAAAGCAGTGGAAGATTTCATCTCATGGTGCCTCTCTTGTCAGTATGTGAAGGTAGAGCATTAGGTTCTAGCAGGCTTAGTTTAGCCACTAGAGGAGCCTGAGTGGAAGTGGGATGGAATTTCAAGTGACCTTGTGACAGGACATCCAAATAAATCAAAGGGACATTATTACATCGGGGTGAATGTTGACCAACTCACACAGTTGGCCCACTTCCTACCTATCAGAGAGTAGGGTTCAGTTGAGGGCATGGGATGCCTCTACGTATAAGAGGTTGTATGGATTCATGGAGTGACATTGACGATTGTCTCTGATCATGATGTACGGTTTACTTCCCGACTATGGAAAGGGTTGTAGGAGGCATTTGTGACTCATCTTCGATTGAGCACCACCTTTCATCCTCAGTCAGATGGTCAGAAAGAGCGGACCATTCAGACCCTCGAGGACATGTTACGTGCTTGCGTCCTTGATTTCAGCCATAGGTGGGAGGATTACATTCCCTTGGTGGAGTGTGCGTACAACAACAGTTATCACTCCACCATTAGTATGAAATCATTTCAGGCATTGTACAGTCGACATTACAGATCACCTCTGTGCTGGACTGAACTAGGGGAGTCCGCACTCATGGGACGAGAGATGGTACGAGCTACCATAGAGAACCCATAGATAATTCAGTAGGGGATGAAGAACACAAAGAGGAGTCAGAAGCCTTATGCTGACAGGAGATAGAGTCCTCTGGATTTCGTGGATGGTGACCATGCATTTCTACAGGTCTCAGCTTGACGAGGTTTTCGGGGATTCAGCTTGGGAAGAATGTTATCTACGAGGTTAATAGGACCCTTTCAAGTCCTCAGCAGAGTTGGAAAGGTGGCATACCACCTAGCCATTCCCCCTCAGTTGCATCTGGTGCATGATGTTTTCCACGTATCCCAGTTGAGGAGGTGTGTGCATGATCGTTCACACATCATTGACTGGGGTGAGCTAGACATCGATTATGGGGAGGCGTTCTGAAAGGTTCTAGTAGAGATAGATGATAAACAAGAGAGAGTCCTTCATGGGTGATCAATACCTCTAGTTTTCTTATGGTGGAATCATAGAAACCTCCAAGAGAGCACAAATGAACGAGAGGCTCAGATTCATGCTTAGTAATCCCACTTGTTTCATTAGTTTGTGTTTTGGCTTTTGGGGACGCAAAGCCCTAGGCTGGGAAGAATGTAAAGACCCAAAATATTCTATATAATTTTTTTTCATTATATGTAAATATAACGAGTCTGTGAAATTTAACGGTGCTTGATTCTGAGGCCCGATGTACTGGGAATGAAATTCTGAACATTTTGTCTGGTACCTTTAGTAAACTCGTGAGCGACTTTTTCTAACATTTGATTCATTGCTCGGATTAAAAATCTAAGGAAACAGTTGAATTTACAGCACCAGGATTCTCTCCCGGGATGCTTCACATTGACCATAGTAGGTTTGGAGAAGAAGATACTTTTTGGATCTTTTTAACAGAATAAATAATATAAAATTTTTATTTTATTTTTACTAAATTCCTCCAACAGACAAGCGTTAAGGTGGGATCAGTGACGTTTCAAGCCAATAAATGGCTTGACCCTCCAATCTATGTAACAACAATGTTGGGGGAAATTAGGAAGCTTCATATTAATGATCCCCATTAACTCCCCTCTTCATTGCATCCTTTCCCCCTCTCAAATAAATACAGAGCTTGAGGGAGGGGTATCGGAAAATCATCGCCATGCAATGAAGTTCCGTTGGAACATCGCAATGTTAGGCCCTTTGAAGATGAAGCCGACCTAGAGGAAGGTGGTAGACGACGACGAACCAAAGGGGGACATGCGAGTGGCGTCTTTGGGAGTCGGTTGTGGGAATGAAGAGAATGATCCACCAAACAGTGCAAATGATTATTTTAAGTTTCAATGTAGTGTTTAATCTTGATTGTTCTTCGTTAAATTTTATGTTGATTAATTTTTCTTTAGCCGCATGTTATCAAACTAATGCGGAGGGTGCCGGGAAAACGAACAGGTCCTGATCCCTCTGCTTCCCCATGGATTGATGTGTTCTTCACGGGTGGATCTTCGGGTTGAGTGGAACCTGACCACATTAGGGTAGATGCAAAGGTGATGTCTCGGGACACACAACGACTCCTTTGGATTGATGAATGGGCCACCAGAGCTCACCTGGTGACCAACAGAAGTCCACCGACGACCGTCGTTGGCAACTGGTGTCAATGGGGTATAGGTGGTGGCCAGTACACCGGTTGGTCGTGATGGAAGATGTGGAGAAACCACGCTACTGAAGAAGGCCACAGACTGTCAGCCACATAGGAGGATGGTCACAGCCGGCACGATGACCGTCTGCATGGAAGCAGGGTGTCGTGTGCCCGCACTATCAGTAGAGGAGGAGGCAACGGTTGTCGAGCCATGGTGGTGCACCTAGGTGGCGAAACCCAACCATCCACATGAGGAGTATCAGTGACATCGTGCTGCTGGAAGGGGAGCCGGCTGGAGTTCTGGCCAGCCGCGTCATGCCTTGCAAGACCCGTTTTCCAGTAGGCGGCGCCACATGGTGTGGCCATGTTGGCCAGACCCGAATGGTCCAACGTGACCTTTTCAAATTTGTGGGGGGCAGCTCTGCCATGCGGTAGCTAGGGTGGGCCCCTCCATAGATGACCATACCCATATAAAGGCTATGCACCGTGGTCCGCCCAGTAGGCCACCCTAGTAGGCTGCACCCAGCGCGGGCCAGACCACGCCAAGCGGGCTGGGCCGCCCCCTATGAAGGCCGGGTGGGACCACGGCTCAGTGGGCCAGGCCCGCCGCGGACCAGCCCATGCGGGCTAAACCTAGAGCGGGTCGGGTCTACCTAGGTCAGTCCAACTGGGTCGGACCAGATCCTGGCCCAACCAGACCTAGATACGCCTTTTGGTCATATCTTGAGAATCGAGTGTTCGTTGGACGAACCATCTACGACGCTGAGATCCTTGGATTGAGATATACCTTTTGGTATAATCCACATGAGTTTTGGATAAATTTAGAGTATGGTTGGTTTGGATCAAACCCAAATCCTACTAGGCCCTCGGAAAGGAAACTCTAATAACTTACAAACTGGACATCCGATTAACGAGCCATCTATTGTGTTGGGACCCTTATAACGTGGAAACCCTTTGGGATAATTCTTCTGGGGACATAATTGTAGTTGTATTGAAAAATATGGATTGAGGAGCGGATCCTCTAGAAATTTGGAATGCTTAGTGCAGGAACCCTGTGGCTGGTTATACATGAAATTTCTTCAGATCCTCTGTGGGACATCCTTAGATCTTATGTGGGTTAGCATCTACCGATTCTGTGGGGGTCATCTATAGATCCTATGTGAGTCATCGACATATCATATGTGGGTCATCTTCAGATCATGTTTGAATCATCTTCAGATCCTGTTTGGGTCATCTCCAATTCTGTGTGGGTCAACAACAGATCTTCTCGATGATTTAAGATGATCTAGCAATACAGCTAATCTTCTATACTTCCGTACTTAAATTATACATGGTTTGAGATAAGTATTTTCCTTTTTGGTACAGTTCTATGTGGTGAAACGATCATGGTATTATTCTGTGGGGCATTAAATTTGTGGCACTTACCTTCATTGTGTTACCTTCATTGTATTCATTCTTTTGTGGAACAGTTGTGCTTTTGGCTAAAGAGTTGGGTATTGCAGTTCCTCATGAACAAGATGGGGTTACTGGATTACTTAGGTATATGTATGAGCATATACCTAAGGAGGGTTGATTGTTGCTTCGTGGTTTGTGATTATGGTATTGCTTTTTGTTTTATCCTTCACAGATTTGGCGAGTCCTTCAGGGGTATTGGGGTCCCTACTTAGTAGTATTGTACTCTCCATTTCATGGTCTATGCCAGTACCATGTTGTGTCTTGTGCAGATGACATACAACATTGATCGAGGCTGAGAGTGCTAGGAATGAAGGCTGCACGAGATGGACCATTAGAAGAGACATACCTTAGAGATGACAGTTCGAGAGTTGTATCTACCCATCAGGTAGGATCCTTGGTGGGTGTTCAAAGGAGTTGTTTTCAGTTTTTCTTATACTTTCCAATTGTGCTTGTATTTCAGCCCCTTTACTGATTGTACTCACTCTATTTACTATATAGTTTACTTTGTGCTAGTATCATGAAATGTGCATGAATCTTGATATTTTTCAGGTTAAAAAAGAAATTCCATCCCAGTTTTAGGGATATGCCTTTCTGGTGCTAGTCGCCAGCCCCTGGGCTATGGACTACGGGCTTGGGGTAGTCACGACATGGGCCCCAGAAGACAGGTCGTGACACTGCATCCACCCGAGGATGAAAAGACACCACCACACCAGACAAAACCCAAGAAACTTCCATTGAAAATATGGATATAACTTTCCATAAAATGTCATGGATATGCAGGAGAAGATGAACCTAAAAGAAGGATGATATATCATAACATATATCAAAGATTGATTGAATCTTCTTAGTTGCCCCAAAACAGGGGGTGCACTTGCAGCCAGAAGAACCTTAAGTGGAAAAAATCCAAGGATGAACGTTTGATCACACGACTCCTCTAGGAAGGATGTCCGTACAAGTGAACAAGAAATAAGAACAAGGAAAAAAGATGTATCATCCCTTTAGACGATTTAACGGAGCTGTGGTTTAAGTTACGCTGGATTTTTGATTAAAATAGGATCATATTAAACCATGTGTTGTGACCAAGTAAAGGCATGCCAAACCATAGTAAAATTAATATATGATTTATAGGATTTGAATTGGACTTAAATCCCTTAAAAAATACCTTTAATGCATTTAGCATCAAAGAAAACGTTAAATCGGTAAAACTTGAAAAATCTAGAAATTTGGAAAAGGATATATGAAATGATTCTGGAAACACTGTACACTCACCAGTCTGGAAACAATGTATACTCACTGTTCTAGATACACTATTGACTCACCAGTCTAGAAACTCTATAGACTCACCATTATGGGAACACTGTAGACTCACCAGTCTGGAAACACTATAGAATCACTATTTTGGAAACACTGTAGACTCACTGGTTTGGAAAATTTGTAGAGTCACCATTCTAGAAAAAATATAGAATCACCCTTCTTGAACAACTATAAACTCACCAGTCTAGAAACACTATAGACTCACCGTTCTCAAAACACTATAAACTCACTGGTATGGAAACACTGTAGAATCACCGTTTTTATGACACAATGACAATATTCCTAAAACTGGTAATGCTGTTTACAAAACTGTAAATTTGGAAAAGTGTTGGGGATGAGTCATTTTGACCTCCCAGAACACCTCAACCACCAGATTTCAGCAAGGGAATGGACCAGAGAGGTCTGGTCTATTACGTCCTCTTTTCATCTAAACCTGATTAGTCTAAATATTAATGTTCTTATATATATCAACAATAATTATTTGATTTAATCCCATAGTAGAGAGGAATTACATGATTCCAAAGATTCTCCTCCCATGAATCTTGAATGGTAGAAAAAAACACACAGAATAGAAACATGTTCTAATGATGATAGGTTTGAAGAGATTGCTACTATTGTTCAAGAGTAGAAAATAAAGAATCAAGAAAGGGTGGATATCTCTTGCCTAATCAAAAATCTAGTGATCCCTATGAAAAAGTAGGGATACTTCTAAAATCATCATGAAGAATGGTGGAGATGAGAATAAGAGGGGGGTTTACCCAAAATCATTCCCCAAATGATGATCTTATTTTGGAACTACCAAGGCCTAGCTAATGAATCCCCATTCAGGCGTGTCAAGATCCACATTAATCTTCACAGACCTATTTTGATTGGGTAAGGTGAACCTAAAAAGACATTCACAAATAAAATATCTAGTCTTGAAAATATGGGTTTCACTTTACTGGGTCTTAATAGTAGTTTATTTGAGTTCAAAATTTTATGGGTCCTGGATCAATCCTCTCTTTTTGATCCTATTATGGTTTGCTCAGGTACACAATATGTTATTTTCTCATTTTATGAGATAGTAATAAAGCATGGTTTCTCCTTAATTTATGCTAATAACAGTTATGAGGATCGTAAATCCTTCGGTCTAATATCAATTCTCTAAAAAATACTGCGTTGATGGGCCATGGATAATCCTTGGTGATTTTAATTCAATTACTAGTCATAATGAAAAATGGTCTCTATGACCAATACCATTTCTTCATGGGATTTAAAAGGATGTATTGAATGAAATGAGATGATTGAAGTAAATCTTGTGGGTGTGAAGATTACTTGATTTAGAATAAAATCAATGGTATGGTTATTAGTAAACCTGATAGGGCATATGTAAATGAGTCTTCCTTATGATCTTGGGAATCAATTTCTTATATGACCTTATCTCATCCCAACTTTGATAATCACCCTATCACGATTTACCACATAGGAAATGGTTATAAGTCTCCCTTTCCCTTTAGATTCAATAAATGATGGGGTTTATACTCTCAATGTGAAAATCTTGTTCAAGACGTTTGGGGAGCGGTGGGTTGCATGATTAATGTTTATTCCTGCATCATGATATTAAATATCTTCAAGGGTAATCTAAAACATTAGAGTAAAGACAGATTCATCCACCTTGATAAGGACACTTCCAATTATGAAGAATCCCTTCGGTCTATTCAAGAGAAGTGTACACATGACAATTTCTCTAGTGGTATTTTATTGGAAAAGTAGTTGACTTTTGAACTCAAAAATCTCCACAATATTAAATATTCCATTCCAGAAGATACATTCAAAGATAATTGGATCAAAGAAGCGGATAGGTATTCTAATTAAATTATCTCTCTTCAAATAATTATGAATGCTTCCCAGCCTCATTATTTTTTTAAGAGTGGTGATCAAATTTTGGATAAAATGTTGGATCTTTCTGAGAACATTACTTATTTCTATAAAGATATTTTTAATGGTTCAACAACTATTTCTACTAATATTAAAATAATTATTCCAAAGATCTTTACCCATATGGATAAGTCAAGAATCATATCCATTCCTTTGGAACCAGAGATTAATGTAGATATTTTATGTCTGATGTCAGATAAATCCTATGGCCCAGATCAATTTTGCATTTATTTTTAGGCCTATAGACAGATCAATTGTGATTATGTTTTCCATCTTGTCCTTCATTTCTTCAAAGGTGGAAAACATCCTCATTGCATAAATGTTTAATTCCTTTACATGATTACTTAGGTAGAGATTGCTAATGATATTCATTTATTCATATCTATTTCTTTGATCAACACATTATAAAAAATGATCACTAAATTGTCACTACTAGATTGGACCATATTTATAATAAATTTTCCTCTCTCAAAAAAACTAGATTCATCAACGAAAAGTACATTTCAGATTGCCTCGTCACTACATCTGAGTGTGTTAGTCTTCTTAGAAATCATGTTCGTGGGTGAAACATTGATCTTAAGCTTTATATAAAAAAGGCTTTTGACACAAAGGACTGAGAATTTATCTTAAGAATTGTTTCTTTGATTGGATTTGAGGACACATATATTTGCTAGATCAATAATATCTATGAATTTTATCTCATATCTATGCTTTTAAATGGCTCTATGGAGGGGTATTTCTCTTGATCTTGAGGATTCTGACAAGTTGGTCCCCTTTTTGCTACTTTCTTATATATATATAAGGATTATATTAGCAGAATATTCTCTGTAATGTATGTTAATGTAATGTTGAGGTCTATTGGTGCTCGTTATGGTATTTATTCTCCAACTCATCTTTTATATGCTGATGATGTTATTTTTTAACTAAAAGGGATAAGTGAAACATCAAATATATCAGGAAATCCCTCTTGCATTATGAGTATGTCTTAGGTCAGAAAGTTAGTTTGAATAAATATTTTTTTATTCTGAAATAAACATTTCTCCTGCAATGTAGTTGGATATCATTAGAGATTTAGGAATTAGAGAGCTAAGATTCGCTTTCACTTACCTTGGTGTGCCAATGTTTTGGGGTTGTCCAAGGGCTTGTCACTTTTCTTGAATTATTATCCCGATCAAAAATAATGTGTTCTATTATAAAGGTAAATCTCTTTCGATGGCTAGTCATGTATTCTTGCATATTTTTTTCATCATTTCTAAATTTTTCAATTCATATATGGTTTATAAATGGCCTTATTCCCACATGAAAATTATTAGTTTGGAAATTAAGACTTTCATATGGATTGGAAGAACTCTGGAAAGAATTTTGGTCACTGTGTCCTGGAATTCATACTACAATCCTTTTTAGAAGATGGTATTTGAATAAAAAATCATAGATTATTTAATCAGTCCCTACAAGTTTCTTTTGTCTAAGAACTTGGTAAATGAAACCTTGGGGATATTTCATTCCTAAGGTCTAGGTTCCTTGGAAGGATCATTTATGGTATCATTAGTCATGTTGACTCATCATTTTCCACTCCCTAAAATCATCTTTCTATCTTATTGATTTTAATTCAAGATGGTCTATTTCTAATGACTCCTCGCTCAATTATTATATGACAAAATGGAAAAGTTCTCCACTTTTGGATTATATTAATTACGATTACTACAAATTTGATCTTGATATCTCAATAAAGGATCAAATCACTAGTTTGTATACTGTTATAGAATGTATTAACCAGATTTTTTGTGACTACTAATTTAATTCATTGGGTGATTTATGGATTTGGGAACTGTATACTTCTAGAATGTTCACATAAAAAACATTTTATTCCCATTTCTCCCTTCATTCATTGAGATTTCAGTGGATTGGGAATTTAAATAAGAAATTTATATATACATCTTAGTTTATTATGAACTGGAGGCTGGCTCGTGGTAAAATCCCTACAGATAAATACTTGTATTCTTTTGGTATCTCTCTTTATTTGATTTTTGTTTTTTTCCATCAACACCAGATAGACCTAGATCATCTATTCCAAAGATGTGTTATGGACTCTTCATTGTGGAAGGATATCTGTGACATTTTTGAAATACAAATGCACCATGTTCTTTCTTTCCATTATTTTATTATAGGTTGGCTTTGTCTCCTACTTTCCCCTTTCCTATTGTTTCTTTTTGATGTCATTGTTGCAAAATTTGTTAGTATACTCTTGATGGGGAGGAATAAGATCTTGTATGAAGGATTTTTCTTAAAATTGAATTCTTCTATTGATGGGGTTCTTGTTTTTTTGAGAGAAGTGGATTTTCCAAGATTGGCTTATTGTTAGAACTCCATCCATGACCTTTCAGTTCTAAGGTGAATAAATATTAAAGGACATTATGATCCTTCAATGGGTACTCTGGAGGTCTTCTGGAAACCCACATTTCTTGGATGGACTAAGATCAATATTGGTAGTTATTCGAGAGGGAACCTGAGACCCTTAGGATATGGAGTTTTCTTTTGAAATAGTCTCGGGAATGTTATGGTCTGTTTTTATAGTTCATGTGGCATTATATCCTATTTTGAAGTTGAGATTCTTGGGGTTATCTCTACTTTGGAGCATGATAAACAAAAGGGTATGACAAAGATATGGTTGGAATACAATTCTTCCACTTTTTTTCACACTATCAGAACTACATATATTCAATTACTTTGGAGACTTGATAATCGATGGAGAAATATTTTGGAGTTTCTGTCATCCATTTACTTCATTATTTCAATTGTTTTTTGGGAGTGGAATTATTTTATTGATTTTTTCCAACAATGGTGATGATGGGGAAAGTCTTGACTGCTCTGATATTAATCCTTTATACATGATCCCCATTTTTCAATGGGATAAATGTAATTTTCAATCTTATATATTGGTTTGACAGTTCTTTTTTTTATCAATAAAGGGCCCCTGTTTTTTGGTAGGTGGTCATCTTATCTAAAAAATATAATGGAATAACTAAATAAATCTTTTAAAAATGATAAATTAATTGTTTATAAATTTATTTTACATACATATTTAATTTAAATTTTATAATTAAAATTAGTCTTTAAAAGTAAATACACTTTTACCAAATGGAATTGAAAATTAGTATTTTGTTGTCTTATGAATTTATGATACTTTTATTACAACATAATTAATTTTTCAATGTGTTATAAAACATGTTATAATCATAAATTCAAACTTTTTCAAATAAATAATGATTTAAATTAGAAATTAAATTTCTCAGATTTAATAATTATTTCCATAAAATGGATTTTATTTTATAATTATACCCTTCAAAAATTGGTATTGCTGAATTTTTGGGATTTTTCTAAAATAGTAGAATTTTTTGTGAATAGTGAAATACAATAATTTATTGTAAATATACATTATAAGTTAAAAAAATATTTCTTGAGTAATCGCTGATGTAATAACCATGATATCAAACTATGCTTCTCTATTATTTATTTTTATCATGCAATAATTGATATTTATTTTCAAGAGACAAAATAACTAATGAATAAAAAAAATTAAAAAATACCCTCCCCTCCACTATAAATACAACCCCTCGACACCTCTTCTTCTCACACATCTTAATCCTTGATTCTTTTTCAATTTCTACCCAATAATCATTCCAAGCCTATTACCCACACCCTAGAGCTTTGTTGGGATCAGGAGACAAATCCCAACACCTTTAAGGCGGTTCTCAATGATAATACATTCAAGAGGTAATACCCTCTTCCATTTTCCATTATTTTATTTTCAATTTCATATATTTTGATATCCTTCTCTCACCTATATTGTTCAAAAATTCATGAAAAATAAAATACATTATACATTTTTTCATTTTACTATTTTAATTGAAAATAAATCATTAATATCCTTATCTTATACATTTTATTTCAAAAATGAAAATATCGTCCGTGATGTGCCGTTTTACTGCAATCATGGAAGAATCAGTTTCATTTTCTAATACCTCCTTGAAGTATGGCCATAAAATAGTTATTATGGTTAAATAAGATTATTTTATATATATTTTAATTCATATAATGTTCTATAACCATTATATAAACATAATATTAATGAATCAAGGGATACTAGTTCGAGATAATTGAGAATTCAACAAAATATATTAATATTATTCATTACCATTTTATCTAATGAATCATACTAATATAAAAAATAAAAGACAATTTTATATTATGTATGTTCATTTATAGAATAAAATTTTAATTCTATTGATTTAAAACAATTTTTCATGAATATCCATAAATTTATACAAGTGAACCAATCATGAAAACCAAGGAAAAGAACACTTTTGAACGACACAGTTGAATCTTGTAAGTCATAAAAAAGAACATAAAAGAACATAATTAAATTATAATAAATAAAATAAATATTATATAGGTTCTGAATTAAATTATTAATGAATCTAACTTCATTATCAATGATTTTATGTACCAGAGAAGAAAAATTTTAGACACAAAGTAATGGATTCTACCCGAACCTCCATTTCTCATTTTGGTTATGCTCTCTTACTATTTATCATAGTGTAATTATTATTTATTTTAAAATAATTCTTCTATATCCTATGAATATGTTCCAAGATCATGAATTTATACCATTTCATCATTATTTGATGGATAAATACATGTTTCATAGTGTTTCCATTTCAATTCCTCCTAGTATGCAAGCCCGATTAATGGGAGCATCTCGATATATTTCCAATTTTCATGCTCAATCATTAATCATTCTATTCCACCAATATTTTTATAAAATAAATATTTTCATAATTAAAAACTATTTTACTTATTGTTTTTATGAAAATAATTAACACTTCTTTGTTTTTAATGCTACTTTTATATTTTCACTCAAATAGCACTATAGTTGTCCATTTCATAAATTTCATCAAATCTATTTTTACATGTTTTCATTTAATTTGGACATAATTTATGTCTCAAACAAAATTTCATTATCCTTACCATTTTATTTATGGGATATACCTATTTACAATATGATTTTATGAAAAATAAAAAATATTTAGAATGAACTTTTCTTTGAAAAGTATAAAGGGTATTTCTCTCAAGAATTACTCAATTATTTTATTAGTGTATTTTAATATTTTTAAACAACCTAAGTTGAATATTACTCTTAATTTGGATTAATATTCTATTATATCATCTATAATATTTTATTAAATCATTTATGATATGTTTAACTATGGATGTTCTATCTTGGTACCATTCACCATATTACTCAGAATGGATTGTGATTATGTTTGATGTTTAGGGATTTTTTTTATCATTTCATATGTATATGATTATTATGTTTCACCCAATTCATATGAGGAATTAATTACACTTATTAATTGATGTTTGGGACCTTATATAGCCCCTATTTTTATAGATTGATCTAATGATACAAAAAAATTATGGATTTTGTTGAGGTCCTACCCGATTAATTTCAGATGTGTTAGATGAGGCCTTGACAATATATTTCTAATGTCTCGAATTACTAATTCTATAATTATGATATTTTTAATTGATAATGAATGTGATTTTTCAACTAGTATAATATCCATCATTATTTTTCACTCTCAAGGGATTATTTATATGGAATTATTTATCAATATTTTATTCCTAGTATATAATGCTCAAGATTATATTTTAATGAAATGTGTTTTTAGTCATTAACCTACCCTTTTTATTTAAGTATTTATTAGCTTATGTTTTATTTTATACCCTTACTATTCATTTCATAATACCCCTTTATTATGTATTATTTTTCCCTATGATGTGAATATGTATATTATGAATTAGTTGCTGGTATAATATAATGTTTTATGGATGTTTTCAATAAAGTTTATATGTTATATTTCATTGAAATATGTAATGTAGTAATTTGTTTATTTGGTTTTTCTAGAGATACTAAACTACTCATTCCTCTAGAATTATACATCATTTTTTACATAACTAAGGTAATAAATTAAGGAGTCAGCTCTACGATACTAGGTTCGAGGTATTTATATTTGGTATTATATTCCATCTAGTAGAAAACATGGAAAATAGATTTAGGAAATATATATTAGGGAACAAAACTCTATGATAGAATTTTAGTATAAGCATCAAAGAACGTTCTTTAGTTTTGGTTAGGTAGTGGTTATGTTTTATTTCTAGAAACATATAACTATCTAGATACTATAACTGAATGTGGTTCTAGAAAAGATGACCTGAGGTTAACTACCCTGGCATGGTGTGTCTGGCCAGACTTGGTGTAACCTAGTACACAATAATGAGCCTTACTACACATCTGGTTTGACAATCCCTGGGTATATTACTTATATAATTCACATTTTCATTATAAATAATTATTAAGGAATAAAAAGAAAATTCACCCCAAGGAAACAATGTTTATTATTATCAGATTAGCTATGCATAGATATTTAATTTATGTACATTATAACCTAATTATGCATTATAACCTAATTTAGTATGTTCCGTTTTAGAAATGGAAACTAGTGGAAGGAAAGGAGACTATATAAAGGTGCATATACCATGTATTGATTTCACACATACGCAAGATAATGATGCTTCAGGATGGGCTGTAACTAGATATAAGAAACTTATATCTATATTAAGACATATGAATCAGGTAATAAATAATAATATTACATGTATAAGTAATAATGATCTACAACATATAGAAGAAATGTTAGACCATTTTATGTGACAAAAACCTTCATCATTCAATGAGACTTCAGACCAATTTGTAGCTGATCAGTGCATAATTCCCTATAAAAAATATTTTTTTTCTTTGGGAAGTAATTAAAGGGACATGGTTTTCATGGAAATTTATCATCTCTGAGAAGATATGGAATAGTATTGGTCATTTATTCAAAATAAAAATTAGGAGGATGAAATATAAAACAATTAATAAAAGGATTTTAAGTAACTACTCTTGAAAATATATTTTCTTAGGGAACAAAGATCAGATCTAGAGAGACAATTCTAGATTCTTAAAGAACAAGATGATGATAAAAATTCCTATCAAAAATCCAACATTACAAGTTTAGCAAGGAATGTCGTAGAATATATACATAATACAAGGATCAATTTTGAACAACTATTTGATGGTTTAAAACCATTCTTCTGAAGGGAAAAAGTCTCCAAAAGTTCCTCATCATACAAAGATATAGTCTCATGTGCTATCCAGAAATATAATTAATTCTCTTTGTATTATGAATTTAATGTAAATAAGAGAAGAATAGGGTTTTGGAACAAAGTATGGATAAAGGGAATAATAAGAAGGGAATTTTCCAACATGTGATAATTTTATACGGAAAAACACTGGTTCTTAATTAATGGAAAAAGAGTTTGTTATAAGTGTGGGTAAAAAGGACAACAAGCTCATGATTTCAAGGGAAAGAAAGAATCTACCAATGTTCAATCAAAACAATATAATGAGATGGGTCATTCTGAAAGTGATTTTCCTATAAATCAATGATTATTTCTCTAAAAAATGTCAAGGAAATATGGCCAGTATTATAGGATCACAAATACTAATGATGATGTTCCTATTGATGGAGTTATAGGTACATTAATAATATACCAAGATTTAGCTAAGTATTTTTTTGATTATTTATCATAGTATTCCTTTATATTATTCTATTTGGATTTAAAAAATTTATACTTCGAAATCACTTCAACAAAGGAGTTGTTAGTAAATAATTTTATTGGAAATATTATCGCAAAAAAGATATGTTGAACAGTTATAATTATGACACATAATCATTCTATAATTAATGATTTTTTATCATTCCTTTTGTTTATTTTTATATAATCCTTGGTATGAACTAGATTTTTAAATACAATGGAGGCATTTATTTCAATGTGATGAAAATTACGATTATTGATTAAGCTATGGAATTTATCATCCTTAGAGGGGAGACCACATCATCAGACTCTTATCTAGATCTACCTCCAATAGTTTTTCTAAATGAAATTCATGGAGAGGGAGAGAAAACATCATTTATGGATGGGGAAGGAAACCTGGAAATTTTAGATTTATCTATTGTGAAATAATAAATTGATGTATTATTGAGGATTTTCTTAGACATCCTCCAGAGCGAGAAGTTTAGTTCTCTATTGAATTAAATCATGGTGAACGAACTATAAAATATACTCCTTATAGAATGGCCATTGTGGGATTAGAAGATATGAAGAAAGAACTAGTGGAATTGGGTGATAATGTATTTATTCTCACCATTTTATCTCTATGGAGATCAAATGTTCTAATTGTCATGAAGAAGGATAGATCCATAAGGTTATACATTGATTATTGATAAATCAATGATATTAGAATAAAGAACAAGTATCTAGTTCATCACATTGTTGATTTATTTAATCAACATCACAAATGTAAATATTTTTCAAATATTGATTTTCAATTATGATATTATCAATTTCATGTGAGAAAGGATGATATTATAATGAAAACATTTGAATCCATGTACAGACATTATGAGTTTATAGTAATTCCATTCAGATAGACTAATGAACCCTCTATTTTTATGTTTCAAATAAATAGACTATTAAGGGAATATATTGATGATTTTATGTGGAAATTATTGATGATATCTTGATATATTAAAAAATATATTCATTCTATAATATCCACTTACATGTTTTACTAAAGACACTTAGAAGAAAATAGTTATTTTGGATATTTAACAATTGTAAATTCTACCAGCAAACAATTTCTTTTTATCTCTGTGTAATCATTATAAAAGGAATATCTATTTATCTTGTGAAGAAAATATCAATCTATGAATGGAAAAAACAAATGAAAAAAACAAGATATATAGATTTTTTGGTTTAGCAGGTCACTAACTGTTTTTCATTTAAAAAACTTCCCTATTAGCTAACCAGTTATGAATACATACTAGGAAAGGTATTATGTTCATATAGAAAACATAATGTGATTGTCGACGCTCCTTTCGTCATAGAATCTAAAGATTGTAAAAGGGGAATATCTGAGATCAAAGTTATTAAACCTTTTGAAAAATATCAAAAATTGACAAAGGAATGAGAAGAATGTTGAACAAGGGACGTGCAAGTTCTATAATGGTCACGCAAGTGACTTGCGTGCCCTAAAGGATAACCACCCGTGTCTTCTTTAGCCTATAAATAGACCCTGTGGGCTAGAAATTTGGGGAGGAATTTGTTTCAGAATCCAGATTTGAGATCCCGACACCCTAGTCTCTTCTCAAAACTTCTGAAACACTTCAAAGGTAATTTATTACCTAGAACGAAAGATCTAATGAGGGGGAGGAAGTCCTAAGTGTTGAAAATCATCAACACTTGCGCGCCTGAGTGGCCAGCCCTTAAGGGAAATGGCCACACTTGCGTGCCGCCTAACTCCTTCAATAGAACTTGCGCGCCACTCTTCTGGAAGAACCTCAAGATGATTCTAAAGGCTTTAAACAAGAGTCACTCAAGAATTACCCTACTGGTTAAGCGTCACGCAAGTACCCATGGGTCATGAAGGTATACCTACGCGACTAGGACTTGCGCGCCTTCCAGGACATGCACGCCCATGCCTTTTTGGGTGCCCTTCTTGCCCATTTCACCCCTCTTAAGCCATTACACCTCTTCTATTCGATATTCAGTCTTCAAGACACTCTTAAAAGCTATTTATGGCATGATTTATTGATTTTAATTCTTTATCTGAAAGGAATTCCATGGAATATCTCTCAAAACCAAGTGATTTACACATCTTTATGTCACTAAAGATTGAGATTTCATTCATTCAACCTCATCCTTTGGGATGAGGGAACTCATTAACCTGGGCATCCTCTTCAGGAGTAATCCCCAGTCCCTTAATTTGGGCATCCTCTTTATGAGTAAGACCCAATCATAAATATGGGCATCCTATTCAGGAGAAATCCCCAGTCCCTTAATTTGGGAATCCTCTTTAGGAGTAAGCCACAATCATAAATATGGGAATTCTCTTCAGGAGTAAGCCCTAGTCCCTTAATTTGGGCGTCCTCCTTAGGAGTAATCCCCAGTCACAAATATGGGCATCCTCTTCAGGAGTAAGCCCCAGTCTTAATTCCTCTAAACCAGTCCTAATTTACCTTTGATATGGGATTCCTTCTCCGGAGTAAAAACCCAATAATAAGTCCTCTCATAATTTGGGCCTCCTTTTCCGGAGTAAGCCCCAAGTTAGAGTATTAAAATCTCCATGAAGCACATATATCTTTACGGACCCTGTTCCTGGATTTCTTCCCTGATGTAAATCCAAATCTTCATTTATCCGGGCAGTCATACATACATAAGTCCCACATTATTTCTTATGACTGCATCATTCATGGCACAATTGTCTGATTTTTACCAATACCTCTTGTTTCTCACAACAATCATGACTCACGTGAGCTTAGAGTTTAAAAGTAATTATGACATCATTCTTTGAGCCATCAATAATAAACATCATACTCCCTTACTCAAACTATGTGGGCTATGATTACTTTTCTAAACAAAGGATACGTAGGTATCCCATCTATGGGTTCGATCCCAACTCTAAAATAATTCATGTCCTTCTGAATGAAAATTAACTTCAAGTGCCCCACTGAGTGGCTTTAAAACCAGTAAGGTCATTATAATGACTAAGAGACTTTTATGTATCAAAGGATACCATTGACTAAGAATCTCTAACAAATATAGATGATTATCTATCATTGAAGAACCTTGAATACATATAATACATTCTCTAAATTTCATACATATCGATCATTGTTTGTCAGATCTAAAGGAAAGCTCATTTTATACTTTGTAATGTAATAAGGATTCACGAGCATAACTTAAATCTATAAAGAGAGTCCCGTAGTAGACAATAAATCCCCTCAAAAAGGGGTGATGAGTCCGACCTCCCATCCTATCGAGCAATGTAAATTCCTAAGCCTCATCAGTCCACAAACTAATTAGCACCTACCTTTGGAATGTAGGTCCAAATAGATGTGGAATCATTGGATGTTTCCAGTTCTACGAACAAACCCGTTAGAAACTGATTGGAATGTTTGAACCTTCAATCGAGGAGGTCATCCCCGAGTTCAGAGGAAAAAAAATGGTGAACCCAACATGAATCGTTAATCAAGTTAAAATGATGTTTTACCTATTTGTTAGGCCCCTATTTAAAACTCAATGAGAGGGCCAAAAAAATCATTGACATATATGCTCATCCAAAGGATGTAGTGGCTGAATATATCTTGATTACGTCTGTTATATCAAACATGCACTCTTTTCCAAGATCCTCTGCATTTCCAGAATGGCTGCTCTCAAGTTCACACCTGTGAATACTGCTGCTAAAAATGCCACTACTGCTATTCCTACTGGATCGTCATCCGCTCTAAGGATGCTATCACCTAATCAGCATCTTCAACGCTGGGTATCAAATGCGCTGGATAAGTAGTACCATCAACACGGTACCATCCCAACTCTGGAGGCTGCCCGATAAGCCATCCAAGTGAACAACTCACACTGGTCGTCTGAACAACGACGACCAGTGATCAAGAAGCAGGCGGTGCTAACCACCATATTCAACTGTTTCATGTCGTTATCCCTAGAACACATTCACCATTCACTCCCATATTCTGGGGAGGTGAATGAGAAGGTCACTCAAGGCCTTAATTCAAAGAAGAAGGATTCCTTCCGGAGGGATCCTATCAACAATCGCTGCCAGACTCGTGCGGAAGTACACCCTCAAAATGATGAGAGTCCCAACTCCAGGCGTTTGGATCAGGTTCCTCAAACCCGAGCAGGCAAGACAAACCTCCAGAGGTGGAATCCGGTTAATAGTGAGGAGTTTCTCATCTCTGCTATATCCGGAGAAGTCCACCAACCTAACTTGTTGGAAAGAAATGAGAGGGCACACAGACCTGCCCATTTTAATCCCGCTGTCTAGCAAACTCGTCTGGCAGTAGCACACCAATCCCGTCAGGCAATTCTGGAGGAGTATTATAGATAAGAACATACACCTGTTTATACATCATCAGGTAGTCAGCAGGCTCGTATGACTACATATGATAGATCTCATCAACCATGTTCGGTGAAGTGAAATTAGAAGGAACATACACCTGCTAGTATTGATCAAGCCTACCAACAGTCTCGCTTGGTAGCATTCAGAGAAGTCAGTCGGAAAGCTCCAGTGACGAAAAGGAGGTAGGCTCAACTTTCTACCCCTACACTTGAGTACTGTCAGGATTCACTGATAGGAAAAGGAGGACAGGAGCAGGCACACACACCTACTCCAAGCATGGAATAGACGTATATCCCCATTCCGGCAGCTGAAGTCACAAAGATTATTTTATCAATGGTGAAAGAGCATAATAAAATCCCTGCACATATTCTGGACACTTTCCATGATATTATAACAACTTCAGTGGCATCTCATGGAAAGACACATAAATCTATCCCTACTAGTGGAGTGACACATCAACAATTCACTCTGGAACAGAAACACACATCTGTTCCAGTCCAAGAGGGTTATGAGGCATACTGCCCCATATCATACGGGCAACCAAGTCATGCACATACACTTGATTTGAGTGGAGATCGTCAGCCTAACCTGGCCATCTTTCCTGATCAGGCACATACACCTGCTCAGAGCAGCCACTTTCATCATCAATTGGTTTCCATGGTGAGTAAGAAGGTGTCTAAGAAAAATACCCGCCCAGCAGAGTCAGGAGATCAAGTGTCAATCTATAATAAGGCCTTGCTCGATGCTGGAGTTCTTGAAGCCCTAAGACAGTTATCTGTTGGAATTCAAGATTTTACTCCCTCATTTCCCAATAGTGGGAACATTAATTCTGATGTTCATCAATAGAAACTTCCTCATGAAGGATTTCTTCATGAAAATTAGGCCGATCTTGAATTTTCATCTTCATATGAGAGCCACAGGAACCCTCTATGTGGTCAGAAGACCAAGGAGAAAGAGATCACATATTTTGATGTAACCCACCATGGTGGTCCTCCCCATGATGATGAATTTCACTGCGAAAGTCCTCTCTGCAGTAGTGATGCACATTTCCCGGAAAATGCTCCAGTGGATGATGTAGTGCCGAGAAATCCCTCTTATCTTGAGGCACATGCAAATGTGAAACCATTCATGTCTGATGCTTCATCGCTAGCAGGTGAAATACTTTCTCAATCAGAATATAGCCCAGGGTGTAGGTCATTCTCCGAACCACCCCTAAGTCATGCATCTTCTAGTTTGATCAATGATTTCTCTACCAATCTTGTTGAATCCATTGAAGAAACAAGGAAACACCAACTCTGGTCAAATCAAGTAGAAGAATCTTCATTTAATGCTAAAGAGGAAATGTTGAACATGAGAAAACAACTGTCAAAAGGTGAAATACCAGTCATGTTTTGGCCTATGGCTGACTCTCAGTATGACATTCCAAAGATGTTGACAGAAGATGGAATTCATGATATTCGTCTCAACATATTGAAAACTCTTTATCAGTTGAAGAAGAAATTATTTTATTATAATGAATATAAAAATAATTTTAAGATAATAGAAGGGTTACAACGCCAAATTGACTTGGCATCTCTATCAGTCTCTCAATATTTGAAGGCTGAAAAGAAGTAGAGATCCAATCAATGTTCATGCCTTGGGGCACTAATAAAATTGCCTCAGTTAATTGCCAGTGGCCCATATGGTATTAATGTCAGAGGATGGGGTGTTCATGGAGCACTACATTTCATGGTGCTCTCCAGTCAGCAAAGCTCGCCGAAAACGGTCTCATACAATGTTATTGCCCATAGCCGGCCACAGTCAATGGGCTTTGTTTGTAATCAAAAACTTTCCCAAGAACAGGCTTCAACTAGTTACTCTCAAAATCAAGCATACAGAGAACAAGTTTTTGAATTACTCCTACATCAAGAAAATGAGAATATTGACCAGGCCTCTCATACAGAGCAAGCACATCATCAAGTGACAGAAGTGTCGGAAATCATCCAACGGTCTTTTGAACCAGGTGATAAAAGTGGATATAGGTTAATGCATTCAGCTAATTTCCGGACTAAGGTTCGCAAGATCAGGATAAATTTTAAGAATGTCTCAGACATAGCATGTCAAGAGCCATCCCAACTTTCCAGACTAGGGACTCTTTTAAACCAACCCTCAGAATCAACAAGTAGGATTTGAGGAGTTGAGCGGGAACAGTAGGAACTGCCCCAGTCCACCGGACTGGGGACTTTTTCAAATCCTCAATCCCCTCCTCAGAGAAAGTCGGTCTTTTCTCGATTGGGGAAGAATCCTCAAGAGGAACGAAGATCCAAATTATCAGGAGATTCCCTCCAAATTACGGTTTGTCAAGAAGATCCTGAGGTATCGAATCAACAAAAGGCAATGTATCATCAAAGACATGGAAGAAGACAATATCACAGAAATGCTGATAGAAGGGATGTGATGCGTTATGCATCAATCAATGTCATCAATGCTGTTGTTGCTGATCCACCAGATGAGGCTCACTCAGGGGACTCAGATGAAGAGGTTCCTGCTCAAGAAGATGTACGCACCGAAACAAATGAAGAAGGTGTGCGTACACGAAATCAAAGGGTTACTCAGAACCTAGGTAATCCTTCGAGTAACCCACTTCCCCCTCTCCGAAAAGGATCCAACAAAGGGAGGGAAAGGAATCAAGTTACATATCCTTCCTCTGGAGAAGTCCAATCGCTCTCACTAGAGCAAAGGTTTGCACAACAGGAGGAAGAAATGAAGTAATTAAGGAGGTTAAATGCAGAACTAATTCAGATTAGTCTTCTTCTTAAGCGTGTTGGAGTCAGTCAGCCAAAGGAATTTGTTGCAGCTACTAAGATGGATGAAGAATATCCTCCTCTATCAGTACACCCTCACAGGTCTAATCCTACGGGTCAAGTGCAACAACAGTTGGCATCGCTACCATCAATTACAGCACCAACCACCACATCTGTCCAAGCTCCAGTCATTGCACATACCCAAGTCTAAGTTCAACCGGATGTTTCTAAAAAGTTAATAACTACTATTGAATCATTAACAGCTCGGTTAGAAACTATGGAAGGGAAACATGAGCAGGTTCAACTAGAAAAGAAAGTTTAACCTAAATGGGTAGATTCAATCTCCCATCCATCCAGTTTTGGAAACCTTGTATTCCCTATTTTCAGTGGATCAAGCGATCATGAACGGCATTTGACAAATTACGTGTCTTGTTGAGATACTATGATGGGAACTCCGAAACAGCAAGAAACAGTAAAACTCAGATGCTTCGTACGGACCTTGCAAGGACCAGCCTTTGTCTGGTATACAAGCTTGCAATCCCGGTCAATTACTGGATGGGAAGATCTCCGTCAACAATTCCTTCTTCAGTTCAGCCCAACTTTGCCAAAGACAACAGTTTTTGATTATAAAAACTGTAAGCAAAGAAAGAATGAAAGGGTCTCTGATTTCATTGCTCACTGGAAGGGATTAATATATTCCCTAAGATTCGAACTCCCCCAAGAAGAATTGTTGCCAATCTGTGTGGCAAATTTGCGTGACAAGTTACGCACGCCATTGATCCCTGTGAAATATACAGGAGGGTTTCGAGACCTTACTTCAATCATTCAGCAGATTGAAGATTCCCTTATACAGGATAATGCTAAATCTCGTGTAATTCCATCAGCTCCAGGAAGGAGAATGTGTAAAGCAGAAACTGCTACAGTTATGCTTAAACATGCACCTGTACCTGTTTCTACTTCAAAACCTTTATCTTCTCGAAGGGATCCACATCATGAGCACCAACAACAAAGGCCATTTCGTCCCGATGACTAAATCGATCAAAGACGGAAACAATTTTAGGATTTGAAGAGAAAAACATACTCTTTCTAAAATGAACAAGTTTCTGGTTACTTCATTTCGGCTCTGGATAATAATCTGGTTCAATTTCCAAGGCCCAAAAGGCCAAATAAAAAAGGAAATGAAGACCGTACCAATTATTTCCCCTTTCATCAAATTTTGGGGCATCCCATCCAGGAGTTTTTTGTATTCAAATACATCATGCAAAAGATGTTCGACTCGGGACAAGTCAAACTGAAAGGTTCTTCAGCTCAGGTAGTAGGTGTTACTGCTATAGTTCCATAAGAGGAAGGATAATGGAAAGAAGTAAAAAGAAAAAAATGCATAGAAGTATGATGATTGGATGGTCAGAAAGACAATCAATCGAACTCATGCTATTTCGCGAACACAATTAAAGAAACCGATTGTGTCTTCTGCCATGAATGTTGCGGAAAAACCCTCTCCATCAGAGAGAAAGTCCTCAAAGAAATGAAATGATTCAAAGAAAGAAAATTAATCAGAAGAATATGAGTATGTGTCAAAGCCTAAGTTATCTTTGACTCTGGCAGACTTCATTCCATCTTCTTCAAAGCCACGGGCACCGCCCCCCCAAACGGCACAGCCTAAACAAGCTAATCAGGCAGAGTCTTCATCAGACAAAGATTTAATCTTCAGTTCTGTTAATATGATTCAATTAACAGATCCGTATGCCAATAGCATTTTCGATTTAGATGTGCCATAATTCCCTGTATCAAATAAGGGAATCAGAGGAAGTTCTAGAGGATCAGGATACATGGGAAGACATGGATATTTCAGAAGCCACTACTCCAATTCTACCCCTTCTAGAACTGTGTACGCAGAAGAAACTTGTGGTAGATCCCTTTAGTGAGCTCAGTAAGAACAAGAAATTTCTTCTACCAATAGAAATTTCAGTCCTGGCACAGTTATTTTTTGAAGACCGGTTAAAGGTTCCATATTCTTCCTCTTAGAAAGTAAATTGATCTAATCGGTCTAATCTTCCAAAACCAGGAATATTTCCAACTCCTATCCCAATACAAAATGCATTATCTTTCAAAGCATCTGCTTCCAAGGAACCTGCTGAACCACATATTCTTGTTAGGAAACGCAATCCTCTGGATCAAAAGTATGATGTATTGAAACACTTGGCACAAGTACCAGCCATGTTATCAATTCTGGATGCTTTGAATCTTTCAAAAGATCTTCAGGAAGCACGAATCGAGGCTTTGTCAAGTCCTCAGGAGTCTGAAACGAAAACTGTTGCAGCAGAAGTCTATCACATAGAGAATAATCCTGCAGAATGCCATGCAGTAATATCTTTTACTAAAAAAGATGAAGATGATGTTGTGCATGGGAATATTAGACCTTTGTACTTATTTGGAAAGGTCAATGGAATAGACATTCGACGATCTTTCATTGACAATGGTTCAGGAGTCAACCTCATGCCCATTCGTACACTTCGTCGATTAGGCCTCACAGAATCTGATTTATCTCCTTCTACAATGATTTTACAAGGATATGATAAAAATTAACAAGAACCACTGGGCGAAGTTACACTCAGAACTCAGTTTGGAGATCTTGTATCCAATTCAGATTTCATGGTTGTTGATCAAGACTCAGCCTTCAACATCTTGCTTGGAAGACCCTGGCTACATCAACATGCAGTTATCCCTTCATCATACCATCAATGTCTCAAATATTGTTTCGATGGTCAAGTTGGGACATTGTATGGTGATAAGGCCCCGTTCAAGACATGTGAGTCTCAATACATTGAGGTGGAATTGTATCACATGAAGGGAAGGAAGAAATCCACAACAAAGGAGATTACAAAAGTTAATTCTCCATATGGTTTGGAGAAGATTCCAGTAAATCCATTTACACATGTGAGTACAGATTATGTGTTGCCTATCAGTCAAATTGACAAGATAGACCCAAATCAAAATACTCTTATGGAAATATCCATAATGTCAGTTACGATAATCAAGACAGACAAAATGGGAGGAATTGGTAAGCAACCAAGAAGTAATGAAAGCACAAATGGTGACGTCTTCATTTCATCTGTTGAAATACATCAAGTCTATACTTTTCCAACAATGACAGAAGAAGTTATAGAAACATAGGAGGTGAACAATGATGTCGATTCTCAATCCATCATCTCATCTTTATTACCCAAAGAAGACCCTTCATCATCAATCGGGTCGGAAATGGAAGTTTCTTCTTCAAGATATGAAAATTTTGACATCTCTTATGATCATGAAAATTCTGCTTTATCATCTACTATGTAAGTATAAATGGAAGAAATAACACATGATAAAGAAGAAGAGGAAGATCTCAGAGATGCTCCTCCAACATTTGAAGAGGGAATCTCTGCCACTGTGGATGAACTCATAGAAATAAATCTGGGTACAAAAGAGGATCCACACCCAACTTTAATTAGTGCATCCATGACTCTTGAAGAGCAAGAGAAGTGTATTTCATTTCTAAAGCAAAATAGAGATATATTTTCTTGGAACTATACAGAAATGCCCAATCTTGATCCTAATGTTTCTACACATCATCTTGGTTTACTAGAAGAACATCAAGGATTTAAACAAGCTGCGAGAATAACACACCCAACTTATGCTTCCAAAATTGAGTCTGAAGTGGATAAGCTTATCAAAGCTAACATCGTCATAGAAGTTCACTTTCCCAAGCGGTTGGCTAATATAGTCTCTGTAAAGAATAATAACAGATAAATTAGAGTTTGCATCAATTTCAGAGATCTTAATCGGCATTGTCCAAAGGATGATTTCCCAGTTCCGATTACAGAACTTTTAGTTGATGCAACAGCTGGCTATGAAGCACTTTCCTTCATGGATGGATATTCTGGATATAATCAAATCCGAATGGCCCCAGAAGACGAGGAATCCACAGCCTTTAGAGCCCCTCGGGGTGTGTTTTGCTTCCGGGTAATGCACTTTGGCTTAAAGAATGAAGGAGAAACATATCATCGTGTCGTGCATCGTATCTTCAAACCCTTCTTAGGGAAGTTTGTTGAATGATATGTAGAAGATTTGGTGGTTAAATCCAAACAATGTTCTAATCACTTGGCTGATTTGAAAGTCATATTCTGCAAGCTTCGACAGCATAATTTGAAGATGAACCCCTTAAAATGTGAATTTGGGGTAACCTTAGGAAAATTTCTCGGTTTTGTTGTACGCCATCATGGTATTGAAGTCGATCCTGAGAAGACCATGTAAATCCTTGGTATGTCACCTCCTCGAAATTTTAAAGAATTAAGAGGAATTCAAGGACACTTATCCTATATTCGGCGTTTCATCGCCAATTTGGCAGGAAAAAGTTTACCCTTCACCAAATTGATGAAGAAAGGAGTCACTTACCAGTGGACTGAATAATGTCAAGAAGAATTCGGTATTCTCAAGAAATACCTATTAAGTCCATAGGTACTCATTCCACCTATTGAAGGAAGACTACTTATCATCTACGTGATAGCTCTAGAGCGATCATTGGGTTCCTTTCTTGATCAAAAGAATGATGCTGGGAATGAAAACAGCCTCTATTATCTCAGTCGAACTATGCTTGATACAGAAACCCAGTATTCAAGTATTGAGAAGTGATGCCTGGCATTAATCCTTGCCGTTCAGAAGTTGAGACACTACCTGAAACATCATGAAGTCCAATTGGGATCTCACAATAATCCGATAAAATTCATCCTTAGTCGTCTGATGCTTACATGATGTCTGGTAAGGTGGGCAGTTATTTTGCAGCAATTCGACATACAGTATGTGACTCAAAAGGCGATAAAGGGCCAAGCTCTTCCTGATTTCCTGGATGAACACCCTTTAGTAGAATAAAAATCTTCAGATATTGAACTCCCTGATGAGGAAGTCTTCTCTATTCAAGAATTTCCTTAGACATGGGAAATGTATTTTGATGGTGCTTCCCGAAGTCCAACAGGGCGGAAAATGGAAAATCCTAAATTCAACAAATTTGGTTTAGGAATTGTTCTCATTTCTCCAGAAAAGGCAGTGTTACCTTATTCATTCTTATTGTGGGAAGGTGGAACCAATAATGAAGCAGAATACCAAGCTCTCATCGTAGGCTTGGAATTAGCACTTCAAGCACAAGTGAATCACTTAAAGGTGAATGGTGATTCAGAACTGGTAATCAAACAAGTCAATGGGGATTATGCCACCAGAAAAGAAGAACTAATCCCTTTGTATGATTACGTCAGAGAGTTAATGGTGGAATTTCCTTTGAAACCGATATTTTCTTATGTCCCAAGATCACAAAATGCTCAAGCTAATGCACTCACTAATATAGCAACAGCTCTGGAAGATCCAAATCTGGATGATACAACCATCAGTATCGCCCACCGTCATGCAATTTCACCTTATTTTCGAATCAGAACAGATGAAATTAATGAAATTAGTCCCATTCCTGAACCGTATGGTCATACTACAGGATGGATTTCACCTATCAGGGAATACCTTCAAAATGTAACACTTCCACCTGATCGAGCCGAGAAAGAACAAATCCGGCGATGTGTGGTCAATTTTACTCTTTATGATAGCCCAGATCACCTAGAGAAAATTCTCTACAAATGTGGTTTTGATGGAGTTCTCTTCGGATGCATTGATGGTGAAGAGAAAATGGATCTGATGAAATAAGTGCATGCTAGAATCTGTGGTGCCCACCAGTCTGGACATAGACTGTCGGATTAGATTTGAATGCTTGGATACTTTTGGCCTTCAATGATACAAGATTGTCTTGGTTTCACACAAAAGTTTCATTCATGACATGTACATGCCAACTTCATTAATCAACCTCCAGAGTTGTTTCATACAGCTAAATACTCATGGCCATTTGCCACATGGGGAATGGATATGGTGGGACCTTACCCTTCGGCTACGGCCAAGCATTTTAACTACATTCTTACTAAAACTGACTTATTTTACAAATGTGAAGAGGCAATACCTCTCAAGGAAGTCATTTCTAAATGCATTGTTAGCTTCATCAAGTCTAACATCATTACCAAATTTTGTGTCCCTTATACCATATTAACAGAAAATGGAACCAACTTCTGTTCATCCGAGGTGAAGAAGTTGTATCAAGAATACAACATCAAATCCAACCATTCATCTTGGTATCATGTAGCGGCCAATGGCCAGATAGAAGCCTTCAACAAGACTCTTTCAAATATACAGAAAAATATGGTGGAAAAAGATAAGAGGTCATGGCCTGATAAACCTTTTCATGCTTTATGGGCTTATCGGACTACCACCCGCACTGCAACTCGGTCAACTCCATATTCACTGGTATATGGAACGGAAGTTGTCTTGCCCATTGAAGTTCAATATCCTTCACTCAGAGTATCCATTTGTGACCAGTCATCTACAGATGAAGAATCTCAAAAGCGATTGAATGAATTGGAATGGTTTAATGAGAAATGATTATGCACTTTGCACCACATGGAAGTCTATCATAATTGAATAACACGAGCTTTTAAGAAAAAAGTTCATCTTCATTCATTCACTCAGGGAGAATTGGTATTAGTTCTCAAAACTCCAATGTTACTAGGAAAGAAACCTCCCAAGCTTGATCCAAAATGTGAAGGACCTTACTCAATACATAGGGTCTACTCCAATGGAGATTATTCATTAATCTCGATGGATGGAGAACTCATCACTACTCTAGCCAATACCAAATTTTTTAAGAAGTATTTTGTATAAACACAAAATACATCATCCATAGTCCATACATATAACTTTAAACTATTTTTACTTTCGTCCCACACGACGTTAAACTGTGGAAAAGGTCCCTAATTCGTCCAACATGACGTTAAACTATGTACCCATTCATCGTCCTTGATATATGACATCAAACTATATAGAATCCCTTACGTCCATCATGACATTAAACTTCACCATCCACGATCAATGCATACGACCTTAAACTATTCACACCTTCATCCAACATGACGCTAAACTGTATCGTCCCTTTTTCGTCCAACATGACGTTAAACTGTGAAAAAAGTCCCCAATACATCTAACATGATGTTAAATGGTGTACTCTTTTGTCCTCACTACATGACATTAAACTGCACAGTCCCCCTATCGTCCAACATGACGTTAAACTATATTGTCCCCATCATCCTAACAACATGACGCTAAACTGTACATAAAGTCCTTGATATTTCCTGCATGACATTAAAATGTGCATCGTTAAGGTTGTTGTTACCTGTTGTTTCTCACACCGAGTATGAATCATGTGATATTATAGAAAACCTCAACTATAACACTCTCTTTAGGCTACTAACCATGTGTAGGTCCCAAAAACATCATTTTTAGGTCGTTGTCCCCAAGAACAACCTGATCATTAATTCATTCTTTAATTGAACTACACGGACTTCGATCCTTGCCTTCCAGGCTGGGTACGTAGGCAACCTCCCAAGGTTCAAGCCCAAAATCAATCTCTTCACATCGGTTCACCTCCATCTCATACGATGTTGATTTGTGATACCACCCCTAGAATCAACACCTTTACATTGGTTCACTTTCGTCCTTTCTATACGGCGTTAAACTATACAACACTTTCGTCCAGTATGACAATAAACTACAATATTATTTGATACCCTCACCTGAGAGGGAATCATTATTTACATTGATTTTAAATCATGTTTCATTTCAAAGACTACATGCATACATGACAATACCTGAACCTTTTATCTTGGGTTAAACCATCATTGCACTAAAGTCCCCTTTTCACCCTTCACATGTACGAACCAAATCTGTACAGAGGGTATTTCTAGAACTATGTGGTCTTGATTCCCACCCTTATGGGATACGTTGGAATGTTAGAGTGTCCCTTGAATCTAGACCCAAGTCTTTTGGGCCTAACCCTAAATTCCACTTTCAGTGCCTTGGCTGAAAAGTCCCCATGAAAACACACACTTTGTATTTCTTATAATGGTCCAAGATCTATGACCATAAACTAAGATCTCCAATCCTTTTGTCCCACATGACGTTAAACTATAGTTCTATAACTATGTATGGCTTGATTCCCATCCTTATGGGATACGTAGTGAAGTCCAAAATTTTAATTCAGGACCCAGCCACAACATGATTATGGTTAGCATTGATCTGTGTATCTCTGTATACATTGGAAAATACCCATCTTTATGTGTCATAATACTAACCTTTACTATTTTCAGATCTTCATAACCATTTTCTTGACTTATAGTCACAAAAATGTCAAATTTCTGAGAGTTCTTTTAGATAAATATGCAGTACGTTCCCTTAGGCGGCCTTGCATAAACAATCTCCACAATAGATTTTTCAGCCAAAAGATACTATTATTTGACTATGCATACAATGCCCTTAGGTGTCCCTACATAATTCAACCCCCTAACGGGTTTTTCGGATACTAGTAAATTCATTCTTGGGATGAAAGCCTCTTTTGTACTTATTGGTCTTAAATGACAGTATGTAGGGATCTGCCAAAATAACCATCCTTAACATATTCATCCCATATTCTTTTTCATGATCTGAAATTATTCAAGTCTATGGTTTATATTCTCCTTTTCTACATTTGGGTCAAGACTTCGTAGGAGAGATATCCATCCAGTTCTTCGATAATCTTGTTTGGAAATATCTTCTCCATATTCAAGTACCTCTTTCCATACAACTAACTCTATACTTTGGAAAATTTGAATCTCCATAAAATTTCAGTGTCTTTTTTTAACACTAGGAAAGTAAATTTCTGAGAGTTCTTTTTCCTGACTATGAAGCACGTGCCCTTAGGTGTCCTTGCATAAACAGTCTACATAACGGACCTGTTAGCCAAAAGATGCTATTTATTTGACTATGCAGCCAATGCCCTTAGGTGGCCCTGCATAATTCAACCCCCTAATGGGTTTCTTAAATAATTGTAACTTAATTATTGGGAACTACTACTTCTAATACCTTTTAGCCCTTTTTCATATCATTCCTCAGATTAAAATATTCTTAAGTCATTGTTTACATTTTTTCCCTCATACATGAGTATGGTAATATGTTTTAGATAAATTGTCAAGGAATTAAGTCAATTTTAATCCATTTCAGTCAAATATATTTTAACCTTAAACATTAGCCTTTTTATGTCTGAAGTGCATGACTTTAAACTGCCCACAAAAGACAAGGGACCTCTAAATAAAATACAAGTTCCAGCTCACTAAACCTACATTTTGTATGATTTAGGTAATATTGAGCAATTAAAAAGTTCAAAGTTTGTGGGGGTTATTTACATTAATCCTAGTAAAAATCAAACTATGCTTACTACGCCCATTGGATTAAGTAAAATCTAAATCATGTAGCAAAAGAATGCAGGTACAAATGATTGAAGATAAAATTACTCTTCATTGATGCACACGAATTAGAGGGACATCCAAAGATTGAAGCCTCTTCTCTTTTTTAAGAGATTACAAAAGACTGTCAACATAAGTCTTCACTTGATGTAAAACATCCTGAGCTTCATCAGCAGCTACTTGAAGCTCGTACACTCGACCAACTTCACTCTTCTCATCTTGATGGAGTGCCTGCTTGGCATCTGCAATGGCTTTCATACCATTCATTTGAGTTCCCTCCAATGAATTATTGAGCTGATCAAGTTCCCCAGTAACAACATTTAACTGTTGCAGGAGCTGCACCTGCTGGATGACTTTTTCTTTGATTTTATGCTTCATCTCCTTCATCTTGGGAGCATAGTTACCCTCATCTCGGGATACCGTAGCCTCAAATTCACCGTTTTTAACTGGCATTTTCAACCTGGTCAGATCTTCGCGACACTTTTTCTCCTGCTCCCTCTTGAAGATGACCTGTTTCACCGCGGCGTGGATCTTTCCATATCCCAAACCGCTAAGTCCTAGCATGACAAACTGGGGTGACAATAGAGGGATATTTGATGATAGATCTTCTAAAGGAACCTCAGATATGATTTTCCATATGTTGTTCCATGCCTTGCGTCGTGAAAAGGTGAAGGCTTTAAGCACCTCTGGGTCTGATTCAACATCATCATCACAAGGGGTCATGTAATCTGGGATTAATGCACTTAAAGAAGTGCCATGTTCTGCTCCTTCCCCCCTGACATGTTCTTCTTTACTTTCAATTCCCATTGGGGCTGAGGCTGAGGCCTCACCTCCAGATCTAGAAACTATAGTTGATAGCCCTTCATGATTAATTGAAAGCTTTGGTTAGCTTCAAAGGATATCAAAATAATTGATTGTCTTGCAAATTAAGTACAATCGCAAATATTGTTATCCTATACCTGATGGTGGATCAGCAACCTGAGAAGACTCCTCACCATATTTCCCAGTCTCAATAGAATCATCAAGATGGGCCTCAGTAGGGTTTACTAGGTTTATCTCTACTTGAGCTAATGTTTTTGCAATGGTAGGGTTGACATCAATGTCCACACCCTCTTCAGGAATTGGTAGTTCAGTAGCTTCTATGGATGGAACTGCATATTATTTTCAGTTATGATTAGAAGTGTAAATTATAAGAAAATTTACTGGGTGAAGGATAACACTCATGCCCAAGGTCTTCTAAATCACACGACAACTTAGCATGATCATAAAATTCATCGAAATACATTCCATGATTCATCATTTCATCCAATGATATTTCAGAATCCTGGTTAGTCTCACCAGTGGTAGCGTTCGATGTGTCTTCTTGACGACTTACGTCCTACAGCCCCTGACCCTGGACAGCGCCTTCAGGTAAAATCACAACATCAGTTGCAACAGTCGCCAGAAGCTCTAATGCATGAGTTGAACCTGAAGTATCACAGAATGGAATTCAGTCGGTGTTTCGTTCAACATTTTTTACGAAGCATTGTTGACTCACCAGAAATAGGTTCTTCTCTTCTTGCAACAGCAGCAGGAGGGATACTGGGAATAGATTCTATCTCTTCTCTAGGAGCATCCAAGTCAGCTTGGATATGTGATTCTTCCACAGCACCCACCGTGGTCTTTGAAGGAGGATCAATCCTTTCCCTCAGGGGGGAAATTGAAGAATCCCCTGCAATCCCCAGAAATATGAGTAACCGTGTGGTCATGGGTATAGACTCATGATTACCCGAAGGACTTACCACTGCTAATGAAGCGTTTAGCTGTGGACTTCCTCCTTCGTTGCCTTTGCTTCTTTGGTTTTTTGGGAGTATCGGAAGTCTCCCTTATTGGCACTTGGATTGGTGAATGGAAGGCTATGTCCAATGCCTCATTCATGGCCTACTGTCCTGGAGATATCTCACCCAGTTCACGAGGAGAATCAACAGAAGCCCCGATGGCAGTACCACCATGGCTATACTATGGAGAAGGAACCTCAGTTCTTTTCTTTGCAAGATACAAGATGAAGAAAATAACTTCCTTAAGTAACAATGATTCGACTGGAATCAAGTTTCAAGGAAAATAAGGAATGAGAACTTACATCTTCCGAAGCCACATACTCATGCCACTCCTCATCTCCAGAACCACTAGCCCCCTCAGTGGCGCCACGATCAATCATTTCCTTCACCCGCCTGGTGACAGGAACAGACTCATCAATGGCATATATGAGAATTTCCAGCTCTCTGATGTAAGCCCGCACTTCATTGGGGTGATCCTCATATTGAATAACTATAGAAGCCAGAAGATTCCCTATTCTAGGAAGTTGTAGGCCCTCACATAAATCCAGACAGGCGGTCTTAGTACCACAGTACAAACTCTGCCATAATTGGACAACCTCTGGTATTAGATATGAAGGCTGCGAGGAAGGTCCTACAATCTTTGAATTCAATTTCTTCTCATATCCTATAACTAAAGATAGAGAATAAGAAAATAATACTTATTGCTTTATAAAGTAGCAGTGATTAAATTACCACAATTAAGTATCTCACCAGGATTTGATGGAGTGGGTCTTTTAATTCTGGACAGAGGATTATATCGGGCACGAAACCGCTTTGCCACTGGTTGTGCCTCATCATCCCCATCATGGGAATCCGGTGAATCAGTTATAGAGGAGGAATCTGCAAAATCAGCTTTAGGTGGGGAAGCATCACCTTCATAAGGAAGGGTTTCTTTCTCTACAGTCCTCTTCCTTTCCCCACTTGATAAACTAGGTGATTCACCACCCCTTTGGGGTATGATTCAATCCAGTGTTCGGCATAATATGTAGTCAAATTATGTGCCGCTTTTTCAACTGGTAGATCAAATACTGCCCAAGTCATCACCCTTGACGTCAGCAACCATAGTTGCTGAGAAACCATCAGTTTTTGCTCTAACCTGACATGTACTGGAGGAGATACAACAATCTGTTGCAGACATTTGAATTGGCGTGAAAATCTATATGGAGCATAGGCCTCACATATAATTTCTCCGTCAATCCTGGAAACTAGCACACCATCCCTGCAAGCTAGCATGTATGCCCTCAAATCCAAATGGGTTGTTCCATCATCAACAAACCGCCCGGTTGGCAAAATTCCATAGGGAAAGAAGATGAATTCCTTAAACATTCTCAGCCTCACTTTCATTTCATAGGCATTAACATCTAATAGAGAAACTCCAGAGAATGGTTGCACTGACGGCCTGAAAGAACTTCCAGGAATTTGTAACCCATTTTGTACATTTTAAGTCCTGAAGTGAGTGGCAATCCATCCCCATAAAACATGTAATGGTACCACTATTATTAAAGGATATTTACCCATGAAAACATGAAGTAAACTCCTGTGAATCATTTCTAAAATGGCGGTAGCCAAACCAACCATTTTTCCCTCAGCCAACATTGCCGCAATGACGAAGGTCCCTGGACTGACACCTCCCTTCGAATCCCTAACTGGCAAGAGATAAACACTGAGCCACATTGCCAAGAAGCCCGCTAGACGAGTCTTCTTTGGGATACTTTGATTCACCTCATATCCCCATTTCTCAAACTCTCATACTTCTAGAGTTAGCCAGAATATGCCAGGAGCACCCCTCTTCTCAGGTTTTGGGCAGGTGGTAGGACGTTTGGGCCTCTTATCCTTGGATTTATTTTTCTTGGATCCTTTTTATTTTAGCTCCTTCTCCTTTGGCTCCCTCTCTTTCTTCTAAATAAGAAATATATTCATCCACTCCTCTGGATGAATATCCTTTCTAGAATGAGTTAATGAGGTCTTTGAACTTTTGAGCATGTGGAAGATCTTAAATAATTATCGAGATAAAGCAAGAGTCTTCTCTGAATCAATCCAAGTCACCTTGGGTGGAATGGATTCATCATACATGTCACCCAAAATTGGAGCCCCTGAGATCTTCTGGTCAACCCACAGACTGATGCCTACTTCTCCATGAGTCAGATGGAAATAATTAGTTACTGGGCTCTAGTTGCTGAGTATCTCTGACACGAAGTTATAATGTCTGTAAACATATGTTTTCCCAACCCAGACAGCTTCGTATATCGCCACTCCTTTCAGATCCTCGACAAAATCTGCACAAGTTTGTCGCACCTAGTATTCCCACATCCAAATTGGCTTCACGCCTCCCCTAGGACAGAGGTCCCAACTTTTCTTCCAGCCTTTGGATTGATCCATCTGAGCATTTCATAAGATTGAAGGATGACAATGTGGTTGCAGATCAAGGCGTATGCGATTTCCGATCTGGTGTACAGGGGCTATGATGCATCATGTAGGCCTTCTCCGCTCTTCCAGCATTTATAAATCCTCCTCCACATGAGATATTTGCTGAAGCAAATTTGGTGTAATTCTGAAACAACAAAATGGGAGATAGTTCTTTGCTTATGGAATAGTAACTTCTCGCAGATGATCATAGTCATACAAAGGAAAATAAATGCTTTGGGGGAAGTCGTGATGATATTTCTTCAGATACTTAGCCAAATCCAGAAGATTGCTACTTTTTCCAGTTTAATAATCATGGCCAATGATGCTCATCATATCATCAATCCTCTTGCTAGCCAGTTCATCAACTATTCCGGTTCTAAGATCCATTGATTCTGTATAAAAATTGAGTAAATTAACTTTTACATAAGTAGATTTTTCATAAAATTTGTGAAGGAATTTCAGAAAAAATGGCAAAGTCATTAAAGTGCGCAAGTCTAAACTTGGCGCGGAAGTATGGATGTGTCGCGCAAGTGTTAAAGTGTCACGCATGTTTCTGTCGCACAAGTATAACCGCGCAAGTACTATTACCTTGACAGCAGCGCGATGGCGAAGAAACAGCGGAAAACGAGAGACTTTTTCGGAGAAGGTGACCTGCGCGGTGAGAGCTCGAGAATCTGGAATTCAGATGCTATGCATGGCAAAGAAAAACGTATTTAGGCCTGGCTACCCACCTGCGTGCCTACACCCAGAGCGCTCCATCCAGCGAGCTCCAGCCCTGCGCGACTCGAACCTGCGCGCCAAGTGTTGTGCACTGAACACTTGTGTGCCGCCTTTCCTTGAGTTTTCTTCTTTTCCTCAGAGTCAAATCCTCTATTATCTCCAGATACAACTCTAAGGGGGTTCTTTTGTTGACACTCCTTTCATCAGAGAATCTAAAGATTGGAAAAGGGGAATATCTGAGCTCAAAGTGATTCAACCTTTTAAAAAATATCAAAAATTTACAAAGGAAGGAATAAGAAGAATGCTGAACAAGGGTCACGCAAGTTCTACAATGGTCACGCAAGTACACGTGTGCGACGCCTAATGGTCGTGCAAGTGACTTGCACGCCCTAAAGGATAACTGCCTGGGTCTTCTTCAGCCTATAAATAGACCCTGTGGTCCCCCCATTTGCTGAGGAATTTTTTCCAGAATCCAGATTTGAGCTCTTGGTTCCCTAGTATCTTCTCAAAGCTTCTAAAACACTTCTAAGGTAATTTATTACCTATAATGGAAGATCTAAAGAGGGGTAGGAAGGCCTATTTGTTGAAACTCATCAACACTTGCTCGCCTGAGTGGCTAGCACTTAAGGGAAATGTCCACACTTGCCCGTTGCCTAACTCCTTCAATAGAACTTGCACGCCACTCTTCTGGAAGACCCTCCAGATGATTCTAAAGGCATTAAACAAGAGTCTCTCAAGTATTATCCAGATGGTTAATCATTGCGCAGGTACCCATGTGTTGCGCATGTATTCCTGTGCGACCAGGACTTGTGCGCCCACGCAGTACCTGCGCGCCTGTTAGGACTTGCGCGCCCCTGCCTTTTTGGGTGCCCTTCTTGCCCATTTCACCCCTATTAAGACATTCCACCTCTCCCATTCGATATTCAGTCTTCAAGAAACTCTTCAAATCCATTTATGGAATGATTTTTTGATTTGACTTCCTTATCTAAAAGGAATTCTGTGCAATATCTCTCAAAACCTAGTGATTTACACAGCATTATGTCACTAATGATTGAGATTTCATTCATTCAAACTCATCCTTTAAGATGAGAGAACTCATTAACCTGGGAATCCTCTTCAAGAGTAAGCCCTAGTACCTTAATTTGGTCATCCTCCTTAGGAGTAAGCCCCAGTCATAAATAAGGGCATCCTCTTCAGGAGTAAGCCCCGGTCCCTTAATTTGGGCATCCTCTTTAAGAGTAAGCCACAGTCATAAATATGGGAATTGTCTTCAGGAGTAAGCCCTAGTCCCTTAATTTGGGCATCCTCCTTAGGAGTAATCCCCAGTCACAAATATGGGAATCCTCTTCAGGAGTAAGACCCAGTCTTAATTCCTCTTAACCAGTCCTAATTTACCTTTGATATGGGATTCCTTCTCTGGAGTAAAAACCCAATAATAAGTCCTCTCATAATTTGGGCCTCATTTTCAGGAGTACGCCCCAAGTTAGAGTATTAAAATCTCCATGAAGCACCTATATCTTTACGGACCCTGTTCCTTGATTTCTTCCCTGATGTAAATCCAAATATTCATTTATCTGGGCAGTCATACATACATAAGTCCCACATTATTTCTTATGATTGCATCATTCATGGCACAATTGTCTGATTTTTACCAATACCTCTTGTTTCTCACATCGATCATGAATCACATGATCTTAGAGTGTAAAAGTAATTATGACATCATTCTTTGAGCCATCAATCATAAACATCATACTCCCTTACTCGAACTACGTGGGCTCTGATTCCTTTTCTAAACAAAGGATACGTAGGTAGCTCATCTGTGGGTTCGATCCCAACTCTAAAATAATTCATGTCCTTCTGAATGAAAATAAACTTCAAGTGCCCCACTGAGTGGCTTTAAAACCAGTAAGGTCGTTATAATGACTAAGATACTTTTATGTATCAAAGGATACCATTGACTAAGAATATCTAACAAATACAGATGATTCTCTATCATTGAAGAACCTTGAATACATATAAAACATTCTCTAAATTTCATACATATCGATCATTGATTATCAGATCTAAAGGAAAGCTCATTTTATACTTTGTAATGTAATAAGGATTCACGAGCATAACTTAAATATATAAAGAGAGTCCCGTAGTAGACAATAAATCCCCTCAAAAAGGGGTGATGAGTCCGACCTACCATCCTATCGAGCAATGTAAATTCCTAAGCCTCATCAGTCCACAAAATAATGAGCGCCTACCTTTGGAAAGTCAGTCCAAATAGATATGGAATCATTGGATGTTTCGGTTCTACGAACAAACCCGTTAGAAACCGATTGGAATGTTTGAACCTTCAATCGAGGAGGTTATCCCCGAATTCAGAGGGAAAAAAATGGTGAACCCATCATGAATCGTTAATCAAGTTAAAATGATGTTTTACCTATTTGTTAGGCCCCTATTTAAAACTCAATAAGAGGGCCAAAAAAATCATTGACATATATGCTCATCCAAACGATGTAGTGGCTGAATTTATCTTGATTACGTCTGTTATATCAAACATGCACTCTTTTCCAAGATCCTCTGCATTTCCAGAATGGCTGCTCTCAAGTTCACACCTGTGAATACTGCTGCTACAAATGCCACTGCTGATATTCCTACTGAATCGTCATCCGCTCTAAGGATGCTATCACCTAATCAGCATCTTCAACGCTGGGTATCAAATGCGCTGGTTAAGGAGTACCATCAACAGGGTACCATACAAACTCTGGAGGCTGCCCGACAAGCCCTCCAAGTGAACAACTCACACCGGTCGTCTGAACAACGATGACCAGTGATCAAGAAGTAGGCAGTGCTAACCACCATCTCCAACCGTTTCGTGTCGTTATCCCCAGAACACATTCACCATTCACTCCCATATTTTGGGGAGGTGAATGAGAAGGTCCCTCACGGCCTTAATTAAAAGAAGAAGGATTTGTTCCTGAGGGATCCTATCAACAATTGCTGCCAGACTCGTGCGGAAGTACGCCCTCAAAATGATGAGAGTCCCAACTCCAGGAGTTTGGATCAGGTTCCTCGAACCCGAGCAGGCAAGAAAAACCTCCAGAGGCAGAATCCGGTTAACAGTGAGCATGTTCTCATCTCTGCTATATCCGGAGAAGTCCACTGACCTAACTTGTTGGAAAGCAACGAGAGGGCACACACACCTGCCCATTTTAATCCCGCTATCCTGCAAACTCGTCTGGCAGTAGCACGCCAATCCCGTCAGGCAATTCCGGCGGAGTATTATAGATAGGAACATACACCTGTTTATACATCATCAGTTAGTCAGCAAGATCGTATGACTACATATGATAGATCTCATCAACCACGTTCGGTGAAGTGAAATTAGAAGGCACATACACCTGCTAGTATTGATCAAGCCTACAAACAGTCTCGCTTGGTAGCATTCAGAGAAGTCAGTCGGAAAGCTCCAGCGACAAAAAGGAGGCAGACTCAACTCTCTACCCCTACACTTGAGTACTGTCAGGATTCACTAACAGGAAAAGGAGGACAGGAGCAGGCACACACACCTACTCCAAGCATGGAATGGACGTATATCCCCGTTCCGGCAGCTGAAGTCACAAAGAATATTTTATCAATGGTGAAAGAGCATAAGAAAATCCCTGCTCATATTCTGGACACTTGCCATGATATTATAACAAATTCAGTGGCATCTCATGGAAAGACACATAAATATATCCCTACCAGTGGAGTGACACATCAACAATTCACTCCGGAACAGAAACACACATCTGTTCCAGTCCAAGAGGGTTATGAGGCATACTGCCCCATATCATACGGACAACCAAGTCATGCACATACACTTGATTTGAGTGGAGATCGTCAGCCTAACCTGGCCATCTTTCCTGATCAGGCACATACACCTGCTCAGAGCAGCCACTTTCATCAAAAAGTGGTTTCCATGGTGAGTAAGAAGGTGTCTAAGAAAAATACCCGCCCAGCAGAGTCAGGAGATCAAGTGCCAATCTATAACAAGGCCTTGCTCGATGCTGGAGTTCTTGAAGCCCTCAAACAGTTATCTGTTGGAATTCAAGATTCTACTCCCTCATTTCCCAATAGTGGGAACATTAATTCCGATGTTCATCAACAGACACTTCCTCATGAAGGCTTGCTTCATGAAAATTAGGTCGATCTCGAAGTTTGATCTTCAGATGAGAGCCACAGGAAACCTCTATGTGGTCAGAAGACCAAGGAGAAAGAGATCACATATTTTGATGTAACCCACCATGGTGGTCCTCCCCATGATGATGAATTTCACTGTAAAAGTCCTCTCTGCAGTAGTGATGCACATTTCCCGAAAAATGCTCCAGTGGACGATGTAGTGACGAGAAATCCCTTTTATCTTGAGGCACTTGCAAATGTGAAACCATTCATGTCTGATGCTTCATCGCTAGCAGGTGAAAAACTTTCTCAATCAGAAGATAGCCCAGGGTGTAGGTCATTCTCCAAACCACACCTAAGTCATGCATCTTCTAGTTTGATCAATTATTTCTCTACCAATATTTTTGAATCCAATAGTGAAACAAGGAAACACCAACTCTGGTCAAATCAGGTAGAAGAATCTTCATTTAATGATAAAGAGGAAATGTTGAACATGAGAAAACAACTGTCAAAATGAGAACTACCAGTCATGTTTTGGCCTATGGCTGACTCTCAGTATGACATTCCAAAGATGTTGATGGAAGATGGAATTCATGATATTCGTCTCAACATATTGAAAACTCTTTATCAGTTGAAGAAGAAAGTATTGTCTTATAATGAATATAAAAATAATTTTAAGATAATAGAAGGGTTACAACGCCAAATTGACTTGGCATCTCTATCAGTATCTCAATATTTGAAGGCAGAAAAGAAGCAGAGATCCATTCAATGTTCATGCCTTGACGCACTAAGAAAATTGCCTCAGTTAATTGCCAGTGCCCCATATGGTATTAATGTCAGGGGATGGGGTGTTCATGGAGCACTACATTTCATGGTGCTCTCCAATCAGTAAAGCTCGCCGAAAACGGTCTCATGCAATGTTATTGCCCATGGCCGGCCACAGTCAATGGGCTTTGTTTGTAATCAAAAACTTTCACAAGAACAGGCTTCAACTAGTTACTCTCAAAATCAAGCATACAAAGAACAAGTTTTTGAATTACTCCTACATCGAGAAAATGAGAATATTGACCAGGCATCTCATACAGAGCAAGCACATCATCAAGTGACAGAAGTGTCGGAAATCATCCAACGATCTTTTGAACCAGGTGATAAAAGTGGATATAGGTTAATGCATTCAACTAATTTCTGGACTAAGGTTCGCAAGATCAGGATAAATTTTAAGAATGTCTCATACATAGCATGTTAAGAGCCATCCCAGCTTTCCAGACTAGGGAATATTTTAAACCAACCCTCAGAATCAACAAGTAGGATTTTAAGAGTTGATCTGGAACAGTAGGAACATCCCCAGTCCACCGGACTGGGGACTTTTTTAAATCATTAATCCCCTCCTCAGAGAAAATCGGTCTTTTATCGATTGGGGAAGAAGCCTCAAGAGGAACGGAGATCCAAATTATCAGGAGATTCCCTCCAAATTACGGTTTGTCAAGAAGATCCTGAGGTATTGAATCAACAAAAGGCAATGTCTCATCAAAGACATGGAAGAAGACAATATCACAGAAATGCTGATAGAAGGGATGCGATGCGTTATGCATCAATCAATGTCATCAATGCTGTTGTTGCTGATCCACCAGATGAGGCTCACTCAGGGGACTCAGATGAAGAGGTTCCTGCTCAAGAAGATGTACGCACCGACACAAATGAAGAAGGTGTGCGTACACGAAATCAAAGGGTTACTCAGAAACTAGGTAATCCATCGAGTAACCCACTTCCCCCTCTCCGAAAAGGATCCAACAAAGGGAGGGAAAGGAATCAAGTTACATATCCTTCCTCTGGAGAAGTCCAATCGCTCTCACTAGAGAAAAGTTTTGCACAACAGGAGGAAGAAATGAAGTAATTAAGGAGGTTAAATGCAGAACTAATTCAGATTAGTCTTCTTATTAAGTGTGTTGGAGTCAGTCAGCCAAAGGAATTTGTTGGAGCTACTAAGATGGATGCATAATATCCTCCTCTATCAGTACACCCTCACAGGTCTAATCCTACGGGTCAAGTGCAACAACAGTTGGCATCGCTACCATCAGTTGCAGCACCAACCACCACATCTGTCCAAGCTCCAGTCATTGCACATACCCAAGTCTAAGTTCAACTGGATGTTTCTAAAAAGTTAATAACTACTATTGAATCATTAACAGCTCGGTTAGAAACTATGGAAGCGAAACATGCACAGGTTCAACCAGAAATGAAAGTTTAACCTGAATGGGTAGATTCAATCTCCCATCCATCCAGTTTTGGAAACCTTGTATTCCCTATTTTTAGTGGATCAGGCGATCATGAACAGCATTTGACGCATTAGGTGTCTTGTTGCGATACTATGATGGGAACTCCGGAACCACAAGAAGCTGTAAAACTCAGTTGCTTCGTACGGACCTTGCAAGGACCAGCCTTTGTCTGGTATACAAGCTTGCAATCCCGGTCAATTACTGGATGGGAAGATCTCCGTTAACAATTCTTTCTTCAGTTCAGCCCAACTTTTCCAAAGACAACAGTTTTTGATCATACAAACTGTAAGAAAAGAAAGAATTAAAGGGTCTCAGATTTCATTTCTCACTGGAAGGGATTAACATATTCCCTAATATTCGAACTCCCTCAAGAAGAATTGTTTCCAATCTGTGTGGAAAATTTGCGTGAAGATTTACGCACGCCGTTGATCCCTGTGAAATATACAGGAGGGTTTCGAGACCTTACTTCAATCGTTCAGCAGATTGAAGATTCCCTTATACAGGATAATGCTAAATCTCGTGTAATTCCATCAGCTCCAGGAAGGAGAATGTGTAAAGCAGAAACTGCTGCAGTTATGCTTAAACATGCACCTGAACCTGTTTCTACTTCAAAACCTTCATCTTTTCGAAGGGATCCACATCATGAGCACCAACAACAAAGGCCATTTCATCCAGATGACTAAATCGATCAAAGACAGAAACAATTTGAGGATTTTAAGAGAAAAACATACTCTTTCTAAAATGAAGATGTTTCTGGTTACTTCATTTCGGCTTTGGATAATAATATGGTTCAATTTCCAAGGCCCAAAAGGCCAAATAAGAAAGAAAATTAAGACCGTACCAATTATTGCTCCTTTCATCAAATGTTAGGGCATCCCATCCAGAAGTGTTTTGTATTCAAATACCTCCTGCAAAAGATGTTCGACTCGGGAAAAGTCATACTAAAAGGTTCTTCAGATCAGGTAGCAGGCGTTACTGCTACAGTTCCAGAGGAGGAAGGAGAATTGAAAAAAGTCAAAAGAAAAAAATGCACAGAAGTATGATGATTGGATGGTCAGCAAGACAATCAATAAAACTCATGCTATTTTGCGAACACAATTAAAGAAACCGATTGTGTCTTCTTCCATGAATGTTGCGGCAAAACCATCTTTATCAGAGGGAAAGTCCTCAAAGAAATGACATGATTCAAAGAAAGAAAATGAATCAGAAGAATATGAGTATGTGTCAAATCCTAATTTATCTTTGACTCTGGCAGACTTCATTCCATCTTCTTCAAAGCCATGGCCACCGCCCCCCCAAATGGCAAAGCCTAGATAGGCTAATCAGGTAGAGTCTTCATCAGACAAAGATTTAATCTTCGGTTCTATTAATATGATTAAATTAACAGATCCGTATGCCAGTAGCAGTTTTGATTTAGATGTGCCAGAATTCCCTGTATCAAACAAGGGAATCAGAGGAAGTTCCAGAGGATCAGGATACATGGGAAGACATGGATATTTCATAAGACACTACTCCAATTCTACCCCTTCTAGAACTGTGTACGCAGCAGAAACTTGTGGTAGATCCCTTTAGTGAGCTCAGTAAGAACAAGAAAGTTCTTCTACCAATTGCAAATTCAGTCCTGGCACAATTATTTTGGAAGCCCGGTTGAAGGTTCCATCTTCTTCCTCTCAGAAAGTAAATTGATCTAATCGGTCTAATCTTCCAAAACCAGGAATATTTCCAACTCCTATCCCAATACAAAATGCATTATCTTTCAAAGCATCTGCTTCCAAGGAACCTGCTAAACCACATATTCCTGTTAGGAAACGAAATCCTCTAGATCAAAAGTATGATGTATTGAAACACTTGGCCCAAGTACCAGACAAGTTATCAATTTTGGATGCTTTGAATCTTTCAAAAGATCTTCAGGAAGCACAAATCGAGGCTTTGTCAAGTCCTTAGGAGTTTGAAACGAAAACTGCTGCAGCAGAAGTCTATCACATAGAGAATAATCCAGCAGAATGCCATGCAATAATATCTTTTACTGAAAAAGATGAAGATGATGTTGTGCATGGGAATATTAGACCTTTGTACTTATTTGGAAAGGTCAATGGCATTGACGTTCGAAGAGCTTTCATTGATAATGGTTCAGGAGTCAACCTCCTGCCCATTCGTACACTTCGTCGATTAGGCCTCACAGAATCTGATTTATCTCCTTATACAATGATTTTACAAGGATATGATAAAAAATTAACAAGAACCACTGGGTGAAGTTACACTCAGAACTCAGTTTGGATATCTTGTATCCTATTCAGATTTAATGGTTATTGATCAAGACTCAGCCTTCAACATCTTGCTTGGAAGACCCTGGCTACATCAACATGCGGTTATCCCTTCCTCATACCATCAAAGTCACAAATATTGTTTCGATGGTCAAGTTGGGACATTGTATGGTGATAAGGCCCAGTTCAAGACATGTGAGTATCAATACATTGAGGTGGAATTGTATCACATGAAGGGAAGGAAGAAATCCACAACAAAGGAGATTACAAAAGTTAATTCTCCATATGGTTTGGAGAAGATTCCAGTAAATCCATTTACACATGTGAGTACAGATTATGTGTTGCCTATCAGTGAAATTGACAAGATAGACCCAAATCAAAATACTCTTATGGAAATATCCATAATGTCAGTTACGATAATCAATCCAGACAACATGGGAGGAATTGGTAAGAAACCAAGAAGTAATGAAAGCACACATGGTGACGTCTTCATTTCATCTGTTGAAATACATCAAGTCTATACTTTTCCAACCATGCCAGAAGAAGTTATAGAAACATAGGAGGTGAACAATGATTTCGATTCCCAATCCATCATCTCCTCTTTTTTACCCAAAGAAGACCCTTCATCATCAATCGGGTCAGAAATGGAAGTTTCTTCTTCAAGATATGAAAATTTTGACATCTCTTATGATCATGAAAATTCTGCTTTATCATCTACTATGAAAGTATAAATGGAAGAAATAACACATGATAAAGAAGAAGAGGAAGATCTCAGAGATGCTCCTCCATCATTTGAAGAGGAAATCTTGGCCACTGTGGATGAACTCATAGAAATAAATCTGGGTACAAAAGAGGATCCACGCCCCACTTTAATTAGTGCGTCCATGACTCTTGAAGAGCAAGAGAAGTATATTTATTTTCTAAAGAAAAATAGAGATATACTTGCTTGGAACTATAAAAAAATTCCCGATCTTGATCCTAATGTTTCTACTCATCATTTTCGTTTACCAGAAGAACATCGAGGATTTAAAAAAGCTGCGATAATAACACACCCAACTTATGCTTCCAAAATTGAGTCTGAAGTGGATAAGCTTATCAAAGCTAACTTCATCATAGAAGTTCACTTTCCCAAGCGGTTGGCTAATATTGTCCCTGTAAAGAATAATAACAGATAAATTAGAGTTTGCATCGATTTCAGAGATCTTAATCGGCATTGTCCAAAGGATGATTTCCCAGTTCCAATTACAGAACTTTTAGTTGATGCAACAGCTGGCTATGAAGCACTTTCCTTCATGGATGGATATTCTGGATATAATCAAATCCAAATGGCCCCAGAGGATGAGGAATCCACAGCCTTCAGAGCCCCTCAGGGTGTGTTTTTCTTCCGGGTAATGCACTTTGGCTTAAAGAATGAAGGAGAAACATATCATCGTGTCGTGCATCGTATATTCAAACCCTTCTTAGGAAAGTTTATTGAATACTATGTAGAAGATTTCGTGGTTAAATCCAAACAAAGTTCTAATCACTTGGCTGATTTTGAAGTCATATTCTGCAAGATTCGACAGCATAATTTGAAGATGAACCCCTTAAAATGTGCATTTGGGGTAACCTTAGGAAAATTTCTCGGTTTTATTGTATGCCATCATGGTATTGAAGTCGATCCTGAGAAGAACAAGTAAATCCTTGGTATGTCACCTCCTCGAAATTTGAAATAATTAAGAGGAATTCAAGGACACTTAGCCTATATTCGGCGTTTCATCGCCAATTTGGCAGGAAAAAGTTTACCCTTCACCAAATTGATGAAGAAGGGAGTCACTTACCAGTGGACTGAAGAATTTCAAGAAGAATTCGATATTCCCAAGAAATACCTCTTATGTCCACCGGTACTCATTCCACCTATTGAAGGAAGACTACTTATCGTCTACGTGACGGCTCTAGAGTGATAATTGGGTTCCTTTCTTGATCAAAAGAATGATGATGGGAATGAAAACAGCCTCTATTATCTCAATCGAACTATGCTTGAATCAGAAACCCAGTATTAAAGTATTGAGAAGTGATTCCTAGCATTAATCCTTGCAGTTCAGAAGTTGAGACACTACCTGAAACAACATGAGGTCCAATTGGGATCTCACAATAATCTGATCAAATTCATCCTTAGTCGTCTGATGCTTACGGGATTTCTGGCAAGGTGGGCAGTTATTTTGCAGCAATTCGACATACAGTATGTGACTCAAAAGGCGATAAAGGGCCAAGCTCTGCCTGATTTCCTGGCGGAACACCCTTTAGTAGAATAATAATCTTCAGATATTGAACTCCCTGATGAGGAAGTCTTCTCTATTCAAGAATTTCCTTAGACATGGGAAATGTATTTTGATGGTGCTTCCAGAAGTCCAATAGGGCAGAAAATGGAAAATCCTAAATTCAACAAAGTTGGTTTAGGAATTGTTCTCATTTCTCCAGAAAAGGCAGTGTTACCTTATTCCTTCTTATTGTGGGAAGGTGGTACCAATAATGAAGCAGAATACCAAGCTCTCATCATAGGCTTGGAATTAGCACTTCAAGCACAAGTGAACCACTTAAAGGTGAATGGTGATTCAAACCTGGTAATCAAACAAGTCAATGGGGATTATGCCACAAGAAAAGAAGAACTTATCCATTTGTATGATTACGTCAGAGAGTTAATGGTGGAATTCACTTTGGAACCGATATTTTCTTATGTCCCAAGATCACAAAATTCTCAAGCTGATGCACTGGCTAATATAGCCACAACTCTGGCAGATCCAAATCGGGATGATACAACCATCAGTATCACCCACCGTCGTGCAATTTCACCTTATTTTCGAATCAGAATAGATGAAATTAATGAAATTAGTCCCATTCCTGAACCTTATGGTCATAGTATAGGATGTATGTCACATATTAGGGAATACCTTCAAAATGGAACACTTCCTCCTGATAGAGCCGAGAAAGAACAAATCCGGCGACGTGTGGTCAATTTTACTCTTTATGATAGCCCAGATCACCTAGAGAAAATTCTCTACAAATGTGGTTTTGATGGAGTTCTCTTCAGATGCATTGATGGTGAAGAGAAAATGACTGTCATGAAATAAGTGCATGCTAGAATCTGCGGTGCCCACCAGTCTGGACATAGACTGTCAGATCAGATTTGATGTCTTGGATACTTTTGGCCTTCAATGATACAAGATTGTGTTGGTTTCAGACAGAAGTTTCATTCATGCCATGTACATGCCAACTTCATTAATCAACCTCCAGAGTTGTTTCATACAGCTAAATACTCATGGCCATTTGCCACATGGGGAATGGATACGGTGGGACCTTACCCTTCGGCTACGGCCAAGCATTTTAACTACATTCTTACTACAACTGACTTATTTTCCAAATGTGAAGAGGCAATACCTCTCAAGGAAGTCAGTTCTAAATGCGTTGTTAGCTTCATCAAGTCTAACATCATTACCAAATTTGGTGTCCCTCATACCATATTGACAGACAATGGAACCAACTTATGTTCATCCGAGGTGAAGACGTTGTATCAAGAATACAACATCAAATCCAACCATTCATCTTGGTATCATGCAGCAGCCAATGGACAGATAGAAGCCTTCAACAAGACTCTTTCAAATATACTTCAAAATATGGTGGAAAAAGATAAGAGGTCATGGCCTGATAAACTCTTTCATGCTTTATGGGCTTATCGGACTACCACCCGCACTGCAACTCGATCAACTCCATATTCACTAGTATATGGAATGGAAGCTGTCTTGCCCATTGAAGTTCAATTGACTTCACTCAGAGTATCCATTTGTGATCAGTCATCTACAGATGAACAATCTCAAAAGCGATTGAATGAATTGGAATGGTTTGATGAGAAATGATTATGCACTTTGCACCACATGGAAGTCTATCATAATCGAATAGCACAAGATTTTAAGAAAAAAGTTCATCTTCATTCATTCACTCAGGGAGAATTGGTATTAGTTCTCGAAACTCCAATGATACTAGGAAAGAAACCTCCCAAGCTTGATCCAAAATGTGAAGGACCTTACTCAATACATAGGGTCCACTCTAATGGAGATTATTCATTAATCTCGATGGATGGAGAACTCATCACTACTCTAACCAATACCAGATTTTTCGAGAAGTATTTTGTATAAACACAAAATGCATCATCCATAGTCCATACATATAACTTTAATCTATTTTTACTTTCGTCCCACACGACGTTAAACTGTGGAAAAGGTCCCTAATTCGTCCAACATGACGTTAAACTATGTACCCATTCATCGTCCTTGATATATGACATTAAACTATATAGAAGTCCCTTACGTCCATCATGACATTAAACTGCACCATCCATGGTCCATGCATATGACCTTAAACTATTCACACCTTCGTCCAACATGACGCTAAACTGTATCGTCCCTTTTTCGTCCAACATGATGTTAAACTGTGAAAAAAGTCCCCAATACATCCAACATGATGTTAAATGGTGTACTCTTTTGTCCTCACTGCATGACATTAAACTGCACAGTCCCCCTTTCGTCCAACATGACGTTAAACTATATTGTCCCCATCATCCTAACTACATGACACTAAACTGTACAGAAAGTCCTTGATATGTCCTGCATGACATTAAACTGTGCATCATTAATGTTGTTGTTACCTGTTGTTTCTCACACCGAGTATAAATCATGTGAGATTATAGAAAACCTCAACTATAGCACTCTCTTTAGGCTACTAACCATGTGTAGGTCCCAACAACATCATTTTTTAGGTCGTTGTCCCCAAGAACAACCTGGTCATTAATTCATTCTTTAATTGAACTACACAGACTTTGATCCTTGCCTTCCAGGCTAGTTACGTAGGCTACCTCCCAAGGTTCAAGCCCAAAATCAATATCTTCACATCGGTTCACCTCCATCTCATACGATGTTGATTTTTGATACCACCCCTAGAATCAACACCTTTACATTGGTTCACTTTCGTCCTTTCTATACGGCGTTAAACTATACAACACTTTCGTCCAGTATGACAATAAACTAAAATATTATTTGATACCCTCACCTAAGAGGGAATCATTATTTACATTGATTTTAAATCATGTTTCATTTCAAAGACTACATGCATACATGACAATACCGGAACCTTTTATCTTGGGTTAAACCATCATTGCACTAAAGTCCCCTTTTCACCCTTCACATGTATGAACCAAATCTGTACAGAGGGAATTTCTAGAACTATGTGGTCTTGATTCCCATCCTTATGGGATACGTTGGAATGTTTGAGTGTCCCTTGAATCCAGACCCAAGTCTTTTGGGCCTAACCCCAAATTCCACTTTCAGTGCCTTGGCTAAAAAGTCCCCATGAAAACACACACTGTGTATTTCTTATAATGGTCCAAGCTCTATGACCCTAAACTAAGATCTCCAATCCTTTTGTCCCATATGACATTAAACTATAGTTCTATAACTATGTATGGATTGATTCCCATCCTTATGGGATACGTAGTGAAGTCCAATATTTTAATTCAGGACCCAGCCACAACATGATTATGGTTAGCATTGATCTGTGTATCTCTGTATACATTGGACAATACCCATCTTTATGTGTCATAATACTAACCTTTACTATTTTCAGATCTTCATAACCATTTTCTTGACTTATAGTCACAAAAATGTCAAATTTCTGAGAGTTCTTTTACCTAACTATGCAGTACGTGCCCTTAGGCGGCCTTGCATAAAGAATCCCCATAATAGATTTTTCAGCCAAAAGATACTATTATTTGACTATGCATACAATGCCCTTAGGTGGCCCTACATAATTCAACCCCCTAACGGGTTTTTCGGATACTAGTAAATTCATTCTTGGGATGAAAGCCTCTTTTGTACTTATTGGTCTTAAATGACAGTATGTAGGGATCTGCAAAAATAACCATCCTTAACATATTCATCCCTTATTCTTTTTCATGATCTGAAATTATTCAAGTCTATGGTTTATATTCTCCTTTTCTACATTTGGGTCAAGCCTTCGTAGGAGAGATATCCATCCAGTTCTTCGATAATCTTGTTTGGAAATATCTTCTCCATATTCAAGTACCTCTTTCCATACAACAAACTCTATACTTTGGAAAATTTGAATCTCCATAAAATTTCAGTGGGTTTTTTTAACACTAGGAAAGTAAATTTCTGAGAGTTCTTTTGCTTGACTATGCAGCATGTGCCCTTAGGTGGCCTTGCATAAACAGTCTACATAACGGACCTGTTAGCCAAAAGATGCTATTTATTTGACTATGCAGCCAATGCCCTTAGGTGGCCCTGCATAATTCAACCCCCTAACGGGTTTCTTAAATAACTGTAACTTAATTCTTGGGAACTACTACTTCTAATACCTTTTAGCCCTTTTTCATATCATTCCTCAGATTCAAATATTCTTAAGTCATTTTTTACATTTTTTCCCTCATACTTGAGTACGGTAATATGTTTATAGATAAATTTTCAAGGAATTAAGTCAATTTTAATCCATTTCGGTCAAAGATATTTTAACCTTAAACATTAGCCTTTTTATGTCTGACGTGCATGACTTTAAACTGCCCACAAAATACAAGGGACCTCTGAATAAAATACAAGTTCCAGCTCACTAAACCTACATTTTGTATGATTTAGGTAATATTGAGCAATTAAAAAGTTCAAAGTTTGTGGGGTTATTTACATTAATCCTAGTAAAAATCAAACTATGCTTACTAGGCCCATTGGATTAAGTAAAATCTAAAGCATGTAGCAAAAGAATGCAGGTACAAATGATTGAAGATAAAAGTACTCTTCATTGATGCACACGAATTAGAGGGACATCCAAAGATTGAAGCCTCTTCTCTTTTTTAGGAGATTACAAAAGACTGTCAACATACGTCTTCAGTTGATGTACAACATCCTGAGCTTCATCAGCAGCTACTTGAAGCTCGTACACTCGACCAACTTCACTCTTCTCAACTTGATGGAGTGCCTGCTTGGCATCTGCAATGGCTTTCATACCATTCATTTGAGTTCCCTCCAGTGAATTATTGAGCTGATCAAGTTCCCTAGTAACAACATTTAACTATTGTAGGAGCTGCACCTACTGGATTACTTTTTCTTTGATTTTATGCTTCAGATCCTTCATCTTGGGAGCATAGTTACCCTCAGCTTGGGATACCGTTGCCTCAAATTCAACGTTGTTAACTGACATTTTCACCCTGGTCAGATCTTCGCGACACTTTTTCTCCTGCTCCCTCTTGAAGATGACATGTTTCACCGCGACATGGATCTTTTCATATCCCAAACCGCTAAGTCCTAGCATGACAAACTGGGATGACAATAGAGGGATATTTAATGATAGATCTTCTAAAGGAACCTCAGATATGATTTTCCATATGTTGTTCCATGCCTTGCGTCGTGAAAAGGTGAAGTCTTTAAGCACCTCTGGGTCTGATTCAACATCATCATCACAAGGGGTCATGTAATCTGGGATTAATGCACTTAAAGAAGTGCCCTGTTCTGCTCCTTCCCCCCTGACATGTTCTTCTTTTCATTCAATTCCCATTGGGGCTAAGGCTGAGGCCTCACCTCCAGATCTAGAAACTGTAGTTGATGGCCCTGCCTGATTAATTGAAAGCTTTGGTTAGATTCAAAGGATATCAAAATAATTGATTGTCTTGCAAATTAAGTACAATCACAAATATTGTTATCCTTTACCTAACGGTGGATCAGCAACCTGAGAAGACTCCTCCCCATATTTCCCAGTCTCAATAGGATCATCAAGATGGGCCTCAGTAGGGTTTACTAGGTTTATCTCTACTTGAGCTAATGTTTTTGCAATGGTAGGGTTGACATCAATGTCCACACCCTCTTCAGGCATTGGCAGTTCAGCAGCTTCTATGGATGGAACTGCATATTATTTTCAGTTATGATTAGAAGTGTAAATTATAAGAAAATTTACTGGGGAAAGGATAACACTCATGCCCAAGGTCTTCTAAATCACATGAAAACTTAGCATGATCATAAAATTCATCGAAATACATGGAATGATTCATCATTTCATCCAATGATATTTCAGAATCCTGGTTAGTCTCACTAGTGGTAGAGTTCGATGTGTCTTCTTGATGACTTACGTCCTGCAGCCCCTGACCCTGGACAGCGCCTTCGGGTAAAATCACAGCATCAGTTGCAACAGTCGCCAGAAGCTCTAATGAAGGAGTTGAACCTGAAGTATCACATAATGGAAGTCAGTCGGTGTTTCGTTCAACATTCTTTACGAAGCATTGTTGACTCACCAGAAACAGGTTCTTCTCTTCTTGCAACAGCAGTTGGAGGGATACTGGGAATCGATTATATCTCTTCTCTAGGAGTAGCCAAGTCAGCTTGGATCTGTGATTCTTCCACAGCACCCACCATGGTCTTTGAAGGAGGATCAATCCTTTCCCTCAGGGGGGAAATTTAAGAAGCCCCTGCAATCCCCAGAAATATGAGTAACCGTGTGGTCATGGGTATAGACTCCTGATTACCCGAAGGACTTACCGCTGCTAATGAAGCGTTTAGCTGTGGACTTCCTCCTTCGTCGCCTTTTCTTCTTTGGTTTTTTGGGAGTATCAGAAGTCTCCCTTATTGGCACTTGGATTGGTGAATAGAAGGCTATGTCCAATGCCTCATTCATGGCCTACCAGCCTGGAGATATCTCACCCAGTTCACGAGGAGAATCAACAGTAGCCCCGATGGCAGTACCACCATGGCTATACTGTGGCGAAGGAACCTCAGTTCCTTTCTTTGCAAGCTACAAGATGAAGAAAATAACTTCCTTAAGTAAAAATGATTCGACTGGAATCAAGTTTCACGGAAAATAAGGAATGAGAACTTACATCTTCAGAATCCACATACTCATGCCACTCCTCATCTCCAGAACCACTAGCCCCCTCAGTGGCGCCACGATCAATCATTTCCTTCACCCGCCTGGTGACAGGAACAGACTCATCAATGGCATATATGAGAATTTACAACTCTCTGATGTAAGCCCACACTTCATTGGGGTTATCCTCATATTGAATAACTGTAGAATCCAGAAGATTCCGTAATCTAGGAAGTTGTAGGCCCTCACATAAATCCATCCAGGCGGTCTTAGTACCACAGTACAAACTCTACCATAACAGGACAGCCTCTGGTCTTAGATATGAAGGCTGCGAGGAAGGTCCTACAATCATTGAATTCAATTTCTTCTCATCTCCTATAACTAAAGATAGAGAATAAGAAAATAATACTTATTGCTTTATAAAGTATCAGTGATTAAATTACCACAATTAAGTAACTCACCAGGAGTTGATAGAGTGGGTCTTTTAATTCTGGACAGAGGATTATATCTGGCACGAAACCGCTTTTCCACTAGTTGTGCCTCATCATCCCCATCATGGGAATCTGGTGAATCAGTTCTAGAGGAGGAATCTGCCAAATCAGCTTCAGGTGGGGAAGCATCACCTTCATGAGGAAGGGTTTCTTTATCTACAGTCCTCTTCCTTTCCCCACTTGATAAACTAGGTGATTCACCACCCCTTTAGGGTATGATTCAATCCAGTGTTCGGCATAATATGTAGTCAAATAATGTACCGCTTTTTCAACTGGTAGATCAAATACTGCCCAAGTCATCACCCTTGACATCAGCAGCCATAGTTGCTGAGAAACCATCAGTTTTTGCTCTAACCTGACATGTACTGGAGGAGATACAACAATCTATTGCAGACATATGAATTGGCGTGAAAATCTATATGGAGCATAGGACTCACATATAATTTCTCCGTCAATCCTGGAAACTAGCACACCATCCCTACAAGCTAGCATGTATGCCCTCAAATCCAAATGGGTTGTTCCATCATCAACAAACCACCCGGTTGGCAAACTTCCATAGGGAAAGAAGATGAATTCCTTAAACATGCTCAGCCTCACTTTCATTTTATAGGCATTAAAATCTAATGGAGAAACTCCAGAGAATTCTTGCACTGATGGCCTGAAAGAACTTCCAGGAATTTGTAACCCATTTTGTACATTTTAAGTCCTGAAGTGAGTGGCAATCCATCCCCATAAAACATGGAATGGTCCCACTATTATTAAAGGATATTTACCCATGAAAACATGAAGTAAACTCTTGTGAATACTTTTTAAAATGGTGGTATCCAAACCAACCATTTTTCCCTCAGCCAACATTGCCGCAATGACGAAGGTCCCTGGCCTAACAACTCCCTTCGAATCCCTAACTGGAAAGAGATAAACACTGAGCCACATTTCCAAGAAGCCCGCTAGACAAGTCTTCTTTGGAATACTTTGATTCACCTCATATCCCCATTTCTCAAACTCTCCTACTTATAGAGTTATCCAGAATATGCCAGGAGCACCCCTCATCTCAGGTTTTGGGCAGGTGGTAGGACGTTTGGGCCTCTTATCCTTGGATTAATTTTTCTTGGATCCTTTTTATTTTGGCTCCTTCTCCTTTGGCTCCCTCTCTTTCTTCTAAATAAGAAATATATTCATCCAATCCTCTGGATGAATATCCTCTCTAGAATGAGTTAACGAGGTCTTTGAACTTTTGAGCCTGTGGAAGATCTTAAATAATTTTCGAGATAAAGCAGGAGACTTCTCTGAATCATTCCAAGTCACCTTGGGTGGAATGGATTCATCATACATGTCACCCAAAATTGGAGCCCCTGAGATCTTATGGACAACCAAAAGACTGATGCCTACTTCTCCATGAGTCAGATGGAAAGAATTAGTTACTGGGCTCCAGTGGCTGAGTATCTCTGACACGAAGTTATAATGTCTGTAAACATATGTTTTCCCAACCCAGACAGCTTCGTATATCGCCACTCCTTTCAGATCCTCGACAAAATCTGCACAAGTTTGTCGCACCTAGTATTCCCACATCCAAATTGGCTTCACGCCTCCCCTAGGACAGAAGTCCCAAATTTTCTTCCAGCCTTTGGATTGATCGATCTGAGCATTTCAGAAGATTGAAGGATGACAATGTGGTTGCAGATCAAGGCGTCTGCGATTTCCGATCTGGTGTACAAGGGCTTTGATGCATCCAGTAGGCCTTCTCCTCTATTCCAGCATTTGTAAATCCTCCTCCACATGAGATATTTGCTGAAGAAAATTTGGTGTAATTATGAAAGCACAAAAATGGGATATAGTTCTTTGCTTATGGAATAGTAACTTTTCGCAGATGATCGTAGTCATACAAAGGCAAATAAATGCTTTGGGGGAAGTCGTGATGATATTTCTTCAGATACTTAGCCAAATCTAGAAGATTGCTACTTTTGTCAGTTTAATAATCATGGCCAATGATGCTCATCATATCATCAATCCGCTTCCTAGCCAGTTCATCAGCTATTCCGGTTCTAAGATCCATTGATTCTATATAAAAATTGATTAAATTACCTTTTACGTAAGTAGATGTTTCATAAAATTTGTGAAGGAATTTCAGAAAAAGTGGCAAAGGCATTAAAGTGCGCAAGTATGAACTTGGCGCACAAGTATGGATGTGTCGCGCAAGTGTTAATGTGCCGCGCATGTTTCTGTCGCACAACAATCACCGCGCAAGTCCTATTACCTTGACAGCAGCGCGATGGCGAAGAAACAGCGGAAAACGAGAGACTTATGTGGCGAAGGTGACCTGCGCGGCGAGAGCTTGAGAATCCGGAATTCAGATGCTATGCGCGGCAAAGAAAAACATATTTATAGGCCTGGCTACCCACCTGCGCGCCTACACCCAGAGCGCTCCATCCAGCGAGCTCCAGCCCTGCGCGACTCGAACCTGCACGCCAAGTGTTGTGCACTGAACACTTGTGTGCCACCTTTCCTGGAGTTTTCTTCTTTTCCTCAGAGTCAAATCCTCTATTCTCTCCGGATACAACTCTAAAGGGGGACTTTTGTTGACGCTCCTTTCATCAGAGAATCTAAAGATTGGAAAAGGTGAATATCTGAGCTCAAAGTGATTCATCCTTTTAAAAAATATCAAAAATTGACAAAAGAAGGAATAAGAAGAATGCTGAACAAGGGACACGCATGTTCTACAATGGTCGCGCAAGTACACGTGCGCGGTGCCTAATGGTCGTGCAAGTGACTTGCGAGCCCTAAAGGATAACTGTCTGGGTCTTCTTTAGCCTATAAATAGACCCTGTGGTCCCCCCATTTGGGGAGTAATTTTTTCCAGAATCCAGATTTGAGCTCCCGGCGCCCTAGTATCTTCTCAAAGCTTCTGAAACACTTCTAAGGTAATTTATTACCTAGAACGGAAGATCTAAAGAGGGTTAGGAAGGCCTATTTGTTGAAACTCATCAAGACTTGCTCGCCTGAGTGTCTAGCCCTTAAGGGAAGTATCCACACTTGCCCGCTACCTAACTCCTTCAATAGAACTTGCACGCCACTCTTCTGGAAGACCATCAAGATGATTCTAAAGGCTTTAAACAAGAGTCTCTCAAGTATTATCCAGATGGTTAATCATCGCGCAAGTACCCATGTGTTGCGCAGGTATTCCTGTGCGACCAGGACTTGTGCACCCACGCAGTACCTGCGCGCCTGTTAGGACTTGCGCGCCCCTACCTTTTTGGGTGCCCTTCTTGCCCATTTCACCCCTATTAAGACATTCCACCTCTCCTATTCGATATTCAGTCTTCAAGAAACTCTTCAAAACCATTTATGGAATGATTTTTTTATTTGACTTCCTTATCTAAAAGCAATTCTGTGCAATATCTCTCAAAACCTAGTGATTTACACAGCATTATGTCACTAATTATTGAGATTTCATTCATTCAACCGCATCCTTTAAGATGAGAGAACTCATTAACCTGGGCATCCTCTTCAGGAGTAAGCCCTAGTACCTAAATTTGGGCATCCTCCTTAGGAGTAAGCCCCAGTCATAAATAAGGGCATCCTCTTCAGGAGTAAACCCCAGTCCCTTAATTTGGGAATCCTCCTTAGGAGTAAGCCCCAGTCATAAATATGTGCATTCTCTTCATGCGTAATCCACAGTCCCTTAATTTGGGCATCCTCCTTAGGAGTAAGCCCCAGTCATAAATATGGGCATCCTCTTCAAAAGTAAGCCCCAGTCTCAATTCCTCTTAACTATCCCTAATTTACCTGTGATCTGGGATTCCTTCTCAGGAGTAAAAACCCAATGATAAGTCCTATTTTAATTTGGGCCTCCATTTCAGGAGTAAGCCCCAAGTTAGAGTATTTAAATCTCCATGAAGCACATATACCTTTACAGACCCTATTCCTGGATTTCTTCCCTGAAGCATATCCAAATCTTCATTTATCTGGGCAGTCATACATACATAAGTCCCACATTATTTCTTATGATTGCATCTTTCATGGCACAATTGTTTGATTTTCACCAATACCTCTTGTTTCTCACACAGATCATGACTCACGTGATCTTAGAGTGTAAAAGTAATTATGACATCCTTCTTTGAGCCATTAATCATAAACATCATACTCCCTTACTCGAACTAAGTGGGTTCTGATTCATTTTCTAAACAAAGGATACGTAGGTAGCCCATCTGCGGGTTCGATCACCACTCTGAAATAATTCATGTCCTTCTGAATGAAAATAAACATCAAGTTCCCCACTGAGTGGCTTTAAAACCAGTATGGTTATTACAATTACTAATAGACTTTTACGTATTAAAGGATACCATTGACTAAGAATCTCTAACAAATACAGATGATTCTCTATCAATGAAGAACCTCGAATACATATCAAAGATTCTATAAATTTCATACATATCGATCATTGATTGTCAAATCTACTGTAAAGATCATTTTATACTTGGTAATGTAATAAGGATTCACGAACGTAACATAAATCTATAAAGAGAGTCCCTAAGTAGAAAATATTTCCCCTCAAAAAGGTGTAATGAGTCCGACCTCCCATCCTCTCGACCAATAAAAATTCCTAAGCCTCATAAGTCCACAAACTAATGAGTGCATAAATTTGGAAAGTAGGTCTAAATGGATGTGGAATAATTGGATGTTTCCAATTCTATGAACAAACCCATTAGAAACCAATTGGAATGTTTGAACCTTCAACCGAGGAGGTCGTCCCCAAATTCCGAGGGAAACAGTGATGAATGTTTTTATGAATTTTAGAGGAGAAAAGTGAATTATCTAATCTTGATTATGTCATCCAGAAATGGTGGTTTTGTGATTTATAGTTATGCAACCAGAAAGGACTCAACTATATCCTTATGCAGAATGATAGAGTTATTTATTATTAATCAAATTAGTTAAAAACATAGGAAGAGAACTATCCAACTACGGATATTTAGTTTATAGTTGTAATCCTTTCCCTGAAGATAGTAAGACACTATATTTATTGTGAAACATGTGAGATATATAAACATCACATGATTTTGGAATATATATTCTAACAAAAAGAACTCAACATTAGGAGGATATAATTGATTGATCTACTAATGAATTATGATTGTTCTATACACTAACACCCAGAGAAGTTGAATAATGTATAAGATGCATTGTTTAAGAAGGATCATGGAGTTCTGAACAAGATTAGGTTTGAAAAGAAACTTGTGTACATGTATCTATCAAAGATGGATATGGGAATTATCAAGGAATGTGAAACATAAATAATTTCTCAAATGATTTCAAAACCATCTTTATTGGAAATTAATTGAATTTCTCCATCTGATGATGATAAATTTCAGAATAAAACTAATTCTATGGATGATGGGGAATTGTTAGACATCATATACGAATATGGAATCTTGAAATCATAAAAGGGGATTCTGATTCTGGCAATACCTAAGAAAAAGAAGGAATTATTTGATAAAGATCATAGTTTGAATTTCTGTATACAACCTAGTGTCACTATGATGTATGGTGATTTTATGGAACCTTTTTGGTCAGATAGAATGAGGTGGGAATTTGTTTATGTATCAATATATTTATTCTAGCAACATGTGAAGGTTGAAAGTCAACATCATAGATGTGTCATGAAATGTATGCCAATTCCTACAAGAAAAAGGGATGGAATTACTATGGATTTTGTCAGTGAATTACCAAAAAATCCCAGAAGTAATGATACTATATGGGTAATTGTTGATCAAATTACAAAATATGCACATTTCATTAAAATGAAGTAATATTCTCTACTAGATCTCCCTAAAAAGATATATATTGATTAATTTATACTACATCATGAGTAACCACTTTCAATTGTGTCTATTCGTGATCCACTATTTATATCAAAATTCATGAGAATACTTCAGAAATCATTGGACACTAATATTTATTTCCGTACAACTTATCACCCTCAAACAAATGGGTAGTCTAAAATGACATTCAAAAATTTAAAGATATGTTGAGATCATGATCACTTGATATTCAAGCTGTGTGGGATCAAAATTTACATTTTGTTTAGTTTAACTATAATAATAGTTTCCATTCATGTATTTGTATGTCACCATATAAATCATTTTATGGAAAAAGATTTCATGCATCAACATGTTGGGATGAATTTGGTGAAAGGAATCATGCAGGCCCAGAACATGTAAAGAAATGAACAGTAAATGTAAAGACATTCCTATCAAATATCAAAGAAGATCAGTTTAAGAAAACGAGATATGCTGATAATTGATGGAATGACAAGTAATTTCAAGTGATACATCATATTTTGTTAAAGGTATCTCCATGGAAGGGTGATTAATGATTTGATAATAAAGGGAAACTAAGTCCTAGTTACATTGGTCATTTTGAAATCATAGAGGTAATTTGTGTTTTGGATTATAGTTCGTAAATTCCACATAGCCTTTCTAGTCTACACAAAGGGTTCCGTATCTCTTTATTGATGAAGTACACACCAAAACCAATGCATGCCCTCACTTCTAAGAGAATTGAATTGGTACCTTATTTAACGTACTATGATGATCCTATCTGGTTTCTGGACAATAATGATTAGGTGTTGCGGAATCGGATGACTTAGCAGTAATAGTACTTTGAAAAAAATCATAAAATTGATGTGGCAACATCATATCCAGATGATGTTATAATGAAGAACTACCCAAGTAATTTTTTGACGTGACATTTTGGAATTTTCAAGGATGAAATTTTTTGATTAAGGGTACAATGTAACAACCCATGCATTTATGGAATTCCTCTTTTAATATTTAATATCTTTGATCAGTTATGTTTCTTGCAAACTCGAGTTTAAACCATAATGTACTATTAAATATGACATTTGGAATTGTAATGTAGCCATTAGGAATAGTAATATGACAATTAAAATAGTAAGTTTACTCTTGAAAGTATAATAAAATTTATGCATCTTATAAATTAAAATAAGGTACATTTATATCATGGAATAAGTAAATAAATGTTTTCAAAAAGATAAATTATGTGTCTGTATTTTCGTAAGTCATAAATATTTAATGAAAATATTATAATTATTATAAGGATTTAAAATAAATTATATTTTAATAAAATATACTCCTAAATTATTATTTTGTTGTCTTATGATTATAATATAATTTTATGAGACCTCAATTAAATTTTCAATGTATCGTAAAACCTGTAATAATTCCAAAATAGATATTTTTTAAAAAGATGTTGATTTTAATTAATTATTAATATCCCCATATCAAGATGATTATTTTATTAAAATTTAGTTCATTTTATGAATTCTACATATCAAAAAATGGTAATGCTTATTTTTTTGATGTTTCTAAAATAGTTTATTTTTTTTGGGGAATAACGAAATACAATAATTTACAATATATATACATTATAAGTTAAATACACTATATCTTTAGTCTGCACTGATGTAACCACAATAATAATGAACTATCATTCTCTATTTATTATTTTTTTCATGTAAACATCACTATTTATTTTTTATCCAAAATAATAAACTACTGAATAAAACAAAAAAAATCCATTTCTTCCACTATAGATACTACCCCTCAACACCTCTTCTCCCCACCCATCTTAATAATTTAATCTTGTCAGATAAGTTCCACAAACACATTGTGTGTCTCCTCCCCACATCCAGGATCCTTTTTTTCTTACCATAAGGCCAATCCCAAGCCTATTAAGGATGTTCTCAAGGAGAAAAAATTCAATAGGTAAAATCATATTTAATGTTTCTTTATTTTTTATAAATTTAATTTATTTTGTTATACTTTCCCAACCTAATATATCAAAACATTAATGAAAACTCAATAACATTATATATAAAATTATTTAGTGTGTTAAATGAAAATCCATCATTAATACCCTTCTCCTCTCTTTTTTTCTAAAAATGAAATTATAATCTGTGATGTGTCGATTTACAGCCATCGTGGATGATACATTTTGATTTTCCTTTACTAGCATCAAGTATGATCATAAAACAATTTTTATGGTTTAATAGGATTTTATTATACATATTATATGTCTAATAATGTTCATGAACCAATATATATAGATAATATTAAATAACAAATCTAAACAAGTTTCTGATAATAACAAAATACCAAAATAAACTAATTTTCATGATTAATGTTTTATCTAATGATTAATCCTAATATATAAAAGAAATGATATATAATAACAATTAGCCTTCTAGATTTTCAGTTATAATATATAATTTTGATTCTCGATAATTATGTCCATTTTATATTCACTTTCATAAATATATACAAGCGAACCAATCATGAAAACTAAGGAAAAGAACAATCCTGAACAACAAATCTGAATCTTATAAGTCATAAAGATGTTCAAAAATGAACATAATAATATTATAATAAAAAATTACCTATTTTAATTTTTCGGAATTAAATTATTAATGTATATAATTTAATTATCCAGGATGTTATGTCCACGATTAGAACGCTTTCGAACTTCAGATAAGGTATTCCTCCCGAATATCCATTTTTCATTCAGGTTACACTTTCTTACTCTATACCCTAATGAAATTATTCATTATTTTTATATAATTATTAAAAATAATTACAATACAACGAAAAAATATCTAGATCATCTCATTTTATTTGATAGATAAATACATGTTTTATAAGGTTTTATTTTCAATTCCTCTAGATATGCATGTCTGATTATATGGAATATCCCGATTTTAGTCCTATTTTCAAGTACACTCCATAATATTTTTTAATACACAAATATTTTTATAAAACCATTATTTATATAATTAAAAAACTATCTTATTTCATCTATATTTTTTTGTAAACAATGAAACCTCTATCTGTTGTAACAAATCTATTCTGTTTTCCCTCAAACCACACTAAAGTGGCCCATTTCTAATGTTTATAAAAAACCCTTTTTAAATGTTTTCACTTCATTTTGACATAATTTATTCTTCAAACATTATTTAATTTTACATACCTTTTTCTATCATAGGGTATAAATTTTTACAATAAGATTTTTTGAAAAATAAAAATGATTTTTCAAAAAGAAATCCTCTTTGGAATGTAGAAACGATATTTCTCTGAAAAATTCCTTGACGATTTTATTAAATTATTTTCAACTATTTCAAAACAATATGTTCAATATTATTATTATATGGAATTAAGAATCTATGAAATCATATACCATATATTATTTAATGGTTCATTATAAGATTGACGATGGATGAGAAATCCAGAAACCATTCACTGTATTACTAAGAATGGCTAGTGAATATTATTACTGTCTGGGGAAATATTTTTTACATTTCATATGTATATGTTGTTTATTTTTTACCTAATTAATATTAAGAATGAATTAGACAAAGTATGTGATGTATGTTTCCATTTATAGACCATATTTGCATCATGTGTGTCTCCTAAGACAAAATAGCTGTGAATTTGGCCGAGGCCTTAGCAAATTATTTTCATGTGTTTTGGATGTAGCCTTGACAAAGTGTTTATAATGTCTGGTATTATTAATTTCCTTATTATGATATAATTAATTGATAATCCATTTTATATTTTTACTAGTAGGATACCTTTGGTTATATTTCATTTTCATGTGGTTATTTATAAGGAATTATTTATTCATCTTTTATTCCTACTATATTATGCTCCATATCATGTTTTCCTAGTATGTGTTATTAGTAATTCCCCATGCGTTATTTTTTTTGTTTATATTATCATCCTCAATATTACATAACCTTGGTGAATATCTAATATCATCCCTTTATTTTGTTTTATTTTTCACTAGGATATGAAGATGTCTGTTATGAATGACATGTGTGGATAATCTATGAGTTTGATGATATTTTCAGTAGAGTTTATGTGTTATATTTAGTATCAAGTTTTAATGTAAAAATTATATTATTATCTAGTTTTTATAATGCTACTAAACAAATCAGTAATTTGGGATGAGACCTCCTTCTTTATTACACAAATGGAACAAAGTAAGGCACCAAATCATGGCTACTAGGGTCAGATTATTTATATCATTATTAAAATCACCATATAAAATTATATTTGGATGAATTTTTGTGATCATTGTAAAATGGTTCATTATCTACTGATATTTTAAAAATATTGTTTATTTAAAATTACATTCTTTTAGGGATTTATAAATTAATTGTTTTTAAAATAGTATCAATGTAAAATTAGTTCTATTATTTTTTTTAAATTAAATTACATTCATTTAAATCAATTTTACATTTTAATTAAGAACTAAAACATTTTTTATATTAAAATTTAATTTTCCAAAAATGATTTTTTCCATGTAAAGTGTTTTTATATTAATACATTAGTATGATCACAATTGGGGATGATTTAAATGAAATTTATATATAATTGTATCAATAAAATATTCTACCATTTATTTCATATTTTACAAAGAATGGGACAATAATAAATATTTTTTTTGATTAAAAAATATAGTTTTCTAAATGTTTTTTTCATTACTTTTCGAGAAATTATTTTAAAATTAATATTTACAAATTATTGGTTTAAATTTTAGAAAAATTGATTCCATATTTGGAGTCAAGAGGTTCCGATATTTTAAATAGGCCCCTTTTATTTTGGGTCAATATAAATATTAACCGTGAAAAAATTTATAACCTTAGTAAATGGTAAATCAGTTTAATATAACTTAAATATCATCTAAAATCCATAACTCCTCATCCCAAATATTATTGGGTGAAGGGAATTTTTACTTTATCACATTATAAATGAAAAGGAGTTGTTTAATAGATAATAATCTAGGAAAATAAACAATATAATAATTAAATTATAGTACATTACAAAACTCCATCCTCAAAATTTCTAAATATATATTATATGTTTATATAAGGATAAAAGAAAATATATCAATGAATCTTAAAGAATATTTTTATTTTAATTAAATTATTTTCATGATACAAATTGATTTTTAACTTTAAAAAAATCACATTAAATGTTTCTCCCCAAATTCCAAAAAGAATAAAATTGAATTTGATTTCATAGGTGACATAGAACACAAAACATAAACAACCCATGAAACAAATTTCATTAAATTTAATCACTTAGATACCTAACGGAATAAGAATCCTTGAGTCTAAATGATCTGTAATATAGTATTCCGTTATAACCTAGTTGTTAAAGTTATGTAAATGATTAGTAATAAATACATATTTAGCATTATATTATTTAAAAATGAAAAAACAAATACATTTTTATATTATTGATTATAAATAAATAAGAAACATTTAAAATAAAAATAAATGTTTCCCAAAAACATTTTTTTTCTAAAATATTGGTTAGTTCTACACATGACACATAATTTAAAAGTAATTTTTACCAATTTTAGAATAATAATTCATAAAAAATTATTGTTTAAAATATTAATATTTAATTTATCCTTGCGTTAATATTTTTTATTTTTATGAAAATTTTCATTTTTCACAAAATAGTTAAAAATATTGATTTTTATTAAAAACAATGTTTTAAATTAAAATATTTACATTGTTAAATTATATTATAAATTAGTTTTAAAGAACAAAAATGGACTAATTATAAAACAATATATCCAATTGTTTTCATTTGAATTAATTTTAGGGTCAATTTTAATATAAAAACATTACATACGTTTTAGAATTATCTCTTGAAAATCATTCTTTTTTGTCGCATCTTTGAGTTTTTATTAAAAATAAGTTATTCCACTAATTTAATTTAATTTTTGAAAATGGATTGGATATTTTTAATCATAATTATTTTTATTTTACAATATGTTCGATTTAATTTTTTACCATAATGAATTATGAAAAAACTAGAATTTGATTTTTGAGGATAAGGTAAAAATTGGTTTACCATGGGTTTATACTAAATATTAAATTCTTAAAATGAACTAAAAACAAGTAAAAAATATATTTCTAGCCTTATTTAGACCTTATAATTTATTATTATCATAAATACTATCTTTTATCCATGCACAGATTATAAAGAATATAGTTACACAATTTTCATTTCAAAAATTACAAATTTTTCACTCAAGAAACTTATAAAAATCCACCACCTATTGTTAGTTATATACACAATGAAACCATTTTCATTCAAATAAGACCTACTAAAAAATTATCCTAACTTCCATTCTGTGTCCCTAGAAGATGTTTTTGTCATAAATCTATTCTATTAATACTTTATGAATAATCCCAAAGTGTTGGTCTAGAGCGGTAAAATTTGAACTATAATTTTTTGATTTTTTTCTTCCTCCACATCTTAAAATATTAATAATATATAATAATATAATAATATATATCTCAAATAAAATGATATTTTCTTATTTTAATGGAATTCCCTAGAAAACACCCACAGATTTTTTGAATTTATTTTTAATTAATTTAAACTATTTGATATGATTCATTTCACACAACCCTAAATATACCATGTTTTATATAAAAGTATCATGATTTTCTTAATTTGTGGGACACACCATGTTGATCTTTCACAACACGCAACACATAGATTAGATTCTAGTACACAAAAGACTTAATTCTACCAAATTATAGTTTTCTATTAGTAATATTATTAAAATATTTTCATGGTTACAACCAAGCCATTAGAATGGGAGTTATGAATATTATTAATTAATTTATGAAAATATTTTTAAAAAATTTATATAATTTGAAATATTTTCTGACCAATTAACTAGTAATGAAAATAAAAACATTTAAAAAATAGTGAAATGTTTAAATGAAACATATGGGCCCCTTGATTTATCCTAGTAATTCAGAAGTTAAAATTCATTAATTCTCCTCCAAAATTCGGATAACAATTCAAGGAGTCAGGGATAAAAATTTCAGGTCCCATATCCAAAAATCAAGGGGCCCACATGTTTCATTTAAACTCAGCCTTCCATTCTTGTCGGGAATTAAAAGCATTACACCATTCATAACATATATCATGATTTAATCATTAACTAAAGCTGATATTTTGTAGTGTGAAGTAGGTGATATAGGCAGCCAACGTTGTTGAAGAAATCATTAGGATTTGAAGGTATCTTCCTATTCCAAAACTCATTCACATTTTGGACATTAAAAAAGATTGGATTGAAATGGACATATTAACATTGTTTAATCAACCGACCATAAAATTTTATCCTTAAGTCCCATAGCCACCAAACATTCGGAGTAGACAGAGAATATATTTCTATAAAACTTGTATGAAGATCATATCTCGATATTTAGCTGTCTAATTTATCAAATTGATGATGCAATGGGATGAAAACGTTTGGAATGCAAACTTCCCACAACATTGGGCTATAAATACATCCCCCTCTTCTCCTTGCAAAGAGATGTAATTTCAGAAGAGGGGAGCACACATTGGAACGACCAAATTTTTTACAAAGGATTCATAGGACCTTTCATACTCATGTTTTATCTTGAGAGACCCTTCCTCCTCTCGTTGATATCATTTACTTTTTTTCTTTTCTTCATTTGTAATTCCATAAGTGTTTTTTTAATTCTGTTTTAGTGAAAGTTTCTTATTGATATTATGTTTTAATCATCCTCCCTATGTTTATAAATATTAATTATCTTAAAATAGTTTAAACATAGTTGAATCCCCTTCCCTTGTTTTATTTTCTCATTCAATCTAAAGTCAAGATTTAATTTCCTTCATCATTTGTGTGTGTGTTCGACACACCACTCTTTTCTTATCCCATTGATTTTATTATATTCTTCATATATAATCATAATAATTATAACCAGATTAATAATAATTTAAATGGATGATTAAATCAACCATTGGGATGAGTTATAATTTGGGGATATTAAGTGATTGAGAGGCTTTGCTCGATGAGTATTTTTTGAGTTAATATTGTGTATGTTGAACATTATATTTAATGGATTAATGACATGTTTTGTTTAATATGTGGATTCCATGGATTATTGGCCCCAAAAATACCCTACCATAAACATTTAATGGTAATGATTAGAACCCTATGGTAAGTTACAGCTTGGATTAAATCTTTAACAGTTGGGAATTCTGATCAAATCATCATGTGATGTGGTTATTTATTTATTGTAATATAAAGAAATGCTCAATGATATCATAAGCTTGAATCAACAATAATGAAGTCACCCCAATATTTATCAATTTGTTAAATAAAACATCATCTATAAATTATTTCATAAGCTCTGTAATCAAACCCCGCAATTAGAATACAATTGACTAGAAACAACCGACTGTTAAAAAGCATAATCACCGAGGATTCGACCCGAGTGCTGCTATACACATTAGTAGAGCATTCGATCCTTGACCGGTCGATAGGCGACAATCGACCACGCATTTCAAATGGTGTCGTTTCTAGGGATGGTGCTTTATGTAGTCATTAGTTTCTATTTATTTTAAAGAAAATCAAATAAAAGATATTTTTTAAAAAAACAATTAAAATAACACAAAGAAAACCTCACCTTCTTATAAAAATCATAAACTGAAAAATACAAAGAAAAACACATCTTACTCATTCTTCCAACATCTATTTGAATACTCCATATCCTTGCAAACAATCCCTCAGATTTTATTGACCCTGATATTGAGATAAAACTTCGCCAACTTAGGAGGAACATAAGAGATAATAAAATAATTCAAGACCATGTCCTCATCCAACCAGTTGAATTTGAAATGGTCAATCCTAGGGAAAAAACACATAAAGAACTTGTTTCCCCTGATATGAATTACCATACTCTTGATATTCAACATCCAAACATAGCGCTGACTTTAAACTCAAATTGGGTATGATTCATCTTGTTCCAAATTTCCACAGGCTAGCCGGTGAGGATCCACATCTCCACCGTAAAGAGTTCCAAGTGGTGTGCTCTTCCATGAAGACTCAAGGGGTTTCAAAATAACAAATACGACTCCAAGAAATACCTTTCTCCCTAGACGACTCTTCCAAGTCATGGATATACTATCTTCCTCCTAGTTCCATAACCACATGGAATGACATGAAGTGTCTCTTCTAAGAGAAATTCTTTATTGTATCTCGTACTGCTTAGTTCAGAATGGAAATAAGTGGTATTCATCAATTCCCTAGTTAATCACTCCATGAGTATTGGGATAGGTTCAAAAAACTTTTTGCAACCTTCCCACAACACCAAATTCATGATAAACTCTCGATCCAATACTTTTATGGGGGTTTATTGGATATGGAGGGAACTCTCATTGATACAGAAAGTGGCAGTCCTCTTGTTGAAAAAACATCTACAGCTGAAAGAGATCTTATAAGAAACATGGAAGAAAACACACAACAATTTTATACTCAAGCACATGCTCAAGTCAAAAAACCTCATGATAATCAATCTATAGAGTCTAACAAGATGATAGAATGGATGAGTGAACATACAGGTCTTGTGCGACATAAAGTTGTGGCATCCAAAGCCCCAAACTCATCTTCTCCACAGTCAATGTTTCCTAGACATATTAAAAACTGTTGAATATGAAACTCACCAACTCATCCAATAGGAACATGTCCACATCTTCAAGAGGTTCAATATGATTCCACTAGACCAATGGAGATCAATGAAGCATATGCTCATAGGAACATAAACTCTCAACAATTAGGTCAGTTGGTTAGAAACTTCAACCAACCCTATTCTAAGCCTTTCTCTTCTACATATAACTCTAACTTGAGATATGGGAATCCCATTTCTCATCCCTCTCAATCCCCCACCAAAACCCAAACCAGTTCCAATATGGTCAAGGTGTTGGTAACTTCCATCAACCTTACCCAATTGTTCTTCAACCTCAAAGGATCAATCCTCCTCCTGGATTCCACTATCTTATTGAGCCTTCCGAATTCCCAAACCAATACAATCACTTTCCCAAGAACCAAAATCAAGGTAATACATATCTAAGACAAGCCTCTACTTCCACGAAACCATAGGAAAGTGTGGTTAATGATCTTTCCTCCTTCACCTGTTCCAGCCTCAAAAATATTGAAACCTAAATTGGTAACCATGCATCCCACCTAAGTCAGCAGCAAAAATCAATTTCTTCCCAACATCCAGCTCAACCATTACCCAACCCCAAGGGTAATGTAAGTCAAATTGCACATATATCTGGAAAAAAAATTTATAGGCCTCAATATATGTCCTCCAACCCCCTTTAAATGTTGACCTAAAAAATGAAAAGAAAAAGTGACATGAAAATGAATCTGAAACCATTCCCTCACCTCCTTCCATTCCACTTAGGAACCCAATTCCTTTTTCTCAAGCAGTTTCTAAGATAAAGAAGTCATTTTAACCTAATCCTGAAATGCTTGAAAAGTTTAGACGTTTTGAAGTCAACATACCCCTCTTAGATTCCATAAAAATAATCTCTAAAAATGCCAAGATTCTTATGGAATTTTGGACCCACAAGAGGCAACTTAGGTCCTTTAAAAATGTTTCCACCTAGTAGTCTATTCCCATAAAGTGAAAAGATCCAAGGACCTTTATGGTTCCATGCCAAATCTGAAGTTCCAACTTTGATGATGCAATCATAGACCTGGGATCCTCAATTAATGTCATTCCCAAATATATCTACTCAATCCATGGTCTAGGTCCCTTACAACCAATGAGTGTTTTCATTCAATTATCCAATCGAAGAACAACCAGTCTTGTGGTAATAATAGAGGATGTCCTTGTTTGTGTGAATGATCTTATCTTCCCTCTGGATTTCTATGTCCTTGACATGGAAGGTGAGATGAAATATTCTAGATCTCAATTAATTCTATGAAGACCGTTCCTAATGACATAGAGAACCAAGATTGATGTCCATTCAAGCATCTTATCCATGGAATTTGGGGACCAACTGGTCAAGTTAGACATTTTTAAAACTATTTGATACCCATATGAGGATCACTCTTGATTCTCAATCTATACTTCTGAGGATACTTTTGAGTGTCAATTGAACCCCATTCCATCATGTTCATCATCTTCTAATGGGAATGGATCTGGTGAAATATGCACCATGATTAACCAAGTCATAAATGATGAACTTTTTGTGGACCTCCCCTTCATAGACTCCATAAATCTAGAAGAAATTGAAAACTCTCTTGAATCCCACATCAACTCTGATCTATACTGCTCCACCTTGGAAATTATTAAGGAAAATGAATCTGACGCAACTGAAGCCCCTTCCTCCATTCCTGAGTTGTCTAGCCCAAAAATGAAAGATGAGACTAATATAAAACCACTCCCTACACACTTGAAATATGCATTACTTTTCCATGATCACTCATATCCTGTCATTATCTCTACTCCACATACTAAAATTGAGGAGTCCAAACTTGTTCAGGTGTTAGAGGAAAACAAAAAGGCCCAAGGTTTGACCCTAGATGCCATACCAGGAATAAATCCTGCTATTTGAATGCATTACATCCATCTTGAGGAATCATCCAAACGAATTAGACAACCACAAATAAGACTCAATTCACTCATACTTGAGGTAGTTAGGGAAGAGATCACCAAGACTCTTCAAGCTTGTATTATCTACCCAATTTTTGATAGTGAATGGGTTGGTCCAATTCAGGTTATACCTATGAAGGGTGGGATAACTGTTGTCACAAATGAACATGTGAAGGTAGTCACAACTTGAGTGAAGAAAAAATGGTGTGGGTGCATCGACTATAGGAAATGGAATATTGAAACACGAAAATATCAGTACCCTCCCCCATTCATTGATGAAATTCTAGAACGATTAGCCAAAAAGTCACACTATTACTTTATTGATGGAAACACTGGCTACTTCAAAATCGCAATCGCACCTCAGGACCCGAAAAGACTACTTTCACATGTCCCTTTGGAACATATGCATATAGGAGAATACCTTTTGGCCTCTGCAATGCTCTTGCAACATTTCTGAAGTGTATGATGTGTATCTTTTCTAAATTCATTGATCACTGCATGGAAGACTTCATGGATGAATTTACTATCTATATTGAGTCATTTATATCATGCTTTAATTCAATCTATCTAGTCTTTCAAAATCGTTTCAAGTGTAACCTTGTGTAAAAATTTGAAAAAATTCACTTCATGGTTTCAAATGGGATTGTTCTAGGTCACATAGTTTCAAAATATGGTATTGAAGTTGATCATGAAAAAATTAACATGATCCAATCAATTTTTGAACCCAGTTCTATTTGAGACATCCATTCATTCATCGGTCATGCCAGTTTCTATCGGTGCTTCATCCAAACCTTTAGTAGGATTCCCCTCCCACTGAATCGGTTGCTCCAAAATGATGTCACTTTCTATTTCAATGAGGTTTGCAAGAGAGCCTTCATTGAACTGAAAAATTCTCTTACATAAGCCAAGATAATCCAACACTCAGATTGATCCTTACCCATCGAGTTGATGTGTGATGCTTCTAACAGAGATGTTGGGGTTATTCTTGCTCAAAGAAGAGAAACGATTCCTCCTGTTAACTATTATGCCTCCAAAACATTGGATGAAACTCAATCTCACTACACTGTCACTGAAAAGGAACTTTTAGAAATGGTATTTTCCTTAGATAAATTCCAGCCCTATCTCTAAGGAGCCAAAATCATCATCTTCACAGAACATTCTTCTATAATGTTCTTACTCAAAAAAGTGATTCCAAATTGAGGGTAATAACATGGATCCTAATGTTCCAAGAGTTTGACCTTGAAATCAATGATAGACAAGGAAAAGAAAACTCTATGGCTGATTACTTGAGTATGATTTATAATTCTTCTCATTCTGAAATAATTGATCTAGAATTTCCAACTGATCACCTCTTATCTCTCACTCCAAAAATACCATGGTATGCCCCAGTTTTAAATTACTTGGTTTTTGGTCTTTTTCATGAAACGTTTTCAAAAGAACAAAAAATGATGTTGAAAAGTGATTCAAAATACTATTTTTGGGAAGAAGATTAGATTTGAAAAAATGGGGTGGACATGATAATTAGATGATGTGTGGATGAGGATGAACATTCTTCCATCTTATAATTATGTCACTCAATGCTTGGTGATGGCCACATTGGACCACAAAGGACCTCTTAAAAGGTTCTAGACTCTGGATTATTTTGGCCTTCACTCTTCATGGACTCACATGAATTCTATCAATAATGTCCCACATTCCAAAAGTTTTGAACAATTTAAAAGAGAAATAAAATGCCCCAATATCCTTTAACTTTCTGTGAGATCTTTGATGATTGGGGCATTGATTTCATTAGACCATTTCCTCCTTCCAATCGATTCTCATACATTATTATTGTAGTCAATTTTGTTTCTAGGTGGGTCGAGGACAACCCCACAAGAAAGGATGATTCACATACTATTAGTGAGTTCCTAAAGACACACATCTTCCATCGATTTGGCACACCACGTTCCTTGATCAGTGATTTAGGAACCCATTTTTTTAATAAAACCATAGAATCTATTTTGAAAAAAATGGTTTTGTACATAAAACATAAACTGAATGTCACCCCCATACCATTGGCATGGTTGAACTATCTAATAGAGATGTGAAAAGAGTGCAGGAGATAATTGTAAAACCCACCAGAAAAGATTGGCCTGAATGACTTGGTGAAGTACTTTGGGATTATTAAAATGCATATAAAACACCCATTGGGATGTCTCATTTTAAGCTAGTTTTTGGTAAAACATTTCATTCACCCATTTAAATCAAACATAAGTCATTTTGGCTGTGAAAACTTGTAATTTTGATTTTGAAAAGTCTGTTGAAGAAATATTGTTGCAATTGGATGAACTGGAGGAGCTTCGACTTGATTCCTATGGCTAAACGGGAGGATGTTATCGATGGTAGGTCATTCTATTATTAACAATGTTTACCCATTTTGTGTAGTGCAGGTATATGAACCCTCTTCAAAAATTGAAATTCACAGTTAATGGACATCGGTTAAAGAATAACCATGGGAGGACACACAATCCTGAAACCACATCAACTTCCACTGGATCCCCAACTTCTGACGTCGACACACCACTAGATGGAGATGGAAACCCACCAAATCCAAACCAGGGGGAACCTATTTCCCTTTGAATATCTCCCCCTCTCTCTATATCTCCCTCTACCCCATTCTTCTCCTTCCACTGTCTTTCATTTTTTTACCACATTCATTATCAAACCCTTTCTTTTTCTCTTTCTATTTTTTGTGGGTGTGTCTTTATTAAAAAAAAAATAACTACAAAAAAAACAAATAAAAGATAATTATAACAAAAAAATACAAAAAAAAATAAAGTGTCATGCTTACTCACCATCAATTTTTGAGATTTTGTCCAACCTTTCTGGGGAGTCAACAGACATGTTTACATCTGCATAATTTTGTATTTTGATCATGAACTTGGATAATGAATTTTGTGTCAAAACCAACAAATTTTGAATGCTCAATTTTTAATTTGGGAAATGATTTTCCCCAAATGTGAGAACTAACATTAGCTTTCATGCCAAGAAAACCTATGGATATCGTTTCAAAATGACTGTTATTTTTTACCCCCAGTTTTTAATCTTGAGTTTGTGGACCTTTGAGCTGAATTTATTACTTTAGTGTGCATTAATATGATAGAGGGACTTTATGATCCCCATAAGAATCACAATAGCCAAATAGACTCTCATTTCCCTTACATTAATCCTCATTTTGAAAGCCCCTTCAAGCAGATGAAAACCTTTTCTTTGATAGACACATTACAAGCCCAATACCATTTCCCACCCAATATCAACATGGATTTTCATTGCATATTTATTTTGAAATTTATGTGGGGGGATGAATTTTATTTTGGGTACCCTTTGATGATTTCACCATATTATCATATGCTTGAGGGAAAGCATCCATTTTATTGTGGGGGAGAGGTTTTCCTTCAGTGAGGTATGGGAATGTATATATGCTTATGAAAAATTGTTCAAATTTTATTGACAAGTTTTAAAAAAAGAAAACAAAAAAAAACAAACAAAAAACGAAATTGGGTTGTGTCTTGGTTATGTCCAAAATCACTATTTCTCATTCTTTGATATTTTTATAACTATTACAATTAGTGTCATGAGAAGATCAATCATGGGATGGGATATGAGTGTGAGATCTATTTCAATGTCAACTTTTGAAAAAAGAAAAAAGAGAAAAAGAACACTTGCATTATATTCTTATGTCATTGGGAGATGTTTTATGTTTTGTAAATATTCCATCTTCTAATTCCATTCATATTTCATTCCACTTTTCTGTCTTATTTCAAATTTTCATTCCCTCATAAATATGTGTTTCCATTGCCTTTCATGTCAAATTTCAAAAAAAGTTTGCATTTCTTTTTCCATGTTGGTGTATTTCCCCTCTTCTTCTCTCTCTTGTACATTATATTCCAACCATTCCATAGCTACAGAAAGACCCCTTCAAAAGACCTCTTGATTCTTGTGCACTTTGGATAGGGAGTGGAAGTTGAGATCTCTTTCAAACTATAAGATGTTCTCTTTTGGTTGGTGAATGAGTGAAGCTAAAAAATAATTTTATTATCTTGAGAGGAGTTAATTTTGTGTTTCACCATTTTACATTTCTAAATTTGTGCATAAAAATGAATGGTTTTGGAAACAATGTTTCTGTAACAACTTATGGTAGAATTTAATATGGATGAGTGATATTGTATAAACCTACCCAGATTAGGGAAAATAAAATTTTAATATTTGATGGTGAGTGAAAATGATTTTTGTCATGTTTTTATATTTGTTGCACATGAGGACATGCACAATACTATGTGTGGGGGAGTTGATGTCATTAATATTTTCATTACTTATTATATACTCCCTTTACTGATTTTATATGAAATTTGAATAATTTGTGTGAAATTTTAATGTTTTAATAACAAGTATAATTTTTGAGCATTTTTAGAAGTAGTCCAATTGTGTCAGTTTACTATTTTTTATAACTCTCATTCTACTGATCAAGATTGTGTGGTTCATGTTTTTTAGGATTCCTAATTCAATATCTAACATTTCATTATAATAGATCATGTGAGATTATTCCATTTGAAGGCTCATATGGACCACACAAAAAGGCCCACAAAATCTAAGAAGAAACTGAACCATCCACGAAGATTGAATTATTGGGCTCAATCTAGAATTTAAAATTCATTAATTCTCCGAAAAAATTAGGATAACTATTCAAGGAGTCAAGGATAAATATTTCAAGGGCCTAATCCAAAAATAAGGGGCCCAAATGATTTATTTAAACTCAGCCCACCATTATGGCAGGGAATTAAAATAATTACACTATTCATAGCATATCTCATGATGTAATCATCAAATCAAGATGATATTTTCAGTATGAAAGAGTATATATAGAATTTAGACTTTCTTTAAGAAATCCTTCATATTTGAATGAATATTCCAATTCAAAACCCCATTCATATTTTGGACTTCAAAAAGTTTGAATTGAAATGGACAGATTTAAATTGATTAATCAACCAGCTATATATTTGGATCCTTAAGTCCAATATCCACCAAATTTTCAGAGTTTACAGAGGATATATTTATCTACAACTTTTAAGAAGATCATATCTCTATATTTGGGTGTCTAATTTATCAAATTGGTGATGCAATGGGAGGGGCAGTTTTGGAATGCAAACAACCCACAACATTGGACTATAAATACATCCCCCACCTCTCCTTATAAAGAGTTGGCTTTTCATAAGATAGGAGAACACATTGGAAAGATGAATGCTTTGATAAAGTATTGGGAGGACCTACCATACTCATGTATTCACTTGAGAGACCCTTCCTCCTCTCTTTGATTTCATTTAATTTTTTTCATTTCTTCATTTGTAATTTCGTAAGTGTTGTTTTTGTAATTCTATTTTAGTTCAAGTTTCTTCTTCATATTCTCTTTTAATCATCCTACCTCTATTCTTAAATATTAATTCTCTTAAAATAGTTTTAATACAATTGAATCACGTTCCGTTATTTTGTTTTCTCATTTAATCTAAATTCAGTATTTAATTCCCTTCAATGTTTGTGTGTGTGTTCGATTGACCACTCTTTTATTATCCCTTTCTTTTTCATATCATATTAATTTATAATCATTATAATTATAACCAGATTAGTAATAATTTCAATGGCTGTGTAAATATACCCTTTGGGTGAGTTATAATTTGGGGATATTAAGTGATTGAGAGCCTTTTCTTGATTAGTATTCTTTGAGTTAATAGTGTGTATGTTGAACTTTATATGTCATGGATTAATGAAATGTTTTGTTTAATATGTGGATTCCATAGATTATTGGAACAACAAATACAAAACCACTAAAAAGTAATGGTAATGATTAGAACCCGATGTTATGTTACAACATGGTATAAAGCTTTAAAACATTGGAATTCTGATCAAAATCATCTTATGAAGTGGGTATTAATTTAATGCAATATAAAGCCAAGCTCAAGGATATAATAAGCTTAAAAACCCAATAATGAACTCACACCAATATTTATCAATTTAATAATTCAAACATCATCTATAAATTATTTCATAAGCCTTGTAAAAAAACTCCCCAATCATAATACAATTAACTAGAAACAACAGACTTTTAAAAAGTATCATCGCTGAGGATTCGACCTGAGTGATGTTATACACATTAGCAGAGAATTAGAACCCTGGCCGGTCTATATGTAGGGACCCCCAAACCCAGGGTGCTTAGTGAGACATGATTTACTTAACATTACATCATTACAAATTAAATATCATTTCTCATTACTACAGAAGATCGTGAGGCTCAGGATTCTAGGAAACCAGCTACTTCCGACTAACTTCATAGGTAACAAACATACCTGAAAAATTTTAAACAAAAATGTAGGGTGAGCAAAAATTCCCAGTAAGGGGTTTTAAAACTTTTTTAGAAAAATCCTTTCTCCAAGAAGTTCTTTTGAAGAGGATAAAACAATTTTCTAAAACAAAACACCATCTTTTTTAAAACATAATATCCATCTTCCTTTGAAAACCACTTGCACAAAGAAGCACGTACTTGAAATGAGCTTTGATGTAAACCTGATCAGAGTGCGTGATACAAGAAAAATAAACAATTTATAATGTTAAAACAGGGTTACAATAATTATAAAAGAATTCTATGGCTAAGCAGGGAAAATATGCATATCATGGTTCATGAGTAAAATGAAGATCATCTAACAATTTACCATATGGAAAACAGTTCTTGTTACATAAAGTACATTTTCATGATCTTTGGAGCTTTCAACTAGGGGTTGTCCTGTTAGTTGAACTAACCCCTGGTTAACCTTTATTATTACATGCAGAGGGAATGTATAATACTGGACTTTGTCAAGACCTTTCATCAAGACCGTAAAACATACTTAACAGGTCAAGACTCACTCCCCACCCTGTTTCCTTAGCTCAAGCCAAGGCTAACTGCCAAGGCCGTCACACATAATCGTCTCATGAGACTCCTGCTTTACCCAATGCATTGGAGCGCTGTATAGTTCCGGGCGCACCCGTTACATTATTCTTGTTGCGCTATATAATTCCGGGTGCACCCATCACATGTAAGTCGTATACATCCCTCACATATCCTGACATGGTCATTCATTCATGAGGCTTTATACATTCTTAATTAAACCACATTTTCACATATGTGTTCATAACATGAAAACAGTTTAATCATTAAAAACATTATGACATGCATGCTAAGGCTTCGTGCTCATAAAAAGTTATCTTAACATTTGAAAACATAGATTTTAAGAAAGTAAACATAACACTTAACATTTCATACATCATAATACCCAATTAATGCATGGTCGTTCACAACTTACACATATGACGATTAATGGATATCATAGGCATTTAAAACAGGCAGTTGAGGTTACAATGTGCATAATCAAGTCTATCTTGGGGAAATCATGTATATAATTGTGTAAGCTCTTTATTAGAACTTTAAATATACATGAGTACCTACCTATGAATACATGTATGCATTTGTAAAAGTTCAAGAAGTCCATACTAATCATTTCACAAAACAAAAATCCTGATTTATCCAGAGCAGTGATAAATGAAAATTTTCAGTTTCAAGAATGATTTTGAAATCAATCAAACCCATAAACTTCATCATGATATAATGTAATAAAGTACAAAACAAGGGAACCAAGTTCATATTATTGTATATACACATTGACATAACCACATGTATATATACACAACAATATACTTCATTATCTTGCATAATTTTACCCATTCTTTCAATTACTCAAAATCTCCTTTTTTTAAAGGCGAAAAGAAAAATTAGGGGTATAAATGTTGAGGAAAGGTTGTATACTTGAATTTCTCATCTTATGCATATGTGCATATAAAAGTATATATTTATATACACATATATAAAACACAAGGTGTAAAAAGTAAGGACCCGCACCCAAATAAAATCAGATCCTACGAACTCTTACCCCAAAATGATCATTTACACTGGAAGGGGAAAAACATACGGTGATTCTGTGGCCTCTCAAGAGTGTAAAAAAAACAATGTTTATGTATACATAAAATGATAGATATACATATATATATAACATATATATATATATATATTGAATTGCAAAAACACACAAATTAGACTTGGTCTCTCACCATTATATTTCAGAACCTATATGTAGTAGAGGGGTTCTCCATGACATTCGGGTGTGATTACACATAGTGCGTACATACACATGGTTATATATATATATATACATATAAACCGGTATATATTTATATACACATAAACCAATGTTAATTCACAAAACATGTGTTAATTTCTTAACCAAACTCGGTCCGCCAAGAGAGGAAGAATACTGGTATATAAGAAAGAGGGTCTTATGGACTTGCATCTACGTAGAGGTATACATTTACATAAACACACATATATATAATTATATCCGTAGTAAAAGTAGACACAAAACCACACTTAACCCTTACAATTATTTTACATCTTAAAACATCAGCTTAACACTGATAATCATAATTAGAAAATAAAAAATGGAAGATATATAAAATTATATACATATATATATATATATAACCGTGAACAAAAAGGGTTTGCATATTGACACAAAACAAGATTAACCCTTACCTCTGCTTGGAGAGGAGAAGGAGAACGGCGCAGCTATGGGAACCAGAAGCTAGAGAGATCAAGGGAGCCGATGCCAGCCCTTCGGTGCAATAAGGGTTTAAAAAGAAGAAGAAGATGGACTTCGGGGGGAGAATTCGTCGGCCGAGGCATCCGGGGCGAGGGGTCAGTGTCGACTTGAAGAAAGGATGAGATAGTCGGGCTACTCACCGGCCTAGAGGAGAAAAACGGGACCCCTATTCTACTGGTACAACGACGAAATGAAGAAGAAGAGGAGGACGCAGGGAAGAAGAAGCTACAGAGGAGGAAAAATGCGAAAACAATGGACGACCGGGATTAGAGGAAGCTGGATTAGGCGGCCCAGAATTAGCAGGGCACTTAAAGAACTCAACGGTTGCAATCAAGGGGAGAGGATCGGACGGCTGGGGTGCGACGCGGTGAAAAAAAAGAAGAAACGCGGGTCTTCAACAGGTTTTAAACAAAACTTTGTTAATATTATTATTAATTTATTAATTCATTTATTTTCTTATTATTATTAATGAATTCAATTATTAAACCACCTTTATCATTTTAATAAAAAAATCATTGACTAAATATAACTATAAATTGATTTAATCAAAACATGTTATTATATAAACATATGTATATATATATATTCTATTTTAAAATACCAATACTTTTTATTGGACTTATTATATTAAGTATATTGTCTTTAAACCATAATTATTATATTTTGGAAAATTAAAGGTTCATTTAATCAATTAAAGAAAGCATCGATTTATTCATCATAATATATATTTATTTGTTTATTTATTTATTTATTTTTCCCTTGATGAATTTCATAATAGTTACCTTAATTCAAAATTTCATGAAAACATTTGGATACACTCCTTTAAGAAAAGAAAAAAATAAATAGGTTGCTTAAAAGTATTTGTGTAAGCTTAAAGATGCGAAATTTGTAAATAAAATCATAATTTAATAAAGTTTCAAAAAATAGTTAATAAAGGTCGAATAATATATCTAATTTGATGCAATATATATATAAATCAGAAAAATCCATCAAGTTTGATATAAATAGAAAATAATAGTTCAATTGTTCAAATTAATACGTATAATGGAAGAGAAACAATAATATTAATTTTCACCATTTAGAAACATAAAATAAAATTATCATTTTGGGAAAAATAAATTAACATTGATGACACTTTAAAGAAAAAAACACAATTATCATGCCGATCCGTTTGGGGTAAATCATTTTATTTCTAATGGTCAATATAGAGGATAAGAAGACCCAACGGTCAAAATAAAACATTGGATTCTTAGGGAAACCAACGGTCGAATTTGTGGCCGTTTGAGGTTCAACGGTCAGATTAGGGTGCTTATAAAAAGGGTCTAGTCTTGGGGTGTCCCTTACTCCAAGTGACCGAAGGATAAAAGGAATGATGGTTCGTGTGATCCCCTTGGTGCTGAGCACGGTCGCGGTTGCTTCAGCCATCCTCATGTTCCTCATGATGTATGCTCGAAACCCCTACCACATTCTTGGGCTCTTAGTAGTTTTAAGAAGTCTCCTCATCATTGTAATCGGGTTCTTAGTTGGGATTTTCGGTTAGTTTACCTTCTTGTTTGGTCAGTGGTTGTTGTAGACGAAAGGTTTCTTATTTGAATAAAAGGAATTTTTCATCCATTTGATGCATTTTATTATTAATACCTTATTAGTTGTTTGTTGGTTCACATAAAGAGTGACATTGAAAAGAAAACTTGTCAAAATCAAAACAAAACATGGTTTCTCTCGGGTTGTTACATTACTTCCCCCTACAAAGAATTGCACCCTCGTAATTCTATCATAAAAAAAAGAAAAACTGAAAACCCCATACGTACAACTCTACCGAAACAACGGATCTGGCTCGGTTAACGGGACACCAAAGTTGGCACACAGATCTTCCAGTTCCCTAGTCCAGATGCACCTCGAACAGTGCTCCTTGAACTCCTGTTCGTGTGTACTACACACGGGCTTCCAAAGGGAGGCTCGTGCGATGCAAAGCTTGGAAATGTCCGAGTAGATAAACTCCTTGATGACTCCTCTGGCCACTTCATGCTCGAGGTAGTCAAGAGGGATGATGCAGTTGAGGAGACTGAGGTTCAAGACTTGGAACATGTAGGCTGCACTGAGCTGGCCATCCTAGGCGGCCACGAGGAAACACGCTCTGGCAGAAAAGTTTTGTGCCAGAGTAAAACACTGGAACATGCCCTCAAAGTACATTCCCCTTCGCCTATAGCAGGGGAGTTGAGCAGTGGCGATGAGGTGAAAGATGTGATCATCCTCTTGACATAAGCGAAGGATCTCTGGACCATTTGATAAATCGAGCAAATGCTGGTAGGACCCTCGCAGGTGGAGAAATGATGGATAATCCACCATGCATGCCATGATCAAGATGACTTCTACTAGCTCATCGGGTAGGGATGAGAAGTTTTTTTGTCCATCCATCTGAAAGCAAACATCGAAGGGAAACTCTTAACAACATAGATATGGTGAAGACATGAAAGGAAACAAGAAACATCCATTTATGAAAAAGTTTACACAGCAAAGTCCGAGTTTACAAGACGTACGCCACAAAGAGTAGCAAAACATCCTAACTCTTCAAACCACACACAGGATGAACAGACAGGACTAAACTCATAGGAACATTTATAACGCCTCCTGAGTTTAGCATGCGGGGTGTGGAGTTGGGAAACATTGGTGTACACTTCTTGCCTAAGAGACACACGGGTGGACTCATTCTCCAATGCTCCAAAGTCCATTAACTGTCCCCAGAAGCCGTAGTGCAAAATTTGGCACAGGTAAGCCGCTTGGAGGTCTCCGGCAGCAGAAGCTTCTTGAAAAGGGTTATCCAGCATTGTGCCGAATTCCTCGCCAGTTGTAAACACTCAGAAGAGTCCTTCGTGATACCTTCCCCGACGTGCATAAGAGGGAAATTGGGTCATCATCATTAGAAGATAATCCATCCCCAATCCCCGGTGGAGACTAAGCACCCTAGGTGAATATGACACGTTGTACAGGTTCTTACACGTCATGTGAATTTGGGCATAGTTTAGAAAGTTCTCGCGACTAGCTAGAGATATAATGTTCTCTAGAGCCTCAGTGGGAAGTGACAAAAGGTTGGTAGGTATATCAGCCATCTGAAAGTTATAACATTTTTACTTGGTTAGTCCTAGAAATATATTTATATCACCTGGTTTTCCAGAGTTTCCTGAACCCATCCTATGATACCAACTGTAGTGACCCCCAAACCCAGGGTGCTTAATGAGACATGATTTACTTAACATTACATCATTACAAATTAAATATCATGTCTCATTACTACAGAAGATCACGAGGCTCAGCATTCTGGGAAACCAGCTGCTTCCGACTAACTTCATAGGTAACAACCATACCTGAAAATTTTTAAACAAAAACATAGGGTGAGCAAAAATTCCCAGGAAGGGGTTTTAAAACATTTTTAGAAAAATCCTTTCTCCAAGAAGTTCTTTTGAAGAGGATAAAACACTTTGCTAAAACAAAACACTATCTTTTTTTAAAACATGAAATCCATCTTCCTTTGAAAACCACTTGCACAAAGAAGCACATACTTGAAATGAGCTTTGATGTAAACATGATCAGAGTGCACGATACAAGAAAAATAAACAATGCTTAATGTTAAAACAAGTTTACTTTAATTCTAAAATAATTCTATGGCTAAGCAGGGAAAATATTCATATCATGGTTCATGAGTAAAATACAGATCATCTAACAATTTACCATATGAAAAACAGTTCTTGTTACATAAAGTAAATTTTCATGATCTTGGGAGATTTCAACTAGGGGTTGTCCTGTTAGTTGAACTAACCCCTGGTTAACCTTTATCATTACATGCAGAGGGAATGTATAATACTGGACTTTGTCAAGACCTTTCGTCAAGACCGTAAAACATACTTAATAGGTCAAGGCTCACTGCCCACCCTGTTTCCTTAGCTCAAGCCAAGGCTAACTTCCAAGGCCATCGCACATAATCGTCTCATGAGACTCCTTCTTTACCCAATGCATTGGAGCGCTGTATAATTCCGGGCACACCCGTCACATCATTCTTGTTACGCTATATAATTCCGGGTGAACCCGTCACATGTAAGTCCTATACATCCCTCACATATCCTGACATGGTCATTCATTCATGAGGTTTTATACATTCTTAATTAAACCCCATTTTCACATACTTGTTCATAACATGAAAACAGTTTAATCATTAAAAAGATTATGACATGCATGCTAAGGCTTCGTGCTCATACAAAGTTATCTTAACACTTGAAAACGTAGATTTTAAGAATGTAAACATAACACTTAAAATTCCATACATCATAATACCCAATTAATGCATGGTCGTTCATAACTTACACATATGATGATAAATGGATATCATAGGCGTTTAAAACAGGAAGTTGAGGATACAATGTGCATAATCAAGTCCATCTTGGGGAAATCATGTATATAATTGTGTAAGATCTTTTATTAGCACTTTAAATAAACATGAGTACCTACCTATGAATACATGTATGAATTTTTAAAATTTCAATAAGTCTATACCAATCATTTTCACAAAACAAAAATCCTGATTTATCCAGAGCAGTGATAAATGAAAATTCTCAGTTTCAAGAATGATTTTGAAATCAAACCAACCCATAAACTTCATCATGCTATAATGTAATAAAGTACAAAACAAGGGAACCAAGTTCATATTATTGTATATACACATTGACATAACCACATGTATATATATACAACAATATACTTCATTCGCTTGCATAATTTTACCCATTCATTCAATTACTCAAAATCTCCTTTTTTATAGGCGAAAAGAAAAATCAGGGGTATAAATGTTGAGGAAAGGTTTTATACTTGAATTTATCATCTTATACATATGTGTATATGAAAGTATATATTTATATACACATATATAAAACACAAGGTGTAAAAAGTAAGGACCCGCACCCAAATAAAATCAGATCCTACGAACCCTTACCCCAAAATGATCCTTTACACTAGAAGGAAAAAAACATACGGCGATTCCGTAGCCTATCATGAGTGTAAAAAAACAATTTTTATGTATACATAAAATGATAGATATACATATATATATAACACACACACACACACACACATATATATATATATATATATATATCGAATTGCAAAAACACACAAATTAGACTTGGTCTTTTTCCTTTATATTTCAGAACCTATATGTAGAAGAGGGGTTCTCCATGACATTCGTGCGTGATTACACATAGTGCATACATACACAAGGTTATATATATATATATACATATAAACCGGTATGTATGTATATACACATAAACCAACGTTAATTCACAAAACATGTTTTAATTTCTTACCCAAACTCGGTCCGCCAAGAGAGGAAGAATACTGGTATATAAGAAAGAGGGTCTTATGGACTTGCATCTACGTAGAGGTATACATTTACATAAACTTGCATATATATAATTATATCTGTAGTAAAAGTAGACCCAAAACCACACTTAACCCTTACAATTATTTTACATCTTAAAACATCAACTTAACACTGATAATCATACTTAGAAAAAATGGAAGATATATAAAATCATATATATATATATATAACCGTGAAACAAAAAGGGTTTTCATATTGACACAAAACAAGATTAACCCTTACCTCTTATTGGAGAGGATAAGGAGAACGGTGCAGCTACGGGAACCATAAGCTGGAGAGATCAAGGGAGCCGATGCAAGCCCTTCGATGCAACAAGGGTTTTAAAAAAAAGAAGAAGATGGACATCGGGGGGAGAAGTCGTCGGCCGAGGCATCCGGGGCGAGGGGTCGGTGTCGACTTGAAGAAAGGAGGAGACAACCAGGCTACTCACTGGCCTAGAGGGGAAAAACGGGACCCCTAGTCTACTGGTACAACCACAAAATGAAGAAGAAGAGGAGGACGCGGGGAAGAAGAAGCTGCGGAGGAGGAAAAACGCGAAAACAGTGGACAACCGGTATTAGAGGAAGCTGGATCGGGCGGCCCAGAATTGGCGGGGAACTTAATGAACTCAACGGCTGCGATCAAGGGGAGAGGATCAGACGGCTGGGGTGCAACGCGGTGCAAAAAAAAAAGAAGAAACGCGGGTCTTTAACAGGTTTAAAAAAACATTGTTAATATTATTATTAATTTATTAATTCATTGATTTTCTTATTATTATTAATGAATTCAATTATTAAACCACCTTTATTATTTTAAAAAAAATCATTGATTAAATAAAATTATAAATTGATTTAATCAAAACATGTTATTATATAAACATATGTATATATACATATATATATATTCTATTTTAAAATACCAATACTTTATATTGGCCTTATTATATTAAGTATATTGTTTTTAAACCATAGTTATTATGTTTTGGAAAATTAAAGGTTCATTTAATCAATTAAAGAAAGCATCGATTTATTGATTCTCTCCCGCTTGAGAGTTCTCCTCCTAGGGATTCCTAGGGTTTGAGTTTTTTTCGCCCGAACGGCTTCGGCGGCTCCGTCTGCTTCGGTTCAGGTTTCGATTCTCTTCCTCATCGTCTTCGGGTCCAGTGACAGGGGCTCGGGCTTCCTAGGGTTTGAGTTCTCTCGCCCGTTCGGCTTCGGCGGCTTCGACGTCACCGATTTTGGTTTTGGTTTTTCTTCCTCTTCGTCGTCGGATCCAGTGACAGGGGCCCGGGATCCCCCTTTCCAAGCCGTTTTCGGCGCCTCCTTCCTCTGCTTCTCCCTTTCAGCTTACGGCCTCCGTTTCCGGCGTTTCGTTGGATTTTGGGCTTCATCCCCTCGTTCTCATCATCAGACGATCTTCTCGGTCTTCAAGCTGCCCTGCAGCGTTCCCCGTCCCCCTGGTCCTTCTTCCGTGCCAGATCTGGGCAGGGGAAGGCAGATTCGAAGCTCCCACCGCAACGCGTAGAATCGCGAAGCTCTGTTCGCGAAGGGCCCCCCGATCGGCGAAGGTGCGGTGGTCTCCCGGGGTGCGGAGGATGTGGACGTGAAGAGGTTTTCTCCGGCGCGCAAGTGGGAGCATCTCGCAGCCCGGCCATTTCTCGAAGCGCGAGGGGATTGCGCGACCCTGCCGGTGTTCCTTCGCGCACCTCCTGGATAGGAGATTAGCGCGCGGGGACTTGCGCGAGGGAACTTGCGCGGAGGAAAGCATCGCGCAGGCTGGCTGTGAAGTAAGGGGACTTGCGAGCGGGGTCTTGCTGGTGTGTGGGGTCCTGCGTGCGGTGTGAGGAGTCTTGCTGGAGCGAGGGGACTTGCACGCGGGAACTTGCGCAGGGCTGGATTTTATAACGCAGGGCTGGTTGCGTGAGGGGACCTGCGCACGGGGACTTGCCGGTGTTACCTCTGTTTGGTCAACCCCCCCTAGGTGTTTACGTGGCATCATCATGGAGACGGATCTGTTGAACCAGTGGAAGAACCTCACTTTGACAGACAAAGAAAAAGAGCCACTTGCAACCCGTAGAAATGAAGATAACACTTTGACAAAACGAATGGCTTTATTAGTAGTCAGAAGAGTAGCGACCGAGGCACCTTTTAATCTAAAGGCCCTCAGGACCACTCTTCAAAACCTCTGGAAACTGGAAGCTGGAGTAGCCATCCGGGAAATTGAGAATAAACTCCTTGTTTTTGAGTTCTTCAGCGATAAAGACAAAGATAAAGTCCTCAGAGGACGACCTTGGTCCTTTGACAATCATCTCATCCTGATGGAGGAATTTAAAGGGGGTGACGAGATTCAGAATTGCACACTTACCCGATCCCCGTTCTGGATAAGAATTAAAGGAATACCATTCCATGGGAGATCAACACACGTGATGAAAGAAATTGGAGACCGGATCGGCCATTTCCTAGAATGGGATTGCTCGGACCCAATACAATGGGGCCCCTGGGTTCGAATAAAGACTGAGATCGATGTGTCTGAACCCTTAATGCGAGGTATGTTCCTAAAAATTGATGATTCCAACACCTGGATCTCGTTCGAATTCGAAAAACTACCAATCTTCTGCTTCCTTTGCGGACGTATCGGCCACATGGAGAAAGCGTGTGGGGCAAGGCCAGAGAACTCCACCGAAGCTATCACCTTTCAATACGGTCCGTGGCTTCGGGCCAAAACACACAGAGAGGCATATATCCCTGAGGCGGAGAGACAAATTGATCGGGACCGTCTCATTGCAGCCCATCTAACGCGACCGGAATCCGAACAACCTCCTATCATAAGGATGGGACCACCTGTCTTCCCTAAAGAATCCTCGGCTGAGCTTAGGGGAAATGGAAACGCCTCCCAAGAGATTATCGTCAGATGTAATGATGGGGCTCGGCAAGACAGTCACCCGACTCAGGGTATCACAAAATCTGACTTCGCTTTTACAGCACCGAATTTAACGTCCTTTACCTCAACTGGGCCGCTACCAAAACCAAAAGAACCTCCAGAGAAATTTCCGAGGTAGAAACCTGTTCCCTTGGATCCGCCTGAAGCTGAGCAAAGTCCAAATCGGTTCCCAACTGATGCCCTTCTGCAAGCCGATTCTGGGATGACTGAAGCCTCACTTTCAGGACATGTTACTCGTGGAACCTGGAGAAGGGCACGTGGCGGTGGTAAAGGCGATTGTCCAGGGAATCCCAAACCAGGAGATTTGAAACGGCAAAGCGAGTCCAGTGGTATGTACACCAGTCCTCCCAAAAGGAGGAAAGCACCAGGTACGTCATTTACCCCACAAGAGACAAAGGCGGAGGCGGGTCAGGCCCGGCCCCGCCTAGAGCAATGATTGCTTTATGCTGGAACTGCCGTGGGCTTGGCAACCCACGAACGGTTCGTATGTTCCAGCGCTATTGCGCTCAAAGTCGCCCTGATATGGTTTTCCTGTCCGAAACCATATTGGAAAACAAGGACATCACAAATCTTGCCCTAAAATGCGGTTTCCAGGGTTGTTTCCCGGTCCCCCGACAGGGTCATTCAGGGGGATTGTGTCTGCTCTGGAAGGATAATGTCGATGTTAGGATCCTGTCGTTTTCCCAGCGTCATGTGGCTGCTTCCATTTGCGATCCCCACAACCCCACCTGGACTTTTGTGGGCTTCTATGGCTGGCCCTCCCAGGCTGAAAAGTGGAAATCTTGGGATCTTCTTTGCAAACTCCGCCGTGATCTGCCAAGCCCCATTCTGTTTGGAGGGGATTTTAACGAGATCCTCTTCCAGAAGGAGAAAATTGGTGGAGCTATGCGATCCTCCACATCAATGTCTGATTTTAATGATGCGATCCTTAAGGCAGAGCTGATGGACCTGGGTTACACGGGTAATCCCTTTACTTGGTTTCGAGGCAGATATGATGGAACTCGAATCGCCGAACGTCTGGATAGATTCTTTGGCTCAATGGACTGGATGAGCCTCTTCAAAATGTACCATATCAGACATCTCTCGTTCAACTGCTCGGATCACTGCCCAATTGTCATTAACTGTAACCATAATGAGCAAGTTACTAGTTACAGGAAACCTTTCAGATTCGAAAGCTTCTGGTCAAATGATCCCGAGTGCGAGGCGGTTGTCCGTTCAGGCTGGAAGAATGGGCAAGCGGATCTGAGAATCAACCTGCTACGAGTAGCATCTGATCTGAAGACTTGGAGCTATTCAAAATTCCGTCAGCCGGACCGACAATGCAATTTCCTTGAAAGGAAGATTGGCTATCTCCTTAGCAAACCCCCGTCTAGCAGCACTCTCTCCAAAATAAGTGAAACCCAACGAGAGCTGGATGTTGCCCTGCGCAACAAGGAAGGTTTTTGGGCTATGCGAGCGCGTGATATTCATATTGCAGAAGGAGATGCTAATACCTGTTATTTCCACCAGAAGGCTTCAGCAAGACGCCGGAAAAACTTCATTTCTGGCATTCTTAATTCAGATGGTAGTAAAGTGTCTGACACAGGGGGAATCCAAGAAGCCTTCCTGAGCCATTTTCAGAAACTCTTCTCTGCAGGCCATTCTTACATTTCTCCCGAGATCGAGGACTGCATCAAACCGGTGATTTCTGACGATATGAAAAGACAACTTTCTAAAGATGTGACGAATGACGAGACTCTTAAGGCCTTAAAGCAAATCCACTCCACGAAAGCCCCGGGACCAGACGGATTCCACGCCCTCTTTTTCAAGAATTACTGGCACATCATCGGTCCAGACTTTTGCAATTTAATGCGGGATATTTGGGCGGGGAAAACGGACCTGTCATCTCTTAATGCAACTATTCTTACTCTCATCCCCAAGATGAAAAATCCGCAAGGGGTGTCGGATTTTCGACCGATCAGCCTGTGCAATGTCTCGTATAAGATCTTCTCGAAAATCCTGGCGAATCGGTTGCGTCCTTGGCTACCCGACGTCATTTCAGAGAACCAAAGTGCTTTTGTGGCAAAAAGGTTAATCACAGATAATGCCATTATCGCTCATGAAATTTTCCATTCCATGAAAACACGTACACGAGCGAAGAGAGGGATCATGGCGTGGAAATTGGATATGGCTAAGGCCTATGATAGAGTGGAATGGAACTTCCTCGAATTTGTGATGCTCAAGATGGGTTTCTGTACCAAATGGATTGCCATGATCATGCAATGCGTCTCGTCTGTTTCCTTTTGCATTAATGTCAACGGGGTGCTCACCCGAGGCTTCTCCCCATCCCGTGGGCTTCGCCAGGGAGACCCTCTTTCACCCTTCCTTTTTATTTTAGTGGCTGATGTGTTTTCTAACCTCCTTTCCAGGGCAGCCTCGCTTTCCATAATCCATGGGGCGAAAGCGTGTCGCAAGGGCCCTCCGATATCCCACCTCTTCTTTGCGGATGATTGCCTCCTTTTTTCTAGAGCTACCCCTAATGAGTGTACTGCAATCTGCCAGGCGATACAACAGTATGAACGGGCTTCAGGACAAATGATCAATCAGAGTAAATCAGAAATTTCTTTCAGCTCTGGAGTTCCCCAGCCGAAAAGAGAAGATCTCTGCTCTTTAGCACGCATTCCGGGGGTCGATAAGCACCAGAAGTACCTTGGGCTCCCGACGGTGGTTGGACGGTCAAAGAAAGAAATCTGTTCAGCTATTGTGGATCGAATTGACAGAAAAATACAAGGTTGGACCCCTAAAAAAATCTCCAAGGCCGGCAAGGAAATCCTCATCAAGGCGGCACTTCAATCCGTCCCCAGCTATTTGATGTCTATTTTTAAACTCCCTGACGTGGTGCTCTCAAAGATTCAATCCAGTATATCTAACTTTTGGTGGGGACGAAAGGACGGAAAAAATAAAGTCCATTGGATCGCCTGGTCTGCTCTCTGTCAACCAAAATCTGAAGGTGGTATGGGCTTCCGGGACCTTTCACTTTTTAATGATGCTTTGCTGGCTAAACAAGGTTGGCGTTTGATTCATAACCCATCATCCCTATGCACGCGTGTTCTCCGGGCTAAATATTTCCCACATAAGGATTTTATGGATTCCCATCTTGGCTATCGACCCAGTTTTCTCTGGAGAAGCATTTGGGGCGGTCGTAATCTACTGAGGAAAGGCCTTGGCTGGAGGATTGGGAATGGTTCCACGGTCAAGATTTGGACCGATCCTTGGCTTGTTGATCTGACAGGAACGAAGGCGTCATCCCCTGTTTTTCCAGGATCCGAACATGCCACAGTTCGTTGTCTTTTTGATGATCAAGGGGCGGGTTGGTGTCTGGAAAAACTCTTCTCCTGGTTTAATGAGAGGGATAGGAGAATTATTCTGAGTATTCCCTGTGTGTCAGACGCAGGGCCAGATCATCTCTACTGGACCAACGACAGCTCAGGTGAGTTTACAGTGAAAGATGGCTACCGGCGAGCTCTTTCTGCTCAGATTCCAGAAGGAGACGCGAGGCCCTGGACATCAATTTGGAAGCTTTATGTTCCCCCTAAGGTTCGCTTTTTCTGGTGGCAGGTGTGCACTGGTATCCTCCCAACTAAGAGCCTCCTTGTATCCAGACACTTCTCAAACGACAACTCGTGCCCTTTCTGCCCTGCTGTGACTGAATCCCCTTTCAATGCTCTTGTTCAATGTCCCGGGGCTCAGGAGGTTTGGAACGGCTGGGGATCAACTGTCGAGCTGTTTCCGAACACCGCCTCAGATCTAACATCTCTCCTGATGCGATGGTGCTCCTCCTTTTCGCCGGCTAAAGCAGGCGCCCTGTGCATTGTGGCTTGGATTATATGGAATAGGCGGAACGAGGCCATTTTCAATCATTTTCGGAGGCCCCCCAGATTTTGGATTGACCGGGCATTGTCATGGATTGCGGTATGGCAGAACCACCCTGAACAACAAAGACTTTCCACCCACCCTCCTCTCCCCCAACATTGGTGCCCCCCACCGGAAGGGACTTTTAAGATCAATGTGGATGCCTCTCTCCCTAAGGATGGCCCAGTTGGACTTGGCTTACTGGCCCGAGACAACCTAGGAAATCTTATCGCTGCCAAATACGAAGCACGTTATGCACTGTGGGAGCCCTCAGTCGCGGAGGCCGCCGCCATCCTTGCTGGTTTAAACTTCGCAAAAGATTGCGGTTGGGATTCCATTCACATAGAATCCGACTGTCTCACTGTAATCAATGCCATCAATCTCACTGACGGCGGGCTTCAACCTTTCGGTCCCATTGTCCGGTGTATTCACTCGCGGAGACAAGGCTTCAATTCCTGCAATTTCTCATTTATAAGAAGGGAAGCGAATGAAGCAGCTCACAAGATGGCAGGCATTGGCCCTCCCTACGAGGATAAGCTTTGGTTCAATCATTTTCCATCGTGGTTATGCTCCTGTATTTCTGCTGATCTCCATCATTAATGGATCCGTCTTTTTTAGTCAAAAAAAAAAAAAAAAAGAAAGCATCGATTTATTCATCATATTATATATTTATTTATTTATTTATTTTTTCCTTTGATGAATTTCATAATAGTTACCTTAATTCATAATTTCATGCAAACATTTGGATACACTCCTTTAAGAAAAGAAAAAAAGAAATATGTTGCTTAAAAGTATTTGTGTAAGCTTAAAGATGCGAAATTTGTAAAGAAAATCATAATTTAATAAAGTTTCAAAAATAGTTAATAAAGGTCAAATAATATATCTAATTTGATGCAATATATATATAACTCATAAAAATCCATCAAGTTTGATATAAATAGAAAATAAAAGTTCAATTTTTTAAATTAATATGTATAATGGAAGAGAAACAATAATATTAATTTTCACCGTTTAGAAACATAAAATAAAATTATCATTTTGGGAAAACTAAATTAACATTGATGAAACTTTAATGAAAAATACACAATTATCATGCCGATCGTTTTGGGGTAAATCATTTTATTTCCAACGGTCAACATAGAGGATAAGAAGACCTAATGGTCAAAATAAAACATTGGATTCTTAGGGAAACCAACGGTCTAATTTTTGGCCGTTTGAGGTTCAACGGTCAGATTAGGGTTCTTATAAAAAGGGTCTAGTCTTGGGGTGTCCCTTACTCCAAGTGACCGAAGGAGAAAAGGAAGGATGGTTCGTGTGATCCCCTTGGTGCTGAGCACGGTCGCGGTGGCTTCAACCATCCTCATCTTCCTCATGATGGACGCTCGAAACCCCTACCGCATTCTCGGGCTCTTAGTAGTTTTAAGCGGTCTCCCCATCATTGTAATCAGGTTCTTAGTTGGGATTTTCGGTTAGTTTACCTTCTTGTTTGGTCAGTGTTTGTTGTAGCCGAAAGGTTGCTTATTTGAATAAAAGGAATTTTTCATCCATTTGATGCATTTTTTTATTAATTCCTTATTAGTTGTTTGTTGGTTCACTTAATGAGTGACATTGAAAAGAAAACTTGTCAAAATCAAAACAAAACATGGTTTCTCTCGGGTTGTTACACTATAGGTGAAAATTGACCATGCATTTCAATGTGATATGCATAGCAAGATCTATAGTACAAAGAAGAAAAGGTAGTCTGCAAACAATAAACAGTTCATAGAAAGAGGGTGACTCACAGAAGAGGTTCGCGGAGTCGGTACACGGAGACAGAACATGACAATGAAGGAAAAGGTAGTCCACAAATGGATAGCGGTTCATCAAAGCAATATCAGTATGTGGAGAAGGATATATACATACCCTAACTAGTATATAGTACACTGGAAGAGTAGGTGGTTCACAGAACACTGAAGGAATCTTGATAAAGCCTCAAGTCAGTTACCAAACTTCATTTTCGTTATGTAAAAGTTCACGAAAAGGTGGAATTCATATGTGGGTGAAAAAGGGACATCTACATAGAATCTATCTATAGTTGATGATATAGTATTCAAGGAAATTAAGTGACCTAGAATCTTGTTAACTATGTTCAACCTACCAACCTATAAGATTTGAGGGGATTCCTTTCCACAATTAGTGAGCGAAGGAAGAGGAATATGGTGAACCTTTCCATTGACAATGAGCCATAGAAAGAGGAATAGGAAGTGACCCTAGGGAATGTAATGAGAATACCCCAAACCTTGTAAATACTATGAGCCTAGGCATAAAAGATCAAGAATGAACATTGTACTCAATATTTTTAGTGATCCTTATTGATTTTGGTACATCAGCACACCACAGCTGTATGCTCATTGGACCTATCCTAGTGACAGTGAACTATGTAATTTTTTTTCTTGTGCATGATTTAAATTCTATTCATACTTTTCAATGAGAATGAGAGGGAGAAGAGTTTTGATTAATTAAAAAACAAGACTTGAAGGGGATGAAAATTTAATCTCCCATACCTTTATTCACCCCTCCCCCTCTCTGGGTATTCGAGTTATGGATGTAACACACATATATGTCATTTACATACATTATTTCAAAAATATAACTAAATATAAATGTCGTTCATATGTATTTATGACCAACCATCTCCATGAATAGTGTATTCTATTATATATATATATGTATCTTTAATATATTATTATAAATATTTACATTGTGGATACATATGATATAGAATACACGTTGTAAATTCTAGAAATAAGTAAATCAAGATCTATGTAACATGATCAAGATTAACAAGTCAAGGCACGTGCAGTAAACAAATGGGTTATTAGATGAAACATTTCTTTAACAAGGAATTTTTAATTAAAAGATTATATAAAGTCACAACAGAATCATATATGGTATGATATATAATAATATGGTTTTGGGTATATTTTTAATAAAATTTTATTTATTATACATGAGGTTTGAATATTTACAATTAATGTTATAAATTAATGTAGGGTTTTTCTCATCTAATATTTTATATCCATGAGATACATTACTTTTCACCACTCATTTTTTTGTGGTGTATATAAAATACATGAATGTAATATATGATTTTTATAATTAAATTTATGTGTTTCTACATATCCATTTTATGATATCCATTTCATGGGGTTTATGGTTCAAATTCAACCAAATTGGAAATGTAATTTGGTCTCAATATTCCTTCATTGTGATATATGCCATGTTATATACCTATATTATACTATGAGGTGTATATAGTACTCCTTCACTTGTTATATCATTAATGTCCTTATTTTCTTGATATTTTACTATTTATTTAATGTTCTTTTTCATTGGGGATTATGATTCAATGTTACCAAATTGATAATGGTTTATTTTGAAAGTCTCATCATTAATCAGGATTGTTTATGATTATGATATCAGTAATGAAATATTATGAAAAATATCTCATGAAATATCAAAACATTTCATATCTTATATTTATTCTTGATATATTCATGTAATTGTACATAATTTTCCTCTTTGGTACTTAAGATAATTAAGAATATTTTTGAAGAAAATTTTACTATATCTCTCTCTTCAGCGAAAACTCGTTTCATTAACTTTTTAAAAAAAATGTTTTCAAATTATTTTTACGTTGAAGTGTAAATTAATCTTTTACATATGTTTTATTTTTTAAAAAATATTTCTTTAAAAATAATCTCATTTTTTCTGATCAAGGTAGTTTTCAAAAATTTTATTGCGCTAAAGGAATTTTCAGCATGTATGTATTTAATCGTTGTCATGACCATCACTTCCCTGAAGTTTCCCTTAAATGTTTACAAGATTATTTTTTAAATATATATTTTTCATAATATTCTATAAATTCATTGTTTTGATGTTGTTTTTTTAAGACAAATGTTTTTAAAAATTCATTATGTTAAAAAATTGTTTTAAATGAATTCTAAATATTCCTTTATAAATTTTCATATTTATTTTCAAAGAGGAAGGATATAAAACTGTTTAATGATGCAAAATAAATTTTTAAAGATGAAAGGATATTTTGTCGTGAATTCTTTGAATTATTTTTAAATCTTAATTTATAATTATTCATAGGTCTTTATGTAGAAAATGATTTTGATAATGATTTATGTTTTCAAACATGATATTCAATGAACGATTATTTTCCATAAGAAATGCTTCATGGGATCATTCAAAATAATTCTCCATCAATAACGACATAATTTTTTATAGTTTACTATTTACTAGGGAAATGATATATTAATACCATTCATATTCTTTATTTAATTGTTTCCTTTTTGATGGAATTATGTTTGTGACACACTTTTCTCTTCCATGAGTAAAATTTGTTGAAAACCCACTTTCTTCAGAAGTTATGATTTTATGTAATGATTATAATATTTATATCATTTCCATTGGTAGTGATATGATTAAATATTTATGATAAAAATTTCATTTCAGGGGTTACAATATGATTATTGTTTATAATATTGTGCAACATGTATGTATGATTTTATTATGTGATTGTTGGATCCTTTATCTCCCCCGAATGAATTTGGTATTAATTGATGACCCATGAGTATATATGTTATATATGAGTGTGATTACATGTCCACAGTTTTATAAATAAACCTGATTAAATGTTCAAAATTGTATTTTAAAATGTAATTATATATTCACAATGTTCTGGGTGGGTCTGGTTTCATGTACATAAGTTTATGCACGAACCTGATTACATATTCACAAGGTTATGAGTGAACCTTATTACATGTTCTGAATGTTATGTGTGATCCTAATTACATGTTCAAAATGTTATTCATAGACCTGGATTCATTTTTATAAGTTTATTTATCATCATTATTACATGTTCATAATGCTATTAATGGACGTGATTACATATTCAAAATTTTATCTGTGGACCTGTTTGAATGATTGTAAGTTTATGAGAGGGCCTAATTTTTTTATCATAACTAATTGAGTGAACCTATTTATACTTATACATATTCAAAATGTTATAATTTGATGTGTATTCCATCATTATATGTCTTATTAATATGTTATGGTTTCATGGATTATTCTCTCTATTACCTTATCATTCATGCCTTATGAACATCAAATAATTGTGAAATAACTCTTTATTATGGTCTCTAATATTAATAGTGTGATCATATAATGATATGATCACATTCTAATAGCCTTATACTCTTGATTATGCTTACATATATCCTTGTTTAACTATACTAATAATCTGAGCTCAAGACTTTTTTATCTTCACTTACCCATTTTATAAAGAATGATGATTAAATAGGAGTGCTACAGGGAAAGATAATTACATAGATATTGATTAGAATTGACCAACATAAAATTATGTGGTAAAAGTTTCAAAAGACACTAAAAAATTATAGAAGTTATGTAGTATTTTTAATATATTGAATATTCATCTAAAATGAGGTAATATCAGTGTGCGTTAAGAATGAGTTTCTTTAGTTGGTGTCAAATGAAATGTTTAGTCAACCATTGGAAACTAGGATGAGAAAACATTAATGAGATCTCTCGGAATATTTTTAAGGATATGTCTAGGTATGTCTCTATTGATTAGTCCTAGGATGTGTTAATGTACATTAAAATGTACTAGAATATTTGAAAATGATTGAGTGAGTGGTTTCCTAGAAATACATCCATTTATGGATAATAGAATTATATGTGGATTTATCACAAATGTGTATAGGGTTAAAACCCCTAAAAACAATGTATTGATCTAGAATCGATAGGGAACTGATACATCAAAATAGGGCATACTGCACACCTGGGTTTTCACTCTTAAGGATATTCTTTGGAAACTCATAAATTCTTTATGAATCATCATGAAGGTTTTTTATAAATAATTACATGGAATGATCTTCAAAAAACCTATGGTTTCCATTATTAAAATTAGGTGTCACAATTTATACATCCTATAAGTTATTTTTGTCATTATATTGTTTTACTCTATGAAAAGTGTTTACCATGCTATGATTTTTAGTTTTAGTGCATGGTATAAGCCTAATGGAACTGTGTTAATGAGGAATTCAATGGAAACTTCAATGTTGTTCCTCTAGATAAATTGAATGTTATGGATGATGGAGTAAAAAAATGATTTTTAGGACCACAAAAACATATCAATCCAGTAATCATGCGATGATAAAAATTATTAAAGGATTGTACAATTTTTTTAATCCTTATTAAGGAAACACCCACCTTCATTTACTGTAATGAATGATCCAATAGTTGCTATGAAATGGATTTGTACCATTGAAAAGATATTATTAATTCTCTATATATTGGAACGTGAAAAAGTTATATTGGGAGCATATCTCTTGTAAGGTGAAGAAAATTAGTGGTGTTACATTATCAATAATATGACACAATAGGATAAAATTGTCTCCTTGAATTGGGAATAGTTCAAGAACTTATTTTTTAGTACGTACATTCCTAGTATTATTCTTTCAAAAAGGGAGATTGATGTTTTCCATCTATGTCATGTTTATGATAAGAAAATAAGGATAGAAATCAAATGAATTTCTATAAACTTTGGAGAGAATAATATTAGATTTAAATTATGATGAAAATGTGGAAGGAAACATAGAAGAAATTTCCTTAGGGGTACTACTATTTTTTAAGTGTGAAATTAGATGTCATCATGTGGAAACATGTTGTGGTTATTGGAATAAATTTAAAACTCCCAGTAATGCACCCCCAAAAATCTAGTGTTTTAAATTTTAGAAGAATGTTCATTATGTTATGACCTGTTAAAATTAGAAGGATAATGATGATGATTGATATCAACAATATTTTAAGCCACGAGATAATGGTAAAGTTTAGGATATAATAATGGATGAAGTGAACTGTAACAATTAGGGAATACCTATTCACCCCTCCTACGTTATAATTTTATTTTTAGTTTTTTATTATTAAAAAATAATAATTTTTTTCAAAATTTATTGATTTCTCATGTGAGTATATCCCTCTATGTGTATTATGGATTGATAAAATCACATTTTATATACCACATGTACAAGGAAGGACCCATGTTTCTATAGAATATATTTTTTATAAAATAAAACATTATTTAAGGAATAACGGGTGAATTATATATTATAAGTGTTATAAGTTTAACTATTTATGTAATGGTATATGTTAAAAATAAAATGAAGTTTTAGATATTTAATATTTTATATCTCCATATAAGGATTTATGAATATTGGATAACATGTGCTAATTTTTTTTTTGATAAAAATAGATGGAATTACCTTTGATTATTTTTATGGATATCACAATCTTATAATGATTTAGGAAATGAAAATTAACCTTTATTTCATATAATAATAGTTTACGTGGTAATTTATCAAGGCACAATAAAGGGTAACATTGTCCAAAAATCATGTATGTATATCTTCTCATGAAAATTATTAATCATTATGAAAAAGGTTTCGAAATAAAAAGTAACACTGTTATGATCATTTTTTATTTTATCAATTAGATTTTTCAAGGCTCTTTGTGGTAAATTTTTTTTATTAACTTTATCATGCCCATGTTCTCTATCACTATCGATCAGAAAATTATAGTTATATCGGTCTTATTTGTCCATGTTATCCCTTTCCTCGTTTTTTCTCCAATATTGGAAATTGTTATGATATACTCTAGGTAACCATTATCTTTCCAACATACTTTTTAAAAGGATTTATTAGTATTCATCTTTTAGGATACGTGTTTCCAAGAAAAGAACTATAAATTATTAACCCTTTGATTAACCAGAATAATTTCATTGGAGAAATTCATTTTAAGGGGGTATAATGTAGCAAACTGATATTTTGTGAATTTTTTTAAATTAATTTAAACTATTCACTATTTTTAAACTCATAGAGCACTGAATATTGATATTTTTATATCAAAGAACCATTTGATTCTTTATATGCAACACCATGTCATGCATGGGATACATGAAACACTTAGATTCTCTTCGATACACACAAGTCATAGTTTTACCAAACATTAATGTGCTATTAATAATAATATTAAAATATTATTATAGTTTACACCAATCTTTTGGAATGTGTGTTATAATTTATATTAAATAAAATATTAAAATATGGTTTAAATAAGTATAAATGATATATTATTTGGTTACTAAATAATTATAGCTGAAAATAAAATGCTTTTCAAAATATAAGGACTATTTTACTAGAAAGATATATTTATAGAGTCAAATAAGATTTAATTTATTAAATTATTAAAAAACATTAATATATTATCTTAATTACATATATATAATTGAATAAAATTTTTAACATTCAACTTATGTGTTTTCCAGACAAGAGATGAGAATAAATACAATTTTATGAATAAAAGAGGTATTTTTTGAGATTTAATTTTGCTTCCATTTCATGTAGAACCCATTTTAAAAATAATTTTAGGCATATTTATAATTTTTATTTAATAAATGAAAAATATTTGGGATAATAATTTACAGTATTTGAATTTTTTTTTATTTTTCTGATAAGTTTCTATTGTTTTTAATGATTACTAAACAACACTAAAATTTAATAAAAAACATATTTTTCATTTTATATATTTATATAGTTAAATTATATTGAAATGTATTTTTAAAGTAAAATTTAATAAATTATACATAAATTAATCCAATTTAGTTTATTTTAACCAAATTCAAATTGAAATTGGATATAAGTACATTTCAATATTTTGGACCTTTTCTCTTTGAAAACCAATCGTCTCATCTCATATGTGGGATTGACATTAAATTAATTTCTTCCAATTATATAATTATAATTTGGAATGATGGATTCCATATTTGTATTCAACATAATTTATAATTTCTTAAAGTTTCATCTTAGTAATTGACCCAAAATAATTGTGGATGTAATTAAATTAATTACTGCGATTAAGGTACAAATAATATTACTTAATGGTTAAACATTAATATTAAGTGAAAAAATGACATACACACATGTAAAAAAACATTTATGGACATATTTACAACATTTATCATCTTACATTGAAAATGGAAAATATTTGAGACACGTGATGTAAGGAAGACATCTCAATAGTGTTTACCGTTGTATATTTAGAAGAATGACACTCCTCCGCCAATATAAAACAACACTCCCCCTCATTTCCCCACACATCTCACCCCAATTTTTAAAAGAAACAAACATCCCAAGTATCCTCCAAAAAATTTTCCCTTAATACTAGAATCTTATATTCTGAAAAAAAATCCAAATAAGGAAGCACTTTCATTAAAACCAAGTGGACTTAACGAAAGAGGAGGTAACAACCTTCCACTTTCTCATTTGTTTTATTTTCATTATCCACCCCTAAAATCAAGGTAATAAATTTTTACATAATAAAATATTTTTCATTAATATAATGAGATGTTTCTATAAAAATATTTAGGCCTAAACATGCAAACAATTCAATGAAATGGTTAACGAACATAACATAGTGTGTACGAAGGACAACCGTCTCATGAAACATTGTTGTTATTTTTCAATTTACCTCCAATAATGGATGATATTTGTGATGTAAAATATGTTTTTATATGATATATATTATATTTTTTACTTATTTATTATTTTTAATTTATTTTATAACACATATCATCATGCTTTCCATTTTTTAAATAAAATAATTTTGTTTGTGGACATGGGGACTTCTGCCTCCTGAAATAGATGCAATTTTTTACCCATTACATGCAATGTAATAAGGATGGGTTTAGTAAAATTCTATGATACATATGATATAATTATAATACTATAATTATAGTACTTATGTATATATATATATTTCATTTAAATGCTTTCATTCAAAATGATAATTAAATTGAAACAACATTCATGTGTACGTATGACCTACCATCTACCTGATCATTTTATTACATATATATATATATATTATTGATTATTATAGATAACTTTATACTGAATATATATGATATATATAAATTTTTTTAAATGGTGGATATAATTAAATAAATATCTAAGAAAGATGATCGATTATAACAAGTCAAAACAATTAAGATAAGCAAAGAGGTTATAACTCAAAAACTTTTATTACCATGGAATTATTAATAAATGGGTAATATAATGTAATAATTAAATCATATATGGTATAATATAAAGTAATATGTTCCTTTGGTTGATTAATAATAATGTTTTATTTATTGTACGAGATGTGTGAATGTATATAATTAAATTCAAGACTTAATGTAAGGGTTTTCTCATCTCACTTTTTATATCCATGATATAAATACCATGTTCACCACTACATTATTTTGTCTGGACTCTATAAATCTCCTTAATTTATTCTATGATTCATATAATTAATGTTTTGGGTATTTACATATCCATTTTATGATTTATATTTCATGTGGTTTATGGATCAAATGTTATTGTATGAGGAATGTAATTTTTTCTCAATTTTCCATCATTGCGATGCATGCCATGTTATGAAAATATATTTTTATGTGAGGTGTATATACTACCCATTACATATTATATGAAGAATAGAATTATTTTAATGATATTTTAAACTTTATGTAATTTTATTCTTTCATGATGATTTTGATTCAATGATACCAATGTGGTAAAAGTTTATTTCAACAATCTCATCATTTATTCGGGTTGTTTATGATTATAACTCAATTTATGGAATAATATGATCCATATCTCAAAAAATACAGTAAAATTTATTCTCATATATTTATTCAAGATATATTCATTGAATGATATTATTTTCTCACTCTTTGTTATTAATGATAATTAATAAATATGTGTTAATAAAAGAAATTTTGAACCATGTTTTTACCTTGTTCATAATAATTCATTTTAAATATCATATCCTTATCATTTTTTGATCAAGGCACAATTTTAATTATTTTATAGTGCAAAATAAATTTTAGTCGTGTACATATTGACACACCTTCATGACCCCCACTTCATTAGAGGTTAATTTGATTTTTTATATGGTTATAATTTAACGAAAAATATTTTCCTAATATTCTAGAAATTTATTTTTTAAATGATTTTTTTCAAATTAAAAGGTATTAAAGATGTTTTTATTATAAAAAAGGGTTTAATTTTTTTTTAAAATTTCAATAATAAGTATTGAATGTTATTTTAAAATAGTATGGTTTTTAAAACATTGTTTGAAATAAAAGAGTATTTTTAAAGAGGAATAGATATTTTCTCCTGAAATTTTTTAAATATTTTTTAAATTGTACTTTAAAAAATTTCAAGTTGGTTTTCAAAGAAAAATATTTATGAAAAATATTTATGCTTTAAAAATATTTTTTCATGGAAATGTTACATTAATTAAAAAATGATTCTTATGGTGTTAAAAAATCCTTCATCATAAATGATGATATAATTTTTTATAGTTTATGTATTAAATAGGATATGTTACAATAATACCATTCATATTATTTATTAAATATTTTATGTTTTTATGTAAGGATGTTTATGAAACTTGTTTATTTTAAAAGGGTTATATGGTTTTGAAACACATTTATTTTCACTGGTAATAATTTGATGAAATGATTATGAGAACTGTATATTTTATATAGGTAATGATATGACGAAAATTTTATGATTCCCAATTCATTTTATGGGTTATGATAAGATTAGTTTTTACAATATTGTGGCACATGTAAGATTTATTTTATTATTTGATGGGTGGGACCTATATCATCCCAAATGAATTGGGAAATGATGGATAACTCATGATTATATGTGTTATTTGTGAACCTGATTACATGTTCACAATGTTATTCTTAATACTGATTTCATATTCATAATTTTATTCATGAAACTAATTAAATTTTGGCAGTGTTATGAATTGAACTAGTTAAATGTCCATAAGTATATACATGAACCTGATTATAGGTTAAAAATTTTATGAGTGATCATTATTATGTGTTAACAATTTTATGGGTGAACCTGATTACATGTTAACAATATTATGAATATACTTGTTTTCATGTTAATAACATTTGTGTGATCTTGATTACATGTTCACAATGTTATGAGATAACATGATTACATGTTACCAATGTTTTATTCGGACCTGGTTTTAGGTACATAAAATTATGCGAGGGCCTGATTTCATGTCTACAGCATAATGAGTTACCATGCTTCTATATATACATGTTCACAATGTTATAAGCTAATGAGTATTATAAAATTCAATGCGTTATTAAAATGTTATTATTCCATGGATTATGATATCAATTACCTTATCATTCATGCCTTATGAACTACCAATATCTATGTCGTGAAACTTGATTATGGTATTTGACATGAAGGGTATGATCTTCCAATTATGTGATCAAATTCTCGTACCATTATTCTCATCATTATTCATGTGCGCGCGCACACAGACAGATATATATATATATATATATCTCATTGTTTACCCTTATTGAGTATCTGATATCAACCCTTTCTTATGTTTCCTTTCAATAGTTTATAAAGAATCGGTTATAAGTATAATTACTAATTGTGTAGATCATTATAGAGATGTTTATGGTCTTTCAAAAAATTAGAATAATTTGATTCATGTTTCCAAGGACAATAGACTATTACGTTTCTCTGTATTGTATTTTTTTGATGTGCTAAACATTATTCTAAAATGTTGTAATATCTCTATATGTTAATCCTAGGAACCTATAACATATTCCCATCACCCATTCCCCTAAATGAAAAACAATAATTTCATTCGTGTGTATAGTGAACAACCGCCACAAAAAACGATGTGACATGTTATCCATCATCACCTCTCATGATTTAGTATGATGATGGGTATCAAGTATATACTTAAATGTTATTTATAACATAATTTCACATATGTTTTCATTATTTAATATATTCATTTTTTTTACTTTCTATTTAATCAGGTATACTAAATCATTGCTCGTGTATGTTAGTCTACCCCCTCATGAAGCGATGTGATTCATTTTTCACTAACACATTACATGTAATGTAATAAGGTTAAATATAATTAATATATGTGTTTTTAATGACATAATTATGACATTATGAACTGATTATTAATTTATAATAGATAATATATAAATTTATTTCTTCCTTTTTCAATCACTTAATGATGATAATTTCATTCACATACATGTGGACTACCACCTTCATGAACCGATGTGACTACATTTCATAAAAAATAGAGGATGAAATACATAATTATATTAAATTATAAAATATTATTTTTATGATACTATGATCATTCTAGAATGATATAATATTACTTACCTTCATTCTATAATAAACATTGACAAAATGGAAAAGATACTTATGCATACATATGACATAATTTCTCTATTATCATATGTACTTAATTTATCAAAAAGGTTATTTTATTATATCTCATAAAAATATTATTTATCAATAAAAATTATAAATTTTTCATGATTATTATTCAGGTGATGTTGAAATGATGACTTATTAGAGTAATAATCAACCATACACAGTCATTTTCGACACAGAAGTCAAATATTATCGAAACATACGATGTAAAAATATTTTATTAAGTAACTGTAACATCCCAGGTAAATAAAGAATATTCCTTTTTTATATTTATTAATATTTGTGAATAAAATATTAATATTACTTTAAAGGTAATTCTATTCTCAATGGTGTACCCATTACGCAACAACAAGTTTCTTTGAAATCTTACGTTGCACTCTAATAATAAAAAAATATTATTTTAAATGGTAGTTAACACCTAGCCATTGTAATGGTGTGAATGAATAGAACTAACTAAAAAATGATTATATATGTTTTTCAAATATTTTTACTATTATCCAATAAATGTTAGAGGCTTAAAATGCGAATGAATCCAATTTTAAGTGTAAATATCCTAATATTCTTTTAAAGGTCGATTAAACGCCTTTTGATGGAGAATCCTTTTTAAATCCACTTTTTGAAAATTTCATATGTTATATTGGACCAAATAAAATCCTTCTTTAGAATCTGGACATCAAAATTTACTTTGTGTAAATTTTTGTTATTTTTCTGATAAAGATCATTTTTAGTGAAAATGTTATATTTTAATTCAAAACCTATTTTTAAAATGATTTATTTATATGGATAGATTATATTTTTATTTGGGTTTAAAGTGTAGTTAGAATATATTTTTACCATTTAATCCAATGGTGGTCATTTGAATTAATTTCACTTTGAAATTGGACTTAAACTAGTGTCAATATTTTGATATATTTGGTTTCTTAAAAACACGCTATTTGTTTTGACAACGGGAATTAATTATCAAATTTATTAATGAAACTTATATGTTTTAAATTTTTTAAAATAGACATTTTTTTTAATTTTGAATATCAAATATATCTTGGGTTAATTTTTGCTATTTTTCTGAAAAACTTCTATTTTTGATGAATAGTGAAACCACTAAGGTGTAGTTCAAAAACTGATTTTTCGTTTAAATGAAATTTTACCACCTCTGTGATTTGAATTTAAAAACTCTTACATACATGGTTGTTATTAGGATGTAAAATTTGGTTCAATGGGATGAAAATAATTTTTGATAAATAGTAACTTTTATGTTTTATTAATCGCGATTAAAGGTAATTAGTGTAATTTAAGGTAAAGATAATGTTATAATAATATAAAATGACCTTGACACATGTCCTAACCTCATTGGATGAGTCATGCTCTACCATGAGAATCCATGGGTCAACTTGGGGACCCCATAGAGCCACTTTGGTAAGAAAATGACATTAATAACTTTTTATTTAAAGTTAAAATAAAAATATCACAAACATGTATTGTTTTAATAAAACAATTTTTACATGGGGTTATACATGTCATATTTTTGACTATAAATATTAATTGGAAAGATAAAAATATTTCGTACATCATAGTATTTTTATTTATAATTTTTAGACAGTAAATAAATTAATTTATTTATGACACCATGATGATGCAACAATTACCTCATTAATGAACGATTTAAATAAAATAATAAGATAATGAAAAATCTAAGAAATACACTTGTGAAAAACCTATTTTATGGGTGGCTTTAGAACCCTTATCACCTTATTCTCAAAATATATAATTGTGGGACCTTGGATATCCGAAAATCATTTTATAATAAAGTAACTTTTCAAGACTTTCCAAGAGTGCCCCTCCTCCCTCTTATAAAAGGCCCCCCACATCTACCTCCTTACCCACACCTCTCAAGCCCTTGGATCATCCAACCTATTATCATAGATTCTCTCCACATCCCTCTATTTCTCCTAGAAACCTCACATTGGGCAGAAGTCTTTCCAATGAATCATTTTAGCTCAAATAAAAAAGTGTTATCCGATTTGAAGGTAATGTCTTCTCTTATGTTCTTTTGTTTTATTTTTCTTCTCCAACCCCTAAACTCTTTTTATTCCATTATTTTGTAAAAACAAAAGTATCTTAAATATACTAGGTTTCTTTTATGAGTATGATTCTAGCTACACTCATACACACCTCCATCTAATGGTTAAATAACATACTGTTTCTGTGGGTGGCGAATTACTGCCTCACGAAACGATGATTGTTCAATATTCTTTTAACACCTCTCATAGTGGCCATTAAGATGTCACTGTATTTATATATGATATATAAATTATTTTTATGTATTCCTTATGCTTCTGTATTTTTCAATTATTACATACCTTTATGGTTTCCATAATGGGTAAACGTGATAATTTCATTTTAGGAAGTGCGGACTACCGCCCCCTCAATGTGATTTGAATCGTTAATACCATATGTGGGATGTATAAAAGATGGATTTAATGATTTTATATACTATATTATACTGTAATTATAATATTACTATGTATAATTATTTTTTTTCATTCCATTAAAGTATGAAATAGAAATCAATGTAGCGTTCATTCGTACGTACGACTTACCGTCTACATGAACGGTACATTTCATTTCTTATCTCCAAATGTTATATACTATTATAAGTACATTTATATAATGGATATAAATGTCATATATTACATCTAAATTATGGATATCATTCTGGAATTATAATATATATATATCTCATTTAGTTTTAATTCAATTAATATGACAAAGAAATGAAACCAGCGTTCATGCGTACGTATGGCCTACCGTCTCCATGAACGGTGCATTTCATTTTTTTATATCCAAATGTTATGGAATAGTATAAAATTAATATATTCTGGATATATATCATATTTAAATAATTAATAGTATTCTTGAGATGATGTACCTATAACTACATGGAAAATTCTTTTCCAACAAGTTCAATTTTGACTCATGTACCGAACATCGACAAAATCATCTAATATGAAATCACATTATTAACCAATTATTATAACATTATAATATGTGATATGAACTGAATAATAATAATTAAAGGATTTACTTAAGCAATTATAAATTTACCAAAGATTATTATTCAGTAATATAAAGAAACAAACAAGACAAGTCGGACATGAGGTAAGGGATCCTATCACTCTCTTTATTTTTAAGTACTCTCTTTTATGTCACTTCTTTTAAGATCCTATTTCTTATGTTGAGGGATGTTATTTTATATTCCTATTACTATATGTTCTATTTTAATATGATGAGATACTGTATTTTATCTCATCAATCCATTTTTGGATGTTTTAAGTGGCACCGTTAGGTTGCCAAATTTTCGTTAGGGATTTCTTATCTCACTTTTAATTCTATGAGATTTCCATTGTTCGCCACTTATTTATTCCACATGGTGTATTTTGTACTGAACTTTCATATATATTATCATGATTCTATTTATATTCATGGTATTATGTTATTCATTTGGTGTTTATTATCTTTTGGTCATACGACTCCATTGATTATCATGAGGTAATGAGTTTTTATCTCACTTTTTGTTCCCGTAAGATTCATGCTACATTTTCCACTATTTCCTTTTGTGTGGTGTATGTACTTCCCATGATTGTTTTCTTTGTGTAAAATAATTTAATTTATGGGTATTTACATATTCATTGTATGACCCTTCTTTCATGGGGTGTACGTTTAGAAAGTTACCCAAATCGGTAAGGGAACCTTTCACCCTCCTCTTTGACTTATTTTGTTGGGTCTTTTAATATACATATTGTTATGTTGGGATATGTTCTTATATATCCTTATTGATGTAAATTTTATATCCAAGCGATGAGATACCATTTTCACTCTCATCAACTCATTTTATGAATTTTAAAGTGACATCGTTAGGCTATCGAAATTTTCAAAGGGAACTTCTTAACTTAATTTAAATTCTTTGGGTTAAACATGAACTCCTTGAATATGCCATTATATGAATATGTGTGAATTAATCTGATTGTTTTACACCTAATATCCACTTATATTGGGTGTATTTATATTTGTCACACATAATTAATTAATTGATTTATCCTTAATCTAAGGATAACGTCTTTGAACAAGACTTTGTCAAAATCTCCTTTCATTGAGGTATATTTTGTTTTATACACAACATTCTTTTAAACGGTGTATAAACCCATTTGACATTTACTTATATTCAAAAGGAATCTTTTCTATAAGAAGCGTTTCACTAAATGAAATAAACTATGTTTCTTTTTAACGTACGCGGTGACAACGACCATTCCACCACCATGAGTATTATTTGATCGTTGACTTCCTCAAGAAGACGTAATGTCTTTAAAAGTAAATAAATAAAATATACTCTTTTATGTATTTTGGTATTGAAAGTGGTTTTGATAATGGATTTTTTATGAAAATATATTTATGTGATATATTTTGATTGAAATGTGGAAATGTTTTCTTTCCTATATTTGTTTTATGTGTTATGATTTTATTTGGACATTTGACAGGTGGTTACGAGATAAACCAAATGACGGGTGGTGCCGTGTATACCAGGACGGGTGGTTACGTTATAACCACTAATGCATTGGGTATGGAATTTGGATGTATGACTGTTCCATTTAGTGATATGTGTGGAAGTCGACTGTATGGTTATTCCATTTATGTATGTTTATCTCCCAAGTTACCTTTATATGTTATGTGTTCCTTATATGGGTTTTATGGTAATATTTTGGTTACAAAATGGTATGTAATGATCTTTTATTCAGTGAAGATTATTTACTACCCCATAAAGGTGAAAAGTTTTACTTATGATTATCTATTCAGGATTTACATAATGTTTTGAAAAACTAATAGTTTCTTTCTTTGTGTATCCTTTACTGGGGTTTTTATGCTCATCCCATGTTTTTGAAATGTTTTCCACAGGACTTATAGATGAATAGGGTAAAGGATGGGATCAAGGAAAGACATGCTATCTAAAACATGGAACTAGACATGTTTCTTTTTAAGAGTTTTTATTTTATGGAAACATAGTAGAAGTGTCTACTTTGTAATCTTTTGAGATGTAATATTTATGTCCTAATTCTCTAAAACTCTAAACCTGAAAAGATACTCTATATGAATTATTCATTTAATTCATTATTATTTAATGTTTTAGGGACAGGTCCTTAAAGTTGGTATCAATGGTCGGTTTAGATAAATTTTGAGGTTAGAGTGTTGTTTAAGCATAAGTGACAAGTTGTGGGTAGTATATTTGATGGAGTCATTGTTTTTTTGAAAGTTATAATAAGTTTGAGATAACTTGGATAAATATATATTAGTTTTTATCTTCCTCATTATTATATGATTATTTTACTGATATGCTCACACTGACCTTTTTGGTTTTAGTAGATGTCTAGAACTAGCAGGTACCAAAGTAACAGTGGATGTGAAGGAAACTGTGATAGCTTTCTGAGCAAGCAACTGAATGATATGGGAGATGAAATGATAACTCTTGTGTTTATTCTCAACCAACTATCTGGAGTCATGATTGACCACCTAAACCTTGGTGATTTTAATAAGGCATCATATATGCGAGAAACAAATACCTACGGAAGTTGAGGTAGTAATCATAAAGGTAATTGTGTTCAAAAACCTATGTGTCATAGATATAGAAAGAAACACCTAGGAAAATGTTTCAAAGGGACAAAAAGATGGTATAGATGTGGAAATGAAGGTCATAAAGCAATGGCCTACCATGGAAAAAGGAAGCATCCAGTTGACTCAAGGAAAGGGAAAGAAGTTATTTCTGAGGGATCAATTGAATGTTTTAAATGTGGTGTGCATGGACATTATGCAAACACATGTCCTATGAAGAAGTTTTGGGAATGGGATCAATAAGATCGTACAAATATTCGTTTACCAATTCCTAATGACATTCCTATTGAGGATGGCGAAATTGAAAATGACCAATCAAAGGTATGAATTATTTCTTAATAAAATTTTTCCTAATTTGGAATCTTAGGATATGATTCATGAATTTGTTTGTAAGTAAGAAGTATTTTATAATAAGTTAGAAATGAATGGTTAATGGATCATGAAGAATATTGAATGAGTAAGAAGTCAACATATAAGAGATTCAAGAGTTATGGTAGATTTTAGGATGGTGAAATTATTAAATGTATTAAGTCCCTTTTCATGATGGGGTTACATTAGAAGTCTTTTTATAGTTTGTGTAACCCAGATGATTGATATATGAACGTTTTATTCAAGGAATAGTTATCTGTTCTTTTGTGGGCGTAGTTATAAAGAACCATTTGGGTTTATATGATCCTTACTTTTGAGGTAATTATGGGTTACTATATATTATGATGGAAAATGAAAGGCATGAGATAAAATTGAGGTTAAATTATGTTATGGTTATTTTTGTTGATTTTAACTCCTTTTTGGGCATTTTTTGATAATTATATTGTTTTGGAACAGAGACAACACACATACCGTGTGACAACCCGTCGTGTCAGACAAAGCTTTGGGAATCAAACCCACAACCAAAGTGCGACTGGTATTTATCGCCTACCACTAGACTACGTGAAGTCCCTGGTTAGTATCACAATTTATTTTTTGTTATATTATTTTATGAATCAATAATAATTTGATTTTGGGTTATCTAGGAAAATATTGACCTATCATGGAGGATATGTGATTAGGATAATTACTTTTTAGTATGAGACATTAAGAGTAATTGATGTTCTTTGGAGATAAATGTTAAGATTTACCTTGGAAGACTATGTGATTAAATCATTCAATGATTTAGGTTTCAATCTTAGTTTGGTTTACTTTGATGAATTTTATGGACAATTGTTTATCGAATGGTCTTTGTTGAACTTTGGGTTTTTTTGGACAAATTTTGGAGATTAAGAATATATTTTATTTTTATAAAGTACTAGCCTTTTTGGGTATTATCTGATCTCGTACTTAGTTGGTTTTGGTTTTTATCTAAAGACATGGGAAATATATAGTTCTCTTTTGTGGATTAGGTGATTCTCTATAAGTTGATTATAACACTCTTAATGTGAACAAGTCATCTTAAATACTAATCTATTGGTGAAAAAACATGAGTTTGTGTAATAAATCTAGTAAGTGATGAAATTATACACGACAAGTAAGTATTTTTCCATGTGATTTATTTAATCTCATAAATAAATTCCTCAATGAAAAGTAACTTAAAACTAAAATTTTGTCTATTAACTTTTCTTACTGGGGAATCAAATACCGTTTAACCCATCACAATTTTGTGATTTTCTTGTGGTTAACTTTCTCCTAATCATGTTTTCCATCACTCTCCATCAGAACATGACCCTTAGTTTTCTCTTCCATGTCCATGTTTTCCTACATGGAATCCTAGTATGGGTTAACTCGGGTTACCTTTGTACTTCTCTTTCTTTATTTTAAAGTGATAGTTTCACATTTTGTTCTAATGAGATTCATGCTACATTTGCCACTATTTCTTTTTTGTGGTGTATGTACTGCCCATCATTGTATTCTTTGTGTCATATAATTTACTTTTTGGGTGTTTACATCTTTATTGTATGAACCTTCTTTCATGGGGTGTACGTTTCGAATGTTACCCAAATCGGCAAAGGAACCTTTCACCCTCCTCTTTTTAAAAGACTTTTTTTGTTGGGTCTTTTAATTTAAATATTGTTATGTTGGGATATGTTATTCTATATCCTTATTGATGTAAATTTTATGTCCAAGTGATGAGATACCATTTTCTCTCTCATCAACTCATTTTCTGAATATTAAAGTGACGCCGTTAGGCTATCGAATTTTAGCAAGGGAACTTATTAACTCAATTTCAATTCTTTGGGTTAAACATGCACTCGTTGAATATGTCATTCTACGAATATGTGTGAATTAATCTGATTGTTTTACTCTTAATATCCACTTATATTGGGTGTATTTATATTTGTCACACATAATTAAGTAATTGATTTATCCTTAATCTAAGGATAACGTCTTTGAACGGGACTTCGTCTCAATCTCTTTTCATTAAGGTATATTTTGTTTTATAAACACCTTTCTTTTATACGGTGTATAAACAACTTTGACTTTTACTTATATTCATAAGAAATCTTTTCTATGAAAAACATTTTACTAAACGAAAAAAAGTATGATTCTTTTTAACGTATGCAGTGACAACGACCTTTCTGCCGCCATGAGTATTATTTGATCTTTGGATTCCTCAACAAGACGTAATGTCTTTAAAAGTAAATAAATACCATATAATCTTTTATGTATTTTGGGGTTGAAAGTGGTTTTGATAATTGATTTGTTATGTCAATATATTTAAGTGATATATTGTGATTGAAATTTGGAATTTTTTCTTTCCTATAATTGTTTTATATGTTATGATTTTATTTGGACATTTTACGGGTGGTTACGTGATAAACCAAATGACGGGTGGTGTCGTGCATACTAGGACATGTGGTTACGTTATAACCTCTAATGCATTGGGTATGGAAGTCAGTCGTATGGCTATTAGATTTAGTGATATGTGTGGAAGTCGACCGTATGGTTATTCCATTTATGTATGTTTATGTCCCAAGATACCTTTATATGTTATGTGTTACTTATATGGGTTTTATGGTAATCTTTTGGTTACAAAAGGGTAAGTAATGATCTTTTATTCAGTGAAGAGTATTTACTAATCCATAAATGTGAAAAGTATTACTTATGATAAAGTATTCATGATTTACTTAATGTTTTGAAAAACTAATAGTTTCTTTCTTTGTGTATACTTTACTGGGATTTTTATGCTCATCCCATGTTTTTGAAATGTTTCCACAGGACCTAAATATTAATAGGGTCAAGGATGGGATCAAGGAAAGACATGCTATATAAAACATGGAACTATACATGTTTCTTTTTAAGAGTTTTTATTTTATGGAAACTTAGTAGAAGTGTGTAATTTTTAATCTTTTGAGATGTAATAGTTATGTCATAATTCTCTAAAACTCTAAACTTTAAAAAAAACCTCTATGTGAATTATTCATTTAATTTATGATTATGTAATGTTTTAAGGTCTGGTCTTTAAAGTAACAATATATAACATTATTTTAATTGAAAAAAATATTAAACATGAAAAATTGTATTAATAAATTATAAATTCAACATCTTTTTATTATTCAAGAAGATAAATAATGTACATAATGAGTTTGATACAAGGTAAGGGACATCATCTCAATTTTTATTTTATTGTGGAATACTATATTATCATGAAAATAATTACCTATATATAGTGCACATAATTATCCTTGGACATTTAGTTGCATGATTAATAAATAATTATTGTTAATTAAATCTTCAATATTGATTATTTAATCTAAGGGAATATTACTTAAAAGTTACAATGTCGTAAATATTTTCATAACTCAATTTAGTTTCCCTAGGTTGTATTACTACTTCATAGGAACTGATTTTATTTGATTATAACTATAATAAATATTCATTATTATATGTTTTATTTCCAAATTTTTTATGGGTACTTACATTTGACACACATAATTGAAAATTTTAATTATTCTCACATTAATGTTTTGATAATTGTAAGGGTTTATATCACAATCACATTCAAATTGGACTTTTTATTCATGAATTTATATGTAAGGAAATTATATGATCATTCTATAAAAAAATTATTTTTCATTTAATCTTTTTATTTATGATGTTTTCATGTAAAATTAACATTTTAAAACACTTTTTCACATAATACAACTAATTAATTATTTTATGAAAATATAATTAATTTCTCCAATTTTCTGAAAATAAATTCTCATATAAAAGCATATTTTAAAAAATTGTTTTCAAAAAATGCATTTGTCATTTTACAAATGATTTATTAAATAATTTTTCAACCATTTTAATTTTTTAAAAAATTTATTGAAAGGAAACATCAATTGATTTTCAAAACATGAAATGCTAGGATATTACGAGAAAACTAAACGTAATATTTGTATTAACATCATCATGAAAACTCAATGTTTTAAATAACACTTTATTGTTTTGAAAGTAAATTTTTTCAGAAATATTTTTCAAAATGATTTTTATATTTTTTTAAAATGTTATTTTGTATATTACAAACATATTTTCTTCAATAATGTTATTATTTAATTTTTTTTTTCATTTCTATTCATCATAGAAAAAAACCATTCATTTTAAAAAATAAACAAGATGGTATATTGTTTATTTTTTATAATCATTATTCTTCTTCTCTATAGATTATAATCAATTTTTCTAAATAAATATCTAAATTATATTTCACAAATCATTTTTGTAGTTGTTAACATTTCATTGAAATATTTACTTTCCTATATTATTGGAAATTAAAGAAGCGTATTGTTTATCGTGTATATGGTTTTTGCTTAAACATTATCTCATTTCAAAATACAGTATATTACTTTTAACGTTATTAGATTGTGTGTGTAAATTTCAATAATCCGTATTCATACTTCTATATGATAATTTACATGTAAGGAAAAATGTTTATTAATTAAATCTAATTTTAAATATAAGAGGATTGTTTGGGAGAAGCTGATATGGTAAGGATGGTTATCGACAACCTCTCAATGCATTAGTATTATCATAATTAAATTCCCTAAGCTAACATTAAATGGGTTTATACCTATGGTTTTAAAATATCATTGGAACGGTCTTGACAGTAGAGGTATCATGTTCCTACAAAAATGGCCTATAATGATTAATCATTTCCTTCATTGTGAATGCAAATTTTATCTATGATATGTTTTCAATGATATAATTTATCAACTCATTTCATTATCTTTTTATTCACTAAATCGAATATATTTTTAGTTGATTTCCATTCCATTTTGATTATTATTTATCTTATAATTCCTGATACTTTCAAAATTATGTTATATCTATAATCTATTTGTTTTAAATTATCAAATAAATGGAATGTTTTTTCATTTATTTACCTATCCATATTGATTTTTTATTATCTATTTGTGATAGTCAATTTCATTAAATGCTATGTGTGTTATTTTATTTTCCCATTCTATATTGATGATGAATTATTTATTCATTAAATTTAAGTTATTTATATAGAACTTGTTTTTAGTTATTTACCTTCTCATATTGATTATTACTTATCTTATCATGTCAGTTATCTTATTAAAATTAAATGTTTGTTCAGTAATTTATATTTCAATATTGATTATCAATATTAAGCCATGATAGATTCCAATATACATTACTGTTACTTATCATGTGAGCTAACCTTTTTTTTATTTTATTTCCTAGGAACTATGGAAGTTTACTATAATTTTTATAAAATCATATTCTAGAGGGAATAATGTTATTATTTAAAAAAAGTAATGTTTTTATATTTTTTCAAAACTAATATAGGATTTATATATGTATGTATTTTACCAACACCACAAAACTATTTGGTCTTTTGGAAAGTTTTTCCTTGTATCCAATTCCAGTGTAATAATTTATGATATTAGCTTCATAATAATATAGAATGAGATGTTTGGTTGGTATCCTAGTATGTTTAGAATAAAACTTTGGAAAAAGAATTATGAAATCATATATTGTGGATGATAACCCTATAATAGAATTTTTGGACAAGCGTAGATGGAAATCCTAAAGAATTGGTTAATAAGTGATTATATTGTTTCCCTAAAAATACATCTCATTCTGGATAATATAAGTATTCAGGGTTTTGGTATTGAGGAATCGAGGGGTAATTATTCAATGAAGGGCATATTGGGGTCAACTCAATCATCACTGAGTGCATGAAAAGTTTCCTTACTATAATACTTGTTTGACACTCCCTTGGAATATGCAAAGAATAATTCACATTTTTTTACAATAAATTATTATTTATCTGAATCGATGATGAAAATAAATGACCTAGTATAACCCTAGTGCAAAAATATGTGTTTTGAAACAGTTGAAAATGATTTTTTGAAATCTTTGTTTAATAGATGAGCTATTTCTAAAATCGATCTTCAGAATGTAATTCTGAGAGTTTGACCATTTTAATGTGTTGTATTTGGACTTGGGTGAAGGCCTATGATTTTTTCCATGTGACATAAGGTGTTTTGGGAGATCCATACCAAGAAATAATGTTTTAAAAGGGATTTCATAAGGCACATAGTTTTTCTGAAACCATGAACCCCCCATAGAAAACCATGAATCCTTATACAGGTTGGAAGAGGGTATCACATAGGTTGCACATTATTTTATAAATTTTTTTCCTAGCCTGCATGGTTATATGAAAGGGGTATTACCTAAAAACTATTCACCCCATGGTTACTGGATGGTTTCCAAACCATTCTACTAGACCGTGTGGGGTGCGTCAAGTTCCCAGTAAAGTGTGCACGATTGGCGCACAATTTGAGAAACCATGCGGCCTAAACCATACACTTCTTAAATGATAAAAAAATAAACTAAAATGAATAATAAGATAACTGATATTATTTTTCAAATTAAGGAAATTAAGGAAATTTTCTAATGGAGATAACAGAAAATAGTAATAATAATATTATGTTATTATTATTAATATTATTATATTTAGGTTTTTTAGAAAAAATTTTAAGGGAAGGCATTTCCCTTTCCCACATTTGGGTTGAGAGAGAACCCCTCAGCTATAACCCCTGGCGTGAGGCCCCATCTCCTCGCAACACCTCTATTCATACGATTTACCCATGATTATATCCCGATTCCACTTATAGTATTCAAGGTAAGACTCATGGTTCCTTCTTATCCTTATTCTGGGCTGATTTTTGGTGTCCTCATCACCCTATCTCATTCATCCAAAACTCTAGTATTTTAGGTTAACAAATTTTGTTGTTTTCTATCATTGTTAGTGTATGTGAAGGGTCTCTCAGGACCCCTTCTTGCATATTCTGACATACTCCGTAGAAGGAGAGGAATATGTGTTCATTTTGGATCACCGCCAATGGTTTGTGGTAAGGGTTTTCATCCTATTTTTTGTTTCTCTGATTTAATTACGGTTGTTTATGTGGTTTTAAGGTTCCTTGATTTATTTGAAGAGAGTTTTATGACTCCTTGAAGGCTTTCACTCATATAAATAGGTATGTGCATAAATATATATTGATATATTCCTTGTACATATTCCTTCATGGAGAGGAGAATAAATAGATTGGATTAAGTTATATATATAGGATTGTATGTGTCTGTATGTGTGGAGTAGCTTCAGGATAAAATCCCTAAGTGTTGAGTGTCCGTCTTGGTTTGATCTACTTCTTTTGTTAAAATCCGTTTCCCACCCATTAATTTTATGAATTAATTAATTATTTATTTATCACACCATTCACAAATTTTAATTATTGTTGTACTGTTTTTAGATTTATTGTTTCCCAAGACAATTTGAATGAAATTTTAAATATGATAAATGAATTGTTGGAAAAGAAATATCAGTTTTTCATAATAAAATCCCTCCAAAAAAGGTGGAAAGTATTCAAACCAAAAAGTAGTGGTAATTATTTATATCATAATTAGTGTTTTTTGGGTGTTTTCCATATTTCTCTTGTTTTTACTTGTTAAATGGAATGTAATATTCCTTCCCCTTTGAATAATGTAAATTTAATTTTCATGCATGTTAAGTTTAAATGGCATTGACAAGTAGGCATATTCTTTGTTACCATGACAATTTCTATTTGACACTGTTGAGTCTTATAAATGATCCAATCATGTGTATGAAAAGTGAATGAATTTGTTTTTGTGCATTATTTTGTAGGGTGGATTAAAAAAGAAATTGCATCCTTGTAAAAATGAATCAAATGGTTTTAAATGATATGACCCATGGGGTGGTTAGACCATGCCCCTTATGTAAATAATTTTATTGAAATTGTGTAGTGATAATGAAATGCATAAGATTTTTTCCCTTATGCATTATATTAATAATGCAAATGATGGTCTTAATTGGATATATAAATGAAATTCATGAGTGGTATTGGCTCACGCCTTACATTAGGAATGGGATAACACCCTTACATGTGTTTTATAAATGACATGAATATGATATTTCAACTTTTGTATTATGATATAACTGGTTATGTTCCCTTTATATAGGTATAGAACCCAAGACTCATGGATGATTATGTTCTCCCATGTGGTGGAGATGATTATAATCTCCTTGGACTGTGATTATAATGATTACAATCTCCTAAATAGTTATGAGACTCGATGGGTTTTTTATTCCATCTCATCGATGAGCCATCTTAATTAGGGTTTAGCACACAGGACTCATGGACATCTATAATCTTCCAAGTGGTGGGTTGATGCTGATCTTCTCGACATATAATCGGGCATGTTATGATCTACCTAATCAGTTAAATTCCATTTTTTTATTTTTTCATTGTTTGCACACATTCTATTCCAAATGTGGGGCATAACTTCCCCCACTACTATAGTATATAGGACATACTTCCCATTGAGTAGAGGTTACCAACTTGTCGATTGGTTTTGGATACTTGTGTGTTAAATCCTCATTGCCTCCAGTTACATTCCATTTTTCCATGGTGGAACCCATTGTGCATCATTTCATGCATCATTATAGGATGAATGGGATTAACATGCCATGCATATTAAATGCATTTTAGTTATAGTTTTATCATGTCTACTATATGTTATTTAATTACTTGTATTCATAAGCATTCTTGTTCACATAACAAGTTTTATTGTTTTTATACCATGATTCTTGATTATTTATCCTGAATTTATGATGTTCCTTGATTATGTGTTATAGAATACTTCTATGTTACTCCATTCGATAACATTCTATGGTTTATTGATTTTTTATTGGTTGCATAGGTTGAAACCATATGGGTTGTTAATGAATAAGAACCATATTACTACTTTGATGTGTATGAACACATTATGGATTGGTATATGGACACTTGTATGATTAGAGTCTTATGTTTGAGCATTCAAAAATATGAAATGGTAAGATTTTTGATTGATGTGAGCCAATTTTTAACCCATGGAGTTTATGGGTGGTTCATGAATTGGGAAATGGAAACTCGTGTAGTTGAAATTTGGTATGTTACTAAGTTATGTTGTGAAATTGTTTTAAATGTAAAGATAATTCAATTTTAGTTGGAAATTAAATTTTTAATAGATAAATACACATGTGGTCCCATATAGGTTAGTTGGGGTAGGATTTTCAGGTGATAACCCTTCATGGTTATTAATAATTATAATAACTAAGAAACTAATATTAGGTTGCATTTTTGATAAAACCGGGTTGGTTTAGCAGGAACCCTGAAGGTTTCCTTATCGGTTAAAAAGGAATTTGTAGAAAATTTTCAAAAAATAATAGAATATCGAGAAGAGTAAAATGTTTTTAAAGGATGTTTTAAGAAACACTCTTATTTCCCCTGAGGACATCTGCTAAATCAAGTTCCTTGTGTTTTTATTTTATAAAATACTTCTAGATTATTTGAAATAAATTTACTATTATTTAAATATTAAATGTAAATAATTTTAAAGGTATTAGAAATGGAACCCTAGGTGTTTTACATTGTTTAAAATCCCCAATGTATGTTTAGTATAATATTTTATTTAGTTTACATGGAATGGAACCATAATGTGTTTTCCATAAACATCCTGCTTTTATGTAATGGCGTTGTTGGTTGTATCTTGATCCTTGTTACTTTTTTATTTGAATGACCTAGTAGTAGAGTTCACTATCATGCTTTATTAAGGGGCTCTTCCATGGTAAGTAGAACTATTAGAGTTTAAAATCTTTTCTTATGCTATCACCATTCAAACGTTTGGTGTTGTTTGGGTGTCATTGTACCCATTATGATGTTTAATTACTAGTGAAACCATTTTTTGGGTAGCTGGTCATGGTTTCATTGGCCATTCTTATGGGTGTGATCATGGACTAATTCTTGGTTTTAGCGAGCTAAACTTTCCCCGGGCATGGTAGACTTCTTCATAAGTTTCTTCACTTACTTTATTTTCATTAGTGATGGACAACGTGGTATGGAATCACCCAGGTTAATGGTCATCTGTGGAAATACATATTTGGGTTAAATATATTGTATGTACTGGCTGATGCTTGAATTCATAGAGAAAACAACCTATGGAAATTATTCAAGACGTTTCATCTTACATTTAAAACCGTCGGGTAGCATGCATTCATGTACATGGTTCCCGTAAAATGTTTAGTGATCTAAAAAACAAGTTGAGTTTGGTAGTCCTATTTATACTTGTGATGTTGAGTACATACTCAGGTAATCACCATAGTAGAGTGTAATGTGAGATAAATTACCCAAGTTCATCCCAATGCTCAGGATTACTTCTTGATGTCTTGGGTGTTTGGACATGCCATTCATTTTGGTTTTGGGTTTTCATGCCAATTTTTTGATGTTGTGAATGTGACTCAGGGGAGAATCACATGTTTGTTTGAGGTGGATTTGAACTAGAGTTTTTATGTGTATCTAGTTTATCTTAACTATTGATCCTTAGAACACTCAATGGGTAAGTAATTTTGTGTATTTTCTAGTGGCTATGTTCCCTTCCATGTAGAAGGATCACAACCTAAGAGGACCATTAGGAAATGGTTGTTTTTCATGAATTCCCCTGAGGCTTGATTTTTTTATTTAAGTTAGTGACTTCATAGAAGCACAACATCAAAGTGGTTGGATGTGTACACAACCATTGGGATGCACCATTGGTCTCATATTGACTTTGGTAGTCATGGTTGAATGATCTCAACAATGAATTGTGTATCAAGGGATTTTTGATAGGTTAAATAATTATACATTGACATGTGAAATTGAGATTCTCTCTTAGAAGTCAACTAGTATGGTTCAACTGTTCCTATTTCCATTAATTGCATTTGATTTACTGAAAACCATTCAAATCCTCTTGGTGTATTCTAATTTTTCCACATACATTTTCCCTATCTTGTAATCATCTTATATGCACTAAGAGAGAGTTGGTCATACACCACACTACATTTCAAAATGACATACATCTTGTGGGGTGGTACTCTTTTTTTGTTGCACATTGGATGTATGGTTCATATTAAGTCTTTGTTAGTCTTAAGTGAATATTAGGTTCCCATGTAGGAACTCCCTTGACATACACACAAACACCAACAATTTTTTATGACTTGATCACTAGGAGGATGTCATTATTGGATCATTTTATATTCTTATGTGGATGTGTGACCTTGAGTCAACATAAATCATTTTATTACAATGTATGGAATACCATAAAATAGTATATTGGACTCTAATTATATGAATCTGAGGGCCCCAAAGTCTAATCATTGAACTCAAAAGAAACACTTCTATGGGTGAAGACTTTGGTGGTTGGATTGGGGTTATCCCCCTTGTCTTTATTGTGGAATGAAAGTTTAATGGACATGTGATGGTTTGACCAAGGAACATCACCAAAATTCAACTATGATCTTCAATTAATGTTCTAATGGTAAATGTGAGGTGCCTTGGAGGAAGGTGTAGCAGTTCTGTTGTGATATATTGGCCTTTTAAGACAGATTCCTTTTTGAATGGACAAACCCAGGTGTATCGACTCAGTTTTCTTTTTGCATGAAGTAAATGGTCGGTGGGGAACCGTCTCTGTAATTTCATCAGGTGGAGATGAGTGAGGATTGTGTCTATCATTTGGTATGTTCAAAATCTTTCTAGGAGTGTAGTTAAAATGCTTGGATCATACTGTGATTGTAAATTCTAACTGTCTAGGTGTCATCGATTGGAAATTATCCATTTCTATAATTAAATCCTAAGGTGGTAAGTACATTATCCTTAATATTTAACAAGACTATGATATTATCATGCCTATAACTAAACAGTCTTAGGTAAGATTCATCTCGGTGTTTTGTTTGGAAAATGAACATTGGATTGAGTTTTGATGGATTATGAATCGTGTTCTTAAATGATTCCTAGAGGTATGTAGGGAGTTTGGAAACCCAATACACCCATTTTAATAAAGATTAATGACCTGTGTAGGTAAAGTGATTTTCATGTTCTTACCAAAAATGGTTCTTGGGGATGAGATATTCTATGTTTGGAAGGTTATAATGATTGGTGATTTGATCTGGATAAAAATGAAAAGGTTTTTGAACATTTCATTTAATAGATATACCATTTTTAAAATTGAGAAATGTAATGTAATTAAGATAGTTGGGATAATTAAAAATTGATGTTTTTAAACTTGTGTGATGGACCGAGAAGTTTAATGTGTGTCTTGAGGAGTTTTGGGAGCACTGGACTGAGAAATGAAGTTCTAAACATGTCTCTATAGGGCACACATTTTTACTATAATCTTGAAGCCCCCAGTAGAAAACATTGTGAATTTAAGCTGGGGAAAGAGGTTGTCAAATGGGTTTCACACTATTTTCCAAACCTTGAACCTAGCCTGCATAGTTAGTGGCAAGAGGAAGTACAACAATTATATTCACCACATGGTAGGCGCACAATTTCCAAACCATGAGACCAACCCATCTGGGGTGCCTGAAGTTCCTAGAAAATAAAACATAGTTGGTGCACAAATTGATTAACCATGTTTCCTATACTATAAAACATGTCCCTATTAGAAAAATAAATTGATAATAAAAATAAATCAAATGGGATTAATTTGAAAATGAAAGAAATTAATAAAATGTTTTAACTATGATAATAATAATATTATTAATAATGTTAATAAGATATTATTATTATTATATTTATGTTTTTATATTAAAATACTCATGGGAGGCCTCTCCCTTTCTCACAGTTGGATTACAGAAGCACTCCCTAAGTAGAACCCCATGATGCAATACCCCCTCTCCTCACAGGTCCTCTATTCATGCAATTTCACATCAGTTTCTTAACATTTCCACATCAAATCATTATAGTATGACTCATAGTTCATTCTTCTCCTTATTTTGGTCTCCTCATCACCCTATCTCATTCAACCAAAACAATAAGATTTGGGGTTTACTGATTTTTATGTTTTACTTCAGTTTTAGGGTATTTGAAAGGTATCTTGGGACCCCTTCAAGAATATTCTATAATCCACTACCAAAGGTGAGGTGGATGGGTTCATTTTGGTTTTCTCCCAAATGGTTTAAGGTACAGGTTTTCATCTACTATTTGGTTTCTCCTATTTTTTTGAGTGTATGTAAGTGGTTTTAATGTTTGTAGATTTATTTTTAGAGAATTTTACGACTACATAAAGGATTTCACTCATATACATAGCTATGTGTATAAATATATATCTTCTATGTTGTTATTCTATCATTTTGAGTGAAATATGTGAATTAGATTAAAGTATATATATATATTTATATAGGAATTTATGTACATGCAAGTGAGAAGGAACATCAAGTTAAAATCATCAATTGCTCAGTGTTTGGATTGAATTGGTCTACTTTCTAAGGTAAATTCCCTTTCCAATACATTTAATTATATTAATGCTTAAATTAATTTAATATATCACCATTTTAATATTTTAATTAATGTAGAATTATTTTTAGATTAAATGTCTCACTTGATAAATTTAGTGAATTTTTTTAATATGACTAATGACTTGTTTGAAGAGAAATATCATGTTTTTATAATAAAATGCATCCAATGGAGGTTCATTGTCTTCAAACCAAAAAATAGTGATAATTATTTATACAATTCTTATTTTTGGTTTGGGTTTACATATGCCACTTTTTGGTGCTTTTTATATGGTAGTTATCTCTTTCCCTCTATGAAAATTAAGAATTTAATTGTCGTTCAGGTTTAGTTTAAATGAAATTTACAAGTAGGTATATGGCATGTTACCATGAAACATTCCCTTTTCCAACTGTGGAACCCACACATAATAATTTCTTGCATCATTATAGGATCATTAGTATTAACATGTCATGAATATTCCATGCATTGTAGGTTCATTTTTAGCATATCTAATATATGTTTTTTTCATTCCTTCTATTATTTAGAATTGTTGATTGTATAACAAGTTTTAGTGTAGGTATACCATGATTCTTGAATATTTATCCTACATTGCTGATATTCCATACTTCTGCGTTATATCATGATTCTATGTTACTTCACACCATAACATGCTATGTTTTGTTGATATGTAATTGGTTCCATGGGATACAACCATATGGGTTGTGAATAAATAGGAACCGGTTTTCTACCGTGAGGTTTATGTACACTTTATAGATTGGTATATGGCCACATATATGGCTAGACAATTGTGTTTGATCATGTTAAAATATGAAATGGGACCGGTTTTGATTAATGGGATCCAATTTTTAATCCATGGATTGTATGGGTGCTTCATGAATTGGGAAATAGATACTCGTGTAGTGGAACACTGGTTTGTGACTATGTTTTGTTGAGAAATGGTTTTACACATAAAGGAAATTTAGTTTTAGTTGGAAATGAATTTGGTAATAGCTAAAAGAAAAATTGGACCCATGTAGGTCACTTGGGGAATCATTTTCATGTGATAACCCTTCATGGTTGTTTATAATTTTAATAACTAAGAGGCTAATAGCGTGTCTCATTTTTTACAAACCTAGGTTGGCTTAGATCTAACCTTGATGGCATCCTTATATGTTTAAAATGTATTTTCTGTTTTTTTTTAAATTTGACAGAATATCCATAAGTGTAAAATGTCTTGAAATGAAGTTTTAGGAAACATTTTTTTTCTATAGGACATCAGCTAAATCTAGTTCCTTGTGTTATTATTTTATAAAATGGCACTAGATACATTGAACTAAATCTATTATTTATTAAAGATTAATTTTGATTAATTTTAAAGGGCTTGGAAATGGAACCCCAAGTGTTTTCCATTGTTTAAAAGCACTGTGTATGTTCTTTCTAATATTTTATTCTGTTTCATTGTAAAGGAATCATAGTGTGTTTTCTATAAGCTTCCTCTTTTTAGTAATGGAATTGTTGGTAGGCTCATGAGCCTAGTTACTTTATTCTTTACATGACCTGGTAGTAGATTTGAATCTTATTCTTTATTAAGGTAATATCCCATGGTAGGTAGAACCCTTAGAGTTTAAAATCCATTCTTATACTATCATATTTTGGGTATTTGGTGTCGTTTGGGTGTCATTGTCCCTTGTACAACGTTTAGTTTCAAGTGAAAACCTTGTTCGGTTGGATGGTCAAGGTTTCATTAGACTTTGTTTTGGATGTGAGCATCATCTATTTCTTGGTTTTATTAGGCTAGCCATGCCTCAGGCATGGTCAAAAACTTTTTAGGTTGCATTACCTTCTTTATTTTCCTTAGTGATGGATAACATGGTATGGCATCATCTAGGTTAAAGGGAAAATGGGGAAATAAAAATTTCGGTTAAATCTATTTTATTGACTGCCCAATTCTTGAATTCAAAAGGGAATACAACATATGTAAAGTATTCAGGATGTTTCATCACTCTTTTAAAACCTCCAGGTAGTATAAATTCATTTACACAGTGCCAGTCAAATGATTAGTGATCTTGAAACAAGTTGAGTTTGGTATTCTTGTTTATCTTGGTACTGTTTAGTACGTACTCAAGTCATCTCCATAGTATATTGTCATGTGAGATAAATTATGCAAGTTCATCCCAATTCCCAGGATGACTTCCTGAAGACTTTGGTGTTTAGACATGCCGGTCATTTTGGTTATGGGTTTCCATGCCAATTTCCACGACTTTGTGAATGTGACTTAGAGGAGCATCACATGTTTGTTTATGGTGTATTATGTGCATCTACTTTATCTTCACTAATCATTATTATAAAATTTATAGGGTAGTTTGTTTCATTTATGATGTAGTGGATATGTGCCCTTCCATGTAGAAGGATCACAACCAAATAAGACCATAATAAAATGGATGTTTTTATTGAATTCCCTTGAGGCTTGAATGTTTTAAGTTCATGTTAGTGATTTTCTAGAAGCACAATGTCAATGTGGTTGGATGAGTCTGAAACCATTGAGAATAACCATTGAAATCAAATAGACTTTGGTTGTCATTGTTGAATGATCACGATAACTCCTTGTGTAGAACGAGATTTTTGATTGGTTAAATGATGTTACGTTGGCAGGTGAAATTGGGATTCTCTCTTAATAAGTCGACAAGTTATGGTTCGATAGTTCCTATGTCCATTAATTGTATTTGATTTACTAGATATCCATTCAAATCCTCCTACGGTAATCTACATAGAAACAAGTATATTCCCTATCATTTAGTCATCCTAGATGCACTAAAAGAGTGTTGTTCATACACCACACTAGAGTTCAAAATGATATTGATCTTGTTGGGTTGTAATCTTTATTTTTGTTTCACATTGGATGTATGGTTCTTATGTAGTCTTTGTTAGTCTCGAGTGAAAGATGGGTTCCCTTGTAGGAACACTTCAGATAGACTGTTAGAGACCAGCCATTTTTTCAGAATTGATCGGTATGAGGATGTCGTTCTCGGCTCATTTGATTCTCTCATGTGGATGTGTGACCCTAAGTAAATATCTAATATTTAATTGACATGTATCGACTACCTTATGATAGTACATTGGACTCTAGTTCAATGAATCTGGGGTCCCTAAAGAATTGTTATCCAACTCAAAATTAATGCTTCTATAGTTTAAAACATTAGTGATTGGATATGGGTTTCACCCCTTTTCTATTTTGTGGCATGAAAGATTAATGGAAAAGTGATGATTTGACCAAAGAACATCACGAGAAGTTGGGTATGAGATTCTATGAATGTCCTAATGTTTAATGTGAGCTTCCTGGGAGGAAGGTTTGGCAGTTCTGTTGAAACACGCCAGTTGTCTAAGAAATATTTCTTTATGAATAGTCAGAATAAGCTGGAACGACTTGGTTTTCCCCTTTAAACGACATAAACAATCAGTGGAGAAATATCTCTAGAATTTCATCAAGTGGATTTCAGTGAGGATTGTGTCAGTCATTTGGTAAGTTTAAAATCATTTTGGGAGCATCGTTGAAATTCTTGGATCATGTTGTGAATGGAAATTCCAATTTTCAAAGTGTTATGGTTTGGAAGTTGTCCCTTTCTAACATTAAAGCCTAATGTGGGTATAAAATTTTGCTAGACATTTAAAAAGAATATGATGTGATAAAAACTCGAGTTAAAGTATCTTTTGTAAGATCAATCTTAGTGTATTTTTTAGAAAATAGGCATTGTCTTGAGTTTTGATTGATTTAGTGTTGTGTGCTTAAATGATGCTCGAAGGTATGTGAATTGGATTGAAGGATATAAATATATTAATGTATGTACATGCAAGATAAGAGGAAAATCATGTTAAAATCATAAAGTGTTGAGTGTTTGGATTGAATTGGTCTACTTCCTATGGTAGGATCCCATTCCATTATATTTAATTATATTAATTCATTAATTAATTACATGTCACACCATTCTAAAATTTTCGTTAATGTAGTATGGTTTTTAGATTAAATGATTCCCTTGATGAAATTAATGAAATGTTAAATACGATTAATGACTTGTTTCAAGATAAATATCATGTTTTTATAATAAAAACAATCCAGTAGAGGTTCATTATCTTCAAAAAAAAATTTAATGATAATCCTTTATATCATTCTTAATTTTGTTTTGAGTTTTCTTTATTCATCTTGTTGGTTGTTTTTATATGGAAGGTATCTCCTCCCCCCTTTGAAAAATGTGAATTTAATTGTCATTCATAATTATTTTAAATGAAATATACAATAGGTGTATGGTTTTTTACCCAGAAAATTTCCATTTAACCCATTTGAGACTTATAAATGATATTTCCATGTTCAGTAAAATAAATTTATTTGGTTGTTGTTAATGGTTTTTATAAAGTCGATTAAGCTATATAATAGAATACTTCTTCAAATGAATCAAATGGTTTTAAATGAAATTACCCAAGGGATGGTTAGAACATTCCCTTTAGGTATTGTTTTTATTTAAAAATTTCAAGGATAATGAAATGAATAAGAGGTAATAACTTATGAAATATATTATAAATGTAAATAATGGCTTTAATGGGTTTAATAAATGTGATGAATTAGATTACTACCCCATGGCATGAATTATGAATGTGATAACACCCTTACATGGGTTTGGTAAAAGAAATGCATAAGAGGTTAAATATTATTTATTATGACATAAATGATTATGTTATCTTTATATGGGTATGGAACCCAAGACTCACAGACGATTACATTCTACCATGTGGTGGGGATGATTATGATCTCCTCCGACTATGATTAGGGTTATTACACAATTCAAATCAGTTATGAGACTTGATGGATATTTCACTGAGTATCACCGCTAAGTTATATTAATAGGTTATATAACCAAAGAATAATGGAAATTTACACCCTCTCAAGTGGTGGGGAAGATCAGAATCTCATTCGACCATGATCAGGATGATTACACTATCTCTGATCAATTATATTCAAATTTTTAATGTTTCCAAGTTGTTCCCACTCTCCATACAGTGTGCCATGAATGAAGTCACCCATAGTATAATGATGTAGGGATTACTACCACTTTAATAAAGATTATCAACTCAAATAATGGAGTTTTATGCCTACATGTTACATCATGGAACACTCCATAAATTATATATATATATACAATATATATATAGTGACATGATGAGACACGTGTTCTAAAAAAAAAACCAGAGTTGGTATTGTAGTCAGGTGTCCCAAAGGAACCTGGAAGGTGGTGATCTTTGTATAGAGTTATGTTTTTTAAATTCTCTATAAATGTACACATTTGAATTTATATTGTAATATCTAGATTGGCCGAGACACTAGGGGTTCTTGACTACTAATATTAATATCGCATACCCTACTCAGGCCACCATTGTGCTGGGGTACAGAAGAAGACATTATTGTTTATAGGGCTATGGACTATAGTTTATTTCTTATGCTACATTTGTTATACCTAAGGATTTTTCATCACCGGACTATGTTGGAGGTTTGAAGTCCCATGAAGATCCCCTTTGGGATTTTTAGTTGTCTTCTTTTCTTCAGTCTAGTATAGTACTATCTTGAAAATAATGTTGTATGATTATTGTTTAATTTTGAATCATCATCCGTAATAAATGATTTTTATAAACTTGGGGTGTCCAAATTTATTTCATTTATATAAATTCAATCTTATACCACTTTTTAATTACATTATACATCTTCCTCTACTATATATTTCTCTCTATCTTATAATATCGATGTGTATATCGGATTTGAGGGTATTGTAAAACAATTATCACTTTATGATACCCTCATTTCTAGTTAGCAGCCACTAGAAAATTGAAGAAGTACTTAAGGCCCCGTGATCCATCGTTCTGACTAGCAGTTTGATGGTATTTCAAGTTAGTTATTACACCTACGGTTCCTTAAAAGAAAAAAAATGTGTCAGGGATTAAACATCGGATAAATTAAAAAATTATTTTCCCAATATGATTATTGTCTCTCACAATATGTTTTTTGGTTTTTTAGTGGATGTAACCTAATGGAATCATGTTAACATTAAATTTAATAGAAAATTGGATGACCATAAGAAACCAAATGAGATGATGATAGGAGTGAAAGATATCATGATTATGTTTAATTAGTTATCCAACACCCAAAGTTACTAATGAAAAGAAGTGTGGATTATTCTAATTGCAAGAGTGTTGGAGACCATAGAGTAATTAATTATTGATTTTTATCTTATGAGAAATGTTCAAAGGGACACACAAGAATATGTATAAATGAAATCAAAAAATGATATAGGTGAGGGGGGGAAAGGAAAAATGAAATAAATTACTGAGAAAAAATAATGACTATAATGAAAGAAAATAAATATCATCCTAGGGATAAATTTATAGTTTTTTTCTTAAATGTGGGAACCCTAGGAATTATCCATGCCAATGCCCTCTTTTAATAGAAAAAATGTATTCCATGGATTGATTGATTTTGAAATAAATTGGTTGAAGTATTTATCCAGATTCTAAAATTATATTATAGATGTATTTTTACCAATAGAATTTGGGTTATAATAATCATGTAATATTGAAGGATTATATTAAATGATATAAGTATATGTGTCTTCATTAATATAATAGTTATTGAATCTATCACATGATTATGTGTTTAAGGTTGACCATAATATCAATTTATTATATATCCATTTTGATTATTTTTGAGGTAACAATATAACATGAATAATTTTATTCTTGGAAAAAAATTATAGAAATAAAAACATTTATTATATTGATTTTTTTTGAATTTTTTATTTGAGGAAGAATTCTATTAAAATTTTCAGAGTATATATAAAGGTTTTGGAATCTTAAAAGGATAATCATATCTTTTATGTGGATTTAAATATGGGATGTTACAATTTTAATGTTTATATTAATTTTATTAATATAATTTTGGAAAACAATTAATTCACATCACATCTGTCAAGGCCATGGGGATTGAACCCATAACTGAAGGGCGATAAGGGTTGGATGCCTACCACTATCTAACATGATGTTACAATTATCATGTTTTTTTTAAATAAATGATTTTTTAGATATATAATATTGATTATCTAGTGGATGTACTCTAATGGTTCATCAATTAATGTATCTTATCAAATAAATTATGGTTATAATATTGGATTTTGAAAAATGTTAGAGTCATAAAAATAGGATTTTCAATCCATCCGGGTAATTATGATCCTTTAAAAGTGAATTTTAGTGATTTAGAGATAAAAGATTATTTATAGGATATTAAATTCACCATATTGGGGATTAAATGGAAATTGATCGAAGAATAAGCAAATGATGAAATTGTGATTATGATATAGAAATGATTATATTAAATTTATTTCCCTATATTCATTGATTATAAAAGAAATTATCAACATTATTAAAAGGATCTTGAAATAATGTTATCAAGTTAACATTATATCCTATGAGTCAAATATTCATTTAAATCATTTCATATTAATTGATTTTCAGTTCTTTATATTTGAATGATAATTTAATTTATCGTAAAAAATTACCTCTATTACTCCCTATAGTTATATACAGTATTCTTTTATGTTGATATGTTCTCAATAAACCAATGTTCTACTATATATAATATTATTTTATGTTTATCACATATGAAATTTTCACATACCATTCACACTAATTAAGTTGTTTTTATATAAACATTTTTTATATGTGTTTTCATCAATGATATTTTTAAATATGAAAAACTTATTTTTTGGGCACAAGATCAAATTGCGAGGATTCAATTTATTTAAGGTGGGGGGAATGTGACACCCAAAAATTATAAAATAATAACATAAAATTATATAGAATATGATATAGTTAAAAATGAACATAAATAACCATGAAAATATTTTTCATTAAATCTAATCACTTCAATAGCTTATGGAGCACGCAACCCCATGTCTAAATGAAACATAATACAATATACCATTATAAATGATGCATTAAATTGGTGGGTAAGAATTTTATTAACTAAATTATTAAAATTATACGGTTTAAAAATTCAAAAAAAATTCATTTTTAGATATTTATTATAAAAAAATAACAATTATTTAAATGGAAAATAAATGTTCACTAAAAAATATTATTTTTCTAATAGAAGGGCGAGTCATTCTTTGAAAACATAATCTTAAATTAATTTATACCTTTATTAGAATTTTTTTTTATAAAATGAATTAAATATTTTGAATCATCATATGAAGAATATATTAGGTTGATGTTTTGAGTGTTTTTGGGAAAAAATCATTATTTGATGAATAGTGAAATTTTTTAGTATTATTAAAAATATACTATTCATTTATCTAGTATACAATGATAAATTTCATTCTAAAATTTTAAAATTAATATATAGAAAAATTAAATTAAAATTTGAATAATTTAGTTAAATTTGAAAAGATTAATGTCTAATTTAAATATATAATGTTTCCATACTTTTGAGAATTTGTGTTTTGAAAACGCTCTTTTTTGTTGTATCTATGGGTATTGTTCTAAATTTATTTTTTCCACTTTTGTGAATTGGATTTCTAAAGATTGATTCCATATCATAAATAAGAATACATAATATTATCTAATATGGTAAAAATTATTTTTCATCATAATTAATAGTGAATATTCTGAAAACTAATTACCACGACTAAGGTAAAAATGGGGTTACCATTAGAGTTAAACTAAAATTATAATAGATTAAATGAAATAAAAATTTTCTAAAAACATTTGTTGAAATATTTAAACATTATAATATCTATTTATTTGTAATACTAAATTTTGGACCCTTGTGTCCCATGATAAATGTGGGTTCAACTTTTTATTTTCAAGAATTATTGGTGTTCCACTCACATCACATATAAAATACCAAAACCACTCTTATCTTCTTCACAGATTAAAAACATATTGGTTAAATCATTACATTCCTGAATAACTTCAAAACTTTTGTCCCTTATTTCTATAGTACATGGTTTGGTTAGAATTATATTCTATGAATACATTTTATATAACCCTAAATAGGTTGTCTAAGAAGAGGTAACATTCCTAAGTATGCATTTTTTTTAATTTCTTCTAGAACCTATATCAAATAATATTTATTTATTATTATATAGTTAAAAATTAATCTATCATAAAATTATATTTTATTATGTTTAGTGAATAAATTTTTTTGATATCCACTTCCCTGAAATGGGAAATGATACCATCACTCTTTTATACAAGGAACTATCACCTTGAGAACCAATGAGATGTGTTTTCGATCAAAACCCCTCATGGTTGGAATAATGGTCAATACTACATATATATGATATTTTTAACATAAATAAACTATTGGTATAATTATATATAATATAACATTTTCCATTCTATTACGTATTTGATATGATAATGTCACTAGTGTGTACATTGGACTACATCCTCACAAAGGGATGCAATACTTTTTCACTAAGACATTCAGTGGATGGTACTGTGGAAAATATTAATTAAAATATTTGATAAAATTGTCATAATAATGATATAATAAAATATATATCACTCTAAAAATAAAATATATTATTTTATTTGTTCTCTTTTCAATCACTGAAATATGATAACGTAGTTCATCTATGTTCGAACTTCCACCTTCACATAGTTATGTGACCCTATTTTCTTCACCAAACAACATGTATGAAATATATAAGAGTATTTAGAGAAATAATATGGTATTTCTGATAGTAGTATCAATATTGAAATGTAAAATATTACATACCTATTTTCTATATTCATTTTTGAAAAATGGATATGTAACTCTTGTGTACATACGCTCTATCATCTCCATAATCATAACACACATAATTTATTTAAAACTTATTTACCAGTTTATAATGATTTTTTAATTGAATTATAAATTTTATAATTCTGTCAATATTATTAACTTTTATATTTTTAAATAATAATGACTTAAACCAATAGTCATCCTACTGAATCCATTATTTACACATAAGTTAAATATCACCGTAGCACCCAACATAAATTTAATTGATTATGAAATTGTATGAATCATTTTAATAAGTAAAATAAAATGAATAAAAAACATATGAATGGTTCTTAATGATGTAAATAATTAACATATTTTTATTATTCATTAAGATAAAGAATGTATAAGATGAGTAGGTATCAAGGTAAGAGACATTTTCTCATTTTTTCTTTATTGATACATATTTTTCTTATTGTGCACCAAATTTCTTATATATGGTGTACATACTGCCCCCATGAAAAGTAATATCATGATTAATCATTAATTCATGGTGTTTTTTTGTATAATTTTAATTATTTCATCAAAATGTATTTTACATAATGTATACCATGTGGTAATGAATTTGATAACTCAATTTGTTTTTATTTGGTTATATTACTTCTTTAATGAATATGATATTAGATGATTATATGTGTAATGATTTTTTTATTTGGAAATGTTTTATATTGATTTAAATTTGATAAAATTAATTAACTCATTTATTTATTATCATTTCAACATTTTGATTATTGTATGTGTTTATTTCAAAATGTCTTTTATATTTTGATTTTGTATTTTGTATTTATAGTTGAGGAATAATATTTTATAATTGTTAGTTAATTATTTATCCACTATTTATTCATGATTTTTATGTAATGGTATCATTTTTTCACACATTAGAACTTAATATAATTAATAACATGTTTTTATGAAAATTTGATTTTATTTCTCTCTTTTGTCAGAAATCCTTTTTCATCGAAAATAATGTTTTTTAAAAATATTTATACAAAAATGATTTGAAACTTTTCAATATTATTTAATAAATAAACTTTTATCCATTTTTGATTTTTATAATTTTGTATAAGAATCTTCATGTCATTTTCAAAACAAGGAATGATTGGATTTTACTAGAAAAAGTGAATAGAATCATTATTTTAACTCCATTATGACCAATTGATTTTTAAAAATAATCCTATATCAATTTCAAATTACAATTTCAATGAAAATTTTGTTGAAATGTTTTTGTGATTGTTTCATTTTAAAATGTGATTTTCAATATTAAATAGATATTTTACATAGGAATGTTTTCAACTATTTTTATGGTATTTCAATTCATTAATGAAAACAACCCTTTATATTACATATACTTCACAGAGAATAGATATTATTGATATTATCTTTATTCTTCCTATGGATGGTTTATGTTCATTTTATAACGTTAAATATTGAAAATCCATTTCTTTATTCGTTTTTGTGGCCATTAATCTTCCCCTAATATATTCACTTTCCAATGATTATTGGACATTAAATATCCATATCATTTACCATGTATATGATTATTATATAATCTAATTTTTATAAACAATGTCGTCATTTTAAATTCATTTTATAGTGTGGTGAAATATTGATGATCTATTATCATTCTTCAATACAAATATTTAATGATAAGGATAATTGTTTATGAATTAAATCGATTATTTTATATGTGGGGAATTCTATGGAAATAATTATATGAGTGGAGCCCTATTATATATAATATATCAATTTATTAGTAGTATCAAAAGGTGAATTAGTAAGCTAGAATTAAACAAGATCCTACCAACAGTTCTTAACTATCTTGTGAAAGGTTAAGAAAATTAGTGTATCGTGTTCTAAAGAACATGAAATGCAATGATTAAGAATTTCCTTTATCATGAACTGAATTATTACTATCCCTGAGATTATCAAAATTATATTATCTCTTATGAATTTCATTCGCAATTTGTTTGACAAAATGACATCCATTTTCAGATATTTATATTTCCCTTTTATTTATTCCTTATATTATTACCTAGGATATTATTCAAAATTCTACTATCTATGGATAATTTTCATTATTAGTATATAATTAAATGTCTTGTTCTTAGAGTAATTTAATTTTCCATATTGATTATACCAGGCCTACACATGAGAGTCAAGTTATCTAAATGGAATGTGTGATCATTTTTATACAATACTATATTGATTATGACTCATCAATTCATGATCGTCATGTTATTTATATTACATGTGTGTTCAATTATTTACATTTATATATTGATTATTCCTTATCTTATTAATATAGTGATATTATTTAAATTGTACATGTGTTCAGTTAGTTGTCATTCCATTTTGATTATGCTTACTGATTCAGGATTGGTTCCATTTTACATAACCTTTACTAATAATTTGAGATCAACATTATTTTTTCCCTCTATGTGGAATCCATGAAGTATTTTACTATTTATATGAATGGATATTTTATTCAAAAAAATGTTATTCTTCAAAGAAAAAACTATTTTTAATTATGTTTGAATTGTAATATAGGAATCATATATGTGTCTAATTTTCCAAGGCTACTAAACTAATAAATCTGTTGTGATTTCATTTCATTTATCTTAGGAAAATTTAAAATATTAATACATCGACTCTGTGATGCAGGATTTTAATTTATTAAATTAAATACATGTGAAATTCCAAAACAATATTTATTAAGACCAAATTAAAATAAAATAAACGTGCTTAAAAAAATTAAATGTGTTGAAATTTAAAATTTCTCTTATGTTACATGAATTTTATAGAAATATATCACATTTTAGGGAGTTTTGAAATGATTATATTCTAAATATCACTTTTTCTTGATGTATTTAATTTAATATTAATTTAAATGTCTTAAAAATGAAAATAATTATATTTTATAATAATGATTTTTTTTAAAATGATATAAAATTAATAAATATCATATGATTATACCAGTAAATGGTATATGGTTAAAATAATCAATTATGGTCCAATAAAGGGTATTTTGGAATTTTAAAGTAACATTATTAACCCATAAAGTGTAGAAAACATTAATATTTTAATAATTGTCAAAAGGATAAAAAAAGTGAAAAAAATAATATAATTGTAAATATATGATCCAAATTATCCAAATTTTACTGGATGATAGGATTTAGACTCATACTCATCTTATCATAAAATAATATCTATTTGGAGACATTTGGATATAAAAATTAATTTATATTAATTTATTATTACTTTGAAATTCAATAATTTCCCCTTATATCAACTATGAATGGAAACCACAACATTACTTAATTAATAAAAAATTAATAAATCTACATCAAGAAATATATAACATGTTATATTATCCAAACAACATATCCATATTATAGTGTTTTCTTCTTCTGAAAACACCAACTTAAAAAACAATAATAATAAATCTAAAAGAGTTAATTTAATGAATAGGTAAACAAATTAACCAATTACTTTCGTCTTAAATATTTTTGACCTCATAAAAATCTATATATTATTCTTAAAATTAAAAATTTAGTAACCATAATAATCATATATTTTATTAATGTTATGAAACAATATTTATTCTTCTTGTTTTCATCAAATGGGATGTTGAAAGTCACTCGTTCGTACAAAAAACATACCATATCCACATAGTTAAATAGTTCATTTATCTACACTATATTTTATGGATTGGTATTATGATATTTTTAATTATTAAATATTATAATGATTAAATAGTTATAATTATTGATTGATAATAGCATATCTACCTTATGACCTTCAAAAATGTCATTAGACTCAAAATAATTGATCAAGTGTATGTGTGGATTACCACCTCCACAGAGTGATGTAATTTGTTTTTAATTTCTATTTTACATAAATGATCATAATTATTGATTTAATAATAATATATTATATATTAATGTTTCTTAAAATTTGATATTTTATTACCTTTCATTCATTCAATTCTATGAAAAATAGAAACTACATTACTGTATACACATGACCTATAGTGTCCATGAACAATATAATTCATTTTTGTACCTATATCATTTACAGTAAACAATAAAATTTAATATAATCACTATATTTGTTATTTATATCATGATTTAAATTCTAAATCTGATGTAACTATGACAAAAATTCACGGAACAAAAAAAACAGAAACTACAAGAAAATTAATTATATTTCACATGAAACATTGATTTTAATAAATAATTATTTAGAAAAGGGTGATAAATGTTTATTAGTAAATCATATATGTTATTTTATATATAATTTTGTTTTAATAATATATTTATAATAAATATAAATTAATTATACAATTGGTTGTGAATAGTAATATGGAAATCAGACCTAATGTAAGGGATCTTCATCCTAGTTGTATTTTTAGGGGACACGTAAAATATTAACCACTTATTTATTTAATGTGGGGTATATAATTTCCATTAATGTATTTTTGGATTAGTATTATTAATATTTTTGGTATTGAAATATACATCTATAGTTTTTTTTTCATATTTCTTCTTACTAAAATGTTACCAAAGAATTAATTGTTTATCGAGATTTTTTATTCATTGAGTTCAAAATGATAAAATCATATAATTTATCAGTAAATAAAAATATGAATTTTATTATTATATTATTATATTATGAAAATAAATTTTTTTATTTCATTCTCTTCAACATAATTGTTTAATAAGCAGAATATATTCTTTAAGGAAAGACATTTTTATTATAACATTAATCGAATAGAATATTTGTTCCATATCCATGTTTTTTATAAATGTTTTAATGATTTTTTACTATAGTATTATTTGTTTTTAAATTCATCCCTACCCATGTTTTTTTAATATTTTTTAAATAAATCTTCTTGACAAATTTTGAATAAGGATCTTTATTAGGGACATTAAAGAGGAATGTTTTCTTTTAACTTATACGACTTGAATAGAATTTCATGACATCAAGAATACTCAATGATTTTAATATTAGTTTAAAATTAGACATGTTTATTTAAAAAAATATTATCTATAATATATTTAAAAAATTTCTATTTTAAATATGTGATTTTAAAATTGAAAGGGCTTTTTCCTTAGTAATGTTTTAATGAAATTTTAATGGTATTTATATTAATTAAAGAAACATACATTGATATCATCTATTATTTAATTGAGATGTAAACCAAGGATACCATCATAATTAATTCTAAATATGTTTTATAGTTATGATGAAAATATTTTTATGAAATCCATTCATTTTCCATGGGTTATGCTATGATGAAATGATGAAATTTTTATGTATCCTCTTCTTCCTTACCATTTCTTCAATAATGAAATGTTTAAATATTTATGAAACCTATTCCTTTCCCATGGATTATTCTATAATGACATGTTAATTAATCTCATTTAGTTTCACTAAATCTTATATGATGAATTTATTATGATCTTCTGGCACACATATGTATGGTTTTATTTATATGATGTTTGTTAAGTTATTACCCATGATAGTGGTTACATTAGAACCATGGATGATGGTTACATTATAAAAAATAATGGTGGTGAAATTATAACCAAGGAAGGTGGTAAAATTATATACAAGGGTAAGTGGGACCTATTCCTCCCTCAAATGGATTTGGTAAAGAATCATATCCCATGAGATAAAACATTACAGAATACGAAGTGAACCATGTTCACTAAGGGTATCTGTCCATTCTGATAGTCATGGGATTGAACCATGAAAAATATGTTTGTTTGGGGAGTGAACCCATTCCACTATGATAGTCATTAAAATTACTCTTTAATACAAATGAAATGATTTTATACACTTTTTTGTATAAAATAATCTTATGTATTATCGAAATGATATTCTATCATGGATCAAGAAATTTGAATACATTATGATTCATGACATAACAATTACCAAGATATATTCCATCACTCAAGACTATTATTTGTGATATAATTATTTTGATTTTAAAATTTTATGATCATATTCACATATCATTATGTTCTATTTATGCTTAAGGTACCGTTGATATCTCCCTTGATTTCCATTACATAGAATCAATGATCACCCTTTATTATGTTTCTTTTCCCATGGACATGAATAAAATTAATAAGTATGATATGTTAATGTAGGGTTATAGTGTTAAAGAACAAATGGGGGCTGATGTAGATAAAATATATACAAGTTCTTTATATATCCAATTTTATAAAACCAATATAACTATATGATTCTAACATATATCATTGTTTAAGGTTATGAGTATTCATCTGAAAATTTGTTTTATATATATGGAATGTATAGGCCACGATGATTTCATGGGCTTGGAAGAGAATTTCATGGGGGTGTGACTCATGAATATTATGTTCTATCCATGAAGTGGATTCAAGTGGTTTCATATTTCTAGATTCATTGTCCATAAACTCATGATATGTACATGATTTCCCGGAATTTAATCAATCCCATGTGGGTAGAAATTTGGTGACACATTTTTTATGGATCTTAAACTTGAGACATTCATGAAATGAATCATGATTCAAGATGTAAAATTCTACCCAACTAAATTACTATAAATTTTAACAAACATTCAATTTATCATAAAACCTCCATTTCAATACCAACTCTAGGCCACCAAATGAGATATATAACACTTTTGAAACCCATTCAATATGAATTGATCCCCAACATCCTTTGTTCTATCCATAGTGATGTGAGGTGAGATTTACCTAATCCTATTAAAATTTCTTTTCTGATTCATGTTATTTAATCCATATCCTTAGTTCCATTCAAAGGAGGTGGATCTAAATTTTTTAGGGATTTATTTTGATGCCTTTTTATACAGTTGCAGTTTGACATTCTTATAGGGATATTGTTTCACTTTGAGAGAGGAAATTGGAGATGATCTTGTTTTTCTATTTTCTTTCAATAATACAGAAATCCTTGAGGTATGATATTCATTTATTATATTATTGTTTTATGATAATAATGTAATCATGTTTTAATTTTTTTTATGATGGTGGAGTTAAACATAATAATGATTAAATTCAAATAATGAAAAAGTGTTTTTATGGTTGTAGAAACTAAATGTTCTTTCCACCAAGATATTTTTTTGTCGAGATTTTCTATATAGTGTGGTATGTATATTTATTCTTTCACTATCATTTTTATAATGCTATGGTTTGTTATTTATAATTTTATGAAAATGATACATGTACATAGAGTGGATAACGTGGGATGAATAAAGAATGAAATAAGAATATTCATTAATCTATTATTATTTTATTTTCTAGTAAATCAAATATAATTAATAATTCATGTTTAATTAGAATTGTTCTTCTATATGTTACGAGGATTGGATAAAGAAGAAGAATCATGAAATATATTTTATTGATAATAATACAGAGGTGTGTTAAAGGAATTTTTCATCCCTAATATTGGTAGAAATTAGATATTATTCTTGGGAAAATAATTATAGAATTTTTAAAATTTAATTTAATTCCTTACATTGAACACATTTTAAACCTATAATAAATTAAATAATTAATCCATGATTATTATAAAACTCATTATTTGATAAAGATAACGGTTTATTGATGAGTGATATTTTATTCTAGTTAATAATGGATTCATAGATTTTGGTGGAAGTTTCACTATTGACATTGATTATTATTAACATCCCCTTGTTTTTTCACATGATGTGAGACTCGTTATGAAGGATGATGTGAGGCTAGTATAATTGATGGTGTAGTGATATATATAGGTATTATTGAGTTTGTTATAGTGGTTAACACCCATGATGGAAATATGTATGTTAATAGGCATTATGGTGTAGGGGATGGAAACAGATCAATGAAAAATGATGAATTTGGGCTTCCATATTATTTTACTAGAAACTGAAATATTTTCGTAATAAATTTTCATAAATTTTTATTGGTCAGGATACAAGTTTCTAAATTCATATATAAAATTCATGAAAAATATAGTATTGAATATTTTATGAATATCATTTATTATAGGTTAGGAACTTTTCTACAGTAAATATAATTTTGTAATTATATTGATTAATAAATGTTTTCACCCATGGGGTAAGTTATTTTTAGAATAAAAATGTTTATCATTTTGAATAATTTAGGATTCAATTGGATTGTTCTTGATGGGATTGGAAATCACATTGTGGTTATTTAAATTTATATATCATAATGTTAATTAATGGACAAAAACATAATTAATATTAATTGAAAACATGAAAATAAATAATTAATTAAATTAATTTCCATGAATAATTTTTTGTAAATATGATAATTATATTTTGGTGGTGAAATCTGTGTGTCAGAGACAACGAAGATGTAATTGATCCTAATACTAGGTTAATTTCTATAGTTTTGTTGTGAGATATATTATACTCTATATTTTTTATGATTTAATACGCTACCCAACCATATTTTTTGGGATACAAACACATAATGGACTATGGGAGGGGATTTCCCCAATATCCAGATTGGAGGTGAACGGATGGTTGGATACCCCTCCACACTTTATTATTCCAATAGTATTATGTTCTATTATACAAAATGTTTATATTTACCCATTTATGTGTATAGAGTGATGTAATAGAATTTTACTATTTTTCACCTGTGTATATCTAGATTTAGATTCATATGGATTATTATTTATAGGACAAGTACATATTATTGTGGCATGAGTAACAATAAATAACATAGGGGTTGTAGTAGATACCAAGAACTACTTAGTTTCTATTTATTTTGGTGGAATGGAATTATTATATTACATTATACATGAGTTGCATTGTTGTGAATATATAATGTGATGGATAGGGTGCATGTTATAGTACTGTTCCCTAGGTGTCTTTCAAATGGATTCATTTGGAGTGGGTTGGCTCATGATCTGTGATTTTTAGTTCAATAATCAATCTATAGTGGAAGTGGTTGTAGGGTACCTTATTTTGATAGTATATTATATGTTTCATTGAATTTTATAATAGTTTTTAGATTTCCATGGTGATGTCGGGAACATAGAATATCTATTTATATGATGGGTTAGCATAGTTACTTGTTAAGATAGCCTTAGAAAATGTTCATTATATTTTTCATGAGAGGAAACAAGGGGGATCCTACTGATATATATGTAATCCTCATCCTACGTTTATATGTACACAACATTAATGTTCTTAAGGATATGTTTCATAATCTGGATAAGAATTTACTATCTAGTGGGTTTTTTCATGAGATATTTGGATTTTTGGGGTCATTGTCGAGCATTATCCTTTTGTTGTTGTTGTATTCTTTTTTATAGTGGCTTCAAATATATAAAAGTAAATGAATTTATTTTGGATATTTTACTTTTATCTTGAGATTGTTCCCTTGGGTGTTTCTTTCGTATTTCTCCTTTCACATATCTTAGAGGGTAATACCTCCCACTTGTGTGCATGATATAACCATATTGCTTTCCACTAACCAATTTCATATTAGAGGTAGGTTTCTGGTGTCATTTTATCCCTTCTATAATTTCCATCCAAGTTGTTTTACCTTTGATGGATGGGGTCATGATTGAGTGGTATAAAAAGCTCAGGTAGAGGGATTAGAGGATTTTTGGAGGAATTCATAGGTGAGGAGCAAAATTGTTAGTGCTAAAATAATGATAGTTTTGTTTAGTAAGCAATATAAATAATGGATACTAGTTAATAATTGATTCTTTAGGTCCCTTGTTGATCTAATGTACAAAATGTTTAGTTTACTAAGACTATTAAGTGAAATTATAATTGTTGTGGGGAACGAACTCAGAAAGGCACATATATCATTATTATTGATTCTTTGTTTTAAATGGATAGACCTTGAGAATTGGTTCAACATTGAATAAATAAATAAATAAAGGCATTTTATATATTCCATATTCCAGGTATAGTAGTATATAATAGTTGGTTTAATTATAGGTGTACATCCAAGATGATTTCCACATTAGGTTTACACTAAATATTTTTAGTTGGGCATGCCTGTATATTTCAATAAGATGGAGGCTAAAAGTGATAACTCTTGGTGGAGGAAACTATAAGTGTTTCAGTTCCAAGGTTCATAGATTTATGAAGGATTCATTACGAACTCGGTTATAATGGAACAATTAGATGAGGTGGAAATAACTTTTATTTCAATTTATTATTAGATAGATCATTGGTTTCTATTGTCCATAATGATTCTTTAGGGGGTATTACGGATTTTTTTGTTGTTGTTATTTGGGAAAATGAATATTCATCTATCCAATGGGATAATTTCATATACTAGGGTCATGAATATTCCCTTGGGCTTATGCTGTGACTCCCCCAATACCACATCACGATGGAAAGGGGTTGGTAACTAGCACCGATGGTGTCAAAATGCAAATGGGAGGTATTTTATTGAGTACCTGTATGCGCACAGACACATCCAAGTCCCAAAAACTAGAAAGGTAAAATATTCATTCCACTGAGTAAAGGTACAAGTTGTAGGAAAATGTGCCAGAATACAAACACAAAAAAAGAAAAACTAAAAAAATAATAAAGTATAGAAGATATCTGAAAATTAATCCACTAGAAACCCCACCATATGGGTAAGGGTACAGTAGCTTCTACAAGCTGTAAAAGTAGGCCCGACCTACCTTATCTCACTGGGCACCACCGGGTTCTAGGCCACCAAGTCCTCGATCAAGGCGGTGATCGTCATCACCAGACACAACACACACTGGTGAAGCCCGTGCACAAGTGAGTAACAAAATACTCAGTATGGACCACAAACCATTTATTAATTATGACAAAGAAATCCCCGAAGAAAACCATGAAGCAGGATCATGAAGCAAGACATAACACACATGTATAATCTAATGTTAAGAATAATGTCTATAAATTGTGACACTGAACACCTTGGACTACTGAGGTTCTCATCCCTGATGAGTTTCATGGGTCTGCTAGGTCACACGGAGCCATATCCCACTGAGGACATCATATAAGGTCTATACAATTCCACTTATAGATGATCCAAACAGGGTCTCATGAAGTAGATCCACACCGGGTTGAAGATTTTTTTTCCACACAGGGTTACTTGGAGCCAATCCACACAGGGTTTCTTGTAGCGTACACACAAGTTCTCTTGGAACTAATCAATATAGAGTTTCCTGGATTTGATCCACATAGGTTTTCTTGTCTTTTAGGCCTACATGGTCACATGAACCCGGTCATCTAATTTCATTGGGTCTTAACCACCCGAATGATTCCCGCATGTAGCACACTTGATTCTTAGAAAATCCACTCCTCAATCCATTCATCTCATTGAAACATGGATGAAATCCCTCTTAGAGTATTCCAAAATAACACCCTCATTTAGAGGGATCCCACACCACTAACAGATCGTCAATCGAATGCCTAGTCTGAATAAAAAGACTGTTTTTGTGAATAGGGGTCGGTTGTGTCTAGGTCTAGTCTGTCTTGGTCGGACCAACATGACCTGATCCAGTCCAAGGACTATCAGCTGGACCCAGGTCCACCAACTCATCCAAGGTCCACCCCGACCCACTTCATGCCCAACTAGCTAGTGTGGGTTGGTTCTTCTCCAGAAGGATGCACACACATATGACAATCAGTGTGCCATGATAGGCATAGCTGACCACCATGTCACTCGCAAAATGACCCATTAGACTGCATGCCTGCAGGTCATCGCGGCTCGCGTGACACGGGAAACCCTGTTTCACGCAGCCGAGTGGCCACATCCCTATCTAATAGTCACCAACCTGCTGCTGGTGGCTTATTCCACATAGTCGCGGCCCGAGCCGACCATAGTTTCCACATTGGAGCACCACCACCTACCCGCAGTAGTGGCTGCGGGCTGCCAGCATCGGTCTTCGGCACCGCCGGTAGTGCCTTCCTCTCTGATGGTTAGCTCTACAAACTGTATGAAACAGTTGTCTTCTTAGGTCCCCATTTTCCATACGACATCCTCGGTACCGACATGCTTTCAATTCAGAGTTTCGACCAAGAATAACACACAAGAACAAACAAAGGTGGAAGGTCTGAGGCCTTGTTCTTGTCAGCCCACACCCTCCGGATTAGAGTTTTAGAAACATGTGGAAGGTTTAAGGTTTTAGACAAGTTCTATCGCAATGAAAAACCCTGATTCAAATCACCTTCCTGCAATAAAAAGTTACCCATGGATCAACCTGTTCACAGGTTGATCTGCATTCATTGTTTTTGAGAGAAGAATGGTGAAATGAATATCAAAAGAAACCCATACCTTGAGAAGGTTCTTCATTTGTGTTTATCGGTTTGAATCCATTGGTATTCATCGATCATTGTCCCTAGATCCTTCCTCTAAGGCGTCGTCACCACTTTCTGATCCGTCGACGATTTTCATCGGAGAGAAATTAATTTGAAGGGTGGAAGGTGATTCTGTTTTTCATTCGTCTTGGGAGAGGATTCATCTCTGTAGATTCGTAAAATAAATTCCCTACTCTCCCACTATTTCTCCAACCCTTTATCTAATTAAAAAAAATAAGTCACAACATTTCGGTTATGCTGCATCATCCCATCATTACATTGTTCAATTTATGAAATAGTATATCTATTACGCTTTAGATAAAGAGATTCATTAATGGGATTCATTTAATTTGTTTCTTCATCACCTCATCACCACAACGTGGTGCTGGAATTCCACCAATAAATGGTGATGGAAACAATAAAATAACATATTAGTAAATTTTATTTCACTTTCGAAGGGACCAAAAATTATATTTGTAGGTCGAAACTTGATAGTTGATGTTGTGTCCTTTATCGGAAAATTTTGACATTCTGAGCTCAATGGTCTCCTTGGATTTTTGATCCAAGCAATGTTTTAAAATATAGAATATCCTGTTCTCAGGCTTCTTTAAATAGACTAAAAAAATATAAAAATTATAATCCGGGCACATCGGACCTTAGAATACAATGCCGTCTAAGAATATGGTCTCAAAATAATACCCTATAAATAAAAAGAATTAAATTAAATTTATGTGAAATTACATTACACCCACCTTTCAGGCTTCACATCCCCGTAATCCAAAACAAGGATAAATAAACAAATTGGGGTACTGAGCACTAATCTGAGCCTCCCACACCTATGTGCTCTCTGGAAGATTCCCATGGTGCCACTAAACACACACCAGAGGAATCAACAATCCAAGAAGGACTTGCTCCTATCGATCCTCTATCTCATCTAGGAACTCCTCAATTGTTTCCTCATCTTCAATGTCCATCTCACCCCCAATCGATAACATGTGATGGATCATGCAAGTACCTATTTAGATGTGACACATGGAAAACATTGGTCTCCCTTTGATTCTATGGGGGGAGTGTTATGCATTAAGAAACCTCACAAACTATACTCAAGATATAAAAAGTTCTGATGAACCTCATATTTAACTTACCACCTTGGCCAAATCCCCGGAATCCCTCTCAGGGTGAGTCCCAAAGGAATACATGTTCTCCCTCCTCAAACTCTAAGGGACCCCATCTCCTATCATCATAAATTTTCTTTTCTGGCTCTGTGTAGTCCTCATCCACTCCTGGAAGATATGGACCTTCTCAGTGGTAGCCCATACCATCTATGGACCCATGACTATTGACTCGCTTGGGTCCGTCCAGTATATTGGTGACATGCATGCCCTCCTGTTCAAATCCTTTATCGATTCCATTCCAATGGTGGAGTGATAGTTGTTTTTGTATGAAAACTCCACTAGTGATAGGTGGTCCTCCCAACTATGACCAAAATCAAGGATTCAAGCATAAAGCGTGTCCTCTATGGTCTATATGGTTTTCTCTTTCCAACAATCTATCTTTGGGTGAAAGGTTGGGTTCAAGCACTGCTGAGTCCCAAACTCCTCATGTAATCCCTTCCAAAGACCGGATGTGATGCAAGAATCATAGTATGAGATGATATTTGAAGGAACCCTGTGAAGCCACACTATATCATGAATGTAGAGGTGTCCCAAGCCCTCTATCTATTCCTACTCTCAGATGGGTATGAAGTGAAATGACATGGGGAGTTAGACAATGATCACACAGATAGAATCGTGCCCCTTGGATGTGTTTTATAATCTCATCACAAAGTCCATAAAGATACCATCCCACTTCCACTCTGGTACTTTAGGTGGTTGTTTAAAGCCTGATGAAACCTAACACTCCACCTTCACACGATGAAGAATGAGGCACCGTGAAATAAACTCATCCACCTATTTCATCATTCCTGGAAAAAATTAATACTATTAGTGATATTTGTACATATTTTCTACTCCCAGATGTACTGCTAAAGGAGAGGTGCGGAACTCCTTCAAAATATACTCTCACAATGCCACTAGTACTACTATGAATCCTCTAAAAAGGATGATCTGCTCCGTTCTATCAAAAATCCATCAGGAGCCTATCCCGAGGATAACTGGGCACGTCATGCCTCAATGTCAATATACAAAAGATGTGCCTCACTAACATACTATTAGAGTGGAGTATTTATAGTCATCAACTAAAGGTAAACTGCTCAATCATCATCCATGAAAGATATCTTCATCGTGGTTTGCTGCTCATTTTCCTCACTCAGCAACTGAAAACCAGACCTCATGCTTAGAGCGTCTACTACCACGTTCCCCTTCCCAAAAGTATAGACTATCTCAGATTCATAGTCCTAGAGGAACTATATCCATCATCATTGCCTCAATATTTGGTTCTTCTGGGAGAAGATATACCTGAGACTCATGTGGTTGGAATTGATGGTAAATTGTTCAACAATCAAGTAGTGCCACAACATCATCAAATATACTCCCACTACTGCTAACTCTAGGTCCTAGGTCACATAGTTATACTCATGCTACCTCAACTACCCTTACATATAGGTAATCACTGCTCACTCCTACATAAGAAAACAACCCATCCAGGTCCCTGATGCAACACTGAAAATGACATGCACAATGCCCTCCTCTGGTAGTCTCATGATGGTGGCACTCGTCAGCCTCTACTTTAGCTTCTGAAAACTATGCTGGAACTTCTCCATTCACACGAAGGGGTTTCCATTCCATTCCAAAGATGGTAAAGGTGCTTCCTCTCTGGAAAAGTTTTCCACCAACCTCTTGAAGAATTTGGCCAACCCCAAGAAACTTTTCACCTCTGTCATGTTCATAGGTGGCTCTAAAGCAAGCACTACCTCTATCTTTAGGTTATCCACTGCACCTCTAGCCCTTGAGATGACGTATCCCAAAAAGTGGACCTCTGAAATCTAGAACTGTAACTTCAATAGATTCTCCCAAAGTTGGTGCTCTTTGAGTTTATCCATCACTATCTGTAGGTGTGTAACATGATCCTCCTATGATGCTGAGTACACCAAGTAGACATCAATGATGTCAACCATGAAAAAATCGAGGTAAGGCTGGATATCCTATTCAAGTGTCCCATGTACACTACTGGGGCATTGGTCACACCGAAGTTAATCTCGAAGAACTTGTAGTGGAAATAATGATATCTGAAGGCTATATTATATACATCCTCATTCCATACCTGATGCTGGTGATAGCCAAATCTGAGTTCTATTTTTGAGAACCACCTCGCTCCCATATTCTGATAAAAGAGGACATCAATCCTCATAAGTAGATACTTTTTATTCACTGTCACCAAGTTCTGGTGACAGATGTCAACAAATAGCTTCAAGATTTTATCTTATTTCATGGAAATCTAGACTGGGGCTTCCCATGGAGAAGCATTGGGCCTCATGAATCAATTCTCCTGTAAGTCCTCCAGCTGTACACTACTCTCATGAAGATCTATTGGAGCAATCCGATATGATGCTGTAGATATTGGTGTTGTCATGGGGTACATGTCAAAGAATAAGTCAACCTCCATGATAAGAGGTAGTCCCAAAACATCCTCCTGAAATATGTCTTCATACTCACCCACCACTTCTGAAAATCTTGGACTCCTCTCATCCACCACACCGAGGGTGAGGCTAGCCAACTATAGAGTGAGAGGCTACAACCTCTTCTGAGAAAGTTCATCTTGTGTTGAAAGAGTTTCCTTCTGACTGGTGAAGGTAAAACTGGTCCCATCCCCAAATACACCCCACACTCTACACCTAAGACAGTTAATCTGAGCATGAACTATTGATAACCAGTCCATACCCAAGATGAAATCATAAGGCCTCGATGCTGCAACTAGGAGATCCCAGTAGAATCTCTCACCTCAAAGAGTAAGCTCACACTGTTGGAACCTATGTGTAATCATAAAATCCCCTTCCAAAGGATTCTCTAATTGTAAGGATCTGGACAACAGCTCCACCAAAATCTCTAAGACTCAAATGTGGTCCCTGTTATGTAAAGAGAGACTGACACCTATGAGTATAAGAACTGTAGAGAAGGTGGAGAAGCCACAGATCATACCTCTAATAGTATCCAAAGCATTGTGATTATAGGATTCCACTTCCTGAAGCTGATATCTTCCCTATATACTGACTCCTTGAGGATGTGGTGGACTACCGGGTGGTGGTGGTGGTGGTACGTCGAACCGTCACCCACTGCCTACTGCTCAACCTACACCTCTAACATATCTTCCTTCCCGAGTAACTACTTTCTCGAACCTCTTCCTCTGCCTCGGCGGTCCTTCGACTGTCTATTTATCTTTTATGTGGTGGATTGGGTAGTTAAGATCCATGTTCCCATCCTGTTGTACTAGTAGCACGCACAACTCGTCTACTGACACATGATTCCCTGGTGGCCCTGCACCATTGATCCTATGTTCTGGGGTCACCCTCCAGATGGTCTAGACTTCTTGGACCTCAGTGTCATCTATTGGCTACCCCCCATGGATGACTCTGTAACCTATCACTCAGTGGTATCTCCCACCATCGGGGCATGCTCTCCGAAAAATCTTTCTACTAGTAGAGCTCACTCTAGCACTCTCGCCTGAGTGGCATGCTGAGGGAAATCATCGACGCCCAGATATCTCATCAACATCCCTTCTCAAAGGTTAAAGGCCTAATGAAAGGTCCATGTACCATATCTGTATAGTATTGGGAGAGGTTTTTAAATCTCACAAAGTACTCATCCACTGACATTATGCTCTTCTTTAGGTGGAGCAGCTCCTCTATGCGCACAGAGGATATGGTCATGGGGAAGAACTCCTCCCATAAAAGCTACAAAATGTCAACCCAGGAGAGGGTATCCTCATCAATATTCTGAATGGTCAAATTTCACCATCTCCTTGATAAGCCCTATAGAATGATCGTAGAAAAAACGACCATCTGATCAAGTGGCAACCTCACTAAGCGAAATACCCATGTCACTGCCTCCATCCAGTCCTCAACAACCTCATGATCAATCTCTCCCATGAACCTAGGAGGTCTCTATCTATTGAAATTGTGCAAGGCACTATTCTTGAACGTGCCATTTACTAGTAATGATGGCAGTAACTGATGATCAATAGGCAGTGGTAACGCAGGTGCATCACCCAATGGGTCCATCACAAGCATGGGTCCTAGAACTGATGCCTCATCACTAGGGGAGATGTCCTTATGGTCACGCATCAGAATCCTAGGTAACTGTATACGTTGAGTCATTTTGAAATAGATCGTGATAAACCATGGTCAATAGATTATACATGGTGAACTGATGGTAATTCAAGTAGACTTGGATGAAACACTCAATTCCTATATGATTCATAAAACCATGGATTTTATTTATAGAGCCGAAACACCGAATTCAACATACTAGTGTATATATATTTTGGCTTCCCCACCAACACTAGACTCCCAAAATATTAAATTTGAACTCGGAACATTAACACTATTTCCCAAAAAACAATAGACTCTCGATCTTTGAGGTCGAACTTACTAGCTTTGATACCACTTTTTCACGACCCATCCACCAAGGCCCATGTCTTGACTCTCCATGCCCACCTCATAAAGGCCATGGGTTGTCTACTAGCACTGTTGGAATCCACTAGAAAATGTGAGGCATTTTCTTGAGTACCTATACGCACATACACACAATCACGTCCCAAAAATAGTGTGATAAAACATGCATGATAATAAACAAGAATTGGGTAAAGGTATATGTTGTAGGGAAAATGGGCCATAATATAATCCCAATAAAAGAAAAACTAGAAAATAGGTATGTACTGAAGATCTATGAAAATACAACAACTTAAAACCCCACCTGATGGCTTTGTGGAGAGTAGCACCTGGAAGTCATAGAAGCATGCCACACCTACCTAATCTCACTGGGCACCACTGGGTCCTAGGCCACCAAGTCCTCTGTCAAGGCCACAGTCATCTACACCAGTCACAATATATGCGGGCAAAGCCCATATAGGGGTGATTAAAAATTTACTCAATAGGTACCCCAAACCAAAAATAAAATACCCCACAAAATCCATAAAATAAAATCAAAACGGATGATAATGAAGAAAGAAAACTCCCACAGGTATAATATAATGTACGAAAGAATGACTATCTATTGTGAAAATAAACACCTTGGACTAATGATATACTCATAACCGATGATTAAAGTGGGTTTATTAGGTTGCACATAGCTACTTCCCACTTAGGCCATTATAGTTGGTCCAAATAGGGCCACTTGTAGCTATTCCACATAGGGTTTCTTGGAGTTGATCCACATAGGGTTGCTGATAACTGAACGACACAGGGTATCTTGGAGCTAATCCACAAAGGGTTTCCAGTAGCTGATCCACACAAGGTCTCTTGGAGATAATCCACACAGGGTTTCCTAGAGCTGATCCACAGAGAGTCGATTGAATTATAGGCCAACATGGTTACTTGGACCCGCTCATTAGTTGTCTTTGAGACTCAGCTAGTCACATGATTCCCGTATGTAGAACACTTTTTTCTAGAATAATCCACTCAAAATCCAATCATCGAATTTAAAATTTCATGAACGATCACTTATAGTATTCCAATAGAACTGAATTTTCCTTAGGGTTTCAACGTTGCAAACGGATTGTCAACCATATTTCTGGTCTAAATGATATGGTCATTTTTTAAACATGGGTAGTTTGTGTCCAAGTCTAGTCTGAAAAGGATGGATTGACCCAACCTAACCCAGCCTGGGGTCCACCGACCCGACCCGTGTGGTCATGGGTATAGAACCTCTCCGACCTAGCTTGTTAGTGGGGGTAGTTTCTTCTCCAGCGAGACACCCACGCATCCGACTTTCAACGTGTTGTAGATGACTTAGCCTACCACCTTGTCTCCCATACATGGTCCCACTAGACCACTTGCCAGCATGTGGCTACGGCCCGTGCGGCGTGGCCATACCTGTCTGAGGTGGATGGGTAGCTGCATCCCAGTCTGCGAGCCATTGGCCTACTGCCTGTAGCTCCTACTATACAGCTATGGCCTAAGCCGGTTGTGACTCCCACATCAGTGCGCCATCATGGTTCACTGCCACCCTCTTATAACCACCACCAGTGATGCTCTCTACAGACCACTGGGTCCATTCTGGTTGTCAGTTTAGTGAACCATCTATGCCGATGGTGTTCTTGGGTCATCATCTTCATAGTTATGGCCTCAGTACCATGTTTTCATCAATTTAAAGTTGTGGCCACATAGAAAAAATAATAAGTCACATAGGCTTAGGGGCTCGGGCCTTATGTTTGTTGGCCCACACCTTCTGTGTTAGAGGTATATAAACATGGGGAGGGTTTAATCCTTTATCAAAGTTTTATCCCAATGTAAACGTCCCATACAAAATAACCTACCATAAGAACAAGTGAACCATAGATCAACCTATTCTTGGGTTGATACACATTCATTGTTTTAGAAATAAGAACATAGAAATAAAAAACGAAAGTACCCCATACCTAGAGAATGTTCTTCTTTGGTGTTGAGAAATTTGAATCCATGGGCATTCTTCAATCTCCTATCCTGGATCCTTCGTCCAAGGTGTTGTCGCCACTTTTTGATCCTTTGATGTTCTCCGTTGGAGAGAAATCCATCAAATATTGTAAGGATATTAATTAGTCAGTCGGTGTTGGAGATGATTCCTTTCCGTTGATTCTTTAGATAAATTCCCCGATATCCCATTCTTTCTTCAACTCGTTATCTCATTAAAAGTAAAACACGTCACAGTGTTTCAACTACGTATCATCATCGCATCGTTACACTGCTTCATTTATGAAACATCATCTTTTTTATGATTCAATTAAACTACTGCATTAATGGGATTAATTTGATGAGTTTTATAATTCCCTCTTCGCCGCTCCATAGTGTTGGTATGCCACTACTCAACGGTGAGGGAAAAAATAAAATTACTTCATAATTTATTTTATTTCTCTTCCAAATGGTCCAAAAATTATCATGTATGGTCAACCCCCACTGGACGATTTTAGATTCTATATAGGAAAATCATAATGTTCTGATTTCAATGTTGTCCATATATTTTTGATATATGCACTGATTTAAATTTTAGGAAAACCAACTTGCATGATTATTTAAACGAACTAAAAATAGTTCAAAATTATATTTCGGGCTCACGAAGCACTATAATCAAGTGTTGTCTGAGCATTCGGTCTCAAAATAACCCCATATAATTTTAAAAAAAATTACACTAAATTTCCAGGACATTACTCTAGTTTCAGTAAATGTATATATTTTTTAGAAAAAAATCATTCATTTCCTAAGAGATAATTTGTCTTTATCATGGGAGTTTCAGGATATAAGAGTTTGAGAAATGATCTTGAACCCATCTATGTTATTCTTCAGAGATGTTTCTAGATGCGGAGACCATTGTTTAGCATCATTAAGAGGATATTCACCAATATTTTTAGTGCCAAGTCACACTATTTATGCTACCAATGGATCTCATGTTTATGGCCATAGTAAAGGTCATTGATAAGATGGTTTCTCTGAATAGATCCACATAATAGGGGAGTAATTAGGATTAATTGTATATTAGAGATGTTTTTTTGGGTTTCCAGTTTCCTAGATAGAAGATATTTTGGATTGTTGGAGTTATGTACCAACCCTCGTCATCTACTTTCATAGAGGATTGCGGCACATCTGACCCTTCCAATAGAATATAAATGTGTTTTTTTATTGAGGGAATGGTCATCACTTATGAGAGTTCCCGGCCATAATCTACTTGCTTTATGAAGTAGTTTTTCAATTACATTCTCAATTATTAGGCAGTTTTAGATGAGGAAAGATATTCATTGTGATTTTAATTTGGATCAGTAGAGTGGAGGAGAGACTAGTATAGGAAATCCATAATATTAAATTTTCACTAGAGAGAAGTGTGTAAATGATGTGGTGGTCACCATCGGGGTTCCATAGGTAATATAGACAGATGCTTATGGCATTATGATTTTGTAATGACCAATTAGATGTGATAAAAACATTATTTTTTGAAAACATTTCTTGTCTACTACTTCATTTCAAGCTTTGTATGATTTATGAGCTACACACTAGTTAATATCACCTTCCAAAATCCATTCATGATATGTGGGGAGAACATTATTCAATTTTTATTGTATGAATTATGTTGAGAATATGATCTAGCGACGAGGAAAAACCATCCTTTGAGAGACATCCTATGTTTACAAACACACACACACACATATATATATATAACATGATTCTAAACGGGTACTTGTTTTTTTACTGTATTCTATAATGGATTACTAAAGGTGATATATTTTTTCTATGATGATGATAGAGATTCTATTGTATTTATTAGAGAGTGAGATCCTCTAGATGGCCAGAGGTGTTTTGATTCCTTCTATTTATTATCGGTTGAGTAGATAGTACATTAGATGAAGGTAGAACTGAAAATTTTTTATAAGGTTTTAGAAGGGGAACCTAATGTCCTTCCTAAGGATCTTCTATCATTACTGCCTCAATAAGAAATTTATTTTCGGATGATTCAATATTTAAAAGATTATATAATGTTGATGTACCCATATATGATGGAACATTCTGTGTTTTTACATATACATTTATAGATCAATGATATTTCGAGGAGAGGTTTTATCCTTTTGAGCGTGCCACCATGGGATTCTCATATTTGGTTTTTGAAGAAGGTTAATCATGATACCTATTTCGATATTGATTATTGTCATTAAAATTAGGTGTATGTGGAGTGATTATATCAACTTCCATGGATTGATGATTTACTTGATCAATAGAATGTAGCTATTTAGTACTTGATGAAAAATATATGGTTGCGTTATAAGCAAATGTGGTAAAATGATGAGGATATTCAAATGACTACATCGCGATTTCTTTATAGGCATTACCAGTTCATTATGATGTCAAATTTTGGGAAAAAACATTATACATGTTCAGGGGTTTGATGAAAATAGTGCTCAGTGAGTTCATGGATCAGTTCATTTTAGATTTTATTAACAACATCCATGTATACTCAGCATCTATGGAGGATCGTGCAGAGATTCTACGTGATGTTTTGGGGGTTCTAAATCACAATAAACATTTCAAAAATATATCTATGTTTGCATTATATACTCCTTATGTTCATTCCAATGTGAATGTAATGTCATCTTGTGGTGTGTTGTATATTCTTTAAAGAATGATGTAGTCATTTATTTGGTGTCACTAAGGGAGTTTCCAAAATTCATATTTCCATATGTTTTATAGAATATTTATGAGGTTTTAATTTCTCTTGATTTGTTACACCTATAATATCCTTGAATAGAAAGGATTTGGATTTATTATGTATTGATTAGTTACATACAACAATAAATCACTTAATGGATATGTTTTCTAGTGAAATATATCATCATTTTCTACAAGAGGGTGTTTAGTTATGGTTTTGTATGACCCATTGTGCTTTTCATTCAGATATTTCTTGATATAGTATAGAAATGTTATTTCGAATGGGTCATTGTATATATATACCTATGATCATTTATATTCCACCAATGATGTGGAGAAATAATTTGTTGTGTTTTCCTTGATTTTATTTGACATTACATCATTAGTGAGTTTTCTTGTTTTTGTTTTTTCTGAACACCGAATACTGGGGTATTTCATTTCTTAGAATAAAATAAAATTGTGACATTGATGACAAATTTCATTTTGGATAGATTGTGACATAGTGAGTTAGAGTATACTAAGAAAGGGAAATTTTTACTTGATGTGCTTTTAGGTAGTCATGTTATGATTCTATGCATGAATCTAGATATTTTTGGGGAGAAATGGATGATTTGTCATTGATGTATTATGATATAAGAGAGAATGGGTGATGTGTATTCCATTTTATTTTTATAGCGCAGTCACCATTGCTGCAATAGTTGATGGAATCCCTATTGGGGTATTATGAGGAGGAGGTCATTTGAGATAAAATTATCTATAATGATTTCACTGATTTTTAGTTAGAGGATATATTATAATGGGAGTTATTTGAGGGGAGAATGTTTATCCCTTTAGTGACTCATTAGGTGGTTCTTCTTGAGTTCTATAGATCGACCTTATAATTTTGTCCTAGTACAATAATTATTTAATGATCTTTGATATGTCATTTTTTGTGTCCTACTATGAAGCTTTCAATTGTAGTGTTTTTGAATTGATTTTTAGTCTCCCAGATAGTGAATGAATAGAACTATGATCCTAATAGTTTTTTCTATCCATTACATGTTCCTCAGTTGATGTGTGATGACATATCTAAGGGCATTTCCATTATTTTATCATAATAATATTTATCATTTGATTAAATAAGGGTCATAGGTGACTGTTTGAATAAATCAACCAATTTTATAGTGGTCATGAATTCAGGTAATGTTGTGGTATAATGAATGCACAACTAGGAGTTGTTGGTGAGACTCTTCAATATCAAGGATAATTAACATTGATCATGATCCTTGTTTTTACACTATTGTATAGAGAGGCCATTACTAATATTTTCTCTCTTAGTTATGACATAAAATATTGTTCCTACAAAAAACTGATGTTTTTATAGGGAATAACATATAGAATCAGGATGAAATGATTTGTAATTTTTCCTCTATTTTAGCGGTTCCTTGATTAAGCACCAAACATTTGTCGAGATTACAAAAAATGTTTTCACTCTACTATTTGTATAGAAACGTTTGTTCATTTTTATGGATGAAATTTAAATTCTCTATTGGGAAGGATCATGTCAATAAATATATACATTCACACATTAGAAATAGTAAAAATACCAAAATATCTATTTCAGGTGATTCATGAGAGGATAATGGTGGCATAAGATCATCATAAGTCTTATTATGAACAAGTAAGGATACCTTTAGAGTTCAATATTGGAGTCCATGTTTTACTAAAGGTGTATCCTCGTCATTATTACTGAAGGATCAGTCATTTACGTAATATTTATCCCTAGTTTTGTGGGCCTTTTGAGTTGTTGGATATTGTGGGGGATGTAGTGTATCAGATATAACCTTCTCTAAAGACGAGATAGATAAAACAAATATGACATGTTTCATATCATTAATTATATATTCTTGATGAATTAGATTCATATATTGTGGGTGAGATCACAATCAAAGATAAAGATAGCTTCAAGGAATGTACTTTAGTGATAGAGGACTTCAAAAAGAAGGAGTTCCATGAGCATTAAATTCCATGGGTTCATGTCATTTGGTTGAACTATGACATTGAGGACGGATCCCCAGAATGTGAGTCATAGATACATTCTTAGAATATTTATCTTTAGGATGTTTTAATAATCTATTTTAGTGATATTTATTTTATTGGTCATTCACAATTATCTATTTTAATTTATTTTTTTCTCATTATTGATGTACTTTTGTGTTGTTTGTCTTATTTATGAGGTATCATACCCATGAGAGTTTTTAAAATCTTCCAGTTAGTGATTCATAGTTTTTTATTTTTTCCAATGAATAATGTGGTTGAAAACCTATGATGGAAGGGATTCTTTTAGGTATCTCATGAGGTGTCTTTTTAGATGAACCAATTTATTTTAATTCTAATTGAATTTTTTTTATATTATATGGGATATGAATAATTGGATAAGTATCATATATTATGCATCATATCCCTTTATCCCATTCCTTAGAATTCATCTGAGGACTGTGGCGTTTAGTGGAAGCCTATAGTAAGGTCAGTGTAGTGTGTTTTTTTGAATATGGTGGTAAAATATGTTTTGTAGAATTGAATATTAATTATCATTCTGAGTTCCTGATTCATGACCATGATAGGAATATACATTTTTCATTGAGATTTTCATATAGAGTGATTAACATAATGTATTTTATATTGACAACAATAATAGATTAGGATTTCAATTTATCCAATATGTCAAAAATGAATCAAGATGAGAACTTGATTTTAACAATGTGAATTAGGGAAAGTTTGGTTATATATGGGATGTTCTTTTTTAGAGGGTCTTAATGTCTATAAATTCCAAATATCTATAGCCCATTCACATCATCAAATTACATTTGGATGAATACTTATAAATTCTTTCCCACCCTCAAATATTCTAAAATCCTGTACTTCTTTCCCAACTATATGTGGCCACAGGATCTCTCTCAGGTATTTTTGAATCCCTTTTGGTAAGGACTAAACCATGTATTCCCTTATTCAATCAGTCATTATCAATAATGATTTTTCCTCTTTATATGGGGATTTATTCCTTAATTAGTAATTATTAATCCCACTTATTCTTTTCATTGTATGATTGTTGATCGAATTTGATCTTTCAATTTTATTTTTGTGTTTTTTGGTGCAGTTAAAGTGTAATGTTCTTATGATGAATTAGTTTCCATGGGGGAGTTGATATCATATATCTTATTATTTTTCCATTATCACTCAAGAATGATTAAATACAAGAGTTATTGTATTTGATTCTTCTCAAATTACTTTATGAAAAATATTAAGCTAATATTGCTTTATCTCATCATGTGATGGTGTGATTGACCATAATAATGAATATAGTGGAATAAATAAATTTAATTTTTTTGCCTATCAGGATCCCTCATAACATCCAGTGTAATAATAGTTCACCTCTTGATTTTTAAGATAGTTTGATACCTATGTTTATGGTTTTGTTAGAATTTTGGTTAGGCTATTTTTTAGGATGTTTAATTCCTTAAATATCATTAAATAACAAAATTATAATAATTTTGGATGGATAAAGAATTAAAGTGACATGTCTTCTTAAATTATATTCTTTTGTTTTATGGGAAGAAACATACTGTTAAATTCAGGTTTAATTGTAATTCTTCTACCCTATGATAATGGAATTGGATGAAAAAGATGATTCTAGAAGTTATTATTATTATTGGTAATAATAAATTTCTAAGTCAAATAATTTATATTTCTTAAATATTTTTGGTACATTAACTTATATTTAAGATTTTTTTTCGTGTTAACTAATTGATTAAAATTGTAGATGAGTCATATTTCTTGTAGTATAATACGTAATAAATAAATTAAATAATAAAAGATGGTAACAAGGCATTGGTTTTACAATGATAAATGTTTTAGGCCAAATGATCATATATATATGTAGAGGATCGATGGTTTCCTTTAGGTCCAACATGTTGTTTAAACTATATAATTATTTTTATATCATATATGTTTTCATTGTATGTGAATATTTCTATTCAAAATTATGTTATACATGGATGGACGGTGGTTTGGAATGATATTGGATAGGAAGCATTGGTTTGTGGGAGTGGATGACACATCTGATGGAGAGCTTCATAGTGATTTAAACAAAGGTGTTGGGATGGAACAATGATTTAAAGAACATGCTGAAGAATGGATTTTGCATTATTATACTGAAAGAAGTATGCATTATTGTTAAATATTTTTAATCACTAGTTTTCCTTGTTTCATATTCCTACATTACATTCCCCACTACATGATATTGATAGTTGTTATTGGTTTTTGCATCTTTTTATGGTTTCATAGGATATTTCTTATAGTAATTTGATTTATGGAATAATGATGATTAATAAATGTTTTAACACACAGGGTTAGTGATTTTTGGAATGAAAATGTTGTTAATCACAAGGAACCATTGAATTAGTTGGACTATACATGGAGGGCATGTACTTCTCTTAATAGTTATGAGAAAACGAATGGAATAATGTTAATTAAATTTAATATGATTAATTAACACATATAGAATAATAAAATAGAATGTATTAATAAAATGAACATACGTGAATTATTGTGTTCTTATAGGTTATATTGTTCTTAGTGGTGGAAGCCAATTTTCAGAGAGATGATAATTGAAGATAAGTTTAAGACTAGGTTAATGGCCATAGTGTTGTTGTGAGATATATTTTATCCCATATTTTATGTTATTTCATATGTTACCACATCAATGTCAGTAGAGTGAATAAAACTATATAGACTTTGTGAGGGTATTTTCCTTTAATATCTAAGATTGTGAGGAATGGATGGATGACTACCCCATCTGTCCCCTCACACTTCTCGAAGTATTGTACAATGGAATACATAATGGTTATCATTCCGATATATGTGTATAATTTTTAGCATTGTATTTTTTCTTTTTCAACCACAAGAATTTATATTTTTTAATATATGGATTATTATATGTATGATGTGTGTGGATGTGATTTCCTGAGATATAATAAATGACATACTGGGAGTGGTGGATCCCAAAAACCACTCAGTTACTATCTAGAGATGTGGCATAGTATTATGAGATCATATGATGAATGGGGATCATGATATTTGATGTGGTTATTTGATTCATGTAGTGAATGTTATGATTCATTATCCTAGGTCTATTCATGATATAATCTTATAGAGATAATTTCCATAAAAAGTTTATAATTAGGGAAGAGTGGGAGATCATAGGGGAAGTGGTAGTGGGGTAACTTATTTTTATATAATATTTTATGTTCACTTATATGTGATATGAGGTAGGATATTATAATGGTGGGTATATGAAAATATAATACTAATTTAAGGGATGGATAGGATTCACTTGTTGTTTAGTGAGATTTGTTATGATTTTTAATCATTTTCATGAGAGGCACCGAGAAGGATCAAAAAAATTATATATGCTATTGTAACACAATGTATATATCATTTTTTTCAAGTGAATAGAAATAGGTTTCTAATTAGTCTAGAATTTCCTATCTCATAGGATGTTTTGGATCATTTATTTATTTATTTATTATTGTGATGGATTATATTTTTGAGTTTTTAGACTCTTTTTTCGATTGTTTTAGTGTTTTTGATGTTATAATCATGTATTTAGGATATTTTACTTATATGTTGTGCATGAGTTTTTGGGATTTTCAATTTTATCAGTCATTTATTGAATCATAGAGGGGTATTCTATCCATATGTTTTCATTATATATCCTCATTGGTTTTTTCAATATAATAGCGAATTATTGGTGGTCTTCACGCATAATTATGTCACTTCTCTCATGACCACTATGTGAGGTGTAACTTTGGAGAGGGTTTCATGGCATGAAACTCTAAAATGTATTCATCACCAATTTTCCTAATGTTTTCTCACACATAGATAGTAAAAATCTATTACTTTATGAATTGTTTTTGAATAAATTATATTTCCTTGATATCTTTCATTACATGCAACCTAACGTTTTAATGAATCATGAAAATTATTAATAATATTATTTTAAGAAATCATTATTACCTATACATTAAACATATTTGAATGAATATGAATAACAAAATATTAAATATTAATAATAATTTTTCTCTATAATTAAAACTTATTTTTTTAAAAAATACTTATTTTTTGAAGCCATTAGAGGTTTCCAAAATTATACTTTCTCAAAAAATGTTTTTTATTTATTTTGTGATATTTAAAATATTTATATATTGACACACTTTAAAAATTAATTTAATAAAATTAAATTTATTTTTCATTTCAAAATGCGAATATTTTAATTGCTTTAATATTTTATATTTTTCTGACAAGATTAATTTTTCTACGAATAGTGAAAAATAGAGGGTTTTATAATGAATTTTCATTTCTCATAAATCATTTAAAACCATAAAAACATTAATATGGGTTTAAATGTAAAATTAGTTCAATTATATATATATATATATATATATATATATCTAATTTAGGTCATTTGGATAAATTTAATTTTGAATTTTGATGGAATACATTTCTAATCGGTTGGCCATTTTCTCAATGGAAAACCACTTTCTCATCGCTTCTAGAGGGTTAATTTTAAACTAAAATATTACACATAGATAATGATATTTGAAAAAATAGATTCAATATTTTTAAATGTATTAATTTATATTATCTATTATGTTAAACATAATTCTTGACTATATTGAACAATAATAGAATAAAAAATAAATTACAGCTGTTAAGGTGATAATAGGTTTACCAGGGGTTAATGTTAAATGATAAGGGGTGGAACTTACTATAAAAATTTTCAATACGACTATATCATCATATTTAGACCTTTTAAATTATAATATTCATAATTATAGATATTTGAGCATTTTGTAACATTGATAAGATGATTCCACCTTTTGTCATACCAAAATTACAAGTGTGCCGCTCACCTCACTTATAAAAGGACACCGCCTATTATCAAATCTTAACACATCCAAAACATATTTATTCAGCCAAACTATTTTCATATACATTTAATAATTACCTAATATCATCATACAGTCATCATTCTTTTTATAAAGCCATTCTAGTAAGTCTTTTGGTGAAAATATAAGGAAGTTACCCGAAGAAGAGTTAACATTCTCCGTTGAGAATGTTTAAATTATATCTTAACCCACCTAATTAAATTATTTTTAAACTATGATGGTGTAATATAATTTATATATTACATATAATAAGAGTTTTTAAAGATAAATTAATTACCTAAAACATTATCTATTTCCATCAAATGGTATATGAAAGCATCATTCGTGTGTACAATGAACTATCACCTAGAGAACCAATGTTGTTCATTTTCCATAAATATCTCTAATGAAAGGATATAATGATGGATTTAATGTTTATATTTGATATATATATATATATATATTAAAATTATGGTTATTTAATAAATATGTCACATATACTAGCTTACTTTCTATTCTTAGGGAATATGATAACATCACCCATGTGTACGGTGTACTACCACCTCACGAAGTGACGTGATTCATTCATGCATCACTTGGAAGGTAATGAGGATGGTTTTAATGAATATATGTAATATATATAAAATCAAATCTATTATACAATTTTAATAAATTATGTTGTTTATTTATTTTAATTTCCCATTAAAATGGTAATAGATTTCATATGTATGTATGACCTACCGTCTCCAGGAATGTGTATTTTAGTTTATGTCTCCATGTTTCTTGGACCGCAATAAATAAAAATATATTAAAAATATATTATATTTATTTTTTGGTTAAAACATTGGATATGATGGAAACATGATAATAATAATAGATTCAAAAAAATAAAAAATCATATCATATACTAAATTCAATGTTGTTATTGACCAAAACGTGACTTTAACATGGAATTGTTAATAAAAAGGTAATAAAAGGTAATAAGTAAATCATATATGGTATGATATATATATATATATATATACAATTTTAAGATATGTATAATGAAATTATATTTATTTAAATAACAACAAATTTATAATATATCCCATTTAGAATAAATTTAATTTTGTTAATAGATTCCAATACATGCAACACTAGGTTAAAAAAAACATTGTTTTGTCATGCGTTTCACACATAATTTAAAATAAAATTTAACTCCTATAAAATTTTTATGACTATATAAATAATTTCTGAAATAATATTATCATAATTATATTATGCTAAATTTTTGGGATTTTTCTGATAAGATTTGTTTTTTATGTATAGTAAAAAATGAAGAATTTTAATTTAAAAATTCATTTTGTTTTAATTAATTTGTAATAATAAATTGCATGTAAAATTTTTTTAGTGTAAAAATTGTTCTCTTATATAGATATTAATCCAACTTGGGTCAATGAAATTGATTTCATAGTGAATTTGTATATGATAACATTGTATACTTTGAATATTTTTACTTTAAAACCAATATTTCTCATCTAGTTTGTGAGATTGATTTTAAATTTAATTTTACAACTTTTAGGGATTTAATTTGTTATAATATATTTCATATTTTAAATCATCATAATTTATAATTAATACTATGGTAATATCAATTCTTAATAGCTATTATTATTGAAAATAGTTAATATTAATTACATCGAATAATAAAAAATGAAATTATTTATTTGTTAAAATTATAAAATATTGTGTAAAAATTTAAAAAAATTTAAAACACATTGTATTAACATATTTATATATTATTCCATATATGATATACAATATATATTTATTTGGGCCTATTGTAATAAAAAACATATTTGGAATTCACTAATTTAAAAACATTAAAATTATGGTACTCAGCCAACCTTATAAAATGCCTCCCACTATCCTCTACACTTCAAATCATAAGATAAATTTGGTTCAGAAAATAAATTCCAAAATTACATCCCAAAATACTTCCACTTGTACTAGAATTATTTTATTGGTTATAAATATAACCAATGAAGTCTTTATTTCTATCCAAAAGAGGATACCTGAAAAGTGTTTATGTTGTTATAAAAGTCATTTTATTTTATTTAGTTATCCACCTAATTAAATTAAAATTATAACATGATTATGTAATAAACTATGAATATTAAATATACTAAGATTTTTTATGTTATGTGTACTACATACAACCTCACACACAACTATGAAATGGGTTATGAAATCATTTTGCATGTGTTTGTCGAACTACCACCACATGTACTAATGTATTTTGTTTTTCCATTTACACCTTTAAAGGATGGGAATAATGATGGATTTATAATTTATATATGATATATATGATATATATGATTTTTTTATGCTTCTTGAATTACAATATTTCCCATATAATTATAATTTCTATTTTTGGGGAATACGATAATCTCACTCATCTGTATCGAAAAGCAATGTGATTCATTCAAAATTTTAATGAAATGTATTAAAGGGGTTTTTAGTAAATATCTGTAATATAAATGACATAAATATGATTAATTAATGAAAATATATATTTATATCATTTAATTTTCATTCATTAAATACAATAATAAAATGTAAGTAGAATCTATGTGTACGCATGACATACCGTCTCCATGGATTGTGTATTTCATTTCATATCACCAAATTTTAAGGATTAAAATAAATAAATATATGCTAAATATATATGATAAATATATAATGGTTCAAATTTTAGATATTATTAAATCATTATAGAAGTATAAGGAACAAAAATTAACATGGAAAACATACTCAGAATACCATGTAGTTATGACCCAAATCAATAAATAATTATGAGAAATTATTAATGAATGAGTGATTATATGATTTATAATAATCATATATAATATGATGAATATGATTATAGTTATATAATAAATTAATAAAACAAATAAAACCACTATATAGCATGTTATTTCACCTTTATTCAAAAGGAAGCATTAAATATTTTATTTTATCTCAATTTATATTCCATTGGGATTTATTTGTTATTATGAAACAATTAACTATAATGTGGTGAAAATATTACCATTTGACTTGTAATATCATGAATACATGATTCTTCATGGTATTTTAATATTCAGTTTTAGTTATCTCATTTATGTGTATTTTACATGAGAATTACCAAGTGGAAAAACTTATTATTCAATCTCTCTTTCTTTCGTGATTGTTTACATTATCTAAAAACAATCACATTATTGAAATGATTTTCACATTAAATTTCATTTCCCATTAATATAAATATTATTATTTTATGAATATTTTAATTTCTAGTATGACAGGGGTTGGGGACCATTTAAATTAAACCACACAAATCATTTTTAGTCGCATGAGAAGAATTAGTTAGCCAAACGATATGGATTTTTAACTGGTATACATTAAACCCTCTTGTGAAAGGTCAGGATGGTAAAGGAACCAAATACATGGGAAACATATTCCCCAATAATTAATAATTAACATAAATGAGAATTTAGTTATTATTATTATCCCGGAGATTTTTGATATGAAATTATCTATGGATATATTTCATTCAATAATTATTTATTAAATGCATGTGTTTCAGTTATTTACCTTGACATATGGATTCAACTTTATCCCACTATGATAGTCATGTTAAATTTATTAAATGTGTGTCCAGTTATCTAGCTTTACTGATTTATTAATCTAACCTATTCATGATATATTCCACTATACATAAATCCAAAAAAATTTGGTCTCACCGTAATTTTGTTTCCTTTGCCCAGTTTTTGAAGTGAAATTCGTTGAATGAGTTTTGAATGATATTGATAATTTTAATTTTGTTTTGAATTATGTTAATTTTCTATTCCTAATGAAAAATGGGTATCATGTACATATCAATTTTCCAAAAAAACTAAAAAATTCATTCTATTGATATTTGATCATTTTTATATATGAAAAATTAATAAAGTAACACACTGGATCTGGGCTACTTGGGCCAGGATCATTATAATAGCAACTAGGCCCTCCTAATTTTATAGACACCCATACATAACATGGATAGTGGGTCCAGGCCAACCATGTACTACAAGTCTCCCCACACATATGTGTTCCCATACCTAGCTCCCACCCAGGTGCTTGAATGGGTAATAAGACTAATGACTTTCCCCTCGTACCAACACATGTTCCTTCAAGTGTTATTTATCATCACCTACACACACCATGGGATATAACCAAGAGGTAACCAATTCAGATCACTACTAAAGGAAAATCATGATTATCTATGGAGTTATAATCAGTTATATTTCTAAAAATAAAGTCTCACCTTATTAACATGAATAGTATCATTTATTCATATAACACTTTATCATTTTGGGTTTTTATATTATCCCTCCTTATTGAATGACATTCTAGTTGTAGACCCCATATCTTAAACCATGTGGAGCCACGACGCTTAACACTATGTTACTTATCTGAGATGAATTTTACAATTGGGACTCAATGATAGCACAAAAACTATACCTTAATGAGGCCATCAGGTCCTTTCCCACCTAGTACTACTAATTTCCCCATAGACACATGGTCCCCACTGTAAGGCCTGTACACTTTTTAGAATGATTCATCAAACTAATTTGTGTCCCCACATGCCAAAAAATATTCTTTATAGTGTTCTTCTTCCTCACTCACAAAAATAATGGGAATCTTCTCAAGAGGATACCCACCCCGATCACTAATTCAGTCCAAGAACACTTAAATACTTATTTTTAATTTGATATACTACTAACATAATGATTCTTCTTCTTTTCATGATTCATATCATTTTTTCCATTAACCATTAATCAATATGGGGTGTTACATTCGCCCCCCCCCCACCAATATAAAAAATGACCTCTTTGTGGATGCTACATATCAACCTAGGTAGTGCCACCACACCTAAGTCTGGGTTCCTACTCTAATTTAAATTTAACTATTGGAATCCAATCACATCATAGACACAATTCATTAATATTACACTTAGGTCATGGATCACCTCGTACCACCTGTTTCTTCATAGACATGTGGTCCCCTCCCTAGGACCCAACAACATGCTCGAATAGTTCATCAGACTAATTATTGTTTCCACAGGAAAAAATATGTTATTTCTAGTGTAATTTTCTCACTCATGCACACCCTCAGAAATATCCCACGAGGTCATCCACCCTAGTCACTAATCTTGGAAAATCATGATTACTCAAGGATTTCATATTAGGTAGGATCCCAAATTGTTTTTTTCACCTTATTGATATGAGTCATATCATTTATTCAATCATCCCATTATCATTATGTGGTTTTATATTTATAGTTGTAATTGGATCATGTTTTGTAGAGACCCTAGGAATTAGATTTAGTAAATCATAGATTAAGGTTCATAACCCAAATATATACATTGAGGATAATTATATAAGTAAATATCATGATTCAAAAGAATAGAGATCATGTATTTTGGAATCATACAACATGTTTGGTAAATATACTTGTGATAAATCCCAAAATGGAGTAAGAAACATTGAAAACAAAGGATATTACGAAGGAGAACTACACTCATCAATTTAAATGTAATATGATCAAAATTTAAGGGAAATAATTTTTTATGAGGGAATAATTTAAATCCCAATTAATTCATAATATATTATTTTGGATTAAATTTAATTTTTGTTTATAAAGAGTAATGCACAGAACACATAGATTAAATGAAACACTGTTTATTCAATCATTGTGAAAATAATTTTAATTTATGGGTAAAAAATATGATAAAAAATATTTGGAAAATTAAACATAATTTTTAAAATTGGAATATCAAAATTATAATAAGTTGAATTCTTATGATTATTCTGAGAAGTATCTTTTTTGGTGACTAATAAATAATATTTAATTTTAATTTAAAGATGTCTTATTTAAATATTTTATAATTAAAAATTTTATTTTTAATTATTTTAAAATTATAAATAGTTAAATAATACTATATTAAACAAATTTTGTTCATTTAAATTTTTTTTTATTATTTTATATAAAAACATTGTTATCTTTTGAATATTTTCAAATTAAATCATGATTTATTAAACCATTTACTAGATTAATATTAAATTGAATTCTTCTACTAATGTTAAATTAAATTAGAAAAATTAATTCCATATTTTCAATAAAAATTATTTATAATTTACAATTATATCAAAATAATTTTTGTCCATAATTATTAGAGAAAATATTTACAATAAATTACAATAATTTAGGAGAAAACGAGTTTAATTAGTAGCTAAATATATAATATAATTTTTAAAAATTATATAACACCTCCAAAAAAACCACTTATGTATATAGTTATAACATAAAACTTATGGTATCATGCATTTATAATTATTATATCATTGTAAAAATAATAAAACATGGGTGGAATTAACTCTTTCTAGAAAATTACAAGTGTCTAGTCACCCTACATATAAAAGGAATCCTCTTGTCCTCTCCATTTCACACATTCATACCACATTATTTTAAACAAATATATTCCAAAATAACATACCAAAATTTCTCCCATAATGATTTATGATTTATATTTCCCATAAAATTATACTGGTATGGCATTAATGAAAACCCAAGTAGGATACCCAAAGAAGAGGTGATGTTTTTGCAAAATTGTTTTTATATAATTTCCTTCTTCACCTCCTTTAATAATTATTATAACATGATTATATAATAAAACCAATATATAATTGATACTAATATCTTATTATGATAATTATATGAAAAAAACCACACAAAATTCCATAAAATGATTTATAAAATCATCATCAATGTGTACAGTTGAATACTGCATCGCGAATTGATGCCATTCAATTTTCCATTACCACATTTCATGGATGGGAATAATAAATTATATGTAATTTATATATTATATATATATGTGATATTAATTATTATAATATTATTCAGGAATTATTAAATTAAACATAACATCATTCTTTCCATTTTGTTGGAATATGATAACATCGCTTGTGTGTAAAACAGACTACCACATCACAAAGCGATGTAGAATGTTTAATTTTTACATGAAATGTATTAAGGAAGGGTTTAATAAAAATATGTGATATATATGACATAATAGTTATACAATAATTAATATATATATATATATATATATGCATATATATATATATCATTTAATTTTTTTCAATACGACAAGATAATGGAAACATCGTTGATGCATACGTACGACCTTCCGTCTCCATGAATAGTATATTTAAGTTCCTATAATTTTGTTAAGGATTACTAAAAATAAATATTTACTCATTTTATATTATATTTATATAATGGTTCACAGTCATGAGATTATTAAATGGTAGTTCAAGATGAAAACAATAACTAGTGAAAACATTGTCAAAAACAATGTTATTACCTAAAACAATGAAAATAATGAGAAATTATTAACAAATTGGTGATAAGTTGTTATAAATTTATAAAATATTATATTAATGGATATGATATTGATTCAATAATAAGTTAATAAAAAGTTTAAAACTATTATAAATTACATTAATGACTATTTAATCAGTATTAAAGGGAAGGCAAGGGATCACTCCTCAATTTAAATTTCATTAAAAAAAATTTTAATTATGAAACAATAAAATTTTATGTTATATATATATATCCCATTTCACATGTAATATCATTAAGACATCAATATTAAATGTATATTTTGTTTTAATCTAAATTTTCACATCCAATGGAATTTTACATGAAATATACAATGTGGAAAAAGTTAATATACAATCTCTCTTTCTTTTTTGATCATTTAATTTTTCATAAAACAATTACATCATTGTAAAAATAATTCATTGAAACATACATTATACATACATGTTATTTTATGATGGATATTTATATTAAATATACCGTTACCATTTTAATATGGATTTTCTTTGAATTTTATTTGAACAACAGCTGAAATATTGATAAATCAGTATCCTTTAATCAATGTGGATACATGATAAGGCACCATATTTTTGAATAAAATTAAATATATGATTAAAAAAAATTATTGTGCTGGTTTTACATGGGTTGGAAAAAATTTAATGTTTTCCTCTCAATTCATTGGTTGTCTAACAAGATGAATTAGATGGATAAATCAGGTGGGGTTTTACATGTTATATTTTAAAATGTATTGTGAAAATTCTAGATGGTAAATGTAATAAGTACTTGGAAGAAATTTAATCCAATAATTAATCATCTTATTAATTGATAGTTTCATTATTATTATTATCCATGAGGTTTTTTATACACCATTATATATGGATTCATTTTATTCTCAGTTTATTGATTAAATTGAATGTGTTTTCATTTATATTACATTCCAAAATGATTCTCCCTTATCTCACTATCAGAGTAAATTTATTTATATGTATAGTGTGTTCAGTTTGACCACTTTCCATATTTATTATCATTATTTATTCTTGATTGCTTCCATTTTACTTAACCCATACTAAGAATTTGATTAAATCCTTAATTTTTCCCTTTCCCATGGTTATGAGGAGGAATCGATTGAATTTGTTTTTAATGGTGGTGGAAATTTTATTTTCTTGTATATTATATTTCATTTGTGGTTCCAAATATATAATAGGTATCATTTATGTATCTTGTTTCTTATAATGATAAAATACTCAGTACTTCAAGATTAAATCCTTTATGACTATGATAATGTAATAAAGTAATTCTCCCTCTCCATGATACTGGGGTCGAGGTTATTACATTTATGATATAAGATGTAAGAATTTGTAAGAAGAAATTTGAGACTTATGGTAAGGTATTTCCATCTCATTTTTATTTTCTATGAGACACATAAAAAATTTACAACATGTTTCTTTTACGAGTTTTATATATTATCCCTAAATTTATTTTATTATATATATATTGAAAATTATGGAGATTTATATATCTATTTTAGGATCACAAATTCATGGGTTTTATGGTTAAAAAGTTACCAAACAATTAATGTATTTTTACCCAATTTTCTTTCATTGGGACATATGATGTGTTATGTACCTATCTTCTTTTATGACGTCAATATAAATCCCATTGTACATGTAAAAGAATGAATTTGTTTATTATCATTGTATTTTAGGAATAAGTTAAGTTTATTCGTTCATGGGGATTATTATTCAAATTTACCCATGTGGTACATGTTTTATGATATAATGACATTGTTTATTGGCATTGTATATGTCTATTCATGTGGGGATGAAATAATATGATCCATATTTTCTAAAACTAAAAAATATTATTCTTCTCTATTAATTTCAAAACAATACACATTTTTCATTCATTTTCTATTATTTATGTTCCAAACATCTAAAAATAGTGTTTATAAATTAAATTTTCCTTATTTCACTCTTCACTCGAAAAAACATTTTTATTGACAAATATTTTTTCATAAAAAGGTTTTCTAAAAATTTATTTACATTTGAAAAATAATTTATAAATAATTTCTAACCCATGTTTAAATTTATCAATTTTTTAAAGGAATCATTATTTATTTACAAAAAAAATACCCATTTGGATTTCATTGAAAATTTGAATTGTATCATTATTTTAAAGTGTATGACATGAATGGTATATTAAATCATCATGATCTATCATTATTTTAATGATTCCAAAAATTGTTTCAAATTTATTTTGACGGATTTTTTTGGAACAATTTTTTGTTTTTCAATGTTTTTTTCAAATAGGAAAGGATACATTCCTAAGAAAATGATTCAAATGATTTCTAATTCATCCTAAAAATGTTTAAATGTATATTTATAATGTAATTTATATTTAAAAGTATTTATATTTATCAAATATATTTATCAAATAGATTTTTCAAATTTGGAATGATTATTTTCTTAAGAAATTATTTAATCTATATTTCAATATTCCTTTATATGTTTGATTGTGTTTTTAAATAAGAGTATTTAAAAAAAAAATTATTTTTCAAAAATATATTTTTAAATTTGAAATGATATTTTTCATCAACAAATGTTCCGTGTGATATTTTGAATTAATTTTACATTTATGTTGACATCCTTAGATGTTAATTATTCTTTTCATAGGTTTTGATATAGGGATATAATTCTTAATCTTTTTTTAAATAGGTTATGTTGGTGATGTAAAGATGTTTATGGAATGTGTTTATCTTCCAGGTAAAATACTATGAAGACATTCTGAGGAATCCATCTTCATTCTCCATGAGTTTTCATATGATGAAGTGATGAAATTATTATGAATCCTTCCCCATCTACATAGGTTATCATATAATGAAATATTTATTAAAACCATTTCTTTTTATGGGGTTTAGTTTGATGAATGTTTTATGATCATTTGGAAGACATAAATATAATTTTCATTACCTTATGGGTGGAACAAATATCACCCCCACTGGGTTGGATATAGATTCATGTCTCATGAGATAAATTATACTAGAATAGGGATTAAACATTATTCAATAAGGGACCTTGTACACAATGATATAATTTTGTGTGAAAAATTGACTACTACATTGTTTTTAAGAGTGAAGCCATCAATTATTATTTTCTTGGAAAAGAACTTTCAAATAATAAGAAAATAATTTTATATGCATATATGTATGGAAAAAATATTGTTCCTATTCTATTGTAATTGTTTTGTTGTTCATGTTATTTTATTTTATTACGATTCATGTTATAGTGATCCAGGAATAACATACATGGAAATTACATCATTTTTTTGAATGAATAACACAAAAATAAACAAGTTCCCAATGATTATTTATGTTTAATGCCTTTGGAGACCTATAATCATAAAAACAAATTCACAATGGAGATACATTATACGTAACTAAGTTCTTTATTAACATCTTCTTTATTGGAAACATCATATATAATACATATCTTCATAACTTGGAGAACAAAAACAATGAAATATGTGAGATTATATGCTCAGTAAGGGTAATAAATGTAGATTTATAATCATAAACATCATCATACGAGTATGAGAGTGTGATCACAAAATTATATGATCACAACATGTATATAAAAATCATAAACATGAAACATGGAAAATATATTAGCAGTTATGAAGAAATGAATCTTAAAGGAATCAAGATAATAATCCATGGATGAGTAACATAGTGGTAAGAAATAGAATTTTATAAGACACATAAGAATATAAAATTATGTCTATAGCTGTGCAGGATTATTGCTAAGTCCATATTAGTGAAATGTGTACACACCCATGACCATATTATTAGTCAAGGTTTACACCCAAGACCATCCTAGGTGGCAATCCCTTTTCAAAATTGGGTTCACTCCACATTTCATCCCTATATTACTGAATAGGGTTCACTTTACATTCCAAAACTATGTTATTGAACTAGGCCCACATCCTATTCTAGCCCCATCATACTGAACAAAGTTTTCTACTCATTCTATCCCTATCAGATTGAACTGATTTCACTACCTGCTACAGACCTATCATGCTGAACTATGTTTATTTCTCATTTTATCCCTAGCATACGAAACATAATCAAGTTCTTATTCAATCCCTATTATACTGAGCTGAGTCCACATCATGTTACATCCCAATCATACTAAACCATGTTAACTTTTCATTCCATTCCTATCATACTGAAGAATGTATATTACTCGTTCTATCCATGTCATACTAATGATATATAAATATCTACCCAATGCATTGAAGGACAGTATTGGTGACACCCATCATATAATAAAATCATACATCGATGTGCCACAAAATAGTAAAACATTCATCTTCTTATGGCCCATAAAAAGGGATGGGTTTTATAAATATCACATCACTACCCCAGAAATAAAATGAGTATTTTGAAAAATTCACCTGATCATAACATATGAAAAAAATAATGGCATAAGAATAATTTCATCATATAATAATGCATGAAAATAAGTGGGTTTTATAAGCATTTTATCATGGTATAACATGTGTAGAAGAAATAAGTTTCATAAGAAACATGTCATCATAATATGAAACCATTCAAGGAATGAATAAGAATAAAATACTTATATCAAATCTAAAATAAATAATAAACTATATCCAAGGATTTCATCTTATGTGGATAATAAATTTTAAATTATCATTTAAATAAATTCTTGAGGAAAATTATCATGAAACATTTCAAATTTGACAATAGTAATATTAAACTCTTAAAAATAATACCTATGAAATAATAATATGAAATAAATAATATAATATCATAAAATCAAGGATATTAATTATATAACATTAAAATATGATGTATATACATTTGGTAGAATAATATGGCAGCATAACATGGAATTTGTCTCAGTAAAGGAAAATTGAGACAAAATTACTTTCCCGAATTAGTTACTTTTAACCATAAAACCCATGAAAGAGATATCATAAAATGGATATAAAAATAACAATAAATTTAATAATAATATTCTTATAATAAATTATTGGATATTATATACACTATAGAAATAAAACGAGTGGTGAATATGGCATAAGTCACATTTAAAAAAGAGTGAGACTAGAAATCCCCTTACAAAAAGAGTAAAATTTAAACCATGATCCCCATGAATCAATAAAATCAATTAAAAAATTTAATATGATTAAATAAACAAAATTCAAGATATAACCTTCCATAGGTTAGTATATACAACTCAAAATAATAATAAGTGGTGAATATAGAATATATCTCACAGAAATTAATGTTAGATGAGAAAACCCTTATCATAAGTCCTGAATTTAATTGGAAACATTAAAACCTCATGTATAATAAATATATGATTATTATAAATATAGAAAATAACAATATTATTATATATCATAACATATATTATTAAATTATAACATTATATTTCCTATTAATTTACAATTACATGTTAATGAAACTTTTTGGGTATTAACAAATTTGTTTATCGAAAGTGTTTTGACTTGTTATTGTTGGTACTATTACATAAACCACTATAGAAATATTTCAATAACAAGTATAATTATTAATATATCACATATTTTTATTATATAAATATTTCTAATAATCTATAATTTATTGATATATGAAATGGAATACACCATTCATAGAGACGACATGCCTTACCTACGCATAAACACTATTTCTATTTTTTATCATATTGTAAGAATGAATGTAAATGAAATATATGTATATATATATATTATAATAAAATTATCATTTTCAGGTCATATATATCATATTTATTTACTAAATTTATCAAAAATATATTCAAATAAATTTTTGATCGAATCACATTGCTTTGAGAAGACGGTAGTCCACATGCAAAAACGATGTCGTCGTATTTAGACAAAATGAAAGGTATGATGGTTTTTATTATATTATAATTATATAAGAATAAATGAAAAATATATTTAATATATATCATATAATTTTACTAAATCCATTCTTAATACATTCTATTCATATGGTGACTTAATAACATCGCTTTGAGGAGGTGGTAGTGCACTCAACCAAAAATGATTTTATCTTTTTTTCAAAAAATGGAAATCATGAAGGTATGTTTTATATAAAAATTACAGAATAATAAATAAATCATAATTATAAAAAAATATCATATAAAAATAGTGTCTGAATCATAATTCAAAACCATGAGTGTTGTTAAAGTAAAAACTAACAACATTGTTTTGTGAGGTGATCAATCATTGTAGAAAAGAAATCTAAGTCAATTACACATTAAATGGAAGTGTGTGGAAGTGAATATATAACCATTATGATAATAAAATCAGTATATTGAGTTTATGAATTTTATTATACAATTATTTAATTATAATAATTTAGGGGGTGGAGAATGAAAATAATAAAAAGAGCTTATGGAATCAGGCTATCTCTTTTTCGGGTACATCCTACTCGTTTGAACAAAATGTATTCTAGGGATAGATTTAATCCCAACTATATGATCAAAGGATGAAGAGATGTATTTTATAAGGATATTTGGGTGGATATTTGGGTGGATTTTTCTTGTATTCTTGAAACGAATTTTGTGCTCCCCATGTTATAAATATCCCCAAAGTGATGATAATTGAACATGATAGATCCATAAATGTGTAATGTATGAACTATTTCCATCCAATAATCCTTATATAATCTTATATTCATTTTGACACATTATTTTCTATGTTTAATTAGGAATAAAGCTCATTTTTACTTTAATCATGTAGTTAAATTTAATTACATTCACTGACATATTTTATTAAAAAATATGTTAAAGTTATTAAAATGTATAATTTCATCTTATTAAAAAAATATATATCATTTTTCAAATTTATAATAATATAAGTGGCATAAATTATTTTGAAATTAATCTCACGGACAGGTTGAAACGATGGGTTTTTAATGTGAAAAAGTACAAAATATTGAAATGTTTTTATATACAATTTCAATGTGAAATTGATTAAAATTACCTAAAATAGAATAATTGATGTATTATTGGTCTAATTATACTTTCAAATAATATTAAAATATTATTTAACTATTTAAATAAGTTAGACTAAAAATATGTTTTGAATTTAAATTCAATGGTTTTTACTATTCTTCAAAAAATGAAAATTCTGAGATAAATTAGAAACATTCAACTGAAGTAAATTTTGATATTTATCTTCCAAAAATTATGTTTGTTTAAGAAAATATAAATTATCAAGGTGTAAATCTTTTGACGAAAAATGGGTTTTCTTTTAAATGGTGCTAAAATAAATATTTAGAAAAATATATATTTTAAATCATAAAATTGGATTTATTTTTGTCTTATACCTGCAAAATATATTGGATGATTATCAAATATATTGATTGAATACATAATATATAAATATTTTTTAAATTTTTTTTATAAAAATGGGTTTTTTTAAATTTAATTGATAATTAATGATGTTTTGATGTAGGAAAATATTTTTCATAGAAAATAAATTTCTTTATTCTCAAATAGTTTTTAAATTAATTTCAATATAATTGATAACTAAAGGGTTCATTTTATATACATGTTTAATCTGTTGTTTCATAATTTCTTTAACCTCATTCTTATCTTCCATTCTAATAACTAGGTGATATATATAAAAATATTTAAATATTATTATTAATAAACTATTTTGGTTTGGTAAAAATTTATCTTTAATGTAATAGAAGTTTTCTAATGGATTTAGTATTGTTTGTAACACAATACATATATAGGGTTGTCATTATCTCAAGATAATCTAACTGTTTCATGTAGTTTATAATTAACTTGATGTTACATATAATTCTTGTAGAACATAAATCCTTCATATGAAAATAGATATATTCATTGTAAAAAAATATGAAAAAAAAATATTTTGAATATGTATTTCAAAAAACCTTCAAGTGTTTTAATATAAACCCATAAATTGAATTTATTTCTAAAAATTTGTTTTGGATATTAGTGGTTTATTGTGTAAAAGTTTCATTTATTGAAACCAACATCATAAAAATGAATATTAAAACATCTTTAAAAAGAGAAATTGGAACCATAATGGTTCACCAAATCAACTCATTAATATGTTTCCATATAGGAGAATATATGAGTAAATTTAAAACATTTAAATGGATGATTAATATAACCATCATGTTCTGATTAAGTGTGTTATAGAACAAGATCATGATAATGTTGACAATCACAAATCCATAATTATGTGATGATCTAAGGGACCATTTTATTCATAAGAGATGAAGGTTCAAGGAGAACATTTTCATTTTCAGGATCCTTTCCTTAGAGTTGAAGAATTTACAATAGAAGATATACATATGTGATTCAGAATTGTCACCCATTGTTGTGCCTTGATCAATTTCCACATCATCTCCTCTTCTAGGAAATGAAGTAAAAATGTTCACTCTTGAGGATTTAGAAAATCATGAGGATATGAAATAGAATTATAGGTTATTCAATCTTTCCTTAACATAAAAAAAGTTATAATAGGTTACCAAATCATTATAAATCTGCATTCGGAGAGATAATAGTTTTATATATAAAAACTGTTTTGATGTTTATCATAAAAAATTCTAAATATGGTCAACCTTGTAAACCTTTTGAAAGGTGAGATTACAAAACATTAGAAATAAGTTCACTAAATTATCATAACTTTTATCCCACATATATCATAAGGTGTATCTTGTTTGTCACATTTCAAACATGTGAATATTGTTGTAATGTATTTTCATGAAACATAGTAACAACCTGAATTACCATATATTCTAATTTAAAACATGAATTCTTCCTTATTAAAAATATTATTTGATATTTATCGTTAATCCACAAAGTTATAAACATCATTCATTATAACATCATCCACTTTTTCAACAATATACTTTATCAATTCTAAGGACTTAAATACTATCTAGTTTTCATTATCTATATCATCATCAATTAATCCATATATGAAATTATTTTTCATCCTATGGAACATGTTTAGGTCCACATTACCATAATATATCTATAGAATTAAATCAAATTTCTACGTCATGAGTATCATTTTACACATTATTGAAAATAATTGAAGAAAAACATCTAAAAACAATCCTTATATACTTCATGATTCATATAATATAATATTTCAATTCCAAAAGATATACAATTTAATCATCAAAAATTATCATTAAAACTTTACTTAGGCTTCATTAACATATTCCTTAATTAATATTTCCTGAAATATATAATATGGATAATGTATTAAGGTTCTTAAACATCAATCTAATAATTCTTATATTGTTTTATACAATGAGAACTGGAAAAACTTCCTTTACCTTTCACATGTCATTCATAGTCTCATTGTCTTTAGTATTATACCCAATACTCATACCATATTCCAAATACTCTTCATTATGATTACACATAGGATATACATTTTAATAATTCACATACTTTCTTCATATGAATCATTAATTTTTAACTTGTTTCATTCGATTCCCTTTAATTAACTAAAACAAAAAATCATAGTGTGAGAAAAAATATCATTGTGGAATGAAACATAATCATGAAAAATTACTTATATGATGTACTAATCTTAAAATATTCATTATTCAATGACATGTTAGGTCTATAATTAGTTATTAATAGTCAAATATTATTTATGTTCTTTATAATGGATCGAAAAAAGTTTTATAATTCCAAATAATATTATCCGAGAGTGTCAAAATAGGTGTGCAACAATGCCTATTATCGTGCAACAGTTCCCAATCGAGTATTTCGAAATATGGTGTTTTGGGTTTATTAACACTATGCACATATATTCCAAAACCATATTCACTATTAATATCAAAAAAAGTATTTAATTGCATGGAAACCACTCTCTTGATCCATTTCAAAATTTATATGACATTTTCCTATACTTTTATTCATTATTAGACATATCCTTGGAAATATTTGTAGGTCTATAACTAAAGATTTCTCATCCTAGTTTCGAATGGTTAAACAAGCTATTTCTTTGATACCTACTATAGAGACCGAGTCTTAACAAACAAGGACATTAATTTAGTGCATTTGAAAACAGGGAATCATAAACACTAATATATAAGAGAGAAAAATTAACTTCGACTATGTTCTTCCTAACTATAACTCTTATTAAACACCTAGTACGTAGTAAATTTCATTATAAAACATGTAAATGAAACATAGGAGTGGTTGATATCAGATGCTTATTATGGGTAAAGAGGGTAGATATTTAGGCATAATCATGAGAAAATGGGTATGACAATGTGATCATGACATTAGAAGATCATACCCTACTTATACAATATTATAAAATTTTAATCATTGAATATATATTGTAAGTTATTAATACATTAATAATAAGTTAATAAATATAATAAGCCATTAAAGCATAACATAGTAGTAATAAATTATATCATGGATAAAAAATAATATTAAATGATTTCCATTGTATTAAAGGTTTACTACTGAGGCCATATTAGTTGAATTGGATCACTCCCATAATCATATTACTTTTTAAGGTTGAATCTGTTAAACATATTAATTTACAGTTTCCTCTAGAGAAACAAGTTTACTCCCCTTTATAGTCATATGTTACTGATTAGGGTTCACTTCCTGTTCCAGACCAATATTACTGAATTTGGTTCACATCTTATTGTAGCCCCATCTTATTGAACCAATATCACTGCTTAGTCAAACCTTGTCATATGGAACTAAATTCACTCTTAACTCCATCCCTATCATAATAAACAGAGTTCACTTCTCATTACATCCATGTCATGTTGAACTGTGTTTACTTCTTGTTCTAGTCATGTCATACTGAACCAATTTCACTTCTCATTCCAACAATATCATACTAAACAGAGTTCACTTCACATTCTAGAATAGTCATACTAACCCAAGTTCAATACTTATTACATCCCTACCATAATCATGAGTTAAAAATATCTACCCAATTCATTTTAGGGAGATATAAGTCACACTAATGATATAATAAAATCATTCATCCATCTGCCCCAAATAATGAACAATAAAAAGAGATTGGTTTTATAAATGTCATATAATAACCAAAGAAATGATATGTTTATTATAAAAAATTCATCGTATAATAACCTATATAAGAGAGGTAGTAATCACAATAATTTCATAATAGAATAACCCCTGAAAAGATGTGGGTTTCATAATAATTTTATCATTGAAGAACATGTGGAAGAAAAATGGGTTTCATAAGAAACATGTCAACATAATATCAAAAAATTGAAATAATAATAATTATTAGATCCCTTGGATCCAATCCCTAGGAAATAAAAAAATAAATGTGATTATTTCACCATATGATGAAAATAATTTTTATAAAATCATTTAACACATTTATTGAGGAAAATAATCTTGAAATATTTGAAATTTTCCAATTAAAATACGAAATGTGTGAATAAAAATGAATTAATTATATTAAATGAATCTTAAAATATCATTAAAATAACTATATTAATAATATAACATGTTAAGGGGTATTATATTCACATCAGAAAAAAAAATTCTATAACATGACATGTGTGTCAATAAATGAAAATTAAGTGAAAATGGGTTTATCAATTTGGTAACAATTGAACCATTGAAACAATGAAAGAGATATCATAAAATTTATATTTAAAAAACACTAAAATTTAAATCAATAATCATATAATTTATTCTTGGGAATTATATACAGAAAAATAAAGAAACACATTGTAAATATGACATAAGTCTAACAGAAATATAAGTAAGACTAGAAATCAACTTATTAAATGTGTATCATTTAAATCGCAATCCATATGAAATAATAAAATAAATGAAAACATTTAATATCATGATATAATTTAAATTTATGATATAAAATGTTTAGTTCAGTATATACACTACACAACAAGAGTAAGTGGTGAATATATCATACATCTCATAGAAATAAAAGTGAGATGATAAAACCCTTGCCTTAAGACTGAATTTTTTTTATATTTGTTCAAAAATACTAAATAATAAATATTTTTTAATCATAAATCATCCAAAGAACCATATTCATACATATAATACATATATTATTCACTTATGGATTTATATTACCCATTTATTATCAATTACATGTTAAAGAATCATTTTGGGTAATAACTGCTTTTTTATTATACATGTTTGTACTTGTTATTATTAATACTCTTACATCGATCATGAGTTAATAATTTAATGAATGAAAATATTATTTGTATATAATAGATATTCAGTATTTAAATATTTATAATAATATATAAAATATATGTGTATGAAATGGAATACACTATTCATTGAGACGATAAGCCTTATATACGCATTAATACAATTTCTATTTTCATGTCTTATTGAATGAAAAAATTAAATGATATATATATATATAATCATTAAATTAGAATTATTTTTGGAATAAATATGAAATATTTTTACTAAACTCATCTGTAATACATTCCAGGTAATGTTTGAACATATCAAATTCTTTTGAGGAGGTGGTTCTCAACACTTCAATAAACAAAGTTATCGTATTTAAAAAAAATAGAAATAATAAATGTATGTGTTATATAATAATTAATAAAATGGAATAATAAATATCATATATATTATTTAATTTTATTATATCCATCTTTAATACATTACCTAACACGTTTGAATGAATCACATTACTTTGACGAGGTGGTAGGCCACATGCCCAAAAACAATGTTATAATTTCTAAAAATGGAAATATTGACAGTATATTTTATATAATAATTATGTAATTAGACATAAATAATAAATATCTCATATATCATATAAAAACATATCATACATCATAATTCCAAACTGTGATTTGTGGTAATGTAAAAACTAAAAACAACATTTCATGAGGCGGTAGTTCACAGTACACAAGAACATTAAGTTTGTTGCCCATTAGATTGATGTGTGTTCATGTGTAGGTATGAAAAATAGAATAAAAAAATATAATTATATTTTAGTATAATTTTTATATTATATAATAGTGTAATAAAAATAATTTATGGTGTTGATAATGAAAAAAATTCAACAGAGCTTGTGGAAGGATGTTGCCTCTTTTTCAGGTACGTCTATTTGGTTTGAACCAAAGTGTTTCCTTGGATGGATTTATTAAAAGAGTAAGGATTCTATGATGAAGTTAGGGATGCTAATAATTGATTTGGGAATTTTATGTCTGATAAAAAATGTTCATATAGGTGTAAATATATGTGGATGATAGGAGGCCTTTTATATATCAGGAAATGAGACATTGGGTATTATTTAAATGAATGGGGGGTGGTCCCCATGTTATACTAATCCTAAAAGGGTTGAAAATATTTCACTAAAGATATTTAAAGATTTAATGGCCTAAATATGTCCAGAAAATATATTTTAGTCAGGTGTAGAGTATTTTTTCAACATATATTCTATGTTTAGTCATTAATTAAACTCATTTTAACCTAAATCGCTGTAATTAATTTTAATTGCCTTCACAAATATTTTTGGTAAAAAAAATATAGAAATTAATAGAAATTTTAAATTATGGTGATTCCAAATATTTAATCCGTGTTTCCAAATTTTTATATTATATGTGGAATAAATTAAATTAAAATTAATTTCGTAGATGAGACAAGAAAACATGTTTTTTAAGTGAAAAAGTCCAAATGATTGAAATGTTTTTCTAACTAATTTCAACATAAAATTAGATTAAATGAACGAAAATTAATTAATTTATGTATTATTGGAATATTTATACTTTAAAAGAAAATTATAATATTTTTAACTATATAGTAAATAACACTAAAAAGATTTTTTGAATTAGAATTTAGTGTTTTTCACTTTTCTTAAAAAATGAATTTTCAGTGATAAATACCAAATCATCACCCAAAGAAATTTTTGATATTTCAATTTAAAAAATGATGATTCATTTTTTTAATAAAAAATTTAATAGTTTAAAATTTTATATTTTAAATGTGTCTTCCATTAAAAAGATATAAAATTACATTTCAAAAAAATATATTTCTAATCAAAATATTGGATTTATTCTTACATTATACCTAAGAATATATACTAGATGAGTATAAAAAATGTTGATTAATTATATAATATTTAAATATTAATTAAAAAGTTTGTGAAAATTTGTATGTTTTATTTTTATGAAAAAAATTGTGTTTGTATGTAGAAATATGGGTTTTTTAGAAAGGAATTTCTTTATTCCCAAACAGTTCAGACTTCAATATCTAATAAATTGATAACAAAAAGTTTCATTTTTAATACATGCGTAAACCATAGTTTCATAATTTAGTAAACCTAATTCATATATTCCATTATAATTTCTAGTTGATAACTATAATAATTTTATATTAGTAATATTAATAGTTTTTTTTCGTGAGGTAAAACTTTGTCTTCTGCCTAAGAAAAGTTATCAAAGGGGCTCAATAATGTGTGTAACATAATAGAGACATAGTGTTTAATATACAAAAAATACAATCAAAGTATTGTGTGTAGTGTAAGAATAACATTGTGTTTCATTTAAATAAAATCCAAAAACAATGTTTTCATATTACAAAATATCTATTCAGTGTTCAAAAAACCCAAAAAGAATAAATAAATTTGAAAAATCTTTTCATAAAATATCTAGGTGGTAAAAATGTATAATAAACATCATAGATTATTATCATGAATCATGTGAATGATCTAATTTATATAGGGTATTTTTTATAATATTTTTCACATATTCTCATTCCCCAAAGCTAATGATATGTTGATACCTTTCTTAATTACCTTTACTGAATATCAAAGATCCCCCTTTCTTTTGTTTCATTTCCCCCAATTACAATGAATGTTATTATGTATGATATTTATAAGAAGGGTGGTAGTTATGAATAATATAGTTTGAGATTACATATCTCACTTATGTACCAGTTCTTTAGGTATCCAATATTTCCATCACACTATACATGTAATATCCTCATACATGTGTTATTATAATGTAATGAATATTCATAAAAAAATATTTAATGTCTATGTATGCGATGCATGGGTCATTATAGTGAGTATTAGATGATAGGATTTTTTAACATTTAGAAACAAGAATGTGAAAAAAAATTATTTATATCCCTAAGGATACTTCAAGTGATATATATGGAGATATGTATATGGAAATGTCTAATGATGTGTCAAAGTACAGGATGGTGCCTAAGAATTTTGGTAAAGGTTAGAGTTAGTTGTTTCCAAGAAATTTCATCCTATTTTCATAATACAAGAGGATGTGGATATTAAACACTGCTATCCAGTGGAAATAACTCTTAAAAGAATACATTGAGCTGAAATAAATCACCATATAGTGGATAATAATAGTAATCTCCACATACTAGGTTTGAAAGTCTTGCGGGATATGATTTTGATATTCAAAATCTCATTATGGACCATCATGAATGATTTAAATAATGAGAGTGAGTTTCCTAGGTTAAGACTATAGTTATATATATTTAAAAAAATGTGTCATGATTTTAAAATCCTTTTTGTGATTTATCATGACTATGTGGTTTCCTGCAATGAATTTTGTTACTCACACTATGCTTAATAGTTTTGTTCAATTTGGTAATCCATATGGAAATGGATTATCATTAAATATGATATACAATGTGTTGATGGTAAAAATGGGATGCTGGTTGGAGTAAAGGATATTTTTATTTTTATAATCTTTTATCATGATATATGATTAATTCCTCACACCTTAACCAACACATAGATTCACCATAGAAGAGAAGCATAGAGTTGGTTGAGTGCTGGGGTGGTGTAGACCATGGAGAAAAGAAGACTCAGTTTCACTTATGTCATGGTAGTGGGAACCAACACACTAGGGATAGTTTCAATTGAAAAAGAATTTATTTTTTTCTTTTGGAGAAGAATGAAACAGAGTGACTAATTAAAGAAGAAAATTGAAATTCCTATTTAATACAACGGATGAAAATAATTTTCTCCCAAAGTCATCATTTATTGTGGATTTATTTAAATGTGGGATGTACAGTCCTTGTTAAATTCTATTTCCTTATTGGAAATATCATTATGAGAGTTAGAAAATAGGTATTGTTAATGTTTTCAATGAATATGAGGAAGATACCACAGATGACATATTAAAGGATTGGGATACTCCAATCGTTCTATTTATGTTAAAAGGAGAAGATGAATAAATTAAGGTTGAGTAAGGCTAATACATGATTTTTATTTTATATTAGAGAAAATATTTATTAACTATTAATACTCTGAAGCCTAGTTAGTAGTTCAGTAATGAAGTATAATAATTAAAGTGCTTATATATTATAATTATAGAATTTTGAAATCTATATGGACTTTATAATATATTATTTTCATTAAGGATTATCAATAATACGATGAATCATAATTATTACAATGAACATGTATTTAATGTAAAAGTGATATTTTATAGAGAATACATGATTAAGTGAAGATACCCATTAAAATGTTCATGATATTGAGGTAACGATATTGGAATAAAGAGATTATGGGTATAAATTAGGTAAATTGGATAGAATTTATGACCATGGAACTGATTAACATTTTTTACACTATAGGGTTTCTATTATCAATTATGGATCTTATAACAATATTGGGTTTATGGAATATATTCAATAACTTGTTGTTTTATTTGATGAATGTGGAAAGAATTAATTATTGTAAGAAGAAACAATTTTATTAATGTTTTTTGGAAATTATTTATATTATCATGTATCAGAAGAATATAAGATTAGTTTATTAAAATATTTGTTATGTGATATTATGATATACTTCACGTTTCTTGGGGGATTAAATTTTTTTTATTTTATAAATTTAGTGACTTACTTTCTGAATTTTTGGATATGAAACTTTTTAGGCATGAAGGATGAATTAGGATAACTGTTAATTTAATGGATTACATTAAAATTTTGATGTTATTGGATGGAATGTGATAAAACAAAATTTTTTAATAACAATTATAGAATAAAAGAATGAATTTTCATTTTTTATGGATCTTTTGATCCACTAGCGCTTCAATCGTTCAAAATTTCATTTTAATTTTATAATGTAAGAGATAAAGATAAAATGTAATGAATAATATCTAAATGATGAGATACTTCTTATTAAATAGAATTAAATTAAGTAATTATATCATCTAGGGAAAAATATCCAACATTGAGAAAATGATCCTAAATAAAATGTCATTTATTAACCATTATTTCTATTTAATGAATTATCTTTTCACCAGAAACTGATTTATATATTTTTGGTGGTTAACTTTCTCCCTACCATGTTATATATTAATATCTATCAGTTTTTGGGAGTTTATTATCTCTTATATTTCCATGTTATAAATTCTCACCAATATTCTCTGAAATAATACCTAATTATTTGTTATTTAAGATGACATTTGTACATCTGTTTGACTCTTTTCAAAAGCAATGTATATTGTCCCTTTAAAAGAAGTGGGATTCCAACCAAGTTATTTTAAAATGTTTAGAGATTTTTCACACTGAATAAGTTCATGTTTTATGGATTTAATTTAGTTAAGTGGGTATAATTTTACACCATGAAATTATATTAAATATATATTTTTCAAAGGAATTGATTTCGTTTTCCACCAGGGGTTACACACTACACCGATTTGTATCGAATCATGACAAACAATAAATATTATAATTTAAATGTAAAATTTAATAACATGAAATTATACATGGTGGAATTTAAATTAATAAACAAACATTAAATATTACCTATAAAAAATTTATAAAAATAAAACATATTGAATAAAATACGTACTTTTTATTAATGAATTTATATGTTTTGAAATTACTATTTTTTAAAACAAATGTCTTTTTAAATTATTTTATGATCAATAAAAAATAAATTGATGATACATTAAAAAAATATAATTTTATACAATAATAATCATTTTCTAAAATCTGTATGCCCAAATTATTTCATTGATAAATATTTAGATTTCTCTAAAAATATTTAATTTTCAATTAGTAGTGAAAACATAAGAGCCTTTATTAAGAATTTCCATTTATTTTAAATAATTTAAAAACATAAAATTGTTTTCATATGGTTTTAAATGTAAAATAAAATCAATTATATATATATTAATCCATTTTATGTCATTTTAATAAATTTTATGTTTATTTTTTATATTAAAACATTATAAAATTTTGAATATTTTCTCTTTGGAAAATCACTTTCCCATTACGTCTACGAGATTAATTTTAATATCAATATTACTAATATTGTGAATGGAATTTGGGAAAATAATTATTCTATAATTGAAATTAAAATTATTTATATTATCTAACAAATTAAACACAATTATTTACCATAATAATTAAAAACATCACTAAAAATAAATTACCATAGGTAAGTTGAATAAGTGATTACCCAGGGTTCAAAAACATTTAAGGGAAAAAATACATAAAAATATATCCAACACCAATTTTTTATACAAATTTATGAATTATGTATTCTAGGATATATAAGGGTCCATTTTGTAATATTTTATCATGTGAATAATTTGGGTACACCTTTTTAGTTTCAATAGATACAAGTGTGCCACTCACCTCACCAGTAAAAGGACCCCACATATGACAACCTCATAAAACATAAAAAACCAACTATTTCACACAATATATCACCAAATATAATCCTTAATTATGTAATCCCAACCTAGGATCCTTATAATTTCTAGATATAAATTTATTTATGTCTTTTATTGGAAACCTATCAATGTTTTCAAACGAAGAGGTAAGGTTATTTGACAATCATTTTTATTTTATTACTTCCTCCCAATAATCCATGTCACATTAAACCATACAATTATAATAAACACAATATATTTCATAAAATGAGATCTCTAATTTTATTTTTATTACCTTTTACTATCTCAAATTCAATCAAATGTTCTACAAAACCATCATGTGTTTAGAGAATTACCATCGTGCAAGCTGATGTTATTCATTCTCCATCACCAACACTCATGACTGGATATAATGATGGATTAAATTTTAATATATTATATATATATGATAAAATTATACTTTAAATATCATTATATCACTTATACCTTTTTACATTTCATTATGTGGGATTAGGATATCATCATTCATGTATACTATAGAATACCCCCACATGAAGAGATGTGATTCATTCACGCTTTACATGGAATGTAATATGGATGATTTAAAGGATCATATGTTATATATATGACATAAAAATGATTATTTAATGGTAATACATTAGTTACCTTTCTCTTATTAAATAATTTTAGAAAATAGAAACAATTTTCACACATATGTACTTCCCATTGTTTGCATGAATGTTGTATTTTATTTTGTATCTCTAACTTTGATTGATCACTGTAAATAAATATATAAAAAATATAAAGGATATTTATATAGTGGTTCTCATTATGTATATTATGTAACCTTAATAAATATAAAATTATTATAAAAATAATCAAATCATACATAAAAAAAACTATAAACTACCCAAACTTTGCCTTTAACAAGGAAATGTTAATTAATATACGTAATTAAAGTCAAGACTTATGTCATGTTATTTCATTCCAAATTTTATTTTCTATGAGACAGATTCCATATTCATCATATGTTTCTTTTATGCGGTGTAGATATTTTCAATGATTTTATTTTTGGATAATGACCTTAAAAATTATGAGGATATTAATATTCATTTTAAGATATCTATTTCATGGGTTTTCAATTAAAATGCTGCCAAAGTGGAAAGGGGTTTCTATCTCAATATTCTTTTTAAAGACATAAGTTCAGTTATTTTTATATCATCATTTATATGTCCAAACTACAACTCTGTTGACATGTAATACCGTGAATTTATTAACTCTAATGAAAATTTATGTATAATAGAATATTATTATACCATAGGGATTGGGATTAAAATTTACCAAAGTGGAAAGGGTTTGATGATAAAATCTCATATCTTGTTGGGATTATTTCTATTTATGTTTAAAATTATTAAATTATATGATCCATACCATAATAAACTAATGAAATTTATTCTCCTAAGGTTTATATCTATCCTCAGTCAATGACCTAATTTTATTCCAAAAATATTGTTTTAGAAATTATTTTCCAAAATGTTTTTATTATTCTACAAATGAGTTATTGAAGAATTTTCTTCTCATGATTGACTATATTTCATATTTTTTTAATGAATCTTTATATAATTTTCCATGTAATTTAAGTTTATATTTTATCAAAAATGTTAAAGGAATATTTGTTTTAATGTGATTTAAATGAATAATAATTTCATTTCTCATGAGCAGTCATTTTTAAGTCATCCTATATAATACAATAAGGTTATTTCGAACTAAAAGGATTCTAAAAAGGTTTTATGTTTTTTTTCAAATTAGAATGAATATTTTCCACAAGAAAGTATTTAATATGTTTATAAACATTACATTGTAGACATTAAAGGTTATTATCAAATAAATGGTTTTCGAATTTGTTTATTGTTTTGATTTTTTTTTCATTTTAGAAAGGTTATTTTCCTCATGAATTTTTTAAATGATATATATATATTCCTTTATTAGTTTTAATTAGTATTTTTAGAGAAAATATTTCACTAATTATTTTTCTATGGTTTATTCTATAATGACAAAATGAAATGTTTATGAAACTTGTTTATTTTACACACATTATTTTATCGTAGAAAGCATAAAAATCCCATTATTTTAATGGTTTATGATATAAAGAATATTTTTTAAGCATGTCCCATACGCTTGAATAATTTTCATTATGTGATGGGTAGAATCTGTATCTTATTCTAATGCACTGGGTAATGATTGATTTCTAATGGGATAAATAGGACATGAATATGGTGTGAACCCAATTCTGTAAGGAAATTTATCATAGTGTTGGGAGTGAAACTTGACTACTAGGTTTCTTTGCGGAGTGAACCCAAGAAACTTTTATTGTATTGGGAATGAGTTCTGAACTACTAAGGAAATGATTTTCCATGGAAATGTGTAAGCCAAAAATGAATGTCGTATTCACAAATTTTGATCACATGGTTAATATTATTTGATTCCATTATGATTAATGTCTCATGATGTGATATTATTTATTCCATGACTCTTATTAGTGATTCCATTATGATTAATGTCTCATGAAGTACTAAGATTTATTTGATGACACTTGTTAGTGATCTATGATAGGTAGGGAATTATTTTCAAATGTTATTCTCATTTTATCAAACCATTATGATCATTATATGTTGTTATCTACATTGTTTACACTCACAGAGAATCAGAGCTCGGTCATTCTTATGTTACTATTCTACAGGTTATGATGAAATATGGTATTTATGGATTTTATAATAATGTATCTATTTACGGAGAACATAGTGGAAGATGACATAACTCATCTATGGAACATTTTTATATGTTTCCATGTTTCCAATGTCAATATTCTGTTAAGATCCTCAGGCATGTGTTTCGGTAATGTATTGAATTTTCATCAAAAAAATATAATATCTATATATGATATGTTTTGGGTATTTATATTGATTCTAAATAAAAACATTTGTGAAATAATTAATTCGTATTATTTTATGTTATTTTAATATATTCGGTCTTCTTGGTCATCTTCACTATATCATTTTTTTAAAAAAATGATATGAATAATTAGAATTATCATTATATTCAGTCTTTGAAGCTCAATATGTAATCATATTCACACTGTTTTCAATTCTAATATGATATATAAGAACTATTATGATAGTTTATCCTCATATTTATATTTATTATCCTTTTATTTAATAATCCATTAATATCATTACTATTTTTTCCATTATTCAAATATAGAAAATCACCTTCATTTTTTCTAGTGTGATCTACTAATTCAAACGTGTTATTATTATTTAATTTAATTCTCATAAAATATTATGAATTATATCACCATTTAATATTCCAATAGAATCTAAATTATCAAATATTCGTAACACTTTCAAATTACATATATATATTAATCCACGGTTCAATGAATTATCTCATGAATAGAGATTCACAGTGTGGAATGACCTTTATGGGGTTGTTTCTTCTCACTACAATGAATATCCACCGAAATGTTCTTAATATTAGAATTTTTCATTACAAGGTTTCCACAAAATTACATGAATATTACCACCTAAATTTCATATCATGGTTTTACAATCATAAACATTATCAATGGGATGTTTATTACATTAATAAAAAACAATGGAAGTGAATGATATAATTTTCAAATAGATTATGATGATATTTAAATTTTTAAAACTTTAGAATCATATGTGATATATGTAATATCTTATTTATCTATGTATGATATCTAATTATATTATATACTATTTAATATTCCTCACATTTCATATTTATTTTGAAAAATATATTTTTTACCGAATAAAAATATTATGTATTTATCAAATGAAATTATGTATGAAATCAAAATATTATATGACCTTGAAAATTATTATGGATAACTAAAAAATTTATCTGTAACCCCATACCATTTTACTTTTCATAAATTAAATTGTTTAACTAAATATATTATATATGATTTAATTTATCTTATTTATTCCTGAAAATAAATGGAAATTATGGGAATCATCATCCTGAGAAATTTTATATATATAGATTACTACCACGAAATCCCCGTTTTGTACTTAGATAGAAAAATATATAAAATATAAATTGTCCTTATGATTTTAATATGAAATAATAGAATTCCAATCTATTATAAATTGAATTTTATTGTTATTTAACGAATTCTTGGGATTTTTCAAAAAAACCCCCAAGCAACCTGAAATAATTTTAATGAATTTAGAAATTATAAAAATTTTACCAAATAACATAAAAAATATTACTAAATCATTCAATCCATGTATACTCAATTTTCATTATTTCATGAATGTTTACCACCTCAACAGTTCCACAATAAAAATTATTTTCTTTGAAGCATTAGTTAAGAAATATGTGTTACTAATTATTATATACTTATTTCTTAACAATCATTAAATGGATTCTCAATCAACCAACCAGACATTTATTGTGAATTCATAAAAATATCACATGACTATAATTTTATAAGGAATGGATTTATAATAACCAAAAGTATATTATGAATTATTTGAATCTATTTATCTAGGTATTAAAATATAGCTCTGTCTTTATCTCCATTGGAATTAATTTATTATTGAAGAAACCCATCCAAATTAACCTATTTATATATGAGATACATATCATATTTATTGGGATCTTCATCACCACCCAAGACACCAAGAAATATCTAATTTTTTTAATAAAAATTACATCTAAAAAATTAGACACTTATTTATAAACTATGAATTTATCACCAAAAGGGGAATAAATCCCAAAAATGAATCAATATGCAACTGTCAAAAATTCTAGTTCATTTATATTGTATTTAGTCTAAAAGGTTCTCTACTGGCAAGAAAAATATACCCAAACCCTAAATAGTTTCATTACAGTATATTCTATCTATGATTTAGATGCATAAAAGTATATATCATAACCAACGCCTAATTGAAGGATAATCAAGATTAGAGATAATTTAAAAAATTTCATCTTTAATCTCCAAATTCATTATAATTCAAGAATTTCACTCAAAAATCACTCCCATTATATTCAATGTTATCATAAAATAAGTGAATGTAAAAAAAAACATAAATTACCCCATTGTAAATTAAGAATTGGTCTGAGAAACATTCTATTTGAAATGAGCTATTATGTATCTATATGGATATCAACACCTTATACTTTTTATTATTAGTTTATAATTACTAAAAAAAATATGACTATAAAACCTCACCAATGAAATAAAAAAATACTTTTTCATGAATTTTAAATGCTCTATATTATCATGAAATTTTTTAGAAGTTATATACAATTACATCCCATGATCTTCCCCTAACCACAAATATATTTGAATAACATTTAAAAATACCAATACAATTGTATCAATTTATAAATGGAAGATATGAATAATTTATTATAAAGATAATATTGGTTAATTCAAAACCTAAAAAGGCATTAAAAATAATCAAAATTCCAAAACATAAATTTCAAATGTAATTTTTAAAACTCTGACTAATTTTATTCATAATTTATGAAATTATAAGGCACTATTTCTCTTCGTAACCTAACAATCTCACCTCAACACGCCCAAATAATCATTTTTTGAGAAGATAAGTTGTTTAAAAATCACATTATTATACTTATAAATTAAAATATATAAAATCAAGCTACCATTCTCTATCTTTTAAAACACAATTAGTTTTTTCAAAGACAAAAAACATGGATGAAATGACCCATTACACTCTAGACCATTTATCTATACCATTAAAAATTAATATTATATTGGTTTCATGGGATTAGATGATATTATTTTATGGATTAACAAAAATACATGGTCACTGGATAATTCAATTCCCCTTATTAGTATAAATCTATATAATACCCATTAGAAAAATAATAGAGTCTAAAATAACACCATTAGAAGTAAAAGATTATTCTTTCCATCCATTGATCCATGTATGATCCCCTACCAGCTAAAAATATATTGATCCAACATCACTTACCATTTTTACATTAGATTTTTCCAAAATATCAATCACTCCATTAAAAATCATGGATATTCTTATTTAAAGCTGTAATGAGAACTATTCACCATTCACAATAGTTTTGATCCATAAATTTATTCAATGGATATATCCAAATAATTAGGCATATATTTTCCCCTAAATAATGAATAATGACTATTTCATTACCAATTTTTCCAATAATAATTTTTTAGTGTGTAGATTAAAACATTTTCTCAGGCCTTTGACCTAATGGAAAGCCTTTTCTCATTGAATATATAAAAACATTATTTGAATTCCAAATTAACCCACCAATCATTTATATATATATAAATTAAATTCTTATCTATCAAATAATATATAATTAATAAAATAATAAATGAAATATGTACCTTAAAATATATATATTTCCATACACTTTCCAACATGCCTTAGTACATATACTGATTTAAATTGTTTCCTTAATGTCATATGAGATACAGATCTCTCCTTTAGTTGACACATCCAAAATCTAACTTGGGTTACCATAATAGAATATATTAGGGAATATATATGTATCCTTGATCCTTTTCATTGTTTATATAAACCATATATACTCATACATGAAATTTGATTACTAAATTTATTCTTCCAACCAATATTATCATAGTGTAATCATGTATTTGGGGTAACCAAAAACATATACATTATGTTTCCCACCACAAAATTAGTGAAATACTTTAGAAAACACTTTCCTTTGGATATATGACATGAAAACTCAATCAATTTCCTTGAAATGTCATTTAATATCATATTCTTACCACTAAAACAGTTTCTTCCTCCAACTAGTAAAGGAAGAAAAGTGCATATATTTCCCGTGGTCAGTTCATATTCCTATTATATAGAATCCCTGCTAACCACCTTGACCTAATGTTTTAGAATCAATATGGTAATCCTTTAATATATCTTATTTCACAACTACATCTCAAACCTATTTGCATCGTGGTTCTTATAAGTCACTACATATAATATATAAAAATCAATATCATAACATTACAATTAATATTCATTAATAAAACTATTTGATATGACTTATCCCTACAAGGATATAATGGCCTGACCCCAGTTATACAAGAGACAGTTCATTATTTTAATACATTTTAATGATTATAAGGAATCAAGTCTTGATAGACCGATCAGTTTAGTTAATAATGGAAAACATATTACATACATGAACATTACATTAAAATTTCTAACATAAAGTAAAATATAGATAATCCTTTTAGAACTATATTATTCTCCTTGATTAAACCTACATATAAATAATAATACACTTCATTTCATCCTAGTAAAATAAAACCTAATAAAGGGGTGTACTCAAATGCTCAGTAAAGATAAACAATATAGCGGAAACTATAATAAATAATCGTAAACTTTTAAGGAAAGGTAGAAAATTGAAATAAAATCCATTTAAACATAAACATAAGCATATTATTGAAAAGATAAATCAAATAATTACATTTACTTATTCACATGGATATTCTACATGGATAATAATCACATGTAACATTAATAACTAATCTCTTAATGATGAAATGCATAATTTCGGACATCATAACATCAAAGTCAAGGTGTTGTGCCATGGCCCAAAATATAAATTTTTTCAATGCATTTTCCGAAGACACTAGTTTGTATCATGAGGCCTACATAAGCATCTATAAGCTATATTGGGACCCTCCCCTCGTTTACTAAGTCCAATGCATTCCTCATATGAAAATTTTGAAACATAACATAATCATTCTTATTCAAACTAGCATATGAAATGTCAATACATTAACCATAAAACATCAATGGTATAAAAATAGGACATCCATAGTCAAACATATCATAGATAATTAAATACAATATGGATGATTGTATTATAATAAATCAATCTCAATCAAGAAGAATATCCATTAAAGGATGTCATCATAGTTGAAAATATTCAGTAAAACTATTTGAGAGAAATATCCCTTTTTTTGTGAAATCATTTAAAAGTCCCACATTTTTAAATGAAGTCATTCAAAATATATTTTTAAATAATAGTGCCCCATACCACTTTGAAACGTTTTAATTTAATTAACATTTAAAAACAATCATTTCCATATCAATAAATCCTTAAAATTGTTTTGAAAACAATGACATTAAATAAAAATATTTCGAAAAATAAATCATTAAAACATTTAAAATGATGAACTTGATAAAAATTCCCTTACATAAAAAGTTAAAATATTCCTTTTGAATTTTTTTATGAAACATGTATATGGAGTAAAAATATGTCCTAGAAAATAATTACGCATAAACAATCTGGAATAATAATGATATTTGGGAATTAACCCTTACCTTGTACTTTTCATTATTTTAGGGTACATTTATCTTCTTATATAATGACAAATGTATCATATTAAATTATAGAAGAACCATATTATTATTTATGACATCATATATGATTAATTTATTACTTTACATAACCAATTTAATAATAATTTCCATGTTAAAGTAACATTTGATGTAATAATTGGTTTCTTTATCGTATGTGTTTTAACTTGTTATTCATGATCGTATCACATATATAGGATTTAAATACTTAAAGAATAAAAAACATGATTTATATATAATATATATTTAGATTATAAATTTATATAATATATAGATTTATGAAATGGAATAACCGTTCATTCAGACGGTAGTCCATACGTATGCATGAACGTTGTTTTAGTTTTCTTATCATATAGTATGGAACTAAGTAATTGAAAAAAATTTATATATATATATATATATATGATTCCACTATAAATATTATTTCATATACCTAATAATTAGTCAATATATATATTTTTATAATAATTCATGAAGGGTTATCGTTGAAGACGAATGTCTTCTCGTCGTGGAGACGGTAAGCCGTACGTATAAACAAGAGAAAATATCATTATATGGATGGTCAAACAATGTTTAATTGGATTCCATATTATATGAAAATAATCCTTAACATGTTGTATTTTTTATTTACATAAATTATACTCATTATTATACCCTTCCAAATAATGATGTGTTGAGTAACAAACTACACCACGACGTGCGGACTGTAAGCCGTACGTGTGAATTTATGCTAACATTGCCATTCATAAGATGGATTGAATAATGCATATGGTTGTACTATATTTATAATAACATATATATATATATATATATATTTAAGTTACTTTATTTATTATTTTATCATGGGAATAACAAATAAAGTGGAAGTAGAAGAACAAAATAACTTTGAAATAGATAATAACATAATTACATCTTCTTGGGGTGCTTCCTTTTGATTTGAACAAAATGGATCCTTAGGTTGGAATTATGGACAAATTAAGGCCTCTAGATTTTAGCGAGGTTATTTGGCAGGATATTTGAGTAGTGGTTGGTAGATCCAAATGGATTTGGAGGTGTCAATTCGTGAGAAGGAGAAGTACCCTTTTATAAGAGAGGTGAGGGACATTTTAGGAAGAGCTTTAAATATTATTTTATTATAAAACCACTTTCGGTTTATAATGGATAAAAATTGATTTATTTCAAGGATAATGTGAGTATGGGTCGAATCCTTCTCATCCAATAGGTTTTACACATGTTTATGTCACCATGTTAACCTTATCTTTTAGATTTAACTCTTTGTTAAATAGTTTTACTTTTCCCATGTATTCTTGTATTTTTACACTATATGATCAGCAAACAAACAATAGTTTTCCAAAAATACCTAAAGTGGTTCCCCAATGATATATATGACTTTATATAAGTCCTTTTTTTGAATATTATAAATTTAGGAATATTATATCTTTTAATAATATAGTATTTGTTTTATAAACTTATTTATGTCAATTTTGACACTATTTAGTATTTGATTTTTATGAAAGTCATAACATCTTAATTACTTAAAAAAATGAATTGAATCAACTATAACAAGTCATATTAATGTAGAAATGTTTTGGATGGAATCAAAAGATTAAATTTAATTTATTTTAATAGTTATTATATCAATTATTTTAACCATTCTTTAATAAGGTAATTGCTGCATAATCATTTGGTAATTTATAAATTTATATATTAAACGTCTAAAAATATAAAATAAAAATAAATGATTTATAAAATACTTTTAGATTCATAATGAATATTTATAGTCATAATTATATTATTTATCACACTATATTCAAAATGGTTTAGTTAATAAAATTTGAATTTAACACGTTTAACACTTCTTTAAATAAAATATAATAAATATCATAATATAACCCAAATGGATCAAAAAGGATCATATTTTTGAATTAATGTTTATTTTGGTCGAAATTAACTCATGAAATAGAATTAGGACATGTCTGGTTGTAATTTGATATTATTATAAAATTGTTTTCACCATTAATTACCCAATTTTCTTTTAACCGTGGTAAATAAAATTCAAAAGTTATTATTCTAAAAAATATATTTTCATCCTATTAAACAACATTTTACTTAATTATGACACCTATGCCTATTGGATTTTTGAAATTCAATACACCTAAATAGTAAAATTATGTTTTATGAAATTTTTCAAATGTGCCTAGAAGGTTGGTAAATGTGCCTAGAAGGTGGGTAAAAGACGTAAAAAATGATCAATAAAATTTTATTTATCTATTCATATTATAAAATGACTCAAATGACATACATTGGAATAATACATGTATTATTTATCTATTTTTACATTATTAATATTTTTAATAAAAAAAATTATTTAAATGAAAAAGTCGGTTTTTATGTATTTTGGAGTATTTATCACTATTCATTAAAAATTGAATTTTTTCAAAAAAATACTAAAAAATGACCCTAATATAATATTGATTTTACAAATTCAAAAATGAAGTCTATTTAACTGAATTAAAATTTTATTAGTTTATAAATTTAATTTTTTTATTGTTCACAAAAAGACATAAAAAGTAGTTTTTTAAGAAAATAGTTTTTCTAAATACAATACCATTTCAACAAAACATACACATTTAATTACAAATATGTTTTATTTATGTGAATATATTATAAAAAACATTTAAAATTTATTTTTTACTATTCATATTACTATATTTAATTGATAAATAAATTTATCATTTAAATAATTATAATACTAATGCGTTGTTCTGTAGAAACTCAATCTTGTTTCTAACACAAGCCATGTCGGTGTAGCGTGAAATATAAGATATTAAATTAATTTAAACATATAACATAATATGAAATCATGGGGTTTTATATTCTCCCCTCTTTCAATAAAATGTGTCCTCCCAATTTAAAATTCTTCTTCGAAAATAAAGGGTTAAAAATAGAAAATACCTTTGTGGAAAACCCACAACCTAAATAGAGTTAATAAAAAATTATTCTTAATAATAGGGAACAAAAAATGAAAGATTCACCACCAAAATATGATTTTGAATATGGGAACATTTATGGCAATTAGATTCACATAGTTGGAGGAAAAATAGAAATATTTATAAACAGTGATTAGGGTCACCAATCACAAACAAGTGAACAATAAATGGAAAATTGAGGGCCTCAATGTAAAAAACCTAGGATCATTTAAAATATCATCGGTTTAACAAAAAATAATGTATTAGGATAACATATTTTTGGGTTTAAGATCCTTTCCCCAAATTATAAGAATTAATTTCTTCATAAAATAATAAAAAATTACTTGACAAGTAGAGGTCCAACCTTTAACTAATTTCTACCACAAACTCATCTTAGAAATAAAAAATATTATATTTATCCTAATATTATAGGGGTCTAAAGAAATGAATTTATAATTCATTTTTCAGACAATTTTAAAAAAATTACATTATAAAAACCAGGAAATTACGTAGGCCAGTGGAAGGTGAAGCACCCTTGCCGCCCCTTGGTTGTAGGTTCAAGTCTTGTGGCCTTTCTGGACGCGAAGGTTTTCGCCCGACCTCTGGGTTTTCCTTTTTTGTAATAATCCAAAAAAAATCATAAGAATTGTTTTAACCATAAAAAATTGTATCGAATGTTCGAATTAATAAATTCTAACCTTTAGACTTATCCAAAATACTTGTGTCCAAACTCACAGTCCAAAAAATTATAAGGATGGTCAGCATAACATAGTGAAGATCCCTTTTATCACATAAAAACATGTGAATACCTTCTTCAATTATTGTATTAAAACATGGTAACAATTATAATTACTATAAAACCTTATTTAAAAATGTATGTACTTTATTATTATTTTTTTAAACATAGAATACTAGATATACTCCTAAATAAATAAATGATGCAATCTCTAACAATGATGGAATAAATAAACAATTAATTAGTTTCAAGGTAATAAATAATATCAATATACTTTATCCAACTCAATTATCACTTATTTTAAAATCAAAACCACATCCTTTGGAATATATTAAGGTTTATCTCTCTCCCAACAATATATTTTCCAAAATTATTGACCTACTATTTGGAAACCTTTCTTGGTACCACTCAATATCAAATCCTTAATGAAATATTACTGCAGTGCAATGTTTATATGCTCAATAATTCTCATAAATTGTACATCATTAAAAAAATACTCAAATGACACAATTATTAAATAAAAATAATAATAACACTAGTAATTTCTCTTCATCTGTGATAGTATCATGATTTGATTATTTCCAAATAGCATAATTTTGGAAATACTGGGATGATTTGAACATTGATTCGTATAGTTTCCCAACTCCTTGAAGATGAAGCATTGTAAATTTGAAACATTTTCATACCCTTAAAATCACTTACATGGTGTCCCTTTTTACCTCACTTATAACAATCTCACATTCCCTTCAAGAATTCTCCAAGGTGATTCTTTCCACCATTGACACATGTGGGAATATTATCCATTCCCTTATTCCCTTTATTCATCTTTTTCTCCACCATCCTTTTATTCTCATTATTACCTTCAATGCCAAAGAAATCAAAGAATTTTTTGCCTATCTTATTAAAACATTATACTATTTCTTCAAATGATGATAATACGTGGGAGAATATTTGCCTTCTAAATTTTGGATTAATTATATAAATGATATGATAATTCTTACTCACTGGATAATGAATATTTATTGAGTTCTCAATCTTTTTACTGGGCGCCATTTCTATATGATGACATACTGACACACTGAAAATTATTATTTTTTATTTTATTAACAAATCACTTTTAAGGGGATGTGAGAAACCCCAAGTCCATCAAAATGCCAAAAACAGCAAAAAACTCCAAACAACTACTGGTTCTGCCTCTACCCAGCAGCTCATCATTAAAAGGCCTCCACCAAAGCATGGGACTCAGAAAACAGTCCTATGCAAGGATGCACGGGCATGGTACCAATGGCCAAGCCATACCCTCTCAGTCTTCCGCTATAAGTGATATGCAGAAGTGACGAACTTGTGCTCTAACCCTCATCTAAGTAAAGACTATAAAACTTTCTAGAAATAAAACTCCCAAAAACCCCATGGTACACAGGAACTGATGAAGCAATTCCACAAATCCAAACATCTCAAGAAGAAGAGAGCACCCCAACATTATTCAAATAATGGTAAAGAATCATTGTTGAAAAACAGCTTAACTCTACCTATTATCATATCTCTAAACATCCTCCAGGATATATAAGATACTTGGATTTGCGGATCTCCCCTTAAAAGGACTTCAAGCGAAGAGGTAAATTGGTCCGATACCTGTATGTACTCCTCTAGTCTGATTATCCGCTTATTGAAGCCCCAAACCAGGATTGTGTCCTGTTTATTGACCCAAGAATATTTTTCTTCATTAAGCTTCACTTAAATGTCTCGGCCCATCATCTTGGCCTCTTCCTCTTCTGATGAATTGGGAAATAAAACCTAATCTATCACCTCATCATCCGAACATAAAATCAACTCCAAGGGAAGTGCAGAATGGCCGGGAGGTTCCAATTGAACCCTGACCTCCGTTTTCAACTTCTCATCCAATTTCCTTTTTGCTGACTGAGTCTTCATGGGAGGTGGTAAGGATGAGTAATCCTTCCTAACCATCCTCCTCCTATTTCTCTTGTTGTTCCTTGGGCTAGACTCCCCAGCAGATAAACTCTTGTTGTTTGCAATATGCTCCTCCACCACACTACTAATAGTGCAATCTGGAAAAACATGATCAAGTTGTTCAACATCCATATTAAGGCCATCGAGATTCATCCTGCTAGTCTCCTCTCCCTCAACTATAACCAGTGTTACATCTCCCGACCAAACATCCTCCAGACCATCAAACCTATTTCCTAGGATGATTGGGGTCCGAGTTGGGGAGCCCGAACCCCCTGATATGTTGGGGGGGGGGGACTTGCAAGGTCCTGCCACAGTCGGTTGAACACATCGGCAACCTTCAGATTGATTTGGTGCATCGCGACTGCCTTCCCCATGCCAAAACCGATGACAACCTTCGGGATGTGATGCACTGCCTCATTACTGCAATATTTCTCCACACCTGATCCCACCAATCTATATTAATTGCCGCTACCATCCCCTCATGTTTCCCTCTGTTTTGTTCCAACCGCCTTTCGTGTTTTTGTAGCCTTGCTCTGATCAGGTGCCGCCATCCTTGACGGAACCAGGACCTCCCGATCAACCTTCACTTGATTTTTAAGTCCCCTGCCCACCTTCGATGGACACTCCCGGTAGCAGACTTCCATGGAATGACCTTTCCGACCACACAAACCACAAAAGTCCATCCAACCCTCATAAACAACACGTTGCTTGCATCTTTACTCTTCTTCAACCGTGATCCATAAAAATTCTAAGGGAACTCTATAAGCATCTACCTCTACACAGATTTTCATATTTAAAGGGTGAAAAACTGAATCTATGCGGCTATCTGAACACAGGTACCTACTGATCATATTACCTAGTAATCTGATAATAGCGGGATTCTGAAAGGGTAATGGCAGATTAGTAAAACTAACCCAAATTTCAACATAGGGAGAGTCGGGCTTCATGTGGAAGTCGAACGACCATCTGAAGAGAAAGAACCGAAGGCCATTGTAGAATTAGGGAGCCCTCTCCTAGGCACGGATGAGGTCCTCCTCTGAAGAGAATCGGATCATAAAGTGGTGATTTTCGAGTAAACCCAATGTCTCCCTATCTTGCAAGTCCCACGCATTGAAGACGAAGCAGTCAAAGAGGTCGACTGAAGGTCTTCTCTGTTTGAACTGCGCCACTAGAGTGAACTTCAGAAGTGTGGAGGTTTTCGTAAACTCTGCCATTGAAATCTGAAGGTTCGGAAAACCATCGAGGGGATCTGGTACTTTAGGGAAAATTGATGACTTCTGGAAAGGAGGTAACGGTTCAGTATTGGTGAAGGGTCGGAACCTCGAAGACCCCTCCCCCGCCGGGGGGGGGGGGGGGGGAAGGACGCCTCACCTAGGGTTCTCGACGCCCTGCTCCTAAAGAGGAATAATGGTAAGGTATTAACTCATGAAATAATTTGAATGAGTTGATACACATAATCTATATGATGACATATAGTAAATTAGATCATATCATAATGTATATTCCAAAAAATCAAAAAATTATTTACATTAATTAAATGTTTTCCCACACCTAGTATCATAATCTTAAAAAAGGTTTCATTGATGAAATATTAACTCATAAATAATTTATAATGGTTTGTATAGAAAATGTGAATTATCCTATGAATTTCTTCCTGGAGTGTCAAACCAGGTGCGCAGTAAGGCATGTTGTCATATACAAGGATACCTCAGGTCATGCTCGAAACTCCTTGTCATAGTTTTAACTCATGGGTATATTTGTGCCACAACAATGTCCACATGTAGTATCCATACAGGGATGAATTTCTTGGAACACCCACATAATATCTATATTACCAAAATCATTGGATGTTATTCAATAGTAATCCTTAAAGACCATCTTAGGACAACGTTTTCTAATTAGCGTTTATCTAAATCTAATTTTCAAGGATATTTCTAAACATCCATTGATACCAACTGTAACACCCCGACCCTAGTTTTCCCAGATCCAATGCAATATTTAAATACATTGGCATGATTACAAGGAATCAAGTCCCAAAAGACAGATCAGTTTAGTAGTCTTGGAAAATAGATTACATACATGAACATTACATTACAATTTCTATCATAAAATACCACATAGATAATCCTTTGAGAATTCCATTATTTTCCAAGGTTAAACCTACATCTAAATCATAATAAACTTCTCGGAATCTCAAGAAAATAAAACATAAGAAAGGGGTGGTCTCCAATGCTCAGTAAGGTTAAATAATATAGCGGATGCTATCATAAATAATCTAAATCTTTTATGACAAGGTATAAAATTATAATACAATCACTTTAAACATTAAATTCAGCATAATATGAAAATGATAAATCAAATAATTCAATTTACTTATTCACAAGGATATTCTACTAGTCTAATAATCAAATGTAACATTAATAACTAATCTCGTAATGATCGAATGCATAATGTTGGACATGTTAACCATAATGTCAAGGCCTCAGTCCAAGACCCTAAATATAAATTTTACCAAGGCCTTTTTCCAAGACACTAGTTTGTCTCATGAGACCTATGGATGCATCGAGGGGAAATTGCGGGTCCCACCCATCACTTACTAAGTACAATGCATTCCTTATATTAAAATGTTGGAACATACCATAAAATTTTGTATTAAAACTAGAAAACGAAATGTCAATAAATTAACTGTAAAACATGAATGGTATAAATATAGCACATCCATAATCAAACATATCATAGCTCATTCAATAAAATATGGAATATTTTATTATAATAAATTAACCTTAATCAAGAATAATATCCAGTAAAGGATTTCAACATAGTTGAAAATGATCAGTAAAACTATTTGAGAGAAATAACCATTTTTTAAATAATTTAAAAGTCACACATTTATAAATGATGTCATTTAAAATATATTTCTGAATCATGGTGTCCCATATAACATTGAAACATTTGAAATGAATTTACATTTTAAAACAATCATGTCTACATAAATAAATCCTTAAAATCATATTGGAAACATGGACATTAAATTTAAAATATTTTTAAAAATAAAACATTAAAAAATATAAAATGATGATGTTGTTAAATATTACCTTTCAAAAAACCAAAAAATATTCCATTTTAAATTTTTTTAATTATTCATGGACATGGATTATAAATATTTCCTTGTAAATAATTACACATAAATAATCTCATATAATAATCAGATTATGGAATTAACCTTTACCTTTCAGTTTCCTTTAATTGAGGGTATGTTTAACCTCTTATAATGACTATAGTATGTTACTAAATTATACCAGAACCGTGTTAATATTTAAAATATCATATATGATTAATTTATTAATTTATACTACCAATTTAATAACAATTTCCATGTTAAAATAATATTTCGGGTAATAATTGTTTTCTTTATCATATGTGTTTTAACTTGTTATTCTTGATCGTATCACTTAGATAATGATTTAAATACATCCAGAATATAAAACATGATTTATATATCATATATATTCATAATATAAATATGTATAATAGATAAATATAAGAAATGGAAACACCGTTCATGGAGTCGGTTGTTCGTACGTATACAAGAACATTGTTTCAGTTTTCTTATCGTATAGTATGGAAATATGTAATCAAAATATTTTTATCTACATATATATAAATTTTTAATGTAGTAATATTATTTAATCTAACTCATAATTAATCAATATATATATTTATAAAAAAAATTGAAGGGTGATCGATAAAGATTAATCACTTCACGTCATGGAGACGGTAAGCCGTAAGTACTCACAAGCAACAATATCAATATATTGATGGTGAAACTGTGTTTAATTGGATGTCATATTATATATACAGAATCATTAAAATGTTATATTCATTATTTAAATCAATTATACTCATTATTATACCCATAAAAATAATGAATTGTTGAATAAAAATCTACACCACGACGTGGAGACGGTAAGTCGTACGTATGCATGTATAATGACTTTATCATTCATAGGATGGATAGAATAATGAATATGGTTGTACCATATTTATAATAACATGTCAATAGGTAGAAGGTATTTAATTTATTATTTTAGTATGGAAATAAAAATGAAAGATGAAGTATAAGAAAAAAATAACTACGAAATAAGGGATAAAATAATTACCTCTTATTCGGGTGGTTCCTTTTTATTTGAACAAAAGGGCTCTATTGGTGTAATGTCCCGGTTCTGGGATCCACCCAGAGGTTCCCCATACCTAGTTGGTCACATGGCCTCAAGTGAATTTCCCCAAATTCTAGAGGCTACCAACTAGCAGTGAGGGCCTTGGATGTGATTGTGGGGAAACTATGCCTTCATTGGCAGAGTAAACAACAGAAGTAAACAAATACATACAAGAGCAGAAGAAGTAATAATATCATACCAAAAATAAATAGTGGACAAAATGAATGAAATAACTGGATAAAATATATATGTAAAATGATGCATGATACATATGTCTAGGAAAATAGAGAAACAAAGCCCAATGCTTAAATTCATTGTTAAACAAAGTACAAAAGAAAAATAGTAATAATCTACACAGCATCACAAGCCTAAGCATGGTCCTGTGCTCTCCAGATCCACAGCATGTCAGGTACCTGAAGTAGAATGGAACCTTCCCTTTCCTATACCTGCAATAATATAATCTATTTGGGCCCAAAATCATGGCCCAAACAGGGGGTGAGACTAATCCCAGTAGGCAACCACTAGAAGATTTGTGCCTAACAGTCAATGAGTATATGGAATGTAGAAGTGCAGGAAACAACAAACATGAAAGTAATCAACAGTAAAAAATCCACAGTTTCAATATCAAGCAACAACTAAAGAAGAAGATAAACCTATATAGGTAACCCTCTAGGCAGTACACTCAGTCTAAACCCTCTAGTCCTACCTAACAAGTACAAGAAAGCATCAACACAAAGGTAACCCTCTTGGCAGTACACCCAGTTTAACCCCTATGGTCTTACATAACAAGTACAAGAAACCCTATGGGTAGTAATTTCAGTCAAACCCCTCTGGAATAGCTTAAGCATAGACTTTATGAGGAATAACTCGCGGTCAATTCCCCCTATAGTCTCGTATCATAACAATAGGCACTATAGGGAAGCACTTGCATCACATTACCCCAATGGCCCATGTCAAGGAACTATAAACACTTCGTAGAAGCACTCAATGTCAATTCCCCATGAGGTCCTACATCATAAAAATTATAAAGACGCTCTGGAGAAGCCCTCAATGTCCATTCTCCCTTTGGTCTATAAACCAGGTTCTCATGACCCCGTGTAAGTCATGAAAGTTTAGCAACGCATATATGCCAAGGTAAACTTCAAGAACTATATGAATATCATTCTATATTATAAAAACATAACAGAACAACAGTCACACCATCCTACAATACAAGGCATGGAAAAGTAAACAGCCACCTAACATGCAAACTAGGCCCAAAAGTCAAAACAAGAAAAAAATCCATGGGTAACACATCCAAAGCACATCAATACACCCTATTCATAATAAATTGACATCTACTCAAGCATAAAAGTAATGTAGAAAAACAATAGGGCTAAAATGGTAAACGTGCAGTACCCCGCTCATGGTTATTGGTAAATGTTTTCACATAAAACTCAATGACTTTCAACAGAAAGGCACAAACCACCTACCTCGATGTTAAGAGAATGTTATTTGTGAGCCTAGAGTCTTTAACCACTATAGAATGCCGAAAATCTACAAAAAATTCTAAAATATTAAATAGAGGACAACTTCAAAAAGAAGGGGAAACATGAAACTATGTCCTAGAAGATGGAATAGAATACCGAGGAGCTCCCAACACAATCGAATGCGGTCAAATCATAGATTGGAAAGAGGCTTTGGGGTTCAGAGAAGGATCGCTATTGTACAGGTTCTCTTGGATGAACAAGACCTAGAAGAAGCGTGTTCTGGTGATTAGACGTGCCCCCAGTACATTTAATGAATAAAATAAACAGTGTGTACTATATAATTGCACTGATTGTACTCTCCTTTTCTGTACTCCACATTAGGCAGCATCCACATAACCCCCCACACCGCAGTGTGTGTGGATATGACACGACCAGCGCACGACCTCTTGTGGCAAAGCATTACACGGCGTGTACTCGTAAAGAACATGGTGTGTACATAAAAAATTTCTATAATTTCCCCTTTTTATAAAAAACTACCAAAAAAGGAAAAAAATACATGAAAGGAAGATCTGGGTTCTTACAAACTTCCCCCCATAAAGAAACTCATCCCCGAATTTCCCTAGTGTGACATTGAAGAAGAACCCCTCAACAGCTCCCGCCCCTGTGATTTTGCGTTTGCTACCCTTTCCCATGTCTCGTCATGTAATGGCTCGTGATTCCAAAGCACCCCTACCAGAGGAATAGGCTGGCCACAGAGAACCATCATTAATCGATCCAGAATCCAGAAAGGATGATCCTCAAAGGATGCAACCACTTCTAACTTAACCTCATCAGGTTGAACGATATGAGACGGTCCTGAAATGCAACGTCGAAGCTGAGAAACGTGGAAGATGTCATGCATATCTCGGTACCTCTAAGGTAACTAGAACTAAAATGAAACCTACGAAAATCTCTCTAACACCTCAAATGGCCCGACGTACCTCGGTGAAAGCTTACCCTGTCTTCTAATCCTCTTTTGTCCCATCCTTAGTGTGACACATAGGAAATCCTGATCCCCGACCTCGAACTACAGAGGTTGTCTCTACTGATCAACATATGACTTCTGTCTAGACTGTGCAGTATCCATCCACTTCCGAATAAACTCTATCTACTGTGTGGTCTCTTGGACAAGATGCGGTCCTTGTAGAGTTTCCTCTCCTGTGTCTAGCCAACATAAGGGTGATCAGAATGTCCTACCATACAAATCCTTATAAGGTTCCATATGATATGTTTCTTGAAAACTATTGTTGTAGTAAAAATCCATAAGAGGTATATGCTTCTCCCAACAACCTCCAAAATCCAAGATGCATGCTCGGAGCATGTCCTCATGTACCTGCATAGTACACTCAGACTGGCCATCTATTTGGGGGTCTTAGGCTATACACAAAAGTACTTGTGTACCCAAGGCCTTCTATATCCTCGACTAGACCCAAGAAGTAAAATGTGAATCCATGTCTGAAACGATGGAGTGTGGAACTCCATGTAGACGTATAATCTCTCGGATGTACAACCACCTAGCTCATCAACATTGAAGGACTCCTTGATCAGAAAAAAGTGAGAATCCTTCGTGAGTCTATCAATGACAACCCAAACTGAATCATTTACTTGAGGAAACCTCAACGAACTAGCCAGGAAGTCCATCACGATGTCATTCCACTTCCACTCAGGAATGGGTAACTACGGTAAGAGCTCTGTTGGTTGCTAATGCTCCACCTTCACCGGCTGACAGGTGAAACACCTCATGAAGAAACTAGCAACGTCCCTCTTCACACATAGCCACCAGTACTGACTGTGTATATCACAATACATCTTGCTGATTCCATGATGAACTGTCCAAACTGAGGAATGATAGTCCCACATTAGCTTCTCATGTATTTCTGCTGGAACCCATACACACCCCTAGAAAGGCAAGATCACATCCTCGCTTATGGTTCATCCAAGAATAGGGTCCTCTCTTAACACACTCTCCCTTAGGACTAGGCCTTCAAAATCTGATAGCTGTCTTATTCGAACTCGATCAATAAGAGTAGAGGTAACTTCTATAGACGATAGAATGGTCTGCCAATGTCTGTCATGCAACTCCAAATGCATCTCAGAGAATAGATCCATAAGATTCAAGTCACTACTGGCCACCTGAACTTACTTTATCTGAGTCCACCTACTCAACGCATCATCCACTACATTTCCTTTCTTAGCCGTATAAGAAATCTCAAAATCGAAGGACTGTAGTTACTCAACCCACCTTCACTGTCTCAAATTCTGATCACGTTGAGTGAAGATGTACTTGAGATTCTTGTGGTTGGTGATAACCAGAAAATTCTGTCCTAGAAGATAATTTCTACAACAGTTTAGGGAAGGATCAATAGCTGCCAACTCCAGATCGTGTGTCGGGTAGTTCCTCCCATGTGATCGCAACAACAAAGTCCCATACGCAACGACTCCTTACCCTTGCATAAGCACATCTCTTAGCCCGATACCTGAAGCATCACATTACATAGTATAGGTATTGCTCGGCTCTGTAAAGACTAGTATCAGTGCTGAATTGAACCTCCCCTTCAGCTCCGAAAAGGCTGACTCGCATGAATCTGACCACAAGTACTTCACACCATTCTTAGTCAGATTCTTCAGTGGTGCTACTAAGTGTGAAAAGTCTTGTATGAAACGTCTGTAATATCCAGCCAGCCCTAAAAAACTCTGTACCTGAAAGACATTCTTTGGATGCTCCCATTAATCTACTGATCACACTTTCTCTGGGTCTACAAATACTCATTCTCTGAGATGACATGAACCAAGAAGTGAATATGATCCATCCAAAAGTGTCATTTTGAGAGAATAAAATATAACTGATGCTCTCTCAGTGTACTCAAAACAATCTCAATATGGGTGTCATGGTCGTGTCGAGTGTGAGAGTATACCAAGATATCATCCATGAAGACCACCACGATGGAATCCTAGTATGGATAGAACACTCGGCACATTAGTTCCATGAAAACTACAGGCGCGTTCATGAGACCGAATGTCATAACCATTTATCATATAGATTGTACCTGCTCCAGAAGATTGTGAGAGGTATATTAGATGGTATAACATGCAACTGATTTTTACTGAACCTCAAGTCAATCTTTGAGGACACCTGGGATCCTCGATGATTTTCAAAGAGATCATCATTCCTTGTTAAAGGATATCGGTTCTTGGCCCTCAACTGGTTCATCTTCGGGTAATCCACACAAAGCCTAAGGGTATATTCTTCCTTCTTCACAAGCAGGATATGCGAACCCCAAGGAGAAGTACTGGATCAGATGAAACCCTATGCCTACAACTCCTCCAACTGCTTCTTGTGCTCATACAACGCTCGTGTCGCCATCCTATAAGGAGGAATGGACACCAGTGCTGCTCCGGGTAGGAGCTCAATAGAAAAGTCCACCTCACACTCAGGAGGTAAACCTGATAAGTCCTCGAGAAAGACATATATGAAACGATCCTCCCTTGGAAAAATGTCTAATAGTGAAGTCCACTAGTCATCCAGAAATAGACCGACAATCTGGGTTGTAACTCCTTCCAACCCATGATGCTCGGGTCCCCCTCTACTCGCATGGAAATCCCACTCACCCATATAATGAAACAATCTGACCTGTGGTGATATGAAACTCACCCTATGACAATAGAAATCAAAGACTGCCTGGAAGGGAACCAACCAGTCCATTCTGAGAATGAAATCATAGCCTGTCATCTCTAAGACATAGAGGTCGCATAAAAAGTGACATCCACCAACCTCTAGTGGGAACTCCTTTCACTGACATACAGTATCCCTTCTAGTACCCAACAGTGAGTCTAGCATTAAAACATCAGCAGAAGAAAAGATGCAGAGCACAAGGATCTCCATAACAACAACATATATGAAGCTATGGGAAGCACCTGTATTAAAAAGATCGGAAGCTAAAACTGAGGCTACTAAGATCATAGATAGAACTTTAGAAGGTCTGGTATCCTGATCATGCTAGTTCTACTCCACTACAATGGTATGGTTTGCTCCACAGCCCAGTTACCCTTCCTGACCACTCTGAGCTGATCCAATAGGTTGTCACTGAATGACTGATGACTGACCACCATAGTCACGACCTCCACCATGTCCTGAATAGCTAGAAGAACTCCAGTTCTCTGACTGGTGAGATACTGGTGGTGCATCTCCTGAACACAGAGTCAAAGAAGAACTATTTTTGCTCGCTGCTAGTGAGAATATCTGACAAAAGCATTGAAGGTGACCCAACTTTACTTATGATCGACACTCCACTAGTTCTCTCGGGATGTGTGACCTCATATGACCAATCTTCCCAAACTGGTATCACACAACCTGTATACTATAATAAGTGTCTCGCCACCTTGGATCACCGAGTGAAGACTCCCTGTGGTGCTTCGTACTGTCTGTAGGAGGGATGCTAACTCTAGATGCAGAGCTGCCCTAGATCACAATTCCGGAATCCCTCATATTTCAATTCATGATTAGCTCTTGGTTGAGGATATAATTTATAGAAGTCAACTAGAATATGTTCACCTGTGATTGGATGTTGTTCCTCAGACAATCCTTGAAAATCCATTCCATGAATAACTGATCACCACTTGAAATAAGCGTGAAGCACTACAGCTTGTTAAAATGGGAGGAATACTCCATAACAGAAAGAGTACCCTGCTCCAGACTCATAAACACTCAGGTTCGATCAGCCCTCAAGGTCTCTGGATAGGTTTAGTTATATAAATGAGCTAAAACTCATCACACTCCATAACCTGCTTGCGTCCTACCTGGGGTATCACTTCCCACCACCTTTTGGCAGAGTCTCGAAGCATATAGGTAGCGAGAATGACTCGCCTCTCTGAATGCTTCTCTAGATTCTCAGAGATCATCAGCATGGCATCTAGCCATGACTCTACGGCCTGGGGTCCTCCATCCCCTGATAAAGTGGGAGGAAGCTGTTAGGGAAAAGACTGGAAAAACATGAGGATCTATAGGTAGTCCCTGATCATCCATTTCTGGTTTCTGATCACCACCATGCAACTGGCGTACAATCGGAGGACGTCTCAGAGGCATGAATCTGCAAGGTCAAATGCACACCTTAGATCATGATTATCATGGACTGAAAACTGGAAGTATAGGAAGGGAAATGGAGGAATAAAGAATTCCAGTTTTGAAAATCATGACTACATGTCGTGTATGTCCCCTACATGGCACGTTCCCTTAAGTCATTCACATGGGCATCTTCTCCTGCCAGAACTGGTCATGTAACACCCCATACACATGGCTTGTTCACCTATCACACGATGTGTACTTGAATCATCATTCTCTTCCCAAGTTTTTATACACGATTAAGCCACATAGCTCTCTTAAAACAAGACTACACGCCGTGTTCAATATAGATACGACGTGTACTAGACAATCTTAACCTGGCTGGTGTTGTTAGTGACATGACCTGGCACACGAATCACCCTACATGGCATGTTAAAATAGGACACGATGTGTACATGAAAGGATAACATCGACCAGTGTTTTTGGTTACACGACCTGCAACATGGCTAACACTACACGGCATGTTCGAGAAGGACACGGCGTGTACGAGAACGGATATCACTGACCTGTATTGTTCGCGACATGGTCGGGTTCCTAGGTCAAACAACACGACGTGTTCAACTAGTACACAGAATGTTCCTACAAGAAATTCCTTATCTCATGTCTCTACCCACACGGCCTATGGCATGGTTAGAGACTACACGGCATTTGTATAAGGTACACGACATGGATTTATAAAAAATTGTTTCTTCCTGAACAGAAGAACACATGGAATGTAGTGAAAACTACACGGCGTGTATTCTGGGTTCTTCCTGACAGAAAGCCATGGAAACTACTCTAGAGCCCAGAAAAAATGGAAACAAACATTAATGTGCCAAATTACGATTGTTGGGGGACCATACTCCCCATGAATCAAAGATCGACATCTTATACATGTTATGACAAGGTAAACAAGTCAATGATCCACCATCTTCTGGTTCATGAGGGCCCATAACAACTCAATAACCAATGATTGGAATTCATTCAGACAAAACCATACACAAACAATACTCTATCAGAAAAAATATATTTTATCAAGGCATCTATCACAACATCATGCATATTCTATACATCATCTATCAAAACAACATGCAATTGATAATGCACCCTAGATGGAATGGAAAGAATGCATGACATGTGATTTCTAGTAAGTTCCTATATGGTTCATGATATGGAATACCCTCATCTCATTAGGTTGCGATAGAAATAGATCCTCAATAACATAGATAATAAATAGCACAAAAATATGTGAGTCACCTTACGGTGAAAATCGAGCATACCATAAACTTGAAAAACCATAAAATTGAATTAATGAGGTAGATTGGATTTTCCTTGTACATGGGTTATCTACTCCCGGTCACAGTTTATTACCAAGTACCTATTCTTTCCTATCCCTTACTATAGGCTCCATACAATTAGTCAAGTGAAAATAATCCCTCTGATACAACTTTGTAAAATCCTAGTTCCGGAAGCCACCGATAGGCGCCCCGTAACGGCTTGGTCACATGGCCTCAAGCACATTCCCTTGAACACTTGAGGCTTCCGAATAGAAGAGAGAGCCTTGGGTGTGATAGTGGGAAAACTATTCCCTCATTGGCAGAATACACAGAGGAACTAAACAAATACAAACAGGATCAGAAGAAGTAATAATATCATACAAAAAATAAATAGCGGAAAACTAATAGAAATAACTAGAGAACATATATATATATAAATGATGCATGATACATATGTCTAGGAAAATAGCGAAACAAAGCACAATGATGAAATAAATTACTACCCAAGTAAAAAAGAAAAATAGTAATCAGCTCCACCGCATCGCAAGCATATTCTTTGTCTCCTGTTCTACATCTCCACGACGTGTCAAGTACCTAATGTAGAAGGGAGCTTTCCCTTATCTATACCTACAACAATATAATCTATTTGTGCCCAAAAGCATGGCCCAAACAGGGTGTGATACTCATCCTAGTAGACTACTACCATAGGATCTGTGCCTAATAGTCAATGAGTATATTGGAGGTAAAAGTGTAGGAAATGGTATACAAAAAACTACTCAATAGTAAACAATCCACAATTTCAATATCAAGCTACAACTAAACAAGAAGATAAACATAAACAGGTAAACCAATGGGCAGTACCCTCAGTTTAACCCCTCTAGTCCAACCTAACAAGAACATTGAAGTAGCTACACAATGGTAACACTTTGGGAAGTACACTCAGTCTAACCCCACTGGTCCGACCTAACAAGTACAAGAAACCATCTGGCCATTACTCTTAGTCTAACCCCTCTAGTTCATGTTATGCATAAACATTCTAAGGAATCACTCACCGTCAATTCCCCCTATAGTATCGTATCGTAAAACAATGCGCACTGGAAAAGTTGTTATGTCACATTCCCTTTATTGCCCACGTCGAGGAACTAGAGACACTCTAAGGAAGAACTCAACCTCAATTCCCCCTGTTGTATTTCATCATGAAAATTAAAAAGACACTCTGGAGAAGCCCTCAATGTCCATTCTATGTATTTTCTATACACCAGGATCTCATGGCCCATTGTAAGTCAAGCATGTATAGTAGCACGTATCATCCAAGGTAAACCTCAATAACTACTTGTCTAGCATTTTTTAGCATAACGGCATAACAGAAAAATAATCACACCATCCTACAATACTAGGAATTAGAAATTAAAAATTCTATCTAATAGGAAAACTAGCTCCAAATGTCAAAATATGAAAAACATGCATGGGAAACACAGCCAAATCCCATGAATACATCCTATTCACAGTAAATTATCATCTACTCAAGCATAAAATCATAGAAGGAAAACTATAGGGCTAAAATGGTAAACGCACAGTACCCCCTTCATGGGTATTGTGAAATTTGCGAACATAAAACACAAGGAAATTCAACGTAAAGGCAAAAACCACCTACCTCGATGTTAGGAGAATGCTATATGTGATCCTAAAGGCTTGAATCACCTTATAACGCAGAAGATCTACAAAAACATCGAAAAATTTCAATAGAGGATATCTTGATAAATAGGGGGAAACATGAAACGAGGCTTTAGAAGAAGGAAGATATTAAAGAGGTTATCCCAACGCAATCGATGATGATTGAAATAAAGATCAGATGGAGTCTCGAAGGCTCGAAGATGGATCGCTTCCATATGTGTTCTCTCGAACAAACGAGACCTAGAAGAAGCATGTTCTGGAGATTAGATACGGCTCAGGTCCATTTAATGAAAAACATGAAATACATGGCATGTACTTTTGAAGTACATGACGTGTACTATTATTTCTGTACTCCGCTTTAGGTGGTCTCCAAGTCTCCCCCCACATAGTCATGTCTATGGCCATGACATGGACAGAACATGACCTCCTATTGAAAAGCAGTTCATGGCCTGTACTCATAATGTACATGGCATGTACATCAAAAATTTCCAGAAACCAGGAGCACCATTAGAATCTTCCACTCATGAGAATCTGATACTAAAACAATATACCATATAGGAACTATCCAGTAATTAGATCTATGAGTAAATGAAATAAATAATACATTGAAATGAATCAACTAATACATGATTGTATCCACCAATTATTTAAATCTTCCCCCAATATTGATCTACAACACTCGATTTTTGATATAAACTACATAATAGTCTTGTTGGGTGGGTGCAGTTTCAAGTATCAACAATATTGTATTACCATAAACCATTATATCATAAACCATGTCATTTTTCAATAGGTTCTTGGGAATTGTCCTAAATGTTTTTGGTCACATCACTATCTCCAATATAGAGACCTATCCATGACACTATTCAATTTTACATCATGGAAAAAGTATATTCTTCCCCAAAACTGTGCTCCATTCCACCATGAATCCAAAATCAATGAATAAATTATATGATGAATTAAAATAGATAATTTCACATGACTACATAAATATAGCTCAACTACTCATCACTTGGTGTCTCCACTTGAATTAGTAATCTAAAAAACCCCACAATAGAGAATTTATATAGAACAACTCATAAGAATTATGGGACTCAATTAGATATCAAACATAGTCACTCTACCGAATATATAGTTTAATATCATTAGTTAATACTCTATAATAAAAAAATATCAAAATATAGCCATATTAGATCAATCCATTTGTGAAATTGGGCGAAACACTATCAAATATTGGATCATAATTATACACAAGAAGCATGATCCAAATATCATAATTTGGTCAGTTAAATTATAAAATATATTCAAACTTGACTCCCAAACATCTAAAGATCACATATTAATCATGGATCATGATATGTACTATCATTATAATACAAAAACCACACCAATAAATTAGATGTTCCATACCAATTTATGTCATTGGGCATGTGGTGTTTAAATATTCCTTTACAAATTATGATGGGATGATATGATACTTCTAATCCAAGGAATTGATATCTCTTATCCATGTTTATAAAAAATACATAATAATACCTATAGATTTTTAAATTATAAACCATACCTCATTAGATAGTACAAAATATATGTGTTGTCATAAAAAAAAGGTATAACAAAATACAAATGGGAGCACACATCCATGGAGTTCACATAGTAGGTGAGTGTACCCAACAAACGAGACAACACAATAGGTGATATCACATTTTATATTAGGGAACATAGTAAATGAGAGAACACTACATGCGATAACACATAACTTATGAGATAAAAATGAGTTATTGAAATCTTAAATAAAATACTTTCTTACATAGAGAATCATTGATAAGATAATAAATTGCATGTACTAGTATGTTGAAACCCTACTACAAAATCCTAGCTCATCGCCTATGTGGTGGCACCAAACAAATAAAAAGACTGACCTGTGTTCAAGAATTATTTATAGGGAGTTAATATAATATGCATAGTGAAAATAATGACCTATTATTTCATGAAGCATGTATACTTATTGTTTCTTTCAAAGGGTTACTCAGTGTATCATGCCAACAAGTAGGTTATCAGAGTTATGGTCATTAGATACATTGATAAAAAACATCAATACATTTCATGTACTAAAGAAATTTTGTGAAACCATAATTCTATTTCTATAAATCCCAAGAAAACCTTACATGAACCCCAATTCCATGATCATCCCCTATAAAAAACCCACTATAATACCTCTCTAATAAGTCCTGGATCACATGAACCTGACTTGAGCCTGTAGAAATATGAGTGTGCCACCCATGAATTCTATTTATATGCTATAGACTGGTAAATATTCCTGAGTATACATATTTAATAGTATTATATCAATATCCCTATTTTATGCTGGCACATATGTATGTATTCAATGTACAATAAAACCACATACTGAAAGAATATAAAAAAATTGTTTAGCTATGAATAATAACATTATGAAAAAATAACTAATAACATCCAATGAACATAGTACATATTAACTAATTAAAATGAGGTGACACTATAATTTTATACACCAGTATTAAATAATTTTAGTTGAATATTTGATACTTTAAACTATTTCACACCTATTAATCATAATGTTTTTGTGTCTTTGGAGACTAGATACATAACCAATTGTTTTTGTAAATGATGATCCATATCTCCCACAACGATCTTCTCAAATATTTTCCTTTATAGACACACAATATTTAAAATCCTTCCTATTAACCTAGTAAAATAGAATCCCAAGGATGAGTGATTGAATATTATTAGTAATGGAAAACATATCATATGTCAATCAATGATCTTAAGTTATAATAACATAAAAATATGTTTATTTAAAAATTATAATAAATTAAAAATGCTACTCCTAATCGTTCTTAGAGAAGTACCTAATTTTAATTTCATAATTCAATATCATTAAAAAATACATAAGTCAAAAGAGTTTATAATAATAAATAATTAATCAAGATGTATGCAAACATACTTTAAGAATATAAAATTATTTTATGTAAAGAACATAAGAATAAAATATTATTTTCATAGTCAACGGTAACATCTAATACTATTTATGTGGATAGTGTCCAATATGGGAATGTATTCACTCCATATTCCATCATCTTTGTAGACCAGGCTCACATCAATGTCTATCATTATAAACATAGTTCCTTAATAATCTTGGTTTACTCCCTATTCCAGTCTATATTATATAATGTGATGCGAATATTAATCCAAAAATGTGTGTGGGGGGGGAGGGGGTTTAAAAAAAATTAAACCACATTTCAAATAATTAAACCTTACATAAATGTTCTAAAATATCATAAAAACAATCATCATAGGTTAAAACATTGAAGAGAATTTTCTTTCATAAATACTTCATCAAAACTTTATTAACCCCTAGGAATGTAATTAGTTTCAAAGAATAATCCATAAAACATCATAATAATATGAAATATGGAGATAAAATGAGGACATTAATATAAATTATACCTCATTTAGAATAAGAATCACCGGTCGATGTTAAAGAAGATTAAAATAGCTTTAAATATAGATTTAAATATTTTCGTTAAAAAAATTATAAAATGTAATTTTATTCAGTGTAATTATGAAAGAAATTTTTTGAAAACATTAAGGATAAAATTTTTGTTGATAATAACTCTGGAAACATTTAATTTAGGCTTCAATGAGTAGTTTTCTCATGGTGAGGGGAAAATCCACTCTTTTGATAAATGATAAAAAAATATTCCTTTAACAATTTTTATAATAGTTCCTAAATATAATATTCAAAAAACAATTTAAAATTTCATTTTTATACCAATGAGAAACATCATCTAAAATTGAAAATATAATTAAATAATAATTTAATTATATAATATAATATTCTTGGAAGCATTTTGAAGAACATGTAAATGGAAGAAAAACATTCCCAACCCAAAATTAAATAAAGGATGAATTTTTCTAAAAACACAATCTCAATAATTTAATTACCAAAAAAAGAAAATTTAAGTTATACCTGAAAAACTATATTATAAAAAATTGATAATAAAAAATATTGTGTTTAAATGTTAATTATCACATATTTTCCCATGATTGAAGTTTTATGTAGAAAATTTTGAGATGAAAATAATTTGTAACATAAACCCTTAACATAAGTCTTGCAGTTTTTCGTACAAAATAAAACCTTATCTTTTTTAAATAGAGATTTATTATATTTCATTATAGAGAAATATTCATATATAACATAATATATGTCATTCCAATATAATATATAATTACATATTTATGAAAAAAAATTATTATAGTCATGATTTGTGTGGAAACTAGTATATTTATCATAATGGTTTTACATTCAATGTTTTAGTACTTGAAACTTGTTCATTTGTTCAATCATATATAGGAACTAAATATCATTTTAAATTTAAAAGTTATTCATTATATAAAATTAAACATCCATACATATAATATGATAATGAAAAATTAGTTATAAAAATTCATGGAGTTGTTAGTTCGTATGTAGGGAAGAGTGATTTTTTCACTTTTCAGTGAATATAATGAAAGATTGTTAAATACTATTTTATGTTTTTATATCATAATTATATCCAAAATATGAAAAATATACATGAAATATATCTATATGTTCATCCACATAATTATAATTGAATAATGAATCACATCAGTTAGTGTTAGTGGTAGTCCACATGTACGGATGAGTGAGATTGTCATTCTAAAATAGATAGAGCGAAATAAGAGAGATTTCAATTTTTTAGAATCATAATTATGTTTATAAAATTAATTAAATTAAATTTTAATATATAATAATGCCTATTGATTATGATTAAATATAAAATAAATCAGTCCATATAAACTTTATTTTGTACATATCCTTGAGTGATACATTTTTCTCTTTTGATATAAATGAGAAATAAAATTCATATAATAGTAACATTATTTTATTTATTATTTTAACGATATTTATTTCATAGTTTTATTATTGTTGTATAATATTTATAGGGGTTATAATAAGAAATAAACATAAATTTACTCATTTTATATAATTTCATTCTCTTCGAGAAACCTCTATTGGATCACTTCTCAAGTACCATTAAGTTGGTCTTTAAAGAAGACCAATAACTCTGGAACCTATATAGGGATTTTTATAATAATTGTATGTAGATTTTTGATGTGATATGTCACTCTGTATTTTGTGTATAATATATGAGTGGAGGTTCCCTTTTAAAATCATGGTGAGTGGCACAACTGAAATAATTCTAAACATAACAATTACGTAAGGTCATATTTTTTGTTATGTGGATCCCAATGTGATTAGATTATATGTTGGGATGGGATATGGTTTAAATAAATTCTAAAATTAGTATTCAGATAAATTTAAGGTTATTTCATCATTAATCTCTTTATTTTAACCCATCTTCAACCCTTTTAACCATTACATTAGCAAGGAGTTTTTACCTCATTTACTATTCATCATGAAAATTTTGAAATTGAAATTTTTAACAAATGTATAAATAATTATTTTAGATATAGATATTTTTAAAAAAAAATCAATTCCTACAAGTGGAAAATTTTGATTTAAAAATAATTCCATAAAATGCGATGATGCCTACTTTTATATAAATACATTTTTCAAGAATAGAATGGAAGTATTTTTATATTATTCATTGGAATCATGATTATATGATTTTGAATTTTTTATATTGAAAATATAATATACAAATTAATGCAATTTATCTATATATATTTTTCTAATTTATTTAAATAAAAAATTGTTATTTTAAAAATGGGTTTTTAAAAAATTTCACCTTTTACCATAAAATGAGTATTTATGAAATTATTATTAAATTGGTAACTCTTATAAATTATTTCTAATTAATCATATATATATAGTATCAAATTATATTTTCATTTATGGTCCTTATATATAATTTATAGAAAAATAAAATATCATGAAAAATAGATACTTTATCATTAATTGGATTTATTCATAATATTTCAAAAGGTTTCCTCATTTTTCATAGATTATTTCATGAGTATTTTATTAAGGAATTATTTTACTAATATATTTCATAATTTAATTATTCTTCTTCATACGCACAAATTAAATTACTATTTTTTATGTAATATAGTATTTCAACCATGGGGTATTTATGTTTATAGTTCCATATAATGAAATCTATCAAAAATATTGAAAAATGGGGAAATATATATTTTAAAGTATAACAGTGTTACATTCCACCCCAAATATAAGAATATAACCCTTATTATTACATTATTCAGAGTAAAAAATTTTACAGTACTTGTGAATCAAATAATCATTTAGTTCCCACTTTACTTATTATATTTATTGTTTCATCACAAAATAATGACTATGTGGGTAGTATTGTTCAGAAACTAATCTTATCATCTATTTAGAATGTCCACTCATTTTCGTCATTTTAAATTTCATTCTCCTATAGTATAACCTCTTAGTTCTATATATAATATTGGTTTAGTATATACTTCCTCAAAGTGATTCATTCAAAACATCATTAACTAGAGAGATATTTTGTGGTAGTGCTAAGAGATAACAAACTATCATAATATGATAATAAATATTAATGTAGACGATATATATTGGGATCAAAATTCCCTTGTTTTAATATCTTATAACCATTTTCCATGTATATAATAATAGAATTACCATTCAATTAAATTTAAAAAAATATATATCTCCCATTATTTTTAGCATAACTATTCTCTCGATATTAAGAATTTCTAATATACAGCTAAATTTATAAAAACATATCTTCCATTTTTTTACCTAGCCCAGGAATCAATATATTTCTTTCTCCAATGTCATCCCTTTATGTTGGATTTATGCACATTCCTTTATATTGGGAATCCTTAAGAGACATCTTAAAAATCTAGTTAAATATGTTATTATATAATCATTCGACTATTGAAAGGTGTTAAAAACTACATTTAAAATATATTGAACATTCTATAATTATATGTTCCTAGGTTTGAATAGCTCTGTCAAACTGAAAATCTATCTGAGAATGAAATGTATTTATAAAGATGAATTTTTCTTTCAAGTATTGTCTAAGAATTATCTATAATCTCAAGGAAAACATGAGATCCTGATAAGATACAATAGAATATGGAACTTAATGAAAACCCAAAACTTCCATAATGTATCTTTGGGAATTTTATTATGTGAAAAATATTATCTGATAGAAATTAAATATGTTGACTTTATAAGGTACAAAATATAACCAAAATATCATTATAGACAATTAGTGATTTGGAACATCTGATGATAGAATCCATGTTTATGTTTTCCAATTTTTAATGTTGTTAATGTTTGTAAAATCAAATAATATTTATTTATATCGTCTAATTTGTTTTTGATGAACTAGGAATTTAGTTATGTAAAATATAGTTTCCCTTCTGTTATTTTCCGACATGAAATTGAATTTGAAATGTAATTACATCTTTATATGTCCTATATGAATATATTATTATGATAAATAATGATCATTTTACAACTTCGTCATTATTTATAGTATTTATGGAATTCATATTCAGTTCCCAACAAAATCATTCCACCCCAATAATGGTTAAACTTATGATAATCTTTGACACTCTTTTATAGTTTTACCTCCTTCAATTGTGTATATTTAATCATTATTCAGAAATATGGTTAAATAATCATATTATAATGATTGTATTTATTCCCCTTCCCCTAAGATTCATGATCAATATTATATAAATCCATTAGTATTAGTTCTATTTCAATCGTCATCATGGAAAATCTAGCATGTTTCTTCTGACTCAGAGCATCATTCTCTCAATTAACCTTCCCATAGAGCTAGTGTATTTAGAAGTTGTAATAATTAATCAACCAAAAAATAATAATTTGGATCATATAAAACTATTTATATGTAAACATATAATAAAATTATTTAAAATTAGTATATATATCATGCATTTTATAAAATAGGTAGATCCTCTAATTTTCAATGAATAAATTGATTCTGTGTGCTCTAAATAATGTGTTAGAAAATTTTCCTCATGAACCATTATTTTTTATAAGGAATATACTAATATAGTTTCATTATGTAAAATAAAGAATCAAACTCCCTTCATTAATTCACCATTATAGATCAAAAACCATTATCCACTACAAGATTTTATGAGTGAACTTGTACTAGCCAACTTTCATTTCAGCTCCCTCAATTGTTTCACATTAGAAAATCCAAAGGAACATGGATCCCTTCCACATAAAATTTTTAATTGGATTATATATCAATTATAATTTTAATAAAAAAATTTAGTATCATTCAGAAACCCCGTGAATTTAATGGATCTCAAAAAATGTGGTTGGTTTCATCCATTTCTTAATAGCATCCCACTTTAAAGGATATTTCGATATAACCTCGCTTTATAATATTTTACCCAATAATGAATGTTTATGTATCCAGATTTCATATTTAATTAATTTTTTATACAATGTCTCATTACTTAGGTTCATCTTCAAAAACTTCTAATTATATTAAAGATCATAATTTCACTTCATACATAAAATAATAACAACTTTAAATACTAACAAAAAATGATCTGGGTAATCTATAAAGACTCTATATTTTTATATCCATGAACAATAAAAGTGAGATTATATATCCAAATAGAACCCATATAAATATACATTGTTTCCATACCTTATAGAAAATTCTTACTTGGGATTATATTCCTTTATATAGCTTAATTATTTATATCAATAATAATAGTAAACTGTAAATAATTATTGATATATTCTTATTTGATCACAAAATTCATCATTAGAGGAAGTGCGTTCTTGTTATCAAATGAGATAAAATTGAATTAGTGATTTTTAACCGAATTAAACGCTAATAAATCAATCTTATCAAAAACAAAACATGTAAACACATGGGGAGACACTCTAGAGAATGGACTAATTTTTTATATTCTTCTAATATTAAATCATCAATTCTTGCACATTAATTGGTGAAAATCAATATGGATTCATTAAAATAATATTATTACTCGGTATGACTTATATTGATAATCCCTTATCAAAATTTGGGAAAATTATTGAAAACTATATAGTAAATAAGTCATATTTTTCTTGAAAAATAAATTGATATTCAATATTTTGTTTCAATCTGACTATTTGAGATATAAAGGCTATACGAATAGATAGTAACACCCAGAAAATGGATGTATTTTACATCAAAGGATAATATCAATCATCACACTTATAGATGATCATATGTTTATTTTGAATATACAATGTTCTTCCCTTCCTTATAAAAAGTTTTCAAATATATTTAAATAGAAAAAATACATTCCATATAAAATAATAAAATTCAATTAAAGGAGAGTAACATAATTTGTAAGAAGCAAAATTCCCACAAAATTCTAATGAATTGGAGATGTATTCATAAAAAGATATAATCCTACCAATTGGAGTTTTTACTAAGATCTAAATATCTAATCATAGATTTGTTAATGTGATACCTTCATAAAAGTAATTATAAGTAAGCATCTGAGTAGATCCAAACTAAAAAACACATTTTAGTTCTATAGTGGATGGTATGTCTACCTTTTATCACTCTATTATCGGGACCCACTTAAAAATTTGTGATCCAATTAAATTTCCCATTGAAACATATATTAAGAGGTTTTTTATGTTTATTTTCTTAAATAACCCTTAGACTCATGAAATAAATGTTATAATTTATATACCTTTATATATTTTATAACTGTAGTGTGGGTGGAGGTTTTATTTGATATTTTTATCCATTCATCCCAATTACATGACTCTTTATATCAATTCATCTTTAATTTGTTCAAATATTGTCATTTTCACACTTAAATATTTTTTCAAAAAAACATAAGGTAATTTCACCAATGCTTACATCCAAAATTCAGACATATAGGAATATTAATTCTCTTTGTTCTATGATTATTATTATTCATAATATCATGATAATTTAGCATTCTCTCGCTTTCCAAAATACCATGAAAATTGTTAGATTATCTCATCAAGATTCTATATTGAGAGAAAAATAAAATTATTTCATTTAAGAGATAAAAATTTCTTATTGAAAATGAATTTTATATATTGGATTTTAATTCATGGAAGAATCAATAAGTTTTTCTTTTTGGGTTGATGATAAAATGCAATACACAACATTCATTTTTAGAAAATTATCCTCATAGGTACTGATGTATATAACATGACTATAATTTATATTAATGAATATCATCTTCAATTTAGTGAGATGAGTTATAGGAAAATAAATATTGGAAAAACCCTTGTTATCCACATCCCATCTAATGCCATCAATTCCCACCCCATTCCTCATATTCTTTAAAAAGGTCCATTGTTAATTATCATCTCCTTCCAAATTATGCATGAACCAAAGAATCATCTCATGAACCAATCACTAGAGAATAAAGAATATTTTTTCAACAACACTAATCCCTTTTTAAATAATATGTGGATCAGTGGATCAATTGAATGTATTGGTATTTTACTTTATAAAAGAATCAATGGTGAGTCAATCATTCCATTATCCTTTTTTATTTTGAATATAATTCATTATAATATTCATATCATGTTAGTTTTGGTATAGTATAGAAATAATATTTCAATTATAATCCTTGATTTCAATTGGTTTCATCACAGGACAATCATTTCCTAATCCATTGCATTCACTGTTCACTTGATTACTCCTCATTTTGGCAATTTAATAAAATTAAAAATTATAGTATGGGAATCAAGAATAATTAATTACAGTAAATAATATTATTTTAAAAAAATAATTCCAAATATTTCTTAAAATATAGAACTTTATAATCAATCTATTACTTTTTAGGATCACGCTATCTCACGTTAATTTCAATATGGGTTATCCTAGGAATAATAATCTTTTTCCTCATTAAATAATATGTAAAAATTACAAAATTGTACTCTTATACCAATATTGGATAGTAAAAAATTTCATTGATAAATATTAAATTACATTACATGAATATTAAACCTGTAAAAATAATGAATAATCACCTAAAACTATAATGTTTTAGTTTGTTGGGAGACTGGATATATAATTAACTTATTTCATGGATGATACTCAATATCTCTCATGAGGTTCTACTCACGTAGTACCATTATAATAAATTACTTTCTTAAAACATTTATTCCAAATTCAAGTTAATGGATTCATATGAAAAGGTAATATTTGAAACATAGTAATGGTAAATATAGGAGATATCAATCAATTATGAAAAGTGAACAATAGATAATAAAATGTGTATCATAACAGCAAAATAACATATCAATATCATACCCAATATGTATATTATAATTAATCATGAGCCATGGAATGAGATATTTATAAAAATAATTAGATGATTCATAAGAGTTATGAATCATTAATACTCAATAATGATTCATGATATCATATCATATCTATATGACATAATCTTGTTTCATTCACATACACATAGAAAATCATTACCTTATTCAAGGAAGATTTATAATGTTATCTTAGTGGATGGATTCCCTCATTTGATTGGATTCACTCACCATTACATTATTTACATAGTCATAGCTCTCTACTAAGACTATCATAATGGATATAGAACCTTTCTGAACATGGTTCACTCACCATTCATATCAATTTTATATAATGAGATATTAATCATTACCAATTTTATTATTGTTCTATGTAATTTGGGTACCTCCCATTACATAATGAGAAATACAAATAATAGTCCCATAAATTCACAAAATAATTCATTATTTAAAAACACATAGAATATAAATTGGGCTTATAATGATTTAATCATATGTAAAATGACCATTGGAATGTGACATGATTCACATAATCACATTTAAAACAGTGTCACCATAATCCATATAGATATAGAACATAGATGGTATCATTATAAAATAACCATAATCTATCATAAAAAAAATTTATGTTTCATTGCATAAATGATAAATACATTTAAAAGCATATTTGAGAAATTCTTATAAAATAAGGGGATATATTCATTTCCTTATGTACCATCAGAAGAAAAAATTTACAAAATATTAAGAAACAACTTTCCTTGAAGATATACTTATAATATATTTTAATTTAAAATCTATATAAATCGATGGTCATAGCGGTGGATAAATATAATCATTTTAAAATGTCAAAATAATAATTTATTCTTTATTTTTTTAAAAAATATAATAAATAGACTAATATGATACCACCAAAAAAAATTCTCTTTAAACCGTTGAAAATAAATTAAAATATGGAAGATAATTAATTTAACATATATTCATATCATTGAGTAAATTATTTGTGAAAACTTTTTAATGAACAAGGATCCAGAAAAAAATTCCCTTCCCATAATGAGGATATAAAGTTGAATTTAATTAAAAACATATTTCACATTCATTTAATGTACCAAATAGAGAAAAATGTAAAGAAAAAATATAAATAATTGAAATAATATATGGAGAGATAAATATATTGGGTTTAAAGTATGATAAAAATATAATTCCCTTTGATGTAAATTTATCATAGACAACTCAAAAAGAAAAGATATTATAATACAAACCCATACTTTTAGTAATGTATTTCTTATTATAAAATCATAACTACAATATAAAAAAATATTGATTTATCATAAATCTATTCTATGACAATATTAATATATAAAATACTCAGTTTCATTCCATTCTGATTTCAAATTATACATTTATTAACAATTATTAATTAAAATAAATTTGTGGGCTTAAATTGTTTTATTTTCCATTCATGTTTAGTTTGATAGTTCCGATCCTTTCACCTATTAAGTGGATTTTTCTAATAAAACTATATAATGTAAAAAATATCATATTTTTTATTTATATACCAATTTAAAACTAATAATATAAGATAGAAGTGATAAATTAATTACATTAATTTTATTATTCAGTATTTAATATGAATATACGAGTGATGTTTCAAAATTTTGAAAAAAAAAATTCAATAATATTTAAATTATAATTTACATTTGTATAATCATATCTAGAAAATAAATATCAAATATTAGAGTTAAAAAATCCCTTAATTTAACATTGTAGTTTTTTGGGTTGTTTATGATTTGTTAAAAAAGAGGGTTTCCATGGTCAGTTATGGAGTTCCAACATAGTTATTGACTATAAATTTTAAAAAATATCCTTGAAAAAAGAATGGATTGACTGGATGTGGTTTTGAATGTTTGGTATATACTGTGGTGTCGTTTCCCAGTCTGTGCCAAATTTTTTGGGTCCAAATTATTGGATAATGGATCCATCATCATGAAAGGTTGATTTTCTATAACGCCTCTTGAAAATATAGAAATGGAATAGATATTATGAAGATTGTATTTTCATTATGTTATATATATTTGAGCGTACATTAGGTTTCACAAAGGCTAGGATTCTAGAATATGTAGAGGATCATGAATGAAAGATTAAAAGATGATACCTCTCCATGACTACAAGAAGCATTGTAAATGGTTAAGTGTCCCTAGATCTTTAGAAAATATGTAGCTTCAAAAAAAAGGTTTGATAGATTCTTAAAAAGGCGATCATATGGATAAAATCTTCTATAATGTGGAGAAATTCTTATAAATAATCCTCCTCCACCATCATTTGAGGGGAGGAATCCTTAAAAAATACTTAAATGCTATGATTTCTTAAAGGTGATACACTATGGTTGTTATTGGGAGAATGTTCTTTAAGAAAGATAGTTTTTGAAGGACATGAAATATAACCAATAGTTAGAAAAATTTTCAATGTATTGAAGTTCACAAAGGAGATAAAAAGTCGACCAGAATTATGGATCTCCAGGAATGATAAGTGAGATTGGAAAATGTTTTTGAGCTTCATGAAAGGATGGCACTTCATTAAGGCTGGTTGAACTTCACAAAAAATGTGAGATTTGTAAAAGTTGTGGGGATCAAGAAGGAATCATTTTGTATGAATTATTCAAAAGTTTTTCCACGGGTGTTTGAGCTTCGTGAAAGTAGTGAGCATCAATTATTTTTTGAAAAGGTATTTCCTTGTAAAACAATAGTAAAGTGATATTAATAAAGTGAACAGAAGTAGAATTTCGGCAAGGAATCTACATAAAATTTAGGATTACTTAATTATTGCAAATAAAGGGACCTATATGTTCATAAACAATTTATGAATCCTTTCCAGATAAGATAGAAGAGGAAGTAAAAAAATGTAGCCCTTTCCACTGGTATTGAAACATAGAATGAAAGATTGGGGGAGTGACCCTTAATTTTTAGTGATATATCCCTAACAATTATAAAGACAGTGATCCGATCCATAAAATTGATCTATCCAAAACCTTATTTTGTTAGTTAACTTTATTGAATTTTTTACATTGTCATTTTATGATCCTCAGTCGTATCCTATTAGAGATAAACAATGTAAAATTGATGTGTATTGTGCATGATTTCATTTCAATTCTTATATAACCATAGGAAATATAGAGAATAATTTTTTTTAATAATGGAAAAAAATCTAAAGGGGTAGTTTTTTATATTTCCTACACTGATTCACCGAGACCCCCTCTTTGGGAATTGAAAATTGTTGGGACAACAATTTTATTAATGATAAATGTTTATTTCAATGTTTATCTCTATAGGGATTCAATGGAGGATTTTAATCCTAAAGGTATTATGATCTTAAATGGAAGTCATTATCAATTATAAAATAACAAGAAGTATTTCTACTTACGATCATCAGTAATGGATGTATTTACAATAATGATTCAGGGTATTTCAATGAATATTTATAGTGGTGAATTATCAGAAGATGAATGAATAAAATTAGATGTTGATTCCAAATGAATCAATTCATTAGAGGTATCCTTATCCAATTCAATCTCTAAGAAAGTGATTTCATATAAAAAATTTAATGATATGTGTAAAATGTTTCGATATATTTATGAGGGTGACTTGAAATTCAAGGAATAAAATTAGCAGGTTCAGTTAAACATGACTGAGGATCGGATAATGCATACTAATGAGTCAATAGATTAATTATTTAATGTAATGAATTTTATTTTTGACCATATGTGTGGCCTAGGATATATTATTGCATATTTAAAGATCCTTAATCACATCTTGAGATGAATTCCGCCTTTTTTCAATCCAAAAATTCTTATTTTGGATGATAAATATAGAAAGAAGATATCATTGGATTGTATGGACGGTACACTTTTCTCATTCAAGATGATAAATGATGATAATGAGTATGTGGTAAAATGATAAGTCCAAATAGGTGGCATTCAAGTCCATTTAAAAGATCTCTATTTAATATATGTAGGAAGAAGAAGATATGTATGGGGTGATGTCATTCCTTTACATTAATTTGCGAAGAGGAAAATGAAACTTTGAATGGAATCTCCAATATGGATGATTTCAATGTGTAAAGGCTATAAATCATTCATCAATGTTCCCCAAAATGATTCAAGAATATAATGATGAAAAGCTAAAAATTACTATGAAGAAATATTTAGCCAATGTGATTGGTGATAAGATGTTAAGGAGAATTTTCTTCTAAAAAAGCATTCTGATTTCCCAATTAAATTATAGTTAACAAGAATATAGGATTGAAGATATGAATAATTTGAAGTATTATAGAAAAAATGATATGGCGGCAGGTGTAGGCATGTCCCTAAATAGAGAATAAAGTGAAAATGATGAAAAATATGTTAAACATATAGTTGATATGCATACTGAATTAAATGTCGATATCTAGGAGATAGAAGTTTGGGGAACAAAAATGATGAATGCCAATCTAGAGGATCGTGATGAAAAAATATATATATAGCTATAGAAAATATAGAAGTACAAGATGAATGAATTTAGTGATCAAATATGTCTTTAATTCTATATAACTCAGAAAAGTATGATGTGTATAAGATGAAAATAGAAAAATAGAAACCAGAAATCGATGGTTCGACAAAAATGTGAAATTATCAAATAAAATGTTTCAAATAACATGAATGAAAATTTGACAAACTTTGGAGGAAATTGAATGATATTGAGATAATATTGACTCAAGGAATGAAGTTTACAAAGGCCGTAGAAAATTAAATAGTAGAGTTCAATGTTCTTTTGAAACATACAAATGGATGTTAGGAGTAAAAACAATAGTTCCAAATGATACATCTGTTATGGGGCATGATCAAAAATAGAAAGTGGTAATGGTTGAATTCAGACTATAAGAACACACTATTAGATTGAACAATGATTCGAGTATGAATCATGACCATAAGATTTAGAGGCCCCAAGGGAAAACTAGTAGTATAATAACAACACACGGAAATGTACCTTGAATTAGAAGTTATTTTTTTGGAATGCTGATCACTAATAGAATATCTATTACATATCCAAGAGGTAATGAAGGGAATGATACCATATAAAAAAATCTACATAGATATTAATATTCCCTGATATCTATTTATGGTAAGAATTTTTGTTGTTCTTAATTCTATCACATTGAATGATATTGATCATAAATAATGTAGATAAAGGTATCTCTTTAGGATGATGTTCGTCCAATATACAATTAGGAAGATAAATATTTTCAATCCATACCATATATGAAGTCAAAAACATGGATCAAAATGGAAAGTGCCTTGAAAATAGTGGTTGTGGATATTTCTCTTAAATCATCAAATCATCTGGGTGTATGAATCCTTGATTGTGGAAGAATATCCAATATAATTGGTAATAAAAATATTGTTATAGGTATAAAATATGTCATGGAAGGTGTTTTCAAATTTGTAAACATTGATATCCTGAATATTATTGGCTCAAGAAAATCTAATTTTTTTTATAACAAATGAGATGCACGGATTTCTCAATTGATACACTTCCCAATCATAACATTCATAGTGTTAGTAAACTATTTTATTTGTATAATGATATATGATTTACAATGAATATGTGTATCAACATAGGACAATATGGTTTAGTTTCTCCATAGGGAGAAATAACAAAGTGGAATCTGTACCTTGTATGTAGAGAGGGTGATATTTTATTTTTATCTTGAGAGGAAGAAAACAAGTTTTGGAATGAATGAATTGGAAATCTATGCCAACCATCCAAAAAATATCATTTCAAATGTGATGAATCTATATATATCCCTATGCTATCATGTGATCAGACTCATATATGTGTTTCTTTTCAATAAAAGATGATTATTAGAAAGATATACAAGAATAAATAAAAACATCCACCAAAGTGCTTGAATTAGTGTATGAAGATGTATTTGGACCTATAATAATATGAAACATTGAATGGAAGTAGTATTACATTCTTTTCATTGATGATTTTAGTAGGATGAAATTCTTACTTGTCCTTTCCCACAAGTATGATGTGTTCAGTTTCATAAAACTATATATGAGGGAATATGAAAGGATGATTAGGTAGAAAATTCTGAAGCTTCATATTATATATGATAATGAATTCACAAATTGAAAAATTGGAGATTATCTCAAGAAACACAGATACATCAATTTTTAGTAGTGATAAATCCTCAACAAAATGGTGTGATTGAATGAAGAAATTAGATCATAAACCACATGGATATAATAATTCTTATTGAAAATGTCCCACCAGATGAATTAGTAAAGGAAGCATTATTAACATTAGTTTACATATACAACAAGGATATATTATATATGGAAGAATAAAACCCTCCATATGAATGATTATTGGGTAAGAATCCAACATTGAGATTGTTCTGAATCATTAGAAGTAAATTTTTCATTATTAATAACGAGAAACACATAAAATTTGAGTCACATGAAGATGAAGGGATATTTTAGGGTTATTCATGAAAAATAAAAGCTTATAAATTATTCAAAAAGTTTAATAGAAATTTAGTTAAATGAAATTTTGTCAGAATAGTTGAGAGTGAATAGAATCTTCAAAAAATAGTGAATAATTTATTGAAGAGTTTAAGGAGGATGTAAGCACTTAAATTTTAGTTCAAGTGGGAAATGTTGATTCATATTAATATACCAATGATGAACAAGATGAATTCAAAACAATATTATCTTTAGAGTTGAAGAGTTGAGCCAAAATTGACAGAAAGAACATCATTGGTGATCAGTAGAACCATTTCAAACACGAGGAGTAAATTCATTACAGTATTCATCATTCATATCTTAGGTAATGTTTAAATGATTTGAGGAATAATATAGAGATGAGAATTAGGTTCCAAATTTGAATTTTTGCCTTTAAAAAATAGAAAATAATCAGAAATGGGAGATTGTTTTTGAGACCAACAGATTAGAATGTCATTGGGACCAAATTGGACTTCCAGAACAAGATTAATGAAGACAGAATAGATATTTGAAACAAATAAATATTAGTGTGAAAAGTCTACTCCTATACATAGGGTATTGATGTTGAAAAAACATTTTAACCTATTGTGAGGCTAGAGACAATCAGATTTTCTTGACTAACGAAGTTCAAATAAGTTTTACAATTTTCTAGATGGGTGTCATGTCTATATTTCTAAATGGGGTTCTTAAAGATGAATTTTATAATTGGTAGGTATATATTTTTCAGATTCAGGAATATTATAACATTTTTTCTTCTGAATAAAGTTATATATGGGATAAACCAAGCACCAGGTTCATGGTATTGAAGAGAAGATCTATTTTTGAATAATATCACTTCTCAGAACTTTGGATTTGATCAAAATGTCATTCCTAATAATAATGAATGTAATCAGTGGATGATCATGCTGGTGTATTTCATTGAAATAATATTTTGTGGATTATATTAAGAATAATGTAAACAGTTCATTGAATTCATGAAATGTGAATTTAAAATCACTATTTGAAAAATGGCATATAGCCACTGATTTATTGCCAATTTTTAATTAGACCACGGCTATAGGTTCTGAAATTTTGATAAATATTAAAAAATATGGATTTAGATTAGGTATTCCCACATAAATTCATCCTCCCTCTTGGCTTTCCTCTCTTGATTGCCCAATCTTCATTGAAACCATTCTCTTCTTCCTCACAGATTTCACCCGATTGTCACTCGACTGATGAATTATCTCTTCTTCATCCTCGTTAACTTTAGTTCCTCCATCCCACGCTGCGGTTCCTTCATTTGTAGCATGACTTCTCCATTCAAGGCCTATCCATTCATGGTTCCTCCTTACCTCACCCACGTCTTCATTCGGGGTTCCTCCATCCTAAAATAATTTCTCCCTTCCTTCATACCCTTCTTCGGGCATTACTCCTCAATTAAGTGTATCAGCTGAATCATTCCTCCCCTCCTCCATATTATTCTTCAAGAATTCCTCCTCCAATTTTTGTGTTGGTCGAACCATTTTACTTCATTTTATTTTGTGGTGGTTGTTATCCATATTCCGTCTATTTTCAGTATTGTTAACCAATTTGTGGCTCTATTATATTTTCATGAGGAGTTGGCAGTATTCATTCTATTTGCATTTGTATGGGGAGTTTTTATTTTTTGGAACCTAGTTTTTAATATTCATTTTTTTTGTTTTTTATTTCATTTTGTTTTTTTCATTCTAGTTTTGTGCAATATTTGAATATTTTTTGTAGTATTTATCCTCTTTCGAGAATTTTCAGTTGTAGGAGGAGTTCACCGGAGGAGTTTGTCATTATTATAAACTATTTTGAAGCTCTTGTGTGTTGACCGACATCTTGTAAAATATTATTCTATGTCATTTCATGGTTTAAATTTCATTCTCATTCTCATAATTAATATTGTATTTTGATATTCATTTTTTAATATATTTACTATTCTGTTATCTATTTACTACTTTGGGATTATTATATATATATTTAATATTATGTAATTACTAATCTATTTCTATGTGTTTTGTGTAATATACATTTTATTTCAAAAAATTTCCAAATTTATATTATTGATACGAAGCTACAATAATTATGTGACCACAACCACTTAAAACATCATAGATTTCATCAAGCTTTCCAAATTGGTTTGATGTAGATTGATTCTTTCAATATATGGATGTTTTTTTCTCTATCCTGATCCCTATTAAAATTTTCTTCCACTATGATTCACATATTGATTTATTGTACTAAAAATACAATGAAAAATTCACAAACTTTTTACCCTACCATCATTTTCAAAAAATCCTAAATCTTCTATTCTTTACAACATGTTGTTTAGAATTTCCTGATTTAGAGCATATTGTTTTTGGGATTCTTTTATTACTATTTGGGTTCTTCATAATGAACAAGTTTCTACACTCATTCCTTTATCCAATATAGTCATGGTGTAAATATTATCTTTATTTTTATTCAACCATTCAATTATACATTTTATTTTCAAAACATCACCTTCCCTGAAAACAGATTTAGAAAAATCATGAAATTACGGTATGGATGGAACATTTTTATTTAGGTCTACTTGATAATTACAATTAGATGACACAATGATATTATTTCAATATAATGGACGCCCTTTAACACTAGTGTCCTCATTATAACAATTTGTGGTTGTAGATTCTTTCATTTTAAACTATGAAAACTAAATATGTGTCATTTCTAAATTGGACAATTTTTTTAATTCTAGACACTTTATATTGAGAGAATTTGTAAGGTCTTTAAAAAATTAAACATTATTATAAAATTATTTTCTCATTATTCAAACTTCACCATCATGAGTTTTTTATCTTCTCATTTAACATGGTGTCATAATCCTTTATTCATTTGGCCTTGAATTCAATTTGAGCATTCTTGTTGGAATGATATTCTACAAATAAATTGAATTTATTCTCAAATTCATCTATGATATCATACTTTTCATTGATGTAGTATCATTAATTAAGATCCTAATTCATATCTTCTTTGAAATTATCCATTCTAGATATATTTATTCATGTTAGAACTCTTTTTCTTAAATATTTATCTAAATTACTTGCCTCACCTTGAAACTGAGTGATCTCTTCCCATTGAATTTCAAAAATTCGACAAATAAAATAAATTTTTTCTTTGAGAAAACAATATAATATATCTTTTAACGTTATAAAAGATATATCTTATGAATCCAAAAATTTATAATCACTCCAAATTATTCCTGGATCTTCTTTGGTATTGTTTGAGAAATAATCTCCACTTACCGCATTTTCACATGGATCCCTTGAATAAATAGAGGTTGTAATAATGTCCAAAAACATAGTAGTTATCTCGAACACTCTTTCTTATCCTTATAATATAGGTATAAATTCTTTTGTATCCTCTAATATAGTAATTGTGATTTATTCTTCTTTGTTTCTAGAGGGATAACTTCTTCATCCTTTATTCTCTTGTTTTCTCCTATTTAGCTTAGTCTTGGTAGAAATATAATTTTAATCTAAGATAGATAATTCATTACTAAAATTGATCATCATTTTAGATTAGTAATAAAACCTTAAAATCTATAAAAGAGAACAAATTAAATTCTAAAGAACGTAAGCATACATGAATTTTTCTCTAATACATACTGAAGGGTATTGATTGGGATATGAACCACATTGACTGGGGGTTTAATTAATGTTGGTGAATTTTAATTACCTTTCTGTACGTTTAAATTTTTTAACCCTTTACATTTTACCTTTATCACTATTTGGTGAGTATTTAATTTATTCTCTCTTTCCTCTTTCATTATTTCTTATATCATAATAAAAAACACACACATAAGTGGCATATTAATTTATAAAGCTCACCACTTCGCATGGTAAGTATAATCCTTAGTATAATCTGGTAATACCTAAAGCCAAAAAACCTACTAGTAAATCCATCTGAGTATTAACTAATAGTCTCATAACAATATAGAGTGTGTATATTACACACTTATTTTGTGTTTCCCTCACTCAGGTATATCTCATACATTTATAATAAATATAGGGGTAAAAATATGATATTGTAACACCAATTTAGAATACTTCTTTATTGATCATGTACCACTGCTTTATTCTTATTCTTCTATTACAGAATATCATGTGACTTAATTTTTATATATATAACTATACAAAAACTCAAATTCTTCATAGTATCAAACATATATTATATAAATTTTATTTATATTCCTTTGAATTTAAACTGAAATACACATAATTATTCATCTCTCCCCTTATTTCATGTGTAAAATTTGAGCACATGTATCTTATTCTTATAAACTTCATAAACTAATTGGTTTCAACTTCTTCTAAATCTTTCCACTTTATTATTTTCTCTTTTTCAAAAAAATGAACACTATATATTCCTCTTCATTTTAGTATTGACACATAGTTGTTTTTTGGAATTGAAACTATGTTGGGTCTTATAACTCTTTTAAATATTGTATAGAAATTCTTCTCCCTTAAATAATAGTATCAAGATTCCAATTTTCGATATTTATAATTCCGTGAATATATATAAAATATATTAGCAGTAGTTTCTTCTTTTTTATCAGTCACTAAACCACATGAATAATTTGGATTCAAATCCCCCAGAATTAATTGATCTATAATTTCCCACACCATATCTTTAAACCCATTTGTTTTAAGTATTATCACTCTTTTATATACTTCATATAAAGTATTCTTTATTGAATAATAGTTTCCAACTTTCACAAGTCCCTATTTCGAACAGCATGTATATATATCAAATATAGCATCAATAATTACTTCTTTTTCAGCATTCACAAAACCACATGAATATTTTGAAATCAAATATCTTTGAATTACATAATCTATAATTTCCCACCCAATATCTCCATAACCATTTAATAAATGTATGTAATAATATCTAGTGTACATGAATAAATAATGTTACCTTTATCCATTATCAATCCATGATGTGTTCCTTAAAATCATTATGTATGGAGGAATACATGTGTAATACAATGAAACGATCATGGATTCCTCATTCTTCAATCTTAAAATTCTTCCTATTTTATTTCCTCAATATATTGAATGTTTTTAATATTTAATATAAATATTCATGAATGAAATAACCATGGATGTGGATGAGTGGTGGGGGGGGCAATGTGCAGGGGGTAGTGGGGGTGAAAGTAGTGGGGGTGGTTCAAGAAAGTTGGGATGAAGGGTGGGGGTAAAGGGGGTGAAAGGGGGAGGGGGAGTTGGGGTAAAGGCTGGGGGAAGTGGGGGTGAAATTGTGGGGGGGGGGGGTCAAAGGAGTTGGGGTTTTGGGTAGTGTGCTATGTGGGTGAGTGGGTCAAAGGAGTTGGGGTGAAGGGTGGGGTTGCAGGTGAGGGGTTCATTGGGGGTGAGGGGGCAGTGGGTAAGTGCGGGGGGGAGTGGGGGAAGGTGGTGGATGTGGGGGTGAAGGGGGTGAGGGTAGTGGGGGTGCAGGTGGGGCGGGATTGTGTAGCTGGGGGTGGGGGGCAGTTTTCTAGGGGTTAGGGGGGAGGAAAGGAGTTTGGTTGAAGGGGGGATTGGGGGTTGGGGGCTAGTGTGCAGGGTTCAGTAGTGTTTTTAGTGGAATCAAAACATGATTACATTAAGATTGGTCTCATGTTTTTCATTTCAATATTTCAAATGCTATACATAAATTTTTGGGTGGATAGACTGTTATAGAAAATAGATTTAGTGACTTCAATGAATCATTTTCATATACTCCATATAATTTCTTTTGGAATGAAAAACGCATCTAGATACTTTTTTTAATTTTGGATTTTTTTATTTATCTGGTTATAATATTAAGGCCTACATTTCGTTAATTATTTATGATATTATTAAAATATTTTTTTTTCTACCTGTATTTATTAGATACATGCATTTCCTGAAAGAACAGACTATAGCTAAGTGACTTCGCTCTAGTTTTCTATTGAATATTCATTAATTGTATATTTTCTATTTTATTACACATTATATATACTGAACATCATGGAACATATTTCATGGATGTGGAAACATGAAATTAAATATAAAATTATTTTATATTCAAGAGGTTACCCATCCTATGAAGAAGAAAATATAATTTATACTGTTTCTGTTCTGATTCATTTTGATCCTTAGCGGAAATGGTGTAATCTTCAATTCGATGTCTAAGACAAGAATTTGGGGACCAACATGCATTTGTACATACTTAGATATATCTATCTATATATCTATCTATTGTTTTGGTGGTTGTTGATTTCATTAATATGCCCAAGCTATTTTTTATACTTATAGAGGTAAATTTTCTTTTCTTTTAGATGATAAAATGTGATGTTGGGATTGGGATATATGTGAATGATTTGGTTGTATATTCCCAGCAGAATTTAAAGTACATTGATATATGGGAAATTCATTTCCCATTTATTCGTTTTGTATTATATACTTTCTTTTTTGGTGATATCCTGGATGTTATTTGTATTGGATTTAATATCGTTTCCATGATTCAATGGTACTAGTAATTCAAATTGATTTAGAACTGCAAGCCAAACCATGGAATAAAATGATTTTCTACTTGATTATGGATGAAATGGGGTTCTGGATATCCTTATCTGTTTCATGCAAAAAAATCAGATTAATAATATAGGGTTAAATGCAATTTTTTTGTAAACCACATGACAATGTTTCCGGTGATGATATCATTTATTTTATATTTAAGTTGCGTCACTTATTTTTGTGGACTTATTTGTTGAAAATATCATTGATTATTATGCCTACGTGGAGTGAAATTGTAACCCGTAACATGGTTGGTTTAATGATTTGTTGTCAGGAGTTAGAAATAATTATTCATATGAGAGTGCATGTGGTGTTTCTATTTCCCATAATCATCCAATACTAATATGTGTAGGTGATAAAGATGATGGTGAAGCAGCCCCGTGGCTGATATATCTTCAAAATTTATGAAACTAGATCATATGGAAGGCTAACCCTAGGTAACATCGTTAACATTTCCAGAGTTTTATTAATTTCGATTGAAGGGTATGTGTATAGGATTTATTTATTTATTTATATCTATTTAAACTAAAGAAATATATTTTATTTATTTTTATCTAGATCGATAGATCTAGTTTGTATAGGGAAACCAAGCGCTCTGTGGCCCATTTAACAAAGTTATTATAGGTAGTTACTACTTACTAGTCTTTCAACTGCCATTATTTATATTTTGTTCTGAAACCTGAAGCACCATTTTGTGTATGCCCAGATACTATTACTCTTGATTGAATATGAAACAACCCTATTTAAAGAGTCAGATATGTGATACGTGACTTAATGTAGATATGAAATAAAAAATTCAAACTAGAGGAGAAAGGGAGGATAAGATAGGCCTAATCAGAACCCATATCCAAGATATCTTAATACGTAATTATGTGATACATGGATGGATATAAAATACAATATTCAAACAAGAGAAGAATGTATGAATGGATACACATAGTCCTTACCCATATCCTAAATATTTAAATACACTAATAATATGAATCATTTTTCTAACACAAATTTATTTGATTTCCTTTCACCAAAGGCTGTAGTCATGTGCATGGTGGAGTTGACAACATCAAATGATGCAAAATCTCATATGAAAATCAAGGATAGGGGGTGTTCTATCATAGATTAATTACATCATCTATGTGTGCCAAATGTGATTTCAATTTCATATTTTGGCTTCACTACAACATATTTTTTGTTTGGTATAAGTATTATAGTATAGGAAATTCAATCATAATTTGACTTAATTCACCAACATCATCTATTACATAGACGTAATCGATCATCTGTATTACCACAAACTGGTGAAAATGTGGGGAAATATAAACTAGATGATGAATATAATGTTAATAGATGAAAGGTATAAAAATATTAAAAAAATTAATACACTGGTTTGTACATTTCATTTTTATGTAACAAAACATTTGTAGTTGTGTCACCATTTCATAGTTTTTAACGAATTTTCCAACCCGTTTACTACATTACTAGAAAATGAATCACAAAAAAATTAAAATTTTGGTGATTCAATTGGTTCTATATAAGAAACTCTCGATTGAGTATTATGAAAAACAATATTAAATTCAGTATAACCTATTACGGAAATCCTCTATTGATAAGAATTAAGACATGAGATCACACTAATGGTTGGTGTATATTAAACATGACAACTATAAGTGGTGTTGAACAACTTGAATGCTCTCCCTATGCATTTAATTCATGTCATAACATCTATTTTGAAAATTTTCATAGCAATGAAGTTGATTCTCATCTTGAATATGTGTTTAGTGAATGTGGTGTGGTGGTAAATCCATGAGGTCATTAAAAATGAGAATCAAATAGATCTTAAATTTTTGACATGTTATTAATATCTAGTGATGTTGAAATTAATGATGTTGTTTATTCCCTTCATTGATAAGTTATAACATTAGTTATTTTGTAATTCCTAGATTCTAGAATCTATGGTTTCACCTAGATTTTAGTTCTGCAAATATTTCTAATTTCATCAATATTTTACTAACCCTATAGACTCATAATGACAATGTTTTGTGACAACACTTCACTTTTGATATGTGCTTCTGTATATGGTTCAGTTTAGAGGAAAAATGATTATATCGCAAAATTTAGGTGTGTTGTTTCATTATTGGAATGTTATTGGTGTAGGTTTGTAGAGGTAGTGAATTAATATTGAACATTGGTGAGGTGTGGTTGAGGATCGATTCATTCTTTTGAGATCATAGGATGTTTTAGTTTTCTCACCAATGGTAAATATAGGGAATTATTTTTATGCCTTTATTGCTATGTATATTGATTATGTTTTATCTTTATTTAGATATTGGTATTTTGAATTAATAATAAAAACATATAAGATAATTTTCTTTTCAATTACATGGTTGTGCAATTATGATAATCAAATGAGAAACATGTACCAGATTTCTCAATTTTCACATTTCAGGGGGTGTGTGCAGGGTACAAGGGTAGGGTGTGGAGGGGAAGGGGAGGGGTGTGAAGGAGAAGGGGGTGCGGTGAGGAGGGGGAAGGGGGTACAGTGGGGGAGGGGTACAAGGGGGTGAAAGGGGGAGGGGGTGCAAGGGACATGGGGTGGGGGTGCTGGTGCAGGGTGGGGGTCCTCTCAACATCCATCATGGTTCAACATGCTAGTTTTTTATGAAATGGTAAGGCCCATATCCATAATTTCAAATTGTGTTTATAAACCGTATGTGACTTAAGCTTCTGCCACACTTTTAATCCATGGATATATGCCTATAGGAATGCTAATATCATCTGTAATTCATTAAACCATTGCTATAACCTATAGCCTCATTTTTTGGGCATTTTTCCATGGTACAATTCATAGCTATAGCCTAAATTTCTAGAAGTGAAATATCAATGATTGGTAGAATGAGGTTTTCCATAGTTTACATGTTACACATGGAAAGAGATGCACTTACATTTCTTAATATAAATATTTAAAAGAGGTTTCAGAATATTTGGAATGAATAATTCCTCATAAATGATGAATTTAGTGGATATCTAGATGAATCATTATGTGGATGATATATGCTATAAATATAATGTAACATAATATAGAAAAATATGTGACAGTCTGTTGCACTTGACAATGACAATACCTGATATTGTATTTTCCACATACAATGCATCATGATATCAAAGAAGTCTCAATGAAATATATATTCCATAAGTAGGAATAATAGTTAATTATATTAGTGGGGCATAATATTTTAGTATTCTAATTAATTGATAATATCATCATGAGGTACTGGGTTATATATATGAATATTAGGCCAGATCAGTAGATGATAAAAAAATCAATATCAAGTATTTAGTTCTATCTTAGAATATTGTCTATTTCTTGGATAATTAATAACAATGATTTCATTTAATTGGTAACCATAGAAACTACATATATTTAGGCCACTCAACAGTTCGCATAATTACTGATGATTAAGTAGAAGCATGATGAATTGGAGTTCAAGTGTTCTCTCTGATCAAAATCCATTATGATAATTCAAGTGCTATAAGTATTAGAGAATATTATTTCCATCACTCAGAGAAAAATAAAATTTATGTCACATATCATTTTATCAAGGAGATAGGGGAGCATAGAATTATGAGGATGGAGTATATACCTCAATAACTATAGGTTGTAGACATCATAATGTAGTCATTTCCCAATGAAGTTATTTTATGACATCAATATCCTCTTGGATTTTAATAGACTCCCCACACTTGACTATGGGTATATGTGGTATCACCTTATCCCTGAGTTATTATATTTTCCCTAATGTGTGGATATGTATTCTTTATCCTATGGATGACTCAGATGAGTGACCTTATAGTTCATGGACAATGGGGGAGGACATGTGGGTATAAAAGGAAAATGTCTTAATTATAATAGGAGATCAGTGTAATAGAGGGATTTTTAAATATAATGATAAAAAAATGATTCATCAACGGTTATATATCATGATAGATAAGGTTCTTGTTGAAAAAAACTAACTAGTTCGGTAATGAGGTGATCTATCAAATACCTTTTCATGATACTCGTGTTTCTCATGTTGAGCATAAATTGTGTAGTCTTAAAGAATGTGATGAGTAAATATTTTATTGTTTTCTGAATTATAAGAATAAAATGTTACTAGAAAATTATAATATGCTATAATGGGTTATCAAAATGTAATACTTGTTCAACCAACCCATAGGGGATATAATTGGGAATAAATCCCTCAAGGCCACATTGTAACATTTTTGGGTGGATAGTTCTTGTGAACAAAGAATGTTTCTATGGTCAGTAATGGAGTTCCAACGTGGATATTGACTTGGAATGTTGAAAATTATCCATGAAAAAGGAATGGATTCTTTGGAGGTGGTACATATGTTTTTATATACATAGTGGCATCATTCCCCAGTTTTAACAAAATATTTTGGTTCTAACATTTAGAATATGTCTCTCTCATTGTTAAAGTTAGATTTATAGGAATTCCTCTTGTAAATACAAACGAGGTACAGATTTCAATAATTTTAGAGATTCTAGAAGGTATTTAGATTTTTTAAGACATTCACTGTCATGAATGCTTAGTTTCATGAATGTTTAGATCATCATGAATGGACTATTAAAAAATAATACATATACACAATTACGAGAAGATTTTAAAATTATGAAATATCCATGAAGATTCATGAAATATGTATCTTCATAAAAATTTGAAAAATTTTCAAAAGGTGTTGATGGGGAAGGAACCTTCTAGAATTAGGGAGAACACCAATAAATAGGCCTCTACACCCATCATTTTAGTAGAGTAAGCCTTAATAAAAAGTTAAATGATATGATTTCATTAAAGTAATTAATTTATGTTTTTGTTATTAAATATTATCCAACAAAATGAATTTTTAAAAGGCTGTTAACGATGAACAAAAGTTGTAAGCATCATGGCTGTATTGATGTATGAAAAGCCAATAAAAAACTGATCAAATGTTTTTGAGATTCGTGATGGATAAGTGATATTCCCAAGAGTGTTTAAGCTTCATGAATGAAGGATTCTTCACTAATGAAGGTTGATATTCACTAAAGTTGTGGGGTTCATTGAGACAATATATTTTAGTGTGGAATTGGGTTGGTGAATAAATGTTTTATGAAATTATTTAAAGTATTGAGCATCATGAATGTGTTGAAAGGTGACATCCAAACAATAATATGAAAATATGATGTTTATCAAGTTCCTTAATTTAAAACAATAACAAAGAATATACATACAAATAAGGAAGTATTCATCATTCCTATTTAATGAAAATACATGTCCGTAAAATTTCTATATTTCCATTCTAGAGCAGTGTGAAATTGAAGAGGGAGACTGTGATCCATTCCACTAGTAGTCATCCATTGATGGAAATATTGAAGGAGAGTACCATGAGAAGCAGTAAGTTGTCCTTATAAATTATAAAGGCAACGATCATAGGAAAAAAGTGATATAATATAAACCTTATTTTAGAAGTGAGAATTATTAGATTTGGTGCATCTAAAAATTGTCCTTGTATGGTCCTTGGATGTATCCCAATTACGGTGAACCATGTAAAATTGTTGTTTCTCATGTGTTCTTCCATTTCTGTTCATACATTTCTCTATGAAATGGAAAGAATAGTGTTTTATTAAATGATGAAACATGATTTGATGGATATGTAGTTTTAATATGTCATTACTGATTCACCCCACTCATTTGGTATTTAAAAAATGTTTTGATGAAAAATAAATTGATTAAATATATCTATATTACTATCCATGTAATTGGGAAATTAAAAAATCAATAACATTTCTCCAAGGAGTTGGTAGTCCACGCATACACAACAGTGGCATCACAATTTTCCCATAGATGGATAGGTACAATGGTAGATAATATATTATTTTTCTAAAAAAATCATGTTATAATAATCATATATATTAATTATATTTATATATATAACAATCAATGAAATATATCAATGGGAAATAAATTAAACTATTTCGTGGAGATGGTAGTCCATACATATGTATGAGAATTTTTTTATTTTAAAATAGATATAAAGTAGATATATTTTTCTCAAAATAATGTTCTAAAAATTCGGTATATTTTTTCCCAATTTTAAGATGTTTATATATGATAATGTTTAGGTATTTATAGAAAGAAAATTAGAAGCATTCAGTGAAGACTATTACCTCTTCTTTGAGAAAACACATTTGGATGTCTTCTAATTGACACATGGGAAGATATTTTAAGAATTAATTACTATCTAAAACAAGTGTATGAAATTTTAAAAATATATTTAAGTAGATTTTGGTTGATATAATAGGATAAATAAGTTGTAAACAATGGAGGAGAGAAGGATCTATAATAAAAGAGAGGGGATTGACAGGCCTAATAATTTTGTAAAATTTTAAAATTATATATGGTCAAATACATATTCATCTGGCTTTAAAATGTAATAATTTTTAATAAGTGGTGATATAAAGTTGAAATAAAAGCAACCCATTTTTTTAGGAAATTATTTTATCTTATTTTACCACTTATATCTTATGTTTAACCCATTGTTAACACTTTAACATTTTTAGTATAAAATGATTTTCAACTCAGTTACTATTCATTATGATTATAAATTTAATTTACCTTTTAAAAAAATTATGGAAATAAGGTTCCAAATAGAGAAAACCTTTTACAATAATAAATTTATTTAAAAATGAGAAAATAATTTCCAAAACCCAAAAAATGAAATAATAAATGTTTTTAGATAAATGATTTTCTCAATCCTAAAATGAATTTACTCTTATTTATTTCCTAGTAATAATAATTTGATTAATGAAGCATTATTTAACTGAATATATAATCATCACAATAAAATAATTCATCAATATTTTGTACATATATTTATTAAAAATATTATAACATTTTTTGTTAAAAACATTTATAAACCATCCATTTATCCTAAAATTATTTTTTCCATAATTAAGTTAAATTGATAATAACTATATATATTTTTATTAATTTTTTGATAGTATATTACACCAAAAAAATGTTAATTAGTTATCATGAAACATAATGTATACAAAAATTAAATATCATAGAATATGAATACTTTACCATTAAATTAATTCTTATTATATCAAAATGAGTGTTGATAATCCTTTTAATTGTTTAATATTACTGTGTTGTGTAACTATTTTTTCATATATTTCATAATTAATATAACACTACTCATAATCAACAATCAATATTATAGTGTATATATAATATAATTTTGAAATCAAATTATGTTTAATATCATCATGTCATGTAATGATAAATATCTAAAAAATATAATGTTGAAGTATATATTTTAAAAAAAAATTGGTTATAAAAAAGGGAAAACAAATTCAGGCCTAGACTATGAAGAAAGAAAAAATGAAGTTGAGATGAAGACCCCATAATATTCTGGGTGAAAAAATGGATTCTGGTAACTACAATTATCTTCTAACACTGGGAATATCTTCCAAAACTGCATCCACAAAGTACAACACTAGTAGTTTTCTCTTAGGATACTGTACCATATCCACATCCAGCATTAACATCATTGACCTAACACTAAATGATGAAATAATATCGCATCATGTCATCGATAATGAATTTAATGTTTGTTTCATCAAATATATTTTTGGATACTAGGAGACATTATAGTGAACATTATTTTTTTATAAAAAGATAGAAACAAGACCAAACATCCAAAACATGATCCCTCAAGGGGATCAAAAATGGTCTAGACCCAGGGCATCTCCTTGAATTATTGACATACACTCATCAGGACGATAACCTAGATTATCATAAACAATCAAGGAATCCTCCTGATTTCCCCTACATGGTAGAGAGTCCAACTGAAAAATTTGATTCCCTCTAACTATGACGTAGAATTCCCCCTTTATTGGATTCCCTAGAACATCTATAGATGATATAGATCAGATCCCAAAGAACTGTGTGACTCCCCAGGACTTCTCTAACTAGTTTCTATAAATCTGACTCAACCTCCACCACCAGATGTCCACACACCCAATGAACCAACAACACTGTAAGAAGAGCATGTGCTTCTGCACCCAAGGATATTCCTGGACCATAATATACACTAAACCCCAACATTACTGATCCCCTAATGTCTCTGAGAATCTCACCACCCATCCTAACTCTATTCATAGAGGATCTATCAATATTAAGTTTTAGGCCACCATGGGGAGGCTCCCATCTGACCCAACGACCACTCACAATTAACGTCATGTATGATTTGATGTGGAACATTCAAACCATATCATACACTTGACACCCTTTCAATAACGGAATTAGTTCAGCAATGAGAAACTTGAGCCACATCTACAAATAGAGGAGACACCAATTGTTTCTATGTCTTTTCTGGTTATGAGTATCCCATATAATCTTGCAGATTGATACCTGAATAACCATCTGCACTTTCCGCTCTGCAAAATCAAACTCAGTTCCACAAAACTAGGAATACAAAAATCCATTCAAGTAGAGGTGGTTGCCTTCTAGGTATGGTTGATTCATGAATAAGGACTAATGTAATATTTCCCAGTCTCTTTGAAAAAATAGATAAAGATAGGACTCTGTATGGGGGTACACACAATAAAAGCCTCGGGGGGCCAAGGGAATACCTTCCTTTGGTGATTTTCATCAGTTGGGAAAAAATTATTTCAGATGTTCCATACTTGGAAACTAATTTTCATATGGATATATTTTCACCCAATATTGGGTGCCCATTCATTCGGAGCACTATTGGCATGAAGAATCCTCATGTAGTCCCGAGTAGTGAATCTTCGCAAGATATAACAGGTAAAACAAATTTTTCATGGTCTTTGTTTCCTAAAACTGTAGTGGAACACCTTTATAGGACATGTTGAAAGTTTCACATGAATGAGGTCATAGTTCCCTGCAGCCACTCTAAATGATATATATGGATAAGGACAAATGGGATAGAACAATGTTTCTCCAACCCAATTCGTCATCCATAAGTTAATTTTTTCATTCCCAATAATCCATCGACTCACATTTTTTATGATCTTCAGATAATGAAACATGAAGTGCACAAGGCTAGATGACTTACCACTACTTGCACCATGGATTCCCCCAGCATCTCCATAATGGTATCTAAATAACTCTTCCCATAAGGACTCTCCCACCTGGATATCTCATTCCAGTATGCCCTACATGGTCTGCATGTCGATATGCAGATCCCTCACCCCCCCCCCCTCAAACAACGGTTTGAACAGACATACCTAGGAGGCCCATTAAGAGTGACCTATGCAATTGGTATCCCAAAGGATCACCGTAAGAATCCTCTCCATCATTTCGGCAACCCCTTTCTGGGGATTAATGATTGAGAAAACATGAATGCATGTAAAGGAGAAGACAATTTTGATCAGGGTGACACGACCACCAAATAAAAAGAGCTAGTTCTTCCGATTAAGGATTCTTCCCAGTAGGCTGGTGGTAATATTCTCAAAGTACATCTTCTTAAGTTTTCCACAAGAAATTGGGACACTAAGGTAGATAATCATTAATTGTTTCTATTGATATTTATTAATATCCCTACATCTTTGTTTGGAACACTTGTTTAAAATTGAAACCTTTATTTTCATTGGATTGATCCTCTGCCCGCTCAAATGACCATAATAATTCATGTTCTCCATGAGTTTGAATAGGGACATATACCTTCCCTTAGAAACAATTATGATAGCATGCTTGAACATATGATGAGAGACTCCTTTCAAGTCACACTTGTATATATAGGGAGAGAGTCGGCATTCCACTATCCCATTAAGTAAATTCTAGGAATGTGTATCTTGGGCTAAAATAAAAAGTCCTAGGGATAAAGGATCCCCTTGGTGAAAACCACAGACAGATTTAAAGAACCCAAATCTTTTCCACAAGAGAGACAAAGAGTGCCAAGGAGAATCATTTCATCAGAAGAATGGATCGCAAAACCAATCCTGGAACCTAAATTTTTTTACCACATGAAGGATAAAACACATATATATTTTATCATAATCATTTTCCATGTCAACATGAAAAATAACGTTGGAACCCAAAGATTTTATTTGTGAAAGTCATTCACCATTTCATATGTAATACCAACTTCTCCATTGATACTCCTCCATATAAAAAAACCATGTTTCTCTCTCGAGACCAAACATGGAATGAAACCATTCTACCACCTAGTGAGAATTGTATCCATTATCTTGTAGGGAACATTGCATAAAAATATGGGCCAATAGTGACATGGTACGAGAGAAGAACATTGAATTGTATATTTTATACTATCAGTTTGAAATATGGTAAAGGAAACAATGTTATTGGGTCATATAGATTGTTTATATTCTTATTAGAAAAATCTACAACACTCCTATATTATTAATAAAGTAGAAATCACAAGTTATAAACCATACCCTAGGACGTGGTGAAATTAGTGTCAATGGTTTGAGGTTTCACTTCATCCATTATTAGAGAGACAACATCATATAAGAGAATTTATGTGGTCTGGTGTCCTGGAATGGCTCAACTATAGCGGATGTATAGTTCCTCATTTTTTATATTTATTATGGTATTTATTAGATATCTTAATGGGTGTTAAAGGATATTCCATTCCCAGTTGGAGGAATACTGAGATTTTTAGGGTTTGACCCACAATGAAAAAATAAGTGAATTAATGGTTGTGTTGTTTTAATAATAAGGACTTGGTAGTTTTTTAATTGTTAGTATCGCATGTATTTTTTATTTGGAGACAAAAAGGTTTCATAGTGGGGAGGATATAGTGACTGATGATTTTTCAAAAATGAAACATGGATCAATTTTGAGTTTAGGATTTTGGGATCTCCCCAATAATAAAGTGGTAAATTTATCCTAAAAGATTACCTCATTTTTTTATGATTATTCTTATTCCATTTTTGGGTTTTTACCCCAATTTTGATCCAATACAAAATTATGAACATTATGGGGCCTTGATAATAATATATTAAGTAAAAAAATAATATTTTTAGATCACAGTCTTGAATTCATAGAAATTGAGGTTTTTCTTCTATGAAATATGTTGTATGAGAAAACTGACATCATATTCACATATGTAACTAATATTTTACCCTATGGGTTATGTAACATATATTTTAAACATGGTCCCCAGGTTTGTGTCATTTTCGGTTAAATGAATTAATTATATTAACTTATATAATTAGATTTAATGATGTTGGTAAACCCTTATATTTCCAATTAGATTTATCTTGAACACACACAGACACACACATATATATTTACATTACAAATCATTTGATTGAGAACGGGATTGAAAGTATTTTATGGTTAAAGGAACTCTTATTTCATGATATTGAGGAGTGAACTTCTTCAATAAAATCACCAATTTATATCAATGTAAATGTATTATTCATGAATGAAGAATACAATAATATGGTTGGTATTAGTTATCTTCATTGATATTTTATTGATTAATAAAATATCATATTGATTTATGTGTATCTATATTCTTTTTGGAGGATTATTATTATTATTTATAATTATCTTTAATTACTATTTATTTATATTTCTCTAAAAAAAATTTGATTAACATGTCCTATTTATTTTCTAATTATATCATTACATTGAATTTTGGTATTTATTAATTTCAACCATAACATTGTTTATGATTATTCATTGTCATTCACATATGATAATGGACTTGAGACTCCGATTCTCCTTTCATTTCACTTTCACATCCCAAAACTATTTCTCACTTTTATTTTTTTTATCACTCTCCTTCTAATATGGATGAAGGTACACTGACCCTATTGAAGGCTAGTTGTAGTGATGAAAGGATCATGGATTATGGAAGTCAGGTGCAACAAATAATGTTAGTGAGGTGAATCATTCAGGATAAGTATTATGTAAGAATTATATAACATGGCTTAGTATAGATTCAAAATCATTGTACACAGATTGGTTGGTGAAATTTTAATATAAATGTCTACTATGTGAATCACAACAATATTGAGGCATATTGTCCTTTAAAGATTATATTTATATTACATTACATGGAATTTAAAAAATGAAGTCCATATTTAATTCTCCCTACAGACCTTCTATATCAATTTGACCTCATAAAACTATATATTATAATTTTTGGAATACAAAAAAGAAAGGGGTGATCTAAAAATAATCATTATGGAATTAACTTGATTTGGAAACATAACATTTGACATAAAAATGTATAACAAGATATCATGAATGGGAAGGCTGATGAGTATTCACTTAGGGGAATAACATTATAAATATTTTTTAATATGATGATGGTATTGTTGACGCTCATTTTCTTCACAGAGTCCAAAGCAATGTAAAGGGAAATGACATAGCACAAATTGATTCAGCCTTTGAAGAAAACATAAAAAATCGACAAAGGCATGAACAAGGCTTCAAAAGCACATGCGCCATGCAAGTTCCATCACGGTCACACAAGTCCACTTATGCGACGCCTAATGGTCGCGCAAGTGACTTGCGCGCCCTATATGATAACTACCCGGGGTCTTCTCCAGCCTATAAATAGACCCTGTGGGTGCCCCATTTTTAGAGGAATTTTTACATAATTCAGATATAGATCTCTAAACGCCCAAGTCTCCTCTTCAAGTTTTATGAACACTTCTAAGGTAATTCTTTACATATAATGGAAGGTATACACAAGAGGAGTAAGGTCTAAGTGTTATAATTCACTAACACATGCATGCCTAAGGTGTTTTACCCTTAAGGGAAATGAATAGACTTGCATGCCGCCCTGCTCCTTCACCAGAACTTGTGCGCCCTCTTCTGGAAATCCTCGAGGGATAATACCAAGGGTTTGAGCCAAGTCTCACCCAAATATTACCCTAAGTACTGACAACCGCGCAAGTACCCATGTGTTGCGCAGGTATACATGCGCGACCAGGACTTGCGTGCCCACGTAGTACCTTCATGCATGCCAGGACTTGCACGCCACTGCCTTTTTGGGTTCCTTTCTTTCCCATTTCACCCCTCTTATGCCATTCCACCTCTCATATTCAAGATTCAGTCTTCAAAACATTCTTTAAATCCATTTATGGCATATTTTCTTGATTGAATTCCTTATCTGAAAGAAATTATGTGGAATATATCTAAAATCCTAGTGATTTAGACATCTTTATGTCCCTAAAGGTTGAGATTTCATTCATTAAACCTCATCCTTTAAGAAGAGATATTCCCTTAACCTGGGCCTCCTTTTCACGTGTATGCCCCAGTCATAATTCCTTTAACTTGGGCCTCCTTTTTTGGAATAAGCCCCAGTCATAATTCTAAAATCTGGGCATCCTCTTTAGGAGTAACCCCCAAGTCCTCTTTAACCTGGGATTCCTTTTCAGGATTAATCCCCAGTTTCAAATCCAAAATATCGGCATCCTCCTCATGAGTAGGCCCCAAGTCCCCTAACCTGGGCCTCCTTTTCAAGAGTAATCCCCTTTCATAATCCTCTTTAACCAGGGCCTCCTTTTCAGGAGTAAGTCCCAGTCATAATTCCCATTAACCTGGGCCTTCTTTTTAGGAGTAATCCCCAGTCATAATTCTCAAAATCTGGGCATCCTCCTTAGGAGTAAGACCCAATTCCTCATTAGCCTGGGCCCCCTTTTCAGGAGTAAGTCCCAGTCCTAATTCCCTTTAATTTTGGGCATCCTCCTTAAGAGTAAGCCCCAAGTCTTCTATAACATGGGCCTCCTTTTCAAGAGTAATCCCCAGTCATAATTCACAAATATGGGCATCCTCCTTAGGAGTAAGCCCCAACCATAATTCTCTTAACCTGGGCTTCCTTTTCAGGACTAATCCCCAGTCTCAAATATGGGCATCCTCTTTAGGAGTAAGCCCCAAGTCCCCTAATCTGGGAATCCTCCTCAGGAGTAAGCCCCAATCATAATCCTATTAACCTGGGCCTCCTTTTCAGGAGTAAGCCCCAGTCATAATCCTCTTAACCAGTCCTAAATTACTTTTGATCTAGGTCTCCTTCTCAGGAGTAAAACTTAATAATAAGTCCCCTCATAATTTGTGCCTCCTTTTCAGGAGTAAGCCCCAAGTTAGAGTATCCAAATCTCCATAAAGTACATATGCCTTTATAGACCCAGTACCTAGATTTCTTCCCTGAAGTAAATCCTAATCTTCATTTATTTGGGAATTCATACATACATAATCCTCACATCATTTCTTATGATTTCATTTTTTATGGAACAATTGTCTATTTTTACCAATACCTCTTGTTTCTCACACCGAGCATGACTCACGTGATCTTAGAGTGTAAATGTAATTATGAAATCTTTCTTTGATCCATCAATCATGAACATCATATTCCCTTACTCAAACTATGTGGGTTCTGATTCCTTTTCCTAAACAAAGGATACGTAGGTAGGCCATCTGGAGGTACGATCCTAACTCTAAAATAATCAATGTCCTTCTTAATGAAAATAAACTTCAAGTTCCCCACTGAGTGCCTTTAAAACCAGTATGGTCATCATAATGACCAGGAGACTTTTATGTATCAAAGGATACCATTGACTAATAATCTCTAACAAATACAGATGATTCTATATCAATGAAGAACCTCGAGTACATATAAAAGATTCTCTAAATTTCCTACATATCAATCATTGATTGTCAGATCTAATGGAAAACACATTTTATACTTGGTAATGTAATAAGGATTCACGAACATAACTTAAATCTATAAAGAGAGTCTCGGAGTAGACAATAATTCCCCTCAAAAAGGTGTGATGAGTCTGACCTCCCATCCTCTCGACCAATGGAAATTCCTAAGCCTCCTCAGTCCACAACTAATGAGAGACTACCTTTGGAAAGTAGGTTCAAATGGATATGGAATCATTGGATGTTTCTGGTTCTATGAACAAACCTGTTAGAAACCACTTGGAATGTTTGAATCTTAAATCAATGAGATTATCCCCAATTCTAGAGGGAAACAAAAAATGGTGAACCTGACGTGAATCCTTAACCAAGTTAAAATGATGTTTTGCTTATTTGTTAGGACCCTATTTAAAACTCAATGAGAGGGCCAACAAAAACAATCATTGACATATGTGCTCATCCAAAAGATGTAGTGGATGAATTTATCTTGATTACGTCTGTTCTATCAAACATGCACTCTTTTCCAACATCTTCTATGGCTTCTCTTAACTTCACATCTGTGAATACGTCTGCTGTGAAAACATCTACAGTAAATGCCACTACTGCTACTCCTACTGGATCATCGTCCGCTCTGAGGACGATATAACCTACTCAACATCTTCAACGCTGGGTATCAAATGCGCTGGTAAAGGAGTACCTTCAAAACGGTACTATTCCAACTCTGGAGGCTGCCCGAAAATCCCTCCAAGTAAACAATTCACCCTGGTTGTCTGGACAACGACGACCAGTGATCAAGAAGCAGGCAGTGCTAACCACCGTCTCCAACCGTTTTGGGTCGTTATCCCCAGAATTCAATCACCATTCAATCCCATATTCTTAGGAGGTGAATGAGCAGGTCCCTCAGGGCCTTAATTCAAGGAGACATGAGTCCTTCCCGAGGGCACCCACCAACAATCACCGTCAGAGTCGTGTGGCAGTAAGCCCTCAACATGATGAGGGTACCAACTATATGCATTAGGCTCAGGTTCCGTGAACCCGAGCAGGCAAGATGAATCGCCAGAAGTGAAATCCTGTTAACAGTGAGCGGGTTCTCATCTCTACTATCTTCGGAGAAGTCCACCAACATAACGTTGTGGGATGAAACGAGCGGGCACACACACCTGCCCGTTTTAATTCTGTTGTCCAGCAGACTCGTCTGGTAGCTTTACGCCAATCCCGTCAGGAAATTCCTGAGGAGTATTATAGGCAGGAACATACACTTGTTTATACATTATCAGCTAGTCAACCGGATCATTTGACTACATATGATGTATCTCATCAACCATGTTCGACGAAGTGCAATCTGTAGGCACATACACATGCTAGTACTGATCAAGTCTACCAACATTCTCACTTGGTGGAATTCGGAGAAGTCAGTCGGAAAGCTCTTGCGACAAACAGGAGGCAGACTCAACTCTCTTCCCCTACACTTGAGTATTGTTAGGATTCACTAATAGGAACAGGAGGACAGGAGCAGTCACATACACCTACTCAAAGCACGGAATAGAGGTATATCCTCGTTCTGGCAGCTGAAGTCACCAAGCATATTCTATCAATGGTGAAAAAGAAGAATCAAATCCATGCTCATATTCTGGATGCTTGCCAGAATATTATATCAGCTTCAACAACATCTCAGGGAAAGGCACATAAATCTACACCTACCAGTGGAGTGACACATCAACAGTTCACTCCGGAACAGACACACACACCTATTCCAGTCAAAGAGTGTTGTGGTGCGTACTCCCCCATATCATAGGGACAACCAAGTCAGGCACATATACATGGTTTGAGTGGATATAATCAGACTAACCTCATCATTTATCCTAAGCAGGAACACAAACCTTCTAAATTGAGTAAGAAGGAGACTAAGAAGATGACCCGCCCAACACAGTCAAGAAGTCAAGAGAAAATCTGTAACAAGGACTTTCTTGATGATGGAGTTCTTGAATCCCTCAGATAGTTATTTGTTGGAATGAAAGATTCTACTCCCTTATTTCCCAATAGTGGGAACATTAATTCCGAAGGTCTTCAATATACACTTCCTCCGGAAGGCCTGCTTCATGACAATTCGGTCGATCATGAAGTTTCATCTTCATATGAGAGCCACAGGAACCCTCTGTGTAGTCAGAAGACCAAGGAGAAAAAGATCTCATGTTTTGCTGTAACCCACCATGGTGGTCCTCCCCATGATGATGAATTTCAGTGCAAAAGACCTCTCCGTAGTAGTGATGCACATTGCCTGGAAAATGCTCTAGTGGACAATGTACTGCCGAGAAATCCTTACTATCTTGAGGCACTTGAAAATGTGAAACCAGTCATGTCTGATGATTCATCGCTAGTAGGTGAAATAATTTCTCAATCAGAAGATAGCCCAGGGTGTAGGTCATTCTCCGAACAACCCCTAAGTCATTCATCATCTAGCTTGATCAGTGGTTTCTCTACCATTCTTGTTGAATCTGATGAAGCTACAAGGAAGCACCAGCTCTGGTCAAATCACGTAGAAGAATCTTCAATGAATGATAATGAGGAAATGCTGAACATGAGAAAACAACTGGTGAAAGGTGAAGTTTCAGTCATGTTTTGGCCTCTGGATGACTCTCAGTATGACAGTCCAGAGATGTTGATGGAAGATGGAATTCATGATATTCGTCTCAACATATGGAAAACTCATTTTCAGTTGAAAAATAAGGTATTATCTTATGATGAATATGAAAATCATGTGAAGATAATAGAAGGGTTACAATTCCAAATTGACTTGGTATCTATATCAGTCTCTTGATATCCAAAGGCTGAAAAGCAGCAGAGAACCCTTCAGCATTCATGCCTTAGCGCACTAAGAAGATTGTTCCAGTTAATTTCCAATTCACCATCTGGTATTCATGTCAGAGGATGGGGTGTTCATGGAGAACTGCATTTCATGGTGCTCTCTAGTCAGCAAAGCCCACCGAAAATGGTCTCATGCAATGTTATTTCCCATGGTCGAACACAAATACCTGGCATTGTTTGTAATCAAAAGCTTCCCCAAGAATAGACTTTAACTAGTTCCTCTCAAAATCAAGAATACAGAGAACAAGTTGTTGAATTACTTCTACATCAAGAAAATGAGAATATTGAACCAGCCTCTCGTATGGAGGAAGAACATCATCAAGTGACAGAAGTGTCCGAAATCATCCAACGGTCATTCGAGCCGGGTGATAAAAGTGGATGTCGATTGATGCATCCAGCTAATTTCTGGAACAAGGTCCTCAATATCAAAAGATATTTTAAGAAAGTCTCAGACATAGCATGTCAAGAGCCACCCCAGCTCACCAGACTGGGGACTCGTTTAAACCAACCCTCAGAATCATCAAATAGGATTCGAGGAGTTGAGCGAGAACAGCAGGAACAGCCCCAGTCAATCGGACTAGGGACTTTTTAAAATCATCAATCCCCTCCTCAGTGAAAGTCGGTTTTATCTTGATTGGGGACGAAGCCACATGAGGAACGAAGAGCCAAATTATCAGGAGATTCCCTCCAAATTACTGTTTGTCAAGAAGTTCTTGAGGGATCGAATCAATAAAAGGCAATGTCTCATCAAAGACATGGAAGAAGACAATATCATATAGATGCTGATATAAGGAATGTGATACATTATGCATCAATCAATTTCATCAATGTCGTTGTTGCTGATCCACCAGATAAGGCTCACTCAGGGGATTCAGATGAAGAGTTTCCTGCTCAAGAAGATGTATGCACAGACACAAATGAAGAAGGTGTGCGTACACTAAATCAAAGCATTGCTCAGAACCTAGGTAATCCTTCAATTAACCCACTTCCCCCTCTCCAAAAGGGATCAAACAAGGGGATGGGAAAGAATCAGGTTACATATCCTTCCTCTGGAGAAGGCCAATCGCTCTCACTAGATCAAGGGTTTGCACAACAGGAGGAAGAGATGAAGGAATTGAGGAGGTTGAATGTAGAACTACTTTAGGGAAGTCTTCTCCATAAACATGATAGATTCAGTCAGCCAAGGGAAGTTGTTGCAGCTCCTAAGATGGATCAAGAATATCCTCCTCTATCAATACAGCCTCACAGGTCAAATCCTATGGGTCAAGTGCAACAACAATTGGCAGTGCTGCCATCAGTTGCTGTACCAGCTGCCTTACCTGTCCAAACTCCATTCATTGCACCTGCCCAAGTCCAAGATCAAATAGATGTTTTTCAAAAGTTAATAACTACCATTGAGTCATTAAAATCTCGATTGGAGACTATGGAAGGGAAGCGTGCGCTGGTTCAACCAGAAAAGAGAGCATACCCTGAATGGGTAGATCCAGTCTCTCCCCCATTAAGTTTTGGGAAACCTGTATTCAATATTTTCAATGGATCAGGCGATCCTGAATATCATTTGATGCATTACATGTCTTGTTGCGATCCTATGATGGGAACTCCGAAGAAGCAAGAAGCAGTGAAACTCAGATGCTTTGTGCGAACCTTGCAAGGACCATCCTTTGTTGGTACAGAAACTTTCAATCCCAATCAATTACCGGATGTGAAGATCTCCGTTAAACATTTCTTCGTCAATTCAGCTCAACTTTTTCAAATACAACAGTTTTCGATCTTACAAACTGTAAGCAAAGGGATAATGAAAGAGTCTCAGATTCCATTGCTCTCTAAAAGGGATTAACATATTCCATTAGCTTAGCACTTCCTCAAGAGGAACTATTTCCAATATGTGTGGCAAATCTGCGTGATGAATTACGCACGCCATTGATCCCTGTGAAATACGAAGGAGGGTTTCAAGACCTTACTTCAATCGCTCAACAGATTGAAGATTCTCTTATACAGATTACGGCTAAATCTCATGTAATTCCATTAGCTCTAGGAAGGATAATGGGTAAAGCAGAGACTGCTACATTTATGCTTAAACAAGCACATGTACCTTCTTCTACCTCAAAACCTTCATCTTCCCAAAGGGCTCCACATCTTGAGCACCAACAACAAAGTCCATTTCATCAATATAATCAAAGAGATCAAAGAATATAACAATTTGAGGATTTTAAAAGCAAATTTTACTCTTTCGGAAATAAACAAGTTCTTGGTTATTTCATTTCGGCTCTGGAAAATAATTTGGGTCAATTTCCAATGACCAAGAGGCCAAACAAGGAAGGAGATAATGACCGTCCCATTTATTTCCTATTTCATAAAATGTTGGGGCATCCCATCCAGGTGTGTTTTGTCTTCAAGGACCTCCTGCAAAAGATGGTCGACTCAGGAAAAGTCAAACTGAAAGGTTCTTCAGCTAAGGTAGCCTGTGTTACTGCTAATGTTCCAGAGGAGGAAGGTGAGTGGAATGAAGTCAAAATAAAAAATGCACAAAAATATGATGATTGGATGGTCAAAAGGACGATCAACTGAACTCATGCTATTTTTCGAACACAATTGAAGAAACCAATTGTTCCTTCTTCCATGAATGCCGCAACAAAATCCTATTTAGAGGGAAAATCCTCAAAAGGGCGACACAATTCCAAGAAAGAGAAAAAATCAGAAGAAGATGAGTATGTGTCAAAGCCTAAGCTATCTTTGACTCTGGAAGATTTCATGCCATCTACTTCGACGCCACGGGAACTGTCCCACCAAATGGAACAGCCTAAATTGGATAGTCAAGTGGAGTCCTCATCGGCTGAATATTTAATCATTGGTTCTGTTAATATGATTCAATTAACATATCCATATGCCAATCACAGTTTCGATTTCGATGAGCCTGAATTTCCTATATCAAATAGAGGAATCAGAGGAAATTATAGAGGCTCAGGATTGAGGGGAAGACGTGGATATTTCAGAAGACATTATTCCAATTCTACCCCTACTAGAACTGTGTACACAGTAGAAACTCGTGGAAGAGCACTTCAGCGAGCTCAGCAAGAACAAGAAAGTTCTTCTACCAATAGCAAATTCAGTCCTGGCATAGTTATTCTGGAAGACTGGTTGAAGGATCCATCTTCTTTCTCTCAGCAGGTAAATGGATATAATCGGTCTATTCTTCCAAAAAAAGAATATTGGCAACTCCTATCCCGATAAAAGATGCATCAAATTCCAAAGCATCAACTTCCATGGCACCTGCTAAACCACATGTTTCTGTTGGGAAACACAGACCTCTAGATCAGATAAATGATGTATTGAAACACCTGTCCCATGTACCGGCCAAGTTATCAATTCTGGATGCTTTGAATTTGTCAAAGGATCTTCGGGAGGCACTCATCGAGGATTTTTCAAGTCCTCGGGAGTTTGAAACTGAAATTGCTGCAGCTGAAGTCTATCACATAGGGAATACTCCTGAGAAATTCAATGTAGTAATATCTTTTACTGATGAAGATGATGTCGTGCATGGACATATTAGACCTTTGTACTTATTTGGAAAGGTCAATGGCGTAGACGTCCGAAGATCTTTCATTGATAATGGTTCAGGAGTCAACCTCATGACCAGTCGTACACTTCATCGATTAAGCCTCACAAAATTTGATTTATCTCCTTCTACCATGATGTTACAAGGATATGATAAAAATGAACAAGAACCAATGGGCAAGGTTACACTCAGAACTCAGTTTGGAGATCTTGTATCTAATTCAGATTTCATGGTTGTTGATCAAGACTCAGCCTTAATCATCTTTCTTGGAAGACCCTGGCTACATCAACATGCAGTTATCCCTTCATTATACCATCAATGTCTCAAATATTGTTTTGATGGTCAATTTTGGACATTTTATGGTGATAATTCCCCATTCACGACATGTGACTCTCAATACATTGAGGCGGAATTCTATCACATGAAGGGAAAGGATAAATCCACAACAAGGGAGCTTACCGAAATTAATGCTCCATATGTTGTGGAGAAGATTCTAGTAAATCAATTTACACATGTGAGTACAGATTATATGTTTCCAATTAGTCAAATTGAAAAGATAGACCCAAATCAAAATACTCTTATGGAAGGATCCATAATTTTAATTACGGTAATCGAGCCAGAAAACATGGGATAAATTGCTAACCCACCAAGCAGTGATGAAAGCCCAAATGGTGACATCTTCATTTCATCTGCTGAAATCCAAAAATTCTATACTTCACCAATCAGGACAGAATAAGTTATAGAAACATCAGAGGTGAACAATGATGTCGATTCTCAATCCATCATCTCCTCTTTATTTCCTAAGGAATACCCTACATCATCAATTGGGTCTGAAATGAAAGCTTCTTCTTCAAGATGTTCAAATTTCAACATCTCTTCTGATTATGGAAATTTTGATTTATCATCTACTATGCAAGTATAAATGGAAGAAATAACACATGATGAAGAAGAAGAGGAAGATCATAGAGATGCTCCTCCATCATTTGAAGAGGGTATCTCTACCACTGTGGATGAACTCAGAGAAATAAATCTACGTACAAAAGAAGATCCACTCCCCACTTTAATCAGTGCGGCCATGACTCTTGAAGAAAAAGAGATTTATATTTCCTTTATAAAGCAAAATAGAGATATATTTGCTTGGAACTATACAGAAATGTCTGGGCTTGATCCTGATGTGGCTACTCATCATTTGGGTTTACAAGAAAAACATCGAGTATTTAAGAAAGCTGTGAGAAGAACACACCCAACTTATGCTTCCAAAATTGAAGTTGAAGTGGATAAGCTTATCAAAGATAACATCATCAGAGAAGTTCTATATCCCAAGTGGTTGGCTAATATATTTCCTTTAAAGAATAAGAACAGACATATTAGAGTTTGCATCGATTTCAGAGATCTTATTCGGCATTGTGCTAAGGATGATTTCCCAGTTCCAATTACAGAACATTTAATTGATGAAACAGCTGGCTATGAAGCACTTTCCATCATGGATGGATATTCCAGATATAATCAAATTCGAATGGCTCCAGAAGATGTGGAATCCATAGCCTTCAGATCCCATCAGGGTGTGTTTTTCTACCAGGTAATGCCCTTTGGCTTAAAGAATGCAGGCACAACATATCAGTGTGCCATGAATTGTATCATCAAACCCTTTTTAGGGAATTTTGTTTAATGTTATGTGGATGATTTGGTGGTTAAATTTGAACAACGTTCTAATCACTTGGCTGATTTAAAAGTCATATTCCACAAACATCAGCAACATAATTTAAAGATGAACCCCTTAAAATGTGCTTTTGGGGTAACCTCAGGAAAATTTCTAATATTTTTTGTACGCAATCGTGGTATTGAAGTCGGTCCTGAGAAGAAAATGTCAATCCTTGGTATTTCACCTCCTCGAAATTTGAAATAATTAATAGGACTTCAAGGACACTTAGCCTATATTTGGCATTTCATCGCCAATTTTTCAGGCAAAAGTTTACCCTTCACCAAATTGATGAATAAGGGAGTCACTTACCAGTGGACTGAAGAATACCAAGAAGTATTCGATATTCTCAAGAAATACCTCTTGAGTCCACCGGTACTCATTACAACTATTGAAGGAAGACCACTTATCCTTTACATGACATCTTTAGAGCGATCATTGGGTGCCTTTCTTGCTCAGAAGAATGACGCTGGGAATGAAAACAACCTCTACTAACTCAGTCAGACAATGCTTGAAGCAGAAACCCAGTATTCAATGTAATGACCCGAATCTTGACGTACATGGACAATACATTACTTTTTCGGAATACTTAATACATAACAAAAACAGACACATAAGGACCGTAATAGTTTAGTGTATTTGGAAACTTTGAATAAAATCTTCTAATCGTGGTGAAAGATCTTGAACATCTCCCAATAAAGATCTTCCCTTTTTTTCATACCTAAAACCTTTATTTATATCCTAGGGAAAAGAAAACATATAAAGGGTGAGCTCAAATGCTCAGTAAGGGTAAGCATGGATAAAATAAAACAAATCATATACATTTGAACATAAAACATGAACATAATGTTTAAACATCAAAAGCTTGAGAAATAACATAAAACATGGAAGTACGTAAGGCATAGATCATAAATAAACATTAATCATCATAAAATAGCATGGGAGTAAAACATGTAATTGTGGAAACCATTCAACACATGTCATGATTTCCATAGTATCCAAGGCATTGCTGCCAAGACCATCTTGGTGGACAAAGTCCATTTCTGAATCGAGTTCATTCCTCGTTTCAGTCCTGTAACACTGAACCGGATTAACTTACTATTCCAGCCATGTATATCTCATGAGATATAAATCTTTACCCAATGCATTGTAGGTATATATAGGTCCCACCCATCTCATAATGAAATCATTCTTACTTGTGCCACAAAATAAACATACATCATTCATAATAACACAATAAATAAAATGGGTTTCATAAACATCATCCCATCATTACATAATCCATATAAAAGAAATGGACATCTTTTCATAATAAGGAAAGTGAAACCATGTAAATCATAGAGACATTATACTTGAAACATACACATATGAAATAATTTCATCTTAGATGAAAAATGGTTTTGATAAAACACTTGAAATGAATTCTTGAGGAAAATATCCTTTCTTCTTCAAAATCATTTTCTTTTCACAAAATGTCACTCAATTTTAAAAGAAAAGGATTTTTTTGAAAATAGTCATGAAATATTTTAGAGGAAGCTTCATGAATATATGGCATTATAAAACTGTAAAAAATCCTTTCATGCTGTATACATTAAAAAAAACATTCTTCTCGTACTTTTTTCGGAAAAGTCAAAAAAGTACCTTGTAGGGTAAATAAAAGAAAGATTTCTTCCATACCAAGGGGTAAATGTTAAAATGGATATAAATAAATTTAAACATACATGAATACATTTTTATAAAACATGGACATGGATGACAGCAATAACCCCAGTAAATACTTACGAATAAGCAATCTCGGATAAAAATGAGATTTGCAAAATTATCCCTTACCTTAGGTCTGATATGATTCGTATGTATCCAAACCTCCTGTATAATGATTTAAATAATGTCATTGACTTATTACAGAATCATATTTATTGTTATTATATCATATATGGTTCACTTATGACTTTATATTACCCATTCTTTTGTAAATTCATGTTAAAGTAGTGTTTTGGGTAAAATCGTTTCATTTGTCGTTTGTGTTTTAACTTGTAATTATTCATATGATTACTTAGATCATGATTACTTACATCCAGAATGTAAAATATGATTTATATGTAATATATATTCAGAATATACATATATATAATAGATCGATAAATGGAAATAAATACACCGTTCATGGAGACGGTAGGCCGTACGTACGCATGAACGCTGTTTTCGTTTCCTTATTGAATTGAATGGAATTAAGTATATGACATACATATATATGTGCATAAATACAATAGCATTATTATTTCATATATTTCATTATTAGTTATTATTTATACATTATAATCATTCTTAAAATTTTAACATGGAAAATGAATCTCATCTCGTCGTGGAGACGGTAATCCGTACGTATGCACGAGCGATGATATCATTCCCATGGAATTTTATTGGAGTGTATGTATACTATTTCAGAATCAATATAACTTTAAAATAATCATATATAGTCATTATTTACACCATTATACCCATCCAAGTAAGGTGGTGGTGGAAAATAGATGACACCACGGCGTTGAGATGATATTCCGTAGGTACGCACGCGCGGTGATTTCATTTTCTGTAGGATGGATAGATGGTGAAATAGGGTTGTTTCATACTTATAATAACATATCAGTATATTAGTGATACTGATGATATTACTTCATAATGAAACAACTAAATAATAATAAGTAGAAGAAGAAATAAAGTTCAATGAATCGGTAACGAACATTACCTCTTCTTTGAAGCGCCTCTTTGAAACCTCCTCTTAGGGCACTAAAATTGGTCTTTGAAGAAGCCCAATACCTCTAGGATGTTTCTAGGGAATTGGGGAAGTGAAATGGGCTGGGATTGTACGATATTGAAGGCACAAAGTGGTGTGAGTAGGAGAGGGAGGAGGTGCCATTTTATAAGGGAGGAGAGGGGCACCTTTAGAAATATAAGAAATTTTAGTTTATATTAAAAACAAAACCCACATAAAAACATAACAAATGAATCATATCCGAAGCTTAGATGTGATAGGGTTGTAATCTCATCAACCAATAAAATTTAGACATGTTAGGAATTTATTTTAAACATTATCAACATGATTTATCCTTTATTAATCAATTTAATTTTATTTTTGGTAATAACATTATAAATTTTAAATTATAACAAATAATTACTTATTTGTTGTTAATTTTCCATAATTAGATAAGTAATAACATTTTAGACCATATAAATTTAAGTTAATAATTTATAAATATTTTTTCTGATTTTTAAACAATTTTATAATATGTTATTTTTATAAAATAACAATAGTGTCAATTTTGACACTATTCATTTATTTGAATTTAAATAAAATATATACAGAAGATATGTTCTAAATAAAAGCTTTAATAGATTCATAAAATGTCATATGTATCTAAAAAATTAGTTTATCACATTAAATAGTTCATATAATATTTATTTTATTATTATTAAAACCATTTATTTGTTTTATCTCTTAATAAAATAAATACAACAACATTTGTGTACAATTATTTCATATACTTATTTGTTGCATAAAAATTAAAAATAAAATCCTATGATGAAGGTAAATCTATTAACTTTCACAATAATAATTTTACTCTAATTTATCATCTTAAAATCACAATATTTAAATTTTTATATTTATTAAATTATGAAGGTGACAACTTTGGAATCATTTAAAATAAAATAATATAAGTGTCATAATTGCTTTTCAAAGGCTCAAAATGGTCACATATTAGACCATTGGATGACTATGGTTTACATTTACATTACCAATAAGTTTTGGTCAGGGATATGTGCATTTTATGGTCACTATTAGTTTAATAAAAACTATATTCTTGATTTTTCACTAGATAAACAATTTCTGCATCACTATTGTGTCATAATTAATGATAATTATTTAATCACTAAAAATTGTAAATAAATTCATATGATGTAGATAATTTTATTAGCTTTCTGGAGACTACTCATGTTTGAATTTTCATGAAGTTTATCACTAAATTAAAATTATTATACTTATAATATTTAAGAGAGTGACATGTGGTCACTTTCATTGGTTTTAATAATAATTAAATTATTTTCATGGAAAAAAGTGTATTAAATGAATCTAATCCGACCATTAGGTGATATGGGTCGACTTGTAGTCATCCAATATAATTTTGGAATGTGTTAGGGTAATTTTATAATATCATATTTACCCTTAATTACCCGATTTACCTTTAACTATGGTAAATAAAATTTACCATAGTTACTATTCATAATTTCCAAAAATAAAAAGTAGCCTTTTACATAATTTGGACCCACTGATTCCAAATATGGAATCTATTTTTCGAAATTCAATACACAAAAGTTACAGAAATTAAATTAAAATTAATCTCGTTGTCGAAAGAAAACGGGTTTTTGTTTAAAACATTGCAAAAGATTGAATTGATTTAACCTAAGAATTCAAGGTAAAATAAATTCTAATGACATAAATTATATTAAATGGTAAAAATATATTCTATTTATACTTTAAAACCATTAAATACTATAATTTAACCCTATAAAATATTACGATGAAAAAAGTTGTTTTTTATTAAAATATAGCGTGTTTTTACTATTCATTAAAATATGAAAGTTATCAGAAAAATATCAGAACTTTATCCAATGTAAATTTTTATATCCTGGTTCAAAAGAATAAGTTTATTTTGTAAAATTGAACTTATAAACATGTCAAAAATTATATTTAAAGTGGGTGCGCCATCAAAAGGCGGCAAAACTGCATTTTTTGAAAAATACTTATTTTTCCCGAAAAATTTATTTTGTTCTTATACCATGTTCTAGAAAATGTGTAGAATGAATAATAAGGTTATAGAATTAAAAATTTAGTTAATACAATTCATAACGGCTAGTTCGTGATAATATTATAATAATATATCGTTGTTTAGTAAAACCCGGTATTGCGTACAACACACGCTATCGAGGAAGGTCGCGATTGCGTGTAATGCAAGACATGTTAGGGTTGCGTGTTGTGCAAGAATACTTTATTATTTTTTATAACAGAATCCAGTCATATTTAATTTATACATTTAATATATATATATATACACACACACTCAATGTTGCGTAGAATAACTATTATAAAACGAACTTGAAATTGTGTGTAACACAATCTAAGAATAGTGTTGCGTATACTGCAAGCTAATACAGTGTTGCGTATAGCATAAGATAATCTTGTTGTAGCATAAAACACATGACATAAAATAAATTTAAAAATAATAAAATCTCGGGGTGTTACATTCTACCCCCCTTAAAATGAATTTCGCCCTCAAAATTTGTTGGGGGTTATAAATGTTTTAATACATGAAAGATTATTTAATAGAAACCCACATCGTAAAAAGGGAATACCAAAACCTATCTTTAAAAAATTAAAGTATGAAATGTAATGTTTACCCAAATTAACTAATCACTGGGTTTCCACATAAGAGAACAAAGGTGAAAATATGGATATGGAAGAAAAATCTAACCATCATGTTTTGATGGAGAGTGGTAGAGAACAGGGCCATAAAAAATCCAACAATCACAAAGCCATAGATTTGTGATGATCTAAGGTACCATCTGTTTCATCAGACATAAGAGCACTAGGAAAAAAATTTTGGTTTTCAAGATCATTTCCCTAAATTTGATGAAATTGGAATTAGAAGAAATACTTTCTTGATTTTGGTATAGTCTCACTGTTGGACGTTATTTGGACAATTTCCACTTCATCTCATAAAGAAATGAAGTTGAATTTATCATTAGTGAAGTGTTAACAGATCATGTGATAGAATGATGGGTCATTCCATCTGTCTCAAACAAAAGGTTATAAAGGTTATCAAAAATACATAAGTCCATCTATAGTGAGATTAATCATATATGGTTCTTAAAATGGACTTATACTTCATATATCATACTTCTTAATATAATAAAACTAGTTTCTACTAAATAGGGACTTCCTGTAGGCCAGTGGTAGGCGATAAAGGCCAGTCGCACTTCGGTTGTGGGTTCGATTCCCACAGCCTTGTCCGACGCGATGGGTTGTTGCTCATCCTGCAGGTTGTCCTTTTTCTAAAACTACATTACTATAACATCCCATCAATAATATCGAAAAAAGTTCTATCCTTAAACAATACTATCTTATGTCCAACATAATCCATTCCAATCTTTATCTAATATACTTCGGTCCAAGCTCATATTATAAAGAAAACGATTACTTTAAATGTCATCAACCAACCATTATTTATCCCCCATTATCTTGTTGGTCACATTCCAAACATGGGAATACCTTAATCATGTATTCTCTTGAAAAATGAATATTCATTAAACCTTAGTGAAAACAAGAATGCTGTCAAAATTTAACTCTTTCCACATACCAAAATCCAAAAATTCTATATACTCAAACCATGATATAACCTTCTCCTGATATCAGTCATGAGCTCATGAATACTATCAAACATTTAATTTTCTCCTTATCCCTTCATTATGCGCATATCATCTACTTTCCAGAAATACGGGTACCATTCATCACACACTTTCAAAACATAAGGAAATAAAACAATGTAACAATCCTTAGATGTCTCTTTATTCCATATTACCATGAGATTAATTATACAACATTACACTTGATAAACATGTAATCATTCCACTACCTTCTTAAACCATTGACCGAGCTTCAACAATTCTTTCATCTCACATATCATTTGTAGTCTCTTCATCATCATCAACATAAATACTACCCATACGACCATACTGATTCTCTTCATGAGACTTTCCCTTAGGGAATTGGTTTGCATAATGCCCGTAATTCAACATTTAAAAAATTTAACCATTGTTGTTGTCGTAGCAATACCATTATCCTTGTCCATGGTGTTAACTGAACATTTTCCATTCCACTTACTGGCTTTGTGTCCTTCTTTTCCACACCCAAAGCATCTTCCAGTTCCTTTGAAACATTCTCCTTGATGCATCTTACCACATGATTTACATAGGGGAAATTGAACTTTCTTTCCTCTATGATCATCATGAAACTCCTTCTTTCTCTTATTAACTGAGTCAGGAAACTTACCAAATTCTAGTTTATTGATCATATTATGAGATTTCTAATTCAGCATAATAATGATGTTTGGACTTCGAAATCCCGTTTCATTTGGGTTCTCGAGAAGAATTTCATTCCATTGTCTGTCATATCCTCCATTATCGTGAATCTTCCTGTTTCCAGCCATTTTCTAAAACCCAAAAAGAATAGTGTGAGAGGAAAAAATCATTCTAGGGAAAACAACATAGTAAAGGGGGGGTACTCTAAATATCTAACATCTTATGCTGAATTCTAAGACCGTTACCATAGTTTTAGGACTATATCCTATATGTATACTTATCCTTAGGTACATCTCTAGACATACCGTAGAAATATCTCTAGGGATCTCACTAACATTTTCGCATCCTAGTTTCCAAAGGTTAACTAAACCTTTCCTCTGATACCAACTGTAGAGACCCGAAGATTGACCTACATGGAAAATACATTACTTTTGCGGAATACTTAATACATAACAAAAACAGACACACAAGGACTATAATAGTTTAGTGTCTTTGGAAACTCGGAATAAAATCTTCTAATCACGGTGAAAGATTTTCAAAATCTCCCAATAAAGATCTACCATTTTTTTTCTTACCTAAAAACTTTCTTTATATCCTAGGGAAAAGAAAACATATAAAGGGTGAGCTCAAATTCTCAGTAAGGGTAAGAATGGATAAAATAAAACAAATCATATACATTTGAACTTAAAAACATGAACATAATGTTTAAACATCAAAAGCTTGAGCAATGACATAAAACATGGAAGTACGTAAGGCATAGATCATAAAGAAACATTAAGCATGATAAAATAGTATGAGGCTAAAACATGTAATTTTGGAAACCATTCAACACATGTCATGATTTCCATAGTAGCCAAGACATTGCTGCCAAGACCATCTTGGTGGACAAAGTCCCTTTCTGAATCGAGTTCATTCCTCGTTTCAGTCCTATAACACTAAACCGGATTAACTTACCATTCCAGCCATGTCTATATAATGAGATATAAATCTTTACCCAATGCATTGGAGGGAGATATAGGTCCCACCCATCTCATAATGAAATCATTCTTACTTGTGCCACAAAATAAACATACATCATTCATAATAACCCAATAAATAAAATGGGTTTCATAAACATCATCCCATCATTACATAATCCATATAAAAGAAATGGATATCATTTCATAATAAGGAAAGTGAAACCATGTAAATCATAGATACATTATACTTTAAACATACACATATTAAATAATTTCATCTTAAATGAAAAATGGTTTTGATAAAACACTTGAAATGAATTCTTGAGGAAAATATCCTTTCTTCTTCAAAATCATTTTCTTTTCACAAAATGTCATAAAATTTTAAAAGAAAATGATTTTATTGAAAATAGTCATGAAATATTTTGGAGGAAGCTTCTTGAAAATAAGTCTTTATAAAACCGTAAAAAAAATCTTTTCATGCCGTATACATTAAAAAAAAACATTATTCTCGTACTTTTGTCGGAAAAGTCAAAAAAGTACCTTGTAGGGTAAATAAAAGAAAAGATTTATTCCATAAAAGGGGCAAATGTTAAAATGGGTAAAAAGGAATTTAAACATACATGAATACATTTTTATAAAACATGTACATGGTTGATAGCAATAACCCCAGTAAATACTTACGAATAAGCAATCTCGGATAAAAATGAGATTTGCAAAATTATCCCTTACCTTAGGTCCGATATGCTTCGTGCGTATCCAAAACTCATGTATAATTATTTAAATAATGTCATTGACTTATTTCAGAATCATATTTATTGTTATTATATCATATATGGTTCACTTATGACTTTATATTACCCATTCTTTTGTAAATTCATGTTAAAATAGCGTTTGGGGTAAAATCGTTTCATTTGTCGTTCGTGTTTTAACTTGTAATTATTCATATGATTACTTAGATCATGATCACATTACTCCATAATGTAAAACATGATTTATATATAATATATATTCATAATATTCATATATATAATAGATCGATAAATGGAAAGAAATACACCGTTCATGGAGACGGTAGGCCGTACGTACGCATGAACGCTGTTTTCATTTCCTTATTGAATTGAATGGAATTAAGTATATGACATACATATATATGTACATAAATTTAGTAGCATTATTATTTAATATATTTCATTATTACTTATTATATATACTTTATAATCAATCTTCAATTTTTAACATGGAACATGAATCTCATCGCGTCGTGGAGACGGTAATCCGTACGTATGCACGAGCGATGATATCGTTCCCATGGAATTGTATTGGAGTGTATGTATAATATTTCACAATCAATATCACATTACAATAATCATATATAGTAATTATTTACACCATTATACCCATCCAAGTAAGGTGGTGCTGGAAAATAGATTACACCACGGTGCGGAGACGGTATTTCGTACATACGCACGCGCGGTGATTTCATTTCCCGTAGGATGGATAGATGGTGAAATAGGGTTGTTTAATACTTATAATAATATATAATTATATTAATGATACTTATGTTATTACTTCATAATGAAACAACTAAAGAATAAGAAGTAGAAGAAGAAATAAAGTTGAAATAATCGGTAACGGACATTACCTCTTCTTTGAAGCGCCTCTTTGAGACCTCCTCTTAGGGCACTAAAATTGGTATTTGAAGAAGACCAAGATCTCTAGGATGTTTCTAGGGATGTGGGGAAGTGAAATGGTCTGGGATTGGCCGATCTTGAAGGATCAAATTGGTGTGAGGAGGAGAGGGAGGAGGTGCCCTTTTATAAGGGAGGAGAGGGGCACCTTTGGAAATATAAGAAATATTAGTTTATATTAAACCCCAACCCCACTTAAAAACATCCAAAATGACTCATATCAGAATATTAGATGGGATAGGGTTTTAATATCATCAACCAATAAAATTTAGACTTGTTAGGAATTTATTTTAAACATTATCAACTTGATTTATCCTTATTTAATCAATTTAATTTTATTTTTGGTAATAACATTCTAAATTTTAAATTATAACAAATAATTACTTATTTGTTGTTAATTTTCCATAATTGGATCATTAATAACTTTTTAGACTATATAAATTTAAATTTATAATTTTTAAATATTTTTGTGATTTTTAAACAATTTTATAATATGTTATTTTTATAAAATAACAATAGTGTCAATTTTGAAACTATTCATTTATTTGAATTTAAATAAAATATATACAAACGATTTGTTCTAAATAAAAACATTAATTGATTCATCAAATGTCATATGTATCTAAAAAATTAGTTTAGCACATTAAATAGTTCATATAATATTTATTTTATTATTTTTAAAACCATTTATTTGGTTTATCTCTTAATAAAATAAATACTACAACAATTTTGTATAATTATTTAATATACTTATTTGTTGCATAAAAATTAAAACTAAAATCCTATGATGAAGATAAATCTATTAACTTTCATAATAATACTTTTACTCGAAATTATAATCTTAAAATCACAATATTTAAATTATTATATTTATTAAATTATGAAGGTGACAACTTTGGCATCATTTAAAATAAAATAATATAAGTGTCATAATCACTTTTATAAGGCTCAAAATGGTCAAATATTCGACCATTGGATGATTATGGTTTACATTTACATGACCAATAAGGTTTGGTCCGGGTTTTGTGCATTGTATTGTCACTATTAGTTTAATAAAAACTATATTCTTGATTTTTCACTAGATAAACAATTTCTGTATCACTATTGTGTCATAATTAATGATAATTATTTAATCCCTAAAAATTATAAATAAATTCATATGATGTATGTAATTTTATTAACTTTCTGGAGACTACTCATGTTTTACGTTTCATGAAGTTTATCACTAAATTAAAATTATTATACTTATAAGAATTAAGAGAGTGACATGTTGTCACTTTCTTTGGTTTTAATAATAATTAAATTATTTTCTTGGAACAAAGTCCATTAAATGAATCTAATCTGACCCTTAGGTGATATAGGTCAACTTTTTGTCAACCAATAAAAACTTTTCAGGTTTTAGTGTAATTTTATAATATTATATTTACCCTTAATTACCCGATTTACCTTTGTCTATGGTAAATAAAATTTACCTTAGTTACTATTCATAATTTCCAAAAATATAAAGTAGCCTATTAACATAATTTAGACCCACTAATCCCAAATATGGAATCCATTTTTCGAAATTCAATACACAAAAGTTTCAGAAATTAAATTAAAATTAATCCCGTTGTCGAAAGAAAACGGGTTTTTGTTTAAAATATTGCAAAAGATTGAATTGATTTAACCTACGAATTCAAGGTAAAATCAATGCTAATGACATACATTATATTAAATGGTAAAAATATATTCTATTTATACTTTAAAACTATTCAATATTATAATTTTACCATATAAATTATTACGATGAAAAAAGTTGTTTTTAATTAAAATATAGCGTGTTTTTACTATTCATTAAAATATGAAAGTTATCAGAAAAATATCAGAACTTTATCCAATGTAAATTTTTATATCCTGGTTCAAAAGAATAAGTTTATTCTGTAAAATTTGAACTTATAAACATGTCAGAAACTAGTTTTATAGTGGGTGAGCCATCAAAAGGCGGCAAAACTGCATTTTTTGAAAAATACTTATTTTACCTGAAAAAATTTATTTTGTTCTTATACCATGTTCTAGAAAATGAGTAAGATGAATAATAATGTTATAAAATTCAAAATTTAGTTAATACTATTCATAACAGCTAGTTCTTGATAATATTATAATAATATATCGTTGTTTAGTAAAACTCGGTATTGCGTACAACACACACTATCGAGGAAGGTCGCAATTGCGTGTAATGCAAGACAAGTCAGGGTTGCATGTTGTGCAATAATCCTTTATTATTTCGTATAACAGAATCCAGTCATATTTCATTTATACATTGAATATATATATATATATACACACACTCAATGTTGTGTAGAATAACTATTATAAAACGAACTTGAAATTGTGTGTAACACAATCTAAGAATAGTGTTGTGTATACTACAAGCTAATACGGTGTTGCGTATAGCATAAGATAATCTTGTTGTGGCATAAAACACATGACATAAAATAAATTTAAAAACAATTAAATCTCGGGGTGTTACATTCAAGTATTGAGAAGTGCTGCCTGGAATTAATCTTTGTAGTTCAAAAGTTGAGACACTACCTGCAACATCACGAGTTACAATTAGTATCATGCAATAACCTACTCAAATTCATCCTTAGTCTTCCAATACTTACAGGACGTCTGGCAAGGTGGGATTTTATTTTTCAGTAATTCGACATTCAGTATGTGTCTCAAAAGGAAATGAAGGGCCAAGCTCTGGATGATTTCCTTGCTGAACTCCCTTCAGTGGAAGACACATCATCAGATATTGAACTCCCAGATGAGGAAATATTCTCTATTCGAGAAAATCCTCAGGCATAGGAAATGTATTTTGATGGTGCTTCTAGAATTCCAACAGGGAGGAAAATGGAAAATCTTAAATTCAACAAAGCTGGCTTAGGAATTTTGCGCATTTCTCTAGAAAAGGAAGTGTTACCTTATTCCTTCTTATTGTGGGAAAGTGGTACCAATAATGAAGCAGAATACCAAGCTCTCATCATAGGCTTGGAATTTATGCTTCAATCACAAGTGAATCACTTAAAGGTGTAAGTGATTTAGACCTGGTAATCAAACAAGTCAATGGGGATAATCCATCAGAAAAGAAGAACTAATCTCTTTTTATGATATCGTCAGAGATTTAATAGAGGAATTACCTTTGGAATCGACATTTTCTTATGCCCCGCGATCAAAAAATGCTCAAGATGATGCACTGGCTAACATAGCCACAGCTCTAGCAGATCCAAATCGGGACGAGACAACCATCAGTATTGCCCACTGTCGTGCAATTTCACCTTATGTTCGAATCAAAACAGAGAAAATTAATGAAATTAGTCCCATTCCTGAACCTTATGGTCATACTATAGGATGGATGTCACCTATCAGGGAATACCATCAAGATGGAACACTTCCACCAGATAGAGAAGAGAAAGAACAAATTCGGCGACGTGTGGTCAATTTTACTCGTTATGATAGCCCAGCTCACTTAGAGAAAATTCTCTACAAACCTGGTTTTGATTGAGTTCTCTCCAGATACATTGATGTTGAAGAGATAATGGCTGTCATGAAAGAAGTGCATGCAGGAGTCTGTGGTGCCCACCAGTCTGGACATAGACTGTCTGATCGGATTCAAAGGCTTGGATACTTTCGGCCTTCAATGATACAAGATTTTGTTGATTTCACAATAAAGATTCATTCATTCCATGTGCATGACATCTTCATTCATCAACCTCTAGAGTTTCTTCATACAGCTAAATACTCATGGCCATTTGCCACATGGGGAATGGACGTGGTGGGACTTTACTCTTCAGCTATGGCCGAGCAGTTTAACTATATTCTTACTGATACTCACTTCTTTTCCAAATGGGCAGAGGTAATACCTCTCAAAGAAGTCAGTTCTAAATGCATTGTTAGCTTAATCATGTCTAACATAATTACCATATTTGGTGTCCCTCATACCATATTGATGGACAATGGCACCAACTTCTATTCATCCGAGGTGAAGAAGTTGTATCAAGAATACAACATAAAATCCAATAATTCATCTCGGTATCATGAAGAGGCCAATGGCCAGATAGAAACCTTCAACAAGACTCTTTCCAATATACTGCAAAAGATGGTGGACAAGGATAAGAAGTCATGGCCTGATAAACTCTCTCATTATTTATGGGCTTATCGGACTACCACCCGCACTGCAACACGGTCAACTCCATATTCACTTGTATATGGAACAGAAGACGTCTTTCCCATTGAAGTTCAACTACCCTCGTTCAGAGTAGCCATTTGTGATCATTCATCTATATATTAACAGTCTCAAAAGCGATTGAATGAATTGTAATGGTTAGATGAGAAAAGATTGTTCACTTTTCACCACGTAGAAGTCTATCATAATCGAATAGCATGAGATTTCAATAAAAAAGTTCGTCTTTGTTCATTCAGTCAGGGAGAATTGGTATTAGTTCTTAGAACTACAATGATACCAGGAAAGAAACCTCCCAAGATTGAGCCAAAATGGGAAGGACCTTACTCAATACATAGGGTCTACTCCAATGGAGCTTATTCATTAATCTCGATTGATGGATAACTCATCACTACTCCAACCAATGCTAGATTTTTGAAGAAGTATTTTGTATAAACAGAAAATATATTAACCTTGGTCCAGTATGACCTTAAACTACTCCATGGTCCAGTATGACCTTAAACTGCACCATGGTCCAGTATGACCTTAAACTGCACCATGGTCCAGTATGACCTTAAACTGCACCATGGTCCAGTATGACCTTAAACTGCACCATGATCTAGTATGACCTTAAACTCCACCAAGGTCTAGTAAGACCTTAAACTGCACCACGGTCTAGTACGACCATAAACTGCACCATGGTCCAGTATGACATTAAACTGCACAATGGTCTAGTATGACCTTAAACTGCACAATGGTCCTGTATGACATTAAAACTGCACATCACGTCTATCAACATGTTAAATTTCATAAACATCCACGATCCATGCATATGACCTTAAACTATTTTCACTTTCGTCCAACATGATGTTAAACTATGTCCCCCTTCATCGTCCTTGCTATATGACATTAAAATATATCGAAGTCCCTTACGTCCAGCAAGACGTTAACTTGAATAACCAACGGTCCATCCATACGACCTTAAACTATTGGCACTTACGTCCAACATGACGCTAAACTGTATCTTCCATTTTTCATCCAACATGACATTATACTATGAAAAAGTCCCTAATACGTCCAACATGATGTTAAATGGTGTACTCTTTTGTCCTTACTGCATGAAATTAAACTACACAGTCCTTTTTTGTCCAACGTGACATTAAACTATATTGTTCACATCGTCCTAACAACATGACATTAAACTGTACAGAAATACCTTAATATGTCCTACATTACGTTAAACTGTATTTTTTCCCTGCTACATGACACTAAATTGTTCTACACCAATAGTCCTAATTACAAGACTTTAAACTGCATAGTCCCTTCATATGTCCTGCATGACATTAAACTGTGCATCTTTAAGGTTGTTGCTACCTCTTGTTTCTCACACCGAGTATGACTCATGTGAGCTTAGAGCAAACTTCAACCATAACACTCTTTCTGGGCTACTAACCATGTGTAAGTCTCAACACTATTATTTAGATCGTTGTCCCCAAGAGCAACTTGATCACTAATTCATTCTTTAAATGAACTATGCGGATTTTGATCCTTGCCTTCTAGGCTTGGTACATAGGAAATCTCCCATGTTTCAAGCCCAAAACCTATCTCTTCACATTGGTTCACCTCCATCTAATATGATGTTGATTAGTGAAACCGCCTCTAGAATCAATATCTTTACATTGGTTCACTTTCGTCCTTGCTATATGACGTTAAACTATACAACACTTTTTTCCAGTATTACAATAAACTACGATATTCTTTGATACCCTCACCTGAGAGGGAATCATTTTTTACATTGATTTTCAATCATGATTCATTTCAAAGACTATGTGCATACATGGAAACGCCCGAATATTTTATCTTGGGTCAAACCATCATTGTACTAAGGTCCCCTTTCACCCTTCACATGTACGAACCAAATTTGTATAGAGGGTATTTCTAGAACTACGTGGGCTTGATTACCATCCTTATGGGATACATAGTAATGTTTGAGTGTCCCTCGAATCTAGCCCCAAGTCTATTGTTCCTAACCCCAAATTCGTCTTTCAGTCTCTTGGCTGAAAATTCCCCATGAAAACACACATTGTGTATTTCGTATAATGGTCCAAGCTCTATGACCCTAAACTAAGGTCTCTAATCCTTTTTCCCACAGAATGTTAAATTTTAGTTCAAGAAATACATATGGCTTGATTCCCATCCTTATGGGGTACGTAGTGAAGTCCAACATTTCCATTCAAGACCCAGACACAACATGATTATGGTTAGTATTGATTTGTGTATCTCTGCATACATTGGACAATACCCATCTTTATGTGTCATAATCCTAACCTTAAATATTTTCAGATCATCATAAACCTTTTCTTGACTTCTCGTTACAAAAATGTCAAACATCTGAGAGTTCTTTTGCCTGACTATGCAGCACGTGCACTTAGGCGGACTTGCATAAATAGTCTCCATAACAGATTTTTCAGCCAAAAGATGCTATTATTTGACTATGCTGCCAATGCCCTTAGGTGGCCCTGTATAATTCAACCCCCTAACGGGTTTTTCAGATAATGGTAATTTCATTCTTGTGAAGAAGGCCTCTTTTTTCCTTATTTTTCTTAAATGACAATATGTAGGGATCTGCAAAAATAGTCATCTTTAACATATTTTTCCCATATCCTTTTTCATGATCTGAAAGTATTCAAGTCTATGGTTTATATTCTCTTTCCCTATGTTTGGGTCAGACCTTCGTAGGAGTCTTATCCATCCAGTTCTTCGATAATCTTGTTTGGAAATATCTTCTCCATATTCAAGTACCTCTTTCCATACAACAAACTCTATACTTTGGAAATTTTTAATCTCCATAAACTTTCACTGGCTTTCTAGCACTAGGAAAGTAAATTTTTGAGAGTTATTTTGCCTGAATATGTAGCACATGCCCTTAGGTGGCCTTTCATAAGTAGTCTACATAACGGACCTGTCAGCCAAAAGATGCTATTTATTTGACTATGCAACCAATGCCCTTAGGTGACCCTGCATAATTAAACCCCCTAACGGGTTTGTTAAATAATAGTTACTTCATTTTTGGGAAATACTTCTTCTAATGACTTTTTAGCTCTTTTTCATATCATTCCTCAGATTCGAATATTTTTAGTCATAGTTTACATTTTTTCCCTCATACTTGAGTATGGTAATATGTTTTCAGATGAATTTTCATGGAATTGAGTCAATTCTAACTCATTCGGTCAAAGATATTTCGACCATAAACATTAGCCTCTTTATGTCCGACGTGCATGACTTTAAACTGCCCAAAAAAGACAAAGGAACTCTAAATAAAAGTCAAGTTCCAGCTCAGTAAACATATATTTTGTATGATTTAGGTAATATTGATAAATTAAAAGATTCAAAGTTTGTAGGGTTATTTATTATAATCCTAGTAAAAATCAAACTCTGATTACTATGCCCATTATCTTAGTTAAAATCTAATGCAGATAGAAAAAGAGAATACAGGTACAAATGATTCAAGGTGAAAGTGTTTTTCATTGATGCACAAGAGTTAGAAGGACATTCACAGACTGGAGTCTCCTATCTTTTTCAAGAATTATAAAAGACTTTCAACATAACTCTTCATTTGATTTACGACATCCCGAGCTTCATCAGCATCCACATAGAATTCATTCATTCAACTAGATACTATAAGAGATGTAGTGATACCATCTCTTCTTGGAACAACTGTAAAAGAATGTTCTTGAGTGCAGTTTGAGGAACTTTTCTGCTGATCAAACAGTGACTCTGTTTCTGTCCAAGAGACTTGGAAGATGGATACATGGATTTGAGAATGAAGCATTGGAAGTAAAGATCCATTTGGAGAGAGTACTCTTTTCAGATATTGTTCTAATACCATATTTGTCTTCTCTCCACCAACTGGCAGTGGAAAACATTTCATCCCATGGGTTTTCCATTTTCATATCTGCAAGGAAATGGCATACAAGAAAAATTTGAAATTTCACACCAATGTTGTTGCTCTTAATGCAAAACATAACCGAAATAGAAGAGTAGCAGTGCAGCTGCATCTTAGGCATATAATTTTTTTCATCTGGAACATTGACTCCTTGGAGATGACCATGACAATATAGAGGCAGGTAGATGCTCTGTGGGAAATTAAGATGATATTTCTTCAAGTACATAGCCAAATCTGGGAGGGTGTTGTCGCATATATCATAGTAATCATGGCCAAAAATGTTCATCATGTCATCAATCCTCTTGCTAGCCAGTCCATCAGTCGTTCCGATTCTATTGGGAGCCATTAAATCTGCACAATAGATGAATAAATTAACTCTTAAATGGATTTATTTTTCATAAACTTTGTGAAGAAATTTGAAAAAAGGCTAAGGAATTAATCCGCGAAAGTCTAATTTTGATGTGCAAGTATGGATGTGCTGTGCATGTTTTTGGCACACAAGTATCACCCTGCAAGTCATATTACCTTGACAACAGCATGACAGCGAAGAAAGAGCAGAAAACGAGCCACTTGCGCGGTGAAGGGGACCTGCGCGACAAGAGCTCGAATATCTGGAAATCAGATGCTATGCGTGGAAAATGACCGCATATTTATATGCCAGGCTACCCACCTGCGCGCCTATAGCCGGCGTTCTCCAGCCCTGCGCGACTCGCACCTGCACGATGAGTGTTGTGCACTGAATACTTGTTCGCCGCCTTTCCTTTGTTTTTCTTCTTTTCCTTAGAGTCACATCCTCATTTCTTTTGGATCGAACTCTAAAGGGGGACTTTTTTTTACGCTCATTTTCATCATAGAGTCCAAAAGAATGTAAAAGGAAATGACTTAGCACAAATTGATTCAGCCTTTGAAGAAAACATCAAAAATTGACAAAGGCATGAACAAGGCTTCCAAAGCACATCTGCCGCACAAGTTCCATCACGGTCGCGCAATTCCACTTTTGCGACGCCTAATGGTCGCTCAAGTTACTTGCGCGCCCTAAGTGATAACTGCCCGGGGTCTTCTCCAGCCTATAAACAGACCCTGTGGGCCCCCCATTTTAAGAGGAATGTTTCCGGAATTCATATATAGAGATCTGAATGCCTAAGTCTCTTCTTCAGGTCTTCCAAACACTTCTAAGGTAATTCTATACCTAGAATGGAAGGTCGAGACAAGAGGAGTAAGGTCTATGTGATAGAATTCACTAAAACTTGCGCGCCTAAGGTGTTTTAGCCTTCAGGGAAATGAACAGACTTGCGCGCCGCCCTGATCCTTCACCAGAACTAGTGTTCCCTCTTCTGGAAAGCCTCTAGGGATAATTCCAAAGGTTTGAGCCAAGTCTCTCCCAAATATTACCCTAAGGACCGACAACCGTACAAGAACCCATGTGCCGCGCAGGTATACCTGCGTGCCCAGGACTTGAGCGCCTACGCAGTACCTGTACGCCTACCAGGACATGCGTGCCCCTGCCTTTTTGGGTGCCTTTCTTGCCCATTTCACCCCTCTTATACCATTCCACCTCTCATATTCAAGATTCAGTCTTCAAAACATTCTTCAAAGCCATTTATGGCATATTTTCTTGATTGACTTCCTTATCTGAAAGGCATTCTATGGAATATCTCTCAAAACCTTGTGATTTACACATCTTTATGTCACTAAAGGTCGATATTTCATTCATTAAACCTCATCCTTTAAGATGATAGATTCTCTTAACCTGGGCCTCCTTTTCATGAGTATGCCCCAGTCATAATTACTTTAACCTGGGCCTCCTTTTCAAGAATAAGCCCCAGTCATAATTCTCAAATCTGGGCATCCTCCTTAGGAGTAAGCCCCACGTCATCTTTAACCTAGGCTTCCTTTTCAGGAGTAAGCCCCAGTTTCAAATCCCAAATATGGGAATCCTCCTCAGGAGTAGGCCCCATGTCCCCTAACCTGGGCCTCCTTTTCAAGAGTAAGTCCTAGTCATAATTCCCATTAACCTGGGCCCCCATTTTAGGAGTAATCCCCACTCATAATTCTTAAAATCTGGGCATCATCTTTAGGAGTAAGCCTCAAGTCCTCATTATCCTGGGACCCCTTTTCAAGAGTAAGTCCCAGTCTGAATTCCCATTAATTTTGGGCATCCTACTTAGGAGTAAGCCCCATGTCTTCTATAACCCGGTCCTCCTTTTTAGGAGTAAGCCCCAGTCATAATTCATAAATATTGGAATCCTCTTTAGTAGTAAGCCCCAACCATAATTCTCTTAACCTGGGCTTCCTTTTCATGAGTAAGCCCCAGTCTCAAATATGGGAATCCTCTTCAAGAGTAAGCCCCAAGTCCCATAATCTGGGCATACTCCTCAAGAGTAAGCCCCAATCATAATCCTCTTATCCTGTGCCTCCTTTTCAAGAGTAAGCCCCAATCATAATCCACTTATCCAGTCCTAAATTACTTTTGATCTCGGTCTCCTTATCAGGAGTAAAACTCAATCATAAGTACCCTCTTAATTTGGGCCTTCTTTTTAGGAGTAATCCCCAAGTTAGAGTACCAAATCTCCATAAAGTACATAAACCATTATGGACCTTGTTCCTGGATTTCTTCCCTGAAGTAAATTCTATTCTTCATCTATTTGGGCAGTCATACATACATAAGCCTCACATCATTTCTTATGATTGCATATTTTATGGCACAATTGTCTAGTTTTACCAATACCTCTTGTTTCTCACACCGAGAATGACTCACGTGAGCTTAGAGTGTAAAAGTAATTATGACATCTTTCTTTGAGCCATCAATCATAAACATCATATTCCCTTACTCGAACTATGTGGGTTCTGATTCCTTTTCCAAAAAAGGATACATAGGTAGCCCATCTGCGGGTACGTTCCCAACTCAAAAATAATCAATTTCCTTTTGAATTACAATAAACTTCAAGTGCCCCACTAAGTGGCTTTAAAACCAGTATGGTTATCATAATGACCAAGAGACTTTTATGTTTCAAAGGATACCATTGACTAAGAATCTATAACAAATAAAGATGATTCTCTATCAATGAAGTACATCGGGTACATATAAAAGATTCTCTAAATTTCCTACATATCAATCATTGATTGTCAGATCTAAAGGAAAAATCATTTTATACTTGGTAATGTAATAAGGATTCACGAACATAACATAAATCTATAAAGAGAGTCCCGTAGTCGACAATAATTTCCCTCGAAATGGTGTGATGACTTAGAACTCTCATCCTCTCAACCAATGAAAATTCTTAAGCCTCATCAGTCCACAACTAATGAGAACCTACCTTTGGAAAGTAGGTTCAAATGGATATGGAATCATTGGATGTTTCCGGTTCTACGAAAGAACCCTTTAGAAACCACTTGGAATTTTTGAATCTTAATTCAATGAGATCATCCCCAATTCCAGAGGGAAACAGGTATTATTTGAAATTTCATAGAAACATTTGAAATGACATAAACATGAGTCAAAGATAACTACCTAGAAATTATCACGTGGTTGAAAAATTCCCATAATAGAATAAGTTTAATACATATTCCCAGACATGATGTCCTATGAGCAGCAACACACAATTCAGCATGAACCTGATGTCCACTCTCAAGGCTCCCTGTTGGACAACAAAAATACTACATGGAAAAAATGATCCTAGGCTAATATTGTGTCCAGGGATACCTCAATAGATGCCCCCCCAAACGATTTGAATTCACATTATAATGCTGAACCCTCCTGTGTTTATAACAATACTGATACAACATCTATCTGTGTTGCTAATGGATCTTCAAATGCTAGTACCAATCCACCTCTTTTGGTGGACTCCTCTGCTTCTGCTGAGTTGCAGGACATAGAATACTCAACTGAACCTAGACATAATTCCAGGAAGAAGAAGGAACATGATAGAATGTATATGAAACCCTGTGTATTTAATTCCGAACAGGCCACTTCCACTCCAAGGGAAGTGGCGCAACAGGACATCCATTCTTCTCATGGAGAGTCAAGCAAAGAGGTGCAGACCTGTGGGACTAATCAAGCCACTTCTACTAAGGAAGTGAATCAACAGGTGAAGGCCTGTGGGATAAAGGATGCAGCAAAATAGGACTCTTTACTTTCTGTAGCCTCTGGTGACGCCTCTAGTGCACAAGTAAATAAAAATCCAAAGGAATATGGGCAAGGCAAAGTGGAAGAAATAAACCTTGATCAAGTTAAGGAGAAAGAGCTTGCTGCCAAAGATGTTGCTGCTACACCTGGTTCTAAAGAGACTGAAAATACGAAAGAGGTGGACAAGTATGAAGGAGAAAGAACAAGAAGTCAAAGGAGAAGTAGTAGAAAAGTGGAAGAGAAAATGAAAAATTAAGAGGAGCAGGCTGTAAATTCAGAATCTGATGAAGACGTGGATACTTTACTCTAACAGGCCATGGAGATTGAATCTCAATTTAGAAGGGGACAAGGTCACAGCCACATAAAAATACAACTATGTAATGAATTACGTGAAAAGTAGTGGATAATTAGAGAAAATATTAGGAAAAAACTCAGGCCCCCAAGGAGGGGGCTTTGACAAATCTAATTTTTTGTTGATGTATCGCCTATCTGATTGTAATTTTTTAAATCAATAAATTGGGTCTTCGTACCCCAACCCTTTTATATAAGGAATGTATTATAACATAAAATGAAGGGATAATAATCCATTTAAATATTTTAGATAAATATATAAATAATTTGAAATAAATCCATAACATCAAAGAGAGGTATAAAGGGAGTCATTTAGAGATTTGTAACAACCTGAAAAGATGTGTGGTTTAGAGAGATCCCTTACATCATTCATGAGTTGTCATATATCTTCATAATTTTCATGATTAATAAATATATTCTAATTAATTAATTATGATGATTTTTCTATTTTATTATTCCTTTTATTTTATTAAATACCATGTCTTATTCAATTGTTCAATCTTTTATGTTCTTGTCAGATGTTTTATCGATGTTTAGTACATATGTCCAAAACCGTATTAGAACGTTAACTGAGGTAAAAGAGAATAGTTCTTAATAAAATATATAACAATAGTCACTAAATAAATGTATTTCTTATTATTAAACAATAATTTAAAAAATAACCAAATGTTATGGCTATGGAAAATGAACTTTATTATAATCATAGAGATGATAGGCCACACATACACATGTGTAATGTTTCCACTTTTTAAAAAATAATAAGGGAACAAAGGTAAGAATTATTAATATTTAACATAATATAATTATAACAAAAATATAATATTATTTTTTAAAATACATTTACATATACTATCAATGTGATAAGTTAATAAAACTTGAATCACATTGCTTCCTGTGGTCGTAGTCCACCATACACAAAAAATCACATTATCATTCTTAATTTCATGGTATGTTAAGAGGGTATATGATAAATATCTTTTATATAATTATACATATATCATTAATATCATATATCTTAAATAAATCCATCATCATGAATATATGTGAGTGGTGTTGATGGAAAAAAATTATATTAGTTCACAAGGTAGTTGCCAGTCTTATTCACGAATGATGGATTTGTTTCCCATTTGATAGAAGTTGAGATTTATTAATGTTATATAATTTAAACAATAACATCTTAATATATATTATATTATGTTATTATTATATAATAACTATTTTTATGTATTTTATGGAGGTGGAGGAATAAACAGAACAATGTTTCTCCATTGAAAACAATATATCTTATTCAAACCACCTCTTTAGGATTATACCTACAGAATACATAGATTAGATCAACTATAAAAAATGGATTTAGGACATTCATATGGAATTAAATAAGGTATTTTTTCTGGTAATGGATTAATCAAAATGATTTTTAGGATTATTAAGGGGGAGGATATTGGGTTTCCTTTTATAAGTGGTGGAGATGGCACACATGGAATTTTAAAAGAATAAATTGTAACCAAAATTTTAACATGAATAAAATCTAAAAAATGGATCATTATAGGTAATATGATTATATTATGTCAATAAATGTTATTCTATTAGGTTTTTGGAATGTGTGTTGGTAATTTTAACCCTTATCTTTTTAGCTCAACCACATGTAAACCCATTTTATCATTAACCAAAGTAATTAAATATTAAAGTTTTTACTATCCACTATAACCAAAAATTATTTTTATCATGTTATAAAAAATTATTTATGATAATTAAAAATATTAAATCCATTTTGAAAAATTAAATTCATATATTGGCATAATTAATTAGAAAATTAAACCTGTAGGCACAATGAAAAATTATTTTCCAATGAAAATGTTTCCATAATATTGAAAGTTGTTATGTAAAAAATTTAAAAAAAATCAAATGAGATAAATTGTATTAATAAATAAATAATTGAACTAATAATACATTTAAACCACTTCAAAACAAAATATAATTTTTTGAATTATTTAATAGAAGAGGAAAATTCTATTAAAACCGATATTTTTTTCTATTCATTAAAAACTTACCTTTTTACAATATTCAATAAAATATTTCCTAAAAATTTATAAATTGATTATTATAATAGATAAATTCATATTTTAAATGAAATTTTAAAAATATTGAAAAAAATAATGTTATTATCTGTTCACAAAAAATAATAAAAATTGTTTATTTAGAAAAAATAATTTTTGTTGATGATATATAATATAATAAAAATAATGTACTTATTTAGAATTATATATTCTTTATTATTAAAAGATAATTTTTAAAATATGTTTATTCCTTTTAATTACCAAAGTTATAGAATAATGGTTTTAATAGTTATGATCAAATAATCATATTAATAGTATATTGTGGCTCATTAAAACAAGAGATTGTGTGTCACATATGTTAATAAACTAAAATTTATTATTTAGGAAAACATAAGGTGCCACATTATTCCCCCTTAATTAAATATTCCTCCAATAATTAATATTAAAATCAAGGTGGAAACATGTTATGGTACTTCAACTTCATTTCTTCCTCTAATTCTCATGTGAGATCTTCATATTTATTATTCCAATAGTGAACTTTGTCCAGGTGAGTATTTTTGTTTTACAATACATATTCTCTATAGTAAAATATATTTATTTAATAACACAAAATAGAGATTTCATTTTTGAGCTTTACCACCTATGAGTTTTTTATATGTGAGGGATCTGGTATTGGATCCCTCAAGGGGATATATATATGTAATACATTATATACTTAAGAAAGGGATGTTAGAATTGTTTTTTGATAATAAAAAACGTGAATGTGATTGATAATATCAAATAGGTCAATGTACATGGTAATTAAATTTCTATTCTTCCAAAATATCATCAATATATTTAGTGTATATATGTTTAGAACCACATTACCCCCAACCTCAAATTCTTAGTCTCATGGATTATTGTAATCTTAGCTGTATTTTAATCTCTATGTAGTCCTGATGTTATTAGAAATGTTCTACAGCTAATGAAAAACACCTCTACCATTTCAGGTATCAAAATACTGTATCCCCAACTTCATCCTAATAATAGGGCATTCTATATCTCTTCAAATAATTGGATTCATAATGATATATTATAATTCATGAGTGAAATCAATTATTTCTTGAGAATATGAATAGATAAATATATTGATCTGATCCTCCATTGCAGTCCATAATACATGTTCTCAACATATATTCCATTGATATAATAGTCTACTCATATTGACCATTTGTGTTGGGGTGCTATGTTGTAATGAAGTAAAACTCAATATTTATAGAATTCTAAAAGTGCTTTCATAACATAGAGTTAGATATATGATCTTGGCCAGATAAAATCTATAATGGTGTTCAATGAATCCTCACCACTTGTATGATGTATATAATTATAATTGAATTGATTTATTATTCATCTAGAGTTACAATAAACTGTGTAGACTTCATAAGATGATGCACTACATCCCATATGAAAACCTTTCCTCTTAATGTCTTGTAAAGAACAGTGAAAAAGTAAATGGTAATATTTTCATATCTATATATAGGTATGGGTAATGGTTTTATTACCATTTTTAATTCTTACATTCAAGATCTCTTTTTGGCATACCAAAAAACAAAGATGTAAATTCTATGACCCCCTTTGTCATATTGTCTAATCAAAAGTGCTCTCATAGATCTTGGAAAATATTTGGGCTCCCTGAGTGGATTGAGAAGGTAATTTTATATGAATCATTCAGAAATTCTTTATTTATCTTGATATTTTAAGGTATACATAGTTCGTACTGATGTTTATAACTCCGACTACATCAATTTTGAGCTCTGAAAATTTACATTTTCTTATAGCTTCCCATTTTATAAAAATCATGCATAAACTCTTTGAGAATACATTAACATAACCATCATGGATGGTTGGGAAATACTTTGTTAAAGGATTTATATCATTCCAACACCCATTATTCCCTTTTCTATCCTTTACATGTCAAAATATATTTGATACATCTAAATAATCATCATTGATTAAATTGCTAGATCATTTATACAGAAAGAATTTTCATTGTTGTTGTCTTTCCTTAGATGTTAATAGATTAAATAGTCATATCCAATGATACATATATAATTTTCTGTTTTTTTACCTTTCTTATGATGTTATTTACACCTCATAAAATAAGATAAATTATTAACACAAAATATGTCTCAATGAAGAAAAACTGAGACAAAAATACCTTACCACATGGGTAATGTTCGAACCATAAAACCCTTTCTAGATTGATACAAATATTGATATGTATATACAAATACATTTCAGAATTTGTATCATAAAATAAATTCATGGAAAGTATATCCACTAAATAAAATAAAAACATGGTGAATATGACACGTGTCTCATAGAAAAAAAGTGAGACCATAATCCATTACATTAAATATCGACATTATTCATAAATAGTAAAAATAATAATATAAAAAACATGATATTATTTTGAATATATTGATTAACCATAAATAATAATATCATACCCTATATTATTTAATTATTATATTTTATTACCCTTTTATTAATAATTATATGTTAAATTAGTTTTCATGCAATAATAACTTTGTTTTTTTACGTATGTTTTAATTTGGTATTTTTTGGCCCTCTTATGTAGAATAATGTTCTATAATCATCAGAATATTAAAAATTATATTAATATCATATATATTTAATATATATGATTTTTTATTAATTTATTAATTGTATAAATAGAAAATAAAATACATAGTTCATGGAGATAGTAGGCTATACATATGCAAGAACATTATCACCATTTTCTCAGAGGATTAAAAAACTTTAAATAATATATTACCACTATATATTAATCTATATGTCATATATATCACATTTTATCATTAAAACCATCATTTTTACCTTACATGTAATGATTGAATTAGTTTTATTTCTTCAAGAGGTGATAATTTTCTGTACACACGAGTGACGTTATCATATTCCAATAGTATGGAATATGACAAGGTATATGGGATATAATTATTTAATAATTATAATAATATGATATAAATTATATATAAACATTAAATCTATCATAATAGACATCTATGATTGTTGCTGATGTAAAATGAATAACATCATTTCGCAGGTGGTTGTCTTCCTAACACACGGATGAAGATTTCATATCCCATTTGATGGATGTGGATATGGTTGTAGGTGATTGAAATAACATAAAAATTTAATATTATATCCAATAAATTAGGTTATCATATCTTCGTGTATTAATATGAATTTATGGAGGTGTAGTAAGAAATAAAATAAAAATGAGCGTCAATCAGCAATACCTTTTCATTGGGTAACATTAGGTTTGCATCAAAAGCCTTTGTAGTTTGTCTTTTTGACCAAAATAAGGCTTTTGGGATGATATTATTTCATGAATGGATCTATTTGGGACTGTATTGGCTGAACCAATGGGTTATGATAGTGTTATTTTTAGAGGATAGGTGGGTGTACTTTTATACTTGTGTTGAGTGGTCTAGTTGTAAATTTTTGAAAGAAAAATATTCAACCATATTTTTCACATGAAAAGGGTTCAAATGGGAATTTATAGAAACTAGATGAGTACAGGTTTAATTATTTCTTTATTATTTTATTGAAAAAGTTTCTAGGTATTTTTAACCTTTATCCTTTTAGATTAACACTAATAATACTATTTTCACATTAATTGAAGTAATTATTTTTTACTATTTTTACAGTTTTTTACTGAAAAAATTAATGTTGAACAGATTATAAATTATAAATTATTCTTATTCAAAATATGAAATCTATTTTATAAAAAAAATTAACATATTTTAAATATATTTTATTTAAATTTAATATCGTAGAATAGATGAGAATGTTTTTTTTCAAAGAGAAAATGATCAAAAGTAAAGAATTTTTTTATATCGAAAATCAATATAAAATTGATTACAATGACACAAATTTAATTAATAAATATATAATTAAACTAATATTACATTTAAATACATATTAAAAAAATTATAGTTTTTAATTCATAAAAAGAAATAATATTTCATAATAAAATGATGTATTTTTCACAATTCATCAAATAATTAATCTTTTCAAAAAATACCCAATCATTTACCATAAGGTAATTTTGCCAATATAATTTTCAAAATGACTTTTAATATAATATTTTTTCAAAATTTATGATATTTATTTTTTTCACAAAAATAAATAAGAATTTGATTTTCAGAAAATAGTATTTTCAAAACATATAAACACTTTAGTGATAAATAAGTAGTTTTTAAATGTTTTTTATAAAACAACTATAATTAATTTATAAATGGTGGATATTACTATTTATTCTTCAATGTTTAAAAACTATGCAATAAAAACCTTTTGAAAATAATAATATTAACATTTTATCTTGAATTATTAAAACTCATTGTTTTATGTTATGAAGGCATCTAATGAAATTTAATTTATTAAAAAATCATAAAATATTTGGGGGGTACAATATTCCCCCATAAATAAATTTCATCCTTTCAATTTGAACATATTTTTTTGGATAAGGGTATGATATTTTAAAATTCTATTATGGGAAACTAACATTATAGGTTGGATCATATAATATTACTTTTTAAAATACCTAAAGGGATTTATGATGCTCATCCAAAAAATCACATAAATAGGTTACCTTGTTAGAGAAAATAAGTGGAAATTTAAAACATAGGAATATAAGAGAAACATAAAACCCAAATACTAATATATATTGATAGAGAATATGGATAAAATAAATTTAGTTTCCATAAATCCATAAATATGAGATAGAGGAAAGGTCAATTAATTCATTGAAAAAAAAGATAATGTATATAATATCATTTCCGGACCCTTTTCATAATGTTGATGTATTTTCATTATATGATATAATTACATGATTTCATTCAATTTCATAATCAAAATATCATCCTTCGGTTGTGATTCTTTATATTTAACCTTCATCTATTTTTTTATGTGATGATGATGATTTTTATTAATTCCAGAATAACTAGTGTATAATAATATCAATAAAAGATCGATTATCAATTACACAGTTCCCTAGTTGTTATCAAAAATAGAATTTTTATAATGGTTTATCCTATAACATCCCATTATAAACACATTCCATTCCTTGAATTCTCTACTCAATCCACCTCCATGTCTAAACAAATTTGAAATCCAAAACATTAGAAGTAAGGTCATAAATTTAAAAAATTAAATTTTCATTAATACCAAAAATGACAAGTAGATAAAAATATATAATACAAAATATGTTAATAAATTGATCATATATTCTCCTGAAACATTATAATATATATAATTACCTTAAAATAATAATGAAAATAAATTCTTTCAAAAATTATCCATTTCATAATTTATTAAATAAAACCTTATATTTATGAAATTATTTTGTAATTCCATTAATGCATTAAAATCTATCCTTGTTATAATAAATCAATTTTTCTAGTAATCATTAATCAGTTCCAAGTCCATTAATAATAATGAAATTTACTTTATTCATATGCATCGTCTCCTTAAACCAACATCATTATCTCAACATCCAGAACATTTTAAGGACTATCTTCTATTAATCATCCAATATTTGTAAAATTTCTCCATCTAATTAAATCTCTATTCCTTCTTCATTGAACGATTCAAAAGATTCTCGAGGATCCATAAGAAAAAATTATAATAGAAAATCATTATTTATTTCATAATTCTTGAATTCCAATACATAAAAACATCAATCATTCAACTTATTTATTAAACTCTTTTCTCTGATTCATGATATTAGTCCTTAATAACTCATTCCTATAATATGAAATATAAATCATGTGTCATTGATAATCAACATCAATTGATTAATTATTTTAAGCATTCACATATACGATACAATTTGAATTATCCATACCTTTCATATGTAATTTCTGATCTTTTAATCATTAGTTGTGTAACCATTACTCCTACTACCATATAAATTCTCTTAGAAATTTTCCCCCTAGGGGATAGATTTCCATGATAATCATACATTTCAAATTTAAAATAGTGAACCGTTTGTGATACCTTAGAGAGTCCATTATTCTCATCCATTTAATTAAATGAAAATTAAAATTTTCCACAGTAATTAAATACTTTATATCCTTCCTTACAGCGCATAAAAAAATATATCATTACATTGAGACATTTCCTAGAATTCTTCCTTACACTTTATTGAAAATATAAAAATTGAATCCTCTTTCTTTCATGTCCACCATCATCACAACTCTAATCAAAATCTATCATCCTCTTTGATGTTTCCTAGAGCCGGTTATGGTGCATGCAGTTAATAATATTTATTGACAACTAATTAGGGACTATCATAATATCATTTACTCATACCATGATAAAATTTAGAAACTCATCAACACATTTTCTATGACCATCAAAATTAATGCAGCACAAGTGGAAAATTTGGCTATATTCATGTTCTGAAACCCTAGAGATAGGTGCCAAAAATATTCTTATATGTTATAGACATGGTTATCACTATGTATGGATCATATTTTATTTGATATAACCCAAATAAATATCCATGGTTTTATTGGGATATTTCTATGATATTTAAAACAGTAATAGACCCTGTAGACAAGTTTTTGGAAACTGTTGATATAGGCCTAAAAATTTTCCACCATGGAAAGAGGAAAATAACCAAAGTTTTAATCATGGAAAATGGATATATACATGGTGGGAAATAGTTGGTGTAGCCTATAAAAATCATTTCTATATGGTTAAAATAAATAGTGACCAAAATAATTTGTTCTTCATAATTCCTCTATATTGGGCCAATGACATTAGAACTGCCCTACCAAGAACTGATGAAATTAATATGTATAGTTTTATAAATATATATACTTACATACAATTGATATATCTAATAAACCATTGAAAAGGGTCTTCCCACCATATTTCTATGTGATAAACTTTTTCTCTCATTTATGCGGGAAACCTATATACATGTTTTAGAGAAACTATGGCTATAAAGAGTGGAAAAAATACTATATATCCATTATTTAGAAAACAAGTGGCTATAAAATAGTAAAAAATACTCTATAGGCATAGTTTTATACAAACTATTTCTATCACCCTAGATAAAATAATAAATATCCCAATTTTTAAACAAATCATAGCTATATTCCTTGAAAAAAGACCCTATAATGATGGTTTTATAGAATCCTTGTATATTGGTACATGTAATAGCCACAATTTTATTGAACCATATTTTATTAAATTCTAAAATATAACATATATAAATAGTTTTACAAAACAAATCTAGATATTTCTTTTGTATAAAAACCTATAGCCCCTATTTTCGAAAATCATGTCATAGGTCCTTGGATATAGCATGTTTTTCTAATTTTATAGTACTTTATTATTCTCACAATTTACTAAAACAAAAAAATAATCTTATTAACAATATTCATTATGGGAAACCATGTAATCATGAAAAACAATTATATGATTTTTAAATAATGAAACAGTGTTTTCAATCTACAATACCTTAGGTTGGACCTATTTCATTCATGTTCTTTATTTATATTCATCATGACTGCTCATCATGAGTGTGAATTTCAATGAATATCCACTTGGAGTGTTAAAAATTGTGTGTGATAAGTCCCTATATCGTGAATCAAGTGGTTACTGAGTCTATATTGATGCATCCTTTATAGATTTATTACACCTAGATATTTTGTACAAGATCCAAATCCACTTATATCATACAGAAAGGGATTTAATTTAATGGAAGCAAACCAATCAATCCATTACCAAAAATCTAGAAAAAATCATATTATTTGTCTTGACCATTGACTTATCAATATAAATATCCCTATATTTATCCTTATAAATATTCCAATAGATCTCAGTAATGGGGTTTCTAACTACTTTCTAATTCTTAACAAAACATATTCTCTAAAACCAACTGTAATGACACAAACCCCTCATACATATATATTATATATTATTTATTAAATGTTAATTAAAATTTAAAAACACACACCTAAGGATCATAAAGTTAAATCTTTTTTGGAAAAATATATACATAAGAAAGAGTCCATAACTGATCTACAACATCACACATAATTTTTTTTATAACTAGACATATTTTTATACATCTCATATGTAATACCACTAATCAAAACCAGGGTAAAGGAAACATAAGAAACAGTGATATCAGATACATAGTAAGAGAAAATAAATTCGATATCAATATATCATTACCATAGGTGTATGGTAACATGAGAATAACATTTTAAAACAATTCCCAACATAACATAGATTATGAAGGTGGGTCATGGCCTAAATCATCATAGTTTGTAAGATGTGAATCATAATGGAATAAATGAAAAAGAATAATGAGATTATAAAATTGGAATAAAGAATACTTTGTAGAATACATATAAGAATATAAAATCACATCTACATTAGTTCAAGTCCCACTTATAAGATTATTATAGAGTATTGGGATCACCCCCAAACCATTGTACCCGTTCAGGTCTACTCCCAAGTCAATCACTTTGTGTAGAGTCCCTCACTAAAAATGGTTCACTCTCCATTTCAGGCCTATTTATCTCATGATATGTAAATACATACTCAATGCATTTTATGGAGATGTTGGTTTCACATATCAGTTTATGAAAATCATACATACTTATTTTGAAGGATCATAAAAATTTCATCATATCTAAAACAAACGGAAAAAAAAAATCATAAATAAATGAGTAACGTATCCAAAACAATCATGTTCCATTATAATTTAGTCATTTAATCATAGAAAATAATAGGGAAAATATAAATTTATTTCATAATATTATTACACAAATATAACCAATGGATGTGGAATTAGTTTCATAAATATATTACCATTTTAATCACACACCATTTAAAAGAATAATTAGAAGGAAATCCTCAAAAAGATTCTCCATTAAAAAAGGATACATCATAGGATTTAATTTTTAATAGGAAGTTATTTTTAAAAAACAATTGGTACCCTTATTATGTAAAATATCTATTCATATTTAAAAATCACTTTTCAAATAATAAAATATTCTAAAAATCCTTTTCATTGAAAATGAAACTGGATACTTATAAATTAAGACTCAAAGATAATTTAAAATATTCAATGATGAAGATTTTATTTCCACTCAAACAAACATTTTTTAAAACCTAAATAAATTTAGAAACACATTTTTAAAATTAACTTTGAGACATACACGTGATGCTTAAAAAAATTTAACTAATTTCTTTTGGAAAATATCATTTCTATATGAAAAACACTTTTTAAAATATAAAACAATTTTGAAATAAATTTCTTTCAAAATAAACTTGGTAACTAATTTAGTTTGATTTAAAATAATCACTTACTATGATGGAGGAAAATATCATTCATTCTATACACTTTTGAAAAATATTTATTTAAGATTTTAAAAAGAAGTGAAAAGGTATTTTTTTTGGAAAACAACATGATGAGTCCAGTGATTTTTTTTAAAGAAATATTAAAACATTTGTAAAACTGAATATGAAATGATTCATAGAATTTTTAAAATAATTTATATTTTTTTATAAAACATGTATTTTGAAGAAAAATGTGCTTTAAACTAAAAATATAATCAAATAAATTTTACATTAAAACATTAATTTTGAATCATTAGTACAAAAAATATTATTAAAATTTGAAAGAGGTATTCTCTAGAAATAAAACTTTTACATGACATATCTTGAGTTTTATGAGATATGGATCATATGATTTCATCTTCATAGGAATAAAAATGGACAATTAAAATAAACAATGATAATTAAGAACAAATCCATTACCACATGAGTAATATCTAATCCCAATCCCATGAAAGAATAACATTAAATGAAAATTAAAATATCATTAAAATAAATAAATTCCTAATATTAAATTTTATATGGTTTTTATATAAACGACATAAAATAATATAGGTGTATAACACAACATATGTCACAAGGAAGGAAATTTGAGATGAAAATCCCATAATGCTTTAGCAACTTTTGGACTATAAACCCCATTAGAGATAGATCAGAAAATAGATATGTTAATCCAAAAAAAATTGAGTATAAGTATCAAAAAGGAAATTCATAGATATTATAGATAATAAATTAATGAGACACATGTTTAATATAGAATATATGTCACATAAAATAAAAGTTAGATGGAAATACCTTACGATAGGTATCTACTTCCTTCATACATATTATGAACACCAATATAATAATGAGATGTTTATTATATATACACTATCTAACCATATATATATATATATAATACCATATATGATTTAATGATGCCTTTTTTAGAGACATGGGATTCTTGTACAAGTATATTAAATCATTTTATATGAGTATTTGGAACATTTCAATTGTACCTCCATCAGGACCATAAAATTTTTATTTCTTTGGAAACATTGATCCCAAGAATCTAACATGGTGAAAGATCATAAATATTTCCCATAATTATATTCCTATTTAGTACCCCTACTTAAATATATTTTTTACAACATAGGAAAAAACATAATAATGAATGAGATAAGATTTTCAATAAGGGTAAATAAATGATACACGTTATAATAACACAGAAATAAGGGTATGATAACATTGTAATTTCATTGGTAGATTATACAATATATATAAATGTTCATAAACATGAATCATGGAAAAATACGTCAATGTCTTAAGACATGAATCATAATGGATTCATGAAAAAAACCATAATATCAAAATTAAAGAAAATGACATCGAATTATGTAAAATGAATAATAATATAAAATTATTTCAATAACACTTAAGTAATAAAAAAGACATTATTAGTTAATGGTTCCCCTACCCATACCATATTATTTGTTAACGTTCACTCCCAAGACTCTCTTAGTTATCAATGTTCATTCATAGGGCCATCTTAGAGGACAATGTCACTTACTGAACCATGTATTTTTTTATAGGATATAAATATTTACCAATTTAATTAGGGGGATATCAAGGTAAAACCTATTAAATAATGAAATAATACCTACATGTGAAATAATAAAATAAAATATACATCATATAATGACCCAAAAACAGAGAATGGTATAATAAATATCACTTCATAAAATATGAAATGAAAAGGAAATCCTAAACATTTAATCATATCATAACCTATGGAAAAGATAGAAGTTTCATAATCATTTTAAAATATAAAAACCCATGAACAAAGTTAGGTTTAATTATTTTATTATCATGTTATAACCCATGGAAGATAAACAGGTTTCATAAACAAACTATAATCTTAAATGTAAACAATTCAAATAAAGGATAAGAATGGTTTTATTAGATCATATCCCAAATAAATCATAACCTATATCAACGGATTCCACATTATATGGGTAGTTATATTGAATGATTAACTGGATCAATTCTTATGGAAAATTTAATTTCAATGAAATTAATTTTTTAAGAATTCAAATATCCATGAAGTCATTCGTATTGAAAATATCCTTTGAAAACATTTAAATGTATCCTAGAAAATAATTAAAAATTATATTGAGACATAATATGTTTATGAAATACATTTCATTTTAAACAAAAATTAATTTTTTTAATAAATAATCTATGAAAATCATTTAAATAAATTTTATATCATAAAACATTTTCATTTTCATTTTCATAGAAAAACCCCGTTGAAACTATTGAAGGAATTATTCAAAATTATTTTCAAATATTTTCAAGAATATATTTTTTGAAATACATTTACATGAAAATTAGGTTACAAATTCATTTTAAATAATTTATAACATATATAAAAAACATGGTTTTGGAAAAAAAATATTTCAAACTGAAGAATCAACAGCTGTTGATTTTTATAAAGATAGTGTCCAAATTATCATGAGTACCAATGAGTGAAATAATGGATCCATTACATGAAAATTTCATTGATAAGTATATGAGAATAACATATATGATAATTGTTCAGATATGGATCATAAAATTTCATCAAGGGAATAATAATCATAAACAATACAAATAAATTATTTGATTGTAACATAAAATTATTACCACCTTGGTAAACAAGAATCATCTGTACTATGAAGAAATGAAATAATATGGAATATAAAATATCATTGGGATAGATAGATTCATGATATAACTTTCAATGTTTTTATATATATACATCATGAATGAATATAGGTGTATATCATAACAAAAGTCTAAAATAAGGAAAATTAAGACAGAAGTCATTTTCCAATTTGGTAATTTTTGAACCATAAACCAGATGAAAGGGATATACTAAATCGGTATTTAAATAATAATAATTATCCATATATGAGTCATAAAAATCATCCAAGGGAAGTATACACACCAGATAATTGAAATTGTTGGTGAACATGGCTTGTGTATCACAAAAAGTAGATGCGGGACAAAAATCCTTTACCATATGTATTGACTTTCATCGTACCTTTTCAAATATCCTATATAATAAATATATGATTATAATAAATCTATAATAAAAACATATTTAAATATATAATACCATATATTATTTATTTATGACTTTGTATTATCATTTTATTAACAATAACATGTTAATGTTTGGTTTCATGTAATAACTTATTTTTTCATATATATTGTGAATTTTTACTCTTAGTACTGTTACATAGATCATGATTCCTTATTGTAAAAATATAAAAAAAAGATATAAATTTAAAATATATTACGTATATATTTATTTTTAACAATATATATATATATATATATTATAAATTAAATACACTGATCATGCAGATGGTAGGTCGTATGTATAGATGATTATTGTTTCCGTATTATTATTGTATTCAAATAGAGGTAAGTAAATGATATATATATATATTATAATTCAATAAGATTTATTATTTCATATATATCAATCATTTTTATTAAACCCATACTAAATACATTCTATATAAAGAGTCAACGAATCACACCACTTCACATGGAGGTAGTCTGATGTACACATGAATGACGTTATCATATTCTCATAAAATATAAATCATGGATGTATATATTATATAATAATTAAAAAATAATATATATATATATATAGTAAATATCATACCTATCATATATAAAAACAATTTCCATCATTAATTCCAATATTAAATGGTGTTAATGAAAAAACAAACGATATTGGTTCGTGAGGCTCTAGTCGTTCATACAAACAAATTATGATTTTGTAGCCCATTTGAGTAAACTGTGTTTTATTTTAAAGATTTTCCTTAAAATAAGATAATATAATTATATTTAACAAACTGGGGTTATTATATAATAAATATATAAATATAATTGATGGGTTTTGAGTGTGGAATAAAAGAATCATTAATGAATTTTAACTCTTCTCTGGGAATCTTATGTAGGATTCCACTAAATGATTTTCATTTTTTAATTTTTCCCATTGTAATTATTCTAGGATTTGATAAAAGAAAATTGGAATTGATTTTTTTTGAATTTTGGTCAATTCAAGTGTCTTAAAAGGTGTGATCTATTAGAGAGATAGGGTGATATTTAATATGTTGCTAAGAGGTCACACATCATTTTTTTGAGAATTACATAGATGTAACCACGTTTTTAACTAACATATTTATTAAATAATGCACTATATTTGAGATATTAAGGGGTAAGGTCAAAATATTTCAAAAAAATGGTGTTTGAAAAGTTTCCAGATTTTTTCCCCGTGAGATTAAAGTTCATTCCCTTGGTATACTAATTTTTCTTTTAATTACACTAATTAATTTTAACACTTTTCAGTAATGAATTTGGTAAAAAATTATATTGGACTTATTATTGATTATAATTTATAAAATATTCAATACATGGAATCCATATTTTCAATGTTCCAATCATTGAATCAGAAGAAAATATTTTAATATTAATCACACAAACCAGATGACATAACATGTTTTTAATGTGAAAAAGATCAATAGTTTGAAATGTTTTTATATCCAATATCATTTTTAAAATGATTCCAATAAACTAAATTAGATTGGATGATTTATAATTTTACAAAATATAATATGAAATGTGTAAAAAATAAAATTTATCTTTATAAAAAAATTAGATGAAAATTCAGTTTTGAATTAAAATTTATTATTTTTTAATTTATAAAAAAACATTTCTTAGAAAAAATCACATAAAATGGATCTAATATAATGTTTATGTTATTATTTAAAATATTCAGTTGAATTTTTCAAATATTATTTATTAATGTTAGAATATTTTGATTTAAAATAATTATTCCATTAAAATGTAGTAAAATTATCTTTTAAAAAATACTTCTTTTTATCCAAAAAATATGATATATTCTTATATCATGTCCTGAAAATAAATATTATAAATATTTAATAATTCATTTAATATAATATCTATATATCTTGTTAAAATAATTCTTCAAAAGAATATTTTTTAATTTTTTTAAGATAAAACATGATTGTGCATAGAAGAAAATATTATTTTTTAGAAAAGAAATTTATATAATATAAAATATTTATAACTTTCTGTATAAATTATTTGGATTCTAACAAATTCATTTTATAAAAACGAATTAACCTTATTTTAATAATTTAGTTAATCCTTCCCATATATTCCATTCTAATGGAAATTTATCAACTATCATAATAATTGTATGTCATGATGGGTTTAAACTCAGGGTTTCTTGTAGCATAAGAGAGTTTCAGAATTATATATAATAGATGCCAATCATAGCATCGTGTGAATAGAAAGATACCATCAAGATTTTTTATAACACTAGTAAAATTATAATTTTTTTTAATGCATTCTAAACTCAGTTTTGTGTGTAGAGAAAGCTTAACATGGTGTGGCACATAATTAAATAATAACTTGCCATAGCTGGTAACGCAAGCCATAAATGAATTTTAATTTATTTGAATAAATTAATTCATAAAAACTAAGGGAGTTACATTCTACCACACTTAAAATGAATTTATCCCATAGATTTTATCTGAGTAATTAAAGGTCTAATACTTGAATGTTCCATCAATATAAAACCACATCAAAAAAATAAAAACTATTACATCCTTTAAAAAAGGAATTTTAGAAACATAACGGTTACCACAACACACAAACAGGTTTCAAAATACTAAAATAGAGGTGATGATTTTTACAATGAAAAATATCATATACAATTATGAGTATGATAAATATATCACATTATAATAATTTTTTCAATCCAGTGAAATATAAAAATTAGAAAACCATAAAACCATTATATGTGAAGGAGGTCATTGATATAACAAAAAATTTATAAAATTAGAAAAAATTTAATTTAATGATCATATTAAGAAAAATGAAGATTTTTTATGAGAATATATACATAGTTGATTTCATTCCATAATCACAGTCTCAACCTTTGGTTGTTCCTGGATAAAACACCACTTCATCTTGTACTCCATGAAATGAAGGTGGGTTTGTTATATATGACGAACTAATATTTCATAAGACCCATAAATATAATGATAATTCATTCCAGCTATCGTTTTTTATCATCATAAAAAAATGGTTAGAAGAGGTTACCATTATGTATAATGCCTCATATAGTGAGACAAATCATTAATATCTATAACCACTTTTAAAGTGTAACTTAAAACATTCTACAAATTATTATTCTATAGACCATTATGAAAGATAAAAATCCAAAACATTAGAAATTAGGTATCCAAATTTCTAAATATCAACTTAAAATTGTTCCTCTATATACCATAATGTAGTTATTTCTCGACACATACTAAACATGAAATTAGATTCACCATGTATTTTCTTGAAACATGGTAAAAAAACAAAATTAACATTATTTTTTATTGAAAAAATGTATGCTTCATCATTATTTAGTTATATTATTTGATATATTTCTTAAATCCAAATATTTTTTACCCTTTAAAAATGATAATAAATTCCACTTTTTCATCAAATACACTATCATTTTTATGTTCATCAATAATATACATAATATTTTTTCCAAATCAATCATCTATTTCTCCATAATAAATATCATTTTATTATCCACTAAAATAACTTAAGGGTTATTTTCCATCAATAAATATATAACATTTCAATTAAATAAATTTTCTACTCTATCAGATGCATTCAAATTATTCATTCAAATCCTTATAAAAAAATACTGAACAATCCTTATATATTTTCCAATTCATAATTCACTAATCCAATTATATAAATTCCTCTATCAGCCCTCTTCATTGATTATAATGAAATAGGTTATTCATTTATATAGATTTATATTATTGGGTTAGGTAATTGAGATGGGTAAAGCCCATGTTCTCCACATATTAAGCATTAATGTCTTAAACAATTTGTCACTCTAAGCCCCAATTTACACAAAGATAATATCTTATCATCAATTTGAGATATTCCATCAAGGGTTAAATCCATAATTATTGAAATTTAAGATGCTAAGTATTATTTACTATATATTCATTACCACATTAACTTAAATAACAAAACATATTCTTCTTATTCGGTGTTTAATTCTTCTCAATGATGTTCATGTTGTTAATAATATAGAGTGATAACTGATTAGAAATAGTCACAATATATCTTTGTGCCTTCTTAGTCCAATTTCGTTTCTCAAAAACCATAAATTATCATTAATATTCCATTTAAACATGATTACTTGTGGTTTTAGCCATCTATTAAGGAAAAAAATAATATTTTTAGAAACACTAATCATAGATGGTAAGCACATAATCATGAAATATCAATTATAGGATGTCTAAATCATGAAGAATTATTCATTAATCTACAAAACCATATATTTAACCAAGGGTATTCATATTCATCCAATTATTAAATCCTTCACGGTGGTTCATAAATAGTATTTCAATTTCTAATGCATATCCCCATGTGTTTCAAACTTATTGTGTTGAAATGATATTTCTAGTGCACTAATTCCCACCCAATTCTATCTCAAGGTTGGGTTTTCAGTGTTGTATCCCCTAGTTGCATCTATTCTATATCAACATATAGTTTTCAAATCCAAATAGGGAATCATTTAAAGGAAACCACTCACTCTATCTTTTACCAAAGTCTCATTCAATATCATAGTCATTGACATATCCATTGTCATTTCGATAGATACTTCAGTATACCTATCTTTATAAATATATATAGGGATCACACTACATGTTATTGTTCATAGTTTCCAAAGGATAACGAAACCTTTCATTTGATTCCACTATAATGACCTAGTATTCCCATATATTGATATTACTACATTTTAAATTAATGTTCTTCACATAACCCAATTACATTCATGCGGACTGTAATATATTAGTGTCATTGTAACCAAGGAACAAAATATTCTTTCTTAGTTAAATATCTTCAATTTTCCCACAATGATCATCCCATTTAGTACACTTACTTAAAACCTATATGCATAATGTGTGGGAAGGAATCATATGAAAGGGTGAGCATATATTTTCAGTAAGGTTAGGTAAAGAAGATATGTAAGAATAACATAAACATAAGGGTATGTGAATTGAAGAATAATATTTTAATTCTATACCATGCATATTAATTATCATACACATAAATAATGTCATAAACAAAGTTATATCAGAATACATGAATTATAAGGGAATAATGAGAAAATTCCATGATAATATAACATTGGAATAAGATATGGAATTTTGGAAAACACAAAGAAATAAAAAATTATTTCTATAATTTTTAGAGATTTAAAACAAGGCTATAATAGAGGACTGGGTTCACTACCCAAACTATCTTATTTGTCAAGGTTTACTCCCAAGACCATCTTAGTAGTCAAATTTTACTCTCAATACCATCTTTGCGAAAATATTACCTCAATTAACTAGGGTCACTCCAAATTATAGCCATGTTTATGTATTCATAAATTATTTTTTACCAAATTAAATGGTGGAAAATATTGGTCCCACCCATCACATAATTAAATCCAACATATGTATTCCACAAGATAAAAAAACATTCATCATATAATGACCCGTAAAAATAGATGGCTTTCATAAAACTAGTACCTTATCCAATGAAATGAAATGATTATCATAAAAATTTCATTATATCAAAACTAGATGAAAATATTGTGGTTTCGTAATAATTTCATCAATGAATAACATGTGTAAGGATGTGTGTTTCATAAATATTTTATCTTGGAAGAACCCAGGTGAGAGAAATGGGTTTTATAAAAAACATGTCAACTAAACATAAACCATTCAATATAAGGATAATAATGTTTTACTTTGATCATATCAATGATAAATTATAAACTATATTAATGGATTTAACATTAGATTGAGATGGATTTTGAAGTATAATTTGGTGAATTTCTTAAGGATGACATCATTTCTTTGGAAATTATATTTTAATACATAACACATTTTAAAAATTGTCTTAATTAAAAATAACCATTGAAAACCCATGAATGAAAAAATGGAAATATTTTAAAAAACAAATAAAACATAAAAAATTTATGAAATAATTTAATCTCAATATAACCTTTGATAACATATAATGGGATCTTTTAAATAATTTAAAATACATTCCAAACATAAAACATAAAAACATCCATTTCATTAAAAATCAACATTTAAAACATATATAAGAAGATTTGAAAATCATTTTGAAAACATATTAATATTATTATTTCTAAAATAATGTTCCATGAAAATAATAATTAATGTTCATTTAAAAAAATTAATTTATTTAGAAAACATGTTTTCAGAATAAAATAGATTTTTAAACAAAGATGGAAAAAAAAATTATTTTCCTAAAAATATATACATATTTTTCTTAATTAACAAGGAGTGTAAAAATTGTTCCATTACATGAATATATCCTGAATCAATAGTGTAGAAAAATATACATTTTAATTTATGAGAAAGGGATTATATGATTTCATTAATGAAAGAATAATCATAAACAATATTGACAAATGATGAGATTGTAATATAACATTATTAAAACATTGGTAACATCGAATACAAATATTATCTAAGGAATAAAACATAATAGAACATAAAATATCCTGAAGATAGATAATTACATTATACCACATATCAAAGGGTCCATATATATAGTTAATGATATTAAATAGCTGCATAACATAATTAATGTCTCAAAGATGGTAAATTGAGATAATATTTCATTAACGATTTGGTTTTGAAACATAAAGCATAAGAAAGAGAGATCCTAAAAATGATTTGTAAATAACATTATATATCATTAGAAGAATCAAAAAATAAATTTATAGGAACTATACACACCACATCTGAGAAATAGGCGGTGAATGTGGATTGTGTCTCATAGAAAATAAAAGTGAAATTGAAATCACATACATTAAGTATTTAATCTCTTCATACAAGTTAAAAACTCATATATAATAAATATAAGTTTTTTACATAAAAAAATAAATATATTTATATTAGTAATACCATAAATTAACTATTTATGAATTTTTAATACAAGTTTATTAACAATCACTACTTAATGTTATGTTTTGATTAATAATCATTTATTTTTCATACATACATTGACTAATTATTATTATTCCTCACATATAGATCATGATTTATTTATTTAAATAATATTAAAAATTATATAAAAATCATTTATATTTAGTATATATTTGTTTTTATTAAACTATAGATAAAAATAAGAAATAAAATTCATCGTTCATGGAGATAGTATGTCGTACATATGTATGAATGTGGTTTCTATTTTGTTATCACATAGAATGAATGATAATTAGATGATATATATATATGATAATTATAGAATAAATATTACGTAATATATATTAAATATTTATATTAAACTAATCCATTATATACTTTTTGTAAATCATGAATGATTCATTTCTCTTTAGGAGGTGGAAGTGAACAATACACATGAAAAATGGTATCGTAGTCTGAATAAATGAAAATAAAAAAGTTATGAGTTCTATAATAATTACATAGGTTTATATATATCATAAATATAATATATATCATATATAGATAATTTCTATCATTATACGAAACATTAATAGGTGTTAATGGAAAAGCGAACGACATTAGTTTGCAAAACAGTAGTCCTTTTACACATGGATAGTGATTTCATAGCACAATTGATGGAAGTGTGAGTTATTGTATTTCATAACATTAACATAATAATATATAGGTATATTTAGGATTCTTAGGTTATTATATAACCATGGTATAAAAATAATTGAATGGTCTTGAGAAAGAAATAAAAAGAAAATGGTCATTGATGAATGTTACTTCTTCATTGGGTTTCTTTTTTTGGTTTACACCAAAGGAATTAGTTATTTCTATTTATGAATAATGTAAGGAATTTAGGATGTGAGGAAGGAATTTGAAAGTGATTTTGGTAGGGTTTGGTCAATAAAAATGTCTTAATATGTGTACAGTAGTGGGGAGAGTGGGTGTCCATTTATATTTGCAGGAGCAGACACATGTGGTATTTTTGGAAGGAAATTTGGTTTATAGTCAATTTACGAAACAAATAGTTTCAATACTTCACCCAATTCTATACAAGAAGTTTTATCATAATAATAAGGAAATCCGAAGATTTTTTAACAAGTTTTTAGGTCAATTTTCCCCTTTCTATATTTTTTTGTCCCTTGCTAATCTTGTTATTCTCTTAATCACTATGACTAATTTTAAATATTTTAGATAAGTATTTTGGTAAAATTATCCAATATACCCATGTATCTCTTTAGTTATACAATAATATTGAATTATTTTTATATTTACCATAATGATATTGACACTTGTAATGTCTATGGTGAGTAGTGATGAAAAAAAAGTTTACCTAAAGTATATCATGAACTATAAAACTATTGGAATCCTTTTTATAACATTCATTTTTTAATTATTAATATAATTTTATATCCAATTTAATTGGATTTCCATTATCTATAATATTATATTTTTCTTATACCCGGAATTCAATCTATTACAGTCGCAAAATGTATGTCATAAGCATCACATTTTTTACATATATTTTGCTATTGATCTCTCCATATTAAAATAAAAAATTTATAAATAAATATTTCTCATAATAAAGTATATAATTAATGTTGAATATTTTTTAGAACAAAATAATTAATAATAAAATCTTTGAATATGATAATTAATGATTTTATAAAATAATAATAATAATAATGAACTCTTGTTTAAATTTTTAATGGTTTTTGTATTTTTTTTATTTTATTTTTGTTTTTATTTTAAAATATATTTATAATTTTCATCCCAAAATAAAAAATAACTCTAAAATCTTCCCATCATAATGATTATAATATTTCATAAGAAACAATTTCATTAGTGTGATCTATGAACCTCATTATATGTTAAAAAGATGATCATATCATAATACAAATTGAGTAACGTGTCATTTCTCAATAGATGATATTTTTGGATTACATGTGTTTTTTGTAACATTTGATGTTTGAAAAAAATAATATAAAGTGGTTATGTTTCCTATATTTTTGGAAATATATGGCTGAGATCAGATATAATTGATCTCACTATAATATTTATTGATTTCCATTTGTGTAGCTATCTAGAAGGGGGATGAAATTAACGTAACTCGTCAAACATATATGATACTTCTGGAACATTATTTAGAATCCATAAACATATTCACAAGAGTGTTGTTTAGATAAAATCCACAAAAATCATAATAAATACACATGTCCCAATGTGGAAACTTTATAAGATAAACATTATATGATTATATTTTATTACTATAGGATTTTTTGTGGTACCAGTATAAATTTAATTTAAGCTATATGTGTTACCAATCATGCCACATAGGTTTGGGAAATAAATTTGGACTACTCTTTTAAAAAGTTATTCAATTTTAATTGAAATTATGTAATGTCTGAGGATTTTCATAAATCAATATTACCTCATTTTAGGTTATTATTAAATATATTCCTTAAATATATACCAAATGATTGTAAAGATTTGGTTTCTTTGGAGACTAAAGACACAATATTCTTATTTTGAGAAATATATTTAAGATGTATCATTATGAACATCCCATTACATATTTTTCATTTAAATACACCACTTATTCCTTTTTTCATATCATAGGGAAAGGTAACATAAGAAAGGGAAAACTCATATGAATAGTAAGGGTAAACATAGAATATATTAGTTGATGATTCTATAAAAGTATAATATAATCATATCGGTATGATATCACAACCATACCATATAGGATTCATTCCCAATCATGAAAATATATTATATATTAGTCATGGAATAAATCATTATCATCCCAAAAGACATGATTTATTCTATTTTGAAATCACCATATACCAATCATGAATAACAAATTCTTGTCATAAAAGGGTGGTACCATCATAGGTACAAAAAACATTACATATGTAAAGCTAAACTATAATGACCATTCAATAAAAAAGCATCAAGCTTCAAAACGTTTTCCATATAGCGGAGCATGAAATCAAATTTTTTCGATTATTTATCATGTACATCTTCATGATTTCCATAATTGATCAACAATATCAACATCTTTCTCTAAACTGATCAAGTACATTAACGTATTTTCCCATAGTTGTATCAATAGATATAAAAATTTAACATATGAATTTGAGTGATATGAAATTATGGGACCACCCTTGTCACGACCCGACCTCGGGGCCCGTGCCGTGACTACCCCAAGCCCGCCTTCCATAGGCCAGGGGCTGGCAACTAGCACCAAGGCGTAAAATCCCGGTAAACAGGGAAGGCATTGCCTTTATAAGTAACAACCACCACAGAGTCAGCAAGCGGAAAGTAACTACAAAGTGCAGAAAAGTAAAGGGGGCCGGAATACAAGCCCAACTGAAAGTACAACTGAAAAAGTAAAGAGAACAGCAACTGAAGAAAAGACGGTGGCCTCGTGTCGTCCACTGGCAATCCCACCTGAAGGGTGGGTACAGATAGCCTCCGGGCTCCTCGGGTCCCATGTCCGCTCCGAGCATGTCCCGCCCAGTGGTCCACCTCCAGGTACCGTCCTGCTCCACGCCCCAACCGAGATCAGCGCTGTCCATCGTCTGCATCCAACACAACAAGGTGCGGGCATAGCCCGTGCAGGGGTGAGTATAAGCTACTCAGTAAGGACCCCGAGACCCCCGAAGGTCTCCCGAAATCCACAAAGGATATAGCACAAAAGAAAGATGCAATCACGAAGTAACATCTGAGTCGACTTAGGTATATGCCCATACATATACCTAAGTCCCCAATTCTAGCTCTGCTCACGAGCTCAAGAACAACTCAATCCACGCAGGAAAGCAAGACTCAAATCCACAAGGAGAGTAAACAGTAAATCCACATAGGATAGTTCAACACAATCCACAAAGGAGAGTAACATAAGATTCAGCTCAACCAGGTATACTTTTGCAGATGACGTCAAAGATGATCACTGCTCCATCTAAGTCGTCGGACCCACGAAGGATCGATAGGTACTAACCCCCGCAAAAGACCCACACAGGATCGGGCTCACACAGAACCTGTAGGCAGTGGCTCACACAGAACCGGTAGTAAGGACCCACATAGGATCGGGCTCACACAGAACCTGTAGCACGGATCCACGTAGGATCGCTGAGTGCAGTAGTCGACGCAGTCCACTGAGGATCTCTGCACAGTCGTCGTCGCAGTCCACGGAGGATCTCTGCTCTGCCGTCGTCGCAGTCCACGGAGGATCTCTGCTCTGCCGTCGTCGCAGTCCACGGAGGATCTCTGCTTTGTCGTCGAAGTCACAGTCAGCGCTAGGGTTCCCACACACAGCGAGCTCGTTTTGGAGGGTCCGCTCCACGAGCCGAGAGGCTGATACATCAACTGACACGTAGTCCGAAGTTGATGTATCCAAAAGTTCCGTATCGACAACAGGATCTCAACGCAACAGACGGCGCGTCAATCGGACGCCCGGTCTGAGAGTTATTGGCATTTTCGCCCCAGGGGCCCGGTTGGTTTTTAGGGCAAAACCAACCCGACCGTACTCCGCCTGTATCCGATCCTCGGGCGGAGTATGCCAAAAGTTCCGTCTCACTTAGAGGAAACTACCACAGCTGACGGTACGTCGATCGGACGTCCGTAGCTCAAGTTATGAGTGTTTCCGCTCCGAGGGCCCGGTTGGTTTCGTGTACGAACCAACCCGGCCGAACCCAAAGTCTTCCGAAACCTTGAGTATAATATACCGAAACGACCGTATCGATCCAAGGATCGCATAGCCACTGACGGTCGTCATTCGGAGGTCCCAGGCCCAAGATATGGGCAAAAGACCGAAGAGGGCCCGAAAACGGGGGTTCTAGGCCCGGGGCGACCCGGCCCGAACCCCCCCTGGGTCGGCCGAACCGGGTCAGCCCGACCCGGCCCGACCCGGCTAGGCCGGGTCCGGTCCGGCCTGGGCGCGGCCCGGCCGACCGGACCGGCCGGCTCGGCTTCGGCCGGGCGGCCGAAGGGGGCGCCGCGGGTTTGACCCGCGGCTTAAGTGGAACGCGGCCCCGCGGGGGGCCGCCTGTCACGCGGACGCGGCCGGGCCGCCGCGTCCCTCCCCGGTTCCGCACGGCCGCGGAACCGGCCGCCGCCGCCGCGGCTGAAGCCGCGGCGGATCTCCTCCACGGCGGCGCGCCGGGCGCCGCCGCCTCCGGCCGCCGGAGTTGCTCTGGTGGCCCGTTTTGCCTCCCGTCTGCGCCGTTGCTCCTCCCGGGGGCCGATCTTCACTGCGGGATCAACGGATCGCCCTTGCCGCACGGTTCATCGTCGTCCGCCAAATCCGCACAACAAAAGATCGGCGGAGGGTTGCCGGGTCTTGTTCGTTAGATCCGCACCCTCCGCGTTAGTCATAAACAACGGGAGGAAAAGAAAATAATCAACAACAATTTTAATTAAATTAAAATTGTTCGGAGATCAGGTTCTTTATTTTAAAAGAATAAACACGGGAAATAAAATATTCCAACATCCATTACCTTGTCGTCGTCGTCGGACGAGAGGTCGTCGCGGAATCGCTCGTTGCGGAAGGAGGGGATCGTCGCGTCGTTGCGGAGGAGACGTTCGTCGCACCGCGGAAAAAACGTCGCGCCGACGATCTCCGGATCAAGATCAAACGGATTTAATTAATTTTAATCCGTTGATATCGAATTATAAAAAGGGGAGAATTAGAAGATTCGATTCTCACCTTAGTTGCCGAACGAGGATCGGCCGTGGAAGAAGAGGCGTCGCCGAAGAACGTCGCGGGTAGAGTTCGTCGACGTCGCAGATCACGGTGTGCGTCGTCGAATTCCGGTTCCAGCGTTCTTCGCGTTCTTCGCGTTCTTCGCGTTCTTCGCGTTCTTCGCGTCCTTCGTGGGGAGAGTGGAGGTTTAGAGGATCTCGCACAACAGGAGGATCCTCCAAAATAGACAAGTTTGTCTATTTTATTATTTTGCCAACAAACGCAAAACGCGTAAGTAACGACCCATTAAATTCGTTGAATTAATTCAACGAATGAAACAGCCCATTTAATTCACGAAATAAACCGCCCAATTAAATGGTCTCTTAAGAAATAAATAAAACGCGTCGGTTGACTTTTCAGTTACTTTGACGGGTTTTCGCGGGTGCGTTACTTAGCGAAAGAAACGGCGGGGCTCGTGCGGGCCCTGCCTCACAAATATCCTACCAAGAGGGTAGGATATTTCCGGATAGCACCCTATCCGCTTTAACTCAGTTCAAGTGGCTTCCAAGTGACTTCCAAGCAGCTTAAGTGAAATAAAATAAAGTTGTCGCACAAATTTTATTTTATTTCTCTCTTAAAGCCCCAAAATTTAAAAACCACGTCTGAGCAAACGCAACTCCGGAAGAGGCGTTTCTAAGCGAATACCGGCGCTGCGATTTCATCGGTGCCCTCAGAATTCGATTCCGGGCACCGGTTCAAAAGATAGAAAAACCCGCTCGTCCGTTCACTGAACGTACCCGAGCCAAACTTCGGGAATTGATTCCAGGCACACCGGGGCTCGGAATCAGGTGCCGTCTGACGCTGCGCTCTTGTAAAATTCCAAAGAAAATTAAGAAAAAAATTTCCTTGAAATGTGCGGGTCTTTACATTACTCCCACCTCAGGGCTTTACGTCCCTGTAAAGATACATCAAAAAAACTAGGGGAACAAATGGGGGTACTGAGCACGCATCTGAGCCTCCCGCTCCCAAGTGCTCTCCTGGAGGTTCCCGTGCTGCCATCTGATGCGCACAAGAGGAATCGACCGCCCACGTAGGACCCGCTCCTGTCGATCCTCGATCTCCACTGGGACCTCCGCAAAAGTCGCCCCATCGTCCACGTCCAGCTCCCCAAAGTCGATGATGTGCCTCGGGTCGTGCACGTATCTCCTCAGCTGAGACACGTGAAAGACGTCGTGCATCCGGTGAAACTGAGGTGGTAGAGCCAGGCGATAAGCCACCTCTCCTATCCTGCTGAGGACCTGGAAAGGCCCGATCAAGCGTGGAGACAACTTGCCGCCTCGGCCAAATCTTCGTAAACCACGTCGAGGTGAGACACGCAAAAAGACGTAGTCGCCATCCTCGAACTCTAGTGGCCTCTGCCTCCTGTCAGCATACGACTTCTGCCGGCTCTGAGCTGTCCTCATCCTCTCCTGGATGATCTGGACCTTCTCTGTCGTGGCTCGGACCATCTCTTGTCCCACGAGTGCTGACTCCCCAGGGTCTGTCCAGCACAACGGTGATCTGCAGGGTCTGTCGTACAACGCATCATATGGTGCCATCCCGATGGTGGAGTGGTAGCTGTTGTTGTACGCGAACTCCACCAAGGGTAGGTGGTCCTCCTAGCTGCGACCAAAGTCGAGAACACATGCACGGAGCATGTCCTCGAGTGTCTGTATGGTCCTCTCCGTCTGACCATCCGTCTGAGGGTGGAAGGCTGTGCTCAGATGGAGCCGCGTCCCGAACGCCTCCTGCAACCCCTTCCAAAGCCGGGAAGTGAAACGAGCATCTCGATCGGAGACGATAGACGATGGCACACCGTGAAGCCGTACGATCTCCTGGACGTAAAGACGTCCCAAGCTCTCCACTGAGCCCTGCTCTCTGATGGGTAAGAAGTGTGCCGACTTGGTGAGTCGGTCGACAATCACCCAAATGGAGTCGTGACCTCTGGAAGTGCGTGGAAGTCCAGTCACGAAGTCCATAGATATGCCGTCCCACTTCCACTCCGGGACCTCCAAGGGCCGTACCAAGCCTGCTGGTACCTGATGCTCTGCCTTCACCTGCTGGCAGGTGAGGCATCGTGAAACGAACTCTGCCACAGCTTTCTTCATGCCCGGCCACCAGTGCTGTCGTCTGAGATCCTGGTACATCTTCGCCACTCCGGGATGCACTGCCAAGGGAGAAGTGTGAAACTCTCTCAGCACCTCCTCTCGTAAAGCGACTGGTACGAAGGTACGTCCTCTGAAAAGGATGTCGTGCTCTGCTCCAAGGGAGAAACCATCAGGCGCCTGACCTGAGGATATCAGTGCACGCCGGGTCTCACAGTCAGCGTCCCCACGCTGAGCCTCTCTGACCCGCTGTAGAAGTGAAGGAGAGACTGTGAGAGACTGAAGAAAGGCTGCTCCGTCTCTATCCACGAAGGATATCTGTAAGGAGGCTAGCTGCTCCGTCGCCTCCTCAAGTAGCTGAATGCCCGTCCTCCTGCTGAGGGCATCGGCTACCACGTTCCCCTTCCCAGGAGTATAGACTATCTCAAAGTCATATTCCTGGAGGAACTCAAGCCATCTCCGCTGTCTCAGGTTCAGGTCCTTCTGAGAGAAGATATACCTGAGACTCTGGTGGTCAGAAAAGACTGTGAAGCGCTCGCCCATCAGATAGTGCCGCCAAGTCTTCAGAGCGAAGACCACTGCTGCTAACTCCAGGTCATGAGTGGCGTAGTTCTGCTCATGCGGTCTCAACTGACGTGATCTGTAGGCGATCACGGCCCGCTCCTGCATCAGGACGCACCCGAGTCCAGTCCCTGATCCGTCGCAGTAAACTACGTATCCAACTCCCACCTCAGGCAACCTCAAGATAGGTGCGCTGGTCAACCTCTGCCTCAGCTCCTGGAAGCTCTGCTGACATCTGTCTGACCACACGAAGGGTTTCCCCTTCTTCGTCAACGCTGAGAGTGGTGCCGCAACTCTGGAGAAGTCTGGCACGAATCTCTGATAGTATCCGGCTAGGCCCAAGAAGCTCCGCACCTCCGTCACACTCCTGGGTGGCTCCCAAGCTAGCACTGCCTCGATCTTCGCGGGATCCACTGCAACTCCCGCCTCAGAGATGACGTGCCCCAAGAAGTGGACCTCACGTAACCAGAACTGGCACTTTGAGAGCTTCCCATAAAGCTGGTGCTCTCGGAGTGTGTCTAGCACAACTCGCAGGTGGTAGGCATGCTCCTCCTCAGTCGTCGAGTATACCAAAATGTCGTCAATGAAGACCACGACAAATCGGTCGAGGTATGGCTGGAAGATCTTGTTCATGAGGCTCATGAACACTGCTGGAGCATTGTTTACGCCGAACGGCATAACCAAGAACTCATAATGGCCATACCGACACCTGAAGGCCGCCTTCTGCACGTCCTCGTCTCGAACTCTGAGCTGATGATAGCCTGACCGGAGGTCTATCTTCGAGAACCACCGTGCTCCCTTGAGCTGATTGAAGAGTTCATCAATCCGTGGCAGCGGATACTTGTTCCTCACTGTCACCTGGTTCAGGCGACGATAGTCGACACACAGTCGCAAGCTCCCGTCCACCTTCTTGGCAAACAATATCGGGGAAGCCCAGGGTGAAACACTGGGTCGGATAAACCCCTTGCTCTGCAAGTCCTCCAACTGTACCTGCAGCTCTCGAAGCTCGGCGGGGGCCATCCGATATGCTGGAGTAGATATCGGGGCTGTCCCGGGGTACAAGTCGATGTAAAAGTCTACCTCTCTACGAGGAGGTAGCCCTGGAACGTCATCGGGAAAGACGTCCACGTACTTGTCCACCACTGCAGGAAAAGCTGGACTCCGCACGTCCACTGCTCCTAGGATGAGGCCAGCCAACTGATGAGAGATGGGCTGCACTCTCCTCCGCGGAAGTCCATCCTGTGCTGCAAAGGTTCCCTTCTCGCCGGTGAAGGTAAACCTGCTCCCGTCGGTGCGAACACATCGCACCTTGCGCCTAAAACAGTCGATCTGGGCATGAACCGTGGATAGCCAATCCATGCCCAAGATGACGTCGTAAGGCCTCGACGCCGCTACAAGGAGATACCAGCCGAAGCTCTCGCCTCCTAGAGTAAGCTCACACTGCCGGCACCAGTGCGTAATCGTCGAGTCTGCTCCCGTAGGAGTCTCTAGCCGTAAGGATCGAGCCAACGGCTCAGTCGGAATCTCCGAGCTCCGAACAAGGGCAGAGGCTATGAAAGAGTGACTCGCTCCTGTGTCTATAAGTACTGCAGAAAGGGTGGAATAGACACAGATCGTACCTCGAATCATCTCTGGCATGTCGGGGTCGTAGGCCTCTACTGCCTGGAGCTGGGCCTGTCCCTGCCCGCCAGCTCCCTGTGGTCGAGGTGGCCCTCCTGGTGGTGGTGGGGGTAGAGCCTGGAAGCGTCGCCCACCACCCGCTGCTCGGCCAGCTCCTCTGCCTCGTCCGCCTCCTCCCTGTGGACCGCCACGGTCGACCCTCTGCCTCTGCCTGGGTGGCCCCTCCACCGACTGCTGCTCCTCTGATCGGCGAGTCGGGCAGTCACGAGCCATGTGACCCTGCCCGCCGCAGGAGTAGCACAGCCTGCCTCTCGGAAGGCTGGCACTCCGCTGTGTGCCCCGCACTGCTGAGCCGGTGTCCTGAGGCCGTCTGTGTGGGGGTCTAGTCTGCCTGGACCCGAGAGTCATCCGTCGGCTACCTGCTGCCGAAGACTCAGCTACCTGCCGCCCTGCGCTAGGTCTCGCCGCTGAAGAAGGCTCTGCCAGGAAGCTCTCGATCAGGAGGGCTCGCTCCAGCACTCCTGCCTGGGTCGGAATGCTGAGGGAGATCAGCGACGCCCGAATCTCCTGTCGCAAGCCCTGCTCGAAGGTCCGGGCCCGGAAGAAGGGGTCCCGTACCATGTCGGTCGAGTAGCGAGATAGGTCAGTGAACCTCGCCGCGTACTGAGCGACCGTCATGCTGCCCTGGCGCAGCTGGAGAAGCTCCTGGATGCGCACTGCTCGGAGGGTGGCCGGGACGAACTCAGAGCGGAAGAGGCTCTCGAAGTCCGTCCAGAGCAAGGATGCCTCATCGTGAACCTGGAGCATCAAGCTCCACCATCGCCCTGCCGCCGCCTGCAGGAGGCTCGCCGCGAGAATCACCATGAGATCCGCTGGTGTCCTCACTAGCCTAAAGATCCGTACCACCGCCTCTAGCCAGTCCTCGGCGGCCTGGGGGTCCGCCTCACCGCGAAACCTGGGCGGTCGCTGGCTTTGAATCTCATGCAGTGCCCTGAGGCGACGTGCATCGTCAGCGTCTGGTACTAGCAGCATCGGTGGATCGGCGGGTAAAGTTACCGTCGGTGCCACTGCTGGCAAAGGGCCCTGCACTGAGGCCTCGTCGCTCGGTGGGCTGCCGTCGCGCCCTACACTCGGAACCCTAGCTGGCTGGCGTCGCGGGGCCATCCTGAAAAGGAGAACAAGAGCACCACAGTCAGAACAGTATACCTGGTGAGCTGGCACAAGTAATCACAAGGAAAACTTGAGACTTTCATAAAGCAGATCAGTATACCTGGTGAGCTGACACAAGTAATCACGAAGAAAACTTGAAACACACACGCAATCAATGTTTTCATGCATTAAGTCGGAAATCAGGAGTCAGGGTCCTGGTGTACGGATACGTCGGCCGCCGCACCAACACTGGGCTCCCTGAACTGATAACCACACTCAATACACTAAACACTATTGCTTCATTTAGAAAGAAAAGACGATCAGAGTCTGCGGTAGAACCGACCAGCTCTGATACCAATTTGTCACGACCCGACCTCGGGGCCCGTGCCGTGACTACCCCAAGCCCGCCTTCCATAGGCCAGGGGCTGGCGACTAGCACCAAGGCGTAAAATCCCGGTAAACAGGGAAGGCATTGCCTTTATAAGTAACAACCACCACAGAGTCAGCAAGCGGAAAGTAACTACAAAGTGCAGAAAAGTAAAGGGGGCCGGAATACAAGCCCAACTGAAAGTACAACTGAAAAAGTAAAGAGAACCGCAACTGAAGAAAAGACGGCGGCCTCGTGTCGTCCACTGGCAATCCCACTTGAAGGGTGGGTACAGATAGCCTCCGGGCTCCTCGGGTCCCACGTCCGCTCCGAGCACGTCCCGCCCAGTGGTCCACCTCCAGGTACCGTCCTGCTCCACGCCCCAACCGAGATCAGCGCTATCCGTCGTCTGCATCCAACACAACAAGGTGCGGGCATAGCCCGTTCAGGGGTGAGTATAAGCTACTCAGTAAGGACCCCGAGACCCCCGAAGGTCTCCCGAAATCCACAAAGGATATAGCACAAAAGAAAGATGCAATCACGAAGTAACATCTGACTCGACTTAGGTATATGCCCATACATATACCTAAGTCCCCAATTCTAGCTCTGCTCACGAGCTCAAGAACAACTCAATCCACGCAGGAAAGCAAGACTCAAATCCACAAGGAGAGTAAACAGTAAATCCACATAGGATAGTTCAACACAATCCACAAAGGAGAGTAACATAAGATTCAGCTCAACCAGGTATACTTTTTCAGATGACGTCAAAGATGATCACTGATCCATCTAAGTCGTCGGACCCACGAAGGATCGATAGGTACTAACCCCTGCAAAAGACCCACACAGGATCGGGCTCACACAGAACCTGTAGGCAGTGGCTCACACAGAACCGGTAGTAAGGACCCACATAGGATCAGGCTCACACAGAACCTGTAGCACTGATCCACGTAGGATCGCTGAGTGCAGTAGTCGACGCAGTCCACTGAGGATCTCTGCACAGTCGTCGCCGCAGTCCACGGAGGATCTCTGCTCTGCCTTCGTCGCAGTCCACGGAGGATCTCTGCTCTGCCGTCGTCGCAGTCCACGGAGGATCTCTGCTCTGTCGTCGAAGTCACAGCCAGCGCTAGGGTTCCCGCACACAGCGAGCTCGTTTAGGAGGGTCCGCTCCACGAGCCGAGAGGCTGATACATCAACTGACACGTAGTCCGAAGTTGATGTATCCAAAAGTTCCGTATCGACAACAGGATCTCAACGCAACAGACGGCGCGTCAATCGGACGCCCGGTCTGAGAGTTATTGGCATTTTCGCCCCAGGGGCCCGGTTGGTTTTTAGGGCAAAACCAACCCGACCGTACTCCGCCTGTATCCGATCCTCGGGCGGAGTATGCCAAAAGTTCCGTCTCACTTAGAGGAAACTACCACAGCTGACGGTACGTCGATCGGGCGTCCGTAGCTCAAGTTATGAGCGTTTCCGCTCCGAGGGCCCGGTTGGTTTCGTGTACGAACCAACCCGGCCGAACCCAAAGTCTTCCGAAACCTTGGGTATAATATACCTAAACGACCGTATCGATCCAAGGATCGCGTAGCCGCTGACGGTTCGTCATTCGGAGGTCCCAAGCCCAAGATATGGGGAAAAGACCGAAGAGGGCCCGAAAACGGGGGTTCTGGGCCCGGGGCGACCTGGCCCGACCCCCCCCCCCTGGGTCGGCCCGACCCAGCCCGACCCGGCTAGGCCGGGTCCGGTCCGGCCTGGGCGCGACCGGCCAGCTCGGCTTCGGCCGAGCGGCCGAAGGGGGCGCCGCGGGTTTGACCCGCGGCTTAAGTGGAACGCGGCCCCGCGGGGGGCCGCCTGTCACGCGGACGCGGCCGGGCCGCCGCGTCCCTCCCCGGTTCCGCGCGGCCGCGGAACCGGCCGCCGCCGCCGCGGCTTCAGTCGCGGCAGATCTCCTCCACGGCGGCGCGCCGGGCGCCGCCGCCGCCTTCTGCGGGCCGCCGGAGTTGCTCCGGTGGCCCGTTTTGCCTCCCGTCTGCGCCGTTGCTCCTCCCGGGGGCCGATCTTCACTGTGGGATCAACGGATCGCCCTTGCCGCACGGTTCATCATCGTCCGCCAAATCCGCACAACAAAAGATCGGCGGAGGGTTGCCGGGTCTTGTTCGTTAGATCCGCACCCTCCGCGTTAGTCATAAACAACGGGAGGAAAAGAAAATAATCAACAACAATTTTAATTAAATTAAAATTGTTCGGAGATCAGGTTCTTTATTTTAAAAGAATAAACACGGGAAATAAAATATTCCAACATCCCTTACCTTGTCGTCGTCGTCGGACGAGAGGTCGTCGCGGAATCGCTCGTTGTGGAAGGAGGGGATCGTTGCGTCGTTGCGGAGGAGACGTTCGTCGCACCGCGGAAAAAACGTCGCGCCGACGATCTCCGGATCAAGATCAAACAAATTTAATTAATTTCAATCCGTTGATATCGAATTATAAAAAGGGGAGAATTAGAAGATTCGATTCTCACCTTAGTTGCCGAACGAGGATCGGCCGCGGAAGAAGAGGCGTCGCCGAAGAACGTCGCGGGTAGAGTTCGTCGACGTCGCAGATCACGGTGTGCGTCGTCGAATTCCGGTTCCAGCGTTCTTCGCGTTCTTCGTGTTCTTCACGTTCTTCACGTCCTTCGCGGGGAGAGTGGAGGTTTAGAGGATCTCACACAACAGGAGGATCCTCCAAAATAGACAAGTTTGTCTATTTTATTATTTTGCCAACAAACGCAAAACGCGTAAGTAACGACCCATTAAATTCGTTGAATTAATTCAACAAATGAAACAGCCCATTTAATTCACGAAATAAACCGCCCAATTAAATGGTCTGTTAAGAAATAAAGAAAACGCGTCGGTTGACTTTTCAGTTACTTTGACGGGTTTTCGCGGGTGCGTTACTTAGCGAAAGAAACGGCGGGGCTCGTGCGGGCCCTGCCTCACAAATATCCTACCAAGAGGGTAGGATATTTCCGGATAGCACCCTATCCGCTTTAACTCAGTTCAAGTGGCTTCCAAATGACTTCCAAGCAGCTTAAGTGAAATAAAATAAAGTTGTCGCACAAATTTTATTTTATTTCTATCTTAAAGCCCCAAAATTTAAAAACCACGTCTGAGCAAACGCAACTCCGAAAGAGGCGTTTCTAAGCAAATACCGGCGCTGCGATTTCATCGGTGCCCTCAGAATTCGATTCCGGGCACCGGTTCAAAAGATAGAAAAACCCGCTCGTCCGTTCACTGAACGTACCCGAGCCAAACTTCGGGAATTGATTCCGGGCGCACCGGGCCTCGGAATCAGGTGCCGTCTGAAGCTGCGCTCTTGTAAAATTCCAAAGAAAATTAAGAAAAAAATTTCCTTGAAATGTGCGGGTCTTTACAACCCTTCAAATAATTAATATTAAATATATTTCTTTCATGTTATCATAAAACTTTCAACATATAAATATATAGTTAACCATGAATAGAAAATGGTTTTGATAAAAATTTCATAATCTCATCATAATATAAACGATGTAAAATAAATGGGTTTCATAAGAATAGTATCATATTAATCATAAGGAATATAAACTAAGGACAAGTATGTGATCATTGGATTATATACATAGTTGAAAATAATAAACACAAATGGTTGTTGTTTTTTATCAATATAAATACTACAAAAGACCATGAAAATCATTCTTTAGGAAAATATACTTTCTATTTTGAAATAAGTTCATCATAATAAAAATAATCCAAAATAGTATAGAAAATGTTTTATTTGAAAATTTATTTTTAATTTTTTAATGGATTCTTAAAATAAATTATTGGTCATTTTGGTGGGAAATTCCATTCATGTTGTATATATTAAATGAAAATATTATATTCACAATAAAATTTAAAAAGTACCACATTTAGAAAACAAAAATAACATTCCTTTTAAAAAATTTATTAAAAACTAAATCATGGTTAAAAAATATTGGTATTTCTTTAGAAAACAGGGAAATGGAAGAATGGATATTTTTTACTAATGAGATAAATAAAGTGATCGTTGCATTAAAAAAATTCTTTCATTGTCATGAGAAAATAATGAAAGATAAATGAAAGGAACAAAATTTCATTCTATGATGTAATAGAAGGGAATTAAAATTCTTATTATATATCTAATAAGGATCATATAAATTACATTATTTAAATTCATTCTTAGATAATCCGGATTAAAATATGACTAACACATAAATCCTTTACCTCATGTCTTAGTTTTTTATTTAGCATTCGAAACAAATTTATAATAAATATATATTTATTGAAAAGTAGTTATATAAGCATATGAAAATATATATCAATATATTATTTATTATAACATCTTATAACCAATCTATTAAAAATTTATATTCAAAATCATTGTTATAGGTGATATATACTTCATTTTTAATGTTTATTTGGTTTGGTATTTTTGTTCCCTATTCATTTATCCTAGTTACAACCTATCCAAATTTTTAGTAAGGATTAAAATGTATAATATTTTCATAATATATATATATATATATATATATATATATTCTGCAAATAAATTAGGATATTGAAAAATGAATTACAGTGTTCATAGAGACTGTAGGTCATATGTATGAATTAACATCGTTTATACTTTTTGATAGATTGAATAAAAAATGTAATTAATAATTCAAAATTATTCAATAAAATTTTATTATGTACATCATATATAATCATTAAACATGTCATTATTACAATCATTATAAAATGGTGATGGAAAATGAATAACATCGATTCGTAGAGGTAGTTTTCCCTATATACGCATGATAAATATTATTATCTTCCAGTGGTTTTTATGGTAAGAAGTTAGATGTTATATTTTTATTATGAATGAATAATTATTGAATAAATATTATTTATAATCATTAATCCCAACATAATAACAATCCACAAAATATGTTGATAAAATATCAATCTTATCACTATATGGAGACAATATGTCATACTTACACATGAATGATAATTTCATTTTCCATTTGATGGAAAAGAGGTTAATAACGGTGGTTTCTTAATGATAATAAGATTTTATTATATTAATTTTACTATTTAGTGAGGAATATAATATATTTCAGGGAGCTAAAATAATAATTAAAAAAATGAAATAATCATTTTAGGTGTTACCTCTTATTTGAAACAAATCCATTTGATCTTAACTTAAATACCCAAGGGTTAATATTCTTGGAAGAAAAAAAACCAATATCATTTGAATTGGGGACTTGAGAATATGAATTTTCATTGCTAGGTTGATAGAGAAGTTTCATTTTTATGTGATGAAGATAAATGATGATTTTTGTTATAGTTTATGGGAGGGTAACTCTTTGTATTCCTTAAATTAATAAACTACAATATATAAATTCACTATACTAATGCATCTAAATGAATAGAGACTAAAATATAAGGTTCTATGAGGTTGATATCTGATAAACATATGATTTTTATGGTTATAAGTTGTGTTTTTATGTTATCTCTTGGTTTAACGCGTATTAAAACCATTTTTACATAAAGCACGATAATGTGATTTCCACTCTTAAAGGGTTTTAATTTTATTAATAAGCTAAAAATTGTCTCATAGATGTCCAAGAGATGACGTTTTTTACTAAATACTATTCTACTTTTCATATTTAGATATTGGTTTTATTTTTAAATAATTTAGAGATATTTTTTGATAAAAGATCATTAATGTCAATTTCGGCACTATTTATTTAAATTTATTTAAATTACACAAAAATAATGTCTTAATTTTAATATAATACATTTATTTATTAGTATTATTTTATATTATTCTAAAAAAATTGGAATACTATAAATCACTCAAATTATATTACATTTAAATTTTCTTAAAATAATTTATTTTCATATTAATTTTAAATTAATATTTCAGTGTTATATAAGAATTTAATGTAGTTTAGTAACTGAATAAAATTTTCAATAAACATCCTTCAATAAAAAATTATCATTTTTCTCAAAATAAATATTTATAATCACATATACATGTACATTTCCATATGTGGAGAAACAAATTTATTTAAAATTAATATAATGTAATTTTACATTTTTTCATTAAATATTATATAGATCATTTTCAAGGAATATGTCTATTTTACAAATTAAAATTCATTATAAATTTATAAAATCCTGAATAAATTCATCAAATAATAATATATACGAAAAAAGGTATCCTTAACACGTAGTTTTAACCTAGTTTAATATGATACCACTTTTACCATGTTTATAAAATCTTCCAAGGTTACTCTTCATAATGCATGGGAAAAAATCCTATTTATAAAATATAGAATTTCTTATTTTGAATGTGGAATAATTTATTAATTATTCATTTTATATAACTTGATGATATTAATTTTAAACTCTTCCATGAAAAACACAATGAGAAATGTTTTTTAAATAAATTTATAATTATAAATATTTATTTATTTTTAGTCCATTTTAGGAATAAATGATAGTAAATATACTTCACTGAATATATAATATATAAATTTTATTAGAATAATTCACTAATTATAATGTCTCGACCTCGATCACCACTAATATGGTGGTCAGATCAGTTGGTAACATGGCCTTAAGGGCATTTCCTCCTACGTCAGAGCTAGCCAATTAGTAGCAACAATTTGAAGAGGTGATAGAGGGGAGACTATACCCTTATGTTAGAGATGCACCACATTTTATTAGTTAATAAATAGAAAGAAACATTATAGAATATATAAACAACTTATAAAGAAGGTAAAGTTAAATGCAATATAAATTAAATACAAAGATGGCTAACACCAATTTATACAAAGACTGCATTTCCATTTCATGATGCATAATTAAAAAAATAGATATACAACATGATACAAGATATAGGGAAGTGATTAAATAAATTAAAAAAATAATTGAAAAAAAAGATTCATGAGCCTCTTAAGCTACAACTCGATCATGTGATCTTAACTCCTAGGTATAAGAAAAATAGCAAAAGAAAAGAATTATATCCCTGCAAACAAGAAGGTCATCATGGGTACCAATGGTACATGAGAAGGGTGTGAGAAAAAATCGCAGTAAGCCAGCACCCATGGTTTCTAGACAAATCCATTTAGTGTAATATATATTAAGGCAGTGTGTAAGTAAAAAAATAAGAAATAATTGAAATTAAATATTCCATTGGCATGTAAAAAATTATACCAGTGACACTGAAATGTCCTCTCAAGTATCATATCACAACATGTTCAAGATACTATAACAATGAAGCTACAAATAATGAACAAATAAACAATACAACCATTACATTCATCCTAATGTTTCATTACACCATGTTCTTAATGTATATTTCAAGTTCCATACTAATTATGGACTTCTAGTACATCTTGAAGTGTCAAAACATTCCCGATTGAGCCGTATGATCACACATGTCACAATATACCATGGTCATGAAATATAACCAGATGTATCATATAACTCACATATGTGATGTATGTTAAAGTGTCAGACAATGAAGGGATGAATCAAATTTATTGAAGACTAAGGAATCATGGTCATGTTCCATGATAATCTTGATGGAATCTCAAGAGGAACATCTTGGAGTCCATCAAGCATGGCATACCATACATGTCCTATGCGAGTCCAAGAGATCTAGTTAAAAGGGTTATAAATGCCCATGGAATCCCACAGAATCAATACCCACATACAATTTCTTTCCATGGCATCCACTACCACATTCCAGATCAATGTATCATGTCCAAGGCATCCATAAAATCACATTTTTAACCCATTTTTATTTTTATACAGTATGAGTCTACCCACTTATATATCCAATTCACATTCAATTACATCTCATTAGTATACTCAATCATGCATCACTATTGAAATTTAAATAAATATGATGATAACACCATAAAATTGTTCATAATTCCTATTTAAACATAACAAATGATTTTACCCACTCATTTCCACATTTTCCAATTAAACCATTATTCTATTCAAGTTTGATATAACCTTTTAACCCATGAGATTCTATTTAAAAGGGAGGAAATACATCACCTACCTAGGTAAAACAATTCTATTACCTGATGATTAAGATTCCTCTTATTATGAAAGCATAAGAACACAGCCTTTAAGTGGTTAAAATAAGGAAAATTCAAATGAAAGGGACAAGATTTCAAGAAAAAGGTACAATGGTTTCATTAAAGTTTTAATAGAAAACTCAAATTTCAAATTCAATTAGAGGTAATGTACTAAACATGAAACATATTACAATATTACATCCATTCATATGTAAATCTACAAATAAATAATCTAAAAATGTACATAGAAACTGATCAATGTTTTTTAATTTTGAAGGTAGTGCACCTAATATAAGGACTTTTAATACAAAATAATGACATGGTTTCCCATTAAATTCATTTAAAATCTTAAAAATTTCACACAATAATTCATAATTAAACTTCTCAAAGAAGCACAGAATGAAATATTAAATTTAATGGAAAAATGGAAAGGGTCCCTACCTCAAGAAGGAAGAGGCCATGGTGAAAACTTGGGAATATAAAGTTTTCATCAACGACACTTAGTAGCTACTCCTTCTAACTATGAATGTATGAAAAATCAAATTTAAATAAGGAAACCTAGCCCCTTGTATCCATATTCTCATGGTTATGAATATGTATAGGGGAATCCTTACATATATATTATATGCATATTCCCATTTCTACTTACACTCGTATGCATTTTTCATATTATACATATGCACAACAATTCCCATATATATATATATATATTCGTTGTTGTGGGTGCATATTCTTATGATGGGGATCATACATAAAAATATTCCAACTTATGTGTACATGGTAAGTCGCCTTTAACTCAAGTGACTCAAACCCACCTCAAGGATGATAACTAGTTACTAGAAAAATTACTAGGAACTTTAGAACACCCAAAATATCAAATAATAATGTTTTCTAGACAAAGAAACAGATTAAAATATTCCTCAAATAGTTTTATAAAAAATAAAAGGATTTTAAACTCATTGTATTTATTGGAGAACACTGAAATATACATGATGGAGTCCCGAGAGATGCACTGCATGCCCTAACATCAGAAGATAACTAAAAACTCAATGTTATCCCAATACCTAGGGTTCATCCAAGCTATGTATGGTGATTGGAAGAGGAAAGGCAGCCAATGTGTGGGAGTAGAATGGAGGAAAATGACTTATCTTGATGAATTGATCAGGAATTCTCAAGTAACTTGGTTAAATCAACAATCCAAGATGGAACCATATAAAAGGTGCATCGTACATGGCCTAGGCCTCTAGGGAGGGGGTGTCATGTGGTCCTGAGAGGAGAAAGGTTATATATGTTTCTTTTAATTTTATTTTAGTTGTAATTTAATTTATGTAATAATTTAAAACAAACACACCACAAGATTTGGTATGTAAGGTTAGAAAACTGATACGCCAACTATGCGTCTCCCCGTTCATAATAAACCGCCTCACACATATTGTCCCACATAGTCATCCCAACCATGTGCAAACCATGTCGTGAATAGTTTATAGGTACTAATTTAGTGAAACTACCCATTTGGGATAAGTGATTTATTTGACAAACTATACACAACACATGCACGCTACCAATTTATTCCTGTTGTAGGTTACACAGTTTGCTGTGAAGGGCCACACAATTTTAGACAAAACAGTGCACAACATTCAGAGCACCCAATCCATAAATTTTCGGTGCTCGGCACTCTAAAAACTAAAAAAACCACTACGGGACCTATCAATCCTTCATAAAATTTCATAAACAACATGTTGATGTTTTCACACACTCATAATTTCATTTTGAAGCTTATTTTGTAAAACAACCCATCCAGTAATCACCAAAATTCAAATTTCCTTAGAATTCTGTCTGGTCCAAAACACAACACTCTATAATCTCACCACTATAGAACTTATCCTCCTCTAGATGACTTGGGGAATAATGAAAACATCACATAACTTATAATAGCCATGATTTCTCATTTAAATGGTTACTTTGTGTTTCCAAATTCCATACACACCTCAAAACATTTCTTTACCACAAGACACTGAAACCATCAACACCCGATCCAATGCGTGATTTTCCACTAAAATATAAAAAAAGAACATATCCAAGATTTATAATATAGAGACATGGTCAAGTCTTTATCCCATTAAAAATTGGTCGATGGTGCTCCCCGCCATATTTATTGACATTATAATGGTCCCAATTCGTAACCATGGTTTTCCCCCCGTTGGAATTTCCATACAATGTGAGCCCCTTAAAATTATAACAATGTTGGTAGCATTATTTATTTCACTAAGCATACCCAACTGATTCTGAGGCCATATTGGGTTCCTCAATTTAAATTAATGTTCAAATGCCAATCGACGAAACAGAAATCGGTCACGGAAATTTTTCAAGAAGACATTGCTGACCCTAAAACCACACCTTCCATAACCTGACGAAATGCTTTTCATTAGGTCCCACATGAACACTGAACAAGAAAGAAACATTTCTAGCCAATCTGGCTAACTATTCTCAATAACATGTCTTAAACATCCAGAATATTTCCAAAAAAACTACAACACCTCCTTCTAAGGGATTTTTTATTTACAATGAAATTGTCCACAGAAGTCCTTTTGTGACATTTGATGTTGTTCATCTCTAAAACCATATACTAATTATTTAGAAAATAATTTCTCATCAATAAACAATAATGAATCCCAGATCCATCCCACTGGGATTATTTTCCCATTAAACATGGCCTCTATCCTAAAAACCAGTATTGGATAACCTCTAATTCCTTAAGTTGGGGTCTATGAAACTATACCACATTAGCCCATACTCCATATTTATAAGTGAGACATTATACATGGAAAAAACATTTCCATCTGATCATATAATGAGCCCAAAGAGACATCATCAAGGTTTCCACTTCAGAAGTAAAAAACTAGTGTCTAAGATCCCATCCCAGGTATTCTAACACAAGAACCCAGATATCACTTTGAACTAACTAATCCTAAAAAAACTACCTTGATAGATATATCAAAATTTCCTCACATATTTTATAAAACAGTACAGAAGAAGGATGACTCACTCTTAGTGCATCTAGGATGATAAAAATATAAAGTGAACTCTCATCTCTTAAGAAATGGTACAGTAATAGTATACTAAAGATCATAAATAAGATCAGTCAGACCAATAATGGAAAACTACTATAAAATAACCTTTTCTCCAACTTCGAATGCATCATCAATCAAACCATGATGCCTATACCAGAAAAATAATTCATAATCTTTCAAAATTTACCACTAAAATCCATCCATGACTAATGTCATTTCTAAAGGGTGTCATACTCATCCAAGAACATCTCATTAGTCCAAGAAAGACCGAACAATATTTAAAACATTCAATCCTTAATGGATTTATAATATAGAAGTAACCATTTTAGGGGTATTCCATAACTAAGTTCCTTCTTTGTAGAAGGAAACATTTAATAGAATATATGTGATACAACCCACATTAAGAGTGCTCTGGTCATTGAAAATAATGAGAGACAAACTTCTCACAAGTGAGATAGTTCTAGAACACCTTAAATGAACAAGTGAATCTATTATAAACCATGATCACAATGTCAAATATTTTTTCATGGAAACTAAATCCAATCTAAACAGCATGTCAAAACACCTGATTCATAATAGAGTCCTCCCAAGAATTGAGATAAATTTGATTCCATTAAATCCCATGCATCTCTATAATATAGATGGCATGAGATCACCATCAACAGCATAAGGCTTAACGATTTCACCAAACTCCACATGTTTTTTTATCATTTAGTAACTTGATGGTGCAATGAGATTCAATGAACACTGACCTATTGTTTATAATTAAGGTGAAACACCCTTGGAACTATCCAAAAGATTTATTCTCTATAGAATAATGAATCATATGGATTGAAAAAAAAATATCCTAGAGACAAATTTCAAATACATCCATTAACTCAGATAATGATGTACCGCGTTATCCATGTAACGACTCGGACCCGGCCAACCACCCGAACCGTGCCGAACAGGTCGGGTGTTACTACCTTAGGTGCACATCCCCTGAACGCCAAAGGCTGCCGACTAGAAGCGAGGGTCTATTAGGTATAGTGGAGAGGCTATACCCTCTCGGAGGATCATAATAAGGGTATTGGTCCAAGTATAATAGTAAAGATGTAGCGAAAAGAAAGACTCGGCAAAATCGAACCAGACCCGCAGAGTGGAAGTATAATCAATATAGATAAACAGCAGAAGCAGTAAATATAACAACAACCGCAGAAATAAACACAACAGCATGCTCATAACATGTAACTACTACTGAACAGTAAAACATGCATCCAAAGAAGGTCATACACAACTGAATATAAAAAGGGTGCCAATGGCTAACCAATAGTAGCTACAACAAGCATGCCAATACAGAAAAGAAAATAAAGCAAGGTAAACCCATCTAGGCATGACCTCAAGGTCCATACCATCTCCATGAAATAACTAACGCAGCCCAGCTCATGAAGCTGGCCTCTTTCCTGCACATAAATCCATAAAGTCTGCCCGCGTCCCAAAGGGCCCGTGCAGGGTGGGAGAAAAATCTCAGAAGGATACCACCCAACAATGCGTACCAAATATATGTGTTTAAGTAGTCATGCATTTACAAGGAAATAAGTAAACAGTACAGTTCACAAGTAAATGCAAACTCCACTGGTGCTCAGTAGCCAGCATGGAGTGTCACCTGCTTCAGCCAACGCCAGAATCTCTATCATGTAACCAGGCACCATGTGCCACCTGACACCTCGTGTCTCAAGTACCAATGTCCCAAAGGCATGCCCAAGAATAGTAACCTGACACCATGTGCCTCCTCACAACTCATGTCTCAAGTTATGACATCCCGAAGCCATGCCCAAAAAATAGTAACTCAGCACCACGTGCCTCCTGACATGTCGTGTCTCAGGTACTGACACCCCGAAGGCACACCCAAAAATAGTAAACCGGCACCACGTGCCTCCTGACACCTCTTGTCTCAAGTACCGATGTCTTAAAGGCATTCCCATTCCCTGAAGGCTCCTCACCTCCCACGTGGCTTTCTACGGGAAGCACCCCCAACCAGAATACCTAACCGCAACTACGGGGGCCTCTACCCACACGAGTGGTCAAAACCACCTCATCACGGAGTATCTATGTGTGCACACTACTCAATTTCTTGGTGAACGGTAATCACAAAAATAGTACCTAATCCACCAACACGTCTAACACCTCATGTCCCTGTGACCATGTCGCACAAGTCCGATGGCCTCGCCATCCATGTAACCCGGGCCATGCCCAACCTGACTGTCGTACAGCCTCAAGCTGACGTCCAAGATGCCCAATCCTGTGGTCAAAACCACCCAAAGTAACCCGGGAAAAGCCCCAACCTGTGATCAACATCACTCAAGCGTAACCGGGCCAAGCCCAACACAACCCAAAAGGTCCATTAGATGCAATCCAGCAATTGAATATATATACATACTTAAATACAAAATATAAACCAGCAAAAAAAACTAAACAGTTGAATTGCACTCTACCAGGTGATGTCCCATACCAGCACTGAGGTGTTAAATGCCTCCAAAATTTATATAAAACATCAATAAATTAAACTAATAGTTTATAACATTAAAATTTCAGTTAAAACCATTTTGGCATCCCCCGACCAAAATGCCCCGATGAGCAACAACCCCTCACCTGGCCCTGCACATGCAAACTGGTAACCAGGCATACCCAAAAGCATCCCAGAGGCCCCATAATCATTACAGTATAAAAAAGTAGATAAAACGGGTCCTGCTCAAAATACCCGAAAATGCGCCGAAGGCCGTGTTACCCAAAGAACCGCAAAAACACAAAATGAAGTATGCACCACATACCTGAGACTCGGACGATGCTACTCCTCTGGTAACACCCACCAATTTGGTCTAAAACGCGGTAAATCTATAAAAGATTAAATGTCGTTCAAATGACTATAACTCATTCTAGAACGAAAATCAGACAAAACGGCCAAAGAAGAATCGAGGCATTACCGAGGGGGTACCAACGCACTAATCAGAGCTCGAAACGGGTCTCAGACGGATGATTGGTAGAAGAAAAGGGGTTCGTCTGGCCTGGTTCGTGTATCCGGGCAGAGGTTATGAGGTTCTGCTTCAATACGAGGTTACTTCCCATTTTAAGTGAAAAAAAATAAAGTACACGGCATGTAATTTAGGACTACACGCCATGTATGGTTCATTTAACTGTTCATAAGACGGCAGAATTCCGCCGAATTGCTTTCTGAACCTGTCGACATGAGTACACAACATGTACCTAGGGGTACACGGTGTGTACTTGGTTCCTCTTCCCTTCCTCGCAGACTTACCCACACACCATGTATATCCCTTATACACATCTAGACTACGTGACATGTCCAATGGGGACACTGCGTGTTCTTGGTTCTACCCGGACAACGACCTACACGCCATGTATGGCCTCACACGGTCGGGGGTATACACGGCGTGTTCAAAACTACACGCTGTGTAGTAAGAAAATTCTACACAGTCACTGCACGGCATGCACTCGGTGAGCACATGGCCGGTCACTCGCCTACACATACACGACGTGTACTTAAAGTACATGATGTGTAGCCTAGAAATTTTCAGAAACATCTCATTTTATACACATTCCTCAGAAAAAAGTCTAAAATTTAAACAGGGTTGGGATTTTGACCCGTTCCAAAAACTCGGGTTCTTACAAACTCCCCACCTTAATGTAGCTCGTCCCCAAGCTGCCAAACGAAACCCAAAGATGGCACCGAACATGGCCATCCCAATTAAACAACCTGGACTACCCATGTCCCAAGGTTCTAGCTAAATTCTTCAAGGGGATCCCCACATTAGGAATTGCCTACTCGGTCTCAACCAAACAAAATTTAAAGCAAACAGGGTTTACTAACATGTTTTCCAGACGCATAGTCCTCCTGTGATGCATCGTCACCCCTGCACCTTGTTGGTGCTCCTGTGCCACTTCCGACACCCAATGTAACATGCACCACATCGGTGTCCGCCTACACAAGGTCCCGGTGCCGAGAACCTCATGTAACCGGCATCCACGATGCCCCGATGGCCACGACACCTCGAGTAACCTGCATCCACGATGGCCCGATGCCCACGAAACCTCATGTAACCCGCATCCATGATTCCTAGATGCCCACGACACCTCAAGTAACCTGCATCAACGATGCCCCGATGTCCATGACACCTCAAGTAACCCGCATCCACGATGTCCTGATGCCCATGGCACCTCAGACACACACACACACACACAGATATATATCACGCACCCGATATGGTGCCAACCCACTGACTAGAATCTAGTCAGTCCACAAAGATCTTGTGCACCACGTGCACTAAAAATAGACATGCCTCTAAAGGTCATGCCAAAAAAGGAAACCTGGAGATCACGGCCACACCACGGTGTATCTCTAACCGTTGTCGGCTCACCATCCTGTTCAGCCTCTGGAAGCTCCACGGCGTGCACCTGGCCTGAAACACGGCTTCCTAAAGCCTGACCTCCCGATGCTGCTTCAGTCATCGGCCACAGACCCCTCAGTTGGGTCCCACAATCTCTATCACGACCTTCGTGCACAGCTGAACCTCGACTACCCTCTCCGGGTACCAAACCTAAACCAACTCCAGACGCTACAGTCTGTCCTAGTACTTGCCTGCCGGCTGTCTGAGAAGGTTGTCTGCAAAACCTTCCCAAATGCCCGTCCTGTCCACATGCCTGGCACTCCTTTAGAGGCCTATCTCACTATTCCTGAACATTTCCTCGTTGTCCACACTGGAAGAAAATCACCGAATAACTCCCATGTGGTGGTCTAGCTGAATTCCTGGCCTGACTGCCCTGTGGAGACTCATCCCGTCCACGCTTCCTACTGTCTGAACCATCACCTGAAACCGTCGTCCTTCCCAAGAGAGACTTTTCTCTCTCGTTTCCCTAAGATATGAGCTCCTGGTTCACCACCTCATAGAAATAACCTTGCCCGAAGATATTCACCTGGATCCAAATGGCTGGTCGTAAGCCATCCTTGAAGCGCCTCACCCTAGCTGCGTCGTCGCTTACCATACCAGTCTCAAAGAGAGATAGCTCAGTAAAAGTAGTCATGTAGTCCATGAAGGATAGGTCTCCTTGCTGAAGACTCAAGAACTTCCGAGCTCTCTCTGCCCTTAGTGTCTTCGGGTAGAAGTGCTCAAAGAACCTGTCCTCGAAATCCTTCCATTCTAGTCCCTCGTGCCTACGAGCCTGTAACTGTACATCCCACCAATGCTTCGACAGTCTTATAAGCATGTATGTTTCCATCTTGACCCTCCACCCTAGAAGCATCTTGAGCTGCACAAAAATCATCTGCATAAACTCTATCCAGTTCTCAGCCGCCTGCGGACCACCCTCTCCCTGAAAAAGCAGTGCGTGCTGCGACTGGAACTCCCGCGTCAGATAAGCCATAGAAGGCTCTGTACCCTGTTCGCCTCCGTCAATCCCCTGCAAGAAATGTACCAGGCTAGATTGGAGCTGCTCATCGAGCCACATCACGAACAATGCCGAACCCGGCTGCTGTTGTGCCTGCACTGACCCTGATCCTACGCCACTGTATCCTCTCCTTCCTGGCGCTCCCTCGAGCCGTGAAGGTGTAACCCGCTGAATACCATAAATGGTCAGATAGACCACATATATAGATAACAATATATTCTACACAGATAACGAAAGCAGTAAAAGGAAGTGCATAACAACTACCCTTACTCCCCCTCCCCGCAACCCATGCCCCATGGTATCCTGGCATCATGGCCTCCTTACCCGCCCTCAACAGAAGCCAAGTATCAAAAGTAACTCGGGCCATTCCCATCCCGAAAACTCACGTTGTCTCAAACCGACGACCGAGTCGACCAATCCTGAAAATTACACTGCCTCACCCACAGTACCTGCCTGCTCTCATAAGAGTCAGACCCAATTATCATGCAACAAGCAATTCTACAAAATATAAAGCATGGCATACACTTTTTAACAAATAGAAGTTCTATCAGGAATTTAACCAATTCACATTTTAAAGCATTTAATGCATGGAATTTGATATTTCATTCACATGGAATTATCACTTCACAAGGCATACGTGCAATTATGTGCCTATCAAAAGCCAAGCAAGCAAGCCTCACCAAACCGGCCCAAGGTCCAATTCTCCCTTACCACACTGGGTCAAGGGTCACATATCACAATCACAAACATCACACATCAAGTGAGTCACCGAGGTGGAAATCATATAAACTGCAATCTGAGGAAAATCAAACAGCAGTTCCCACCGATGGTAACTTGGTCCTTCCCTCATACCTGGGGCTATAGGCACCCAAGACCAAGCTAGAAACCCAGTCCCTGTAACAAACTATCTCCAGTATACCATATCCCAAATAGTAAAACCAGTAGAGATAAAAGAGAATCCTCAAACTCATTAGTATCCAGTAAAACGCTGCAACTAAATCCCTATCAAGAACTCCTCTAATATCACTTTGTAACGACCTGGACCTAGCCAGCCACCAGAACAGTGCCAAACGGGTCGGGTGTTACTACCTTAGGCGCACCTCCCCTGAACGCCTAAAGCTGCCAACTAGCAGCGAGGGTCTATTAGGTATAGTGGGGAGGCTATACCCTCTCGGAGGATCATAATAAGGGTAATGGTCCAAGTATAATAGTAAAGATGCAGCAGAAAGAAGGACTCAACAGACTTGAACCAGACCCGCAGAGCGGAAGCATAATCAATATAGATAAATAGAAGAAGTAGTAAATATAACAACAACAGTGGAAATAAACACAACAGCATGCTGATAACATGTAACTACTAATGAATAGTAAGACATGCATCCATAGTAGGTCGTACACAACTGAATATAAAACAGGTGCCAATGGATAAACGATAGTAGCTACAACAAGCATGCCAATACATAAAAGTAAATAAATCAAGGTAAACCCAGCTAGGAATGACCTCAAGGTCCATACCATCTCCATGGAATAACTAACATAGCCTAGCTCCTGAAGCTGGCCTCTTTCCTGCACGTAAATCCATAAAGTCTACACGTGTCCTGAAGGGCCCGTTCAGGGTGTGAGACAAATCTCAGCAAGATACCACCCAACGTTGCATACAAAATATATGTGTTTAAGCAGTCATGAATTTACAAGGAAAGCAGTAAACAATATAGTGCACAAGTAGATGAAAACTCCACTAGTGATCAACTGCCACCAAGGAGTTTCACCTGCTTCGTCCAATGCTGGAATCTCTGTCATGTAACCTGGAACCATGTGGCACCTGACAACTCGTGTCTCAAGTACCTATGTCCCAAAGGCACGCCCAAGAATAGTAACCCGTCACCATGTACCTCCTGACACCTCATGTCTCAAGTACCGACGTCCCGAAGGCATGCACAAAAATAGTAACCCGGCACCACGTGCCTCCTGACACATCCTATCTCAAGTACCGATGTCTCGAAGGCACACACAAAAATAGTAACTCGGTACCATGTGCCTCCTGAAACCTCGTGTCTCAAGTACCGACATCCAAAAGGCACGCCCATTCCCTAAAGGCTCCTCACCTCCCATGTGGCTTTCTACAGAAAGCACCCCAACCAGAATACCTAACCGCAACTATGGGGGCCTCTACCCACATGAGTGGTCAAAACCACCTCATCACGGAGTATCTATGTTTGCACACAACTCAAAGTCTCAGTGAGAGGAAATCACCAAAATAGTACCTAATCCACCAACATGTCTGACACCTCGTGTCCCTGCGACCATTTTCTTCAAGTTCTATGGCCTTGCCATCCAAGTATCGCAGTCCATGCCCAACCTGATAGTTTTACTACCTCAAGCCGTTGTCCATGACGCCCAATATCGTGGTCAAAACCACCCGAAGTAACCTGGGAAAATCCCCAACCTGTGATCAGCATCACTCAAGCGTAACTGGGCCAAGCCTGACACAACCGAAAAGGTCCAGCATATGCAATCCAGCAATTGCATATATATACCTATTTAAATAGAAAACATAAACTGGAAAAACAAACTAAACAGTTCAATTTCACTCTACCAGGTGTTGTCCCATACCAGCACTGAGGTGTTAAATGCCTCCAAAATTTATATAAAACAAAAATAAATTAAACTAACAGTTTATAACATTAACATTTCAGTTAAAACCATTTTGGTGTCCCCCATCCAAAATTCCCCGACGAGCAATGACCCCTCACCCAGCCCTGCTCACACAAACTGGTAACCAGGCATAACCAAAAGCATCCCAGAGGTCCCATAATCATTACAGTATGAAAAAGCAGATAAAACGGGTCCTGCTCAAAATACCAGAAAACGCACCGAAGGCCACATTACCCAAACAATCGCAAAAATACAAAATGAAGTATGGACAACCTACCTGATACTCGCACGATGCTACTCCTCCGGTAACACCTTCCAATTCGGTCTAAAATGTGGTAAATCTCTAAAAGATTAAATGTCGTTAAAACAAATATAACTCATTCTAGAATGAAAATCAGAAAAAATGGCCAAATTGGAATCGAGGCCTTACCGAGGGGGTTCCAACGCACTAATCAGAGCTCGAAACGGGTCTCGGATGGACGATCGGGTGAAGAAAAGGTGTTCGACCGGCCTGGTTCGTGTATCCGAGCGAAGGGTATGAGGTTCTGCCTTAATATGAGGCTACTGCTCGTTTTAAGTGAAACAAATAAAGTACATGGTGTGTACTTTAGGACTATACGACATGTATGGTTCATTTAACTATTCATAAGATGACAGAATTCCGCTGACTTTAATTCCGAACCTGCCGACATGAGTACACGGCATGCACCTAGGGTTACACGGCGTATACTTGGTTTCCCTTCCCTTCCTCGCCGACTTACCCACATGCAATGTATATCCCTTATACACGGCTAGAATACATGGCGTGTCCAATGGGGACACGACGTGTTCCTGGTTCTACCCGGCCAACGACCTACACGCCATGTATGGCCTCACACGGTCGGGGGTATACACAGCGTGTTCAAAACTACACACCGAGTAGTAAGAAAATTCTACACGGTCACTGCACGACATGTACTCGGCGAGCACACGGTTGGTCACTTGCCTACACATACACGGTGTGTACTTAAAGTACACGGCATGTAGTCTGAAAATTTTCAGAAACTTCGCACTTTCTCCAGCTTCCTTGAAAACAAGTCAAAAATTTAAACAGGGTCAGGATTTTGACCCTTTCCAAAAACTTGGGTTCTTACAATCCATAACTGAGAAAAAAAGAGGTTCAGCTGACCTACTAAGAAGTTGAACATGCCCGAGGTATGTCTAACCTTCAAAAATAGAGCCTCAATCGATGCCCACGCCTATAACAATGGTTACTCAAGAAACAAAGGGTGTTGTTTAAAATCTAAGCATCCCATAAGGGATAACAGAACCCAAATGACACCACGTTGCATAATACTCATAGTAGTAGCACAAAATTTCAATATATAAGGTTTATACCAACCACAACTGATCCCCTTATAAAGAATAATCACCAACCCAATCACTGTGTGAAGGAAAAGTAATTTCTCTTGGCTCAAAATCATTTCAGTTATGTCATATTTAAAATAAACTGACCTATGGATAAATATTTACAACTCCATTAAAATGTGTACAATAAGAAACATTTAATCTTCACATGCATGAGGGTTTAAACAATGGAAACCACTATAGGATCCATTTTTAATGTCACTAAATTTATTCACATTAAAATATTTAAATATCTTATTTATTTAATTCAAAACATCAAGAACCATTTTAAATCAAAACACTAGGAAAATGATTTTAACCAACCCATAAATGGAAATAATAGGCATGTTATTCCAAAATTCATTGTTAAACATTAAACTCATTTTGAAAGCCTATAATAATTAGTCAATTTATCATATAAATTACGTTTAGTCCATAAGGCGACCCATGAGGGTCCTATTAAACCAAATTGGGTTCTTGAGAAATCAACCCAATAGTAATATTTTTTATATAGAATATATGAATAACCAAAACAATTCATTTGATAGACACATGCCCCCACAACCCTACTTGGGTCAAACAGAGAATTTTGAAAGTTAACTACTCCATTTTAGTATGAATCATACCAGATTTAATACTTATAAATATCTCCAAATAAACAATGTTTATATAATTGTTTAGTCACATGGGTGTCCATCGTCCAATCCAAAGTGCGCCCATACACATTACAGGTTATAAATTGGATCCCATTGAATGAAAAAAATTCCTCTAATATTTAAAAATAAATTTTATTTACATTTAAATATGAATCAACATATAAGAATGTAAATAAAAAAAGGATACTTAAAGTACATGGGTTACCCTTTTCTAATCATATGGTGTCTATACACCATACAAGTAAAACTGGCACCTGTTTAAATGACAACCAATAAAATTCTATATGTTCTACCATTTTATAAATATAAAATAACAAGATCGTCATGACATCATATGTTTTTAAAACCATGAAATGTAATTTTTTTTTAAATATTTTTAAATAATATATGGATTAATTTCAAGACTATGCATAGATATGGCATGTAATTTTGAGGCCCATTGTGCTTGAAACAATTACATGACAAATATTAATATTTTAATATCACACACATGAACATTTATTTAAAAAGTAGAATACATTTTAAAAGTGTACCTATATCAGAAATCTAAGGGGGGAATTAAGATTATAATGAATTATTTACCCTAGGCTCAACTAACATCAGTTGGCATGGGTCATCTGTAGAAAAAGGCAACAAGGATGTAGCCATAGAAAAAAAATTAAATTAAATTTTCTATTTTTAATCCCTATTAACACATGAACGGGGACTCGGATTAGAAATTAAAAGACAAATTTTGAGTTCCTAATTTTTTCCCTATGTTCAACTTAACTTTAGTCAGGATGGGTCTTCTATGGAAAAACTAGAAAAGGATGTGATCATAAATAAAAAATGTAAATAAAAATTATTTTGTCGATGTATCTATTTACTATAAAACTATCCTAATACAAAAATCCCAGGATCATCCACATAACTCTAGGAACATATTATAATTATTAGGCCGGGCTTTAGAGAGCCCACTAATGAAAATGATGATGGAATCAAAGATTGACGATGGATGAATGCCGTTTTTTATGGAAATCATCAATGATGGAGACACATCAACTGATATTTTTAGCAATCTATCCAAATAAAAGATAAGATGTGTTATTTTTTATTTCCTTAGATGTTCATGAATTAAATGATGAAATTTTACTATCAAATGAAATTGTTGATCGACTGTTCAATAGTAACCTTGCATGATGGGTTTTATTTATATAGGATTTATTTAGATATTGATCTTGTGATTATTTTAAAAAAACCCGTTTTTCATTCTAACAGAAATGAACCACAATCAACACGAACATCAATTGAGATTTTTTCTCTTTTTTTATTTATGCTTCTCCCCTTCTTCATTCTTCACAGATGTTATTCTCTTTTACCATGAATGCACATATCCAAATCAATTTATTGGTTCACACATGATTCTTGGTGCAATGATCCGATATCATAGATATGGGATCATCATGCCATGATGGAGGTTCAACAAATGACATCGAGTGGTTCGAATAATTATGGATCCCTTAATCCATGTTCTTTTCCATTCTCCATTGGAATGAAGAAGGGCCATTTTATTCCATTGTGCAGCCATATCGGAAGAGGAACCACATTTTTTCTATTATGGCACAACCAAATGAGGCTAGATCTTAATTGTTTTTGGTAAAGAGTGGGGGAATAGAGGCATCAGAAAGAGAATAGATGATGAGAGAGTGAACTAGTGATTCAAGAAAATCTCATGCTACACAATGTGTAATCTAGGATTACACGACATGTGCCCCTCCCCCCCTCAAGATGTGGCTAGTGTTTCTGGTATAATATAAGTATCTCACGATGTGAGGATATACCTAATAAATGTGTGGTATATGTTGGATAACTCGGGGAAAACATGGGATGTACACTGACATGAGAAGGAGCACATGGGTTTCTTATACAATGTGTACTCTCCCATATGACATGGCCTAAAATATTTACAAGGACTACCCCGTGTACTGGTACACCAGAAATGATAGAATGGTTAACACCGTGTACTGGAAGAAGACCAGAGTATATGGGAATACTCCAAGTGGAAGGGCATGTCAATTGACTCCTTATACAAGCTGTGTACCCATTATCTACCTGGTATATTTTGAATGAAATAGGAAATACTTGTGGTTAAGGGACATGGTGTGTCACCCTACTACATGCCATTTACCCCACTCTACATGGTATGAATATCTTTTTCACTATATCTTGTACATGTTTTATTAGGGTTCGTTCCATTTATTACTTCTTTGAAGGTAGTTGGGTATTGTTTTCTACACATTGGAGTATGATCCCTTTAGTAAGACTTCCGATATAGAGTTGTTGGAATACCTTTAGAGGACTCATGTGGGATACTTTATATATATTCATCCCCAAGGTAGATTACATTCTATTATCGTGACTAATCCTACCAGATGTCGATCATCTACTTAATAAGTTAATCAAGATGGAGTTTTTGGAATAACCTCATGTCCCTATATGTGATCCTCATTTTTGTGTCATATATATCTCTTTAGATCTATCAGTGTAACCCTATCATGGAAGTTCCTAAAGAATATTACTTCTCATATAGATGTGATTAATGCTATTGGACTCAGGCATGTGTTCTCCCGGATGATCGCTTCATGGAATATTTGTGCCGAATCCCTAGTGTTGGTATACAGTAGCTGTAACTTACCTCTAGACTACATGTCTTGGATTAAGTATATATACATTATATTTAAAAGTGCTATAGACATATACTTCTATAGATATGACTATATGTTCTTTGGGGTATTTCATCAAGGTTTTGGGGGGTCTTACTGAGTGTTGTCATACTCACCCCTGCACGGGCATTTCCCACACATGTCATGTATTGTGAAAACGAGTGACCTATTGATGGAGTCCTAAGAAGACCATGAAAAGATGATTCTTTGTGAGATTAGGTAGGCCGAGGTGTTCCTATGTCTACAAACATCGGTCCCAATATGTTTTTATGTGTGGGAGTTGTGGTTATAGAATTATTTTGGTGGGATTTTATTTAACCTAGTTTCATTTTACATTACATTCACGTCATACTATATCTTTTGGGATATAGTGGTATGCATGAATTTTTTTCTTATTTTGTTTACATTTCATAATTTTGTGGGATTTGAGATGTTTTAGTGTTTAATTTTACACATGAAAAATGTTAGTCATATTCCTATTCAGTGCTAGTCACTAGCCCCGAGCCTATTGGAGGATGGATTAGGGAGTTTTAGCCTGGTCTCGACTGAGATGGAACCTAATAGGGTGGTATAAGAGATATGTCAGTTCTACATTAAGACCAAGAATCTGTGAGATTGGTTTGGGGAAACCATGTTTAGCATTTCAATTGCGACTTTTAGGCCATGGACCCCAGTGCTTGTGCAACAGCCAACATATCCATACGACTTGACTTTGATAACATTATTTCTATATTCATACATGTGAAAACTAGTTGCAGAGAAAATAATGGTATATGCATAATATATTAGTGGGTTTCAGTTTCCATGTCCTTATTGAGTCATCTCTCTATATATAAACATTGAAAGTGGTGCTTCTTGTTTTATAAGATGCCTCCAGGACACATACCTTCTTGTATTCTATAGCATGATATTGAGGATAATCCCTTCTTTGATGTGGATTCGATTCATAGACTAGTTCTTGTGATGTTACCTCCATGTGATTCATTGGACATACCTACACCTGTAGACTAGCACATGGTACCCATAGTACCAATAGATGAGAATTTAAGGATGAGTATGCTCTGCGAGTTTTAGATGTAGAGACCCCTCAGCTAATGCGGTGACCCAAACACACAGGTAGATGAGGAATGTCTTGAGGTAGCAACATGATTTTTTTATCAATTATGGATTCTAGTAGATCAGATGGTGTTCATAGTTGTGAGACTTCTTTATTGCTCAGTAGGATTATGGTGGAGTTTAGTTACCTGATCTTACGTTAGGGAGAATATTTTAGGGATAGAGTTTTATAACATTTACAAAGATGAGTTCTCACGTAAAAAGTTATGGTTTATTCGTATCTAAGAGATTATATAGATTCGAGAGGATGACCTGTCAGTATTTTTGAAATCATTTATACATATCAACCTCTGTAGATACTCGATAGATATGGTACACGATTAGTCCTACAAGGCTCCAACCATAGAGTGAGGTCTTCATGGAGACATCCAACCCAAAATTATGCCTCAATTCATTATTACCCATGTTAGGGTGCTAGAGCTAGCCCTGGAGGTTAATATTTCCATGGTAGTGAACATAAAATTGGTGGTAGTTAGTATAGGGAAAGTAGGAGTTGAGATCTTGGTATTCGGGAGACAAAATCAGACTTTGAGACCTAGACATATGATATTCTTCAAGAAGACTCTCCAGGGGGCTCACTGGGTGGGTCCATTCATCCTATAGAAAAGAAATTTCATTCATGTGATGGAAAGGGAAATCTCTCTCAAATTTGTTTAACCCACTTCATTGATGATATGGAGATAATGGATGGAACAACGAGGAAGGGACAAGGATAGTAGAAGGAAAAACTTTAGGGTAGGAGACATGGTAGTAGAGATGGGATAACATGAAGCGATGGTCGATGTTTCGACATGTAACCACCACCACCACCAGGTTTTCTATGCCATGCTCAGGGAGATTAAGGAAAAGGGTAGGGAAAAGTACAAGCGGTCAAGGTATATAACCTCGGGGATCTAAGAAAGATTTTAGGCATGATCTGTGTCTTTTTGAAATTATCTATATTACCTATAGACATGGTTTCTAGACATTATTTTCTCTACACATATCATGTTCGGGACATAGATATTAAGGTGGAACTATTGACTCGAACCGTATGTTTGGAGAAATCTACTGGATAAGACATAATGATCACACATTTGTTCTGACAATGTGACTTTACCATTGGAGGAAAGAGTTATGTTTGGAACAACATGGTGGTAGCTCTGAGTTCTTATGATGTCATTCCAGGTATGAATTTTTTATCCACATTCAATTTCCAGATTTTTTGTTTTATGTGAACTATAAAGTATGTCAATAGTGATCAAACCAGGTATTTATTTTTAGTGTAAAGGGAATCTATGTAGTATATGATGAACTCTTGCATTGGAGGGTGTAGCGGATAAATCATGATTTTTCAATCCTAACCCTTGTTGTAGTGGATGTTATGAGTTACTAGACTCTTGTAGTGGATGGGGAGTACCATGATCTCTTTCCTAAATATGTACCAGGTTTACCTCACTACAAATAGATAGAATTCTATGACATTATAATCCCAAAAAAACACCAATATCTAGACCAAAATATTAGATGTATCCCTCATAAATACTATATTTGAGGGTTAAATTTGAGTAATTACATAGGAAGGGCTTTGTGAGACCCAAATGTTCACGCTGTGAAACCTTAGTTTTGTTTACCAAAAAGGGAGATGGGAGCTTTAGGTTGTGTAAGTATTAACAGATCATGAATCATGTGACCATGAAGGACATGTATCAACTATAAAGATCAATGAACCCCATTTTTATTGGTTGATAGGGTCATGATGGTTCTAAATGGGTTACCTTAGGTCAATGATTTCAGGATATGAGGTAGAGTTTGAAAAGTGCTAAAACAATGAGATTGATTGAGGATGGTGTTAAGTATGTGGTAATATATGATGCATAGGAGCTAATATTGGTTATTTACTAATACATATAAATAGTTCATTTCCTTTGGATTATGCAGTTGAGACCAAATCAGTATAACTACGTGACTAGTGATGCTGAGTTAGCATTTGTAGTCTTTGTGTTGAACATGTGTCAACACTACCTGATGGGCGCTAAGTTTATCATCTACACCGATCAAAAGTGTCTCATGTATAAATTATATCAAAAGGATATTCACTTGAGATAGAGGTGATGGCTAGAGTTCATCCAAGATTATGACTTTGATATTATTTGTACTCATGGGAAGGGGAACGTTTTGGTAGATTCTCTTAACATGAGATTTAGTTCATAGTTATTCTACTAGGAATCAGAGTTGTTGGCCTCATGGTGAATATCCATTATGGGTAGATATAGAATACCTTAACTCCAGTCGATGGGAGTTACCTCTCCACTCTTATTGTGAGTTAGGGAGGATCATCTTGCGGATACCGACAATGAGACCCTACATGCTCAAAAGTACACATGGCATGTTTCTAATGGATATTCAAAATGTGGGGAGAATGTCATTTTTTAAGTGGACACATAGTAGTACTAGTGGTGTTAGAGGAGGAGTTTAAGGATTTCATACAACCCCTTTAGTGTTTCACACAGGTGTGAAGAAAATGAACCAAGAAAAATAGAATCATTTTGGTGGAAAGGGATGAAGATGAAAGTGCAAGTGTTTTTTCACAATGCCTTATGTGTCATTAAATAAAAGATGAGCACTATTTTCCAATTAGTTTATCTCAGCCCATTGAGGTGTCAGAATGGATGTGGGATGGAATATCAATGTACATCATTATATGATTACTATGTATATCCTAGGGACATGAGGCATTCTTAGTGATCGTTGACCGACTCACCATGTCATCCCATTTCCTAGCTATCTAAGAGTATAGTTTAGTAGAGAGCATCAGACACCTCCACATCTAATAGATAGTTCGACTCTATGGAGTTCCATCGGTGATTTCTTCACATCGGGATTCTCATTGTATATCATAGTTGTGGTAGGGTTTAAAATATTTGTTTGGAACCCAGTTACACATGAGCACAGTGTTTCACACATATACAGAAGACCAAACAGAGTAGAGTATTCACCTTTTGGAGGAAATTTTGTGGTCTTCCATGTTGTAATTCAACTGTAGTTCGGAGGATCACCTAACACTAGTGGAGTTAGCGTACAACAAATACTACCATTGCACCATTTTTATAGATCCATTTGTGGTTTTGTATGGGTGACCTTGCAGGTCACCACTTCGCTGGACTCACCCCAGGGGTGTCAACATTTATGGGTCTGGAGTTAGTGTGAGCTACCACGGAGAATGTACATATCATACTGAAGTTGATGGATACTTTCTAGAGATTTTATATGTCTTTTTATGACAGGCATAAGATTACTTTGGAGTTCGAGGAAAGAGATTATGTGTTCCTTAATGTATCAGCTCTATAGGGTTTTTAAAGCATTGATCGGGGGCAAGTAATCTATGAGATCTATCCACCCTTTCTAGATTATTTGTAGAGATGAAGAGGTTTTATATTACTTAGAACTACCCCCAAGATTAGACCTGGTAAAATACATATTCCACGTGTCAATGAGGAGGAGGTACGGTCATGACCCAACACACTTCATTGACTAGGGTGAGATGGACATCGAGGATGGAGTGACATTAGCCAATTATACAATGGAGATCAAGGGTAGGTAAGAAAGGATCCATCATGGGTGAATGATTCCATTATTGTGTGTATGTTGGGCGCACATGAATCTATAGAATAGAACATGGGAGTGGGAGGCTCATATTAGTGCTCAGTACCCAAATATTGTTTTTGAGTAACATTTGTTTTAGATTTTCAGTGATGTGAAGACCCAAGGTGGGGAGAATGTAATATCTCATATTTTTTCATGTATTATTTTTAAATATTATATGGTTCAATTTCAAGACTTGGCACTGAGACGACGTGCAATTTGGAGGCCCTTTGTGCAATTAAAATTTTCATGAAAATACTAAACTTTTAATAGCACGCAAATAGAGTTTTACTGAAAATGATGAATAACTATTAAATGGGTGCTTAGATCATATGTTTGAGGGCACCATTGATCATAGAATGGTTGCTTCACCCTAGGCATGATCTATCTTTTGTCGGAGCAGGTCATATGTAGAAAACGTCACTAAGGATGTAACTATAAATAAAATAATAAATTAAAATCATTATATTTTTAAATTCTTAGTACTCATGAACAATGATTTGGATTGGAAATTGAAGACTAACATTGAGTTCATAATGTAGGTTTTTCCAAGGCATGAAATAAATTTTGTCAGTGGAGGTATTATGTGTAAAATCTCAAAAAGGATGTGATCATCATTAAATAATTTAAATAAAAATTATTTTGTATACGCAGTGATCTCCATTAAAGATACATATGTATAAATTCTAGAGTTATCTATATAATACTGGGAGTGTGAGAGAATCACTAGGGAGGTATTCGGAGAAAACTCTCAAGAAAACGATGATAGAATCACAGCTTGACGATCGAAGAGCACTATTCATAATGCATCTCACCAATGAAGACAATTCATCGATAGATCTTATCAAAGAGTGATCCAAATCAAAGTTAGGATGAATTATTTTGTATTTCCATCACCATTCTAGAATTTAACAATGAATATGAACCATCAGATGAATTTGTTGGTCCAGATTTTGATCATAAACTTGTGGGAGAAAATTTATTTCTATGGGATTTATTAAGAGTTTTATCTTGTGATTATTTGGTGTCTAATTCAACATTCTTTCTAACAAAAATGAACCATGATCTACATGAACATAGATCTCGGTCTATTCATCTTTTTTATATTGGTTGCCCCATTCATCGTTTATTATGAGCGTTCTTCTCTTGGACTACAACTCGACATATCCCGATCAATCGATCGTTGGACACCTCATTCATTGCGCATTGATCTGATATCACAGATCTAGAATCAATGAAACACTAAGGAGGTGTGAAGATAGAAACATAGCGATTTTGATGATGTTGTATCCATGAATCCACATACTTATATGTTCTTCAGCAGGATGAAGAATGACTAATTTAATCCATTTTGTGATAGGATCAGAAGACGAAAAACATTTTTTGGGTGATGGTGTGACCAAATGTGGCTAGATGTTGAGTTTCCCTACAGGGGATGACCAGAATTGTTGCTGATGTAAAAGATGAGATGATCGAAACATGAACCCTGGATTTTGGAAAATCCTACACTACACAGTGTGTAATCTCGGATTACATGGCATGGACCCCCCCGAGTAATGGCTAGGGTTTCATGTATGAGATAAGTGCCGCACAACATGAGGCACTACCTATATGGAATGTTGTCTTTCCTGAATAACTCATCATGTATATGAGAAATACATGGAAATAGGGAGGAGTACATGGGTTTCTTACACGGTGTTTACTCCCCCCACACAACTTGGAAAGGACCAAGTACAGAGACTACCCCATGTACTAGTACACGAGCTAAGATACATGGGTTGACACTATGTACTAGAACAAGGCCAGAGCACATGGGTGGACATCTAATGGAAGGACATGTAATTTGACTCATTATACATGTCATGTACCTATAATCTACATGACACGGTTAGAATGAAAAGGGCTATATAATATGGGAGAACTCAGGGTCAAGGGATGTGGCACGTAACCCTACTACATGTTGTGTACTCCTTTCTAAATGGAATGAATATGTTCTCCACCATATATTTAAAATGTTTTGTTAGGGTTCATTCTCATTATCTCTTCCCTGATGGATGGAGGGTATCCTTTTTTAATAGTAAGAGTATGATACTGTCATCATGAATTCATGGATAGTGTGGTTGGAATCACCCGAGAGACCCGATGTAATATCCTCTATTCATCTTCATTCTCAGTGTAGTGTCCTTGGTATGGATGTGACAAATCCTACCAGAAACAGATCCTCTACATAGAATGTTAATATATATGTATTTTTTGGGATCACCCCATGGACTTGGATATGGTCCTCATATGTGTATCATATCACTCTATTCAGATATATCAGTGTATCCCTCTCATGACTATTCTAGATGAATAGTGGTTCTTAGATGGAGGTCATCAGTGTTATCAATCTCAGGAGTATGTTCTCTTAGATGAGTGATTAATGGAATCTTTGAGATGAATCCCTAGTGTTTTAATGTGATAGTTGATATTTACCTCTAGACTGATTGTCTAGGATCTAGTATATCTAGATATTCTTGTTACATGTATTGTTGACATATACTTATGTAGAGATAATAATACATGCCTCTGTGTATTGCTTTGTGGTTTGGGGGTTTCCTACTGAGTATTGTTATACTCACCATGCACGATATTTTCCCCCACATGTCATGTCTTGTGCAAAAAAGTGACCCTTTGACAGATTCCTAGGTGGACCAGGACTAGATGGTGCTTTGTGAGATTAGACAGGCAGAGGTGTTCCTATGGCTACAGATAGCAGTCCCAGTACCTTTTTTTATAGGTTGGGCTTGTGGTTGTGGACTTTATTTGGTGGGATTGTATTTTTCCATGTTTCACTATACATTACTTTCCTACAGTACTCTGTAGGTAGGGATATAGTGGTATTCATGCATTTTCTTCTTAGTTGTTATTACATGTAATCATTTTTTGGGCTTGGAGATGAGTTCATGCATACATGAACAAAGGAAAAGCCTCCCATATTAGTGATATTCCTACTCAATGCTAGTCACCAGCCCTTGGTCTATTTGATTCGGCCATGGGAAGTCGCAGAACAGACCCAACTAGGACAGGTCATGAAAACCCTAATTATGTAAGCAACTAAAATAGTAAATAAACTTGAATGCTATAGAAAATCAAATGTATGGAATTACACTCAAAGAACACAATCAATATTAGCAGCCATATTAATAATAAAACTACATGGAATGTAATTCTAAAGGAATTTGAATTTTTATGTGCCTAATACAATGCATGTAATGCTCCATCCTTTCTATTCTAGGCCAAGGGAGAAATACTATAAATTACATACACCAATAACAATTGAAATACACAATTCAATCAAGGTGAAATCATATCAACTGTAATAGTATGCAACATGAACATCAATCACTTCCTTGTCCATTTGGTCATTTCTTTGTGTGTGGGGTGACCAGTCGCAGAAATGACTATTTACCAAACACAGATTCATTCCTAGTCTCCTATATACTATACCAAAATATTAGTCCAAATGATAAATAACATTTCTATAAAACCACTTTGTAACATCCCGATCCAGATTACCACTAAGATGGTCGGTGGACTAGTGGGTGACAATGCCTAAAGCATGTCTCCATGTATGCTAGATTCTACCGATTTATAGTGAGGGTCAAATGTGGTGATTGAGGGAAAACTATACCATCATGTAAGAGTAGAACATATTTTTATCGATTATAAATAAGAATAAAAATTGGATTTTGTATAATTAAATTAAAATAAAGTGGAAGATAAATGAAATATCAACTAAATATAAAATATGTCTGATGCCAGTTTACAAAAAGAATGCATGTCTAGTTTATGATGCACAATTAAAACAATAGACACAAAACATGCTACATGATAGTGGCAAGTTCATAAATAAATAAATAAAATAAATCCCTATAACATGATCCCCACGAATCCCGATCTCCAACTAAATCATGTGATTATAACTCCTAGGTACATGCAAAAAAACACAAGAAAATGTCCATAGACCTAAATAAAAGAACCTATACTCAGGTACAAATGGTACCCAAGCTGGGTGTGAGATAAAATCTCAGCAAGCCGGCACCCACAATGCGTAGACCAATAGATTTTATTCCATATGAATTAAGGTAGTGTTCAGGTAAAAATATATGTAGTAAATGAATATAAACATTCCCATGGAATCTAAACTAAAAATCCTATAAAACTGAAATAACCCATCAATGATCCATGTACAATATGGTCAAGATCCAATAACAAGGAAGCTTCAACTAAATACCAAATTTTAAAATGGCTTTTTTATCCATCCAAACATGTCATAACACCACAACCATACCATATATCCCATGTTCTATACCAATCATGGCCTTTTCGTACAACTAGAATTGTCAGAACATTCATGGTCGAGCAATATGTTCACACATGTCTCAATTTTCCATGGCCAATCCATATAACTAAAATTATCATATACCTCATAGTCATGATGTATGTCAAGGATTTAATCAATAAAGGGTATAATCCAATGTTTCAAATTCCAATACATCGTCATCGAGTCCTAGGGTCATCTCTATGGAAACTCGGTTAGGAATTGGTTGGATTCCTTAGAGAATGTCATATCATACATGTCCTACATGATCCAAAGAAAACCAGATCCAAGGACTAGAAATTCACAAGGTATCCTACAAAATCTAGACTAAAAGAGAATATCTATCATAGCAATCCACTACTCCATTCCAAATCCAAGGAACATGTCCAAGGCATCTATACACTCACCATTTTATACAATTTTCCTTTCCATACAATATGTGTCTACCCACTCAAATGAACATTTAAAATTCTTTTGTATATAATGAATATACCCACTCCTATTTCAAAATTCAAATTTAAAAGACAACCATTGAGCATACCATTTCATTTTTCACAATTTATTTTTAAACCTAACACATGAGTTTACCGAGTCATTTCCACATTTTCCAATTAAACCATTATGCAATTCATGTTCCACATAACCATTTAGTACAAGACAATCAATGTACAGGGGAAGAAATACATCTCATAACTAAGTAAACCAATTACCATTATTTTTAATTATGATTCTTCTAACTAGGAAATAATAGTAATGCACCCATTTGGTTGTTTCGGAAACGGAAATTCAAATGAATGGGACAAGATGAAACATAGAAGGTGAAATGGTTCCATAAATATTTATAATTGAAAACACTATTCTTTAATTCCATTTGAGGTCATGTCCAAAACATTCCGTATATCACATAATATTATAAAATATTAGGTAAACAATTAATCATTAAGACAAGAATGTTTTAAACAACTAATCAATGCTTTTCCATTTATACAACATCACACCTCATATATCAGGTTTCATTACAGAATCATGACATTGATTCTCAAAAAATTAATTCTGCAACATAAAAATTTCTCTCAATAATTTATAATTCGTCTTATAAATGAATCAATAAATGAAATATTATATTTAGAGGGAATAAGGGAAGGGATCCTACAACAAGAAGGATAATATCAATACCAACACTCCATCACATAAAGTTTTCAATAGCGACCACTAGAAGTTTCTCGTTTCTCCTCTAATAACATGAACCGTCGTGTAGAAATAAGGAAACAGAGGCTCTATTTTCACATTCTCATGGCCATGAACTTGTACAAGGGATCCTTACATATGGCTTACATGAATATACCCATTTACACTTACACCTATATTAATTTTACATATTATATGTAAGGACACAGAGACCCATATATTATCACTTCCATTTTAGAATATACCGAGAATAGGGGATCATAATAATAAATATATCTACATATTTATAAGTGTTAAGTCACCTATAACTCCGAAGACTGAAACCCATCTAAAGGATGACCAAAAATAACTAAAAAATTAGTTAGGAACCCTAAAAAACCAAAATGATCCAAAAATTATGGTGTTCTAGAAAAATCAATAGAAGAAAATATACCTCATGTGGAACTGAAATATTGAAATGCATTTTAATCTCATCAAATGTTTTAGTGAATAACAATACATACATGATGGTGTTTTGAGTGATGACCAGAACACCATAACATCAGATGAAAATCAAAAAATCCGGGTTAACCCAAATCTAATGGTTTGGCCAAACTGGTAGGTCGATACAGAGAGGAAAAACATCCCAATATAGGGGGAGATGGGATTTGAAGGGATTAACTTGACTAATAAATCAATTATCATGAAATAAATAAGTGAAATCAATAGTTTTAGAGGGATCCATGGATGATGTGTTTCAAGTGTGTCCTCAGACTCTACGGAGGTGTGTTGCATGATATATAGGGGATAAAGTCAAGATAAGTTTCTTTTTATTTAATTTTAAATTTATTTTATATTATATTATTCTTTAAAACAAACACACCAGATTGTTTGGGCCACATGGTTATCCAAACCATGCACCAACTGTGCGGTACCCCTTCCTAATAAACTTCCTCTCAGGGTTTGTCCCACACGGTTCTCCAAAACGTTTGAAAACTATGCAGTGAATAATGTATAGGTATTTCCTATGTGGCACTACTCAAATGGGAAAAGAAATCAATTTGAAAAACCATGTGCAACCCCTATGCACCATCAATGTCCACCTATTGTAGGTCACATGGTATGCTTTTATGGCCTGCACGGTTTTTGAAAAACAATGCACCCTGTTCAAAGAACCCTAACCATTACTATTCAGAGCCCAGTTCACCCGAATCTCCAAGAGGCATCTGAGAAACCTATCAAAACTTCACCCAAGTTCAAACATTATCCGTTGAAGTGTTCCAACTCTGTGAATTTTGTTATACATCAGGGATTGTAAAAAAGTCCCATCCAATAGTCACCAAAATTCAAATTCCTTTAAAATTTCATTTAGTCTAAAATCACGATAGTCTATAGTAATAATGATTAATTTAATTTATTATGATAAAAAAAGTTCCTTCATAAAAAAATCTTTAAAACAACACTTTTAATTTAAAAATATTTTTTATTTGTATTTTCTATTAATCTATAGCTAATGAATTAATATTTATCATATGTAATCTATAATTTTTATATTATTTATGTATTTCTATTATTAACATACAATAAGAAAACTATAATAAAATCATAAAAAAATAATATTTTAATTGTATTCTTTGGTTTATTTATACACAATGCTTCATGTAACAAAGGTTATCAAAGAAATGAAAATTATTTATAGTGAAAAATTTCATATAATCTTATTGTATTACATTATACCCATCATAAAATTAATTTTTCCCTTGAAATTACATCGCTCCATTAAAACTGATATGGTTAATTCCACCTCTATAAATCCTCAGGTTATACATAGCTTCATCAAATATGTGGTTTCTCGATAAAATATCGAACAACTAGGTGGTATAATTCAGTAACACATTCTCCCTATGATTCATATTCTCTAAAAAATTGTTCTTCATCAGAGATATATTCTTATAGTGATATGAAGTATAATTTTATATTATTGTAGATTATTAGGAATATACCACTGATGATGGGATACATAGAAAACAACTAGAACATGACAGTGATATCATAGAATTACAAAATGACAAGATACCAGCCTGATGCGATGATAGCTTTATAAGGGGACAATATGAATTGGAATCTAATTTCTATTGATTCCTAAAATCAAGAGAAAATTTTACCAAAAGAATTTGTAGGACCCAAAAAAAAATTTGTTTCATGGATGAATATATCAACATGTTTACTAGAGTTTGAATGGTCATCTCAGACATACCATCAATCTCAGGATGATATATAGTGATGAAACATAACAATATTTCTCAGTTTTACTAAAGGCTTCACTAGAACATCAAGGTAAACATGTGATCATAATTTGATATAGTTCAATATTATAATCCTTAAAATCATACCAATTCATTAATGATAACCTGGAAAGCTAACCAAGAGGGACATTTTCTATAATCAGAATTATATTTTTTTACTTCATAAGGTGATCGACTAAAACCAAAATGGAATTATATATTTTATATTTATTTGTGGAGTCCGATGATAATGTCCATATGAATTGTTTTCCATTTACATTCAAATACATGTTATATTTGTAACATAACCTTTGATTTATAACAAATATCCATAACTACCAGAAATAAATAGAAGTATATCTCTTTGGTGTCCCACAATAAAAACACTTTTAGATATCTATACATCTTTATTCCTTCAGGATGAATAGTTGACTATTAACATGTTACTCATCCAATATATTCTCTTTTTAAACACGTATGGATATATCACATACATGGTTCTAGAAACTTATCATTAATTCATAATCAAGGTTCTACTAAAAACATTTATCACCTACTTCTATAACTATAGATATCTCAAATATGGTTTGTTAACTTCTATTTGGTAGAAGGGAAAAAACTCATTTTAGATAGATAATATTTCCATAATTTAATTATTATTTCAAGGTACATCATTTAAAACCAAAAAAATGGGATCTTTTGTGAACCTAATCATCAATAAGCTATCATGATTTGACAACTCAGAGAAATTTCCTCCTTATTCACATTCTTTGTGTGATGATTTATTAACCAGTCATGATATGTATTCTATTCTATCCACCTTATATGGTAGCAATTCAACTCATTCAATGTGAAAATAAATGTTAATATTTTATGATCATTATATATATAACACCTTTCTTCATAAATATAATTCATTCAAATATGTAATGAATGATTACATGCATAATAATCACAAAATATAGTTAGGAAATTTTTCTATTGAAACATCACTTGGAATGAGGTATATGATATCACTATATCATTCTGCGCGAGGACACATCCCAATCTTTTTTCTATACATCACTATAGATTAAAAAACCTTCACCCCTACATAGTAGTGTAAACATAGGTTCAATAACTAACATTCTCTTTAGTTTCTTGAAACGTTCTTCACATTTATCCATCCAAGAGAACATGGATCCCTAAAGATTCAACATTGTGAGTGGATAATAAACCTATGTAAAATTATCCACAATGTGTTGATAATATCCATAAAAACTATAAAAACTATAGATCTCAGTCATGATGGTTGGATTGGGATAAAGTTAAACATCTTCATTCATTGAATGATATATTTATATACCCCATTTTAGATTATATGAATCAAGAGTGAAACATTTTGAAGGCAACATTAACACAAAAAAATCATAATGCTTCTCCTTCATAAGGTTCATCCGCAAAAATTCTAAAATGATCCATATTATGTTAAATATTCTTTTAATATATTAAAATATCATATGTAAAGGCTTCCAAAAATTGATCATTGAAACATATAAATCCAATATTCATCAAATACATTAATATATTATTGTAATTAGTAATACTAAATGAAATCACTATATATTCATAGTGTCCATTACGGGTGTGAGATATTATCCATGTTATATCCTCAATAAAGACCAATTTATAATATATAGAATGATATTTATCTTCATAAATGTAATAATTTCTAAATAATCATTAAACAAATCATCAATATTAGGTAAAGGATACTTATTATTGTGTTTAATTTTATTATGTTCCCTATAATCAATGAAGAATCATGTCGATCTATCTTTCCTATAAATAAAATGAACTGGTGCACCACAAGGTGACCCAAAAAGCTTAATAAATCCCTTATCTTGATTCTCCAAGAGTTTCATATTCAATTACAATTACTGAATATGGTATATTGTATATGGAGGTTTTGGAATAGTCATATTACTATATATGAGTTCTATTCATAAAAAACATCTTGATTTCGATAAAGCCTGCAAAACATGTTCATAAATACATATTCAAATTCAATTATAATCGACTTAAATTTGACATTTATTTTCTCTCTATCCATCATAGAAAACATCACTTTTTAATAAGAATCATATCCCATATAATGAACGTGATTTCCATTATAATTTCATATTTATTGTCACAATAATTGAATGTTATATGTTTGTAAAAGTTTATTTCAATTCCTCAAAAAATGATTTTGGATTTACATAATGAAATAAAATCCATTCATAATGGAACATAAAATTAAACAAATAGGAGAATAACATGATTTTTAGTATTTAGATTCCCATAAATATCAACTAGATAATAAATTTATACTTGATATGAAATCATAATACCATTAGTATTCTTTACCAATAACTAATTATATAATCATTGATGATATGTATTATCATTACTTGATACATTACATGATCTATAGTAATTTATATATCTAAGATAAAATGAAAAATCACCATTTTAGCATTCATATTACCACCTCAACTTCAAAATTATATCATATATACCACTACGAAATTAAAATTGTTTGCATGACCATCAAGCAACTTTAATTATAGTGATCAATCATGAAAGATCATTCACTATTTTTCTAAATCATGAAGCCTTATTTTGAAAAAAATCACACCTTAGTTTTTTTCTAGCTTATTCATGATCAAATTATTTTCAAACATTTTTTAAGGGTTTATAAATAAACATTATTTTAACATAAAATCATCGTTAGAGTGTTTCAAATTAGGTGCATATTATGGGCACAACCACTGTAAACTAGATTTATGGATGAGATATACTCAACCTAATTTTTTAGGGTTGTAACCCCTAGATCCATATATTCCCAAATAACCTATACATGTAGCATCCAAAGAGGAATATATTTTGATAAAAACGTCATAGTATCTTATATACAAAAAAATAAGGATTTTTTCCAATATTTAGATTTCTCTCCATGGTTTTCACCAATGTTCTCTAACCCTAATCTCCAACAACTGAAAAAAACCCTACTTTGGTACCAACTATAACAGCCCATGAATTCCATATATAAAAATTTATTTTTTCAATAATTTGAAATACATTACAAAAATACCCTCCCATGAAATATAAGGTTTAGGGTCTCTGGGAGCTTTACATAAAATCTTCTTATTTCTTCATTGATATTCAACATCTTTCATAAAGAGCTCCCCATTTTGTACTCTTCATATATCTACACTACATAATTTGTTCCTTAAATCATGGTGAAAGGAACCATAATAAAGGGTGAGAATAGAGACTTAGTAAGGGAAAACATGGTGGATATTAATCAATGGCCATATTAAATCATATTATTTGTACAATATTTTGATATCATGACCATTAAATAGAAAATCCATACACAATCTGTGATAGATAAAAAACGATTCATGAAATAAAGAATTATCATACCCACTACCATGATTCATAAGAGTGAGATATCATCAAAAATAAATTGTGAACAAATGTTTATATAATAAATGTGGGGCACCATCATAGTTATAGAATCCATTTCATATGTCAACATTAGATACATAGTCTTTTAAATCATAATGGATAAATCTTGAACACCTATTTCCCATTGTATATCAATCATATAATTTTTTTTCCAATAATAGATCATGATAATTGAATTGACTCTAATAATGGATCAAACACATCAACTTTTTTCCCATGAGGGAATATTGACATCAACTTGTTTCCCACAATTCATTAGGAACATCAAATTGTTCCCCATAATATATCAGGAACATAAACATATTTCCATAGTTCTTTCTGGATTTATGAATCATTATCCAAAACATTATAAGTATATATAATTTTTGGCCCACCTATCAAATAATTAGAACCCTAAATAAGTGTTCCATAATATTATAAAACATTCATCAAATCAATGTATCATAACCCATGAAAGGAAAATGGATGTCAAAACATTTCACAATCACATCATAGAATAAACCATTGGTAATAAATGGGTTTCATAAACAACAAATAATCATTATCATAAACCATCAAGACACTGAATAAACATGGTACTATTGAGTATTATCTCTAATAAAATTTTGGTGTATCATTCCACCACTTCTTATTGGATTGAGAGGGTAGTGAGGCATTACTAGGCCTTAAGAGGCATCCCCAAGATGCCAATGGATGGAAATAAATTCCTAAGGGTTTCAATATTGGTGGGGGATCATTTTCCCACAAAGAATAAAACCACTAAGAATGTAATCCATAACCAAAATAACAAATATATGATGCACGATAACATTGAATGATAACTCAATATTTTTATTTTCAAAATCATACTGAAGAATGTGTAAAAATGGATGACTAAAATATAAAAGTAAATAGAAGAATACATACTTGCAACACTCCAAGATAACTACAAGACTTCAAGCCCCATAAGCTCCATAATCCAAAATCACCAAATATAACATGTATCATGAAGTATTGATAAAGGCATTTTATAATTTACCTTTTCCTATGTCCCGCTAAATGACAATTGAAAAATAATCAATGTTCCAAATAAGTGTGAGTACTAAATCATAGTAGGTTGTCCCTAATGACTTTCGCACTCATGCAACTAGGATAGACAATGTTAGAAACATTTATATAAATCCATTTATATTAACAAATTCTAAAATAGTTTATTCCAAAATATAAACTAAATCCATTGTAAAATGTTTTCCAAGGAAACCACCCAACAATTAATTAAATAATTTAACATTAAATACGGGAAAACCCCCTTCCTTTATTCACAAACACACACCCAACCATGCATAAAAACAATGGACCTACCTATACTCATGATTGGTGAGTTATCCATCCAATAATTCATCACATGGTGGAAAACTATGACAGGGGTACTTCACACCCATATCTATCCCAACCTTTCGATAGAGGAACTTCATGCCCTTATCCATTCCAATGATTATGAACACACACCACACAATCATGAAAACTCTTAACAAATCCATGTTTGTTCAAACTATTCAATAAAGAATCATAACCTTTATCAAAAACCATATTTATTCTATATAGAAAAACCATAAAATATATTAAAATAAACTTATCAAAATAATGTTATCAAAATAATTTCCAATAACAATCAAATTTTCCAAATTTAAACAAACCATCACACAATATATTTTTATCATTTATATTATAGAAAATAAACCATAAATTCCATCCAAAAAAATAAATTTGAAACTAAGAATTTCTGTTCAAAGATAGAGGAATCGATAGTGAAGCCACATAACTTGAGTTTTCTGAAAAAACAAAGAATGTCATGAGGGACTTCAGTGAAATAGGGTTGAAACTCCCAAAATCCATCCTAGATATTTCCCATATCATCAACATGACCAAATATAAACATATTTTGTATCTACAACCTTATATCTAACCACAATGGGCATAGATCTAACAAAATGATAGAGAATGTGAAGTAGATCTAATAGAAACATCAACAAAGATAAAGAACAATCACTAAACCTGAGGAATTAACATGTATTTACCAAGGTAAGACTTCATATCACCATTGGATTGATGGAAGAACCCTACATGATCATTGAGATACCAAAATCCCATTTTAGGGCCACATAGGAGGAAAACAAGTTTTTTAAAGGGAAAACCAAGTAAGATCCACTTTTTAAGGAGATTGTTTTTTATCTCAGACACTGTTTAGTCACACTGTTAGGAAAACATTGTGCTAAAAATGTATTATCCACTTCATTAAGAATGAAACTAGCATGACCTTCTTTCAGAATCTATAAGACATGCTCTAACTGTTCTGAAGCTCCTTCCTCAAAATGACCAAATCCATTATTTCAAAGCACATAGTTTCTACATGGTAGCTACACGGTTTAGACAAACCATACGTCACTCGTGTGCCTTCTCTTTTTTACCCTGTCCCATTGTGTCTGGTTTCCCACAAGTTTTGCGTAGTTTCTACAAAACATGCATAACCTGTGAACTTGTTTAAAAATACCCAAATACACTTTAAATGTTCTCAATACTCTCAAAAACATCACCCTTATACTTTATATACATAAAAATAATTAATAAAGGGTTACTTACCAAAAATTTGGGGTGCTACATTCTTCTATCCATTGGTCTTTCCATCCCTAAAAAGAAGAAACCCATCAGAGACTTGATAGTGGAACACCCCAAGGTTTTAAAAAAATAAATAAAATTCATGAAACATTATTTTGAGTAGATATTTATAAAAATCCTTTAAAAAATAATTTTGTAACTTTTATGTTTTGAATATCAAAAAAAGATCATCTATAATTTTTTTCTGTATGTTATTTACAGTTTAATGAAACCAACTAGTATTTTTTGTGAATAGTAACATACCCTTATAAATAGTAATTTGAATAGTAATATGACCTTAATGAATAGTAAATTGTATTAATATTTTATTTTCTTAAGGATTTAATATAATGACATATTGGTTAATTTTCCAATGTGATATAAAATTAGTTATATTTATTAAATAATTAATTTTTGAATTATGTATGATTTTATTTAAAAATTAAATTAATGATATTAAAAAAATTATTTTCAAAAAATGTACTTCTTTTATTAATTCAACATGTTGAAAAATGGTAAGGGTGAATTTTTGGGATTTTCCTGAAATTATTGAATTTTTTTTTGGGAATAGTGAAATACGTTTAAATATAGTATATTCAAATTATCAGAAAAATACACTATTTTTTAAATCATATGTGATGTAAGAAAACTTGGTTCGAAATAAAAATCCATTATTACTATTTGGGGTCATATGAATTAATACTATTCATAGTCTTGAGCAAAAATATTATAATGATGATTAAAACAATGTTAAATGCCTCCTCTCCACCCATATAAATTCTACCCACACTCCCCACTTCCTACCACACCTCTCAAGCCATGAGACTTATATATGTTCTACCCAATACCCCTACCAAGGATTCTCCCTACGTCCTAGTGCTTCTCGTCTCACCAAAAGGCCAAAACCAAAGTTCATAAGAAGGGTCTCAAGGAGAATAGATCAAGAGTAAAACATCCTATTTTATTTTCATTCATTTCTTTCATTATATGTTATTATTTTTCATTCCCATTAAAATATGTTGGGATAATTAATTCCATACCCCTTACTTCCCATATTATGAAAAAATTATGAGATTCCCCTTTTATATCATCAAATTATTTTATGAAATTTTATGCGACGTCGTTAGGTTGCCTAATTTGCATGAGAGATTTCTCAATTTTTCTTTTATTTTGAGTTTCTTTCTTCATATTTCCTCACCTCCTATTATCCAAAAGGAATAGAAGCTCTATAATATTTTATATTCTGATTTATCTCATGTTCATAGAAAATTAAACATCATTCTTCTTCTCCTCCACCACTAATTCAAGGAATAAAAACGTTGTCTCTGATGTGTCGAATTACCGACATCATTGATGATGTTATTTAATTTTTCATTAATTAATTCAAGGACGGTCATTAAACGATTTTTATGGTTGAATCCGGTTATAATATATGTATTATGTATCATCCATGGTTATGGAATTCTTTTTTACATATTGTTTTAATTTATAAAACAAAATGGGGTCTTATTATCAAAGAACCTCTAAAATGATCTAAACAAACATCATTAATGTTTTCACGTATGAATCATCCTCATGTAAGAATTAAAAATGACAAATGGTATAATTTCTTTTTCTGGAAATATTTAAGTACCACTCCATTCCAATTATGGATTTTCACTTCCAATTGACAAGAACAACCATCATGAATCAATCATGGAAATCATGTAAAGAACTCACTCAAGAATAGTGAAAGGTAAAAAAATACTGACAATTAAATGGTGAAATGATATAATGAAGTGATAATAAGGTATTGTAAAGATGTAAATGATTATTTAGATATTAATAACACTATTTTAACCATTATACAGGATGATTAAACATTTTTGATGTAATACATGCCTGAGGTAAGGGAATCTTGAACGTGATTCTCATTCTTTGGGCTAACCATATACTTCATTGTTTAAGTGGGATTAAAATTGTTTTTTGTGATTGGTTTTGATTATATTATTCTTAATTATGTGTATTTATTGTTTTTTATAAACATTCCATCCACTCTATAAATTCTCACTTGCATTACAGTATATTTTAAGGGTATTTTCATTTAAAATTGAATTTTACAAAATTCAAGATCAATGTTTTTATGAAACTATTCATGATGGTTAATTTTATTATAGATCCTGGGAATCGTATGTGATGAAGGGTGGGAAATTTATCTCTCTCTAATGCATTCAGTATCTGTATGTTGGATGTTGTCCGTATGGTTACACCAAGTGTAACTGTGAAGGTTACACAAATTGTAAGGTAGTCGTGAGGGTTACAAATTATAAGGTAGCTGAGAGGGTTACAAGATTATGTATGTAATGCACCAAGATTCCTTTATTTTTATATTTATGTTCTTATGTATTTTTTAAATATTGTTAAAATCTAATGTTTCACAAAGTAATTATATATGAGTGACGAGTATGTATTTGAAAATGTTTTCATATGTTACAAGTATTTATGGACTAATGTGTTATTTACTTATTTTACATCCCTTACTGAGCTTTTTGTGCTCTTCTAAAGTTTTTTAAATTATTTTCACAGGTTATAAGGTTGTGTAAGACAAATAAGGAATCCAATTTAAATGTTTTATTAATTTTCAAAGAAATCATGTTTTATGCTTTAATGTTTAATATTTTGAAAAAAATGGAAACTATTTTTATGGTATCCACTATGTAACAATGTGTAATGTTATGAATGTGTTACATCCCAATTATCTAAATATCTAAAAAATGAAATATCCTCAATGTAATAGTTAGTGATTTATTTAATAAAATCAATATTATGTAATGTAATAAGGCCAGGTCCTTATAGTTGGTATCAGAGGATGCTTTAGATAACGTTAGGGGTCAGGATGATGTTAAAATAATAACATAAATGATATTTATTCTATGATTAATTTGAAATGTTATAAAATATAAAGATCACCATGTTGATTCATCTATGATTTGTTTTTTTAGAATGGTTTTTTGTAGAATAAACAGGGATGCTGAAGAGGAGAGGAACCGACAGAATGACATCCCTCCAAATCTGCAGCCCGAAATGGTAGGGATTGGGACCGAGGAGTTTGTGATAATAATGGATCAGATAATACATGAAATAAATGGTGGTGGCATCTATTCAATAGAACAACCAGATTTACCACAACAGAACATGATGATAGTGGAATATTTTATGAGAAAACACCCTCTTGCTTTAAAAGGATCTTCTGAACCAGTAATGGCTGAAGGATGGATTAAATCCCCTTAAAAGAGATTTAATGTAAATTGTTGTTCAAATAATATAAATTTATGTCATTCTATTTATCATTTTAAAGGTAATGTTGATCAGTGGTGGTCAATGTTTTATAATATCAGGGATAGAGGGGATATTTATTTCTTACTATAGGATGAGTTTAAATGTTTTCCCTTCAATTTTTTTTACATAGGTGGTGCGACATAGGATGGAGAATAAATTCATTGAATTGAAGAAAAAGGAGGATGATTTAGTGGTTTTGTATGAAGAGAACTTCACCAAACAGTATAGGTATGCTCTGAATCATCTTCTGGATCTCGATTGAAAAATCAACCGCTTTAACTCAGGACTGAAGCCAGTGTATCGAAGGTCGTTGGCCTCCCCTGAATTCAAAATTTATGAGAATCTTGTCTGATGTAATGAGAGTGTAGAGATGGAGTTTTCTGATGATCACATTCATTTTGGAATAAAGGAGAATAATTGGTCCAATAGAAAGCAATGGGTTCTAATCAACCAATGAAATCTGAGGGTAAAAAAATCCAGTTTCAAAATTCAAAAAAGTGTGGAAAAGAAGCACCTTGGGAAATGACTTACCAAAACTGGGATGTGTTTTAAATGTGGTAAGTTTGGATATATAGCCCGAGATTGTAATAAAAATGATCCTAAGACTAACCCAATAAGAAAACTATAAAGTGGTATAAATGTGGTGAGATGGGTCATTAGGCAAATGACTTCCCAAAGAGAGATCCAAATGGTGCAAAGAAGAAAGAATATAACCAGAAAGGTGTAGTGAGAACTTTCACGACATCGTTAGTAGATGTAGATCAATATAATGATTTTTTATTTGGTAATTTTTTTGTTTACTCATATTTTTATAATGTTTTGTTTGATAAGGGTTCTATACATTCCTTCATCTTTGAGAAATTTTCTAGTAAATTGGAAATATCACCTTAACAAATGAGGTAATATCTTGTTGTTAAAACGCAAGGGGGAAATATTGTAGAAAATATGAATTATAAGAATATTTCTATTATGGTATGTGGAAATCATTTACAGGAAAACCATGTTTTTTTACCCTTAGTTGAGTTAGATGTTATTTTGGGAATGGATTGGATTTATTTTTATCATTATAAGATCAACTGTATAGCTAATGAAGTTGTTTTTTAGAAAGAGTTTCATTTTTATACCAGAATAAACACATAAAATATATAACATATAAAGAAGCTGAAAAATAGTTGAAATATGTAATTGATTGTTATCTTGCTTATATTGTTGAAAATGAAGGAACTATTCAGACTAATAATGTAATAGTGGTAAATGAATACCATTATGTTTTTCCTGATGAGTTACCTGGTGTCATACCTAATCGAGAAGTCGAATAAAAAATTGGCATATTTTCTGATGCTAAGCCCATTTCAAATCCCCCATATCGTATGGATCAAATAGAACTTCTTGAATTGGAAAATTACTTCCATGATTTTCTTGATAAAGGATTCATTCATCCTAGAACTTCACCATGGGGAGCACCAGTTTTGTTCGTTAAAAGGAAATATGGTTCCATGAAACATTGAATTCATTATAGAGCTTTTAATAACATCACTATTAAAACAAAGTATCATTTTTCTCAAATCAATTATTTGTTTGATTAGATCTAGGGAGCTTAGTTCTGTTCCAAGAATGAATTGAGAACCAGATACCATTAGCTGGAGGTGAAAGAGGAGGGCATCCTGAAAGCAAACTTTCATACTAGTTAAGAGCATTATGAATTTGTTGTTATTTTATTTGGGTAAACTAATACACCCACTGTATTCATGAATATTCTGAATATACTATTTCATGAGTTCATAAATAGGTTTGTGGCTGTGTTTATTGATGAAATTCTAGTATTATATAAAAATAAATAGGAGCATGAAAAACATACAAGGGTTGTTTTGAAAACCTTAAAGGAAAAGAAACTGTATTGAAAATTTAGCAAGACTGATTTTTGATTGTAACAGATTTATTATCTTGGGAACATGGTAAATAAGGATAGAATAATAGTTGATCCTACCAAATGTTTTTTTGATGAATGGCCAAGATCTACAAATGTTACATAGATTCGTAGTTTTCTTGTATTAGAAGGTTATTACCAAAATTTGGTTAAAAACATTAAACTGTTATCTATCCTAAAAACTAAGATAACATGAAAAGGGGTTAAATTTATTTGGACAGAAGATTGTGATTTTTTTTTTCTGAAAATGAAGAAGAGATTGTTGAATTCTCCATTTTTGGCCTTGCCTTCCCAAAATGGTCAGTTTTTCATCTACAGTAATGCTTCATTGAAGGTACTTGGTTGTGTTTTGATGTAGAATGATAAGGTAATTATTATGCCTCAAGAAAACATAAACATCATGAGTTAAATTATCTCACACATGATTTGGAATTGGAAAATGTGGTTTTTTGCTTTGAAAAGTTTGAGGTATTGTTTATACAGAGCGAAATGTAAAATATATACTGACCATAAAAGTATGAAGTATATATTCACTCAAATGTAAATAAATATGAGGCAGAGAAGATTGCATGAATTGATAAAGGATTATGATTTCAGGATCAATTACCATCCCAAAAAATAAAACAATGTGGTGGATGTATTGAGTTGAAAACATCATGAATCATTAAAAATTTTACGTTTGTAAAATGGTTCCTTCATTAAAGATTTGATGAATTTTAGCTTAGAAGTTATTGGTGTATGAAATACCTCAGCACTGTCTCATGTTCTAGTGTAGTCATTGTTATTTGACAGAATTAACAAAGTGCAGAAAGAATACCATGAGCTACAGAAAAATGTATAATTGGTTACAATGGGTAAGTTTATAGAATTTTACCTTGATAATGATTGTGTTATATGAGAAATTTTGTTTGTGACTTGTGATTCTTAGATGAAGAATTATTTATTGTGTGAAGCTCATAGCTCTCTATTTTTGGTTCATCCTGGTTGTACTATGATATATAAAGACCTTTGAGAGTATTATTGGTGGGATGGAATGAAAAAAGATATTTCTGATTTTACTATTAAATGATTGACATGTCAACAGGTCAAAGAAGAGCTGTAGTTACTGAAGGGGTTGCTTCATCCTTTTCCAATGCCCAAGGGGAAATGGGAGAATGTATCCATGGACATTTTTGTGGGACTACCAAAGACTTCTTGAGGAAACAATGTCATTTTATTTATTGTTGATCAGCTAAAAAAATATTCACATTTTATTTCTATTCTAGATACAATGTATTTTGATATACTTTCTCAACTATACCTCAAGGAGATTATCTTGATACATGGAGTTCATCTTTCCAATTTATATAACCAAGATCCTAGGATCACTTCTAACTTCTGGAAGGGACTTCAGAAGTCATTGGCCACAGAATTAAATTTCAGTATATCTTTTCATCTTCAATCAGATGGACAGACAGAAGAAACAATTCAAAAATTGGAGGATGTTCTTTGAGACTAATCAATGGACTACCAGGGAAGTTGGGATCATCATATATTTTAGTTGAGTTTTCATATAATAATAGTTTTAATTCCAGTATATAGATGGAACCTTTAAAGGCTTTGAATGGGGAGAAGTGTCAGACTCTAGTGTTTTGGGATCAAGTAGTTGAAAGAAAGATGATGGGGCCATAATTAGTAGAGGAAGTGGCATTTAAAGTGAAGATGATCCAGTAGAACACGAGGAATGCTCAGAGTAGGTAGAAAAGTTATGCTGATAATAGAAGAAAAGACTTATATATTGGGATAGGTGACCATGTTGTCCTTAAAATCTCTTCTTGGAAACGTGTCATGTGTTTTAGTAAGAAACAGAAGCTAAGTCCACGGTTCATCGGTCCTTTTTAAATCCTTGAGACTGTTGGAAGAGTTTCATACCAAGTAGCTTTTCCTTTGAGTTTGTCTCGGCTACACAATGTCTTTCATGTTTCGATGTTGTGAAAGTATGTGCGAGATTCATCTCATGTCTTATGCCGAGAAGCAGTTCAAATAGAAGAGAAACTTTTTTATAATGAAAAACTAGTTAAGATTCTTGATCCAAGGAAATATGTATTTTTGAATATATTAATCCACTAGGTAATGGTTTTGTGGAGAAACCACAACGTATATGAAAAAACATTGGAGTCTAAAAATGCTATGAGATAATGGTACCCCCACATGTTTAATGAGAACATAAAATTGAGAGGATACAATTTCTAGAAGTTTGGGATAATGTAACACCTCAAGGGTTTAAAAAAATAAATAAAATGCATGAAACATTGTTTTAAGTAGATATGTATAACAGGCCTTTAAAAAATAATTTTCCACTTCTATGTTTTGTATTTCGAAAAACAGTCATCAACAATTGTGTTCGGTATGTTATTTAGAGTCTAAAAGAACCAAAATTTATTTTTTGTGAATAATAACATACAAATATGAATAGTAATATTAATAGTAATATGACACTAAGTAATATTAAATTGTATTAATATTTTATTTTCTTAAGGCTTTAAGATAATTCCATCTTGGTTAATATTTCAATGTGATATAAAAGTAATTATAGTTTTTAAATTATTAATTTTTGAATTATCTATGATTTTATTTAAAAATTAAATTAATTATATTTAGAAATTTACTTTTAAAAAGTGAACTTCATTTTTTAATTCTACATGTCAAAAAATATCAAGGGTGAACTTTTAGGAATTTCCGAAAATTCATTAATTTTTTATTAATAGTGAAATATGATAAAATACCGTATATTGAAATTATCAGTAAAGTACACTATTTATGAAATAATAAGTTATTTAAGGCCACATGGTTCAAAATCACATGCCATTATTATTATTTTGGGTCACTTGAATTAAGACTATTCATAGTCTTGAGAAAAAAACTTAATAATGATTAAAATAATGTTAAATGCCTCCTCTCCTCCACAATAAATACCACCCTCTTTCCCGTCTTCCTCCCACACCTCTCAATCCTTGATCCTTACCTTTGTTCTGCCCAATACTCCTCCCAAGGATCTCCCCCTTGTCCTAGAGCTACAGTTCACATGAAAATTCCAAAACCAAAGGCCTTAAGAAGGATCTCAAGGAGAAGAGATCAAGAGGTAAACATCATCGTTTTTTCATTTTATGTTATTATTTTTCATTCCCTTTGTATAATTGTGGGATATTTCATTCCATACCCCCTTAATCCCTATATAATGTAAGAATGATGAGATACCCCTTTTCTATAGTTAAATTATTTTATGAAATTTTATGCGACGCCATTAGGCTACAGAATTTTCATGATAGATATATCAATTTTTCTTTTATTTTTAGTTTCTTTCTCTTCTTTCCTTCCGCACTCTTCTCCATGAGTCATGTGTAATGACCTGACTCTTTGTCAGAGGTACAAATCGTTAGTTTTGCTTTCAAATTATTCCTTTAAGCTTGTATGTTGTGTGTAATATCCTAAGTAAGGTCCGGGGAGTGTCCGGGATTGGATTGGAGCCCGTGAGTTTCAGAAATGGGCTTGAAGACAATGGCGTAGGGCCTACACATGTCATGCGCATGGTTTCAGAAAAACTATGAGACATTTGGTCTAGATTCAGGGAGGGGCACACGGGTTACACACGTTTTGGGTAAACTGTTCGCCTAAACTGTGCGACCCTTGGTCGAGAGGCAGTGAGGTGTGCACAGTTTGCACACGATTTGGTAAACCATGCGCCTAAACCGTGCGGCCCTGGTCTGGGTAAAATTACCATTTTCTCCTTAATTTGTTTTAAAAGCCTAAACCCTTTTCTTTCTTCCTCCAACGGACAAAACTAGAGGATGATCCCTCCATGAGCTCCAAAACCTATCTCCCTCTCTTTTTTTGGTTGCTTCTTCATCCGATGACCATTCTTTTATCTATCGAAGGTGTTGGATCACCCTCGGTAAGGCTTACCTAATGCACCCCTCTTTCCTCAGTGAATCATGCCTTATGTCTTGTTATGTTGATGTAGGATCATATGCCCAATTTTCAGGGCATTGGAGTTGAACTCAGATCTCTTCCTACCTACTACGAATCTGAGGTCGATATCATGTGTTCCAACGTCGATAGCTCTAAGGTTGGTGGTCATGTGGTTTCCATTTTGGGTTTTCGCCTTTTTGAGTTATTATAGTCGCGTCATGGTTTGTCTTTCACCAAAACCCATATTTATAATGACTGCTTCATATCTAAATGACCTGTGTGGTATGAGATTGATGAATCTAACCTGGATTGGGTGTTTAGATGAGGTATGGATCGGGTAAGGTCAACCATAAGTGTTATGCCTTACGATTTCCCCCTTTTGCACCTTTAGACCTTAAAGATATGTCTTGAAAGGAATTTTCCATGTTAAGAAAATGATATTACTTGGTTAGAGGTTGGAGAGGATGAGATAGCCTGAACCCTTTGAATGAATTAAAATGTATGTTTCCTTGAGATGTGATTATGTGATCTTATAAGATGGAAATGCCATGATTTGTTAATGTGATAAAATATAAAATAGATTTCCATATATATTGTGATGTGAATGGTTATGACTTGATGTGTTGACATGCTTGTGATAACCCATGAGTGGGCAGGAAGCATTATTACCCCGTGCAATATGAATCTCCATGTATGGGCAGGAGGCATCCTTACCCCATGCCAGATGAATCTTTATGTTTGGGCGGGAGGCATTCTTAACCCGTTCCAGCTGAATATTTGTGTAATAGGACAGGAAGCATGCATACCTCGTGCCTATATATCCTTCATGAGTGGGAGGAATTCTTCCCCACACCAATTACATTTCTAGTGGAAGAGAGGCATTCATACCTCAGGCCAGTGATGATTATTACATATGTGAGAAGTATGGATGAGATGCATTCTTACCTCGTGTCAGTGATAACCTATATCAATGTACTTATACATCTAGTAATTGTTCATATTACTAGCCATGAGCTGAAGTAGGTAGACCGGCCAAGTGTCCTTCTGGAACCTAAGCAGGAGGGTTGTTTATTACATTGCTTTAATTACTCGCAGTTTACTACACACTGTTTATTTTGCGAACAACTATTTGGATTACACGTAGACATCATTGGTGGTGGCCTACTGAGACTTGTCTCACACCCTACCTAGGAAGACTCGTTTGAAATCGTGTAGACTTTACTACTACAGGTACTACCATGAGCAAGGGTCTTGTGTCAGGTTGTTGATATATACATGTTCTAGCTGGAGTTCCAGAGCAGAGGACTGTGCTTGGATAGAGATGCTTGTGGACTACTTTTGTTCTCTTTTTGTATTACTTTATAGAATTCTTGCCAGCAATTTCTACTGTATAAGCATGCCATACATCCATTTTTTATTAGAAACTGCATATGTGGATTTTTTATATCTATCAGGGGTTTTCTTCCTTTTGTGGTTTGGTTTGTATATTCCCCCTTTTCTCATATTTATCCATTAGTTGTGCTTCCGCTATTTAATCACTTGATGTTATCCTGCTGTGTACTCTGACATGGGGGTATAGTCTCCCCACTGACTTACCATTACACCCCCGCTGCAAGTCGGCAGCCCCTGGTATATGGGGAGACGAGCCGGGGTCATTTTGCAAACCGGGCTTAGGGCTCGGGTTGAGGGGTAGCTAGGTTCGGGACATCACAAAGTGGTATCAAAGGAGTTTTTCATTCTTGCTTTACTATTTGGCGATGATAGACTTGGATAATGGGAATAAGTAGGGACTTATCCATGAGATGTGCTTGTGTTTCACGAACCCATGTACGGGGTATGGGCCAAGTTTCCTATTTTATGTGTTATTTATTCTGCTATTTACTGTTGATACTGTTTCACTGTTGGCTGCTTCACATGTTTTTTGATGTTATTGAGATTTGTGATGTTGGAATTTGGATTTCATGGTTCGACCTAATGAAATAAGGGCTATGCATTAGAACATGCATCACGATAGGCACAATATGATTAGGCCATGCATCTTTCCAGGACACGTGCAAATTTTTGTGGAGCATTTCTTCTTGTTTATTTTCATTCCTTGCTAATATGCATGCAGTAGTGCTAACCCTTCTGGATGGTTATGAATTGAGGAATGATGTGGTTTTGGTGGGTGTCACTCTTTGGTTCATAAGGTGTATGGGCCCTTATGGATCGGAAAATGAAACTTCAACTAAACCAATAATTTTCATAATAGGAAAATTCAAATACTTAATCAGCATAAGTAAATGAGAAATGACATCCAAGTGTGTGTCATCTTTCAGTTCATGAGTAGTATGGGCCCTTATGGGCTGGGAAATGCCACGTCACTAGATTAAGTTAAATTAGAACAGTTGTAGGTTTTATTAAGAATGCATGTGGGTGTGGATAGGTGATCTTAGGGGTAGGAAGGCTTATTACCTGTCCTAGCTTCTAGAGTTCGACCTTTAATTTGTTGGTTTCTTCTTTTGAGGCGTTCGTCTGTCATTGTAGCGCTATGACTCTGAGACTTCTTCAAGTCGCACGCACTGAAGGCGGTGACGATCACGTTCCTGAGGTGGCAGCCCCTGATCCACCAGTTGATTTTCCTATCGAGCCACCGATGGCTCCTACTACTATTCCTGAGATGGGCGCCGATTTTTAGTTCTGTGAGAGCTTCTTGAGTACGATGTAGAGTATGCTAGGTGGAGTGCGACCTGTCCCGAGTATGGCAGAGTTGACCCATGAGTTTCAGTCGCAGCATCCTCCTACTTTTACAGGAGATGGCGGACCAATTGCTGTGGAGTCCTAGTGGGAAGCTATTCTAACCATCTTCGAGCACCTTCAGAGGCCTCCAGAGTGGAGGGTCAAGCTTCCCGCTTATATGCTACGTGGTTCATCCAGGAGGTGGTGGGATGTCATCACCCAGTCGGGATAGTAGAGAGATATGATCTAGACTGATTTCCAGACTGTCTTCTATGATTATTTCATTCTGCAGACATTGAGGTCTGATAGAGATAGGGAGTTTATGAATATGCAACAAGGTAACATGACAGTCATGGAATATTCATCTCGTTTTACTGAGTTAAAACGTTTTTCTCCTAACTAGCTGCTGATGATCTCACAACCGCTAGGAGTCTTGATGATGGGTTGTGTTATGCCATCTGGTCGTAGGTTAACATGTTCATAGTGATGAACATTTTAGAGATTTTCAATCAGGAATTGTTCACAGGGGGAATTTGAGAGAATCATACAATATAAACTATGGCGGTTCGGTAGCTAAGAGTTCTAGTGGATCTGCTTCTGGGAAGAAGTGGCATTTTGAGGACTCTCGTGGTGTTAGTGTTGGGCAGACCATTTTTAAAGGTGGCACTCCTGTCTGTCACCAATATAGGGTGCCAGGACATATTAGGAGACAGTGTATGCAAAATCCAGTGGAGTGAAGAGGTTGCGGGAGGTTGGTTCATCTCCACCGTTTCTGCAGGAATTTTCCTCCATGGCCTAGTGAGCAGGGATCTGTACCTACTCCATGATTTGGTGTTGGATCGGTAGGATCGCATTAGTCAGGCGGCTGGAATACCCCCGGTCGATCAGGCCATGGCAGCAGTCGAGGCAGAGGTAATCAGGCTTATGAATCTCAGCACCAGCAGGGCGGGTCTGCTCAGGGTAGCCAGGCTGTGACTCATGGTCGTGGTACCTGCCAGTTGTATGCAGTCGATCCTACGCCACAGGAGTAGTACACCTGACCATATACTGTACGAGGTATGATTATAATTACCTCTACGTTAGTATCTAATTTTTTAACATAGGTGTTTCTCACTCTTTTATATTGAAGGTGATTATTGGAAGTTTGGGCCTCGACGTTGAGTCATATCATGGTATGATCATGTTAGATACCCAATTAGGTAACCGTTCAGAGGGAATTCATCGTTGTCGGAATTTTCCCCTCAAGGTGGGTGATTACCTTTTCTTGTGGAACCTGTATGTTATGGATATGAAAGGTTTTGACGTAATAATCGGGATGGACTGTTTAGTTCCCTATAGATCCTGGATTTACTAATATCATTATAGGGTCGAGTTTACATCACCAGAGGGCGACACACCTATGCATAAGGGAGAATGGGATCTTAGTGCGACACGAGTAGTACCGGAACACCAGATCTTAGGTGGTGTCATGTCACAATTTTCCGGTCTTTATCTCGATGACCAAGGGTTACAACCCTCGGTTTGTCCTCCAGTGGTGGAGCATTTCAGTGATGTATTTACTAATGATTTCTCTGGTCTACCTCCTGTTCGAGAGGTGGATTTTACTATTGAGATTATACCAAGAGCAGCATGAGTGACCATTCCTCCTAATAGGATAGAACCTAAGGAACTCCTAGAGCTCAATAGTCAGCTGGAGGACCTGAAAGCAAAAAGCTTTACAAGTCCCAATACTTCTCCTTGGGGATCACCGGTTTTCTTTGCTAAGAAGTTAGATGGTACCCTTCATCTTTGCGTGGATTATTATAAGTTTAAATAGATGACTATTAAGAATCGGTATCCTTTACCTCGAATTGACGACCTCTTCAATCAGTACTGAGGAGAAAAGGTGTTTTCAAAGATATATTTGAGGTCAGGCTATCACCAGGTTCATGTGAGGACTTTGGACATAACTCGCACAGCGTTCAAGATTAGGTATGGTCTTAAGGAGTACCTAGTCATGCCATTTGGGCTTACAAATGCACCTGTAGTTTTTTTGGCTCTTATGAATCAGATTTTTCACCCTTACCTTGACTCTTTTGTGGTTGTATTTGTGGATGATATCTTAGACTATTCACGCTCAAGACAAGACCATGAAACACATATTGAGATCATGATAAATAAACTAAGAGAGCATCATCTTTATTCTAAGCTCATTAAATGCCACTTTTGGATAAATAGGATTCACATCCTGGGTCACATTATCTTTGAGTCTGATGTTTCTGTTGACCCTAAGAAGGTGAGTGCTTTCATTTCTTGGGAGCAGCCCATGAACGTCTTTGATATAAGGAGTTTCTTGAAGCTTGATAGACATTATAGGCAGTTCATTCGGTAAATTTCATGCCTAGCATCACTACTTACAGCTTTGAACAAAAAGGGGGTGAGATTCGATTGGTTAGAACCTTGTGAAGTAGATTTTCAGGAACTGAAGGGAAGACTAACTTCAGCACCGATACTGATCATGCTGGAGCCATGTAGAGCTTATATGGTCTTTTGTGACACGTCAAGTATCGGGCATGGAGTTTTCTTGATGCAGTATGAGCGAGTCGTTGCGTATGGTTCTCATTAGTTAAAGGCTCCTGAACATAATTATTCGATGCATGACCTTGATCTCACAGCAGTTGTTCATGCCTTACGTTGTTTGAGACAATATTTGTTGGGAGAGAATTTTATGGTATTAACTAACCACAGAAGCCTCAAATATATCTTCACTCAGTGGGATCTAAATCTCAGGAAACACAGGTGGGTTGAGTACCTGCAATCCATTGATTTCAAACTGGCCTACACTCTTGGGGTAGAAAATGCAGTAGCTGATGCGTTGATTCGGAAAACTCAGTCAGAAGTGGTTCGGGAATTTAAGGAGGAGTGGAAGTTTATGGCTCTATTTTCAGAGATTCATGTTGAGGTTGAGGAGGTTCAGGGTCAAACTGTTCTCTCAGCCATAGCGGTGACTTATACTCTTTTGGAACGTGTCAGGGAAAGATAGTTATCAGACCCGGAAGGTCTTCTTCTATGAGAGAGTATCGCTGATGATGCATCTACAGATTGGAACGTGGATGAAGGTGAAACTTTATTGTTCCGTGAGCGTGTATTAGTCCCAACAGACATTAGAGAGGAGCTGATGAGGGATTTCCGTACCTTAGCATGGGCAGTTCACCCAGGCATCACGAAAATGTATCATGATTTGCAGCGACATTACTGGTGGCCAAACATGAAGAGGGAAATAACCGGTATTATCACACGTTGTTCCACCTGTCAGTAGGTGAAGGTGGAATAACAGTGTCCGGTAGCGCTTTTGCAGCTGTTGTCCATTCCGGAGTGAAAATGGGACGCTGTTTCTATGGAATTTGTAACCATTTTACCCTAGTCACCATGTGGCAATGATGCAGTATGGGTTATCATTGACCATCTGATGAAGGTCGCACATTTCTTACCTATGCGGGAGACCTTCATTGTAATATCCCAAGATTTTATGAAAAATATTCTTTTTAATTTAACTAATGTCTTGTGTTGTACGCAACACAAATAAGAGCTTGCACAACACGCATCGTTGACTTTCCTTGCATTACACGCAATCGCAACCTTCCTCGATAGCGTGTGTAGTACGCAATACTGAGTTTCACGAAACAACGATATGCTATTAAAATATTATTAAAACTAGCCGTTATGAATAGTAATAACCACTTTTTAAAATTTTAGAAATTTTAGCTCTCAAAATGGACTTCATTTTTGGATTCGGAGTATCGAATTTTGCCTAAGGTGAAATTTTGGTACTTTTCAGATAACTTTCATATTCTGATGAATAGTGAAAATTACTAAATTATAATTAAAAACAACTTTTTTAATCAAAATAATTAATAGTGAAAAATTATTAATTTGAGTTGTTTTAAAGTATATTTAGAATATATTTTTACAATTTAATACAATGTTGGTCATTGAATGTAATTTCACATTTAAACCAGACATAAACAAGTGTCAATCTTTTGATAGATATTGTTTCTTAAAAACACGCTTTTTGTTTTAACAGCGGGATTTAATTATAAAATTAATTAATGAAACTTCTATGTTATGAATTTGGTAAAATAGACTTCATTTTTGAATTCGGAATATGAAATATAGCTTAGGATGAAATTTTGGCATTGTTCTGAAAAACATCAATTTTTGATGAATAGTGAAACTACTAAGTGGTAGTTAAAAAAACTGAATTTTTTCATAAAACTTAATTTTACCGCTTCTGTGAATGGAATTTTAAAAATCAGACAGACACGGTTAATATCAAGGACTAAAATGTGGTTCAATAAGATGAAAATAATTTTTGGTGAATAGTAACTTTTTACTTTTTTTTACCACGGTTAATAGTAAATAGGGTAACTAAGGGTAAATATGATATTACTATTACCCTAACACATGTCCTAATTCCATTGGATAAGTGTAATTAGACCAAAAACAACCTTATGAATATAATATGACCATTTAGGTCCACTTGGATTAGATTATGACATTTAATATTATTTTATTTAATGAATAGTTAAAACAGTTAAAATCAAAGTTTAATAACTAAAACATTTTTAATATGGGGTTATACATAAGATAAATTCGACTATAAATATTCATTAAAAAGATAAAAGGAATTCCTACATAATGATATTTTATTTATAATTTTTATACTTTAAATAAATTAATTTATTTATGACACAACGATGATGCAGTAATTACCCTTTTAAGGAAATATTAACATAATTGATGTTATAAATGCTCAAATGAATGTAATTTGAGACTTTTTATGAATTCCACTAATTTTCTAGGTTACTATGATATATTAGTGTAGATTTAATCAACTTGGTTCGAACATATAATTCTGTTATGACTTTCACAAAAATCATATATCAAATAGTGTCAAAATTGACACAAAATAGTTTTTAAATCAAATATTATATTATTAATTGTTATTTTAATCCTAAAAATCTAAGGTTCGGCCAAATGACTTAGATAAGGATATATATATTAATAATAAACAATTTGGGGTTCTTTTGGCATGTTATAGTAAGTTTATTAACCATATAGTGAAAGAAAAGAAAAAGACACGGTAAAAGTTAAATTATTTAACTTAGAGTTAAATCTAATTGATAAGGTTAAAATAATACCCTAAACTTGTCTAAATCCTATTGGTTGATAGGATTTCGACCCATCCCCACTTTAGCTTCTAAATAAGACCCTTTGGAACCATTATAAACCGATTTTGACTTTAATATTAAATAATATTTTGAGATATTCCTAAGGTGCCCCTCTCCTCCCTTATAAAAGGACACCTCCTCCGCCTTCCTCCTCACACCAATTTGAGCACTCAAGCTCAACCAACCTCTGCCAAAATATATTCTCCACTTCCATAGAATAATCCTAGAGGTCCTGGTCTTCTTCAAAGACCAATCATAGTTCTCTAAGTGGAGGATTCAAAGAGGCGTTTCAAAGAAGAGGTAATATCCATTACCGATCTTTTCAATTTTTTTCTTCTTCAACTTCTTCTTCTTTAGTGGTTTCATGATAAAGTAATAACATCATTATTACTTACATACCGATATGTTATTATAAATATGAAACAACTCTAATTAACCTTCTATCCATCCTACGGAAAAAGGAAATCACCGAGCGTGCGTACGTACGGAATACCGTCTCCACGCCGTGGTGTAATCTATTTTCTGCCACCACCTTAATTGGATGGGTATAATGGTTTAATGAGTAACTATATATGATTATTATAAAGTGATATTGATACTGAAATAGTATACATACACTTCAACACAATTCCACGACCATGGGAATGATATCATCGCTCGTGCGTACGTACGGACTACCGTCTCCACGACGCGATGAGATTCATTCTCAATGATTAACCATTCATGAATGATTATAAAGTATATATAATAATTACTAATGAAATATATGACATAATAATGATACTGGACTTATGTAAATTTATATGTATGTCATCTACTTAATTCCATTCAATTCAATAAGGAAACGAAAACAGCGTTCATGCGTACGTACGGACTACCGTCTCCATGAATGGTGTATTTCTTTCCATTTACTGATTTATTATATATGTATATTCTGAATATATATATATCATGTTTTATATTCTAGAATTAAGTAATCATGATCTAATTAATCATATGAATAATTACAAGTTAAAAACATGAACAAAAAATGAGACGATTTTACCCAAAACGATACTTTAACATGAATTTACAAAAGAACGGGTAATATAAAGTCATAAGTGGACCATATATGATATAATAACAATGGATATGATTCTGGAATAAGTCAATAAAATGATTTAAATCATTATACAGGAGGTTCGGACACTTACAAAGCAAGTCGGACCTACGGTAAGGGAAATATCACAATCTCATTTTTATCCGAGATTGTTTTTACTTTGGTATTTACTGGGGTGTATTTTATCATCCACATCCATGTTACCTCAATATGTAAAATTATTTCCATCCTTCTACAATAGTTTATATCCAATTTTACCCTTCGATGAGTTTTTTTGTAAAAAAATATGAAAGGAATCTTTTGTCATTTTTCGTACGAGGTACTTTTTGACTTTTCCGACAAAAGTACGAAGAATGTTTTTTTTTAACTTATACGGCCTGAATGGATTTTTAAAACATTATTTCAAAGAAGCTTCCTTTACAAGTTTTCAAGTTTATTTTTAATCAAATTCTTTTAGTTTAAAATTGTATGACATGTTAAGAAAAGAAAAAGTTTTGAAGTAAAAAGGATATTTTCCTCAAGAATGTAGTTCAAGTGTTTTATCTATAAAGGGTTCTGTTTTTATCCCTATTGTTACATTGATTTGATTATGTTTTGATGGAATTATTTTTATGAATTCCTTTATCATATATATTGTTTTATGATGTCATGATGTTTAAGATTCCCATTTTTATTACATGGGTTATGCAATGATGTATGGTTTATGATTTTGTGGCACACATAAGAATGGTATCATTATGAGATGGGTGGGACCTATATCTCCCTCCAATGCATTGGGTAAAGATTTTATATCTCATGAGATAGACATGGCTGGAATGGTAGGTTATACCGGTTCAGTGAAACAGGACTGAAACGAGGGTTACTCGATTCAGAAAGGGACTTTGTCCACTAAGATAGTCTTGGCAATGAGTCTTGACTAACAAGAAATGATTCTCTATGATTATGTGTGAATGCCACAAAGTTTCATGTTTTAAGTTATTATTATTGTGATTACATTTCACTGCCATGATTTATCCCATGTTATGAAATTATGATCTCTTTTGCAGGTTAAGATTTCCAAAAGTTATGTGCTTGTGTATATGATGTGATTGATATTTCTTTTGTTTACCCTTACTGAGCATTTGAGCTCACCCTTTTATGTTTTCTTTTCCCCAGGATATAAAAAAGGGTTTTAGGTATAAAAAAAAGGAAGATCTTTATGGGAGATATTGAAGATCTTTCACCACGATTAGAAGATTATGTTCCGAGTTTCCAAAGTCACTAAACTATTACGATCCTTGTGTGTGTGTTTTTGTTATGTACCAAGTATTCCACAAAAGTAATGTAATGTCCATGTACGTCAAGCTTCGGGTCTCTACATTCATGGTTTATGACTTGGGAAGATTGTATTTCAAGGAAATAGTGCCCCTTTATGGAGCACCTCGATCTGTTGTCTTAGAAAGAGACCCTCATTTTCCATCTCTATTCTGGCTGGGTTTACAGAAGGCCTTGGTTACACAGGTACATTTGAGCATGGAATATCACCTGCAGACTGACGAAAAGACCTAGCGGACTATAAAAATACTATAGGATAGGTTATGTGCATGTGTTATTGATTTTAAAGGTTCATGGGAGAAACACGTTCCTATTGTTGTGTTCAGTTATAACAATAGATTCCAGGCTACCATTGAGAAGGCTCCCTATAAAGCCTTATATGGTAGACCGTGTCACTCAACTTTATGTTGGCTTGAAGTCGGGGAGCCAGCTGTTCTAGGACCACGTATTTTGAAAGAGACTACAGAGCAGATACAACTTATTAAGATGAATATGCAGACAGATCAGTCTAGATAGCAGTCATATCCTAACAAGAACCAGCGACCTCTTGAGTTTGATATTGGGAACTGTTTTTTCATGACAGTCTCACCCAAGTTGGGGCAGAGATGTGTACTGAAGCAGGGTAAGATTTCACTAAGGTTCGTAGGACCCTTTGAGGTGATGAAGTGGATTGGACCAGTAGCATAACATCTTGCACTTACGCAGAGATATCCGACCATGTACGATGTTTTTCATGTATCTCAGCTATGCCGGTACTTTTCATATCCTACATAAGTTTTTCAACCTGACGAGGTTGAACTGGATATGGATGCTTCCTTCGAGGAGTATCCGATGTGAAATGTTGACTATCGAGTGAAGACACTCTGTGGAAGGTCTGTTCCTCTTGTACGGGTGTTATGGCAGCACGACTGGGTATAGGATGAGACCTGGGAGCAGGAGGCTGATATATGTTCTCAATGGTTAGAGATTTTCATTGATGACACCTTAGTACCCTCATAAGGATAACTCAGGGACGAGTAGAATTAAAGAGGGGAGGTTGTAATGACCCGACTCTTTGGAAATGGTACGGATCATTAGTTTTGCATTAAAATAATTACTTTAAGATTGTATGATGTGTGTAACATCCTAAGGAAGGTCCAGGGAGTGTCTGGGGTTGGTTCGGAGCCCAGGAGTTTGAGAAATTGGCTTGCATACAATGGCTCACGGCCTGCGCACAGCCTGCACATGGCTTCAGACAGACTGTACGACCTTTTTTCTGGAGGCAGGGAGGTATGCACGATTTGCGCACGGTTTGGGTAAACCGTGCGCCTAAACCATGCGACCCTTGTTTGGGACGTATTGAGGTGTACACGGTTTGTGAACGGTTTGATAAACCATTCACCTAACCCATGTGTCCCAGTTCTGGGTGAAGTTACCATTTTACCAATAATTTGTTTTAAAAGCCTAAACCCTTTCCTTTCTTCCTCCAGTGGACAGAACCAGAAGAGGAGCCATCCTTGAGCTCCAAAACCTCTCTCCATCTCTTTTCTTGGTTGCTTCTTCATCCAATGACCGTTCTTCAATCAGTCAAAGCCATTGGATCACCCTCGGTAAGTCTTACCTAACACATCCCTCTTTCCTCGGTGAATCTTGCCTTCCTTCATGTTATTATGATGCAGGATCATATGCCCTATTTTCAGGGCATTGGACTGGAACTCATATCTCTACCAACCTACTGTGAATCTGAGGTCTATATAAGGCGAGGCTATGTATACAGCTCTAAGGTAGGTGGTCACGTGGTTTCCATTTTTGGTTTTCACCTTTTTGAGTTATTATAGTCATGTCGTGGTTTTTATTTCACTAAACCCCATATTTATAATGACTGATTCATATCTAAATGACCCATGTGGTATGAGATTGATGAATCTAACCTGGATCAGGTGTTTATATGAGGTATGGACTGGGTAAGGTCAACCATAGTTTTTATGCCTTAATATTTGGACCTTTTTCACTTTTGGACCTTTAAGATATGTCTTGAAAGGCATTTTCCTTTTTAGGAAAATGAGATGACTTGGTTACAGGTTGTCTAGGATGAGATAACTTGAACCCCTTTAAGAATTGAAATGTAAGTTTCCTTGAGATGTGATTATGTGATATTATAAGATGAAAATGTCAGGCTTTGTTAATGTGATATAATATAAGATGGATTTCCATATATATTATGATGTGAATGGTTATGCCTTGCTGTGTTGGCATGCTTGTGATAACTCATGTGTGGGCGGGAAGCATTCTTACCCCATTCCAGATGAATCTCCATGTATGGGCGGGGTATATTCTTACCTTGTTCCAGATGAATCTCTATGTGTGGGCAGGAGGTATTCTTTCCCCGTGCTAGCTGAATCTTTGTGTAATGGGATGGGAATCATTCATAACTCGTGCTAATATATCCTTTATGGGTTGGAGGCATTCTTCGCCACACCAGTTATAGTGATTGTTGACGAGAGGCATTCATACCTCGTGCCAGTGATGATTATTACATATGTGAGAAGCATGGATGAGAGGCATGCTTACCTCATGCCAGTGATAACCAATATCTAGGTACTTATACCTCTGGTGATTGTTCAGATTACCGGCCATGAGCTGAAGTAGATAGACCCACAAGGTGTCCTTCCGGTACCTAAGCGGTAGGGTTGTTTATTACTTTGCTTTACTTACTTGCAGTTTTCTATACACTGTTAATTTTGAGAACACCTATTTGGATTACATGTAGACATAGTTGGTGGTGGCATACTGAGACTTGTCTCACACCCTACCTGGACAGCCTCTTTGGCACCTGTGTAGACTTTACTGCTGCATGTACTAGCAGGGGAAAGGGCCCTACGTCAGGTTGTTGATATATACATGTTCTAGTTGGAGTTACAGAGAAGAGGATAGAGCATGGATTGAAATGATCATGGGATACTTTTGTTATCTTTTTATATTACTGTATAGAATCCTTGCGATCAATTTCTACTATATCAGTATTCCATACATCCATTTTGTATTAGACACTGCCTATATGGGTTTTGTATATCTATCAGGGTTTTTCTTCCTTATGTGGTTTGGGTTGTATATTCCCCATTTTCTCATGTATATCAATTAGTTGTGATTCCACTATTTAATCACTTCATGTTATCCCGTTTTCTACTCTGAAATGGGGGTACATTCTCCCCACTGACTTACCATTACACCCCCACAGCTATTCGGTATCCCCTGGCCTATGGGGAGATGAGCCAGGGGTCATGTGGCCAACCAGGCTTGGGGCTTGGGATGAGGGGATGCCGGGTCTGTGATGTCATAGCATGGAACCTCTATAATCTTTTATATTATGTATTTTCTCATGTTCATGGAAAAATAATCATCATTCTTCTTCTCCTCCCTCGCATAATTAAGTAAAAAAAACATTGTCTGTGATGTTTTGAATTACCAACATTGTGGACAATGTGATTTCTTTTAATTCCTTCAAGTCTAGCCATGAAAACATATTTATGGTTGAACCAGGTTATAAAATATTTATTTTGTCTCATCCATGGTTCTGGAATTATTTTTACTCATGGTTTTAATTTAAAAAACAAAATGTGGTCATTATTATCGAAGAACCACCAAAATGATATAAACGAACATCAGTAATGTTGTAACTTATGAATCGTCATCATGTAAGAATTCAAAATGCTAATGTTATAATTTATGGTTCTGGAAATATGAAAATACCACTCAATTCAATTTTGGAGTTTCCCTTCCAATTAAAAAAAATGACCATCATGAACCACTCATGGAAATCTTGTAAAGAACTCGCCCAAGAACATTGCAAAGAAGAAAATACTAAAAATTAAAGGATGAAATGTTTTAATGTAATGATAATAAGGTATTAAAAAGGTGGATATGATTCTTTAAGATATTAATAACTCTATTTTAAACATTATACCGGAGGCTTAAACAATTTTTCTGTAAGACAAGCCCGATGTAAGGGAATTCATAACCCGATTTTCATTCATTAGGTTAACCTTCTACTTCATTATTTATGTGGTATTAAAATTGTTTTTTGTGATGGGATTTGTTTATATTTTGTGGAATAATGTGTATTTATAGTTTTTATAACTATACCATCCACTCTATTAAGTCTCACTTGAATTATATGATATTTCTAAGGGGATTTTCTTTTAAAACCCTCCTTTAAAATTCTATTTTTCAAAATTCAAGAGCAATGTTTTTTATGCAATTAATCATGTTTTATAAGTATGTTATGGTTATTGGGAATTAATGATGATGAAGGGTGGTACCTATATCTCCTTATAATTAATTGGGTATGTGTATGTCCAAGGTTGGTTGTATGGTTACTCCACGTGTAACTACGATGGTTACACGAATTGTAAGGTATTCGTGAGAGTTACAAATTATAAGGTAGCCGAGAGGGTTACAAAATTATGTATGTAATTCCAAAAGATACCTTTATTTTTATATTTATTTTTTATGTATTGTGGAAATGTTGTTGAAATATCATGTTTCACAAAGTAAGTATATATGAGTGACGAGTTTGTCATTGAAAATGTTTTCATACGATACAAGTATGCTTGGACTAATGCGATGTTTCCTTATTTTACATCCCTTACTGAGATTATTGTGCTCATCCCATGTTTTTTAAATGATTTTCACAGGTCATAAGGATATTAAAGACAATGAAAAAATCCATGTTAAATGTTTTAAGAATTTTCAAAGAAATCCAGTTTTAAGCATTAATGTTTTATATTTTGTAAAAAAGTGGTTGTTCTTTTTATGATATCCACTTTGTAACAATGTGTAATGTTATGAATGTATTACATTCCAATTATCTAAAGCTCTGAACAATAAAAGGTCCTATATGTAAAAGGAAGTAATTTCATGATGAAAATAAAGATTTTTTAATGTAATAAGATGGGTTCCATATAGATAGAGTTTCAAACATTTCTCAATCATTTCCTTCTCACATTCCTATATCTCTTCCTAAATTAGACCATGTTTCCAAAAAACCTGCACTAGACTGATACTTATTCCACGTAAGTATTTATCGTTACTATCAAAAATCTGTATCTAGATATAAACCAATGATGCATCTGACTAGAGGAAAATTTGATCCCATCTGATCACATGGTTGGGATAAGGATGATACATTTTCAACTAAGTTAAGTGGAACAAAATATGCACCACACTGAACTGCGGTGGAAATTCCATCCAATATGCCACCTCTCCCATCCATTATAGTATCTCAAAGGGGACTACATATATATGAGATAACATTACATTCTTTTTAAAAACTCAAGGTGAAATCCTTGTAGAAATCCACAAGAACACATTACCACTTACCACAAACAACAACAACCATCAATGATGATCTGCATACAATTTCCGATGACTCTAAGTCATCTCCATCTATTTTCTAATTAAATGAATCTTCATTGTTGTCTCTTCGAAAACGCTCAGTCTAACTAGTGAGGTCTCACATGTTTCAACACAAAAAAGTGGAGAATGGGAAGGATGCACAGAAAATGTGTCAAATGGATTCATATGTGTCGAGGCCTGATAGCTGTCATTATAAGAGAATTCCACCAATGGTACATGATCTTCCCTTGAGAAACCAAAATCCATTACACAGGAATGAAATAAGTCTTATAATGTTTGTATTGTCCATTGGTATTCTCTATCCATCTCAGGATGATGCACAGAACTCATATTCAACTGAGTCCCAATATATTTATAAATGGATTTCCTAAAACAATATGTAATCCTTAGGTCTCTCTCTGATATTATCAAAACATGTATTCCATGTCTCTTTACAACTCCTCAGATATAGATTTTGGATAGATCCTTCACCGTATGAGTATCAAAAATAGTTATGAAGTGGGATGACTTGGTACATTGATCCACTATCAACCATATGATATCGTGATTCTAAAAAACTATTGGGAGACATATAACAAAATCCACGGATATCTCCTCCATTTTCAAGACTAGATATGGTAAGCAATACATTATACCATTTGGTCGCTGATGTTCTGACGTAACATTTTAAAACATTGTGCATTTCAAAAAAATCAACCACCTTCCTTTTCATTCCACTCCACCAGAACTACACCTTCAATGCATTTTACATATTCTGTTTTCTATGATAGAAATCAAATCTCGAGTGGTGGTAATCATGGTTATGTATCTCTTATGAAAAAATAAGTACAACCATCTGATATGAAAACCCCAAAACTGAACTCTCATTTAGCCTCAAAACCTCTATGGTTTCCCCACCATTGTGTTTTTTACTCATTAAAACACAATATACATAAGATTTATATGCCTTCTATACCCTCATTAAAAAATCAAGAACAATAAAAACTGAAAAAAAGGCAACATTAACATGGTTTTTACATTCCACATGCATGTTGGCTAGGACTGAAATCATTTTCCACTCATGTAAATATTCTTTCGCCAACTAGGTGTAAAAATGTATTCTGTATGAATTGTCCATTGAATTGCCTTTAACCAGTGTTTAAATCATGTCAATTTGGAACATTTTGAGATACTATATCTATATTATTTTCCTCATATTCAATTCCATTTGTGAGAAATTATGATTCATGATGTTATGATCCATGAACAAAGTAATTTTTTCATCGAAGAGATAATAAAACCATGTTGTCAAAACATAGATGAATGTTGCTACCTATAAATCATGTTTTGGGTAGTTTTTATCATTCACCCTTAACATCCATGAGACATAAGAGACATCATGGTCTCCATAATTGTGAACACACCCTAACCCAGGTCCTGAAATATCACAATAAACTACATACCCATGTACTTATTCTTTAAAAATAAAGAATTATATATATGTAAGGAGAACCATATCTCTTCAAAATATTTATGTAATTCCTCAATCCATTGATATGGAACATTATTCTATGTTAATTCTATCATTGTAATGGGTAGGTGTGAAAAGTCATTAAAATGAAATGGTGATACCCACCTTGGCCAAGAAAACTTTTTATCTCAAATACACTCATAAGCACTTTCCCAGAGATATCAGCTTCAATCTTCTCTGGATTGATTGGAATACCTCTTTAATAAATTACACGGACATGTAATCATACTTATTGTATCGAAAAATAAAACCTTGATAATTTTGAATACATATAATGGTCCCTCAGGATTCCTGACACTATTGCCAAGTGTTCCTCATGCTCTTCCCTTTCCCATTAAAAACCTAGTATGTTATCCAAAAACAAAAAACAATAATCAAGGCATCATAGAAATATATGATTCATCAATACCACAAATACCACTAGATCAATTTTAAGACCAAAATGAATTTTCACAAATCAAAATGGCTATATCAGCTTCGGAAATCTCTCTTCAAAATATTCTCCTTCAGAACTCTCAATTGGTGATATCCTGCTCGAAATTCAATCTTAGAGAACCACTGAGCTCAATTAAATTGATCGAATAAGTCATTAGTGTGTGGAAGTGGATACCTTTTCATTATAATAACTTGGTTATGTTTACTATTATCCACACATAGCTATAGATATCCATCATCTTTATTCATGAACCGGACTGGTGCTTCCCACAGAGACGTACTTGACTGAATGAAACTCTTTATTTCCAGTTCTTCCAACTACAATTTTAGTTCCCTTAATTATATTAGTTACATTTGATATGATATATCTGAGATATTCATCGTCTTGGAGAGGAGATCAATCATGAACTTCCCTTCCCTTACCAGTGGTAACCGAGAGAAATTGTTGAGAAACACATCTGGAAACTGATCCACCACTATAGGAAAACTGTTATTCTAGATCCTATCCATTGATTCCAAATTAAATTCTTCCCTTTGGTAGGTGATCGTTCCAGATACTAGTAATAAAAAGCTCATTGAAAATTTCTATACACCCCTTTCTCCTATAAAGAGATGTCTAACACTGTCCTCTGTCTTGAAACAAACTATTCTTATATATCAGTCGATGTGAGCCTTGAACATTGTCAAACAATCCATACCCATTATTAAATCATATATATAAATCTCAAAAATAGAAAAATCCCATTGAATCATAGCTCCAACAACAGTTATAGAAAATTATCTACACTAAAAGGATTAGCATTCTATTTCCCAAATATGGGTTTGATGTTTTATCATAGAGGGCATCATCTTATGTTTTAAATAAAGAAAATGAATAGTAAAACAAAAAATAAATGAATATGATGCACCCATATCATAAAAAACATGTATAAGGGTAGAATTCAATTGAATTATACCTCTCGCCATAGATGATCCCTACTGATCATCCACAATCACCTACTCAGCCACATATAATTGCTTTGTCACTTGACTTTGTTCTTTATTTCCCTGTAGAGATTGCCCTACCCGAGGAGTCCTGGTATTATTATAATAACCATTTCAATCTATGTTATACTAATGATAAATGTTCTACTATCCTGATTCCATATAGGCATATGATGTATTCAATACCTGAGAAATGCCTCTAGCACCTAAAGATGGAGCACTATAACAATATCTCTACAGATGCGACATCTGGTTGTAGTTGTGGCATGCTCTAGGTTGTGCCATATACTCTATCTGTATTTAGTCAAGTGATCCACATTAGAAACCACCTAATCATTCTTGGGTTGTAAAGGAAGTTTTACTTAACAATCCATATGATTCAAATTCGCACTCCCACCTAGGAAGTATATGTCCTTCTTCAGCTTTCTCCCAACATGAGAGATACCACCATTTCTTATGGGAATTAATATAACTTTTCCTCCCATAGATCATGAGATCCCTCTTTTAGTTATTAATACTTTATTCACTATCTTTGTATATTTATTAATACAAAGCACCACTATCTCTGAGTGAATATACATCATTGAGCCTGATTGAAATATGTGTTCCTTCATGGACTCACTAGCAACATCCTCAGGTGAAATGTCTATTGAAAACTTGAATTTATCTAGACACATGGTGACAGAGGTGTTATCCTACATCATGCTGAAGAAGTATATCATTCTCTAAATCTTTAATGAGTGACAATATAATTTTTTATTAAACAGTTCCTCAAAATCCTCTTAACTGAGGTATTTAACTTCTTATGATTTCACAACTAGATCCCACCACTAGTTTTAAAGATCCTAGAACATATACATCACTAAATTGACATTCATATTTGTTGGTGTTCCAATGAAATTAATGATATGATTCATTATATTCAGCCACACCCCTTCCTTTTATACTTCAGAATCACCTAGAATAGTGGGTGGATTCTTCTTCTAGAACTGGGCTAAATAATCCATTTTCCTTGGCTAATTCACCTGATTCCATGTGACCAAAAATTGGAATGCTTAGACATACTCTAAACTCACACTTGGATTACCTATGGTACAGGTGCAACCACATTCTCCACAGCTTCGTACTGGCAGTTTCCTCAATGCCCACCAGGTGAAATTTTCTAAATAAACAAAAACAATATTAGTCTAAATCTCTAGAAACTGAATGATTAACAATTTCAAATTATACCACATAAACTATCACTAAATTGCATTCCAAAAAAAATCATGTACAACCAATTTTAAAAATATTAAATTGAATTTTGGAAATATATCCATTTCCAAAATACTAAAAACAAGCCATTTTTCAAAATCATTCATTTGAAAACACATTTAAGATTTTCCAAAATCGACACTATTTCAAAAGATCATAAATCATTACTCAATTGATCTATGTAATCCTAGTAGTAATTCATTCTTCTTATGCATTTCATGCCTATCCCATTGGCTACACCCATGATAATGATATTTCAAATTCCTATAAGTGTCCCCATGACACTTATATACCCAACTCCCTAGTAACATGAATTTCAGCATAAAAAGGTTAGCTACGTCTTTTATGATATAATTTTCAATTCCCGACAATTTTCGTCCTTCCTACCTACCCGTACTAGGGAATATAGCCAAATGAATATCAACTCCAAGACTGAGAAAATAAAGACCACATATTCCACAATGGAATGACCAAACTGATTCCATTTGTCTCTGCATACTTTTTGGACCGAAAAAAACTAATTCCATTAGTATTGTCCCACCCCTTATCATTTCCTAGAGAGCAGTTGAGACATTACCTGGCCTTAAGTGACATCACCATGATGCCAAAGGCAGGCAATAAATGATGAAGGGTTTCAATACAGTGCTGTGATGATTTAACATATAAGAATGAAACCACTGACCAAATTATCGATAACCAAACAACCACCATATAGTGCATGACAACATTGAAATAAAACTAAACATTTCATTTATCAATATAATACTAAAAAAAATTCCTCAATGGAAGACCAAAATATCCTAGTAAATAGTAAAATACAAACTGGAAACACTCTAGGATAACCATAAGACTCCAAACTCAACAAGGTCCATACTGCAAAATCACCAAACAACACATGTTTCACATAGTAGCGCTAAATATGTATGATACCTTATATTTTCCCATGTACTAGTATATGAAATCTACTAAATAACCAATTTGAAAAAGTAGAGGTGAGTACTAAAAATCAGTAGGTTTTCCCCAATGACGTCCCTACTCACACCACAAGGATAAAACATTTCAGCAACATTTATATAAAAAATTTATTTAAAACAATTTATGAATTTTTTTACATCAAAAAATAATATAAATCCTTTGTAAATAATTTTCCAAGAAATCCCATTACAATTAATTATATCAATGATCATTTAATTTTGGCATAACCCCTTCCCATCCACACAACAATATATCTGACAATTCTTGTAAACCATACACCTCTATATACTCATTAGTTGTGAGTCATCCTTCAACCAATCCATCACATAGTGGACCACATTGTTGGTGGTACTTCATGTCCATATTATTCCCAATATTTTTATGGGGGTACTTCATCCCTTATCTGCCCCAATGCATATTAACACCTTCCACATGGCCATTACAACACATTCCAAATGAATGTGTGGTCAAACCATTCAACAAAACATCAATATTTTTTTAATAAATATTTATTCCAAGTAGAATTCATTGAAAATATTTTAAAATCAACATTTGTAAATCATGTTATCAAAACACTTTTCAATAACACATTGATTTCCCTATTTTCCATAAAACATCCCTCAAGAGGGTTTCAAAAATTATTTTATTGGAAATAAAAAATTAATTTCAATTAGGGTATGAATATGAAACTAATAAATAATGTTATAAGATAGTGGATTTGAGAGTGAATCCACCTTCTTCGAGTTATATGGCGAAAATAAAGAACGAAATGATGAATGTTCAAAAATTTAGTTTGAAACTCCATGAATCCACCTTAGTTCTATTACCCAATCATCAATAAGAAAAACTGTAAACATATTTGGACTCCAAAACATTATATATATAGAAAACATAATTATATCTATGAAACAGAGAGAGTGGGCAAAGTATATAAAAGAGAAACATCAAGAATCACAAATAACAGTCACCTACCAGGAGGAATCGACTTCTAATCACCAGGGGAAGCCTTGAAGTCATTTACAGATTGATGGAAGAACCCTTCATGACCTTTGAGAAACCAAAACGAATAGTTATAGATGTATAATAGGAAAAAATGTTGGATAAAGGGAAACCATGCGAGATTCAATTTTTAAGGAGGTGGTTCTGAACCATGCATGGTTTAGTCATATGTTTTGGAAAACTATATGCTAACCATGTGTTAGGCACTTCATTAATGATGAATCTCACATGTTCTTCTCACACGGTCTCCAAACCATGACGCAACCAAGCCAAATCCCCAACGTAAAAATTACCAAAGACATATTTTCAAAGCACGTGGAATATACAACGCAATAGCATGGTTTATAAAAACCTTGAATTGTCTATTCTTCTTCTCTTTTTCACATGTACCATTGTGAACATTTAACTGTAAGTGATTCATAGTTTCTATAAATTGTAAACCACTCGTGCACCTGTATAAATGTTCCGAATACATTTTAAAAGTTCTATAAACTCTCCCAAACATCGCCCTTACAAATTATATAATTAGGAAAAATAATGAAAGGGTTACTTAGTATAAATAGGGGTGATATAATAAGAAACATCAAATGTTATTATCATTAATGAATAGAAATATAATAAATAATTCAATAAAAACATTTTTATGGAAAATATCATTTTAGTTTTTGGAATTAATTATTTAAAATTGAAGGCATCACAAAATTTAATAGAAAAAAGTTTAACATGACAGGTAAATTAAACCATATAATGAAAAATTCAAAATACATAACTAGTCATATTGGTGGATTTTTTTTTCATTCTGTGTTAGTTAAAATAAAACATTCCTTTCAATAAATTTTAACAATTTTGAAAAGCTAATCATAAGGAAAATGGATAGAGGATTCAATTTAAACAAATATATAAATAAGTCAACCATTGTTAAAAATGAATTAAAAAAATATAATGAAATATTAAAAAAAAATTTTTTTTTTGGAAAACATTGATATAGAAGGTAATGCTTTTTGACCGAGGAGAGAAATGAGGTCAATTTTAAAAACAAAACATTCTTTTTATCTATTCAGTACCTAAAGTGAGGATAATAAAAGGTAATAAATTTCTTCATTAGAAGCAACCGAAGGATAATAATAGTGGATGGGATTTATCATATAAGGATCATAAGGTTTCTTTGATGGAAATTTAATCATAAATTAGAATAGGATTGAAAAATAAATGACTTTCCTCAAGTCTCTCATTTAATATTACATGTTTGAAATTATACGATATGAAATAAATATTTATTATAAATATATTACAGATATATAATCATTTATATCATACCATTTATGATTTACTTATTACCTTTTATTAGTATTTATTAACAATTATTTATTAAAACCACAATCCACGGTGATATCTGCATCTTGTCTTGTCTAGGTTTTTGTAAGGTAGTTGTGGTCATTATAAATTAATAATAGTTAAGAAATTATTATAATGATAATAATTAAATTACTATCATATATTTTCATTATATATATAGAATTGCCTATAAATGTTTGATATAGAAAAATGAATTACACCATTTATGTAGACGATAGATCATATATAAACAAGAACACAGATCCTACTTTTTGATGAATGAAAAGAAAGAACTAAAATTAAAAAAATAACCTTTAAATAATAAATATTACAAAATTGACATCATTTATACAAATTAAATCCATCCATATCACCATCCATGTAAATACGGTATAAAAATGAATAACATTACTTTGTGGAGGATGTAATCCACATATATGCATGTGTGGTTTTATCATATTCCAACATTTTGGATGGTAAGATATTAGAGGTGATATTATCATTCTATAAGAATTAATATTTAATAATTATAATATATAATCTTTAGTCTCATCATAATAACCATCCATGAATGATGGTAATGTGTAATCAATTTTCTCTATACATGGAGATGTTAAGTTATTCGTACATAGATGTGATACATTTAATTACCATTTAAATGAAAAAGAGTGAATAGATAGGATTACTAAATATAGAAACATATAGCTATAGTGATGATCTCTAATTTATTATTGTTTGAATAATAAACGAGATTTAGATATTGTAAAATAATAATTGAAGGATGAAGTGATCGGTTGAGGACAATACATATTATTTGAAATAAATCTGTTAGATATTCATTTATGTTCTTATGGGTGGGTATTTTTGGAATAAAGAAACATCTATAATGACTCTTTGGGAGTTAAGATAGATTTTTCTGTATTTTTTTATCTATAAGGCTAAATGTTGTGTGATTATGAGAATGGATGGGTGCCTATTTATAATTACTTGGAGGGGAACTCTTGGGATTTAATAAAATATTAAAATATAAAAAAATAATTCTCTATTAAAATGATTCCAAATGGGTAGGGATTCGATGATCAACTATATGAGGTTGAAATCCCTTAAAAATAATATTTATATTGATTAATTTTTTGTGTTGAACCTTATATTTTGGTTCAAACCATAGTTAACATATTTTAATATTATCATGGATAACATATTCTTCACTCGTAAGGGGATATAATTTTACATTTAAGAATAAAATTTGATTGTTAATTGAAAATGGATGATTCTTTCGACCATGTAATTTTTTTCCTTATTTAATGATTTTTGATAAATTTGCATATTTTAAGAAAATATTATTTTGATAAAATGTCATTAATGTTAAATTTTAAACTATACATTTAATTTTACTCAAAAGGCATAAGAATAATGTATTAGTTAAAAGGTAATCTATTTAAACATCACTAATATATCATATTCATCAATAAAGTTCATGGAACACTATAACTCACTCAAATTAAATTACATTCATTATTATTAAAATAATTTATTATATATTTTTATTAATTTATGATATACATTATCAGAGTTTTGAAAGTATTAATGGTAATCAATTAATTACTAAAAATAATAAATAAATTTTCACTATCAAAATGGATTAATTATTAAAAAAATAGATGTTTATGTCCATTTTTAAATTTCTTTTTTCCCTTTGTGGACACATAATAGATATTTAATAGAAATAGAGTGACAATTTTTATTTTTATTTCCTTTAAATATTATATAGGCCATTTTCATGGGATGTTCAAATTAAAAAGAAAAAACATTTATATCCTAAATGATAAGGGTAAAATTAAATTCGTGTAATAATTATTTAGATGAATATTAATGAACTTGGCACTTAGTCTTACACAAATTAACCTGATTTACCAATTAATGAGGCGACAACTTCTACAATAATGACTATAAATTATGCATAAAAATAAAAAGGGAATATTTACTATATTTTCACCACTGGAATGAAAACATATAATCTATATTTTAAAGAATAATTTTTTATAAGTAGAGAAATATAATTTAAAAAAAATCACACAAAACCAGATGAAAACCACTTTTTAATGAAATACATTTATAGGAGAATAACTGGATTAATTATATCACCACGTCTAAAAACAATGATAGGTAAAAAATTTATTGAATATATATTATGTAAATTTAATTAAATTAAATTATAAATAATGACTAATTTAATTTATTTCGATATAAAAACTTTTCACAAATAAAAAAAGTTTTTTAGAATGAAAAAGCATCATTTTATAATGATTTATTTTATTTTAATTACATAAAAAATTGATGACTAATGAATTATAATTATTCAAATGTATACTACACATTTTTTAATAATTTATATAGTCCTATTCATACCATACATCCGAATGTCTTGGAGATAAATTTCACATTTAAAAACAATATTTTAAAATTATATAGTGGTTCACATAAACTTGATGTTACATATAATACCAGATATCTATTAAATAATAATTTTCATTGACAATTATTTCATTATATCTTGTGGTGTTATAAATATAATTATTTATTATTGAAATATGACATCAAATTAAACATTTATGGGGTTGATAACAATTGTTAAAATATAATTAAAAAGGTTTAGGGGTTGGGTAGATCACAAATTGTATATTTTTAGTAGAAATGTTAGGTTCGGATTAAAAATTGTTAAACTTTAAATTCACCTTGATCAATACATTGGATTAGAGAATTAATAACATTCTCTATACGTTGATTTTAGTTTTTACCTTTGGTAATTCTTTCATAATTTTTGAGTATGGCCATAGCTGTGCTCACTAGTGGTGGGAATTTATACCGGTTTATTAAAAATAATTAATAAATATTCGATTTTATGAAAACCCATCAGTCACATTTGATCAATACATTACTAAAAATGGGAGTAGCATGAGGTTTTAAAAAAAATATTCATCATTGAGGTACCCAAAAGGAAGGGAATTCATGGTATAATTTTAATGGATAATCCTGAAATACAGAGAGGTTCAATGATACGGCATATATATTCTAACCATAAAAATATATCCTCATGGTTATTTTATTAATATATTCATTTCAAATGAAACAGAAATTTGATGTTATTCAACTATTACGCCTTCTGATAGTATATGAATATCAAGATTTTGATACTTCCATTGTGTGTAATTTTAGAGGAATGTTTTAATGTATTAAAACATTATCTATTATTGTAGGTGTTAATTGATTGAATTAGGCATCAACTTATTTATATGAATAAAATAATTGAGGTAATGATTATAATTTTTACTAAATTATAAAAATACTAAATATATATTTTCATGAACATGAATTGAATTTCTAGGTAGGAAGATAATAGTTTTGGAATAACTTATACTAATGAAAAATCATTAAACATACTATAAATAATTATAATGGACTTAAAAATGAAAATATAATACCTTTGTAATCACACACTCTAATGTTTAATTTTGTGAATGTCATTTGAGAAAACATTAAGGTACATTTATATTATCGTTAGATTTGGAGGAATATTGAGATTGAATTTCAAGAAACATATAGTAGATATAATATTAAAGAACTAATATTTTATAATGAAAAGTGAATTACTATGATTAGATGAAGTCCACCATGGTCAAATGACATGCGATGATAGAATAATGAAGATTCAGTTAGGTCTACAGTGATAGAGCCTGGATTATATGACCCCTCAATGGATGGATAAAAAAATCCATTGATGCCTATGAATTGTAGATGTATTGTTGTATAGTAGTGAGGGTATGATATTTTTACCATATATATAATTCAAATAAAAAGTGTTGGATAACATTCTACATAAGTGGAATTCAACATGTAATGTAATATGTCCACAATTATTCGATCACATAGATATGAAAGAAATTTTCCTTGACACATTATAATGGCATCAAACATTCAATGTGTGTTATTATTTGTATCATCCCTTCTAAAATGGTGTTTAGAGTAATTATTTACTTTTTTGATGCCTCATGTGTCTTCTAAGTGGTTCTTTATGTTTTTAGATCCTAATATGGGTTTTCATAGTTTGAGTACAATATATGGAAATTATTTAGTTCTTCTTAGGTAAGATAATGATATTTTAGATATGGGTAATCGATAAAACATGTTTGGATCATGATTAAGTCAAAATGTGTAACATTTCATCAAAAACCATATAATAATACACATTAGAAAAATTGTGATATTTACAAATTTTATCAAACCATGTAGCCAATGTGTGTGAATTTCTGAAATTGACTGTGAGTGTAACATGATTTGTAATTTTTATTGATAAAATTCCCAAAAACCCTATATTCTTCCTAATTCACATAGGGGTCCCAAAACGCAAAACTCAAGTGGATATTAATGGTTATTTATCTACAACCAAACTCTAATTCACATGGGTCAAATGGGTTTGTTGCGGGACAATTGAAGGTAAGTGTTTAATCTTTATCGATTAATCACATTTCATATAGATCTACTCACATACTCTGGTATGATATCACTAATCAGATCTATCATTGATAGATTTATAACTTATAATGTGATCCATTTATCAATTCTCAATTGGTCAATGTATATGTAGTTAGATATAATATTTTTCATTTTCCATTGATCCCTTTGAGATCTTTTTGAAGAGGTGGTTCATGTTGGGTGATCATAATATTATTTAAGACCATATTTTTTAATTATTCATGGTTCATGATTTTAAATCCAAAGGGTGATGAATTTTTTACGTTTCTTGGATTTTTGGGGGTAAAATCATTATTTGGGTAGTAATTCTTGGTTTTGGGCATCAATAATCATGACATTAAAATTATTCACACTTTGGGATATATTAATGATGTTTTATATACGACAAAAATATTTGGGAATTTCTATCTCATGTGACCCTTTTTTATATGGATTTCTTGTCTTGTATATTTTGATGTGTCCATATTCCATTGTGTGTCTGATTTAGTTATCAAGATAATCAAGATACTATGGATTGGCTAGTTCGATCAATAGAGGGGGTGATGACAACTTAATTTTAGAACATTGTTTTAAGTGGAATGATAGATAATATCAGATATAGCATGTTTTACTAATACGAAAACGGCCCAGATCCATTGTAGGAAGTCCAAAATTCAAAATTTTTTGTGCATTGTATTAATGGGGAATGTCCTTTCACATGAGAAATGACTCTATTTTTTCTGTTGTTTGTAACATCATGCCAAATGGAAAAAACCTGAGGTATGCTTTATTATTACTGCTTAAGTTTAGAATTCTAATTTACCATGATGGTGGGAATGTAATTTTTATTTAATGGCTGAACATGGGAATTGATCATTGGACTAAACAATTCCTTCTGGAATAGTACCAAAGAATGTTGAGGTAGGATTCAATTTTTTCACTCGTACGCAATGACATGAAATAAGATTTTTTATTTAAAAATTTAAAAATATATAATGGAACTCAATTTTAGAAATTTATACACATATTGTAATGAGAAATTAGTGGTAACCTACTAGTTTATACTAACACCCAGCATATCCATCATGATGCACAAGAAAATTTCATGTTCAAGGATCAAGTTAAGTGGATTCCCTTGTGTCATGTAGAAAAGATGGTAGAGTATAGAGGTTAGGGGATATGATAGTATGGAATATACACTATTAATTTTGTGTGTTTAAATTAATTTGATTTATCATTATAGATTGGTTTACCTACCAATTTTGGGAGACTATTATTATCTATATAAATTTCTATTTGTTACTATAGGGAATTATTTATTAGTCTTCATTGTTATGTTTTTGAGTTACTTTTTTACTATTTATTGATGTATGGCTATTATAAACTTGGTAAAATTCACCCCTAGTAACCATTCATCTCCTCACTACTTTTTAGAAACCACATTCATAGGTTGAGGCATTGGCGATGTCATGTGACACCCCAAATAAATCTTGATGATTCAGGCTAGGTTGTTGCATAGTTGAATCATAGGATGTTTTGGGATCTTTAAATTTGAAAATGGATTATGGAATCATACAAAGTAGATACTCTATGTGAATATCATGTAGAATATTCACCAACTTTTTGTTCTAGAACTTATATTTTGGGCCTCTAATTTTGCAATGATTATAATGTTTTTACTAGTTTTTATTTTAAATTTTTATCATGAATATGGTTACTATTGGGTTGTTACAATATATTACATTTGGTCAATTTTATACAGCATGAATTGACATATTATTTCACATGTCATATTCTAATTTCAACAATATACATTACTATCTATATAATTAATTTTATTACAAATATGTTTTGGCATTTACATGATATATCGATATGAACTTTTAAACTATGCGAACCTAGTCATGACAAGTTTTCTTATATGTATATGAATGTGACTAATGTGAAGGTATGCATTATTTTTCTTAGGCCCAACATAGTTCTATATTGGATTTCATGGTGATCTGCTTAGGATGAGTCATTCCATTATGATATTTTGAGTATGTCACTAAATTAATTGATAAGTTATCGTAAAAAGTTATTATTGGACATTATAAATGTTATTTATAGAATTTAAAATAATTTCATCTCTACATCATATTATGGGACTACATGTAACGATGGGAAACATTAAAAATAAATTTCTCTAATTAATTTGATAAAATGTATTATTTTTTAATATGGATATGGAAAAAACATTAACTTATTTGGTTTTACTTTATCCGATTGTATTTAAAATATTGTTGAGTATAATTTCCATTGATAATATATTTGATAAATAGTAAACTCATTATAAGTATAAATATAGGTTTTTAACAAATATAATTGTCACCGAAAAGGATGTGACGACCTCAACCATTAAGACCATACCTTATGAATCCCATTTATCAGAGCTTCTGAGGGATATAGAATTATAGGGTATTCCCCTTGACCAAGCCCAATATGTGTTACAAAAACAAAAGTATGAGAGAAACTGTTTTTGGGATAAGTTCAATCTCATCAAGATCGCGGCCTAAACCATGTATGCCAAACCACCTAATGAAAGTATCACTATCCTACACCTTACTCTTAGGGTATTTGAGGGGGGGGTATTAAAGAGATATATATCAATAACATAGCATTATGAGTATGTACATTAATTTTTAAATAATAATGAATATATTTTCGTCCAATTATGGTTACATTATAATTTATTTCCATTTGGATGCAATAATACATAAATAGTATTTTTGGGTAATAAAACTATTCAATTTTGGAAGTTATTTTGTCTAATTAATTTATTTTAGAGATAAATAATATTTTCAAAAAATATTATACATAAATAATTTTTATTAAAAACAAATAATAATATAATTTCTATGAAGTCGAATGTAATTTTTATAAGGGTTACAAAACATTTATTGTCAAAAAACCATCATTTCTCAATGAATATCAATTACTATTTAATAAGTGAGAGTGAAAATATCTAGAAAATTAAATATATAAAATGAAAATTATCTCTCAAATCTGAATGTCAAGATTATCCAATAGTGAATGTTGCCTAATTTTCGGAGACAGTCGAATTTCATTGTAAAATTTAAATATCGTATAAATATAATCTCTGTATTATGACATCATAATGAACCAAAAGTGATGTAATAAATAACATAAATGGTATCAAAGAACAAATCTATGTTTTTACTAAAAGATATTTTATTTAATGATTAATTTAATAATTTCATAAATCTATTCTGAATCCTCCAAAACCATTAATATATTTTATTGTTTTAAAAAAATTTCATTAAGATTTTGGCTCACCTAATAATAATTACATATAATATTTTATTAATTTTGGCCTAAGGAATTGTAATATAATAATAAATACTCCCATTTTTAGAAACTCTGGGAAAAACCCATCATATGGTTTTTGGTTTTGGTTATTTAATTGTATTGAGAAAAAACCCAAATAATTAACAAATCCCCCTCTTTTCCTATGTAATCTGAGAAAATATTACATATATATTCATTAAAATTCCTTGGAGGGCATCCATAATATTACCTCCACTCACTATAGTCCTCCCAATTTTCCCCATGCTCTCATGAATCCTCTCCAAATCATTGGAACTCACAAACCCAAGTTAGGGATCTTTTCATTCCCTCTTTACCCAAATATTTTATTTTTGTTATATCTTTTATGTTCATTACAATATTATGGGATATATTATTACATATCAAATATAATACCCAATTTATTTACAATTGATGATAGACCCCTTTTACTCTTATAAACCCATTTTATGTTTTTTTATATGATTTCGTTACACTGCTAAAATTTCACCACAATTTTCCATACCAAAAAAATTGTGTAGGGAATACAATACTCTTTTCATATCAAGGTTTTTAACCATTATAAACATATACAAATTTTAAATTTTAACTACATGTATGTATTCCTCACTCCATTTTTTGGAATAAAAAGGGATGAAAAATTATACCATGTTTTCTGATTTATGTGGCAACCTTACACATGAGAATGAAATGATGTGATGGGTGTCCCTAGATTTATATAAAACTTCAAAGCATTGAGTAATGTTTGGTGTCATGAGACATCATGTAGGGAATGGGAGTGAAACTGATTCATTAATTGAAATTTTTTCATCATGATGTATTTATAATTATCCCTAACATATGATTAGGATGTATTGTTTTATGTTATTTCCACATTTCCCATGTTTTGATTATCATTCTATATAATGTCTCATTTTTCATGTTTATGATTCCTACTCCCTTGTTCCCCATAAGTATGACTATTTAATAACATGTGTAACATTATTACATGGTTATTCCATTATTTGGTTTTATAGATCACCCATTTCTTATGTTTTCTCTAAGGTTATCCCATGGAGCTTTGAAAGCCATGGAATTTTAGAATCATGTTATAGATGTTTCCAATAATGTTGTTGTATACCATGTTCAAGATGTTATTCTATGAACCTAATTCCTAAATAAACTATACACATATATCATTCATGTTGTATTTAATGTAGTTTTAATTAACAAAACATCAATTATTGTGGAATAAATAACATGGTGGTTATAGTTGGTATAAGAGAAAAAGTATAGATATATAGATATTAAAATTTAGAAAAATACAAAGAAATCCATACAAAAATTAATATGTATAAGAAAAATTCCCCAATTTTTTTAATTATATAATAATATGTTTATCCTTCAAATATATCATTGAATTGATAATACATGTGGTGGTGGTTATGGTAAATATGTATCTAGGAGTGACAACTCTGATAAGGTGAGTTGGGCTAGACATGGTGCAACATGATACATGATAATGGGCCATACTGCACACTTGGATTGACATTGTTAAGAGATATTCTTTGTTATATTAATAACATCATTAAAAAATTATTAAAGGAACATGAAATACCATTAGTGTATATTTTTGGAAATATACCCTGGATAAAACAGATTGAATACTATAAATTCATAAGATAATAAATAAAGATAATTTATAAGATATCCCTTTATTGTCATTGGATTCCCTTACATGTCATTAATAGTTTAAAGAAATCACCCCACATTTTCCCTTTATTCAAGCCAATGGATGGAAATATGAGATATCAGGTAAACATTCAATGTGAAAGACAACGTGATGATTTCCCCAACATGGTGTGCAACCCAATGAGAGAAGGAATGAAGGACATTTTGATGATACTATCTCAAATAACTCAGTTTATAAATAGAATAATGAACCCAGAGGACCACCCAAATACCCATAATAAAAAACAATCTACAATTAATATCATTATGTGGAAAAGGCCTCAAACATTCAAGGGATCATATAATCCCTTAATCGAAAAAAATGGATCAAATTCATGGAAATGATATTCTTTATCCATCACTATTTTGAAAAAGATAATTTTCTATTGGTTTTTTATCATATGGAGGGAAAATAAGATCAGTGTTGGAAATTGATCAATAATAGAAATCATGCGTATGATACCTAAGTGATTTCTTGGAATGAATTCCAAAATATATTTTTTGGTAGATATTTTATTCACAATCTATCAATAAAAATGGAAAGGGATTCCCTTTCCCTTTTTCAAAAAGAGGATGCATTTATCGAGGTGTATGAGAAAAAATTCACAATTATTTCTTGGTAGACGTATGGTTTTGTCGTTACCCCCAAATTCAATGTTAACATCTTATTTGTTGGCCTAAAACATAGTCTATAAAAATCCCTAATGATCCGTGAATTCGATAGCAATGAGAAAACTATCTGATGTTCCCTCAAAGTCATAATTTAGAATTGAGAGTCTCAAGGGTATCATGGGAATAACAAGAAGAAACTAGAGTTTATTTTTGGTGATTTGATGTAGAAATCCTATGCTGCCATGAAATTTCAACATCATACTTGTCAACACTGCAGAATGAAGAACCAATAAAATTGCCTATCGGGGATGAGGAAATGCTTTAGGTGTAGGATGTAAGGGAATATAACTTCAAATTTTTTATATAAGAAACCTGTGTATGCAATGGAGGATATTAATTCTCCATCCTACCCTCAACACATTGTTGATTACTTAAGCAAAAAGGAACTATGACAATTTTAAAACCAATTTACTATGCCAATGGTTTTAAAAGATAACAAAAAAACTACAAGGCATTACGGGTGATAATGTTTACATCACAACCACTTAGGTGGATCCCAATAATGATGTTTTGGAATGTACTCTAGTTATTCATTCAATGATAGAGAACATAATTTTTTATTCTGGTTTGACTCATTCCTCCACATCACAAAATGTTGGTAGAAATATTCAATCACCACCAAACAGCATAGAAGTAGTGTTATCAATGAAAATAGAAAAACGTGAAATTATTGAATCCTGAGTATATAAATCTCCCCTATCCCAATTTTTAGGATTAACTTCATGGGAAAAAATGGAATACTCTATTTGGTGGAATTTTATTCAATTATGATCATTGAATGGCTTTCATTATGTAGAAAAAACATAAATTACCATCAGAAGGAATTCCCTCCCTATATTGAAAATCAACCCATGATTCTATAAAAATGTAATAAGGGGGATTATTCATCTTTAGCATTGAAATAAAAATCATTAATATTATTCTCTATGAGTAAGATTATATTTTTCAAATGATTGAGTCTAAGGAAAAATCCATCCTTAAAAAATCATGTTGTGATGGAATACACTAGTGTATTTCCTAAGGAATTTATTAGTGTACCTCCTAGATGATAGGTTCAATTTTTTATCAAGATTATCCCTTGGGAGTTTCCATTATATATGACATTATGTAGAATGAATTTTTATTAACATGAGTATCTAGAGAAACAACTAAATGAGAATCTAGATATAGGGATCATATTCCTAGGTGTTTTACCATGGGGGCACCATTCATCTTCATCAAGAAGAAGGATGGGTCATTCCGAATTTGTATTGATTATTATGATCTCTAAAAGACCATGATAATGAAAAAGTATCATCTCCCATGGATAGATGAACTATTAGATAATATACATGGATAAAAATAATTCTTCAAGGTGGATCTGTGGTCAGTATATTACCATGTTAGTTTGAAGATGGAGGATATCCCCCGGACTAAATTTTATAAGAGGTATGGGTACTAATATTTACTAGTAATTTAATTTTTTCTTACTAATAATATACTAATATTCATGGAAATGGTGATAAAGTCTTAAGATATTACTTCTAATAATTTTTGATAGTCCTTATAGATTATATTCTAATAAACTCCAAAACCAAGGATAAGCATGGGGAATGTCTTAGTAGTGTGCCATAGACCTTGTCAGATGATCATATTTATGAAAAGTACATCAAATGTGAGTTCTGGTTGAACAAACTTTCATTATGGGGACATATCATTATAGGATGTGGGATATCTATGTACCCTTAAAAATAGAAGCAATTGGAGGATGGATGAGGAAAATATAGGTTATATATATCTATAAATTCCATAGATTAGATGGGTACTATAGTCGATTTTTTACAAATTTAACATGATTTTGAAACACTCTAACCAAGATAACTCAAATGGGAGTAAAAGTTTCTTTGAATGATGTATGCAAAGATAGATTAAAGGAACAGAAAAAAGGATTATCACTACACCTATTCTCAAACATCCAATAATTAGAGATCTTTTTGTGATGCTTGGTGATGCTTTAAAGAAGAGATTGGGTGGTGTGTTAATGAAGAATGAAATTTTTTTAACCTATGCTTCAAGGCAGTTTAATGTTCCTGAATAGAACTACCCAACACATGATCTGGAGTTGGGTGTAGTGACCTTTGCTTTGAAAATATGGAAACATTATCTATCTTGGGAGAAGTGTGTAATATATATGGATTAAAAAATCCTCAAATATATATTCCTAGAGAAAGATAAAAATATAAACTGAAAATATATTTTAACAATGATCAAGGACTATGACTGTTCAATCCATTACAATCCTAGTAAAGTGAATAAAGTGATAGATCTCTATGTAGAAGGGACCAAAAAATTAAATCATTGATGAGAATAGAGAGGTATCATATTTTCTTATAATTTTAAAGGATATAAATGGTAATCATAAAGGATGTAACATCATCAATTGTCTCACAAATTATTGTTCCTGAATAACTTCTTGTGATGTAAAAGGATGATCATATAGAAGATGTTGGAATTCAGAAGAAAGTGGAATCTGTAAGAAAAGGGAAATGATGAGAGGTAATTGTTAATTAATAACATGTTATAATATTTGATTCAAGACATGGTGTACCGTAAAATAATTTTTAATGAATGTGTTTCTAGATGATTCACATATACTAACCATCTCTATCTATCATAGAAACAGAAAGATGTATTGAGATCTCCATGAAAACCATCAGTGGGACAAGATGAAGAAAAAGATCATAGAATATATATAATGATGCCTTATATGTTAGATAATGAAGGAAAAAAGGAAAAAAGATAATGAATTATGCAACCATTACCTATACCTATATAAAAATGGGAAATAATAAACATGTAATTAGTTATCGGACATATAAATACATCTAGAAGAATCAATGTTATTTGGGTTTTGGTGGATCGTATTACAAAGACTGAAATGTTCATTGTGATTCAATAGATTTTTTCACTAGATCAAATTTCCCATATAGAAATTAAAGAGGTGGTAAGGAAACATGGAGTACCACTATTTTTTATATCTGATCGATATCCATGATTCACATCTATGTGTGGGAAATGTCTCTAACATGCTATAGACCCTGAGATGAACATCAATACAACCTATCATACTAAAATAGATAGACCATCAGAAAGGACTACTTATAAAATAGAATACATGTTGAGAGGATGTTTTATGGACTTCAAAGGAGTTTGGGACCAACATATTCAAGTGTTCAATTTCTCATACAACATAAGTTTTCACTCAATCATCCAAATGGTTCCCTATGAATCCCTTCAGGGGAAAAAGGTAACGAACACCTTAATGTTGGGTTGAAGTTGGAAAAATAAATCTACTATGTCTTAATATGATCATTGAAATGGTGGAAAAGTTTAGGACTATTTATCAGAACATCAAGGCTGCTTAGAGTTGATAGAAGTTCATCGCGGAAAAGCATCAATGATACCTAGAGCATGATGTTGGAGACATGGTATTCCTCTACATATCTTCATGGAGGAAAGTGAAGAGATTTTTGAATAAGGTAAATTATAGTCCAAGATACATCATGTAATTCCCTGACCCCAGTTACATAGAGTCAGTGCATTATTTTAATACATTGGCATGATACAAGGAAATCATGTCCCAAAAGACCGATCAGTTTAGTAGTATTGGAAATAGATTACAGACATCAACTTCACATTACAATTTCATACATAAAATAATGTATATATAGTTCGTTGAGAACACCATTATTCCCATTTAGCATAACCCTGCATATCAATAATTATTATCTTCTTGTAAATCCTAGGAAAATAAAACATAAGAAAGAGGGATGCTCAGATGCTCAGTAAGGGTAACCAATTTAGCGGAAGATAACATAATAAATAGGCAAGGTGATTAATTGAAAACATGTGCCATTACAAATAATAAAAATGAACACTTTATGGAAAAAATATGAGCTGAGTAAATAATTCTGTAATAAAACATATTCATGGGTATTCTACTAGTCGAATGGCCACATGAACCATAAATATTATTTTCATAATGAGGGAATGTATAATTCCAGACATTCTGAAGCATTTTTTCAAGGCCTTGGACAAGACATCTAAAATTGATTAAGGCCTCAGCCAAAACTATATATCATATTGGGAAAGGCCTCATCTAATTCAACATCTAATTTTCTCATGAGACCTACCGATGCATCTAGGAGCTATAGCGGGCTCCACCTGTCACTTACTATGTCCAATACATTCTTCGTATGAATAGATTGATACATAACATAAAATTCATATTAAAACTAGCATAGAAAATGTCAATGCGTTATTCATAAACCATGAATGGCATAAAAATAACACATCCACAATAAAACATATCACAAAGCCTTCAATACAATATGGAGGATTTGTAACATTATAAATCGACATCTAACAAGTTTAAAAACCATCAAGTTATATTGACATAGATGAAAATTATATTTAAAACTCTTTGAGAGAAGTATCCCTTTTTCATGAATGCATTTAAAAGTCACAAAATTTAGAAATGAATACATTTAAAGGAAATTTTGAATCAAAGTGTCCCATACCACTTTGAAACTTTTTAATGGAATTAACATTTTAAAAGCATTCATGTCCTTATAAATAATTCCTTAAAAAGATTTTGAAAACATGGACATTTATGAGATTGATATAGAAGAATAAATATTTAAAAATTTTAAAATGATATTTTAATAAAATAGTCCCTTAAAAATAATCCCTTTGAAAACTCTTTTATGAAACATGGATATGGATCATAAATATGTCCCAGTAAAAACTTACCCATAAACAATCTCAAATAATAATGAGATTAAGGAATTAACCCTTACCATGCACCTTTTTTTTAGTCGAGGGTATGTTTAAGCTCATGTATAATGACCATTGTATGTTATTATGTTATATGAGAACCATATGCATATTTATTATATCATACATGATTCAATTTTGACATTATACAACTCATTTAATAATTATCTCCATGTTAAATTAACATTTTGGGTAATAATCTCTTTCTGTATCGTATGTGTTTTAACTTGCTATTCTAGATCATATCATATAGATCATGATTTAAATACTTCCAGAATATATAAAAGGATTTATATATCATATATATTTAGAATATAAATATTTATTGTAGATGTATATATGAAATGGAAGGCACTGTTTTCAGAGACGGTAGGCCGTACGCATGCATAAACGATGTTTATATTTTCATATCGTATTGAATGGTAGTAAGTAAATATATATATATATATATATATCTCCAGTAGCATTATTATGTCATATATTACATACTTATTGACAATATATATTATTATAATCATCTTTTAATGGTGAACATGGGATTGAATCTCATCGCGTCGTGGAGACGGTAATGCATACGCACGCACATACAACAATATCATTATATTGATGGTGAAATCGTATTTAATTGGATAGTATATCATATATAAAGAATAATAAACATGTAATATTTATTATTTACATTAGTTATTCTCATTATTATACACATCCAAATATTGAATTGTTTGAATAACAAATTACACCATGGCATGGGGACGGTAAGCCGTACGTACGCACAAATGGTGACTTTGTAATTTATAGGATGGATAGAATATAATATATGGATGCACCATATTTATAGTAACATAACATAATATTGGAGGTATTGGAGTTATTATTTTGTTATGGAAACAACAAAGATAGAGGAATTGGAAGAAGAAAAGAAAATGAAAGAGGGTGGTGAAATTATTACCTCTTCTTTGGGTGTTTCCTTTTGAGTTTATCAAAAGAGCTCCATATGATGGATTTTGGATAAAAGTAAGGACTCTTGGTTGATTTGAGAGATGTTGGGAGGATATTTGAGAAGGGGTTGTCCAATAAAAATGGATTTGGTGGTGTGATTTTGAGAGAAGAGGATGTTCCATTTTATAAGAGGGGTGACGGTCACTTTAGGAGAAGATTAAAATATTAATTTATTATTCTATCATTTTGAGTTTATAATGGCTCCAAATGAATTTATTTCGAGCATTATGTGGTTATGGGTAAAAAGGCTCTAAACCAATAGGTTTTAGAAAAGTTTAGGTTTCTATTATGACCTATCTATTATATTTAACTCTTAGTTAAATAGTTTAACTTTTTCCGCGTCTTCTTGTGTTCATACACTATATGGTTAATAAACATACTCTAAAATTCCATGAAAACCTCACGTGGTTCCATAATGACATATATATTATTATTTAATACCTTTTTCGGAACCTTATATTTTTGGGAATATTATCTCAACCAATAATATATTATTTGTTTTAAAAAATAATTTATGTCAATTTTGATACAATTTTGTTTTTTGTTTTTATGAAATCCAAAAAAAACCTTATCACTTCAAAAAAATATCTAATCAACCCTAAAAATTCATATTAACCTATAAAATTATTGGAATTCATTATAAAGCTCAATTTACATTTATTTGGATATTTATATTATCAATTATTTTAATATTTAATTAATAGGGTAATTACTGCATCATCATTGAGTCATAAATATATTAAATTATTTAATGTCTAAAAATTATAAATAATATACTATTATGTAATAAATATTTTTAGCTTTATATGGAATATTTATAGTCTAATTTATCTTCTATATAAACTTATATTAAAAATTGTTTACTTATTAAACATTGAATTTAACTCTTGTAACTCTTCTTTAAATAATATAATAATAAATGTCCTATTCTAATCTAAGTGGACCAAAGAGGATCATGTTTTATTAATATGTTTTTATTTGGAATTATACTTGTCCAATATAATTAGGACATTTTTTAGGGTAATTATGATATAATTTTTACCCTTAATTACCCTATTAACTTTTAACCGTGGTAATTAAAAGTGAAAAGTTACTATTCACTAAACAGTATTTTCATCTTATTGAACCACATTTTACTTACTAATATTATCCTTTTATCTCAGATTTTTGAAATTCAGCTCGCAGAAGCGGTAAAATTATGTTTTATGAAAACTTTCAAATGCTCCTAGGAAGTCGGTAAAAAAGGTTAAAAAGTTCAATAAAATGTAATATGTCTAATTTTATTATAAAATTACTATAATTAATTACATTGAACATATAAAGGTATTATATATCTATTTTGAATTCAAATTAATTTAAATAAAATTGATAATTATTTAAATAAAAAGTCTATTTTAAATAATAACGCAGTGTTTTTTACTATTCATCAAAAATTGAATGTTCTCACAAAAATACCAAAAAATCACCCTAAGCTAATTTATATATTTTGAATTGAAAAATAAATTCTATTTTACCAAATTAAAAACATAGAAGTTGAATTTATTAATTTAAAATTAATTCTCATTGTCAAAACCAAAAAACGGTGTTTTTAAAAAGAAACAATTATCAAAAAATTAACATGTGTTTGCATCAAATTTAATTGTGAAATTACATATAATGACCTAAATTCTATTAAATGATTAAAATATAATCTATAAATACTTAAAAACCTTTAAAATTCATAATTTAACCCTAAATATTATTTCAGTTAAAAAGATGTTTTCAATTAAAACATATTATTTTTCACTATGCATCAAAATATGAATGTTATTAGAAAAGTACCTAATATTTATAGAAACTAAATTTTTATATCCTGATTCTAAATAAAAATTTAATTTCTTTAAATTGAATATTTTAAAGATTCAATTATTGGTTTTAAAAAAGGTTATCCACTAAAATGCGGTAAAGTTGCATGTTTTGAAAAATACTTCTTTTATCTGAATAAATGAATTTGTTCTTATATTATGTCTAAGAAACACAAAATAAGGATGTTAAAATTATATAGAGTATATAAGATTAAAAATGAAGTTAATAGTATTTATAAGCACTTTTTGAACGACTAGATTAGTATATTGTGGTGCGCTTGAACTTGGTGTTGTGTGTAGTGCAAGCTATTGAATTGATTTAATGATATAACGTACTATGAAATCTTGGGGTGTTACACATCATCCCCTTTGAGATCTCTGATCTCATCAGAGTTGTTCGATACCAAATTTCACTCCCTCATAACATATCTCATGTACATGATGTATTCCAAGTATCCCTATTTAGAAAGTATATACCCAAACCCCCACATATACCCAATCCTGAGGTGTTATCATTAGATAATGATCTCTTATATGAGGAGAAGCTAGTGAAAATGTTATATAATATAGACAATTTTCTGAAAAAATAATACAATGCAACTGGTCAAATTGATGTGGAGAAATCAAACATTTGGAGAATAGTTGTGGGAACCGAATGAAGTGATGAAGTAGAGTTATCCTAATTTATTTTAGATAGGGAAATGAAAATTTTGAGGGTAAACATTCTAAAGGGGGGATATTGAAACAAACAAAAGAGTTATAAATAAAATTCCCCTTTTGATTAAATTAAATGTATTATTATGTAATATGGTTATTGAAAACACATACACTTCATTTTTTCTAATATCTATTTGTATTTAAATGAATATTAAGTATAATTACCATTGATAATATAGTCGTTGAATAATGATGACATGACTATTATAAATATAAGGTATTAACAAATCCAATTAACACAAACAAATGATGTGATGACCTCAACTAGTATGACCATTCCTTTTAAATCCCTTTTATCAGAGAATCCGATAGAGATGGAATCACTAGGTTTTTCTATTAACCAAGCCCAATATGAGATCTAAAAACATAAGCATTAAAAAAACCATTTACTGGTTATGTTCAAGATCATTGAAATCATGACCCAAAACTAGGTTTTTTGAACCACTCCATGAAGGTCTCACCCTTGCACACCTTACTCTTTGGGAGTTTTCTGGTGTATTAGAGGGATATATATCAACACCATAGAATTATGAATGTGTACATTAAATTTTATAGAATATTGAATATATCTCCATCCTATTATTGTTACCTTATAAATGATCTTTATTTTGATATAATAAAATATAGTATTTTTGGATAACAATAAAATTCAATTATGGAATTTATTTTTGAAGAAAATAATTATTATTTTTAAATATTATTATTAAATAATGTTTATTAAATTAAAATTATCAAATTATTTTTATGAATTCAAATGTAATTTTAATAAGGATTCAAAGACTACTACATTCAAAAAAAACCTAGCCATTCTAAATTAATGATGATTATTATTTTAAATGTGAAAATGAATTTTTTTGGAAATTTTTTTAGATTAAATGAATATTATTTTGTTATCAAAATGATAAAATTATCTAACATCGAAATTTTTATAATTTTCTATTACATGAAAAACATCGGGTAAAATTAAATACAGAATAAATATACTTTGGGTATTATTACTTCATAATTTTACCATAGGTGATGTAATAAATACTAGAAAGGGTGTACATGACCAAATCTAGGTTTTAGATTTAAAATAAATTCATTTTTTTATATTTTATTAATTAAATAAAGCATTTATTAATCCTCCAAATCCAATAATATATTTTATGGTTTTGAAAACATTTCATTAAGAGAATTATGCTCCTCCATATAAGCATGGTTATTATTTTACAATGTATGTCCCGTGGCCTTATAAAATCATTATAAGAATTCTAATTTTATAGAAACTATGAGAAACCCCATGGGATGGTTTGTGGATTTTATTATTTTATTTTTTACAGTCCTAAACCAAAATAATAATTCAATCCCTCTATTTCCATACAATGACCCACCCAAATAATAATTTTTCTTCACTAAAACTAATTTATCCAGGTCCATAATCTTCCCTCTCCACACAATAGTCCACCCAAGGCTCCCCCAAGCTCTCCATAATCCCCTAATAATAATTTGGAGTCACACACTCATGCAAGTGATCTTTTTTCCTTTCTCATATGTATTCAAATACCTTATTAAAATTATATCTATAATATTAATTTTCTTATGATGATATATGTTATTCCATAACCCCCTTGATATCCAAATTATTTAAAAATTATGAGATTCCACTTTCTCTCTCATCAACCAATTTTATGAATTTTTTTGTGATGTCGTTATGATTTCCATATTTAACCACAATTTTCCATTGCCAAATGATTATACAGTGAATACCAAACCCATTTTCTATCAATGATGTCAACAATTATACACTTATACCTCTATTAATTGGGAATTAAATTTATTTATTCCATAATCTAGGTTTATGAAATAAAATTTTATGGAAAATGATTCCATGTTTCATGATCTATGTGGATTAGTTAAGCATGATAATTAAATGAATGTGATGTGTAAACCTAGAATTATATAGAAATCCAATGCATTAGGTAATGTTTAGCCTCATGAGACATCATGTTGGGTTGGGGAGTGAACCATATTCCTTTATTGTACTTTTTCCATCATGATTTTTGGAAGTTATCCTTAAACTATGTTTATGATGTAGTGTTTTCAGTTGTTTCAACATTTCACATTTTAAGATTATCATTATATATCATGAAACATTATTCATGTTTATTCTTCCAAAAAAAATGTATTCCCTATTCATATTTCTTTTTTATAACATGTATCACCTTATTCCATGTCCATTACCATTCTAGGATGTATATCTCATCCCTTTCTTATGTTTTCCCCTAGTTTATCCCATGTAGTTTTAAAATCCATTGAATTTAAGAAACATGTTTGTGATGTTTTATATAATGTTGTTATATCCCATGTTCAGGATGTTATGCCATGTACCTAATTCCTAAAAATTCTATAATACTGACTCTTCATGATTAATTTGATATCATTTTATGTAATAAATCTATAATAAATATGTAATAATGAATATGGTTGTTATAATACACAGGGAGGAATATAAGAAAGATCCCTTATGGGAAAATCCTCTTGTTTTACATGTAGATATGTAGGAGGCTATTGTTGATCATTAACCTACATATTCTCGCATGGTTTAGGCATTACAATCATCCTAACCATGAATAATTAAGATAATTCATGTTTAGGTTCAATAATCTCAAAGGGGTAGATTGAAAATTGTCAATTTTTTTCTTTATACAATATTTACATCCCTCTACCTTCTAGGGCACTAGAGTTCCCATTAACACTAAGGATTGGATAAAACATTTTGGTGGATTTTTTTACTCGTTGGATAATCCTATTGATTGGTGTGTCAAATTGGTTGATTATAAGATTCAACGACAATCACAAAGATGGTGGTTCTTTATTGATCAAGATAGTGGGTATCAGGATATTAATTAACATTATAATTACTTTAAATTTATAAAATTATTTCGTGAAATAATGATGTTAAACATCAATCAGGAGTTCATGTTTCTTCTGTATTAATTGTTTAATGTGGATACTTATTCTTCTTGTTTTACCAAGTTACTTTTTATCTTATAATTTTGATGAAAATAAGGTATATAAGGAATGAATTTTCATGATTGATATTTTACATGATCAAGGCCACTATGTAATAAATTCTTATCTCATGACATACTTGGATGTGCTTCACAAGGCTCCCACAATAGAGAGGGGAATATAATAGGATAGTGTGAAAGGTCTCCATATATATTTTAATGGACAGGTGAGTTGAATAACAACTGTTTTAGTTATGACATTTTTTTATGTTAGGAAGAGAAATCCAAAATTCAGGCACTATGGTGGAAATAGACGACTAAAGCAGAGTAAGGTATCTTTAACTCCATCTTTTATAAGAGGCACAATCAGGTGTTAGAACTAATGGTTAAGTTTGAATTAAAACAGTTCTTTCATGATATAACTCATGTATTTTAATAATTATATAAATACATGTCATATTTATTTTTCTTGTTGGAGGCTATCATAGAAGGTCAAAGGGATTTCATGCCACAGTATGGGATGGGAACCTCAACATTGGATTCGGATTCCACAAAGGTTAGTGAGTTGTGATTTAGATGGATGGATAACTTTAAAGGTGTATTCTATAAAATAGGTTTTAGATAATGGTTGAGAGGGGACTTTGAAAATTTTAGGAATATTCTTGATTACATCTATGATTTAATCTCTTTTAATAGATAGTGTATGTTCTCAATTTTTTATATTTTCTCATGTTATTGCGATTTTTTACCTACTGGTTATATTATCCTCTGAATTAATATCTATAAATAAACCATTGGGAAATATTCTGAATCATATTCAAAGGGGTTATAGTGTGAAATATTATATTTTGGTTATGGAGATATATGGGATTCCATGATCATAGAAATGACTAGCTTTAATTCCATTTTCTATTTGGACTTCTCGAATATTTACTAACTTCACAACAAATGTTACCCTAAATGAATAACCATTTCATCTACCTATGGGGAAAACATATCCTTATTGAAGAATTTCATTTTTATGTAAGTACATTAGGACTATATCATAGACATGTTGGAACCATTACATCTTAGGTGGTGAATGTGGTTGATAAAGTAGATCAAGAAATAATTTTATCCTCTAATTCTCTTATAGTGTATGTTTATTGTTATTCATTTTTAGATGACTACTCCTGAATTCTTCTAAGATATGATATTTATTTTTGATTTTGAGATCATCATATGTGTACCACATATAATAACTCCTAATTACTCTATTACACTAACAATGTTGATTGTACTAATGTTTTAGGGTGATGAATCAAAGGCGATGCACTTTACTACACCATACACTTCTCCTTAGGGTGATCTAGTTTTGTAAACTAATATGCTAGATGATTGAATTATTATATATAAGGATTATAAGAATTTTATTTTCAATAAATTAATGAACATGTTCCTATTTCTAAGCATATTATATTTTTTCAATATGTTATAGAGATCAAAATGGTTTTTGATGATTTACATACCTTTTAGCTACCTCAATCTTTAAGTCAGACAATATCCCATAACAATGATATAGTTTTAGAGATGATATGGGTTTTATGAGTATATAGTGATTCCCTTTGGATTGATGAATTCTCCAGCTGTGTTCATGGATCGCATGAATTGTATATTAACCCATAAAGAAACTCTATCATATAATTCATTGAGGAATAGAACATAGAATTACATGCTAGAAATTGGGAGATTATATTCTTTACACATTATGTGAATTAGATTTATTGAAAACATATATAGTGACAATTTTAGATATGAGAGGTACATATCTTGGGGTATGTGATCTTTATAGGGAATATCAATTATCCCACAGAATGTAGTGGAAATTATGTCTTGTGGATATCCTTTTAATGCACAAAAGAGTTAGTGTTTCCATGGCCTAGTTGGATTCTACCGAAAGATCATTCTATAATTCTCATAAATAGTAGTCCATAAGGAATTTCTTACCAAAAAGGAGTCTTATTTTGAATTGATAGACTATTAACAAGATTCTTTCTTAAACATGAAGTAATGGTTGAAATCAAATTTTATTTTAATATTACCCAAAACTATTTTTCGATATACAGTTTACCATAGTTCTTTAAGTATGTTATTGGGATGTGTTTGATATAGTGACATCATGTTGATGCTTATGAGTCCCTCCAGCTATGGTACAATGATAAAAACTACACTAAAAATGATCTAGATATAAATGTAGTGTTTCATGACATAAAACATTGGAAACACGATATTTGTTTGAGATATTGTTCATTTATACATAAAAAGTACATTTGGTATATATTCTCTTAGTGGGACATGAACTATTGAAAAAAAGGGCGAGTATCTATTGGAATTAAACATTGAGTTGGATTACAATTATTATATGTGAACCTTTTTTCAATATTCTCTTAGTAGGAAGGTGTTGTATCATGTAGATTGATTATCAATTGAAGAGGGATTTTTGATGTGTCTCTTAGTGGATTGGTAAATTGGTGCATTTGAGGACCAAGGGAAAATTAAATTCACTACCTTAGTCAAACATAATACCATTTTGTACCAAAACAAATAATTTATATATCTTTAACTTGAGTTTTCAGTGACACACGAACAATTTTTGGGGGTATGATTATGTTTTATGATAACGTATGGACATAGATGATCTGATATACATCCACAACAGGGTAGTGGTTCTTACATATTTGAGAGAAGACATGATAAGAGAATGTAAAACATTTTAGTGGGTTGGGATTGAAAAATAAAATCTTATGTCTCATGATGTGAAATTATATTTTTGGTGACCAGGATTAGAAATTGATGCTTTTGGTTTTTTCTCCCATTATATTAACTATAATAAAATTAAGGCCAAACATAAGCATCAAGGTGGATTGATTTAGCCTCATACTAAACACTTGGGGTAGTGGTATGAATTTAAAATTTACTTTTACATTTGGTTAACCTAGATCCCAAGTGAAATTTATCACAAAATGGTTTTAATCGATCTACTGATAATGGTGGAACAATTTATACTAAATCGATGGACTCATTCAGTGGGTTAATTATGAAAGCTCTACACACAAGTAATTGTGTGGATTCATGGAGTACCTATAAGGGTAGTTTCTGATTGGGAAATTTGATTCATGTCATAAATTTGGAAAATATTTTCAAAGGAAATGGGAACTCAATAAAATATAGTATACCCTATAATCCTCTAACTAAATAATAGTCAAAAATGACATTCCATATTATAGTGGACATGCTCAATGGATTTATTCAAGACTTGTATTGATAATTAGATGACCATATGTCCGGGATAATGGTAATTTATAAAAATATATTTTTATTTTTTACACATAATGTACTAGTTGAAGCTCTCTTTTGTTTTAATTTTCATTCAACACAATTTTTTCATGAGGCATGTGAGTCAGATATAGTTGAGATGAGTTTGGTTGAATAGTACTATTAATAAGTGTAAATAAATTTAAAACTTTTGGTGATCACTTGGAGTATGTATTATTGTTATGATGACTAATTTCATGGACCGTTGGAGCTATTTAAGGGAGATAAGGTTTTTTAATGGTTTCATCTTAGTTGGGGCATCAATGACTATAGATGTAATGAAATATCACTCCACAATTTATGGGGTTATTTGATATCATTAAATTAGTTAGGATAGTGTATTAATAAATATATCTACCTCCATTATATTTAATATTACATTAAATGTTATATATATATCTTATCTTCATTAGTAAGATCCCAATCATAAGCATATAACCAAAATTGAGGATGTTTATTTAGAAAATGGTGAATCATTCACGGAACCTCTAATTTGAATCATATATCTATCTGAAAAAGTGTTGTGAGGGGATATGTTTACTATTAGTTAAATTTTATGAAACGATGAATATATTCCAAAATAAATATTATAGTGGGAATAATATGTGTTTTCATAGTGGATTTATTTTTTTGAGAAGTACATCTACAGGTGGTATGATACATCCCTTTATAGGGAGATTATTAAAAGATTTTACTTTTACAGTGTGTTAATACTTTTTAACCCTTCATTACATATTGTTTGAGTTATTATTTATTGGGGTAAAATATATTGTATATTTTATATTCATTTTAGAGTTATTATCGGCCTTTAAGGTGATACGTGGTTAGAGAAACTTTTCAATTCACCTAAGGTTACTTTAATGATTGTGGAACTGTGCAAGTAGATGGGTAAATGCTTGATAAAACCTTGATAAATTTACTAATAAATAGTATAACATGAACTAGAAATAAATAATCATTGGCCCATAGTATATTTAACCATGAGGACAATACATTATGGTTCCCTGAAGGGCTAGTGAGACTTGCATCAAAGTGCATGATTTAGTTAACAATGCTACAAAACATGCATGAAACTTTTTTTAATACAAAAAAAATTAATTTTACCTATTACCTCCTTGAAAAACTATATTATTCCTTCTTCATCTAGTAATATAAAAATTATGGACTCTAGTGGCTATTTATTTCTATTCTACTCATTCTGAAATCTAATTCTAGTGGATCTATAGGCATTTTCTATGGGGAAATCAAGGAAAGGGGTCATTATTTATTTGATCATATCATTTATTCTAGTTCTATTACCATATTATATGAATTAATCATATATATGGTTCATAACGGATAGATCCCAGTAACATATTCTGGTCTTAATGGGAATAATTGATTTCTCTATGGATTGTTGTTAAGGTATATAGTTTTTTCTTCTTCCATTGATCGATTATAGATCTGTTTTCAGTATTGGATCTTATTGTATGGGGGAAAATGAATTGATTTCCATATTTAGTTGTAATTCATATATCTTAATTATAGATTCCTATTGTTATTAATTTTGTAGTATTTATAAATTTTTTGACTACGGGCATGATCTAGGAAGTAATTCATGGTGTTGGGCCTTGATACTCTTGAGGTAGGGTGTCATTATCATATATGGAATTTTTAAGAATTCATATGTTTGATATACATGTATTTGAATGTGCAGCCTATGAAAACCTTTACTAAAATTAAATTAATTTTCCTTTTTATATTTTTTAATATATATTGATGTGTGTATAGTCTACGATAACTCTACATCAGATATCCAGATAACCAACATAATTTGTGTTGGCCAGTTTCATCCTTAGAGGGGGAGTAAGAATAACTTGATTGATAGTTTATGGTTTAGTGTTACGATAGTCAATACCAGTTCCAAGATTGTTCAATTATTTTGGTAATTCAAAGGTAACATTGGAGGAGGTCTATGATTTGGAACGTTCATTATAATGTACCAATGTGGAACATCCTTCCATATGAGTATAATTCCATCTGTTCGATGATTTTTGTAGTATGTAACATTACAAAGAAGACAATAACCATGGAGACCTATATTAATAGTCACTAATGTTTTATTATTACATTCTCGTAAAGGTGATCCTAAAATTTTTAATTAATGATAGAAAATGGGTATTGAATAGTTGACCATATTTTTTCTTCTGTATAGTTCCAAAAAATATAGATTTGGTGTTCATGGTAGTATATTTCAAGTAATATGAATCAAAAAATTGTTGGTTACTTTTAAAATTAACATAAAATATTTGTACACATATTTATACATGGATTCACTTTTTTTAAAACACATTGGTTGTGTCCAACAGGGTTATACTAAGACCCTCCTTGGGAATCTCTATGCACAAACAAATTTCATAGTCAGGGATCTAGATAAGCACAAGTTCCCTAGTTGGGATCCTACAATTTTCAATCATGGAGGATAGTATAAATGGATCGTTCAATTCCAGCCTATTAGAGATGTTTTTTACATTATTCTCTTTCTTCATATAATATTACATGACATACCCATTTGGGTTATTTCATTTTATCTTTGTGGTTTTAATAACAATTTATGATATATTAACATTATTGTTATATTAACTTTAGCAGCATGGAACATCCCCAAATGTACGCACGACACGATCCTCCTATGTTTTAAATTTTTCCAACCTCCATCACCTTTTCCACATTTGTTTCACAATGGGATCTTCCTAAAATTGTCTTAGATCCATGAAAATCGGCAAGATACCTTCTAGGGATCTTATTTGGGAACATTCTAGCACTTTCATCTATTTCTCTTTAGCCTTCAATGGTTGTTTCTCTAGAAATAGATGTTTAGGTTCACCCACTTATTCCTCCTAGACCAGGTGCCTCAATTAACCCAACGTCATTTCCATCCTAAAGACCAGTTGTGAATGATGCTTTTAATTATGTTTCTTGGTCATATCTTCTAATAGTCCCTCTCATTACATTGATTTGAATTATTGTAATCTTGTGTATAGATGTCCTACTATCACCTTTATGGTTATTGAGCTTGCTGAAGCCTCTCCATTCCACTGGTGGTCCCTCATCATGATGTTCATCATTGATCAACCTTTACTGGTGGGTTTCTCCTCCATTGTTTATTTATGGGATCATTCATGTGATTAGGAAGTGTATATAATTTTGTGGATGTACTTTTTAGTCCATTTAATCTTTTAAATAGATATCATCCTTGCATAGGCTAGGAAATGTTGTTCTTGAAATTTCCAGAGGTTTCTTCATCTTATTTGGTTTGCTGAATTCCATTGAGGTAAGGATTCCTCCTCTATGGCATAATGGTTATATGTCCTTAATATCCCTCTTTCTATCTAGAATCCATTAATCCTTAAATATAATGTTAATTCTCTTTGGTTATCCCATACAATGATGAATACACTCTTATAATTGAACACACCATGGATGCTTTAATTTGTTTGGATGTTTAATAGGAATCTGCCCCTATGCACATGATTCTTTTTTGAACAAAGAATGGTCTTCAATTGTGGAAAAACATTTTTATCACCTCCATCCTAGATTTTGTTGTCATTGTGCTATGAAAGGTCACTCTGATCTATCAGATTTGTGCCTATGGAACAATCCTAGTTCTTCCATTAATATTCCTTCTATTGTAGTCTAGGTGTAGGTAGAACATCTATCATTATAAGGTTCTTATGAGAACTATCATTCATCTTCTATGGCTTCTAGTAATATAGTGGTTTATGATGACAACTCTGGTGAGGTTTCCCATTTTCTTTATTTTGGAAAAGAACATAATTTTTTGGTTAAGTAATATCAGAAATCTATAGATTTCCTTTCCATGGATTCTATTCCTCCATGGAGATATACATGGTATTATATAAAGAATTAGTGGAGGATTATATGGTCTATCTTCATTCCATCAAACTAGATATCCCTGAAGACCATTCTAAAAGTATTCTACCTTGTTCATTTCAGAATGTCTCATGTACAGTCCCCTTCATATCTCTTCTACCCCCCCCCATATTTCTCCCTTGAGTCTTATATCCATTTTGTTCTTAAACTAAATGATAATTCCTTTTATGTGCTATAATAGTTTGGGAAGGTTATTTTACATCAATCCAACTCTAATGGTGGCTCTATAGTTGATCAATTATAGCTTCTTCCAAGTAGTATTCAGACTTGTTCCAAATATATGTCAATTGAAATTGTAATACCCCTTAATAAATCTCTTGATTTAGGTCCACAAGCTGAACTTTTACTTTGTAATTAATAATTTCATTTATATGTATTTAGAAGGGGTTTGGATCCTTGGCCAAAAGGATATTCATTCCAAAATTAGTCAAGAATCACAAATTATCTTTCTTATAAATTCAGGAACAAATGTTATGATCTAAGTATATCATGTAAATTTCTTGAAGTCTTTATTTTGGTAACTAAATGCATGGTCAGCTGGTTAATAGGAACATTTGGATATTTTAGAATCATAAAATAAAAGTGTATCTTATATAAATATTTAATGAAAACCTCAATGTTATGAAAAAGTCCAATGATGGCTGATGTACCTTGTTTGTTTTTTTATCAAAAATGTGATCTTCTTGAATAGAAAAAACATTTGGATTCTCTCTTAGATTTTAGTAGTGGATTGAGCACATGGTTTTCTGGTGGATAATTTAATTCAATTCTAAGTCTATCTAAGAAGAATGGCGGTGGAATTTACCCCAATAATGGAATTCGAAATTTCTAATCCATCATATCTTTCAATAAACTCCTAAATATGGGTTTCTTTGGGGATGCCTTTACCTAGTATAATAATTGTAGTGGTAGTAGAATAATTTAAACTTGTACTGATAGATTCATTGGAATTCATTAGTATATTTATAATTCCATTGGCTTATATGTGACTCATTTATATAGATCTATCTCTGACCACTCTCTAATTTTTTTTCTAAATTCTTCTACAGATCCAAAAAATGGATTCTTCTTTTAAAGTCATTGGAAATTTCTTGAAGGCATAAATTATGTTGTCTTTTACTCTTGGTTAGTTCCTTTTTAGGGGTTTTCCTGGGTTTCTTTTTAAAAGAATCTTAGAAGACTCAAGATTTCCATTCTTTTCTGGTTGTATCTACAACCCTCCTAGGACATTAATGTGACATCCTTCAAGTATAAATGAATTGGTTTGATCTTCTAATGCAATCCTAATAGAATGATCACCCATATTTTCTCTATCCTAATAATAAGGCTAGGTTAGAGGTGGCCTCACAAGTCCTTGAGAATTAATAAAATGAGATTTATAATGGTATATGGGTTAAAAAAGGTGATAAAAATACAACTTATTTTCACACCTGTTTTTAGGAGAAGAAATTTCATGGAAAACTAAATCTTATGTGTCATGAACCAACCCGGGTTGACCCTGAACTGGTCACCCGAGCCAGCCCGCGACATGGCCCGAGGGGCTTTCCCAATCCCCACGGGCTAGAAACTAGTGCTGGGCATCAAAAGTTAACAGGTGGGAACAATTTGGCCCAAAAGAAAACAAACTAAGCATTGGAAAATAAATAGAACAAAAGCAAATAAATAAAGAGAAACCAACAAGGCTACTAACCTAACTACGACCAAAACATCACGTGACCCCGTGGGTCACTCTCCAATACCACAACCAACGTCGCTCAAGTTGAATAAATGAAGCTGGAACCTGCAACAGAGCTAAAAACAAGAAAACACTATAGGCGTGAGTATTAAAACTCAGTATTCTAGCTCGATAAATATATTCCCAATGCACTACCACTAAATAAAGAATTTATCAATTCCAAGTTTGAAATAAATTATAAAAAATATTGGTTTTCACACACACTTCCATTTCTAAAACAAGTAACAGTCCATTACCCTTTTTAATTTAAAAACAAGTTTATTGTTTGAATGGGATAGGTGCATTTCAATTTAAAACATTTCTGAGAACATATTATAAATTTAAATTTCTGTTGTTAGTCAAAGGGGAAAACCACACATAACACACAACACACACTAAGGGAAATGGAAAAGAAAAGTGGCACACATGGGTCAGCAACTGAACTAGACCTCTCAATCATCCGCCACATAAAAATAAACAGTAAAGGAAACATGGGTCGAACCTAGGAGATCGTGAACAATCCAGAACATACTATACATCTGAATCATCATGAAGGCATGCCCTAACTCGATGATGTCATAACGACCTAACGCTCGGTATAGCCCTACATGGCCTAATCGAGGGGCCCAATCCCCATAGAAGCAATAACTCAGTATTCCCCTACTATGGGTCCACTAGCCAGTGCGTATTCTGAACTAGTGCAACAATCGTTCTCAGAAGATTCACTCAATATGTCAGGTTCCCATGTCAACACATTCAATAAAAAGGGGTGTGTCCACAATGTAAATCAATCAGTCATGATGCACAAATATCACACACAAATCACACAATCAACACACACCAAAGATCACCCCTGAGTGGGTTTTCAAAAATAAGTAATTTTATTAAAGTGTCAAACGGCCCTTCACCAATTTTAAAGAAAAACCTCATTTTGGGAAAAAACCCAAAACACATGTTCAGAAGAAATCATTTATCTTTAAAACTAAAAGTATATTTGAAATTTCGTGAATTATGTTTAAAGGCCAAACGGGAATTCTTTCAATACTGTGTGTCCTCTCATCAAGAAAATGTTTCAAGTGTTTGGAATAAAATATACGGCTCTTTTCACATTAAATAATATTTTAAAAATTAATTATCTTATATTATTCCTCATTCATTAAAATTAATAAAACATAAAACAATTAATAAATTCTAAATTTAAAGGTGAGTGCAGTGGGATACCTACCTTGGCTCATTGTCCAAACACAAGGGCGCATCACGACTCGCACAGACGCACAAGCACGCGCAAGCCGATGATCGCGGTAATGCAGGGTTACCCGCCAACGCGCTGCAACCAAAAAGATAAATAAAATACATGAACACAGACATAAAATAATCCAAATGAACAAACATCGCAAAATAACCCCACCGACACATTTTCAAAACACAACTCGCATTATCTGTACCGTTTAATAAAGCACTTTAGACTTTATACAACAATTTCCAAAAAAGTCACCCACGGCTTACGCACCAAAACCCCTTCAAACCCCTATTTTATAACCGAACGTACACAACGCTGCATCCAAAACACAATTAACCCCACTTGTGCAGATTACTAAACTAACTACACATTTAAATAAACCATTTGAATAATATATAAAACATATGCAAATGGTAAAACCAAGATTCACATCAAAACATACTCAGTTTCACATAAGATAACACATTAAAATAAAACACAAAACATCATCACACCAAAACATGACTCTCACCTAACATCCAACCCATAAAACATTTTTCAAAATAATGCTCCTGTTTGAGCACACAAAACATCGCTTCTTTTTATAAAAAAAACCACTTTCTTGTTTACACACACTAAAACCTATTCAAAAACATCTTTTATGACTCTCTACATATCTACGCTAAACCAAAACACAAACTACACCACATATAATATTTACTAAACTAGTTAAAAGTTTATAAAAAAATTTTAAAAACATTAAAAGCCACTAGTCAAATATCACAGACAAAGTGTAAAACATGAAACAAGTGAATACTAACCTAAGAAGATTTGTGAAAAAAGGAAAACTCTCCTCAAATGATGAACAACCTCCCGAAAATTGTACGAAACATTGTTCTCACCTCGACCGCACTAGTGAGGAACCAAAACAGCCCTAAACAATAACCTTAGATCAAAATTTTGGAATTAAACCCTTGAATCCATGATTTGGATAAATAATAATAATAATAATAATAATAATAATAATAATAAATAAAACTCTACCAAGGGGGGGGAAAGGAGACTACCGAAGAGGAGGGGGGGATGTCGCCGGAAGATGTCATCGCTGGATGGAGGGACGCCGGAAAAAATATATCCAGCAAGCAAGGGGGGCGCGTCGGCTTGGGAATGGAGGGACGGGCTGGACGACCGGCCGGGATGGGTGCAGGCGGGAGGGAGGTCGCGGGTTGGAGGCAGAGACGCAAAGGGTGCTTGGCAGCAGTGAAGTTGGTTGCTGAGGAGCAGAGAAACGGTGAGGTCTAGGCGAGGATAGTGCGGCAGACGAAGGCACGGAACAGGAAACAAAATTGGGGGATGTGGCAAAGGAGGTGGTACGATGGGAGGCGCTGCTGCGTAGGGGGTAAACAGGGGGGCGAGTGCGGAGGTGGTGCAAGCGGGATCCGGCGACAGAGACTTGCCGCATTGCACCGCTAGGAGGGGGAAGAGGTATGTTGTGCTGCTGGGAGGGGAATAGAGGTGATGAAGAGGGGGTCCAGGGGTATTTGTGTGTGGCGCGCAGGAACAGAGAAGAAGGGGGGGCGCCGAGGGATTGGTTAGGGTTTCATTTATTTTATTTTATTTTATTTAATAATAAAACAATAATTATAATAACAATATTATTATAAAAAACTTATTATTATATTTATAATTATTAAAAACTTTATAAAAAACAGTTTAATTTAATTTTCCATACACTATTTTATTTATTTATTTATATTCTTCCCCATTTACCATTTAAATCAATTCATTTATTTACTTCAAAAATCGGGGCAGTTGCATTGCTCGCCTGCAGTCCGACGCACTACTAAGAAAACTGCGCCCGAACCGCACCACCCTGTACTACCCGCTTGCAGGGTCAAGTCATGTGCTCTCCGCACAATTCTATAATTTGCTCGTGATTCACGCGCCATAACTCTGACACACCCGAGAGTCCGTTCGGCCACCGCTCTATTACTCCTAACTGCATGGGATGATCGTGCAATAGTGAAAAAAAAGTCTAAAACCGAAGGTAATAATTAATGTAATTAAAACTAAAAAATATGTGAGGTCGGGGTGTGACAATTCTTCCCACCACAGACACTTTCTTCCCCCACAAAGTCATGAAGTCGTACGTTGATCAGGAATTTAATCCATCCTCGAATAGAACCAGAATAACCAAAGAAGGCTGAGAATATCTGGATAACCATACTTCACGCAGGTCGCACCCGACCAATTCAAGAGAAAACTGAAGCCCAATGATGAGGTGAGAACATGAAGGGGTTCTCCCTACCACAAGAACTCAACTAGGGAATAAATTTAACACCCAAACATACCACTCTAGGAGAGGGAGGTGACACGGGAACTCCCAACCGTTCCGGACTAACCTCTATACCACGTGTGAAACAACACCTCCGCCAAACATGGAGCTCATGACTCAGACCAAAGAAAGCCCAAACAGTAGAGAAAATCCTTCGAATAGAACATAACCCAATAAGTAAACTCGAGCATTACCACAATGTAGATCCTTCCATAGGCACTTACATATCCAAACGAACACAGACAAACAGAGATTTACCCATAAAAGGTTCAAACACCCTTTTAAAGAAAAACTAATGATTCAGAGAATCCTAATTCAGTCAAACAAGACTGTTTGGATTACAACAAACATTTCCATCCCAACTTCATGAAAAAACAATGAACCTACAAAAATGGAAAAACTTTAACAGTGGAAGAACGAGAATGGGAGGACTTTAAATGTTTCGCTGGTAACACGGAACACCAAAACCCGAACTAAGGATTCACACCCCCGAAAAATCCTGACTATGCGTGAGCTTCACCCCAAGACCTGTGGCTGGGGCTCTGATGGATAAAGCATCTCCTGCCTCACAGTCATGCACTGGAATCTTCTGGTCACAGTTTCTTTCCCAGGAGACGCTTCCTGCAAAGCTTCTCTAGATGATCCAGACACCTGCAATGATAGCACGTCTTCGGAGGGGTGTGACATGGCGGCTCGTATGCCCTAAACGTCCATACTGATGGTACACCATTAGACGGCCCGACGAACTGGAAGTTAAATCCATTGCGAGGAACTCTTTAGAATCAAATTGACCTAACACACTCTGCTCGTCATATGAGGGACCTTCACGAGCAACTGGATACGGTGGATTGCCAACCGTTTGCACTCAGGAGACCAACTCAACTAAGAACACCTCATGCACCAACTTCTCAAAATTGATGCTCCCAAAAAGGGAGGACTCACTCCATGATCTCTAGACGAAGACCCCTGATGAAGGGAGAAGTCATTATCTAGTCCTGTGACACTACCCCTGGAAAAGAGATGCAAGATCCTTGAAATGTTCAACATACACTTTCACCGTCTGCTAGCCATGTTGAACACGCATGAGCTCTTCCATTTTCTTCGTCTTCACCTCCACAAGTATAAACCATTGAATGAAGATGGATTTAAAGACATACCACATCATCCCAACATGCAGTAATGGCGGGGGGAACAAATCCTACTCGTCCAGAGCTAGACCTTCGAACAGACCCAAAACAGCATGCACTCTAATAGCTTCAGGAGTTCCCAATACCATGAAGACACGCTTGACCTCTTCAAACCACATAACTACCTTTAAAAAACCTAAATCACCGTTATGTATAGAAAATTTCCGAGAAGGACCAAAAACTGGGCATGAATTATCGGAAACTCTAGGGACCTTTCTGGGTGGCTTTTTCAGAACATATAAAACACCAAGTCGAAACTGATATCAATCAAAGAAACATCAATAAAGCACCCTCATCCAAAAACAACCAGCTAAAAAAACAAATAACCACAAACACAACCCAAAATTCCCTATCTGAAATTCTCGTTCCATTTTAGATTCCAAAACCAAGCTCTATTTTTCCCTTTTTTTTAATTTCAAAACTGGTTTCTTTCAAGACCACTTTCCAAATACCAAAACCACTTTTCAAACCAAAATCACTTCCCAAAACCATTTTCCTTTTTAAATTCCAATTTAGAAAACAAGGTCAAGCCTTTAATTTCAAACACACCTAGGTAATCCCATGAACTGTTGCACATGTCCTCATCCATGTTCATTCATACGCACCAACACGCACATTCCACACATGCTCTCACATGTCCAAATGTTCATAAGGAGTACATGTGGTTTCACCCCAAACCATTCTTGACAAATTTCAAAGCAAACACCAGCTTTCCAAACCAAAGGCTTTCAGTTTTAAAACCCATTTCATAATTTTAAAATCATTTAAAAGAAATATGTCCCATTTTCAAAAATGCTTTTTTTTCATTTCAAAAAACGCACTTACACCAACCAGAACAAAAACGACACTCAACTTGCATCAAACCACCAGAGGGACTAGCGGTCACACATAACCTGGCGACATGGTAGTGGGTCATGACCCAAGTAAGATTCAACAACTATGAAGAATTCAAACCGTGTACTCGGAATCCACATGGGTCACTACTCCATGTGAGATCACGATGTAACATCGGTTTACCTCCATTGTCATCCCAAAATTCAAAACAAACCAGAGAGAAACAAAGACTCAATTCCTGGACTATCCCTGACGAGTCGAGGTGCGGAATAGGCGAGGGTTCATGACATCCTTCCCGAACCTACCTCTCGAGTCCCGACACACCTAATCTCCATCTATCAGACACCCCAAATAATAAGGTCCTCCTCTTATACTGTTTTGTCATGAACCAACCCGGGTCGACCCTGAACCGGTCACCCGAGCCAGTCCGCGACATGGCCCGAGGGGCGTTCCTGATCCTCACGGGCTGGAAACTAGTGTCGGGCATCAAAATTTAACAGGTGGGAACAATTTGGCCCAAAAGAAAACAAACTAAGCATCAGAAAATAAATAGAATAAAAGAAAAAAAAATAAAGAGAAACCAACAAGGATACTAACTTGAATACAACCAAAACTTTACGTGACCCCATGGGTCACTCTCCAATACCGTTACCAATGTCGCTCAAGGTGAACAGCTGAAGCTGGAACATGCAACAGAGCTAAAAACAAGAAAACACTATAGGTGTGAGTATTAAAACTCAGTAGGCTGGCCCGATAAATCTATTCCCAATGCACTACCACTAAATAAAGAATTTGTCAATTCCAAGTTTGAACTAAATTATATAAAATATTGGTTTTCACACACACACTTCCATTTCTAAAACAAGTAACCGTCCATTTCCCTTTTTAATTTAAAAATAGTTTTATTGTTTGAAAGGGATAGGTGCATTTCATTTTAAAACATTTCTGAGAACAAGTTAGAAATTCAAATTTCAGTTGTTAGTCAAAGGGGAAAACCACACACAATACACAACACACACTAAGGTCAATGGAATAGAAAAGTGGAAAACATGGGCTAGTAACTGAACTAGACCTCTCAATCATCCGCCACATAAAATAAACACTATAGGAAACATGGGTTGAACCTAGGAGATTGCAAAAAATCTAGAACATACTATACATCTAAATCATCCTAAAGGAATGCCCTAACTCGATGACGTCATAATTCCCTAACGCTCGGCATAGCCCTACATGGCCTAACCGAGGGTCTCAATCCCCATAAAAGCAATAAGTCAGTATTCCCCTACTATGGGGCCACTATCCAGTGCATATTCTAAACTAGTGCAGTAATCGTTCTCAGAAGATTCACTCAGTATGTCAGGTTCCCATGTCAACACATAAAATAAAAAGGGTTGTGTACACAATGTAAATCAATCATTAATGATGCACAAATATAACACACAACTCACGTAATAAACACACACCAAAGATCACCCATGAGTGGGTTTTCCAAAATAATTTATTTTATTAAAGTGTCAAACGGGCCTTCACCAATTTTAAAGCAAAACCTCATTTCTCGAGAAAACCCAAAACACTTAATCAAAATAAATAATTTATCTTTAAAATTAAATGTACATTTGAAATTCCGTGAATTATGTTTAAAGGCAAAATGAGAATTCTTTCAATACTGGGTGTCCTCTCGTCAAGAAAATGTTTCAAGTGTTTGATATAAAATAAACATCTCTTTGCACATTAAATAATGTTTTAAAAATTAATTATCTTATATTATTTCTCTTTCATTAAAATTAATAAAACATAAAAGAATTAATAAATTATAAATTTAAAGGTGAGTGAAGTGGGAGACCTACAATGGAATGTTGTCTAAACACAAGGGCGTGTCATGCCTTGCACAGATGCACATGCACGCACAAGCCGATGATCTCGGTAACGCGGGGTTACCCCGCCAATGCACTGCAACCGAAAAGATAAATAAAATACCTGAACATAGAAATAAAATAATCCAAACGAAAAAACAGTGCAAAAGAACCACCCCGACACATTTTCAAAACACAACTCATATTATCTGTACCGTTTAATAAACCACTTTAGACTTTATACAACAATTTCCAAAAAGTGACCCATGGCTTACGCACCCACACCCCTTTAAAACCCTGTATTATAACCAAAGATACAAAACGCTGCATCAAAAACACAATTATCCCCACCTGCGCATATTAATAAACTATCTACACATTTAAATAAACCATTTGAATAAATTATAAAACATTCGAAAATGGTAAAACAAAGATTCACATAAAAACATACTCAGTTTCACATAAGAAAACACTTTAAAATAAAACACACAACATCATCACACCAAAACATGACCCGCACTTAACAACCAACCCATGAAACATTTTACAAAATAACGCACCCGTTTTTGCACACAAAACATCGCCGCTTATTATAAAAAAATCACTTTTTGGTTTAAACACACCAAAAAATATTCAAAAACATATTTTATGACTCTTTGCACATCGATGCTAAACCAAAACAAAAACTGAACCACATATAATATTTATTAAACTATTTAAAAGTTTATAAAAGAATTTTAATAACATTACAAGCCAACAGTTAAATATCACAGACAAAGCGCAAAACATGATACAAGTGAATACCAACCCAAAAAGATTTTTGGAAAAAGGAAAACTCACCTCAAATGATGAACAACCTCACGAAAATTGTATGAAACACTGTTCGCACCTCGACCGCACTAGTGAGGAACCAAAACAGCCCTAAACAACATCCTCGGACCAAAATTTTGGAATTAAACCCTTGCATCCAAGAATTGGATAAAAAATAATATTATTAATAATGAAAATAATAATTAAATAAAAAATAAAACACTACCAAGGGGGGGAAAGGATAAAACCGGAGAGGAGGGGGGGTTGTCGCTGGAAGAAGTCCTCGCTGGCCAGAGGGACGTAGGAAAAAAATTTCCAGGGAGCAAGGGGGCGTGTCGGCTCGGGAAAGGAGGGATGGGCTAGACGGCTGGTAGGGATGGGTGCAGGCGTGCAGGAGGTCGCGGGTAGGAGGAAGAGGCGCAGAGGGTGCTTGGAAGTAGTGAAGCTGGGTTCTAAGGAGCAGAGCATGGGTGAGGTCTAGGTGAGGCTGGTCCGATAGCCGAAGGCATAGAACAAGAAAAGAAATGGGGGGGGGGGTTGTGGAAAAGGCGGTGGTCTGACAGGAGGCGCTGCTGTGCAGGGGGTAAACAGGGGAGGCGAGTGCGGAGGTGGTGCAAGCGGGAGCCGATGGCAGAGACTTTCTGCGTTGCACTGCTATAAGGGGGGAGAGGTATTCTACACTACTGGGAGGGGAACAGAGGCGACGAAGAGGGGGTCCAAGGGTATCTTGGTGCGGCGCGAAGGAACAGGGAAGAAGGGGGTGCCGAGGGATTGGTTAGGGTTTCATTTATTTTTTTTATTTAATAATAACACAATAATTATAATAAAAATATTATTATAAAAAAACATATTATTATTGATATAATTATTATACAATTTATAAAAAATAGTTTAACTTAATTTTACATACACTATTTTATTTATTTATATATATTCTTCACCATTTACCATTTAAATAAATTCATTTATTTACTTCGAAAATCAGGGTAGTTGCATTGCTCGCCGGCAGTCCAACACACTTCTGAGCAAACTGCGCCCGAACCGTGCCACCCGGTACTACCCGCTTGCAGGGTCAAGTCATGTGCTCTCCACGCGGTTCTATAAATTGCATGTGAGTCGTGCGCCATAACACAGACACACCAAAGAGTCTGTGCAGGCACCGCGCTGTTACTCCTAACCACACAGGATAATCTTGCAACAGTGGAAAAAAAGTCTGAAACCCAAAGTAATAATTAAAGTAATTAAAAATAACAAATCTATGAGGTTGGGGTGTGAGATTTTACTTCCTAATGGTTTGATCACTATTTATTCTAGTATTGTAGGTTCTATGGGAGTGGACTATTTTATTGAAGCCCAGACTGGTCTTAAAAATTACCAAGGAGTTTCTTTTCAATCACAAGGAGAGAGTTTCACCATGATTGAAAACATTTTTATCTATATTTTTGAGATGAAGAAATAAAGGATGAGAGACCTACTAGATAGAGATGATATTTTTAAATCCCCTATGTCTAATAATTCTAGGATCTCTCCAATCCCTTATAGTTTCTAGGGTGATTTCTCTTTAGATTCTCGGACGGTTATTAAAGGGAATGTGCTATGTTCTGTTCTGATTTCTTTCAATGGATTTAATTTACACAGATCCACCTCAGCTACCATTTTTGTACTTATTCAAAAATTCGATCAAACTAACAACTATGTAAAGTACCATCCATTGAACATGTGTAATTTATCGTTCAAGGTTTTGTCTATTATACATAATAAAATTTGACTAGTTCATATTCATATCTAGGATTCCAAATAAAAACATGGTTTCATTACTGGGAGATTCATTCAAGGAGCTATCAGGGTAGCATAGAAAATGATTGGGGATCCCAATAAGAAAATGATTGGCTCTAATTTTATGATAAACATTGATATGGAAAATGATTATTATTGGATGGATTGATCTTTTATTATTATTGTTCTTCGAACGATGGGTTATTTAGAATGGGTTTGTGATCTTTTATTTAGGTTCTATTCATATCCATGGTTTTCAACTGGTGTTATGTGTAAAACATTCTGTTTTATATGATATTCAAAGGGGTTGAGACAAGATGATCCTCTTTATTTAAGGCTTTTTGTCCTAGCTAATTATGTTCTCAGTATTATTCTCAATAAGGATTTTGTGCAATTTTTTATTCATCGTATTAAGGGGAGGTATTATTTTAGTATCTCTCATGTCATCTTGGTTTAGGACACGTTTTTTATCAATATAATTGTAAATTTAGTTATAAACATCATGTTTACTCTCTATTTGTATTGCAATAAAGTTGACAAAAGATCTAATGAGTTAAAAATATCTATTTTAATTACCATTAAGTTCCCTTCTATGATATCCAGTTTAATTGATGAGTGGAGTGGGTTTTGAGCTTAGAGCATTCTTATAGAATATTTGGGCACTATACTTTCTAACATGAGTATAATAATAAACTATTATGATCCCATTTTTGTATGAAATATGGGGAAAATCATGAGTTATAAAAGTCATTTTCTTTGGTTTGGGGGAAGGATCACTATGGTTAATGGTGTTATTTCATATATTCCCATGCATGATTTATCAATGTGTAATCACCTAAATACTGTTATCAAGAAAATAGAAATTTTTATAAATAATTTAATTTGGGACTCCCAACAAGAAGTGTGTCACCATTGGGATATATGGAAATGCCTTGATAATCCCATTCAAGAGGCTACTATTAATATAAAAGGAAATGAATAAAATGCATGAACTTTGCATCCAATTTTGTTTTGGGAGGTCTCATCAGGGTATTCTCTTTGGTACTATATTATCAAAAGGAAGTACAAGGAGTTCCCAACTAATTTTATCTATAGTATTGAAAGATCTCACCTCTGGACTTCCTAGAAGAGACTTATTACTCATATTATAGATAATTAATAGTGGATTATTGGGCATTGAACAATTAATTTTTGGAAACACAGTTGGGTTGGATCCACTCTTTTCTACATGATATGTCATTTACCAAAAATCATCTTTCCTCAAAAGTAATCCCATCCCTAATATTTTGATTTAGTTATCAATGAGGATTGAAAAGAGATGATGAGTTATATTTATCTTTATAAGGAACTGGATTAGTTATTTACCTCTCATTCCCCTTCTCGAAAAATCACTTTCCCACTTGTTCATTTTAGTTTCACCCCATTTTTATCATAGACTCCATTGGTTCAAATCATTGGTTTCATAACAATTCTCATAAATATATCTTCCTTATGTAGAGGATTCAAAATAATGTCATTTTTACTAGTGATAACATTCAACATTTCAGTATTCAATTGTATTTGAAGTGAAAACATGTATTTTATTCTATTTCGGATTCTCATTCCCACTTATTCTAAAAAAATGGTTGTGTCGTTAACCTACGGTTCCATGTTTCTTATTTTTGTTATCTTTTAGATGAAATTTTATTATGGATGGATTTCATCAAGAAATATGAGATGATTTTTTGATGGATGATGCTTAGACTAAGGAGTGGGAGCTATCTACTAGTGGAATTTTCTGGACCATTTAAGACTTATAGAATGGTGTTATTCATTATAGTCTATGACCTGATATCCTATATATCAGGAATACATTTCTGGATATTATTTCATCATTAATTATGATTTTTAGGGAATTATCCTTTCCATTAGTGCTAAAAACATTAATATCAAATATAATATACAAATGTGTTGATTTTTGTTGGTAGGAGAGCACTAGTGTGTGGGGTAGTTGGAAGCCTCGTGATAATGGGATTATGTTGAACACTAATGGTTATTGTATGCACAATAATATTCATTGTGGAGGAGTTTTTTCTGACTCTTGTGGATCGTTAATTCTTTTATATTTGTCATTTTTTTGTGAGGGATCTTCTATTGTGCTGAATTCATTGGATATATTTCAAGCCTTAAACCTCTTCAAGGAGCACTCTAAATTTTTAATTGAATTAGAGTCATATTATTCCATTGTTGTTAAAAAATTGAAATTACAAGAGGATTGAACTTCAGAAATCTTTAGTCATATCACAAATTGAATGTTTTTACTATATATATATGTGTGTGTTGTTCATACACGGCAGTAGGTGAATATGTTGGTTCTTTTGTTAGTTTATTATAATATAGGAAGACAATCATAAGGGGTTCTCTACTCTTGGATCTCTAACTATTTATTTTGTATCGGTCTTTTGAGGGTATTCCATTAGAATCCATCAGATTATAAATTTTAGAATTTTCTTTATCAATTTTTTTGTTCTATTTTTTCTTATTCTAAATTTTTTTTTTCAATGATGAGTCATAACATCATTGTTCATGTAAATATTTTGTAATTCTATAGTTACTTTGTTATGTTTTAATAACATTTTAGTTTATGAAAAACTATATCCAGGTAATGGTCTTCCCATGAAGCTGTGTATTCCCTCTATATTAGTTAAGATCCTATTTTATATGAGGCATGAATAATGTCTTTTGAAACACCAACACAGACCCAATGATTTTGGACATGGAGTTAACATGAGGTTTCAATGGGGATTTCTATTTAATTTATTCGTTGAAATGTTTTTGGGAAAGGTAGAAACATGATAAGTTGATTGGAACATATGAATTAATGTTACATATGTTTTTGATAACTCTTATATAACAGGCTTCTAGGTAACTTGTGATGGGATTTTTATTACACATTTTGATTTTATAGTTTCATACGTATTATGTGTATTATGTTTTGGTTACAATTAATGGGATTTGGGTTTATTCATGAGTTATTAATCAACATGTACTTCTAATATCGTATGAATGTTTTTTTGTAAAAATTAATTTTCTATTTAAATAAATTTCATTAGAAATGTTTTTTTTATTTATGATACATCTTTTCAGTCATTCATATTACATAAAATGGAAGATGAATTTTTTAAATGTCTCATTGAAATTTAGTAGTGATATGTTACAGAAGTATTTGTCTTGTCCCTTGGTAATTATAATGTCATTATTCCTAATATATGTGGGTATCCTATTTGGATAATACCTTTTATTGTTATTTTTTTGTATTTCTATAAAAAACATGATTAGTTATCTTAAAATAATTTATTTCCATTTCTATGAATTCATAATGGGATTTTAGATAATTCCACAGAATCATCTTTTATGTCCACCTATTGAAGAATTTTAGAATGATCCAATATTGGAGGATTCTTCTATTTTACTACCAGATGTGTTGGAGGGTCTAACTGAGCATGCTCCCATATCTACTCAGTTGGTTAAGTATGTAGAGTCACTCCCAAATGCATTATTTCAATTGTTTCATATTTTTTGTGTAGGAGTTCATATAACCTTATCTGTATTGTTAAATTATCTTCAACGTCTCATGATTATGATCCCCCACATTCTAATTATTTGGAGGCCCCTATGAAATGAAGTATTAGAGGTACATATTCAATGGAATTCTAGACATGATGGAGACTTCTGATGACTTTATATTGAAATATTTCACATATATTTGTCAAGGAAATTCTCATAGGTAGTGGATAAGGGTGGATAATTACGGTAGATGTGAAATAATAACCTCAGAGAACATCAATTACCCATTATGTGGGGGGATAATTTATAATTCATTAAGGGTACCCTAGGATGAAGAGTTTATGGATATTTAATATGGAATAAGGATAATGTATGATTATTTTTATAATTTCATTATGTAACATATTTTTTAATCCATTTTCAAGAGATGAATAAAATAATTATTAGAAGATCAAGATTATACTTTTACCAGTTCAAAGAAAACATGTATGCAGTTGAAAAATTATGATATACTCTAATTTTCATCATAGGGATCTTATAAAATTGAATGGACTAGAGGAGGATAGAGCGGTAGGCCTCCTTCCAGTTTCCACTAGAACAATAAGTTGAATTTTTAGCTATGTTGTGAGCATTTTTTCTATAATATATAGATGAAATTAATAATACATTCCCTATCTAAATAAAATTAATGGATCTTAGTATTCATATGTGGGATGTGACACTATCTACTATTATAACTATGGTTAAATTGGACATTAAAGTATATCTTCTGTGTAATCACTAAATTAGTGCTGTAATTATGTAATATAGGATAAATTTAGATATTTTTATCAAATCTATAATTGATATTCTTATAGTGGGAATTACATGATATGGACAGGTAACCTCATTAGTTAATGAAGACCTTATAGAACTCAACGACTCAAGAAAATCATTGATACGACATATACAACTTTTAATATGTAAGCAATGTTTTAGGGAGTGCTGGAGTTGATTATTTTAAAATTTAAGATATTATATTGATTTATGATATTATATATTATATATTAATTGATACATGTTTCTCACATTCCTTTATATTTACTCAAGTTATTGTTGGTTTGGACATTCATGTTATCATTTCCTCCGAAATTGGTATCTCTAGATACCCCAGTGGGAATGAAGGTAGATCATTTATAGAGGTGTTTGGAGTGTCCTGTGTTAACTTCTAGTTATTTACATATATGTGATATCATTATCTTATATCTTTCTATCTTTTTCAATTCTTTGTATAGACTAGTTGAAAAGAATAGTCTCAAAAACCTTATTACCATTTATGAGTAATCACTAACTCTTCTAAGGGGGAATCATATCTTGACTAGATGATTTGATTTTCAAGTAAGATGAGTTGACCAGAGCTTAGCCATGTTGTAGCCATTACAATAGATGTGGTGAATGTTGTTCTCAAAAAAATCATGAAATAATTTAATCCTCAATTTCTTCCATAGTATATCACTATCCAGAGGTGTTCCAAATAAAACCTCAAGTATTCCACATATTATTGGAATTAATTTTGAGATTGATATCATTTAGGATACACAACCAATATTAAACCCTCCTTAAAATATAGGAGAATCCATGTTGAAGGATCTAAAAGTGTAACTTAATGATTTTGAGGTTAATGGATAAATTTGACTGACCATTTATCCATGGGGGTTTCCTTTTAAATTTTCAAATAAGTACAATGGTAGTCATAATCTATGTGTGGATTGTAAGAAGTTAAATCTGGGAAAGATAAAAAAACATGTATCCATTAAATATGATTGATAATTTATTCATTTAGTTTAGTAGGTCTTAGTGAATTGAGTAGATTGAAATGTGTTCAAGATACCAAAATCATTATTTCATATAATATGACATAATTAAGACATAAATTATAAGAATATATAGTTTGTATGATTATATGTGTATTAACATTGGGTTCATGAATTCTCCATTAGATTTCATGAATCCAATTAAAGGGATCATTCACCAATATCTAAACTCCTTCATCATTATGTTCCTTGATTATATATTTATATATTTATGTCATTAAGTATTTAATAATAGAAATTTTGAGATCATATTCTTTACAAATTTTGAGAATCATTGTTATTAAAAATATTTGAAGTGTCCATTTTAGCTTATAGTGGTATGTTTATAGGGGCACATGATTTTTGAGAATAGAATCTTATTTTAATGAAAAAAATATAGAGGAATTTATTTCAAGGGTATGAACTACGAATGTATGAAAAGATTATATAGTTTTATGGGATACTAAAATTTATTCATTGAGGATTATTACACCATAAAATAGATTATGATTAGGATTACTAAAAAGGGAGTAAAATTTGAATAAAAAACATGGACAACCTTTTTTCCCTAGTGATAATAATAAGGATGATATAGAATATGATTTTAATTTTTTATAAGAATGTTTTTGGAAAGAAATTTTACTATGATGCTTAAACTATTATATGGGGAACTATATTGATGCAGATATATAATATAATTTATAATCATTATCTCTAGTGACAACATAATTTTAGAAACTATTATATGTGTGATCTAGAATTAGATATTGTAGTCCATTATCTAAAATGATGGTGCCATTATATTTACTGTGATATATTTATCTTTTAAAGAGAATATAAAATATTATTTTATATATTATAACGATTGGTTTTAATCAATGGAAGAGGAAAATTCTTGAATACTTAATAACATTTAATGTCATGATGGACTATAGTCCTATGATTAAAATTTTTGTAGCTGATTAGATCAGCAGAATAGTGTAGGATTTTAGGGAATGATCCTTAGAAGATATGTGGATATTGTAGTGGTTTTTAGTATGTTAGGAGATGGGTGTATTTTAGGGCCACAAGATGATTACCTTCACTCCCTTAGTCCACATATCTATGATAGTGGACTAAGTAAATTTATTTCAAGAGTCGGATCCCAAATGATCAATGATGAGGGAATGTTTAGTGGGGGACAACACAGCTCCATGAAGGTCCTTAGATGTGAATGATCTAATGTATATGTAAAACTAGGTAGTGGTTATAGTGACTCAACATTTTCATACGTACCCTTTAAATGATTTTAAATACTATAAACACAATAGGGATACAATCATGGATATAAATGTTTTTTCATGAGAAAATTCAGCTCATACATCAATTTAAATTAATAAGAAATACACATTATTTAAATAATTAATCATTTTTCTTTTAATGATATCAACATTGATTTGTTACATGTATTCACCAAAATATATTCATAAAATAATAAATTGATCTAAATTCTCATTAAGGGGATGAATAGATTGATTGAATCAATAGTACATGGGAGAGAATAATCAATTTTATCATATCATAATCATAGGATCTTCAGCACCATCATGAGGGAAAATTTTGATAAAGGCATGGAATGTGTAATATGCACAATAATGAATCTTCATAATATAGTGATCAAATATTTCACATAGTTGTGAACAATGCTAGCATCTTGTCAATATAGAATATATGTTCACAAATCAAAACATCATCATTGTGAAAACTATTTCATTATGTTCATGAATAATACACCTTATCTCATGAGATATATCACATTACCCAATGAATTGGAGGACTATATAATTTTGGGTGCACCAATAATATCATAAAATGATAACATTCATGCAATCCACTTATGAGGAAAACACTCATAGTCATGAAATAACAAATTCAAAGGCATGGGGTTTTAAAAATATTTCACATAACATACTACAAGATATGATAATTATAATTAAAAAATGAATAAGAAATATTTTACACTAGAATAACAGATCAATTCCCTAATTTAAGGGATAAAATACTCAATAGTATTCATGAGATGTTTTAAAATTGAACTGTTTTTAATTATATTCATTATAAGTGGCAAAAAACATTCGTAGAATTGTAGAAGATTTTTTATAATAAAAATATAAAAGAATGAATATGTAATGTTTATTAATTGGGTATGAGATGAAAATTTTATATTAACATCAATGTTATGAAGGAGAAAACCCCCAATAAAAAGTTTGGTGTAGACAATCTCTTTACCTTTAATCATTATTTATTTCATTAAAATTCCATTTCTTGAATATTAGTCATATTATAATTATATACATTTCACTAGAAGTTGATTAGGTTTATTTTTGTCAATATTTATATCCTAATTTTTTATTATAATAATAATTTTTTGTTGTTGATAATGAAATGTGTCGATATCATGTTTCCATTAGAAATATTTTATTTTTCTTCAATTTTTCTTTTTTTGTTAAATGAAAATTATAAATAAGTAAAATTAACTCTTGGATATTAATATATATATATATATATATATATACATTTATGTATCATAAATAATATTTCATAACTAGATATAATGGTGATTATATGTAATTAATTGGTGACATCCTCATTACTTGATAACTTGTCATTAATGGGACGTTGTCTGAAGTAGAGGCTTCAGAAGTATAATTTATGTTTATATTAAAAATAAAATTTTTATAGTATTTTTACTATATGAAGATTATTTTAACATTATGTATAGATTTTGTAATAATTTTTTTAATTAGAGAATAGAAGGATGATATGAAATTAGAAAAGGGAAATGATATAAAATGATGAAGGGACATAACCTCTTCCATGTTGTGGGTTCATTTATAAGACCATTAATATCATCAATTGTTAGAGTATGATTGAATAAAACCCATCTTAATCATGTTAAGGGTCTTAAAAGACAGTTTTTGGTAATATAATTGTATTTTGTTAAGTTTCAGATAAGAGTTTAACAAAGGGGAGTGAACGAGGTTATTTATACATGAGCAGAGGGTGGTTTAGTATAAAATATTTAATAAATTGCTATATCATGGGTAAATTGTTCAATAGTGATATATTTAACATAATGATTCACATATAAAAATAATTTAATGTTTTTATGACATTAAACCCTTTTATTGAATGAAATCACAAATGTATTAAAAAATAAAGTGTAAAAATTAGAGAATTATTTAAGGAATACTCTTTAACTTTAGACATTGGAAGGTAATTTCATTGTTTAAAAATCGTGTTTATCATAGATTTATGAATCATTTATAAAATTAAAAATATTTTTCATGTAAAATAATTATATATAAAATATTTTTTCATCATTAAATCATGATTTATTTAACATAAGATACACTTGTTTTAAAAAAATTGTTTTCTTTTCTATTCACCTAAAAATTGATGTATTTCAAAAAATAAGAAAAAAATAACCATAAGACTATTTCAACAAATTTATTCCAAAAAAGAAATTATTTTTATGAAAATAATTTTCTATCATATGTAATTTTATGTTTTAATTTTAAATACATAATTATTAGAAAATACATTAGAATATTACTTATTTATAAATGTGCTTATATTTTCAATGATTTTTTAATAATGATATTTATTTTATAGAGTTATATTATTTATATTTTATGAAATTATTCATGATGAAAATTATTTAAATTATATTTTATTATTATTATGTCAAATTTCTATTCTAATAGTCAGGTTACAATTCTCAATGGCCAGGTTACTATTCCCAACAATCACATTACTATTCCAATGGTCACTTTAATATTACAATGGTCATATTAATTTTCAAATAATCATATAACATCATATAAGTAACTATTCATTCTTAAATTAAACATTCACTCTAATTTATCCTAATTTTCTATATTATATTTTGATAAAATTATGATTGGATTACTATTAATATTTTCCAAATTGTTGTTCATGAGAGGGTTAATTTACCCAATCATGTTTGTACAAATATCCCCGTTGTAGATTATCAATTTCTTATTTTTTACCTATGTTATATTTGGAATTTTAAGGGGTTTATTCATAGACCTATGTTACTTTGTTCATTAAGTAAATAATGTGATTTTTTTTATTTATATCGTCTTTGTGTGTAATAATTATATAATATAAAAAACATTTATTTAAAGAAATAAAGAAAATTTATAATATCTAGGTTGTCACATTTTCCCTCTATAATAGAGATTTCATCCTCAAAATTTGAAATCATATTATTACTTGAAAATAAGGTAAAGTACTTATATATCACTATTTCCATTGGTTCTTTCATCACCTCTTCATATTTACGGTCTTCTAACTTAAGTTTACAAGTTGAGTTACTTTATTTCATAATACCTTATCTCCAGTTTCCATGGGCTGGTCCTCATATGTGAGGTTATTCTATAGTTTTAAAACCTCTAGATTTAGTACATGTAAGGGTTCAGGTATGTATATCCTAAAGAGAAATACGTGGAACACAACATGAACTTGATCCCTTTTTATGGAAGTACATGTTGATAGGGAATTGATCTTATGTAATCATAGATATTACATGATTTAATGTTCTTTAGGATAAGCATTCATTTCATTCCAGACCACATGAATCTATTCCATGGTGATATTTGATGGAAATATTTCCTCCAAAATAAAATTATAAAACACTTTGGTACTTGTGGGAATAAGACATTACTAAATCAAAGAAGATTTTATGTGTTGTTGGATGGACTGATCCTTCCATGTCATCTCTTAAAAAAGTTCTTTTAAATGTTGACATTATTCACCAACATCTACCCATGATGTATAATTCATAAATATCATCTCATATATATATTCATATGTATACATTTGAAAAATTTAATAAAAACTATTTTTCTATGAGAACCCTAACTGATGGGAGAAGATGATCTTATCCTCCATTAAATTCCACTGATCCAACCCTCATCATATCCTTGTGCATATAAAAGGTCCATTTATATTTTCCAACATCTTGGGAAACCTATTCCACGTGGAAATTCAATTTAGGGTTCAATGAATGTTATGAAATTTTCTAGATTAAAAAAAGTCAACCTAGGATCCTGATTAGAGATGATTCAATGTGGTTTCCTATTTATACTCTCTACATCCATAACACATATAATTTTATGTTGTTCTAGTGAAAAATTATCCCAAATATAAAATAAAAGGGTATTCTTTCATAGTCAATCCACCAAAATACATATCACATTGTTCCCATTGTATGAATTTAGGAGACAAAGGAAAGCACCCATAGTGATTTTATCTCAATTTCATTTGGGTTTGGGTAATGGTTTCCTCATCCATTTGGACATATATCACTCTAAATTAACAATAAAATAGACAATGTACATTGAGGTAAACTTTTATCTATTTATTAACATTTTCCCCTCATATGTACTCTCAGAGATCAGAGTAAATCTTAGTACATCCAATATAGATATAGAAATTCAATATATGAACATTACCTAATCAGTTATTCATTATCATAGGTGATTAAGTCACACAATTATTAGTTCTAAATGGAATCACATCATCATAATTGATTTTTAATTCTTGAAGCTTATGTTCCTTTAATACATTAACTCAATTTTGAATCACCAGATCATCCATTTAGGCTATGTTGATATTCTATATTATATATTTTTGGGAAATAATTTTGTAATGATATATGAATTCATTGAAATTATGATTTCCAAATTCATCATTTTCATATCAATGAACAAAGGGTCTTTCTCAATCCACATCATGGATAGAATAGAATGTTCATTTCTACTAAGGGAATTAGAAACATTATTCTCCGTTCCTAGATTTAAATAAATTGAGAAAAGATAGTCTCTATTTGGATTCAACCATATTCATTGATTTATGTTGAGCTCCTTGTGTTTTAATGTGAACTTTATACTCTTATAGTCTTTATTAATGTTAAAATTCTCATTATAGATGTTGTTCCACAAAATCTTCAACAAAATGATCGAAACTGCTAACTTCGTATCAGGTGTCAAGTAGTTTTTCTCATTAATCGTAAACTATCATGAAACATAGTATATCACATTGTCATTCAACATGGAAAACAACCCCTGAATTTCTTATAATTCTATCTGCATATCAAAAAACCTTCTCTAATTTATAGTACTGTGACTAATGGTGGAGTTAGATTCCTCTTCTTGTGATTCTTAAGGATTTCATCATATTTTTTCATACACTAATACATTAATTCATTAGTTTTTATCTTAGTTATCAGGAAATAAAACCATGATTGATTTCTCACAAATCAATTGTAGTGCACTTATAAGCCATCGATAATACTGATGTCCATTATAGTAGTGTTTTTGGAGTATTACATAGTATCCTTTGACTTCTATGGGTTGATAAAAATTCCCTCCCATGTGAACACTCTCCAAAATAACGTTAGTTTATTCATTAAAAATTCACATTTACTAAACATGTCATATACTTTTTCTTTCACTAATTAGTCTTGTAAAATCATAATATACTACCCATAATCTTCATTTATCTTATATTAAATGATAATATGACCAATAAATAATACCAAAAGTTTTTCAAGATAGTCTCAAATTTGTCTATTAATCAATTCCATGAATATTTCATTGGAATTTGAATGCGTTATGGTTATCACTATGATCTCATTGAGTCTATACCATATATGTAAGTCTATCTTATGAATATATTACATCATCACCTAAATATGATGATATCCAAAATGAATATCCTACATTAAGATGTTCTGAGATCCTCATAGTTGATATAAAAATTCATCAATACTTATAAGGGGATACTTGTTATTTATTATGATTTTCTCTAGATCATGATAATCTGTAGAAATATTTAATGACCTAGTATTTTTATGACAATTCTCATAAATGCACCCCAATGAGATTAACTAGGTCATATGAACCCTTTCTCTAAATTATCTTAACAATAAATTTAACTACTACATTTGGATGGGTCCATCCTATATGAATATTTAGATATAAAATTGGCTCTATGTAGAAAGTCTTTTGATTAATCTATCTCATGAGATGTTGGAAGATTGTGAAACTCTTCAAGAAATACATCAGTATAATCCATTTCAATAATAATTTCCTCAATGTTGACACTTTCCATTTAATCCACCATTTAATAAAGATATAAATATATATATATATATAGTATCACTATTGACATCATCAATGTATTCTACAAGGAATATTCAATATCATATTGAATTTTTAAAGGAGCATTGCATAGATTATGTTACATAATGAGATATAATTTTCCCAACAGTTGATGGGTTCTCTATATAAATATAACCAATCTATGTCATGTATAGCCTCAAAATTACTAATGATAGTATATTAAGATTCTTTAGAATAAATTTACCCCAAATTCCAATAGAACATGTTTCTAACATGTGGGTTGAAATGATCACACAACATTGTGGTTTTTCAAATATCTATACTTCATGGTATGGGTAAGCCAATATATAAGTTATTGAAATCATATGGGACATAAATAAGTGCATAAATATTGAATAAAGTGAAACTACTTATATTATTGATTACATAAGATGTGTACCTTCTAAAACATCATTTTTCATGATCCACTTCAGCTATAATAATGGAATGAACATTCCCTTACTTCATTGGATTTAGTGGTTATTGATGCTGATTACCCTCAAGGACCCATGGATTAGTGAATCGGATTTCATAATTCCCTTTCTCCCTATATATAAGGAATTGAACCATGGGTGGTTCATTAGGATGTCCCTACCTTTCCTCAACACGATGGGAAGCTTCTTCATTTCCCTTTGACTTTTTGGAGCATGGAGTCCTTATATCACTAACTTGATGAAGTTCCCAAACTATTTGATGAAATTATTATGATTCTTCTTCTAGAATGTTTGAAATATGTATTGTTTCATCAATTTACTAATTATTTCATTTCACGGTTCTTATAAAAAGACAATTATCCCATCCATAACCAGGATATCATTCACCTAACATTATCTCTATGTTGAGGCAACATCGAACTTCTTTTTCATAACTACCAAAGTCATGAATTTCTAGAGCCTTTTGAATGTGTGTTTTTAAACCACTAATGAATCCATATATTTTTTAATCATTATTGTTAACAACTCTAGAGGTGTATCTTGAAATAATTTTGATAATTTCATGATAATACATGCATGATTGACCTTCCTTCTTCTTCAACTCAAAGAATTACCTATCCATATTTATTCAAATAGTTTTAGAGAGATTCTTATTAAGGACAGTTTTCTTATAGTATTTACACTCTATCTCTTATATTTCATTATTTTAATTGGTGATCATTATTAATTCCCACTATTTACTGTTTTATTCATATAAATGATATATAGGTAGTGTCACATTATCCTTCATAGAATAGTGGAGGGAACAAATTCTTCTCCGTTGAGTTAAAACACTATTCTTTGGCAATTGAATCAGAAGATACAATAGATGTAAGTTGTCCTTTACAAATGATGGAATCAATGGCTACATTCACCTTCTTGGGTGGAGGATGAAATTCCTTGTGGTTTATGATATTTTTTATATCCTGAGATTAAATGGTACAAATCGAAATGATGTTTTGAACTCCATCTCCCATTTCATTAGGAATGTTATTAGAATAATAATTGCATTTCTACTTCACATGGGTTGTTGGACTGGTTTCTCTCGGTTTCAATTTTTACTTAAATAAAACTGCATTGAATAGTAAATCAATTCCTTCAAACCTGAATAAATAATTTCTTTATATGAAAAATTTAATTCTAAATGAACTTATTATGGTATCAATTTTTTATCCTATTTATAAAATGATTATTATAAGATGTTCACATATAATTGGACCTATAATTATTGTTTCCACTAGAATATTATAATCCTAAATACCAAATAAACTAATTCATTATATGATAATGAAAATAGTGACACAATTATCCTTACATTACTATTATTTCATTTTGAAGATAAACCGTTTAACATGGGTACAATGTACGATACAAAGGTATAGTTTTTGGGGAAAATTATTATCATACGTCAACTGTACATAATAATAATTAACCATTATTAATTTCTTATTCTTTGTTTTTCTATATATCTCATGATATCCTTAGTATATATTGTCATATAATTATATACATCAATGAAACATATGATCTAAAATACTATAAAGATGAGGAATGAGAAACATGAATCAATATTAATGGGGTGATAACATCAATGTCATCATATCATAAATGAGGATCATAATAAACATTTTTATGTGTCATTTTTATAAAGTAATGGAATGTGTAATATTAATAATAATGTAACAACATAGTATAGTGGTCAAATAGAACACATAGTTTTGAATAAGGCTAACATCATGTGCATGTGTAACATATGTGCAAAAACCATAACCTCAAAATTGTAAAAAATATAGAATCATGTTTAGAAATAGTGGACATTATTTACTCAAATACATCACATTACCCAATTCATTGGAGTGCTATATAAATTTTTCCCCACCTATCACATATTAAAATTACCATTGTTGTGCAATCCACATGGAAGGATAACAAAAATTGTCAGAAAATAATCCATAGAATGAATGGGTTTCATAATTGATTTTACAAAACAAACATCATGAAAGGAACATTTGGATTCCAAAATAATTGAGGTAGAACATACATTGTCCTGAAAGTTAGTTTTTTTCTTTAAAAGGAGAAACAACATAATAGGACTCACAATATTTTTTTAAAATTTATTACATTCAGAGAAGAAGCATATTAAATTCTCCTAAAAACATCTTAGAATGGTAGATCCCAAAAATCCTAAAAATAAAAGGTAAATAATAAGGAAAACACAATTTTTTTTAGTAACCTTAATAATAAAATCAATGTGGACTTAGAGAGAATATAAAATAATGAGTTTGGGATGGAGAATAACCTTACCTAAAATCCAACATTATTTCATTGATTTACTTTCTCATTAATAATAAAGATGTGATTATTAAAAAACTAACCATAAGTGTTATATATTAATTTATATCACTATTTATCAATTAAAACAGCTGGATTATACTTCTTAATATCCATTTTTGATGTTGAAATGTCCTGATATAATGTTTCCCTAAAAAATATCCATTCTTTCTCCAATGTTTCTATATTTATTTAAGGCCATGAAAATATAAATAGAATCATTCAAATAAGATTGAAAAAAATATAAACGGATATATCATAAATGATTTATGGTAACCATCCATATGGTTTTTGATATGGAAATAATAGTAAATGTTTCTGTTGGAAGTTAATCGGCTGTTAATGATACATTGTTTGATGTGGATGAGGGTGATTTATAATATATCCATATATTTAAATTTAAATTTTATTGTATATTAACAATATACTTATAATTTTAGAATAATATATAATTGGATTAGAAGGATTCAATTAGAAATTGGAAGGAGTATATTAAGTTTTAAAAGTAAACTGAAATTAATAGAGGAAAGAAAACTAACATATTCTTGAAGTGGTTTCTTTTCTACAGTCCTTAACATATTGAAAAAGTTGATATTAATTACTCCAAATCATCCATAAGGATCAAATGGATCTTAATATAATTTATTTATAAGTATCATTGGATATGGTAAGTGAGGGAAAAGTGGTTCTCTATGTAATGGAATGTGGGTTATTTACACTCGTGAAGAGGATTATTCATAGAATAAATGATTAAATAAATTAAAATATCAAAAGTAACCATGGTAATTGTGATATTTTTTAAATAATAAATCATATATCAAAATAATTAATTTTTTATGGACTTAAATGAAATTTTGAAATAAAATTTAATAGTTTATTACAAATGAATATGGAATAATGATAAAAAAATATTAAAGGAATAATTATGAATTTATAAATTGGAATGAAATTTCTTGTTTTTGAAATCCTTTTTCTCATATTATAATTCCTAAATTATCAAAATAAAATATTTTCCCAACCTCCTATTCTTTTAATTATTAGTTCACTATTACTTCCTAAATGATGTAATCAATGATTATCTAGTTAAGCAAAAAACTAGACTTTTTTTATTAACTTTAAAATTGATGAATTTCATAGAATGTACAAAAACAGAAACCATTGAAAATTTTGACAACTTGATTTCAAAAATGATATTCATTTTATAAAAATTATTTTCTATCATATTAAATTTTAGTATTTAATATAAAAATGTTTCTATTTATAAAAAACATTAACATTTTTCTTATTAATAAAGTATGGATATTTTTGTTTGTTTTTCAAAAAATGATATTTATTTTATAGAATTTTAATATTTATATTTTCTACAACTAGTCATGATTAACACAATTTACAATGTATTTTATTATTTTTATGTACAATTAAAAATCATATGGTCATGTTTCTACTCCCAAAGTTCTGGTTACTATTCCCAATGATAATGTTACTGTTCGAATAGTCACCTTACTATTCCAACAATCATCTAAAACTATATAAATTCAAAATAATTTTTCATTAAAAATTTTCATCATTTTATCTTAGGGTTCTATATTCTCATTTTCAAACATTCCTATTAGATTAGTAATATTTTTTTATCACTTTTAGAGTGTTGTTCATGGGAGCGAATATTGTAGCCATTCTATGTGATGGAAATTCTTCCATTATATTTTTTATATTTTATATTTAGTCCCCTTGTAATTTTTTTAAATTTTAATGTTTTTTCATTATTGAATAATGAAAAGAAATTAATTAATTAAATCAAGTGGTTTTTGTTTATCTGTGTTCACTAAGTATATAATAGTTATATTATTTAACACAAAATTATTTTGAGGAGAAAATATCCATTATAAAATATTTTTTATTATAGTGGTACCTATTTCTATCTTTCAATATCTAATAGGAGACTCTCATGCATGGAAGTGGGTAGTTCACCCATGATAATCCAGGATTAATCATGATATAATATGACATTTCTAGTTTTTGGGTATGAATAAGGATATTACAGGTTTCATTTTTCACATCTTGATCTATCAAAGAATTATGGATAAGAATTAGTGACATGGTGGATTGTTTCATATCATTACCATAAAATTATGGATGTGTGATTATGTGTTGATGTATTTTTTTTAATGGTTTCCATGCACTATGATAGGACATGAGGTAATTTGGGTTGTAGACTATCCATTAATGAAGACTGCATATTTCCAACAAACACAAGAGACACATTACAAGGATGAGTTTGGTAAGTTATTCCTTCGAGAGAAAATGTAGTTCTATTGACTTATTATGAGCCTGATTTCAGATATATACACACATTTTATCCCATTATATTGGAAATTCTTCTCTTCATCAATGGTTACTCAGTTAAATCACTACACAACATATCATTCATAAACTAGGGGATAGTCAGAAATGATTATCATTATTTTAGTGGATATACTCATTGAATATATTTCATAAATTGGTGGATTATGTTATTTTCATCTATTCTTGGTTTAGTTTTTATTTAAAAACATTTTCTTCTATATGATTCATATTTCACAATTGGAGTCACTATATGGTCAGAAATTTCATTAACCACGGCAGAGTAAGCTCTATTATGGAAGATCATGGTGTATGGTACCTCTGAATAAATGAAAATATATTTATAATTGATTAGTGACCACCCATGGTAGGTGGTATTTAGATGTTAAAAGGTTTAAACACCCATGAAGCTTAATATAGGTTATCGATATTTCTTACTGGTTTCATTTAATATGGGGAATCAATTTCGACAAAAATAGAGAAGGATGGATCTGTGATTTCTGGGAATATTTGAGTCAATCAAATTCATTTAGAATATTGATTACAAGATATATACCACTCAATGATATTGAGGTATGCGTAATTATTTCCATACATCTCATCTTTGAATATATGAGGATGATCCTATGCATGTGATCAATAATGAGGATATAGAGATAGAACCTGATGTATCATTTATGGGTCATCTGATTCAGATATTGGGCTAAATAAAAAAGGTAATTTAACTATATATAGATCCAGATATTATATTTTTATGTTAATATATGCATATTAATTAATAAACATGGTTGTGAGACAATGATGTGTGGGGTCAGTGGTCCAAGTTGTTAGAGAAATATCCTTAGAGATACTTCTAGGGGATGAGAAGTCCTTATTGGAAATATTATAAAGGATTTGGAATTTATAAGGGTTTTATTAGTTATTTTACACCATATTTTAATGTTACATTATCTATTATTTTTTAATGTGATGTCATGATCATATAGTAGTTAGTTTTGAGGTTTTTAGAGGGATTTTAGGGTGGTTCATAGTTTTAACACAGTTAGGGGAAGTCATTTGGTTCTACAAAGGAAACTGTGTCATATATTGGAAAGGGGAATTAGATGGAGCATGATTGATTAAGTGTTGTATATAGCCATGTGAAATTTCTCAGGAAACCATGTAACTCAAAAAATTGGAAAATTTATGGTTTTTTACAGTTTACTGCACAATGCTGCTAATTCATATGTGTAATTTCATTAGTTAACGTGCCCCTCACTGTGGAATGGAATTTTAGAAAACCAAATTATGAAATACTTTGAAATAATTTAATTAATCAAAAAATTGTTATTTATATCTAAATGATACTTAAAACCCTTAATTCATTCTTTTATACTTAGGGTTCTCATAAATATAGACTACATGGGATCATTATTGAAATTTTTATCCCTTAATAGTACAATACATGGGGATCTAAAGGCTTTCAAAGAATAAAATTCATTGTATTGTGTATTTCATTCTCTATTTTTTATGTTTCAACAAGATATATTGTCTTCCTCTTAGATGGAAAATTTGATCTGATCTTTCAGTGAAAGATATAGGAATTTTGATGTGATGTAATGAGGAATTCTAATCTTATTGACATATAAAAGAAAAAAATATATATTTATATTATTCTAATGTCATAGTCTAGATCCATTATAAATAATAGTTCTCGGTGCGTATGTTTAATTGACAGTTAGACCATATTGTGTTCTTGCTCTTATGTAAATATTATAGAGTCCTCAAGTGATTAATTGGGAATGGTTATAAGAATAATTTATGAATGACTTTAATATATATTGTAATTATTATTTTTGTGTTGTCTATACTATTTACAATTTTTTTGAATTTTTATGTATGATATATTTTTTGTTCTATGTACAACCATTAAAGAGTATGTTGTCATTATATTCATATGGGTGTATGTCTGGCCTATGAGACCCATTATTGACATGATATATATTTGGGGATGTGTGTGAGGCTCGTAAGACCCTTTAATGACATGACATTATTGTGCATAGATATATTGTTCCTTATATTTATTTATTATTTGTATAACCTCGGGTAACCATGACCGAGATTTTTTGATGTAAAAGAAGTTGATGTTTGGCTATTTGTATCTCTAGAGGGGAGAAAGAATAACATGAAGGATAGCCCATATTTTTTAGAATAATGATGGTTAGTGTCATAACATGGAATTGTTAACTTATCTATGAATTTACTTTCCCCACTTATAGATTTCATGATTTAGAATATTAAGTATGTTGTGTGAATGGGTAACTCCTTGTGCATGTGTAGTGTTCTAATATTTCAGGAATGTCAAGGGTAATTAGTAGTATACAAAATGGAATTACTATGAGTTGAAAAATATAATTAGTATGTAAATGTGATTTATAAATTTCTATTAATGGTGGGAATGTAATTATTTTTTAAATGAGGATTTTATTTATTTAAGAATATAATAATTGATATTATTTTCATGGTGATGAAGTTGTAAGAGTCAGGGTTCAAGGTAGCTTGGTTGGTTCTAGATGATCTGATTGTTGATTAATAATTTATCCATTAACATGACTAACTCAACATAAAAAATTATACATTAATGAACATATTTACAGGCCACAATGGTGGTGTAATACTTGGTCATACACACACTGTTCTAGGGAATCTCTATACAGGTGAAGATTTCACTATCAGGGATCTAGCTATGGGAAATGGCCCTATATAACATAGCTAAGAATATAGATCATTGAGGAAATGGGAGATGTCTGGATTACTCTATAAATATACTAACGTGTCTTTAATGTTTTTGTCTTGTCTTCACACATTGGTTGACCTACCACTTTGGGGGTCATTGGGTTTATATATGTGACTTTTATGTAATTTTTTATCATATAGAATAAAGTTTTTGTCTTATTTATGAAGTTTTATAGTTATTTATTTATTTTATAAATTGATTCAAATGTATTACTATTTTTACTGATGGAATGAACTACCAATGAAGCCAACCATGCCTTAAATAATTGTTGGAGGCCACTTCAGAATGAGAAGTTATGCCCGAGGACATATACGAGTCCATCTCTAACACTGTGATTTGGTTGGGGGAATTAAAGGCATCACCATATTGGAATTATAGCTATGCATGACTAAAATGGGACACCACCATTATTTTATCATATTACTAATGATCATGATTGATCCATGTGGGAGGAGCTTCTAAATGGGACTAAATCTACATGTGGAGGCTCATGGTGGTTCCAAATTATTCCATACTATATGAGGTTCTTGCGAAACCAACTATTTTAACTAAAAGTTTCATTTTTTGTCTTGTATCATCATAGACCCAATGAAACCATGTTTTGTTCAATTGGAGATAATTTGAAATGAAATTTTTTATATCTTTAGGTTTTAGAAATATTATTCAAATTGTTACATTAATTGAAAATTAATTTAACAATATAGTAGTGTGTAATATTAGTACTTTTCACTAAGGGATTATTGAATTAGAAAGTGGTGTTAAAGGGAATATAGATTGATATATAGGGATATCAACATATATTTGATGATTATATAAAAATATTCTTAAAGAATAATAAGAAAATATGATAGAATATAATGTTAGGTATTATTGGGGGACATGAATTTTTCAAGAGGTTATATAATTATACCACAAGTGTTTCTAATTAGTTTGCATTCATAAGTCAGCAGATTTCATTGAATGAGAATAACAATTTAATTAATATGAGCATATTTATAGTGATTCTTATTAGAATGTGATCAAAACCCCCATAGACAATTGTACTTCATTATGAATTAATGAAATATAGAAATTTATCTTATATGGTCAATATGGATGGAAATAATTCCATATGATAATAAAAATATTATAAGGGAAATGTATTTTTGAATAAAAAAAGAATAAAATGATATCACTACTCAAATGAGAGATGTAGTGATATAAACCATTATATTCTTAATAAAATTTGTTTTGTAGAAAATAACTCCATTTAGATGATTAGAGGACAAAAATGATGTATTATATTTCATGGATAACTAAATTTTGATGGATATATTGAGTTGTAATTTAAATGATGATGAGTAATAAAATGAAATAATAGTTGGAATGAAATAATGCTATAACACAATGGGTGGATATTCACCAATATAGTGTTAAATTAACGTGAATAAATTAAAAAAATTATTAATATTGTTAATGGGAAGATTATGTGAAATGGTGAAGTGGAACACTATAAATAAAGTTGAGGAATCATTATAACCCAATATTTTAGTATTTTTCATTAGATATTAATATTATTAGAAGTATCTTGAAATAATTCTTATGACATGAACATGACTTCTATGAATAGGGTGTGATATCATATATTTTGATGTGACTAAATGAATAATTTGATATGAACATTTACCTATTATAGAAATTTTATTCACAGTATAATATTTTTAAATGTGGATCTATTTTGGATGATGTAGTAGTTTGGTTGATACATGAGAAGAGTTTCATGACAGAAAAAGTGATGTTGAATTGTGATAATCATGCGATATATGGATATCAATGGTGATTGGATAAGTTTGTAGATTCTCCATTAAACAGAAAATCTACCTATGGTTAGAGTGGTATGCTTGTTTATTCACGTTCTAACAAACTAATAAAAGTATATATTGGTGATAATTTATTAAAATATCAATTTATACTCACCCACAACTCTATGTTGAGATATATTGATGAAATCACAGAGGTTTTTATCTATATGTATTTCTCTAATTATTATAAAATTGGATATATTAATAAAATTATATCCTACACTATAAATGACATGAATATATGTGTATGGGAGTGTCAAAGAGTGGAAATTATACCTGCATACTTGTTTTATGAATGTGATGGATATTAATTCACCTGAGTGGAAAGACCCAATCTTACACATCATATAGGGTTCAATGGGGTGTGGATTTTTTCCATATTATATATACACTATACACACTACTCTTGGATTGGGAGGACTTGATATATGATCATTTCACTATAGATGTATATTTACTATAGTGTTCCCATTTAAATAAATTCATTAAAGATGTGAATTTACTATATAATCTAGACATTTAGACTTAATTTTTTTTATATGTGTATTTAATCCAACTATAGATATGTATTTTCATTATCACATTTGAGAATTATACCTGTAATTCCTACAAAACTTCTTATAGAATTAAATACATGTTTATCCTCTATTTTCATATGATTAATGCATCAATTGTTAATTATCCAAGGTCAATTCCATGATGGGTTGGGAGATATACTTTCTCGATTGATGATGCGAACATTATTATTTTTGGATTCTGAAAAAAATTATCTTTTGGTAGTTTATTTAGTATGGGTGTTTTATGTACCTATTAATTAAAATGGGTGATCTATGAATTCCTTCACATTACATTTTGTTGACGCATGTGGACAATAAATGTTATATGGTGGGGTATATAATAGGGTCATATAAATTGGATATTTTATACTCTCCATTGCAAAAATTCTTATATATTTTTCACTATTATTGCATACAGATTAAAATCTAAAGACCATGGATGGTAATTCATAATAAATAATGATTATTGACATGTACAACTAATTGGGAAGGGGTGTTTTTGTGATTTTTACTCTATTAACATCAGTGTTTGGGATGGAATATCTTTATGATGTGTAAGCTGTATGTAGTGATTTATATGTATCATTTCACAATTTCGGATAGTGTTATTATTATATGTATATATATATCTGTGTGTTTGTGAAATTATTTTTGTTTCAAGTATATTTCATTCTTATCATGGTGGTTGTTGATTTATGATAAGAGGTGAATGGTTGAGTCAATGTGATTTCCTCTCATTGTGGTTGGATACCTCACTATTGATTTCTAGACAATGGCTTGTGGAAGTGTGATTGGGTACCCATCCTACTATTATTTTAATATGTGATATCGTCTATGAAATAAAACATCATAACCCTACAATAAAATTTATTTTAAATTTTTTTTGCTCTTTAATATCTCGTTATTTTCCAAATAGTTATTTGATAATTGTGTATTATGTTCATGTGATTTAGACCATCATATTGAGACTCAAATTTTTTTATATAAATGAAAACACAATTAAAATCTAATTCCCATATATATAAAAATAATACTATTAGAGGAAGTATAAATCAAATTGAAAATGGTGTATATAGTGATAAGAATGTCAAAAATCCTAGTGACAACCTATTATTTCATATTGATCACATGTGATCTTCTCTTATGATATATTATGCTCATATGTAACTCAATGAGTTATGAATAATATATATCTTTAACATAAATTATCCCATGGTTCCCTTATTTTATTAGATCCTTCTGCTTTTTATTATTATCCCCTAAATAGACTATTCACTGGATATTATTTGTTAATTATATATAATTTTACTATGTGATAAGGGACACACAATGCCGCTACTATAAATATAATGGAGATCATACAATACATTCATTAATTTATAAACATCAAAAAAAATAAACATTTATACCTCTAATATAATCCAATATGTTGATTTATTTTTGAAACCATACATAATTGGGTTTGTATGGTTTTAATGAAAATTTTTACAGTCCACTATGGCATTCATTTCATCTATAAGGAAAAAACATGAACTCAAACGTTTTACTCATCCTTCACAAAAACATCAGTTAGTGAATGCTGATAACTATGATCAAATGGTTTTTATGGTTAGTGGAATTATAAGAATCAACATTTCTTTGTTACATATAAAATGATATCCCCCAAACAAAATGTGTGTTATGGATATTTTTTTGACCAATAACAATATTAGAATATTGATTATAGGAAGTGTAGGTATCAGAGTGGAAGTTGTTTCTAAGATGTTGTATGTGATAGTTATGTAGGTTATATTTATATTTTGGGTAAAAATAACTTATTGATGGTTGATATTCCACTAATATAAGAAATCAATACACTATCTCAAATAAAATTAATTTAAATATTTAGATGTTTATTACAATACATTATGTCTATTATGTTATATTAAGATGTAATTAATGAGAATTACGAAATGAAAATAGCTATATTATAGAAACAAATGATTATCTCATCTTCTCACTCCATTAAGTAGTTATTAGAGACCTATCACTATCGTTATTTACATAATTTTAATGAAAATAATATAACAACTATTACAATAAAAAATAATGTTAAAAAATAATATAATGTAATAATATAAATACTATTTCAATAATAATTCCAGTGTATTATAGAATGTGGATTTATATTCAATAATAATTTTTCATTAATAACTAATATTATAGCAGATTGGGCAATAATATTTGTTCTTCAACAAATGTATCTATAAAACCATGAACCTTTTTAACTCAATATAATTCATGGGGTGTATAATTAAATCCAAATCATATATATCAATAAATGATGGTAAATATTTATATATTTCTCTATTAATATATGATATATTTGAATACATGTTTGATCATTAATAGTTTATCAATTTGGGATGCAATGGTTATATTTTTTAAAGTTAATTTTATATTATACATTAATACATTGATTATAAATGGTTAAATAAAATGATGGTGAGAGACCAATACAATTTACTCAATATTGATGATGGATTTAAATAATTTAGTGGATAAAATTAAGACGAAAAAAAATCCTTTATAATCATGTTATCATCATATGAGTATGAAAGAGATAGAAATTGATTACAATTATTTTTAAGGTTGACATGGACATTATAAATACATTAAATTTCCTATTAATTTTACCAATAAACTGTATTTATTTTTTAGATTGACAAATTATGTAATAAAATCACTACTTTAATATTTTTCAATGATACTAACAGATTATAAATTATGTTTTTCAAAAGTAGTGAAATATATTGAAATTTTTTTATAGTTGTTTTATTATTACATTAGACTCATCAATTATAGAAAAAGATTACAAAATAACACTTCTTGGAAAGTTAATTTCAATTTCTTAGTCCAGTTATATTTTTATAGAATGTTATTGTGGATATAATTTGATATATAGGATTATTCATACCTATATGGACATATATTAATAATTTATTTCATACTTTTTTAAATCATGGGATTAATAGATTCCCCAACTTGAGTTTTATATAATTGTAAATCACTAGTTTTCCACTGACATCATAATATTTGAGGCATTATCTAGATAACTTAGATTCACATCATTTGGTTGGGTCTATGGGATATTGATGGAAAATAAATTTTCTTAAATGAAGTGTCAAAATAATAAAATACCAATAAAAATGACCATTAATGGTTGGATTAAAAGAAATATACACTAAAAATTTAGAATAAATTAAAAGGTTTCTAAATTCATTTCCTCAATTGATTCCTTCTAAATATCTCAAAACATTATTAAAAATTATATTTCCTTTATTTTTTCCCACAATCCATGTCAAACTTTAAAAAAACTAATGAAATATTAAAAATATAATTATTTATTGGTGTCATATATATAATTGAAACATAAATATATATATTCATCCATATGAGTGGTTATTATAGCAACAATAACACATGAACGATAATCTATTTCTCTAGTAAGGGAATTATTTTTTGTCTCAGTTAATCTAATAGTATGGGTTTTTATATAATACCTTAATAGTGTTTATTCTATAAATTAAAATATTAGATTTTTACCCCTATACGAATCATGTCATTTGAGATTTATACAAATGATCCATGCATTATAGATTTTGTAACATATATTTTGTTACACATATCAAATAAATCAAAAATGTATAATATTTAAAATTTCATTATGATGACACAAACAACACTTAAATTTCATGTAGTTTTAATTAAATCAAAATGTTTGACAACATATGAGGGGAAAATGATGTGTTGGTGTGAGAGATGTTATACATTATTTCACATCATATATATCACACAGAAAAACATAGGTATATATTTCAAAACATCTATACAATTTATATTTATATAATAATATAAAAAGATATGATACAGATTTAGTTTCATTTATATATACGGATATATATATATATATATTAAAATATACAAATTTATTACAATAATTCAAATGATTAATAATATTTCAAGAAATGTCACACCATATAAACCAGTATTTGAAATGATGCCCAAGAATCATTTATATGTCTTTAAAATTTATACTAAATTATATATTAAAAATTTCTATAAATTTGATATAATAAATCTATAAAAATATATTTAGAAATTAAACATTTTTTTATCCATTGGATGTTCATAATATTTTCAGTGACTGTGAATTCCCAATTAATAAACACTTATAATGAGTATTATCTACCAATTAATTAGTTTTGATGAATATCAAAGGCATCTAATATGATCACCATCAGAGACATGTGCATCAATAATGGAATCCACTAGTTATGCCTCATATATCATCATTTATTAAATAATATACATTACATTAAATTTTATATAACCACTAGATAAGGAAACGATCAATCTCATAAAATACATAAAATAAATTCTCATTCCATCATTGAAAATTATTCATTACTAATAAATGAATCAAATAAATATGAAATATTTTATTAAAACATTAGATAAGTTGATGACATTTTATTCAAATAGGTACGAAAAAATTTTAATGGGACTATTTTATTAAGGCCCTAAATTTCATATGTGAAACATTAAAGAATAAATCAATAATATTTATGAAAAACACACAACATGATTAGATTCCTACAGAACAACCTATTATTTATAATAACCCCAACAGTAGTATAAAATTAGTATCAATGTATAATGTTTCAAAAAATGTGGACCTTGTGAATGCCAGGTAATGGGGATTAACTTAAAACATGGAACCTATGATTATCAATGACATTATACAAAAAATCCTTATATTAATCTCAACAGTGTGAAAATGGGAAAAAGTATCACTATTCAAACATTAGTGGACTCTATATCTCAATATAATGTTCTATTATTTTTATCTCAATATATTATCACAACCCACGTTGTTCCATGATGATAAGGTTATGGATTACATACAAATTTTCTAGTAAGGAGTAAGTCATCAATAACCCCTCATTATTTATGTAACATATATAAATCAATATCAATTTGGAAATTAAAATTATAAAATTATATATTCATATATAAAAAATAATTCTAAAATTATATAGAAAACAATAAATACATATGTTCCCCTAAAATTTGATCCCAAATTTTAAGGACCATAAAATAATATTTTGTATATTTTATTATTTTATCAAAACAAGTGACATTAACATGAAAAAATATGATGCAAATCCATCCAACTAAATTATTTATTTAAATAAAATCAAATAAAAAAGAAATTTTTTTATGATGGGATTAGAATTCTTAATACCTATGTTAATCACTTAAACATACTACAAAAAAACATGTATTCATAATATCCAAAATTATAATACATTTAATATATCAATTTTTGAAATATATAATAAATAATACTTTTTTATAGATTTTATGAAATACAATAATTATTTACAACATTGATATTATGTGAAAAAGAAGTAATAAATTATTCATTATTTTATAAAATAATTTCTAAAATTTTTCTTACGTACTTATGGAACAATGTTTTTTATTTTAACAGTGAATAAAGTTTTCTAATTGAAATCTATATTTTTTAAATATGTACTATTTTGATAAATCATCACTTCTCAATGATCAATATATTTCCCCAATAATCTTTTAAAATATTTTTTCTTAGAAATGTTTTATACATTTACATAAAAAACTTTTCACCAGTAAATATAAAGTATGTTTTATTTTATAGAGTTTCTATTTCATTTATAATTTTATAACTCGTATGATTTCTATTGGACATACATGTTTCCTTAGTGAGAGAGAAACTATTGGGTGTGATGAATTAGGGTATCCAATTTCTTCTTATTTCAAAACTCAATCCTTAATGTAATTTCCTAATTTATACTATCTGAGACAATGTAATATTTCTAGAAATATTTCTAGATCAAAGAGTATATATAATATTAGATTCCTAGGACTGGTGAACATGAAATTAAATTTTGAACTACATTAAATATGTGAAATATCACACAAGTGATTTTTTTCAAAACAAATATGAATAACTCATAAATAGGTTCCTGGATTTTTAACCCAAATGCACTATTGTGTTCAAAATGAAGAATTTTCCCTAGGTGAGATATAACCTATGTTAGTGCGGTAAATTTTTTAGAACTTCAATTCATACCTAACATGAATAAAATAAATAAATACATTTATTTATTTATTCATTTATTCGATACATAGAAACATTTCCCTATATAAATACACAATTTTATCAAATTTTTTGGGTTATCATTATAACCCTGAGAATAGTGTGGTGAGATTAGGGGACTGCTAGAGGAAATCAAGATAATGGATCCCTATTTAGTGTACCATAAGGATCACAAATGATAATATGAATTTAAATATCATTAAAGACAATGACATTTGATCGTTATTCAATAGCAATAAACCCATATCTATGTAGTCCATTATTTTGTGTAAATTTATTTCTAGTTGGTTTTTCTAGGATGAGTGAAAATAAATCCATATGATAAGATTTATTTTTAGATCGATGGTAGATTTATTGTTTTTTTATTTCTTTAAATGGGATTTATAATAATAGTTTTTTTAATTGGTGATATTTTTTAATTATTAAACTAGAAGGAAATCAACACCAACCACTAGAGTGGCCAAGGTTCATTCCTTGATTTTTTTTATTATGTTTTGATAATTTATTCTTCACTCGTTCATCAATGAAATTTATTTTGCTAGGTTGTTTTAAAAATTCAATATAATAAATCATTGTGTTACTAATCCTTTATGCAACAGATCTAGTCAACAAATACAGATCGAAGATCGAAGATCAAGTTCAAGGTTATGGTGTAATAATGTTTTACAAGATATTGGGAATTGATATAAGGATCGAACAAAGGATACAATAACAGTTTCTTGAGGTAGGGGTGTGACACTCAATGGCTTTTCATGAGATGATTCGACCGTCAGGATCAAACTTCAAGTGTCTATCGAGCAATGAGGGGTTCAAGAGTGTAGGGTGTGGCTTTGGCCATTTTTGCAGGAGATTGTAGCTAGCGAGGAATCTGTGGTGAGTGGTGATTTAGTGAGCATCTATTCATTCATATCTTATAAAACATGAAACACTCACACGTGTGGGCCTACTAGTGAATACGGGGGAGAAAATAATAATTTAATTTATTATTCAAATAAATAATAATAATAATAATATTATTATTATTAAAAATTGATTCTATAATATCTCCTCAATATGAAATAATATTGATGCCTCATATATAGTGATATGACCCTAGAATTCAAACTTTCATTTTAAGAGCAATGTTGGATACCTTTGTTAGGATAAAGGCTTAGGTCGACAAGGAACCCAATATTGTTATTGGGTAATATTTTATCTGACATATCTTCATCATATGTCGTAATTTTTTTTGAATTACACCAACCATCAAGACTTAGATATTGATAAATATGTTTATAGAAAAATATTTCATATTTAATCCTGACTCATTTGTGTGGCCCATTATGCATCATTCAAGTGTGATTTTGTGAAATGAATATTCTTTCACTAGTGACATGTTTGTGTTACATCAATATACTTCCTTGAGAATTTTTTACAAGGCTTATAATTCCGTGATTAGTTTTTCCATACAGGGATTCTTTTTATTCATTATCGATGGATTTAGGTCATTATCCATTCGAACCAATGAAGATCCCCAAGATTTCACGAATTTTTTTCCAGACCAAGACAAGGGTTGTACCAGACATCATGAGACATTCTATGTATGCCCATGGATACACCATGTACTCCATTGAGGATATTTTGGGTTTCTATTTCTACTTATCTCTACATCATTAAGCTCCTGTGTGAGCTTCGATGGACTAGTATACCTCATGGATTTTATTCTCCGAGACGATTGTTATATAGAACCATGAAGCAGGAATCATAGGTTGGCTTTATGGTTGTGACTTTACATGGAGGTTTTTTGTATTTGTTTAGTATATTTTCATATTACTTTTATACATTCTATAGATATATACCAATGTATAGATGGTTTTTACTCTTGATTCATAATTAATATTTATTTTGAGGTGTCCTTTTGGGTATGGTTATACTCACCCCTATATAGGCTCTTTCAGCACGTGTCATGTCTTTTGTAGGTGACAAAATATTTTTCGAAGTCATTGGTTGACCAGTAGTAGGTGGATGTAGTCGGGATAGATAAACTTAGGTTTATAGTGTTGTTGTAATTGAAAGTAGTCCCCTCCAATTGACTGAGTGTGAATTTATTTTCAAATTTTTTTGGGCCTGTATTTTGTACATTTTTAATATATCTATTCTATTTTTGTATTATGTTTGTGAAATTATAGATGTATGCTGAAGATATAATTAATTTCTCAATATTTCACCATTGTATGGACATTGAGATATATGTTTGAATAAATTTACATTAGGAAAATGTCTCCCAAGTGTGTGCTATGCCTTATTTTCACAAGTCTTCATCCATGGGCATATTGGAGGAAGGATTGGGGTAGTTTTGTCTGAGGCCACATTGGGTCGGGTCATGATAGAATTGCATCAAAGCGAGTACCCAACATAAAGTTTCACTAATCATCATGAGTTTAGGATTGGAGTTTGATGTTTGTTTTTTCATGTTGGAATATTTGGTTTGAGGCTTGTGAAATAATTTTAAAGGGTATCGACATGGATCATAGGACAGGGTGTCCCATGATGGTGTAAAGGCCAAAAGATCCATTCATAAGGACCTTAATAACCTACTTGTTCACATGGTTTGTATATGACCTAGTTATAAGAAATATTCATTATACTCACATCATTTAGGAATGAGTTTTGGTTTTCATTTCTTTCTTTATCCAGTTTTGTAGATATACTCACTAAATATGGTACATCTCGAAAAATTTCGGGATTACTCTACAAAGAAAACCAACTAGGATTCAAAGATAGTGTCGTGTTGAAAATAGATAATTTATGAGTTTTTGGTTGAGGGACCCAATCAAAAAAATTCCCTTCGTGGGAACCCAATAGTGCAACCCCCTGTTGATAAGTATGTGAATATTTTATAGATCATGTAGAAAATCATTCATATGTTGAGTAGTCAATAACTCTAGTGAGACACAGCTATGGTACGCAATGGACTGTCATGCTACATGAGTTCTATAAATGAGGATATTTGAGGATCCATGAAGTGGTGGATCCTCTAGTGGTAGATGTTTGACTCGAGGTAGAGGTGCAGGTTTCTGCTATTTGTAAACATAGGTTGATCAAATAGTTTCACATCCAACCCATTTTCTCCAAGAATCCACATATGGATCTGGTAGTACCAGCACATGAAGTTCCTCTACTGATTGTACATAGTTGTATTTAAAGATAATGATCTCATAGGTGTTTTGGTGATCCATTATTATCCTTCTCATGTGATTGAGGATTTGCACAAGCCTGTGGTATGGATTCCCTTCTTAAATAGGACCCATCCTAATGATGGTACTAGAAGAGGGACTTCTCTAGGGTTACACGGTGTGTTGTGGTTGCATGAATCTACTAAAAGAGTGACCTAACTCTAAGATGGTATAAATAGATTCACATTTAAATCACACAGTAGAGGTAATAAAACCCTATTATGTATTCCTCCTTATGGATAGGTTACCTTACATCCATGATCAGATGATTCCTACTAAGGGGTATAACATATCTTCCAATTAAATGTGGTGGTTTTTTCATCATTTAACAAGGATTGATCCCCAATCATGGATGGTTGTGCTCATTTGATGGAGGTTATAATTGCTTCTTTATCAGTTGACTAGTATTACCCATGGAGAAGCATATGATATGAACTTGTTGTTACATAAAATATGGTTGAGTTACTGGAAATACTTTATGGATGTTCCGGGTTGAACTTCCATCGAGTGTTTTATTTCTACATAGACATGAACTAGGTATGAACTGATATCTATGATAAAATATATAATGAATCCAGGTAGATGTAAGAGATAAAGTTACATTTAGAGGAATCTGTAGAGAATAGTGTATATAAGGAACATAGTGTTATCTTGGTCAACTATGTATTGTTTTCCTTGAGGAAGATGAGATATTGAGGTTGGATATGGATTGGTGTAACTTGGCCTAGGTGACATGAGGGAAAGTATCTGCTGCTGAGAATAAATGACCCCATTGACCAGCAGATAGAGGATAGGTTGGTCGTAGGGTTGTGAGATTCTGAGGAAAGGTGAGCTCGGAATTATTCTTTGAAATATAGTATTTATATTAATTATAAAACATGTCAAATTTTCTAGAATAGTGGGATAACTCGGGAATAGGTTATTAGATAATAAATCTAACGGCACCATTGATTTTATAAGGCATGATTTACCTTAGGAACTACATCACCTTTGTCGGCCTGGGAAATTTTTTGAAACATTATTGTGAGAATAAAATGAGAAAAATAAATAAAAGAAATTTATTTATTTTTCTTCTTTAATTAATCAACCTATGGGCTTCTAAAAACAATCCATTATAACCTATTTTTTTGTTTATTATCGTTACATAAATAATTGATTGGTGAGGGTATAAGACCGTTGAAAGACATGTAGATCATAGAGAAACAATCAAAATAGAATATGGATTTCCAAATACAATGTTTGTAGTGGATCTCTTCAAATAAAATAACATGTGATCTTTTTTCACTATAGATTGTTCCAAATTGTGGTAGGACATTTTTTTGTATTTTCATCCTTGTTTTCTTATCCCATGAAACACTTTAGTCAATTATTATACCAATATTTATTTTTGGATTGGTAGTTTGATTACAGATTTTGAATTCTCTATCTTGTGATGAAATTGATAATAATACTTGTATTAATGGTTGAATTTCATTCCTAATTATTATAATAATAAATTAAGGCCAACCCATACAAAGTAAAAAAATTTGTTTCTCTCATTTTTTATTTTGATTTAATTTTTTTTTCACCCATTCATCGTTAGAATTTATTTCGGCCGATGGTTCAAAAAAATACTGATAATAAATCATTTTAAAATCAATCCATAATTCAAAAAATTGAATCCAATGATAAAAATTTGGGGTCATGTTCATAGTTGAGGTGTGATGAAGTTTAAAATAAGACTGGAACTGATCAAAGGTCAGATCAAGGATTTAAATCACGGTTCGGGGAGGTGGAGGAGCAAAGGACTTGTGGCATTTCCCAAGCAGATCAGGTGGTGGGGATTTGGCTTCCATTATTATCTAGAGTGGAGAGGTAGATCTGTAATGTAGAAGGGGGATCTAAAAAATCCAGAGAAGTGGAATTCATGGCTTCGCAATAATGGCGGTCCATGGTGCAGTGTGGGGCTATGGCTAACACTTAGGAGGAGACAACTGATGAGGTGGCTTCCGTGAGTGGTGGGATGATGTGAGGCCAGTAGGCAGTGACATATTTTATGTTACCCCCCACCATGTGATATTTTTGGGGAATAATGGGAGGAAATAATAATTGAATTTATTAATAAACATTGTTTCCATAATAACTCTTCAATACGATGTCATATTGGCACACCGTTTGTTGTTGTGTGACCCTAAAATTGAGATGATCATGTTTTAATAGTGGGTGCCTGGGACCCAATAAGAACAGTACTTTTTATTACCATTACAAGTATAAATATTGTTATATACATGTGTTTATTTATTCTTACTATAATAGTGTTGATATATATATATCCACTATTTACAATATTGTGTCCTTAGATTTTGTATCCTATGAAAAGGTTATAATAGTAACCATATATAATCAGAACCTAAAGATAATAGGAATATAATCTTAAATATATATGTTTTATTGTCTTGATACATCATTCTGACATGACACATATCATTTCTGAGTACCGGGTTTTGGGGGCTCATTAGAATTAATACTTGTTCTCATGAAGATCTCACTTGGTGATATATAATAGTGAGATCATGATGAAATACTCACAAATAGAAACACCATATGTTTTAGGTGTCACCGGTTGTTATTATCTTCAAACATGTGTATTGGTCTCCTAACTAGATGTCATTATCTATGTGTACAATTTTATTGAGTTCTTTTATTGAAGTAGAAAACCATTATAATAAAATCATGGAGAGGTAGTTTGTGTTGGGTGAATTAATGGTGGAATGGCCTTGGTTGAATGATAATGATTGATTAATTGACTTCTAGTTTGAGGAAGAGATATCTTATGGGTCCATGTTGACTAGGATGGTAGTAAATTCAAAAATCCATGGCCATGATACAATAATTTAAATTTTTGTAGTAAGGTCGTGAAATAAATAAAGCAATAAAAGGATGATGAAATAAGTGTGCATCCAGATTTATGTGATATCTCTAGACAAAGTGATTATAGTACACAGTTACTATTTATAGGAGCAAGTCATAGCTATGATATTCCTTATACCCTTAAGGGTCATGATGGGTTTATAGATTCCACAATTGGAATGTAGGTTAGAATCACTACTACTGAGATAAGGACCTAGTGGGTCACAGACTAAGTGTATCCACATGTTCCACCTATTCTAGTGAATAAGAGTTTCAGACATAGTGGGCCCCACGTGCGAGGGTAAGTGAATGTCTGAGTCTACATGGTCTCAATTAAAACTAATTAAATAATATTATTCATTCTTGTAATAATGAGGATTGAATTTATTTCTCTAATTATTCATAAGTGGTTTGATTATAATTGTGAATATGGGAAAACTGTGATTTTGATGAGAGAAATTGGATATTCAAGGTATTTTTAATTATTTGGAGAGGTTACTGGCCAAGTTAATGGTTCGTATTTTGTCACATAAAAATTTTAATTTGTTATAAGTGAGTGATTAAATATTTGAAACATTTATGACAAGTTTATTAGTTTGTATATGTGCGCAAATATTTAAAATGAAGCTCAATTTATTCCATGGGGAAAAGTGGAATTTTGGAAAATAAAACCTAGGTATAAAAGCTCATTTTAGCCTCTAAATATCTATGATCACGCATTTTCACAAATTTTGAGAGATAATATCTCCTGTAATATTCTCTCATGTTCATAGAGAGAGATATTAATGTAAGAATAATGTCAGATGGATCTTGCTTTCTCAATCGAGTCTGCATTATTCAAGTGATATAGGGGACATCGTAACGATCTTTAATTTCCCACTCTTGCACATAGGAAACATAGATTAAAGATCTTGGAATTGTTGATCATGTGTGGATGATCTCGAGGGAATCTATTTTGGAATTTTATAGTTATTAAACATCGTCTATTAGTGAGTCAAACCAACAACTATAAACAAATGAGGTACATTGTAATCATTCCATTGGTTTTATTTCTTGTTCATAAATTGAATTACATGGGATCCTTTTAGAAATTCAGGGCAAGGTTGAAGTGGATTCTATGTTTTTAACATGAATCCAACCCCAAAATTTTAAATTGTGCATTCTTTCATTGTAGATACATGAAGATTAACGTACATAGACATTACATTACTTTTGCGGAATACTTAGTACATAACAAAAACACACACACAAGGACCGTAATAGTTTAGTGTCTTTGGAAACTCGGAATATAATCTTCTAATCATGGTGAATGATCTTCAACATCTCCCATAAAGATCTTATTTTTTTGAAACCTTAATCCTTTCTTTATGTCCTGGGGAAAAGAAAACATAAAAGGGTGAGCTTGAATGCTCAGTAAGGGTAAATAAAACAAATATCAATCACGTCATATTCATAAGAGCATATCTTTTGGAAATCTTAACCTGCAAAAGATATCATAATTTCATAACATGGGATAAATCATAGTAGTGAAATGTAATCCCAATAATCATAACATAAAACATGAAACTTTGTGACATACACACATAATCATATAGAATCATTTCTTATTAGTCAAGACTCATTTCCAAGACTATCTTAGTGGACAAAGTCCCTTTCGAAACCGAGTTCACTCCTCGTTTCAGTCCTATTTCACTGAACCGGTATAACCTACCGTTCCAGCCATGTCTATCTCTTGAGATATAAAATCTTTACCCAATTCATTGGAGGGAGATATAGGTCCCACCCATCTCATAATGATACCATTCTTATGTATGCCACAAAATCTTAAAACATACATCATTGCATAACCCATGTAATAAAAATGGGAATCATAAACATCATGACATCATAAAACAATTCATATAAGATCAAGGAATTCATAAAAATAATTCCATCACAACATAATCAAATAAATGTAATAACAGGGATGAAAACAGAATCCTTTATTATCTTAGATGGAAAATAATTTTGATAAAACACTTGAACTCCATTCTTGAGGAAAATATCCTTTCTACTTCAAAAACACTTTTCCTTTCTTAACATGTCAAAAAATTATAAACTAAAAGAAGTTGATTAAAAATAAACTTGATAACTTGTAAAGGAAGCTTCTTGGAAATAATGTTTTAAAAATCCATTCATTCCGTATAAGTTAAAAAAACATTCTTCTCGTACTTTTGTCGAAAAAGTCAAAAAAGTACCTCATACGAAAAACGACAAAAGATTCCTTTAATGTCTTTTACTATAAACTCACCAAAGGATAAAAATGGATTTAAAAAATTGTAGGTGGATGGAAATAATATTACATATTGAGGAAACATGGATGTGGATGATAAAATACACCCCAGTAAATTTCAAAGTATAAACAATCTCGGATAAAAATGAGATTGTGATATTTCCCTTACCTTAGGTCCAATATGCTTTGTACGTGTCCGAAAATCCTGTATAATGATTTAAATATTGTTATTGACTTATTACAGAATCATATTTATTTTTATGATATCATATATGATCATATTATTATCTTCTTAATAGTAATATTTCATTGCTACTTGTTATTCGGGTGTTTATAACTTTTTGTTCTTATGCGTCTTTTGTCGAATAAATTCTTATTCTTCTATTTAGGTTATAGATACCTCATTTCCAGAATGTTATTAGTGTAATATATATCATATTCATTCATTCAATTCATTTATATAATCACTATGAAATGAAGATCATGTAGAACTAGTCGCATCACATCGTGGAGACGGTATTCCGTACGTACGCACGAGTGATGATATTGTTCCTATGATCATGCAATTGTATTGGAGTGTATGTATACTATTTCAGAACATTATAATAGTCATATATAGTCATTATTTACACCATTATACCCATCCAAGTAAGGTGGTGGTGGAAAATACATTACACCACGGCGTGGAGACGGTATTCCGTACGTACGCACGCGTGGTGATTTCGTTTTCTGTAGGATGGATAGATGGTGAAATAGGGTTGTTTAATACTTATAATAACATATCAATATATGCGTGATACTGATGTTATTACTTCATAATGAAACAACTAAATAAGAAGAAGAGGAAGAAGAAATAAAGATGAAAGAATCGGTAACGGAAATTACCTCTTCTTTGAAGCGCCTCTTTGAGACCTCCTCTTAGGGAACTATAATTGGTCTTTGAGGAAGACCAGAACCTCTAGGATGTTTCTAGAGAAGTGGAGAAGAGAATTTGGTAGAGTTTGGCCAAGCTTGAAAGCTCAAAGTGTTGTGAGGAAGAGAGGGAGGGGGTACCCTTTTATAAGGGAGGAGAGGGGCACCTTTGGAATAACTAAAAATGTTATTTTATTATAAAGCCAAATTCGGTTTTAAATAGCTCCAAATTGATTTATTTCTAAGCTAAGGTGGGGATGGGTCTAAATCCTATAATCCAATATAATTTGGACAATTTTAGTTTACTATTGTAACCTTATCATTTAGTTTTAACATTAAGTTAAATAATTTTACTTTTACTGTGTCTTCTTGTGTTCTTACACTATAAGGTTAATAAACATACTATATCAAGGAATAAGAACCCCAAGTTGTTTATTATTAATATATATAACCTTATCTAAGTCATTTGGCCGAACCTTAGATTTTTAGGAATATAATATTTGTTTTAAAAACTATTTTATGTCAATTGTGACACTATTTGGTAATTGATTTTTGTAAAAATCATAACAGAATGATTAGTTTGAACAAAGTTAATAAAATAAATACTAAAATGTTATATTAACCTATAAAATTAGTTTAATTCATAAAAATTCTCAAATTACATTTATTTGGGTATTTATAACATCAATTATGTCAATATTTCATTAATAAGATAATTACTGCATCATCATTGTGTCACAAATAAATTAAATTATTTAATGTCTAAAAATTACAAATTAAATATCGTTATTTAGTAAATATTTTTACCTTTCTAATTAATATTTATAGTCTAATTTATCTTCTGTATAACCCTATATTAAAAATGATTTACTTATTAAACTTTGATTTTAACTATTTTAACCCTTCTTTAAATAAATTAATAATAAATGTCCTAATCTAATCCAAGTGGGCTTAAATGGTCATATTTTATTCCTAAGTTTTTTTTTGGTCGAATTACACTTATCCAATAGAATTAGGACATGTGTTAGGGTAATAATAATATCATTTGTACCCTTAATTACCCTATTTACTTTTAACTGTGGTTAAAAAAAGTCAAAAGTTACTATTCACCAAAAATTATTTTCATCTCATTGAACCACATTCTTGTCCTTGATACTAACCGTGTCTCTCGGATATTCGAAATTCCACTAACAGAAGCGGTAAAATTAAGTTTTATGAAAAATTCAGTTTTTTAACTACCACTTAGTGGTTTCACTATTCATCAAAAAATGAAAGTTTCCAGAAAAATACCAAAAATTAGGCCTAAGATATATTTGATATTATGAATTCAAAAATGATGTTTATTTTACCAAATTAAAAACATATCAGTTACATTAACTAATTTAAAAATTAATTCCCGTTGTTAAGACGAATAGCGTGTTTTTAAGAGATAATAACTATCAAAAGATTGACACTTGTTTATGTCTGGTTTAAATGTGAAATTAAATCCAATGAACAACATTGTATTAAATTGTAAAAATATATTCTAAATATACTTTAAAACAACTCAAATTAATAATTTATCACTATTAATTATTTTGATTAAAAAAGTTGTTTTTAATTAAAATTTAGAAATTTTCACTATTCATCAGAATATGAAAGTTATCCGAAAAGTACCAAAATTTCACCCTAAGCTAATTTTGATATTCCGAATCCAAAAATGAAGTCCATTTTGAGAGATAAAATTTCTAAAATTTTAAAAGTTTGTTATTACCATTCATAATGGCTAGTTTTAATAGTATTTTAATAGCATATCGTTGTTTAGTGAAACTCGGTATTGCGTACTACACACGCTAACGAGGAAGGTCGCTATTGTGTGTAATGCAAGGCAAGTCAAGTATGGGTGTTGTGCAAGATCCTTTTGGTGTAGCGTACAACACAAGACATTAATGAAATTAAAAATAATATTTTTCATAAAATCTCGGGGTGTTATATTCTACCCCCCTTAAAATGAATTTCACCCTCGAAATTCGTCGGGGTTATAAATGGTTTACTATTCGATAGTTTCTTTAATAGAAACCTGCATCATAAAAAGGAATACCAAAACAAATCTTTAAAAAAAAGTATGAAACGTAACTGTTACCCAAATAAACTAATCACTGGGTTTCCACATAGGTGAAAATATGGATATGGAAGAGAAATCTTACCATCATGTTCTGATGGAGAGTGGTAGAGAACATGTCTGTGGAAAATCCAGCAATCACAAAGCCATAAATTTGTGACGATCTAAGGTACCATCTGATTCATCAGATATAATAGCACTAGGACAACATTTTTGGTTTTCGAGATCATTTCCCAAAAGTTGATAAAATTGGAATTATAAGAAACACTTTCGTGATTTTGATATAGTCTCACCGTTGGTCGTTCTTTGGACAATTTCCACTTCATCTCTTAAAGAAATGAAGTTGAATTTTTCATTCGTGATGTGTTAGCAGATCATGTGATAGAATGATGGGTCATTCCATCTGTCTCAAACAAAAGGTTAGAAAAGTTATCAAATAATAAATAAGTCCCTCAATAGTGAGATTAATCATATATGGTTCCTAAAATGGACTTATACTTCATATATCATACTGATTAATATAATAAAACTAGTTTCTACTAAACAAGGACTTCCTGTAGGCCAGTGGTAGGTGATAAAGGCCAGTCGCACTTTGTTTGTGGGTTCGATTCCCACAGCCTTGTCCGACACGATGGGTTGTCGCCCGTCCTGCAGGTTGTCCTTTTTCTAAAGCTATATTACTATAACATCCAATCAATAATATCGAAAAAAGTTTTATCCAAACTTATGTCCAACATAATCCATTCAAATATTTAGGCTTATCTAAAATACTTCGGTCCAAGCTCATAGTATAAAGAAAATGATTACTTGATGTGTCGTCAACCAAGCATGTGAATACCATCATTTATCCCCCATATATCTTGTTGGTCACATTCCAATCATGTGCATACCTTAATAATGTATTCTCTTGAAAAATGGATACCCATTAAACCTTAGTGAAAACATGAATGCTGTCAAAAGTTAACTCATTCCAAAATCCAAAAATTCTATATACTCAAACCATGATATAACTTTCTCCTTATATCAGTCATGAGCTCATGAATACTATCAAACATTTAATTTTCTCCTTATCCCTTCATTATGTGCATATCCTCTACATTCCAAAAATATCTGAATAACCTTTCATGGATACTAGTACCATTAATCATACACATTCAAAACTCAAGGAAAGACAACAGTGTAACAATCCTTTGATGTCTCTTTATTCCATAGTACCATGAGATTACTTATATAACATTACACATGATAAACATGTAATCATTCCACTACATTCTTAAACCATTGACTGAGCTTCAACAATTCTTTCATCTCACATATCATTTGTAGTTTCTTCATCATCATCAACATAAATACTACCCATACGACCATACTGATTCTCTTCATGAGACATTCCCTTAGGGCATTGGTTTGCATAATGCCCGTACATTCCACATTTAAAACATTTAACCATTTTTGATGTCGTAGCAATACCATTATCCTCATCCTTGGTGTTAACTGAACCTTTTCCTTTTCACTTACTGGCTTTGTGTCCTTCTTTTACACACCCAAAGCATCTTCCAGTTCCTTTGAAACATTCTCCTTGATGCCTCTTCCCACATGATTTACATAGGGTAAATTGAACTTTCTTTCCTCTATGATCATCATGAAACTCCATCTTTCTTTTATTAGCCGAGTCAGGAAACTTACCAAATTTTACTTTATTGATCATATTATGAGATTTCTGATTCGGCATAATAATGATGTTTGGACTTCCAAATCCCATTTCATTTGGTTGCTCATGAAGAATATCATTCCATTGTCCATCATATCCTCCATTATCGTGAATAATCTTTTTTCCATCCATTTTCTAAAACCCAAAAAGAATAGTGTGAGAGGCAAAAATCATAATAAAGGGGGAGTAAATTCAATATCTAACATCTTTGGTTTAATCTAATATTGTTACCATAGTTCTAGGACTATATACTATACGTATACTTATCCTTAGGTACATCCCTAGATATACCTTAGAAATATCTCTAGGGATCTCACTAACGTTTTCGCATCCTAGTTTCCAAAGGTTGACAACACCTTTCCTCTGATACCAACTATAGAGACCCGAAGCTTAACGTACATAGAAATTACATTACTTTTGCATAATACTTAGTACATAACAAAAACACACACACAAGGACCGTAATAGTTTAATGTCTTTGGAAACTCGGAATATAATCTTCTAATCGTGGTGAAAGATCTTCAACATCTCCCATAAAGGTCTTCTTTTTTTTAAACCTAAATCATTTATTTATGTCCTGGGGAAAAGAAAACATAAAAGGGTGAGCTCAAATTCTCAGTAAGGGTAAACAAAAGAAATATCAATCACGCCATATTCAAAAGAGCATATCTTTTGGAAATCATAACCTGCAAAAGAGATCATAATTTCATAACATGGGATAAATCATAGTAGTGAAATGTAATCCCAATAATCATAACTTAAAACATGAAACTTTGTGACATACACACATAATCATATAGAATCATTTATTATTATTCAAGACTCATTGACAAGACTATCTTAGTGGACAAAGTCCCTTTCTGAACCGAGTTCACTCCTCGTTTCAGTCATGTTTCAATGAACCGGTATAACCTACCGTTCTAGCCATGTCTATCTCATGAGATATAAAATCTTTACCCAACGCATTGGAGGGAGATATAGGTCCCACCCATCTCATAATGATACTATTCTTATGTGTGCCACAAAATCTTAAAACATACATCATTGCATAACCCATGTAATAAAAATGGGAATCTTAAACATCATGACATCATAAAACAATTCATTTAAGATCAAGGAATTCATAAAAATAATTCCATCACAACATAATCAAATAAATGTAATAATAGGGATGAAAACAGAATCCTTTATTATCTTAGATGGAAAATAATTTTGATAAAACACTTGAACTCCATTCTTGAGGAAAATATCCTTTCTACTTCAAAAACACTTTTCCTTTCTTAACATGTCAAACAATTATAAACTAAAAGAAGTTGATTAAAAATAAACTTGATAACTTGTAAAGTAAGCTTCTTGGAAATACTGTTTTAAAAATCCATTCATTTCATATAAGTTAAAAAAAACATTCTTCTCGTACTTTTGTCGGAAAAGTCAAAAAAGTACCTCGTACGAAAAACGACAAAAGATTCCTTTCATATCATTTACTATAAACTCACCAAAGGGTAAAAATGGATTTAAAAAATTGTATATTGATGTAAATAATATTACATATTGAGGAAACATGGATGTGGATGATAAAATACACCCCAGTAAATTTCAAAGTATAAACAATCTCAGATAAAAATGAGATTGTGATATTTCCCTTACCTTAGGTCTGATATGCTTTGTACGTGTCCGAAACTCCTGTATAATGATTTAAATAATCTTATTTACTTATTACAGAATCATACTTATTTTTATGATATCATATATGATCATATTATTAGCTTCTTAGTAGTAATATTTCATTGCTACTTGTTATTCGGGTGTTTATAACTTTTTGTTCTTATGTGTGTTTTGTCGAATAAATTCTTATTCATCTATTTAGGTTATAGATACCTCATTTCCAGAATTTTATTAGTGTAATATATATCATATTAATTCATTCAATTGATTTATATAATCATTATGAAATGAAGATCATGTATAACGAGTCGCATCACATCGTGGAGACGGTATTCTGTACGTACGCACGAGTGATGATATCGTTCCTATGATCATGGAATTGTATTGGAGTGTATGTATACTATTTCAGAACTTTATAATAGTCATATATAGTCATTAGTTACACCATTATACCCATCCAAGTAAGGTGGTGGTGGAAAATAGATTACACCACGGTGTGGAGATGGTATTCCGTACGTATGCACGCGCGGTGATTTCGTTTTCCGTAGGATGGATAGATGGTGAAATAGGGTTGTTTAATACTTATAATAACATATCAGTATATGAGTGATACTGATGTTATTACTTCATAATGAAACAACTAAATAAGAATAAGCGGAAGAAGAAATAAAGATGAAAGAATCGGTAACGGAAATTACCTCTTCTTTGAAGCGCCTCTTTGAGACCTCCTCTTAGGGCACTAAAATTGGTCTTTGAGGAAGAGCATAACCTCTACAATGTTTCTAGAGAAGTGGAGAAGATAATTTGGCAGAGGTTGGCCAATCTTGAAATCTCTAAGTGTTGTGAGGAAGAGAGGGAGGGGGTGACCTTTTATAAGGGAGGAGAGGGGCACCTTTGGAATAACTAAAAATATTATTTTATTATAAATCTAAATTCAGTTTTAAATAGCTCCAAATTGATTTATTTTGAAGCTAAGGTGGGGATGGGTCGAAATCCTATAATCCAATAGAATTTGGACAAGTTTAGTTTACTATTTTAACCTTATCATTTAGTTTTAACATTAAGTTAAATAATGTTACTTTTACCATGTCTTCTTGTGTTCTTACACTATAAGGTTAATAAACTTACTATATCAAGCCAAACGAACACCAAGTTGTTTATTATTAAAATATATAACCTCATCTAAGTCATTTGGCCGATACTTAGATTTTTAAGAATATAATAACAATTAATAATATAATATTTGTTTTAAAAACTATTTTATGTCAATTTTGACACTATTTGGTAATTGATTTTTGTAAAAATCCTAATAGAATGATTAGTTCAAAAAAAGTTAATAAAATCAATACTAACATGTCATATTAACCTAGTAAATTAGTTTAATTGATACAAATTCTCAAATTACATTTATTTGGGTATTTATAACATCAATTATGTCAATATTTCATTAATAAGATAATTACTGCATAATCGTTGTGTCACAATTAAATTAAATTATTTAATGTCTAAAAATTACAAATAAAATATCATTATGTAGTAAAGCTTTTTAGCTTTCTAATGAATATTTATAGTCGAATTTATCTTATGTATAACCCTATATTAAAAATGATTTACTTATTAAACTTTGATTTTAACTATTTTAACCCTTCTTTAAATAAATTAATAATAAATGTCCTAATCTAATCCAAGTGGGCTTAAATGGTCATATTTTATTCCTAAGGTTGGTTTTGGTCGAATTAAACTTATCCAATAGAATTAGGACTTGTGTTAGGGTAATAATAATATCATTATTACCCTTAATTACCCTATTTACTTTTAATCGTGGTAAAAAAAAGTCAAAAGTTACTATTCACCAAAAATTATTTTCATCTCATTGAACCACATTTTAGTCGTTGATATTAACCGTGTCTCTCGGATTTTCAAAATTTCACTTACAGAAGCGGTAAAATTCAGTTTTATGAAAAATTCAGTTTTTTTAACTACCACTTAGTGGTTTCACTATTCATCAAAAAATGAAAGTTTCCAGAAAAATAACAAAAATTAGGCCTAAGATATATTTGATATTATGAATTCAAAAATGATGTTTATTTTACCAAATTCAAAACATATCAGTTACATTAACTAATTTAAAAAGTAATTCCCGTCGTTAAGGCAAATAGCGTGTTTTTAAGAGATAATAACTATCAAAAGATTGACACTTGTTTATGTCTGGTTTAAATGTGAAATTACATCCAATGAATAAAATTATATTAAATTGTAAAAATAAATTCTAAATATACTTTAAAACCACTAAAATTAATAATTTATCACTATTAGTTATTTTGATTAAAAAAGTTGTTTTTAATTAAAATTTAGTAATTTTCACTATTCATCAGAATATGAAAGTTATCTGAAAAGTACCAAAATTTTACCCTAAGCTAATTTTGATATTCCGAATCCAAAAATGAAGTCCATTTTGAGAGATAAAATTTCTAAAATTTTAAAAGGTGGTTATTACTATTCATAATGGCTAGTTTTAATAGTATTTTAATAGCATATCGTTGTTTAGTGAAACTCGGTATTGCGTACTACACACGCTATCGAGGAAGGTTGCTATTGCATGTAATTCAAGTAAAGTAAAGGATGCATGTTGTGCAAGCTACTTTTGGTGTAGCGTACAACACAAGACATTAATGAAATTAAAAATAATATTTTTCATAAAATCTCGGGGTGTTACATTCATCCTTCCACTACACACTAGGTTCCTTTAGTAAATTTTATAACCATTGTTGTTTAATTTTTCTAGGCTCAGGGATCAGTTCCACATAGCTACCAATATTGTTATTGTAGTATAACCTTGTATATGACATATATTTTTCATATTGTTTCTTATTGACAAACAGTCTATGCCATCATGATCCTAATGTTGAGGAAAAAAAATTGAGACAATTATTGGGAATTTAATTTAGACTCGTGGGTTGGTCCCGTGATGAACCTTTCATGTGTGATGTGGTGAAATTCATCTTCTTCACAAGGTGTCTATTTTTTGGAATGATAATATTATATCTTGAGTGTTTTTTCACATAGATCACAACAACATGATTCATTTAGCCATTCATGGAAATTTTTGGTGGAATAGTATCAGATGTATGTTTTTATCCCTTCACACCAATGATGATCCCCACACATTCATCAGGATTTTCCAAACCCAAACATAGGTGGTACTTGACTCAATGAGATAGGATCCATTCCTATAGGGATGCATCATGAGTCTTGTTAAGAATAGGTTGGATTCCTCATTCTCATTATGTCATCTTTATTGAGATCTTCTGTAAGGTTCATCAAACCATTATCAATTCAGTCGATTCCCTTGGCCAATTTTTATGTGGGTTTTTTGTGGCATTTTGTTTCCATCATAGAGGCTGATCCCATGGTATATTCCAATGTTATGTATAGTGTGGTTTAGTTCCCTCATTCTAAAGTTAGTTGACTCAGACCTCTTTGACTTCATACTCGATGACATGGATCTTTTATCCATATAAGTGGCTAGAATAGATCCTCATATCCATAGTGATTCATTAGATTGGGGTTTTTCGAATGGGTGTCACCAATATTTACACGACCAATGATCCCCTATTCCAGAGGATACTTCCTATAGGGTCTTTTGTCCCTCCCTAAGTGAGCCATGTTTCTTGACCCTATATCCATGTGTCAAGATTGAACATTTCTATTGAGCTGTAGTCCAATCAAGTGTGTATCTTGGATAAACCCTATCAATTTTCCTTAGGACTGTACCTAATAATCATGACCTCTAGGATTAGTTTCATCAATGGCAGTATGGAACATTGAGTGTGTTCTAATGAACGATTGCAATATGGAACCATCAAGAAAGAATCATAGGATGTATTTTATATTCCGACATTACCTTGAGACTATGTTTCTTTGTTGAGTATAGTTGTATTTAATTATAATATGTTCTTTAGACATAGGCCTATGTAGGGTTTACTGCCACACATGATGTTTAGTGGATGGTTATTTTGGGGTGTCCAATTGTGTATTTTTATACTCACACCTGCATGGGCTCATCCTGAGTGTTTCCTATCTTTTGTAGATGGAATAGATTTTTGATAATTCTTTTTTGGACTATGACTAGGTAGAGCTAGTTGGGCTATCTATACAGAGGTGTATACTAGTAATTCATTTGATATTAATCCCCTATGTTTGACCATGTGGTACTTTAGTCCTCAATTTTACTTGGGATATTATTTGGCACCATTTTATGTATTCTAGTTATGTTTTTTATACTCTATTTGTGGGATTATTAATGTACAAATGTAGTATTATCATTTTTTTTTTACTTTTCATCATTTTATGGGCTTGGATTTTTGTTCCTTCAATCGTGTACTTTAGAATAATTCCTCCAATTTTTTTGATATTCCTTATTAATTCTATTTTCTATCCCCCATCCAGTTGGGGGTGGGAATATGGTAGTGGTGTCTCAGGACTCACTCTGTCATTCATGACATTTAAACTATCATGACAGAAAATGATCTTGACTTCACAGTATGTAGTGTAACTATGACACTCAAATGTTTTTATGAAATATTTCCCATAACTAATTTTTATCCATCAGTAGCCTTATTTTCACACAATTTTTAGATTAAATGATCCATAAAATACCCTTATTATAATATTATTGTTATAGCCTAGTTGTGTGGTTAGTGGTATTAATTATAACAAACATATGAAAATCCATTGGGAATTCATATAAATTATTTATGAAAATTTTAAATCCATAATATATTTTTATTTTTGAATGGATTACTTTTGGTAATGAAATTATTGAAATATATTTGTGATATATACTAATTAAAATATTTTTTATATTCATACAATGGATATTTTAGTCATAGGGTATGAATAAAATAATATTTGATGTGTAAAAACCTATTTTTTAAAAAATATAATTTTACACTTTTGAGTGGAGAGAACCTTTTAAATTAATATTTTCATACATTAATAATTTTTTTATGAAAACATAATCATTTTATTTTGAATATGAATATAAAAAGTTACTTAAGATGATTTTCTAATATTTTTTGAAAACATTGATGGTTTGATGAATAGTTAAAATACACAAAATTTTATTTGAAAATAAATTTTTTCATTGAACTAATTTATACAATTAAATTATATTACTGAATGGATTAAAATTATAAATAGAATTTATTTTTTCCATTTAATATAAATTATTTCACTATAATTAATTTTACTTAAAATTTAGATGTAAAAACATTTAAATCTTTTGCAATATTTTATCTTTTAAAACGTGTTTTCTCATATCAACAAGGTGCTTAATTTTAACATAATTAATTAAAAATATATGTTTTTAATTTTAAAAAATTTAATCCAAATTTTAAATCATTAGGTTCAAACTATTTAAATAGATTTATTTTATTTTTGGGCAATGAAAATTGTAACTTCAGTAAATTTTATTAACATGGTATGAGGGTAAATCTGGTAATTAAGGGTAAAAATAATAATATATAATTTCCCTAACACTTTTCTTTATATAATTAGAAGATTATAATTTTCCCTAAAACATACTTTTGCTGAAATGGTTCCCATTTGAACCCACTTGGATGATATTAAGACATTTAATTTATTTTATTTAACGAAAAGTGAAATATGTCTCCCTCAAACATTAATAACTAAATTATTTTTACAATAAGGCTATAAAGAAGATAAATGCAATTATAAATTATCATTTAAAATATAAAATGTTTTTATTTATCATGAAAATTTATGTTAAATTTTTTGGAGATAAATAATTACATTAAAGACTTAAACATTGCTGATGAAACACTTAATTAATTAGTGAGATATCAATAAAATAATTATTATTAAAATATTATCAACCATAAAAAGGACCAAACACTTTCCCAAACCTCATTTGTTGAATATATATCGACCATAACCATCCAAGAGTCGACTAACGGCCTATTTTGATTATTATTTTATAGATTATGATAGTTATATTATTTTATGTAATGTGATGATAAATTTCTCTCATTCATGTTTTAAAAGAGTATATCATTTTTAATTTTGGGGTTTTCAAAATTTAAATTCAACTAAAAGTATTATTATGAAATATAATGGATTTATATTCATAATATTATTTTATTTAATTTTTAGTAAACAACTATGTATAGTAAATAATTACACAAAATGGATTTAGTAATTATTTTATTAATAAAGAGATCAAATAAATGATATTAAAAATATTTTAATATATATAAATTCAGAAAATAATTTTAAAAAATTAATTTTATAGATTACTTTGACCCCTTAGAGATACAATACAATTTTTGGATCTAGTTTCACTTCTTATTTTTATATTTTTAAAAATCCATGAAATAAATAGTGTCAAATTTGACACTGTAGATATTTTATTAATACAAGGTTTTCTTATATTATTTCAGAATCATAAAACATTTTGAAAAATATTGAATAATTTTGATATGGTTGATAAAGTTATAAATTACTAATTTAATGTCTAATTTAATTAAAATAAGTAAATATTTAATGATTTTAATTTTGAAATATTTGATACCCTAGTTAACAATCAAATAGAATAAATAAGTGTTAATTAAAATGATACTACATATATTGACATAAAAACTTGTCTAAAAATTGTCTGTTAATGATATTACAACCCTATATCATATAATCATTAAAATTGGTATATTTTGGATGTTTTATGTGGGGTTTTATATTATAATAAATCAATATTTTTGAGTTTTCCAAAAGATCCCCTCACATAAATTATAAAAGGGCACTTCATCCCTCAACTTTTCACTTCATTTTGATCCGTCAAGATCGAACATACCCTTCCTATTTACATTCTCAACATCCATTGAAATAATTATAGAGGTACTGGTATTCTTCAAAGACTAACTCTATTTCTCTAAGAAGATATTTAGAGGAGGCACGCTGAAGAAGAAGTAATATCATTAATCGATTATTTCAAACTACTTTCTTCTTCTACTTCCAGATCAGGAGTTGTTTCATTATAAAGTAATTAATATAGTAGTTCCTATATAATAAGGTGTTATTATTATTATGAAACAACCATATTCCACCTTCTACACATCTTATGAAAAATGAAATCACCATGTGTGCGTACGTATGGCTTACCCTCTCCATGTCGTGGTGTAATTAGTTTTCACCACCACCTTACATGGATGGGTATTATGAATGAATTAATAAGTATAAATATATTAATATATATATATGATTAATATGAAATTATATTTATTCTGATATATTATACACCATACCCTTAAATACTATTCAACAATTATGGGAATGATATCTTCGCTCGTGTGTACGTATGGCTTATCATCTTTACAGTGCGATGAAAATCTTTCTACGTAATCTTCATTAAATCATGATTATATAAATGAATTGATTTAATAAATATGATATATATTATACCTATACCATTATATAAATTATATAACTATAACCAAAAATTAGCAATGATTACTTATCCAAAAAAACATGCATAAGAACATAAATTAGTTAATACCTGATAAACGAGTAATCATGAACTGTTACTAAAAAACATATGAAAACATAATAAAAAATGTTATCATAAAAGTGAATATGATTTTGAAATAAATATTTAACATTATTTAAATCATTATATAGGAGTTTTGGATACTTACAAAACATATTGGACCTAAGGTATGGGATAACTTTTGAAATCTTATTTTTATCCGAGATTGTTCATTCATAAATATATACAGGGGAATATTTATCATCCACTTAAATGGTTCCTAAATATCTATTTCAAAAAAAAATTTAAATACATATATAAGTGTTTTTTGCCATGTTTACCCATTGGTGATTTTTTATAGAACAGTATGAATGGAATCTTTTGTCATTTTTATTATGAGTTACCTTTTTTACTTTTCACAAAAAATGTACGAGAAGAAGGTTTTTTTAACTTGAACAACATGAATGGATTTTTAAACATTAATATCAAATTATTTACTTGAAGACTGTACTAGAATATTACAATATCATTTTAATATAAAATTATTTCATCTGAAATTGTGTGGAATTTTGGGTAAGGACAACTTTTTTTAAGAAGAAAGGATATTTTCATCCAGAATAAATTTCAACTATTTGCTCGAAATTATTTTCCATTTTATATGACACAATTTAAATAGGGTTTTATTAATATCCCTATTATTGTAATTATTTTATTTTGTTTATGATGTAATGTTATCTAAGAAATCAATTTTTAATATCAATTATGATGTATTGATGTTTAAAAAATCCATTTTATTTCATGGGTTATGCTATGGTGAATGTTTTTATGTTTTTGTGGAACAAATAATAATGGGGTCATTATGAGATGTGTGGGACATATATATCCCTACACTGAATTGGGTAGATATTTATATCTCCTGATATTTACATGAATGGAATAAAAAGTAAATCATGTTCATTAATATAGGGCTAGAAGGAGGAGTAAACTTGGTTTAGTAATGGAATTTTTATGCTATGATGGTCAAGGAAATGAGCCTTGACTAATATGAAATGATATTATATGATTATGTCTGTATGACATGAAATTTAATTTCTTATGTTATGTCTACATGGATTACATTTCACTTTTAGGATTTATCCCATGACATGATATTATGATATTTAATATGTAGGATAATATTTTCAATTGTTATGTTGTTATTATTATGATATGATTGATATTTCACTTTTTTAAAATTATTATGAATTTGAGAAATACCTTTCATATGTTTCTTTTCCCATGGTCATAAAGTGTATTAAGTAATATATGTCAAAAATATGTCATGTTATGAAGAAATAAGTTAGATACAATGTAGATGTTTTATGAACTAGTTGTTTATGTTTTCTAGTTTATAAAGACACTAAACCTATACAGTCCTAGCATGGTTTTATTATGATATGTAATATATATTATTCAATGTTGAAGTAAAATATATATTTAAAGTGTCAGCCGTTATAATTGGTCTCATAGAAAAGGTATAGTTAACTTATGGGAACTAGGATGAGAGAGTCTTTGTAATAATCTTAAGTACATGTCTATGTATAGGTTACAGTCATATCATAGTGTTTTAGAGATGTTTGTGAATAACCAAGGATAAAAACTAAAGTGTCCAAAATTGAAATTTTATTCATGAATTATGTGGTTTTCCCTTATGATCAGTATTTTTTACACTATGATTCTTGGTTATAGTCAAGGGATGGAAACTGAAGGAACTGAGTTAATGATAAATGTGGTGGGAAATGTAATGATTTCCACCCCTGAGCAACCAAATTTCATGGGAGATGGAATGAAAAATCTTGTATCCATGTTCACACAATGTTCTCAAGATAAAAATCGTGATGGATTTACAAATGAGTGAATAAGATAGAAACATTATGTTGAATCCTAAATGATGCAGCACACACCTTCATTCAGCAAGTCTTCTGATCCATTAGTGGCTGAATAATAGATCAGTACCACTAAAACGATATTTTTAGTTCTACAATGTTCTGAACATGATAAATTCATCTTAGTTGTATATACTTTGGAAGTTGAAGTTGATCAATGGAGGAATTTTATTAAGAATATGAGTCAAAGAGATGAATTTGAGTCCATCGAATGGGAAGAGTTCAAGAACTTCGTTTTTCAATAAGTACATTCCTCCTATTCTTAATACAGAGATAGAGGAGTCCCTTAAATGTAGGAAAAATGATTATGAATCCATTGGTACCTACGAATTAAATTTTACAGGACTTGCAAGGTATGCTTCTAGAATTATTATACAACCTAATACTAAAATCGATCAATTCTATAATGACATAAAACCAAGTCTCCAAATGGAATTATACATAACCTAATTCATTAGCTATGAGGAAATAGTTTTATGTGCTCTCAAGGTTGAGATGGAAATTTGAGTAACCCATCAGTCATATGGGATTGTTAAGAACAAAAGAATTGAATTCAAAGGAAAATATAAAGACCACGCTGAAAAAGAAGTTGAGTATTCCCTTATGGTCAATGTATGGAATGAAACATGGAGGGAATTGTATTAACTAGTATATTAAAATTTTTTAGTGTGTAATAGAAGGTCATTGGGAAGTTCAATGTTGATGTGATAGAAAAAATATTTTTAATGATGTTAACAAATAAAAGGCCACATATAATGCACCACTTACACTTCAATGATGTAAGGGAATGAAAATGGGGAATTGTGCCAATAGATTCACTAATCCAAGGGTTACTGATGATGATTTATTTCAACAGAATCTCAATTCCATAGACACTATGAATTCACCTGAAATCCCTCTTAGTGATGTGGATAATGATAATTAAGTAGTGAAAGGTACATTTACTATCCACACTAAAGTAGAAAATTTTTTATTTGATTTTGAATCCACCAACACTTTTATTTAAAAGGAATTTTTGATGGGTATCACCATATTACCTCAAAAATTAGATTTTAAGTTAGCTGTGACAATTCCAAATGGCACAACAATTGCATCAAAAGTTTATAATTCTTCTCCGGTTGAAGTTTTTGGGAATATGATTCCTTCAAATCTTGTGATCCTTCCAATAGTGAAATTTTATATGATTCTTGGAAAGGATTAGATTTATTTATATAATGCTCATATTAATTTCCAGGAAATGGAACTCACATTTCATATTCCAGATCAATCTATGATCATTTATCAATGCAAGGATGAATATAATCTTACAGCAGAAATTTCATCCATATTATGGGTGTTGATTCTTATAAATGAAGATTATTTATCTCAAATGATTATAGAGATACTCATGATTAATAATACACCCATTGTACGAGAGTTTTCTGATTTCTTTTCAGAGGAATTACTAGGTTTTCCCCCAAATCGTGAAGTTGAGTTTTTATTAGAACTCATACAAGGTGTTATGGCTATTTCAAAGACACCTTATATAATGGTCCTAATTGAGTTGTAGGAATTGAATAAGCACATCAAAGATAATATTGAAAAGGGATTCATACACCCTAGTGTGTCCCCTTGGGATGATTATGTTCTATTTGTTATGAATGAAGATGGATCAATGAGACAATGCTTTTATTATTGAGAACTTAACAAGATCACAATCAATAAAAAATATCATCTTCCCCACCTTGATGACTTATTTGTCCAGCTACACAAAGATCAATATTTTTCCAAGGTTTCTCAATATTCAATATATCATCAATTAAGGGTCTAAATGGAGTATATAACAAAGACGACATTGCGTACAATTTTTTGACACTATGAATTTATAGTGATTATTTTTGGTCTTACTAATTATCCTTATATATTCATGGATCTAATGAATAGAGTATTTAGAGGCAATATTGATCAATTTTTGGTAGTATTTATAGATGATATTCTTGTATATTCGAAGAGAAAGTAAGAACATGAAGACCACTTGAAAATTATACTCAAGACCCTGAGAAAGGATAAATTTATGAGAAATTTACCAAGTGTGATTTTTTGCTTCAAAAAGTTTCATTTTTCGGTTACATAATATTATAGTAAGGGATATATGTGAATTCACCATAAATAAAAGTTTTTTAATGTTGGGTGAGACCATAAATGGTAACATAGATCTGAAATTTTATTAGCTTGGATGGATATTATCAACATTTTGTGAATGAATTTTCAGGATTATCTAATCCACTCACCATATTGACTTTAAAAGGTTTTAATTTTATTTAGATGGAGGAATGTGAAGAGAATTTCAAAGAACTAAAATGAACGTTACCTAGTACACGTGTTCTAAGAATCCCTTGTAATGGAGAAAGGATTTTGATCTATAGTGATGCCTCTAATAAGGGATTGGGATGTGTTCTCTAGAAAAATTATATGGTTATATCTTATGCCTCAGGGTAGTTGAAAATAAATTACCAAAATTACCCATCTCATGATTTGGAGTTAGGTATGGTAATCTTTTAATTAAAGATATGAAGGCATTATCTTTATAGTGAAAGTTGTGATATTTATATTGGAAATAAATGGTTAATATATATTTTCACACAAAAGGAGTTGAATATGTTCCAAAGAAGATGGTTAGATTTTATTAAATATTAGTATTTCGTAATACATTAACTCCCTAGGAAATCGAAAAAGGTGGCAGATGCTTTGATTTGAAAAGACTATGCTAGCCTATCCATGGTGATGATAAGAAAATATCCAATATTTATGGATATGAAAAGGATAGATCCCGAAATTTTAAAGGAAGGGGAGAAATAATATCTTTTTCAAATAAATTCATAACCATCTTTACATGTGATGATTAAAGAGGAACAATAGATTGATGTATAGATACAAAAGAAGGTGAGAATTTTACTAAATTCAACTATGATTGTGATGAAGGAATAATGTTCGGGAAGATGGTTTGTATTCCTCCCATAAAAAAATTAATGAAGGAGATATTGGATGTGGTTCATTGTTCTTCATTCTCAGTTCACCCTAGAAGCACGAATTTGTATAAGACCTAAAAGAGTATTTTTGGTGGGATGACATGAATGGTGATGTCACCGAATATATCTCTTTATGCTTGGTTTTCTAGCAAGTTAAGGCTGGGAGAGTAAAGTATAAGGGGAGTTTATAACTATTACCCATAATATAATTGAAATTAGAAAACATCACATTGAAAATTATATCTGGACTTCCTCAAACATCTAAAGGACATAATGATATATGGGTTATAGTTGTTTGATTTATGGATTTGTCACACTTCATTACTGTTAGAGATAATTTCTCTCCTGATCATCTTGCAAGGATATATGTAAAGTATGTGGTAGGATTGCATGGAGTACCACTTTCTATTATATAGGATTGGGATCTTTGTTTTACCTAAATGTTTTGGTGAAGTCTTTAGAATGCTCTGTATATAGAATTATGTTTCATCACTATATATCATCCTCAGACATATGGTCAGTCTGAGAGGAAAATTCAAACTCTAGAAGTCTTATTGAGAGATTTATCTTTGGATATGAAAGGTGTTTAGGATCAACACCTACCTTTGGTGGAATTTTCTTACAAACAGAGATTTCACTACAGTATTCAGATGACTCCTTATAAATCCTTCTATAAAAATAGGTTCAAAACACCAACTTTCTGGAATGAAGTTGGGGACTGAAATCTATTAGGACCTGATCCTATTACTCAATTAGAAAAAAGTTCATATCAATTACACAACATATAAGATCATCATAGAGTCAAAAAAAATTATGATTACAGTATAAGAAAATACCTAGAGCTTGAAGTGGGTGATAAGGTGCTTCTACGAATATCTCCTTGGACTAGAGTAATGATATTTGGAATGTAGGGAAAGCTGGGTCCTAGGTATATCAGTCCATTTGAAATTATGGATCGTGTTTGGAATGTAGAATACTGATTGAAAATTCCACCAAATCTATCTCATGCACATGATTTGTTCCATGAATATTTCCTAAGATGGTATATACCCTAGCCTTCACATGTACTAAGCTCAGAAGTTGTACCGCTGGGGAAATATCTTTATTATGAAGAACAACTGATAGAGATTTTGTATCAGAGTGAAAATTTTCTATGAAACAAGACCACTCACTTGGTTAATTATTAATGGAGGAACCACCAATTTGATGAATCTATATAGGAACATTTGGATATTTTTGGGGAGAGGTATCTTCATCATTTTGTTTTCATGTGAGGAATTTCGAGTGTGAAATTTAGTTTAAGGGAGGTAGAATGTAACACCTAGATGTTTTCAAGAAATATTTTATTTAAATAATTTTTATTCTTTAGTAGCATTATTTGTGAAAAATAGTGAGTTAAAAAGAACCACGATGTGACCTTATTATAAAATTATCATTATAGCCGAACTGTTAGTTTAGTGGGAATTATTATAACTAACATGTTAAAAAGCATTGTGATTTCATTGGCTATTAATTATTTATGAAAAATATAAATCAATTAGATATTTTTATTTTTGAGTGAATTACTTTTGGTAATGAAATTAATGAGATATATTTATGATATATACTCAATAAAATATTTTTGATATTTATCTAATTGATATTTTAGTCATAGGGTATTATGAAAACACAATTTAATTTATAAAAACCAACTTTTTCTTAAATGGTTCATTTTACATAATTGAATGGAGAACCCCTTTTACAATAAGATTTTCACACATTAATAATTTATATACGAAATCATAATCATGGTATTTTGATGCGGGATATAAAAATTTACTTGGGATGAATTTCTGATATTTTTTTTATAACTTTCATGTTATAATGAATAGTAAAAATATGCTAAATTATTGTTGTAATTTACTTTTATCATTGAAATAATTTATACGGTTAAATTATATTATTCAATGTTTTCAAAGTATAAATAGAATATATTTTTAAAATTTAATATAATTTAGGTCACTATGATAAATTTGACATTAAATGCAAAAGAAAAAACATTTAAATCTTTTGCAATTTTTAAACTTTTAAAATTCGTTTTCTAATTTCAATAATGACATTAATTTTAATTTAATAAATGAAACTTCTGTGTGTTGAATTTTAAGAAATGGATTCCATATTTTAAATTAGTTGGTCTAAATTATGTAAATATCTTTATTTTGTTTTTGGACTATATGAATAGTATGTTCGGTAAATTTTTTAACATGGTCAAAGGGTAAATTGATTAATTAATGGTAAATGTAATATTATTAAATTACCCTAACCATTTTCTTAATATAAATATATGATTATAATTTTTCCTAATACATAATTGGTTAAAAATGGTATCTATTGGAACCCACTTGGATGAGATTAGGACATTTAATTTATTTTATTTAATGAATAGAGAAATATGTCTGACACAAACATTAATAATTAAATTATTTTTAATATAAAGTTAAATAGATGATAAATGCGATTTTATATACATATTTTAATGTTAAATTTTTTTTTTATCATGAAAATTTATGCTTAATTTTTAGGAAATAAATAATTACTTTAATGAATTATACTTCGATGATGAAAAAAATAAATAATTGATGAGAAATCAATAAAACTATTTCATTCAAATATAAATAAATGTCAAAGGTGAAAAAAATTTCCCAAATCTTTTTTATCAGTTATATATCAAGCATTAGCATCAAAGGGACTAATTATTCCCCATTTTAAGGCTTATAGAAGTGATTATGACACTTGTATTATTTTATTTAATGTGAAGACAAATTTGTCACATTCATGTCTTAAAAGAGTATTGCATTTTTAATGATGGGTTTTTTTAGAAGATAAATTTTACTAAAAGTATTATTATTAAATATAATGGATTAATATTCATTATATTATTTTATTTTGAAATTTTATTCAACACATATGTATATTAAAAAATTACACAAAATTGAGGTAGTAATTATTTTATTAATGAAGAGATCACTTAATGTTATTAAAAATATTTTAATAAATAAAATTTGGGATAATTATTATATAAAATGAATTTTTTATATTACATTGATACTATAGGGATATAATAAAATATTTTTATTGAGGTTTACTTCTAATGTTTATATTTTTAATCATCCATGAAATAAATAGTTTCAAAATCAACAATATTGATATTTTGTCAAAATAAGGTTTTGGTAAATTATTTAAAAATCATAAATCATTTAAAAAATATATAATAATTATTATATTTTTAAAATGTTTACAGTATTTATTTATGTTCCAATTGACTTCAAATAAGAGGATATTTCACTGTTTCAATAATAAATTATTTGATACCATAGTTATCTGATAATAACTATGTGTTTATTAAAATGATAATGATAAAATTGACATAAACAAATTTCAAAAAATTATTGGTTGATGATATTAAAACTCTATCTCATATCATCTCCTAAATTGGGATATTTTTTATTTTATTGAATGGGGTATAATTTTATTATAAATTAGTATTTTTTAGGTTTCAAAAAGTTCCCCTCGCCTCGATTATAAAAGTGAACTTCCTCCCTAAACTATTAAATTAATATTGAGCCTTAAATATTGACCATTCCCCTCCCATTCCCCTTATCAAATTCTCTAGAAAAATGTTATAGGTCATGTCCTTCTCCAAAGACCAACTCTAGTGCTCTAAGAGAAGATTTAGAAGAGGCATGTTGAAGAAGAGGTAATATCATTTATCAATTCTTTCAAAGGTCTTTCTTCTTATACGTCCACATCATGAGTTGTTTGATTATAAATTAATAAATCTACTAGTACATATATATGGAGAGGTTATTATGATTTTGAAATAATGATAGTCCACATTATACCTATCCTATGAATAATGAAATCACCACACGTTCGTACGTACGACTTACCGTCTCCATGCCTTGGTGTAATACGTTTTTCACCACCATCATACTTGTATGTTTATATTAATGTAATTAATATTTATATATATATATATGAATAATATAATGTCATATTGATTATGAGATACTATAAAACAACCACTTCAATACAATTCAACAATTATGAGAACAATATCTTCGCTCGTGCGTACGTACGACTTACCGTCTCCACGGTGTGATATGATTCGTTCTACATAATCTTCATTAGAGCATGAATATATAAATAAAATGAACGAATAAATATGATAGATATTTCAATAATATCATTATTTAAATGATATAACTATATCCTAAAAAGTGGAATAAGATCTTATTCGACAAAACATGCATAAGAACATAAAGCAGTTAATACACGAATAACGAGTGACAATGAATTGTTACTAACAAAAAAATGAAAATATGATGATAAATGATATCATAAAAAATATTATTATTATTTAATAAATCAGTAACATTATTTTAATAAATATACATGAGGATTGGATACATATGAATCATATTAGACCTAAGGTAAGGGATGACATTTCAAATCACGTTTTTATCGGATATTGTATATTCGTAAATATTTACTGGGGTATATTTATTATCCAATTACATGTTTCTTAAATATGTATTTCAAAATATTATTTCTATCCTATTATATGTTTTTAAATTCAATTATACCCATTGATTAATTTTTACTAAATGGTATGAATGGAAGCTTTTGTCGTTTTTCGTATGATTTACTTTTTTACTATTCCAGAAAATGTTCCATAATAATTTTTTCTAACTTGTATGACATGAATGAATTTTTATGATTTCATAAGGGATTATTTCCTTGAATATTACACTATATTATTACAAGGTTATTTTCAAATAAAATTATTTCATTCAAAATTGTGTTCTCTTTTGAGGAAAGAAAACATTAATGAAGAAGAAATTATATTTTTTCTCAAGAATTAATTTCAGGTGTTTTCTCATAATTATTTTACATATATGATGAAACTCGTTAAATAAAATATATTTATATCCCTATCAGTACTATGATTTTATTTTGTTTATGATAGAATTTTAGTTAGGAAATACATTTTTTTAAAATAAAATATGATGAAATGATTTTTAAAAAAACCCATTTTATTTCATGGGTTATGCTATAGTGAATGTTTTTATGTTTTTGTGGAACACATAATAATGGTTTAATTATTAGATAAGTGGTACCTATATATACCTAAAATGCATTTGGTAATGATATATATCTCTTTATATATACATGATTTTAATGGAATGTAAATTAGGTTCACTAATAAAGGGTTGGAACGAGGAGTGAACTCAGTTCAGTAATGGACTTTTTCTACTATGATGGTCATGGAAAAGATCTATAAATAATATGAAATTATTTAATTTTCTTATGATTGTATTCTATGAAATTTATTTCCTTATTTTATGACTATTGGGATTACAATTTAGTATTATGATTTATCCCATGACATTATATTATGACCTTCTATATGAAGGGTTATATTTTCAATTATTATGTTCTTATGATTATGAAAAGACTTATATTTCCCTTTTCACCCTTAGTGAGAATTTGATCTCCCCTGTTCATATGTTTCTTTTCCATGCGTCATGAAGATGATTATTGAAGTAAGATATGTAAAAATGGAGTATAGTTATAAAAAAATAAATGGGTGATAATATAGATGTCTTATGAACTAGTTGTTTATGTTCCCTGGTTTTGAAAGACACTAAACCTATACATAACTAGTGCAGTTTTGTTATGTTGTGTAACATATTTTCTTCAATGTTGATGTAAAATCTATATGTAAGTATGGACCATTATATTAACTCTTTTTTTCCTAATTAAATAATTATATTATTGAAACATTACATATCTTATCCTTAATAGAGTCTGAGTAATATTTATTAATCCCACATACATTTATTTATATATTTTAGATGGTAAGTAATGTATGGACACATGATATATAAATTTCTCATGTTTCATAAGAATTTGGAAAATCCAAGAGCATGAAATGAAGTTGTGCTGATGTAACTTAATCTTCTAAAGAACATTAGTGGATGGTTTAGTATACATAACCCTAATGGATAAGACCACTCCAAATATATTTATTTTAGGTTCCATCACACCTGAAATAGTTTCATTCATTCACATCAATGAAACCTCCCTTATTCTCTCCATTTATCAAGTGAGAATAACACATTATCACACAAGGAAATATATGACATGACTCTCTTTATTATTTTCTTCATGGACGGTTAGGAACATTCTGATCTCCACATGAATCATTTTCATAGACTATCTATTAAATCCATTGTAATAGTATATGAAATATATATGATGATTATCATCATTTTATATAGTTACATCATCCTTTTACATGGTCTTCAATAAGTGACAAATCACTATCTGGACTGTTCACTTATATATAAGGACTAAATGAGACTTTCCCCCAAAATATTTTTCATGCATGTGTCTTCTTTTATGATCCTACAAAAGATCATTGTTGAGGTTTTTCCATTGATGTTTGACTGTACATTGATGAAACTAAAATCTCATTCAAATAGTTTGTTCAGAAAAAAAAGTGATTCACACAATCACTCATATAAAATAGTGGTACACATAACACATTTTTTGAAGATAAATTAATTTAAAATAAAGTATCTCTCTCTCAAAAACCATTCTCTTCAATTTATACCCTCTTATTATTAGTTATATTTATAGACCGTAATAATTTAACCCTTTATACCTAAGTTGAAATATTCATTCTCACAAATCCACCTCACAAAAATCCAAAATCATTTCATCAATAACACAAATATCATGTACGAAACACCACATTTTCACTTCAACCTAATTATTGTTAATTACATAAAACTAATCCTTTGATGAGCCTCAAAAAGCCTTTGTGAAATAATTATCCCTTTTTTATGATTTATTATGAGATCTTACCCACTCACACAACTATAAACATATACATTTCCTTTCATTCCTTTACATTGTAATATTACCTTAGCTATGATTTTGAACCCAATATCCTATCCACCTTCAATATATTTAAAAACCTCACATTATTGAGTTTCACAGTGTATTAAAAATCCTTAAACATTTAGATGGATATTTCATAAAACTTATCTTTTTTGTGGCTAAAAAACAAGGAAATTATAACATTGAGTTAGTTACTATATATTTTCCACCAATATATCATCAATAATAACATCTTCCAACACTTAATATTGGATAATAAAATAAATTACTTCACAAAACATCATCATATATATGTATATAATAATAATGAAAATGATACATGGCTCACGCCTATCTTCATGAAATATCATTTTTATAGACAATCAATATTGTTGCACCAATTTTAATGTTATATTATATCATTACCTTTATTTGGAAAAAACATTACTTAAAAACCACTAATGATATAGTGAGAAACATATCCAAAAATGTTTCAATTTAGCATGTCAAAGATGAAAATAATTCAGATGTATGGAAGAAATAATTATCATTGGATGACAACATTATCCAATATTGTATTTTTTGGAAATAGTGAATCACCATGAATCTAAAACCCATTCACTCCCCCTCATTGAGAGATGGAATGTTTGGATTTACTAAAACCACATTGACATGAAATCCAATTATTTTACTATAATATAAATAATGAATGTATACCTTTTGGAAAATAATTATATTTGGAATTATAGGATTCCCATTCAACATAATTTTCCCCCAAGTTTTTTTATGGAAAAACAATATTTATTTCCTTATTAATGATGATACCTTCAATGATTTCAATTAACTACACTTCAATTATCTGTTATATAAATGGAGGGATTTATAATTTTTTTTCTACCTTATAGTTTACATGGAATATATATTAGAAAAAGATATATAATTATCCTCCTATGACATGAAACTGATTCACATCATCCACTTGTTGGGACTAACATTTAGGATTAAAAAATATCATGTCCATCCATGTTGTTTATCCATATTTGAGTATAATTTTTAGAAATATCCCACTATGATATTTCTAATCATTTAGTGAAATTAACGGTTATAAATAATCGATCATAAAATATATTATCTTATAATGTTGGAATTTTTTTGAAACAACTAATAATATCAATAATAAAAAATATTTTATTTTAATCACATACAACTATAATTCTCATGTATCCATATAATTTTATCTTATATATAGAAACAATCCCATAGTACTCAATTGAATATTAACAAATATATTTTCGAGTGATACATGGAATACAATCTAGGCTTATCATATGATTATTAATCTCTAAATTCTATATTTAGATAGTAATATGATAAAATTTTAGGGAATAAAAATAATACCTCTAGTTAAAAAAATTAACTGCTTTCCTGTGTTGGGTGTCATTCAATTTTTTATTAGGATAAAACTTATAACATATTCCTATAAAAAATATCCCTGAATATCTTATCATCTTGAATAAATTAAAAATTGATATCTAATATTAGAAAAATCTTACTATAATATCTTTTTATATTCATAAAAAAATCAGTTCGTGTTATATTAAAAGTAAAAATAGATTAATCTTGATGATTCATATTTATTGATTCTCTTTAATCCTAGAGAATTCATATAATTTCATGCCCCAATTTTAAATGATCATACGTTCTATTAATATTAACATCTTAATTTAAACGGTCTACCCCTTGTGATACCAACTATTATTACTCTAAACCTTCATGAGGTATTCATATACATTCAATTATAGATTAAAAATATGTTTCATGAATAGTACCATTATTAAATAGGATATTTATAAAATCTCACAAAAAAATATAAAAATTTCATACAAATTCACCTTTGATCATATCTATCTCAAAAAATAATAAAATTCAATGATGTGAATAATATTTTAATACATTTGGAAGAGGAATTTCTAGTTTCATAATTTTTAGGAATGTTGTTTGTGATAATGAGGAAAGCCTTTTATTTTGAACATTAATTTCCCCAATTTATTTTTTATTAAATTAATGAAATAACATCATCAATATCTTCTTTTTATCGATCATTTTCTATTTTTACTATAACGGGTTCCATGTGTCTCTCCTTTTAGTGATGCTACTTACGAACATATTATTTCTAATTTTGTCATTATAATTATATTTTTTATAATTCATTTTTTCTTATAATCATGGTAAAAAAAATTGGTTTTGTTTTCCTTCTTGAAAACAAGTTTATCCTTGATTTAATGATTTTTATTCATAAACCATACTATTTTTTGAGATAATCCTCTCACATGAGCATCTTTTAAAGCCCATTTACATTTCTACATATTACTTTCCCAAGATGTTTTTTGTTCACTAGAATATTTGGAACCATTTTGATGCCCACATTCAACATATTTAAATACCTTTAATGAGTATCTATTACTACTCATCCATTAGTCATAACCACTTGTAAGGAACTTATTATGTATATTTTCATTAGATTTGATAATTTCACTAATCTTAGGAAATCTAATAGATCTATTTATTTAATGAATATTGAATTACTTTATAGAAAAATTAGAAATTATTCATGTCTCATCTATATTATTTCCATTAGGGTAAACTTATATTCTTTCAACCTTCATTATTCATTCTTTTCACTTTAATCCATTTTATCATATTAGGAGATGATTTCTATTTTTTCCTCAAATTTTTTTTTTCATTTTCTAACTGATGATTTTAATTTACCATTGTTTGTGGTTGATTCACCCCTCATTGGAAAACTGAGGTGAATAAAATGATAATTTTTTGATGTAAAATTCTATACTATTGAACATTTAGCAGATGGTTTAGTCTATGGTACTCTAATTATTGAGGTCACCCAACACAAATTTTATTTTGCTCAATCCCTTCCCACCCAAGCTCAAAATTTTACTAATGGGTAAATATATTCTTATTTATTTTTATCACTAGTCAAGTGAGAATTTATTTTTCAACACAAGATAAAAAAAATACATCACTATGTCGTTCTATTATCACCATGTGTTGATAGGTGATCATACATCTCCACATGATTGTCCCTTATGTATTGGATATTAAATCATTTATAATAATCTCTTAAATATCATAGATGATTATCACTACTTCTTCAAAGAAAAAAATTATCTTTTTGTACAGACTTCAATGAGTTCCAAATAATTATTAATAGTATTCAGTTATTATGAATATAAACAATATACTTTCACACTACTCATGTTACGGTAACTGTGGCCTTGTAAATAACAATGGATAAAACATGTTTAGGTTGGTTATTTTGGGATGTAATATCCTAAATAAAAAATTCACCCAAATTTTATGTTCCCAAAACATAGTTATTCACACAAGTAACTTTCAACACATTGTTTTTCATGTATATATTTACCCGAACATTTATTTGGAAAAAATATATTCTATTTTTATCACTTAATAATCATCATATACTAATTCCCCCAATATAATCAACTGATTTAATATTTATAGTTAGATATTTACCCTCTAAAAAAGACTAAATATAATAGTTCTCATAACTCCACAATGAATTAGTTTGTGATAACTACTTCATTTACACAACTCTTATTTCTGTAACATGTTATTTTCATGTCACCAATATTTTCATTAATGAAATGGAACTATATTTTTGGAGACCTTTTATTATTTTCTACAAAATATTACCATCAATCTAATTTATCATGCATACTTCCTCACTCACAGAACTCCACATTTTCATGATTCCTTATAGGCCTAATACCCATGGATTTTTTCAATGATCCCAAGTTAATAATGTATTGTTTCTTTATGAATGGAACCAAATGAAATCCTAACAGTTGATCTATCATGGTGGCCACTCAGAAAAAATATTTATTGGGTATCAAAATAATTTATCTAACATTTACTATGAAATATGTATGACTGATAAAAGGGTAGATTAATAATAATACAATTGATAATAATATATAAATCAATGCATAAAAATACCAAATTGAATGAAGATATGAGGAATGTACTTGGTCCTTGTTTTGGGTACATGGGTTATTTCATTATCCATTACTATTTTCTAAATTATATTTAATATTTCCTCTGACCTTTCTTGAACTACTACTCCCTACATTGATTTTGTACAAATTATTCCAAAAATTCCTCTTGGAATAACCATATATCATACACCCAATAGTAAGGAATAATGATGCTCCTAAAATGATTGTATGTATCCATCAGAGACTTAACATTTCTATATGTCCTTTCACCACTTAAACATAATCAAATCCATCATATAAAGTGTTTTACTGATTTAATGGAAGAAATAGTGATTCATTATAGAATAGTAATTATTTATAATGTCATTCAAAGGAGTGGTGGAAGACTATATCACCAACAATTAACACATCTGTCATCCTCTTGAAAATTATAAACATAATAAATTAAAAATGAGGGATTTTAGAGCACTGGGAAAACCTAACAGAAAGATAATCATTAGTTTAATCACTATCCATGGTTATTGGGATATGTACCAATTAATATGGATAGAAAAGAATAGGGATAAGGGAAATTTAAAACACTTCCAAGATATAGAGGATGAAACTACAGATAAAAATAACATTCATTGATTAAAATATATGTATAATTATTTCTAAATAATCAAAATAATGTGTCATATATCACCCTAATTATATACACCTATATTTACATAGTGAAGGGGGAATTTTTAAAATATTAAATGTTTTGAGAATTTAAATTTGGCTCCAAATATATCCCAATTCATGTTCATTATGTTTTATCATAATGATAATAAAACCAATTATTTCTCAAATTGTATGAGATCCACTACTAGGTGTATTCTATCATATGTAGAAATTTAATATTATTATAAGAAATTATGAGAAATGTTTTTCCCAACATTGAATCATTTTCTAGTTTTAAAACTCTAGTACGAATTCATATCCCAATCCCAATATATCTATAAAAATTTTATTTGATCTCTTGGTCGTTAAATTTTTAATGCTTCCTAACATGTGTAAAATACATTTGTTCTAATCATAGATCATCAAACATCCATTCAACAAAAATAGATTCATGTTCATGGTGGTCTTCAATAAAACTATTTTTGGAATATCTTTGTAGAAAACATTTGTTACACATTTGAGATTTAGGAATCCCATATTTTGATGATTCTCATATGTGGATATTCATATATTTTAATTCATTTTGGCTGATATGAATAAAAAAATCAACATTGTCTGAAGTCACATACATGGATGGAATTTTGTATGTGGTTAGATTCTACTAGGTGAATGTTGACGCTCCTTTCGTCATAGAATCTAAAGATCGGAAAAGGGAATATCTGAGTCCAATGTGATTCATCCTTTGAAGAAACATCAAAAATCGACAAAGGGATGAACAAGGAGAACATTGCCCATAGGTCGCGCATGTTCCCTCATGGTCGTGCAAGTACACTTGCGCGCCGCCTAATGGTCGTGCAAGTCTACTTGCGCGACGCCTTATGGTCGTGCAAGTGACTTGCGCGACCTAAAGTGATAACCGCCCAGTAACCGCCCGGGGTCTTCTCCTGCCTATAAATAGACCCTGTGGGCCCCCCATTTGGGAGGATCTTTTTCCAGAAACTCGAATTGAAGATCCCGACGCCCAAGTCTCTTCTCAAAGCTTCCGGAACACTTCTAAGGTAATTTCTTGCCTAGAACGGAAGATCTAAAGAGAAGAAGGAAGGCCTAAGTGTTGAAACTTTTCAAACACTTGCGCGCCGACTTATTTCCTTCAATATAACTTGCGTGTTCCTTTTCTGGAAGAACCTCAAGAGGATTCTAAAGGGTTTAAAAAAGAGTCTCTCAACTATTTCAATGCTGGTTGAAAATCGCGCAAGTACACCATGTGTCGCGCAGGTATACCTGCGCGACCAATACTTGTGCGCCCACGGAAGACTTGCGCGCCTTTCAAGTCTTGCACACCCCTATCGTTTTGGGTGCCCATCTTGCCCATTTTACCCCTCTTAAGCCATTTCACCTTTCCTTTTCAAGATTCAGTCTTCAAGACACTCTTCAAAGCCATTTATGGCATGATTTCTTGATTTGACTTCCTTATCTGAAAGGAATTCTGTGGAATATCTCTCAAAACCTAGTGATTTTAATATCCTTATGTCACCAAAGATTGAGAGTTCATTCATTAAACCTCATCCTTTAAGATGAGATAATCCTTAAACTGGGTCTGCTTTTTAGGAATAATCCTCTGTTATAAGTCCTTTAATCTGGGCATCTTCCTCAGGAGTAAGCCCCAAATTCTTAAAGTTTCACACGGTGGGCATCCTCCTCAGAAGTAAGCCCCAAAACTTAATCCCTAACCTGGGTCTCCTTTTCAGGAATAAGACTCAGTCATAATCTTGGGCTTCCTTTTCAGGAGTAATCCCCAAGTCCCCTAACCTGGGCCTCCTTTTTTAGGAGTAAGTCCCAGTCATAATCTTGGGCTTCCTTTTCAGGAGTAAGCCCCAAGTCCCCTTAAATTTCTCTTAACCAGTCCTAATTTACCCTTGACTTGGGTTTCCTTTTCAGGAGTAAAACCCAATCATAAATCCCCTCCTAACTTAGGCATCCTCCTTAGGAGTAAGCCCCAAGATTAGAGTATTCAAATCTCCATGAAGCACATATAACTTTATGGACCCTGTTCATGGATTTTTTCCCTAAAAGTAAATCCTAAACCTTCATCTATCTGGGCAGTCATACATACATAATCCCCAAACAAATTCTTATGATTGCATCTTTCATGGCACAATTGTCTAATTTTTACCAATACCTCTTGTTTCTCACACCGAGCATGACTCACGTGAGCTTAGAGTGTAAAAGTAATTATGACATTCATCTTTGATCCATCAATCATAAACATCATACTCCATTACTCGAACTACGTGGGTTCTGATTCCTTTTCCAAAACAAAGGATACGTAGGTAGCCCATCCATGGGTTAGATCCCAACTTTGAAATAATCTTTGTCCTTCTGAATGACGATAAACTTCAAGTGCCCCACTGAGTGGCTTTAAAACCAGCCTGGTCATCATAATGACCAAGAGACTTTTATATAAATGTTTTGAAGGATACCATTGACCAAGAATATCTAAACAGATATAGATGATTCTCTATTGATGAAGAACCTCGAATACATATAAAAGATTCTCTAAATTTCTTGCATATTTAATCATTGATTGTTAAAACTAAAGGAAAGCTCATTTTATACTTGGTAATGTAATAAGGATTCACGAACATAACTTAAATCTATAAAGAGAGTCCTGGAGTAGACAATAATTCCCCTCAAAAAGGTGTGATGAGTCCAACCTCCCATCCTCTCGACCAATGCAAACTCCTAAGCCTCATTAGTCCACAAGCTAATGAGCGCTTACCTTTGGAAAGTAGGTCCAAATGGATGTGGAATCATTGGATGTTTCCGGTTCTACGAACAAACCCATTAGAAAACGATCGGAACGTTTGAATCTCCCGTCCAGGAGGTCATCCCCGGATTCCGTGCGAAACAAAAATGGTGAACCCGACGTGAATCCTTAACCAAGTTAAAATGATGTTTTTCTTATTTGTTAGGCCCCTTGGTCCAAACAAATCAATCATTGACATGTGCTCATCCAAAAGATGTAGTGGCCAGATTCATCTTGATTACGTCTGTTATATGGAACAGGCACCCTTTTTTCTCAAGATCTTCTGCAAAATGGATTTCCTTAAATTCACCAATGTGAATACTGCTACTGTGAACACCTCTACTGTGAGGTCTGCTGCTGTGAAAACCAATGTTGTTACTCCTGCTGGAACGTCATCCGCTCTGAGGATGACATCACTAAATCAGTGTCTTCAACACTGGGTTTTTAATGCACTGGTTAAGGAGTACCGTCGCAACGGTACTATCCCAACTCTGGAGGCCACTCGTCAAGCCCTCTAGGTTAACAACTCTACCTGGTCGTCCGGACAACGGCGGCCAGCAATCAAGAAGCAGGCGATGCTGACTACCGTCTCCAACCGTTTCGGGTCGTTATCCCTGGAACGCAATTTCCATTCACTCCCTTACTCTGAGGAAGTGAATGAGCAGGTCCCTCAGGGCCTTAGTTCAAAAAGACAGGAGTCCTTCCCGAGGGCTCCCATCAACAATCGCCGCCAGACTCGTGCGGTAGTGCGCCCTCAACATGATGAGGGTACCGACTCCAGGAATTCAGCTCAGGTTCCTCGAACCCGAGCAGGCAAGATGAACCGCCAGAGACGGAATCCGGTTAACAATAGGCAGGTTGTCATCCCTACCATCTCTAGAGAAGTCCACCAACCTAACTTGGTGGCAAACAACGAGCCGGCATACACACCTGTCTGTTTTAATTCCGCTGTCCAGCAGACTCGTCTGGCAGCATCACGCCAATCCCGCCAGGAAATTACGGCGGAGTACCATAGGCAGGAACATACACCTGCTTATACATCACCAGTTAGTCAGTAGGCTCGTCTGACTACATATGATGGATCTCGTCAACCGCGTTTGGCGAAGTGTAATCAGCAGGCACATACACCTGCTAATACTAATCAAGCCTACCAACAGTCTCGCTTGGTAGCGCACGGAGAAGTCAGTCGGAAAGCCCCGATGACAAACAGGTGGCAGACTCAACTCTCTGCCTCCACACTTGAGTACTGTCAGGATTCACTGACAGGAAAAGGAGGACAGGAGCAGGCACATACACCTACTCCAAGCCCGGAATGGACGTATATCCCCGTTCCGGCGGCTGAAGTCACCAAACATATTTTGTCAATGGTAAAAGAGCATAAGCAAATTCCTGCTCATATTCTGGATGCTTGCCAGGATATCATAACAGTTTCAGCATCATCACAGGGACAGACACATAAATATATCCCTAGCAATGGAGTGACACATCAACGATTCACTCCGGAAAAGACACACACATCTGTTCCAGTCCAATAGGGTTATGGGGCATACTCCCCCATATCATACGGACAACCAAGTCAGGCACATACACCTGATTTGAGTGGAGATCGTCAGCCTAACCTGACCATCTTTCCTGATAAGGCACATACACCTGCTCAGAGCAATCACTTTCATCATCAAGTGGTTTCTAAAGTGAGTAAGAAGGCATCTAATAAAAAGATCCGCCCAACACAGTCAGGAGATCAAAGGCCAATATGTAACCAAGCCTTGCTCGATGCTGGAGTTCTTGAATCCCTCAGACATTTATCTGTCGGAATTCAAGATTCTACTCTCTCAGTTCCCAATAACGGGAACATTAATTCTGAAGGTCTTCAACAGACACTTCCTCATGAAGACTTGCTTCATGAAAGTTCGGTCAATATTGAAGTTTCTTCTTCAAATGCGAGCCACAGGAACCCTCTGTGTGGTCAGAAGACCAAGGAGCAAGAGATTTCATCTTTTGCTGTAACCCAACATGACGGTCCTCCTCATGATGATGAACTTCGCTGCGAAATTCCTCTTCGCAGTAGTGATTCACGTTGTCTCGAAAATTATTCAGAAGGCAATGTAGTGATGAGAAAGCCCTCCTATCTCGAGGCACTTGAAAACGTAAAACCAGTCATGTCTGATGCTTTACTATCGGCATGTGAAACTCTTTCTCCATCAGAAGATAGCCTGGGGTTCAGGTTATTCTCCGAACCATCCCTGGGTCATTCATCTTCCAGCATGAATAGTGATTTCTCTACCAATCTTGTTGAATCCGATGAAGCAACAAGGAAACACCAACTCTGGTCCAAATAGGTAGAAGAATCTTCATTTAATGATAAAGAGGAAATGCTGAACATGAGGAAAAAACTGGCAAAAGGTGAAGTACCAGTCATGTTTTGGCCTTTGGCTGACTCCCAGTACGACATTCCAAAGATGTTGACGGATGATGGAATCCATGATATTCGTCTCAACATATGGAAAACTCTTTGTCAATTAAAGAAGAAGGTATTGTCTTACGATGAATATGAAAATCATCTTAAGATAATAGAAGGGATACAACGTCAGATTGATTTGGCATCTCTATCAGTCTCTCGGTATCCGAAGGCTGAAAAGCAATAGAGAACCCTTCAACGTTCATGCCTTGGAGCACTAAGAAAATTGCGTCAGTTAATTGCCAATGCTCCATCTGATGTTCATATCAGAGGATGGGTTGTTCACGGAGCACTACATTTCACAGTGCTTTCCGGTCAGCAAAGCCCGCCGAAAATGGTCTCATGCAATGTTATTGCCCATGGCCGGCCACAGTCAATGGGCTTTGTTCATAATCAAAATCTTGCTCAAGAACAGGCTTCAACTAGTTCCTCCCAAAATCAAGTATATAGAGAACAAGTTGTTGAATTGCTCCTACATCAAGCAGGCGAGAATATTGCACAAGCCTCTCGTCTGGAGCAAACACGTCATCAAATGACAGAAGTTTCGGAAATCATCCAACGATCTGTTGAACCAGGTGATAAAAGTGGATACAGGTTAATGCATCCAGCTAATTTTCGAACTAAGATTCGCAAGATCAAGAGATATTTTAAGAAGATCTCAGACATAGCATGTCAAGAGACACCCCAGCTTGTCAGACTGGGGACTTCTCTAACCCAACCCTCAGAGTCAACAAATGGGATTCGAGGAGTTGAGCGGAAGCAGCAGGAACATCCCCAGTCCACCGGACTGGGTACTTTTTCAAATCCTCAATCCCTCCCTCAGAGAAAGTTAGTATTCTCTCGATTAGGGAATAAGCCTCAAGAGGAACGAAGAGCCAAGCTATCAGCAGATTCTCTCCAAGTGATGGTTCTCCAAGAAGTTCCTGAGGGATCAAGTAAACGGAATTCCATGTCTCATCATGGACATAGAAGAAGACAATATCACAGAAATGCTGATAGAAAGGATTTCATGAAATATGCATCCATTAATTTCATCAATGCTGTTGTTGCTGATTCACCAGATGAGGCTCAATCAGAGGGATCAGACGAAGAGGTTCCTGCTCAAGAAGATGCGCACACAGACCTAAATGAAGAAGGTGTGTGCACACGTAATCAAAGGCTTACCCAAAATCTGGGTATTCCTTCAAGTAACCCACTTCCCCCTCTCCAAAAAGGATCCAATAAGGGGAAAGGAAAGAATCAGGTTATTTCTCACCCTTCCTCTGAAGGAGGTCAATCTCTCTCATTAGAGAAAAGGTTTGCACAACAGGAGGATGAAATGAAAAAATTAAGAAGGTTGAATGCAGAACTACTTCAGATTAGTCTTCTTCTTAAGAATTCTGAAGTCCGACAGCCGAAGGAATTTGTTGTAACTACTGAGATGGATCAAGAATATCCTCCTTTATCAGTACACCCACAAAGGTCTAATCCTACGGGTCAAACACAACAACGGTTGGCAGCACTACCATCAGTTGCAGCACCAACCACCACGTCTGTCCAAGCTCCATTCATTGCACCTACCCAAAACCAAGTTCAACCTGATGTTTCTCAAAAGTTAATAACTACTATTGAGTCATTAACAGCTCGGTTAGAAACTATGGAAGGGAAATGGGCGCAAGTTCAACCTGAAAAGAAAGTTTACCCTGAATGGGTAGATTCAATTTCTCCTCCATCCAGTTTTGGAAACCCTGTTTTCCCTACTTTCAATGGATCGGGTGACCCTGAACAACATTTGACGCATTACGTGTCTTGTTGTGATCCTATGATGGGAACTACAGAGCAGCAAGAAGCAGTGAAACTCAGATGCTTCGTGCGAACCTCGCAAGGACCAGATTTTGTCTGGTATACAAGCTTGCAATCCCGGTCAGTCATCGGATGGGAGGATCTTCGTCAAAAATTCCTTCTTCAGTTTAGCTCAAATTTTCCAAAAACGACAGTTTTCGATCTTACAAACTGCAAGCAAAGGGAAAATGAAAGAGTCTCTGATTTCATTGCTCGTTGGAAGGGATTAACGTATTCCCTGAGTTTAGCACTCCCTCAGGAGGAATTGTTTCCAATCTGTGTGGAAAATTTGCGTGACGAATTACGCACGCCATTGATCCCTGTGAAATACACAGGAGGGTTTCGAGACCTTACTTCAATCGCTCAGCAGATTGAAGATTCCCTTATACAGGCTAAGGTTAAATCTCGTGTAATTCCATCAGATCCAGGAAGAAGAATGGGTAAAGCAGAAACTGCTACAGTTATGCTTAAACAAGCACCTGTACCTATATCTACTTCAAAACCTTCATCTTCTCGAAGGACTCCACCTCCTGAATGCCAACAACAAAGGCCGTTTCGTCCAAATGATCAAAGAGATCAACGAAGAAAACAATTTGAGGATATGAAGAGTAAAACATAATCTTTCCGAAGTGAGCAAGTTCCTGGTTACTTCATTTCAGCTCTGGAAAATAATTTGGTTCAATTACCAGTGCCCAAGAGGTCAAACAAGGAAGGAGATGAAGACCGTCCCAATTATTGTCCCTTTCATCAAATGTTGGGGCATCCCATCCAGGAGTGTTTTGTCTTTAAAGACATCCTACAAAAAATGGTCGACTTGGGACAAGTCAAATTGAAGGGTTCTTCAACTCATGTAGCATGTATTACCGCTATAGATCCAGAGGAAGGAGGCGAGTGGCAAGAAGTCAAAAGAAAAACTGCGAAAAAATATGATGATTGGATGGTCAGAAAGACAATCAATCGGACCCATTCCATTTTGCGAACACAATTGAAGAAGCCAATTGTGTCTCCTACAAAAGCTGCAGTAAAGCCTCCATCAAAAGACAAATCCTCAAAAGGGCAGCGCAATTCAAAGAAGAAAGAGGAATCAGGAGAAGATGAGTTTGTATCAAAGCCTAAATTGTCTTTGACTCTGGCAGATTTCATGCCATCTACTTCAGAGCCACGGGCACCGCCCCATCAAACGGCACAGCCTAAACAGGCTAACCAGGCAGAGTCTTTATCAGACGAAGAGTTAATCTTTGGTTTTGTTAATATGATTCAATTAACAGATTCATATTCCAGTCTTGATGAGCCTGAATTCCCTGTATCAAATAAAGGAATCCAAAGAGGTTCTAGAGGTTGAGGATATAGGGGAAGACGTGGATCTTTCCAAAGACACTACTCTAATTTTACCCCTGCTAGCATTGTATATGCAGCAGAAACTCGTGGTAGAGCCCTTCAGCGAGCTCAAAAAGAACAAGCAAGTTCTTCTACCAATGGCCAACTCAGTTTTGGCACAGTTATTTTGGAAGACCGATTAAAAGTTCCATCTTCTTTATCTCAGAAAGTAAATGGATCTAATCAGTCTAGTCTGCCAAAACCAAGGATGTTTCCAAATTCAATACAAGATGCATCAGCTTCCAAAGCATCTGCTTCCAAGGTACCTGCTAAACCGCATATTCCTATTGGGAAACACAGACCTCTAGATCAAAAGTATGATATATTGAAACACTTGGCCCAAGTACCAGACAAGTTATCAATTTTGGATGCTTTGAATCTATCAAAAGATCTTCGGGAAGCACTCATCGAAGCTTTGTCAAGTCCTCAGGAGTTTGAAGCTGAAATTGCTGCAGCTGAAATCTATCACATAGAAAATAATCCTGCAGAATGCCATGCAGTTATATCTTTTACTGATAAAGATGAAGATGATGTTGTGCATGGTCACATAAAACCTTTGTACTTATCTGGAAAAGTCAATGGTATAGATGTTCGAAGAGCTTTCATTGACAATGGTTCAGGAGTCAACCTCATGCCCATTCGTACACTTCGTCGATTGGGCCTCACAGAATCTGATTTATCTCCTTCAACCATGATGTTACAAGGATATGATAAAAATGAACAAGAACCACTGGGAGAAGTTACACTCAGAACTCAGTTTGGAGATCTTGTTTCCAATTCGGATTTCATGATTGTTGATCAAGACTCAGCTTTCAATATCTTGCTTGGAAGACCCTGGCTACATCAGCATGCAGCTATTCCGTCATCATACCATCAATGTATCAAATACTGTTTCGATGGCCAAGTTAGAACATTGTATGGTGATAATGCCCCGTTCAAGACATGTGAGTCTCAATACATTGAGGCGGAATTTTATCACATGAAGGGAAGAGAAAAATCTACAATGAAGGAAATTACCAAAGTTAATACTCCATATGTTTTGGAAAAAATTCCAATAAATCCATTTTCACATGTGAGTACAGATTATGTGTTACCTATCAGTCAAATTGACAAAATAGGCCCAAATCAAAATACTCTTATGGAAAGATCCATAATGTCAATTACGGCAATCGAGCCAGACAACATGGGAGAAATTGGTAACTTACCAAGCAGTGATGAAAGCATAAGTGGTGACGTTTTCATTTCATCTGCTGAAATCCAACAAGTCTATACATCGCTAATCAGGCTAGAAGAAGTTATAGCAACACCAGAGGTGAATAATGATGTCGATTCTCAATCCATCATATCCTCTTTATTTCCCAAAGAAGACCCTTTATCAACAATAGGGTCGGAAATGGAAGCTTCTTCTTCAAAATGTGAAAATTTTGACATCTCTTATGATCATGAGAATTTCGTTTTTTCATCTACTTTGCAAGTAGAAACGGAAGAAATAACACATGATGAAGAGAAAGAGGAAGATCTTAGAGATGCTCCTCCAGCATTTGAAGAGGGTATCTCTACCGCTGTGGATGAACTCAGAGAAGTAAATCTGGGTACAGAGAAAGATCCACACCCCACTTTAATTAGTGCGGCCATGACCCTTTAAGAGCATGAGATGTATATTTCTTTTCTAAAGCAAAATAAAGATATTTTTGCTTGGAATTATACAGAGATTCCTGGCCTTGATCCTGATGTTTCCACCCATCATTTGGGTTTGCCAAAATAACATCAAGGATTCAAGCAAGCCGCGAGAAGAACACACCCAACCTATGATTCCAAAATTGAGGTTGAAGTAGATAAGCTTATCAAAGCTAACTTCGTCAGAGAAGTTCAATATCCCAAGTGGTTGGCTAATATTGTCCCTGTAAAGAAGAAGAACGGACCAATTAGGGTTTGCATCGATTTCAGAGATCTTAATCGGTATTGTCCTAAAGATGATTTCCCAGTTCCGATTACAGAACTCTTAATTGATGCGACGGCTGGCTATGAAGTACTTTCGTTCATGGATGGATATTCTGGATATAATCAGATCCGAATGGCCCCAGAAGATGAGGAATATACAGCCTTCAGAGCTCCTCAAGGTGTGTTTTGTTACCGGGTGATGCCCTTTGGTTTAAAGAATGCAGGTGCAACATATCAACGCGCCATGCATCGTATCTTCAAACCCCTTTTAGGGAAGTTTGTTGAATTCTATGTAGATGATTTGGTGGTTAAATGCAAACAACGTTCTAATCACTTGGATGATTTGGAATTCATATTCCACAAGCTTCGACAACATAGTTTGAAGATGAACCCCTTAAAATGTGCTTTTGGGGTAACCTCAGGAAAATTCCTCGGCTTTGTTGTACGCCATCGTGGTATTTAAGTCGATCCTGAGAAGACCAAATCAATCCTTGGTATGTCACCTCCTCAGAATTTGAAAGAATTAAGAGGACTTCAAGGACACTTATCCTTTATTCGGCGTTTCATCGCCAATTTGGCAGGCAAAAGTTTACCCTTTACCAAATTATTGAAGAAAGTAGTCACTTACCAATGGACTGAAGAATGTCAAGAAGCATTTGATGTTCTCAAGAAATACCTCTTGAGTCCACCAGTACTCATTCCACCTTTTGAGGGTAGACCTCTTATCCTCTATGTGACAGCTTTAGAGCGATCATTGGGTGCCTTTCTCGCTCAAAAGAATGATGCTGGGAATGAAAATAGTCTCTACTATCTCAGTAGAACTATGCTTAAAGCAGAAACCCGGTATTCATGTATTGAAAAGTGCTGCCTAGAATTAATCTTTGCAGTTCAGAAACTGAGACACTACCTGCAACATCATGAGGTCCAATTGGTGTCTCATAATAATCTGCTCAAATTCATCCTTAGTCGTCCAATGCTTACAGGATGTCTAGAAAGGTGGGTGGTTATTCTACAGCAGTTCGACATTGAGTATGTGTCTCAAAAGGCAATTAAGGGCCAAGCTCTGGCTGATTTCCTGGCTGAACATCCTTCAGTGGAAGACACGTATTCAGATATCGAACTCCCTGATGAGGAAGTTTTCTCTATTCAAGAGATTCATCAAACATGGGAAATGTATTTTGATGGTGCTTCTAGAAGTCCAACAAGGAAGAAAATAGAAAATCCTAAATTTAACAAAGTTGGTTTAGGAATTGTGATCATTTCTCCAGATAAGGCAGTGTTACCTTATTCCTTTTTGTTGTGGGAAGGTGGTACCAATAATGATTCTGAATACCAAGCTCTCATTACAGGCTTGGAGTTAGCGCTTCAAGCACAAGTGAATCACTTAAAGGTGAAAGGTGATTCAGACCTGGTAATCAAACATGTCAATGGGGATTATGCCATCAGAAAAGAAGAATTAATCCCTTTGTATGATTACGTCAGAGAATTAATGTCGGAATTCCCTTCAGAACCAACATTTTCTTATGTCCCAAGATCACAAAATGCTCAAGCTGATGCACTGGCTAATATATCCACAGCTTTAGCGAATCCAAATCGGGACGAGACAACCATCTGTATTGCCCACCGTCGTGAAATTTCACCTTATGTTCAAGTCAGAACAGAGGAAATTAATGAAATTAGTCCCATTCCTGAACCGTATGGTCATACTACAGGATGGATGTCACCTATCAGGGAATACCTTCAAAATGAAACACTTCCACCTGATAGAGCCGAGAAAGAACAAATTCGGCGACGTGTGGTCAATTTTACTCTTTATGATAGCCCAAACCACCTCGAGAAAATTCTCTACAAACGTGGTTTTGATGGAGTTCTCTTCAGATGTATTGATGGTGAAGAGACAATGACTGTCATAAAAGAAGTGCATGCAGGAGTCTGTGGTTCCCACCAGTCTGGACATAGACTGTCTGATCAAATTCGAAGGCTTGGATACTTTTGGCCTTCAATGATACAAGATTGTGTTAATTTCACAAAGAAGTGTCATTCATGCCAAGTATATGCCAACTTCATTCATCAACCTCCAGAGTTGCTTCATACAACTAAATATTCATGGCCATTTTCCACATGGGGAATGGATGTGGTGGGACCTTACCCTTCAGCTACGGCCAAGCAGTTTAAGTACATTCTTACTGCTACTGATTTCTTTTCCAAATGGGCAGAGGCAGTACCTATCAAAGAAGCCAGTTCTAAATGCATTGTTAGCTTCATCAAGTCTAACATCATTACTAGATTTGGTGTCCCTCATACCATATTGACGGACAACGGCACCAACTTCTGTTCTTCTGAGGTAAAGAAATTGTATCAAGAATACAACATTAAGTCCAACCATTCATCTCGATATCATGCAGCGGCTAATATCAAGATAGAAGCCTTCAACAAGACTCTTTCAAATATACTGCAAAATATGGTGGATAAAGATAAGAGGTCATGGCCTGATAAACTCTTTCATGCTTTATGGGCTTATAGGACTACCACTCGCAATGAAACGCGGTCAACTCCATATTCATTAGTATATGGAACAGAAGCAGTCATTCCAATTTAAGTTCAATTGCCCTCACTCCGAATAGCCATTTGTGATCAGTTATCTACAGATGAGCAATCCCAAAAGCGGTTGAATGAATTGGAACAGTTAGATGAGAAAAGATTGTGCACTTTTCACCGATTGGAAATCTATCAGAATCGAATAGCATGAGCTTTTAACAAAAAAGTTCATCTTCGTTCATTCATTCAGGGAGAATTGGTATTGGTTCTCAGAGCACCAATGATACCAGGAAAGAAGCCTCCCAAGCTTGAACCAAAATAGGAAGGACCTTATTCAATACATAAGGTCTACTCCAATGGAGCGTATTCTCTAATCTCAATGGATGGAGAACACATCACGACTCCAACTAATGCCAGATTTCTGAAGAAGTATTTTGTATAAACACAAAATATTGTTCCCAGATCCAAAACAATCATATTGGTTCATGTTATTTTGTCCTACATGACACTAAAATGTATAATGTCCAACATGACACTAAACTGTATAATGTCTGAGATGACATTAAACTATATTATGTCCTATCTACATGACATTAAACTGTACAGAAGTTCCTTATTTGTCCGAGATGACATTAAACTATATTATGTCCTAGCAACATGACATTAAACTGTGTGGCACTTTCATCGTCCAGCATGACGTTAAACTGTGTTAGTTCCCTTATCGTCCAACATGACGTTAAACTGTCCCATTGGTTACTATTATGTCCGAGATGACATTAAACTATATTTCGTCCTAGAAACATGACATTAAACTGTGTGGCACTTTCATCATCCAGCATGACGATAAACTGTAAAAAGTCCCTAGAACTAATATTCTCATATTGGTTCACCTTAGTCCTAGCTACATGACTTTAAACTGTACAACAATGGTCCAGTATGACTTTAAACTGCAACTTCGTCCCACATGACATTAAACTGTGAAAAAGTTCCATAAACCGTCCAGCATGACCTTAAACTGCATCATCCCTGGTCCATGTATATGACCATAAACTATTTGCAAATCCCTTATGTCCAGCAAGATGTTAAACTGTGACGTCCTAACTACATGACGCTAAACTGTATAAAAGTCCCTCACGTCTAGAAAGACGTTAAACTATATAATCATCAAAAGTCCAGCATGACATTAAACTGCACCATCCACGGTCCATGCATATGACCTTAAACTATTTGCACTTTCGTCCAACATGACATAAATGGTGTGTTATTTTGTCCTTACGGCATGACATTAAACTGCATAGTCCCCCTTTCGTCCAATTTGACGTTAAACTATTTTATCCCCATCGTCCTAACTACATGACGCTAAACTGTACAGAAAATCCTTGATAGGTCCTACATGACATTAAACTGTATTTTGTCCCTGCTACATGACACTAAACTGTGCAGCACCAATAGTCCTAACTGCAAGACTTTAAACTGCATAGTCCCTTTTTTATGTCCTACATGACATTAAACTGTACATCGTTAAGGTTGTTATTACCTCTTGTTTCTCACACCGAGTATGACTCACGTGATCTTAGAGTGAACATCAACCATAACACTCCCTTTGGGCCACTAACCATGTGTAAGTCCCAACAATATTTTTTATTAGATCATTGTCCACAAGAACAAATTGATCATTAATTCATTCTTTAATTGAACTACACGGACTTTTATCCTTTCCCTCCAGGCTGGGTATGTAGGCAGCCTCCCAAGGTTCAAGCCCAAAAACAATCTCTTCACATCGGTTCACCACCATCTCACTTGATGTTGATTCGTGAAACCGCCCCTGGAATTAATATCTTTACATTGATTCACTTTCGTCCTTGTTATATGATGTTAAACTATACAACACTTTTGTCCGGTACGACAATAAACTACAATATTCTTTGATTTCCTCATTTGAGAAGGAACCATTATTGACATTGATTTTTTAAATCATGTTTCATTTTCAAAAGACTACATGCATACATGGTAATGCCTAAAATTTTTATCTCAGGTTAAACCATCATTGCACTAAAGTCCCCTTTCACCCTTCACATGTACGAACCAAATTTGTACAAAGGGTATTTCTAGAACTACGTGGACATGATTCCCATCCTTATGGGATACGTAGGAACATTCGAGTATCCCTCGAATCCAGTCCCAAGTCTTTTGGGCCTAACCCCAAATTTCACTTTCAGTCCCTTGGCTGAAAAGTCCTCATGAAAACACACATTGTGTATTCATTATTATGGTCCGAATTCTATGACCCTAAACTAAGATTTCTCATACTTTCGTCTTGTACGGCGTTAAACTGCATTTCAAGAACTACGTATGGCTTGATTCTCATTCTTATGAGATACGTAGTGAAGACCAAGTTTAAAAATTCAGGACCCAGCCACAACATGATTATGGTTATCATTGACCTATGTATCTATATATACATTGGAAAATACCCATCTTTATGTGTTATAATCCTAACCTTAAATATTTTCATATCTTCATAACCCTTTTCATGAATTCTAATCACAAAAATGTCAAACTTCTGAGAATTATTTTGCCTGACTATGCAGCACGTGCCCATAGGTGGCCTTGCATAAACAGTCCACATAACAGACTTGTCAGCCAAAAGATACTATTTATTTGACCATGCAGCCAATGCCCTTAGGTGGCCCTGCATATTTCAACCCCCTAACGGGTTTGTTAAATAATGGTAACTTCATTCTTGGGAAGAATGCCTCTTTTGTCCTTATTTGTCTTAAACGACAGTATGTAGGGATCCGCAAAAAATAGCCATCCTTAACATATTTGTCCCATATCGTTTTTCATGATCTGAAAGTATTCAAGTCTATGGTTTATTCTTCTTCCCTACGTTTGGGTCAGACCTTCGTAGGAGTGATATTCATCCAGTTCTTCGATATTCTTGTTCGGAAATATCTTCTCCATATTCAAGTACCTCATTCCATACAACAAACTCTATACTTTAGAAAATTTGAATCTCCATAAACTTTCACTGGCTTTTAGCACTAGGAAAGTAAATTTCTAAGAGTTCTTTCGCCTGACTATGCAGCACGTGCCCATAGGTGGCCTTGCATAAACTGTCCACATAACAGACTTGTCAGCCGAAAGATACTATTTATTTAACCATATAGCCAATGCCCATAGGTGGACCTGCATATTTCAACCCCCTAACGGGTTTTGTTAAATAATAGCAACTTCATTCTTGGAAACTACTTCTTCTAATGCCTTTTAGCTCTTTTTCATATCATTCCTCAGATTCAAATATTCTTAAGCCATAGTTTACATATTTTCTCTCATACTTGAGTTTGGTAATTTGTTTTCAGATAAATTGTCAAGGAATTGAATCAATTTCAATCCATTTTTTTTGGTCAAAGCTATTTCGACCTTAAACATTAGCCCCTTTATGTCCGGCATGCATGACTTTAAACTGCCCACAAAAGACAAAGGAACTCTGAATAAAATTCAAGTTCCAGCTCACTAAATATATATTTTTTTGTATGATTTAGGTAATATTGAGCAATTAAGAGATTCAAAGTTTGTAGGATTATTTGTAATAATCCTAGTAAAAATCAAACTATGCTTACTAGGCCCATTGGCTTAAGTAAATTTGAAGAAGGTAGTGAAATGAATGCAGGTACAAATGATTGAAGACAAAAGTGTTTTTCATTGATACACAAGAGTTAGAAGGACATCCACAGACTGGAGTCTCTTCTCTTTTTCGAGAATTACAAGAGGCTTTCAACATAACACTTCATTTGATTTACGGAATCCCGAGCTTCATTAGCAACCACCTAGAATTCATTCATTCAACTGGATACAATAAGATATGCAGTGATACCAGCTCTTCTTGGAACGATTGTAAAAGGATGTTCTTGAGTGCGGTTTGAGAAAATTTTCTGCTGATCAAACAGTGACTCTGTTTCTTTCCAAGAGACTTGGAAGTTGGATACATGGATTTGAGAATGGAGCATTGGAAGTAAAGATCCATTTGGAGAGAGTACTCTTTTCAGATATTGATCTAATACCATGTTTGTCTTCTCTCCACCAACCATTAGTAGAAAACATTTCAGCCCATGGGTTTTCCATTTTCATATCTGCAAGGAAATGACATGGAAGAAGAATTTGAAAGTTCACACCATTGTTGTTACTCTTAATGCACAGCATAACCAAAATAGAGAAGTAGCAGTGCAGCTGCATCTCAGGTGTATAATTGTTTGCATTTGGAACATTGACTCCTTGCAGATGACCATGACCACACAGAGACAGGTAGATGCTCTGTGGGAAATTAAGATGATATTTCTTCAAGTACTTATCCAAATCTAGGAAAGTGCTGTCACAGATATCATAGTAATCATGGCCAATAATGTTCATCATGTCATCAATCCGCTTGCTAGCCAGTTCATCAGCCGTTCCAATTCCCTTAGGAGCCATTGAATCTGCACAAAAATTTGAACAAATTTAACTCTTAAATGGGTTTATTTTTCATAAAATTTGTGAAAGAATTTGGAAAAAATGGCCAAGGCATTAAGTCGCGCAAATCTAAACAATGGAGCGCAAGTATTTCGTGTTCTGCGCTAGTTTTTGACGCGCAAGTATAAACCGCGCAAGTACGAATACCTTTACAGGAGCGCGACAGCGAGGGAATAGTGGAAAAGAGACTTGCGCGGCTTAGGTGACCTGCGCGGCGAGATCTCGAGAAGGTATGAAGTCCGGAAACCCGGATACTTGTACGGAGGTGAAGCCGTGTATTTATAGGCCAGGAAGCCTATCTGTGCGCCATACCTAGAGCGCTTAAGGCTTGCGCGACGCAAACTTGCGCGCCGCCCTCTGCACACTAAACACTTGCGCACCCCCCCCCCCCTTTTCCTTTGAATGGATTCGATTTCCTCAGAGTCAAATCCTCATTTCTCTCCGGATCCAACTCTGAGGGGGGACTTTTGTTGACGCTCCTTTCGTCACAGAATCTAAAGATCGGAAAAGGGAATATCTGAGTCCAATGTGATTCATCCTTTGAAGAAAAATCAAAAATCGACAAAGGGAAGAACAAGGAGAACATTGCCCATGGGTCGCGCATGTTCCCTCATGGTCACGCAAGTACACTTGCGCGCCGCCTAATGGTCGTGCAAGTCTACTTGCGCGATGCCTTATGGTTGTGCAAGTGACTTGCGCGACCTAAAGTGATAACCGCCCAGTAACCGCCCGGGGTCTTCTCCTGCCTATAAATAGACCCTGTGGGCCCCCCATTTGGGAGGATCTTTTTCCAGAAACTCGGATTGAAGCTCCCGACGCCCAAGTCTCTTCTCAAAGCTTCCGGAACACTTATAAGGTAATTTCTTGCCTAGAACGTAAGATCTAAAGAGAAGAAGGAAGGCCTAAGTGTTGAAACTTATCAAACACTTGCGCGCCGACTTATTTCCTTCAATATAACTTGCACGTTCCTTTTCTGGAAGAACCTCAAGAGGATTATAAAGGGTTTAAAAAAGAGTCTCTCAAGTATTTCAATGTTGGTTGAAAATCGCGCAAGTACACCATGTGTCGCATAGGTATACCTGCGCGACCAATACTTGCGCGCCCAAGGAAGACTTGCGCGCCTTTCAAGACTTGAGTGCCCCTATCATTTTGGGTGACCATCTTGCCCATTTTACCCCTCTTAAGACATTTCACCTTTCATTTTCAAGATTCAGTCTTCAAGACACTCTTCAAAGCCATTTATGGCATGATTTCTTGATTTGACTTCCTTATCTGAAAGAAATTCTATGGAATATCTCTCAAAACCTAGTGATTTTAATATCCTTATGTCACCAAAGATTGAGAGTTCATTCATTCAACCTCATACTTTAAGATGAGAGAATCCTTAAACTGGGTCTCCTTTTCAGGAATAATCCCCAGTTATAAGTCCTTTAATCTGGGCATCTTCCTCAGGAGTAAGCCCCAAATTCTTAAAGTTTCCCACGGTGGGCATCCTCCTCAGGAGTAAGCCCCAAACCTTAATCCCTAACCTGGGTCTCCTTTTCAGGAATAAGACTCAGTCATAATCTTGGGCTTCCTTTTCAGGAGTAAGCCCCAAGTCCACTAACCTGGGCCTCCTTTTTTAGGAGTAAGTCCCAGTCATAATCTTGGGCTTCCTTTTCAGGAGTAAGCCCCAAGTCCCCTTAAATTTCTCTTAACCAGTCCTAATTTACCCTTGACTTGGGTTTCCTTTTCAGGAGTAAAACCCAATCATAAATCCCCTCCTAAATTGGGAATCCTCCTTAGGAGTAAGCCCCAAGATTAGAGTATTCAAATCTCCATGAAGCACATATAACTTTATGTACCCTGTTCATGGATTTTTTCCCTAAAAGTAAATCCTAAACCTTCATCTTTCTGGGCAGTCATACATACATAAGCCCCAAACAAATTCTTATGATTGCATCTTTCAGGGCACAATTGTCTAATTTTTACCAATACCTCTTGTTTCTCACACCGAGCATGACTCACGTGAGCTTAGAGTGTAAAAGTAATTATGACATTCATCTTTGAGCCATCAATCATAAACATCATACTCCATTACTCAAACTACATGGGTTCTGATTCCTTTTCCAAAACAAAGGATACGTAGGTATCCCATCCATGGGTTCGATCCCAACTTTGAAATAATCTCTGTCCTTCTGAATGATGATAAACTTCAAGTGCCCCACTGAGTGGCTTTAAAACCAGCATGGTCATCATAATGACCAAGAGACTTTTATATAAATGTTTTGAAGGATACCATTGACCAAGAATCTCTAAACAGATATAGATGATTCTCTATTGATGAAGAACCTCGAATACATATAAAAGATTCTCTAAATTTCTTGCATATTTAATCATTGATTGTTAAAACTAAAGGAAAGATCATTTTATACTTGGTAATGTAATAAGGATTCACGAACATAACTTAAATCTATAAAGAGAGTCCCGGAGTAGAAAATAATTCCCCTCAAAAATGAGTGATGAGTCCAACCTCCCATCCTCTCGACCAATGAAAATTCCTAAGCCTCATTAGTCCACAAGCTAATGAGTGCCTACCTTTGGAAAGTAGGTCCAAATGGATGTGGAATCATTGGATGTTTCCGGTTCTATGAACAAACCCGTTAGAAACCGATCGGAACGTTTGAATCTCCTGTCCAGGAGGTCATCCCCGGATTCCGTGCGAAACAGTGAATTACCAATGAGGTATAGATTTTTGTAAGTGGTTAGGTATAAAATCAATACTTTTCAATATTATAAACAAAATAAATTAATCCATAAAAACACACAAAATTTATTTTTGGTGTTATTTTAAAATTTTCAATGATAAAATAATAAATTGAAAATATTTTTTAAGCCTTTTTCTAAATATAAACCACAATACTCCAATATAGTATATATCTTAAAATTATGATCAAATTGATAAGTTAGTAGGATTTAAATCATTAGTATATAGAGATAAATATATAAAAAAATATTAAATCTATAAATTCCACTATACATAATCATTTCAATATAGACATTATCTTATATTGTTTAAAAACATGTTTTCTATATATTTAAATGTCATCACATTTAAATTTAAACTAAAAAATAAATATCATGCCACATAATTGGATAAAAATTCTATATTACCCCCCTAGAGAGTTAAATATTATTCATACTCCTATTAATTCTCATATGAATTTTTTACACACCCTAAATGGTTATCTATCATTACACAAGGATTTTAATTTACAGTTAAACAAAATCTAATAAAATATTATATGTCCCAAGGCTTTGTGATTGCCAAAAATATATACTTAATATAATCATAAAAATTTTACAATGATGAAGACAATACATGGGTTATTCTGAGGATAATGGTTTTAAAAGATTTGAATGATTTTTTTTGAGGTGGAATGGGGATGAATAAATCTACTGCAATGTATAATTCATGAGATAGTTTAGATAAGGAATATTACAATAGTAACTCATTATTTTAAAATTTATTTCCTTGAAACTCTTCTTGAATTTTTTGTGAAGCCAATTTATTTTAGATTTAACATCAATAATAAATTTCATATATCTTTTTCCCATTTGTATAATTGTCTTCAGAATCAATTTTTTGGTTGAAATAAAGGTGCCTTTTTCATAAAATAGTTTTTCTCTCCTGGCTCATCATTGAACAATTTATTTCCACCATCACATATATTCTGAATTTTTTTCTAAGAAACATAATTTTATAAAAACTCAAAACATTACACAATTGATTTTTTTTCAAACTAGAAGAATCGCCCACCCCCACACACTACATTTAAACAACATTCATTCAATTAACTCATAGATTAGGTGTAAGGAGAGTCGTTTCTTTTATAATATACACCAAAAAAATTCATTACTACCATGGGAATAATATAAATCCTTATTGTAATTTTAGAAATAAAAATTTAGTTCAACATAGAAAATGGGTTTCTAAATTGGAGGTTCAATCATATTTAACATTATTCCTAAAATATAACAACATTGATAAAGATAAAAACACCATTTTATAGATTTTATATCTTCATTAAAGAAAATAATTTAAAATATAAATTGAACGAATATATCATGAAATAATTGAAGATTATATAGAGTGGGTAAATGTTTCAATTGGTTAAAATAATATTACACATAGAGTATCAAAATTTGTAAAACAACTATATAATAATTGATTTAAAATGAAGAAATATAAAATAAAATTTACTATTATTTTTATAAATTTAGAAATTAAAATCATGTATTTTTTTTAAAAAATAATTTACCAAACCCCAATTATTCCTTATATTTCCATGCTAATGATGTTGGGAAATGCCACTGGGCTTTATGGGAGAGGATATCAAAGGAGGAAGAGACCAGTGGCATAAATACAATTGCTGTAAAAGAGGCTATGTTCTGCATACATGAAAAGCCTGCTTGAGATGTTCTTCTGGTGAAATCATTGTGGGGGAAGTTCATTTTGAATAAGTATATGTTGGATATTGATGTACCAAACTATGGGGCCACTGACATGTGGGAGAGGATTCATGGTCAGGCTTAGAAGCTTCATAACAATTCACAATGGGTTGTGGGGAATGGGTATATAAGATTTTAGAACCATAACTGGTTAGGTACTACTCTGGGATTCTCGGGATGTCCCACTAAAAATATTTCATTCAATGAGGCGTGTAGTTACCATATGTTTATCTAAACTAATATCTATTCATAGCATTGTGAAGTGTATAATAGTATCTTTCTCAATGATAAGGATTATATTATGGTGTCCACATGTTATCCTTCATGTTATTCTAAATCCAAGGCCTATGATTCCCTTCTTCCCAATATGGTGGTTAGTGATGTATAGGGGGGATTCAAGGGAGTTGGGATGTCCGTATTAAATTCATTTTTAGGATCTGGCACATCAAAAAGATGGGTAATTCTATCGATTCTAATATTAAATAGATAAGTATTCCTCTATTTTCCAAGTGTAATTATTGCTCGAGGACTAGTGCGGAATCATTGTATCACCTTTTTCTTTATGAAGAGTGGTTGATCACTATCTGAAGATGTCATGGGTTGTTTTTCATCTTCGTATGACATCACGACTCCATGAAAGACTTCCTACTGATATGGTTTAGGGATACATGGTCGAATAAAATAGAGCAGAATTTCTAGTTGATCTTGCTAGAAGTATAGTGTTTTATGATTTGATAGGCACCAAACAAATCCAAATTTGGGGGCGTTCGGTGTTCCCAGTTTATGTTGCAGATGATATAATGGAACTAAGCTATAGAGCTCAGAATTGTACTGAAGAATTAAGAGTCGGATCATTATTTGAGGAGGCAATGTCACGATTAAAGGCCAGGATTTATGGAACATCAGGTACCAACTTAGGGAAACTGTGTGAAATGGATCCCACCTCATATCAGCTTAAAGCATAATACTAATGGTTCTTGTGTGAATGTGTCTACTTGGGGTGGCGGTGTGGTACATGACATCAGGGGATCTGTGGTCTTTTTTATCTTCTTATTATGGTTTGGGAGACTCTCTGATATCGGAGACCTAGTCTATGCTTAGTGGCATGAATATTTTCAATGTGTGAGCTCTGTAGATTGAGGTTGTGGAGACAGATTCATTAATCATCTATAATTCAATCCACACGAGGGCGACTATTCCATGAGATTATCAGTTATATAATTTGAAGCATTAACTCACTCTTGAGGTGTCAATGGAAGGTTATTCAAACATGGAGTGAAAAAAATAAGTTTGCGAACCTCCTTACTTCAAGGTTTAATTAGAATTGGATTACCACTTTTTTTTGATTTGGGTATTCTTCCTCCTGAATGTATAAATATTATTAGGGGTGATGATCTTGACATACATTTTAATCACCCCATGATGGTTTTTCTTGTATTTTTTCTATTTTTTAATTAAAATATTTACATTGTAGCCCATATATTTCAATAATGATAACAGTTCAAAAAAGTCACATAAAGTCAAAAATATGTTGAAAAAAATTAAAATTCAAAATATATTTATTATGATCACCCATTTTTATCTTTTATAACCCTTATATAGGGACAAAAGGTAAAAAAATAAGTTTTCATTGACAATTCAAAAATTGAAGAAACAAATAAAGAATGTATGATCAATACAACATTACATATTAATATGAATAAGTGGGTGTTAGTATCAAAATTTTCACCCTCTATAAATTCAACATGGAAAAACACTAGAAACTTTTTGAAAGTATAAATAAGAATATATAAAATTGAAATGGAATGAAAAAAGGATATATTCTTGGTTTATCCCCTATGTGGGACCTTGGTTTTTTCTATCTGAAGAATGGAATTTTCAACTATCACCTAATGTAAGATGGTGGGTAATGATTATTTTATTTGAATGAAAACTTGTTTATTTATCCATATATCTTTAGTGTAATTTTTTAGAGGATACAATTGATTAATTTCTTGACATATATCCTTGGGGGAAAATGATATAACATTAAAGGTGGGTAATATCATGATTGGAGGGTCTTCATTATCCTCAAACCTAATGTTTTTGGACTCATCCTTTAGTTATTAGTCTTTCTCAAAATTTTCAACATATAAAGATTAATTAATGGGGAAATTAGATATGAATAGTCTTTTAGATAAATTAAACATGAATTCTTGATGTAATAATCATCCCCATTAATGTTGGAAGCATGTGTTTAGGTTTCCTAGTGAATAGACATTAATATTTCATCTTGTTATCCCTCCAATTAATTTTATATAGTTTTGAAAAGAATTATGTATTCATAAACTTGTGCATATTCTTCTTCAATAATAAATATGACAGTCCATATAATGGGAAAATTAGATAAATTATAATAGTGGGAGTTAATTATTAATAATGTTTTCATAAAACAACATTAAATTGAGTTCAATAAATAATAATATATTTTTTTTGGTTCTTATCTATGTTTATATTCATTTCCAAATGCCTATATTTTAAATTATAATTGATGGAATTAGGATAACAGGCCCCTCCATAATTTTTTTAAAATACACTACTAGGTTGGTTTCATCATACATGACTAGGGAATGGTATAAAAGTTGTGATGGAATATATCCAATGATAAAATAATCACTTAAAATTTTAGATTATATATCATATTAAAAATATTCCTTGAATAATATAGAACTCCCACATGATAGTCATATGGTGATTCAAAATTAATAATCTCTTCTAGCGAAATATGAGAAAGGAAACATGAATATTTTGAATATTCTATCAACTATACCTAAAGTTCATTAAATAAAAATATATTGGGAATATTTGTTATATCTTATTCATCATTTTATTCTTCATATTCATCATGTTATTACTCCCCGAATTCATATTTTATTTTTTGAATCTAATTGGAATAATTTTAACGTTATTGGTCAATACATGCATCTTTTTAAATCTATATACAACAAGGATCTACAAATATTCACAACCTACAGAAGGATCATCAATATGGCAAGAATAAGAAAAATCATTAAAATAATCCATCATAGTACTATGAGTATATTGATTATAAATAATTCTAGAATTTTATTTTTATTATTGGAATATTTTTTATCTTTTTATGGAGAAACCTTATATGATATATTTTCACCTCTATGAAAATGGTTCAAAATATATGTTGAAAGATTCTTAACAGATCCCTTATCAATAAATAATTATATTTATAATCATGATACACAATGAAATATAGAGTTTTGATCTCTCATGGGGTATACTAACATAAAATATTCCTCAATTTTCACTATTTATGGTCTCTAAAATATAAATAATAAAATATACATAATTAATGAGGGTGTTTTTAAGAATAAATCTAATATATAAATACAAATGGATGTATAGGAAAGAGAAAATATAATTAAGATAAAAGGATTTTACATGGTCCTATGTTTTTCTAGTCATGTTCCAAAATCATATGTTTATTATTGTCTAAATTATGTATGATATTTTAACTGATAAATTTGAATTAATTCCCTATAAATTTCTTTAGAATATTAATATTTCTAGGATACATTATTGGAAAACCACATATCAAATCCACTTATAGTACCGAATGATGACACACCAAAACAGATAATGCGATTCCCTCAAATAACAAACTCCACTATATGTAATTTCATGCATCCAACATACTTAGTTCCACTATATGATGATTTTTCCCATGTGATGTGAGAGAATAGTGATTTACTAAAGAATAATAACGTGTTAAATTTTCATAGAAAGGAGTGATGGATGACCACCAAACTATCCTTTAAGACTTATATCACCCTCAAATCAATTATAATATAAAGATAATGAATTAAAAATCATATATTTGTTGAAATTAAGAAAACCTCACCCAAGCCCAACCCCCATGTCGGTCAGTCACCATGGTGAGTATGATATGTCATAGTGAAGTGTGATAGAATACATAAAGGGGAAATAAAATAAATAACACTTTCTAAAATATATCAAATTCTATAAAAAATGAAAAATTACCCTATTTCTATGAATGTATATTTCTTCATATATTTCTTCCTCTCTTCATGAAGTGTTTTGATAGGGGAAACAAAATATTTTTTCCCTTTTAAAGGTAATTTTTATCACAATATATTGTTCATATTCATCATTCTTTTAACACCCTAATTGAATCCACTATGTCTAAACTAGACTTCTGTATTACCTCATACTCACATCACCATATTAATGAGGTTTTCAACTAGTGGAGAGGTCTTGTAAATAAACATGGAATGAATTTTCATTCCATAGAAGGTAATGATTATAGAGAAATAATGGAATACACAATGATAATTAATTAATAATTAATAAATAAATAATCATCAGATTAGTAGATTATAAAAATTAAACTAACAGATGCAATATCAATATGGAATGTCAGATAAGAAATACATAACTAGGACCAATAAACTAAAGAATGTGATACACCAATAATAGAGTAGCAGTAGTATACATAAAGCCCAATCACTCTCTATAGAATCTTCATCCTCTGTCTAACCTACTCAATCATCTACCATAAGGTCCTTTCACTTCCCTATATCAAAATTCATGAGTTCAATATGTGCACAAAAATTCATGAGTATCGTGTGAGTACAAGACTATGTTGGACAACGATAATAACTCTTACCATACAAAAAAGATATATAGTTTAATTTACTCAATATAAATGTAGTAAAAGAATGAAAATAATATCCAATAACCTGACATATATGTTTGGTCCTCAATGATAGGCTTCACCTTCTTTAGAACCACGTTTGGAAGGAATGTTATTTTGGTATGTCATAAATATACCACACCTCAATGGGATAATTTAGAAAACATGTTTTAGAAGTCTTAATGTATGTGATAAATGTTATTCAAGAGAAGAAATATCTTATAAAATCCCCTCAAGAGGGATAGTTCATATAGAAAAACATCATCAATTGAATAATAATTGGGAACAACACATGTAATCATGTATAAAGAATTAGAGATCAACCATCATTCTATATCTAGAAATAGTCACAACCATATCAAATTATTTTTGAGAAAAAGACAAATTTATTTTTTTCCATTGAGATATTCACAAACTCTAATATTTATGCTAAGGAACCATATAAAACAATAACTAATGTCAAGGTATTCCTATGTCAAGCATTTCATCATCAATGGCTTTGTTCAACAAGGTTGTAAACATATGAACCATGCTTTAACACCAATCAAAATAATATTTCAATCCATGAAATCCATGAACCAGTACCAACATGCCAACATAGCAGTTCTAGAATAAGATTGAGAAATTTTAAAGACAAGGGTTTGATATAAACCATAATTTACCATCTAAAATAACAATAAATGATTTTGTGTCCATATTGGGAGAAATAAAATTAAACTAAAAATGAACAATAATCCTGGGAGAATAGGGTAGATGCTCCTATGAATATGATATAACTAGAACTGATCCCAATCTTTTAAGATTTTATCTCTTAATAAATAAACACAAGTTTAGAACCCAGATTCACTATATTATCTTGAAATTCATCAGAATAATGAGGAATCATCATAGAGAACGAACTGATATGTTAATAAAGGCATATAATCGATTTTAAATGTATTTAAGACCATCATTAATCTCATAAAATTTTTACCATTTGACATATTCATGATTCAAGGGTAACAATGAGTATTTTGGACATTTAAAATCTTGATGGAATACAAATATGGAATCCACTATGTCATATCCATGAAAATGGTGTTATTGAACACTCTTGGAAGTAACAACCATCCCTATGAAATATTACCCAAAACTAGGTTGTTTTGCCTTCAATATGAACTAAATAATGGGCATGGTGTGGTTACCTACACAACGGTCAATAGTAGAAACCCTTAAGAAACATGATATGGCCCAAACATTGTCATGTTGTATTTCCCCATGTCAGTTTTATACTGAAACACATCATGGCCCAAATGGATTTCACCAAGGTGTGATTTCATCAATTCTGACCCAATTCCCTAAAACCCATATTTTAACATTATAAAACCCTACAAAATTAACTAATCACAATATTATAACATCTATAGGTTGAAAATATTTCATAGTACATTCAAAAACATACATTACAATCATCTAAAAACAAGGGTGTCAAAATTGGTAGATCAATGGCTTCTAAACCATAAAAACTGTCTTCAGTGGTATACTCAATCACACATGGGACAATACACTATAATATATGTCTCATGATCTCTTATTTTTCTTATATATTTCTATCCTAATATTGAACACAAATAAGTGGATCCATCTTCACTTGTATCAACAACTCAATTTAGTCTACAATATGAATGTGTACCTCAAAAAATTTGTTTCATGCCCTAGGTCTACAAACTCATAGTCAAGAACATGCATAGTACAAGGATCAAATAGTCAAATTTGTGAAATGTGGAATTAATTATTCATATATTGATACTATAGAGGATGCTCCAACCAAAAGGCCACTATTTTGATGCATTTGATGATATTTGATGAAAAATATTATGTGGATACAAATTTACATATATCCTCAAACGCTTATTCCCCAACTGAGGAAACACCTGCAAGAGGACTGTGTCCCCCCATTACGATCACCATGGGTGTTTTTCTTGAAAATTTAGTTCTATTTATGAATCAAAATTTCTAAACATTATCTAATAGTGTTTTTTATGGATCCAAAAAAACCCAATGGTTCAGTATCCAAAGGACCTTATTTCCTAAGGTTGGTGTTTGTTAGATTTATTAAACTACAATACGTAAAAACTCATATCGGTCTTGATGATGTGAGGTCTATCTCATCACACCCTTTTTGAGGGGAATTATTTCCTACATTGGGAGTATCTGATAGATTTAAGATATATTCATGAATCCTTCATTAATTACCAAGTATGATGTGAGTTATCCCAATATTAGTAATCAATTATTAGCATGTTTGGAATTCAAAATCATTTTTATGTATCTTAGTTTATTCATCAATGGAGATATTTATATGTATTCAAAGTTCTCCATTGATGATGTCCTCTATTGTAATACTTATATATTCTTTGGTCATTATTATGATGATGCTAGTGTTTTATCTACATAGTGGGGAACTCTATAGATTATGGTCATCTAGGTAAATGAATGACATTATAGAACTTATAACCATCCATGGAGATAGAAGTTGTTATGATGTTGGGATCTAACCCATTGATGGGATACCTATGTATCCTTGTGAAAGGAATCAAAACCTATGTAGTTTAGTAGTACGTAATGGGACACATCATAACATTCTGAATCATGTGATAAAGACCAAACTGTATAGTTTAATTTCTTATGGTAAGGAAATCTAGATGGATGATTCCAAATCAATGTTTGGTGTTGAGATTATACCTATGAAGGTCAAGGATCTTGGAAGGGGAATAATTTTCCATGTTGATTTAGACCCTACAATGATATGGTCTAGGAAGAACACATTTCATTTATATTGTTTGGTATGAACCACAGAGAGGCTTCTTATGTATATTTTTTTGATGGGAATCAAAGTCCACATAGTTCATTAAGTATCACAGGACAGTATGTTCTATTGACAGAGATATGTCAGATATTATTCCAAAATAATACACCTTAATTAAAGAGAAAATTAGTGGTGAATCAACTCATGGTGGTTTGGGGGATTAAATTGGGGCCTACTCCTAAGGATGATCCCAAGATTAAGGGAATAGTTATTATTGTCTAATTGTGAGGAGGATCCATTTGAGCTCGGCCCTTAAAAGACATCCTCCATATCCCAATTACGTTGAGAATTATCTTTCTCATTAGTTAATTTTTTTTGGGTATTACACCAAGGAGGAGGCCCATTTGAGGGGGTCATGATTTATCATTTCATGGATGATATTCTTTTAGAGATTGATCCATGAGAGGGATTCATACGTATCCCTATAATGGTGGGAATTAGGGTTCTTGTAGTTCATTCATTCATTTGGAATGTGTGGATGTTATGATGATTACAAACCTCTAAGCCCACATGAGTCATACTTGGTGTGAGAAACATGAGGCTCTAAAAGCATCAACAATTCACAATAGATTTCCTTCATTGATGGAATAGGAGGAGGATGAATAAGGAAGAGGCCAAGGTTCTCATGAAAGGGGCTGAGGATACATCAGGAGAGGCAGGAACTACGAAGAACGAGGCTGGTGATATGAAAAAAGATGTCGAGGATACATCTGAAGCGGATGTGTTTACAACACTTCCCTCTCTTCAATTTACATTAGACAGGAGTCCAAGGTAAGGAAGGAATGATTGTAAATTATGTTGAGAGTAGCAAGATTGTAACCTCATATATAAAAGGCCAGTGTCTTAAAATAGGATGGTTGTCCTAAAATTGTTTCTACAATAGTGTTAGGATGTAATTCAATGTGGAAGGGAAAATAAATTGTGACCCGTACCCTCCTAGCTGGGAACCGGAGGCTCCGGTTCATTGAGATAAGAAGGGGTGGACATAGTCCTATCGCCAAAATATAAGATAATGAAATACTCAACTTTGTCCCAAGGGTAAGGGTCCATGAGATCATATATATCCAAATCTACATAATCTCTTAGGATAATTACTCATTGGTGGGAAAAGTTCGGGAAGCGACATTCCATATAAATCCAAATACAATTGGGAGACACGCTGATATGCCCTTACCTAATGTTTTTTAAACCATGAGGTAGTGGTGGAGGTTTCTATTTGATCCCTCTTTGGTATGGGATCCATTGAAGAAGTAGTATTTCCATGAGGAACATTAATGGAGGATTAATGATACGCTCACACAAGCTGAATGGTAAAGAGAAACAGGGAGGACCATGAAAGGGGTGATCCGTGAATATAGGTTTTGGTGAATATGATTTACCTTGGGTGGAGAAAATACCTAGATGATTACACTTGGGTGAGACTTTTCTCAAGCCTTCAAGTATATTCATAGGTATTTCTAGAAGGGAGTCACATGATTTCTTATTTTAGGAAGGGTTGTCACACTAGTCTTCTTATTTCTGGGGGTTGGGAAAACTAGTCACACTAGTGTTTTTTATTTTTAACACTAAATGAATATAAATCAGATTGCCCCCTTTAATTCACTCTCTAAAGATGTAATGAGACTGCATTGGACATTTCATTAGACTAGAGTGAAGAAAAATGGATGTGATAATAGGAATCAGCCTTTGGTGAAATTTTTCCTTATACATGAAGGTCCCAAGTGTCAATTTATAGTAAAATATTATACCATAGCCGAAGGTGACAAGTCACGTAAGTGGGGTGGCACTCATGTGAGGTGGCTAGAAAGTTCCTTCTTGCCAAAAATGATTATGGATACCTTGGGAGAACCACTTTATAAGGCTTTTAAAATCATGGAATTATTTATCTATATTCTCCTCCATTTTATAATGTGTTTCCCTTTGTCACTTTTTCATCTATATGGTGAAACATAATGTCAGAAAAATCCCCCACCAGGATTGGATCCGATAAAAAAAGAGGGTCTAATCCAGAGGTAAAAGGATAATAGAGAAGAGGTGGACTCACTAGCGGTCTTTATTTGTTAGATCGCTTAGTTGTTACACACAATCTCAGCTAAGAGGTAATATTATTCTTTTATATATAGTTCCTTCACTTTTCATATGAAATATCATGATTCTAAAATTCGAGCTCTCGTCATGCATGTCTTCAATGTAGACACTTCCCTTCCTGAATATTTCTATCATGTATATTCTTTATGGATTTGACTGATAAAAATGCACACTAAATGTTTGATCAACACACTTGTGTGAACCTTGATTGAGTGACACTCTTATGGGAGTAAATTTCACTTTCCCACCATACAAGGTTTTCCAAATTTCCCTGTTTTCCAAAGGTTTTCAAAATGAACTAACATTGAAAAGGAATATGTTAATTATTTTCTTTTTCAATGGAAAATAAGAATATTGAATCTTCTAATTTACTAGTTATCAAAAAACTGAGGAGAAGATGTAAATCATATGGAATGACTACTAAAACATCTATGATACCAAGCTCCATAATCTAGTACGGTATCTAAATAAGTATCACCAAAATTTTCTAAAGTTCATTTATTTATCACTTTATGGTTATGACCATGTACGAGAAGTCCTCACACTAGATCTAAATAATTATCTCCTGACCTCAGAATTTGAAGACTACAAGAACTTCTCATCTAAAAACATTTCTAATGTGGGAACTTATATTAATTTTGTGATTGTTGTTGTAGCCTTTGTTATACATCATAGAACATGTCCTCCATATCTAAAACCACATACTATCAAACTAAATACACACATCAGTTCATCTAGTTTTAATGATTAAAAAACAAATCATTCAAAGGGATGGAAGAAATTTTGGTTCATTTTTCTATGAGGGGACATTAATCTCTCAGGGATGTTTTCATATTGGGTGTTCCATACATGTGCAGAGTTCAAAAATGATCTACAAGGGATCGTGATTTATGAAGTTGTATTTTTAGGGTATACCTATGTATATTGGAATGATGAATTTTTTCAAGTACTATGGAGTCAATGAAGTCCATAGACGAATTCCTTCCATTTGATTGATGGAGTAGTGGGTATTAGTTTAAGAGGAATTCATAAGATATTCAGAGATCCAATATTTAGATATATTTATGATGCATTCATTCCTCTAATGGCGATGTGGAATGATACTGACATTACACCATTTTTAGAACATTATCTACTAAAAATATCCCAAATGATTAAGAAGTAAAGTACCCATAGAAAATGGGATATTCATCTGGATACATGGATGGGATTTTCATGAAGAAGAAGTAGAAATATCGTAAGAGAAAGCATCCAGCGAGCTGTCCGAAGGTGTTAAAGAGAAGTTCACATGAAACCATCTAGCCGACACTAGAAAAAATATAGTTTTACAAGTGGGGATTTGAAATCAATACCATAATTCAGGCCAGGACATGTCTTTCAGGTTTCTCGGCCCTATAGATCATCATTTATCTATTAGATTTTCATGATGTAAAAGGATGTATATGTCCTACAACATTTTTTTAGAGACCAAGATGGAATAAATAAACATGGTGGGGTTTTTCACCCCTATTATGGAAAAGATCAACAAAATATTGTTTCGAATTAATGAAGGGAGGGATATTTTTAAAATTTAAGGACCATTTCCTATTTTTTGGGGAAGGGTCATGACTCATTTAAGGACTTATGCTATGCAGAGTGGGATCCGGGCCCCTGAGAGCTCATTTTCACCATTCATTGATGATATTTTGTGTATTCTTATTTTATCCTTAACACATCATGAAAATCATAAAAAGTTTAGTTTTTTCATGGAGTTCAACTTCTTTCCTTGTTGGAATCCTCCCATGTGAAGTTTTGTTGATGATGTGATGGCCATCATAGCATTGAGGTCATATATTCAAGCTTTTAGGGATGTTGTATTGGAAACCAGGATCGACAGAGGGATCATATATGATTACTATGATCCCTACCAATTATCATGTTAATTAAAACGATTGCAGAACATTAATGTATCCCTTCTATTTCACTTCAGACTAGAACCAAATCTGGTAGTGGCTCCACAACTATGTATGATTACGGTCCAGGAAAGGACATGGCCATTGATCAATCTACCTATTGATGATACATTAATCTAATTGACTAGATAGTATGTTGATTAATTGATTACATCATACCCAAAAAGGGTTCTAAAAATTTTGTTCCTTGGGATAGAGTAAAGAGGTGAAGCAGGACAAAACATTCTCATTTGGAAGCTACTTTATCTCCTTTAGAGGCGTAGTAATCATAGTAATATGGTAAGGATGACGATATATTTCCAATGAATCCCCATGCAAGGTATAATCCATCTTCTAGAATCAAGAGGGACACACCATCATCACCAACTGAGGCTACACCTAGGAAATCTAGTTGTCATCTCCAAGAAGAGAATCAAGTTCCGTCTTCTTAGCCATCATCTACGGTGGTATGAATTGGGATGACCGTCAATTATAAAGATGCAGGACCATCCACACCGTAGGATGGGATATATTCTGAATATTATTGAGCAGATAGATTTCATATATTGAAGAATATTTCTTTCGATGCTGAAACATTGTGGGAGATTCTTTTTGAGGGGGTGCATATTACATGAATTAGAGATCTTCAAGTCCCATTGGATATTCTCTTTGAGGATAATCTTGCTGATGTGAGAATATATATCCAAGATTTTTTGATTCTTATTTATGCAATTGATTATCTAGTCTCCACCTCAAAAGTGGGTGAAGGACATGATAGATCATGTCCCCACTAAATGGATCAACCATTCAACTGTAGAGTAATGTCACAATTTTGTTGATCCTAAGGATGTGTGTTCTCTTCTTCACATATTATTTTCTTCTTTTCTTTTATATTTTATCTAAATAGTTATTTCTTAGAAGAAATGCCATTATAACATATAGGTGGCTGAAGGAAAATCAACCAAGGTTCCATCACCACGGTATAACCATGGTTGTACCACGATTGGGGTTGCTGGATCACCCCTCAAGTCAAGAGAATTATCTTTAGTTTGATAGGCCACGATGGATGATATAAAAGGATATATACCACTTATTATACTTGTTTTTGGATATGATGATTCTAATAATCTTTTAATGAATGAAAATTATCAGAGACACTCATGAATGAATGTTATGACTAAATGCTTTTTCAGCAGCAGTTAGTCTTCCTAAAATCATTGATGTTTTCTTTATCCAGAGAATGAATTTAACATTCACAGAATTAAAGGAGTTTCTTCTATTTCATCCCTCAAGGAAATTAAAAATTATCCTCTGATAACTAAGGAGGGTGATTCTGAAGAGTAACAGATTCCTTCTAATAAAATGGATCATTTGGTTGAATAGGCAACTAGGAAAGAGAATTTATCTTCTTCTCCTAGAACTTCTCATATCACTATTGTAGGGTGAATAGAGTCATCTGGTATGTTAGAAGTGCTTCATTAGAAGCTATATATCAACAATGGATTTCCATTTCTGTAATATTTTAATTTTTTTAACAAGAACCATAAAATCCTATGATTACTAATGGAGACCTAGTGGATATCACCGAGGACATAGTTGGAGGTATTAAGTCATTGTTGGAGGGTCATGAACCAACATTTCCATGCGTTCCCGCCCGGGAGACTAATATGGGGATTGGGATATCAATATAAGCCATGGTGAATCTAGGCATGTATCTTGAGGACATATTGGAACATATTTAAATTCCAAACACTTTAGAAGATTTTTGGGAAATGCATAAATAAAACAGATGTTAGTATTTATTTTCCATCCAATCAATATTTTAATGTCTGATTCTCTAACTATGAATGGTTGGAATATGCATCCCCATCCACAGAAATGTCTATAGTAATTATTCAAGTAGAGGTTGTGGAAATCGCTCCCAATCCCAAAGTTGAGGAGGAGTTGGATCTGGTGAATCATGAAGTAGGAAGCTTTCTTGAATCTTATCTAGCATGTCTTGGGAGGACACAATGGTGTGTCCTTCAATGAGATGTGTCAGCCCAAGCTACTGAGGTAAGGAATGTTGGGGAAGAATTATCTCATGCAACTGATCTGCTGTTTGCTAAGGGTCACCAATAATTTGATCATTTCCCATTATTTCCACTATATTGAAGCAAATGATGATTTTACTTCATTATTTAGGATTATCAAATTATGTGTAATGGTCTATGGTCAAAACATCTCCATCATCTCATCCGACATCGAGAGGAAAGGTTTCCTCTTTTGAAGTGCGAAAAGATCATGAATTTTCATTTAGTGTGTTTATTCCGGAGTACATCCCCACTTTTGATAGTGAATCTGGTCTAGATCATGAGTTACAAAATGATCTTCATATTACACATCAACAGTATTGGGAATGATATATGGAAAATAATATCTGAGGTCCCCTTGAATAACTTCATTCATGAATCCTATGGGTTTTATCTATGTTTATCACATTGGGATTCAGTGGATTTGATTAACGTGTAGGTCACATTGTAGTGAATGATACAATTCTTAGTTGAGAGATAGAGTTTATGATTCTCAATGATTTAATAAAGTCTAAATTTCTTATCCGCATTGACGACTTTTGAGATGAATTATCCCATGCAGAGGCCAATCATATCAAAACCATTGTAGAAATCAAGATGAAAATAAAAAAAATTATATTTATGTTCCATGCGTTCATCAATAATTAACTGCCACTCAAGGGAAACATGAAAAATATCACTATTAATTAATAAAATCCTAAGAAGAATAGAAAATTTATATTGCGACTACTAAGGAAGATCTTCATCAGGATGAAGAGACTAATGCTGGTCTGCTAACTCAATATCATAAAGCAGTTGATGGGGCTCATGAGGTCATTCAAAATATGATGAACTATGTTAAAGGAAATTTTTTAATTTTTGATTGAGAGACTCCATTTTTTGAATGTTCATTTGGGGGATTTTTTCTCATAAATGAAAATATAGTTGTTTCTAATAATCTACGTACTTATCTCTATCTTCTTCCAAATCTAAGGGGCTAGTAAGCATAGTTTGAAAATTACTAGGGTCTTATAACCAACTATACAAACTTTATATCATTTAATTTTTCATTTCTCAATTTTTCCTAAACCATACATAGTGTAGGTTTAGTTAGATGAGACTCGATTTTTGGTCCAGGGTTCCTTTTGGGAGTTTTTAAACTAGGGAGTACTGGGTCCCTTTTTGTGGGCAGTTTAAATTCATGCATGCCAGACTAAAAAGGCTAGTGTTTTAGTTTGAATAGATTTAACAATTAGTTTTGAGATTATATCCCAAAAAAGGATTGATGGCTACTAATTTTCTAATATTCTTTATATACATTTAAAGGGAATCTTGTGACAATGTTTTGATGTCCATATCAAAAACATGGTTTTTGGGAATAGATAAGGTATCTCCTAAGAATGATGTTACCACTAGTTCAAAAACTCAGTATGAGGGCTTTTTTATGGAAGGTTAGCATGGTCTCAAAATGCATAATAAAATATTGGCATCCTTAAACTAACATGACCGTTATGTGGGTGACTTATTAACAGCCAACTGGGGGCACATACTAAATAGTTAGGTAAATGATGTTTCAAGATTTTTTATATTATCCTACTAATAAATAATGCATTTTTTAGATTTGGATGTCTTAGGACCACATTTTTTGGATTTTCCAAAGAATGATGTTTGAGAATAAAGGATTCATCCATTCCAACTAGGGAGATGAATATGAAGCCAATCTTACACAAATTTGATGTGTGGAGGATGGTAAATTTTATCAGAAATGGGATTTCTAATATTGTGTTGTGAAGCATAATTTCATGAAGTAATGACATTATGTTGTGTTGTTTAAAGTCTGGCTGAAAGGACATTAGCAGATGTTCAGTTTAAATCCATGCATCAAGGACATTAGGGGGATGTACAGTTTAAATTCATGTTGTAAGTACATTATAGGGATATAATTTAATGTATTAAAGTTTTAATAATGATTTTATAATTATCTAGCTCTTGGTAATTTTTCTGGAAATGTGCTACTATATTTCAGTATGGAAGGAGAAAAAAAGGTACTCATTGATATTGGGATTTCTGGATCCAAAGTGTGGCATGGATAAAAAGGATTATGATTTTATAGGAGGTCCATCCCATGAAAAATGATACCAATGATTTTCAATCCCATTTTGGGGGGTTTTCTATACAAGGACTACTGGGGCATGTAATGCACTGTCAAATAGTAGAATACATTGGATGAAAACCCCATAATGTATGTGACATGTGTAAGTTCAACTAGAGCACTCAATACATGGTCAAGAATAAGAGTTTTCAAGATTTCTGAAATTTTATCATTTAAATCCAATGAAATTTTATGGATATTTGTATTTTTCAATGCCCAAAGTTTGGTTTGTTGTAAACATACCTAAATATGGAAGGGGTATTTTAAGTCATAATTTCTTAAGAATCACTGATATTGACACACTACTAAGTTATAACCAAAGTGTAGGAAGTATTGTAACAATATTTTTAGTTTATATGACTAGGACCATAATATTGTAGAAAAATTCATGATACATGTTAAACTGTCTTAGGTTATTCCATTATTCTTTGAAAAATTAAAGGTGGAATCTTTAAACTAGGTTCTTCAAGATATTAATGTTAGGAGAAATTATAAGTAACAAATATGCAAGGGATGAATGTTGTTTCATAGGTTCCAGCATACTTTCATCAAAGATTAAATGGATAGATCAGGCTTCTCCCTAGGGTGATGTTACTATTGTTTGAAAAATCTGTTATGGGGTCTATTTTATGCAAGGCCAACTAGGGGAATGTACGAAATATTAAAATAATGGAATTCATAGATAGATGTTCCTGTTGTAATGGTGATTTATGCATGGAAAACTGGGGGAAGATAGGGCATAGAAATGTATAGGGGCTCTTAGGTACCAGAATTTATACCAATACAGGTTGAAGAAATATTATAAAGATTTAAAATTATTCAAAATTAGCAGTCTGATATGTTAAAGGGGAAATTTCCAATGAAAAATAGATAATTTGGTTATATATTATCTATGATCTAGGATTCCATTACATAGATATTGTCTCATATGAAGAATGGGGACATTTGTTGTTTCCTTGTTGGTGTCTCAATAGAGAGTACCTAAAATAAAATCTCATGCAACCTTTTTTTATTCGTATGCAAAAGAGTGGAATATTTTTTATGTTGGGATATGGAAGGGCCTAGGGTTGAAGATCTATACTTCACAATGTATCTCATAGGGGTGAGAATAATTCCACACATAGTTTGGAAATAAATGTTTCCAACCCTTATTGAATTCATAAGTGGAGGATAATGGGGGATTCATTGAATATGGGATCATGCATAATAGGAGAACTCATATTAAATAATCTCACATTGATTTGACTCATAAATTGGAGAAAAGATGCATTATTTTCATCATGTTACAGCTGGGCCCATGATTGAAAATAGAGATTTCACTACGTATCTCATAAGAGTGGTAATCACGCCACATGTAGTTCTTGAAGAACCAGACGGTTTGTCATCATACGGTGAGGATGTGGGTGATATTAATGTGAAAAGGAAAATTGTGGTTGAATGAGGGGATAAGACCCAGGAGTTAATCTGTATCCTATGGGGGTATGAATCAAGCCATAAATAGTTATTGCAATTGGTATCCCTATAGAGGCATGGTCTATAAACAGGGATAGGGGGAATTTATTTTGAATGTATTCTAGACCAAGATATAGGATCATTGAGTCATTACATATCCTTTTAGGGAATGAATCAAGCCACATGTATCTCTAGAAAATATTCCCCATGTAAGTCTGATCCATACATAGGGAGTGAGGGATCATAAATTATGGTTGGACACGAGATAGGATATTTGGATGTCACTATATATCTCACTAGAATGAAAAATCAAGTAACATGTAGTTATTGAGATGATCATGTAGTTTATTGTCATGTTTTAAGGACTTATGTTGAGCCTTTTAAGGTCTTACATCCATGACCATTAATAAACCTAACAGGGATTGAGACACATTTTTTATGCAGAATACTCCATTACCAAATTCATAAGCACGCTTGAGTTTTGCTCGCTATGAGAAACAAGGAGTGATAAAATATTTATATACAACAATAATGTAAAAAATGAATGATAGGGTAATGTGGATAATATGGTCGTTGAACCAGGGTATAGGACCCATGTTTTACTATGTATCATGATGTGTAAAGAATCAAGATGCCCGTAGTTCTAGAAAAGTGTTCCCCAACCCAATTGAGATTTGATGTGGGAAAATGGGTCTTTTGATGATTTCTAGACAGATGGTTTGACCTGATGTATGGAGCCTATACATCACTGTGTATCCCATTGTAAGGAAAATCAAAACATAAGTCTAGAAATGTATACCTATGAATATCTTATTCATGCACAAGGAGAATTAAGATGGTTTTCGTTTCCAAAATCATATCTAGACCCAAGATAAAAAATCTGGGCATCACTTTTATCTCAATATAATCTGAATCAAGAAACATGTAGTTATATAATTTTCCAAGAAGTTTAACATCATGTGGTATAAAAAAATATTAACCGACATGAGAAGACTGAAATATTACGGTAGGACCAAGGGTTAGAACCTAGGTGTCACTACAAATATTATTGGGGAAAGACTCAAGCCACATGTAGTTCTTCAAGAGAGTTTCCCACACTGACTGAATTTTGATGTGATAAACTGAGAAGCTTTAATGATTTCCAGAATAATGTTTGGACCCTTGATACAAGATGGTGTGAGAATGAATCTATATAATTTCGTAGAGATACTAGTATAAAATTGGCGCATATATAGGGAAATGGGAAATTTGTTCTTTTATGGTTGGGTTTGGACCCATGATTTGGAATCCCTGCATCACTACGTATCTAATGGAAATGAGACTAATGTACCACATAGTTCTAGAAGAACCATGAATTTTAACATCATACTATGTGGAAAAAGGTGACCTGACATTAAAGAAATAGTGCAGTTGAACACAAGATGGAAGATCTGTGTGTCACTATGTATCATTCTAGGGAATTAATCGATCCTCATGTGGTTCTTAAATTTTATTCCCTATATAGTTTCGATCCAAACAAAGGGTTATAATTGGGCTCAAGTTCCACTATAGAGTGTTAATGAGGTGAGTGAATTTTACACATCGAAGATACTAATATTTTATGGGGTCATAAAGAATTTAAACTCATGGTATTTTGGAAAATTTCTTAACGTCAAACAAGGTATACATTAATGATATAGTTTAATGTCATGTGGTTTGGACAACTAGTGCTATGCATTTTAGCATCATGCAACTAGGACATCATGTCGTCTAGTTTATCATTATGCAACAAGGATAATGATGTTGTGTAGTTTAATTTCATAAAACATGAAAAAATATGGTTCTATATATTTTGACATCCAGCATATAAGACACTGGTTGTAACGATGTTTATTGTCATGGAACTAGGGAAAAAAATTTGTTATTACATTGCATATTTCTTCAGGAACCTTTCATTGGTTGGATATGTATTGAGTTTTCATCCATTGAGATAATGGAATAAGATCCATTAGATTAGACCTCATGTATAGAGTGTGGTCCTTCCCACTTTGGATCAAGATTTAGAGGCTTCATTCCTAGTATCATTGGTGTCCTAAGGACAAAACTAACTCTACATGGAGGAATAAACAAAGGAGTACCATCTATTTGAAACCTCACACTATTCAATTCTTATATACTTCAAAGTGATTCCATGTATTCAATCTCATTTCATCTAGTCGTTCCAACTCATCTAACCATTTCTGGATATTCTCATCAATGGATAGCCGATCAAAAGTGGAAAATCGAAGTGATGGAAACTGAACATCAATGGGAAGGAATACATCTATTTTTTACACTATTGAGTATGGGGTTAACCTTGTTTCAGTACACTTTGTAGTCTTATAGGCCGATAAGGCATGAAAGAGATTATTAGGTCAGGACATCTTATCTTTATCCACCATTTTCTGCATATATTGGATATATTCTTGTTGAAATCATCTATTTGTCTATTGGCCACTTCATGATAGATGGATGAATGGTTGGATTTGATATTTTGTTCCTGGAATAGCTTCTCTACATTAGCTGGATTGAAATTTGTGTTTTTATATATCAATATGGTATGGGGGACACCAAATCTGGTAATGATATTGGTTTTGTTGAAGATAACAATGATTTTGGCCCTAACTTCTTTAAGGTGTATTTAGTTATCCCATTTAGAGAAGAAATCAGTAGTAGTAAGGATGTACTTGAACAACTTAACCGTAGTTGGTGGATAAGGCCCCACTATATTCATTTCCCCTGTACAAAATGACTCAGAGTATTTGGATGTATTTAAAACCTGTAGGGGTTTATGGATGAAGTTAGCATGCACTTTACAGTGATGTCAATTTTTAGTGAATTATATGAAATCATGCATCATCGAAGTCCAGTTGTATCCAAGCCTTTGGATTTGATAAGAAATCATGTGCACATACTATTGGTCAATATAGGCCATTTAATGTAATTCTTTCATGAGATCTTTCATATCTTCCTCACCGATGAATCTGAGGAGAATTACATCAAACCTTCATTTATATATGATCTTCTAGTGATTTAGGCCATCATAAAGGGTGAAATTATCAGCTAGTCATGACATCTTATCTCTTCCACCTCTATCAGGTGGAAATAATCCATCCTAGAGATATTACATGATTTTTTTTATCCATCTTTTGGAAGGTAACTATGGATTAGGAATGGGGATGAATTCATTGATTTCCTCAATTATGATTTGAAAAAAGGTGAACACAGAGGACTATGGGCAAGGCTAGTGATTGCTTCTTCCCGGTGTGGATCTTCCAGGGTTGTGGATACATTTTTCAATGCATTGTCGAAGGTATTTTGTGACCACGGGACATAAGAAGATGTTGTATCTAAAAGGAAATTATTCCATTAACCCTTATACATAATCACGCAGGGGGATTGTCACTTATTTTCTAATATAATAATCCCTATTGATCTGCTTAATTACCTATTTTGAATCACCCTTTACTTCTCAGTAGATAACTGGTACTTGGAGTGCCAAGTCCAAGCCTATAATGAGAGCGTGATATTTTACCTCATTGTTGGTACCACATTTTAATGACAATATGAAATATTGTAGCACGTCCTTTTCTTTGGAGATATGTACAATCCCTAAACCAACATTATTGAGCATAGGGTATTCCATTCTATTTCCCGTTGGACTAGTGGAAGCACTGTCAAAATAAATTTCCCATATCCTTGGAATATTCTGGATATAGAAGATTTATTATTTAAGATTTTTAGTATTTAATGATGTTTCTTCCCAAAATGGATGCTCAGTAAGCAATAATTACAAGGGTAAGACTTTAATTACTTTTTTGAGAAAAAAACTGTATATAAAACTACCATAGAAAAGTTCCAGATGTCTTATACGTATAGGAAAACTGGGGATAAATATGACTTGGTTATTACGAGTGACCAAGTGGACTTCGTGATGCTAAAAATAGTTTCTCACCCTTTACACTAAAAAGATTAATATTGGGAAACTCTTATCAATATCTGAATAACATGTCCTTGTGTCAATAATGGCTTGTATAAGATAGTAAAATATATATTCATTAAAATCATTGTTATTTTGTGCAATGAATCCACCCTATAATTTCTCTATGGATGCTAAATAAACAATGATTTTCTTTCCTTCAACAGGTGGAATTAATAACATTGGAATTAAGATTTGATTCCTAAGGGTATTAAATTTCTCTTGGTAGTCATTGGTTTGTTGATATGTGACCCCCTTCTTCATCAATTTGGGGAAGGTAAACCACTTTCCTTCCAGATTGGCATTGAAGCAACAGATATAGGTCAAGTGTCCTTGAATCCCTAAAAACACATTCTATTTTTTAGGTGGTTACATTCAAATTATATCTTTAGATTTTATTTGATCAACTTTGATGTCGTGATTTCAAAGAACAAAACTAAGAAATTTTCCAATGATTACCCCGAAAGATAATTTCTAGTGTTTCAACTTCAAATTATACTGCCAAGATTCATTAAAATTATTTCTATGTCAACCAGGTGATCAGAGTGTTTCTTTGACTTTACCATTAGATCATTAACATTAAATTCTACAAAGATTCCCAAGAAGGGTATGAAGATGTGATGCATATCATGTCGGTATGTATCAAAAGTGTTCTTAAGACTATTAGTAATTACCCTGATAGAAGAATACATATTGAAGGGATATGAAGGATGTGGATTCTTAAAATTCTAGGTCTATCCATCTTTTGTTATACCAAGAATATCCATCCATGATGTAGAGTTCCTAGTAGCCATCTGTTGCTTCAGTCAAGAGTTTTGTGATTGGAATCAAGAAGTCATCTTTGGGAAAATTCCTATTGATATCTCTGAAATCTATGACAAAATTTAATTTCTCTTTATTTTTTTACTATGAAAAAATAAGAAAACCACATTGGATATTTCCCCTTCAGTATGAAGTCGTCCTTGATTATCCTATCCACTTGATCCTCAATTTAGAGGCTTGAGTTGGGTATGATCTTTATGCTGCCTTCTTGTTTCCCCAATTCTCCTCTAGAAAACCCAAATGATGGGTGGCCACCTCAGGATGAGGACCATTACTTTATGTATAATTCCATGAAAACAAATTCTGTTTTTTCTTTAGAATGGATGTATATATCTATTTCTCTTTAGAGGTCATGGATTCACTAATAAGAGTGGGGTGCATATATTTATATGTACCAAAATTTAGTTCCATGAGTTTGTCCACATTGGTGGAGACGCCTTCTTCAAAGGAAGGAGGTTCTTCCCTGAGGTTATCGACTTCTTCCTCTTCTTAATATGTTACTTTTTATACCTATACTTGTATGGAATCTATTGATGAATGATTTTCATAGGTAGTGCAAGACTCAGTATTTTGACATCCCAAAAGGAGGAAACCATTTCTGGACCAAGTGATGATAGTGGGTCATTTTTACACTATGAAGGAAAGGTGGTGGATTTAGAATCGGCATCCCTTTCCTTTTCCATGAGTGAAACAACATCATCCTTCCTAGATAACAAATAAGTGACTTGCTGAATCTCAGTGGATGAAATGAAGACATCTCCATTTAGTCTTTCATCAATGCTTGGAGAGTCAATTATTTCTCCTAAGATGTTAGGATATGTTTCCCTAACTAACATTATGGAAGACACTGAATGAGTGCTCAAATTTGGGTCAACCCTTTCAATTTAATTAATGGGAAGCACGTAATATAAACTAAGATGCTTGAATGGGTTAGTTTTGTCCTTCTCTAGACCATTGTGGGAATTGAATCTTATAACATCATCTTCCATGTACCATTTTCCTCCCTTTTTATAGAACTCTTCGTCAATGTACTAAGATTCACATGTTTTGAATGGGGTCGTGACACCGTGAAATATGCCAAATTGACTTTTGATTCTATATTTGAGACATTGGTGGTATGATGAAGGAATGGAACCACACTAATGTAGCCAAGGTATTCCAAAAAGAATGTTGAAAGCTATGATATTCTATAAAACCATGAACTCTTAATCAGATATGAGATCCCTAAACAATGTTATAAATGTATTCTCACTAAGGGGTTCTTTCTCATTCTTTTCATAACCCTATAACATCAAATTGTAGGGAGAGAAGTTGGATTCAATGAGACACAATTAGTGAAGTGTATGGATGGGAATGATATTGACCTATAAGCCGTTATCAATTAAGGGTCATTGGATGTTTCAATAAGTGATCTTTCTAGATATACAAGGGATTATTGTGTCCTTGTACGACATCGTCCTCATCCAAGTTTATTAAAATATATGATCGCATGGAATTCGTCCAGATCATTCTCTATATGGTTGTCCTCTTTCATGAAACCTCAACATCAAACTCTTGATGGATAGATAAATATTAAATTAGTGATTATCTTATATCCTTTAATAATATCAGGGAATTTATGATTGAGAACATGGATGGTACATGGGCTAGATGTTTCAAAACATCATGCTAGTGATCCAGAGGTTTGGATTTTCCAGCATGGAGATGCTCATATTTAGGTGCCTTGGAAGCTAATGTTGCTGATGTGGATAGACCAACTCTTGGTAAAGAATATGGAAATTCTTCCTCTCTAGGTGTTTTAGGCTAGCTAGGTCTACCCACTCTCCAAGGTGGTGGTGTCATAGCCTCTAAATATTTTTCTAAGATTATCGTGTCATGGTAGACTCTTACATTTTTGTGAGAGTTCCCTTATTCCTGTGGATCTCTCAAGAGGGCTCTACCAAGAGTTACTTTAGAATAAACATTTTGTGTATATGTGTGGTTAGAGTAGTGGTTTCTAGCACAACCACATCTTCCCTTGTATCCCCTACCCTGATGACCAATACTTGCAGTTCAGCAAACTTTTGTGGGGAACTCAGGTTCATAATCAGAATCATCATTATCATAGGGATCCGTTAAATGAATAACATTAATGGATTTGAATATAAACTTTCCATCTAATAAAGATTCATCTGGAGATGTCTATTATTATTGTTCCATTTAGTTGGGTGGTGGTTTTTGTTTTGATATGGTTGGAATGAAATCCTCTACGGCCAAAGACAACATTGTCCATAACACAAGCTCTTATTCTTCTTCTTCTTGAATTTTATCCTTTCGGCCATGCCGCTTCTTGGAGGACTGTCCTTCAGAGTACGGTGGTTTGGGATGATATATTTGTTATATATTAAGTGGAAGGAGACACAATATGCTAATTCAACTGTGTTTGTAGAATGGAATGAGTTAATTTTGAATGTTTCCCTGACCATCCTGTCATCGAATATATGAGATATTTAACTTTTCACTTACTTCCACTCACCTTAAACCTTTGGATTAGTAGTAGAAACACATGCTACCTGAGATGGTGAATTTTTTTGCATCACTTACTCAGAGACAATAATCCTTTACCGAGGGTCCTTAAAAACAAAACACTACTATATAGGGTGTCCCAACATTTTATGTATGAGAAAATAATTTGGTAGGTCCTCATATGATTCTTTTTGGGGATTCATGGGTTTTAGAAACTGAACTAAGTTATTTTCCAATGTTGAGATGATGTAGTCATGGACATGGTCATTTTGAAAATAATAGACCTTGTTTTTCAACTCCAAAAATTGAATCCACCTTTGATCTTTTGAATCATTTTGACTAGAAGGTCATTAATACTGACACTCAAGATGTGGAGCCATATGGTATAATGAGGGTTTTGAAGTTGGAGTGGGTACATTGGATAGAATATGTGTAAGTATAGTGTCCTCTACCTTTCCCGGTCTTCATCCCAGAGCTAATGTAATTACTTGGGACATGGTTTTTGTCTCTGCGATGCAATTATCTTGATGTTAAAAAATTGAGGCATGGTTCTAAAGCCCAATAGTTTATTTCACAGGGATTAATGGTGTAAGAAATTCATCATAGATATTTCCTACATAAATGGTAATAAAATAATCTTGATGAGGTGGTATATTCAAGGAATGTGTTAATCCTTTCCACCGAGCAATAAAGTTTACGATTATTTCATTCACCCTTGGAATGTAGTTCATGAGATCAGTGAATATTATCTTCTAAAACATTAAACTGAACTTGATAATGAAATTGTAATAAATATCTTCCCATCCAGTGATCTACAATGACTATAAACTCATGTTCCATACAAAGGCAGGCCCTAGCAATGACTGTGCAACACATCTATGTTTAACTACTTCCTATTTCTCAGGGGTCCCGATCATGGGATAACAATGATATAAGAAATGAGTCATGTGATGCTCCTAATCTCCCAAGCCATTAAATATAGGAAATGTGGGTTTACAATAGTTTTGATGGGGAGGAGTTGGATCTACCCATTCAGGATAAGGCTTCTTTCTCCATTGAACTCATCCATGCCACCCATCCATAGCATCCAATCGAGTTTTCAATGAATCAATGGTGTTTATAAGAATTAAGGAAACATATGACTATGCCGAGACCTGAACATGTGTGGTATCTATACCCTAAACATGTACAGTTACTAGAAATAACACTAATGGAGGTGCTGCTAGTATTTTCCCTGGATAACCCATGGGGATATGTAATGACCCAAACTTTTGTAAATGAAAAGTCATCTTGATCCAATTAAATGTATTATTATGTAAAATGGTTATATAAAATATATAAACCTCTGATTTTATGTTTTTGGATTTTAAAATACCATTAATAATTTTTATTGTTTCAAATATAGTCATTAAATAGTGATCACATCATTAGTATAAATATAGGGCTTTAACAGATCCAACAAATGAAGTGATGGTGTAAAACAGTAGAATTGCTCTGTATGATGCCCATTTTTCAGAGCTCAAAAATTAGGTGGCATCACTAGTCTTCACTCTTGTCCAAGACCAAGCTATTCTTCAATACATTAATCTTGAACGGAACCTCCTACTGAATAAGTGGAAGTTGATTGAGATTACCACCCGAGCGATTTTATCTTAGCCAATCCAATATTTTTTCACCATCGCACACCTTACCCTTAGGTATTATGTGGGTGTTATAAGGGGTTATGTAATAATACACTATCACAATTATTATGTGAATTATTTTTGTATAGAATATTAATATAGTGTCATTTCATATTTTTACTTTATAAATAATTTTTAATGCCCAAATAGTATTTTTATTTAATATTAAAATAAGAAAAATATTTTGATTAATTAACTATTATTTGAATTAAATTGTATTTTAATATAATATTATAATAAATTAAATCATATTAAACATAAGTGATCATTTAATTTTTAGTAATACAATTGTAATTTTAATTATGGATTGAAAGCTGTTTTTGACAAAACCGCAGAATTTTCGACAAATACCGGTAATTATTTTAAAAGTAAAAATTCACATATGTAGAATATTATTTAAATAAAATGAAGTTTATTTTTGGATTCAGGACATCGAAATTATCCAATGGTGTGTTTGTTATAATTTTATGAGATAATTGAATTTTTTGGTAAAAATTACATACCGTTTAAATATATAATGGGTTTTATGACATCATAATGACCATATAGTGATGTAAGAAAATACTATAAATTCTATTTTTGGCCAATATATGTTTTATCATTAAAAATATGTAATTTTATATCTGTTTTATTAATTTTATGGTGCCTTAGTGGATCCTTCAAGACCTATTAAATATTATAACTTTTAAAATTGATTTCCTTGAGAGTGTGATTCACCTCCACATAAGCAGGCCTAATATTTTAATTAGTTCCTCCATTGGACTTATAAAAAAAACTTCACTCCAATTTGGAAAAAAAGTGAAAAAACCAAGGGATAGTTCGGGATTTTATTAGATTAATGTGAAGTGTCCAAAACGGAAAAAAAATTCCCTTTTTACCTATATAAACCCACCCAATCTCAAAATTATGCTTCACTAAAAACCATTAGAGAAACACTAAACTCTGACATACTCATTAAATACTCATACCAAGGTTTCCCAAGAACCCAATAAGCCTCTCTCAATCCTTTATAAAGCCTTTGGATCACACTTCCAAAAAAGGGGATTTCTTCCTTTCTCATTTTTGTCCAAATTCTATTATGTTTTTATTCAGTTTTCAATTAAAATTGTTGGGGTATAATTTATCACCTCCCCAATACATAACTCCTTATGTTTTAATTATTATATAACTCTTTATCTCTCATTAATGACTCCCATGTACTCATGTTAGCATGCCAAAATTCTGTATCAAATTTTTCTCTTCTCATTTACATTCAAGAAATTCATTTATATTATGAATCAAAATTCCATTAAAAAAGTTGGGAAATGTATATATATGAACCCCTTGTAGTAAATTTAATTTAAATATGACTATACACCTCGTTTCACTCTCATCAACCACTTCTATGAATTCATATGCCATGTCGTTTTTCTGCCAAAATTTCACAATGATTTTCTGAGTTAATGTCATTATGTATTGAATACCTTTCCCATTTCTCTATTAAAGGTATTCAACTTTATGAAAATATAGTTATTGATTATATTGTCTCATGTAGGAATTCCACATTCCTTTATCATGTAATAAATTATTGTGTTAAATGAATCCATGTTATAGGATCCATGTGGCCCACTTATGCATGAAATGAAATGATTAAGAAGGGTGTGCCCTGATTGCACTCTAATGCATTAGGTAAATATTAGCATCATGATAAATAATGTGAAATGATGTTATACTCATGGTAATTAATTTTAAATTAGGGTTTACTCATTTTTCAGGTGCAATGATCCTTGTCTCATGCTGATATCATGTTAAATGTTACTACCACTTTTCCATGATGTGATAATCATGCTATATCATGCCTTTATGTTCATATTTCCCTTATGCTCCATTGATAGGACTATTTCCTAAAACATACTATATTATTCATTTTATTCCTTGTTTAATCCATTACTGGGTATTATATCTCACCGTTTTATTGTGCATGTCCTCTGGTTATCACATGCAATGCTAAGTACAAAAGAATGTTGTGGTCATGAAAAAGAAGTTTTCAATAAAGATGTTGTGTTGCATGTTTTAAGTTGTGATGTAATGTTCCTAAGACCCAAATAAACTATAACTATTGATATTATATTTTTTATCAAGTGAATATTTTATATAAAAATTATGATTAAGTAAGAAATAAATTGTAGTGTTGTTATAGTTGGTATCAGAGGATACGTACCCAAGTGAAAGCCTCAGGTATAAGACTAGGTATAAAAAAACATCCCAAAATTTTGGTGAGCATTGATTAAGTGGTTTATCAATAAAATAAATCCCTATGTATATATGAATAGGTAGTGGCGTCTCTTTCACTGATGTTTCTAGGGGTAAAACCCAGAAACACCGCTTTGAAGTAGACTCGAATGGGAACTGCTACGCAACAATGGGCATTGCTGCACTCTTGGTTACAACACTCTCGAGGGATATGCTTTAGTAAATTAATAATATTAGTATGTACTATTATTAAGGGAATAAAAAAATGGTCCTAAGAATATATGTTGGGAAGTACATCATTGATAACATAGATTAAATCCCATAAATTCATAACTTGTGGAAATAAAAGTAATTAATAAGTCATCCATTTTTTCTATTGGTTTTCCATTTATGTGTTACCCCTAGTTTTCCTTCTACTCCAGCCAATGGAATGTAAATGGAGGACTTGTGCTAACAACCAATGAGATGATCAATGTGATGATAGTTCTAATGAGATTCCCAATCCGATGGGAGTTGGAATCATGAACTTATTCAGAATACTCTCTCAGATAACTCAAGTATTGAACATAAACATGGGTCATGAGGAATGTTAAACCTCCCATATGATAGAAAAAGACACAATTGAGAGCATCAGGAGACAAATTCCTCTTAGTTATAATGGATCATTTCATCCAATAATTTCCAAACAATGGATCAACTGCATTGAAATGATCTTCTCCATCCTTCAATGTTCTGAACAAGAGAATGTTCTTTTGGGTGTTTATCGTATGGAAGGTAATGCTGATAAATGGTGGACATTGATCAAAAATACATAGCATGAGGTGGATGTCAAGGCATTGTAATGGAAGGATTTCATGAAAATATTTTTTGATAAATATTATTCTTGCACCCTCCAACATAATATGGAAGGGGAAATCGTTTCCCTCAAGAAAAAAGACAATGAATCCATCAGAGCATACATGGAAAACGTCACAAGGATTTCACGATATTCCTCCAGCTTTGTCGTTACCCCCTAATGAAGGTTGGATGATTTTTTGTTGGAAAAATCCCTATCCTACGCAAAGCCCTTGTGATCTGTGACTTCGACAGCTTTGAGGAAATTGTCCAATTTTCCTTCAAAAGTAAAAATGTAGATCGGTGAATATCAAGGGTATCTTGGGGATATGAATCATAAGGTGGAATTTTATTCTAGAGTTCTGATGGATAAATCCATTGGTTCTAGAAAAATCCAGCACCCCACTTTCCAAAGGTGTTGAAAGAAACACCCCAAAAATTACTTGAAGGGGATGAGGAAATGCTTTAGGTGTGGAAGATAAGGGCACCTAACCATTAACTTTCGACAAGAATAACCCGCAGATTCGAAAGAGGAGAGAAATGATTAATTCGACCCTCAATGTATTTTTTATTGATTCAACTGCAAAGTACCATGGAACTTCAAAAACCAGTGCCCTAAGCCATGTGTTTTGGTAGGCAACCAACAACCTCCAAGGAAGCAAGGGAGAGATTTTTTGATCACTACCGTCGAAGTGATCCCCAACAACGAAGTGGTGACATGTATGATAGTTATTCATTCAATAGTAGAAGACATAAATTTAATTTCGGTTCTACACATTCTTTTTTATCCTGAGTTTTTAGTAGAAAACTCCCAAAAACAAAACAAATCATGGTAATAATGATGTTGATGAGAACAACGAATGGGGAAATCATTGTATCCCATGAATATAACTCCTCCCCTATAATAATATTTGGATTGAACTTCCTATTGAACCTCTTGATACTCCATCTAGTAGAATTTGAGGCAATTCATTGCCTGGATTGGATTTCCTTATATAGAGCCAACACAGATTGACGTGAGAGTGAAATCACTCTCTATAAGGTGAATCACCCCATCCCAGTTTTGTACAAGTTCAAGGAGGGGGATAAATCTTCCTTAGAACCATCATCTCAAGCATGGATATTACTACCCTATGAGCATGCATATCTTTATCAGATAATTCAGTCTAAGGAAGAACCCATCCTTGAATACATGCATATTGCAAGGGAATTTGATGAAGTATTTCCCAAGGAATTGCTTAGTCTCCTTCCTAGAAGAGATGTTGAATTCTCAATTCATCTTATTCATGGGTCATTACCAATATCCAAGAATCCATATATAATGGTTTTTGTGATTCTTGAGGAGTTTAGGAAACAACTATAGGATAATAACGATAAAGGGTCTATACACCCAAGTTCTTCACCATGGGGTGCACCAGTCTTATTTGTCAAGAGGAAGGATGGGTCAGTGATGATTTTCATTGATTATCGTGAGCTCAACAAAATCACAATAAAGAATAATTATCCTATTACTTGGATTGATGACTTTTTTTATCAGCTTTATGGAGCACAATACTTCTCCATAGTGGATTTACAGTCGAGATATTACTAAGGGAGAAGAAGGATGATATCCCCAAGACTAATTTTCATACTGGATACAGGCACAATGAATATATAGTAATGTATTTCAGAATAACTATTTCTCTAGCAATATTGATGGACTTGATGAATGAGTCTTTATATATTACCTCAAAAAAATTGTCGTAGTCTTTATTGATGATATTCTAATATACTCCAAAAACCAAGGAGGAGCATGAGGAGCATCTAAGAACTATACTAAAGACCATGCGAAATGAGAATATAAATGAAAAGTATAGAAATTGTGAGTTTTGGTCAAAGGAGGTTCATTAACGAGTCATATCATTACAAGAAATGGGAAATCTCTGGATCCCTCCAAAATAGAAGCAATTATGGGATGGTCGAGGCCAACATTGGTGACGAATATTCGTAGCTTTTTGGGATTAGCGGGATATTATCACCAATTTGTGAGAAATATCTCATGTCACACCCTCTTACCAAGATAACTGAAAAGGGAGTCAAGTTTTCTTGGAGTGGAGAATGTGAAGATAGCTTCATATAGTTGAAAAAGGGCTTAACATTTCCCATGTTCCCACATTACCCACATGTGGAGAACATTTTGATGTATTTAGTGATTATTTGATTAAATGCATGGGTTGTGTGTTGATGTAAAATGGAAAAGTCATTTCTTAGGCTGCAAATAAATTGAAAGTTCAAGAGAAAAACTATCCAACATATGATTTGGAGTTTGATGTAGTAATATTCTCTTTGAATTTTTGGTGACATTGCCTTTTTGGGGAGAAGTTTGAAATATATACAACTCCCAAAATCCTCAAGTATATATTTACAAAGAAAGATATGAACAAGCTCCAACAAATATGGCTAGATCTGATCAAAGTCTATGACTGCTCAATCCATTACTACCCTGGGAAAGCGATCAAAGTGGGGGATGCTATAATTATAAAGGACCCAATTATTCTATCATTGAAGATAATTTAAAAGGATCCAATCTTCTTATATTTTATGAAGATAGAAATGGGAATCATAAAGTAGGGAACATCATCAATCCTTTCACAAATTATTTCTCAAACATATCTTTTGGGAAGGATAAAAGATGCTCAAAAGGATGAAGTGGGGATTCAAAAGAAAGTAGAAACTATCAGAAAAGGTAAATCCTCAAATTTTAATGTTAATGAAGAAGGAATTGTGCGATTTGGGACAAGACTATGTGTTCCATCAAATCCAGAGTTAAAGATTGAACTTTGGATGATGCACATAGTTAGAATTTCTCCATTCACCCAGGAAACACAAATATGTATCGATATCTCCATGAGAATTATTGTTGGGATAACATGAAGTATGAGATCGGTGTGTATACATCAAAGTTCCAGGTATGCCAGGAAGTGAAGGCTGAGAGGTATAATTCTAATGGGATTATTCAACCATTACCCATACCAGCACTGAAATGGGAGAACATCACCATGGACTTTGTCACCGGACTTTGGAATACATCCAAAGGAAACAATGTTATCTGATTTGTTGTGGATTGTCTTACAAAGACTGCACACTTCATTACAATTAAAGAGGATTTATCATTGGATCAACTGGAAAAATATATATATCAGAGAAGTGGTAAGGTCGCAATAAGTACCACTATCTATTGAATCTGATCGAGATCTAAGATTCGCCTCTATGTTCTGGTAGAGTCTTTAACATGCTATGAATAATGAGTTCATCTTTAGTATAGCTTATCATCCTCAAACTGGTGGCCATTTTGATCAGACTATCCAAACACTTGATGACATGTTCAGATCATGTTCAATGGGCTTCAAAAGACTATGGGATCAAAATCTCCTAGTAGTTGAGTTCTCTTACAATAGCAGTTTCCACTCATGCATCCATATAAATCCTTCTGAATCCCTTTATGGGAAAAGGGGAAGAACATAGGCATGTTGGGATGAAGTTTTGGAGAGAAAAATCCTAGGTCCTGAAGTGGTCAAAGAAATTATGGAGAACATTAAGACCATCTATCATCACATTAAAGTTGATCAGAGTCGACAGAAGATCTATGCTGATAATCATTGGTGAAACTTAGTGTTTGATGTTAGAGACTTGGTATTCCTCTGCATATCACCATGGAAGATAGTTATGAGATTTCAGAAGAAGGGAAACCTTAGTCCAAGGTACATCTACCCTTTTGAGATCCTTGATCACATTGGAGCAGTGTCCTATTGACGAACACTCCCAACAAACTAATCTCAAGTAGTTGATGTATTCCATGTATCAATATTTAGGAATTACATACCTGAACCATCACATGTACTCAATCCATAAGTGGTACCATTGGAGAATGACCAATCCTATGAAAAGAAGCTTCTTAAGATCTTATATCATAGGTACAAAGTTCTACGAAATAAGACAATTCCCCCCGTCATGGTATTTTGGATAAACTAGAAGTTTGAAGAGGAAACATTGGAATCATAGGAATTGATAAAGAAGAGTTACCCACATTTGTTTTAGTGTGTGAAAATAAAGTTTTGAGGGAGAAATTTCTTAATGGGGGATTATTGTAATGACCTAAACTTTTATTAATGAAATTTAATCTTGATCTAATTAAATGTCTTATTATTTAAAAGTTTTATAAAAAATATGCACTTCCATGGTTTTATGATTTTGGGTTTTAAAATTCCATTAAGAATATTTTATGTTTCAAATATAGATGTTGAATAGTGATCACATGATTAGTATAAATATTGGGATTTAACAAATCCAATTTACTCAGGAAAAGGAAGCAATGACCTCATCTAATAGAATTGCTCCGTACGAAGGTCTTTTGTCAGAGCTCGGAAAAGAAGGTGGCATCATTTGGATTCTCTCTTGTCCAAGACCTAGTATAGCTTCAACACGTTAAAGTTGAATAGAACCACCTTAAGGAGAAGTAGAAGTTGATAGGAATTACCACCCAAGTGATTTATCTAAGCCACCCAAAGAGTTTTTCACCATCACACACATTACACTGAGGTCTTATTCAGGTGTTATAAGGGGTTATGTAACAATACCCTAGAACTATGATTATGTGCATTATTTATTTATAGAATAAATAATATAAATTCATTTTATTATTGTTACATTGTAAATGGTTTTTAATCTACAAATAGTATTTTTAGTCAATATTTAATTAAGAAATTTATTTTGATGAATTAATGGAGTTTTGAATTAAATATAAATTTTTATAAACTATTATTACAAAATTACATTATATTAAATATATGTTATCATATAAATTTTTTGAATATAATTGTAATTTATATTAAGGTTTGAATGTTTTTTTTTTGACAAAACCCATTACATTTCGATAAATATATGTTTTTCTTTTAAAAGTAAAAAATTTACATGTTTAGAGAATTATTTTCATAAAATGAATATTAGTTTTAGAATCTGGATTTCTGAATTATCACATGGAGAATTTTTTATAATTTTCTATGGTCGTCGAATATTTGGGTAACAATTAAATAAGGTTTAAATATATAATGTGTTTTCTGACATCATAATGAACCAATAGTGATATAATAAAATACTATAAATGATTTGTCCTTCCAATATATTTTTTTTTGTTAAAATATTGTGATTTTAGATTTATTTTATTAATATTATGGTGCCTTAGTGGACCCTCCAATACTTATATAAAATTTTAACTTTTTAAATTTATTTCCTAGACAATTTGACTGACCTCCACATAAGCAAGCCTAATATTTTAATAAGTTCGTCAATTGGACATATAAAATAGTGTTTTCCATTCCACAGTGAAAAAACCCATGGTAAAAAACCATGGGATGTTTGGTGGTTTTGATTATATTGATGAGTTGTGTCCAAAACTAAAATAATAAATAATTCCATATATTTTCCTATATATAGCCACCCAAGCTCCCACTTACTCATCACTATAAACCTTTGGCGATCGACAAAACTCTAACCTCCTCTTCCTATAATCCCCCAAAGGTGACCCAATCTCCCAATAAGCCTCTCTCAAGCCTCTCCCAAACCTTTGGATCACACTTCCAAGTAATATATTTCTTCCTTTCTCATTTTTTACAAATTTAATTATGTTATTATAAAATTTTTTTATAAATTAAAAATGTTAGGGTATGATTTGAAACCTCCCCCATACATACCTCCTTATGTTTGAATGATTATAGGTCTCCTTATCTCTCAGTAATGCCTCTCATCTACACACGTTACCATGCCGAAATTCCGTAAGGAATTTCTCTATTCTCATTTACATTCATGAAATATTTTTATATTATGAATAAAAATTCCATTACATTTGTTGGTACATGTATCTATATGAACCCCTTACTATCCATTTAATGGACATGTGATGATACAACCTTCTCTCTCTCATCAACCACTTTTATGGATTCTTATGTCACACTGTTATGCTGCTGAAATTGCACAGCGATTCTCCAAGCCAAAGTCATTGTGTAGTGAATACCATGCCCATTTCTCTATCAAGGGTTTTCACATTTATGAAAATTTACTTCTTGACTAAAGAGTTTAATTTTTGAATTCCACATTCCTTTATTGTTGAATAAATGATGATGTTTAATGAATCCATGTTATATGATCCATGTGGCACACTTATGCATGAAATGAAATAATTAAGAAGGTTATCCTCAGATAGCACTCCAATGTATTGGGTAAAGATTAGTATCATTATACGTCAAGTTCAATGAGTGTTTAGTCATGATTATTCAAGTGAAATTAATGATTACTCATGGTATGTGTGAAATGATCCTTGGATCATGCTAATATAATGTTAAATGTTTGTGCCACATCTCCATGTTATGATAATCGTGTTATATCATCCCTTTATGTTCATGTTTCGATTGTGCTCCATTGGTATTCATATTTCCTAAAAAAATACTATAATATTCATGTTATACCTTGTTAACGCCCTTATTTATCTTTATAGCTCACCCTTTTCTTGTGCATGTCTGAAGGTTATCCCATGCAATGCTAAGTACGAAGGAATTTTGTGCTCATGTAAAAGAAGTTTTCAAAAAATATGTTGTATTTCTTATTTTAAGATGTTATGTAATGTTCCTAATCCCCAAAGAAACTATACCTCTCAATCTTATATGTTTTATCATGTTAATATTTTATGTAATAAATTATGGTTATGTATGAAATAAAGAGCAGGGTTTTTATAGGAAAGGTTTCTAAGAATGTTCAATACCTAGCTCTGGTTGTACTTGAAATGGATGTAATTCATTATCCTCACTAGTAGTTTCAAAGAACCATCTTTTCTGAGGTTCTCTTAAGAAAAGTGAAATCTTAGGATATTCTTGTGGAGCATATCTGGTAGGAATGCTACCTCAGAGTAACTTTGTATTGAGTCTTCTCAACCCCTTCATCTCCTCCTCTTGCTGAGAAAATATTTCCAATAATTATAGAAATTGAAATTATATGGGGGGAAATATGAGACATTGTATAACCCATACCATTTCCCTAATTAGGTTCCATTTGAGGATGTAAATTTGGATTATTCGAGGGGATACCCAAATTTTTGGTAAGACTCTATTTTTGAGTATAAACAAATCCATCATTTTCATCGTTGTGGACTGTATCATGAACAACAATTATTCTCCTAACTCTTTAGAATAAGAATATTTTTTTGGAGGATCTTCAATGGTATCGTTGATGACATTTATCGACACATAATGCATAACTGGCATTATACCAGTATTTCTGCGATATCGCGTTCTTCTATGGTCTCTATGAGACTTTGTTCTCTTCTTGGTCAGTTCCCCCAGAACAGTTTAGTGAATATTAACCCAAAGAGAATATTCTAATAGTTCATTTATGCTTACATTTTTTGTATTATTCTCTAATTTGAAAAAAAAAATGACTTCCTCTTAGGAGGGGATTATTAATACGAAAAAATCCCAAGCCCTGAGGGTTGGGGATATTCTTGTTCTTCCTTCTCAAACCATTATGTTTTGTTTATTGGCTCTGAGGGTTGGGTTAAAAACTCTCCCAGCCATGCGGTCTGGAGTTACTTATGAACTTATACGGATGAGATTAGCACAACTTATGTTCTAATTTTATGGATTTTGTTATGAATGTTCATTGGGTGCATTATCCAAAACTCGTTGAAATATCATATTTCGGAAGTCCGTTGTTCTATTAATTTTTTTTAAATATGACAATTAATATCCTATAAAAACGTGGACTTCTCAATAATATCAAATTCTTGATGAAAAACTATTTCAACAACTTCCTCTCTTGAGACCTGACTTTTTTGAGAGCCAGTGAAGGCATGTTCTTATTGATCATATCATCAATCATGAATAGAATCTGTTTTTTGTAGTCGGCCAGGGATAATAAAATTGCATGATACCAATTTTGGTAGGCTTTGTTATCTTTGGAGCATAAGGAAATTAAATTCTCCATTTTCCCCCCATCATCTATTATGAACAATAGGTGGGGTATCTAAGATAAATAATCATAAACTCATTAATGCTTCAAGGAATGCATGATGAAGATCACTATATTGCTTCTTGATGTTTGGGTTTCGGGAAGCCAAGAGAGACGTCTATTCAATATAGGATTATAACCCTTATATTATCATGAAATGACTTGGATTATCATCATAATGTAATATATTTTCTATCAGGTGTCAAAGAGTGTTCGACATGTTGATGTGGATTTCATGCATACAATCATCCACCAACATCTCTAGAATGTTATATTGAGGAGTGGCCAAAAGTCAGAACATAGTCGGTCTTTCATCTTTTGCCAATTTTGTTTTCATGTTCATCATATCCTTTTTAACTTTTTTCTAGATTATCTTCTACCTAATTGTACCAATGTTGGTGTTTCCTTTCCATTTAATCAGAGTCGGAAAGATCGATAGGGAGTTCCCCTATTTCATAGGAAGATAAATTTCCCAAGCATGGTTTGGAGAATGATCCTCATCTTAGGATACCTTCCAATTGAGAATGTATTTTTCCCACCAGTGATAAGGCATCATACATGAATAGCCTTTTATTTTCAAGTGGCTCAAGATAGGAGGAAATTATTGATTCTACATTGTCAGTTGTATAATTACATTGAAAATGGGAATCACTAATACAAAGAGAACTTTCGCAGTGAATTCCATCATGGGGAGGACCATCATGGTGGATTACAGCAAGGGTGGACCCTATTTCTCCATGGTGTTCATGCCACATAAGGGGTAACCATGGATCTCATCAAGAGATATGATCTCGATATTGAAAAAATTATCCTGAAGCAAGATTTCATGAATAAGTTTCTTATGAGGAACTTCAGAGTGATTGATACTGATTCCATAATTTGGTAATGGAAGGGAATGATCTTAAGATATCATAGATAAATGTTTTAGGGCATCATGAACTACATCATTGAGGATATCTATATCACTCATTGAATCTTGATTTTATAAATGTGTTTGATATTAATTATTCTTCGACGTCTTCTTGAAAGTTGTTGGGGCCACGTTTTGGGAGAAGTGGTTGTTATGGGAAAGTGTATGTGCCTGCCTTGGGGAGGAAGTCAGAATAAGAAGATTATATCCAATTGGGATAGGTTTATGTTCCTGATCTCATTGTCTATATGATATAGGGGAGCGTGCCCCATGATCCTCCTTGACTGGAATAGAGGGATGTATCTTCCCTTGGGTGATAGTTGGATGAGCCACTGTGCTTGTGGGGACAGAGTTATGCATCTTTCCCCTAGGTACTACAGTTGTCACCATGATTATATCTTGTCAAGTCTCTAGAATTTAATTAAGGATTTTTTTCTTCCCTTTCACCATTTCCAATATTTTATTGTGGACTTTAGCAACAAAAATGGGGATATACATCCATTTCTTATCTAGAGTAGGTGTATTTTACTTGTCCTTCCCTCCATTTCCTAGAATTGGAAATTGAAATTACTCATGGGAAGAGAGTTGAGTCTACCATCTACTCATCTTAAAGACTATCTGACAAAATTCTTTGTGTTCTATAAGATAATGATACTAGAAGGCTTGATGGGTGTAGTCAGGTGCATATTCCTACTTGTGGGTCACCACCATTTCTGTTAGGTAGGATTGGTTAGGTTATTCCAGATGAGCCTAATGGTTGGTTGATTGAAGGTGGACGAGTGTATGTGTCCACTCAAAGTTTTCCACCAAACATGGTTGTTGGGCTTATTCGTATGGGGAAAGGGTAAGAACCTACTCCTTATTTTCTAGTTTTATTCCTTTACATGCAATATTTTGTTCTTAGGTTGGAATAACCTAGGTCGGATGGTTGATGGTGACACCCTCATCATGTTGAGGGTTTAATACTGTGTTGCATTGGTATGGTAGATTGTTGGTAGGGACATTTGGGAAGGACCCGTATATCATTGGCATGAGGCTCTAGGTGTCCCTTTTGTCAAAATCCATAAAATATTTGTTGGTTTTTTGGTTGTGTTATAGGGATAAATTCCTTAAATGGTTGAAGGCAATGGTTGGCATCGTCTACTTCTAGACCATCGTTCATTGCTGGCTGGATGGTCATGGGTGATTATTGATCTGGAGGGAATTTCGGGTGGCCTCCAAGGTCAAGATCATACCATGATGATGGTACTCTCAAACCAGTTCATTAGAGACCCAGCATTAAAGATGCTAATTCAGTTATGTCATATTTCATTCAGAATTGGATCCGGACTGAGTAGCATCTTGGGTGTTCATTAGTGTAAACATGAAGGAATCTATTAGAGTGAATGAATTTATATAAATGAGTGCCTTTATATATGAAAGATATATGGACAAGAACCTTGTTAATATAAAATAATTTTTGAGAGAACACATGCATGACTAATTTCCATGTCTGACCCTCTTTTATCAATTGATAGGGCCTGAGAGATGGGTAAGACTATAATCTTGATCAAGGATTCACGTAGGGTTCAATATTTTTTGTTTCTTTGAGAAAGTGTGTTCTGGTTAGGGATCACTATTTCCTAATAGTTTCCACAGGTTTTGTTTTTGGAATAAAAAACACACAGAATTTTTGTATCCAAAGGGACCTTATTACCAAATGAATGCCTCAATTAGGTTTTTTTACATATGATACTAATGAACATGCATTAGTTGAGAGGATGTGAGGTCAGGCTCATCACACCCTTTGGGGGGGGTAGTATCTCTTACTCCCAGAATATCTTATGTATTTATGATATGTTCATGAATATTTCCTTAATTCCCAAGTATGATGTGAGTTATCCCAACATTATCAATAAATTATTAGCATGTGTAGAATTCAGAATCATCTATATGTTTTCATGGTTCTTCATCAGTAGAGATATCTGTATATATCTAAATTTATCTATTGATTGTATCTTCTAAAATAATACATAGATATTCTTGGGTCATTATTACGATGATTTTGGTATTCTAGCCACACTATGGGGTGCTCTAGAGTTTATGGTCAACCAGGTAGGAAATTTTCATTCATGAATTTATCATCATATATATAGACAGAATTTTTTATATTGTTGTGATCTATGCCATAGATGGGATACCTATGTATCATTTTGAAAAGAATCATAACCCATGTAGTTCAGTTCCGCCAAATGGGACACATCATACCTTTTGTGGTCGTGTGATAAGGACATAACCGTACAGCTTAATGTCCCATGGCAAGGATGTCTAGGTGGAATATTCCTAGTCAATGTTTTGTGTGGGACTTATACCTAAGCATCCCAAGGAACATGGAAGGGGTATGATTTTACAAATTGAATTAGACTTTGTCGGTTTATGGTCGAGAAAGATTAGTGTTGATTTTGGGTGTTGGGTTTGAACCTTAGGTAGGCTTCCTACGTATCCCCTTTAGATGGGAATCAATATTCATGTAGTTTGTTGAGTCTCATAGGAGAGTATCATCCTATTAGAGAGATATGTTTGGGCTTATATGTGAAGAAGTTTCCTTAATAAAAGATACCATGTGTGTTGTATCAACTCATGGTGGTTTGGGGGTTTAACGTAGGGATTACTCTTAATGAGGATGCCTGAATTAATGGAATTAAGATTGTGGTGTAATCCAAAAAAAGGATTCCCTTTGAGATTGGGACATGAAAAGGATTCCTACATATCATATTTATGGTGGGAATCAGAGTTCTCATTGTTCATTCTGGTTTGGGGATTACAACTAGTAAGAGGTCCATTTGATTGGGGAATGATTTCCCATTTAATGGATGAGATGATATAGAGCTCATTACAAGAGAAGGCCTCCTATATATCCCAGTTATGGTGGGAATTAGATTTCATGTAGTTCATTCCATTAGGTGTATTGGGTGGATGTTTTCATCAATACAAACCTCTAATAACGTGTGGGACATAGTCGGTGTGAGAAACAAGAGGATGCACATGATTCAACAAACCACACACTATTCTTCCATTGTGATGAAGGAGGATGGGGATGATGACGGAAGAGGCTGTGGCACCCATGGAAGAGGTCGAGGGTATGGTTGAAGTGGTCGAGGATATTACAGAAGAGGCTAGGGATATGAAAGAAGTGGCATGGGCTATGGATGAGTCAGCTAGAGCTATGCTAGAAGAGGCTGGGGCTATAGTAGAAGGAGCTGAGGCTACGGTGGAGGAGGTCAAGATTAAAAAACATACCTCTATTCACTTTACATTTGATGAGAGTCCAAGGTAAGGAAGGAAACAAGGAGATGGATGTTGAGAGAAGAAGACTATAACATCCTACATGAAAGGCTAGGGGAATACACGAGGATGGTTTCCCTAAAAAAATTCTACATTAGAAGGAGGATCTCATTCCATGGGAAAGGTAAAAGAAATTGTGATCCTTACCCACCCTAATATGAACCAGAGGTTACATATCATAGAGAAGATTAGGGGTAGAAATAGTCATATCCCCAAAATATGAGACCGGGAACTCCTCAACATCTTCAATGGGGTAAGGGTCCATGTGACTGTAAATATCAAAATCTTCAAAATCCCCCAAGGATCCTTACCCTTTGTTAGGATAAGTATGGGAAGCCTATGACTATAGAAAAAAAATTATACATATGGGAGACACGCTGATGTGCCTTTCCTTATGGTATTATAATCATTGAGGTCTTGGTGGAAGTTCCAATTTGATCCCTCTCATACAAGGGAGCTAGTGAATATGAAGTGTTTTCATGAGTGGATTTAAAGGAGGATACATGAAAGGCTCGTGCTGGCTGAAGTGTAGGGGAAAAAAAGGAGGATCATGCAAGGGGTGATCCACACAAGGGGTATCTCTATACAAGTAGGTTTGGGTGTACTGGATATGCCTTGGGTAATGAACAACATAGATGATTACACTTGGGATGGACTTTGTAGAAGCCTACAAGGATCATCATTAGTAATTCCAAAAGGGAGTAGGGGATATTATTATTTTGAGAAAGGTAGGTCACTATAGTCTTCTTATTTAAGAGGGGTGGGCGAACATGTCGTGAAAGTATAATTTATTTTTAACACTAAATAAACTTATGTCTCATTATACACCTTTAATTCCCTCTTTTTAAGTGTTATGAAACTACCTTTGAGGTTTCAGAGGACATGAGTGAAGCACCAGGGAGATAATAGTGAAAATATACCACCAGGGAAATTCATCCATACAAATGAAGGCCCAAAGGGTCTATTTATAAGAAAATTTGAGACTATGGGAGAAGGATATTGTTCACCTAAGTGGGATGTCATGAAATAGTTGTGACCCAAAAATGAGGCGGTGTGAATGTGATTGCATGCCGATGGTGATTAGGGATACCTTTGGAGAACTTATTTATAAAGCATTGAAAATAATTACATTATTCATCTATACAATCCTCAATATTATAAGTCATTTACCTCTGTCACTTTTTCATCTATGTGATGAAACAAAGTGTCAACAATTAGAATTATCCTTCAATATGCTAAATACTTATTACTCTTTGTAGTAACTAGTCATTTTTTAATCAACTACATCCACTATAAGGCATATTATGTTGTGCTCAACCCAAAAACTGAATATTCTCCTAGATCTTACTAAAAAAATGGAGAATGACATGGATATTTATAAAAATTAATTGCATCGATACTAAATAATTAACAAAGTTGTTATTATAGGAAAGTGCTATCAGATCCTTTTTCTCATCCCAATAACCTCTAATATCTTTAATACATGATCAAATCATATCCTCTAATATTTGGGAAATTATTTATGATGACCATTATTTCTTAGGACAAAATCTCATACTATGATTTAGCAATGTTCCCAATGCCTTCTTAAAGCCTTTCTGATACTACAAGTCAAATCGAGAACCCCTGTCGAATACAATAGATGAAGGGTCTCTACGAAACAACATGATTTCTCAAAGACATAGAATAGCTAGATCATCAATTGAGTTTTTATCATATATAGGTATAAATTGATTAAATGTGGTTATCCAATCAACTACTAATAAAATATTTTATTGACTTATCAGGGAAGATGGAAACCATGTCACAAAGTCTACATTCAACTCATCCTACTTCCATAGATTCTCTATAAGTGGATAGAGAAACCCTATAGAACTCAGTTCATCTTACTTGAACCTATTATATGTTAATACAAGATAGAAAATGTCTGCAATGTCAAATTTCTTATTGGGAAACCATAACTACCATATGACATTGTGATACATCTTGGATGATCCTAGGTGCACTGCCCACATAGAATCACGAGATGCTCTTATCATATAAAATCTCATAGAAGACCGAAACATCATTTCCCATGAACTATAAGAATTGAGTTCTATATCAAATACATAACTAGAATAGAATCATTCATTAATAACCTCTCACACATCACAAAAAAACTCTAGATCAAGCTTCTGACTGGTCTTCCGTAATTCCAAAAATTATGGCATGATCACTGAGGGTTCATAAACCACTACACCTTTATAAATAGTTATACCAACATGTCGGTCTCCAAATAAATCCATGTGCCCTGATCCTAATTCTGAAATCCATTCTCATAATTCTTCTATGTTCATACTATACACAAGTGAAAATAAATTTCCATTCCCATGAGCATTTTCCATTTAAATTTAGAATGTCTCCAACTATTTTGCCCAACTCCTCTGAAGGATATTAAATTCATGTTACGGGAAGATATACAACAGAATATTATGGACTGTATATATGTAAAATTTATCACACATGAAGTAGTTTCACCAAGAATATAATAAAATAACCACATCTACTAACACTAAATTATGAGTAGTGTAGTTGTGATCATAGGGTTTCATCTAATAAGAGTTGTAGGGAATTGCCTTATATCCCTACATCATAACCTCACCCAGGACAATGTTAGATCTATCATAGTATACAACATACCCCACTCAATGATTAGGAAGAATCAGGATTAGAAAAAACACCATCCTCTTATTTAACTATATGATTACTTCTTCACACTATTATGTCCATTCAAAAATGACACCCTTATTTGGCAGTATAGTCATGGGTAGTAAAAGGTGATAAAAGTCATGAATAAACCTTATTTAGTACACATAAAGCACGATAGAACATAAATATACATCAAATTTCCTGGATATAACAAATACATTACTTCATTGTCCTTATCTAGAGAAACTTATATTCCTTTTCCTAGAAACCACTTTCTCGTGAAATCACACCACCCATATCCAAAAGTGAAACATTGAAATAATGGATTAAATCCATGTGTTCAAAGTGTACTAAATACAATATCATGATAACATGCATTCTATTTGGATATATTGGAATATTTAAGGATATCATCAATGACCACAATGATGATAGAGTCCATGTATGGGTGAAAAATCATGTCCACGTGATACATGAACACTACCAAATTGTTATTCAACCCAAAGAGCATAATGAGATATTCATACAACTTCTACCTATATATAAACACTATATTTAGCGTGAATAATTCTCTAAAATGATTCTTATGGTCTCCACATCACAAATAAGTACTAGAAATAAACATTACTAGTGAAAATTTATCAAAAATTTAATCAAATTTTATGCAATCAGTACATGTTTTTCATAAGGATCTAATTAAACATATTTTATCCATAAAACCTAATGAATAATATCCACCTTCATGGAGAAAAAAACTGAACCATCCAAAGGGTATGTTCTTAGTATAATGAAACATTTTTCCTTAATAGTATCTAAATGATCCTTGATCTATATCAAATTAGTTGGTTCCATGAAATACAGTGGAATTGACATTGTTTGTGTATAGAGAATACATTAATTATTAAACTCAAATCCTATCTCTAGAGTAAACCTTGTTGAAACATTATGAAAATACCTTTGTATAGGTTTACCACTACTTGAATATAGGTTTTATTCACTTCATGATCCACTAGAGGTATAATTACATCTACCTTTGCCAAACATATTTCTCTATAATGGGGATATATTCCCACCTTTCAAACGGTGACATCTTAGTCTCAATTCAACATGATTGTTTCCACTTTTGAGAAATATAATAGTTACATTTTTTAAAATAGACTATATTTTCTTGGTAAATTTTCAAATAGACAATTCTATGAGTTATGTTGAAATATGTCATCTCATGAATTGTGAAGCTTCAAACATACACAAATATAGAAACCTCCATAGAATATTTTGTATAAATATGATTAATAACACTTTCTTTCCTAAGAATACTTCAATAGAATGATGATTAAGGGATAATTTAATAGGTAAATACAAACCAAAAACAACATTGGCTATTATTAATTATTGTGACATGCCATTATCAAACTAATAAATAGATATTCAGATGAAATTATGACCTAAACATGAATTCTTGAATTTCTCTCACTACTATCTGTAAAAGCTTGATTGGCCACATAATCCATGAAAGCCACCACTCCATAACACCCCATTGGCTCATGAGTCACTTGATTCACTATTCCTTATAGTGTTTATTCCCATATATAATGTCTCATTCCTTCCCTTTCTATATTAATATTTGAATCATTATTATAAAAACACTTTAGATTACTAGTCTTACCACTATTACGATAAGTATTAATGGAAACAGGGAAGTTAATAAATTGTTTTACCTTAATCACAAATTTATAGCACATTAAATAGTCATTCCCAAAAGAGGGAGCTGAGGAACCCCAACTATATTAAAACATTAACCCCCCTCCCATGCATCCATCCTCTGAATTCTTTTATTCCACTCAGAATAAAAAATTGTGATCATGTTGTATTATGCACAAGTCATACCCCTAAAAGCTTGAATAATACATTAAACTATATCTTACTCAATACCTTTCTCTATCATACACACAATATGATTAACATAAAAATAGGTCACTATATCAATGTTCTAAATATATTGTTTTAAATATAGGAAAACACCAAAATAATTAATTCTGTAATTTTTTCTCTCACTCCCCACAAGAAATAGAGGAAGGTAAATCGACTCATCAATTTATGGTGATTAGGTGGGTATCATCATCATATTCGAGTAGAGATCCTATAAATCCTTACCCCTATCTAGATTCTACATATCAAGGAGGAAAACATAAATTTGAGTTCATTAATGATTGATAATTTTTTCCCTTTATGTACATCAACCTGTAATAAGAAATCCCACTTTCATCCAACTACACCATGAATCACAAAGGTTATAACCTCCACATTGTGATATATTGTGTTCTATATATTACACACCAAGAATCTAAAATTACAATTTTTTCGATAGTATATGCAGCACGCAACACTCAAATTAAATAAATAGCTAAATATTAATATTTTTTTATTGTTATAAGAAAAAAATGAAAATTTGGGTTTGATTATGATTAAAGGAAATATAAAATATATATAATGCATATACTGAAAAAAAAGTTATTGACAACTTCTTAGGAAATAATCACTCAATTTTTAGAATATTTATACTATTATTTAAAAATAACATATTCAAATATGGTTTTTATTCAAATTTATATGAATCTAATATTATACATTCCACTATAAGAAAATTTATTTAGTAGTTAAAATCATTAATTAATGATAAATGCGAAATGTATCTTACAGTGAATTTTTTGGAATTTTATAAAAAGTTTGTTTTTTCAATGAAAAAAGAAAAAGAAAAATTTCAATTTCAAACCATATTTTTTATTCAGGAATTTAAAAATAATCATTTTTTAAAAAATTGGTTAAATGTTACTTTATATCCATTATATAATTAACAAATCAATTATGTTAATGTTGATGCCAAAATCCATAAGAGGGGCACTTCGGGCGGATCAAAGAGCACCGAAAGAGGCCAGGACAAAGAAAAGAGGATCCCATTGTCCATTGGGGGGGCACATAATTGAAAAAAATGCACACAAGGGGCCTTCAGTGCGCAAACCGATGTGCGCCGGTATTCGCTGCGGTGCCCGAACTGCCCCCTCCATGACCGGCCGCTCTGGACCTGCTTCCACATCCAAGGTGGCATCAAATGGGGTTGGTGTGTACATGTTCATTTCAACACCGAAGGCGGCAGTGAACTACAATTTTCATGTGAGTCTGTCCCTTACTAAAGGCACCGATGAACGCTGTTTGTGCGGCTGGGCCTCGTTCCATGTTGAATGTGTCGGAGAATGCACGTTTTCTCGCCGACTAATCGTGCCCCGCTCTCGCACCCAAGGAGTCGCTGAAAGAGGTTTTTCATGGATGAAACTGGTTCTGTGTCGAAGGCGGCATCGACTGCCCGTTTCTACGCCGATGCATGTGCACCGGTCCCTTGCATGGAACTCCAGGGACTCCAGCTATAAAAAAAATTGTCTACCCTCCCTTCAGTGTATGGTAACCTAAAGACGAAGCGACTCTCTACTATGTGAAAACCCTGTCTTCCACGACCGTGTGAAAACCCATGGCCTTCAGGTACTGGTTATTTCGCGATAGGTTGGCGGAGCCTTCGGATGGACCCTCGGACCCTCGCACATTTTCAATGTTCTTTGTGCGCAAGGGTCTAGTCTTGCGCACAAGACCCCTTTATGGCATGTCGTCTCCTTGCGCGCCACCGGTCCGGCATGTGCGCCACCGGCGTCTTGCATGCAATCCCTCATTTTCTGTGCAGCACCACCATTTTGCGCGCCACAGGTCGCACTTAAGTGCCCTCCATAAAACTTACACGCCACCTTTCCCCTTGTATGTGGACTTCCTATTTTACCTTGGCCCATTCTCTGACATTCCCTCCATATGATCCCCTCACATTGAGGCACCTTGTTCAAACCATTTTTACACGCAACACACCTTCATCACACACTCATTCAACGTGTGGCCCCCCAGGTTTTCATGGACTAATTTCAAAGTCCCTTATATAATGTAGCACATTGTGTTGCATCACCTCATTCTTTTTCACATAGGCACACTAATGGATATTATTTCTTCACATAGCCATGCTAAAATGTTAACTCCAATGGTTCACTCCATGACACCCCCCAGCCATGGCGTTGCATGTCACCTCTCTTTACCAAGGTTCCAAATGTACCAGTTATGTAACTCCTAGGCGTGAGGAGTAAACCCGCCTCGTCCAAGATACAGAATGTTAATCTACCAAACACCATCATCCTCAGAACACGACGTTAAACTATGACTTCCCCCCATGCATCCTATGCGGGGAAAGGGAAACTCCCCTAGTGTAAGCCCCTAGATTTTCTTTAAGGAGGAAACATCTCTTCACCTCCTTCTTTTTCGGTGCCAAGGGCCGGCAAAGGGCATGGTGGGGAACATTACTCCTTTATTCGGTGACAAATCCCTCTCCCATTGGGATTTTTCTCCATCGGGCCACTATACTTGAGTAAGTCCCAACATCTTCAGGCTGCTAACCACGCATAATCCCTTGTTTCCTCTTTGGGCTGCTAACAACGTGTATTCCCCACTCCACTAACCATGGACACACCTTTCATGACGTGATTGTTAGGTCTCTCCTGCCTCTTGTTTCTAAAACCGAACATGACTCACATGGTCTTAGAGAACACAATGAACATGAAAAACACCCTGGGCAGCCTAGAGTGTATGTAACACCCCAAGATTTTATAGTGTGTTATTTCTTCAAAATAATTCAATAACTTTCACTACATGCAACACCAAGTTCAATCGCACCATGACTTACCAAACAAGCCGTTCAAAAGAGGTTATGAATAGTGTTAACTAAATTTTAAAATTTATATAATCCTTATAATTTTAGAATCCATATTATGAGTTTCTTAGACATAATGTAAGAACAAATTCATTTTCAGTATTTCACTTTTACCAACTTTTAATAGTGAACCCTTTTTAAATACTATATTTTAAAACTTTTCGACTAAATGGGGACATCAAAAATTTAAAATGAAACATCCCAAGCTTCCACGGTACGCTAGCGTGTGTTGTACGCAACACCGAGTTCTAACACACCATAACCAATCAAACTAGCTGTTATGATTAGTAATAACTACTTTTTGAAATTATATATATTTTATATTTTAAAATGGACTTAATTTTTGGATTCGGAATATCTAATTTAGCATAAGGTGAAATTTTTGTACTTTTCGGATAACTTTAATATTTTGATGAATAGTGAAAATTACTAAATTTTAATTAAAAACAACTTTTTTAATCAAAATAATTAATAGTGATAAATTTTGAATTTGAGTGGTTTTAAAGTATATTTATAATATAGTTTTACCATTTAATATAATTTTGGTCATTTTACATAATTTTACAATTAAACCGAACATAAACAAGTGTCAATCTTTTGATAGTTATTATCTCTTAAAAACACGCTTTTTGTTTTGACAGCGGGAATTAATTTTAAATTAATTTCTGCCACTTCTGTGTTTTGAATTTGGAAAAATGGATTCAATATTTGTAATCAGGATGTTCAAATTGTGTAAATAGGTAACTTTTATTTTTAGACATTTTGAATAATTACTGCGGTAAATATTTTATTTACCATGGTTAAGGGTAAATCCGGTAAATAAGAGTTAACAAAATAATATTATAATAATACTAAATTACCCTAAAACGTGTCCTAGAATTATTGGTTGATACATGTTCGACCATAGGCATCTTTGAGTCGATTTTGGGACCCCATGGTGCCACTTGTAGGTGATAGGGACACTTTTTTTTAATTAAGTTAAAATGAATACAAAAATGACACAAGCATATATCTTTTATCAAAACAATTTTTACATAGGGTTATATATGTTGGATTTTAGATTATAAATATTCATTATAAAGATAAAAATATTTACCACATAATGATATTTTATTTATAATTTTTAGACATTATATAATTTAATTTATTTATGACACAATGATGATGAATTAATTACTATAATAGTGAAAAATTAAAATAATTGATATTATAAATACCCCAATAAATATAATATGAAACTTTTAATGAATTAAACTAATTTTCTAGGATAATATGATATATTAGGATTGATTTAATTGACTTTTTTTGAAGAAATAGATCTGTTATGAGTTTCATAAAAATCAACTATTGAATAGTGTCAAAATTGACATAAAAGAGTTCTTAAATCAAATATTATATTATTAATTGATATTAAATTCCTAAAAATCTAAGGTCCGGCCAAGAGACTTATATCATGATAGTTCCATCATTAATGGACCACTTGGGGGTCTCTTGGATGTATATAGTAAGTTTATTAACCATATTATATAAAAATACAAAGAGACACTGTAAAAGTGAAACTAATTAACTTAGAGTTAATACTTAAAGATAAGGTTAATATAAGTACCCAAACCTGTCTAAATTCTATTGGTTGAGTTGTTTTCGACCCATCCCCACCTTAACCTTTGAATAATATACTTTGGAGCCATTGTAAACCGAATATTAATTTATTATAAATTAATATTTCTAGCTTTTCCAAAGATGCCCCTCACCCCTCTTATAAAAGGGAACTCCTCCTTCTCATTTCTTCACACCTTCAAAGCCTTTTGGTTCGTCCAAACTCTGCCCAAATACTCTCCCAATATCCCTCAATACAACCTAGAGGCCTTAGTTTGATCCGAAATCCAACCTAAGGATCCTTTTTGATCAAATCAAAAGGAAGAACCTGAAGAAGAGGTAATGTTTTCACCACCCCTTTTCAAGTTCCTTTCTTCTTCCACTTCTTCATTCATTGTTATTACCATTCTAAAATAATAACTCCAGTATATTATATATACTGTGATGTTATTATAAATATGGTACATCCATATTCAGTATTCTATCCACCATTTGAATAACATGTCACCATACGTGCGTACGTACGACTTACCGTCTCCCCGTCGTGGTGTAATTGTTATTCAATATATTATTATTTGGATGGGTATAATAATGATGTGTAACTCATGTAAATAATAAATATAACATGTTAATGATTCTGTATATATGATATACCATCCATTTATATATTATTTTAATATCAAAAGAATGATATTGTCGCTCGTGCGTACGTACGGACTACCGTCTCCACGAACGCGATGAGATTCATTCTCCATCGTATCCATTCAAGTATAATTATCATTTGATGATTTAAAAATGATATTTAAAAACTTGATATCATTCTGTATATGAATAATATACAACCTATCCATTATAAACATGTCTTACGTAACAAAACATATAAAAGAAAACAAGTAAGTTAACACCCGAAACAACGATAATACTAAGATATTATTATCAAATCAATATTAAAAGATCATATATGATATCATATTAATGTATATGATTCTTGTATAATTTAATAACAATTATTTCACAATTATACAGAAGTTTAACCTACCCCAACCAAGTAAAAGTACAAGGTAAGGGTTATTTCACAATCTCTTCATTATCCGAGGTTGTTTATATGTAATAATCTACTGGGATCTCTTTATCATCCACATCCATGTTTTCTTAAAAATGTATTTCAAAAAAAATTTATTATTTACAAGAATATGGGTTAAAGTCATTTATACCCTTGTTTGACTTTTTATAAGAGGAATCTTTCCATCGTTTTCAAAACAAGGTCCTTTTAACCTTTCCGACAGAATTAAGGTACGAATGTTTTTTTTAACTTATATGGTGGGTGCGGTTATTTTCCGCCGTTATAAAATCTTCAAATCTTTCCCTACAATCTTATAAGAATATTTTCAATGAAAATGTTTTATTTTATATGGCTCTTAAATGATTTCAAAAATAGGAAGAGATATTTCTCTAAAAAGAGTTTTGTTTTCATCTATGTCAACATCCTTTGATGGATTTTAAGCTTATTTGAAGTTGATTTATTATGATACAAAACTTCAATATTTTATTGAAGGTTTTGTGATATTTTTGACTGTGGATGTGCTATTTTTATACCATTCATAGTTTATGATGAAAGTGTTTACATTTCGTATGCTAGTTTTAATACGAATGTTTATGTTATGTTTAAACATTTTCATATGGGAATGCATTGGACTTAATATGTGACGGGTGGAGCCCGCTATAGCTCCTCGATGCATCGGTAGGTCTCATGAGACAAACTAGTGTCTTGTCACAAGGCCTTGAAAAAATCTTATTTGTAGACTTGGCACGAGGCCTTGGCTATGTGGTTATGATAGTCTGGCATTATGCATTCCATCATTATGAAAGTGGTTAATGATATTGCATGTGATTATTCAATTAGTATAATATCCATGTGAATAAGTAAATGGAATTATTTCATTTTTCTTTTTCCATACTATGTTTAAGTTCAAGTTTAAAAGGCTTTTGTTTTAGTTATACATTGCCTAAAAAAATTTATGCTTATTTTTGAAAGTTTCCGCTATATTGTTATCCTTACTGGGCATTTGAGCTCACCCCTTTTCTATGTTTTATTTTTCCCAGGAAGTGAAGAAGTAAATTATGAATGACCTGCAGGGATATTATGTGGGGATATGAGTGTGGATTATGGATACAATATGTTGTAGTAGTAGTTTTTCATTTTATGATGTAATGTAAGACTTATGAATATATATAGGGTTTCCAAGGCTACTAAACCATTCGGTCTTTCAAGATTTGATCTTTCTTGTGATCATGACAATGTTATGTAATAATTCACTGACTCTGGGTAACTGGGGTCGGGGCGTTATAGTTGGTATCATAGGAAGTTTAGTAAAAACCTTGGAAGCTAGATTTAAGTAAACTCTGATTAGAGCACGTAGACATAAATTGAACTTTGAGGATTAGTATAGAAGAACTTCCTAGAATTTTGGTATTGTATATATTTTGTGAGTTTTCCGAGCAATACATCCATGTCTGGATGCGAGCTGGTAGAGGCGGCTCTGGCACAGATGTACCTAGGGGGTAAAACCCGAAAACACAGCTTTGAGCTAGACTCGAACGGGAACTGGTGCACGACAACGGGCCTTGCTGCACTCTTGGTTACGACACTTCCGGGGGATATGCTTAGGATAACTCTCATTTTCTTTAAAAATCATTATGAAGGGATTATGAGTATATACTTCCTCAAAGAAAACATTCTTATGATTATGGATTATATCCCTAAATAGTTCAATTTACGTTAAGTGTTTTGTAAGTATGGGATTATGTATTTTGATTCATAAACTGATCTAGTTTATTCCGTTTTTTAGAAATGGCACCTAGTATAAGGAATGAGAACTCTAGCAATGCACATGATACAAAGAGAAAGAAGGATCATATATTTCAAGGTCTTAAGCCAGAATTTATAAGAGAAATATTCTCGCATGTATTATCATCATATGAAGAAATAATATCATGTGTTGATAAGATAAGTAAAGAGTTTACTAAGTCATATGGCTTTGAAGGGAAGAAATAGAAGAAAATGATGGATGAGAGAAATATGGGTAAAGGGAAGAGGGAAAAGAAGAATTTTCGCATATGTGATAACTGTGGAAAGAAACACCCTGGAACTTGCCTGAAAGGAATGGGAGTTTGTTATAAGTATAGAGGAAAAGGGCACAAAGTATGTGACTGCAAGGGTAAGAAAATGATTTCAAATTTACAATGCTTCATTTGCAAGGAGTTTGGACACTACGCGAACCTATGTCCCAGTCATCAAACTATGCCACAAATGATGCTATTGGATAATAATCAAGTTATGATACTACCACAGATGAAGAGGAATGATTAGAGTTCTTATGTTGATTATGTCATTTGAGTGTTGTATCAATAATGTACTTGTTATAATAATTATGGAGTATATAAGGATTGTACAGCAGTACTATTTTAATAAGGACTTGAGATTGTGTGGAACAAAGAAAAGTGACTCAATAGCAGGTTAGATTTTTAAAAAATATATGGTTGAGAGAAAGATAAACCATAATATGGTTCTGATACCGAGGTAGTGATTTTAGAATAATACATGATTGATTTGGATAAATTATATTGGATATTCTTGACTACCTTAAAGCTGATTAATGATTTGTATATTCCATAATTGTTGGGGTTTAAAACATTTTTGGATTGATGAAGTATACCCAGCATTCTATATGGAATAAGGGAGCATGAATGTAATCAATAAGGATTATGGTAATTCAGGATGTTTCAGTGTTTTAAAAGAATACATGATGAAGGTATTAATATGCTATTACAGGGTAAAAAGGATCTACATTATTTTTACCTTCCTTATAAATGTTGGACTGTGAGTTTGGACAGAAGTATTTTGGATAAATTCTAGTTTGAGATTAAATTTGGATTTCCATAAAAAGGACAACCCGGAGGTCGGGCGACAACCCGTCGCGACTGGCAAGGCCGCAAGACTTGAACCCGCAACCGAATGGAGACAAGGGTGTATCACCTACCACTGGACCATGAGATGTCCTGGATTAAATAATGTAGTTTTTTTTAAAAGATCTGGTAGATGAATTATAAATTCATTTATTTTGGAACCCTGTACGAATAGTATAAATAGATTTTTTTTACGTTCTATTATCTTTTAGAGTGAAAGATGAGTTTGTGGTAGAAATTTATTAATGGATAAAACTCTAATTATAAAGTAAGTATATCTCCTTATGATCTTAGCCAATCTCATAAATAAATTCCTCAACATTAAGAACAGGAACTTTGAACAAAAATGTTGTCCTAGATGGTACCTTAAATCATCACTAATTTATGGCTTTGGGATTGTTGGCCTTTTCATAGCCATGTTCTCTACCACTCTCCATCAGATAATTGATGGTTAGATTTCTCTTCCATATCAATATTTTCCTACATGAAACCCTAGTATGTGTTATTTAATCTTCATACTTTCCACTCTTTATTTTAAATAGAGGTCTCATTAATTCATTTTTCGATGTGGGATTTCAACTAAGATATTTTGAAATGTCAAAAATGTGTTATCCTAATACCCTATGTTTTGTTGATCCGATGGTATTTCAAATCATCATAGATTTATGAATTTAAGGACCTCAATTTTACACTTGTTTGTGATTGATTACCTCAATCACAACCTATAAATATTTACGTTTTCCTCCAATTATATGTCTTTAATTTCCACCAATGTTCTCCTAATAGAGATCATAATTTGGTGGTGACCCTTTCATTTCTCTTTTCCTCATATTAAGACTAAATTTTAGTAACCTAATTTCCGATTTGGGTTTTCCCACAAAGATATTTTCTATTTTCAATCTTTTATTTTCGAAGAACAATTTCAAATTGCGAGGACGCAATTTATTGAAGGAGGGGAGAATGTAACACCCCAAGATTTTATAGTGTGTTATTTCTTCAAAATAATTCAATAACTTTCACTACACGCAACACCAAGTTCAATCGCACCATGACTTACCAAACAAGCCGTTCAAAAGAGGTTATGAATAGTGTTAAATAAATTTTAAACTTTATATAATCCTTATAATTTTAGAATCCGTATTATGAGTTTCTTAGACATAATGTAAGAACAAATTCATTTTCAGTATTGCACTTTTACCAACTTTTAATAGTGAACCCTTTTTAAATACTATATTTTAAAACTTTTTGACTAAATGGGGAAATCAAAAATTTAAAATGAAACATCCCAAGCTTCCACGGTACGCTAGCCTGTGTTGTATGCAACACCGAGTTCTAACACACCATAACCAATCAAACTAGCTGTTATGATTAGTAATACCTAAATTTTGAAATTATATATATTTTATATTTTAAAATGGACTTCATTTTTGGATTCGGAATATCGAATTTATCATAAGGTGAAATTTTGGTACTTTTTGGATAACTTTAATATTTTGATGAATAGTGAAAATTACTAAATTTTAATTAAAAACAACTTTTTTAATCAAAATAATTAATAGTGATAAATTATGAATTTGAGTGGTTTTAAAGTATATTTAGAATATAGTCTTAACATTTAATATAATTTTGGTCATTGGACATAATTTTACAATTAAACCGAACATAAACAAGTGTCAATCTTTTGATAGTTATTATCTCTTAAAAACACGCTTTTTGTTCTGACAGCGGGAATTAATTTTAAATTAATTTCTGCCACTTCTGTGTTTTGAATTTGGAAAAATGGATTACATATTTGGAATCAGGATGTTCAAATTGTTTAAATAGGTAACTTTTATTTTTAGACATTTTGAATAATTACTGCGGTAAATATTTTATTTACCATGGTTAAGGGTAAATCCGGTAAATAAGGGTTACAAAATAATATTATAATAATACTAAATTACCCTAAAACGTGTCCTAGAATTATTGGTTGATACATGTTCGACCATAGGCATCTTTGGGTCGATTTTGGGACCCCATGGTGCCACTTGTAGGTGATAGGGACACTTTTTTTTTAATTAAGTTAAAATGAATACAAAAATGACACAAGCATATATCGTTTATCAAAACAATTTTTACATAGGGTTATATATGTTGGATTTTAGATTATAAATTTTCATTAGAAATATAAAAAGATTTCATACATAATGATATTTTATTTATAATTTTTAGACATTAAATAATTTAATTTATTTATGACACAATGATGATGAATTAATTACTATAATAGTGAAAAATTAAAATAATTGATATTATAAATACCCAAATAAATATAATATGAAACTTTTAATGAATTAAACTAATTCTATATAATAATATGATATATTATGATTGATTTAATTGAATTTTTTTGAAGTAATCAATCTGTTATGAGTTTCACAAAAATCAACTATTGAATAGTGTCAAAATTGACATAAAAGAGTTCTTAAAACAAATATTATATTATTAATTGATATTAAATTCCTAAAAATCTAAGGTTCGTCCAAGCGACTTATATAATGATAGGTTCATCATTAATGGACCACTTGGGGGTCTATTGGATGTATATAGTAAGTTTATTAACCATATTATATAAAAATACGAAGAGACATTGTAAAAGTGAAACTAATTAACTTAGAGTTAATACTTAAAGATAAGGTTAATATAAGTACCCAAACCAGTCTAAATTCTATTGGTTGAGTTGTTTTCGACCCATACCCACATTAACCTTTGAATAATAATCTTTGGAGCCATTTTAAACTGAATATGAATTTATTATAAATTAATATTTCTAACTTTTCCAAAGGTTCCCCTCACCCCTCTTATAAAAGGGCACTCCTCCTTCTCATTTCTTCACACCTTCAAAGACTTTTGGTTCGGAAAAACTCTTCCCAAATACTCTCCCAACATCCCTCACTACAACCTAGAGGCCTTAGTTTGATCATAAAGCCTACCTAAGGAGCCCTTTTGATCAAATCAAAAGGAAGAACCTGAAGAAGAGGTAATGTTTTCACCACCCCTTTTCAAGTTCCTTTCTTCTTCCACTTCTTCTTTCATTGTTATTACCATTATAAAATAATAACTCCAGTATATTATATATACTGTGATGTTATTATAAATATGGTACAACCGTATTCAGTATTCTATCCACCCTTTGAATAACATGTCACCATACGTGCGTACATACGGCTTACTGTCTCCACGTCGTGGTGTAATTGTTATTCAATATATTATTATTTGGATGGGTATAATAATGATGTGTAACTCATGTAAATAATAAATATAACATGTTAATGATTCTGTATATATGATATACCATCCATTTATATATGATTTTAATATCAAAAGAATGATATTGTCGCTCGTGCGTACGTACGGACTACTGTCTCCACGAACGAGATGAGATTCATTCTCCATCGTATCCATTCAAGTATAATTATCATTTGATGATTTAAAAATGATGTTTAAGGACTTGATATCATTCTGTATATGAATAATATACAACCTATCCATTATAAACATGTCTTACGTAACAAAACATATAAAAGAAAACAAGTAAGTTAACACCCGAAACAACGATAATACTAAGATATTATTATCAAATCAATATTAAAAGATCATATATGATATCATATTAATGTATATGATTCTTGTATAATTTAATAACAATTATTTCACCATTATACAGGAGGTTAACCTACCCCAACCAAGTAAAAGTACAAGGTAAGGGTTATTTCACAATCTCTTCATTATCCGAGGTTGTTTATATGTAATAATCTACTGGGATCTCTTTATCATCCACATACATGTTTTCTTAAAAATGTATTTCAAAACATTTTTATTATTTACAAGAATATGGGTTAAAGTCATTTATACCCTTGTCTGACTTTTTATAAGAGGAATCTTTCCGTCGTTTTCAAAACAAGGTCCTTTTAACCTTTCCGACAGAATTAAGGTATGAATGTTTTTTTTAACTTATACGGCGGGTGCGGTTATTTTCCGCCGTTATAAAATCTTCAAATATTTCCTTAAAATCTTATAAGAATATTTTCAAAGAAAATGTTTTATTTTATATGGATCTTAAATGATTTCAAAAATAGGAAGAGATATTTCTCTAAAAAGAGTTTTGTTTTCATCTATGTCAACATCCTTTGATGGATTTTACGCTTATTTGAAGTTGATTTATTATGATACAAAACTTCTATATTGTATTGAAGGTTTTGTGATATGTTTTACTGTGGATGTGCTATTTTTATACCATTCATAGTTTATGATGAAAGTATTGACATTTTGTATGCTAGTTTTAATACGAATGTTTATGTTATGTTTAAACCTTTTCATATGGGAATGCATTGGACTTAATATGTGACGGGTGGAGCCCGCTATAGCTCCTCGGTGCATCGGTAGGTCTCATGAGACAAACTAGTGTCTTGGCATAAGGCCTTGACAAAATCTTATTTGTAGACTTGGCACGAGGCCTTGGCTATGTGGTTATGATAGTCTGGCATTATACATTCCATCATTATGAAAGTGGTTATTGATATTGCATGTGATTATTCTATTAGTAGAATATCCATGTGAATAAGTAAATGGAATTATTTCATTTTTCTTTTTCCATACTATGTTTAAGTTCAAGTTTGAAAGGCTTTTGTTTTAGTTATACATTGCCTAAAAACATTTATGCTTATTTTTGAAAGTTCCCATTATATTGTTATCCTTACTGGGCATTTGAGCTCACCCATTTTCTATGTTTTATTTTTCCCAAGAAGTGAAGAAGTAAATTATGAATGACCTGCAGGGATATTATCTGGGGATATGAGTGTGGATTATGGTGACAATATGTTGTTGTAGTAGTTTTTCATTTTATGATGTAATGTAAGACTTATGAATATATCTAGGGTTTCCAAGGCTACTAAACCAATCGGTCTTTCAAGATTTGATCTTTCTTGTGATCATGCCAATGTTATGTAATAATGCACCGACTCTGGGTAACTGGGGTTAGGGCGTTACAGTGTAAGCCCCACACCACACTCCTGAACTACATGGACTTTGATCCTTTCCAAGGAAGGGTATGTAGGAAGCCTCCACAAGGTTCAAGCCCACCACCCGCTGGACCCCGAGTCCTCCTTCACATCAGTGCACCAATGGACCCATTCTGAACTATGAGCACATGGTTCCTTGATAAGGAAAGGTACGTAGGAAGCCTCCATGGGGTTCATGCCCACCACCCCTGTCATTCCGACCACCACCACGTCAGTTCCCCAACACTCTGGGTAGCCTAGAGAGTAAGACCCTTGTCAACTCCTGAACTACGAGGTCTTTGATCCTTGATAAGGAAAGTTACGTAGGAATACTCTTTAAGGTTCATGCCTGACACCAAATGGTCACTCCAACCCCCTTCACATCTGTTCATCAGGCCCCCATCATGAACTATAGAGTCTTTGATATGCGCTAAGTCATTGTACGTAGGAAGCCTCCAAAAGGTTCAATCCCAACACCTGGTCGTTCCGACCCCCTCAATGTCGGTTCTCCTACACCACCCATCTAGACTCTAGGTCCTTGTCCATGTCAGTTAACCCCCATCCTACATGCCATTAAACTGTGTACCTCAGTCAGTAGGAAGTCGTTGTGCCCCATGCAGCGGCAAGCCTTTGTGTCCCTCAATCAGTAGTAAGACATTGTATTCCTCTCCGTGGTAATTCATTGCATCTATAATTTAGTGGCAAGCTGTTGTGATCCCATTAGCTTGGACCCACACCTTTGGTCTGTCCTAGTGACGTCAGACCAACCCGGCCTTCTAACCATGCATAATCCCCATACACATCATTGGGTCGTTTTCTTATGTATACACCCTAGTTCAAACTCATTTCCTGATAATTCCCTCATTCCTATTTGTCTCAGGACGTTCATGTGCCAACCCAGAGGTTCCACTTCCTTTGTGTTCCATCCACGTGTCAATTTTCATGGGCCGCCTCCTCAGGCTTCCCATCGTCCTCTTAAGTTATGCAGACTTTGATTCCCTGCCACATAGATACGTAGGAAGTCTCCTTGAGACTCAAGACCAAAATTATTATCGTCCTCATGACGGTTCCATCCCATTCACCACCCATTTCACTTAGCACCCCATCGTCCATCGTGATTCTTACCTAGGCCGCCGCATTCTAGTGATGTCATGTGAGCCCACCTATATCGGTGTTCCCTCTAGGGGCTGCACCCATATAATCCACTTTAGTCAGCATTCTGATCAGTTCGATTCATCTCCAATGGATGATAAACTTGTGGAATACCCTATGTTAAACATGGGAAGCAGAGGAAAACCTCAGATACATGCCCATGGAATATGAATACTTGCGTTCTATGTGGGATGCCTTGGGCTTCGTGGCCTCGAAAAGCCCTATAATAAGGGACAAAAGATAGACGCGTCTGTGTCCCAGTGCCCAGACATTCCAGTGATGCCCAACATGACTACTACCCTAACTGAAGGTTGATTCCCTGACCAGATCCATTGGAATGTCACTACAAAATTAATGTAATTAACCTGTGTCCATGAAGATATGGTGCTAGGAAGAGTTTCACAAACAACATATTAAATCTATAAGGGAGACCCAGACTAGGTGATGAGTTCTGAGGAGTAATCCACGGAAGGAGGAACTGACATCCCATCATCCCATTTCGATCAAGGAGTAAACATCCCTAAAAAAATGATGGTTGTTGCCCGCCTTTGGAAAGTTAGAATCCGAGGAAACAAAACTGTGCCTCTCGTCCTCACCGAGATGGACGCGCGGACCCCAGAGAAAGTGCGGTAAACATAAATGGTGAACCCAACGTGAAATTATTCTCATAAAATATGGAGTTTTTTAGAGCTCGAGGCATAAAGAGATTGACGTGTCACCAGATCTAGTTATCTGGCACCAGGTCATGCCAAGCAAGTAGCAGTCCTGGAGTGAAACTCACCAGAATTTGGGGCGGTAGAATGTTGGACATCCCTTTATGTGACATGTCAGCATGGATCCCCCTTACCAGTCATGGATGACAGAAGGGAGTTGTGGCATTGTCCGTTGATTCCTTTTTTCCTTTAGCACTGACGAATTAATCTCCCTAATCTTCTGGAATCAAGTTACTGCACTCGGAACGCAATCCCCACATACACACTGATGTAGTTGCAGGGGAAATACCAACTCGGAAGTCCTGTGAGGCTCGTCTACTTCCACAACGGCCTCTGAACCCATAGATATAGGGTTCCCATGCACCATCTCCCCATCCGAGGTTATTCATCGGAGGGTATTCGATGACCTCGTGTGCAGTTACGATGAGGAGGGCAAAATCCCGACTCATGATATCGCCCGATGGGATCTGGAGTCATCTGTGCCACATCACCAACGTATCCACCAAGGTCCGTGCATAGAGTCACTGCTCACCATGCTGATGTATAACCATTTTGGGAGCCTCTCCCTGAAACACTTTGACGACTCCCTACCTAATGATTATGAGGTTGGTGATGTTCGGCCCCGCTCCGTCAGAGTCCCATTCTAGGGGCTCCCAGCGAGGGCTCCCACCCGGATGTGTCAATGCTGCCACTCGGTCTTGTTGGATGAGGAGCAGGTAAGACACGTACCTGTACCACCAGCTCCGGTTCGTCCGACATGATGCTATCTGAGGAGGATTCCTACCAAGGGGAGTCAACGTCGACGACTACTGTGGACCGATCCACCGCTAACACACACCATTAGTTCCTTGAATACACTAAACAGGGGAAATTATATGCCCGACCAGGATTGAGGCCCCAACTACCCCACGGCCAGGATGGGTCGACTCTCTTGGTCGTCGGCACAAGAAGTGGCCGCCGCGAGCTAACCCGCAGTGATGCCACTCAGTACGGAGGTCCTCCCCGTACCACTACCTTGGAAATCATGGGCCTTCTACACTTCAAGGATCAACATGGAGGTCTTCCCCATGCCACCATCAATCCAAATGAGGGTCTTCCTCATGGTAGTGATGCTCAGTGCGGGGGTCTCTCCTGTTCCCATTAAACTGGGTATGGGGTCATTCCTCCCACCACTGACCTTTGGTGAAGGGAAGTTGCACATATGGTATCTCCTCATTGTGGGGATCCTCCCAGTGCCCTCTTAGAAGCTGGATAAGGTCCTCCTTGCATCATCAACCAGAGTAATGAAGGCCAGCCTCACACCACACGCACCTAGCAAGGTGGTCATGCCCGTGTTCAGCTAGCCCAGTACAAGGACCCTTATTATACTGAGGCCATCAGGGGAAACAAGCATGGAGGTACTCCTCATGGTCTTGCTAGTTCTAGCGTGGCTTTTTCCCAGTCCAGTGCTACACATGGAGTTCCTCCCCTTGACCGCTTTGACATCTGTCTTAGTGCTCCTTGCACCCTGAATTTCTCAGATGGAAACCCTCTCCGCCTCAGCACCAGTGCAGCCGAAGTTCCTTGTGTCAAAAATCAGCCTTGTCCCGAGGAGCCACACTTAGGCAGGAAGGCGAGTGCCCACCACCATAAGAATAATTATGGGAAGTTCCAGACAGAGATCAAACCAGTATTCTTCTCAGACTCTGAAGTGGAATACGACTCGGCTCGGGAACCTGCCTCTCGTTTAGAAGAGTGTAGGGTTGGGGCAGGAACGTGGTGCATCAACCTAGTACTCCCAGATTGCTGGGTCCATAAGATTATTTCCTCCCTTCGTAGGTATATCCATGTGGATTAAAATCTAGTGACACCATAGGTCATGGTCATGCAATCACGGCTATCGTCACCAGAAGCACTCTTTACCTTGACAAAAGATCACAAAAGATCTATTTTGGGAACCAATGGTGGGTGAGCAGCAGCGCGGCCTATCGCCAGTAGCCCTAGCCCCTGAGCCAGGAACTGTGGCCATCAGCCCATCTTATCGTGACGTAGCGTCTAGGTCACTACACTCATCAGAAGATAGCCCGAGATTCGGCATCCAGTCAGCCCGCTCATCGTACTCCCCACCGGCCATCCTGTCGTCCCAGTGGTCTGCCTCAGTACCGCTACCGGTTCCTCAGCCACATCTAGTTGACAAGTGGGGAAATAAAGGGTCATACCATGAATATGAGACAAGGTTCTTATGGAACATCCTCGCAGTGGACCACATCCCCGAGATGTTCTTGCCCGTGGCAGCACCGAGTTTTCACGCGCTGGAATCCCTCACCCTAGAGGATTTTGAATGCTTCCTCCAGACAATTTGGGCGATAGACATTCTCCTTCATCATCAGTGAGTGGTTTATCCACGGAGCCAAGCACATTTTGAAGATATTGGCATGCAATGCCATCTAGTCGATCTGGCTGCGCTCCTAGTGACCAAGTTCCATGAGACACCAGTCCACTGTAAGGTCCTCCAAGTGAAATGCGTTCAGAGTTTCAAGATACTATGCAATATCATAAAGGAGGCTCCTACCCACCACATGAAAATTGGTGGTTGGGGGTAGTACACTGCCCTCTTCTTCAGTCCTATCTGGCGGCAGGCCGACCTTCTAGGCAATATCGAGGACAAGCCCCAAGGAAGGGTCGCAGTCCACATGGTCGACATAGTGGATAAAGAGGATGAGTTGAATCTTCTTGATATGGAATTACCCCTGAGAGCGTGCCACTACTATTGGACCCATCGGGGAGGGTCACTCACTAGCAGAGGAACCTACTAGGTCTACATGCGCCCACTGAGGTATTGGTACTCAGCTGGAATTCTGGGAAGGGTATAGAGCATGTCAGAGCTTCCAAGCACTACGACCCATCCGCCACAGTGCAGAAGATAGAGGAAGACTCTGAGAAGGACACATTGCACCAACAACTTTCTTAACAGAAGAAGTTGGTCAATGAAACCATCGCTGAATGTGCTACAGAGTGACAGCTAAAATATGGTGATCCTAGGCCAGGGCAGTAGGGGCAGGAACAACTTCCCCTTGGTGAGCTACCTCCAGGAGACCCTGACTGTCCTACCCCCGCAGACAGGGTTGAGGATGGAACTTATGTCAAGAGGGCATGGTAGGTCTCGCCAATCCCTCCCGAATGACGCGACAATCCATGGGACTCATCTTTGGCTCCTCCATCTTCCCTAAGGGTCGTGCTTCCAGCCGCATCACGAGCCATTGGGCCATCTTACCATATTGAATAACCCACCAACGCTCTTGTGATTAGGGATCCCCGCCAAGATAGGGACCCCTGCCCAGATGATCCAATGGCGGCGCTCATTACCCGACTCAAGGCGTTGGAAACACGACAGGTGGAAATCCCACCTGATGGATAGCCATATCCAACATGGGTGGATGACATGCTGGCACCTCTGGGCTTCGAGAATCCCACCTTCTCCCACTTTAACAGGATGGGGGAACCGCCGTAGCACCTGGCCCATTTCAACTCAAGGTGTTGGCCCATGTTAGGGACTCCAACATATATGGAGGCTGCCAAACTCTGATGCATTGTACAGAAATTGGAGGGGCCTGCGTTAGTCTGGTACAACCATCTCCCCAATAGATCGATAACCAGCTAGGAGGACCTCCAGAGGAAATTCCTTTACCAGTTCATCTCCACTACATAGAAGACATGCATCACAGACCTCTTCAAGTGCAAATAGAGTCATGTTGAGTGTGTTGCGGACTTTATCACACAGTGGAAAGAACTTATATATTCCCTTGACATGCCACTGACTCAATAGAAATTACTCACAATGTGTGTAGGGAATGTCAAGATGGAACTGGTTCCCTATATGATCACCCGGAAATACCCCAGTGGATTTCGAGACTTCTCCAATAAGGCCCAGCGCCTAGAATAAGCCTTGCAATAGGCCAACCAGGCACGTCTATTTTCCCATGTAATTCCAGTGAGAAGGGCTGTTAGAGCCGAGCCTGCTATGGTATCCAAAATAAAGGCCACAAGATAGCTATAATTATTACCGGCGGAGCCACCTCCCCAACCTCGCAGAGGCCCGCTACCAGAGGCGTAGCCTCCCGCCCAGGAGAAATTTCCTCAAGATCGACAGTTTCCCCTGTGAAATGAGCCGCCACTGCCTAGGTGGGAAAACTAGGCTTTGCCTTATTGACAAGATCCTCCAGCCCCTCATTATGGCCAGTCTCCAAGGCCCCCCTTTTTGGAGAGAATAAACCGGACCTACTTTTTCAACAATAATTAGGTCCCCGGTTACATCCGAAGTGCCTTGAAAAAAGGGAGTGTGCATTTTCCAGAGTGCATAAGGCCAGAAGAGGAAAACCTCACTGACCGCCCCAAATACTACTCCTATCAATGGATCCTAGGGCACACCCTCAAGAAGTACTATGTGTTCAAATACTGGCTTCAAGACTAAGTCGATAAAAAAATAGTCAGACCGGGCCCAACTCCGGCACAACTGGCATGCATCGACGTAAGTCCAGACAGTAGCAGTGACAACAAGGGTGAGTGGCACCAGGTTTCTAACAGCGATTCCCCGAATTATGACGATGGGATGGCTCGAAATCTATTTCCCATGACCATGGTATCATTTGGACATGGTTGAACCAGCCGATGCCTTTAGAATATGTGACCACTACTTCTACATCATTATCTCAGCCGACCTCTTCCCAGAAGAGCAATCATCTGCAACGCAAGGGAAAGCAACGCGCCTTGCCAATGATTTCATCGTCCTGAACTTTCAGAGATTTCATGCCTCCGGATATGGGGATTCCTCCAAAAATCATCCCAGTAATGGATGAATATTCGAGTGATAATCAAGGTTATTCTTTGGTTAATATCATGGAGTTGGTAAATCCCTATATGATTCTCAATGACGGGGAATGCCCGGAGAACGTACCCAACGTCCCCAGCCGACGCTAATGTAGGCAGAGCCATGACCATGTTGGTCATTGAGGAACATCAGTTGGAACATCTATCCAGGACATGCATTCCACTAAGACCAAACAGAAGGCCCAGCGTAGAGCTCAGAATGTGTTGCCTCCTCATCATGTGTCATCTGGACCGCCTCCACCGCCGTTGGTATTTCTGGATTAGGCAAAGCCACTGAGACCATGCCACGACCAGACTCACCCAGTTATAGGCCGGTCTCAGTCATCTGGCCTTCATCCGGTAGCTACTTTTTGGGATTCGATTAGTGAGTAGTAGGGTATGCCCAACACTATTCAGCTGCCAGCCCGGCCCATAGGGCCCGCCATGCCTCCTGTCACAAAATGACCCCCTACAAGCAGAAAATCATTCCTGGCACATAAGTATGATGTTCTCAAGCACCTTTCCAGTATCCTAGTGAGGATTTCCATTCTATTGGCCCTTTCCCTATCACCAGATATTTTTAAGGCCCTCACTGAGGATTTACAAAGCCCCGTCCAGTTTGATACGGAGGTTGCAGCTGCAGAAGCCTTTCATGGTGAAGCGGTCAAGAACGCCGAATGTCAGGCCATCATTTCATTCTCTATAGAATATTATGTCTCTCCCATACAGAGGCACACCCACCCAATGTAAATTACTGTCCACTTTAACATCGTGGAGGTTCGCCGCTGTCTTTTTGACACGGGCTCTGGGATTAACCTTATCCCAATGCTGACCCTGCGGAAGATGGGGTTATCCGAATGTGACCTGCCTCCCTATGATTTAAGAATCCATGTATACTGCTGGATAGAGCAGACCCCAGTCGGTATGATATGTTTTAAGACCCAGTTCGGTGGCCTAGTTACCATCACTGAGTTTATGGTTGTCTCCCTTGACACCGTGTACAATTCATTGATGGACCGATAATGGCTCCACCTACACGCGATGGTCCCCTCATCATATCCCCAATTCCTCAAATACTTCTGTAATGGTTGAGTAGGAATACTCTAAGGTGACGCATCTCCTTCATCGTCTTGTGAAGCCCGCTACCTTGATGACAACTATTACGATATCTAGTATAAGCAGATTCAGGTCAGTGAGGTTGAACCCATCGCGGTTGCAACTGACCCGTGGGCAGGTCTGGATGACGCCTACATCTTCCGGATCCATAAACTGTAGGCCATCACCCCCGACATGGAGAAATGTTTTGTTTCCCCTGGTACAAAGGGGAAGAATATTCCCAATCCCAAGTGATGGTGAGAAATCACCTCGTACTCCTACACAAATCAGGCTCAGGTGATCCTGGAGCCTCCTAACCCCATAAGGTATCGGGATGTCTACCCCTTGGCAATAGAAGTACGTCATACGTGTCTATTTCTTCATTCCAGAATTAACTGGCTCAAGTCAACACAACATTATTGCATTGATATCGTCAAGCAAGGCCCTTTTGGCTGAATACCAGATGTGATCGGGTCGATAGCCATCATTGTTATGGTTTCGGCAGTACCAGAATCTCTCGATGCAGTGACCACTGTTGGTCAGGCTGGTACCAGCCTCCTGTTGGAATCTACCGACCCAGAGGAAGATTATAGCACTAGGGATCCATCATCTGCAAGCGAATAAGAGGATCTAGGGGATACTCCCCTGCCTTTTAAGAGGGTGTCTCTGCCACGGTCGATTAACTGGTACATGCGATCCTTGGGAGAAAGGCAGATTTGAGACCCACATTGATCAGTGCCACCATGCCCCCTGAGGAGAAATAGCGGTACATGGATTTCCTAAAATAGCACCGTGATATATTCACCTGGAGCTACGATGAGATTCCAAGACTAGGTCTGTAGGTATCCATCCACCACCTCGGTCTTCCTGCAAATAATCATGCGTTCAATCATCCTCCCAGAATGATGCACCCCTCTCACAGTGCCATGGTTGAGGCGGATATAAACAAGATCATCAGATCCAACTTCATCAAGGAGGACCAGTACCCCAAGTGGATATCCAACATTGTGCCAGTTAGGAAGAAGAACATACAGATCATATTCTGCATCGACTTCCACGATCTCATCCTTCATTTCCCGAAGGATGATTTTCCCCATCCTGTGATGCAATTGTTGATTGATGCCATGATTGGGTTCCAAGCCCTTTACTTGATGGAAGATTATTCCGGATACAACCAGATCCGAATGGCCCCCGAGAATGAGGATTCCACAGATTTTAGGGTGCCACAAGTTACGTTTTGTTACCAGGTCATTCCCTTTTGCTTAATGAATGCAGGTGCCACCTATCAGCGGGTGATGCATTACATATTCAATCCAATCCTTGGGAAATTGGTGCAATGCTATGTGTACGATCTGGTGGTCAAATCTCGCCAGCACCAGGACCATCTCAAGGACCTTGAGAAAGTAATCGTCTTCCTTCGTTCCTACCACCTGAAGATGAACCCGCTGAAATGTGCCTTCGAGGTCACATCTCAGAAGATCCTTGGCTTTGTTGTCAGATACTGGGGTATCGTGATCAACCCATTGAAGATCAAGGAAATCATCCAGAAGCCTCCCCTGATAAATATTCGGGAGCTTTGTGGTTTCCAAGGCCACATAGCCTACATACATCGATTCATTGCAAATCTGGATGGCAAGTGTAATCCCTTTTCCTAGCTTATGAATAAAGGAACTTCCTATGAATGGGAAGAAGAGTTCCAGACAGCGTTCAAGGAAATCAAGTAGTATTTTTTACAACCTCCAGTCTTGATGCTACTCGTCTCCAGAAAACCATTGATCCTATATGTGACTGCCCTAGAAAGTTATCATGTCATCCTCCTCTCCTAGAAGAACAATGAGGGGACGGAGAACAGTCTCTACTACCTCAGTCATATGATCATTGATACAGACACTAGAAACTACCCCATCAAAAAGGGATCCCTTGCGCTGGTATTTGCAATACAGATATTGGGACATTACTTGGAGCACCTCGAGGTATATATGGTATCTCGGATATACCTGCTGTTGTACATTCGGAACCACCCAATGTTGACAGGCCACCTAGCTCAGTGGGAAGTTATTCTTCAGAAGCTCAACATCAGGTATGTCTCTCAAAATGCTATTAAGGGGAAGGCATTGGTAGACTTCCTTTCAACCCATCCAGCTCCTTATGATCAGTCCTTAGATATCAATTCTCATGATGAGGTAATCCTCTTAGTAGATTATGTCCTCCCATGTTGGAAAATACACTTTGATGGTGCTTCCTGAAGCCCCACTGGTAGGAGTCTAAATGATTCTAGGCTCAACAGAGTTGGCCTTGGTATTGTCTTTATCACAACTGTGCAAGCCATTATTCCATATTTATTCTTGTTGTCAGAAGGCTTCACCAACAACAAGGTAGAGTATCAGGCTCTTATCAATGGCCTCAAGTTGTCCCTCGAGATTGATGTTCCCAATTTTCACGTGAATGGGGATTCTGAACTGGTCATCAAGCAAATCAACGATGACTACGTTGTCCGAAAGCCAGCGCTTTTAGCATTATTGGAGCGCACTCTCCATCTAATGGCCCAGTTTCCATCTCGTCCAGAAGTTACTCAGGTCCCACGATCTCAGAACGGTCAAGTGGAATCCCTGGCCGACTTGGATGCATCACTTGCAGAACCCGAGCTAGAGGATATGATTATCCACATGGCACATCAAAGATCCATCGCTCCCATCACCCCAGATGATGACGACGACTAGCGGGTAAGCCATCTTACCACCAGAACCTCCACGCCAGGAACCCCAGGTTCCTCAGATGTAGTGGTTGATGTGACACTCGATTGGAGACCCACCTTTGTCGAGTATCTCCAAAATGGTTTCCTCCCAGCTGATCGGTACGAGCATGAGTGAATCATATGCCACACACTGCAGTTTATCCTCCAGAGTTGTCCCAGTCTTGAGAAGATCCTCTACAAGCACGGGTTTGATGGTTTTATCCTCCATTGCATCCAAGGAGTTGAGATTTTATAGGTCATGAAAGTGGTTCATGATGGTTCCTGCAGCACCCAGCATACTGGGCCAATGATATCTCACCAGATCCAGAGTCTGGGGTACTTCTGGCCCTCAGTGATCAAGGATTGCATCGAGTTATCCAAGTGATGTCACGCATGCCAAATTCATGCTAACTTCATGCATCAGCCGCCAGAGCCTCTCCACTCCACCATGTACTCTTGGATATTTGCAATGTGGGGACTCGATGTCATGAGACCATATCCATCGTGATAGCTCTCCAGTGCAAGTTCATCCTGACCGCTACGGATTTCTCTTCCAAGTGGACAGAGGCAGTTCCACTCAAGGAGGTCAAGTCTCACTCTTTCTGAGTAGCTGAGTTGAAGAAGTTTTATGCCATGTACAACATCCATTCAAAACATACCTCCCGCTATCACGCGCATGCAATTGAATAGATCAAGGTGTTCAACAAAACCCTCTCTAACATTTTGCAGACAATAGTTGGTCAGAACAAGAAAATTTGTCTAGACAAGCTCCCTGATGCCCTCTGATCTTATCATATGACGACTTGCAATTCCTCCTAGGAAATGCCATATTTCTTGGCATATGGAGCTAGGGTCTTCATGGACATCGAGATCCAGCTGACATCATTACGCATAGCGGTCTATGACCAGTAGGCGCTGGATAAGGTAGCTGAAATTCGCCTGGCTGAATTAGAAGAACTTGACGAGAACAGGCTTTTTACCCTGGATAACCTAGAAAGACACAAGAACAAGATAGTTAGAGCCTTCAACAAGAAGTTTTGCCTCCGCTCTTTCCAGGAAGGAGACTTGGTATTGGACCTCCGGACACCAATACTCCCTTGTAGGAAACCACCCAAGTTGGAGCCCAAATGGTAAGTACCTTACATAATTCACAGGGTTTACCCCAATGGGGCATAATCCCTAGTGACCATGGATTGGGAGCATTTAAATCCTCCCAAAAATGCCATGTTCTTCAAGAAATACTTTTCCAAAGACTTATGGTCTCGTACAACCTTAAAATGCATGATGGTCCCACAGGACCCTAAACTGCATGATGGTCCCACACAACCTTAAACTGCATGAATGTCTTGCAGGACCCTAAACTGCATGATGGTCCCAAAAGACGTTAAATTTTATGAAGGTCCCACAGGACCCTAAACAGCATGATGGTCTTGCATCACCTTAAACTGCACAAAAGTCCCACTGGACCCTAAACTGCATGATGGTCCCGCAGGACCTCAAACTACACGAAGGTCCCGCGGGACCCTAAACCGCATGATGATCTTGCACGACCTTAAACTGCACGAAGGTCCTGCAAGACCCTAAACTGCATGTTGGTCCTACACAACCTTAAACTACACGAAGGTCCCGCAGGACCCTAAACTTCATCATGGTCCCGCATGACCATAAACTACATGACGACGCCACATGACCCTAAACTACACGAAGGTCCCGTATGACCCTAAACTGCATGATGGTCCCGCACGACCATAAACTGCATGATGGTCCCGCATGACCCTAAACTGCATGAGGGTCCTGCATGACTGTAAACTAATTCATCCTACAAGATGTTAAACTGCACCCTTAGAACTACAAGTGGCTTGATTCCCATCATCATGGGATACATAGGAAAACTCAAGAATTTCATCTTGATCCCATCCCTAAACTCTTCTCTTTGACTATCCCCTGTGTATAGTACTCTTGGAGGATCCATGCATGACATGGTGTAGGAATACTTAGCCCCACTCATGCCAATATTACGAAAGTTTCCCCTTGTTCCCACTCCTCATTCTTCTATCCTCCAACATACTCACTGTATGATGCTAAACTGCATGGCCTTCAAGAACTACATACGACTTGATTACCATCCTCATGGGATACATAGGAACGCCCTGAAATTTTGTCAGTTGGCCTAGACCAAATGCCAGAATCTCCCCTTGGGTCAACAAATATGTTGTGGTGTAGGTTCTTTCCCCAATACACGTTGATTTTATCTCGATTACTTCATAAGTCCCACTCCCCAGAGGTGTAAACCTCTTTAATAGATGGGCACAACTATGCTTCACCCACTCTTTGATTGGGACTCCATCATCTCTCCCATACAGAAGAGCCCCCGAACTTCAGGGATGCTAGGACCAAGGTCTATCCTACCACTTCAGGTCAACGACCTTGAGGATGTTGAGAAACAAAGTGATACAAGTCTCGCAATGCGAATATGGTCAGTGGTGGATGCCCATTTTTTGTTCCCATTCCAAGCCACTATAAGAACGATGTTTTCCTGACATGGTCAACAACTATCCTTTGTCATTAAAGACACCTCAAGATGTCCCTAACATTGATTGTAGTGGCTTATTTTTCCATGTTTCATCTCCAAGCGATGAACTCCCTTCAGGCGATGCCAGCTATTAGCCCCCGTATGATAGGGAGAGACGAGTACGGTTCCTTGTTTCCCACACCGAGTACTGCTCACGTGGGCTTAGGAGCTGTGATGAGGCTGTAACCACAGAAGAGGTCATATGGCTACCATTGGCAGGGATGCCCAGCTTCAGGCCCCTTGGTCTTTTCTATCCCCTTGGCCCTTTCTAGCCCCTAGCCCATGTTCTCATTTAGGGTTTTGTGGTGTGGAGCGGACTTATGTCCTCATTTACATCGGGCTATTTCTCAATGCCACACATATCCTCTTGAGACATCCCTCCTGTCATTTATCGTCCATACCGTGAGCACATGCCCTACCGCGCTTTGTGTTCCCGATATCGGGCACCCGGCCCATGTTTTAACTCTTACGGGATTGTACGGTGTGGTATTGGATTATGTCCTCATTCACATCCGGTTACTCGTCACTCTGTTCACCCCTATATGTGGGTTACCCCACCATGTTTTTTCCTTACTACAATACATTAAACTACACATAACTCTTTGAAAGAACTACCTATGGCTTGATTCCCATCTTCATGGGATACATAGGACTGCCCGAACGTTTAGTCTTTAGGTCCAGCCTTAACTTTGACCATTGGCCTGAAGTTCCCCAGGGAGAGGGGTATATGATGTGGTATGGGACTATGTCCTCATTCACATTGGGATTTTGTAACAACCACGCCATTTACCGCCTCCTGAGATTTTTCCATCCCCTTGTGCTATACTTGTCTTTTCAAATTGGCCACTCTTAAGATGAGCCCCTAAATCCTCTTCAGCGATTCACTAATGTCCTCAAGGGTACACTGGTTTATCACCTGGAATGATGGTTCTACCCGGGCATGCTTTCACCCATTTCCCAGACTTCATGTTCCCCCTCATTAGGGCTTCCATCACCTTTCATATTTCGAAGGGACCCCCAAACGGCATGGATGCTAGTACTAAGGGCTATCCTACCATTATGGGAAAGCATCCTCAAGGCTTTCAGACAATAAATAAATACAGGTCCTGCGTTGAGAATATGTTCAATGGTCAATGCTCATTTGTTTGTCCCCAGTTTAGGCTAACGTGATATGGATGCTGTGTTTCGAACACGGTCAACAATTATCCTCCATCATCACAGAAACCCCATTAAGCCAAAAAATTTGGTTACATGAATCAAATCATTTTCCACATCATCATGTCCATGTAGAATCTCGAGACTCTTGGTACTATTCCTTAGTGGATAACTGCATGTTAAGAGGAAAAAGTCACCATAAGGAAATCATTCGGTGCTCCGCACCGATTTCCCTCCCACGTGGGTTCCAGGTACTGGAATGAAACCTCTTCCGCCCTTGATTCCCACACCGAGCACCGCTCACATGGGCTTAAGGATCGGGTTGAGGTGTTAGCTTACTTGGAAGGATTCTGTCCATCTATGGTTGGAGGTCTAAGACCATAAATTATGATCTCTTTCAGAATTATGTGCAGCTTGGTTTCCGTCCTCATTGGGTACGTAGGAACACCCGAACGTCTCGTTTTTAGGTCCAGCTCAGTTGGGAGATATTTTCTCCTTCCCCCCTTCTTCCTCTAATCATTACCAGCCCCTCATCCCAAGGATTCCCACTCAAAAGTTTTAATGGTATGGTGAGGACCTTTCCCTCATTCACGTCGGGTACGCTATTATCACGTTTTGTGCATCCCTCTTGGAACCTCGTCTCTCATGTATACATCTGAGCCATATGACGTTACACTATGATGCTCAGTCCCACATGACATTAAACTATTGTGTCTCTCCTACATGATGTTGAATGTGCATTGTTGGTCCCAACACATGACCCTAAATGGTGATATTATCATCCTGGCTGCACGATGAAAAATGACACTACATTGTGATGTCCTCACCCGAGAGGATGTCATGTTTGGTATCAGTTAAACACCATACCATTATTCGATGCCTGTATATGGCTTGATTCCTATGGTGATACTGGAACCTTCCATCCTAGGTCCATCGCTTCATAGAAAAAACTCATTCATCTTAAGGGAAAAAAAAGATTTATCAAATACTACTTCTTTTGGTGTAAGGGCCAGACCCACACAACCTCATTATTCCTGGATCTGGTATCCCACCGTGCGATTATAGGAACTATGTTGGGATTGATCCTCATCCTCATGGGGTACGTAGGAATGATTTTTCACTTTTCCTCGGGCCCAGCTTAATTTTTGTCTTCGGTCCCTTGACCTAAATCCTCCCCAAGGAACACATGGTGGTCCGAACCCTAGGTTCCCATTCACGTCGGGTTTTATAATTACCCCACCATGTATCTGCTGCGTTTCCTACCATATGTGGTCTGATCTCTATGAAAATAATCTAATAACACTCCACGTCCTTTCCATAAGATGTTAAACTGTGTGACATTTTCCAAAACTACATATGGCTTGATTCCCATTCTCATGGGACATGTAGAAATACCTAGACATTTTTGTCTTCGGGTCCAGCCCCAGGAATCTACAAATCTTGTCCCTTATTTTTTTCCCCTTTGTCCAAACTCATTTGTGAACCTGTAGTGGCGAGTACCTCTTAGTTTCTCATTCAGGTCGGGTTTTTCAATAGACGCACCGTGTGCCTCCCACATCCTTTCACAGCTTGGTTCGAGTTCTATGACCCAAATCTAAGATCTCCCCTAAGGGAACTGCGCATCACGTCTTGCTATTTTTCCACCCTGTGAACAGTACATTAAATCAAGACCCCATAATGGTCCACCCTAGGACATTAAGATGAAACTGTGCGACCCTAGGACCCTTGGCCTTGGTAAGGGACTCAACTCCATCTATCTGATACGTCACATTTTCGTACTCAGATGCATTTTGGCAAAGAACCCAAAGAGTGGAATTTTCACAGGGACATTCCCCTCATTCCATGTCTAAGATTCGTGAGCCTGTTATTTGGATCCTCATCCTCTTCCATTGCTGAAGGGACCCCCTTCACGGCTTGGTCTCATGACACCTTGGCTCACCTACCATTTCGGGCCAACGCCCCTAAAGACCCCGGACGACATTTGTGATAGATCCCATGTCTTGAACACGGCCAGTGGTCAACCCTCATCTATAATTCCCCATTCCAAGATAATACAATATGGATGTTGTATTTCAATCATGATCAACATCTATCCCACATCGTCAAACCACAATCATTGCAGTCGATATCTCGATCATCATGATTCAGATGTTTCCACTCCCTTATGTTCAAGTCGAATTCCAACATGCTCGGCTTTAATATTCAGCGAATCTAGGTGAAAACATGGTTGGTAAACATTACTGGGATGCCTCACTTAGTGTCCCATCATCCCTAACATGTGAATCCCTGTTCTAGGGAAGTCCCATCACTACTTATTGTTTCCCACATCGAGAACGACTCACGTGGGATTAGATGTTCTGGTAGGACATGTACTGGCCTAGCACACGCCTTTATTCGTCTTTCATGATGTTAAACCTCACTCTCAAAGATACGTGTTTCCTGATTCACAACCTAATGGGGAATGTAGGAACACCCATGCATCTTGCTTTGGGCCTAGTATAATTTTCACTTTTAGTCCCTTGACCTGAAAAGCTTCCTCTCGGGATGCGTGTTGTGATCCGAACTCCGAGTCCTCTTCCATATCAGATTGATAGCTACCGCACCACAAAGTCCCCTATAGGGTTCTTCCCTTTCACTTAACGTCTTATGTATGATGTTAAACAACATGAGTTTATATGTCCTCAATGCATGACCCTAAACTGTGGTTCTACCCTGAACAATTTTGTGATGCCTCACAATAAAAGTTTGGAGGTGAAAGTTTCCTCGTCATAGAGGTCCTATTCAGAAGTATGTTTGATCGCTGATCAGGCTGGTGTATCCACCGAATGCATTTCCACCATGGTGGCATAATTTCAATAGTGTTGGACTCTAGTCGAACAACCCATCACTTCACTCTCCACGCTTGGCATGACCTTTATTTGAACCCTCGTCCTCTCTCAAGTCTAAAAAAACCCACTAATAGTATGGAAGCTTGGCCTATGGCTTGCCAACTCCCCTGGGCCAACGTTACAGAAGGCTAATCGATGACATTCTGAGTCTGTCCCAGTTTGTTTATAATGTTCAGAGGTCGTCCCTCATTTTTCATCCCCATTTTAGGCTAACACAATATAGATACTGTGTTTCAAACGTGGTCAATAGGTTACTTTTATTGTCATTCCATCCCCAAAGTGTTTTGAATCTTTGATAATGTAATTCACACATTCCATTCCCCCGTATAAATTTATTCCAGCACCCCTAGCGTTACCCCATTTGTGCACAAGAGTACACTTGGAAAACTGTAATTCGGCTGTTCAGAGAGCTTCATTCTCCAGTCAGGGCTCTACCTTCTCTTGTCAGAAATCCAAATTGGTTGTTCGATCCTTGGGCACCCGAATATTGGTTGGCACTCCTACATTCAAATGAATTAATAGTATGAGCATCCCTTTTTTCACACCGGGTACGACCCACATGATCTTAGGAATAGATTTCTATTTATTTTATGATTGTGGTCAAATAAATTAAACCAAACGAACAAGTAAAGAAATCTATCTATACATGCAGTTCAAAATAAGGTACATTAAGGCGAAATTTTTTTATAAGTTTGACCAAAACAGGTCCCTTAGGGATCATCATTTTTGATAAATCTTTCTAGAGCCACTACATTTCGGCTCGTGGGATCCATGATTTCCTCCCACCCACTGAGATCCTTCTCTTCATCAGCTGTCACAGGGCGCAGTTCACTGACCCTAGCATGTGCTTGTGCCTACCGAGATTGGAGTGTGGTAATTTGGTGACCCACTTCCACTAGCTTCCCTTGGGAGTCCACCAGTTGGGCCCTCAATTGCTCCATGAGTTTGGAATAGTTTGCAATGAATAACTCTTTCTCCTTCACTCTTTATTCATGATGTTGGACTAATTGTTCTTCCTTCAGGAATGCTCGGGTTCTCCCCGACACTTTCTGACACCGGGAAATTTCGGAGCAGTGGCTGCTCTCGCGCAGCTTCTCATCCTTGTAATCACAGACTTTCAAATGAAGGCGTTGAGCATCCAGCCCTTCTGTATAGAGAAAGTGTAGATATATATGGAGTGATCCCATTCGTTTTAGCCACTCCGTCTGAGGCTGATCAAGAAAGAACTTGATACACTTCCACCCTTAACGATGCGTCATCAAGCATTCATCAGCTGCCTCAAAATTGGAATCATTTATCTCCTCAAGATCCACAGGCTGAGTGTCGGGGAAAGCAGCGAGGAGCTCAGCAATAGGTTCATCCCTAGAAACCACCACCTCGTCAGCAACCTCACTCTCATCAGGCTGGAGTTCCACCCTGGTGGCATTATCATCCCTCATTGCGATCCCCGACTCACTGAGTACTGGGGTAGGATCGCTTAGAATGGTTTCTCATGTAAAAGATGATGTGGTCATTGCCCATACTGCTCCTGCGGATGTCCCAGATTCTACATCTTATCGTGCCTCCAACCTTGTGATCACTGCATCAAGAATCAGAACCTTGATTCACTGAATTCTCCAGTAAAGAGATAAAACAAGTGAGAAAGTATTGATAGGAGCCAAGTACATCAGTGTCCAATGACTATGTCATGGAAGGGGCCCCCACCACGAGAGAGCCTTCGGCGCTTGTCAACTCAGTTACCGATGTCGATTCCTCTTGGTAAATGGGGATGGCAGTAGGCGCTCCTTCAGGCTAGTTAATGAATAGTTCAGCTAAAGTCGGTGCCCCATTACGCTCGGTCCCAAGGACTGACACCCGAGGTTTCTCCCTGGTCTCCACAAGCATACCCACGCCCTCGGCAGGGAAGGATTCCTGGGGAACCTCACACACGTGTTCCTAAATAGGACAATGTTTGGTTGACAGATCAAGGCTAAAAAATGAAATGAATGATGAAGATCAGTATGAGGTTTAAACCATACCACATGCTGCTCTACCGGTTCTATATAAGATCCAAGAATTTCACTGCTTTCCCCAGAACTCTTCTTATTAGTGGAAGCTTCTTAATTCCCCTCTCCACTTAGACCCTTGACATGGTCCTCCTCTTCTTCCTCTTCTAATTATTATTCTTATTCTTCTCCTCCCCATCCTTATTCCTCCTCTACACATTCATCCTCAGATGGTAGCCTCTTTGGATCATGCGCCTGGACAAGCATTACATTCCCCAGGAGATGCGACTCTTCATATCTCCCCTGCTGGCATGCTTACATGTCCATGGCTGTTAGGTATGCATGCCATCAATGAAATTTTACTTTATCCAGTACCCGGATGTGCCCTATGCCTGTTAGATCGTGCCCGATATTCATCAACCCCCTCCATAACTCTTCGGTGGACATGGATTGTCACAACGTTTTCCAAGCAGACCACAGAGAATTGAAGATAGAATCGGTGGATGACATCATGAGGTACTTGATTTGCATCCCTGGGAGGTCCCTAGTTGGACCCTAAGGCTGTGCATGAAACCACCCATCCCTGGAGGGCAGAGGCACATTTTATGTCAGCGTTACCCCTGGCATTGAAGTACTGGCCTACGCCACCCTAGCCCCCTGACCCGTTCTCTGCCTCACTTCCCCCACGACACCTCGCCGACCTTCCTGCTCTTTAGGCTCTTCACTAGTTGCATTGATTTTTCAAATGCATTTCCAAAGAATCGCCTCAGGGTACATTTTCGTCCAGTGTTTAGCATGCCCTGTTGATAGTCCGACACTGACATCGGTAGGGGGAAGAGTAATGACTTGCCCAGACCTTCCCTTGTGAACGTAAGCCACATTGATGAAGAATTCATGGATGCCGCTCTTCTTGTACCTCTGTATATACTTTACAAGGCATATGTTGCATGCACCCGTACTGACTGGAAAATCTGTTCATCACAAAGGGTTTGTAGAATATTTTGCCATCAATTTGGGCCACCAGCACGCTGCCCCGGATGCTATGCAGGTACTCCCTCTTCTCTAGTGGACCCCACCCATCGTTTACAATTTTCACAATCGAGGTTCTTAATGGGTGGAAGTTAAAGTGAGTGTGAATGTCGATATTGAGCTTGACTCTGTCGTCCCTGAGTTTCAATGGTCGGATCCTAACGATGTTCAAGAGGGATGGCCGCAAACTGTTTCTATGGAGAATGGTATTCAGGAAGTCAAACCCAACATAGTGGGCCATGACCCAACCATTGAAGATCTGGAATGGGCCACATATCCTCCTGGTCATACATCCCCTTGAAAGTTTCCCTAGGATACTATATAGTCGAGCTAACACTGGTACCCCAACGTTAACACTATTCTTCATCTCCATGATCCTGACCATCACTAGCGTCCCTGGGCGGACTGCCATCCCCGTGTCCCTCACTTGTAACAACCAGCCACTTAAGAATGTGGCATGAAACCCAGTAAATCTCTCATTCGAGTCTCGGCCTTCATTGATGACAAATCCCCACAATAGATATTCACCCGTCTCCAAAATCTTCCAATAGGATCCTGCCTTTCCCCTCTAAGATGTGTTTAGACATTTCTTCCCTCGACCTGGCATTTTCATGATAATGTCCTAGGGTCAGGAAGAGGTTAAACACCCTGAGTAGGATATTTACTTTAGGATATATTTTATTTTGATATCCTCTTTATTTAGCTCCATCAGGTGCCATGACGATATTGGTGTGCAGGTCCTATCTCCCCAGACATTCTCCGCCTAGAGAAACTCATCATACTGATACCCCTCCAAGGGGATCTCACCAAAACAATGGACATCCCACAAAATGATTCCCACCTCCCTAGGATGGGGGTGAAAAGTATTGCTATCAGGCAACCAATGACTAAACAGCTCTGCTACTAAGTCTTGTTGTCAGTAAAAGTGGAATTAAGACGTCCAAACGGTCTCGAAAATCCCAATTTCCCGCAGATCCGGCCCAAATCCCTCGCATGTCTGGTGTGCCCAGTACGCCCATGACCATTTTTTGGTAATGTTTCCCCCAAATATGAAATCCCGCTCATGCCAAGCCATTGTCTCATTGGTAAAGCTGCTTCTGAAAGTGCTTGCATAAATATAGGGAGATTTCTCGGGAAATGGATCACTTCCTATAGTTGTCCTGGTCTTCGGATTAAGTACATAGATGGTTGTATTATGTGTCTCCCTAGTAGGATGACCATTGCTGGTAATGCGGAATTGTGGAAGACTACCCTCATGCGTCAACCATGACCAGGTGTGTCCGTCTCGAAACCTGGCATCAACACTTCGTCCAAAAGACCGAAATTCTATAGCGGCAGGCTACCACTCAAGACCTAGTCCTTTTAATCTTGTGTCAACATGCCGAAAATCATTTTATTATCAGAAATAACCCTCATAACGTGAAGAATTTGATGGTTCATGATCATTTGGATTCTCATTTTTGCAGGAGCAACTTCCCTCTCATTTTCGATCCCATGAGTGCCCATTTTTGGAACTCCAAAGGGGTCGGTGTGAAAGATGGAGAAATAGGCATGCAAAATAGTGAGGGCGCGCAAAACTGTTGGTGGGAGTGGAAAATTTCCGGAAGGCACGCAAAACCATGAGTCAAATGCGGGATCTTACATGCAGAAGAGTAATTTTTTTCATGCACGAGAGAAAGCAAGCCTGTCGCATGGAAAAAAGTCAAAGTTGGGCCATCTGGGGGGGGGGGTCATCATATTTATAAAGTGCATACGTAGATTTCATGCCCACACAGCCCTCTTTCATGCTCAATCTGCGTTTTTGCGTGCCTCTAAGGATTCTATTTTTATTCATTGGAGTAACCCCAGAATCCGACCATCGGGTTCTCCTTCAGCTCCGATTCTGGGGGGGGCATATGTTGATCCCAAAATCCATAAGAGGGGCACTTCGTGCCAGCCTTCACTACGGATCCCAAAACGCCGCCCTCCATGATCGGCTACTCCGGCCACGCTACCGCGCTGAAGGCGGTGTCCCCTCAAAGGCGGCAGGCGCGATGCCGCCTTTGTGTTTCCGGGCAAAGACGGCATCGCGCCTGCCGCCTTTGGCCTTTACCTGAAAGGCGGCATCCGCGATGCCGCCTTTCCCCTAAAAAAATTTTAATTTTTTTTTGAAATTTTTTATTTTTATTTTTTTTGTTTTGTTTTGTTTATATATATATATATATATATATATAAAACAAAAAATTTCAGCAGAATTTCTCTGCTACTAAATATCCAGCGGTACTGCCATTACAGCAGTCTGGATTCTGACAGAAAATCTCACCCAGACCTCCCTTTTATAAGATGCCTTGCCCTGGAAATCATTTTGCATTTTCGATGTGGGATTCAGGTTCTCCCTTTCCTGCGCAGTACATTCTGCATTTCCAATGTGGGATTCTGTTTCAAGTGCGTGACTTTGAAAGACAATAAAATATAAACTATAAGACCAATATAAATGAAATTTTAAATATTGATTAAACATATAATTAATAGTTGAAATAAAAAAGAATTTCCTTAAAAATGATGATGCAAAATAATTTATAAGGTTTCAAAACCGCTTACTTGAAATTTAAAAAAGTTTCAAGTACGTGAATTTGAAAGACTATAAAATATAAAATATAAAACGAATATAATTGAAACTTTAAAGATTGATTAAAGATATAAGAAATAGTTGAAAACAAAAGGATTTTCATAAAAAAGATTGATAGAAAATAATTTATAACCTCTCAAAACCGCTTACTTGAAATTTAAAAATGTTTCAAGCACGTGAAACTGAGTGACTATAAAATATAAACTATAGAACAAATATAATTGAAACTTTAAACATTGATTAAACATATAAGAAATAGTTGAAAACAAAAGGAATTTCATAAAAAATGTTAATGGAAAATAATTTATAAGCTCTCAAAACCGCCTACTTGAAACTTAAAAACGCTTCAAATACGTAAATTTGAACGAGTATAATTATATAAGTAATAATTAATAAGTAATAAGTAATAATTATAATGAATAATAATAGTTAATATTTATATTACTTATTAATAATTAATAATTAATAATTACTAATTACTAATTAATTAGTAATAATTATTAATTATATTACCAATTAACTAAATAATTATTATATATATAATAATTAATAAGTAATAATTAATAATTAATAATTATTAATTATAATAAATAATAATAATAATTAATATTTATATTACCAATTACTAATTAATAATTAATAATTAATAATTACTAATTACTAATTACTAATTAATTAGTTACAATTATTAATTATATTACTAATTAACTAAATGATTATTAATTATATTACTAATAATTATTAATTAATAATTAATTAATCATTATTAATTATTAATTAGTAATTATTAATTAATAATTAATTAATAATTAATTAATCATTATTAATTATATTACTAATAATTATTAATTACTTAATTAATAATTATTAATTAGTTAATTAATAATTATTAATTAGTAAATTAATAATTATAAATTAGTTAATTAATCATTAATAATTATTAATTAATAATTAATTATCATTATTAATTATATTACTAATAATTATTAATTAGTTAATTAATTATTAGTTAGTTAATTGCTAATTAATTAATAATTATTATTAGTTAATTATTAATTAGTTAATTATTAATTATTAATTAATTATTAATTAGTTAATTAATATTTATATTACTAATTATTACTAATAATTATTAGTTAATTATTATTAGTTAATTATTAATTAGTTAATTAATAATAATTAACTAATAATTATTAGTAATTAATTAATCATTATTAGTAATTAATTAATAATTATTAGTAATTAATTAATAATTAACTAATTAATAATTAACTAATTAATAATTAATTAGTAATTAATAATAATTAACTAATTAATAATTATTAATAATTAACTAATTAATAATTAATTAATCATTATTAGTAATTAATTAATAATTATTAGTAATTAATTAATAATTAACTAATTAACAATTATTAATAATTAACTAATTAACAATTATTAATAATTAACTAATTAATAATTATTTAATAATTATTAATTAACTAATTAATAATCAACTAATAATAATTAACTAATAATTATTAGTAATTAATTGATCATTATTAGTAATTAATTAATAATTATTAGTAATTAATTAATCATTATTAATTAACTAATTAATAATTAACTAATTAATAATTATTTATTAATTATTACATATATAATGAATAATAATAATTAATATTTATATTACCAATTAACTAATTAATTACTAATAATTATAATAAATAATAATAATTAATATTTATATTACTAATGAACTAATTAATAATTAATATTTATATTACTAATTAACTAATTACAAATTAATTATTAATTAGTTCATTAGTAATATAAATATTAATTATTAATATTATTCATTATAATTATTAGTAATTAATTAATAATTAATTTGTAATTATTAGTAATTAATTATTATTATTATTCATTATAATTATTAGTAATTAATTAGTAATTAGTAATTATTAATTATTAATTAGTAATTGGTAATATAAATATTAATTATTATTATTATTTATTATAATTAATAATTAATAATTATTACTTATTACTTATTAATTATTATATATATACTAATTATTTAGTTAATTGGTAATATAATTAATAATTATAATTAATAATTATAATTAATTAGTTAGTAATTATTATTTATTATTTATTAATTATTAATAAGTAATATAAATATTAATTATTATTATTATTCATTATAATTATTACTTATTACTTATTAATTATTACTTATATAATTATACTCGTTCAAATTTACGTATTTGAAGCGTTTTTAAGTTTCAAGTAGGCGGTTTTGAGAGCTTATAAATTATTTTCCATTAACATTTTTTATGAAATTCCTTTTGTTTTCAACTATTTCTTATATGTTTAATCAATGTTTAAAGTTTCAATTATATTTGTTCTATAGTTTATATTTTATAGTCACTCAGTTTCACGTGCTTGAAACATTTTTAAATTTCAAGTAAGCGGTTTTGAGAGGTTATAAATTATTTTCTATCAATCTTTTTTATGAAAATCCTTTTGTTTTCAACTATTTCTTATATCTTTAATCAATCTTTAAAGTTTCAATTATATTCGTTTTATATTTTATATTTTATAGTCTTTCAAATTCACGTACTTGAAACTTTTTTAAATTTCAAGTAAGCGGTTTTGAAACCTTATAAATTATTTTGCATCATCATTTTTAAGGAAATTCTTTTTGATTTAAACTATTAATTATATGTTTAATCAATATTTAAAATTTCATTTATATTGGTCTTATAGTTTATATTTTATTGTCATTCAAAGTCACGCACTTGAAACAGAATCCCACATAGGAAATGCAGAATGTACTGCGCAGGAAAGGGAGAACCTGAATCCCACATCGAAAATGCAGAATGATTTCCAGGGCAAGGCATCTTATAAAAGGGAGGTCTGGGTGAGGGTTTCTGTCAGAATCCAGACTGCTGTAATGGCAGTACCGCTGGATATTTAGTAGCAGAGAAATTCTGCTGAAAATTTTTGTTTTATTTCTTTATATATATATATATATATATATAAACAAAACAAAACAAAATAAAAATAAAAATTTTCAAAAAAAAAAATTTTTTTAGGGGGAAGGCGGCATCGCGGATGCCGCCTTTCGGGTAAAGGCCAAAGGCGGCAGGCGCGATGCCGCCTTTGCCCTGAAACGCAAAGGCGGCATCGCGCCTGCCGCCTTTGAGGGGCAATTTTAAAAATATTTTTAACCTGGGCGTTTTTTAAAAAATATTTTTTTTAAAAAACGTATTTAAAAAAAATCCGGGGTTTGCATGGCCGAAACTCGTTCCGCGCATAAGGTGGCATCGATTGCCCATTTCCGCGCCGGTCGCTTGCGCGTTGGCCTTTTGCGCGGCACTTCGGGGACTTCCGCTATAAAAAAAACTGTCTCCCCTCCCATCGAGGGATGGAAACCCGAAGACAAAGTGACTCTCTACTACGTGAAAACCTCGTATTCAGCAAACTTGTGAAATCCCATGGCCTTTAGGTTATGGTTGTTATGCGATAGGTTGGGGGCGCCTTCAGACGGACCCTCAGACCCTCGTACATTTTCAAAGTACTTTGCACGCAAGGGTCTCATCTTCTGCGCAGGACCCCTCTGCGGTAGGCCGTCTCCTTGAGCACCAATTTTTCAGCTTGCACGTAGCCTACGTCTTGCGCGCAAGCCCTTGTTTTGCATGCAACACCTTCGTTTTTCACGCCACAGGTCATACTTGTGGGCCTGCCGTCCATCTTGCACGCCACCTTTCCCCTTGTGCGCGAACTACTTATTTTACCTCGACCCATCCTGTGACATGTGCTCCATGTGCTTCCCTCACTACGAGACACCTTTTTCAAACCATTCTTATGCACGACCCACCTGCGTCATGCGCTCATTCACGACTAATTTTTTTTTCTGGGTTTTAAAAAAATTAAAATATGATAAAAGGGGTTAGGGTTCGGATATTTTTAAAAATGGGTCCGGGATGCGTGAACACAGTTCACGCATCCTTCGCCGCGGAAGGATGCGTGAACGGCGTTCACGCATCCCGGCCCCCGACGGTAATGCGTGAACGGCGTTCACGCGTCCTTTGCTGACCAGCTAAAGAAAGCGTGAACGCCGTTCACGCATCCTTGCGCGGGAAAAGATGCGTGAACAGCGTTCACGCTTCCTTCCGCGGCGAAGGATGCGTGAACGGCGTTCACGCATCCGGCCGAGAAATCTTATAAAAGGATGGGTCCCCCCCTCCAATACCCATTGTTCTCCTCTGATTTTTGTTGCGAAGCTCTGCAGAAATTCTTTCTCCACAAATATTTCATGCTTTTATTGAGGTAAAATTTCTATTTAATAATTTAATTGTTTATTTGTGTTTATTTATTTCATTTGTATGTTTAATTGTGTTTATTTATTTCATTTGTATGTTTAATTGTGTGTATGATTTATTTATTTCATATGTTATGCATGAAATGTTCGTATGATTTAATTTTTTGAATGTCTGTTGTCTAAATATTGAATGTTTTATGTTATGTCTAAAATTTTTAATGTTTAGAAAAAGTAATTTATGTTAGAGAAATTTATTTTAATGGATGGTTTTGATGTAAGTGTAAATTAAATTACTTTTATTTACTAGTAATAATATTTTTAATCAATAAAGTATAAAATATATTTACTTATATTTTGAAAAGTTGAAGAATGCCCAAAAAACATTACAATTTCATAAAATTTAAAATAACAAAAGTGTTTATTATGTAAATCTCAATTAGATCAGTTATAATAAAATTTATTTAATGTTTTTAATAAATATATATATATATATATACACACATGAAGTTAAATTTTTGTAAAAGAGGTGTAGTATTTAATATAGATTTTATATAATACGGATAATATAATAAATATACCAAAAAACACGGTATGAGTGATGACTGATCTTGAGATGACCGACCATGCATAATTGAAATTGCATGTTTTATTTTGTGTATGTTGTTATTCAATTTGTAATAATTGCATTTTTTCGGTATTGATGACCTGCGAGTCATCTCTCAGTAAGTGTAAGGACCTGCGTGTCCGTTTAAATTAATTTATGTATTTCATACCCCTAGACCCTCTCACATGCATGTGAGTAAATTTGTAATTAAAAGACTGACGCCCCAAAGAGGTGTCGACGAAGAGGTGTCGACGAAGAGGCATTTGAGAACTCCTTCGAGAGGAGGCGTTGCTGTTTGACAGGAGATTGGCGGTTGCTGCAATATTTGATAATAGAGACAGGAGTTTACCCATATAAATTGTGGTTAGTTTATCAGATAATGATAAACTAATCGCAAGTCTCAAGATCAAGTCATGATTATATATTCATAAGTAATCAAACTTTATGAAACATTATATTAAATTTGCTTTTGTGCTAAAATCACAATCACTATACCTTAACAGTGATAAATCAATACATAAAAAAGTCTCAAGATAATCAATTATTCAAAACCAAATTAAATAATTTAAAATTTTAATGTAGTGTATAATATTTTTAATTTTTTTTAATAGGTAATTATGTCTGCTCAAATATATTGCAACGGTGAGGTAATTTGTACCGAGCAGGGTTTTAGCTACAGTGTGCCACCTGTCAAAGTGGTAAATCTCCATGGTTGTATGACATTGGATGCAGTTCGTAATAAGATTCATAGTCGGTTAAAATTGAGTGCAGGACAAGAAATCACTTCAATTAGATACCGACATCTTCAATATCCTGAGCGTATGTGGCACATCGACTACCCTATAGTCGATGATGAGGATTGGATGGAGGCTTCTCAGTTATTCAGGCAACAGTGTATTAATGGTTTGATGGAATTATTTATTGTCATTTCTGATATTGATGTGGTGCAATCGATTACTACAGAACCATGCTTTGTGACCTCTATAGAAGTCAGTCTTTCACAACAGTCTTCTTCATTGCCTCCTTCTCATACGACTCCTGTGGAAGAATGTAATGAGGAATATCATCAAAATTTGGAAGGAAATGTAGATGACATCCCTTTCTGTGCTGATATAGTGCAAGAAAGTTTATCTGAGGAAGAAGAATCTGGGGAGTCAGCAGGAGATGATGTGGTTGGAAATGAACCTTCTGAGGTTCCTTTGAGAGATAGACATCCACTACATCCACCAGTTAGTGGGAATCAGCCTTCAGTTTTGAGTTCCTTAGTTGGAGGAATGTCTCGTGAACAACCTTTTGATTGGGATGTCATTACACCAGCTTCTGAATTCCCTGGAATTATAGGGAATTTGCCTGCATCAAATGATAATGCCATATATGTTGGGCAGGAGTTCGAAAGTAAACAGGTCATGAAAAATGTGATAAAGCAATACCACATTGAGCGACATTTCACATTTGTGGTTTATGAGTCAAAGAAGACCAAATATCTCATTCGTTGTGAAAAATATGGGTCAGAATGTAAATTTCGATTAAGAGCACTATTTGATAAATGTTATGGATGTTGGAAGATAACCAAATTAGAAGGCCCACACACTTGTCTGCATCCCAGCTTGGCACAAGATCACTCTTCTCTTGATGCAGATTTTATATCTACTGTTATTTGTGAGATGATACGAACAAGTAAGGATGTTCCTGTTGCCCTTATTCAGGAAAGAATTCAACAGTTGTATAACTATAAGGTATCATACAACAAAGCTTGGAATGCAAAACAGAAAGCCATTGTAAAAGTGTATGTTGATTGGGATGAGTCTTATGCGTTGTTACCACAGCTTATGGAATTGTTGTCTCTCAATAATCAGATTGTTTATCAGTTGGACAGTGTTGAGTATGTATCCCAAAATCATCTAGTTGATCGGTCAAAGGTGAAGTTCAATAGGATTTTTTGGGCATTCAGACCGTGCATTGCTGCATTTCCCTTTTGTAAACAATTTATTCAGGTAGATGGCACATTCCTTTATGGAAAGTATACAGGTGTTCTACTCATTGCTGCCACACAGGATGGTAATCGCGCTCCTCTGCCACTTGCTTTTGCTGTTGTTGAAAAAGAAAATTGTGAATGCTGGAGCTGGTTCTTGGCATGTGTACGTGTTCATGTCACGCAGAAACAGGGCGTGTGTCTGATATCTGATCGTCATCGAGCGATTATAGAGGCCGTGATTAGTGATGGGGTTTCTTGGACTGAGCCGAATGCTTATCACCGTTATTGCATTAGACATATTGCAAGTAATGTGCATAAGCAGTTTAGAGATGAGGCCATAAAGAAGGCGATCCTCAAATTGGGTATGGTTTTCTAAACTTTCTTTTTTTAACAAAATTTACTATCCATTTTAATACATTATTATGTTATGCTTCCAGCATATGAACCCCAACAAGAAAGGTTTGATCGACGTCTTGAAGAGATCCGAACAGTTAATGAGGAGGTATATGAATATATGGTACAAATTTCAAAGGAAAAATGGTCATTAGCATACGATGGTGGCATGAGATATGGGCATATGACTACTAATATAGTGGAGTGCGTAAATGGGGTCCTCAAGGGTGTGCGCAAACTCCCAATCACAGGGTTAGTGCAGGAGACATTTTTTAGATGTGTTCCCTACTTTGTTGACCGGTCCCAAAAGGCCTACCAGAGGATGGAAAATGGAATGTTTTTACTCAGCATTTTCAAACTGATATTGACCGGATACGGAATGAGGCTTCACGATGGAATGTTATAGCCTTTGACAGGGAAAAGAGGAGTTTTCGGGTAAGAAAGTGCTACGACCAGGGTGCATGCACTAATGGTGGAGTGTTTGTCGTGATGTTGGATAATAGGTACTGTGATTATGGCAGCTTTCAGGCATTGAGATATCCATGTGTACATGTTATTACAGCTTTCTCTTCGGTAAATATATCGTGGGAGCCATATGTTGACCCGGTGTATGACATGAGCACTTTGGTTAACTATTATAGTGCTGCTTGGATGCCTGTTGGTGACTTCCATTCTATCACATTGCTTGCTGATCAACCGACCATTGTCCCTGATATTTCCAGGTTTTCATAAGTCGGTTTTGGTATCATTTATAATTTTTTCAATGTGTGTCATTTTTAAAATTATTGGCTTCATGCTACTAGGTTGCGGCCTCGAGGAAGACCGAAGTCAACTCGCATCAGAAATGAGATGGATTGGCCTCGGCAACGAGGAGGGAGAATACGATGAAGTATCTGCCACGCAGAAGGACATACTTGTAAGAGATGTCCCCAAGTGGCAGGACAGAGTTCCAAATCTCATCATCCATGATCGAGTCTGTGTACCTGCTCTAAGAGGAAGAGGTTGTGGTTGGTGTCGATGATGAAGAAGAGGAATAAGAAATAGAGGATGAGGATGAGAAGAAGTAGAAGACTAAGAGGAAGAGGTTGTGGTTGAATAACCTATTGTGGAAGTTTCTATAGTTACTTAGGAACTTGATCTATTTGGAATAATGTTAATGGTTATCTAATGGATAATGGATAAATTAACAAACGTAATTTCAAAAATAAGAAGAAATAGTTAATTTTTCACTTTTTCCACTTAATTTTTAATGTGGAATAATGTTGATGGTTATTTAATGGATAATGGATAAATTAACAAACGTAATTTCACAAATAAGAAGAAATAATTAATTTTTCACTTTTTCCTGTTAATTTTTAATGTGGAATAATGTTGATGGTTATTTAATGGATAATGGATAAATTAACAAATGTAATTTCACAAATAAGAAAAAATAATTAATTTTTCACTTTTTCCTGTTAATTTTTAATGTGGAATAATGTTGATGGTTATTTAATGGATAATGGATAAATTAACAAACGTAATTTCACAAATAAGAAGAAATAATTAATTTTTCACTTTTAAATTACGGTTTTCTTATAAGATGTCTAGTTTTAGTAATGGCATCTGAGTGTCTGAGCATCCTTAACTAATGTTGATTGTGAGACTAGGCTAATGTTGATTGTGACACCAAATAAAAATGAATATATCATGATTCCACTATTAATAAGTAACGATGATATCATGTGTGCAGATGGCAGGTTTTCCATTGCTTACATCTCAGGCTACTCATGTATCACGACTGCTTTTAGAGGGACGTCATGTGGCTCCCTTGAGTGTACGTAGATCTCACCATTTCCATCATACTGCACCACCTCCCGCTATCATCCCACATCTTCGTCGAGCTGGATTTTATGGAGTAGCGATGTGCGACTTCACGTTTCTTTATCATCATCTCATTGCCGCACTTGTCGAGAGATGGAGACCAGAGTCGCATACTTTCCATTTCAGTGAGGGGGAGATGACTATTACATTGTAGAATGTGGCTATTATGTTGGGCCTCCCTATCGACGGACATGCTTTGACAGGCCGAGTTCCATCAGATTTGCCTGAGCTTGTTCATAGACTTCTGGGCATAGAGGTCCAGGATGATGGCAGGACCATCGTCGGTGGTAGATTGCGGATGCCTTGGTTAGACCATCACTTCACACATTTACCAGATGATGTTGATGACGTCACCGTGCTGCGCTTTGCACGCACATATATTTTTAGGCTGATCGGTGGCACGCTTTTTGTTGACCACTCTACTACTTTTGTGCACCTGATGTATCTAGCTTTTTTAGAGGATTTGGACCAGGCAGGTCGATATAGTTGGGGGTCTGCCTGCCTAGCATATACATACAAAGCCCTATGCAGCGCATGTCGCATCGATAAGATGCAGATCACAGGATGCATGGTTCTTCTACAGATGTGGGTATGGGAGCACATACCTCGTTTAGCTCCACATGCCCGTGCGCCATTACCCGTAGATATTGTAGCAGAGGCTCCACGTGGACGTTGGTATGTTATTAATTCTTTCTAATATCTAACTTACTTGTATAAAATTATTTTATGAAATGTAAAAAAAAATGTTATCTACAGGTGGAGTCAGGCGCATCGACATTCAGATTTTCCCAGACATGATGTTCACGCCTACAGACTTATGCTAGACAGCATTCGACCAGACGATGTAAGTGATTATTATTTATATCGTTAAATCTTTACTCTTTACTGTAAATCTATTCATTTATTAATTGATTATTCATTTTTTCTTTCAGATTACATGGATGCCATATACAGATGATATCCTTCAGAGTCTGCCCCCATACTGTACAGTGATGCTTGATATCGGCTCCTGCATGGTTCCACTGATTCATTTTCATATAGTCGAGTGGCATCAGACAGATAGGGTTATGAGACAGTTTGGATTCCTTCAGCCAGTTTCTGACCCGCCCAGTCAGTTGGATTCATTGCATTCCCTGAAGATGTCAGGGAAGAGAGATTTTTATTGGAGGAGCTACCATGCGAGATATGTTGCGTTATGGTACAGGCGACGGGAGTCCCAGTTGCGAGGGGCAGGGACAGTACGCTTTCATTTGATGGATCAGATGGATTATGCAGGCTGGTACATCAGGTCTCCCGTCAGATTTCTGACACGGCACGGACGAGGCTTCCATGACATGGTATGCATTTTTCCTTTCACAGTTCAACATATTTTTTATTCAAATTAGTTAACAACAGAATTTGTTTTCGTAGGATGCTCGTATTTGTCATCTACTGCATATGTCTGATCCAGTGGAGAGAGATGCCTTTGACCCAGCATATTTTCACATCCTTGTACGACAGATGCTACCGTCGATGGACGAGATTTATCATGGCATTTTCTTTGATCCACCACCTGCTACGGAGGCCGCAGAGCCTGCTGCGGAGGCCGCAGAGCCTGCTGAGCCTCACATAGATGTACCTGGGGGTGACGACCCTATTATGGATGCTGTTGTTCCACAGGATGAGGCTGCTCAGCTTGCTCAGCCACATGATATTATTCCACTGGAGGAGGGTGTTCAGCATGATCAGTCATATGCTCCACCAGCTTCTCAGGCACAGCCACAGGTACTTACAGACGCTGACTGGATTGAGTACGATGTTTTATTGCAGTCATCCGCAGCAGAGCAGCCATCTACTTCCTATATTGGTGAGAGTTCCAGCCAGCTTCCACTATCCTTAGATGCAGGCCAGGGTATAGGCGGTGAGACTGTATATCCACCGTCTGTCACACAGGAGGATGTGGAGGTGGATATCGATGAGGATGCGCAGTGTACGCCAGAGAACAGACGTAGACAGACACGACGTGGACGCATCCAGTATACGCCTGACTGTGGTACAGAGGAGCATCCACACCGGAGGCGTAGATTAGGTTGAAATTTGATTTATGATACGTTTTGTATGTGTATTACTGTTATCTAGACTTCTATTGTACCTTTAATAAGTGTCTTACTGTTATAAAATTATCTACCAATGTATATATATATATATATATGTGTATAATAAATAATATGATTAAATTAAATGATAAATATTAATTATATTAATTATTTCGAATTACAATAGAAGTGGTCACAGTTATGATGAGTGATGGTTCAGTCCAACCATGCAAAATGCATATGCTGATAAGAATAAAAGGCCACAACAAGTGTAGAAGAATGGAACAATAGTTGGAAAATCTTCCATTGGGAATATGCAAAACAATGAAGTCAAGAAAACTGTGAAAGAAATTATTTCCAAGAATAAGTCTGAGCTAAAATCCAAGGATTATTTCATGACAAATCTTGAAATTCATATCATCTCAAGAAGTTGAAACTTGAGGTATTCCAATCACACTTTATCCATTGTTCTTAATTATATTTCTCATTTCAATTAAGGGGGAGAGCTTGATTGATGGAAAGATGGGATGAAAAGGGGAGATTTATCTTTTCACTTGAACTTTTTAATATATTTGGTGAAGTATGTCCAGGATTTAGCATTTCATTGATAATTTTGATTATCTACCCTTGGTTAATAATTGATACACTCTAAGCATGATTTAACATTTATGGTTGTTTATGGACAACATTGAAAACTACAATATGAATTAGAAGTCCATTTGGCCAATTTTGAGAAGATACATATTCAGACTTTATAAAAGGAAACGATTTATACTGGTACGCAATCTAAAGAGTGAGATTATTGAGTATGCATCTCAAAACTTAGGTCATGTCCATGACATCACTTCTTCCACCTTATTTAGATAAAATGATATTTTTTAGAGATCACATGCCTTAAAAAATATTACTCTTGGATCTAGAAATGAAACTCAGAGAACTTAGCATAGTGATGATGTGATCATGGTTCACAAATATACCAATATTTAATCAGAAAAACAATGAAAAGGAGTATTAGAAAGTATAAAAATTAAGTTTCTACTTTAGAATACAAATGGAACCATATGAGGATCTTTATAGAAATAGATGTTTAACTACAACATGTTGAGATAACATGAGTGACTGAAAGATGATAAGATTATAGATTTCTCAATATATGTTAGAGAATACTCAAGCCATTCTATTAATAATTATTTAATGAATATCTATTATTCATGAATATTTATTAATAATTATTAACATTATTTCAATATTTTATATTATTTAATTGATATTTATTAACATTTCTTAATTTTTATAATAAGTTTATTACTTTATAATTAATAGTTATACATTTTAAGGGGAATTTAGGTATTCTGTGAGATGCGTGAACGCCATTCACGCATCTCCTCTCTCGGGAAGATGCGTGAACGGCGTTCACGCATCCCGGACCCATTTTTAAAAATATTCGAACCCTAACCCCTGTTATCAAATTTTAATTTTTTAAAAACCCAGATAAAAAAATTAGCCCTCATTCACCGTGTGGCCCCTCAAGTTTCCACAAAGTAATTTCAAAGTCCCTTGGACAATGGTGCCCGTTGTGTTGCTTCTCCTCATGTTTTTTTCGCGTAGGCACATTAATAGCTATTTATTCTTCGCATAGCAATGCTAAAATGGACCCTCGAATGGTTTTCTCCATGAAACTCTGAGCCATGGCATTGGCATTCCCCTCTCTTCACCAGCGTGCAGAGGGTACCAGTTATGTAAGTCCAAGGGTTGCACAGCAAACCCGCCTCATCCAAGCTACAAGATGTTAAACAACCAAGAACCATCATCCTCAGTGCATGATGTTAAAATATGACTTCCCCCCATGAATAATATGTTGGGAAAGGGTAACCTCCCTAGTGTAATCCCCTAGCTTTTCTTATAGGAGGAAGAATCTATTATTCTCCTTCTTTTCCAGTGTCGAGGGTTGACAAAGGGTGTGGTGGGGAATGGTTCTCCTCCTTTAATCAGTTCCAAATCCCTCTCTCTCAGGGATTTGTTACCATCGGGCCTCCGTCCTATAGTAAGTCCCAATATCTTCGGCTGTTGAATATGCATAATCACCTATTTCCTCTTTGGGCTGCTAACTACATGTAAGCCCCACTCCACTTCGCACGGATGCACCTTTGGAAATGTGATCATCAGGTCTCTGCTGCCTCTTGTTTCTCACACTGAGCATTACTGATGTGGGCTTAGAGCAGACACCAACTATGACAAACACCATAGGTAGCCCAGAGTGTAAGCCCCACACCTCACTCCTGAATGATGTGGACTTTGATCCTTTCCAAGGTAGGGTACGTAGGAAGCAACCACGATGTTCAATCCCACCACTCATTTGACCCCAGGTACTTCTTCACGTAAGTGCACCAATTCCCCCATTCTGAACTACGAGGACGTTGATACTTGCTAAGGCATGGTACGTAGGAAGCCTCCACAAGGTACAAACGCACCACCCATGTCGTTTCGACCACCTCCACGTCTGTTCACCAACACTCTGGAAGCCTAGAGTGTAATCCCTATGTCAACTCCTAAACTACGAGGTCTTTGATCCTTGCTAATGGAAGTTACGTAGGAAGCCTCTCTGAGTATCAAGCCCGCCACCCAATGGCCACTCCTCCCCCCTTCACGTTGGTGCAGCTGGCCCCCATCCCGAACTATGAGGCATTTGATCCTTGACATGGAAAGCTACGTAGGAAGCCTCCACGAGGTTCAAGCCCAACACTCAGTCATTCTGACCCCCTCCATGCCGGTTCACCTACGCCACCCATTTGGACCCCAGGTCCTTATCCACGTCGATTGACCCCCATCCAATGTGACATTAAACTATGTACCTCAGTCAGCGGTAAGCCGTTTTACCCCATGAAGAAGCAAGCTGTTGTGTCCCTCAATCAGCGGCAAGACATTGTATTCTGATCAGTTTTAAGTCGTTGCATCTCCAATTCAGCGGCAAGCCATTGTAATCCCATTAGCTGGGACACACACCTTTGGTCCATCCTAGTGACGTCATACAAACATGGGCTGCTAACCACGAGTATGCCCCATACACATCATTGTGTCATTGTCTTATGTGTACACCCCAGTTCAAGCTCATTGCCTGATCGTTCCCTCGATCCTATGTGTCTCAAAGAAGGTCATGCCCCATCCCAGAGGTTCCAATTACTCCGGTTTCCATCCAGGATTCCATTCATAGGGGCTGCCTCCTTAGGCATCCCATCGTCTTCTTGAACTATGTGTACTTTGATTCCCTGCCACGGGGATACGTAGGAAGTATCTCTAAGACTCAATCCCAACATTACCGTCTTCCTCATGGTTGTTCCATCCCATTCGCCACCCATCTCACTCAGTACCCCATCATCCATCTTGATTCCTTCTCGGGCCACCACATCCTGTTGAGTTCATGCCAGCCCACCTATATCGGTGTTCCCTCTAGGGGCTACACCCATCTGATCCACTCTAGTCAGCATTATGATCAGTCTGATCCATCTCCGCTGGACGTTAAACTTGTCGCATACCCTATGTTAAACATGGTAATATATGAAAAACCTCAAAAACATTTCCATGGAATATGATTCCCCACATTCGATGTGGGATTCCTCGGGCTTATGCACCCTCGAGAAGCCCTATAATAAGGGATAGAAGACAGACACATCAGTGTCCCAGCGCCCAGACACGTCCGTGATGCCCAACGTGACTAATCCCTTGACTGAAGGTTACTGGCATGACCGGACCCCTTGGAATGTCCCGACAGATGTAGTGTAATTAAATGGTGTCCATGGAGATATGGTGCTAGGAAGAGATTCACGAACAACATCTTAAATCTACAAGGGAGACCCAGACTAGGTGACGAGTTCCAAGGAGGAATCCACAGAAGGAGGAACCAACATCCCATCATCCTATTTCGATCAATGAGAAAACTTCCCTGAAAAAGTGATGGATGTCGCTCGCCTTTGGAAAGCGGGAATGCAGGGTAACAAAATTGCGCCTCTCATCCTCAACCGAGATAGATGTGCGCGCCCTGAAGAAAGTGTCAGAAACAGTTAATTAGAATCATTTTAATGATTTATCTTGGATTGAATTTATCTGTATACGTGAAAATATATTTTTCAAAAAAAATATGTTTTTCATTGAGTTTTACATTTTCATTTAATGAATTTATTCCACTTTTAGAAATTTAATCACTATAATTGTATTCTATATTTGTAATTAGGCTAAATAAATTTTTTTAATTCGGTTACCTTTAGTTTTAATTCAATACCAATAATAACCATTATATAGTTTTTCCATTGATAAAGGTAAATTGGGTTACTTAGGCAAAAAAAGTTTGATAATTTCTCAAAATAATCCCAACACTTTATATTATTTAACTTTATAATATATATTCGACCATAATCATCAATAATTTGAATATGTGGAATATTGGTAATAATTTCCTTGATAGTGAAATTTATAATATTTTAGGTAATTAAAATTCTAATATCACTATCTGAACATTAATATGTAAAAAAAATTCTTATTAATTAAAAGTGTATATTTGTAGGCATAAATATATATTATAAATTTTAATTTGTTTTTATCCTGTTACTTTTTTTTAATTTTCAGTAACAGAATAATAACCTTAAATGATAATGCAACACCGACATAGTATGTATTCAATTATTCAAAATATAAAATAAAATATTTTAAAAATATGTAAATTAATATAATTTGAATGAATTATTATGTACCATGATATTTTTAGATACATCTTACTTAAAAAGTATGAGTGAAATTATTTTATTTTAAATACGTCTTTTTCTTGTTGATGTTAATGTAAAAATATATTAACATTATTAAAGATAAATTCGCTGTTATTTTTTGTTAAATAATATTATACTAAATTATTTTAGTACCATAAAAATATATCAAAAGTCATTTAGGTTGGGCAATGTTATAACATACCATCTGGTTTCCATTTATTTATCAATTTTTATCATAGAAGTGAAAATTTTACCCATTAAAAGTTAAAATGTTATTACCTCTGTTGAGGATAAAATTAAGAGACTATAAGGTTTAACAAAAATATATGTTTTGAAAGACATCATAAACCTATTTATTTTTTGGGATTTCAACAATTTCCTACATTTAAATCATATATGTATCCACTTTTAGGTATTTTTCTAGATAATTATACTATTATATTTAATCATTTAAGAAATTATATGAGTACCCCTCCCATCGGTTATAAATGGGAAACCATCCTTCATATTTATTTTTAGCATTGAGCCTTCTAGAATCACTAAATTCTAAAACAATATCTTTATTACATCCAAATCCATGTACATGAGGTTCATATTTTATTTATAAAATATTTCAAGGGTTATTAATAAGGGATCTAAATGACTTTTACCTATGAATATACAATCATCCTAACCGACCACTTTCAATTTTTATCTTCTTCTACCCTCACTAAGACAAGGATGTTCTTCAAAAAATAAGTAAATAACTATCCAAAATATTCTAAAATATTTATAATATTATTAAAATAATCATGTTTTCCATCTAATAAGAATTGAATGTATCGCTCAGTTGTACGCAAGGCTTACCATATCTAGATAATGATACAATTAATTTTATATCACCATCACTCATCGATATTTATTATTATGGTTTTATAGATTATATTTTAAATTTGAGTAATAATTGTGATTCATAAATGATAATATCATATCCAAATTATTACATTCTTATATGTTTTTAAATTATAATGTCGCTCTTGTGTATTTGTGGACTACCACCACTATGAATCTTTGTGATTACATTATCAATTAAAATTTACATAGATTGTAATAAAGATAGATTTTATAAAAATATATGATATATATGATGTAATAATGTTTCTAGATAGGTGAATTATTTTTACCATTTTTTCATTTTATCCCTCAAAAAGTGTAAGCAGCATTCATGCATACCTATGACATACTGTCTCCATGAATGGTGTACTAAATCTTTCTATCACCATCATTTACGTGTGAATAAGTAAATAGATAAATATATTTATAACAAATATGTATATATATAATGAATATATTTGAATTTTATACCGTGACTGAGATTCTATAAATGATATATCCATGATCAGTGTACAAGTCCTAGAACCGTCGAATATAAATTCACGTGAAAAATAAAATACATGACACCAGGAAATGAAAAAATTAATAAATAATTATAAATAAATGTGTGTTGAAATATTATTAGTGGATAATAAAGGACATAATGAGTATTTATATTAAATTATTATTTATTTATAATAAATTTAAATTTATTATAAATGAGTTTATATCATTTTTAATGTAAATAAATTTTGATGTAATGGATTTTCATCTCACGTTTATTTTGGTGAAAGGCATGAAATATTCACTAAATGTTTCTTTTTCGTGTTTTATATACTAAACATGATTTTATTTTATGTGTATTCTCATAAACAATATAGGGATTCACATATCTATAAAATTTTCTATCATTCATGTTGTTTTTATTATAAATTCTCAATATTTGTAAGGGGTTTACATTATAATCACACTATTTATAAAGATTGTTTACGATCATGTTTATAATGATTATTTGTTTTGAAATATCACTCAATAATTCAATCAATTTTATTCTCTATTCTTTATTTCAAGGAATTAATTTTTTTCCTTTCATTTTCATTTCATTGATAATTTCAGATAATGACCGAATATTTTTATTGAAAATCAACATTGTATAATGGTTTAATGTAATTTTTAAATGTTCATATTATTTTTCAATTTTTTAAAGGAATCATATTTTGGTTTTCAGAAGATGTTATATTTTTTATTACACTATAAATGTGGTAGAAATATTTTTTTAACATACTTTTACGGAATGTAATTTCCCTCCATCATGATAACATGATATTTAAATATTCCCTTATTATTTTATATGTCTATTTTAAAATAATATTTTCTCTTAATTTTTGTGAACTTTTTAGATATTAATATTTGAATTATAAATGAAATGCGTATTTCCCAAAATAAATATTTCCATGAACTTCAAAACCAAATGTTAATCTCTGATAGAATATTTAGATGTTATATAATATTTTCTAGGTATATGGTTAAATGATACTATTCGTATTTATTCACATGATGATAATATTTTCATTAAAAACATTTAATTTCAATTGTTTATGCTATAACGAATTGATGAATTGTTTATGGAACCCACTTCCATTCCAATAGTTATGCTATAAAGAATGTTTTGTGATCATGTGGTGAAAATTTGTAAGATATTAATTATGTGTGGGGGATCCTAGAATTATATATCCATCTAATGAATTTATTAAAACAGGATACCTAATGAGATAATAATAACTTCAATTAAGTTTGAACCCAGTTTAATAATAGACACCTTCCAATATGATAGTCCAAGTAGTGAATCAGGTCAAATGTTTTGATGGAAATGGTTATGAAATCAGAACATTATGATAGCCATGTATTTGATCATCCTCTATAGAAATAATATTCCATGATTATTTATATGGGAAAAACATAATTCTTTTTCTAATGTAATGTTATCATGGGTCCAGATCTTTGAATCCTATAAGATTTATGTCTTATTAACTACGATGATTTATGACATGAATAAATATTATGATATATGATATGTTCGGTATGGTTTTAAAATTTGAATATCATATCATCCTACCTATATGATCATGTTATGTCTAAGTGATCATTTATATATTGATTGATTACCTTTACAGAGTATCTAATATCACCATTTTTTATGTTTCATTTTCCTAGGATATATTGAATGAACTTATTTATGAAATGTAAAAAAGGGTTCTAGTAATGAATAACATAGAGGGATATGATATAGATCTCCTTTAAACTAAGATGTTTATGTATCCATGCTTCCAAGGATAGTAGAAGTATATAATTATGGATGGGATAAGAATTTTATATAATGAATATTCATCTAATAATATATAATATATGTGGGTGATAATTATGGGACACTATAGATAGTAACAAAATTAGTTTTAGTTAATAGTTGGAGGTTATGATTAGATATTTTTATCCTGAATGTTGGGGATATGTCTATGTATTGGATAACTCCTCAACATTTGGGAATGGAATGGATTATATGGTTTTATAGAATTAAATCACCGATTTGAGACTACAAGTGGTTGCTGATTTGAAAAATATGCATCTTGTTTTAATATAATGACCCGGTCATAAATTACATACACATTACATCTCATTTTTTGGAATACATAAAAAATTTATAACATAGACACCAAAGGATTGTATTAGTAATTTTCTTTTAAAATATGGAACAGAAAACATTATCCCAATGAAATATTGTAAATATTTCCCAAAAATTTATTCCCCCTTAGTATTTTTACTTAATTTTTTTTCATAACCAATAGAAAGGAAACATAAGAAATGGGTGAGTTCAAATTCTTAGTATGTGTAAAAAATAAAATCTGTATACATATGATGAATATAAGGGTCTGAGAACATGATCATGATCATTATAAAAATATACCCATCATATCAAAAATCATAAATGTAAATCATAGAATAAATATTATCAATTCATAAGACAAGAATAAAAAGAAATTAAATACCATGATCCATGAATGAGTAATATAAGAATAAGATTTTTAATATTGGATGAAACATAAGCATATAAAATCTATATGTCTATGCTACCTATTAAGACCTTTGTAACATGTTAGGCTTGGGTTAATCACCCATGTTCCTACTTCAGGCATGGGATTCCCTCTGGTTTACCCTTTTGTTTTGAGCATGGGATGTCCTCCCGTGTGTCCCTTGTTTTAGTCATGGGATTTCCTTCTATGTACCCTCTTGCTTTGGAAATGGTATGCTCTCCCATGTACCCATTGAGATTATAGAAAATTTAACATTACCCAATTCATGGGAGAGAGATATTGGTCCCACCCATATCATATTGAAATCATAAAAACATGTTCCACAAAAATCATAAAAAATAATATCATAACCCCTGAAATGAAATGGGTTTCATAAATATGTAATCATATCATAAATTGTGGAAAATAGATAGGTTTCATAATCATTAAATAAAATCATAATCTTTAATGGGAAGATATATTCATAAGAATATAACCCACTAAAGAGAAAAAAATTTAGTAAACATCATTCCATTAATCATAAAATATTTATAGAAAGAATATGAATGGAAAAAATATATGATTACCCCAAAAAGGAATGAGTAAAATAAGAAATTTTGTATTATATGGTAAATAATTATAAAAGCTCTTTTAGAAAAACATCATGAAGGGAATTATTATATCTCATTTCAAATTTTTGTTCTTAAAAAATAAAACATCTTGAAAACCATTTTCAATAAAATAAACCTGAAAACATATAAAGGAAGTATTGATAAAATTTGGAATGCCTTTTTCCATTTAAAACATTTAGAGGATCTTAAAAACCTTTTGAAAACATTTTTCCATAAAATATATATAAATGATGTTTGAAAACATTTTAAAATCATTTCTTCGAAAATCACTTATAAAAAACATTTTATTAAATATTAACATCATTAGAATTAAATTAAGACTTCAAAGAATTGACAGTGGGTAAATCCATATGTGTCGTATGATGTAAAAAGATACTTCCTTTTGAATGGTAATATGGTTATAAAAATGAATCTTTTGGAATGATACAAATATATTCCTATTAAAACATTATTGAAATAATAAAAGGACACAATTTTATTTTAATTATGATACTATATTAGTAGAATATTCATGGAATCCCCTTTTCAAATGAATGGATTTGAAGGAACACAAAATTATGACCGAAGAGAGAGGTAAGGTTATATTTTATTAAAAACACTCTCTTAACTATAATATGGAACACAAAGTGTAAAATGGTTCAAATACATGAATACATAATGAAAAAACATAGGAGAATAAAATTACGAAGTTATCTTGAAATATGGATCATAATATTTCATAAATTAAAATGTGATGATTAACAATCTCGATAAACGATGATATTGTTTTAATAAAGTCTTACCACATGGTAACATTAAATTATATTCCTCATGTAGAAAAATTATATTACATATAGATTTAAAATATCACAAATATAATTATATTCTTGATATAAAATGTAAATGGTATTTTATACACCTCATATATAAATATAGTAGTCTAGCATGGAAAGTGACTCAGAACAAAAAATTGAGACAAACATGCTTAACAGATTTGGTAACATTTGAAACTAAAACCCCATGATGGACAGATAATAAAATGGTGATTTATATACCCATATATTTAAGTATAATAGTAATGTATTAAATTCATGGGTAGGTTATACACCACACAAAATTAGTGATCGGTGAATATTGTATGTATCTCACGGAAAAAGACCGAGACAAAATTCAATTACCTTGTGTTCAACTAGTTTCATGTGTCTTTGTATTACAGAATAATAAACTTATGTTAATTAATTATTGATTCAAAAAAAATTTCTTTTTTATTTTTACTTTTACTTCCCTTATTACAATTTCTTATACAACTATATAAATAATTATGTTTATGTCAGGTGTTTTGACCAAATTTGGTTCATGTGTCAAAGACATCATTGGTTGGCCAATTATAGTCAAAGGGTTTATTACAAAAACATATAATAAATAATAATTGTTAAAAAATTATAACATCTATACATTAATTATACTTTTAAAATCATTCATTAAATATGATTTTGAAAAATTAATCTTCATCACAATCATGGAGATGGTAGGTTGTACGTACACATCAGTAATATTCCCATTTCCAAATGACCATGATCAAATGATGGAAACTGACATTAATCTTTCTAGAACAATAATTATATTTTAAATAAAATATTATTTAATATTTTATTATTATATATAGAATTATTGTGATATAAAAAGAATCACATCATGTCAAGGAAGTGATATTACACACAGCCACGAATGACGTTATCACTTTATAAGTATCTGAAATGGAAATAAAGAAAATGTTATATATTATTTATCTAAATGTAATTATTTCATGAATATGATATATTTGTGTTTTATTTCAAATATGTATAATTAAAACTATACTTTTTACATTCCACATATCATGTTAATGAGTAACATCGTTTTGATGGGGTGGTATTCCACACTTCAACAATCAATGTTATTAGGTTTACACATAATGAAAAGAATAAAGAAATGTGTTAGAAAATAAATAAATAAGCATGAAAGAATTATATGTATCATATATATCATATATAAATATATTTCCAATCATAATTCCTTACATTTCATGGTTGGAATTTAAAAATGAACAATCCTTATTTTACAAGGCAGTAGTTTGTTGTACACGAATTGTATGTTAATTACCCATTTGACTGTGTCATGTGTATGTGTAGTTATAACCCTTAGTACAACAAATTTTAATCATATTGAGTAAACTGGGGTTGTTATATATCAATTAAATAAGATATTTTTAGGGGGTTGAGAAAGAATATAAAATAAATGGGCTTGGGTAAGGATGTTACCTTCTCTTTAGTAACTTCTTTCGGTTTAAACCAAATGGATTCCAGGGATGGATTTATTCAAAAATAGATCTTTCAATAAAAAAATTGAATGATGTTGGGGAGATATTTTTTCTGATTTTTTGAGCCAATGTGGTGTCAGATATGTGAGGGAGTGGTAGGAGAGGAGACCTTTTATTGTGGAATAAGAGTGGCACTTTTGTAATATTTTTTAAAAGGGAAACCCCACATAGAATTTTTTATTGAACAAGGATCGAATAATGGTATAATGTCAATAAAAGGGATTATAGAGTTGAAATATGACAATAAAATGGATTTTGGACAAGATTATTATTTTTTGGCCCATAAGGTTATGGTTTACTCCCTTATTAATGTTAATTTAACCTTAATCATTGTAATTAATTTTTAGTTACATTCACAAATCTTATTTCAAAAAAACTATGTTAAACATACTAAAAATAAAAAAATATTGCTATTTTAAATTTGGATTCCATTTTACCAAATTTAAAAAACAAATGATGTAGAAATTAATTTATGTTTAATCCTGCAGACAGACAACAACGTGGGTTGTTAACATAAATATATTCAATAGTTTGCCAGGATTTTCTAACACTTTTCAATGTAAAATTGACTAAATTGAACTGAAGTGGATAAATTGATAAAAATATGATCTAATTAAACATTAAAATCATTTAAAAATACGATATATCATTATAAATCAATTATAAGAAAAAATGTTTTTGAATTAAATTTCATTATTTGTCATTATTCATTAGAAAAATAAACTTCACAGAAAAATACCAATAATTCATCCTAACCAAATTATTATGTTTCTATTTTAAAAATAAATTCTATTTTTACATATAAAATTTATAAAAGTTTGAAATTTATATTTAAATCATTTTCTCTGTACAAAGGTGTTAAATGTGCCTTAATAAAAATATCAATTTTATGTATTAATTTTGTTTGTTCTGATCTTATGCCTATAAAATCTGTTGGATGAATAAAAGAATATTTGATTTAATAGATAATATATATTATATTTATATCACATAATAATTTAAATTAAATTAATTTATTCTGAAAAATAGTTTTTTTGTAAAAATAATTCTTTAATATTCATTGTAACAACTGAATTAATTTTGTACTGGTTTAAACCATATGTTTTCATAATTTAGTTACTACTATTCATACTAAATACCTTAATAGCCAGGTTAAGAATTAATTTATTAAATAAATATATTTATTAATATATTATTTTTGGGTAAAATTTTGTCTTTAATGTTACGTAAGCCATTGAGGATAGTCAGTCTTGCATGTAACATAAGATAACCTCAGTGTTCTATATAGATAAATATAACATTTATATTGCATGTACATAATGATTATCATGTGATTTTGTATAATGAATGAAAAAATAATGATTTAATATATATATAAATATATTTATTTTTTATGTTGCGTGAAATGGAAAAAAATATCAAAATTAATAAATTAATTTGAAAAAAAAAATTAATTCACAAAATCTCAGAGTATTACATTATACCAAATCAGAAATATATTTTTCCCTTTAAATTCATATGTGATATCAAATTTTTAATAATTTTAGTTTCATTTAATAGAAACCTACATCTTAAGAAAATGAACACTAAAACATCATTTCAATAATAATGAGAGAACTTTTATGGTTACAGAGAAACAAAACGTTGGGATTCCACATAGTAGAACGTAAGTGGAAAGTGAAAACATTAACATGAAAGTGAAGTTTGACTATCATGTTATGAAGGATATTGATAGATAAAATGGTCAGGAGTATATTAACCATCACAAATCCATAGATTTCTGATGACCCAAGGCACCATTTGATTCATTATAAATCATGGTACTAGGATAATATTTTCATTTTCAAGATTAATTCTCTTAGGTTGTAGAATTTTCTTGTGATGATATAATTACTTTATTTACTAAAAACTCATCCTTTATTTTTCCTTGATCAACTTCCTCTAAATTGATTATTCTAGGAAATTAAGGTGGATTTATCAATCCTAAACCATTAAAAGATCATGATATACATAAAAATAATGATATTTTATTCCATCTATATTATAATAACAAAAGGTTTGAAAAGGTTACCCATATTTATAAATTGACCTGTAGTGAGACAACACATTAATCATACTAGTTTCATTTGAAGTTTAACATAAAAATTCAGAAAATGGTTTACCTTATAAACCTTCTGAAAGATGAAAATACAACGCAGTAAAATAAATGATACAAAAGGATATTAATATTGATCCCCCATATATATCACAGTAGTTCTTGGTTGTCACATTTCAACCATGTGAATACCGTCATCGTATATTCACTTGAAACAAGGTAATAAACAAAACTACAATTAAAATTTTTGGAAAACAATAATTATTCATTATTACAATGGTTATTAGATATATTCCTCAGATCCAATTAGTTGTAAACATCATCAATGATGACATATGCTAATTTTTCAACAAATTAGTAGTGAAATCTTGGGTAATAAGTGATATAAATTTTAATTTATAAAAATTAGCCATTTATTTGTCCAAGATAAAAAATATATTGAAAACATGATCACATTAAGGGTTACCTTCCCTTATTAAAAATATCCATTTTCTGTGTATTCATCACAATTAAACATATCCATTTCAATCCTTAAAAAACATATATTTAAAATAGTAATATATTTCATGATTCATATAACATAATATTCTAATTCCAAAACATCAACTCTTTATTCATCCAAATTTATTCTTAAATGATTATTGATGCTTCATCTACATATTTCATAATATATATTTCCTCAATATGAAATATTAATCATGTATAAATGTTCATAAACCTAAATACAATCATTCTTCATATGTTTAAATTAAATAACACTAGAAGAACCTCACATTCCATTCACATTTTTTGTAGTCTTTTTATATTTATAAGTATAACTAATGCTCATATCGTCTAACTGATTATCTTTATTAAATTTGAATATGGGAAATCCTTTTTCATAATTCACATCTATTCCACATATGAATCATTCAATGTTAGCTGTAACACCACAAGGTTTTGAAAATATTAATTGAAATGCATGAAACACCGAGTCTCTATATAATGATACTTTTTTATAGATATAGTTAAAACTATTCATTAAACATAATATTTCAACTTATATTATTTGAATATCAAAAAATAGACATCTATGGTTGGGATCAATAAGTTATTTTGAGTTTGATAGAACCAACATCTGTTTTTGGTGAATAGGTATATACACTTATGAATAGTAATATGAATAGAAATACAACCCTTATGAATCTTAAATCATAATAATATTATTTTTGTCTTAATATTATAATATAGTATGATATTGGTTAATTTATCAAGGTGATATAAAAATAATTATAGTTTTAAAATTGTTTTTTTTCGAATAAATTATGATATTATTTAAAAATTAAATTAATATTATTTAGAAAATTATTTTCAAAAAGTGATCTTCATTTTTGAATTCTACATCTCAAAAAAGGTTAAGGTTGTTTTTTAGGATTTGTATAAGGTAGTTAAATTTTTGATGAATAATTAAAATACAATTTTAAGTTTTAGTGTGTTTAATGACATCATAATGATGTAATAATGATTTAATCATTCTAGTCAACTCTGAAGGATTAAAATATTATATAATCCTTCCCAAGTTCCCAATACAATTGGAAAAAAATCCATGGGAAATCCCATGGGTTTTCAAATACCACTATTGAGGTGTCGTTTGAAATTAATTAAAAACTCCATCACATTCACTATAAATACCATCCTCACCCCCTCTTCGTCTAACACAACTAAAGATTTCAGAATTACCTAAATTATTCGAACGCCCCTTCTCAAAGATCTTCCACACTTCCAAGACCTACTGGTATCACCAAAAGATGAATTCCAATGGCTTTAAGGAGTATCTCAAGGAGAATAGATCAAAAAGGTAAAAATCCACTATCATTTCCTTGTGTTTTATTTTCAATTATTTCCTTTTCTTACAATATTTTCACCTCCCATTGTCCAATAGGAATGGAAGATCCAATATTATATATATTTATTCTTCTTATATTGTTTATGTAAAACTTCCTCGTTATTATTCCTCTCCTCTTCCCCTTATTGTTATAAATAAATACAACATCAATAATGTGTCGATTTACCGACATCATGGATGACGTGTCTCTAATTTCCTTTTAATCCTTCCAATATAGTTGTAAAACCATTTTAATGTTTGAATAAGATTGTAAAGTGTATTATATTACCTCTATTATTTATTATAATTATCTTATAAGAGTAATATTAAATTTATATAATGAAATAAGTTCTTGATTATCGAAGAACAACCAAAATGATCTAAACAAATATCAATAATGATTTATCTAATGAATTGTACTCATACCAAATAAAAAAAATTATTTATGGTATAATTTAATTTTATTAAATAAAATTAGAAAGATTTCATTCCACTTCTATATTTTATCTTCCATTCGATAAGAAAATCTGTTACGAACTAACCATGAAAATCATGTAATGAAAGCACCCGAAAAAATGGGAAAACATATTACTAATAAATGTGTAAAATTATATTATAAAATGATCATATATGGTTTTATAAACATTATTATGATTGATTGAAACATTAATAAATCCCTTTTATCCATTATACAGGAGGCTTGAACGTTTTTTATGTAAGAACAACACGATGTAAGGAAATTCTTATAAGAATATTATTAAATGTTTTTATGAAATTATTAATGTTTTATGATTTTGTTATGGTTATTGGAGATTTTTTATGATTTAGGGTGGGACCTATATATCCTTACAGTTCATTGGATATTTATATGTTTTTGGTTGGCTGTATGGTTAATCAAAGTGTACCTGCGATGGATACACCATATGGTAGATATGAGGGTTACATTGTAAGGTATCCCTGAGGATTAAAAATCATAATCTATCCTTGAGGGTTACAATATAAGTAATTCCACAGTACACACCTATGATTTTATTTATTATCTATATGTTCTATCTAAATATGGTGTTTCAAAAAATAAGTATATATGGGTGAGAGGTATGTCATTATGAAAATGAATTCATATGTTTCTAAGTATTCATGAACTAATGGTTTCTTTCCTTCTATTCAAATTCCGTACTAAAATTTTTATACTCATCCCATGTTTTTAATGGGTTTTAATTGTTTATAAGGATGTGTAATATAAATAATGATGTCACATTAAATTTTATAGATATTTTTCAATGAAATCTTGTTATTGTTTTGTGTTAAAAAATTTATGTTTTGGAAGATATGGAAATTGTTTTAATGGTACCCAATTTGAATACTTGTGGGTAGATATGTATGAGTTATGTCCTAACTTTCTGAAACTCCAAACCAAAAATATCTTTGGTAATATAAATAGGTTAAATCTAGTTTAAATATCTCGATTATGTAATATTAAAGGTACGGTCATTATAGTTTGTATGAGGGAACAATTCATATAACATTAAGAGTTAGTATGATGTTAACAAATTATCATAAATAATTTTTAAATTATATTTATGTCGATATAATATATAATTTATAGATTACCATGTTGCTTCATCAACGATATGTTTTTTAGAATGGTTTTCTGAAGACCGAATAAGGAAGCTAATGTTGGAAGGAAATGAAAGGGTGATATCTTTTTGAGTCCGAAACAAATAATGGTGGGAATTGGAATCGATATTTTTTTTGATATTAATGGATCAGATAACACATGAAATAAATGTAGATTTCATCCATGCACATCAATATTCAGATCTACAAAAATAAAACCTGATGATATTGGAACAATTTATGAGGAAACAACCTCGTACTTTTAGTGGATCTTCTGACCCAGTAGTGAGTGAAGAATGGGTTATTTCACTTGAAAAGATATTTTATGTTATGGAATTTTCATATAATAAATTATTTTATCTTTATATTAATCATTTTGAAGGTTAAGTTGATCATTAGTGTTTAATGGTTAAGAATATCATAAATATGGAGGAGATTTAAGCCTTAGAGTGGGATGAATTTATAAGTCCTTTCCTTGAAATATATTTCCTTAAGGAGTTTCTACATAAGATGGAGAAGAGATTACTTGAATTTAGGGAAATTGAGTTAGAATCATTGGTCGTGTATGAAGCAAACTTCACCTGACTGACATGTAATTCACTAAATATTATTCTAGATCTTGATAAAAATAAACAATTTTTACTCAAGATTGTAGTCACGATATCGAAGTGCATTGGGATCCTGTGAGTTCAAAAGATATGAATAACTTGTCTGATGTGTTGGGAGGTAAGAAATGTAGTATTCTAATTATCACATTTACTTTGATGATCAACAGATTAAGAAGTATAAATGACATGAAATGGGTGAGAATCAATCCATGAAATCTGATGGTAAGAATGTCAAGTTTCTAGTTTGTGAAAAGTCTGGTAAAACGAACCTTGGGGAATTTCAAAACCAAAATTGAAAAGTGTTTCGGATGTATTAATTTTTGACATATAGTAAAATATTATAATGAAATTCATCTTAAGATCCATTCTGATAATAAAACTGTAGATTTATTCAAATGTGGTGAGATGGTTCATTATGAAAATTTCTTCCCAAAAAAGATATTAGTGGTAGAAAGCTTCCAGACTATAAGAAGAAAGGTGTAGTGAGAACCTTTTCAACTATGTCAGTAGATGTAGGGCTAAAAATTGAAGTGTTATTAGGTACTTTGTGTTTTTTAATTATATTTTTCTAAAGTCTTGCTGGATACATGGTCTATGTATTTCTTCATTTCTGAGATATTTTCTAGTAAATTTGAAATATCCACTAAATAAATGGGACCATAACATATTGTTAAAACACAAGGGGGAAATTTTATAGAAAAAAGGAATTTTAAGAGTCTTCATATTGTTATATCTGAACCAAATTACCTAATAACTATGTTGTTGTTCCCTTAATAGAGTTTTATGTCATTCTGGGTAGGGATTGGATTTATTTTTATCATTATATGATTTATAATAGAGGTAACGAATTTTTCTATAATGAGTTTCGGTTTATATAAAAGAACAAACCCATGTAACTGATAACATATTAGGAAGCTAATAAATTGAATAAATATGGAAATGAATACAATATTGCTCATGTTTTTGAAAATAAGGGAACTATTCAGATTAATGATGTCCAAGTGGTAAATGGATACCATGATGTTTTTCTAGATGAGTTACCAGGTGTTATACTTGATTTGAAAGTTTAAATCACAATTGGTTTATTTATTAATGATAATCCAATTTCAAAGCCCCTTATCAAATGGATCAATCAGAACTTCTTAAATTGAAAAATCAATTGTATGATTTTTTTGATAAAGTTATCATTCTTCCTAGCACATCACCATGGGGTGATCCTATTTTGTTCCTTAAAAAAAATGGTTCCACCAGACTATTAATTAATTATAGAGCTTTGAATAACATTAATATTAAGAATAATTATCCTATCCCTAACATCAATGACTAGATTTATAATCTCTAGGGAGCTTAGTATTTTTCTATGATTGACATGATATCTAGGTACCATCATCTGAAGGTAAAAGAGAATGACATTCCAAAAATTGCCTTTAGAACTAGATATGGTCATTATCAGTTTTTTGTTATGCATTTTGGGATAACTGATGCACTTGTTGTATTAATGGATCATATGAAATGAGTATTTCATGAGTTTTTGGATAAATATTTGGTTGTTTTTACTGATGAAATTCTAGTATATTCTAGAAGTAAAGTGAAGCATCAAATACATCTAAGGGTTGTTTTGAAAACCATAAAAGGAAAGAAACTATATGGAAAATTCATCAAGTATGAATTTTGGTTGCATAAAATTTCTTTCTCTGGTAACATTTTTATAAATATGGCATAACTACTTACTAATAAAACAAAACATGTTAAATAATAGACAGGACCCCCAAATATAACTTAGATTCATAGTTTTCTTGGTTTGAAAGTATTTTACTAGAGGATTGTTGAAAACATTACACAATTATAAAGTCTAATGACTATGCTAACTTGGAAATGAGATAAATTCATATAGACAAAAGAATGTGATGATTATTTTAAGGAATTGAAAAGAAGATTGGTGAGTGATCTAGTTTCCACCCTACCTTACATAAATGGGGAGTTTGTCATCTACGGTGATGCTTCATTAAAGGGAACTGGTAGTGTTCTGATGTATAATAATATGGTCATTTATTATGCTTCAATAAGACTAAAACTTCATGATTTAAATTATACCACACATGATTTGGAATTAGAAGCTGTGGTTGTCACATTAAGAATATTGATGCATCATTTTTTTGGAGCGAAATGTGAAATATATACTAACCAAAAAAGTCTAAAGTATATATTCACCCAGAAGGAATTAAACATGAGGAAATGAGGATGGCTTGAATTAACAAATGACTATGATTTTTTGATTAAATACTATCCTATAAAAGTAGAAAAAAGTGGGATATTCCTTGAGTCGAGAACATCATGCGTCATTAAATATGTTACAACTCGAATAAGTCCATTTGATTAATAATTTAATGAATTTTGGATTGGAATTGGATGGTGCATGAAATTATTTTTTTTTGTTTCAGGTTTTAGTGTAGTCAAATTTTTCTGGAAAAATAATGAAAGGGTATAAGGAAGATGGTCTACTATAGAAAAAGTAATAATTGGTAAAATGGGGTATGTTTCATGAATTTAACATTGATAAAGATTGTTTTGTGATATATGGAAAAAGAATATTTATTCCTTGTGTTCCCCAATTGAAGAAGGATTTGAAGTAAAAACCTCATAGTTATCTGTTTTCAATACATCCTGCAGGTGGGATAGAATGAAATGAGATATTGCATATTTTACTGAGAAAATTCTGACATGTTAATAGGTTAAAGAAGAGGGATAGTTACCGAAGGGGATGGTTCAGAATTTACTTGTTCCAGAGTGGAAATGGGAGAATATATCAATGGTCTTCGTTGTTGGAATACCAAAGATGTCTCCAGAAAATAATGAAATATGGGGTATTTTTGATTGGCTGATAAAATCTTCTCATTTCCTTCCTATTTGAGATACTATGTATTTGGATCATCTTTCTTGACTGTACCTCAAAGATATTTTCTGGTCACATGGATTTACTCTTTACATTTAATCTGACCATGATCCTATATTCACTTCTATCTTCTGGAAAGTCCTTCAAAATTCGTTGGGAACATAATTAAATATCAGTACAACTTTTCATCCTCAAGGAGATGGGAATTCAAAATGGATGATTCTGAACTTGGAGGATATGTTTTAAGCTTTGTTCAATGGACTACCAAGGATGATATGATCAACACCTTTCATTATTTGAGTTTTCTTATAATAACAGTTTTCATTTCGATATACTTATAGAACCTTTTGAGGAATTATATGGGAAACGATGAAGAACTTCATGTTTTTGGGATGAAGTTTTGGAAATGAAGATAATGGGACCAGAATTAGTAGAAGATGTGGCTGTCAAAGTGATGATAATCCATCAACAAATTAGGACAACATAGAGTATTTATAAAAGATATGTAGATAATAGGAGGAAATAAATTACTTTTTTGGTAGTTGATCAGGACTTTCTTAGAATCGCACCATTGAAAATTTTTATTTATTTTGGTAGGAAAGGAAAAACAAGTCCATGGTTCATTGGAATTTATGAAATTTTGGAGAAACCCTTATCAGTTTTTTTACTGAGTAACATTGCCGATGAGTTTATCTCAGGTACACAATGTTTTTCAGGATTCAATTTTGAGAAAGTATATTCCATATTCATCTCATTTTTTAAGACTAGAAGTAGTTGAATGGGAAGAGATCCATTCTTATGATGAGAAACCTATTCATATTCTTGATCAAAGAGAACCTATATTTTGGAATATGGTTGTGACACCCAGAAAAAATTAACAATTAACCTTGTATTTGATAGTGTGTAGGACACGTGACAACAAGAATACAATGTAATTTAATATCACTATAATTTATAATATATTTTATATTTAAATTTGATCCTATATATATTTCAATGAAATCAAAACATATTTGGCTTGTGTTACTCATGAAAGATACATTCCATTATATCTTGTGTTATATTCAAGAGAAACATTCCTTGAAAGCTGGCGTTACATGCAAGATAAACCTTTCTTGAAAGATTATGTTACACCCAAGACTGAGTTTCACCAAATAAAAATTTATTATTAAAATATTATAATTTAATGTAATATGATATAACCTATATGTTATGTTCGTGGTTATTAATAGTATTAACTAGCTTATTAACAGAAATGGTTTATAATAATATAATATAAATTCATAGGTAAAAAATTCATTAATAATGAATATAGGAACCAATTAAATATTACCATAATGTTTTTATATAAAACTAATTTTAGGATCATGATGTTTTTTAACATAATAAATTAAGTAAATTACAATTATTTATTTATGATAGTGGAATATATATGTTATATTTTCAATCAAACATTTTTTATATTCATCCATTAGGTTTTATACAAAAATGATAAGAAAAAACCCTATTAGGCACATAAAAACCTATATTTTTATAAATAAAATTTACCTCAATTTAATGGATAATAGTTTTTAAATATTAATTTCTATATATTTATGAATTGGATTTTACAAAATAAACATTAGTTTTTTCTGAATAGTGAAAAATGTTTTGTTTTAGTTAAAAACTTCATTTTCATTAAAATAATTATTAATGTTAAATTATATTCAAATTTGATTTAATGTAGAATTGGGTCAATTATACATCTATTAATAAAATTTAGTTCATTATAATCAATTTAACTTTGAAATTAAATATTAAAACATAACAATCTTTTGAACATTTTGCTACTAAAAGTAGTTAGTCCGTATATCTGTGAGATTAGAAATAATTCTAATTTTACCTCTTTTATGATTTAAATTTTGCAAATATGATGTAAAAAATTGTAATAAAGATAATATTTCAGTTTTAATAATATAAACATAATTTTTTGACAAAACGTATTAGTAAAAGTGATCAAAATTAGTCACACAAATTAAAGAGAAAATCATATTATTTTAGGACTAAGCCATAAAATTAAGGGACCTAATGACCATGAAACATGTCCAAACCCATTGGATATATATATTTCTCCCATAAACCATCCAGTATTGAGTACGGTTAGTTTGTTAAGACCTTTTTAGGTAAGAACATTTACACCCCTAATTTGTTTTATAAGAATACCAAGTGAGTCCTTTTCCTTCCCTATAAAATGCCACCACCTCTACCAATTCATCACATCTCTGAAAACTCTTAATTTCGGCCACACCCTACCCAAATAGTCTCCAATAATTCCTCTCCTAAACCAATAAGAATCCCTTTTGGCATAAACCCTTCCAACTAATCCTTTTTGTTCAATCCAAGAGAAGTTTCCCAATTAAAAGTTTATGACTTTTCTCAATCTCTCTAGTTTCATTTCCATTATCTATCCCCTAAAATAACTTTATTCTATTATTGAAAAACAAAAAAAGTATCATACATATACTAGGATGTTTTTATGCTGATATTTTAACCTAAACATACACACATCACCATCTAGTGGGTGATGAACAAAATGTTTCTACAGACGATTAACTACTACATCACAAATTAATGATTGTTCATTCTTCCCTTACCGCCTCACAAAATGTCCTTTATGATGGAAAATATATTTATATATGATATATATTTAATTTATATTATTTTTTAATTAATTAATTATTTTAATATCATAAATTTATTCTTTCCTAGTAGTGTAAATAAGATAATACTGTTTGAGGAAATGTGGACATTTCCGCACCTCAAACGAATGTGATTCATTTGTGAAGATACTTGGAATTTATAAATGATTGGAAATAATTAAACATAAGTGAAATAAACAACATGAATAATATAATAATTACATTATTATTTTTCTATATATATATATATATAATATTTTCAATATTACCCCTTCACACACGTTAAAACAGATAATGTCATTCATAGACGTGTGGACTACCCTTCCTCGACATGACGTGATCCTCTTTACACTACATAATTATATATATAAGTATATGTGATTAAATAATATTGAATTTTTTATATAATCATCCTTATGTAATGATTTGAGTTAATTACCTTTATTCCAGAATGATCATTTAAATGTGGGAATGTTACTAATGCTTACGTACGGCCTACCATCTCCATGGTTTTAACATTGATTAATTTTTCACAAAGTTATTTAATTATTTATTTGAAAGGTATAATTGATGTAAATATATGATTATTATTCCATGGTTATTATTCTATATATGGTATATAATGACCTCTTCGACCATAGTTGATAAACAAAAGTTTTTTTGACACATAAACTAAATTTGGTTAAAAATCATGATGTAAACATAATTGTTTATGTAGTTGTACAAAACATGGTTATAAGTGAAATGAAAGATATTATAAACATTAAACAAGTTATGAAGAAATTATAATATTAAGATAAGTTTATTAAACATGATGTTAAAGGACGTTCACCCAAAAGGAAACACATGGTAAGGGATTCTTTCCTCATTTTTGTTATGTGAGGCAAGAATAATTGTTGTCCACATAATTTCTCATATTAGGTGTAATTTTTGCAACATTGACATATAATATCATTAAGTATATTATATTTATGGTATTTAAATGTTTTACTTAAGTATTATTATCTTTGGGTTTTGCAATCCAATTATTACAACATTGGTAAGGATTTTCATCTCACTTTTAAATGTGTGAGATTAAAGTCATATTCACTACATACATATATATTGTTCCATACCTTCTCCAATTTTAATAAATTATACCATTAATACAAATATTATCATGATATTATAAAATCCATCTAATGTCATACCTTTCTGGTGATTATTATTTAAATGTTTCAAAGTGGTATGGGACACTATGGAATTTTTAAGGATAATTATCCTAAAATGATCTTAATGTCACTTAAATTTATGATTATTAATTTCCTTGGAGAAAATAAATTTATTGATATAAAATTTCATAGTAAATTTACATGAATATCCAAATTCTCATTGAATAGATATACGTATATCCAAAACCATATACCATTTATCATATGGTGTTTACTTTGATAGTTATTTGATAAATCCAAACATATCATCCAATATGGGTGTTTGATAAATCATATTATTTATTTTGGTTATTAAATATGTGAAATAATTTGGAAATGCAGTGAAGGGTGGAGCTCAAACATTATATAGCTCATCGATGCATTGATTTGTTCCCATGGGACAAACCAGTTGAATAAATTAACTAGATGATATATCGGTATTTCTAAAAATTATGGAGGATAGATCTTGATAGTAATAGGTCCTCATGTTTCTTATTCATGACGCCCATTAAGAAAGAATTAAACTCATATTAGTTTCTATTATAATTCTTTCATGATATTTTGTGTCGATATATCTATAGATAAGTTTATTTTCATTAATCTAGATGGCATGTATTTATAGTTATTAACATTCTATATTGATAATATAATTTTATTCTACTTACTATTCACATGACATTTTTTTAGTTACTTACCATTCCATAATGAATATACTTATTGATTCATTATTTCCTCTGCTATATTTTTCCCTTACCGAGCATTTATGCTCCCTATTATTATGTTTCTTTCCCCCATAATTCAAGAAGTGTACTATGAATGAAATGAAAGAATATACTAGATGGATTAGAGTTATCCTCATGATAGTTATTTGTTTAAAAGAAAATATATTTTTTAATTCATGTATACATTTTTAATGAAAGAATAATTTATGTGTCTGGTTTACCAAGACTACTAAACCAATCGGTCTTTTAGGGATTTATTCCGTGTAATAATTCCAATGTATTTAGTAGTAATCATGTGCTCTTGGATATCTAGGGTGGGGTCACTACATTTTGTATCAAGGGATGTTTAGTTGAATCATTTGTAACTATATTTAAGAAAACGTAGTTTAGAGAATACAAACAGAAGGAATAATTTGAAAATAATAATAGATGAAAACCCTATAATTTTGGTAAAGTAATGATTATGTGGGTCTTCCTAGTGATACATTCTTGTCTGGATACTAAATGTGGATGTGGTACTAGAATAGATGTACCTAGGAGTAACAACTCTAACATGGTGTTCCGGGCACGACTCAAGGTATCCTGGTACACGACAATGGGCATTTATGCACACCTGGTATGACACTCCTAGGGCATATGCTTTGGATAATCCACATTTTCATTAAAAACCTTTATGAAAATTTTAAAATGATATTGAGAATGAATAATAAAGGTTAAACCTAAGTTGTTTTAAAAAATATGATTTCATGATTTAGATATCTTATAGGTAATTACACACTTTTCTCGCATTGACTCTTGTTTCTTACACTGTTCTTTCTGGTTTGAGTCAGTTGTTGGAACCTGAAAGAAACAAAATAACATCTAACATGAAAGAAAAGATGGTGAAAATGAGAAACCAAATAATGTGTTGACAAGAGTTAAGGATATCATGTCTATTCCAAATTTGTTTTCATGAAATATTATTAGCAATATATACCTTAACCAACTCTCTAGCATACCAAAGAAGATAAGTATGGAGGATGATAATAGCTCGAGTGATGGAGACCGTGTAGAAAAATAAGGATCAACTTTAAACATGTGAGAAGTGTGAAAGGATACACCTATCAAGGTTTCATGATGGAATAAGTAAATTCTTTATGTGTGGAAAATATTGAAATAAGTCAACAGATTTGTGAGGAAAAGGAAGAGTACAATGGATGGAAATGAAGCACATCCTAAGAAATACTTTATAGTTCTTTTTCATAAACGTGGGGAACCTGGACTTTACCCAAGTCAATTAACTCTCTCAGAGGATAAACATTATACCATGGAAGGATCTATGTGTAAATATGTGGATGAAGTATTTATGTATTGAGGATGTATTTATAACATCAATTAAAATGATATTTTGTGATTAACAAAATTTCAAGGATCCCATAATATATATTTTGGAAATTATATTAATATGTTTTTAGGAAAGGACTATATATAATCCGGGTGACAACCAATAAATTATGGCTAGAATGTGGGTATTGAACCCAAGAACGATGGATGATAATGGTTTCACACAAACCAATGACCTACACAATGTCCTTGTCAATTTTGCATTGTATTTAGTCAAACAATTTAATGAATAAATATTAATGATGAAATTTATGCAACAATTTTATGGACCTAAAATTAATCTATTAACAATATTTATTTTTGGAGATATTTAAAGACAAATAGTAAGTCTTGTCAAACTTTTATAGGCCATTTGATCCTTTAAATGTTTCTTTTAAAGCTTCAGGCATTAAAAAAATCAGTGTTGGTAATTAATTTTGTTGGGAGTAATCAGATTAATTAGAATTTGATAAATGAACAAAAAGATTAAGATAGTTCATATAATATTTAATCATATCAGGTATGTATACTTTGTTATATTCATGGTCAGTAAAATAATTACACCACATTTTTCAAAATGACTTCAAAATAGATTTTTTCCTAATACCAAAATTTTTGTTCAACCGATGGCTGTCTAAATCATCAATGTTTTATATATTTGAGTCCCTCAACATTACATTGATCATTCAATTGTTTTTTATTTATTTCCTCATTCAATACCAATAAATATTTACATTTTTTCATATAATCACATATCCCTACTTTCCACTGATGTTCTCCTACTTTGAGACCTAGTTACTTTGTATTCAATGTGACCTTTGTAGTTTCAATTCTCTTGTTTACAAAAGAATAGTTATGAACCATTATATAAATGAGGGATTTAAAAAATAGAAAGCATCAAACAATATATCACTATGATTGATTTTAAATTTTCACAATTTATTTAAAATAATGTGGGGAGAATGTGACACCCCAGAAAACTAAGGTATAGACCTTGTATTAGATAGAGTGTATGACACACGACATCAAGTGTGTATTATAATATAATATATGTATGATAAATAATACATTTTCTATTTAAAATATGTCTTATATATATTTAAATACATATTACATTGAGTTGTCTTATGTTACATTCAGGAGAGACCTTCCACTATAGCTTGTGTTACATGAAAAAGCAACCTTCCTCGATAGCTTGTGTTACATTTAAGAGATACAATTCTCAAAAGTTTTCATTACACTAAAGATATGGTTTCACTAAATAGAAATGTATTTTTAAAATATTATAATTTAATATAATATAATATAACCTTGTCGTTATGTTAGTGGTTATGAATAGTATTAACTAACTTATGAAAATATATGGTTTATATAAATATCAGATTAATTCATAGGTTATAAAATGATTATAAATGAATATAAAACCAGTTGAATATAAAGATAATGTTTTTATATAAAAACATTTTTTATGCTCATGATGTTGTTTTACCATAATAAATAAATGTAATTATAGTTAGTTAATTATGTTAGTGGAATATATATGTTATATATTCAATCAATCCTTCTGATATTCATCCATTCGGTTTGATGTGAAAAATATAATTAAAACCCACATTTCACACATAAAACCTATGTTTTTATAAATTCATTTTTATATATTTTTAATGGATAAACTATTTTAAATCTTAATTTTGACAAATTTGTTAAATGAATTTGATAAAATAAACTTCATTTTTTGATGAATAGTTATAAATACTGCATTTGAGTTAATAACTACCTTTTAATTTAAATAATTATTAATGTGAAGTTATATTCTAATTTTTTAAATTCGCATTGGGTCAATAATAAATCTATTAAAATAATTTAGTTCATTATAATTAATTTACCATTGAAATTGAATAAAAAACATAGCAATATTTTGAACATTTTTCTACTAAAACCAGTTAATTTGTCTGTCTATGAGATTACCATTAATCCTAATTATCTTGCTTATATGATTTTTATTTTGTAAATATGTAATATATTTTTTTAATAACAATGGTATTTTTTTTATAATAAGATAAAATTAATTTTTTGAAGAAAAATGATTATTCAAATTTATTAAAGTTAATCAAAATAGTTAATGCCCAATTAATCTTAATTAGGGACTAATCCTTAATAGTATGGGGCCAAATGACCTAAAAACATTTCCAACACGTATTAGCTATCCATAGTTCGCCAATAAACTATCCATTACTATGTTATTTTGGTTCGGTAACACTTTAGTTATTCAATAACATGTACACACCTAATTAACTTCTAAGAATACCTAATGAGTCATTTTCCTTCCCTATAAAAGGCCACCACCTTTACCCATTCCTCACACCTATCCAACCTATTATGATTGACCCATCACAGTTAAAATTTTCTCCCATGATTCATCTCCTCAACCTAGAATAATCTTATTGGTCATAAACCCATCCAACAAAACCTTTTTGTTCGAACCAAGAGATGTTACCCGATTAAAAGGTAATGTATTTTCTCAATCTATCTAGTTTAATTTCCATTATTATACCGCTAAAATAATTTTATTATTTTCATGTATAACTAAACCAATATCCTAATTAATCTAGGATTTTTTTATTCTGTTACTTTAACCTACACTTATAAGAGCAACCATCTAATGGGTAACGAACATAATGTTTCTGTGGGCGGCAAACTACTGCTTCATGAAACAATGATTGTTTATTCTTCCATTACCGCCTTTCATGCTGTGTATTATGACAAAAAATCTATTTATATTATATATATATTATATATATATTTTATTTATAATGTTTTAAGCTTCTTTAATTTTTATTTATATAATACATTTATGCTTTCCAAGTTGTTTAATTACGATAATCTCGTTCGAGAATGTGTGGACTACCAGCCCGCCAAAGCGATGTGATTCATTCACACGATAAATGGAATATATAATTTAATGGACATAATTGAACATAAGTTAAATAAAAAACATAAAAAATATATTAATGATAAAATTATATTTCTATAGATAATATATATATATATATATATATATGTATGTCATTTTATTTATTACACCTTCACACACTTTGAAAGGGATAATGCGGTCTGGACTACTGCCTCCTCGACACGATGTGATTCCTTTTACAATGCATAATTATATATATAATTATAGATTATTACATAATATTTTATTTATTATATAATAATAATATCTATAAATATTTGATTTATTTACCTTCTTTCCACAACGATCATTTAAAAATTGGAATGTTACTCATGTGTACGTATGACCATTCGTCTTCATGTTTATAACATTGACTCATTTTTCATAACCATATTTAAGGATTGATTTTAAAAGTATAATTAATGTAAAAATATGATTATTATTTCATGTTTATTATTATGTAGATGTTATATAATGACCCCTTGACCATAGTTGATCAAAAATAGTTTTTTTGACACATAAACTGAATTTCGTAAAAAAAAGGACATAAACTTTATTGTTTAAGTAGTTGTACACAACACAGTAATAAGTGAAATAAAAGAAATTATAATCATGAAAATGTTTCTGAAGCAAATATAAAATTAAAAGAATCTTATTATACAATAAGTTAAAGGATTTTTACCCAAAATGAAAAACAATGTAAGAGATTCTTGTCTCATTTTCATTACATAAGGCATACATAGTTTTCATACACCAAATCTCATATATATGGTGTATATACTTCCACATTAAAATATAATATCATGAATTAAATTATAATTATGGTATTTAAATGTTTTATTAAATTATTATTACCATTGTGTTTTCTAATCCATTTGTCACCACATTAGTATGGTTTTTCATCTCACTTTTAAAACTATGAGATAAGAGTCATATTCACTACTTACATATATTGTGTGAAATACACACTGACCATTTTGTTAGATTATATAAAGAATAAAAATATTCTCATGATAATATAATATTAATTTAATTTCATAACATTCTATTGATTATGATTTAAATGTTTAAAAGTGGTATGAGACACTTTGGAATATTTTATGATTATTCTCCTCAATTTTTTTAATCTAACTTCCTATTGTGATTGTTATTTTCCCTTAGAACAATAAAATTAATGTAATCAATATTCATTTTAAATTTAGATTAATATCCACATTCTCATTTAGTTGATATTAGTTCTTTTACAACCATATACCATTTTTCATAATGTTTTTACTTTGATAGTTATTTGATAAATCTATATTTCTTATCCAATACGGGTATTTGACCAGGAATATTATTTATTTTGGTTATTAAATAAGTGGAATACTTTAGAAATGTAGTGAAGGGTGGTTCCCAGTCATTTTATAGCTCCTTGATGCATTAATAGGTTCTCATGAGACAATCCACATGTGTACATCAAACAGAGGACAGATCGTTAATTTTAAATTGTCTGGCGGATAAATCTTGACTCTAATAGGTCCTCAAGTGCCATAGAGATGATGTCCATTGAGAAAGCATTACTATCATATTAGAATATATTATTATTCATCCCTTATATTTTTCATCAACATATCTATGGATGAATTTTATTTTCATATATCTTGAGGGCAAATATTTCTAGTTATTACCTTTCTATATTTCATATGTACTTTCATTAATTTTCATGATTACTTGGAATGTGTGGTTGATTAATTACCTTTCCATAATTACTATTCTCATTGATTTGTTATTTCATCTGTGTTATTTTTCATTTAATGAGCATTTGAGCTCACTATTATTATGTTTCATTACCCAGGAATCCAAGAAGCATACTATGAAAGAAATGCATGAATATACTAAATTGATTAGTGTTATCCTCAATAGGTTTATTTTTTTAGATGAAAAATATTATATTCTAATTAGTGTATTCATTCATAATTCAATACTCATTTATGTATTTGTTTTACCAACACTACTAAACTAATTGGTTCTTCGTGGCTTGATTCCTTGTAATCATGCCAACGTATTTAGTAGTACACACCGGCTCTAGTCTATCTGAGGATGGGTCACTACAAAGGTAATCCACCGGGTAAATCTATTGTTGGGAAACCACATGGATGAAGAAGAAAAATGGGAATCTAAAAATTCAATGTGGTAAAGGTACCTTCACTTGTTCAATATATAAATAAAATTATGAGGATGCAATTTCCAGAAGGTGGGGAGAATGTAACACCCCATGGTTTTGAAAAAATAAATTTCAATGAATTAAACACTGAGTCTCTGCATAATGAAACATTGTTTTAAGGAGATATTTATAAACTCATTGTTAGACCTAATATTTCCTCTCCTATGATTTGGATTTTGAGAAACAGACACCTACTGTTGTGATCAGTAAATTATTTTGAGACTTATAGAACCAACTTGTTTTTTGGTGAATAGTAACATACCCTTATGAATAGTACTATGAATAGTAATATTACCCTTATGAATATTAAATCATATTATTATTATTTTTTATTATGTTTATAAGATAATGAGATCTGGATTAAATTTTAAAGGTGATTAAAAAATGAGTTATATTTTATCAATTTTTATTTATCAAATAAATGCTAATTTTATTTTAAAATTAATTTCATCATATTTAGAGAATTATTTTCAAAAAATAGTGGTTATTTTTTATTTCTACTTTTCAAGTACTGGTAAGGGTTTTTTTTGGATTTTTTTTACATAGTTTCATTTTTGGTGAATAACGGAAATATTGTTTTACATTTTCGGTGTGTTTAATGACATCATAATGTTGTATTAATGTTGTAATAATTACGGTTGACTATTGAGGATTAAAATATTATATGACGTGTCCCAAGTTGCCAATGACATTGTAAAATATGATGGGAAAGCCCATGGTTTTGAAAATACAAATAATGATGTGTCCTTTGAAATTAATTAAAAACTCCCTCACTTTCAATATAAATACATCCCTTACCCCCTCTTCCTATCATACATCCCAAGAATTAATAATTGTATATATTATATCTAATACCCTTTCTGAGGATCTTCCACAAGTCCAAGACCTGATGGTCTCATAAAAAGTCCAAAACCAAAGGACTTAAAGAGGATCACAATGAGAAGAGATCAAGAGTTAAAGATCCTCTTTAATTTTCTTGTTTTTATCTTCAATTATTTTCTTTTCATATACTCCTTTAGTATCCCATATTCCAAGAGGAAAAAAAGATCCATTATTATATATATGCTTTATTTTTATCATGTTTTTGAAAAACTTTATCATCATTCATCATCTACTGTTCCACGTATTCTAAAAAGTAAATATACCATTTGTGATGTGTCGTTTTACTGACATCACAAACATTGTGTCTTCAAATTCATTTACTTTCATCAATGATTTCTGTAAAACAATTTTAATGGTTGAATTAGATTTTAATGTGTATGATATGACCTCTATTATGTTCTATAGTTAAATTATATTCATAATATTAAGGTTATATGATAAAAAAGTTTGTCATTATCGACGAACTGCCAAAATAATCAAAACGAACATAACTAATGATGTATCTAATGACTCAGCCTCATAAAAATTACGCAAAATGATTTATCTAATAATTTAATATCATAGAAACATATTAACTCCATTTCCTTCCACTTATAGAGTTTCACTTCTATTTGACAAGAAAATATTTTATGAACCAATCATGGAAATCATGTAAAGCATGAACCATAAATAATGTTAATTACAAAATATTATTATTAAATGGGTCAAATGATGTTATAATATGATCATTTAAGAAAAATGGTTATTCTACTATTAAATATTAATAACACCCTTTTCAACATTATACATCAGAGTTAAATAAGTGTTAACTAAGAAGAATCTGAGGTAATGGAAATTTTAACCAAGATTTCATTCTCTGGTTTAACCTTGTATTTCATTAATTATGTGGTAATAAGTTTATTTGTTTATTTAATTTATTTAATATTATATTTTATTATGTTTATTTATAGTATATAAATATATTCCTTTAATCATTAAATTATCACATTATTTATATAATATTTTAATGGGAATATTTTTTTAAAAATTGTTTAAAATTATATTTTACAAAATACAAAAGAAATAATTTTATGCGATTATTCATTTTTATTATTATGTTACAGCTCTTGGGAATTGTTTTTCATGAAGTATGGGACATATATCTCCCTATAATTAATTGGGTATGTGTAAGTTAAAGGTTACTCGTGTGGTTACTCAATGTGTAACTGCGATGGTTACACCATGAGGTAGTCATGAGGGTTACGTTGTAATGTTGTCATGAGGGGTACAAATCATAAGGTAGACGTGATTGTTGATGTATAAGTATTTAATTCCCAAAGATTCATTTATTAATTTATATATGTTATTTATGTTTTATGGATATCTCATGTTTCCCAAAGTATTTATATATGTGTGAGAAGTATGTCTTTGTGAAAATGATTTCATATATTCTGAAGTATTTATGAAATAATGGTTTCTTTCCTTATTTTTATATCCCTTAATGAGAATTTTATGCTCATACCATGTTTTTAAATATTTTTCATAGGATATAAGAATATTTAAGAGAATTCAGGAAGTCATGTTAAATATTTTGATGTTTTTTCAATGAAATCTTGTTGTTTTTTTGTGGTCAAAATTTTTTGTTATAAAAGAAATGGATACTATTTTAATGGTACCAACATTTTATTCTTGTTGGATAATATGAATGATTTATATACTAACATTCTAAAACACTAAATCAAATATATCATTGGTAATGTAAATATGTGAAATCTAGTTGAAATTGATAGACTATGTAATGTTTAAGGTCGGGTCCTTATAGTTGGTATCAGAGTATGGTTTAGAAAACATAAGGTGTTAGTATGATGTTAGAAGAACAATGTAAAAAAATACCTTCTACTTATTTTTAAATAGTATAGTATTTAAATATTACCATGTTTCTTCATTTAATTGATGTCCGATTAAAATGGTTTTCATTGAAGAAACACGGAATCATAAGTCTGAAGGAATCGAGGGGATAATATCTTTGAGAATCCGCAACCGAGAATGGTGGGAATTGAAACCCATATGTCCATGAATGTAATGGATCACCTAAAATAAGCAACAAATGGTTGTGGAATCTATGCAAGAGAACAATCATAGCCACTAAAAAGCAACATAATGATAGTGGAACATTTTATTAGGCAACACCCTCCTACTTTCGGTGGATCTTCTAACCCAATAGTGGATGAAGGATAGATTAAATCCCTTGATAAGATTTTTGAGTTTATGGGATGTTCAGATAATATAAATTATAGAATTTCCCTTTATCATTTTTTAAGTGAAGAAAATAAATGGTGGTTAATCGCTAATAAAATCAGGGATAGTGGGGAGATTGAGTCCTTATAGTGGAATGGATTTAAAAGTTTGTTCATTGAAAAATATTTTTTGTTGGTGGTTCAACTTAGGATGTAGAAGGAATTTTTTTGAATTGAGGAAATAGGAAGAAGAATTAGTGGTCGTGTATGATGCAAAATTCACTTGACTGGAAAGGTATTCTCCAAATCTTATATTTGATATTGATAGAAAATCAACCATTTTATCTGAGGATTGTATCCAATATATTGAAAGTAAGTGGCTTCTTGTGAGTTCAAATGTTATGAAAAATATGTATAATGTGCTAAGAGTGTATAAATGAAGTTTATTGATGATCACATGTACTTTGAAGATAGGTAGACGAAGAGTTCACGATGGAAAGAGATCGTTAAGAATCAATTAATGAAATATGATGGTAAGAAAGTTAAGTTTCCAATTTGGGAAAAGTGTGATAAAAAGAAATGTGGAGAATGTTTTTCTAGAACTGGGATGTGTTTTTGATGTGGTCATTTCGGACATATGGCCAGAAATTTTAATAAGAAATATCTTAAGATCAATTCTGATAAGATAACTGTAATGTGATTTAAATTTGGTGAGATAGGTCTTCATGCCAATGTCTACCCAAAGAAATATCTGAGTGATGGAAAGAATCCATAATATAAGAAGAAAGGTCTAGTGAGATCATTTGTTACTACATCAGAAGATGTTGGGACATCCAATTAAGTGGTATCATGTACATTGTTTTTTTAAATTGAATTTTATAAAGTCTCGTTTCATATAGGATCTATCCATTCCTTTTTTATAATAATTTTTTAGTATATTTGAAAAATCACCTCAGTAAGCTAGACCATAACTTATTGTTAAAAACCTTGTGGGAGTGTTATTGAAAATAGTAATTTTGGTAATATTCCTTTTTTATCTATGGAAAGACATTTCTAGGAAAATTTTTTGTTTTGTGATTAGTTGAGTTTGATTTCATTCTAGAAATGTATTGACTTTCTGTTTATCAAGTTAAGATTGATTATAGACCTAAAAAGTTGTTTTTTAGAAAGAGTTTTAGTTTGTATACAGGAACAAACCCATTCAATTGACAAGATATGATGATGATAAGAAACTATTGAAATATGAAAATGAATGTGATCATTATCATATAGTTTAAAACAAGGTAACTATTCTGATTAATGATGTGGTAGTGGTAAAAAAATACCATAATGTTTTTCTTGATGATTTTTCGAGTGTTACACCTGATTGGGAAGTTGAATTCCCATTTAACTTAGTTCCTAGTGATAGGATAATTTCAAATCCCCATAATCTAATGGATCAAATGGAACTTCTTGAATTGAAAAAGTAGTTATAAGAGTTTCTTGATAAAAGATTCATTCTTCCTAAAACATCATAATGGGGTGATTCTGATTTGTTCATTAAAAAGAAAGATAGTACCATGAAACTTTTTATTGATTATAGAGTTTTGAATAACATTACTATTGAGAATAAGTATTAGTTTACACACATTGATGACTTATTTGATCAGCTCTAGGGAGATTATTATATTTCCCCGATTTAATTTAGTTTTGAGTACAATCAGTTGATGGTGAAGGAGGATGACACTACAAAAACAACTTTATGAACAAGATATGGTCATTATGAGATTGTTTTTATTCTGTTTGGGTTAACTAATTCACCTATTTTATTTATGGATCTTATGAATAGAATATTTCATTAGTTCTTGGATAAATTTGTGGTTTTTTACTAATGACATTCAGATATATACTAGATGTAAATATAAGAATGAAAAAAATATAAGGTTTGTTTTGAAAACCATAAAAGAAAAGAAGATGTATGGAAAATTAAAAATATGTGAATTTTTTTTAAAAATTTCTTTCCTTGGTCACATTGTTTCAAAATATGGTATCATTATTGATCCTTTTAAAATTATATTTATTAATGAATGGCCAAGACCAAGAAATATAACGATGATTTATAGTTTTCTTGATTTGGCTGGTTATTACTATATGTTTGTTGAAAACATTGAACTGTTATATAGTCCCCTAATTATGTTAACTCAAAAAGGAGTTAAATTCATCTAGACAAAATAACGTGATGATTATTTTTAATAATTGAAAATTAGATTGTTGAATTCTCTAGTTCTTACTCTACCTTCTATAAATGGAAAAATTTTCATCTAACACGGTTCTTCATTAAAGTTACTTGATTTTTTCTTGATATAGAATGATCAGCTAATCGATTATGCTTCAAGACAGCTAAAACCTCATGGCTTATATTATCCCACAAATTATTTGGAATAATCAGCTGTGATTTTACTTTAAAAATATGTAAAAATCATTTATATGGATCCAAATGTGATATATATACTGACCAAAAAATATTGATGTATATATTCTCTCAAATGTAATTAAACAAGAGGCGTAAAAGATGGATTGAATTGATAAAATATTATGATTTAAGGATTAATTACCGTCATGAAAAAAAACAAAGTGGTATATGACTTGAGTCGAAAACATCATGCATCATTAATAATGTTACAACTAGAACATGAACCTTTGATTAACTATTTAATTAATTTTTTCATGGAAGTTATTAGTGTAGGAAATTCCTATCATGACATGTCCTCATGGCCCGTGTTGTGACTACCACATGCCCACCTTCTATAGGCCAGGGGATGGAGACTACCACCAAAGGCGAATCACTGATAAAAAGGGAAGGCATTGACTTTAAACCAGTATCACACACAGTCTGTACACAAGTAATAGAAGCAACAAGTACTAATATAGAAAAGAAAGGTGTACTGAAAGTAAGTGGGCCACTATACAAACCCAAAAGAACAAAAAGTATAAGAAAAAGGGAAAACAACTCCTGGATCGTCCATCGGGGATTCCTACCTGAAGGGTAGGTACATATCTCGAACAACATTACCATGAGGTACGTCCCGTCTAGTCATGCTCTGAGCAGCCTCCCGTCCGTCACCCTCATCCTTAATCATTGCTAATTATCGTCTGCACGGAACACAACATGGTGAGGGCGAATCCTGTGTAGGGGTTAGTTTAACAATACTCAGTATGGGACCCCAAGACCCCCGAAGGTCTCCCAGAATCCACTAAGGATAAACCATGGTAGAAAGATAAAATCATAAAGTATCATCCATCCTTACTTAGGTATATGCCCATACATATACCTAAGATACCAAATACAAATAGGCTCCAACTTTTGAGCCCATCCACATTCCGTTCCCCATGTTTATAGACACTCCACAAAGATAGTACAACACAAGGTGTATGCCATAGGTACAGCTCACAAAAGAAAGCCACATGGGATTCACCACAACATATCCATGATGAAACATCCATGAAGAAACATCCATGAAGAAACATCCACCCTTACTTAGGTATATGCCCATACATATACCTAAGTCGTAAAGAGTACAAATCTCATACATGAGGTAAACATGAAGGTAATGAATCATCTCACACTAGGTATACAAAATGTAATATAGAGTAAGAGATGATTAGTTGTAGTCGCTGAATCATCTTTCACTGTCGAACGACAGATATCTGTAGGAACCTAAGACAGTATTTTGAGGTAGATTTTGATCCTACATGGGATCTCGGTACAAAAGTTGTCACTATCGAACCCATGGAGGATCTAGGTCCAGTCTCGTTGCTGTCGAACCCACGGAGGATCCAGGTCCAGTATCATTGCTGTCGAACCCACGGAGGATCCATGTCCAGTCTCGTCAATGTCGAACCCATGGAGGATCCAGGTCTAGTCTCCTCGCTGTCAAACCCACGGAGGATCCAGGATCAGTCTCGTCATTGTCGATCCCATGGAGGATCCAGGTCCAGTCTTGTCTCTGTCGAACCCAAAGATGATCCAGGTCCAGTCTCGTCGATGTCAGCCAAAGGGTTCCCGTACATAGAACACTCGATTCCGAGAGGGGCCGCTCCTCGAGCCAAGTGTCGATACATAAAATACCACTTAGTCTTGATTTTATGTATCCTATAGTTTCTTCTCATCAAATGGAACCCAACATGACAGACGGCGCGTCAATCCGACGCCCGGTCTGTGAGTTATTGGAATTTCCGTTCTAGGGGCCCGGTTGGTTTTTATGTTCAAACCAACCCGTCCATACCCCAAATATGTCCAAACCTCAAGAGGGGTATGCCAAGAAACCATACTTCTTTAAGCCTTCTTTCGCCACAGAAGGTTCGTCGTTCGGACAGACGTAGCCCAAAGTATGGTCGGAAAGGTGAAAACTGGCCATGGTAGGTCCTGGTCCGGTCCGACCCAGTCGGAGCGACCTGGCCTGACCCGGTCCAGACCGAGGTCTTACCCGGTCTGAGAGTCCAACCCGGTCCAATGAAGCGGCCCGGCCCGAGGGGGTGGCCCGACCCAAAAGGGCGGCTCGGCCCAAGGGTGCCCCGGCCCGCAAGGGCGGCCCGGCCGGATGGCTGCCCACGTCGCCTGGCTGGTTAACCCATGTTGCCGGGTAGGCCAGCCTGTGTGGCCCGGACAGCTAGCCCGTGTGGCCTGGCTGGCCATGGTGGGGGGGGGGGTCCGTGTCACCCGGCTTCTGAAGGAACCAGTGCCTAGCACCAATTTGGTGAACCGCAGGACCCGAAGGGTCCCACCTTATGGAGTACACATCGGCAACCAGCCTAGCCAGCCTATAGCATCCATTCTTTTTATAACATAACTTTTCATTCCATTACACGGAACTGAGGATCTTTAAGGTTTAGTGTCTTGGAAACAAGGAACAAAAAACATGAAAAAAAACAAACATTCTTCTTAAACACTTGAAAGGCTTCTCCTCATGTTCACCCTAGGCTCATTACTGCATCCCATAACCTGGGGACATACATCAAAAGGAAGGGTGAGCAGAAGGCCCAGCAAGGGAAACAAGTGAAACATTTTACATATGAACATGAGATACATCAATAAAGTCATGAAAAGAACTTTAAGGCATGAAAAAGAAATCATGAGGCATTTCATAATAAAAATAACATTTTTCATAACTTGAAAATGTGGCTACATCATTTAACATAGAAAATCATGAACATATCACCAAGGTCCATCCCTAAGGTGTCATTTGAAAATTACCACGGTTATTCACCAAGGTATCGTGAAAATTGTAATCTCTAGTGGTTACATCATTACCCAATGCATTGGAGCGCTATCAGGGCGCACCCTTAAATTTGCCTTTATTATCATGTGAGCCACATATATCATCATCAAACATTTCATAAATAACCCACATAGCATAAAATAAATGGGTTTTATTTCATAATCATAACGTTTTAAAAACTGCTTTAAAGACATGATCTTTACGTCACTTTAAACCCACGGAAAGGGAAAGCGGGTCTCATGTATGTAAATCCCAGAATTTAAAATGGAACATTTTGATATATATGTGAATACCCTTGTAGAAATAAGAGCTTTGAGTATTCACTTTATAACATAAAATAATTTTTGAGAAAATAGAGAGGCATTTTGAGGGGAAAATTCTGCAGCATAACGGCTAAGTTTCGGGGTTTTAGAAAACATTGAAATGAGAGGGGACATGGGTCACCCTCTCATAAATGATCCATAAAACAGTAGGGTGAAAGAATAAGAAGGACATATGGACATGGTAATGAAATTTTAGGGACATACCATTTGAAATGAAAAACATGGAAGGAAAAAAAAATTAGATTTCTCTTATGAAAATTCGGCAGCCTTACGGCGTCACTTAACATCAAAAGAAAATGATTTGACAAGATCAAAAAGGGTCCCTCATCATATGATCATAAGAGATCAGTATGATAGATATAGAGATAATTCCCCAACATAACAAAAAGGAACTTGAAAGAATTGACATGAAAGTAGAACTTCAAAACGAGAAGGGTGAAGAACCACTTAAAAATTCGGCAGCCTAACGGCGCCACTTAAAACATCAAAATACTGAATTGAAGAGATCAAATGGGGTCTCTCATCATATGAACATAAGAGTCCAGTATGATATATATAGAGATCATACCCCAATATAACAAAAAGGAACTTGAAATAATTGACATGAAAGTAGAACTTCAAAACGAGAAGGGTGAAGAACCACTTAAAAATTTGGCAGCCTAACGGCGCCACTTAAAACATCAAAATACTGAATTGAAGAGATCAAATGGGGTCTCTCATCATATGAACATAAGAGTCCAGTATGATATATATAGAGATCATACCCCAATATAACAAAAAAGAACTTGAAATAATTGACATGAAAGTAGAACTTCAAAACGAGAAGGGTGAAGAACCACTTAAAAATTCGGCAGCCTAACGGCGCCACTTAAAACATCAAAATACTGAATTGAAGAGATCAAATGGGGTCTCTCATCATATGATCATAAAAGATCAGTATGATAATTTAGAGATCATACCCCAACATAATAAAAAGGAACATGAAAGACTTTAATGAAAATAGAACTTGAAAACGAGGAAGGTGAAAGAATCCCTTAAAAATTCGGCCGCCTAACGGCGCCACTTAAACATTCTTAAGACGAATTGATGAGAGCAAGGGGGGGTCTCTTACCTTAAAATGTAACTCTTAAACCTCAAAGGTTGGGACCTTGAGGGTTTGGGGGCACCTTGGGAGGACTCATTGGGAGGTAATGAGACCAGAAATTCGTTGGGAATTAGTGGGGAGTCAAATGGATGAGAGGAGGGCTTGGTATTTATAGGGAAAGTGAGGGGACAAGGCATTAATGGCCAAGGGACACCTCACATGTGCTTTTCTCAAACCCATGTGCTCTCCCTTGTCATTTATCATGGAGTTAGGCCACATGGGGCCCCCAAAACAATAATTCATCACCCTTGGCCGGCCAACCCTCAAAAGATCTCATGACATCATCATGACACCATTATGATGTCATTAAACATACCGAAACCCTAAAACTGTATTTTTACTATTCACTGAAAATTCAACTTTCTCAGAAAAATCCCAAAATTTCACATTAACCAAATATCAATGCTCTGATTTCAAAAATGAAATCCATTTTATAAAAATAATTTTCTAAATATTTTTAATTTAATTTTTAAATAAAAACACTATTCATCGAAAATTCATTTTTTCAGAAAAAACCCCAAAAATTACCATAACATAATATCGATGCTTTGAGTTCAAAAATAAAGTCATTTTTATAAAAATAATTTTCTAATTATTTTTAATTAAATTTTTAATTAAAAAACACTATTCACCCGAAAAAACTAATACTTGAACAATAATTAATGAAACCGTTATTTAACTATTTTATTGAATCACATTACTTAATCAAGGTGCCTAGATTATTTTAAAACTTTATTTAAGTGAGATTACTAATCCATTTGGTCATATTACTAATCATAATCATAAAATCACTATTCATAATTTACTATTCATCAAAAATCAAGTTGATCTTATTAGACTCTAAATTTAGTACTGAACATAATTGCAGAAGACCATTTTTTGAAAATCATTACACATTTTTAATTATTTAGGGTTTACATAAACATATTTAAAATAACCTTTTTCTAAAATTCATCAAAAATATGCATACTATATTTATCCGGTCATTTCAAAATTCATAAACTTCATCATAAGAAGAAATACCAATTTTTATTTAAAACAAGGATTACACAAGGTAGTTACGGTCTCGTTACATAACCCCTTATAATACCAGCATAGGACCTAAGAGTAAGGTGTGCTAGGGTGATAGAAGCTTGGGGCGGCTCAGTCAACATTGCCCGAGTAGTAATTTCTATCAGTTTGAACTTCTCACGAAGGCGATTCCGTTCCAGCTTCACATGATGAAGTTCGGCTTGGATTTGATCCAGAGCAAAGCCCAGTGGTGCTACCTCCTTCCCAAGCTCTGTTAGATGGGCTTCGATCGGTCCAAGACTACTAGGTGAGGCCATCAAATCTTCTTTCTATAATAATTAACCAAGATTACTTATATCAAAACATTTTGTTCACAGCGGTCATATTGATCGATGGTTATATAATAGTCAAAAACCACTGATCTCATTTTAATTATAATCATGTTTATCAAATAAAACGTTTTTGTTGAGTATAACAATAACACATAAAATTGGGAAACAAAATTTATTTAAAAAATTTCGGGTCGTTACAATCTTCCCCCCTTAAGAAATTGCGTCCTCGCAATTTTAAAATTGGGTTTTGAAATTTCATTGAAAGTCCCACATCGGAAAAGGAGTCAGTAAAACTATTACTTTAAAATAAAGAAAGGGAAGTACAAAGGTCACCCGAGTTAACCCACACTAGGGTTCCATGTAGGAAAACATGGTCATGGAGGAGAAAACAAAGGGTCAAGTTCTGAGGGAGAGTGATAGAGAACATGATTAGGAGAAAGTTAACCATGAGAAAATCCCAAACTTATGATGTGTGTAAACGGTCTTTGATTACCTAGTAGGAAACGTAAACCAACAACATTTTTGTTTTACGTTTCTTTTCATAATTTTGAGGATTTCATTTAATACATAGAACAAAAACATAAGAAAATATACCTACCTTCAAGTAGAGTTTCATCCTTTAACAAGTCCCTACCAACACTAATCTTTTCTCCAAATGATGAGAATTCAAAAACACTTGGTCTCATAAAAGCACAAGAATCATCTTCTATAGAATCACATAATCTACAAAAGATTGACTATCTATTTCTTCTATCTTTAAACATTATCCCAAAAACAGAAAGGTTAAGGTAAAACAACTCTTCAAAAATAAAGAATCCCATAGGAATGGAAACTACTTTTAAATCATCATAGTTCCATGGTACTACCCAAATTTCATCATAGACCATTCCCTAAATAACGGTCCTTAAAATTCCTCAAAACAAACCAAACTAAGATTGAAACCCAAATACAATAAGGATTTGATAACATAGTCTTCCAAAACAACTTCATTGTTCATCTCTAGACAACATCAACCACTCCTAACATCTTATAAAAAAGTAGCTAACCTAAACATATTTTACCCAAGATAGGTTAGTCATTACCATAAGTAACCTAAATTACTATAAGTTCACCTTAAATTCATCGATTCTTCAAAATATAACTCAACCTTAATCCTCAATGAAAATACCATAGTAATCTATTTACCTCGATCAAATATGGTTCCCAAAATAATGAACGTCTTCCAAAATAATAATCATATTTTAATCCCCTAATCATCCCTGTCATATTAATACGAAAATCGTCGCATTTCCTATCACATTGGTTGTCGGAACATGTTCTTCCATTTCCCACCATTAACTAAGAAGAGAAATCATAATTAGGGGCTTATGTACTTAGCTAATAATCATGAAAAGGAACTGAAAGCATATAAGGATAACTTGTATATGAAAGGTATACCCTAAATTGTGATCTCCTAGGTTCCCATCTAGGTTATAAATGATCATATATTCTTATGTGAACCTTTATTTTATTTTATCTTTGTTCCTTTAACAATGGTTCATACCAAGCTTATGAATTAACCAAAGCATATCCCCCGGGAGTGTCGTAACCAAGAGTGCAGCAAGGCCCGTTGTCGTGTACCAGTTCCCGTTCGAGTCTAGCTCAAAGCGGTGTTTTCGGGTTTTACCCCTATGTACATCTGTGCCAGAGCCACCTCTACCTGCTCATATCCAGACAGGGATGTATTTTTTTGGCAACCCCTTACTCAATACTCACCAAAATACCAGGAAGATTTCCTATATTAAACTTTTCTATAGGGTTCCTCCTAGAGTTTTCATATCCTAATTTCCAAAAATAACTAAACCATCCTTTGATACCAACTATAGCATCCCATGTTTTTATAACATAACTTTTCATTCCATTACACGGAACTGAGGATATTTAAGGTTTAGTGTCTTGGAAACAAGGAACATAAAACATGAAAAAAAACAAACATTCTTCTTAAACACTTGAAAGGCTTCTCCTTATGTTCACCCTAGGCTCATTACTGCATCCCATAACCGGGGGACATACATCAAAAGGAAGGGTGAGCAGAAGGCCCAACAAGGGAAACAAGTGAAACATTTTACATATGAACATGAGATACATCAATAAAGTCATGAAAAGAACTTTAAGGCATGAAAAAGAAATCATGAGGCATTTCATAATAAAAATAACATTTTTCATAACTTGAAGATGTGGCTACATCATTTAACATAGACAATCATGAACATATCACCAAGGTCCACCCCCAAGGTGTCATTTGAATATTACCAAGGTTATTCACCAAGGTATCGTGAAAATTGTAATCTCTAGTGGTTACATCATTACCCAATGCATTGGAGCGCTATCAGGGCGCACCCTTAAATTTGCCTTTATTATCATGTGATCCACATATATCATCATCAAACATTTCATAAATAACCCACATAGCATAAAATAAATGGGTTTCATTTCATAATCATAACTTTTTAAAAACTGCTTTAAAGACATGATCTTTACGTCACTTTAAACCCACGGAAAGGGAAAGCGGGTCTCATGTATGTAAATCCCAGAATTTAAAATGGAACATTTTGATATATATGTGAATACCCTTGTAGAAATAAGAGCTTTGAATATTCACTTTATAACATAAAATAATTTTTGAGAAAAGAGAGAGGCATTTTGAGGGGAAAATTCTGCAGCATAACGGCTAAGTTTCGGGGTTTTAGAAAACATTGAAATGAGAGGGGACATGGGTCACCCTCTCATAAATGATCCATAAAACAGTAGGGTGAAAGAATAATAAGGACATATGGACATGGTAATGCAATTTTAGGGACATACCATTTGAAATGAAAAACATGGAAGGAAAAAAAAATTAGATTTCTCTTATGAAAATTCGGCAGCCTTACGGCATCACTTAACATCAAAAGAAAATGATTTGACAAGATCAAATAGGGTCCCTCATCATATGATCATAAGAGATCAGTATGATAGATATAGAGATAATTCCCCAACATAATAAAAGGAACATGAAAGACTTGAATGAAAATAGAACTTGAAAACGAGGAAGGTGAAAGAATCCCTTAAAAATTCGGCAGCCTAACGGCGCCACTTAAACATTCTTAAGACGAATTGATGAGAGCAAGGGGGGGTCTCTTACCTTAAAATGTAACTCTTAAACCTCAAAGGTTGGGACCTTGAGGGTTTGGGGGCACCTTGGGAGGTAATGAGACCAGAAATTAGTTGGGAATTAGTGGGGAGTCGAATGGATGAGAGGAGGGCTTGGTATTTATAGGGAAAGTGAGGGGACAAGGCATTAATGGCCAAGGGACACCTCACATGTGCTTTTCTCAAACCCATGTGCTCTCCCTTGTCATTTATCATGGAGTTAGGCCACATGGGGCCCCCAAAACAATAATTCATCACCCTTGGCCGGCCAACCCTCAAAAGATCTCATGACATCATCATGACACCATTATGATGTCATTAAACATACCGAAACCCTAAAACTGTATTTTTACTATTCACTGAAAATTCAACTTTCTCAGAAAAATCCCAAAATTTCACATTAACCAAATATCAATGCTCTGATTTCAAAAATGAAATCCATTTTATAAAAATAATTTTCTAAATATTTTTAATTTAATTTTTAAATAAAAACACTATTCATCGAAATTCATTTTTTCAGAAAAAACCCCAAAAATTACCATAACATAATATCGATGCTCTGAGTTCAAAAATAAAGTCATTTTTAGAAAAATAATTTTCTAATTATTTTTAATTAAATTTTTAATTAAAAAACACTATTCACCCGAAAAGACTAATACTTGAATAATAATTAATGAAACCGTTATTTAACTATTTTATTGAATCACATTACTTAATCAAGGTGCCTAGATTATTTTAAAACTTTATTTAAGTGAGATTACTAATCCATTTGGTCATATTACTAATCATAATCATAAAATCACTATTCATAATTTACTATTCATCAAAAATCAAGTTGATCTTATTAGACTCTAAATTTAGTACTGAGCATAATTGCAGAAGACCATTTTTTGAAAATCATTACACATTTTTAATTATTTAGGGTTTACATAAACATATTTAAAATATCCTTTTTCTAAAATTCATCAAAAATATGCATACTATATTTATCCGGTCATTTCAAAATTCATAAACTTCATCATAAGAAGAAATCCCAATTTTTATTTAAAACAAGGATTACACAAGGTAGTTACGGTCTCGTTACATAACCCCTTATAATATCAGCATAGGACCTAAGAGTAAGGTGTGCTAGGGTGATAGAAGCTTGGGGCGGCTCAGTCAACATTGCCCGAGTAGTAATTTCTATCAGTTTGAACTTCTCACGAAGGTGATTCCGTTCCAGCTTCACATGATGAAGTTCGGCTTGGATTTGATCCAGAGAAAATCCCAGTGGTGCTACCTCCTTCCCAAGCTTTGTTAGATGGGCTTCGATCGGTCCAAGACTACTAGGTGAGGCCATCAAATCTTCTTTCTATAATAATTAACCAAGATTACTTATATCAAAACATTTTGTTCACAGCGGTCATATTGACCGATGGTTATATAATAGTCAAAAACCACTAATCTCATTTTAATTATAATCATGTTTATCAAATAAAACGTTTTTGTTGAGTATAACAATAACACATAAAATTGGGAAACAAAATTTATTTAAAAAATTTCGGGTCGTTACACAGCCGCCCTCCTCCATCCATCGTGGCCTTTGGTCATGGTTCCTCTCCAGCGCAGCGCGACAACGTCGCGCCAGTCCCGTCAGACCGCTATGGCCTTCATGGCCGCGACTTCTTCATCTAGCACGGTGTGATGACACGACGCCCCTCTGGCACCGACGCAGCCCGATCCTCTGCTCGGAGCAATGGTGTCGCACTCATCCGGCGTCCCGGCAGCCCTTGCGCCGCTGGATCTTCTTGTGGCTAGCTTGTTTCCAGTAGCCATGCGTATCGCTGCGGCCTGTCGGCCGTGGTCTGTTCCTTCGACGGCGTCGTTGCGCCACCCCCGTCGCAATCAATAGAATATTAATGGAGGGGGAGTGGGGCCGTGTTCGTGCGGTCGTCATACACCGCGTTATGATGATAAACAAAAGGCAAATCTCATTCCATAATTTTAACAATGAAGAACAGAGATTAAAATTCAATCCCCTACCTCGAAAGACGATTGTTTATGGAGTCACGGGAAGGTGGAATCATTTCGTCAATGTCGGAAGAAGAAGAGTTAGGAGAAGACTAGTCGAAGATGATGTCTTCGTCGTTCTTCATGGGTGGCAGTGCTTCCACTTCTTTCCCTGGTTGAAGAGGGAAAAAGATGTCCGAGGAGGAGTCCAAGGAAGAAGTCGAAGATGAGAGGACGTCACCGGCGTTCTTCGCATTCTTCGTTGGAGAATAAAGTTCTCCCAAAGGTTTTCGAAAGCTCCACCAAATGCTCCACAAAAATATTATGCCATCCAAAGAAAAACAATACACTTTTCTATTATTTTATGGTTGGAAAGAGTTAAAAATAATTCAGATTAATTAAGTTACTTCACTTAATTAAATGGGTGGAGTTGGCTCATTAAATGAAGGGGGGAGGTGAAGAGGTTCCCCCACTTAATTGGGGGTTCCAAGTTGTTAAAGGGGGTTAGAGGAGTTATATAGCTCGGGTGGGCCCCAACTAATAACATCCTCCCAAGGGAGGATATGTGCGGGTGGTCCCCATCTCTAACGTCCACTGGGAGGTTTTTCTACCTCTAATAAAAATAAGGCTAACACATTATTTTATTTAACTTAATTAAAAACCTCAAAAACTATCTTCCATTTACGTCAGAATGCAACTGCAGTCAAGGTCTCACTAACCATTCACTGATGATGTATGTTCAAAAGTGCCCTCAGATTTTAATTATGAGAAATGATTCAAAAGTTATAAAATATTGTATTTACATTTACTGAACATACCCGAAAAAAATGTCAAAAATTGATTCCGGGAACACCGGGCCTCAGAATCAAGTGCCGTCAAAAACTACAGACTTGTAAAATTTCCATGAATTTAAAAAAAATATCCACAAAATTTCCGAGTCTTTACATTCTCCCCACCTCATGCAGTTACGTCCCCATAAGATACTACTCGAACTAAGGGAACTAATGGGGGTACTGAGCACGCATCTGAGCCTCCTGCTCCCATGTGCTCTCTTGGAGGTTCCCATGCTACCCGCGAACACGCACTAGAGGTATAGACCATCCATATAGGACCCACTCCTATTGATCCACAATCTCCACTAGAACCTCCGTGAATGTCTTCTCGTCATTGATGTCTTGCTCCCCATGGTCGATGATGTGAGAAGGGTACTGCACGTATCTCCTCAGCTGAGATACGTGGAAGACTTCGTGTACCCGGTGCAACTGAGGTAGAAGAGCCAAGTAGTAAGACACCTCGCCTACTCTGCTAAGGACCTGGAATGGTCTAATGAATCGGTGAGATAACGTGCCTCCTTGGCCAAATCTCATTAGACCTCATCGAGGTGAGACCCGTAGAATTACGTGGTCGCCATCCTCGAACTCTAGAGGCCTCTGTCTCCTGTTAGCATAAGACTTATGCCTATTCTGTGTAGTCTTCATCCGCTTTGGGATGATCTGCACCTTCTCTGTTGTAGCCTGCACCTTCTCTGGTCCCATAAGTGCTGACTCCTCTGGGTTAGTCCAACACAGTGGTGATCTGCAAAGTTGGCCGTAAAGTGCATCGAAAGGTTCCATCTCAATGGTGGAGTGGTAGATGTTGTTATACACAAACTCTACCAAGGGTATGTGATCCTCCAAGCTATGACTGAAGTCCAGGAAGCATGCATAGAGCATGTTCTTGAGAGTCTGAATGGTTCTCTCAATCTGACCATCCGTCTGAGAAAGGAAGGTGGTGCTCAATCGAAGCTGCATCCGGAAAACCTCATGCATCCCCTCCATATCCAGGAAGTGAAATGATCATATCGATCGGAGATGATCATCGATAGAGCACGATGAAGCCATATGATCTCTCGTACATAGAGGTGTACCTGGCTTTCTACTGAACCCTGCTCTCTGATCGGTAGGAAGTCAGCTGACTTGGTGAGTCGGTCAACGATCACCCATATAGAGTCGTGTCATCTGGATGTACGTGGAAGTCCCAGCACAAAATCCATTGATATCTCATCCCACTTCCACTATGGGACCTATAAGTGATGAACTAATCCTGGTGGAACCTAGTGCTCCGCCTTCACTTGCTGAAAAGTGAGGCATCGTAAGAAAAACTCTGCTACTGTCTTCTTCATAACTAGCCACCAGTGCTATCGTTAGAGGTCCTAATACATCTTCACCACTCCTGGATATACCGCAAAAGGAGATATGTAGAACTCCCTCAACACTTACTCCTGAAGTGAAACTGGTACCATGGTATGTTCTCTAAAGAGAATGAAATGCTCCCCACCTTTAGAAAATCCATCATGTTCCTGCCCAATGGATATCTAAGTGTGTCACGCCCCACATTCAATGTCCCCACGATGTGCCTCCCTGACTCACTGATGAAGTAGAGAAGTGACTATGAGAGACTGTAGAAAGACTGCTCCATATCTATCCATAAAGGATATTTGCAATGCGGCCAGTTGCTTCATCGCCTCTTCTAGTAGCTGAATTCTAGATCTCATACTGAGAGTACCTGCTACAATGTTTCCCTTTCTAGGGGTATAGAATATATCAAAGTAATAGTCATAGAGGAACTCAATCCAATGCCTCTGTCTCAGGTTCAGGTCCTTATAGGACAAGACACACCTGAGACTATTGAGATTAGAGTAAACCATAAACTATTCACTCAACAAACTATGGGTGACACTGTCCAATTTTAAAGAACTCGAGTACAACCTTCTTCAACTATGTCCTACAATAGATTCTTATATTTATCCTTTGTTAAAAAGAGAAATCTGGTCTCATCCCCTGGTCGAACCACGTCCTTTTCCTAATATAGTCAATCCTGACATTAATGGTACTAATTCATGCCATGGACGAAAACGAAAGGCCTCTATGCTACTACCAAGAGATCCAACCGTTACTCTCACCTCCAAGGGTTGAGTCACACTATCGGAATAAGTGTATGGTCACTGGGTCTCCTCTACTAGAAATATCAAATGTGAGGATAAAATCAACCTTTTTTAACCAGAACCTCTCTGTATCAACCACACAAAATGTCTGGAAAACAAATGTCACAAGGACACGTTTATTTTGTTAATATAGATCAAGTACAAAAACACAAAGAAACCAAAAAAAATGACATAAATGAAGATAGAAGCATCATGAACAAAAGAATCTATGCCGGGAGATAGTTTCGCTCTTTTCCACCTACTCTTGGAGCTTGAGGTGAACCATCTATGTGGGGTGGTAGTAATGCTCGATGACTATGACCACTATCCGCTAAAGGACCTGCTCCACTGCCTCGTCCACCGCTTGGCTGATGCTCAACCTCTTGCCACTTCCTCTATCTGGGTGGCTCCTCTAACTCCTGCTTATCAACCGTGCGGGGATTCAGATAGTCAAGCGTTATGTGTCCCTATTCCCTGCAGAAAAAACAGACCCTTCTCCATTCAGGGCTCCCTCAGCCTCGGGTGGCCCACACCCCTGTTGCCACATTTTGGGGTCATCTAGAAGTAGATCTAACCCTCTAGTGCCCCCATGTCATTGCCTACTACCTACTAAAGATTACTCGACTACTGCCAGAATGACCTGTGACAAGTGCATCAGCTCCTGGGCACGCACAGACCATGGAGTCACTGGTACAAACTCCACCCCGAAAAGACCCTCGATGTTTCCCCAGGTGAGGGTCTTCACATCGTAAAACTAGATCATCACGCTCCACCACCTCTCAACTACTCCCTGAAAGATACTAAGATCTAGGTGCACCATCAAGTCAGTGGGTGTCCCAACTGTATGGAAAACTCATGCTACAAACTCAAGCCAGTACCCAGCCGTCTGAAAATATGTCTCGCCTCGAAACATCGGATGCCTCCATTGCAGGAACCCGTGTAACGCGCTCATGCAGCGCTCACCCTTTGATACTGGGGTTGGTTTCAATGTTATCCTAGAGGTTAGTGGTACCACTGGTGCCTCCACTGTGATGGGGACCTGCACCAAGGCCTCGTCGCTCGATGGGCTACCATCGTGCTATTCACTAATTACCCACACTGACTGACTAAGAGAAGACATCCTCAAAAGAAACAGGTGCTCCACGATCTAATGTATACATGGTGTGCTGAATCAATGTAGTAAAAATGTAAACTTTTCAAAAAAACACACACACAATCATTGTTTTCATGCACTGAGTCAGAAATCATAAGTCCGAGTCCTACTATATGGATACATCGGTCGCCACACCAAAACCGGTTTCCCTGAACTGATAACAACACCCAAAACACATAACTATATTGCTGTTAAAATAACCAGAGTCCATGTTATATGGTAGAACCACCACCTCTGATAACCATTTTTCAGGACCCATCCTCAGGGCCTATGCCGTGACTAACCCAAGCCCGCCTTCCATAGGCCAGGGGCTGGCGACTATCACCGAAGGCGAATCCCTGATAAAAAGGGAAGGAATTTCCTTTAAACCAGTATCACACACAGTCAGGACACAAACAATAGAAGCGACAAGTACTAATATAGAAATGAAAGTTGTGCTGAAAGTAAGTGGGCACATATATAAACCCAACTAAACAACTAGTACAAGAATAAGGGAAAACAACTCCTGGATCGTCCACCGGGAATCCTACCTAAAGGGTGGGTATAGATCTCGTACAACTAATCCCTGAGGTACGTCCCACCTAGTCCAGCTCCGAGCAGCCTTCCATCTGTCACCCTCAGCCTCGATCACTACTGATCATAGTCTCCATAGAACACAACAAGGTGCAGGTGAAGCTTGTGGAGGGGTGAGGATAACAATAATTAGTAGGGGACCCCGAGATCCTCGAAGGTCTCCCAGAATCCACTAAAAATAATCCACATAAGAAAGATAAAATCAAAAAGTATCATCCATTCTTACTTTGGTATATGCCCATACATTTACCTATGTTACCTAATACAAACTGGCTCTAACTTTTGAGCCCAAACAAATTCCATTCCACAAGTGTAGAAACAGTCCACAAAGAAAGTACAACACAAGGTGTATCCCATAGGTACAAGTCATAGAAGAAAGCCACATGGGCTCCACCACAAAAAATCCATGAAGAAACATCCATGGAGAAATATCCACGAAGAAAAGTCCACCCTTACTTAGGTATATGCCCATACATATACCTAAGTCATCAAGAGTACACATCTCATACTTGAGGTAAGCACGAAGGTAATGACTCATCTCAAACCAGGTATACACAACTTCAAAGAGAGTAAGAGATGATTTGATGTAGTCACTGAATCATCATTCACTGTGGAATGACAGATATCCGTAGGAACCTAAGATAACAGTCTGTCGAAGCTATCGATCCTTCGTGGGATCTTAGTACAAAAGTCATCGATGTCGAACCCACGGAGGATCCAGGTTTAGTCTCATCGCTATCGAACCCACGAATGATCCATGTCCAGTATTGTCGCTGTTGAACCCAAGGAGGATCTAGGTCCAGTCTTGTCATTGTCGAGCCCACAGAGGATCCAGGTCCAGTCTCATTGCAGTCGAACCCTCAGAGGATCCTGGTCCAGTCTCGCCGATGTCATCCAAAGGGTTCGTGTACAAAGCATGCTCGATTTCAAAAGGGTCCTCTCCTCGATCCAAGTGTCGATACATCAACTCCCACTTAGTCTTGAGTTGATTTATCTCTTAATTTTGTCTCATCAAATGGAACCCAACGCAATAGACGGTGCGTCAATCGGACCCCCGGTCTGTGAGTTCTTGACATTTTCATTTCAGGGGCCCGGTTGGTTTTTAGATTTAAAACAACCCGGACATACCCCAACTGCGTCCAAACCTCATGTCTATTATGCCAAAAGAACCGTCCAACTCTACGCCTTCTTTTTCCACAAACGGTTCATCATTCAGACACCTGTAGCATAAAATATGGGTGGAAAGTTGAATACTGGCCTTGGTGGGTTTGGGTCTGGTCCAACCCAACCGGAGTGACCCGGCCCGACATGGTCTGCGGGATAGACCCGGTCTGAGGAAGCGGGCCTACCCGAGGGGGCGGCCCAACCTGCATGGCCAGGCTGGCCGGCCTACGTGGTCAGGCTAGCCGGCCTGCGTGGCCAGGCTGTCCACGGTGGGGGGGGGGGTGCCGCGCCCCCCGTCATCTGAAGAAACTGGTTCCCAAGGCATGTTCAGTGAACCAGAGGACCTGAAGGGTCTCGCCTTGTGGAGTTCCCGCCGATGGCAGGCTCATCCAGCCACTCTCCTCTGTCCATTGCAGTCTTTGGTCATAGTTTATCTCCGACGCGGTGCGACGGCGCCGCGCCCATCCCATCCGACCGTCATCGCCTTTGTGGTCGCAGCTTCTTCCTCCAGCACAGTGCGATGGCACCACACCCCTCCAGCACCGTTGCGGCCCTCTTTTCAATGGACCAATCCCTCGCGCAGCGCGACGGCGCCGCGCTCCTCTAGTGTCCGGGTGCCCCTGTCCCCACCGGTTCTTCTCGCGGCCAGCTCGTTTCCATTCGCCACACGTATTGCCAGGACCCATTCTTTCGATGGCGACGTTGTGCCACCACCATCACCATCAAGAGAAGATAAATGGAGGGGGAGTCGAGCTGTGTTCGTGCAGCCCAAACCCTTCACGTTATGATGATAAATAGAAGGTGAATCTCATTCCATAATTTGAACAAAGAATAAGGGAGAGTAAAACTCAAACACCTACCTCAAAAGAAGATTGTTGACAGAGTCGCGAGATGGTGACGTCGTTTCATCAACGTCAGAAGAAGAGGAGTTATGGGAAGAAGAATTGAAGATGATGTCGTCGACCTTCTTCGTGGGTGGCGGTGCTTCAACTGCTTCCCCGGTTGAAGAGGGAAGAAGATGTCAGAAGAGGATTCCAAGGACGAAGTCCAAGACGGGAGGACATCTCCGGCGTTCTTCGCATTCTTCATTGGAGGATGAAGTTCTCCCAAAGGTTCTCCAAAGCTCCACCAAATTCTCATCCAAAAGATTATTCCAACCAATGAAAAATAATAGACTTTTCTATTATTTTATTGTTGAAAAGAGTTCAAAATAATTCATATTAATTATGTCACTTCACTAAATTAAATGGGTGGAGTTGGATCATTAAATAGAGGGGGAAGGTGAAGAGGCTCCCCCACTTAATTGGGGATTTCAAGGGGTTAAAGGGGGTTAGAGGAGTTAAAGAGATCGGGTGGGCCCCAACTAATTACATCCTCCCAAGGGAGGTTATGTGTGGGTGGGCCCCATCTCTAACCTACAGTTGTAGGTTTTAACTACCTCAAATAAAAATAAGGCTAACAAATTATTTTTATTTAACTTAATTAAAACCCCCTAAAACTATCTTCAATTTATGTCAGAATGCAACTGCGGTGAAGGTCTCACTAAGAAATCACTAACACTGTGAGTTCAACAGTGCCCTCAGATTTTAAACCCAAGCTCTGGTTAAAAATTTATAAAATTTTGTATGTACATTTACTGAATGTACTCAAACAAAACTTCAGAAATTTATTATGGGCACACCGGGTCTCAGAATCAAGCGCCGTCAGAAACTAAGGACTCATAAAATTTCCATGAATTTTAGAAAACAACTTCCATGGAATTTCTGAGTATTTACTATTCTTATATTTTGTATTATGTTTCAGTGCTGTAAATATTTTCAGAAAAAATTAAACAAGCGCAAAAGTGAGACAGGAACTACAAAAAAGGTAGAATTGTTTTAAGTGAATATGTTTCAAGAATTTAACATAAATAAATACTATTTTTTGAAATTTGGAAATACATTTTACATGCCTTGTGTTTCCATGTGGAAGAATGAATTGTTGTGTGATGCTCATAGTTATCTATTTTCAGTTCATCCTGCCAGCACAAAAATATACAAAAAAATTCATGAGTGTTACAGTTTGGATGGAATAAAAATAGATATTGCATATTTTAATATGAAATGACTGACAAGTCAACATGTTAATGCATAGTATAAGTTTCTGAATTTGATGCTTCAACCATTAGTAGTTACAGATTATAAATGGTACAATATATTCATAGACTACATTGTGGGATTACCAAGACTTCTTGAGGTAGCAATGCAATCTGGTTTATTGTTGATCTCAAGACTAAATGTTCTCATTTCCTTCTTATTCAAGATACCATATATTTGGATCATATTTCTCAATTGTAGCTCATAGAGATTGTTAAGTTACATTTGGGTCCGCTTTCCGTTGTATCTTACCATAATCCTATGTTCACATAAAATTTTGGAAAGGCCTTCCTAAGACATTGGGAATAGAATTAAATTTTAGTACAGATTTTCATCGTCAATCAGATGGACAATCAAAACAGCTGATTTAGAAATTGGAGGATATACTTCAAGCTTGTTCAATAGAAAATGAGGGAATTAGGGATCATCATATTTCATTAGTTGATTTTTCTTATAAAAAGTTTTCATTCCAGTATACAGATGGCACCTTTTGAGGCATTATATGGGAAGTGGTTTCGAACTCCATCTCTTTTGGGATGAAGTCGGGGAAGGGAAGCTGATGGGACCATATTTGGTAGAGGATTTGGCCGAGAAATTGAATATGATCCAACAACACATGAGGAAATCTCGAAGAAGGGAGGGTAGTTATACAAATAATCTATGGAAAGACATTTTTTTTGGGAAAGGTGATCATCTCTTTATTAGAATCTCATAATGGTAAAGTATTATGTTTTTTGGTAAGAAAGGAAAGTTAGGTCAAAATTTCATTGGACCTTATGAAATTTTGGAGAATATTGGACTAGTTTCCTACTGAGTAGCTTTGCCTCTAAGTTTATTTCTAGTACAAAATGTTATTCATGTTTCGATGTTGAAAAGGTATGTTCCAGATTCATCTCATGTTTGATACAAGAAGTAGTACATCTAGAAGAGAACCTTTATTATTAAGATAATCATGTTCAGATTCATGATCAAAGAAAACGAGTATCACGGAATATGATAATCCCCCTAGTAAAGGTTTTGTGGACAAACCACATGGTAGATGAATTAACCTGGGAATCTGAAAATTCAATAAGGGAAATTTACCCTCACCTTTTTAATTTGTAAATAAAATTATGAGGATATAATTTCTAGAAAGCGAGGAGAATGTATCACCCCAAGGTTTTGAAAAAATAAATTTAAATGAATTAAACACCGAGTTTCTACATAACGAATCTTTTATATATATATATAGTTATAAACTAGCCATTAAACATTACGTTCCAACATGAATGATTTTAATTTCAATAAAGTGACACCTACAGTTGCATTCAGTAAGTTATTTGTAGTCTGATATAACCAACTTGTTTTTCTGGTGAACAGTAACATACCCTAATGAATAGTAACTTGAATAGTTATTTAAACCTTGTTAATTGTAAATCATATTATCATTATATTTTTCTTCATGTTATAATATAATTTGATCTTTATTAATTTTTCAATGTGAAATAAAATGAGTTATAGTTTTATAGTTATTATTTTTAAAAAAAATTATGATTTTACCTAAAAATTAAATTAATTATATATAAAGAATTATTTTCAAAAAATGGAGTTCATTTTTTAATTATATATGTCAAAAAAATTGTTATAGTGTTTCTTTTAGGATTCATTCTATGATGTTAAATTTTCATTGAATAATAAAAATGGAGTTTTAAGTTTTCTGTGTTTTTATTGATATAACAATGATGTAATAATGATTTAATCATTTTGGTCATCTATTGAGGATTAAAATATCATATAAGTGGTATCATGTGGCCAATACCATGGTTAATACCAATAGGGTTTCATATACCACTAATGAGGTGTCCTTTTAAATTAATTAAAAGCATTCTCACGTTCATTATAAATACCACCCTCACCTCTCTCTTCCTTACACTCCTCTAAAGCTTTTAGAATTGTTTAAATTAGGCCTAATCCCCTTACCAAGGCTCTTACCCATATCTGGGACCTGTTGTTTTCCCTAAAATTCCAAAACCAAAGTCCTTTAGGAGGATCTCAAGGAGAAGAGATCAAGTGGTAAAGATCCTCTTTCATTTTATTGTGTTTTAATTTCAATTATTTTATTATCTTATAATCTATTCATATATTCTTATCTAAGTGGAATGATATATCCAGTAATATATATATGTTTTATTTTTATAATTTTTATGGAAAATTCATTATCATTACTCTTCTCCTCTTCCTCTTATTATATAAAATAAAAACCCAATTTTTGATGTGTCGATTTACCGATATTGTGGACGAAGTGTCTTCAATTTCCTTTAATTACTTCAAAGTAGGTTGTAAAACCATTTTAATGGTTGAATAATATTTTATGGTTTATGATATGAACTCTATCATGTTCTAGAATTATATTACATGCATAATATTAATTGTATATTATGGAACTAGTTCGTAATTATCGATGAACCGCCAAAAAGATCTAAACGAATATCACTAATGATTATCTAATGACTCATCCTCATACCAAAGAACCAAAATGATTTATGGAATAATATAATATTATAAAAACAAATTAACACCATTTAATTACACTTCTGATTTTTTTCTTCCATTCAGCACGAAAATATGTTACGAACCCACCATGGAAATCATGTAAAGCACACACCCAAAATAATATAAATAATAAAATATTATTAATAAATGGGTCAAATATTTTTATAAAATGATCATATATTGTGTTATGGACATGATTATTCTTCTGTAAAATATTAATAAAACCAATTTAACCATTATACAAGAGGTTTAAACAAGTTTTACTTATGAAGAACCCGAGGTAAGGGAATTCTTAACCGAGTTATATTTGTTTTGGTTAACTTTATATTTCATTAATTATATTCTACATAGATTATTTAGGTAATGAATTTAAATAATATTATATTATATTATGTGTATTTATAGTGTATACAAATATTATTTACATTCTATCAATTATTAGTAAAGTTATATGATATTTTAAGTTAATTTTAATTAAAAATTATCATTTAAAATACTATTTTGCAAAATTTAAAAGAAATGTTTTAATGAAATTATTCATGTTTTATGATTATGTTCCAGTTATTGGAAACTATTTATTATGAAGGGTGGGACCAATATCTCTATCCAATACATTGAGTATGTGTATAGTTTCGATTGGTTGTATGGTAATTCAAAGTGAAACTATGATGTTTACAATATAAGGTAGTCGTTAGGGTTATATTTTAAGTTCCCTATTAGGGTTAAAAATCATAAGGTAGCCAAATGGGTAAAAATATAAGTAAGTAATTCCCCATAACACTTTTATTCATTTATTTATGTTTTCTATGTTTTATGGAAATCCCATGTTTCACTACGTAAGTATATATGGGTTGAAAGTATGCCTTTGTGAAAATGATTTGATAGGTTTTTAAATTTTCATGAACTAATCAATTCATTCCTTGTTTTCTAATCCTTTACTGATATTTTTATGCTCATCCCATGTATTTAAATATTTTTCATAGCATATTAGGATTTTTAAGATAATTAAAGAATTCATGTAAATTGTTATGATGTTTTTTCAATGAAATCATGTTGTTGTTTTGTGTTAAAAAATTTATGTTTTGGAAGAAATTAATATTGTTTTAATGGTTCCCACATTGTATGCTTGCGGGTTGATTTGTATGAGTTATGTCCTAAATTTATATAACACTAATCCAATGTAATATTTTTTTATTTAAATAATTGATATCAAATTTAAATAGATGTATTATGTAATGTTTATGGTCGGGTATATATATTAACCATGTTCCTTCTAGTTCTATTCATTGAATAAAACCATAAAGCAGAGGGTGGGAAACACATATCTTATATAAAAAACACATAATCATGAAAAAAATTAATTATAGGATGTATAAATGATGAAACCAACTTTTTTAATCTATAAAATCATATCTTTTTCCTATATTATTCACAATCATCATCTATTTACATCTTTAATGACGGTTTGTGAAGTTTTTGTCAATTTTCAAAGCATATCCCCCATGAGTGTCAAACCAGGTGTTTAGCAATATAGGTTATTGTGTACCAAATCATCATGACTCAGGCCTATGACATCCTGTCAGAGTTGTTACCCCGAGGTACATCTATTCCAGAGCCACATCCACATGTAGTACATAGAGAGGGTATTATTTCTAGTAAACCAATTATTCAATCCTTTACAAAAATTCCCTGACATTTTACTAACTTTTAACTCATCTTTATAACTATCCTCATAGTCATCCCAATAAATATCATTAAAAAAATACCTTGGTATATCAATAATGTTTTATTATCCTAGTTTCTAAAGGTTAACTAAACCCTTTCCCTGATACCAACTATAACAAACCATTCTTCACATATATAGAAACTACATCCCTTTTGCGTAATACAAAAAAATTACAAAACCAGACACCCAAAGACCGTATTAGTTTCATTCTATTGGAATCTTGGAACAATAATCTTCAACCTCATTGAAATATATTCAATGAATCCCAAAATGATATTACCATTAGTATTTCAATTTACAAACTATTTATTATAACTGAGGAAGTGAAACATATTAAATAGGTGATATAAAATTTTCTCTAAGGAAAAATAAAGGAAATATATAAGAATATCATGATTATAGGGATATGAAAAAATTATCATGATCATTATAAGATCATACCATACATATTATAAATCATAAATTTGAATCATGTTATAAATATTTGTAGTTCATAAGACATGAATTAGAAAGAAATAAATACCATAATCCACAAAAGAAAAATATTATAATAATACATGTAATTGTGGAAGACACATAATAACATAAAAACCCTATATCAAGTATGCCTAACAAGACCTTTGTAACATGTCAGGATGGGGTAAATCAATTGACTAGTTTAATTTGGATTCAGATTCCCTTCGGTGTACCCTCTTATTTATGGTTTGGGATATCCTCCCATATAGCCCCTTGTTTTTTGATTGGGATGTCATTTCATGTACCCTCTTATTTTGGTCTTGGGATTCCCTCCCATGTACCCTTTGAGCCCATTTAAAATTTACCATTACTGAAATATGTTGATGGATATATTTGTCCCACCCATATCAATACAAAATCATACATACATGTTCCACAAAATCATAAACCATCATATCATAACCTGTGAATTCAAATAACTATCATAAACATATAATCATATCTTATCCTATAAAAAAGATATAGTTTTCATAATAATTTTAACAAATAAAAACCCTTGAAATGAAGTCAGTTTCATTTGGATATAACCTATAAATGAAAATATGACTTCATAAACATCATTCCATAAAACATAACCCATTTAGAAATATAATATGTATGGAAACATTGTATCATTTCGCAAGAAAGGCATGCGTGACACCAAGGAATATTATCTTATATGGTAAATAATTTTGATAGATATTTTAAAAAATATTAGGAGGAAATCATCCTTTCTCATTTGAAAAATTCATCTAAAAACATAAAACATTTTGAAAATAATTTTCAGGAAAATAAAATCGAAAACTTATATACAAATCATTGAAAACATTTTAAAATCCTTTTTCCTATGAAAAAGTTTAGAGGACATTAAAACTATTTTTCCTTGAAAATTTATAAAAGATTCATTGAAACAATTTGAAAACCAATTAATTTAAAAGTTATTTAAAAAAAAACTTAAATATTAAGAATTAACTCATTAAAACAAGTCTTCAATGAAGTGATAGTGGGTAAATTTTTCTATGACGTATGAGGTAAGAAAACATTTATTTTTCACAGTAAAAATCTTATAAAAATGTCTCATTATGAAAGTGAAAAGAATATTAAATTGAAATATTTTTTAGTAGACAAATGAGTAAAATATAATATTAATTATCAAAGGATATATGTATAATATTATTTGAATCACTTTATGGGATGCATAATTTTAAAGGAACAGAAATTATAGACCAAATAGAATGGTAAGGTCATATTTTCCTAAAACTCTTTTCCCAATTATCTTAAGTAAAAAATAATGGAATATGGTACTAATACATAAGGACATCATGAATAATAACATGAGAAAATAATTCATTACATTACTTGATATATAGATCATAACATTCCTTTAATGACAATGTGATCACAAAAAATCTTAATAAATAATGATATTTTTTCAATAAACTCTAACCACAAAGTAACATTGAATCATATCCACCATGTTGGAAAATGAATTTACATGGATCATTAAATTATAAATAAAATAAATTATATTCATTTAATAGGATTTATAAGTTATTTTATACACCTCATATTAAAGAATAGGTTTGTAACATGGCATGTGTCTCAATGGAGGTAAAATTGTGAAAAAATTATTTTACTGATTTGGTAAATTTTTAATCATAAAAACCATGACAGAAGTACAATAAAATATAAATGTAAATATTCATATATTTATTTATAAGATTCATGTAATACTTTTATGGTTAGTATATTCACCCCACAAAATAAGTGACTGGTGAATAAGGCATGAGTCTCACGGGAAAAAATAGTGAGATAAAATTCCCTTAATTTGAGTTTGAAATTTCTTGTGTGTATTTGTATTCAAGAATAATAAACTTATATTAATTAATTACTTTACTAATAATTTTTTTGGTTATTATTACTTTTACAAAAATTATTAACTTATTTTATACAGCTACATAAACAATTTTGTTTAAGCCAAATGTTTTGACCATATTCAGTTCATGTGTTAAAAATGAATTTGGATGGAGGACTGTGGTCAAAGGTGTTATTATATAACCATATAAATAATAATAATCTTGAAATAATTTGATTATTTATACATTAAATATAATTTTAAAACAAATCATTATATATTATTGTGGAAAATGAATCAACGTTACTATCATGAAAATGGTAAGTTGTACGTACGCATGAGTAATGTTCCCATTTCTCAATGATCATTATTGAAATAAGGTAATAAACATTAATATTTCTATAATTATAATTATATAATAAATAAAATATTATTTAATTATTTATACTTATATATAGAATTATTGTAACGTAAAATTAATGACATCGTGTCGAGGAGGTGGTAGTCCACACGTCCACAAACAACATAATCACTTTATAAGTGTGTGAATAGGTAATAAAGAAAATAGTATATATTATATTTACATGAAGGAAATTATGTCATTAATATTATATAGATTTTTTATGTAACATATTTATAATTTAAACCATTATATATACATTCCACGTATCATGTGAATAAATCACATTGCTTAGAGGGGGCGGTAGTCCACACTTCTAGAAATGATGTTATTGTGTTTACACATTATTAAAAGAATAAAAAAATGTGTTATAAAATAAATACAGAATCATAAATATTTTATATATATCATATATATAATATATAAATTTATTTTCCATCATAACGAATATCCTTGAATGGTGGTATTGGGAAAAACAAACAATCTTTGTTTCGTGAGGCGGTAGTTGGTCGTACATGAACGGTAATATCGTTACCCATTAGATAGTGGTGTGTGTAATTTTAACTCAAAAACATAGTATAAAAACATATCAGTATATTTAGGGAACTATTTTTTATATAAACATAATATAATGACATTTTAGGGGATGTAGAAGGAAATAAAAGAAAGGAGTTTGAGGAATGATGTGTCCTATTATTTGGGTAACTCAATTTTCATTACACCAATGGTATTGTATAGATGGTTTTATTCCAAAAATAAGGCATTAAGATAGAATTTATGGACTATGGGGAGATATTTGGTTAGATTCTGGTTGATCCAATGTGTCTTGAGATGTATGAGGATGTTGGAGGAGAGGAGGCCTTTTTTTGTTGAGGAGTGGCACTCTAGTAATATTATAGAAAATAGGAAACCCCATAGATGTTTTTTTATTGAATGTGGATAGAATAATGTTAAAACATCATTACAATGCATTATAAGTTACGAATATGTCCATAAAAAGTCTTTGTACTAGTTTATAGGTTTTTTTGGGGATTAAGCATATGGTTTAGTCCCTTATTAAGTTTAATTAAATCTTAATCATTGTAATATATTTAAAATACTTTCACTAATAGTTTTGGAAAAACAAAAAGTTCAACTAATCTAAAATTATAAACTAGTATAATTCCAAATATTTAATCCATTTTATTTCAAATTGAAAACATATTCATTGTAGAAAATAATTTAAATGTAATCATGCATACAAGACGACAATGTGGGATTTTGATGTATAATTGTAATACAGTTTGCTAGGTTTTATAACCAATTTCAATGGGAAATTGATTCCAATTACCTAATTTGGATAAATTGGTAAAAATATTATTTCATTAAATTTTAAAAAAAATTAAAAATATAATTTATTCTTATAAAAAATGAGATGAAAAAGCTGTTTTGAGTTAAATTTCAGTATTTTTAACTATTCATTTAAAATAAAACATCACAAAAAATACCAAAAATTCATCCAGAACTAATTTTTATGTTTCCATTTCAAAAATAATGTTTATTTTTACATATAAAACTTATAAATGTTCCCAAATTTATGTTTATAAAGGTTCTCCATCAAAATATTGAAAAAGTGCCTTATGAAAATATAAGTTTTTATGTGTAAAATTGGGTTTGTTCTTATCATACGCCAACATAATATATTGGATGAATATAAAAACTTTTGATTTAATATATAATTTGTATATTAAATTAATATAACTTAATTTTTTTAATTAATTTAATTTTATAGGAAATAATAGTTTTCTATTAAAATGTTCCTTTTATATTCAATTGGTTCTTATATTCATTTTAACCAGTGGATTCATTTTTACTTCTGTAAACAATCGGTTTTCATATCATTGTTATTACGATTCATAGAAACTAACCTAATTTATAGGTTATGACTTAATGATTTGTATAATAATATTATAATAATGCATTGGTTTTTGTAAAAACATGGCCTTTCGTGTTTCCCATGCCATCAAGGAAATTCAGTCTTGTTTTTAATATAAGATAATCTAAGTGTTCCGTATAGAGAAAGATAACCTTTATATTTCATGTAATACATTATTAACATGGAGTTTTATATAAATCAATACAAACTTAGTTATTTAATATATATATATATATATTAATTATTTTTATTATTCCATGAAATGAAAAGAATAAATAAAAATCAATTAATTCAAAAAGACAATTCAAAAAATCTTGAGATGTTACAAGTAATAACTCCAAAAAAGTTTCTTAAGTTAATAAAAACTATTATTCTTATTTTTAGTGAGTATTCACTTAATACACCCCTAGTTTGACACTTATTTGGGATATTCTTGCTTAAATTTATATTTCCATTATAAAAAAATATGATGGATTTTTATAGAGGATGATCATGACTGAACAGTGTTAAAACTATATTTTCATAGATCACAAAGATGGTTTCATGATTTAGATATCATAAAAATATTTTTTTATTGTCTAGATTCCAACTATAATTATTTTTTCTCACATTATGTTTTTTATCCAATGGATAGAACTTGGAGGAATTTTGTTAGTGTTGTTTATGATGTAAAATATAGTAATTATCCTTGTAAGAAACCAACTAATGCATGAAAGGGAATTTAAAACATTGGGGTTATGAATTATCATACATCTAATTATATGATTAATAAAACAAAAATTTGGATTTATGAACACTAGAAAAAGATAAAAATTGAATATAATGTAGACCATTGTGGGAGGTTGATCTAGTTTCTTTTATGTCACTAATGATGGATTAAGAACACAAAGAATTGCCCCAATGGAATGGGAATATGTTTTTAGTGTGGAAAATAATTACATAGAGAAATTAATTTTCAATGAAAATTGTAACATTTGGTTCATACAATATATGAGAATAATGGTGTCCTGAAGGTATCATCAATGGTTAAAAGGCTTAAATGTGAGAAATATGGGAATTGTGAAAATGAATTTCCTAAGGGGAGAGCATGAAAATATAATCAAAAATTTTGTATGTGTACTGGTTAAACTATTGAGTGTGAATAGACCAGGAGGGACATATTAATGTATGCAGGTGTTTAGGAATGTGAAGAAGAAGACTATTTATTAGTTTTTAATAAAGTGGAATGATTGAAGTGTTTATGTATTGTAATTTTTGAATTATGTTGTGGATGTCTTTTATTCAATGTAATTCTAAAAAAAAGAATAATGAGAAAATTAATGATTATTATATAGTGATTTTTTTGTCTTAAAATATATGTTTTATTTTATTGATGACCTAGAATACTTTCTTATGTGTAAGCTTGGATTTTATTAAAAACACATGAATAAGGGAAATATATCACTTAATATGTGACCACTGTTTAAATAATAACGATGTTTCGTTATGAAAAAAGAAATTATTAATATAAAAAGGGATTGTATCGATAAAAATTGAACATGATACTAATTTGATAAAAAAAATGATTTATGATAGAAATGGTGGAGTTTATAACATTTTTCGATATATGGAATATAATTATTAAATATGTGATTTTGTTTTAGTAATAGTGATAATGTTACATTTTTTAAGAATGTATGTTTTTATTGAGGTTATTTGGTATTTAAAGTTATAAAAATATTTAAGAGGATTATATTGTAAATGATTTCAAATATATTATATGTGAAATTTAGTGATAAATTATGTTATTTGGGGGATTAATGTTTTGTTTTTCGTGATATTTAGTGGCATTATTTATAAAGTTGTTGTATTTTTAATTTGGTCAAAAATATTTTTATATGGTTTTAAGGGTTACGACATATGGAAAGGTTATGTTTCAACAGTTGGTATTTTTTGGGGGTTAATGTTTGATTTATAATATTAAATAACTTACGAAAATAATTTTGGTTTTTTGAATATTTTGAGATAACAGAAATAAATTATCACATTTTAATTGATCATATAATTTGATAAAGGTTTATTTTAGTGATTCGTGAATGAAAATGTCACCATGAATATTCATTTCGTAAAAATATATATGAAGTTATGTTTTCTAAAATAACAAAATAAAATGATGAATTGTTATTCTGATATTGAACTTATTCATGAAATTATATTTTCTCATATTTTATATCATGATATTAATGGAATTACTCTACTCTAGGAAAATTATCATGAAAAAAGATGTTATCCTTTTATAATTATTTCTAATGGATTGATTCTCTTTCTCAAACCTATTTGATTTAAAGGTTTTTAAGGTTTTAAATTTATCATGACCATTCACCTTCTTATGATCAAGTTTCTCTATCATTCTCAATCATTATTCAGACCTTAATTTTTTCAGTGATGTCTATTTCTCAAGTTCCCAAAAATGTTCTCCTATTTGAAATCATAGTTACGTGCTATATCTGATAACCTTCATATTTAATATTTTCTCTTTTCAATAGTATGTTTAATAAAACATTATTTTTGATGTGGGATCTCAATAACAGGAATGTTTAAATAATAGACCCTTGAAATATATTCTCAATTTCAAATTGTGAAGAAAAAAATTATCAAAAGGGATGGGAATATAACAATCCATGATTTGAAAATAACAATGGGTTCAATAATGTATAAGGCACAAAACATTTTGATTAAAGGAACCAATAGATATTATTTTTTTATCAACATTTTTACAAACCAAGTTAAATTGGATAGTATGAATTGGATTTATAATATAAAATATACAATAAAGATATATTGAATCTTAATATATAGATTAGTTATTATTAAATAATAAATGAATTTTATGTAAAGTCATTTAATGCTAAAATAATAAATTTTCATCAATAATTGGTTTTATTGGATTTTTTTTTCAAATAAATAAATTTAATTTTACCATATTTATAAAATAAATTCTAAAAATCGAAATTCAATTTTGAAATAAAATTTTCCCATCCACATTATAGTGAAATATTAAAAACATTCTGAAATGTTTTATTTTTCCATGAATATCCAAAAAACCTATTTTTTATTAAAAAATTTCTTTTCAGAATCATAAATTCAAATTTTGAAATTTTGATATTGAATGGTTTCAGAATTACATTAGTTCTTTTAAATTCTAAATAATCTAATTATTTTTATTAGAATATAATTTATGGTTTTGTTTTATTCAATAATATTTGTATACATAAAATACTTTTGTAAAAAAATTATTTCTATTACATCTTAAATATTAATATTAAATTAATATTCGCCCCATATAGTAATTGAATATTGTAAAATGTATTACATATTTTGAATAATGAGTACCAAATTTCATAAATATGTATGTTTCATCTTGGGTTAGTATTAGTAGTAAATATATTATTTATTTTTTTTCTTGGTAAAGTTAAAATGGGTTGATTAGAGCTAAAACCATCATAGAAGGTCTATAAAATCAACTCTAAACTTCACATTATTTAATGTTCGGGGATAAATTTGAATATAATAATTAATAATTTGAATGTATTTTATTTTGGTTCCATTTCCCATTAATAATGATTTTTTGAATATGTTAACTAAGATATTGTAAAATTTCAACATCTTCAATATAATATATCTAATTGTTTACCTAGGATAAAAAGAGGATATGTTCAGTTATATATTTTTATTTCACTGCTAAAATAGTCACTTCTATTTTGGTAATTTATTTTAAATTTCTTATGAAAAAATAATTTCTCAACATGATCCAGAAACACAAAGACAATATTAATTAAATTAAGAGACAATTGATATAAATTATTTTTAAATTAAAAAATGTAATATAATTTATTTAATTATTCACATTCAAGAATAGTTTAGACAAATATGACATACTAGATATGTATTGAAGGATTATATCTGAATTCTATCATTTTTCTTGTGACTTTAATATGTAATTAAATGAATAGTGTTAGTAATGACATTAATGATATTTTATGTTAAATAATATTTCATTACATTATTTAAAATTAATAAATATATGTAAGGACTACAATTAAGAAGATAATTGGTTGAAAATATAAATAATTTTCCACTTTTATGCTAATTGTTTCCATATAAATAAGGTTATAACCATTTAAGAATGAAAACATCATTACCACATTTAAGGTTAAAATTGGATAACTAAGGGTTTAAAAAATATAAGGTTTAAAACATTCCATGGAACATTGATTTTTTTTCTGAATGACAAAACACCATACATTATTATTGAGTCTCGGGCCATTTGGATAATTTTTGGAAGGGATTGACCTTATTATATTTTAATATTTTATGAATTTCCAAGAGTACGGCTCCCCTCACCTATAAAATGACACCCTCATTTATAATCTTCACACCACATTGATTCTTAAACCACAACCAACCATAAAATAATTATATTATTAACTTCTCTATCCAATATTTTGAGGATATGATCCAAATATTTTTCCATCGTTCTGTAAGAAAGAATCTATGTTAGTCCTTCTGAAGAAGTGGTAATCGACTTACCGAAATACTTTATATATTTTATTCCTTTAAATCCAATAATTTTATTGTATTATTTTAAAAATAAAAAATTAATTATAACAATTAAACATTAATTTTATTATTATTATGAAACCACCTTTATTCACACTCTTTTCTTTCAAATGTGATGTGGTATTATCACTAATTTGTATGTATGACATACCATATCCATATAGTGAAACAATTAATTTTCCATCAAAAAAATCAATTGATATTTATTATGATCTTTTTAATTTTTTTATATGATATTTTAAACAAAAATATATATTTTTAATTATGAAATCAAATATACATTCTTACATTCCAATTTGTTAGAAATTGATAAAGTAACTCATATGTACTTATGAACTACCACATCCATTAAGTGATGCTGTATTTTTAATACAAAATACATGGATGATAGTAGGGATATATTTAATGAATATTTATGTTATATATTATATTATAATTATTCTATATTAGTGAATTATTATTTATATTTATTTCAACCTATCTATCGGAAAGTAATAACAACATTCATGCATGTGTATGGATTAATGTCTCCATGAATCATTTTGTTCATTTTTTATCTCTATTAATTATTTATGATAAAAAATATATATTTAATGAAAATATAATATATTTATATCATTAGTAAAATTCTAAATATGAGGGAACCATAATTAATGTACTAGTACTATAACTATTGAATCAAAAATCTCCTGAAAAATTAAATAGTATACGCCCAATAACATGGATTTTCATGAAGAATTATTAGTAATTGATCATTTAAATATTATAAGTGTGATATATATGATATTATACATATTTTAGAGACTATGGAAGAGAATTATAATAAATTTAAATTTATTATTTATGAAATTAAATATATTTCAGTATAGTTAAAATTATGAAATGTATGTTCAATTAACTTTTATTTCATTCAGATACATGCCATAATCAACTCATTATTCCATCATGTGGTTTACATACTACATGTAAATGGATTTTTATGATTCTTATTGTGAAAAATATATGTATTTACAATTCCATATATTTTTTTCTCTATCATGTGGGTTTTTATCGTTACAAAAGTTGTATGGGATTTATGTTACATTCTTATTATTTACCAAGATTGTCTAGGATCAACATTCTAATGATGGAATTTTATAATGATATATAAAAAATCACATGAATTATCATATCTGATGTTTATTTCTAGAGATTATAGTTTTTTAATTTTATCTCCCATATTTATTAAATATAGATATTGAAATTAAATTTTTAAGGAAAATATTCATTATTTATTTATTCATCTTAAAATAATTTTTCTTCTGAGATGAAATTTCCTATAAATTATTTTTTACAATGTTTTAATCTTATTAAATTATTAATTAAAATTATTTTAAATTTATATATATATATAAATAATATTCAATTCAATTTGCTTTCCATTTAATAAGCATGGTATTTTTTATTTATCACCAAAAATTTTAATCTTATATTTTTTTATATTTGTTATCATGAACAAAATAAAAATTCAATAAAGAATAGTGAATTATTTTAAGAATAAATTTAAATTTTAAAGGAATTATTTCAATGAATGTTTTTACTTCATTATTTGGGAAATCTTATGATTTTAATATGTGATTTAAAAATAAAAATTGTATTTTACATAAGAAATATTCCAATGATCTTTTGAAGAAAATTTTCATCTATGATAACATCATTTTATATTAATTATGATATAATAAGGATATTATAAATTCTTTCTATATATATTATTTCTCTATATATTTTATGATTATGATTATAATATTTTTATGAAACGTTTTACCTTTCAACTGATCATGTTATGTTGATTCGATAAAATGATAATAAAAACTGTTTACTTTCTTGAGATTATCAAATGATGATTTTTTATGATCATATAAAACACATATATCTAAATATTTATATGATGTAAAATATCTAAATTTAAAATACCTCTAATTCATTGGATAATAACGGTATATCCTAAGAAAATATGGGTTGAAGTGAGGAGTTAATTTAGTTTGGTAATGGGATTTTCCAACTAAGATAGCTTTTGGTGTGAACCATGTCAATCAATATTATTTATAGTGTTGTTAACCCATCAAATAAGATAATTTTTTATATGATTATTGACTAAGGAATTGATTTCCATTATTTTATGTATTCCAAAATCATATTTTGTATTCCAATATTATGATCTCATAACTAATGTTATTTTATTCAATTATGATTCACACACTATGAACTACCATGATTTATTTCATGATTCATGATTATGATATTTGATATGATGGGTATGGTTTTCAAATTTCACCTTTATGTTGCTATACCCATATGTTAAAGTTATTTTTATATGATCATTGATATCTCCCTTATTTACCATTACTATGAAACCAGTCTCACGCTTTCTTATGTTTTTTACCCTAGTTAATAATAATTGTTTTATGTATGATATATCTATTGATAAATGTAGTTATAAATAACATAGTGGGAGATGATGTAGAACTCCTATGAACCAGTTTTTAATGTATCTATTATTCTAAATAAAATAAGACCCTACTATTATAGGATGAATAAAAATGTTTTGTAATGAATATTTATTTATTAATATATAATATTTATGTGTGAAATGTATGGGTCTCTATACTCTAAAAGAATTAAAATACATGAAATGACTTATATCTTGTTCTCTATAAATATGAACTCAAGGAAAGAGTCTTGATATGACAATTTATTTTCATTTACCCACATAAGAAACAAATAGATCATTCTTAGTTTCATCCTTAAGTACATCGTATGGTGAAACCAGAAGTGCAAGATGACTATTATGATAAATTTATATAAAATAGAGAACAAACCATACATGAAATAAAGAGTCTTGATAAAGAAAATTGATAATAACACAGGCATAGATATGTCTTCAAAAAAAGGTTAAACCAAAAAAATATACCCATAAAAATAGTGCATAACCTAATAAAATCTATTAAAATACAATTCGACACCTATATACCTATACATTAGTTACAACCAAATATATATAGATATATATAAAATATTACCATATTATGTAAAATAATTCTAGATATAATTCACCGATTAAGATTTCACATTTTCAATAAGAATTTACTTTTTTTAATTATGTAATGTAAGAACCAAGTGTATGGAATTTGATCATATGTGCCTATATTGATACAATAACATACACCAAATTCCATAAATTATTATACCAATATATTTTTCATCACCCACGGTAAATTTTAACAAATGTAACATAAAATAAAAAGGTATTAAATTATTTTTTATTGAAAATTCATAGGACTACTATATAGTTCTAGACATGAACTGAAGTAGTTCACCTAACTAATTCCCAACCATCCCACCTCCAATATACATTATCCCAAATTAAGGAAAAGGGACGAATCATGTTAGTAGAAATGTTGTTATGAAACCGTTTTTTAATACATGAACTGAAACCATTGAATCTGATATGTAGTTCCACACAACCTCACACCAACCTCTTTGTACATGAGTGGTTCAAAAATAATGTAGGGGCTAAAAAATATCATGGGGTAAATATACCTTCAGTACCTGGTTAACATCAAAGATTCAAAATTTAACAAATAAAAAAAATCTAAAAATAATGAATAAATAATTTTCCATCAAAGTACCGTCACATATAAATATAATAATTTGATGAAGTATCACTATAGATTTCCAAATAAACTGACCAAAACTAGAAACAGATTTTACATATGAGTTATGTATCATAAAAAATGAATTAGAGGACTTCATGACTGATATCAATATAGGTCCTTTGTATCCCCCAACTAACGTGATCACCCATCAACTATAGGTCCATTACATTTTTCAATATCCATGAATAAAAAATATACATGTGTACTGAAATGATCACGTAGGGTGTGAGTACAAGACACAATATGAGACCAAAAACAAACATTAAAATATTTTCATAATATTTATAGGTTTATGACATTATTGTAATTAGCATACATGAAAATCCTGTCTGTAACACACCGACCCCAAAATCCCAGAGCTGGTGCATTACTTTTTTATATTAGCCTGATTTCAATAAATCGAATCCTAAAGGAATGATTATTTTAGTAGTTTTGGAATAACATATTACATACCTAATACCCATAGCACATTTGGGAATATTGAAAATAAAATATAATAAACTACCTCCTGGAAATATTATTCATGGTTCTCTTCTTCATAACCTAGAGAGAGGAAACATAATAAGGATGAGCTCAAATTCATAGTAATGGTTATATTAATTGGAATCATGAATTATTAATATGTGAATCATATTCAATTAGATATGACTAATATGGCGTAATGAATAAATTAAAACACATTCCATCAATAAGATGATAATAAAAATGCATCAATAGATTCTGTCATAGTGAAAAACATGTGGATAGAATAAACAAAATAATGAATAAAGAGAATGATTATTATTTGGAAATAATGTTTCTGGAACCTAAAATATTATACTATTGAGGTGTTTTTGTGTGTGTGGGTAGAAACGTATCTAATTTTTTGAAACAAATTCGAAGGGTTTCCTGCCAATGGATTTGTCTCATGAGACCTATCAATGCATCGTGGGTAAATAGTGTCCCAAACAATCACTACAAGACCAAAGAATTATTTATACACGAATTTAGTACAAGAACAATATGACTTTTTGTTTCCCTTATTTAATATGGGATAAATATTCATCAAAATATCTCTAGTAAAAATCACATTCAAAATAAACATCGTATTTGAAGTGGTATACGACTAAAGGAAATAATCATATCCCTAAAAAATGGATATTTACCATAATTATAATTTCAAATGAAAAAATATCTAAAATGGGAAGTGGATACCCCACATAAGAATGATTAGGTGCACAATACCTAATAATTCACAATGAAATGGTAATTGAGACAAATTCCCTTACAACATTGTAATCAACTTAGTCGTATGTCCAAAAAATTAAAATCACTAAACGAATAATAGAATAACATGAATATAAATATAATCATGATATGATATATCAAATAGATTTACACATACATAACATGAATGGAATTAGTGGAGGATAATGGAAATCTAATGGAATTAAAAGTGAGATGAGAAAACCCTTACCTTATGTCTGAATGTGTTCTTAGATTTAGCTTAATGACATGATCAGTCAAATTTATATTCATTAATTAATAATTAAATTAACTTCTTTACATGTATTTGATTTATAATAACCTTATTTTTTTAATTCATGTCCTTTTTATTTGTTTAAGAGAATCAATTTTATTGTTTTGGAAGCATTTTTTCCTTGGTTTTCATGAACGGTTTAAATGTATTCATGAATGTAAGTTTTGTTGAAATGTGGTTAAACATACTGAATTTTAATATATATTATTAGGGAAATTATAGATATATAAGTGGTATTATAATGATTTTGGTTGTACAATATGAGGATTAATTGTTATATAAAAGTTAATGATAAATGCTTGGATTAACATGGTAGTTTTGTAAACAATGAACGTGTTTTGTATTATTATTTTATATTATGAGTGTGTAAGGATTACAGAATATTAAATAAGATTACATAAATATATTATGATATATTTCAACCATTAAAAAGGATTCATGACCAGTACTGATGATGGTAGTGAAAATTGAAAAATCATCTTCCTTGTATGTGATAAATTTACACATCTCGGACAATGTTTTCATTTATAGTATAAATGGAGGGAAAGGAAGATATGATGATGGAATATTCCATTATCATAATAGAATTACATTATATATAATTTACTAGAGGTTTTACAACATTAATCTGAGAATAGGTGAGAATAGAAAAAATAACAAAGAAACTTGAAAAGAAAACAGATGAATTGAAAAGAGAAATTGACCTCTAGAATGATCTTCCTTTGAGGGCCTCTTTAGGGGAGAGAATTTGGTCGTTTGAGGAGACCAATGGATTCAGTATGTGGGTAAAGGGAATATGAAGATGTTTGAATAGAATTTAGGCAATTCTTGAAGCTTTAAAGGTGTGAATAAATAATGGTGTGAGGGGTGGTATTTATAGTGGTGGGGAGGAGGGATTTCTTAATATTTTAATCATTTTTTTTATTTTTTCCCTATGAAATGAAATAGTGATGAATCCATGCCGAAAATAGAAATAAGTTCATGTTATATTGAACCATGTGGTCTTAAATTGTCAATTATTCATGGAATATTGTAATTGTCTTAAAATGTATATATACGGTAAAATGACATATTTTATTATTCATTGAAAATTCAAGTATTTTAGAAAAATACAAAAATTAACTATAACCACTTTTTAACATCTAGAGGACAAAAAATGAACTCAATTTTTTAAAAATAATTTTCTCAATATGAGAAATATAATTTTTAATTAAATGCATCATTTTATTAAAAAATACAAACACTGAAAATATTCATCTTCATTTTTATGGCGCCAAAATTTTATTTATACTTTCATGGGTAAAGTTACCATATATAAGGGTCTTATTACTATTAATAAGGGTGTGTTACAATTCATAAGGTTATGTTACAATTTATAAGGGTAATTTACTATTCATTGAAAATTAAGTTGATTCTATCAGACTCCAAATATCACCCTAATGACAACCATGTATGCCATTTTTTCAAAATTCAAAACACGGAAGTGGAAAATTTATTTTAAATAGCTAGGTTATGACTATATACCATTAATAACCTTGTTGTTTTCATAGTGGCTCAGTTATTCATGAGATATAGCCTATCTATTGAATTACATGTATTTAAGTGGAACATTCCATAAAATGTTTGGGGTGTTATATTTTTCCCACCTTCATAAATTTATTCCTAAAATGTTTTCATATGCAATTCCCTATAAAAAGATATTGGTGGTTATTGTTCATAGAATCTTCAAGTTCCCAAATTTCTTCCTATATTTTATGGTTTCTCCAAAGAACGTTTACTATAAAATTCCTCTGATTTCTCAATACTTTTTCTCTAGTGTCAAGAATCTCAAAAGTCTCTTCACAATAAGACAAATCAGGTTCCAGCTCTATTTATTCATAAGTGAGTACATGTGTTGGGTGTAGCATCTATTTCTTTAACAGTAACATGTGGGACACACAATGATATTTAGAGATACATAGTGTATTTTCTAAATGGTAATCTAAAACTGCAATTATTTCTATAATTTTTAATAGTCTGATGTACCTGGAGCTCAGTTCCCTTTATTAAAGAACTTTAAGACAACCATCTATAGAGATAGTTTTAGAAAGACATGATATCTTATATTAAATTCCAAATACTTTCTCCGGTTGTTAGAAATACTCCTGTTCCTACCTTGTAAAGATTTAATATGGGTATGAGTTTTCATTACCTTTGTAGTAGTCTCTTCGATATGTTCTCGGTTTTTATGTTTCCTCTCGCCATCATCATCCCAACAAGTTGTAGTTTGACACCTCCTTTTAATATAATTCATCATATAGAGCCAATTTAAAACTATAATGGGAACTATTTTTGTAGAAAAATTCCAGCAAAAGAATTTATTCATCCCATATACCTTAAAGTCAAAAGAGAATGATCTCAAAATGCCTTCTAGGGTTTGAATTGTCCTTTAAGACTGTCCATTGGTTTGGGGGTGATAAACAGTACTCATTTGAAGTTCTGTATCTAAATCCTTCTAGAGCCATTTACAAAATTTTGATGTAAATCAGGGATCTATATCAGACATAATTTATAGAGGTTTTCCATTAGGCCTTACAACTTTATTAATATAATGTCTTGGTAGGTGCTGAAGTGGAAAATCCTCTCTTATAGCATAGACATGTGCTAATTTTGTAAGATGATCAATGATTACCCCTATTGCATCATTCCTTCCAGGTGTCCTTAGTAGTCTTATGACATGTCCATATTATTTTCATCCAACTTTCAAATAGGAATATTTATAGGTTTCATGACCCCTTTAGGATGTTGTCTCTCAGCCTTTACTTTTTGACAAACTAGACACCTTGACACATAGTTAGAAATTTCTCACTTCATAAAATCCCACAAAAAATTATCCCTTAGATATCTATACATATTGGTCCTACTAGGGTGTATTGATAAATTATACTAGTGAATAAAATATAATAATTAGCTTTTTATCTCAGGTGCTGATGGAACACATAACCTCCTTCCAAATTTCATAACTCCATCCATATACATGATTCCTACCAATCTTCCATCCATAAAAGATTTAATTTTCGTTTTTAGATTCTCTTCATCAGATTAATATATTGTTATATTCTATAGTAAAGATGGTTTATAAATCATTTTAAATAGGAAATATGTTTCCCCTTCCTTAATAATTCAAATATATATTTTTAGAAGATCCATGAATATTGTATCATTCTAAATCCTTATTTGGGATATAATTCCATGATCATTCTTTCTTAATGCATCTTATCACCTTATTTTCCCTTCTTAGGTGGTAGTGTATTGATCAATCATAGTCTTTGAGTAACTCTATCCATCTCATTTTCCTCGTGTTCAGTTTTTTCAGTGTGAAAATGTATTTAATACTCTTATGAGACATGTATATATAAAATCGTTCACCATAGAGATAATGTCTCTATATTTTCAGAGAAAATATTACGGCAGCTAAATCAAGATGATGATTTTGATAATTTCGTTCACGTGTCTTCAAAATCATTGATTCATAAGCCATAACATTAACTTTTTTCATAAAAACACAACCCAATCCATTATTTTATGCATCAATACATATAAAAAATCCATCATTTATAGAGGGAGGAGACAAAATTAAAGCATTGAATAATATTATTTTCAATTCTTCAAAGAATTTTGCACATTCATTAATCCATACAAATATAACCCCATTATTTGTGAGCTTGGATAGCGGTTTATCCAGTTCTGTAGAATTATGTACAGAATGCCAATAGTAAACTTCTATGATAATAAAAATACGTTCCTTAGTAATGTTTATTGAAATGGGATATTCTTGGATTGAATTTGTCTTCACAAGATCATCTAATACTCCATCCTTATAAAAATATATGATCAATAAAAGAAACTGATTGAAGCCAAAAAGTAACACTTCCTAAACATCCCATATAATTCATTTCTTCTATGAGTTTTCAGAATAACCAAAAAGTGATTCTCATGGTATTCATCAATTTTATAGTATACTAGGATATGATCGATAAATACAACAACAAAGTCATCAAGATATTCCTTCAAAACCCTATTCATTCGATCCATGAAAACTAAGGGTGCATTAGTCAGTCCAAAAGACATTACTGTAAACTTTAAATTCCCATACCTTGCTCGAAATGCTATCTTAGGAATAAATTCCCTCCTCACACACAAATGATGATATCCAGATCGAAGGTAAATCATCAAAAATGACTGGGCTCTTTCAAGATGATCAAATAAATCATCAATGTGTGGCAGATGAAACTTTTTCTTTATTGTAATAGTATTGATTTCTGTATAATCAATTCATAGCCTCATGGATCCATCTTTCTTATTGATAAAGTGGAAAAGGGATCCCCATATAGTAATACTAGGTATAATAGATCATTTTTCACACAATTATTCTATTTTATTGTTTAGATCCACTAATTCCATAGTGGCCATTCTATAGGGATTATTTGATATAGGTACTGCACTAGGAATTAAATCAATAGAGAACTCAACTTCCCACTCTAGTGGATATCTTAGTAAATCCTTCGGAAACACATACACATATTCATTCACAATAGGTATGTCCTATATTTGAACATTACATTCCTCACACGTAGTTATTTCATTCCCTACCTCCCCAATAATTGAATTTAATTGAGCTATTGGGGGGGGGTCTTGATAACAATCAGCCGACTAGGTTTCTTCTCTAAAGTTAAGGGATTCAACCCCATTCTCAAAAATCGTAACTTCTCCATTCTTTCAATAGATATTTGGATAATAAATTGAAATCCAACTCATACCAAGGACGATATAAACATAAATCAGGGGTATGATGATAATTTTATCATCTAAAAAACATTTATGTTTCCTGAGGGGGACTAATCATCACATCTTTGGTGCAATGATACAACCCATAAGAGTTTTGAATAACATTCCCTTTATTATATAAAATTGGTAATTTCTAATGTTCTTAGAAAATTTGGATGATATAAATGAATAAGATGATTCAAAATCAAATAAATAATTCTATATGCTTGAGGAAACAATTAATGTACTTAAAACCACATCATTAGGAACTTCATCCTTCATAGTTTTCATCGCTTAAGATTTCCCTTTCTCTTGTGTCTGTTTATGAGGCCAGTTTTCTTTTCACTTAGGAAACTAATTTTCATAGTTTCTCATATATCTAAAATAGTATCATTTAACTTTATTGACTTGTTTATTCCCTTTACATTTATTATATCGATGACCATTTTCTCTACACATATAGAAAACCCCAATTCCTTTCATGAATTTACCAGGATGATTATTTTCCACAATTCTCACATAATGGGATTTGATTCATTCCCATATTCTTATTTGGTGCATTAGCTTTTCCGTGGATATCAGATTACTGCTTATTTTCATAGTTTCCCTTGAATAAATTTGATCTATAAAATTCCATCTCTATTCTGATGTCTCATAATATGATTTCATCATATGATGAAAATGTTTTAGAATCCAGTTTCCTTAGAATACTTGGATTAAGACCTTCAAATAAATGATCAATCATGTCTTCGGAATCACATATGTAATCAATAGAGTACCTAGATAATCTTGTGAAGGTAGCCTCAAACTATGCCACACTCTATTCATCCCTTTTCTTTAGGCTAATAAATTTCCTCTTTATTTTAGTTCATTTTTCACGAGAGAAATATTTGTTGATGAATATTTTCTTAAAATTCATTCATCCTATATCTTTTATTTCTTCTTCCCGCATATTATTATGGATCAAAGACCACCTTTCTCAGAATCATCCTTGATGTAATATACTTCCAGTACTACCTTTTAATTTTCATTGCATCTTAATAATAGATATATATTTTCAAGGGACATGATACACTGCTCAGAAACCATAGGATTTGTAGTCCCACTAAAATATGGAGGCTTTTTTCGCATGAAATGATCCAACATAGGAGTATAATGGTTATTCATTATATCATGAGTATGTTATCCCAATATGGTGATGACATTATCTACTCAAACACTTAATGTGTTGAATTGCTCAGTGGCGAAATGAATACATTGCCCATGGGTAATGATTCTCCTACTTCCATTAGCCTACATCATTAAACAATGGAATACACTAAATAAAGTCATAATTCATAATTTCTAACTAGAAAACACTTAACATAATATGAAAATGTATGCACAACTAATCTTATTACCATACTATTTACTTTTAAATCCTTCATAATAGTTTGTAATGAAATTGTGAATTATCCTAAGAATATCCCCTAGGAGTGTCAAACCATGTGCGTAGTATGGCTCGTTGTCATGTACCAGGATATGTTGGGACAAACCCAAACTCATTGTCCAATTTTTAACTCCTAGTTACATCTATGAAATAACCACATCTAGTTGTAGTTTCTAGATATATATTTATTCCTATGAAAACCCGCATAATATCTACATTACAAAGAATCCAGGATGTTCTTTTAGGATTGTCTTCAATGTCTAACTTAGGGGTATGTACTCTAAACTATCTTTCCTAAATCTAGTTTCCCAGGTTGCTTCTAAATATCCTTTTATACCCACTATAACTCCCAATCCTCGAAAGCCAGGAGCCAGTGCTTTATATTATTATATTGGAATCATTATATGAAATAAAATCCCAAATTACCGATTAGTATAGTAGTTTAGGAAGACCATTATATATATATGATACACATAGTACATTCATAAAGATAGAAAATGAAATATAATAAACTGAAATAAATGGAATCCTTTAATGTTTCATCAAGGTTCTATTATTGATCACATAGTGAAAGGAAACATAACAAGGGTGATCTCAAATACTCATTAAGATATTCATATAGTGGAATAATGAATAAGTAATAATTAAATCATAATCAACTAGACATGACTAATCTGGCATGATGAATAAATGAAAACAATTTCCATCAATAAACTGAGAATAAATATACATCCATAGATTTTGTCATTGGGAAAACCTCATAGATAGAAATAAATGAATAATTAATAGGGAGAATGATTATTATTTAGACTTCATGTATCTAGAACATGAACCATTATACCATCGACATGGTTTATGTTTGTGGGTAAAAACCCATCTGATTTTTGGAAACAAACTCAAAGCGTTTGCCGCCAACTAATTTGTCTCATGAGACCCATCGATGCATCGAGGGGGTATAAAGGGCCCCAAAATTCACTTCTAATCTAAATAATTCTTTATACCAAGATTTAATACATGAAAAATATACCTTTTCAATATCTTTATTGAATAGAGGATACAGATTCTTCAATATTTCCCCTGTTCAAATAGCATTAAAAAAACACGGTTTTTGAAATGGTACACGGTTAAAGGAGATAATCATATACATGATTCAAGAAAATGGATATTTACAAGAATTATAATTTAAAAAGAAAAAATATCTCAAATTTTATTTGGATATACAACATAAGAAATATTAGGTGTACAATACAATGTAAGTCTCAATGAAATGGGAATTGAGACAAAATCCCTAACCACATTGTAATCAATCGAGTCATATAACCAAAAATTAATAATCAAAAAATGAATCACATAAAAACATGAATATAAAAAGAATAATTGTATTATATTCCAAATTTTTGTACACATATGACACATATAATAAATTAGGGGTGAACAATGGAAATATCTACGAATTTAAAGTGAGAAAAGAAAACCCTTAACTTATTCCCAATGTGTTCTTTGATTGATATTAATGACCAGAATAATAAAATTTAGATTAATTAATTAATAATTACATAACCTCATCTACAAGTAATTTATTTTTTATAACCTTATTTGATCCATTCGTGGCCTTTTTATGGGTTTAAGAGGTTCAATTTTATGGTTTTTGAAGCATTTTCTTCATTGGTTTTCATGACCGATTTACTTGTATTCATGAATGAAATTTAATTTGAAATGTGGTTAAAAATATAGAATTATTAATATATATTATTAGTGATATTAAACAGATATAATTTTTCTTATGATATTTTTTGTTATATACCATGAGGATGACTCATGAGATTAAAGTAAATGATAAACAATTGGATTAACATGGTTGTTTTGTGCATGATGAACTTGTTTTGTATTATTATTTTATATAATTTGTGTGTAAGGATTACATAATATTAAATAAGATAAAATTCATATATAATTATCTAGTTATTCTATTACAATAGGATTTAGGACTAGTTTTTTCTATTGTAAGTAAAATTAAAAACTCATCTAACATGAATGTGATATATCAAAACATATTGAACAATGTTTTCATTTATAGTATAAAAGGAGTGAAAGGAAGGGATGATGATGGAATATTCCATTATTAGAAAAAAATTGTATATATAAGGTAATTTATTTGTCTCAAAATTTGGATTAGAATAGTTGAAAATAGAAAAATTAAGAGAGGAACTACAAAAGAAAACAAAATAATTGAAAAGAGGAATTTACCTCTTGAATCTATCTTCCTTTGAGAGCCTCTTTAGGAGAGATAATTAGGTCTTCTCAAAAGACCAAGGGATAATATATATGGGGATGATCTTAAGGAGAAGTTTGATCATAATTTAGGAAATTCTTTAAGAATGAGAGATGTAAATGAGGGTGTCATGGGTGCTATTTGTAGCAGAAGAAATGAAGGTTTTATTAATATTTTAGTCATTAGTTAATAATTTTTTCTTAATAAAAGAAATAGTGATGATTACATAACCAAAAATAGTAATAAGTGAATGTAAGATCGAACAGAGTGTGCTTATATCAGCAATGATTCAATTAATGGTGTATTTTTTATAAAATGTTTATATACTATAAATTATGGAAATTTACTATTCATCGAAAAATCAAGTATTTCAGAAAAATCAAAAAAAATATCCATAATCATTTTTCAGCATTTAGAATCCGAAAATGAAATCCATTTATTTGAAAATAATTTTATAAATATGTGTTATATAATTTTTAATTAAAATCACCATTTAATTGAAAAGTATTAACACTTTAAATATTCACCATTATTTTTAAGGTGCCTATATTTCATTTATACATTCATGGATAAGGTTACTATTTATAATGGTGTTATTAGTATTTATAATCATAGGTTACTATTTATAAGTTTATGTTACTGTTCATATGGGTATGATAATATTCATCAAAAATTATATTGACTCTACCAGACTCTAAATATCACCCTCATCGCAACCGTGTACATATGTTTTTCGAAATTGAAACCACAGAAGTGGAAAATGTATTTTTAATGGTTATGTTATGAATATCTCCTATAAATAGCCATGTTTTGTTTCACATATACTCATTTCTTCATGCAATAAAGTTTATCTAATGAATTCAATGTATTTAAGAAGAACATAACATTAAATGTTTGCGGTGATATAAAGTACAACACACATATCAACAAATACGAAAAGCCCCCAGAGACATGATTTACATATAATGGAACTATTCCAAAATAAACACCAATCAACTATGTCTGAAATATATCATTCTGTAAAAGGCATAATTAATAAAACAAATTTGAAATATCTCATTAGAAGGGGTAACCCATGTATGTTTCGGTAAATATCCCACACATCTATCATAATGATATATAGATCTTAGTAACAAACTTCCTCAAATATAGAATATATTGGATTAACACAAGAATAAATGTACACAAAATGATAGATCAAACACCACATCTTATTGGGAATGATGGAAAACCATAATAAAAAATATGTCATTAGACATCAAATACTATTTCCCATGGGGATACACATGCACAACGATATTCATTCAAAGTACCCATATAAAACATATGAAAAGGATAAATTCTTACTACCTAGGTTCTCTAATAGTGTATCCACATAAACCACATTTACGGACAAAATAAATGATTTTTTCATGCCAATAAAACAAATAAATGGTTCCAAAAATGATTCATAATGGTAGTATGAGGAGATTCATAAAGGGGTAAATTCGTGGGTTTTATGTCAACCATACCAGATGTTCAACACTCAAAAAGACAGATATTGAGTGTTTCTTGAGAATAGGTAAATTCATCAAATAAGGAACAAAGAAAAATAGAGAATATGGTCATGAATTATTTGTCTCTAAAACAATAGAAATATATACCAAATCTTTAATATTTGATCTCCCAAAATAGCTCACAGAAGGTATGAACCATGGTTCCACAAAGAATTAAGAAATTAATCAAACTAAAATTTAATCATCATAGTGCATGGACTGGTCAATTAATTATGGAATAAAATATATTTAAAATTAATTTAAGACCACCATTAAAGTACCAATTATTTTTTCCTATGACATAATCAATATTATAGGATATTAGAATGTATTTCATGATTTCAAAATCCATTATTAATGTGGAATGGACACATGCATGGACTACCCATTTTTGTGGTATTCTTTAAAAATAAATTATGAAACAGAAATCCATATGACATGGTATAGAAACCTATGAAATTTCCCCAGAACAAAACTCTTAGAAATGTACAGGGTGGGGTCACCCACACCATGGCTGATAACAACCACACTCGAGTACCACACCTTTGTGTAGCCATTTCCCCTTACACATTTGGAATCAAAAACACAAAGGCCAAAATGGAATCCACAACTGTGTTATTGCACATATAAAATGTAAAAAATTAAAATATAACTTTTATGTTTTTAAATATCGCCAACACTAACAAAAGATAAGATTTAACTATTACAATATTTAAAATATTACATATGACAATACAAAACATTCATTAAAAAACAATTGAAAATGTGAGTGTTAAAGGTCAGTCACGTTGATGATTAGCCTATGCACCCATTCTCATTATATCATCAGTTATGATGTTTAAACCTATGTTCTATCACACAAAAAGTGGTGGTGGTGTTTACTTAGTGTATTATATTTCATTATATTTACAATATCATAATCTTTTATCACTATGGAAAAGTTGAATCTGTAAATTATTATGCATAAAAAAACAATATTCTCATATATAATAATAATAATATAAATACATATTGTTTTACTTGGTTAACCACCAATTTATAGTCCAAAGAGTATAAATTAACAATGTGACAACATATCATGTTGTAATACTTCCAAATTTAGCTATTAAAAAAATTTAGGAAGTATTCACTTCCAATATTAGGACACCTTACATAGCCTGAACTCTCATGTTTCACTTTGGATTAAGGGTTATATCAAAAAAACACAACAGACATATTTCTTATAACATTATTAAATATCAAAATCCAAAAATTGATCCAATGAGGTTATTATCGATCTCCATCATTCAACATATTGAAATACATATAATTGATTTTCTTCCTCTACATCTTATTCAAAATGTATACCTATTTTCCTTTCAATAGACGTTTTAATAAAACTTATATTCATAACATCTTTATATTTTTATCTTCTTATCATAAAGGAAATATCTAAAAACTATCTCCAAAATTTCAATTATTGATACCATACAAAATCTATAATAATATTTTATTTCTTATTCTATATTTGAAAATTCCTATATTTTGAATATATAATTTCAATGAAGTTGGTATGAATATATTATATTTTAATTCTATATAATCATTAGGATATTCCTCACAAATCATAGTTTTCATTTCTGTATAAAATCATTGATTTTCCTTCTTTTTTATTTATTTAATTACTGATATAATATTATGATAAATAAATTCTATTGTTATTTAAATGTGAAAAAATGAAATGAATCTCACCTTGATTTTAGTTTTGAATAAATTTTATACAATTCCTCCATTTAAAAGAAATAATAATATTAATGAAGAATATTTAATTTATAATGAATAAATATTATTCATTATGGATTGATCCGTAGTTTCACTTTCTAAAACATGAAGAAATATCCAATATGAAAATTGTTTTTTGTAAATGTTTTGATGAAAATAATAAATTGAATGATCCATGTAAAATATCCATTTTTCAGAAAATATCATTGCCTAAGTGTTCTCAATGACCCTTATGAAGTATAACTTATTCATTTAGCCATTCACATGAAACATAATTTTCCTAAAAACACCTTTAAGATCCTTACATAGTCCTAGATAAATCCTTAAAATTCCCTAGATTAATATTTATTTTAGGGAAATGATGTATATAAATTTATTTAATTATAATTATAAATTATAAATTTATATTTACATAGTATCTACTTATCATTACAATGTTATTTTTTCTCTTAACAAAGTACCAATTTAACATTATAGTGTCTCTATAGATCTATAAAATGTTTTTATTTATTGTTTGATGACTCTTAAAAAGTTACAAATTAACTATTATAAATATATATATTAAACATATTATGTGTTAGATTATCCTTCTTGGAATATTGAATGAATCGTATGAATTTCCCATTCTCACATGATAAAACATATGACGTCTAAATTGAATCGTTCTATGTTTTTTTTGTCTTATGATGACTAATTAAAAGTCCAAATATGATTATAGAAAAATAAAACATAGGTAAATTTATAAAATGATACTCAAACCAACATTCAATCTAAAATTCTCCATTACTAATTCATAAATATCAAGATATTCTAATGCAATAGGCTAATATTTGAGCATCCAATAGCAACAAAAAATAATCCTAATATAAATCCAACAATATACGACATTTGTACCATCCTTATAAATCTTGTATCTTTTTATCAATAACATTCTCATTTAGTTCATTCACATGCATAAATTTTCATTCTAAATCCCACTAATTTTATACGCGCCAAACATTCCCACACTATAAAAACTGACATTTTCAATTTTCCATCGACCTAGTATAGTTAGTCTATGATTTTCTGTAAATGAATTCTATATAACCATTTATGATAAGATCTAATTCAATCAAGATAATAATTATGTTTCTATTATCCCATTTGGTCATAAAAATCAATGGTGGTATCTGGCTATATATTTTACCACAATCGAGCATTAATTATTTACCAATATAAAAAACCTAAAAAAATAATCATTAACCAAGAATCCAAGACAATACAAGTCAATGATTAGAGTAGGAATTGTATAATATATGTTAGTGACTTAAATGATATTAATAAAATTATTATCATGCCTCTTATATCTTTCTATAATTATTATATAATACATATCACATATTATACTATACATTAGTATATTATATGAGATGTCCTTTGAAAAAATTTAAAAAATCATTAAATGTAATAAATTTTTTTGAACATTTATTAGTATTATCACGGTGAAAGAGGTCCATAAAAACTATAAAATAATATCTTACACATAAATAATGATATCACTAAGGCATTAGTCCTAATTTTTTTCTAATTTTTGATCAGTTATGGAAACATAAATCTTAATAAATCTATTATACAATTACCACCACTAATATATATTTTTATTATTATGACACCAATTTACGGGAATTTGGAAAACCTTAATTCTCAATGCAGAAACTACTACATGCTGAAAGAGCTCACAAGGAAATTAAACACAAGACTAAGATTATTTGAGTCAGTCACTCTAAATAATTTCTAGTGTAGATTACCAACCTGTGTGTCTGGATCCTTGCTGATAGGTTCTTCGAGGAGAGTAACCATTCTATCCGTTGTCTGAATGAATTCCTCCAGGGTGATTTTTCCTTGGTTAAAGCCTCAATCTATGATTCGGTCTTGCTTGTATATCCACACTTCTTGCTCCTCAGTGGTATAAACTTGCAACTTCCTCTCATAGATTCTTAAAATCTACTCATTTTATGTGATAGGATTAAGGACTATTTCATTCATTTATTCCAAGGAGTGGAGTATGAGTATCAAACACTCCCCTTCCTCACCATCCATCCCAAATCATTCAATGTCTGGATCCCCATTGTCCCCGTCTTGTAGGAATTTTCATTCCTTGATTCCCCCTTCATGGATGACCAGGTTTCCATTGGTTTAGGAAAATGGGAATAGTCTTTGTGTCCCTTGGGTCTTTTCCCCTGGACCAAAATTCATTTACCTATATCTTTCTTCACTTTTTGCCCCTTCTTTATTCTTGGGATGTGAATACATTCCCCTTGGAAACGGTCCATGCTATCCACTAAGAATTGGATGTGACTATCTTCTTCAGAATCATCTTTCTCATAATACAATGGTTCAACTTTCTCCACCAACTCTTTAAAGTGGTTTTTTAATTCATCCTTAGAGCAAGAATTGAGTGGCCTTGGCCTACACGAGGAGTACACCTTGCCTTCATTTGTTTCCAAACCAATATTCTTCCTCATACTCCAAGGATTTTGAAGGAATTATGTAATTGGAATGGGAGTTTTTGGGTCTAATAGACCTGAGACACTAAACCCATCTTTCCCCAATTTTCCACAAAGAGATTCTGTTGCAGCATGCAGAAAAGACTTCCCCGGTATTGACCTTAAAGCTTTCTAAGCCTCCTTACCTGCCACCGAAGCATCACTACATGGGGGTACAGACAAGGCTGGATAGGATTGCTCATACCCACGACCCATAAATTGATGTTTCATGATAGTATCATCCCATATATGGCATTGGGGGACCTTGTAGAATTGTAAATCACTCACTAGAGAGAATGAGACAACATCATTTGAGCTGTCCAAATCTGGCCATTGTTCTACCATGACCACCACCAAGGAATCCTCTTTATCTGATCCATCCACCTACACTACTTCATCTCTACTCACCATCACTGGGATAATTCCCAGATCATGCCTTAGGTGGGAATTGACATCCACAAGTAGTGTTTCTGGTGCCTTAGACTTAACATCCTTCACTGCAACCAGAGCTTCACCGTCGTTCTTCCCATCCACATCCATGCCAATCAGCTTAGAATACACCCGTGATAAATCTATCAATACTGGTTCTCCCAATCCCTCCAGACCTGAGGAATTTCCAGCACTGTCTTCACATCAACCCTCCATTTCTGATCAGAAGCTTTGCTGGGCCTCTCTATCGGACAAGAGGTCCTCCTATTCGAGACTTCATTATGGTAGTTTGAGGCCAAATGACCCAAGCGACCACATAACAAGCAGAAATCAATCCATTTTTCGTAAACAATCGCTTGGTTCCACCTAAACTCTACCCCAAATGTAATCCACACCCACTCAACCAGTGGCTTTGAGACATCCACCTCCACACATACCCACAGATTGATTGGGTGACTCACAGTAGTAGTGTGATCACCAGAGAAAAGGAATTGGCCAACCATATTACCTAGCATACAAATGATAGCTGGATATTGAAAGGCCAAGGGGTGGTGTGAGATACTAACCAATTTCATTATGGAGGGTGAGTCCCTATTCATAAAACAATCGAAAGACCAACGGTTAAGAAAAAACATGCAACTGTTGCATCTTCGGTGAGCCTGAGACCATGCACTATCAGATATTTTTCCAAGGAAAAACAAATAATCAGGTGTCCTTTATCCAAAAGAACCACAACCGGGATATAATTCAATTCCCAATTTCCATAAACTAAGATGTCAAACTCATCAACTGAAGACCTACAATTGTTAAAATGAGCCACTAGGGTCGTATTCAAAAAACACGAGGCTTCGAAGATTTCAGGCACTGAGATTGAGGGCTGAGGATCCCCATAGTAATGATCTAGAACCTTATGGCATAAATAAATCACCGAGAACACTGGGAGAAAACTGGGGTTAGAGAAATGGATAAAGGTTTTCTGCTAAACTGGAGGAGGTGGCATCACTCAATTTGCCCCACTTCATCTGTCAAGAAGGTGGAGGGGGAATCCATTGTCACTCATCTGAAATTAGGGTTCTATCACCCCCTTTGTCGCCCCACAGAGTTTTGTCCCCATTAGATTTTTTCACTACAATGTATGAGTTGATTCACTTTTGGATCCAATTTTAATTTAGAAAATTGCACCAGATCTGAATGTTTATTTCAATGGTTACCAATATAAATCAAATTAAACCTTATCTTAGTCATATTTTCTCAAATTATTATCAATTTTTGGTTTGATTTTTCACATAGTTATTTTGATTTCTATTTCCTCAAATTAAGATGCGTGAACACCTGGGTACCTGATATTTATTCTCTATTGACCATACTATGAAAAAAATCTTATTGTTTAACTGTTCAATGCATTTAGTTTCTGTATAAAATGTTCCCCATCTTGTCATATTTTTATCCACCACAACACCAATGCAATATATATTAATTAATACTGATAATTATTGTTCCTTATAATTATTATTGTTTATTCTATATATATGAGTTCCATAAATGTTACTCATAATTATTTTTTGTGAATGAAAATTGAACCCTCATAGTATTTCATTATAATCGAACCAAAAAATTATAGGAAAAAACAAAGATACTCAATGTTGTTTTCATGAACAAAAACAATTTAGTGATACTCTTCTATAGAGATAAATCTACCAATTTACCATTTTAATATTTCGATTTTTGGGTTATTGGTATAGTGGGTGTTGAAATTGATTTTGAGTTATTAATATTGAACATTTTGAGCCAATAATTAGTAGATTTAGACTTTGAGATAATATTTTCTCTCTTATTTTGAATTACATAATTTCCATGACAATTATTGATCTTTCTACTAATTGTGATTTTAAAATTTGAAATTATCTATCTTGAAATTTCATTGAATTATTTATATTAACAACCAAAAAAAATTATAACATCCAAATATATTACAATTAAAATATAATTTTCCATGGATGTCTTCACATCATGTCTATGACCAGAACCATCATATTCAAACTCTAGTTTCCTCATATATGAGGAAATTTGTGCTCACACAAGACATGATACAATAATTATATCATAAAATTCTATCTTTAATTTAAAATACTTGTTTGCATCACTATCAATAATGAATCATAACAGTTTTTTTATAATATATAATATTCAATAAAATGATTACAACTTTTCATCTATAATTAACCCTCATATCATTTTAAAACCCCATTAATTAATTAATTTTATTTACATCTATTGAAATTTAACATTAATTTTTTAAATGATCAAAACATGGTTTTCTAGAGTTTTTATATATAATTGGAATCCATAAATTTATTAATTTTGGTTTTGGTTTTAAAATAATTATAGTTTTTTCATTTAAATTTTTATTAATTGAATGAATTCTTAATCAATTATATTAACCCTAATAATATATGTTGTTGTGTTTTCTTTTAGATGGGTGCTAAAAATAGAAAAGGACTACCTGTGCATGGGTAAAAAAATTAATTCTATATTGTTTATCCAAGGAAGGATTCATTAATTTAATTGTATACTTCTATGAACCTATAGAAGGGTATGATAATGGATCAGTGAACATGTGTAAAGGTATAATTGATGTTATGATGGTTGAATCAGGGTTATCTCACGATTCATCATGCTGCATCATGTTAACATCTTTTTTTCAATTTAGAACTACTTCATAGGTGCTACATCAAGTAAAAATAAAACTAAAACATCTGAGTAATACTGTTTTATATCAAGGTCACAATGAAATCTCATATGGGTATATCCATGAACCTCATTTTCATGATGGAAATCAAGGATAACTCTTTAATGTCGCACTTTATGTTCTAAAGGATACATAGAAGAATCATTATAGTACCTCTAATACAAACAAGTAACATTTTAGGTACATAAATATAGTACGAACATTCTAGATAAAATTAATTTTATCCCTATGTCCAATGATGCTATATATGCTTTATTTATATATAATAATTTTTAAATGATTTACATCCTCATGTAGTTTAGAATATGAACATTTCATTTCTCAAGAAATTAATGCTAGAAACAAAGTCAAAATAAAATTTAATTATCATTGTTTACCAAATGAATTTGTTCATGTAATAACATTAATGCTCGGGTGCTTCAAATAAAATCGGAGGAGGTGATCACCTAATAATTTCAAACATGATTGAAGATTCAATATTCCAAAATAATGGAATCATGACACTCATGTTCTTTATGTTTTAGATGATCTGATGCTCTACGGATTTCTTTACTCAAATTTTTGGTGAAGGATGAAGGTTCTTCAAAAAAAATTAAGAATATTACATACCCCATTTTCAAAGGTTTTTCATTAAGATATTTAGATAGTATGTCTTACATTAGAATATTTCTACTTTTTCTAATATTACAATAATAAACTTCTGTTTCATTTTGACCATATCACATCATTCGGCTATGATCTATAACTCCCTAGATAGGGAAAACATAATTGAATACTCTATCCCTACGAGGATTTTTTTGTCTTTGAAATCCATGTACTTAAATTAATTTTCAATTTTGTTCTAATTCATGATACCCTAGTAATAGGGAGAGAAGTTTTTCAATGTGAACCACTTATGATATTCTTATTACTTATATATACTTCATCCAAAAAAATATAGGTCACTCCCTTCTCCATTTCTACACTTAAAAAAATAGTAGTTTCTTGGATTATTGGAAGAACAATATACAATTAGATTTTTGTGCTAGGAAATTGGATTTCACTATTGAGTTTGTTCAGTTATTCTTTACTATGGAGGATGTGGGATGGACATATATTATGAATCCTCTTATATATGATCAAAATAAAAATTTATATAGAGTGGAGAAATTTATGATTGACTATGACTAGAATTATTGGTCAAACTATCCTCGTGATGATGTACCCTTCAGATAAATAATAATTCACAACCATTTCATCATGATAGTTATGCCTGTTTAATTATTTAAACTAATTTTAATTGAAAAAAATCCAAAACCATGGACCCAAAATATTTTAAAATTGTATCAATTTTTTTGGGTAATATATATATATATATATTGGAATATTGTTACTAATCATTCCATTCCATATGAGAATAGACCCTTGTTGGATTCCCTAAATTCATTTCAAGCCCTTAAAAATGTCATTATTTATTTCAAGGCCAAACAAATACATCCACATCCCTAGTAACATTTCTATTATAACTATAGATCACTATCATGATAATTTAATTTACATTAAGCATTAATGCTTCATAATATCAAAATTGAACCAATCTCCCCTATATGTTTTGTATTTAAATTATGAAAAAAAATCAAAATAACATAAGTTAAGAGAATGGGAAAGCGTTACCTTCCTCAAAATATTATCACATTGTCATATTCCAAAGTTTCATTTGAAATATTTTAAATTTTTCATTATGGGTCAAAGGTACTTAATAATCTGTTTCCATCACCATATTTGTTTTTTTGGGTGGTTTTGTACTTCATTTCATTATATTCACATTTTTTATTTAGATTCTTCATTATTTTCCGATAAATTATATTATCAAATTTTCATTATGTCAAAAAACATTTATTCACTAGTTTGATCAATAAGTGTGACCGATTCATTACATAATGGTCCACCATTAATACTTCCTCTTATAAAGTGACATAGAGCTTAATAACATGTCAAAAAATCCCTTGATAATTATATAGAATTTAAATTCAATACAAAATTGTAAGATGATCATGATGAAAAAATAATATGAATTAATTACCTACACAATTGTATTGATAATAATGATCCAAAATTTAAAACTAATTAGAAAAAAACATAAAAAAGTATAACAAAATATGGTAGATTATAATAATCTTAAGTTATAGCCTCTGATAAAATCAATAGTGTAAATGGAGGGATTTCATTATGAGTAATACCATCATATATTTACTATTGATTTTTTCTTCAATGAATCATTGAGTATTATAAAATAAATAAAAGCTAATACTACTGATAGAGAATCATTTACTTTGAACATTTCTCTCAATAATTTCATAGAAACTACTTTTTCTACTAATATTCATTATATTGAAAATGAAAAATCATAACCACTATTATTTTCCAATGATTTTTAAAAAAATGATTGAAGGGATGGGTTATTTAAAAAATGTGTGAATTTTCATTACTTCCCCAACCAACACTATAAGTCCTTTGATATCAATTTCAACTTGTTGATAAAACACATGATGAAACCAAATAGTGATTTCATCCTAAATGATTAACATTATGTTCATGTTTTTTAGATACATCCATAAAATATAACCTCTCATATACTGAAAAATAAAACATATACTAATTTTACTCCTTCATTTTTGACGATGAGGAAGGTATTTACTAATTTTTCTTTAAGTAAAAATGCAGTGTCGTTTATGGGACTATAAATAAAAAGGATGTCTAATTGTTTTTTTTTCATGAATAAAAATATCAACAAAATAATATAAATATGATATACTTATTTAGATTAAATATATTTTAATTCAGATTTCATGGATCAAATCCAACTTTTTTATTTTCATTACATTTCTTTTATAGATTCAGATACAATAATATATATTCCCTTATAGAAGAATAATTGGTCTTGGAAGAGTATAATAAATTAACACAAAATATTCATATTTTGATATTATTAAGAGATAGAAAGAATAATTATTTTCATGATTAATAACTTATTCATGTAAAATAAATTTAGAAGATAATATTTTGGGTGAGATTATAAAACTCAATGAGAAATCAAAGGATGGTTGAAATTTGGGAAAATCTTGATCATCGACTAGATGATATTCTGATAATAAATTAGAAGAAGATTCCCTAAGAAATGGTGGATAATATGATGTGGGAGACAATACATGAACACTTCTGCAGTTTATATATAATTTTTCCCTTAAAGACCTAATGAATGATATATGGTAGGTTGATACATTGAGAAGGATTTTCCAATCGTCTCATGTGATGATACAATATTATAAGCATGTATATGTGAGGGTAGGATAATTAACCCCAATTAAACATGGTTTAATTATTTTCAATATGAATTAGTTTTTATGTCTCCCTTGATTGAACATATGTACAAAATTCTTTAAATAATCCATTTGATTAATATTCTACTTGATCTTTGGAAAAGTAGGACGGATATATCATCCTTTCTCCCCAACATTACATGATTTGACACAATGATGATGGGGTGGAAATGAAGGACTCTATTAAAGGGGAACTCCCATAGAAGTGAATCTATGATGCTAGGAATGTATTGGGATGTGGTGTATTACATCAAAAAGTGCACATCCTATAGAATAATTGAGATATTCATATAGTTATTCAGCCACGACTAGTTAAAACAAAAAACCCTCTTGGGTGGGAAAAATCAGAAGACATTTTTTTACACACTATCATTTTCATTTTTCTAGTTTTCCAATAACATTTATAATATTATAATTTCATTAAATCATGGATTTCAATTGGAAAAAACCATTGGATGACACATCATGTCTATCTATAGAGAATATATGGGAGGGATTAACTCATTTTTTTAAGAAATAAAACAACCAAGTTTGTTATATCATGTTTTATTGGATGATTAACATTTATTTATAAAATTTATACATTTAAATGGAAAATTTTAAATAATGAATTTATAAGAAATTTTTTAATGAATTAGCAATTAAAATAATACATGTAATATTTTGAAATTTTTAATATTTAAACTATGTTTTTTCTTAGGAAACATGATATTAATTGATAATTTAGAAAATGTAAAATTTAATTTTAGTTATGAGGATTCACTGATTCTAAAATTGTTCTATTTGCATGATTTTTGAGAGAATTTGTCTCTGCTTTCTTAGAAATTATATTTCACAACATGAAAAATGAGTATGATTAAACATTTTCAATTATTATTTCAATTATTACTTGATGAATCCAAATATTTTATTATAATCCTCGGTAAGTTGGTTTTTATGAGGAATAAATCCTCAAAGTTACAACTCAACAGATTATAATTAACTTCCTCTGAATGTTTCGTAAAATGGAAAAATGGGATCCCATAATTTTTTTTAATATTATTAGGCACTAGGTGTGTAAGTGATTAATTCAGTTGTACATTCAATAAGTTATGGGAACAACACATGAATTAAAAACATTAATAAGTGATTACTTATAATTATTTGATGGATTTAGGTGGGAGGAATATTCTCCCCATATGAAGATGTGGGAAATTATATTATATGAACATCAATTAAATTTTATCAGTAATATGGAAAACAAATCATGTGTGTAGTGAACCTAAAAGTATAGTGATAATAGATTGTTCCCATTGTTAATTTTTTAATTGAAATAAAATATGATATTTTTGTAACAAAAAACGTGAAATTTTATTTTCATATATGTAAGATATTAAGATTAATTCATAATGTATGAATTAGTTTTTTAGTAATGGATTACTCTTTGGTTTATTACATTTATTAATTTATACTTGAAAGTATGTATGGGAAATATTTTAGTAAGTTGATTTTTTTATATTTCCTAGCAATGACATGGTTTATGTTTTGTTGGGTGAAGAGAAAATATTTAACTAATTTTTAATTTCTTTTCATTAAAAATTAACAAAATTTAATATATAAAAAATGTAATTAAATTATTTTAGTCATGTTTCATTAATCTGTACATTACATTATTAAGGGTATTAAATAATATTTTCTAATTTTGTATATTAATTTCTAATTTAATTTATAGCTTTGTATTGTTTCTTTTATGGGTTGAAATTGTTTATGGGAATATTGATCTTATTTTTTATTATATGAATGAATTTTTAATTGAATAAATTAGGCCATAATTGATATTTTGTTTTCATTTGTGAAGGATAGTGGATGGAAAAGTAATAAGGGATACATGTGTATGGTTAAAAAAATCCAATGAGTAATTTATTCCCCTAGAAGCTATGATAAGGTAATACCATTATTGTGAGGACCTATGAAAGTGTAGAGTAAATGTCTTTTGAAATTTTATGAATACTACACAAAAGATAATGGAACTATATAAGGGTAATTTTATGGTTGGGTGCGCACATAATGGTAAGTTGTAAATATCTCCATAAAGGTAGTTTCTATGTTTTAAAGGATGAATTAAGGTGATACCACACATCAAAATGTTATGTAAAGGTATAATTCATTCACAGGATTCAGGTCAAGGTCAAACAGAGGTAATTTTTAATGATAATAAGGCATTACATTGAGGTTATAGAGCACTCACATAATAGTTTAATCGCAAACTTGAGTCATTCCATGGTCCTTAATGTGAGTTATGTTATGGTACCCCTATGGTTCTAATGGGTATAGAAGGTAATTCTTGCATTGCCTATATAGTGTAAAGGTGTCATGATAGCTCTATAAATGTAGCATGCACATTACAACTCTATGTAAAGTTATCCATATGACTAGTACTAATGGTTTTGTAAAATATGTAATGGGAAACGTTAGTTTCATGTTCATTCTCATTATTCCCGAATGATAAAATAAAGTTCAATAAAAGGACAATCTCAATCTAAAATCAAAATCAAATTTTTAGCTGTGTTTATTCCAAATCAGGGTTATCATTAATAAATGATAAAAATTATGATTATAAAAATTATAACGGTGTTCTAGATCATGAAATAATTATATAAAGACTATAATATTCAATATTACTAGTAAAATCGGTCATGAACCATGAGTTATGCACATGAATGATCTGAGGACCTTGAGTGTTGGTTACTCAAAACTAAATGTTATAGTTTTATTGAAATATAATCAATATGTATTCTATTTGTTCCCTACACATTTGACAATTTTAATATCTAAGGAATTTAGATCATATCACTAACTATAATCCATTTTAATTTATTTTAATATTATTGTAATTAAATTTTATTCATTATGTTTTCCATCTCTATTACATATACAATGACGTATAACACATTTTCTATTTGTAAATTTCATTTTGGATAGTCCTTGAGAGGGATTTCAATAGATTCCAATTCCATTTTCAATAATTCATCTGTACTTTCACTCACGTCATTTATATGGTAGTGAGTGGGATGCGGATTTATGGTGTTTATTTACATAGTTATCAACACTTCAATATTCTATACATTATCTAAACATTACTCTATACATTATCATATTCTAATAATAAAAATATTTTACTAGTATGGATTGATAGATTCACAACATATGATTGGATGTTTTTATTCAGATTGTGGGTCCATCAGTTGTGTTTTTTACAAACATGTCACTACCTTAGAGGTGAGAGGGATATGGATAGAGTAATTTATATTGAATCATAAAAACAAAAAATTTTATGACTATATTTTTAGGTGAGGACATCTGCTATATGATGAAGTAACCATGAGGTTCAACTTTGGTATCTACTAGTTCACAAGAACATATATGTGGGTTTCTATCCTCCCACTATTTTAAATTTATAAAACCAAACACCAAGAGTTCCTTATTTTTTTATTTATTAAAACAATCAAAAAATATGTATGGATCATGTGGTAGAATTACCATGGGAAATAATCCCCTTTTTTCTTCCATAAGAGTACTTCAGGGTTTCAGAATATTTCATTATTGTTCCCAATGCTCATGAGATCCCACATTTCATGGTCTTCTTTATTTTGTATTATTGATTCTCATATTGAAATATGATTAGTTTTTGTGGGTCACATTACAAAATTTTATTATTTTAGAGGCTTTTAAAGATGATTAATTTTATCCCACATTATTATTAATGACTTTATGGTGTCCATTTTGTTGGTGGTATCATTTTAAAAAATCCATTTTTCTTATATTCCTCACGGTTTTTATATCCATATAAGGAACCACAAAAAAGAGATTTTGGGAATGTGGTTTTTCATGGTATGGTTCAAGACTTTTCAAAACTATAAAACCACAATGGATAAACCATATGAGGAGTCCCTAGCCCTGGTAGTGGCTAATACATGGTTGGTTCTCAGTTTAGGAAACCACAAAGGAAAACAATGTGGTTTATCTAGGTGTTTAATCTTAGGGCATTTAAAAAAATGATTCATTGGAATAAATGGGGAATTCACCATTATTCTCCCCCTAATGCTTCATTTTAACCTTGAGAACCTTAGAAGATCTCTATCTTCTTCAACCTCTTGATTTATGCCTTTTTATTGGGATTTTCCAAATGTATTTTTGGTACGTCATCCTCTTTTTCACCTTTTATTCATTTTCTCTATCTTTTAGATTGTTTTTGGATTACCCTATGATCCCTAGACCTATTTTGGTAAATTTAATAGTTCTTGTTCAGAATCATGTTTGGGATTTATTTGTCCTGGAATTGTAGATTCTGTTTCTTGTCCATGGGTTGTGGTTACTATTTAAAGTGAAAATTTGCGAAGAGTTGCAAATTTATTCTCATCTCATTGTGGTTAGTATTTCTATGGAATTGTTTCATTATTGAAATCAAGGTTTTCTTGTTCCTTATAAGTTACATTTTACTAAAATTTTGGATATATGTGGAATCTTTGGGATGTTTTAAAACCATTTCATTGTGCCTTATTTTTATAATAAATAGTTATTCATTTTAATTAAATGTTTTTATATTCGAAATCGAATGTTTAAAGGTGCTATGATAGAGTGAAATGACTATTACCTTTTTTAAAATGGATTTCATGTTGTTCATTTGGTATTGACCAGATTTTGGTTTTTAGTAAATTAGAAATATTTTTTAATGTGATGTTTTGACCACCAAGTTATTTATAAAATTCTTTTTTTAATGGATATGAAATGATGATCTCAATTTTTTGTGTGATTTACCCCTTTTGAAAATGAGTTGAAAACACAATTAAAATTTTTGGATGGAAATGGATAGCCTTTGGCCTTATGTTATTTTTCAATTAGAAAGACTCTTCTTGAAGGGTGCATGTGAACTGTTTCAGTGAAGTGAGTGGTATTATTGATCCCATCAAAAGTATTAATTAGTGTTTTATAAAATTTGAAAGGTCTTGGAATCTCAAGCCATGTTTTGGTATTAACAGTCCAGATGGAATGTTGGTTTTAAAATGGTTTTTTGAATGACACCCCATTATTAGACCATGATATACTACCCCCTTGTGTGGTTTTTATTTGTCTCCATGAAATACATTTCCTTTACATGGGTGTAAATGTTGTTTTTCATTCCATGTGCAATTGTTTTGGGGTTATTTACTTATGGGTGTCAGGGGTGATGTTATATATGGTTATTAATTGTGTGATATAATTTTCTTTTATGTTACTACAAATCATATCCATTTTGGTCATTCAAAATAATGCACTATGTGGAAGATCTAATTTACAATTTTAGTTATTTCAGATTGACTAGGGGAACACATTTCATTCTATGAATATATGGAAAGGTTTTTGATTTAATCAAAATGATGATTTTTTTGGTATAGTTAGGTAACTATGGGGTTGATCATCAATACATATTAGAAGATTGTTAACAGGTTTATATACTTTTATTTTGTTATATGCTTTATAAGTCATGAATATAAAGGTAGATCCCATGAAAAAATTGATTTCATAGATTCTTATTGAATGAGAGGAATTTGGTATATTTATTTTATTTTTTCTTTCACATTATTTTACTATTATAACCCCTTATTCATGTTATATATTAATGATGTTCTTTTTAATGCATGATGCCCCCTTTATTCATCATGACCCATAGGGGTGTTTTGGATTCTTTCTATTAGAAAATGAGTTTTCAATGATGTTTGATAGATATTATTTTGATATTTATTACTATTATATGGGTACTTTATAGTGGATTTAAAAATGTGTGTTTTTGTTTTGAGGTGGATTCTACCTATAAAAGGATTTATGATAACTATTTTAATTTAAAAAAACAGTTGATTTTAGAAATGTCAATGGTGTTTGTCGTTCCAAAAAGGATTTGGATATTTGATTTTGTTTAAAATTTATTGATTTTGTTTGAAACATTATGATAATTATTTTGTTGGTTTATTAAGAAATTTTGTTTCCTTTATATATTTTATATGTAAAATTAATACTTTCTAGTTTAATTTCAAACCATCATCGATGAATTTAATTATAAAAAATATTTCATAGATCGAATGAATTTCGGTGATGTTTTGGGTTTTTAGCTAATTAATATATATTTCCAGACCGAGGGTCCCAATTGGTTTTAGATTAATTATTTTGGATGATGTCCAATGAGTTACATGGTGGTGACAAACAAGATGTTGTACATGTGTAGTTTACGTTTAACACTTAATATTTTGTTGTTTTTTTGGTTCATGTTATATATAGTATGCTTGGATATATCATTCCATTTATGGATATCATTTATGTATGTTTAAATGGTTAGGATCATTATAGTTTGTTATGACCTATTTGTAAATTTTCTATCCATTTTAATCTTATATATATTTATTCTTCTGATTTAATCATTTTTTCAAATAATTAAATAATTAATTATTTTGATTACTTAGTACTTGATCTAGCCCATTTGAAAGGGTATTATCCTTTTGTCCAAGTGTAAAATCATGTAGAGTATATGGTTAAGTGGAAGTGTAGTCTTATTTGTTACAAAATTGAATCAATGATGTCAGATCTTATTGGAACCATTTTTTTGAGTTCCTTGTCAATTTGGATTCTTTTTTCGCTACCAAAGATGCCCCATGTTACCTAGGGGTGTCTTGGTACATATGATTTTATGTTTTTCAGATCATGAGTGGTATGTGTGGGTAGAGATTATCGAGGCCATGTCTATCATGATCATAATGCTAGAAGTAGAAGTTAGCATTTAAATTGTGAATTCTGGTTTTTTTGGCTTATTTTGATTTTAATTGATGTTATGATCCATATTGAGTATGTAAATGATATTGGGGATCACTCTTAGGTGATGGGGTGGAATGGGAGGATAATGCATGCAACATGGTTATCCTGAAGGTCTTGGGAAACACTATATTAATCATGTCGTCAAGTCTACCTCCTTAGTAATGTGTGATGACTGGTGGGAAAATAGTTGCTAACCCCTATGACCAAATCATAAAAACTAATTTGTATTCAATGATTATAATTTCTTACTCTTATATATTAATTATTTATCCATTTATGCTTTTTTATTTTTGGTATATGATTTATGAGGGTGTTTTTTCCCTTTGTGGTTGAGGTTTTGGCGAACATTGTGTAAATTCTAGTGTAGTTCATTTTCTTCACTTGTTTCTAAATATTTCATTGTATAATAACTTGATATATGTAATATTACCTATTTAAAAATTGATTTTATGGAATGTTTAGAAAAATTTGTTTCCCTTAAGTATGGAATATCTAGGGATAGAAATGATTTTTATGAGTATCATTTGGGAATATTGTCTTCAAAATGAAATGTAATTTGGAAACGGATTTTTTTGGATTTGAATTTTTGGGGAAATGGGTGTTTTCCACCATAGATGTTTTTTATGTTTTTATGGGTTTTTATTCAATTTTACAACAAAGTGGAGTTGGATTTAAAACTTACTCTCTGAAAATGGTGGTTTTAAGATAAAAATTATTATTTTAATTAATTTGTGTCTTGTTTGAGGAATTTTTATTTTGGTTTCAATTCATAACATGGGGTTGAATCATAGGGCGTTTTGAGAAATAAATTTATACATTTTATGTATTTGTTTTTGTGATCCTCACATAATGGTCAAAGACTTACCTCATGTTCTTGTTCCCATCCACACTCTAATTGGAGTGGTTGATGTTAAACTATCCTTTATTTTGAATCCTATTGTGGATTTCACAGGCCAACATCTACCTTTCATCTATAGAGAGTAGTGGTCCATGGAAGTGGTGAGGTGGTTAAAAGATATTGATGTAAATCATTGATTCTCTTAGGAAACTTTAAGATTCATAGGTTTATGTTTTTTTTGAAAATTCATGTTATTATTATTCAACATTTGAGGGAGTCTATAGTTCCTCCTCTATTATATGGATGAATCTCTTGGGATCCTTCCAAGATAGAAATTTTTATATAGTTATTACTATAGGATGAAAAAGGGGAGTGTTAAATATTGCTTTTGAACCTTCATTGGGGTGATTTAATAATAATGGTGTACATCAATAAATGTTTTAATTATTTCATCATTTCTCTAATTCTAGTCACCAGTGATTTTGAGGAAGCTCATTTCCATGGAGGCGACCTTTGATTAAATTTTGGTTTAACTATTCTGGAATCTGGTTTTACATATATCAAGAGGTGGTAAATGAATCCATATTAATTGTATCTATGATAAATATGAAGCTCATTGTGTGTTACACCTAAGTTCCATTTGACATATAGTATAACTGTGGTGGTATGATGGAAATTATAGTAAGAAAAGATATGGAATAGGATAATCCAAATCCTAAGGATTTTATATTTCTTATGGATATATGAAATCTACTTGGTTATTCCACTTTAGGGTTACATGACATTATAAGACAATATATCTCATGTATCGTATATTTTAACATTATTTTGGACATTGTTGTCATCTTTAGAGGTATTATAATTTAATGGTTCAAAAGACATATTGGGTGTAATCTATGTGGAGTTGCAGGTTTGGGACCTTTCATTCAATTGTAGTAATTATAGTTTTGGGATTCTTGGATTTTTTAGAATCTTGTATATGGTTACTTTTTTTGATTCTCTTGGGGATTTTTTATATGTTTCTTTTGGGAATTCATTTATCTTTTTTTTGAACGCTTCCTTCCTCTCCTCCCTCTTGTATATCACTTTTGTGTTTGCTTGTAAATTATTTTTTGGAGCTATGTTGGTTTCGGTAGATCCTCTTGGAGAGTTATGGTCACTCCTCTTCTCTTATTGATCCTTCAAGATTATTTTTATTTGGTTCATGATAAAGGACTTGTGTGTATTATTAGAGAGCTGGGGCATGTGATCTACCAGCTGAGTTATGTGAACTAGAAAGTAATTGGCTGTGGAAATTCAAATCCAAAATGTGCGGGTGATCCAAGAATTAATCCTAGGTTATTTGAATGTATCACAAACCAATATGATATATTTTGTCTTTATTTTGAGGAACCTTGTGGTTTATGTTTCATCCATTAGGTTAAGAGGTGTGTGTGGTTTGAGATATAGTTTCTTTCAAGGCTGATTCATTATTTGAGGATTCATATCTATGTATTTATCTATGGTTTCACCTTGTGAGTGGAAATTTAAATGTAGGGGATACAATCCAATAAATGTAATAAATGGTGGGAAGATATTATTAGGGCTCCCATTATTCATATGAATCATTTTTAGGTTCTACTTTCATTTTTTCTTTGTGAAATTTGGTAATCTATGGGTATATTAGTTTCATCATTATAAGGATGTCTACTATTAGATTTATGGTTGAATCATGTTGAGTGCATATTTTTGGCTAGGTTTGACTATTTTCAACTGTGGCCATTTTGGATAGAATAAAGTGGAATAGTATGGAGTTTTTGATACTCATAATGTAAAAGTATAGATTATTTTATATTGTTCTATCTCATTATGAGTTATTTTGAGTTTTAGTTGGTCATAGATTAAAATTTAAAGGTTTTGGAGGCATTTAATGACAGAAACATTAGACTATAAGTTTTCTATTAATCCTATAGTGTCCATGCTGGTGGATCTATCATTTTGATAGAGACACCTTCCAAGGATTCCACATTTATTAAAAATAAAAATAGATCTTTCTCTAATCTATGAATGGATTGGGTTAATCTAATGTGTGTAACAAATATTTTCAAAACCTTGAGGCATCCAAGGAGAAATTTTGTGAGTGGTGTATGGCCAAGGTAGTGGAAAGAACATGGAGGAAACACGGTTTTTGTGACCATATAAGAAAACTATGTGTCCCATCTAAGAATTTAATTTTTCTTTTTCCATAAACAACATTTTCAAATTAACGATGGTTACACCCCTCTTCACCCATAACATGTTAGTTAAACCATAGGTTTTATATTTTAGCTCCAACATTCCCACCTCTTGATCTATTAATTTTCTTTGGTGGTTTCTAATGGGTTTTAGGTATTTCTTATATATTTTTCCATCTCTCTTCCTTATCAATCACTTTTCTCTTAGATATGGCTTCCCACATGATCCATATACATATTCTAGTTTATTTTTGTAGATTTGTAGGATTTTATGTTTTTTTATTATTCTAGGGATTATTTATGGTATTCCAATTCAAATGGGAATGGTTTACATTGAAGGTGACTCATTTAAACGAATTTTGGATTTATTTTCATTGTAATTATTTTAGCCCTCTATGAAATTGTTTTATTTTTTAATTCAAAGTGAGCTACTATCCTTATATATTTACATTTTATTGTAATTAAAAATATGTATGGTACTTGGGTGATGTTTTGAAAACATTTCATGGTGTTTTGAACATGGAATAAATGAATTTTCATTTGAATTCAAAATTTTCACATTCAAAATAGAATGTTTAATGGTCATATACATTTTTTAAAAGCATGTATGAAATTTTAAAATGGGTTTCATGTTGTGAATAATGTGATGACTTATTTGTGGATATCATAAATTGAAAACAATTTATTTAATGATTTTTGTTTTTTAATGTGAGGTTTTTAACTCAATGTAATATAGAAATGGTTTATTCAATGTATTACAAGTTATGTTTTGAATTATTCTTTTTATTTAACCCCTATGAAAACTATTTTGTAGCTCTGTTAAAATGTTTTGATGGAAATGGATGGCCATTGGTCTTACTTTATTTATAAAAGTTAAATACCATTGTTAAAGGTTATCATCGATGTTTTTAGTGTAGTCATTGGTTTCATTTAACCTCCCAAATGATTTATGTGGTTTCTTATGAAACATGATAGGTATTGGAATCCTGGTCTATGATATTATATTAAAGGACCAGTTACCAATTTGGTTTTAAAATGATGTTTTTCAATAAAATCCCAAGACTAATCATTGATTTTTTACCCCTAATGAGGGTTATATTTTTCTATATAAGAGTGTTATCATACCATTATGTTGTAATGTGAATATTTTTATCATTACTGCATGACATTTATAGAGATATTACTTATTTGGTTTTAGGGGTTAGGATATATATTTTTATACCATGTTTGTTTGATGTGGCATGTAATTTCCTATGCCTTATATCATTTTTTTTACATGGAAAACAAATTACTATGTTTAATGTATAACTTTTTACAATAGATGGTTCACACACCACTACTGTCCCAATGGTTATATTGGGAATATAGATCTAGGTTGGTGTTTTCATTGTAATGAGGGTTTCATGGGCGAGCTAGGTGGGGCTTTTCTTTATAATGAGGGTTTATTAGTGAGCTAGATGACCCATGGCATCAAGAACAACACATGAATATAGCTAGTTCAATAGTTGTTATACTCTTATATGTTAATATTCTACTCATGTTATGAATCCCATGGTTGATACCATGAAAAATTAAATTGCTCAGTTGGTTATTGATTTAGGGAAATTTGATCTAGTTCTTATTTGCATCATTTAACTTGGTTTCATTGTTCTGTAAACTACTTTTTTTATATTCGATATGTGTGTTGTGAAGAATTCTAGATACTTTGTACATAAACCATATGGGTGTGTCTAGTTATTTCCTTTTCAAAATGTGTTTTCAAAGATGCTTGGGAAAACAAAGAGTGATATTAAAGAATATTTTGTGGGTAATTTAATGTTGATTTAAAAAAAATCATTTTTAGTGGATTCAATTGGTAAAAGAATTTAATATGTTAATGTTCATATATATAAAACAAATGGGCTATTTTGAGAAATTTAGTATGACATGTGGTTTTGAAATGGATTTGTATGGTAGAATTCTTCAAAATACTTGTATTCAATTCATGAAAACAAATATAGTACTTTTGAATATCCATTATGTAAATGTTTTGGGTTTTTATAAGTTTTATGTGAAAATTGTAATTATTTGTTTATTTTCATACTTGATTTGAAAGATTCCCCTATAAAAATTATTGAATATTTTAGGCTGGACATGGGGTCCTATCGAAATTCTTAGATCTGACATATATATTTTTGGTCCCATAGTTTCCTAAATGGTATCAATTTCATTCATTGTAGTGGATGTATGGTGAGTTGGGTTGTGCTGAGGACCTACGGACTACAAGGGGATTTCTAGGACCAAATCAAGTTGTTTTTTTATTTTTTTGTTTTTTAGTTTTATATCAAATATTAATGGATTTTTTTATTCCTTTTAGGTATATGTAGGTGCTTTTGATCATTCCTGTTAGTTAAGTATATTATGCAATTTTAATTATATTTGGAACTTTAATTTAGTTATTACACTATCATTTATATTTGTTTTGTAAAAAAAATTCCCAAAGGGATTATTGTGATTCACAAACACTATTCTTTATCCATTGAAGAATGGGATCACCCTTTTAGCCTTATTGGGAATCTATTTGGGTGATGGGTTTAGTGGTAGACCAAGAAGGTTCATTAAAATTAAATTAGCATCCATTCATTTAACTCAATATATTCCTCTTCTAGATCACAATTAAATAACATAACATTCATTTCTATTTAGATGGATTTAAATCAAATTCGAATAACAATCTCATCAAATATTCTAATTGAATGAAATCAAACGATAAATAAAAATATTTCACCAACATTTATTCATTCCCATATAGTTTAACATATACATACCAATTAAGCCATATTTTGAATCACATTACCATTTTAAATAAACATGTTTCTAAATAAATAATTTGTTCTAATTATTTTATAGTGTTTAAGTTTATCCCAATGTTCCCATGTCAATTTTTACTGATCTAATGTATCTCATCATTCATGGAATTTACCCATGTTTCTATATTCATATCCTTCTCAAATAAAGATGGATCTATAGATTATTGAAATAATACATGTTCCACTATCCGATCATTTTCATTTGAGTTATTGTAGTCGTTGAGAGTAAGAGGTTTCCAGATAATAAGAAGTCGTTAATTAATTAGATAATAGTTTTCATTTATTATTCCATTTTTTTATTAAAACATAAATAATATTTAAATGAATAATATTACATAAAATGTTGAACATGATGATGTTTTAAAAATAATTCAATTAGATTCATGGTGTTACAAATATTTTTCTTAATTATTATCATAATTCAATCAAAAAATACCACTTATTAAAGATAAATCAGGTGATGATTTTGAAATGTTCAAATTACCTAATATCAGGATTAATGGATACTCATAATTATTGTAGATTATTTTGGTTTAAGAAAGAATTTATAGATTATTATGGATGATATGGAAGATTTTTTATTAGATTTATATTATTATAAAATATACCATACCAACCTTTACAACATTCAAGATGTGAAGTCACAAAGTAGTAGTGAATTGACATGTGTGCATTTATCAGATAGATATTTCCTTGTGAATAAAATACTAGATATAAATTAATCAAAATAGGGAAACTATTTGATAGATAATTTTTATTAATCAAATAAAAGTTTTGGAGAAATTAATTAGTCATATGTTTTCAAGTGATGTTCATCAAATATAAGAATAATGTCACAGATTGTAGAAAATGGTTTCTTAGTTGATCCATCAAAAATTGATTTTGGTTCTAATATATTGATAAATGGTAATTTTTTGTTGGGAATCTGGAATAAAAAGAACATTATGATGTCACATTATGTTAATTTACCCTCCAACTATGTTTTTATGAAGAATACCAATTGATTTTTTCTGAATATAATTTTTTTTATTGATTCATTTGATGTGGAAATGTTAATATACAAATTAGATGAATCAAAAATAACATTAAGTAAAATTAGGATCCATGTCTATATTTTAGGATGTTTTAATATTTCATTGGCATTGAGGTGTAAGGCATATATCCTATTAAGTAATGATTAATTCTATCATTCATGAATATTAGAGAATGTTAATTAAATAATTTTTCAGTGGGATATTTAAGGTTCATGTGGTAATATACATTGGTGTTCCTTTCATCCATTAATCTATGAAGAACTGATGCCTATATATTGGGCCAAAAGTTAACTGGGGAAATAGTCACTTCTGTTATTTTTATAACACATTTTATTGAATATCTAAGGTATAAATAGAATAGATTGATAGATATTTTTCATTAAATAGAACATTGTACCACCTGATGGAGTGATATTATAGAGTCCTATAATCTTTTAGGATCAGAAAAATGTAGATAAACAGTGATCTAATGAATATGTTATTAATTGGTTTTTGTTTACGAGGTACTCCATAGGGATTATATATAAGTTGATATTTGTCAAAATAAGTGATATATTGAGGGTATCAAATTAATATTTCAAATGTGTTGATATCAGATGGAAAATTTGTAGTGAAGTAGTCGATACAAAGGCTCTTGGACATTGTATTGTAAGAAAGTGTGGAGAAAAAAGATGAATTTTCAAAAAGTATTGTGTTAATATATTTAGAGTATAATAGTTTTATTTTTGATTCCTTGTGGTGAAGGTTATCAGTTTTTTAAAAAAACCTTCATATCATATAATCTATGTGAGAAGAAGATGAAATATCAATAGACTATTGAGTTATGGCTATAATGGATACTCCATGTTAATTGTAAGCACTAATTTTTTTTCATGTTATTTTGTTGTATTGAATTAAATTTAACAATTTTCATGAATGTATACTATTATTGAGTTTTTATCCATGAAAATATTTTTCATCCTATGGGTGTTTTTATATTGTATTAGAGATATTTGACATTAACTAGGGGAGATAGGTTATTTATAATAAAATAAAAAAATTACAATTGATTCACCTCCTGATGCTCTTAGTGATCAATATATTCATGATCCTTTCACTCTCTATTGGTATTAATGTTAAGGTTCATTAATTGAAACCTTGGTGAATTAGGTATAAATAAAATGTGACCATAGACCAAGAAAGCTCAGCCAGAGAGAAAGTCTCTGACCGTTTATAAAAATAATGAAAAAGTTCAAAGAACAAGCATCCCAAACCAACACAGACAACTACATGTCATGAAATCCATACCCGTCACCACAGTCGTTGCCATATCCAAGAGCAATTGCTTCATCTGCGGTAACTGATTCCCATTCCGAGCTATAATACTGCTTCAAGACCTTCACATACTTATGTCTGAGATTCATCTTCTCCAAGTACAAAAACTCCTCAAAAGAGTTCATCCAATTTTTTCTGATATAAGATCTTGTAGGCATCGGCTTCGGTAGGGTGGAATACTCTTTCCGCTCCCTTCTTCTAGGTGGTGCTGTCATATCTCCCTCTTTACCTACCACCTCCTTCCTTACACACTGAACAACATCACTATAGGAGGTTCGAGCTCGACCACCAGTATTCTCTTTATCACTATCAGTTATATCCCCACATTTCTTAGGGATATTCATCACCGGATAGCAGTCATTAAATCCATGCTCCTGCTCAACAAGATTGTTTGGATCAACCAGCGCTAGACGCTGAGGTTGTGCCACAAGATCAGGGCCTTCAAACTCCCCCTTCTATACAAGGCTTCCACCAGATGTAGCACCCTGCACACAGAAACCAGCCTACATGTTGCCACCTGCACTCCTAGGGAGTTCCTGCTCATCAATAAAGATTCCCCCATGATTCAAGTCTTTATCATGATGGCAGGAGCCCGGCCCTTGCACCTTCTTAGACAAGCTACCACTATTCACACAAATTATTGTCGGACCTACACCCCCACTAACATTTAGTGAAGCAGCTTCAGTAGACCCCCGGCCAGGATACAAATCAGGGTCAACTAGATCCAGCCCCACTTACAGTTCCTCATTGACCAGACCATTTAAGAAATTGCTAACCTCAATGCTCCCCCCTTGCTGTGCAGGAAGTACCTTCAGCCCAGATGAGGTGCTCACCCAACCATCCATTTCAGCTAAGTATCCTCCTTCCTGTAAATGTTCATCCAGAGCCTCCTTCCCCCCCAGAAGAGCCACATCCTGGTTCCCACTGGCCACCCTAGCGTATTGAGATTTCTGCTGGAGAGTATTATCCAGACATCCTGAAAGAGGCACCCCAAGTTCTCTCTGTAGCATTCCAGACACCGCATCCACACCCGGATTCAGAGTCTCCTTTATTGCCCCCAATTGTGAGCCATTCACTGAACTGTTACTTGCTGGACAAGGCCTCATCCGCACTCCAGTACCCAGATTTTGCTCCCTATGCTGAGAGTTAAAATCTGCCACAGCCGTAGCCTGAGGAGCCAAAACCGCCTGCAGAATCACCCGTCTAACGTTGCATTCATCCATCTGATGCCCAACATTGAAACACCGAGAGCAGTAGTCAAACCAAGACTCAAAAACAACCGACTGTTTATATCTAAACTCCTCACTCACAGCAATGAAAAACGACTTGATTGGCTATTTGGATAAATCAACTTCAACACAGATTATAGGGGAAACCGGGTGGCATACAGACCTAGTTCTACTATCCGAACACAAATAGCAACCAACTAAATTCCCAATCATGAAAATGATATAAGGATTCTGAAATGGAAGTGGTAGTTCTGGAAGTCTTACCCAAATTTACATGGTCGATGAATCACGATTCATATGATAGTTATAGGACCATCGGAAGAGAGAAAACGAGAGCAATCACAGGTACGCGGGGAAAAGGACCAGGCCAAGATCATATCTTCTTCTGACTCAAAACGTACCATTATGTGCTTCGCATCAAGGAGACCCATAGTGGCACGTTCCTGCAGATTCCATGATCCAAAGATGAAGCGGTCAAAATGATCCACTGGCGGGAGTCATTTCTTGAAGCAGGCTATCAAAGTCAGATTCAGTAGGGAAGAGGCATCAGTGAACTCTTGGGCTGAGACTGAGAGCTGCAGAATCCCATCATGCAACTCAAGAACTTTGGGGGAAAGTGAAATTTTCAGGAAAGAGGGCAAAAAATCAGGGTTTGAGAAAGGGAGAAAACATTGATCACCAAAGGACTACGGAAATCCCTCCTCCGCCAGGGGAGGAGTGATCATCTTGGCAGCCATCACCACCTACGGCAGCGGCCATCTCCAAACCCTAGCTTCCATCCTCGATCAATGTGACCATAGATGTTTAGAACATAGTGAACAGTAAGGGGATTGTTATAATTGACTGGAAGAAGTATCATATTTGGTTGGATGGAATGTAAAATCATATTATATACATTGCATATGACTATCATGAAGCTGATATAGATAGAATCCCATCTCAATTATAGGGTTATAACATAATTGACAGGGATAAGTTGAATTTGCAGAATAATGGGTGAGTTGTAAATTCAACACTTTCCTCCCTAGTTCTCTCCCTATATCTTCAAAATATAATTTTTTTAGAGTAATGAATATTGAAATAGATAATGGAATCTAAAAAATGATGAAAATAATTTCTGAAAGAAACATAATTAAATAAAGATAAGTTACAGATACTGATAATGATGTATAAATATATTAATATGGATGATAATGAATGATTTAGTAAATTCATGTTAATAACATTATAAGAAACACAAGATAATATAGTGAGATATTAGAAGATTTTGACGTTGTCAAAAAGGATTTTATGAACTATTTTAGATAAATATAATGCCAATTTTTTATATTTAAATGATATATATTTTGAGACTCTTTAACTATATGTCTAATATATCATTCTCATCACATAAAAAATGAGAAGAGGCAAGGCTTTGAAGCACAATAAGGATTCTCATTGAGGAATTCTTTAAAAATAGTATATGAATGGAATATATAAAAAAGTTATAAATGAATAATTTGGGGTCTCTATAACTGAATATGAGTTATGTAGATTTTTTTTTAAATTATTTAATTTTTTTAAATATATAATATATTATAATTTAAGTTAAAATGAATTTTACCATTTAATTTATTTTTTCTTGGAGACAAAAAAAATTTCATAATGAATCTTCCATGATTAAAGGAAGATAAAGTTAATGACAAAGAATATCTAAATTCAAGATCATTTTTAAATAATACTTTAAAAAATTAGTGTTCTAATTTAAGGGATACAAAAACATGTTATATAAATTTTAAAGGTGAATTGTTTTTTCAATATATGAGAATAATGATGATCACAATGTTGATGCTAGAAACCCATAAAATGTGGTTATGGGAAAAATATTATTAAAATAATTAATGATGAATAATTAACTAGTAATACAAGATATAACACTGATATATAAGGAGAGTACAAAAATATTTATTTAATGCATAAAATAGTGTTCTAGGAGTCACTAAAAATGATTGTTAAACATGATGGAATGAACCAGATATTGTGAAAATATGATATTTACACAACCAAAAATGAATGTATTCTTAAGGAAAAAATAGGGTTTACAATATATCTTTATGAAATCTGTAATTCAAAAGTTGAATCTAAAAATATCAACATTAATCTTGATGAATGTTAAATTTTATGGGGAAAGAATTTGATTTTGTAAAACAAAAACATGCTTAAGTTGAGTAAGGAATTAAAATATTATAGAACTCTTTCCAAAATTTAGATACTATTAGATATTTTTTAAACCTTCTCATGATCACAAAAAATTATCCTTAGATGTTATGAACAATTTTGAATAATTAATGATGAATAAATTTGTCAAGAATACCATGTATGTTACCAAAAAAACCATTGTGAAAATTCTTAAAATTTCTTAGGCATCAATGTCATAATAAAAAAACGAAAGTAATAGGGATTTTCAAAGAGTAGAAAATTAATATATTCTGAAGAAGAAGATATATGGTGGCTTCCAAAATTTTATTTCAAGAAAAGATATCATGGTAGATGGTTAGAAATATGAATGAAAAAGGTGTATAGATTTGAATAACATGTACATTTTTGAAAAATATATAGTCTTTATTGAAACCTCTTATATAGGAGAGGATTTAGGCATACTAATAAATTTTTTGGATTACATGTGAACACTAAAATATGTATATGATATAATAGATATAGATATTGATGGGGATTCAACAATATTAATCGAAGTAACATCAAATTTTCATTTTAAATAAATGAAATGGTTTTCAATAGTTGTAAACTATTTTATAAAGATGGGATAGACAGTGAAATATTTCCAAAGGATGTCTTATTATGTCACATTATCAACAATTATTGTATGAAAATCTCAAAATAAAACTTTTATGGATGATAGAGGGAATGAAAATCATGTAATTGTTGAAATTAATCTCAAAGATACCAAAAAGGGAACCTTAGATTTCTATAGTGTGTCTTATTGACATATGAATGAATAATAAAATTTGTTAAATATTTTATATTATTACAAATAATGGATACTGATTTTAGTAAATAATAAATCCTTTGGAATCATCGGATTACGATCTTTTTTAGTGGAAAATAATAGTTAAAATCCAAAATAGAACTCTTTGTTGATGGATAGAAACATGTTTTTTTTGTATTTCCAAGCTCTACGAGGAAGGGAAATATTGTTTTATGAGAATATAATGTTTTTTATTAAATTTATTGTTGATGGGAATTTTTTGACAACTTTAAAATGAAACACGATATACTTTTTGGAGTTGTTAATGTGAAATTTTAATGTGTTCTGAGCATGAAGAAAGAAAATAAAATATGATACAAGAGGCCTGGACATATCTTCTGTTGAAATATGAGTATAAAATCAAGAGATAACATATTAGTGATATTCTTGGCATGAATAGATGAATAATTATAATATAAAATTGAAATTAATGATAAAAAACATAAGTTCATATAAAATTTTAGATACATTGAACTTGACCATTGGATATTATACATTTTGATATATGTTGTCCCATGAAAAAGTAATTAATAATTGAAGGTATTTACATTATTTCCATAATATATGATTTTACTAATGTTACATGTACTATTATTTTGAATCATTAATCAAAATATCTCAAAATTATTTTTATTATTACTGGAAGTGCTGTAAATTAATATGGATATTCTATAATGATGATGATAACTGATATAAATTTAAATATGAAAATTTTATTTTTAAAGAATATCTTAAAAATCATGTAATTCATCACTAATTTAGGAAATTGTTCACAACACAAAATAATGGTCTTTTGTAATAATGAAATAGAAAATTGGTTAATATGGTATGAACAATATTGATTAAAAATGATAATTATTTATTATTTTATGATAATTTTTTTTAGTTTTAATTCGTATTCAAAATTCTTGTTTTTATAGGAAAAGATCTTATATGACTGTCTATGATATGTATTAAAAATAAACTCCATGTTTAAAATTTAAAAGAGTTTTTGGTTGTCCATTCATTATAAACATTAGAAGATAAAATCATGGAATTTTTGATTAATTATTTATTGACTGTATAATTCTTAGGTACCTACCTATGTTTAAAGGATGTAGGTTCTAAAATAATTAAATAGAAAAGATCGTTGAAATATCATATGTGAATATGACAGAACATTTTGATGGTAACATTTTCAGTTTAATTATAGTTATGGTAGAATGTGAAGATGATGTTGTTTCTACTACCCAAAATAATAAGTGGCTGATAGAAGATATAATGTCGAATTTGTTCAAGGTGAATGTATTATAGTAGTAATGTAGTAGCAGAGGTACTATAGAAGTTGTGGAATTGTAGCAGCGGTGATACTACAGCAGGGCCTGTAACGGCGGTGGTACTACTGCATGTACTATAGAAGCTCATGTATTATAGTAGTACTATTCATCAAAGGGACCTTTGTGCCACAAAAATGGGCATTCATGCCTTGTATTCATGCCACATCGCCTGGGTCCTTTAGACCATGTAATAGGTCTCCCTCTTATCAAACATAAAGGGGTGATATATTTAATAATAAAAATAAGGCTCCGACCCCAATCTTTTAAAAAATGGTTTGTTACCCATACAACTTATTTTTTCATAGGTTGGGCCAATATATTTTTGTAGACGCATTGAATCATGAAGAATGGATTCATTCCATAAAGGAAGAGTAATATAAGATTGAAATAAATGAAATGTGGTAACTTGTTCCCAAACTAGTAAATAATAATTTGACTTGTAAAAAATGGATTTTCTAAGACAAGTTAAAAGAATGAGGTGAAATAATAAGAAACAAGGATTGCTAGGTTGGTATAGTATACTCATATGCTGATGTCATTGATTTTGATGAAACCATTTCCCCATTATAATTATAGGAATCTATCAGAGTATTTCTTCTTATTGTTCAAAAAATAGTGATATTAGATATTCCAAATTAAAGTCCACTCATCTTATCTAAATGAAGATCTTAATGAAGACGTTTATTTTGAAAAACTGTGTGTCTTTGTGCTTGGAAAAGATAAAACTTTTGTGTGAATGTTGAAGAATTATTTATTTGAGATGATATAAGATACTATATATAAAATAGAAAATATTAGGTTTTACTGATTATACATATTTATATTGATGATATCATATTCATTGGGGATTATTAATAAAAGATAGAATATTTTGATATGATGATGAAGTAGATGTTTAAATTTGTTTGTTATGTAAAATTAAGTGCACTAATGGATTATAAATCTCCCAAAATTAGAACTAAATTTTATTATCTCAAGGGAAATATTCTATATGTTTATGATTAAATAATACATGGATAATTTGGATCTTAATTATCACCCACTTTTTCTAGAAGAAATTTTGGAAAAATATCAGCATATAAAGTGGTATGATCTAATAAATGATAGAACCTTGATTGGAATATTGTTATGAAAAACATCATTGATTATATATGTTGTTCATTATATTTTAAATTGATCTATATATCAAAGTATTTTATTGTAATCGCGTCCTATGGTAGGAAAAAAACATTACAGATATACTAAATGAACAACTTATTTTGGAATATGATATGACATGATAGGATATACTGATATGATTGTTACATTGATTCATATTGATCATGTTGTTTCGATGAAATGTGATCCAAATTTGAGGTGTGTTATTCTAGGGAGAATGATTTATGAGTTGGTATAGAAGGAATAAGAATTTAGTGACTCTCAGAATTATTGTATAAGAGTAGGAAGCTGCAACTCATTCTTGAAGGTCCAATGAACAATTTTTCACATGTATAATAACAGATAATTTATTCATTTTCATTATATATTACTAATTAATAACCTAATTAAAAAAACATGGAATTAATCCTAGGATGACTTTCTTCATTACTACATATCTTAGTGGGTTTTTTATTATCCCATGAATTGACAAAAACGTTAACTTTTTTGAGAAAAATGACATGAATTTGTCACCCAATTTCCCAATGGAATTTATTGAATCAAATGTTCAACAAATGAACCACGAGGCGTAATGAACATACACCATCAAAAACAAACAAAAACAAATAATGAAGCATTGACCTTCAAATAGAAAAGAGAGACCTCAAACCTACATCATCCCCGCATCATGAAAAATGAGGGCCATAAAAATCCTCCATCTGGGAGAACAGTCTGTGATGCTTCATCATTGCATCTGCTGCCAAGTCAGGTTGAAACTCTACATGAGTTCAACTAAGCCAACAATTCAGCTCCATATTTCTATCAGCATGCAATTCATAACTTCTGAAAAACTGTTCAAACTCCCTCCCAAATAGTCAAGTAGAAAACATTTTAACTGCATCTATGTCTCCTTTCCTGACATCTAGTAATCCATATTAGATCCAAGGAGGAGTCATAATATTCACTCAAAAATAGGTTCATCAAAATTATCTATAACACAGAACCATACCATTAGCAAGTTGATACACATGTCATACTGCTTGGAGATGATGCACCACATAGATTTTCCATCAAAAAATCAAAATCAATTATCAGGATGAGCATAAGAATAGAGAAAACCACCTGAACTGAGTAACATGAAACAACTGAAAAACTATCCAAAATGAAATCATAACATAGTAAGGATTTAATAAAAACTTGTGTCACCATTATAGCTAATCAATCCCTGCAACTATACCACCAAAAGATCCATAATATTCTATTAAAACAAAAAAAATCAGAATCATTCCATGGTATGTCACTATATTTAATGTTGGGATTTTTTTTAAACTCTTCCTCCATTTTAGAAAACATTCATTATGTAGAATAAAGAAATAATTCAACAGTTACTTCAACGTCTTTTTATTTTTATTATGTTTAAACTATAACCATAATTTATTAGTTATAATAATTTATAGATACACTACAATCAATAAGTAGCTTTTTATTTATGTTGATTACAATTCGATTTCTCCATTCCATAACCACATCATTCCATGGAGTACATATTAACGGTTCTTCATGTTTTTTTCATGATTTTCGATATAATTATTAACATAAATTTATTTACAATACATTCTATTATCATATCATTTTCAGATAGTTCAAATAATATCATTTCCCATGGTTCTCTAATACATCTTCATGAAAGTTTTCACCTATCAATTTGATTTCATGAAAATCACATAAACAATTCTACTAAAATAATCAATGATTATAATGTTTTATATTTCTTCATGATCAATTGTTAAATTAATTGGGAAATAAATATTTATATGACAAAAAAATTATTTTTTAGTAGTATCTTTTTTGGAATCATATATACCCTATATAAATATAGATTATTATTAAAATTAATAGTCTTCATTAGACTAATCATTATTTCACAGAAATTATAATAATTTGAAATTTATTTATGTATAGAGTCTTAGATTGAACTCACATTAAAGGGGAAATTTAAGCGTATTTTATGTGTTCTACATTACTTTATTCAACATAAAATTTCATTGGACACCATGAACCAATTATTCCCACCACAAAAAATCTAAAATAATACAAAAATATATTTCATTGAATTATTTATGTAATACATCTATTAATTTTACATTTGAGTATAGAAACATAATATCTACATCTTTCTCTTCACCATTATCTTTAGTGATGTTAAGTTTCTCTATAGAATTAAACCACATACCATTCCCTATAGGATATTATATTCGTTGTATATTTTCTATCATTTAATAGATAATTTAATTTTTTTAGTTCACCAATGTTTCACCCCAACACATTACCATATTTTCCCTTTTATATTAAATTTTATTTTACTGATATCTTTTCAATACACACAACACCCGATTTTAAAAACCCCAATTTAGTCACATTTTTCACATTCAATAAAATTCTAACACTCCGTGAGTTTTTATATAGTAAATTTTTATATTATATATCCAATCAAATATTTTTACATTCATTAAATATATTTTATAGGCATAATATATAAACAAACCCATTTTTTTGAATAAAATATTATGTTTTTAAGAAAGGCATTATTGCCACATTTTAATGTAGAAGATATGTACAATATAAATTTATGAACTATGGAAAAAATTATATGTTAAAATAGACTTTGTTTTTAAAATAATCATATTACAATTAAGTTGGGGTGATTGTTTGGGTATTTATCTGTCAAGTTTCATTTTTCAATGAATAATGAAAAATACGAAATTTTAATTTCATAAATCATTTCCTTATATTGTGTTTATAAAGATAAATTATATTTTAAATTGTTTTTAAATTTTAATATGATATATTTTTTATTAATTAATCCAATTCAGTATATTGGAATCAATTTCACTTTTGAATTTTATATTAAAACAGATAAAACCTTTATATGTGTTTACATTCAAAACATTCATTGTCATCCCATCCACGAGATTAATTTTAATTTTATTTCTATTAATTATGTTATTAGAATTGGGAAATATGGATTTAATATTTATATTAATCATAATTTAATATTTCTAATGAGGTAAACATTTTTTTTGACCAAAATGGTTCATAAAAGTAATTACAATTGATTACAATGATAAAGAGGAAAATTAGATTAACAAAGAGATAAACCATAATCCTAATAACCAAAATGACCAATGAAAATTTACAGAAAAACTTTTCAGGACATATTTTGATGGTATAACCCATTTTATAGATTTTTTACCATTATGTTTTCCACATTCAAAGGGAAAAAATGTTTGTGGAAGTCCCTTTTGAAAATAATACCCAAATTCCACTCATCCTCCACTATAAAATGGAACTCAAACCTCCCACTTTCTCACACCTCTCCAGCCCGTTGATTAATCAAAGAGCTTCCCAAATAGATCCTATAAATTATTACCCTTACTGTATAATAATTTCTTCGATTTTAAATCCAACAAGGATTCCCTTTGGTGAAAAATAAAAGGAGTTTCCCAAAGTAGATGAAACATCCTTCTTCATGCCCTTTAGTATTATTTTCATTCAACTACCCATTAACTGTTTTTATTCCATTATTATTTTAAAAAACCAAAATCCACAATATAGTGACATTTGTTTTATTATAAGGGTTTTAACTCACTTATGAACATTTGTCTAAGAGGTTACAAACATACCGTTTATGTTTATGTTGAACTACCACTTCACAAAACGATGTCATCTGTTTTTCCATTACCACCACTTATGATTGGGAATTATGATGGAAATTCAGTTTATATATGATATATATAATATTATTAATGTTCATATTCTTCTTTAATTCTCATATAACACAAACCTTAATGTTTTCTATTTTGTGTTAATATGATAACATTGTTTGGGAAGAGTGGACTACCGCTACCCCAAAGCAATTTGATTCATTCACCCTATACATGGAATGTATAAAGGATGGTTTTAACCAAAATATGTATCATTTAAGAAATATATATGATAACATATATATATATATAATTTTAATTTCATTATTTTATTTAAAAATAGAAAATAATGTAGTGTTCATGCGTATGTATGACCTACGATCTACATGAATAGTGCATTTCATTTTCAATCTCTAAATATTATTGATTATTATATGTAAATATATAATGAATGTATATAAAATTATAATATTTTTAAAAATTATTTATATAATGTAATCATGATCTATGTAATATTAACAACAACTAACAATAAAAAACATTCTCGAAAAACTAGGCAATTAACACCCAATATAGTGAAAAATTTGAATGATTGTTATCAAACGGGTTATAAGTTATTATAATAAGATAATATATGATATAATAACTATTATTATTGTTCCAGTGTAAGATATTAACATTTTTTAATCATATATATATGAGGTTAATTACCACATAATAAAAATTTAGGATAAGGTATGGGATTTTCTCTCAGTTTGCGTCCCATTGAGATTTATTTTTTTTATGCACCACATAACCTTTTATGGTGTATATACATACCTATGACATGTTATATAAGGATTATAACTATTATAATGTAATTTTATTCCTTCATGGATATTATGAATCAAAATTTTCAAATTTTTATGGGACAATTTGGAAAGTTTAAATATGATTCTACTCAATAATGTTTTTAATTATTATATTCACACTTTCACTTTAATTGTGATTGTTACTATTCCCATGATTAAAAAAATTAATTAAAATAATCAAGACTACCCTTCATTTTTGAATGATATTATTATTTCCTAATCTGTATACCATTTTTTTGTACGGTGTTCACTTTAATAGTTATTTGATTAACTGTAGAATTATTGATAAATTCGTGTGTTTTATTCAATACCGATATTTGATAAGGAATAATTATTTTTGATTAAAACTATTATTAGATATGATTAATTATTTTTAAAGTTATGATATGAGTTGGTTCTTGTTATAGATATCCCCTCTATTCATTGTTAGCCACAGAAGACAAATGTTTTTGCCTAATTAGATTGTTTTTTAAACGATATGCTAAACCGTCTTGTGAAATGTATTGACAGTAAAGGTACCACATACCTAGGAAACATGGTGTATAATAATTAATAATTTCTCTCATACAAGATCAGTTACAATTTATCCTCGGTATTTTTCTTTGACATATTTAGGGATTTATTTTTATTCAAAAATTATTGATTAAATGTAATGTGTTTTTGTTTCTCACATTCCCAAATTGATAGCATATTAAATATTTTATTTGAATAGAAGATTTTATTTTGTTATTTACTGTTCCATGATGATTTATAGTTAGAAATTATTTATTTAATATTATTTACATTCTTTTAGAAATCATTTTACATCACCCTTTTTTTTACAATCCCCAGGTTATGGAGATGAAATATTTGAATAAGAATTAATGGATGATACTCATTTCATTTTATTATGTTTGGTGTTTTATTTTCTATCTATCAATGTAATATGGGTATCATATATGTGATATAGTTTTTCAAAACGGCTAAACTGTTCAGTACCTTGGGATTTGTATATTTACTCTATACCAATTTAATAAAATAATTCACTAGATCTGGGCATATGCGGTTGAGGACTTACAATTTGTATCAGATAAGGGGTAGTAGCAAGCTAGGAAACTTGATTTTTAAAGAATATTTTAGGTAAAAAATCATAAGATATAATTTTTGGATAATTATTTGAGTAAATAATTGAATTTATGTTTAGTAGGGATTATATGGGACTTCGTAGAAATAAATCAATGTCCAGATAATACGAGTAGGCATGGTTCTATAACATATGTACCTAGGGGGGAAAAATCTGAGAATGTGTGTTAGGCCTAACTCAGCATAACCTGGTACATGAAAATTGGCCTTACTCTTCACCTGGTTGAAACTACCAAGGGATATTTTTAGGATAAATCTCTTTGTATTTATGTTCTATTAATAATTATTTAAATGTATGATTCCCCAAAGAATGAAAATTTTGTGATTCTAAGATTTATGATTCATAAATGAATTTAATATTTTATAATATATTTGGAATTATATAATATTGTCTTATGAGATAATCTATTGTATTCCATTTTTTAGAAATGGTGCCTGAATTTATGGATTATATCAATACTCACGTAAAATGTATAAATTTCTCTACTGATGAAATCTATAGAGATAGTATTGGAATGGAGTAAATTATGGCTATATTAGGGAAAATTATCGAGGTTATGAAAAATAACTTTGGCTAAATCGAAGAAGTTATTCGACAGTGGGAATATCTTATGTTAGGTTAAATTATGTGAAATAAGACCCCATAATTTAGAGGGAATAATAATAAAATTGATGATTATAAATGGATTAAATCTCTTGGGAGTATATTTAAAGAAATTGGATATATTGAAATGGAAAATGTTACACTTGAAATCTATTTTCAACAAGGTGATTCTTATCAATGGTGGCCTTTGATCTGGAATACAAGGATGGAAGAAAAATTATAACTCATGGAATAAAGGACCTTTGTGGAGAAATTATTCAATAAATACTTCCTTTATGATCATCAAATGAGATAAAAATAATGCTACCTAGCATATGGAAAATGGAAGAAAAAATTGATTCAGATATTGAAGATACTTTTATAAGTTTATCCAGCTATACTGAGGATTCTATACACAACACATAGTACAATATTTACCACTTCATTCATGTTTTATAATCAAAATTTGTGAAGGGAACTATTTTTATGATATTTGTTTTATCATATATATAAATAGTGTTTTGTACTACCGAAATAGAGAATTATTTATCATGTTCTTATATATTCAATGGGAACCAAGAGATTAAGATTACTTTTTAGCAGTAATAAAATTTTAATCCATCAATGATGAAGAAGATTTTTGAGTGATTTCTATATTGTGAAAAATGTGGAAAGTGTCACCCAGGGAAATTATTCAATATAATGGGAGATGATTATAAATGTGAAGATAGTGTTCATCATTATAAATAATTAAAGGGGAATAGGGAGAACACAAAAATTAAATGTTACAACTGCAAGTAGATAGGAAAAATTGAAAACAAATTCCCTAATAATAAGAGCAATATACCAAAAACGAGATTTAATGGTATATGGAAAATATCATGAGATCATTATAGTTGAAGTTTAAGTACAAAATATTGTTGTGGCTAGTATAGTAATCCTATCTTAAAATTTATCCAATGCCATATTTTATTTCATATCAGCACACTGTTTAATATCTACCTAGTTTTCCATGAAAATAATACATTTCACTTTTTATTTATTAATATAGTTGTCAGTCAAAACATCTAAGGGATGTATCATTACAAAAATGATGTGTTGAGAAGTCCCAATTATGACACATACATTTCTTTTTCATCCTAAATATGTTATCATACCTATGGTTGAAATTTATATAATCCTTATTATGGACTATATCTCAAAATATGATACCAAAACTATTTGTAAGATGAAGGAAATTAAAATTTGTGGGGAAGATGTAGAATCCCTCATATTTGGAGTAGAATCTCCATCCCATGATTCTTATGTAGATCTACACCCGTTGTCTTTACTAAATGAAATTCTATTGGATGAAAATAAAACAACATCTTCTAATGATGGAGGTAATCTCCAAATAGAGGATGTACCTATTGTACTATAATTGGTTGATGTATTTCTTGAAGAATTACCTAGATATCCCACTAAGCATGAGGTTTAATTTTCCATTTATTTTAACCCCACTAGAAATCCAATATTAAATAATGCATATAGAATGGCCTTTTTTGAATTTTTATTGTTGAAGAAACAACTAGAGTTTTTGGGTAATAAGGGATATATTTACCCTATTGTTTCTCCATAGAGATCCCATATTCCTTTTGTTTTGAATATTGATGGATGTAAGAGGTTTTTCATTGAATATAGGGAAATCAATACAATTAGAATAATGAACATGTATCTACAACATCGCATAGATGACGTGTTCAATCAACATCATTAAGACCAATATTTGTAAAATATTGTTCCTTATTCTATGTATCACTAATTAGGAGTGAATAAGTAAGAAATTTTGATGACATCTTTCCGAATTAGTTATAAACATTACAAGTTTGTAGTAATGTTATTACAATTGACTAATTTACCTCAATTATGATGGTCTAAATGAAGAATGTATTCAATGAATAACTTGATGATTTTGTGGTTTTATTCATTAATTATATTCTAGTCTATTCAAAAATTTATAAGGACCATGGGAATCACTTTCAAATAATTATTAAGCCTCACATAAGGGAAGAGTTATATGGGAAATTTTGTAAGTACAATTTATATCATTAAGAAGTTAATTATCTTGGTGATATTTTCTCTATGTATGGAATATCATTTTATTTTATGAAAATATATTTTGTCATATAATAGCCTACACCAACAAACATAAATGAGGAATGTAATTTTCTTTTTTTGTAGGATACTATTGGGGATTCATTATGAATTTTCCAAGATTAGCTAACCTTTTAACTAAGATTACATGTAAATGGGTTATGTTTTTTGGGGAATATAATGCGTGATATTATTTTATGAACTGATGAGAAGATTAATCAATTATTGGATCTTGACTCTACCATCTGGGAGATAATGGTTTTTCCTATATAGTTATGCATGGAAGAAGGTATGTAGTTTTTTCCTAATATAAAATGATAATTATTTCATACGAATAAATGAAATTGAGGACTCGTGAACATAACTATACAACTAATTATATTGAGTCCGTAGATGTGATCATCACACTAAAAATATTGAGACATAATCTCTATTAAAAATATATTCGATATGCAAGGATTATAAAATCATAAAATAATTATTCTCATAGAAGGACCTCTACATGAGACAAATGTGATGGCTCAATATACACATGTATTATGCTTTCCCAAGACACTACCACCAATGGAATGAAAATAAGGTGGCAGATGTATTGAGTAAGATGGATCACAGTGTTCTAACCAAAATGTTGTTTGATAAGGATCATATGTTCATGGATATAGTAATGTTAAAATGTTAATTTCGTAGCAAGGGGAGAAATAAACCATTTTTAAATCACTGAAATTCCATATGCATTTTACAGGTTAAAAAATTCTCAATATGATGATGAAAACATTTAGAAGAAAATTAATGCTCAAAAATGTAAAATTATGAGGCATTGATTGTGGATATTGTACTCTAAAATATGGAATGAGGCTATATATCCCATATCTAAATAATCTATAAAGGTAAATTTCAAACAATTCTCCTAGATAAAATTTCTATATACACATTTGTAGTACAGAGATGTATACGGTCACATAGGATCATTTTTTGTGGGATAACATGATGCATGAATTTTTGATTACGTATCTAAATGATTGGTTTTCAAACAAGTTAATGTTTTGAGGTAGAGTCCTAAATTATTCTTAAAACCTCTTCTTATTCCTATGTGGAAATGGGATGAAATTTCTATGGACTTTTTTCAGGGGACTCCCAAACTCTCCTATAATGAACGATACAATATAGGTAATTTTTCGGTCACCTACACAAATATGAAAATTTCATTTCTATGAGAGAAGGACTGCATCTTTAGAACCTCGAAAGGCTCTATATTAATGAAGTTATAAGTCTTTATGGTTTCCCTCAATTGATTTTTTTTAGATAAATATCCCGAATTTATGTCAACATAATAGAAGAGTATTCATATGTCTTTTGATACTATGCTTTATTTCAGCAATTCCTATCATCCTCAAACTGATGGACAATCTAGATGAACAATTAAAACAAAGACTTATTGGTGTCATGCTAACAATACATTCAAGGCATGGGGATCAATATTTACCTTTGGTAGAATCTACATATTATAATATATTCCATTTGCGTATTCAAATGGTATCATATTAAGAATTATAATTCTTGAGATGACATACTGTAACATGTTGTGATGAAGTTAATGAAAGTAAACTCGTAGGCCCATAACATTTTGAAGAAACAAAAACACTTTTAGAGGCTATTTAGGCCCACATTAATGAAGCTCAAAGTTGGAAATACGTAATTCCCATATTCAGAGGAAATATTTAGAGTTCCTAGTGGATGATCATGTTTTCTTGAAAGTGTGTCCATGGAAAGTTGTTATAAGGATCAGTTAGAATGTGAAATTGGGTCCCAGGTTTATCAGAGCCTTTGAAATTATTGAAAGGGTTGCAGTTGTTCTTATCATTTATAAATGCCTCAAAATCTCTCAAAGGTACAAAATCTGTTTCGTATATCTATATTACATAAGTATATTCATGAGCCAACACATGTGCTTGTCTATAATGTCATAAAATTAGAACATATCCTTTCTTCCAAGGATCAAACCATCCAAATTCATGACACTAGTGAGTGAGTGTTGAAGAATAGTATGACTCTCCCGGTAAAAGAAATATTGAGAAATCAAAAAATTGTATAAGAAACATGAGAACTAGTTAATTTTGGAGAAATAATCATGCCATTTTTTCAGTAATACCCATGAAATTACTAAGAATAGTTTCTTGTATGAGGAAATAATTAACCACCCCAATACTTTACAATATTTTTCTTTTTATAATAAATTTAATTTTCTAAGTATCTTTACAATTCACAAAACACGTGAATTAAAAAAACACTATTTAGTCATATTTTCACAATTAATAAAATTATATGACTTTTAGTTATTTTATATAGATAATTTATATATTATATATTAAATATATTTAATAAGTATAATATAAATACAAACCTAATTTTATGCATAAATACTATATTTTTATAAGGTAGTTTTACTACATTTTGAAGAAAAACTTATTTTAAATATAAATTTTGGACCATTGATAAATTTTATATGTCGAAATAAAATAATTTTTTGAAAGAGAATCATAAAAATTATGTTAGATTGAATTTTTGTCTTTTCATGTGATGTTTTATTTTTCATGAATAGTGAAAAATACTGAAATTTAATTAAAAAACATTTTTATAATTTATTTATAAGTTTCATTGTATATTAATTTTTTTTTAACGTCCAATAAGATATTTTTATTATTAATTAATCCAATTATTTCATAAGAATATTTTTCAAATTGTAATTGTATATGTAATCATAGAAATATTTTAGATATTTTTACTTTAAAAGCATGCATTATTATCCCATCTACAAGATTAAGTTTTAATTAATTTCATATAAATCTATGATTTGAATTCATAAAAATGTATTTTTTTAATTTATAGAATAATTATTTATAATTTCTATTAATTTACACTTTTTTTACTAAAAATAATAGTGAAAGTAATTAAAATTAAGTACAATGATTTAGAGGAAATGTTGTTTAAAAAATGAATAAACCATAAACTTAAGGCCCAAAATGATGTATACAATTGTCCAAAATCCATTGAATTTCCATATTTTTCAACCATATCCTCTATTTTATAGATTTATTTACCACTATTGGATCACTTTTAATGGGACAACTGGGGTAGAATTCTCATTCCAAAATTTTTCAAGAATGACACTCTCCATCCACTATAAAAAGTCACTCACCACTACTACTTCACCACACATATAAATCCCACCATAAAATAATAACTCTTCACTAATAACTCTTAAACATACCCTCATCATATATTCCTTCCATTGTATAGAAATAATCCAAGAAATCCTTTTTAGGCTAACCAAAATTATTTACCCAAAGAAGAGGTAACATCTTTCCACAAGCTCTTAAGTTTTCTATTAATTATCCATCCCATAAAATTTTATTATTACATGTTTATATAATAACAAAAAAATCATCAATATACTAATATTTATTTTATTATAATAGTTAAATATTCACTTTCACACACTTCTATATAATTGGTAACAAACCTACCATTTAAGTATAAGATGAACTGTCGCCTCACAAGATTATGTCTTCATTTTTCCTTTACCACCTATCATGGTTGGGAATTATGATGGAAATAATTTTTATATATGATATATATTATATTTATAATTTATATATTCTTATTAAATTATTATATAACATATACATTTATTTTTTCCATTTTTTCTAAATATTATATCATTGTTTATGGAAGTGTGGACTTCCGCCTCCTCAAAGTGATGTGATTTGTTCACACCATAAATTGAACGTATAAATTGTATTTTTAATAAACCAATGTAAAATATATTAAATATATATGATACTATATTTTTACATATAAATATATATCATTTAATTTTCGTTCTTCTAATACAGAAAAATGAATGTAACTTTTATGCATACATACATCCAACCATCTCCATGAACAGTGAATTTCATTTTCTGTCTCCATATATTATGAATTATTATATGTAAATATATACTGATAATATTTTACATATAAATCATGGATTACATTATAGCTATGATTAAATAAAGATCTATGTAATTGGAACAACACATAGCAGTACAAAATATACTAAAAAAACGCATTTAACAACCAAAATATTGAAAATAATGAATCATTGTTATAAAATAATTAATAAGATATCATAATAAGATAATATATGATATAATAAATGTTAGTATGGGTCTATTATAAGTAGTTAACATGATTTAGACCCCAATATGGTAGTTAAAATATGACAGAACAAAAATAAAAGATAATGATTCAGATGTTGTCTGAATTTACATTCTAATGTGACTTATTTATTTTAATGATCCAATTAACATTTATATTGTTTATATAATTCCCTTCAAAATTTTATATATTTAGTAACCATATTCTCATTTAATTTTATCCATTCATTGATATTATGATCTAAAAGTTTTGATGTGGTATAAGACACTTTGTAATATTTAATAATTATTCTCCTTGAGAATTTTTCTAATGATTGTATTTGAAAGATAACTTTAATTTTGGTTTTTATAATTCATTTGAATCAATAAATTTATTGTAATAATTAAAACATCTATGTTATTGGTTTTTTGATAATATTATTTCATAAATTATATAACTTTTTTATGAATGTTGTTCACTTTTATAGTTATATGATTAACTAGAGAATTATTGGTAAATCTGTATCTTTTATTAAATACATACTTTTGATAAGGAATAGTGTTTATTAGTTAAATATATTATTCAATATGAAGAATTATTTTCACTTGTAATATTTTTTTGGTTTTTTATTGATATCCCCTCAATGCATCAGAAATCTCATCAGATGAATAAGCTGGCCAAATTAGATGCATTTTTACCCAATATGCTTAAATATCTCATGAAAGGTCATAACAGTTAAGGTACCACAAACCAAGAAAATATGGAATCTGATAGTTAATAATTTCACTCATTAAAAATTAGTCTCTATTTATCCATTATATTTCTAATAGACATATCTATGGATTCATTTTTATTCTCATTTTATTGATTAAATGGTATGTGTTTCAGTTTATCACATTGCCATATTGATTATGGATTATCTAGTTTTATTATTGGAATGAGTTTTTAGTTATTTACATTACCAAGTTGATTTGAACTCATCAATTCATAATTTCTTCTACATTGTATCCCCATATATGGAATTTTAGATCACTCTTATTTATTTTTCTTTTGGAAGGTTATGAGGAAGATATTTTTTAATACACTTTCGAGGATGTTGTTCATTTCATTTCATTTTGTATCATGTTTTATTTTTTATTTCCCAATGTAATATGGCTATTATGAGTGTAATATAGTTCTCTAAAGCTATTTAACTATTCAGTTTTTGGGAACTAAATCTTGTATCTATGCCAATGTAATAAATTAATTCACTACCTCCATGCTTTTTGGGTCTTGGAGTTACAACCAAGTGATATCTAAACTTGGATTCCTTCATAAATAGGTAAGAATATTTTATTTCTCCACCATTCCATTATATGAAACCATTCACTCCAATATTTTGATAAAATAAACCATCAATGTGTTCATCTAGATACGTATATAGGTCATAATAATTATTTTGTTAGTACTTAATCATTACCTTTATAAATTTTCTATTCCAATCAAAGATATTATTCATCCTAACCCACATTTCCATTATAGCTGTGATAATAAATTTATCAACATATATCTCATCTGATTGAGAAGTATTGAATGTATTCTATAATTTTGTAATAACATTGACCATATTTATATCACCATTCATCATTTATAATTCCAAATAATAACTAATATATATTCAATGATCAATAATTTGGATGTCTTTATGTATGATATATTTTTGTTGAGATCTCATTCTATTCAAAAATACCTTTCTATTTCATGAATTGAATAATGTAACTCTCAGAAATCTATCTATATTTTTTATATATAAAGGAATATATAGATGGAGACAGTCATAATAACCTAGGGATATAATACCACATTTTGAAACCCTAGGCCTAATACACCCTATGAGTGGGGAGGATTTGAATTAGGGGGTTATGATATTTATTTCTCATAGTATATTTTACTCATATTAGTAAGGGAATGAAGAATCTATAAATTATTCATGCACAAAGACAAAACATTTGAATTTATAGTGTAAATATTAGGGAATACTGATTTTATGGTTTCTCCAATATTCTCTAATCCAAAGAGAATTATTAGAAAGTATATAGACATACTAGGATGTAATAAAATTCGTTGTAGGTATTATAAATTTTTTGGATCGATTTATTGTCAACTGTAGGACAACATATTAATCATGAAAACTTTTCCACTATTTTATACTATTTGTTACACATAACAGATGTAACACAAATGTTTTTTTCAAGATTATGTATGATTTAATGTTAACACTAATAATTCAAGGGTAATATCGTTTATCCACTTTCTTATTATTTAACTCTATATAATTTAGTGTTCTACTCATCTTCTTCATTACAATGATGAAATTATTTTCATTTTAAAATGTTTTTGATTGATTATTATCATCTATATATCATCATTTTATTCTCATCTTATAGTTTATGAAATATTTCAAAAATTTCTGCCATATTTCTGTTATGAAAACCCTGTGAATTATATATTGGTTTCATCATTTATATTCAATGCATGCTAATTTCCTTATATTGAATATAAAAATATATTTATGTCAACAACTGTAATTATTCTATGAATACTCAATATTTACTAGTGTATTTTTAAAAAATATAATTCATCATTTCTAAAAATACATGAGTTTACTTTTTTTTACTAAATTATAAATCAATCATTACAATTAGAAACATTATATTCATGCATACATGAAACTGAAAACCCTTATTCATAGTGTGGTTTTTTTATAAAATTAATCAATATAGTCCATTTATTTTATATAATCTATATTATTTTAGAAAATACCCACGTGTATCAAGAATGAACCTTATATATTATGGCATGATCACTATATTCAAAATTTGAAACTATTAATCATCTCCCATGGTATAACTCCATAATTCATGACGTTTCAGCAAAATAAAAAAAATAATGATCCCTATAAACCTTTATTTTATGGAGAAGCATCTCTTGTAATGTCATATCATTATCCCTTATGAACATCTCCACTATCATCCAGCAATTCAGTTTTCCTTGGATGAACTATAAAAATTCTAATAGGATTAATAAAATGCGCTAAATTTTTCCTTATAAATTAGGAATAGGTCTTACAAAATTCTATATTGGTTCATACAAAGTCTATTTTAATCCAAATACATCATAGTTAATCCTATTTATTTTCCAGTTTATTCATAAAATGTCATATTTTATCCTCAAAATGTCTCATATGATCCTTATAATGATTTCCATTTCCATAGTATTATTCTTATAATGTCAAAGTATCACTCTTATAACCTTCATGATTACACTTCTGATGTATAAAACAACCCCTTTTATGTCCAAATTTAATCTCTGGATACTTTCTTCTTTCCGTAAGAAAATTATTTAGGTCCTAAATGACTATTCCAACATTTTCCCTTTCCCCAGGATAACTCTTACAAGCTCCCAAAATGAATCTTATGAAATTTTAACTATCTAAGTTCTATAAATGTTTCTCTTACTCAAACAATTATAAATTTTATTGTAGAGATAATCTACCAAAAAATCAATAATAACATAGTTCAAGGAGGATTAAAATGGTTTAACTTGAGATAATATATGAATAGTTACTCTAAATACAAATGGAAGGAAACTAATTTCTATTTAAATTCTGATAGGCTCTTCACGGTCCCCTTTATAAGAAATAAATTCTTCACAAATATTCAACTCACTCTATGTTTGCTTAATTAACTTATCAAAGACAATATAACCTTTTCATTTTATACAATGTTATTTAATAAAACAATGAAAATTGACATTCTAATTAAAATAAATAACAACCAGAGAAGAATCAGTTTAGACCTAATACAAAACAATCTAGCACAACTATTCAATGAGAAGTCAGTAATCATGAAATTAACTTCCACAAAGATATAATTTACTTTTCCATATCGTAAATTGAATTCCAACACAATGCACCCCCTATATTCATGAATGATGAATCATTCCTTCATGATACCATGAAGAACATTATCCATCTATTAAGCTTTAGTGAAATTGTAAATTATTTTAGATATACATAGGGGACTTAATAAACACCTTCCCCATAACCCAAAACCTATCAATAGAATGGTATTAAAATTATAATTTATTAGTTTCTCACTATGAATTTAATTAGTGAAATGTGGTTAGAAATAATGGATATGTTTATTATTTTATTATCAAGGTGTGTGAACCTTATTTTGTGATTCTTGAACATGTCAAGGGAGGCCTAGATGACCAAGAAACTATAGGAAGATACCCAAAAATAATAATGTATTTATAAAAAAGATGAATAAATGCTATAAAAAAATTGAAACAGAAATAACCTATTTAACCTAACAAATTATGGTTCCCAGAGGTGCTATAAAGGAGACATCTGATTCTCTATGCCCAATGACCATTGAAGTATATATAAATTATTGATTCCAATGTTGGACTCCCACTACAAATTCAAATTACTTAAATATGAATACCATTAATTTAAACATCATACTAAATGGGAATATAATTATTATGAAAATTTTAAAAAAATTATCTATGACCTGAATAACTTTTCACTAATTTATAATAAACTATAAATCAATGCTTACTTTTACTAGAGTGAGTTTGTGAATCGCAAAAACACTAATGTAACCCAAACCTTTATGAGTTAACAAACATCTGTATGTTTCCTCCAACCCATGGATAGGTAAAAATATTTCTTATTATAATCATGAAGTACAATATTTTTAAATTGCTTATTATTTCTTTCTAACTAGACAGAGATATCACTATCCAAGAAACCATGGATTAATAATAATTCCCCAATCAAATTTTTAATCCAAAAAACAATGTATCCCCACCCAAAAATCCATCATGAATAATCCAAGATGATTTTAAGTTACAATTTTAGGTTATTTTTTTGTTTATTGATGATAAATGTACATATGAAACATATAGTTGTAATTCCAATATTTAGTTCTTTTAAACATGTATCCTAAGGATGTTTTATCCATTAACAAACAAGCATATTTTTTCTCATTTATTCCATGGAATCCTATAAAAATAATTTATTAATTTATTATCCCTCATAGTAAACCATATTAACATTTTATCTTCAATAAAATAAAACATTAAAAATTTAAAAAAATCCATCAATATAAGATTTTCAATCAAAAATAGCTTTACTTCTACATAATTTAGCTATTGATTTTGTATGACCAACTCCGCTATATGTGCATCCTAGTTGTTATTTTGGACCCTCTATTTATTGAAAATATTATATATCAAGGAAATTGGAACAAGGTTTACGATATGATAATTAATTATAAATATCCAACAATTTATTGAGATTATATTAGGTTTTTTCATAGATATGTTTCCATGTCAATTAATAAATAATTAAGTCTATTGAAAATATTAAAATATATTTTCAAGAAATATATATATTTATGAGACTCATTATCCATTATTAACATCATAAATATTTTTATATTCATTATATTATATCAATTTCAAGTTTTTTAATACAATAGTATTATCTAGTTCCACTAGAATGTGGAAAACATCCATCTTTGGTTCTATGGATATATCTCTATCATCCAAAGATACAACATAACTCGGCATACACACCTCTATAGTTAATCATAAAAAAGAAATATTTAAACAAACAGATATATATAATAGATCATTCATTCCATATATTTTGAAGTTATTGGTCTATTCCATTTGAAATAAAATTTTTGTAGAAATTGTTCAATAAAATATATTTTCCAAGTCATTTTCTTATAAATTTTACTTTATCTTCTCAAACTGGCATCAAAATCACTTATACCATTTTTTTAAATAAGACATGGTTTTATCCACACTAAATCATTGTAAATGTACACAAAATACAAATAACCATGATTGAACTATTCATTAATATTTTCTAACAACAATATTATATCATTTGGAATTTTTATTTTTAGGAACATCAAAATGAATTGGATCAGGATACAACTAAATTGGTAAATAACATGATCCTTCAAAAAGCCCAAATCATGTTCATGATAACCATGGGACGAAATATAGTGTTTTGGTATCAAAATAAAAATCTAATATAAAGGATTTATATTTTAAATAATATTAATAAATCCCAAAAAATGACCTTGATTCCTAAATAGTACCTTCATATTTTATGGTATAAGACATATGAAATAAATATATACAAAAAATAACCATGTTTTACATGAAATGATGAATGAAATCCCTATGATATGTACTAATTAATAATGACACATCACAATTTTATTTAAATATTGGATACAACAAATCACAAAAAAAATGAATTAAATTAATACCCACTAAATTAGAAGAATTGGATGGTACATTTGCATTCACAATATAATCCATGAACCTAATAAATTTTTTAAATAATTCAATTTGACCCATGCTAACCCACTATATCAACCAATTCTAATAGAACCTACCTAGAGATAACCCAATATATTGTTAATACCTTGGAACTGAAAAGGAATAATAAGAGTTTTATGCATGCACACAAGTTTTATTTTAATGTGTGAGAAAGAAAATACGAGTATTATTTATGAAAAAATACTATGAAACAACTTTTATATATTTTTTCATAATCCCATTCTTGAATATAACTATAACATCATATTTTAATATAAAATGTATACTGAAAAAGTACAACATAAAATAACCTTTCCAAAATAAAAGGTATAACCATTTTATGAAAATAGAACAAAACACATTCTTAAATTGAAATCCTTAATTTCAATCCCCAAAAAATAATTTAATATTTCAATAAAATGTACCAAACAGTCATATTCTTATTAAGGTGTGGAATCTATAATTTAACAGATAAAACATGTTAAATAAATAATATTTTGTACATCAATTTTGTTTAATATAAATGTAATATTTTTTTACTTCAAATAATTGAAAATGTAATTTTTAAAAAAGTTGTTAATATGATATCCCATAAAAGTAAATAAATTACTCATATTACAAAAACTATTTACTACATCAAGAAGTATAATATATGTAAAATATTAAATGAAAATAAAAATATTACGAAAAATGAAATGAGGATAAAAAGGGATATATGTAATGTGATGAATCAAAATTTACTTTAACAATAAATCATCAATCAAAAATCATGGAAAACTGACTAGGTCTAAGTGTAATGTGATCTGAGACTTCACATATGGAGTACCTAATTTTTTGTTAACCTGATAAAAACATAACCCTATTTTATCCTCTTGGTCTTTCCATGAGGTAACCCCTATAAGAGATCAATTTATCCTTGGATACTACAAAATGAACAATATAAATAAGAATCTAACTCATACCAATCTTCCACATAGCCACCAAGGTTTCTCATGAAATAAATAAATGGGGTGACTAGATAATCTAATCGTCATATGATCAATAAAAAAATATAATTCTCATCTCACCACCAACACACTCTCATGAAATTCCCCCTATATATAAATTTAAACACCACATAATTATATTAAATTATCTTCCCCTGAAGTGGAAAAATAGTAAATAATGTGAGAGAATCATTTAATATTTCGGTAACTACATGGGTAGGAGTGGGTGAATCAGTGGTAATGTTATTTTTTAATTTTTTAAATTTTAACACATTTTTCAATTTGGATTAAAGATAAGTTGATGTTATGAGTCATAAACCTCAAGAACACACACATGAATGTTAAAATTTATGATGATCACATATCCTTAATTTTATATAGTCCTTGTCTTGATCTTGATACAATTTGAGATCACAATGTAATATTGAAACCAATCCTTTTATCCTTATAGAATGAATTGAATATAATTCAATATTGTTTTTTATAGTCCTGTGACTATGAATTTTCTATTTACATAGATAATTTTATAATAGTGGATTTCAGAAAATGGAATGAACCATCACCAAAAGGCTTCAACGTGTCGTCATTATGCTACATGAAATTATTACTCATGCAGTTATACAAGTATAATATTGTTATTATTTGATTCCAAACACAACAATGTGAAATAAATTCTTCCACTCCACATTCAATATCTGTATTTATTTTAAAAAATGTGACCTCCATTATTAATTTTAAACTAATGCAATATATATATCATTAAATATATTCTTTTCATCTCATACATGTGGATACATATAACACATGTTTCAATTATTTTTTATTATGTGTACTAAACAGTTTCACTAGATCAATTATATATCTTCAACATTTTGTCATCAGCCAAAATATTATTTAAATGAATTAGGAAATTCATTATAATGATGTTTAAAAATTATCACTTCCCCAAATACTGAAGCCCCATATTTTCTCCCTACTTATATAGTCAGTCCCCAAGTTAACTTATATTTGAAATTGAGTATAAGACCTCCTATCTTGATAATCATGATTTTTCATTCATAATTCATTGATGTTCCAAGAATAATTTATAATCCAAAAAATAAATGAATATAACTAACGAATGATCAATTAATATTCTCACAGAATAACTAAATCTCATTAAAGATCTATTTCATATATTATCTTCTTCAGATATACTCTAATTAAGGGGTCACCTTTCCAAAAAAACTCTATTCCATGAAATAAATTTCCATAGAATCTCATATTCTTATAATTTACATTACAAGATACCTCATTTATATAGAATCTTCCTTCGATGGCAGATCGTTACCATGGATTTTTAGCCAACAAAATCATAGTCCAAGGAAAATTAGTCATGATATGTATATAATCATTCCTATTATTGGTCATCATTACTCAAATATGGTCATTGCATTAAATATTTTTACATGGAGGATTATTAATTTTCCAAAGCCATGACTAAAAAACAATTTTTGTAAAGCTTATTTATATGTTCAAAATAAAATAACACTATGATCTTTACCACTTTTTTTTCAAATTATTTATAAAAAAATAATAAAAACTCTAAACCTCTTGGTCTCTATAATATTAACTTTTGAATCTATTTCCAACCAAGGAATATAAATCATTGAATTTCTAAAAATAATTTTATGGATTTCCACACAAAATATTTATTCTTAAATAGGCTAGATTAGTTTAGGAAGTAATAATTAATGTACATTATTACAAATTTTCGATAAAAAGTTGTTAAAAAACAATTCTATTATTATTTCTTCTTAATATACACAAACAAAAAAACTATGTTTAACCTATAAGAATACATTCTTGTACCCAATTCAAAATGCTCCAAATAATTGTTTAAAAAAATCATACTAAACACACATGTTGGCATCATTGATTTGATGCTTTAATAAACATCCTTTAAATATATTCCCTCTCGAAATATGTAATAAACATATCAATGGATATATTTATGTTATCTTGTTTATCCCACTTTAATCAGAATATCCAATGTCAAGATGATGTAGTGTATCAAGAATACAAATTACACATCCTTAATTAAGATGAGTTCTAACATCTATTTTTAATAAGAATTTTCCAAATGTGACCATTGGATACTTTCAGTGAATACATAAGCCACGTTACTCTTCATTAGTATAAACTCTAACATTAGATCATTTAATTTTAAAGGAACTATAATGTGTCCATATTTAATTTTAATATTCTCTAATTATGAGTGTTTCACTGGATTCATTGTGAGTTTGATAATAAATTCATTATCACAACCCAAGAGTAATGGAATCTTGACAGCAAACAATAAATTGCTAAATAGATTCTTCATAAATATTAGTTTTTATGTAGATTTAGTGTAAGAAACATACATTTTCTTCATTTTACTAAGATTCCCTGATGGTAGCTTCATTATATACCAAATCACACATCTTTCTTATAGATAGAATGATCAACAAGAATTTTTCCATTTTCTATCAACAAAACCTCCACACTCTACATCAGTATAACTTAATAGAACTATGATTCCCTTAGTGTCATAATTTATCATAAAACTTATACTTCCCATAAAATTTAGAAAAAATATTTTTTCCAACCAAATGATGTGATATTTTAGGTGAACATTGATATATGTCACATAGGTAACATGATAAACTATTTCTGGTCTAGAGGTTGTAATGTGAAGAAAGAATCCAAAAATAATTCATAAAATCATTATAATCGACATCCTCAACATATTTATAATTATACAACTTCATTCCCACTACTTTAGGTGTGGAAATTGTATTTGAATTTTGAATTACAAATATATTATGTAGTGAAATTATTTTTTTGACATGAAAATATTTATCTGTATCATATGAAGTTCATAAGACCAAAATTTACATCATTTCTCAAGGAATAATCATTTCAAACATTATATTCATTTCCTAGGAGAACCATCAACAGTTTTCATCATTATTCTAAAAAAATACAATATCATCCATATAAAAACAACAATGATGGAATCCTCATGTTTTTATATTGTATATATTATTTTATCTAATATCCAATTATTTTTGTTCAGATTCATTAAGAAACAATCCATCTTGGATTGACAAGAACTTGGGGATTTTTTTATTGAATATAAAACGTTAATAAGGTGCACCTTGACACAATATTGTTCTATTTTTTTATTTTTCCAATGATAAAAACTATGCTCATCTTTTTTGGCCTTTTTCTAAAGAACCATAATATAAACCTCTATTTGGTACACTATCCATTGCATCTAATCTGAACATAATCATATACTTTTCATTAAATATATTATTTTGTTAAAATATTTCCACTGATATGAACATGTTATAACTTCTATAGTCTTGAGAGAATGAACTATATTCTCTTAATAGTTTTCACTTCCTATTGCACCCCCGTTACATAGGTGTTCCTTCTAGAAAAAATATTTCAATAATAATATTTTCTAACAAACAACTCAGATAATAGTTTCTATTTTATCAGTAATAATGTCAACATAACTAGAAAATTCTCAAAACTTCTAGAATATTTTAGAATTTTTTTGAATATTCATGGAGACTATACCATCCACAACATTTTTTGAATTTTTTTCTCCTTGTTTTTTACATAACGTATTCAATCATCATTATTTTGGATAAATTTAAATCATTGGTAGTTTAAAATTGAATCATAATTATTATGGACTATAAAAAATATTCACAAAATCATTATAACTTTATCCATTATATGTTTTTTATATGAATTAATTATGAATATTCCTACTAATTCAACTATCTATAACCCCTATCTACCCAATTTTCGTTGACCCATATAATCATCCACATGGATGGTGTTTATGCTAAACTGGTGATATTTGTATCCCCCATCTTCCTAAAGTATTCTTAAATGATTGACTATTGAATTTAGTGATGTCATCCATCTATGTAACATTATATGTTTATTTAATTTGATATGTATGAGGGGTTATCATTACCCTTTTATTCATTATGTATGATGAAATCTCTAATTTGTTTTTCATTCATCCAATTACTCGACAACTAATCAAGAAATAATTTTTTAATTATGTTATTTATACTGATACAAAATAATATATTATTCTATTCAATGAAATTATAAAGTATTGTCTGATTCTATCCATTTGTTGGCTAGTTAACTAATTTACATTCTATAGCACTCGTTAGTGGGAATTCTGGAATTTTACAACTGATAAAACTTTATCTTCATCTTGGTGATCATGTAAGACATTCTTCTAGGATCACATTATATTTCAATTCCCATTTTCATCATATAAATCTACCTATTTTCACCATTGAAATCTATCAGATCATTTTCTCTTGTTCATCCAATGAAATTGTAATTATTTGTAAGAAAATTCCTTTTATTAGAGGTAAAATATATTTTTAATAAAAAAAAGGATTTTATAGAAATTTATCTTATGTAATCTATTTCGTGTACTATATACATCAACTACATCCTTTCATTCGAAACCTAAAACATCATACATTATTTTAAAAAAATTTTCCATTTATTAATTTTCAAAATTATCTATCAAGACACCTCAAATATCATTGGATAGTGTACTCACGTCATAAATGTTTGATATCATTATTCACACATCTAACCATTTTATCTGTAGAAAAATTCTCTATATGGTGTTTTTCATAGCATTCCTTTGTCCAATAGCTTTTAAATTTTCTGATCAATACCTTGGTATTTCTTCCCCATTGGTCTTAATTAACTTTAATAAATATTTTATAAACTCCATGGAAACTTATTCATAACATTATTAATTTTTGTTTCTAACACTTTTACCTGGGCTACGGGACTTTTGAATCTGTTTCCCAACAATCCCATTGTACAATATTTGGAAAAATTAATCACATATATTATTTATTTCTCCTTGATCCGGACTGGATGAATGGATTTCAGTTCTTTTATCCATGTATTCCTCAATGTATCTATTTTATAGTCTATGTCTCCCTTATAGAGTACAACATGTTCATGGAACTCATTCAGAGTTTCATCTCTCTGTGGACCCATGTTAATTACATTCCAATTGTATTGATAAGGAGGTATCCTTTAGAAAGGATATTATCTACAGTGGGAATATCTACACATGTCTTGAAATATGTTTCATTTGTCACATGTATTATTAATATTTGGAGTTAATCTTATATGTGACATATTAAGAAAAAAACCCAAGACATCACGTGTTGATCATGAGGTAATCAGGGTCTGGGAGTATCTCTTCCAAGGATTTCTTCCACAAGCATCCTTTGTATATTTCATCGGGAAGGTATTATGTTTTAGGTTAAATGTTCAAAAAAATAAGGATATGGATCAAAAAATACTTTTGATATGGGTTAGGAAATTAGTTTAGCATCATGTGGATATGGTATGGATTAATCATAATTTCCTATGGAAGCAGACCCAGGGTTATGAATCAGAATTCCATGTAGATGTAGATTTGGGAGGAGTTTCCCAACGAGATAAGATGCCACACCTATATATATTACCAAAGGGTCACAATTACATGTAGAAGAGGATCCATAATTTTTTATATGAAAGACTCATGGAGGTGAATTTGGGATGTGTGTCCCTTGGAGGGAAGAGACCAGAACATGGTATTTTATCAAAGGATCTGAATTCCTTGTGGAGGTGGATTTGTAATTATGGATCGAAACCCATTATGAAGGAAGAAATGGGAGGTGTTTCTCTAGGATGGAAGATATAACATCTTAATAGTATAACATTTTTGGGACTAAACCTTAGGGAGGTGTTATATATACCCTATATAGAAGTAATCATTCAATATCCACATAATTCATATGTGGAGATTGTATTTGTGTGATAGTATCAATCCATGTAGTTTAATGTCATGTGGTACGAATGCTCATGTTGTTAAAGGAGAACCACTATAGGATGGGGTGGGGCTTATGTGTAGAATCATCCCTTCATAATATTACTTCTCATGGAGAAGTACTCAGGGGGTTACATGTGGAGGTTGCATAGAATGGGAGGCTAGTTCACCATTGTGGGAGAGGGTTGAATCAAATGATGATCGTACAAGGGGAATCCTATTCACATCATCATGGGGTAAGACTACAATTTTACATTATATGCTGAGGATAGTTTCATGTATATTAATTTTTTAAAACATTGGCATGGATGTAGCCAGTTTTATGTCAAGTAGCTCAAGATTGGGGGGACCCACTCTTAACACATAGGTCTTATGTGACAGCTACTCATGGTCTTGGGAGGGATATCTAATCATCACTACCATGGAAGAGTGTTAAATCATGAAAATGACATTAGATCTAGTATACATAGAATCAACAAGGCTTTGATTACATATGATTAGAATAAACATGTAGGTCAAAGTCTTGGGACACACTTGGGGTTTAGGGGGTAGACACATGAGTTGGTGGCATAAGTCTCATGGGGATACTTTGGTGAAACCAAATCTGTCCTATATTGGTTTGGAGACTATGATCTTTTGACCCTTGCAATGGGGTTTTAACAGAAGGGGGGATCCAAGAAGAATCCTATTAGGGGATCTTCGTGATGATTTTAGGTTTTTGAAGGACGTTAACTTGCTTATTTGGGACCCCATATTGGTTAAGGGGTTTACAAAGGGGTAGGAATCAAGAAATAGTGTGCCACTAGCTTGGTGTGAAGTTATTCTTCCTAGGATAAGGGATTTATGAAGGATGAATTCATTAGTAATCCTCAAGGTAATTAGAGTGAATTTTTCTCCTATGAAGAGAAACATTCATCATGAATGAAATATCCAATTTTAGTAGAGTCTCACAAGAAAACCATGGAGGTGGCAATGAAACGACTGGATATCATGTGTGATCCATATTATCTTTTATTCACAAAGGTTATGTGGTTCTCAAAAAGTGAGAAAATATTGGAAGTCAAGAGGTCATCATCTATCCCTATGAAGTCATAATATAGGGGGGTATTTATAGATATGGTGGTTAATGTTGATTTAAGAACATCATAAAGCATTAAGACCATCGTGATTGGGAACTATTTGGTGAGTCTAAATGTTTCTTTTATAGTGAGTACTTCCCACCCTTTACGTATTCACAAAGCCCTCTATGAATCTAAATTTCACCATGTGGAAGTTAATGTCATGCCTTTAGGAAGACCCAAAATAGATTCTCATCATGAGTGCTTCGTGAGCACTATGTATTACTAAAGAATCTAATATTCAAGAAATAGACCCTTATTTGGGTTTTCGACTTGTTTTGGTATTGTTTCCATTTGAACTATCCATGCCTTGATATAACTCTCTAGTGACTTCTATATTTTGGAATCAAAACATTCACCTATAATAATGGGAGAAAACATGGAGAATGTGGTACAAATTATGAAGAAGAATCACCAAAATTGGAAATCAACTCCCCATAATAATTTTTATTCACCGAGATCATTCAAGATTGTGGATAATAAATACCTTGTGTGAAACTAGGTCTTGAATCCCCCCGTTACATATCCCTATAAAATAATAGGTGGTCCATAGAGTGACCATAAGACATTTGTGAAGAAATTTTTTTCTCTCTTTCCACAATGTTTGCACCCTTCGTGAGCTAATTTTGATTTTCTTACCCATTAATCTTGAGGCACATATTCTCTATGAGATTTTATCCATAAAATATTCTTCATAAAATCAACCATTAAAAATATATCTTCACAAAAAAGATTAGTGTGAATGAAATTTAAGAGAATCCTTGTGAACCAGAACCAGAAAGCTCCACACTCTAAAAAAAGATTGTTGCTCAAGGATCCATTTCTAATGTCACTATCTAGGAGTTATTGGATGAGAATATAATGACTGTGGAGACCATTCAGAGCTCGTAAAACTAACACTCACTCCATGCACTACTAAAATAGGAAGAAATATTACCTTATTTGAAAGAGACTACCACTATATAGATTTATCCTGAGGGATGATGTATTCATCCCTATGTTGAGTAGAGACAATCCTTCCTATTATTTCATGATATTACCAAGAATATACCTATGGAATATAGGGAATTGTGTACTCATCTATAATTATCACACCTCCCTCATAAAAGATACTCTTTGGAACCATGTCAAAAATATTGAAGGGGTGAAGTTGGAATAAATGGCACACCCCAAATAGAATTAGTTTACTCTTGAGGATGGTTTTATGCATCCACTCAAAGGATTAATAGAAAAATGGGTTGTATTCATGGGAAGTAACTTTATTGATTATTAGTATTGTATTTATGAGGAATTCATGTCAATCCATGAATTTTATGCTGAATTGAAGAATGTGGGCACACCAAGATATAATCAGCCTCATATTTTCATGTTTACCAACACTGAGGCATCACGATAATTTTACTGATCATGTGGTATCCATGAACAAATACATCCCGTCATCACCATTTAGAATTTGTCATCATCATGAGTGATTTTCACTAGATCACCAGGATCCTAATCCATGGGTGATGTATGACTAGTTTATCCCCATAAAGAACATTTGGGGTGACCAAGAGCAGTTGTCAGCCCTATTGAAGGCACATCTATGATTGGTGGAAGGAACCAATGATCCCAATCCATGTATGAATGAAATCACATTCATGCAATGCTTTGGGAATTTCATTAATGAACTAGTAGATGAGACACTCAAGGAGGACGATCTAGCAGAAAATTTACAAGGGTGGATTCATACATTCTCTGGGATATAACAACATGGCAGGGAGAACTACTACAAGACGATCATAGGGACAAGCGAGATAAATCTCTAAAGATACATCAAAAATATATAATCCTCCATCATCATTATTTAGGGATTTATTTTCACTCTAATTTTTCCTTGGATGACCCTTGAGTGATTGAAATATTGGGGTGCATCCGAGCATCTTCATTATGGTGTAGATGTTGGTGTTAAGGTATCACATCAACATATATGTCCTGTTATTGGTGATGTTGTACAAGGTGCTCTACCACATCAATGAAGGTAAGAATCATCTCCATTTTTTTGTCCTCATAACTTCTTGTACATTTTTTTATCATGACCATCATTAGATATGAGTAAACAAACACTATATCCCCTCTAACATAAAAAATTCATCCGTTGATCTGAAACATCGCAAGGAATATCCAATTCATGTTTGTATTGGTAGATGTGTTAGAGAAGTTCAGGTAGAGAGATATCATTATGCTTCACCCATTCCAGCTTCTCCTAGGTACGGTATCCAATGGTGGAATGGGAACCATTGAGAAGAGATCATAACTTATAGCCTTCTTAGGAAGGGTATGTGTTACAACGGTCAACAAAAATTTGATTTTCAAGCCATTAACCACACACCAGTTCACAAGGATGTTTAGATTCCTATAGAGGATGACCATTATGCTGTGAAAAATGGTCAGTCATGGCCATTATCCTCTTATATTGAGGAATATCTAGTACATGTTCAAGCAAGAGGGTTTGAAGAGGAAGAATAAGTTTCTGAAACAAACCACTAAATATAGGCTCATTCATGAATATGTGTTGAGCTGGGAGGGAACATATCCTATAGAGATGTTGAGGCACCAAACCACCAATGTAAAAGAAGGATGTGTCCCAAAACTACATAGTTGAGATGAGTGGAGGTTGGAGTAACCTACTGTGGTACAATAAGGCTTGTATGTAAGATAGTTGTTGCATGGATTTCTAATCTTTTATTGACATAAGTGGGTCTGGAGGGAGTGGTGTAGTTGAATCGAGTCCCATGATCATTAAAAAGCAGTAATGGGATGATGGTAATCCTTCTACGGTGATCCAAAGGGTGCATATCCAAGGCTCGGGGATGTGGAAATGTCACCTGATCTTTCCTATAGATGTCTTGTTTTCCAATTGTTTGGAGTGTCGGGGACTCCACAAGTAGGTCACCACCCCTTTGGGGTGTTGAAATATTTCATTATTTATGGGATATACCTAACTTAATAGGTCCAAGAAAGGGAAGGAATTTTTATTCCCCATGCTACAGAGATACAGTACATGGAAGAGATGGAGGACACAGTCCATGCTTATAGTACTATGTGTACCATGACTGGCCTAGTTTGGGTGTTTCTATAGAATTATTCCCCTCCATTCACCCCTAAAAGTGACCAAAATACTATCACATATGAGTGTGAGGAATCTGAAGAGTCATTTGAGAGTGATGCCTACTGGGATCAAAAAAATATAGGCATCATGAGTCTACTTAGGTAGTTTCCATGATCTTGGGTGCATTAGATAACACCGAAGATTTTAGCAGGTTTCCTAATTAATTTCATTTATTTTGAAGGAATCAGAGAGTACGGTGAAGGGGGAGGTCCATTCCGGGCCACAAGAAGAGGGAGAGGGATCCTAATCGATTTATGGAGTGATCATGGGGCCCATCCCTGATTTTGTAGCCATGAGTGTCCAATTGAAAACAGAATTGGTATCCATGTATGTGGAGACAACCAATGGGGGAATTCCCCCACCAGGGAGATTTATTGTGAATGTCCATGAGAATCTTACAGAGATACACTAATCACTTCATCCATTTCAACTTTTTCATTTTTTTGTTCTTTCATCACTTTAAAATGTTTAGATAACTCATACTTGAATGGAAGTTCAATTCACAATTGGGGATTAACTATAATTGATGACATCTTGGTGAGAGAAAATGCCCAATGATAAGGTGGTGATAAAAGGTGATATTATTCTAGTGAAGAAGAATGGAGATGTTGTGTCGGTCAGAACCACTATGGAGCTAGCATCAGATTGTTCCTCTAATACTATTCTATCAATGGAGGGGTTCAAGATAGTTCCCCCAAAATGAATAGCTAAATAAGTTACAATGGTGTACCATGTCAAAGAAGATCCACATGAGGTGGTCATTGGAGGTGAATCCATGATGGGGGAATCGTCAATCATGCCTACAGACATTGTGAATCCATTGGTGATGTTGGATGTTTCTTCCTTATAATTTATATAGGTTGATAATATGGGAGTTTAGACTAATATTGAAGCACTAGAAGGGGTAGATGAGGAGTACATGATGGTCACATCCACCTATAATATGTTTTTGGGGGAAGAAGTGGATTTTGATGCGGGTAAGGGGACAATGGGGATTTTTTCTATGTTTTATCCCACATGAAACCTTGGATATTCTTGAAAATTATCCTACCACAGATACTCTTTTTTTCTTCCCTCTATATGATCTAGCACCGTATGAAGACTTAAAATATTTCAGCTCAAATGCGATTTAGAAGAAATGGGTTGTGCATAAAAAATAATGGAGTTATGTGTAAAACTTCATCACCAACACAAAGATATATGACCTATAAACTAGTTGTGATCTCTCCACTACCTTCTAATCATCCAATACATAGTAGGGGTAGAGACCAACAAACCTCACACATTGTCCCTAGAATTTATTGTTGAGCTACCATGTACAGAATCATAGGTATGTGGTGTTTTCATGAAGAATCACAAAAATGAGGGAACATAATTGATTTAGGAAACTAAGGGGAAGACCTTCCATCTAAATTTACTATTGCATGATCACTCTTTGAGAACTACTACTCAGTCTGAGATCCTTAAGAGTTTGAAGTCCTAGTTGGCATGGGCTGAGTCTTGGGATCATAAGGTGACATACTTGGTGGAAAAGAACCAGGACGAGCATGAATGGATGTGGATCAATGATTAATTAGTTTTCCTGAATATCTATTCAGATAACTAATACATGGGAGAGTGGAATTGGACCCTAGAGACCACTAAGTAGATTCTATATAATCCTAAACACCTGATCAGTGGGGTTGATCTGTATGGTAATTTAAATATGGAGGAGCTAAAATATGGGGTTGACCCTCTAGAACATTGGTTTTAATGTATTAAAGATATAAATGCTTTAGAATAATTATTTGATCATTATTATTGAACATTAATCATATTCTCGAGATAACCGATGAATAGTCTCTAATCCGACGTGAGTCATTCATGATGTGATAAATAAGAGACGACCATGAGAAAGATCGTTGTTATGAGAGTGTCAATGAATCTTCAATCAATCTAGGAATACTATTGCTGACTGACCACTACGAGTGATTGGGGAGAGAGGGTATGTGTCAATAGAGTAGGTCTCTTTAAATATATATCTTTCTTTATCAATGTGTGATAGAGATCCAATGGGGTAACTCCCTATGTAATGAATTCAACATGAACAAAAAGAAATTGATAGCATGTATCATGATGACCAAAAACTATAACAAAAAGGTAGTGGGATCATGATATATGATTACTGTTGACCATGTTTGAATCATAGAATTATTACTTATTATACAAGAATGTCGAAAAACAACTGAGGATTAATGCGTGACCTTTTTTGAAAGATGATACCTATCCCATAATGTTGTCCAATGTCCTTTGGGGCTTTGGTCACAGAAAGTATTAGAGAAATTATTGTTCAGGAACCATTTCCATTGTGGTTCATGTCTATACATGGAGGAGGAGGAGGATCCCAATAATGGGACACAAAAAAGATTGGTGATAATGGGATGGAATGTTTGAATGGATTCCAACACTCATTAAATAATACCACTGTGGAATAGAGTACATTGGTGTTGGAATATCAGTCTAAGAATGTTGAACTTGTCTTTTAGTGGGGGGTCATCTAGAATGTGGAGTGATGGATTAAGGTAATGAATGTAGTTATAGGTGACTGGAACTAGATGAATGAGATTCAAGGTAAAGGGATAAATATGTCACATAGTTTTACATCATGCAAAATGGATGAAAGAAACACCAAATGACATCCTATGGTGACAATGTTGGGTATTAAATTTAACATCATATGGTGACAAAGATAGATACAAAAATTCATACATTAAGGATATTAAACGTTAAATTTAAAAACTTTCACGGAAGCTGATATATCACACAGATTAACGCCACGTGGTTTGGATGAGGTTTATGGGGCTTATGAACTAATATACCCATATTCTCTTCCTCATGCTAGTTCAAGAGGGAATCTAATTTGCATTTCATGTGGTATTTTTATAGCTTAAAATCATGTAAAAGGACAAGCAAATCAATGTTAATGGGAATCCTATAATGCCCTGACAACTATAACACCTTGGAGACATCGTGCATGCACACAATTTAGGATCATGAAGTTTGGACCATGGATCTTAGATTAAGGTCAATGTGTTTGGACCATGAAAATCATTTTAATGTCTTAATTCTTGGAACATGGTGTTGATAATCTCAAGTGAATATGTCTAGTGTAATAAAGTGACAAACCTGATGTGAATTTAAGGTCAAGGAGTACCTATGCCACAACAGACATTTATAAAAAGTCTTTAACATAGTTTAATGTTATGATAGTTATAATTGGACTCTCATTTTATTCCTTGAAGTTCATATAATGGGAAAATTGTTTATGGTCATAATTCTTGGACCAATGTGGACCAAAAATATATGTTCACTCTATAGTGAGTTGAAATACCTGAAATGAACAAGGTATAAATAGGTTATAACACCACATAATGAATTCCAGAGAAACAATTCGCATACTAAAATTTCATAGTTCTTGGACATGGAATCGTAGATTAAATCCATGTATTTTTTATTTTTTAGGTCAACTAGGACGAATACCCTGAGAGGGGGGTGAATCAGGGTATGACAGATTAAAATATTTTCTCTTTTGGATCTTGTTCCGTTGTTAGAAAAAACCCAATTCTCTCTTACTCTCGTAGCAATATACAGACAGATATGAAATCATGCACATGACACGTCAATTTTTACTCCGTTCACTATTTCTACGATACATCTAAGGAGCATACAACGACAATGTACAGATGTACCAAATTCACTAAGGCTCGCTACCAATGATGAGTACAATGTTCGGGCTAGAACTTCTATTCCCAGGCTCACTGCCATTACAAGGATTAGGTTCTGCTCACTGCATTCCCAAGGATCACTCCCTATGCCTCTTTCTCTGGCTCACTTCCAGTGGAAAGGGTCACTGTCTTCCTATTCCTTCAGTCACTACTCTTTGAAATAAATCCACTCATTGTTTATGGACTTGTAAGTTAAACACAGTTTATGGACACGTAGGTCCCTTCATTTGCAAGAATTCTGACATCCTAAACTAGAGGTAGATGTTCTATAGAAGTTCCTTTTTCACCCGTTGACAAAATCCACCTTCCCAAATACTTCTAGGTACCAGAAAATACTATCGAAAAATGATTTGAATCTTTTACAAGCATCCTTGTGTGAATTGGAAACCACCTATTATATCCAAGTAATGAGTACTGGGTTTGGTATGAGGATCACCTCCTCCTTATACCGCTACCACTGTTGCGAACCATCTTCGTCCGCGAATTGTTCTCTATTTGCGTACTGCCTTCACTTTTGCATACCAGAGTTGTCCCTATGCATACAACCTATGGAATTCAGTCTCTCGCATACCAGAGATTCCTTCTTCATGTACCGTGTCTTAAGCTGATACACCTTTCTGTTTAAATCGTTCAACAATACTTCTTCTGTGTGAAAATCCTTAAGATCTATAGGATTATCCCTCGCAAACAACCTTCAGACATTGCCGAAATCCCGGATCAAAATTTGTTTTCTAATTATATTTGATCTCCATAGTAATTGGTGGGATTAGCGATTCTTATATAAGAAATGATACCTACTAAATTTGCTAAATCGTGATTTTCAAAATATTCAACCCAGTATCAACCGCTTACCGATTCTTCTTCCATCGCGAACTGTTAGCCACCCGTGAACCATGTTTCACACGTAGTACACATACTTCCTTTTTTCTTACGTGGTTGATCCCCTCCATTGACGAAAAACCAACCGTTAACCACACCGCCTTCCTCCATGAACCATTTTCAGTTTCACAAACTGCACCCACATTCTGTTTCCACCACTCCCCATACCATTCTAGAAAATATGGTACGTGACCCATGAATTTTGGTACGCTGTTCTCACCCCTTTAGGATTATCTTCAACATTTTTCATACAATTCACTCCGATGAAGAAATCATTCCTTTTCTAACATCAACCTCCCAATTTTGAGGCCCCAATATTTGTAAAACATTGAGAAACTACACCACCTTAAAAAGTTGTCTTTGGAAAACACCAAGGATAATCATTTATGGTCATCTGGCTTTGTTAATAAACACAATATCACCCAAATCATTCTGAGAGAACTCTTTGAGGGATTTTTTCCCAACATGGTCAATGATCACCTCAAATAATTTTACATGACTTGATGTGGTTGTAGAACACAAAGTAAAAGGATAGACATGGGTGGCCCAATTCTACATAAAACATAATGGGAATGTTCCCATTAGTTTATGGTAATTATTATAAGACCAAGGATTATAGTTTATGGTCATAATATATAGACCATAGGGTTGTTTATCTTGAACTAACAAAATTTATGTTGGAGTAAGATAACTAGATGTGAATTGAGGGGCCTAGGAGGCTACCCAATACTACAAAAAATATTCCAAAGAAAACCAATACACATTTTATGGTATTGGAGCCTAAAACATGTAATCTAATTTAATGTTTTCATGAATTTACCAAGGTCATAGAATTACTTTAATGCAAATATGTTTTATGACAGAGTGACACTGTAATGTGAAAGTGGGGACTAAGAATGACATATGACACACATAACATTTCTAGGGTGATCTGCAGATAATTTATAGTCCTGATGCTTGGACTAGGGATCCCTGTTTAAGGTCCTGGATGTTGACCCAAAAGAGAAACTGGTGTATCTCAATTTTTCATGAGGAAAATATCCTCCCAACTCCTAATAAAACATGAAAAATTCTCAATGTGAGAAACAAATATTGGTACATACTTACAAATGACATTTAAAGAGAAACAAATGAGGGGAGAAAGCCACCAAAAATCCCATGAGGGTGATTGTGACTTTCGAGATACATTTAATGAGAGAGGGGATTAATCATGGAATGGGTAAAATGTATTGATCATATTTCGAAGACATGTTTTGTACATGTGTTAGTTATATATGATTTTAAAAAATAAAGGATTTACTGTTTAGAATATTCAAAACACAAGATCCATTATTTTATATTGAGGATACATCAAGGTGTGATCCCAGAATGGTAGGTGAGCCAATTTTTCATGAGATCATTCTTCTAGGGATCATATTTAGATCTAGAGGATGAAGATTATCTAAATTGGGTAAAGGGTGAATCAGAGTAGTGTAAATGGGGCTTGTCCTAAAAATGAGTCGATGGAAGGGATGGGCCTTCGTGGAAATATCTAAGAATTATTATGTATCCCATCAAGCCATATGTAATTTGGGATAATGTCATGAACAAAATATGATTTTGTTAGAGTTATTTCATCTATGGTGAGGGCATATAATCATCCCATATTAAACTATGAACAATTTCATCTTTTTACCGGGTAATATTTTAGTTTAATGTTGTGTGTGAAGGATTTTATTTTCATAATATATTTTTCATATAGGGAATAATTATTTAATATATGTCAATCTATCTTAACTTAATTGGAATCCCAATTTTATACATGGTATTTCAAACATCCCATACATATTTCTTGAGGCGTCCTTTTATTGTTGCACGTAGTAAGGTTGCAGTGTATTGTCATGCACTAAGGATGTGGTTTATGGGGATCAGGAATTGAGCTTCCCATTAAATCAATCCATATATCAGTATATGAAGGTATATCATCTCAAATATGGGTAATGGTAAATGAATTGAGATTATACATAAAAATTATACCCATTAGTACATTTTAGACTGATAAAACCTCAAATAACAGATGGATTTGTATTAAATATATGGATAGTCTTAGTGATACAAATCCCAGGAGTCACTAGGTAACCCATGTTGATGGAAATTATGCCACACATTGTTTTGGTTAGATGTGATGGCATGGTTTGGATTCCACACTAAATATAAAATGAACCATGCGAAATAGGGGTAAACAAAAACAGAGGTGATACATATTTTACCTATGGAAAATAGGTTAAGGTTATAATTATTGGACCATGGGGTGACTATGAGTATTTTCGAAAAGAAGAAGCATTAAAAGATAACATGAATAGATCCAATGATTACCTACACCACATGATGCGATCCTACAGTAATTCACAAACATTTTATGGTCATACCTTTTGGTCTATAGAGAATAGATTAACATCATTTTTCTTGGACTATGGGCCATCAGTTTAAATTTGTGATTTGTATACTATTGAAGTGTTATTTTTAAGAGATCTCAGATGGAACAGAAAAGGAAAAACACAAAATGAATGGAGCCAAGGAGGTTTTCATACCACATATGTACCGAGATTTCAACTACACATAGATTCAATTCATAATTATTGGAATGGGGAATCTGTGGAGAAATTTAATTTCATGATTCCTAGAATAAATTAATATTGGTCTCAAGGGTATTTTTGGAAGTAAATTGGTAAAAAAACAACATCAATGAGGCCAAATATAGCTTCCATACCAAATTTATAGCTTTATATGAACTAAAAATAGTTTAAGGTCATAATTCATAGATCATAAGTTGGGTAAAGGAGCTGAGGGGATGCTATGATTTTGGTTTGGCCTTGGGATGAGAAGTCATGTCATCACTACGTATTCCATGAGGATGTGAATCACAACACAATTATTTCTAGAACAGGACATTATAGAAGACCAATACTAGTGGTGAAAATACTCATTAATGAGGAAATTGAGACATCCATCAATTGTCATGGGGAATCCCATGTATAGCGTAAGGGGTAAGGTTTGTTGACTATCCCATATATATCATTTGAGGCATCTAAACATTATATGGGGTACACATATTATATAATTAAGTGTTATCCTAGTTTTATACAGGGTAAGATCATAGTTTAACTTGATTCATTGTGGACTTTAAGATGGATGGTTTAAATTAATTCAAGTAAGACTATATGGACTACAAATTTTTTAATATCTTAATGATCAATGTGATTAAAAATTGTGTAATTTAATTTTTTAGGCCTAATGGGAGGATATTATTTTATGTTCTTATCGCTCAAAAAACATTCGAATAGTTTATGAAATTATTTCATGTACAATGGGTTCTTAGTTTATGGTAATAGATTTTGGACCACTGGCTCATAATTTAAGTTCATAGAGTTTAGAACATAGGTGGGTATCTTAACTAGATATCTGTAGTATGGAAGGATGAAAACCCCCAATGAAAATTTTTCCATGGAGTCCCAATAGCACAAAACACATCCCAAAGATGACTCACAGACAGTTTAATGTCATGATTCATGGACATGATCTCTTAGATTAATGTCATAGATTTTGGACCCATTGAACTCCTCATGTGTTGAATTGATTGAAGAACATAGTGTTAGTCAAAGGTGTTATTTTCTCTCCAACTATGGTGAAAAAAGCATATTAACTATTAGAATATACCTTAAAAATGATTTAAGTTTATTCCCAAATTGGATGAACCTTTGGTGTGGTTATTCCAATTATCATTGGAATTTTGAGAGCCAATATCATGTCACCATATGAGAGAGGAGTATCAATGAACATTCTCACTGAAATCTCACTATCGTTTTCTTGTAACTATGTGGATTATATAAGGCATATATCTTTTTTTCATCAAAGGAAACCAACTCAACTACATGGTATTATTCCATTTGGTATGGTTTCATCTAGTCTTTGATAGTGGTTCATAATGATGGAAATTGGTCCTTGATTGGAATGACTACCTAGGTTCCATATATCATGGAATATAGAGTCACTTGGGTGGAATTATCATTTGTTATTTGATAGGCCTATAGGGGTTTGGAGAGATTATGTAGAAAACTATTCTTATTATTCCCCACTATATTCCATAGAATGTTAGAGAAGGTATTGTTGAATACCTCACACTGCCAATTTTCTTGCGAATGGCATCAGGATGTTTGGTCAAACCGAATATTGTAAATGGATTAAAATTTCTTCAGTTGAAAATCATTGATGTTTCTGTTGTTATTTATTATAGTGGCATGAGGAACACTAAATCAGTAGATTATTTGCAAGCTCATGAAATTTATAACGTATCTGAAATTGATGAACATGAGGGAAATTTATTCTTCCTAATTGGAGATGAAATCTATTAAGGTTAGAAAGAATATGAATTGTCCACTTTCCACTGGAATGTATGACTCCACAACCTCATATCCCCATACCTCATAGTTTTAGGAATACTTGGTGGTGTGGGGGAGAACTGGTGGTCTATGTAAAAATTGTCATGGGTCTGACAAATGTGACTTATATTAGAAAACATGATGCACCAATGGACTATGGTGGTCCAGAAGTACCCAAACCTCCATGTCTAGTGGGATAACTAAAATACTGCATGATGGGTGCTAGAGGACCCATCATGATCCACCAACCTAACTTGGGTATGTCAGCTCCAGGAATAAATGGAGAATAAATCCTTAAATCAGCCACTATATAGGTTCTAATCAAGGTTAGGCCCACTCTTGAGGGTGAACTATGCTACATGTTGATGGATCCACTCATATATGGTATCATTTAGTTAGATAATTACATACTAGAGATACTCAATAAACATAGCATTCTAATAGGGTGATTCCTCTGTTATGGGGAATATAAGAACCAATGTTTTTTATACTAAAAATTTGAGTATAAATTTGAACATCTGATTTCAGATGCTCATGAGGGGTAAAATGGTATTTACCCCTAATTACATGATCTTAGATAATATTTTTGACCAATAAATTGGTCCAAGAATAGGTTTTTTACCCTAGGATTAGATTTTGGTGTAAATCTGGGCCATTCGAAATTTGGCAGAATAATTACTTTTTAATATTTATTAAATTAAATATTAATTCAAATGTGCAGGTTTTTGTTGGAGATAAATTTATAAAGGAGTTTCAGATTTCTATTTCATCTCTGCCTTTCATTCTGGAATGAGTAGTTTATCCTAGGTGACCCATAATCTCAAGTCGGGCATTAGGGCCGACCGACCCCCCTTTTCCTTTACATTCCTTTTCTTCTTTTCTATTCCATCCTTATATGTCTTCCCCCTTCTTATGAATCCCTCCTGTGTGATCATACTTTTACATGATGAAATATAGAAGGGGTATAAGGATATGGAGTTAGATAGGGAAGTTAAAATAGTTACCGTTGCAAAGCTCTTGACGCCCGAGTGTGACGTGCGGTAACTATGGATGGTGTAATCGTGCAAAGCTATAGCAGTTTCCACCTGAAGGTAGTCATGTTTTCATTATATCCATATCTCCCATTCTAATTGGTTGTTTCAAGTTTTTATGCCCATATATTTCTGGCTTGTGGACACTTGAGGCCCGATCTATTGTTTCAGGGATGAAAATGGGGGTTTCAGGTGATCCGAGGGTTTTCCCATCAGGAATCCCAGGTTAGATGGTGTGTATTCCAGGGGAGCATGTTGTGTGTTCTTAATATTCAGGTAATATGATTTTTTCTTAAGTACATGTCGTAATCTATGATTACACGCCATGTGGTGGTACATGGCCCTGTGAAAAAGAACACAGAATGTTGGGTTTTAAACAGTAAATGTCGTGTCCTTTTACATAGGAAGACCCCATGATGTTATAGACATGTATAATTACACATCCATAGGGAGGGATAAGAGTACACACTATGTAATCCAATGTAAAAGCCATCTACTTTTTCCATCATAGATTATTTGGGTATTTTGTTCCCTGTAAGTTAAAATCTAGAATGTGAGTAGTACATTTTGATCATTTTTCCCCGTAGATTGTTATGGCGAAATATGTGGATCATTTTTATGACTCCTAATGGTTTTATATGGGTTTATATCTATATAGAGAGGTTCTCTCTCTAGTTATAAAATTCATTCATCGCCCTAGAGTGAGACATGGTGTGGATAATGGGTTAGGTGTTCAGACCAATGTAGATGAAATATTTTTCTGATATGACTCATGAGATATCTTTCATTACCATTAATTTTTATGAAATTTCCCTTATGAGATATTTCCTTCTGGCCTTTGATATTGTGAGATTAAATGCATACAAGGATCCTTGTGGGGATTCCTTTGGCTATGTTCAAATCTAGGGAGTCCTTATATGATCCATGTAATCATGTATCATTTCAAGGATCCCCATTGTAGGATGCCTCCATTGCCTGACTGGACATGAGATGTACATCTATTTTGGGTAAAGATGGTGTTTGTGCTTCATTGATAACTCGTGATGTACTAGTAAACCCATGAGGTTGTGGATGTATTGTTGTTTTGGGCATTTGTGCCACCCTCACTTCCTATTGTGTTTACTTTTTTATTACTGATGTAGTGATATTCACCGGAGGTTCTTCCTAGATGGTGACCATTGGGCCTGATGAAAGGATCATTTTTTCTTTTGGGATGCCCGAATGTTCTTCCTATGATCCTTGTTGCTTATTAGGATGAAAAGATGTGCTTACCAAGTATAAAATTTCAGATCCATGTTATTTCTGATATTTTACCGGTACCTAGAGGTATAACATGGGACTTGTCTACTGAACCTATATGTATATAAATACTGTTATACATTTTTTTGATTTCCATAGCTTCTTCTTGGTGTCCGGCTATTGATCCATACATATTTACATTAACAGATTTAGGGATACATGGATTCCCATGGTAGGAATGTCTTGGATTGAATCATGTGATGGATGGTATTTGATGAGTATGATTATTCTCTCCTCGATGCATAATTTTCACTAGGTTATGATGGCATGGCCATCAGGATTGAGTGATGATGATCACTGGTTGGGCTTGGCCCATATTTGATTGAGTGGTTTTGACCACAAGAATCAGTGTCATGGACATCAGTATGACGTAGTGTGACTATCTGGATGGTCATGGCCTACGATACATGGATGGAATGGCTATCATATTTGAGTGACATGGACATAAGGGAATGATGTGCCAAATATGTAGTGGCTTTGGTTATTTATTTTTTGATTACCAGTCACCTGTGATGGTCAAAGCACCGATTGAGTCGTGTGCACACTGGTTGACTCAGTGAAGAGGTGGTCATGAAAAATCTAATGGGTAGAGGCATCTAATAGTATCCGTATCGGTATTTGAGGTTTGGGGTGCATGTAGTAGGATGCCACATGGGAGGTGAGCAGATTTCAAATGACAGTGATGAGGCTACTGGGTTGGGGGTTGAGGCTCGCTATGATTGGGGTTGTTGGTTGGGAATTTTATTTTAGGATGGATAACGTTATTCATATGGTTGTCGTTCCATGGTCCAACATGAGCATTCAATCAAGGGTTTATGGGATCAGGATACTATTGTTGGGGAATGTATTTAGTACATCAGTACTTGAGTCATGTGGTGTTAGGAGGCATGAGGTCTTAGGAGGCACGAGGTGCCATGCTGTGTGATTGAGGTGGAACCTGAGTGTCCACCTAGGCTTTGTGACTATTGGAATACCTTGAACCATGGATCAATGACTCTACACTTCTCTTATTCCATCATTTGAAGAAACACGTATATGTCAATGGGATTATGGACCCAGGGATCGACTTTTGATTGGTTTTCATGTGGATTGTTTCACATACTCATGAATATTCATATTTATGTATATATGAATAGGTATGAGAGTAAACATGTATATGTATATAGATATAAACATCCATGGTGGAACTTTCCCAACAGATAAGGATTACAGACTCGGGGTATGACTGTAGTCTCACGCTGGTTTTACTTTTCTTTTGGTTATGTTTCAGCTAGACTGAGCATGTTGCTTTTTCATACACATATAGCATCACAATTATAGATTTCATATCATGGTGGCCTATTGATATTCTTTCCCACCGCTACATGTGAACCTCTGGGTATGTGTAGAACTTATGTCAGATTTTCATGTTAAACACGAGTTTCATGGTAGATATGAATAAGGACCATGGTTTCATGTTCTAGTAGTGCTGCTCGTGTGGTTCTACTGCTCGGTTTACAACAGTTTGATAGTGTCTAGAGACTAGGTGTGTGGTATGACTCATAGTTATTAGTAGAGCCCTGGTATTTTATATTAATTTTCTTTTATACGGTTGTATATATATGGTTAGACCCAATGGGGGACTACTGTTGTATTATATTGAATAGATTTTCAGTCTTTTCCCAGCATTTTACTATTTTATCTTGTTCTATTGCAGTTGTTTATTGCTTCTGCACTCTGTTTACATTCCGCTGTGTAAAATACATAGTTTTTTCTACTACTTGATTACTCTGATATGAGGGCGTAATCTCCCCATTGTAACCTCATAGGCCCTCGCTGCAAGAAAGCAGCCTCTGGCATACTTGGAGGAACAGTTGAGGCCTTGTAGCGAACCGGCTCGGAGCACTCGTTTAGTGGCATCTAGGTGAAGAATTTACAAAGTGGAATCAAAGCAGTAATTTTACTAGTCTTTACTATTTGTGATATGGTATAAAATATTATTAGGAATGTGTTGGAACCTACGATGGATATAAAATTGGTGCATTGAGAACATTTATTCTGGAAGGATGTCCTAGTTTCCAGGGTATGGGATTTTTGTTATGATCTGTAATGTGATAGTTGTATATGATTTTCACCTTGAGGGATGCACATGTTGTGTGGATGTCATGATTTAGAATGTCTCCCTTTCACTTAACCATTGGCAAGAAGCCCCAGAAGGATTTTTACTAATGTAAGACAGTGGAAGGAGGTATCTCATGCATCATATCTAGCATGTAGGATTCACATCATACATGTAGGATAGTTTGTTAGTTTATTGACGAAATAGTTCTATTTAGTTGGGTTTTCTTACCTATGTATTTCATTCTGATGGTAGGTTATGTGGATCAACATTGGGACATTCTAGTTTGAGGATGATGACTTAGTCCTCATGCACGGGTGGTTCAATGACCCTAGTAGGTTGAGATTTCATGTGATACCCTTTTCTTGTGACCCTTGTAGGGTGTTGTTTCTTAGTTTTTTTGTTATCCAGTCGGATCTCTGAGTATGATTCCAATGGACATTGTGACTTTTGTTCTAAAATGTACCTCTATGGGGAATTTCATTATATGGATACCTGATGAGTGTCAGTTCAGTTCCTCTTCTACATTGTTAGTGACCTCTATTGAGTAGTTCTTTATGAGGATGTTTGAAGAGGATCAGGTCCTTTTAAGGCTATTTTTAAAATTTTGACCATTAATTTCGTCTAAAAATTGGTGTTTGATGTGGGCCTTTAAGATCAGATGTTTTTTTATAGATGATGATAAGTTTATTCTTATGGTGGGGAGTATTATATTGGTTGTAGTTAAATGCTTTCCACATAGGATAGAATTGTTGATGTTATAGGGTTGGTCATTAGACAGTGCAAATATATTGGTTGTGTAGATGCCCTGATTGAGAGCATGGCTACTAGTACATCCACGAGGCTTCTCGGGGATGACAAGGTTTATAGTGGGAGTTTATAAGAATCCATGTTTTTTCGGACTGTAGTTTTGAGAAAAAATTTGAAATTTTTCCATAATATGATTGAGAGGGGTAAAATGGTCGTCTTTACCAAGTTGATGATCTTAGGTAATTTTTTTGACCACTCCATTGGTCACAAAATTTGGTGTTTACCCTAAGACATGAGTCTTTTGGAAATCTGAGCTGTTCAAATTTTAGTGTAATAATTAATATTCAATATTTATTGAATTAAACATAAATTTAAACATGCGGGTTTGTTCAATGATAAAATTGGAACAGAGTATCAGATTGAGATTTCATCTCCAACATTGATTCTAGAAACAATATTTTAGCCTAGGTGAGGCATAAACATGAGTTGGGGACCAGGGCTGGTCTGGGACCCCTTTTTCTTTTTCTTTCCTTTCCTTTATTTCTTTTCATTAATCTTAATTCCATATCCTTCTTGGACACGTCTCATGTTAGGATTCCCATTTTCAATGACCTAAGAGGGAAAATGGAAGGTGATATATATTGATAGAGGTAAGGAAATATATGTACCATTGCAAATCTCTCGATGCACTGGTGTCACGTGTGGAAACCAGGGACAATGTAATTGAGTAAATCTTCAGTAGTTTCGGCTAGAAGGTAGATCCATTTACATTTTCCATAAAGAAAACCTTTTTATTAGTTTTTCAAAGTTTTTATTTCAATATATTTCTTTCTTGTGTCCTCCTGAGGTCTAATATGTTGTTTCTGGGACAAAAACTTTGGTTTCAGGCGATCCTAGTGTTTCCCCATTGGGAAACCTAGGTTACACGGTGTGTGTTATAGGGGACCATGTCTTGTGTTTTTACTATTTGAGGAAGTATAGGTTTTCTTATAGTGCATGTTTCATAATCTATTTACACATGGTGTGGTGGTACTTGGACATGTGTCTGACAATGTGAAAAAGAACATGGAATGTTGGTTTTTAGATAGTACACACTGTGTACTTTTACACAGGCATACCCCATGTTGTTCTAGCCATGTATAAGTAAACCACCAGGGGGAGGGTATGAGGACCCAATCATGACATATATGGGTATCATATATTTCTAGTTGAATATTCATTACATTTTGAAATTGCATGCATGAGGACTGTAATAGTTTAATGCATTTAAAAACATGTAATACATTCTTCTAAATTGTGAATGATATTCAACATCTCCCATTAAGATCTTCCCCTTTATTACTCATACTTAAATTATTTCTTTATAAACTGAGGAATGTAAACATAAAAAAGGATGATATTATATTCTCAATAATGGTACTCAATGAATATATGAACATATGAATATAAAAAACATGAATATAACTTTTGAATATCAAAATCTCGAGTCATGAAAAAAATCATAGATGTTTATAAGGAATAAATCATAAAGGAAAATAAACCATGATAAAATAGAATAGGCATAAAACATGGACTTTTGTAAAACACACAATCTTATAAAACCATTTTCATATTATCCAAGGCTCATATCCAAGACCATCATAGTAGGAAAAGTCAATTACTGAATCAAGTTTACATGGAGTTCCAGCCCTGTACAACAAATCCAGATTTACTTGTCATTATATTCATGTCTATATAATGATATATAAATCGTTACCCAATTAATTATAGAGAACCCATACATATTCACGTCCAAATTTTGTATTTTGGAATACCAAATTAAACCATAGTGTGGAGACGGTAATCCATATGCACACACACATGGTGATATTATTAATTGTAGGATGGGTAAAAGGTGGTATAAGTTTTTACCATAATTATAATAACATTTAAACATTTATAGTATACATTTTGATTACATTATTTGTCAAAGAAAATAATAATCGGATGTAGAAGATAAAACTTATTTTGAAAGCTATGATAAAATAATTTTCTCTTTTACGAATAATTTCTTTTGATTTGCAAAAAAGGACTCCTTAAGATGGATTTCATACCAATGTGTGGACACTATGAGGTTGGGAGGGATGTTTGAAGCTTATTTGAGAAAAACATTGATGATACAAAGGTCTTGAGAGGTGTGACTAAGTGGGTAGATGTGGTGACCTTTTATAAGAGAGAGGAGGGGTACTTTAGGAAGGTGTAGAAATATTATTTTATTTTCAATTTATTTTTGAATTATATTAGCTCGAAAGTGATATATTTATTGTATTATACTAGGATAGTTCGAAATACTTCATGAAATAATTTTTATACAAATATTTAGTTAATTTTAAACCTTATTTTTTAAGTTTACCCTCAATTACTATCTTTTAATTTTAATTGAGGTAAGATCATTTTATTTATTAAAAGGGTGTTAAGATTACTTATATGGGACCAATTTCCCATTATTGTAAAATTAATTAACCTCTAGACCATATCAAACCCACTTTTTATTTTCAAAATATTTTTAGGATTTTTTAATAATTCAAAAAAATAATATAACAGTAAAATATCAATAATTTCAATTTTTCACTATTTATTTCATTGAATTTAAATAAAATTCAAAAACATATAGAACATAGAACCAAAGAATTTTATAGTAATATAACATGTCATAATAAAATATTAAAGTATTTTATGAAATAAATTTTATCAAATAATATTTATTTTACTATTTATAATATCATTTATTTGATATTTATCTTAATAAAATAACTATTGTATCACTATTGTGTAAATATTTGTGGTAATTATTTAACACATAAAAATTCTAAATAAATTAAAATTATGTATATAATTTCATTAGATGTTTGGAAAATATTTATTTTTTATGTTTTATAAATTTAATCACTATATTAAAATTATAATACTTATAAGAGTTATGAGAGTGACATGTTGTCACTTTCTTTTGATTTAATTATAATTACATAAATTTAAAAGAAAAAAAAGTTCATTTAATTATTCAATTATAACTCTTAGGTGATATTGGTCGAATGTAATTCATCCAATAGGATTTTGGCAGGTGTTATGTTAATTTTAGTATTTTTATCATATTGTTTGTTACCCTAATTTTCCCAATTTACCTTAAATTACGGTAAGGAAAACTTACCATAGATACTATTAATAAAATCCAAAAAAATAAAGTATCTTATTTAAATAATTTATACCCACTTATTCCAAATATGGAACAATTTTTAGAAATTAAAAACATAAATTTTTTAGTGATTAATTTGAAATTATTTCCCATTGTCAAATTGAAAAAACTGGGTTTTTTAATGTAAAACCATCTAATGATTGATGTGTTTTTATATCTAATTTCAATGTGAAATTTCCTCAAATAATAAAAATTGGATTAAATGATAAAAACATAATGTAATTTTACTTTGAAACTAAATAAAATTTTAACCGTTCTGTATAAATAAATCAGATTAAAAGGTAGTTTAAAATTAAAATGAATTATTTTTCACTATTCATTATAAATGATTATTATCAAAAAAATACCAAAAATTTATCCAAAGTAAATTTGTATTTACTTATTCAAAATAAGAAGTTTATTTTTTAAAAAATAACAAATAAATATGTAAAAAAACATTTAAAATGCGTTCTCCATCAAAAGGTGTTAAACATTCATTTTTAGAAAACCACTCATTTTATCCAAAAAATAAAATTTGTTCTTATATCATGTATATAAAACATATAAGGTTAATTTTAAACATTTCATTGAATATATTACACAAATATATTTCACTACTAAAATCCATAAAGGGCGATATTATTATTTTATAGGCTCACTTATATACATTTAAATAGTTTTATTATAAAGAGGTTAATAATATTCATACCCTCCATTATAATGACTTGGTAATAATATTTATTTATCACTTATACAAGGTCTTTTATGAAATTAATTCTATAAAAATAACATTAAATATTGTGTAACACAACCCATGAATAGTGCTGTGTATACTACAAGGTATTACAGTGGTGAGTATAACACAAGTTAATCATGGTGTAGTGCACAATACAAGAAATCAATGAAATTAAAATGAATTTATCTCATAAAACCGTAGTGTGTTACATTCTACCCCCATAAAATGAATTTCACACAAAAAAATTTGGTATTATAAATGTTTTACTACTTGAAAGTTTCTTTCATAGAAACCCGTATAGTAAAAATGAATAGAATAACATCATTTTAAAAAAGAAAGTTAGTAACATAAAGGTTTCCAAAGTAAATCATCACTAGTTTTCTAAATAGGAGAATAGAGGTGGGAATTGAAAATGTGGATATTGAAGAAAAATCATACCATCAAGTTCTGACGTATAGTGATAGTGTATAAGGTTTGGAGAAAATTAACAATCGTAAACTCATAAATATGTGATTATTTGAGGAACCATCTGATTCATCAAATAGGAAGGTACTACGATAAGGTTTTTGGATTCCAAGATCCTTTCCCTAATGTTTAATAACATGAGACGAAATAAATACTTTATATCAGTACAATATAACCTTTGGTCATGCCTTGAAAAATTTCTACTTCATATCTTATTAAAATAAATGATGTTGAATTTTTCATTCCTAACGTGTTATCATATCTTATGATCCTTAAATATAATTATAGGTCATTCCATCTACCTCAAAAAAATTGTTAACATAGATTATAAAATATGAATAAGTCCACCAATAGAGAAATAGTACATTATTTTAAAAAACTTCAACCGGAGTATAACTTAAACTATCCATAATTGGATAACCTTATAATCCTTCCAAAAACTGAAAATCTATAACATTAGAAAGAGGTGATTTAAATTTTATTAACATTTATCACCCATATCTCATAAGTTAGTTCTTTTTTGTCACATTCCAAACATGTGAATACCTTAATCATGTATTTTTTGAGTCATGGTAACTACCCGAACAATTAGAGATCCAAATTAAAAACCTGCATGTTTTCTTATTCTTATATCCAAAATTCTATTTTCTTTATCCGAGATAGCAAAAAATACAGGTGAATAAATCATTAAATAATTCCATGGTATCTAATATCTTCCAATTTACTTCTTCATGTCCAAATTACATTTATCAATATCAAATTATCTCAACATCAAGTTCATATTAAGGGTCATGTTTCCCTAAATATTGTGTCTTCAAAAAAACACACCTTTATTACCTAAATCACTTTTCATGGTTACCAATACCCCATAAAAAATACATTAAAATATATGTGGAAAACAAATTTGGACCACTAAATCTATATTTCATTATTTAGTTATCCCATAAAAGTGATTCTACTACATTATTCTAGAATCCCATTACATAAAAACTCAATTATTTCACAACTTCACTTTCATACTTAACATCATCAATAATGATCTCATGTGATTTGAATTTGTCTTTATACTTAGGAGGTCGATGACATTGATCATCATTGATCACCCTTAGATTAGGTAATTGGTTTTCATAATGCCTCATTTCATTGAACTTGTAGCATTGATGTGTGGGTGCTACATTCTCTATAGTTTCTCTCTATTAAAATCATTAGCTTCCTTTTTCACATTACATCAGCTCTCAACTGCCTGATGACCTTATTTTATACACTTAAAACAGTTTCTAGTCCCTTTAAGATAGTCTCCACCATCCTTATTTCTACACTTTTATCATATGTAAACACTCAACTTCTTTTCACCAATGTTTTTTGATTTTTCATTGTACTATATCTTCCATTTCTTGTCAAAACTATAAGATTTATATATAACACAAACATCCATTTCATCCTTGATAGAACAAAAAAAAAATATCTTCATATAAACTAATGTCCCTTATATCTAACAACCTTCAAATAGTTGATTTTAATCAACTGAAGATTCAGTCAGCTTTACTTTCAGGTTGGATGATTAAGCCAAAAGAATAACTTTAAAGTCATCTAAAATTTTCCTTGTATGAGAAAATTGATTCATCAGCCTCTTTCTTAATCCCAAGGAACTCATTTTACATGTCTGTTAAAATAATATGAGGAAAGTACTTATTGAAAAATAATTTCTTTGACTTCTCCCATTCCAAGGATTAAATTTCATCTTGTGGCCTCATATTCATCATTAGATTCCACCACTGGTATAATTCGCCTTCTAAATGATAATCATCCAAAATGACTTTTTCATATTCTAAATGGTGAATAATTGAAAATATCATTTCAATGGTACTAATACATTGTTTAGCGACAAGTGGGTCAGAAGATCTACTGAAAGAAGGTGGATATTGCCTCATAAAGGACTCAACAAAATGTTGTTCCCTTCACTACTCATTTGGATGTCCATAATGATTCATAACTTGTGTATGTATAGAGATAATATTTTTAATTACATCTCTAATAAAAAAATTTTGTTCAGGAGGAAAATTGTTTCATTTCTTATTGCATTTATCATTAACAAGGTTCATTCTGGCTCCAGCCATTGTATAAAACCAAAAACGAATAGTGTGGTGGAAATAATATTAGGAAAACAACATAATAAAGGGGGTTTATTTTAAATCTCTAACATCATAGGATTAATCCTAGGTTATTCATGATCATTTCCATAATTCTACAACTATATCCTATAATTATATATATACTTAGGAAATCACTTAGAAATATCTCTAGGGATCTCACTAATGCTTTCGCAACCTAGTTTCCAATGGGTGACTAATCATTTCCTCTGATACCAAATATAACAACCCAAGCATGAAATATATGAATATTACATCTTTTTAGATAAATATTCATTACATTTTACAAATGTATGCCTAAGGAACATAACATTTTATTGCCTTTGGAAATATGTAATACATTCTTGTAACTTGTGAAAGATCTTCAACATCTCCCATAAAGATATTCCCCGTTAGTACTCATACTTAAATGATTTATCTATAACCGTATGAATGGAATCATAATAAATGGTGAGCATATATGATCATAAAGTGTAAGAAAAAAATAAATGAACATATGAATATAAAAAATTGAATATAACTTATGAATGTCAAAATCATGAGTCATGAAATAAATCATATCAGTTCATAAGGCATAAATCATAATGGAGCATTAACCATGACAACATAGAATTCGCATAAAACATGAACTTTTAGAAAACAAATAAGCATAGAAATTCATTTCTATATTATTCACGGCCCATATCCAGGACCATCATAGTGGACAAAGTCTATTAATAAACTGGGATTACATGTTGTTCTAGCCCTATATAATTGAATTGAATTTACCTTCCATTCCATTCATGTCTATATCATGATATATAAATAACTACCCAATGAATTTGAGGTAGATATATGTCCCAACCATCTCATAATGAAATTTGTCTTACATGTTCCAAAAAAAACAAAAACCATTTATCATAGCATATCCCAAGAAAAAAATGGTTTCTTCAATATCATTCCTTCATAATCTATATAAAATAAAAGGATTTTATAAAATTAATTCCATAAAAAACGCAATAAAATAAATTTAATAATAATGTTAGAAACATAAACGTATGTTATCTTATATGGACAATAATTTTGATAAAATACGTAAAATTAATTCTTAAGAAAAATATCATTTCTTACTAAAAAATGTTTTCTTTTCTCAAAATTCCTTACAATTTTAAAAAGAAAGGAATTTAATTAAATATACACAAGAAATATATTAAAGGAATAATCATGGAAATTAGGTGTTATGAAGCGTAAAAATCCATTCAAGATGTATAAGTTTAAAAAAAACTCTCTATGTACTTTTTCTGAAAATTCCCAAAAGTTCCTCATATCGAATAATGACAAAATATTACTTTCATTTTATTTAGTAAAAATCCACCAATGGGTAAAATTGAAATAATTTATTTTAGAATAATATAAATAGTATTAAATATTTATGGAACATGGATTTGGATGATAAGTATACGCCCAATAATAAATACATATAAAAAATATCGGATAATAATGAGATTCAAAAATTAACCGATAACATAGGTCTGATATCATTCATATGTATCCCAAACTAATGAATAATTATTTAAATAAAGTAATTTACTTATTCCAGAATCATAATCATTTTTATGTTATCATATATTGTTATCATCCACTTGTAAGTAACATTTCATTGTCACTTTTTATTCAGATATTAACAGCATTATGTTCTTATTCAAGTTTTGTTGGATGAGTTCATGTTCCACATATTACTTTATAGTTATATCATTTACATAATGATATTATTATAATATATATAATATTTATACATTCCATTCATGTATATAATCATGGTTTAATGACGATCTTGTAGAATGAATCACATCATATCATGGTGATGGTAGGACATACGTACGCACGAGTGACAATATCATTCACTTAATGGTCAAATGGTATGGAATTGGATAGTGTATTAATCATAAAAAATAATTATAATTTTACATTCATTATCTAAATCTATTATAATCATCCTTACATCTATCCAAATTAAGTATTGTCGAATAAAAAATTACACACGAAATGAATATAGTAAGTCGTACGTATGCATGCATGGTGAAATTATAAATCATATGTTTGATAAAAGAAGGCATAAGGTTGTACAATAGTTATAATAAAAGCTCAAAATGTATAATATACTAGATTAATTACTTTATTATGGAAACAACATAAAAAGATGAAGTAGAAGTAGAAAATAATTTTGAAAGAGGTGATTAAACAATAACCTTTTTTCAAGTATCTCTATTTTATTGACCCAAAATTTCTCTATAGGATACATTTCTTCCACAATTTTGGCCTCTAAGAGGGATTTATAATATTAGAAGACTACTTTAGAATAATTTGGATGAGACAAGGAATATGAGTGGTCTGAGTTTGTGGGTAGATGTGGTGGCCTTTTATATGATGGAGGAGTGGCACTTTATAAATGTCTTGAAATATTATTTTATTATAAATTTATATTCAAATTATAATAGCTCAAAAGTAATATATTTATAGTATAAGAGGAGGGTAGTTAGAAATAATCTCATCCAATAATTTTTAGACATGGGTTTATTTTATTTTAAACCCTATAATTTTTGTTTACCCTTAACTACTCTCCTTTAATTTTAATTTCGGTAACAACATTTTATTTTTTATGGCCCTGTTATGTTTACTTATATGGGGTAAATTTATTATAATTGGACAATTAATTAAATTATAGGTCTTATAAAATCCACATTGTCATTTTAAAAGTATTTTATAATTTTTAAATAATTTAATAAAATATTATTTTATTAAATTATCAATTGTATAAATGTTTAACCTATTTATTTCATTGAATATAAATAAAATCCAAATATAGATATGACATTGAAACAAAGAATTTAATAGTATTATAACATGCCATATGCATCTAAAAATCATGTATGATATAAAATATTTCAAAGAAATTTTATTTGACTATTTATAATATGATTTATTTGATATTTCTCTTAATGAACTTATTATTGTATCACTATTGTGTCAAAAATTATAATAACTATTTAATATTTCAAAAATTATAAATAAATTCACATGATGTATATAATTTCATTAGATTTTTGGAGATTATTTAAATTTTATGTTTTATCAAGTTTATCACTACATTAATAATATTATGCTTATAAGAGATAAGAGTCATACATGTTGTCATATTCTTTTTTTACAATTATAATTACATCACATTTAGGGACAAAAGTACATTAAATGAATCAATTAAAACCCATATGTGATATTAGCCGACTTTAATTCATCCAAAAATATTTTTTAAGTTGTTAGTGTAATTTTATTATATTTATCATATTGTTTTTTACCTTAATTTACCCGATTTACCTTTCCTAGTGGTGAATAAAAATTAGAGTAGTTATTATTCATAGTATCCAAAAATAAATAAATGAAACCTATTAAAATAATTTGGACCTAATGATTATAAATATTGAATCCATTTATCAAAATTCAAAACACAAAAATTTTAGTAATTAATTTAAAATTAATTTATATTGTCAAAGTGAGAAAAAAAAACTTAAAGTAAAAACAATCAAAATATTGATGTGTGTTAATTTGTAATTTCAATGAAAATCGACTTCCAATGACCAAAATTGGATTAAATGATTAAAATATAATAATATTATGCTTTAAAAACCATTAAAAGGATATCCTTTTTGTAAAAATAAATCAGATGAAAAATCAGTTTTAAATTTAAATGTATTATTTTTAACTATTCATTAAAAAATGGATATTATCATAAAAATACCAAATATTCAACTGAAGTTAATTTTTATTTCCTTATTCCAATAAATATGTTTATTTTTTTAAAAAGATCTTATAAAAGTGTAGAAAAAATATTTAAAATGGGTTTTCTATTAAGGCAAAACTACATTTTTAGAAACACGCTCATTTTATCCGTAAAATTGAATTTGATCAGTTATCATTTCTAGAAAACATATAAGATGAATTTTAAACATTAAATTGAATATTATATATATATATATATATCACTAATAAAATCTGTAAAGTGTAATTCAATTACTTTATAGACTTACATATTTTCATTTAAATTATTTTGTATAAGGATGTTAATACTATTCATACCCACCATTATAATGACAGGGTTATAATATTTAGTTATCAATTAATCTTGGTCTCATGTGAAATTAATTCAATAAAAATAACATGAAATTGAGTATAACACAATCCAAGAATAGTGTTTTTTGTAATGTAAGATTATACGGTGTTGCGCATAGCGCAAGATAATCATGTTCACCACCACAAAACTAGGTTTTCACTTTTCCAACCTTTAATAGTGCCAAAAATGTGCTGATAAAGGTGTATCCATTATCAGCTCTTTTTTTAGGACTGATAAATCCCCCCCTTTATCAGTGCTTTTTGTAGCGCTGTTAAAGGGGACCCCATAATTAGCGCTTCTTTTAGTAGCGCTGATAAAGGGTAGGCTTTATCAGCACTTTTTCATAGCACTGATAAAATTTATATTTCAGAAAAAATATTGAAAAATAATATATTGTTATATAAGTACATTTTGATTGAGATAAATTTAATATATGTTTTTTAGAAATGTTTTAGATAATTATTAATATACTATTACATTTAATATATAAGATATTTTTTAAAAATAGATTTAAAATATTTTAAAAAATATTATTAATTGATAATTTTCTAATTATCATCGATTAATAGTCATTTATTAATAATTTTAAGACACAAAAATTCAAAAACAAATCATTAAAATAACAAAAATAAGTTGAAAATGTAACTCAAACTTCAAACATCCATAAATTTTGATCCGGGTTTCCATTTGAGCTCTGCATCATATTTAATTGAAGTTTGCGATGATCTCTATGCATTAGTGATTGAAGGCAACCTTCCGTCACATTTTTCAAGGCCCAAAAATGCCCAGAAGGCCTCCAAAATTGAGTTTATAGTCGGGATACCCTGGTGTTTTAACATTAAAACAGGTATAACATCTAATTCGGATGTCTGATTGTCCTGTAACACATATCATATTGAATATTGTTTAGTATTCTTCAATTTGACGGGTTGTGAAGTTGAAACGGACATCTGAATTCGATGTTAAGGTCGTTTTAACATTCTATGGCTTTTCAAATACATATATATATATATATATCTGTGTGTGTGTGTTGTATATATGTATGTATTTATTTATATATTTATTTATAAACACAAACGGAAAACATATTTTATAAATGAATTTAAAACTAACCTTATAAATATATATATTAATATACAAATCAATTTACGGATAAAAAATTATAACTATATATATATATATAAATTAATATGAAAATAAATATATGTAAACTAACATATGAATAAATATATATGTAATAAAATAAATAAATATATTTATATTAATATGATTCTATATTAATATATGAATAAATATAACAATATATACATATATAAATTAATATACATATATATATATATATTAATGTTTGAATAAATACATATGTATTAATATAACTAAACATATTTATATTAATACAAATCTCTATTAACATACGAATAAATATAACTATATATATATATGAATATATATATATATTAATATACTAATAAATAAATAAATAAATATATATATATATATGTATATATATTAATATATGAATAAATATATATATATTAATATAACAAAATATATTTATATTAATATGAATCTATATTAATATACAAATAAATATAACGATATATATATATAAATAGATATATCATTAAATAAAGAAATAACGAAATGGCTTTGTGGTAATGGTGCTAGTGCACAAGGGGGGTGGTCACGGGTTCGAGTTCGGGTGGAAGCAAGGAGGGGCGCGTGAGCAAGTGGGGGATGTCACAGGCAAGGGCAGCATCAGGGAGAGTGCGAGGGGGACCGCCTAGCGCTTATAAGGGGGGGGGTGAAGCACTATTAAAAGACCCCCCTATATTATATATTATTTTTAACTTTTTTTTCTTAATTTTATTGAATTTTATCTGATCTTAAAAAAGCACTGATAAAAGGTGTCTTTTATCAGTGCAAAAAAAAAAGCACAGATAAAGGACCGTTTTATCTGCGCTTTTTTAGCACCAATAAAAGACCCCTTTTATCAGCACTTTTTTAGCTCTGATAAAAGGGGCCTTTATCGGTGCTTTTTCTGAGCACTCACAAAAGGGACCTCCTATCTTCACGATGATTACCGATGCTTTTTATAGCGCTTTTAATCCCATTTTCATGCACTAATAATGGCCATATATGTAGAATTTGTTGTAGCATACAACATATGGAATCAAAGATATCAAAAATAATATATATCAAAATATTTCGAGGTGTTTGAGATGGATACGATTACACACCATGTATTCCAAAGTACACACCATGAACATTTTCCTACTTAGAGGCTTTAGGAATTTTGTGCCCTAGAATTAAGAATTTGGCATGTGAGTAGTCAATTATCAGCGTTTTTCTATGTGGATCATGATGTTGAAACCCATGAAGTACTTTTATGAGTCCTAATAGGTGTTTTATGGTTTATATCTAGACAGAGAGGTTTTTCCTCCAGTAATCACATTCAGTCATCACTTGAGAGTGAGACTTGGTGTGGATGATAGGTTGGGTGTTCAGACCAAAAATGTTGATTTTTTTGAGATGATCTATGACTTATCTCCCTTGAACTTTTATTTTGAGGACATTAGCCATTTGAGGAATGCCCTTCTGGCCTCTGAGGCCATGAGATCAGATGCATCCAATGATCCACTGAGGGATACATTTTCTTATGTGATGAGCTAGGGAGTCCCTTATAGGATCCCTATACTCATGTATCATTTTGTTAATCCCCATTATATGATTCCACCATTGCTTGACAGAACCTAAGTTATACATCGAGTTTGGGTAGAGACAGTGTTTTGTTCTCACCTAGAACCTGTGATGAACTGGTAAGCCCTTGAGGTTGTGGTTTTAGTGTTGGGTGGGGCATTAAGTCCACCAAATCTATTTTTTGAGTTCACATATTTATTTATGAGGACGTGATGTTCACCAAATATGATTTCTTTTTTGTGGTTTTCAAGCCTTGCGTGAGGCATCTTTCTTTATTTTCCGATGTGGGGATGTTTTTCCTGGGAAAAATGTTGCTTATTAGGATGACCATATGTTCTTATGTCACGACCCATCCTCGGGAACTGTGCCGTGACTACCCCAAGACATCCTTCCATAGGCCAGGGGCTGGCGACTAGCACCAAAGGCGTAAATCCCGATAACTGGGAAGGCATTGCCTTTATAAAAGTAACAAAACGTCACAGAGTACAACCGGAAGTAAAAAACTAAGTACAAAGAGAAGTGCTGAAAGATAAATGGTCCAGAATATAAACCCAAAAGAAAGTACAACTACAACTGAACAAGTACAACAGGAAATGACAACAGCTGGAAGAACGAAAGCGGCTCCTGGGTCGTCCTCCTCGGATCCTACCTGAAGGATAGGTACAGATGGCACATCTCCTAGATCGTCCACCACAGGTCCTACCTGAAGGGTTGGTACAGATAGCCTCCACAACGCTCTCTCCCGTTAACCTCCTCCGAGTATCATCTCACTGTGAAGTCCGCCTCCAGATACTGACTCTTCATGTAGTCCACCTCCAGGTACTGACTCGTCGTGTAATCCACCTCCGGGTACCGTCCAGTCCTCGAACACTCGGCCTCCGTCAGCACTGCCCGTCGTCTACGACCAAAACAATGAGGTGCGGGCATAGCCCGTGCAGGGGTGAGTAAAACGATACTCAGTAGGGACCCCGACACCCTCATGGTCTAACTAAAACCAACAAGGCTAACCACAAAGAAGATTTCAACAGATAACCTCTACTTAGGTATATGCCCATACATATACCTAAGTTATCAAGTAACCCATATCAATCAAGAGGAACCACAAGGATTGTGAAATCAACAGATAACCACTACCCAGGTATATGCCCATACATATACCTAAGTTATCAAGTAACCCATCTCAATCATGACGAAACACAAAGGTCATAGACTCAGCTCAAACTAGGATTTTCATTATCGAAACCGTAACTGCTGAAGAGATCCGTCTCTGGAGTGTACAGTGGTCCTGTCACGACTTTGAGGTACTGCTCACTAACCTAATACTGCTGAGGTACTCCTCCTGTAGAGTACAGCGTGCCAGCCACCCAAACACAGTAGTGCTTCCCGCCGGGGTATGCCACCCAAACACAGTAGTGCACACCCCCTAGTAGCCTGCTGAGGTACTCTCTAGACAAGTACCGCGGGTCTGCACTGTCACACAGGTAGTGCTCCGTCCGCCATGGGTCTGCACATCACAAAGTAGTGCTCCGTCAACTGGGCTAGTCAACTCACTCCAAGTCGATTCGGTCAAGCAGTCATCAGGTCTCAGTCGGATACACGGTCTCCGTACTCCGCACAGTCGTCTCTGGGAGGGTCCACTCCACGAGCTACAAGTCGATACTCCAAGTATCTCAATGTCCCACGAAGAAGTATCTCAGAGGACCGCCTCGTCATTGGGGTCTCAATGCAACAGACGGCGCATCAATCAGACGCCCGGTCCGTGAGTTACTAGCCTTTTCGTCCTAGGGGCCCGGTTGGTTTCATGAGCGAACCAATCCCGGACATATCTCATCTGTGCCCCGAACACTCATAGGGTATACTCATATGGACCATTTTTCAACGTGATCATCAATGCCACTGACGTTTCATCAAACGGACGTCCTGTCTGAAAGATATCAGCTTTCCCGATCCAGGGGCCCGGTTGGATTTCGGGTACAATCCAACCCGGCCACTATCCAACTGTATCCAATACTCGGGCGAAGTATTCCAAAAGATCCGTCTCACTTAGAGGAATCCATCAAAGTCGACGGCACGTCAATTGGACGTCCGGTGCTAAAGATATAAGTGTTTCCGCTCCGAGGGCCCGGTTGGTTTCGTGTACGAACCAACCCGGCCGAACCCAAAGTTCTCAGAAACCTTGAGTGTAATATACCAAAACGACCGTATCGTTCCAAGGATCTCTACGCAACTAACGGTGCATCGATCGGAGGTTCGTAGCCCAAGATATGGGCATTTGACCGAAAGTGGTCTGAAAACGGGGGGTCTGGGCCCGGGCCGACCCCCCTGGGTCGGCCCGAACCGGGTCGACCCGACCCGGGTCTGACCAGACTGGACCTGGCCCGGCCCGGCCAGCCGCGGCTCGGCGTGGCCGAGCCGAAGTTGGGGAGCGGGGGGGTGCGCGCGGCCCGCCTCTCACTGTTAATTGAGGGCAGCGGCGTGCTCAGGCACCGCTGCCGCATGGCGGCCGGATGGCTCCGGCTGCCGCCTTCGGTCGCCGGCGGCACCGCGCCGGTGACCCGCGCCTCCGGGTGTTTCCGCGGGCCACCGGAGTTGCTCCGGTGGTCCGTTTTCAAAACCGTCTGAGCCGGTGTTCATCTCGGGTCTCGTACTTTGCTGCGCAAGCTTGAAAAATACCTTGCGGCCCCGTTTTGTTGGTCCAGTCAGGTCGGAACCTGGGTCGGGTCGACCTAGTTCGGGTCGACCCGGTTCGGGCCAACCCAGGGGGGGTCGGCCCGGGCCCAGACCCCCCGTTTTCAGACCAATTTCGGTCAAATGCCCATATCTTGGGCTACGGACCTCTGATCGATGCACCGTCAGTTGCATAGAGATCCTTGGAACGAGACGGTCTTGTCCTTATATTACACTCAAGGTTTAAGAGAACTTTGGGTTCGACCGGATTGGTTCGTACACGAAACCAACCGGGCCCTCGGAGCGGAAATGCTTATATCTTTAGCACCGGACGTCCGATTGACGTGCCATCGACTTTGATGGATTCCTCTAAGTGAGACGGATCATTTGGCATACTTCGCCCAAGTTTTTGATACAGTTGGATAGTGGCCGGGTTGGATTGTACCCGAAATCCAACCGGGCCCCTGGATCGGGAAAGCTGATATCTTTCAGACAGGACGTCTGTTTGACGAACCGTCAGCGGCGTTGATGATCATGTTGAGAAATGGTCCCTATGAGTATACCCTATGAGAGTTCGGGGCACAATTGAGATACGGCGGGGATTGGTTCGCTCACGAAACCAACCGGGCCCCTGGGACGAAAAGGCTAGTAACTCACAGACCAGACGTCCGATTGACGTGTCGTCTGTTGCGTTGAGACCCCTATGACAAGACGATCCTTTGAGATACTTCTTTGTGGGACTTTGAGATACTTGGAATATCAACTTGTAGCTCATGGAGCGGACCCTCCCATAGACGAGTGTGCGGAGTATGGAGACCGTGTAGCCGACTCAGACCTGATGACTACTTGACCGACTCGACTTGGAGTGAGTCGACTAGCCCAGTGGACGGAGCACTACTTTGTGAGGTGAAGACCCATTGCGGACGGAGCACTACCTGTGTGACAGTGCAGACCCGCGGTACTCATCCGGAGAGTACCTCAGCAGGCTACTAGGGGGTGTGCACTACTGTGTTTGTGTGGCATACCCCGGCGGGAAGCACTACTGTGTTTGGGTGGGTGGCCCGCGGTACTCGACAGGAGGAGTACCTCAGCAGTCTTAGGTTAGTGAGCAGTACCTCAGAGTCATGACAGGACCACTGTACACTCCAGAGACGGAGCTCTTCATCAGTTATGGTTTCGATAATGAAAATACTGGTTTGAGATTAGTCTATGACCTTTGTGTTTCCTCATGATTGTGATGGGTTACAAGATAACTTAGGTATATGTATGGGCATATACCTGGGTAGTGGTTATCTGTTGATTTCACAATCCTTGTGTTTCCTCTTGATTGATATGGGTTACTTGATAACTTAAGTATATGTATGGGCATATACCTAAGTAGAGGTTATCTGTTGAGATCTTCTTTGTGGTTACCCTTGTTGGTTTTAGTGAGACCTTGAGGGTCTCGGGGTCCCTACTGAGTATCGTTATACTCACCCTTGCATGGGCTATGCCCGCACCTTGTTGTGTTGGTTGCAGACGATGGGCAGTGCTGACGGAGGCCGAGTGTTTGAGGACTGGATGGTACCCAGAGGTGGACTACACGACGAGTGAGTACCCGGAGGTGGACTACACGACGAGTCAGTATCTGGAGGCGGACTTCACAGTGAGACGACACTCGGAGGAGGTTAATGGGCGAGAGCGTTGTGGAGGATATCTGTACCTACCCTTCAGGTAGGATCCGTGGTGAACGATCTAGGAGATGCGCCATCTGTACCTACCCTTCAGGTAGGATCCGAGGAGGACGACCCGGGAGCCGCTTTCGTTCTTCCAGCTGTTGTCTTTTCCTGTTGTACTTGTTCAGTTGTAGTTGTACTTTCTTTTGGGTTTGTATTCTGGCCAATTTATCTTTTAGCACTTCTCTTTGTACTTAGTGTTTTACTTCCGCTTGTACTCTGTGATGTTTTGATACTTTTATAAAGGCAATGCCTTCCCAGTTATTGGGATTTATGCCTTTGGTGCTAGTCGCCAGCCCCTGGCCTATGGAAGGCAGGCTTGGGTTAGTCACGGCACGGTTCCCGAGGATGGGTCGTGACAAATTGGTATCAGAGGAGTCGGTTCTACCGCAGAACTTATAACTCTGATATTTTTGTTTCTTTCTATGAAGCAATAGTGATAAGGGTACCGAGTGTGGTCTTCAGTTCAGGAAGTCCATTGTTGGTGCGGGCGGTCGACATATCCATACACCAGGACCCTGACAACTGAATTCTGACTTTTTGCACGAAAACACTAATTGCATGTGTGTTTCCAAAAGTTTTATTTAAATATCAGCTCAAACCAGGTCAGATCACCAGGTATAAATGTTTGACCGTGTCACGTTGTTTCTTTCAGGATGCATTTTCACGGATGACCAGATAGATCCCAGAGGGATGTGCGTACTGATAGCCTGCCGAGTGATGAGGCTTTGGTACAGGGCCCTGTTGCAGTTGATGCACTAGCGAAGGCACCAGTGGTACTACCATACGTTGGGCCACCGATTCCACTAGCCCCAGTAGTAGGCGATGCACACCACTTGAGTGCGCTGCACGAGTTCCAGTGCCCGAGGCCCCCCAGGTTCCGGGTAGTGACAGACCCGCAGGCGGCTGGGGATTGGATGGAGGCTGTGGTGTGAGTCTTCAGGCTAGTGGGGACGCCAGCAGACTTCATGGTGATCTTTGCTGCCAGCCTTCTTCAGGCAGCAGCAGGCAGGTGGTGGAGCCACTTGTTCCAGTATTGCACCGGGATGACCTTCACATGGGAAGACTTCGAGACCTTCTTCAGGGGGGAGTTTGTGCCAGTAGCTCTACACCCCGAGTGGGTACATGAGCTTCTGCCTTTGCCGTAGGGTTTTTGATCAGTAGCCGAGTCATATGTGGGTAGTAGACAGATGATGCAGAGGTCCAAGAGGACCAGACCAGCAGTTGGGAGATCTCGGGTTTTAGGACCGATGGTGCGGGGCACTCGGGGTGGGGTCAGATCCAGGCGTGCTAGAAACAGACAGTGTTACTCATGTGGCAGGAAGGGTCACCTAGCACGTGACTGTCCGACTCCCCGCACAGTTGATCCGCGGGTGTTGGAGGAGCCGCCGAGACAGAAGTAGCGGCTGGTTCTTGAGCAACATCCGAGCAGTGGACAAGGCATTAGAGCTCTGGGAGGAGGTAGATAGGAGCAGAACTATTGGATATGTCCCTGGTACTTCTAGTTCCATGTTGCTGTTGTATTCATGTCTTTGTACTATGAGCTGCAATAATAAAAAGAAACTTATCTTTGTTTGCTTTCCTATCCTTTTTGTTTGGTTAATACTGAGTGGTCCTAGTTAATACTGTTGACTTGACCCTCACTTTCGAGATTCCTACTGGAGGAGACCCAGTGACCTCACACTGATGCAGACAGTGTGACTCGACCCTTGGAGGCGAGAGTGACAGTTGGATCTCTTAGTAGTTACGTCAAGGCCTTACGACGTCATCGATTGCATGAATGGATCCTTCATGTTAGTATTGACTATATTAGGTAATGGGTGTGGTTCATCCATGGGATGAGACTGAGTTTCTCTTTTCGGAAAAGGAGAAATTTTAGCAGCTCTTCCAGATCGTGGGCAAAGAAGGTGCAGATCATCCAGGAGCGGATGAAGACTGCACAGTGTAGTAAGAAACAGGAAACCGGTGCTAGTCTTAGAGACTCGGGCGTGTTAAATGTTCAAGAAGAGGAAGCTTTAAGAGAGATGAGCCTGGAAAGTGGTAGACGTGGAGGCGAAGCTAGGAGAGCAGCATGAGGTGGTGTACATCTTAACGTGCTACAACCACCCGCCTTAGTTATCCCCGCCAGGTTCAAGGCGCTGGAGGGTGGGGGAAGAGTGCAGCTGGATGCGGTCAAGGAGTGTGACCCAATGGCTCTAAAAATGATTCAAGGGACAGTCTGTGTCCACTACTAGCTGCTGTAGTAATAGACGTCGATATGAATCATTCCTCGCTTTCACAAATCTTGTCTCAGAACTAGAGTTTCTGGTAAGCCGTGGACTTGACCCTCACTTCTGGAGATACCTTGGGAGGAGACTCGATAATCACACTTACGCCGACGGTGTGGTCAGACCCTCGAGGCGAGAGTTTCGGTTGGAATCTCTTGGTGGTAGCGTCTAGGCCTTACGACATTGGTTTGAGTATGGATTGGGAAATCACAGTTCATACACAAATTGACGGTATTAGGCAAAAAGGTTGTGGTTTAACTACGATGTCAGGTTGGGTTATCTTTGGTCGGCGAAAAGGAAACCCTCGGCAGCACAGGATAACTCATGCATAGGAGGGTGTGACCGATCATTCTTGAGTCGGTCAACCTCACCCTCGTGGTAGCAGTCTTTTTAAGTTTCTGTTCTAAACAGGAGTTGGAGACCTCTGAGTTCTAGAATGACGATCATGTCCTTATACGGGTCTCCCCTCGACGAGGTTTGCTGAGATGTGGCCAAGGCGGAAAGTTATCTCCGAGGTTCAACGGACCTTTCTAGGTCTTCAGCTGGGTAGGCGGGGTGGTTTACCGCTTGACCCATCCACCTTAGCTGAAACAGGTGCACGACGACTTCCACATATCTCAACTGAGGTGATACGTGCTCGACCCTTCGCATATCATCGACCATAAGGAGATGGACGATGGTGATGGAGTGTCTTTCACGGAGGTTCCAGTGGGGATCAAGGATCGACAGGAGCAGATCCTACGAGAATGATCGATTCCTCTGGTGCACTTTCTCTAGCAGTATGGGAACCTCCGGGTGAGCACATGGGAGCGGAAGGATCAGATGCGTGCTCTATACCGCTTTTGTGAACCTAGTTTATGTTAAAGCTTTTCGAGGACATAAAGCCCTGAGGTGGGAGTAATGTAAAGACCCAGAAATTTAAATGAAAATTTTACCTAAATTTTCTTTGGGATTTTACAAGAACACAGTTTTTGATGGCGCCTGATTCCGAGGCCCGATGTGCCCGGAATCATTTTCCAAAGTTTAGCTAGGGTACGTTCAGTGAACGAACGAGCGGGTTTTTATAACTTCTGAACCGGTGTTCGGAATCAAATTTCGAGGACATCGATGGAATCACAGTGCTGGTATTTGCTTAGAAATTCCTTTTTCAGAGTTGTGTTTTCTCGGGTGTGGTTTTTAATTTTTGGGGGTTAAGTGAAGAAAATAAAATAAAGTGGTGCGACAACTTTATTTTATTTCACTTAAAGAAACTTAAAGCTACTTAAGCTGAGTTGAAGAAGATAGGGTGAAATCCAAAATATCCTACCCTCTTGGTAGGATATTTGTGAGGTGGGGCCCACGCGAGCCTCACCATTTCTTTTCCTCTAAGTAACACACCCGCGAAACTTCCTTATTAATGAAAGTCAACCATGCGTTTTTCTGGTTAAGAAACGCCCCAATTAATTGGGTAGTTAAATCGTTACAATTAATTCAACGAATTAATTATTCGTTTCTTATCTTTTGAATTTCAAAAGCATAGGTCAATAATAAAATAAGGGTTGAACTTATTTTATTTAGTTGGACTTGTGGCGTGGAGAGAATTTGGGAGGAAAGCGTTCTTCTTCGATGAAGAACGCGGAGAACGCGAAGAACGCTCCAACCACCGACGAAGAACGCTTAAACCTCGGAGATCGATGACACGACGCCGTGTACCGCGACGTCAACGATGCTTCTTCCGCGATTCTCCCTCCACGACGCTTCTTCCACGACAATCCAACCCCGTGAAAACCTTCGATCGACAACGACAAGGTAGGGGGTAGTGCTCCTTTTTTTAATTCTTTTTGGTTTATAACATCAACATGGATTTAATTATTATAATTAAATTTGTATGTTCTCGATCCTCGGATTTCGTTGACGCGACGCCGAGTACCGCATGACAACGACACCCTTCCGCGACGCGACGACCCTTTCTTCCGCGACGGTCGATCTCGAGTCCGACGACGAAGTTAATGTAGGGGAATTTTATTTTGGTGTTCTTTTATCTTTTGAGAAAATAACGACGAGCGCGGACCAACCAATTCCAGGTTGATCCGCGGATCGTTCGTTCATGCGGATTGATGTTGAGGATTATTTTTTTAATTTGTTCGTGATTATTACCTTGACGATCTTCGAGAAATATGACCATACGCTATCAATTAATGAGAGGGGGGTCGGACCGCGCAAACACGGACGACCCTCCTCCTTATCCTTGTGGGTTTCTTTTTTGGATTGATACGGGGATGGCGCGGTGCCGTCACACCGTGCGGCATGGAATGCGCAGCGCCGTCGCGCCGCGTCGTGAAAATGAGCAAGGGTGCGACGCCGTCGCGCCGCATCAGAGAAACCCGAAGATATCCGCGGACAGAGTCAGGCCACGATGAAGGGGCGCGGCGCCATCGCGTCGTGCCGGAGAACCACGAAGATGGCGCGTTTTGTTAATTGATGTACGGACTGACGAGCGATGACAAAACGGGGTCACAAAGTATTTTTGAAACTTGCGCAGTAAAGTACGAGACCCGAGATGAACACCGGCTGAGACGGTTTTGCAAACGGACCACCGGAGCAACTCCGGTGGCCCGCGGAAAAACCCGGAGGCGGCGGCCGGAGCTGTCCGGCCGCCAGGAGGCGGTGGTTGCGCCACCGCCCTCAATTAACGGCGAGGGGCGGGCCGCGCGCACCCCCTGCTCCCCGACTTCGGCTCGGCCACGCCCAACCGCGGCTGGCCAGTCGGGCCGGACCGAGCTGGCCGGGCCGGATCCAGTTGGGTCGGACCCGGTTCGGGCCGACCCAGGGGGGGTCGGGCCGGGTCGGCCCGGGCCCAGACCCCCCGTTTTCGGACCACTTTCGGTCAAATGCCCATATCCTGGGCTACAGACCTCCGATCGATGCACCGTCAGTTGTGTCAGTATATTACACTCAAGGTTTAGAAGAACTTTGTGTTCAGCCGGGTTGGTTCGTACACAAAACCAACCGGGCCCTCGGAGCGGAAACGCTTATATCTTTAGCAACGAACGTCCGATTGACGTGCCGTCGACATTGATGGATTCCTCTAAGTGAGACGGATCTTTTGGCATACTTAGCCCGAGTTTTGGATAGAGTTGGATAGTGGCCGGGTTGGATTGTACCCGAAATCCAACAGGGCCCCTGGATCGGAAAAGCTGATATCTTTCAGACAGGACGTTCGTTTGATGAACCGTCAGCGGCGTTGATGATCACGATGAGAAACGGTCCCTATGAGTATACCCTATGAGAGTTCGGGGGCACAGTTGAGATACGTCCGGGATTGGTTCGCTCACGAAACCAACCGGGACCGTGGGACGAAAAGGCTAGTAACTCACAGACCGGGCGTCCGATTGACGCGCCGTCTGTTGCGTTGAGACCCCTATGATGAGGCGGTCCTTTGAGATACTTCTTAGTGGGACTTTGAGATACTTGGAGTATCGACTTGTAGCTCATGGAGCAGACCCTCCTAGAGACGAGCGTGCAGAATACAGAGACCGTGTAGCCGACTGAGACCTGACGACTGCTTGACCGACTTGACTTGGAGTGAGTCGACTAGCCCAGTGGACGGAGCACTACTTTGTGAGGTGCAGACCCATGGAGAACGGAGCACTACCTGTGTGACAGTGTAGACCAGCGGTACTCGTCCGGAGAGTACCTCAGCAGGCTACTAGGGGGTGTGCACTACTGTGTTTGGGTGGCATACCCCAGCGGGAAGCACAACTGTGTTTGGGTGGCTGGCCCGCAGTACTCGACAGGAGGAGTACCTCAGCAGTCTTAGGTTAGTGAGCAGTACCTCGGAGTCGTGACAGGACCACTGTACACTCTAGAGACGGAGGTCTTCAGTAGTTACGGTTTCAATAATGAAAATCCTGGTTTGAGCTGAGTCTATGACCTTTGTGTTTCCTCATGATTGAGATGGGTTACTTGATAACTTAGGTATATGTATGGGAATATACCTGGGTAGTGGTTATCTGTTGATTTCACAATCCTTGTGTTTCCTCTTGATTGATATGAGTTACTTGATAACATAAGTATATGTATGGGCATATACCTAAGTAGAGGTTATCTGTAGAGATATTCATTGTGGTTATCCTTTTTGGTTTTAGTGAGACCTTGAGGGTCTCGGGGTCCCTACTGAGTATCGTTATACCCACCCCTGCACGGGCTATGCCCGCACCTCGTTGTGTTGGTTGCAGACGACGGGCAGTGTTGAAGGAGGCCGAGTGTTCGAGGACTGGACGGTACCCGGATGTGGACTACACGACCAGTTAGTACCCAGAGGTGGACTACACGATGAGTCATTATCTGGAGGGGGACTTCACAGTGAGACGACACTCGGAGGAGGTTGAGGGGCGAGAGCGTTGTGGAGGCTATCTGTAACTACCCTTCAGGTAGGACCCATGGTGGATGATCTAGGAGCTACGCCATCTGTACCTACCCTTCAGGTAGGATCCGAGGAGGAAGACCCAGGAGCCAGTTTTGTTCTTCTAGCTGTTGTCTTTTCCTACTGTACTTGTTCAGTTGTAGTTGTACTTTTTTGGGTTTTTATTCTGGCCCATTTATCTTTCAGCACTTCTCTTTGTACTTAGTGTTTTACTTCAACTTGTACTCTGTGATGTTTTGTTACTTTTATAAAGGCAATGACTTCCCAGTTATTGAGATTTATGCCTTTGGTGCTAGTCAGCAGCCCCTGGCCTATGGAAGGTGGGCTTGGGGTAGTCACGGCACGGTTCCCGAGGACGGGTCGTGACATCTTACCTGGTATCCTAATTTTGAGTCATGTTATTTCTGATATTTTACTAGCACCCGGAGTTATTACATTTAAGATGGATATTGATCACGGATGTATATATATATATATATATATATATATATTGTGATATTTTTTTTTGGGATATCTAGAGTTGCTTCCTAGTATCCGAATATTGGGCCTTAGATATTTACTATTATTCATTGATTGATACATGGATTCTAATTGTAGGAATGCCTTGGATGGACTCATGGGATGGATGAGACACGATGAAGATGATAAAAAACTCCTTGATGTGGGCTTGGCCTGAGTTTTGGATGGCATGGCCATCGGGATTGAGTGGTGCTGATCATTGGTATTGTTTGCCCTAGATTTTCATTAGTGGTTTTTACCATAGGATATGGGCATCATGGACATTAGTTTGATGCATTGTGATTGTCAAGTTGGACATGGACCAGGATACATGGATGGCATGGCCATCAGATTTCAGTGACCTAGTAGCAAGGGGCCGAGGTGCGAGAGATGTTGTGGCTTGGGTTATTTATTTGGGGATTACATGTAACCTGTGATTGCCAAAGTGACGATTGAGTCATGTGTACATAGGTTGACTCTGTAATGAGTATATGTTGACCACTAATTAGGGTAGAGGTCGCCTAATAGTTGTTTGATAGGAATTTGAGGTTTGTTGGTCTGTCTTGTAGGATGCAACATGGGAGGTGATGATCCTTAGATTGATAGCGATGAGGATATCGAGTTGGGGGATGAGGATCATCATGGTTGGGGCTATAGGATGTGACTTTTATTTGAGTATATATATCTTTGTTCCTCCAATTGTAGTTCCATGAGCCGACATTATATTTTGACCTGGGATCCATGGTACTGAGATAATATTGTTTGGGTGTGCCTTTGGGATGTCAGTACTTGAGACCAGATGTGTTAGGAGGCACGCGGTGTCGAGCTGTGTGATTGAGGTGAAACATGGGGTTTCACCTAGGAATTGTGACTATATGAATACCTTGGATCATGTTTCATGGACTCTCTTCACATTTGATATTCTGGAATTATCTTAAGTAGATATATGTCAATGGGATTACATGTAGAGACCCAAGCTTCACGTACATGGACATTACATTACTCTTGCGGAATACTTAATACATAACAAAAATAGACACTCAAGGACCATAATAGTTTAGTGTCTTTGGAAACTCGGAACATAATCTTCAAATCATGGTGAAATATCATCAACATCTCCAATAAAGATATTCCCCTTTTTTGTTTTCTTACCTAAAACCTTTCATTAAATCTTTGGGAAAAGAAAATATATAAAGGGTGAGCTCAAATGCTCAGTAAGGGTATGCATGGAAAACATAGAACAATCCATAAACATTTGAATGTAAAAACATGAACATTAAACATCAAAATCATGAGTAGTGACATAAATCCTGGCTATATATAAGTCATAGATCATAAGGGAATAGTAATCATGATAAAATAGCAAGGGAATAAAGCATGTAATTGTGGAAAACTATTAAGCACATGATATGATTTCCATAGTATCCAAGGCATGTCTGCCAAGACCATCATAGTAGACAATGTCCATTACTGAAACATGTTTACTTGTCATTCCAGCCCTGTATTACTGAACAGGATTTACTTGTCGTTCTATACATGTCTATCTCATGAGATATAAATCTTTACCCAATGCATTGGAAGGAGATATACGTCCCACCCATATCATAATTAAATCATTCTTACGTGTGCCACAAAATAAACATAAATCAATTATCATAACTGAAAGAATAAAATGGGGTTCTTAAACATCATCCTGTCATAACAAAATCCATATTAAACAAACGGATATCATTTCATCATTATAAAAATCAAACCATGTAAATAATAGAGACAATATACTTGAAACATAACCACACAAAATAATTTCATCTTAGATGGAAAGTAGTTTTTATAAAACACTTGAAATTAATTCTTGAGGAAAATATCCTTTCTTCTTCAAAATCATTTTATATTCACAAAATACCATTCAATTTTAAAAGAAAATGATTTTGTTGAAAATAATCATGCATTCTTGTACATGGTTCTTTTTTAATATAAGGCGTTATGAAACCGTAAAAAACCATTCATTCCGTAAAAGTTAAAAAAACATTCTTCTCGTACTTTTGCCGGAAACGTAAAAAATTACCCTGTATGGTAAACAAAAGAAAGATTCCTTCCACACCATGTAGTAAAAGTAAAAAAAGGTTAAAATGACATTAAACATACATTAAAAAAGAGTAAAAAGTTTATGAAAATATTTTGAGAAAACATGGATATGGATGATAAAAATAACCCCAGTAAATACTTATGAATAAACAATCCCGGATAAGAATGAGATTGGAATAATTATCCCTTACATTATGTCCAATTTTTTCCATAAGTGTATGAGACTCCTGTATAGTGGGTTTAAACATATTATTAAATTGTAATAGAACCATAATAATATTAATTATATCATATATGATTCACTTACGACAATATATTACCTGTTCATTTGTCAATTCCTTGTTAAAGCAGCGTTTTGGGTAAAATCGTTTCATTTATTGTATGTTTTTTGACTTGTAATTATTCATATGATTAGATAGATCATGATTGATTAATTAAATAATTTAAAATATGATTTATATATAATATATATTTTGTATATAAATATATATTAAATATTGATAAATGAAATGAAACACACCATTCATGGAGACGGTAGGCCGTACGTACACATGAACGTTGTTTTTGTTTCCTTATTAAATTGAATGGATGTAAGTAAATAACATATACATAAATAAAATATCATTATTATTTCATATAGTTCATGATTATTTATTATATATACTTTATAATCATTCTTTAATGGTTAACATGGACAATGAATCTCATCACATTGTGTAGACGGTAATCTGTACGTATGGACGAGCGATGATATCATTCCCATAATTATTGAATGGAATTGGAGTGGATAATATAATAACTTAGAATTATTATAATGTTATAATAATCATATATAGTTATTATTTTCACCATTATACCCATCCAAGTAAGGTGGCGGTGGAAAAATAGATTACACCGTGGCGTGGAGACGGTAAGCCGTACGTACGCACGCATGGTGATTTCGTTTTTCGTAGGATGGATAGAAAGTGAAATAGGGTGGTTTCATATTTATAAAAACATATAAGTATATGTTTGATAATGATGTTATTACTTTATAATGAAACAAATAAATAAGAGGAAAGAGAAGAAGAAATAAATTTTAAAGAATCTGTAAATGATATTACCTCTTCTTTGATGTGCCTCTTCTAAAACTACTCTTAGGGCACTAAAGATGGTCTTTGAAGAAGACCAGGACCTCTAATATGTTTCTAGGGATGTGGGAAAGAGAAATGGATTGGTTTTTTCTAAGCATGAAGGTTCAAAAGGTTGTGAAGTGGAGAGGGAGGAGTTTCCCTTTTATAAGAGAGGAGAGGGGCACTTTTGGAAACCTCTAAAACATTAATTTATAATAAATTTAAACCCCACATAAAAACCTCTAAAAATGACTCAATTAGAATATTAGATGATATAGGGTTGTAATATCATAAAACAAATAAAATATAGACACGTTGGGAATTTATTTTAAACCTTATCAACTTGATATATCCTTATTTAATCCATTTAATTTTATTTGTGTTAATAATATTCTAAATTTTAAATTGTTATAAATAATTACTTATGTCTTGTGAATTGTCCATAATTGGATAATCTATGAAATGTTTGACCATATAAATTTAAATTTTTAATTTTTCAATATTTTTTTTGTTTTTTAAATAATTTAATAATATGTTATTTTTATAAAATAACAATAGTTTCAGTTTTGACACTATTCAATTATTTTAATTTAAATAAAACCCATACAGAGGATATATTCTAACAAAAATATATAATAGATTCATAACATGTACTATTTTTCTATTAAATTCTAGGAGCACATTAAATAGTTAATATAATATTTATTTTAATATTTTGAAAACCATTTATTTGATATTTCAATCAATAAAATAATTTCTACATCACTATTTTTTCACCATTAATGATAATTATATAATCCCTAAAAATTCAAAATAAATTTTCATGATGTAGATAATTTTATTTTATTTTTGTAGACTATTTATATTCCATGTTTTATAAAGATTTTCACTAAATTAAAATTATTACACTTATAAAATATAAGAGAGTGACATGTTGTCACTCTCTTTGGTTTTAATAATAATTATATCATTTTCATGTTCAAAAGTCCATGAAACAATTCTATTCCGACCCTTAGGTGATATGGGTCGATTTTTGTTCATCCAATAGAATTTTTGCAGGTGGTAGGGTAATTTTATAATCTTATTGTTACCCTTAATTACCCGATTTACCATTAACTGTAGTAAATAAGAATTTCCGTTGTTACTATTCATAATGTCAAAAAAATAAAAGTAACATGTTAACATAATTTGGTCCCACTGAATCCGAATATATAATCCATTATTTAAAATTCAAACAATAGAAGTTTCAGTAATTAATTTTAAATTAATCTCATTGTTAAGAAAAAACAAGTTTTAAAAGTTAAACATTGTCAAAGAATGAAATGTTTTTACCAATGAATTCAATGTAAAATTAATGGTAATGACATAGATTATATTTAATGGTAAAATTATATTCTATTTATACTTTAAAATCATTAAATTTTATCATTTTACCATATAAATTATCTTGATGAAAAAAGTTGTTTTTAAGAAAAAATTTGTGTATTTTTACTATTCATCAAAATATGAATGTTATTGGAAAAGTATCAAAAATATATCCTATGTAAATTTTTATATCTTGATTAAAAATAAGAAAATTATTTTGTAAAATTTAACTTATAAACTTGTCAAAATTAGATTTAAAATGGGTGTGTCATCAAAAGGCTGAAAAACTGCATTTTTGAAGAATACTTCTTTTATCCAAAAAATTGATTTTGTTTCCAGACCTCATTCTAGAAAATTTCTAAGATTAATTATAATGTTATAATATTCAAAATTTAGTTAATACTATTCATAATGTCTAGTTCATAATATTATAATCATTGTTTAGTGAAACTCGGTATTGCGTACAACATACGCTATCGAGGAAGGTCGCCTTTGTGTGAAACACAAGCCAAGAATTTTGTTGCGTATATTAAAAACTAATATGATGTTGAATATAGAACAAGATAATCTTGGTGTAGCATAAAACAGAATATATCAAAGAAATTAAAATGAATATATCTCATAAAATCTCAGGGTGTTACATTCTACCCCCCTTAAAATGAATTTCATCCTCAAAATTCATCAGGGTTATAAATGGCTTACTACTTGATTGTTTCTTTAATCGAAACACACATCGTAAAAAGAAATAATAAAATTTAATTTTAAAAAGGAATGTTGGAATCACAAAGGTCACCAAAAGTAACTCAACACTGGGATTCCATATAGGAAAACATAGGTGAAAACATTGTTATGGAAGAGAAATCTAACCATTAACTTCTAATGAGGACTGGTAGAGGACATGAGTATCAAAAATCCAACAATCACAAAACCATAATTTATTGATGATCTAAGGTACCATCTGATTCATCGAGTATGAGGGTACTAGGACAACATTTTTTTTTCAAGATCACTTCCCTAAGGTCGATGATTTTTTGCATAACGAGAAATACTTACTTGATTTCAGTGTAATGTCATCGTTGTTCATTCCATAAACAATTTAAACTTCATCTCCTAATGAAATAGAGTTGAATTTTTCATTCTTGATGTCTTAGCAGATCATGCGATAGAATGATAGGTCATTCCATCTGTCTCAAACAGAAGTTTAGAAAAAGTTATTACATATACATAATTCTATATATGGTGATATTAATCGTATATGGTTACAAAAATGGACTTATACTTCATCTATCATACTTCATAATAAAATAAAACTTGTTTCTACTAACCAAGGACTTCTTGTAGGCCATTGACTGGCTATAAAGGCATGTCACACTTTAGTTGTGGGTTCAATTCCCACAACCTTGTCCGATGTGATGGGTTTTCACCCATCCAACGGGTTGTCTTTTTTTTCTTCTAAAAATATACTATTATAATAATTCAGAAATAACATCAAAAAGATGTAGCCTTAAACAATACTATCTGATGTCTATCTTAATCCGTTCCAATATTTAGGCTTATCCAAAATACTTCTATCCAATATCATAGTATAATGAAAATGATTACTAAAAAGGTCATCTACCAAGCATCTGAATACAATCATTTATCACCCATATATCATAATATATATCTTGTTGGTAACATTAAAAACATGTGAAGACTTTATTAATGTATTCTCTTGAAACATGAATTACCATAGAACCTTAGTGAAAACATGACTGCTGTCAAAAGTTAATTATTTCCACATACCAAAATCTCAACATTTCTATATACTCAAACCCAGATGTCACATTGTCCTTATATCAGTCATGAGCTCATTAATATTATCAACCATATTATTTTCTCCTTATCCCTTCATTATGCGCATATCATCTACTTTCCAGAAAATATTTCAATCACTTTTCATGGTTACTGGTACCTTACAATTATTGAAAACCACAATAAATCAATACATAGATAGTCCAATATTCCACGATACTATAAATGAGATTCCACAACATTATTTTGGAATCTTGATACATAAACACTTAATCATTCCATTATATCGTTGTCATACTCAACATAACCAATAGGTATCACATGTGACTTCCCTTTGTCCTTTTCATTAAGAGGTTGTTTATGTTGATCATCATTAACCCTTGTATTAGGGCATTGGATAGCATATTTCCCCATTTCTTTGAACTTGTAGCATTGAATTGTTGGTGGTGTGTTCTCTGTAGTATTTTCTCTATTCACAACATTAGCTACCTTTTTACAATTACTTCGACACTCAGCTGCTCGATGAACATCTTTTCCACACTTAAGACATCTTCTAGTCCCTTTAAGACAATCTCCAACATGCTTCTTTCCACACATTGAGCACAATGAAACATCCGTCTTCATTTTACCATTGTTTGGATATTTTTACTTGAACTCCATCTTTTGGTTCATGTCAAAATCTTGTAATGGGACTGTAACACCAACTTCTAGTTCTACCTTTATATCACAATTCACAATTTAATCATAGCTACAGATGTCTATTATCACTAATTCACTTCAAAGACATGATTTTATTCCACTGAAGAATCGATCAACTTTTTTTTTCAGGTTAGATGATAAATCCAAATACATACCTTGAAAGCTTTGTAAAATTCACCTCATATATACCAAAAGATTCATCATCCTTTTTCTGAAGCTCTTGGAACTCCTTTTCCATCTTTGTTTTAAGAATACGAGGGAAGTACTTATTGAAAAACAGGTTCCTGAACTCGTCCCATTCCATGGATTCAATTTCATCTTGGGTACTTGTATTCTTAATTAGTGTCCACCACTAGTCTACTTAACATTATAACTTGTAAATAGCCAAAATGGCCTTTTCATGCTCTGAACAATGAATTATGGAAAATATCTTCTCAATGGTACTGATCCATTATTCAACAACAAGTGGATCAGAAGACCCACTGAAATAATGTGGGCGTTACCTCATTAAGTAATCAATCGAATATTGTTTTCTTATCTTCTCATTTGGAAGCCCATAATGATTAATACCATGTCTAAGTATAGTAATAATATTTTTCACTCCATTTCCCATAACATTGTATTGTTCAAGAGGACAATCATTGCATTTTCCATTACATTGATCAACACAGTTCCTTCGAGTTCCATCCATCGTCTAAAACCCAAAAAGAATAGTTTGAGAGGAAAAAATTATACTAGAAAAACAAAATAACAAAGTGGGGAGTACAATCAATATATAACATCTTAGGCTTAATTCTATGATTGTAACCATAATTCTTGGATTATAACCTGTACTTATACTTATCCTTAGGGACATCCCTAGACATACTTTAGAAATATCTCTACGGATCTCACCAAATTATTTGCATCCTAGTTTCCAAAGGTTCACTAAAACTTTCATCTGATACCAATTGTAGTGACCCATGATTTAAATACATGGAAATTACACTACATTTGCAGAATACTTAATACATAACAAAAACAGACACCCAAGGACCGTAATACTTTAGTGTCATTGAAAACTCGGAACATAATCTTCTAATCATGGTTAAAGATCTTAAATATCTCCCATAAAGATATTCCCCTTTTTTTCATACTAAAAACCTTTCTTTAAATCATGGGGAAAAGAAAACATATAAAGGGTGAGTTCAAATTCTCAGTAAGGGTAAACATGGATAACATAAAACAATCCATAAACATTTGAACGTAATAACATGAACATTAAACATCAAAATCACGAGTAATGACATAAATCTGTGCAGTACATAAGTTATAGATCATAAAAGAACATTAATCATGTTAAAATAGCATGGTAATAAAAAATTTTAATTGTGGAAAACTATTAATCACATGATATGATTTCCATAGTATCCAAGGCATTTTTGCCAAGACCATCATAGTGGACAATTTCCATTACGATATTGGGTTTACTTGTCGTTCCAGTGCTGTGTTACTGAACCAGATTTACTTGTTGTTCCAGCCATGTCTATCTAATGAGATATAAATATTTACCCAATGAATTGGAGGGAGATATAGGACCCACCCATCTCATAATTAAATCATACTTATGTGCACCACAAAATAAACATAAATCATTCATCATAACCCAAAGAATAAAATGGGTTTCATAAACATCATCCCATCATAACATAATACAAATAAAAAATGGATATTGTTTCCTCATAAGAAAAATCAAACCATGTAAATAATAGAGTCATTATACATGAAACATAAACATTCTAAATAATGTCATCTTAGATGGAAAATGGTTTTGATAAAACACTTGAAATGAATTCTTGAGGAAAATATCCTTTCTTCTTCAAAATCATTTTCTTAACACAAAATGCCATTCAATTTTAAAATAAAGGGATTTTGTTGATTATAATCATGAAATATTATACAATAATCTCTATGAAAATAATGTGTTATGAAACCGTAAAAATCCATTCATGCCGTATAAGTTAAAAAACTATTCTTCTCGTACATTTTCCAGAAAAGCCAAAAAGTACCTCGTATGGTAAAAAAAGAAATATTCATTCCATACAATGTGGTAAAAGTCAAAAAAGGGTAAAAATGATCTTGAAAATACATGGAAGAACAGAAAAAATTTTATGAAAACATTTTGAGAAAACATGGATATGGATTTTAAACATAACCCTAGTAAATATTTAAGAATAAACAATTTCGGATAAGAACAAGATTGGAATAATTACCCCTTACCTTATGTCCAATTTCTTCCATATATGTCTGAGACTCTTGTATAGTGGCTTTAAACATATTATTAACTTGTAACAGAACCATAATAATATTTATGATATCATATATGATTCACTTACGACTTTATATTACCCGTTCATTTGTCAATTCCATGTTAAAGCAACATTTTGGGTAAAATCGTTTCATTTATCGTACGTGTTTTGACTTGTAATTATTCATATGATTACTTATAACATGATTAATTAATTAAAAATTTTAAATCATGATTTATAGATAATATATATTCTGCATATAAATATATATAGTAGGTCGATAAATGAATTGAAATACACCGTTCATGGAGACGGTAGACCGTACGTACGCATGAACGATGTTTTCGTTTCCTTATTAAATTGAATGGAAGTAAGTAATTAAAAAATATATAAATATATTATCATTATTATTTCATATATTTCAGGATTATTTATTATATATACTTTTTAATAATTCTTTAATGGTAAACATGGAGAATGAATCTCATCACATCATGGAGACTGTAATCCGTACGTGAGCACGAGCGATGATATCGTTCCCATAATTATTGAATTTAATTAGAGTGGATTATATAATATCTCATAATAAGTATTATTTTATAATAGTAGTACAAAGTTATTATTTTCACCATTATACTCATCCATGTACGGTGGTGGTGGAAAATCATATTACACCACGTCGTGGAGACGGTAGTCCGTACGTACGCACGTGCGGTGATTTCATTTTTTGCAGGATGGATATAAAGTGAAAGAGGGTTGTTTCATATATATAATAACATATCATTATACGCATGATACTTATGTTATTACTTTATAATGAAATAAATAAAGAAGATGAAATAGAAGAAGAAATAAATTTGAATGAAACAGAAAAGGATATTACCTCTTCTTTGACGCACCTCTTATAAACCTCTTCTTAGGGCACTAAAGTTGGTCTCTAAAAAAGACCATGACATCTAGTATGTTTCTAGTGAAGTGTATAAGAGAAATGGTCTGGTTTTTTCCAAGAAATAAGGCTCAAATTTTTTTAAATATTAGAGGGAGGAGGTGCTCTTTTATAATGGAGGAGAGGGGCACTTTTAGAAACCTTTAAAAAACTTAATTTATAATAAATTAAAATCCCACATAAAAACCTCATAAAATAACCCAATTTGAATATGAGATGTGATAGGGTGGTAATATCATAAACTAATAAAATTTAGTCATGTTGGGAATTTATTTAAAACCTTATCAACTTGATTTATCCTTATTTAATCGATTTAATTTTATTTCTCGTATTAATATTCTTAATTTTAAATTGTGATAATAAATTAATTATGTGTTTTGAATTGTCCATAATTGGATAATTTAACATTTGAGAAAATATAAATATAAATTTATAATTTTTAAATATTTTTGTGATTTTTAAACTATTTAAGAATATGTTATTTGTATAAAATAACAATTGTGTCAATTTTGACACTATTCAATTATTTGAATTCAAATAAAATCCACATAGAGGATATATTAAAACTAAAATATTTAATAGATTCATAATATGTCCTATGTTTCTATGAAATTCGTGGAGAACATTAAATAGTTCACATAATATTTATTTTAATATTTTTAAAACCATTTATTTGATATTTCAATCAATAAAATACTTTCTACACCACTATTGTGTCACCATTAATGATAATTATTTAATCCCTAAAAATTAAAAATTTAATCTAATGACATATATAATTTTATTATCTTTTTGAGACTATTTATATTCTTAGTGTTATGAAGTTTATCACTAAATTAAAATTATAACACTTATAAGATATAAGAGAGTTACATGTTGTCACTTTCTTTGGTTTGAATAATAATTATATCATTTTCAAAGTCAAAAGTGCATGAAATGAATATATTCCGACCCTTAGGTGATATGGGTCGACTTTTATTCATCCAATATAATTTTGTCAGGTGGTAGGGTAAGTTTATAATCTTATTTTTACCCTAAATTACCAGATTAAACCTTAACTCTAGTAAATAAAAATTACCGTAGTTACTATTCATAATGTCAATAAAATAAAAGTAACCTATAAAAAAAATTTGACCCAATTAATCCAAATATGGAATCCATATTTCAGAATTTAAAACACAGAAGTTGAAAAAGTTATTTTAAAATTAATCCCATTGTTAAGAAAACATGTTTTTAAGTTAAAACATTGTCAAAGATTTAAATATTTTTACCTATGAATTCAATGTAAAATTAATGGTAATGACATTGATTATATTATATGGTAAAAATATATTCTATTTATACTTTAAAATCATTAAATTTTATCATTTAACCATATAAATTATCTTGATGAAAAATGTTTTTTTATGAAAAATTTAGCCTATTTTTACTATACATCGAAATATGAAAGTTATCAGAAAAGTATCAAAAATTTATCCAATCAAAATTTTTATATTATGATTAAAAATAAGTAGTTTATTTTATAAAATTTAAGTTATAAACTTGTCAAAAATTATATTCAAAATGGGTGCGCCATCAAAAGGCCGTAAAACTGCATTTTCTGAAAAATACTTCTTTTATCAGAAAAAATGATTTTGTTTTCAGACCTCATTCTAGAAAATGATTAAGATGAATTATAATGTTATAAAAATAAAAATTCAGTTAATTATATTCATAAAGGATAGTTCATAACATTATAACAATATATCATTGTTTAGTGAAACTCGGTATTGTGTACAACATACACTATCACGGAAGGTCGCCTTTGCGTGCAACAAAAGCCAAGAAAATTGTTTCTTATACTGAAAACTAATATGGTGTTTCTTATTACACAAGATAATAATGGTTTAGCATAAAACATAAGATATAAAAGAAATTAAACGGAATATATCTCATAAAATCTCAGGGTGTCACATTAGAGACACAAGAATTGAATGTTGATTGGTTTTCATGTTGATAGTTTCACAAACTCATGAATATTTAAATTTTTGTATATATGTACAAGTATGAGACTATACATGTATACATAGATAGATATTGACATCCATGTTGGAACTTTCCTAGTGGAAAAGGGTTACGGACCTTGAGTGCGATTGTGGTCTCATTTTGGTTTTACTTTCCTTTTGGTTGTGTTTCAGTTAGGCTGAGCACACTACTTTTTCATACATTTATAGCAGCACAGTTATAGGTTTCATGTCAGGGCGGCCTACATAGATTCTTTATAACCCATTCACGTGCACCTTGATGTATGTGTAGAACATATCTACTTTAATGGTTTAACACACATTTCATGGTGGATGAGACTGGGGACCAATGTTTCTTGTTCGAGCGTGGCTGCTCATGTGGTTCTACTGATCAGGATACAAATGTTCGATAGTGTCTGGAGACCAGGTATGTGTTCTAGCTCGGAGTTTGTATTATATCCTTGTTCTTTTAATTTTAGTCTATTTTGTACTGTGTTATTTATATGGCCGTATCGGTGTGTGACCAGTGTTGTATTGTATTACATAGATGTTTGGTCTTTTTATAGTAGTTTACTATTGCAACTAATTCAATTTCAGTTGTTTATCGCTTCTGTACTCTATTTACTTTCTAATTTGTATGAAACATAGTTATTTCTACTGCTTTCTTACTCTGATATGATTTCATCATCTCCCCACTATCACCTTATAGTCCCTCTCTTCTAGTTGGTAAACTATAGCATAAAGTGAGGTGCACTTGAGGCCTTGTGGAGAGCCGGCTTGGAACACCAGTTTAGAGGAATCTGGGTCTGGACGTTACAAAGTGGTATCAGAGTAGTTCTTTTTCTACTCATAACAATTTTTGATATGATAGAGAAGATTATTTGGAATGTGTTGGAACCTGTTATCGATATTGAATTGGGGTGCCAAGAAAACTTGTTCTGGTAGAATGTCCTAGTTACTAGGGTACTAGATTGTTGTTCTGATCTATGATGTGATAGTTGTATAAGATTTTTTTCATGATCAATGCACATGTTGTTTGGATTTTTTAATTTTCTTTCGATCTCTTACTCTTGGAAATTGGCATGAGGCCAGGGTCAGATTTTTACTCTTGGCCAGCAAAAGCAAGAGGCGTCGCAGACATCATAATTGGTACGTAGGATTCACATCATATAGTCCTTCAAGTGTGTGATTTTATTGAAGACAAATGCCTATTTAGTTGGACATGTGTACATATATAATTCCTTCTGATATCAGGTTATGTGGATCTACGTTGATATGTCCTAGTTGGAGTTTAATGACTCAATACTCGGGCACCAGAGGTTCCATGACCCAAGTATATCAATATGGCATGTGAGACCCTTTTTTTTGACACATGCAGGGTATTATTTCACAGGCTCATGGTTATCTAGTTGGATAACTGAGTATGATGCTGATGGATGCCAAGATATTTCTTTTTTAACTGGACCTCCAGGGGGTATTTTTGTATACAGATACCTGATGAGTGTCAGCTCAATTCCTCTTCTATGTTTGTTGTGACCTCTAGGGAGAAATTCAATCCGACGATGCTCAGAGAGGATCTGGGCCATTGTAGAAAATGTTTATTGTTTTGACCCTTGTTTTATTCTAAACATCGATGTTTTTATGGGGCTTTAGGCTAAGAGGATTCTTTGTAGATGACAATAAGGGTATTCCTATGATGGGTATTTCCAGAACGGTTATAGTTATATGAATTCCATGTAGGAGGAAATTGTTAATGCTATAAGCCAATTCATTTGACAGTTATGATTTCTTGGTTGTGGAAATTATCAAGATGATATCATGGCATTTATTTCATCTACAAAGCTTCTCTGGGACAAGACAGATTGTAGTGGGTATTTTGTACGATCCTTTGTTTTTTTATACTCCGGTTTTAAGCAAAAATTTTATCTTTTTCATTAAAATTCTTAGGAGCAGTAAACCTATATTTTCCCCAAGTATATGATCCCGAATAACTTTTTTAACCACTCCATTGGTCTTGAAATAGGGTGTTTATCCTAGTACATGAGTTTGATGGAATTCCATGCTATTGGAATTTTGGTGTAATAATTAATATTTCATATTTTTTAAATAAATTATTAATTTATTCACAAAGGTTTGTTCTGAGATAAATTTTTAATGGAGTGTTTGATTGAGATTTTTTCTCCTCATTTTATTCAATAATGGGATGTTTATCCTAGGTGAGGCATAAACTCAAGTCAGGTATCGGGGCCAGCCTGAGCCCCCTTATTCTTTTTCTTTCCTTTTCTTCTTTTATTTTCCTTCCCATTATTTCCTACTCCTTGTGCACACGTCCTATTTGGATCCTACTTGGTTATGACCTATTAGGGAATGAATAATGGGAGATATATTGAGATATGGAATGGATGAGGGGTATCATTGCGAAGCTCTCAATGCGCTGGTGTGACATGCGACAACACGGGACTGTGTAATCGAGCAAAGCATTGGAAGATTCTCCCCAAAGGTTGGATCATATTCATTTTCACCATATATAAACATTTAATTGGTTTTTCATGTTTATATAGACATATATTTCTTTCTAGAGTCCACTTGAGGTCCGATCTATTTTTTGGGGGTAAAACGCGGTTTTCAGGTGATCTAAGGTTTTTCCTCTTGGGAAACCGAGGTTACACGGTGTCTGTTCTAGTGTATCATGACATTTTTTCACCCCTTTTGCGGAATATTATGTTTTATTATATATATTTTATATACATGGAGTACATGACATGTGGTGGTACGTGGTCGCGTGTCTCGTCAGGTGAAAAAGAAAAAGAAATGTTAGTTTTTAGACAGTAGATTCCATGTACTTTAAAGTACATGTCGTGTACTTTTACACAAAAAATACCCATTTTGTTCTATCCAAGTATAAGTACCCAGCCAGTGGAAGGGATAATATTAAACTCCATGTACTCTAAATTACATGCCATTTACTTTTTCCAGCTTATAGGTTTTGCATATTTTGTGCCATCAAAGTCAGAATTCAGCATGTGAGTAGTCGAATCTGAGTTTTGTTATGAAAAGATCACAATGGTGAAACCCATGGATCATTTTATGACTCTTAATGGTTGTTTGGGGGTTTATATCTAAATATATAGGTTCATCCTCCACTTATCGAATTCAGTCATCACCTGTGAATTAAATTTGGCATGGATGATTGGTTCGGTGTTCATAACTACATAGTTGAAATCCTGTTCTAAGATGATCTATGTGTTATCTCCCTTGACCTTTTATTTTGAGAACATTCCTCTTACAAGACTCTCCCTTCTGGCCTATGAGGCTATGAGATTAGATACTTATAAGGATCCACTGAGGAATGCCTTTTCTTATGTGCTGATTAAGGGAGTCCCTTATAGGAACCATGTACACCTGTATCGTTTTGAGGATCCTCATTGTTGGTTGCCTGGACTACTTGAATGACCCTGAGTTGTACATTGATTTTGGGTAGAGAAGGTTTTTGGGTGTTACCTAGAAGATTTTCCAAACTGGTAAGCCCATGAGAATGTGGTACTAGTGTTAGGCTGGGCATTCAGGCCACCACCACTCTTTATTGTGATCACTTGTTTATTGATAATGCATTGATGTCCACCAAAGGTGCTTCCTATTTGGTGGATGTCAAGCCTGAAATGTGGAATCTTTTCACTTTTGTAATTCCCTTATGTTCTTCCTAGGATTCATGTTTCTTATTCAGATGACCATATTTGCTTACCTGGTATACAGCTTCTGAGCCTTGTTATTTTTAATATTCTACTGGTACCCATAGGTATTACCTAGGACTTGGCTATTGAGCCTGGATGTATATATATATATATTATGATATATATTATTGGGATGTCTATAGGTGATTTCTAGTATCCATATACTAATCCTTACATGTTTACTTTTACACCTTGAGTGATACATGGATTCTAGTTGTAGGAATGCATTGGATGGACTCATGGTATGCATATATATTATGAGGATGATTATTCTCTCATAGATTTGGGCATGGCTTAAGTTCAGGATGTCATGGACACTATGATTGAATGATGGTGATCACCGGTAGGGCTTGTCCCAGATTATATTGAGTGGTTTTTACAAATGGATCGGGCATCATGGATTTTGGATTGAGGTAGTGGGACTGTCAAGTTGGGCATGGGCCGAGATACTTGGATGGAATAGACCTCATATTTGAGCGACATGGTTGCAGGGCTATGAGGTTCCAGAGATGGTGTGTCTTGGGTTATTTATTTTTTGATTACAGATCACCCATGATGGTCAAAGTGCTGATTGATTCATGTTCAAACAGGATGAATCTGTGATTAGATGGATTGAACCACTCGTGTGGGTAGATACCCCTGATAGTTTTGGTTTAGGTATTTGATGTTCGGAGGTTCTTTCCATAGGAATTAATGTGGGTGCTGAGGAGCCTTCAGTTGATAGTGATGAGGCTATCAGGTAGCGGGGTAAGGCTCTTCATGATTGAGGCCTTGGGTCGGGACATTTACTTGAGGATTGACATCGTTGTTCCTCAAGTTGTCGGGCCATGGGCTAATGTGAGATTTCGAGTAGGGGTCTGTGGGACCGGGATACTATTGTTTGGGAATTACATGGGGATGTCGGTACTTAATACATGAGGTGTACGGAGGCATGTGATGTAGGGAAATGTGACTGAAGGGGAACTTAAGGGTTCATCAGGGCTTTGTGACTACATGAGTACCTTGGACAATGGGTCTAGGACTCTCTACACTTTCGAGATTCTTGTGTCGGCCAAATCAAGTATATGTCTATGGGATTATTAACCAAATGATCAATTTTTGATTGATTTTCATGTTTATTGTTTCACATTATCATGAATATTAATATTTAGGTATATATGTATAGGTATGGGACTATACATGTGTACATATACAGATATTTACATCCATGGTGGAACTTTCCCAGTTTATTGGGATTACAGACCCTGGGTATGTTTGAGGTCTAATGTTGGATTTACATTCCTTTTGGTTGTGTTTCAGTTAGGTGGAGCACTTTTCATTTGTATATACATATAGCAGCACAGTTATATGATGCTTGTTAGGGTGGAATTATGAGATTCTCCCTCACCCATGCACATGCACCTCGGTGTACGTGTAGTCCTTATGTCTGGTTTTCAGGTTTAACATGAGTTGTATGGGGGATAGGGTTGAGGCCTTGTGTTTCTTATTTAAGTAGAGCTGCACATGTGGTTCTAATTATTAGGCTGCTACAGTTTGATTGTGTCTGGTGACTAGGTACCTGGTATGGATTGGAGTTACTAGTAGATCCATGTTCTTTTACATTCAGTTTATTTTGTAATGTTGTATATATATGGATGGACCAGTGGGTTACTATTGTTGTATTGTATTTCCTTGTTGATTAGGCTTTTAACAGAATTTTACTATTTTAACCTTTTCTATTTCTATTGTTTATCACTTCTGCACTTTGATTACTTTCTTCTCTGTTTGATACTTAGTTATTTCTATAGCTTTATTACTCTAATATGAGAGAATATTCTCCCAACAATCACCTATTAGGAAGTCAATTCTAGTTGGCATCCTTTGATGCATGGGGAGGAGATCTTGAGGCTTTGTGGGGATCCGGATTGGAGCACTAGTTTAGTGGCATCTGGGTCGGGAAGTTATAGGGGAACCTAAAGGTATTTATGCAGAAGTAATGGTAGCCAATTATATTACATGTTATCGATCATAATTCTCTAAAATGAATGTTGAAATGACCATTCGATCCATGAAATTAATGGACAAGTAAAACTACTTAGTTTTTTTAAGGTATGTGGCTAAACTGGTAAAGGCATTGATGTGACCATTCTACAACAAAGGGTCATTATTCACTTCTGGAATAGTAGTGAACTAAGCCATCAGCCAAATGGTGTCCTCCAAAATGGAAACATTCTTTTGATTTATAAGGTTATATTCACTATTGTTGTTTTTGTTGAATAACATGGAGTGTAAATTCCAATTCAAGAGGGGGAAATCGATATGGATGTCCAGATTGAGGCTAGTAATGAGAGCCTGATACTCTTCCTCATTGTTGGTGAAATATTTTGAAAAAAGGAATGAGTGCTGTAGAACGACCTGTATAAAAGTGATGAAGAAAATTTCCCAGAATACTCTATTATGTTTAGGGTCGTATATCTTATTATATGGTGGAATTCTAGAGGAACTACAAATATTAATATTCCAACATCAAAAGACTTGGTCCATTTAATGTATAGGCTCATCTTGGAAATCAATGTCCATATGAAATTATTCATGGTCTATATGGGTTTCCATGAGATCTTCCAATTCCTAGACCTTATGGGATTTTAAAAAACAAACATTATGTAGAATTACCAAATCATAATACCCATAATTCCAATTATATCATCAATATATAGCGATTGAGCATATAATTTAGCAGTTATACTCAATACACATGTTGTATCTCATGTTTTTTTAGGTAATGTCATAATTTTTGCATTGACAAAACTAGTGTGGGAAGATCTTTCTAGTAGAAGAGTATTAAGTCTCTAGGTCATAGAGCATGCCACTGAGATAGTATAATCTATTTTATCAATCCTTATTATTTTTCTAATAGAAGGGCTATGTGGAACCTTTATAGGGAGGTCACATAGAGGAAAAAAGGTATCTCTTGGGATAGTGGAAGCAGATCCATAGGTTGTAGTAAATAATTATAATATCCTTATATGTTGTCTAACACTCCTCATACCATTGGGAAATGGATAATTTCTTCATGTCCTCGAAAAGGGATTAGAATTTCTGGCCAGATACTGGATTAATTGTCATATGTAGGATAAGTGTCATTGAAGGCCTCACCATTACCAAAGGTTGTTAGGGGATGGATCTGGAAGATGGATTTGAACTTCTATGGGTTGATCTGAGTTCCTTTTTATAATTTTAGGAAGATGAGGAACTTTCTAGAGGTATCCCAGAATGAAAAAAAAATCAAGGTATTCATCATTAAATGTTGGTAGAGGAGGAAACCAATCACTCTCTCAAGTTTTCTGATATGGCCTTGACATTGGATAGATTTGACCACTAATTCATCCACATATGATTCCATTTTTTTCCCTAGAATCAGTTTGTATATGTGGTTCATAGACAGCTGATAAGTGGCTCCATCAATTTTTAGGTTGAAGGGAATATCTTGATAGAAGGTCCATTTTGTCACTAAATAAATGGAATATTACTCATCTGCAGACATCGGTATTTGGTTATACCCATTGTATCCATATATTAAAGAGAGGTCTTTCAAGCTATGTGTAGAAAAATTATATAAATCTATTACTAGAAGGAAAAAATAATCCTTCAGGCAATGGAGATTGTGGTCATGGAGATCGATAAAGACTCTGATATTACTATACTTATTCCTGACTATCATGATTTTAGATAGACATATTGAGTACTATAATTCCTTAAAGAATTTTTTTGATAATAATTACAACCTTATCCTCAAGAATAACACCATGGGAAGTGTGCTTATTTCATGGAGTATTCTTAAAACTATGATGACTCACATTGAGGGAAAGATGGTGGACAGTGACCCGAGGGTATATTCCCCAAATATCACCGTAGCTCCAATCGAAAAAAACACATTTTCCCTTCATGAAATACATGTTGATCTTCTACTCCTCTCGAAACATTGAAAAATTGTTCAGTGTTGACATCAGATCTACCTCGGAACAAAGGATAACCTAAGAAAATGGATCAATTATTGTTGAGACACCCTATTCTTATGTAGTAAGGGAGTCTTCCTAGTCATCTTCATCATCTGAGGTAGGATAATCAGTAGGGGAGATGGCTCATCCAGGGCAGATAACTCTGTGGGAGTACTGTTTGATACTTGGGTCGATATAGAATATCCATTGTGGGGTAAATTATCTACATAAACTATAGTGAAAGAATATTTCAATCCATTTCCATCCATCCTCCAACCACATGCCCATTCATAATATTAATGATTTAGAGGTGGTTCAACCTCCAACGATTCAACGCTAATCTTCAAATCTTGTGGTAATATGATGAAATGGTAGCCATTTCAAGAGTATCTCATTACTTCATTGGAGTGGGGATTCTATTCTATTACCAGGGCCTCACCATTGTAAGAGTACAAGGTCATAATAAAATGTTTCTTCTTCAAATTAATTTCAAAACCATTTATCTTGTAGAAAAAAAGGAATATTCCCTAGTGTGGGGTTTTCAGATCTAGAAAATGAATCATTAGAATGAATGAATCATTGAATTATACACACTAATACGCTACAATGGTTATCAGATAACATGTTCACTCAACCCCATTAGTATGCACCTACTTCCAGTATGGCTAAAAACATCCATATAACAAGCTACAAAGGTGTAAGTGGGACATATCACCCATGTGTACTTCTAATTGACTGTTGTGGGAGTACTTGACCCACCATTGATATGAGGAGTGGACCAGTACATGAAAATGTAGAGAGTTCCTTCTAAACTGCACATTGTAGGTGGTATTAAATGAGTCTACCATGAGTTTAGTGCTTGAAATCAATCCATCAAAATATGTTTTCTACCACACCCTTCCATAAAATTTCCTACACACTCGTATAATAAACCTAAATTGTCATGTTTGAGGGAGTAGATTGTTCTTATGTAAGACACATCTTGTAGATAATATTGGTCAAGATATGCATAATATTAGAATATTATTCCACTAACTAGTAATGGATCTCCATGCCATTAAACAGGCTTGTAATGTAAATTGGGCATATGTGCCCCTGCATTTTGGATCCTTGGACATCCCCAAAGAACGTGATAATGAGATGACATTATTCTCATACATAATCATTTAAATAGTATGAATTTTTTCTAGATACCTTATATTTTATGTGGAGAGATATTTTAATGGTTTATGGGATGATTTCATACATTTATTTTGTCTTGTAGAGGGAATTGGGCATGGAGAACCATAAGGGTACGCTTGTAAGGTTCTTCAACACATCATATTTTGATACCAAAGGCATGATTTTTATGAAGGAGTTAGCATTGACTGGAGACACAATGGATGATGTTGGATGAACTATTACAGTTTTTTTATTTTTAGAAATATATTGATGCTTGATATATGACCTAATATAAACCACTACAAGGTGACATTCAGTTAGCTGAGGCCTAAATCCAGCTGGACATAGCTGATCGTGGTGCAATCATGGTTGATCTATTTGGTCAACTACCATAATAAATCGTGGAATCATTCCTAATAGATCGAGCAGCAAAGAGAATGAGTGTTTTACTCTGCACAACTCATATTGAATGGTATCAGTAGCATATAGAAATCGATTCTAGGAATTGACATGAGAATTTAGGCATCCAGTATATCCTCAGCCTTTTGTTAAACAACATTGGCAGAAGGAATATAGTGGGTTGTCATGGGATTACTCACATTCAAGAATTTTGATGATTTCTTCTATATTGATACTGTTTAGGGGGCACACTATTACTCATTATCAATGTAGTCATCCAGTATTGGGTGGACCATGGGCATGGTTCCCAATTCTATAGTAATGAAATCATCGATGGTGTGAGATGAATACATGATTAATCTAATATTTTCCTTATATTTTGTACTATAATTCAATGTTTATAATCACACAATAGTTCTATTTAATGGGGAATTATCACATTTTTATTCTTTGATGTAATTTTTTTCTTTATTTCAAAATTAGACTAATTTTTGAATTTAACTATTTTATTATTATTGTGTATTTCATCGATAAAATTTTACACACAAATTAAATTTTTTAAATTTTATTTGTTAGGCTTCCATATTGGTTGTGGTTCATTTAATTTTTTTTACCCAAATCACAATCCTTTATTATAAGGATCAAAACCATCTCACATATTTGGCCTCGAAAAATGTGCATAGATCTGGGTATTTTTCATCATGGTACCATATATCATAAATGGGTTTCTAAAACGAGCTAGATTTTGACATGGATCAAGAAGTCATCCTTAGGAATATCTTTTTCTAATTTTCAGTGATTTATTTCTACATTTTCAAGGAAATAAATACAATGTAGATTGGAAATGTTGAATATCAATAGTATATTAGGGTATAATATGATTTATATATAAATTGTTTATATCTCTCTCTACATGAGATCAATGAAGAGAAAATTTTGCAGTTTACTAACAGAATAAATAAGAGAACATATTTTTTGAATTAAAAATTTCCATAATCAGTAATTAATGTGGATTAAGATGCAGTATCCTTTAGATGACTATTTTAGAAACAAATTATCTCCCCTCACCCTATAGAAATGTGTTTCTTCATCATTTTAATGGGTTGGAAACTAAGGGGTAGCCTTTTATTTCCATTTAAAGTATATTTTTAGTGTTTTAAATTCATTATTATTATATTTATTTTAATATATTTTTGTTATTTTTCATATATTCATTCATCCATTTTTATTTTTACATAATTCTACCACTTTGTTCCCTTCTAAACTCCAATTTGAATTGAGAACTATCCCTGTTGTTTATTTAAGGTAGATATAATGGATTTATTGAGATTCATGTTCTTTAATTTCATCTCATTATTCAATTTTGATATTTTTTTTGGTCATTGTTGAATTGAATGTGGTGAGTAGTTTCCCCATCTTTTCTATTTTATAAATTTTTCTTCTCCTATATGAATCATACTTACCATCAATATTAAAGTCATGCATACTGATGAATTTGACATTGATAGTGATGGTAAGAGAAGTGGTCTCCTAGGTTACATTTAGAAGAGAATTATCTTATATATAGAAGTCTCAAAATGGGGTAATCACATTAAAAATGATAGGTTTAGTATGATAGGTCTTGATCACTACACTGAAATGAATTTTGAGATTCTATTGAACAATGATTTCAATCACCATTATATTTTAAGAACATTTTCCTAATTTCATTATTTCTAACATCATAATGTTATTTAATTGGGTTATTATTTTAGAATTTTATATTTCATGTCATTTCAAACCCCCCGTATTTCTATTAATTTTATAGTTTTTAATTAGTTAGATTATAAATAGTGAAAATAGAAAAATATGTGTGCTTTAAGAGGCCTCCTTGAGATCATTCCTTGGGGTTTTTAGTATGTTACAATCCTAAGATGATTTTAATTTAACTAAATAATGTTTTACAACAATCTACTACCATCATATCATCACTAGAGGGTACTTATCAATTCGCTTTCACCAATAGAAAATGTTGTTTTGAGATTTGGATGGTTCCAACATAGATGTAGACTGATTAACTATAGAAAGAGAGAAAATCATAGGTGGTTTTAAAATGATTAAGTATAAATGGATTACATCATGGGAATGAGAAACATCCCTAGGGGTCAACCATTCATCTTATTTATTGGTCCCATTTCTGGAATCATACTACTATTCATTGAATCCACCATTTTCGTTGTCGGGGTCGGTAGAGATATGTTTCACCTACCCCAAAACATCACCCAACTTGACCAAAAAATGATCCACATGGTTCTGGATCCAAACCTTAAGAACATATAATTCATTTATGGTATGTATAAGGATCATTTGGGGTGGGAAATGGTCTAGGAGGTTAGTGAATCTAGCTTCCTTAGGATTATTTAACTCTAACATGTTCATAATTACTTTATCCCAAGTATTGATGATATACATTGGGTCCTAAGCATCCTTGATGGAGTATGAATTGTTCCTTATATCTACAAATGAACTCTTGGAGATAGTATTTTATGATGGGATAGAGACACATTCTCATTTCTAGGGGGATACACATGGGAACGTGCAACCTAATGGTTCTATGTCGGGAGAGAATTTTCTTGAATGGGTTCCCTTGGAGAGGCTACGCATGGTAATGCTACACTTTTTGGGGATCCTCGAGTATATTTGAAAATATATAGACCCTTAATGGAGTCTATACCTATATGGTGGTGGTAGTCTCTACCTTGGAAGGGCCTTTCATGAGAGATAGAAGAGGAAATATGGTTGACTATCTAGTCTACTAAAGTATTTCATCCAAATAATGATCATTATAAATAAAATATCATAATCCACCAAGAATGTTCTGGGTGATGAGGGTAGGTAACATATATGTGTTGAGTCAATAAGGTTTTCCTTATGACTTTTCCATTCCTTCTTGTTTTGAAAATCAAAAACACCTTATCTTTAAGAAAAATTTCTTTTATAAGGAAAATTGCTTTTATAAGGAAAATCTATTTTATAAGGAAAATCGCTTTTGTAAGAAAAATTACCCTTATCATATTTTCATCCATATATTTCTTAAATATAAGAATCGGATTCAGTTTTATATTCTCGGAATTGTTTGAAACTTTGATATGAGGTATTCTGTTTTAGGATCCAAATTCTGGACAGGAAATGTAATAAAGTTTCACTCCGAAATCCAGATGAGAACTGTAATAAAGTTTCATTCTGAATTCCAGATACGAACTCTAATTAAGTTCTACATCAAATTCAGGATGCGAATCCTTATGTAGTTCGAAAACAAATTATCATTACAAATTCTGATGATGAATTCTGATTACGAATTCTGATGATGAATTCTCATTACGAATTCTAATAATGAATTCTCATTATGAATTCTGATGACGAACTCTCATGACGAATTCTCATTCCGAATTCGCATTCCGAATTCATCTATTAAACAAAATCTGATCATCTTTGTTTTATACACTTTGCATTTATTCAGACTTCGAATTTTCACTCCGAACTTTCATTTGGCTTATGCCTTTATATTTTGTCTACTCTTTATTATTTTCCTTACACTCCGAACTTTACCTCCGAACCTTCACTCCGAATCTTTTTAGTTAAGATTTAAAATGGTGTCATATATTCTGTTACACTTGTTTTGTTATAGAACGATGTCGTGTATTCTGTTATGAACTAACCGTTTGTTAAGTTACACATGTACAGGTCCCTCTGATTTTTAAGGAAAATATGACCGTTGGAAAGGAGGCCGACCTTACCTATAAATAGGAGCTCATTTGAAAGAGCTCAGTGCTACTGGTGTGCTGAAAGGCTGACTGATCTTCGACTCATGTGATTACATGGTTGAAGTGATTTCTAGAGAGAGAGTCTCTTATTAACTCTCAAATCTTCGTGCGACTCTGAATGTTGGTGATTACATTCGAGGACTTTCGGGGATAGGAAGACAGAGGTGCCGACTACCTTGAAGTTCGAGGGCTTCCTTGCTGAGGAAGACAGAGGTTGCCAACTACCTTGATGTTGAGGGCTTGCGGGGATATCAAGACAGAGACACTCTAATCTTCATATCGAGGGCTTACCCTGGTGTGGGTAAGACAGACTTTCTTGAAAGTATAAATCAAGGGACCTTTATCCAAGGTTGTTGGATACCCTTCTCTTTGGGTTAAAAGACTTATATCTTGTTACTTGTAGTTTTACTACTTGTTTATTTCCGCTGCATTTTGTATTATAAGGAAAGTATAAATTTCTTATACTTCCTTACTTGTACTCTGTTTCATTTAGATTCTATACGCTTTAAGGTAGAATCTCATATTTTAATCTTTTGTTAAGTTTCAATTTCCGGAACCATATTTCCGGAACCCACGTTCAGAATCTCTTTCCAAGTTTTCATTTGGTATTAGAGGTGTTGTGAATTTGCTTAAGATTAATTTTGTTAAACTTAGACCTTTCCTTTGCTTAAGGAAAACATAGTTATTCATAACTAACTTTAAAGGTTCCATAGGAATTTTTAAAGTTTACAATTCACCCCCCTCTTGTAAATTGAGCATCTACATCATTATTTCGATCCTACAATTGGTATCAAAGGAGGTCTCTGAAATACTTGTACTCACGTATAAGTTTTTCTTGCTCACTTTCCCATTCCAAACTTTTCCATTCCGAACTTTTCCATTACCGAACTTTGTTATTACGAATCTTTTCTACTAATAAGTTTGTGTGCCGAAGGTTATTTTTAGTATGGCAGGAATTAATGATGGTTCTATTGATAATCTAAATCCTACAAGACCACCAATCTTTGATGGTAAAGACTATGAGTACTGGAGAGATCGAATGAAGACTTTTGTTATCAATACTGGAGTAGACAATTTTGTTATGCTTACTAGTGATTATAAAATTCCTGACAAGGAAGATAGAACATTCACTAACCAGGAAAAGCAAGAGTATCAAATCAACTATAAGGTACGTAATACCTTACTTTGTTCAATGACTAGAAATATATACAACCAAATTTCTTCTTGTGAAGCAGCCAACTGTATTTGGAAGAGGTTAGAGGTTACACACTTTGGAACTTCTAAAGTGATTGAGACAAGGAGAGATATGCTTAGAGCTGAATATCATGGCTTCAATTTTCCTTATGGAGAACCAATTTCTAAAGTTCAACATAGATTTATGACTATCGTCAACAACCTACAGTCTATGGGAAAGAAAGGTTTAGATGATGAATCTCTTGTGGATAATATAATTGATATCATGCCTAATGAGTGGGAGTCCAAAAGAATAGCTATAGATGAGAACAGGAAAGTGACTCAGATTTCTCTTGATGAGTTATTTGGAACTCTTCTCCAACATGAAACCATAATGAAGAGATATGATGACAACATCAAAAAGAGAAATGGAAATGGTACTGTTGCTTTTACAAGTACATCAAATCATATGAAAGGTAAGACTCCTGGGAGAGTAACCAGATCCAAGTCTAAGAAGATGACAGTTCAATCAGATTCTTGTGAGAGTGAAATCTTTGAAAATGAATTAGAAAATCATGCTCGAAGGATGAAAAAGATAGCTGGCCAGAGAAATTTCCAATCCAAGTATAAGAAAAAGGAAAGGAAAGATAAGAAAAATGGAGAAGTTACTTGTTATGAATGCAAGAGAGCTGGACATATAAGACCAGATTTCCCTATGCTCAAAAAGAAAGAAAGGAAAGAAATACATTCAGACAGGAACAAAAAGAAGTATTATGAAGAAAAAGCTAAGAAAGTTCTGAAATCTAATGACACCTGGAGTGCCAGTGGTGGTGACTCTTCAGATGAATATTCTAATTATGAATCTTTAGGACAGAGGAATCTTGGTCTTATAGCCAGATTACCTATTGATAATCATTGTTTTATGTCTAAGGCATGAAATGTTGAATCACTGACCAATGTTTCTTTATATTCCAATGATTGTAAGTATTATGACTCTTTTGATGAAGAATCTTCTTCTGATGAAGAAAATACTTTACATACTTATGAAGAAGTCTCTAGGTTAGCTGAACTTCTTGAGGTTGAGAATTCTTAACTCAATAAAAAACTTGATAAGGAAAACTCTAGGAATTCTATTCTTACAAAAGAGATATCAGATCTTTCTAAAGATCTTGATAAGAAAAATTCTGATTTTGAATGTATTTCAAAAAATCTTGAGGGAGTATGTTCTGAGAAGAAAAAACATTCTAAAGAATTAGAAAATGTAATTTCTATGAAAATTTTTTCGAGCCTAGATCTAGTTATAAAACTAATGATTTTGAGGATAAAAACATGGTTGTAAAACTCAAGTCCTAAATTTTTTCCTTAAATAATTATTTATCAAACATTACCCATGGGAAAGAAAATTTTGATAAAATGTATTCCCAAATATGACCTTTAAGAAATAAATCCGGATTTGGTTATACCAATGAAAAACCAATTTTCAGTAACAATTATTTTGTTCCTAAAAGTGCCCCATTTTGTACCAAGTGTCAATGTGGTGGTCACTGGGCAAAGGATTGTTCCTTAAACAAAACCCAATCTTTAGGATTTCACAAAGCTTACTTTTCTAAGAAAATGTGGGTACCTAAAATTTTGTTATCTAGAAATCTCAGATCCAACCAAATTTGGATTCCTAAAGTCTAATTTTCTTATTGATTTCAGGAAAATAAAGAGAGTACCAGCAAAAATACATGGTACATGGATAGTGGATGTTCCCGGCACATGACTGGTAACAAAAGCTATTTTGAAAATATTATCAAAACAAAAGGAGGAAAAGTAACTTTTGGAGATAATGCTAAGGATATGATCTCAACTTATCACAACCGTTCGATCAACCGTGGAAGTTGAACCGTTTTTTCGTTGCCTATATAAAGGGGACCCCAAATGATTGTCCCACATCGGTTTTCAAGCTCCAGCATCTCGAAGCACTGCCTCTCTATTTTAAGGTCGTTCCGAACACCAGTTTTCTCAGTTCCGATCTTCTCAGAGGTCTTCAAATCTGAATGTCTGTGGAAGTAGCTTCTCAAGACATGTCTTTGTCTAAGCCGATCTCTAAGTGGTTAATATATAGAGAGAGGCTGGTTCATCTGGATTTCTTCAACAAGTACGATTCTCTTATTTCTAAAAATATCAAGATTAATGGTTGGGAAGATGTTGCGGTGTCAAAACCCAGGAACCAAGATGATGTATATTCAGATTTTCTTGTAGATTTCTATGAGACTGTTTCCTTTCTTAATGAAGATGGAAAGGAGAAATTGTCTTTTAAGTCTTATGGTAAGACTTCTAAGCTTTCATATGCCAAGGCAGCCAGCTTGGTAGGGCTGAATAATTAAGGAGAAGCTGAATTTATTTCTCATGTGTTGCCGGATTATAAAGGTAGCTTCGACAAGGAAAAGTCTTTAGAAACTCTCGGACTGGAAGATGACAAGGCTCCGAAGATTTCTAGTTTATCTACAAATTTCCAGATTCTGGAGTTATGGGTATAGGGTCTTATCGTACCAAGGAAAGGTGAAAAAGATAGCTTGAAGAAGAGTGAGATCTACATCCTAGATTTTCTGATAAATCTGAGGAAGTTTAATTTAATGAAGCACATTATTATCACTCTTGAGAATTTGAAGAAAGGAAATATTAGAGCTCAGATTATTATGTATCCAGAAATCCTCTCCAAGTTGATAGTTCGGTGCCTTGAGTCTTTCAAGGAGGCTTTCAAATCTATGACCAGAGTTTGAAAGATTATGCTGGTGAGTGATGGTACACTCAAAAAAATGGATTTAGCCATTGACAAGGAGTCTGGACAGTTTTTTGATCTACCTGCTCAAAAAGAATTAGTTCCGAAAGCTACTGATCCGGAATCCTCTAAGCCGGTAAAGAAGAGATAGCTGAAGGAAGTGGAAGTAGAAGCCGAGGATCCCAAGTCTAAGGAAGTTCATTCCGCACCTCCAAAACCAAAGAAGAAGAAATCTTACCCAGATGAGGTTGTTGCTAAATGGAGGGAGATGAAAGAAAAGAGAGTGCAAGGGGAGCCTCAGTTTGGCTTGGACCCTGCGGAGGTTAAATCCTTGAAGGAAAGAACTGCTGATGAGCTAGAAAAACTAGGAAAAGAAAAGAAGCTCAAGAAGAAGATGTCTGAGGCTGAGGTAGCTCAAGCTTTGGTTAAAATTCAATGAGATGGTTTCTGCGAACATTCCTGTTTCGAGATCCTTTTCATTGGAATCTCTACCTGAGACTCCAGTAAGAGAGTTTGTTGCTCTGGAAGAGGCAGTGTCTAAGCCAGTTGAACAAGGTGAGCAAGTTGAGTAAGTGGAAGAAAAAGAAGATGTTGCTGAAGGAAGTGGTGAAACCGGAGATGTGTTGAAACAAGTAGATGATTATAAGGGGACACCTTCGGAACACTTATCGCTCTGAACTTCAGAAGCTGAATCTTCGAAGCTAGTTACTCCAGCAATGGAAGAAGAGAAAGGAGAAGAAGAAGTAGATTATCATGGAGAATAAGAACAACTTTTACATGATATTTCTCATATGGAAAACGTAGAGGTTGGTGTTCAGGAAGTTGCTGATGAGGAAGATAATGTGGTCCAAGTCTCTGATAGTGAAAAGAAAACTTCAGAACAGGATTCTATTCCAAAAAAAGACAAGGGAAAGAAAATTCTTGCTGATACTCCAAGTTCAGTAGTGGTGAAGAGAAAAGAAGTTGGTAGTTCTTCAAAGAGAAAGCTTGACCATGTTGAAGAAGAAAATTCTCTAAGTAAATTTTCGTATTCGGAGTCATCTTCGTTGGGGCATGACTTTGTTGTTCAGTCTTTGAAAAAGTTGGTGGGAACCTTTCCGACCTTCTCAAGTATTGATTCAAGATGTCAGATTCTCCAACATGCTTTGAATTAGAAAACAGACTCCGTGTCTATGGTTATGGACAAGTGTGTTGAGATTGAGGCTCAGTTCAAAACCTTTTTTGTTGGCTACTAAGCTCATAGAAAATCTTGCAATAGGATGAAGAAATGGTCGAAGAAAACTGTAGAAGCTATGAGGCTATTCGACAAATTTCAAGACAATGTTAAGGATTCTTTTGAGACTGAGGACAGGAAGATAAATGAGCTGACTTCTTCCTTTGAAGAGAAGCTGACAGATGAAAAGAACTTCCAGATTCAAGAAGTCAGATATCTGAATGGGAAGCTAAATTCTGTCCCTCAAAACTGGAAGTTTGAAATAGATCATCGGATTGAGTTTCAAGAGAAATTGAAGGCTCAGGAAGAAAATAACAAAGCTCAGGAAGAAAAGCTTCAAGCCCAGGAAGAAAAGATTGAAGCTCAATCTGCAAGAATAGTGGTCTTAGAGAAGCAAGCTGAAGAAGATAATAAAGACTTAAAGAAGATAACGACTATTCTAAAGGGTCTCATGGCAATGGAAAAAGATCCCAAATAGACAGATCCGATCTTTCGTTGTAATTTAACTCTTTTGTTGATTAAATTTTCAATCTTAATAAAATTTTTGTGCTTGCTCGTTTTTTTTTGTTTTTACTACTAATCTTTCAGGTACTTTGTTATATTTTCCATTCCCTTATATTCTTATTGAAAATCACAAAGGGGGAGAAGGAAAAGAACTCTAATGAAAGGGAAAAATAATCCTAACAAAGGGTGAGAAAGAAAACAAACTCTAATAAGAGTTTATCTAAGGGAGAGTTTTTTTAAAGAATACATTCTTATTCATAATGAAGTGTCACTCCGGAAATCTAGAATATGACCCTTAGAGTTTCATAGCCTAAGGGGGAGTTAGTCGTATTCGTCAGTATTCTTAAAGTAAAGGGAGATAAGCCTTAATGTTTTTCTTTATTATTAGAATTTCTTTTTCAAGGATGTTTGTGCTTTCCAAAAAGGGGGAGATTGTTGAGTCAATAAGGTTTTCTTTATGACTTTTCCATTCCTTCTTGTTTTGAAAATCACAAACACCTTATCTTTAAGAAATTTTGCTTTGATACGGAAAATTGCTTTTATAAGGAAAATCACTTTTATAAGGAAAATCTCTTTTGTATGAAAAATTACCCTTATCATATTTTCATCCATATATTTCTTAAATATAAGATTCGTATTAAGTACTATATTCTCAGAATTGTTTGAAACTTTGATATGAGGTATTCTATTTTTAGGATCCGAATTCTGGACAGGAACTGTAATAATGTTTCACTCCAAAATCCAGATGAGAACTGTAATAAAGTTTCATTCTGAATTCTGGATATGAACTCTAATTAAGTTCTACATCAAATTCAGGATGCGAATCCTTATGAAGTTCGACAACGAATTCTCATTACGAATTATGATGATGAATTATCATAACGAATTCTGATGATGAATTCTCATTACGAATTCTGATAATGAATTCTCATTACGAATTCTGATGACGAACTCTCATGACGAATTCTCATTCCAAATTCGCATTCCAAATTCATCTATTAAACAAAATCTGATCATCTTTGTTTTATACACTCTGAATTTATTCAGGCTCCGAATTTTCACTCGGAACATTCATTTTTCTTATGCCTTTATATTTTGTCTACTCTTTATTATTTTCCTTACACTCTGAACTTTAACTCCGAACCTTCACTCCGAATCTTTTTAGTTAAGATATAAAACGGTGTCGTATATTCTGTTACACTTGTTTTGTTATAAAACGATGTCGTGTATTCTGTTATCCACTAACCGTTGGTTAAGTTACATGTGTATAGGTCCCTCCGATTTTTAAGGAAAATATGACCGTTGGAAAGGAGGCCGACCTTACCTATAAATAGGAGATCATTTGAAAGAGCTCAGTGCTGCTGGTGTGCTGAAAGGTTGACTGATCTTCGAATCATGTGATTACATGCATGAAGTGATTTCTAGAGAGATATGCTCTTATTAACTCTCAAAGCTTCGTGCGACTCTTAATGTTGGTGATTACATTCGAGGACTTCTGGGGATAGGAAGACAGAGGTGCCGACTACCTTGAATTTCGAGGGCTTCCTTGCTGAGGAAGACAGAGGTTGCCAACTACCTTGATGTTGAGGGCTTGCGGGGATAGCAAGACAGAGACACTCCGATCTTCGTATCGAGGGCTTACCCTGGTGTGGGTAAGACATACTTCCTTGAAATTATAAATCAAGGGACCTTTATCCAAGGTTGTTGGATACCCTTCTCTTTAGGTTAAAAGACTTATATCTTGTTACTTGTAGTTTCACTATTTGTTTATTTCTGCTGCATTTTGTATTATAAGGAAAGTATAACTTTATTATACTTCCTTGCTTGTACTCTGTTTCAATTAGATTCTATATGCTTTAAGGTAGAATCTCATATTGTAATCTTTTGTTAAGTTTCAATTTCCGGAACCATATTTCCGGAACCCACGTTCGGAATCTCTTTCCATGTTTTCATTTGGTATTAGAGGTGTTGTGAATTTGGTTAAGTTTAATTTTGTTAAACTTAGCCCTTTCCTTTTCTTAAAGAAAACACAGTTATTCATAACTAACTTTAAAGGTTCCAATGGAATTTTTAAAGTTTACAATTCACCCCCCTCTTGTAAATTGAGCATCTACATCATTATTTCGATCCTACAATATGTCTTGAAATTCAGCCCAAAAATCATTAGAAAAATATCTTCAGTAAATGGAAAGTGGAATAAATATGGGAGGCCTTTCCACTAGGTGAAAAAAATTTCAAATCGCCCATCAATACTTTTCCTTCACATGAAGAGGAAATAAATACTTTTCCTTCTTGTAGTAGAGATAAACTAATAAAGAAATTGTCCACAATGGTTTTCCCAACTATAGATGGAACCTATGGGTAGCTTTTTGTACTAGATGAATGTGGGTCCTTCCAGTGTCTGCATGAAACACTGAAACATGATGGTATCTTACTGCTCTGGGGTTCACATCATTTTCCACAAGTCTAAATGATGTGGTCTATGTGCTATATTAGGTTTACCATACCAATAAAAGTGTAAAATATGGTATTTTTAAACTCCCGGGTGCTCATATGTTTTCCACGCACACTGAGTACAACATTCCATATTGAAGGATCAACACATGTCACATTTCCAGGGCTTCAAGGTGAGCACTTAGAGTAGTTATCATGTCATATTTTTGATGCTTCTACCCTATGAAAACTTTCCAAAACTTTAATGTGTTGACATGATCATCATCATAGTGATATGGATTATCAATTAAAGGATCTACATGACTTGGGTCCCAATGATTGTGATTATGCTACTCGGATGGGCTCACTGAATCAGACCTCACTCACTTTCCATATAACCATTTATCTAATCTTCCAACATGATAAGGGTTACTAAGATTGGGTGGGGGAATCCTGGAAAAGAGGAATTTTATTTCCACTAGTGGAGAAATGGTTTCACGTGGTTCACATCAATAATTTGTCCACTGATCAGTGATGAGGTTAGAAAAATGCCTTTTATGGTCTTAAATTATCTAGAGAAAGGAAGCTATTGTAGGATCTATCTATGTTTAAATTATGATCTCAATTAGAATATAGGGATCAACATAAAAATTTCTCTTATTGAGATTCCATCAGGTAGGCAGTAATTCCTCATCAATGGGTAATCCATGACTAAGTGCTGACGTATGCGGTGACTGAGGACACCTTTCATAGGGTCTGCCTAGTACTATATCATCCAATGGAAAGGATTTTCCCCATCAATCTAGTAATTGTTTCCCATATCCCTATGATTATGTGGTTTGTTGGGGTGGACTGTATGTACTATAGTGGTACGTAGAGTGGAACTATCATCTTCAGTAGATAGGTTAGGATGTGTTAGGATAGGACTAAAGTGGAGAGAAGTATACTATCCCAATAATCTAATATATGCATCCAAAGGCACCTTTTCTGTAATCTAGAAGGGTAATATATGACTTAGGGTTCCAATCCACTCAGCATACTCATGTGAGGCTTTCTATGCACGTTTTTAGAGATTCTGGAAGCATCTTCAAAACTAATGGTGCTATTCCATTGGTAATACTTCTAACTCAATCCTTTTTCACTACTAGTCAGTGGTCCCATGGTTTTATTGGCTACATGGATTGGTTAGCTGATGATCGCTGAGGTCGTGAAACATTGCCTTGTTGATTTGGAGGAAATATAAATCCAATCTATTGTAAAGTGACTCTAGGATGTTGATGAATAGAGTTTCTATCATCTAGAACACTATAAGAATTTTGTGGGGGATGAGAACCTCCCATGAGATTCTTAATTAATGGGAGGGCCATGCTCTTTGTCATCCCAAACACTAATTGGTACTAGATACGAGATGAGTGGTGGCACTGATGTAGATCATTAATCTATCTATTAGACCAATGAAGGAGTCATTACATGATTCAAATGTAAATACATGCTAGTATGTCTCTAAAGGGTGGTTCCAACTATATCTTCACATCTACATTAGAAGGGGTATTCACTACTGTTTCATGTGAAAAGGTGGTTGTGTTAATCTATGTCTCAACAGAATTATCACCGTCAAAACAATCCAATTTAGATCCCTACATATCTCCCACATCATGGTTTGAGGCGGAGGTGATGGAAATTGTATGTGATAGGGATGACTAGACTATGATCCCTTGGAAGGGGGTTAGAACATATTCAACATTAATGTATCTAAGAGGGATATGAGGATCCTGTGGACCATATATTCTAGAAATGCAAACATAAACTATAGGTTCCTACATAAGACTCTATGATCTTGGGTGAATTCTGTATTATTGAGTTGTTCATCCCATCGGAATCAGATAGATCAATGAAGACCATGATGACTTGGTGTTTCCCCTGATTTGTCCTTTAATTGTGAGTGTTCCTCCTTCTTCACTAGGATAGTTATTCATGGTATGATACCTATTCTTCATGGGATGAAACTCCCTAATGTTTGGTTATATTATGAGGATGACCTCAAATTTGGTTGTTTTGGGAACAATGATGACATATTTATTGACGGTCATTGGAGTGCGGATGAAGACCACTTTTATTTTTTGCAATGTAGGGAGAGACTCTACTTTGAATAGTGAATGTGTGGGGTGGACCTCCACTCCGTTTTCATAGGAAAATAAGGAAGGATTTTATGCAGAAAATTATGAGTAAGAGGAGGACCTTTGTACTAATTGTTAAAAGAGAGTGAGGGTACTCTGCTTTGATTGTTGACTTAACGGGGATGATGTTTTTAGGCTTCCCCCAAGGTACCCCTTCTCACACACTAGAACAAGATATTGTATTTCATTATTTCCCTACATTCATACCTTCCAACGGTGGGATTCATTCAACACATTCATCAGATATGTATACTACTTGATCAAAATGGGATGATGGGATGTCGACTCCTCCTTCTATGGATTCTTCCCTAGAACTCATCGCCTTGTCATGCATTCCTTCAAATATAAATACATGTTCAATAAATGCATTATTGGTGTCATATATTTATTGATGATGATTAATTGTGGTTCTAATTTTGGTAAATTAAACGGTTTCTTGATAGGGAAGTAACCTTTGTTCAGGATAGTAGTCATGTTGGGCATCACAGGCCTGTCTGGAGGCTGGGAACATTGGTCACATCTATGGAGGAATCTCTATAGTAGAACCTATGGCATCTCTTTCCAATCACGATATATCTAATTCCAAAAACATATCTTCTGAGGCATTTATCTTAGGTATCCTAGGTCTAAAATGGTGTATCTGATGCCATGGACACATATCTTAAAATGATTTCACATCAAAAATTCTATGTTTGGTTTGTGGTGGCAACATGAGATGGTTTGCAAGTTTGATTTCATGTTGAGACCATGTGATGATTATTAGAAAACCCCAAGGAGGATGATCAAGTATGGGTATCCCTAGGAGGTAACACATAAAAGGTTTACTAATGGATGGGTTAGAATTCCCAATTGAGGCATTCTGGAAATGTGTGTCCTATAAAGGGAAGATGTCACACGATGATAGATGATCATAACACCCTTGATAGAAGATCATAAAAACACACCCCTAGGAAAAGGGAACCATTGTTTAAATTTTGTTTTGATTAAAACTCATAGATGGATCTTACATAATCTATTTAGGGTATAGTTACAGAATCCCACATAGTTATCTAGATGGTGTAGGGATTACACATGGAAGAGTCCCATTGTAAAAGGATTTCTCTTGGTAGGAATTATGCGGGGATTTTTAATTAGATATACCTAGGTGCTACTAGGAGAAGTGAAATAAGGGGTGAGATTTACACATAGAATATTCCCAAATGGGTGTATTATTTTACTAGGATTTGGCAGCATGGGTAAAATCATGATGAATGTGGAAAAAGAGTGGGGTGGAGTGGATGGAGTTGATGGAGTGTTGGGGTGGTGGGTTTAGACTTAAAAGAGGCTACCTACGTATCCCAATTAGTGGGGTAATCAAATCCCACATAGTTCAAAATGGTTTATTGGAGCATACACCTACCGAGGAGGCGAATGGAAGTGGGGAAATTGGTCGCAGGCATGGAATTGAAAGCTACCCTGATGAAGGGACATAATGGGGATTAAACTATGAGGGAATCACTTTATATGGGATATTCTAGGGATTACATGTAAGAGTGGCCCAAATAATTTGAGGTTGGACGTTATGGTCAATTCTAAACTCTAAGATCACATGGGTCATGCTCCATGTGAGAAATAAGAGGAAGTAGTTGACCTGGTTATCAAGTTATGGATCATATGACTACAACTAATGGTTTGGGGCATCTGCATGGAAGATTCCTGAGAATAATTTCATTCCATGTGAGGAGGATATCATTATGTGTGGGGAAGATACCCCTCACTATCACTCATAAATAAAGGATTCTAGCAAAGATGTGTGGGTCTTACACGGTGAAGCTACTTATGGTAGAATGACCATCCCACAAAAGAATACTCTAAGGGTCAGACATGGGGAATCCTGAGTAAATTGAATGGGATGAGACTATAGTTTAACATCATGTGTTGGGATGTTGGTGTTATGAGGTTTTATGTCCCAGATCATGGATGTGGGGGACTCACTCCTCACCCCTTAGGCTTACATAACCATCTCACATACACCCTTGGGAAGCATATTGATTCCAAAATTAAATGTTTCAATGGTTTTTAGGAGTGGTCATCCACAAGGTATATGTTAGAGTCCCTATGAGGAAACTAATGGTGGTTTACCATACATATGATGAGAATACAAAGTTGTGGAGCTCATGCTCTAATGGAATGTGGGACACTTTGTGAGGGATAGAAAAAATGATACATGCAAACCAAGAGGGTTCCATGAAGGATATATTCACAATAAATATGAAATGTGTGAAATAGGTTACCAAAAATGATACTTTTGAATAAAGTCATGACTTGAAACTTCAAAGAGTGGGTGCGCACAAGATTGGTGTCTCACGCACAAAAGTTAGGGTTGAGTGCAAGATAGGGATGTTCAAAAGACCAGAGGTGTACATATGATGAGTATTTTTCATACACCAAACATCGGATGAAATAATTTGGGTGAGGAATACAAAAATTTCAGTCCAATAAAAGGAGGACCCATAGGTATCCTGCCTCACAATATCTATACCTTGAGGGTTACTTTTCTTTCACAATGTCACGGAAGATTTTTATAACACACAGAAGAGAATAAGATCCACTTTTATAGTATCACTATGAATAAAAGAGGGTGGCATTTAAAATATATATAATTAACACAGCTATGGTGTGAAAGATGATAGATTATGTTGATATATTTTGTGTGGAGTTATCCTTTACCACAACGAATGATCTTGAAAGGAGTTTTCTGAATTCTTATTTTTCATGGAATATTTTTTCATGTGATCCATTGGCTTGAACATAGAATCAAACTCTTAAAAATAATTTCTTGGCCGATTTAGTGGCCTATGTCGAAGGGGAACATGATGCATCACATTGGGCATCATTGATCCTATCACAAATATGTCAATATTTCATCTAGGTCTCAAATAATGCATGCACCTCGATTCATGATCTCATAATGTTCTATCGAGTTGACTGATGAAATTGTTCCAACAAAATCCATCTGACTGTGGTTGCAGTTGGAATTTGATTCCAACAGATTCCAATACTATAGAATTTGAGAAAAAGGGTACTATAAGGCTAAATTCTAAGGTAAACACCAAATACTTGAGTGAACTCCATCGGGTGTGTGATAAAATCATCTTCATGTGCATAAAACACCTTATGCATACACAGAATGGCCAGACCACACATATAAATATTCTCGGGGGAGAAATGTATAGAAAATTTTATTTTTGTGTGATAGGAATCCATCACTCTCTTATGTGTAAGATCAATCCTCCTACTTTGAAAACTGAGCTTTGACTGATACTTCTACCTAGCCTCCATTTCATGCACGATCTATATTTTTGGAAAACCTGCATCTTGTGCTCCCATAGATCAATCATGGATGCCGACTTTATATATTAGGTTCTTCACCCTTATAACAATTGATCCACTGGAAATGGCCACCCAATAAGAACTTCCTTAGATCAATGCTGATGTCACTGCCTAGAGAGCTGAAATGACCATGAAACCTTATATTCCTTAGGTCATGAGGGTTATGTCAAAAAAAGATGATTATAGGGATGCTAACATAGCCCCATATGTATTATTAGCTAAACAACTATCTTCCTATATGGAACAATGGACATATAGAAGAAGGGAACATTATAGATTACACAAATGACTCACCACGATAACAGTTCATGTTCGAAGATAATTTCCCACACCGGAACAACACAGATCATGTCTATGTTGGTAGATAGGATAGGGACATTGATTTCTATTTGCTAAAGAGAAGTACTATGATAGTCATATGGTATGAGAAATTAACGAAATAATTTCTTTCCCATTATGCCTCCAACATTCAAAGAAACATGAGGAATAATAGAATTAGCTAGAAAAATATTGGGAACTGATGTGCAATGGGAATTTTACCGGTGAGTGGCCATGAGTGTACTGGGTGCACTATAAATTCTAGGAATACAGGTTGGATTTTTATAGTATTAGACAATATATATCTATATATATGGAATAATTCTATATTTAGTGAAAACAAGGTATGGTGATAGAGCTTTTTATCCACTAGTCTTTGGACACCAACAAGTTTCATCTCCACCATGGGGAATTTGACATTAGTCAGTTGGACATCCACTACATTAGCAGAATTTCACTTGAATGATTCCATTAATATGAGTTCCTACCACCACAAAATACATGGGAAGATATTATATAGAATCATATCATGGCATAAAATATTTGTGATGTTGTGAAAGAGAAGTTTAATATAGAGAACGTAGTTTTTCATACATTAACATTTCATAAATTATTCAAAATACATAAACCATTACAAAAATAGACACCAAATAATTTACTAGTCTAGTGCCTCTCAAATCATTGAAAAATATGCAGTGGTACAAAAATGAGTTACATTTTTTCCCACTAGGTTGTTCGTGAATTGTACCCTAGTTAGGAATATAAAGCACAATAAATTTCATCATACCATGGTGTAAAGAAACATAAAAAAGGTTAATCTTAGATGTTCAGTAAGGTAAATAATAGAGATACATAATAATAAATATGATAATAAGGTTATGAGAACATGATAATGAAAATATAAGATCATACCCTACATATCAAAGATCATATACATGAATTATGGAAAAAATATTGGCAGTTCTTCTGATAGGAATAATATAAAAATAAATAACAGTAACCATAAAATCATAACATAGGAATAAAACCTGGAAATTTTTAAGACACATTAGCATATAATATGATTTTCATAGTATCCAATGCATCACTGCCTAGACTATCTTGGTAGTATGGGTTGACTCCCTATAAAAACTTGGTAGTCATGGTTCACTCCCATGGACACATTAGTAACATAAATTTACTCCATAAAACATCGTGGTAGTCATGGTTCATCCCCATGTCCTTATTATTATCATTAGTTCACTCCCCATACCATATTGGTATTCGTGATCACTCCCACAAAAATATTAGTAGTCATGGTTCATTCCTAAGACCATCTTAGTATATATCATGAGATAAAAAGGTTTACCCAATGCATTGGAGGGAGATATAGGTACCAACCAACTCATAATGAAATCATACGTACATGTGGCACACAATCATTAAAAATAATATCCTAACCTATTAAAAGAAATGGTTATCAAAAACATGTAATCATATCATAACCTAGTGAAAAAGATATAGCTTTCATAATCATTTCATCAAAAGCATAACCCGTGAATGATAAATGGATTACATAAACATATAACCTGTGAAAGGGAAATGGATTTCATAATAATATAACTTGTGAAAGAGAAATGTGTTTCAGAAAGACAATGAAATTTAGCATAACCCATCCAGAGAAAGAATATGAATGGAACCTTAAGTTAATTTCTTATAAAGTCATAAGTAACATAAATGGATGTTATCTTAAATGGAAAATAATTTTGAAATCTCATTAAAAAAATTTGCGAGAAAAATATCCTTTGATAATTGAATAAGGATTTTTGATGCATAAAACCATATGAAAATAATTTTTTTACAAAATACCATGAAAAAATATTAAAAAGACTTGAAATCATTATGAAAAAACCTTTTGTTGAAAATATATAGAAAAATATTGAAAACAATTTACAAAATATTTCATTGAAAACAAATTAAAAACATTAAACAAAATATTGAAACGGTTTTGTAAACTATTTCATTGAATATAATTTGGATGCTTATAATGAAATATTTAAATCATTTTGAAAACCATCTCTTTGAAAAGGATTTGAAAAATCATAAATAAATATTGAAATCATTTTGAAATCTATTTAAATGAAAATTAATTGAATACTTATAATAAAATCCTGATAATGTTTTCAAAACCGTTTAATTGAAATAATGTTAGAAACTTGTAAAAAACGTTTTCAAAATAATTTCATTGAAAATAACTTTGAAAACATAAAAAAAGCTGGAATAATTTTTTAAAACCATTTCATTGAATATTATTTTTAAAAAACCTAAATAATTATTGAATTTTTTTTCAAAAACCATTGACATGAATACTCATGAGAGAATCTTGAAAACGTTTGGTACCCCATTTTCTCATTAATCTTTAAAAGTATGCTTGAAAAAAGTTTGAAATTTTTTTTCCTAAAAATACATTAAAACAAAATATTTCTATAATTTTAGGAACACATATATATTTTTTTATAATCTTCTAAAGTATTATTCAATAGGAGGATAGTCATGATATCAAGTAAATACATACGTGTCGAACATTCCTTTTTCATCGAAAATAGTTTAGAAAGGTGAATCGACTAGAAAATGACAAGTAGATTCCTTTTTAAGACAGATTTTGTGTAAGAAAGGGAAAACATTGGTAAATATTTAATTTATATATAATAGGATAATAATTGAATATTTTTGGTATCATTCTAGAAAATATGGTTTTGAAGGATCACAGATGTTTGACCAAAGAGAGAGGAAAAATAAAAAATTAAAAAAAATAGTCTTAACAATTTTATGTATCAAAGAGTGTGAAAATAGAACAAACATATCATGATATAATTAATAAATAAATAATAAGATATTTTATGATTGTTTTTGAGATATTGGTCAAAATATTTCATCAAAGCAAGAATCATAACAAATAATTCTAAAAGGTGAGGAGATTATTTTAATAAAATTTTAACACTTGGTAACATTGAACCATACTACATTTTGGCATCCTCATGTGTTAATCCTATTTTAATGGTCAAAAATCTTGTTACCAATATTTAGATTATATATACTCATGTTTAGATACTATTTATTTCTATATTGTTAAACACTTGAAAATCTTGGTATAAAATGTTATACGTTCTTGATTCAGAATCTCACAAATCATGTTTGAATCTTGAAAAATATGTTTGATATTTTTCTATAATGTTTTATTGTATTAATTATAAAATATAATATATTATTTAAATTTTATTTCTAACGGTCATATTTGAGTCATTTAATGACACTAACATAATTAATTTTTCTTTGTAGACATTTCACTTGATAGTATGACGTACAAGTTGTATAAATTAGGCTTCTTGTTAGTGCCAACACATGAACCTAAAAAAGTGAAAATCAAGAGACTCAAAAATATAGATATCGAACTAGTGACTTCCAAAAGTGAACTGCGTGCATGATATAACAATATTCGTACACCGATGAACACAAAGAAGAACTCTCGATTCATGAAGGATGAACAGTTGTAAATCAGAACCACAAACATTATTGCAGTAGCTATCCTAACAAGAATAAGAGCTATAAAGAACATCTCATCTAACTGGAAACCATTCCAAGAGACTCACGATACTCTCTATTTACAAGACGACTTGAAAATAACATATTATACATCCTATAAGTCTAAAGATGAATAGAACAACACTCAATGAATTTATAACTCATTGTCATCATCTTTTATCTGTTTTGTACAATTTTTATTAATTTTCAAAAATTTATTTATCTTCATTAAAACAATTATTGTCTCCTATGTTAACTTAGAGGATATAAGATATCCTCACTAGAATATCATTCTACACTTTTTTTTTCTTCTCACATAAAACTGTGGAAGAGATCTAGTGTGACTTAGTTATTTGTTTTCCCAAGAAGAATAGTGGAAGTGGTTCTGTGACCTAGACAGTCCTCTATACTGCTGTTAACCTTGATCCTAGGTGTGGATCAAGTTTATTAATATAAACTGCTTGGTGACAGGTGATCACCAAGTGGAGTTGATTAGGTCTCAGCTTGAGACCAAATCACTTGTTTTATTTGTTGTGCATTTCTATTTAATCTTTCAATGTTTTTATTTATACTTTAGAAAACAAAATTTTAATTTTATAGTTAGTCTTCGATAATAGTTATAAATATTTTTTTCTTATTATAGTAGTTTCTAATGTTGTATCAATTTCTCTTATTGATACAACTGAGAAGTAATCCATCTTATGATAATATATTTGAACAGCCAAAGTATTATAATTTTATTACCTTGTTTAATTTTCCTATTTTCATTTTAATTGGGTGAATATTTTAAGTAAAGTTCTGAATAGAAAATTTTAAAGGAAATCAATTCAACCCCTCTTGAGTGTCCTAATCAGACCAATATTTAGTTTCAGAAGAATTTCTTAAAATCCGTGTTTTTAAATTTATGAATTGTCAATATTTTTAAAATATTTTACAACTCTGCTTTTAGTTGTGTTTTAATGATATTAAAATATATATTAATTATAAATTTTTAGTTCTTTAAAAACAACAATTATACACTTTATTCACTAAGTATGGATAATTTATTGGAAGGTTCTTCTACCAACATACCTCCCATCTATAATGGAACAAATTAAGCACAATGGAAAATTAAAATGAAAATGTACATATAAAGTATGGTTTATGAAATATGGTCTTCAATTATTGTTGAATATAATATTACTCCTACTTCTTGAACTACTAGAGATATTCCATCTAAGGATGCTTATAATAATTATTGGAAATCCATGAATTCCTTATATTATTATTTAGGAGGTGAAGAATTTCAGAGAATTCCTACTTGTAAAATATCCCATGAAATTTAGGATACATTATCTATTTGGCATGAAGGAACTTCTACTATTAAGGAAATTAGAGTTAACACATATACTATTAGATATGAAAACTTTTAAATGAATCTTGACAAACCTATTTCTGAAATGTATCTCAGGATTAATTAAATAATGAACACTATGATCTATGTGCAAAGATATGTTACTACTAAAGAACAAATTATGAGGATTCTCATACGCTTACCTGATAGATGGAGTGGAAATTATGTCTCCATTAGAGAATCATGTGACATCAACAAACTACCTGTTGAATAAATCATTGTAAAATTGGTGATGTATGTGGAGGAGATAAAAGAAAAAAAGTAGAGGAGGATGAAGCAATGAGATATTAAGTATATTTCCAAAACACTACCTATAAAATTAAGGAGAAAGAATGGATACAATCTCATTATAATAGTACAAGCAATGAAGATTCATCATCCGATAGTGATTAGGAAGTGGCTCAATTAGATGGATAATTTACGAACATTTATAGAATAATGAAATTCATTATAAAGACTAAATTTAAAGAAAGATAAATTCACATGAGAAATAGGAAGAAGGATTGAAAAATAAGATAAAAATTAGATGAAATAGTCTGTTATGAATGAAAAATAGAAGGACATTTAATGGCTGACTATCCTAAGTTGAAATATAAGGAGATATATGAGGAAAAAGATAGAAAGAATAAAAAGGCCATGAAGGAAACCTGGAGTACTTATGATGATAGTTTAAGCGACTCAGAGTCTTAAAATGATGAGAAGTTTGACAAGGCCAATATTTGATTTATGAAAAACACATCTGAGGTAACCTAATAATATCTTATACAAAATTATTTTTACTGTAGAGATAAAAGTGATTCTTGTAATATGACAAGTGATGAACTATTTTAATACTATAACATATAAGAGACATGCCATGAGTTGACAGATAAATACAAATCATTAAAGAAATAGATTGTTATCACCGTAAATATTAAGTCTGAATTTACTTCTGAAAAGGAAAATAATTCTCAACTACATAAAGAAAACAATGAACTTATGTTATCTAATGAGAAATTGAAAAAAGGCCTATAGAAATTCACCAATGTAAAAAATAATCTTACACAAATTCGTGGTAAAGAAATTTCACCGAGATACACTACTGGTATAGGATACCAAACCAGGAAAATAAATCTCACCAAAAACAAGTTTGTAACTAAATCTAGAAAATCTATTTTTCTACCAAAAAGTTAAAATTCTTTTATTGGTTCCGGTTATAGAAAAAATTTCACTACCTCTTGTTTTTCTGGGTCAAATAAGTTCTCTTTCCAAATATGTTATATAATGCTTATAGGAGACCTATGAAAAAGATGGTGGTTACAAAAGCACTGATTACTAATGTCATTGGACCCAAAATAGTATGGAAACCAAAATCTATATTTGTTTGATTATTTTGTATAAATGTTGTCTAAAGGGATTTTGTAAAAGCCTATGGTACATGGATAGTGAATGTTCAAGAAACGTGATAGGAAATTATTCAGGCTTCAATAACATAATAAAGATTGATGGTGGCCATGTCACATTTGGTGACAATGCTAACTGAAAAATTATTGTCTTAGTCCAGATTGGTAACTCTAACTCACTTTTAATTTATAAAGTACTTATTATTGATGAATTGAAATATAATCTTCTTAGTATTTTACAGTTTTGTGATAATGGATTTCTTGTAAAATTTAAAAAGGATCCTTGTAATAGTTTGAACACTAAAAATGAAATAATGTTTTATAAATTTTGAAATGAAAATGTTTATTATGTGAACAAATATTCATTAGTTTGTCAAAATGTTTCTAGTTTAAGTGATTTTCAAAAAAAATATTGGCTTTGGAATAGAAGACTATGACACTACAATATACAGTCCCTTAAGAATCTTATTAGAGAATGACTAGTCAAGGATCTACATAAACTATAGTTTTCAAATGATAAAATCTGTAATCCCTGTCAAAAGGGTAAACAACACAAGATATCATTCAAATCAAATAAAAATGTTTCAACATCTCAACCTGTAGAGTTGGTTCACATGGGCTTGTTTACATCATCTTGAGTTTCTAGATTAAATTGGAAGCACTATGTTTTTGTTCTTTTAAATGACTATTCTTTGTATACATGGACTTATTTCATAGCCCCAAAAAGTTAATCATGTACTTACTTCACTATGTATGCTAAAATAGTGGAAAATATATGAGGACTAATAATAAAATCTCTAAGAATTGACCATGGCCATGAGTTTCAAAAATCAAGACTTTGAATGTCTTTTCCCAAAAAAAGGATGCAGTAATAACAACGATGTCCCTAGGAGACATCAATAAAATGGAGTTTTCGAAAGTATAAATAGAACCTTATAAGAGATAGCCCAAAAAATCCTTAATGATTATGACCAGCCTATTTACTTTTGGGCAGAAGCTGTAAATACAACTTCTTACAAAATAAAAAGAGTGTTCATCAGACCTATTCTTAAAATAACTCCCTATGAGTTGTGTAACAATAGAGAACCCAAGGTTAATTACATCAATGTTTTTATTTGCAAAGTCTATATTCTTAATAAAGATGAAATCTTGAAAAATATTTATACATGAGTGATGAAGGAATATTCCTTGGTTACTCAAATTCTAGTAAAGCATATAGAGTCTTTAATAAAAGAACCATGTGTGTGGAAGAATATCTGTATATAAAATTTGATGAAATAGATCCACATGAACCTATGAACACCAAAGATGAACTTGGAGATTATATGACAAATTTGGACATAAATGCAAAATCATCTAATCATCTTGTCAAGAAATATGTTAAATTAAACAGTTTTGAAAATTCTTCAGACACTGAACATGATGAACCAGAACATATAGATGATCCTGAAATTACTATCCCCTAATTTTATATTCAATCTATAACATTCAAGAACTATCATTTAGAGGTTTTTGTTGGAGATTTAGTTAAAGGAATACAAACTAGAGCTTCTCTTAGAAATATGTTTAATCATCAATATTTCTTGTCACACATTGAACCAAAAACATCAATATTTCTATCAATGAATAATTTTGGGTGATGGCCATGAAATAGGAGCTAAATAAGTTTGAAAGGAATAATGTTTGGAAACATGTGTATAGACCCAAATAAATCTTGAAAATAAAAAAAAGGGTGTTCAGGAACAATGTAGATGAAGCTGGTAATATAGTTAGACACAAATATAGATTGGTTGCATAAGGTTATAGTCAAGAAGAAGAAATGTAAAATGAAGAAACCATTGTACCAGTAGCTAGATATGAATCCATTATAATCATGCTTTCTTATGCCTCAAATCTAAAGTTAAAACTATATCAAATGGATTTCAAGGGTGCATTCCTAAATGGATATATAGTTGAGTATTTTTTTGATGAAAAACCTCTGGTTTTACAAACCCTCGCGTTCCAAATCATGTCTTAAAATTAACAAAATTTTTATACAGATTAAAGCAAGTTCCACGAGTTTGGTTTGATAGATTAAGTAGTTTTCTTATTTAAAAAATGTTTAAAAAAGTTATAACTAATCCTAATCTATTTATTGAGCAATTTTCTAATGATGTTTTAGTTGTTCAAATGTATATTAATGATATTATTTTTGGATCATCAATAAATTATTTATTTATTGAGTTTTCCAAGATGATGAAAAATGAATTTTAAATGATTATAATGGGTGAGTTAAAATTCGTTCTTGGATTTAAAATCATTCAAATTAAGGATGGTAAAATGTTAAATCGATGTAAATTTTATAAGGATCATCGAAAATGTTTTGGATGGACAAAACTAAAAGTAGTGATACTCTAATGAGTATAACCTGTGAGTTGGATCTTGATGGAAATGGTAAATATATTGATCAATTCACTTATATAGGAATGACTGTATGTTTACTCTACTTAACTGCTAGTCTCCCTAATATTCTGTTTAGTGTTTTCATGTGTGAACATTTTCAATCAGACCCCAAAGAGTCTCATTTCAATTCTGTCAAAATAATTTTTAAATACCTCACACATAAAACCAATTTTGGACTGTTTTATCCTATAGGATAATCATTTGACTTAGTTGTCTATTCAGATGCTGATTTTGGTGGTTGTATGTTAAACAGATAAAGCACCTATAGAACATGTCATATGCTAGGTAAGTCTCTAATATCATGGAGTTGTACGAAACAAAATTATGTTTCATTATATACTATTGGGACTGAATACATAGTTTTTGGTTGTAGTTTTGCATAAATTTTGAGGATGAATCCCACATTACTAGGATATGGATATCAATACAAACATGCATATATAGATTGTGACCATACATGTTCTATTATAATTTCAAAGAATCATGTTTCAAACTCTTGGAAAAAGCATATTGACGTAGGGAATCACTTTGGGAGAGATCATAATCAAAAAGGTGATATCACATTGGAATTAATTGGTGATGAACATAAAATTGCTATTATATTCACTAAAAAATTAAATTGTGAAAGGATAAATTATATCATACATGAATTAGGGTCGATAAGTCTTATATAAAACATTTACGGTCTCAAATGTACTATCTCACACTTACTATTTCACAGTTTATAGTTTCATGAATCACAGTTTCAAAAGTTACTATCTTGAAATTATTGTCTTATGTTTATATACTTGTAGGTACTATCTTACACTTTTTGTCTCAATAATATGGTCGTACCATTTGGAGTTACACCATAATGATGAAACAGTGACGACTTGTTCCAGTCTCACTATAATGTCTTCAATTGTTTTAATTTATTTCCTATATCGATGTATTGATTATTTTATTATTTTTGTTCTGCACATTTTTGTTTTTGACGTCCAGACTTCTTAAATTATAAAAGCCCAATGTTTTCACTTCACTCTTTACACAACTTCAAAACTAAAACCCTTATCTCTCAATCATTCTTCTCTCCTTCAACTCTATCTCCTTCTCAAAACTATTTTAGATGCCTAGAATAAAGAGACCTTCTTCATTGACTCCGTAGAAGAAAATTTCTTTGAATAAAGTGAAATGATCATCGAATATAATGCCGGAAGGACCTCTGAGTCTCGGCCATGCTAATCGACTTGTATTAATAGAGAAAGAATATTGTATGAAGTGGATGCTGGAAATTAAGTGACTAATAATGAATGTTTTGGATGAACAAGGCTGGTGAAAATGGTTTATTAAAGAGAAAAGACCCATCTTTCTAAATCTTTCTTCTGAATTTAATCAGTATCTTCAGATATCCTGTGAGTAGATAGATGATTTTTTTGTTAGAAGTTGGAAAAATGGAAAAGGTGTTTCTTTTCATCCAAGTTGTGGGATGACTGTCTTAAAATACCGAATGAGGGAATTTGGGAAGATCATTAGCAAGGACCTACTCCTCCAAGTCATTTTTAAACCTAGAATATGTATTTGAATGATGAACTGGAAATAAGAAAAGACAAAGGATAATTATAACAGAGTTAGAGGGAGAGAAAGGGATGCTGTTCAAATTCATTCAAAATCGTATTTTTCCATGGAAGGGGGATTTTTAGACCTCATGTATCAAGACATATTACTGATACATCTTCTGAAAAATGGCCACAAGATCAAATTATGTATGTACATCGTTCTACTCATCTGTGATATGATCAATACTACTTCAAAATCAACCTCCCAATTTTATTCAATATTTATTTATGCAATGTTGTTTTCCAAATGAGTAGTTAGTTCAAATGAATAAGTTGTTGAGAATTATGATCTTTTTATCTCTAAAGATACACTTAGAAGGAAGAAAATTTACTAGAATCCTTAGAAACATTCTTGTGTGGAAGAAAACTAAATACTACATGATATGTTCAATATAATTGATAATGCTTCAAGAACTAAGAAAAATCATAACATAGGTTTGGAACCTAATAAGGTTTTTGAATATTCAAGTGAAGAATTAGGAGATATAGAAGCTGAACCTGAGGAAAAAAATTCTTAGAGGAAGAATACAATATCCTACCCGACCCACAATCTACTGATGTTACAGTTTCTAGAGAAATTGTTACTGAAAAAGAACATTCTGCTGGTGTAGAAGAACAATCTATTCATGAGGTGAATTTAGAAGAACATGTTATTCAAGAAGGAACTACTATTGTGGAATAGTCAGAAAAATAATTAGAAACTGAAATTATTCCTTCTACTCAAGAAAAGATGGATTGTGATTTTCAGTTAGATAATGAAGGGCCTAAACCTACCAGAATAGAAGAAATGGAATTATGCCATGCAATTGAGTCTCTTAGTCCCAACAGAGAAGCACATGTTTAGGGGGAGAAGAATACCATTTTAGAAATACCTCATGTGCAATGATCTATTGAGACAAGCCTAGCGAACACCATGTATAAATTCCCCAAATACTTTGATGTCTCTGACTCTCAGTTGGTATCAGTCAGAGAAATTGATCTCAGAACAACCTTTGAGTTGAATCATTTTTGTATACTATAAGTCATACCTTCTAATCAACCAAAGACTGTTTTGGTTTCTATACTAGTGGTTGAATAATACACTCCTAGATTTGTGAACCATGAGGATTTAAATGTTTTTAGTGAAAGTATTATGGCTAGTTTTAAAAGAATTTTGAAATATCAACCTACTACTATATATCATCTGTGTGTATAAGATGCTGGAATACTCTTGGATAAATGTATCTGAAACACCCAACCAAGGATGCTGAATGAAATTCAAGAGGTTAGGATTGTAAACCATCAATTAAGTGAGGAATTAAAATCAATAAAATATGTGATTGAGGAACTAAGGAACGAATTTCAGAATTTTGAACCCCTTGTTTCTCGTTTTAGCACAGAATATATAGAAAAAATTCTAAAAAGGTTGTGACTATAATCCATCCTAATTTGGTATCTATTGTTGGGAAGTTAGTGTCCATTAAATTCAAATACGAATGTGACATTTGACGATCGGTATCCTCAATCAATGAGTTTCATGGTGTTTTTGTTAAATCTTTTGGGAATGTTCTCATGAAATTTTCTACACCCTCTATAGTCATCTCATCTCTTTATTCCTCTACTAAACCTAGACAACCATCTATTATCCTAGACAATTTTGTACACAAAAAAGTGATTTTAGAAGATCATCAGTCTTTAAGAGTTCAGTGTGTTCAGGATAGCCTCTCCATGATTGTACAAACAGTGAGCATGTCCATGACATGGTTCAACTGTATTCAAAGGAATCATCTACAACCTATGGTGAAATTACAAAAAATGTTGATTTCTACTTCAAGTGTATCTATACAAAGAACCATCTGACTAGTCATTTCAAGTACCTTGCGTAAAATCTTTAAATTCTTCATGTGACTCATGATTTTAAAAACCAATAGTATAAAATGATAGAGTTAACACCTACTTTGGAAAAGTTTATTTATAATAAGAATGAATTTAAAAAGGCTATAATATATTAAGGTGAAGTCATCATTAATTTTATCAATTTTATGAAGCCTTGTCTCCATGTGTGAAGCACTAAAATAGTGGCTCCTACAACTACCCCTTTGTGACATGGCACAACCCCTTCCTCCTCTGCTGCATTGGATTATACCTCTATTTCTGTATCTCAAGCTCTAATCCAAATCAGACACGTCATTCTTGAGAAATCCTTTCATCAGTCTTCAACCGACCCAACTTTAGAACCTTCTATTTTTTATGGAGTACCTCTTCCATCTCTCACAATTGGAATAACCACTTCTACCACTTTGTCTTCTACTAATGTGTATCCTTTTGATGTTTCTACCATGGGAATAGAGAATACTACTGACCCTGAAGAGTAGTAATAGATGTCTATTTGATAGGGTTGTTTTTTTATTTTTTCTTATGTTTGTAATTCATCTTTTATTTCTATCCTATTCAATGTGTAAAACGTTTTTATTTTTTTCATCCTTACATTCATTCAGTTTTTATATTATTTTTATTATGTTTTTTAATCCCAAAAGGGGGAGAATAAGAAAAGGAAATTAAATCCCACGATTTGTGATCATCAATAAGGGAGAGATGTTTGGCCTCCTCCTGTTTTAATCATATTTTAATGATCACAAATCATGCTAACCTTATTTAAACTATATCAAATAATGTATAGATAATGTTGGTTTCTTTAAGATTAAATGCATACAACTCATGGTATATAAATTTACACAATCCTAATTCAGAGTCTCAAAAATAATGCTTTAATCTTGCAAACTATGTTTTATCTTGTTCAATAATGTTTTATTATATTAATTATTGAGTATAATGCATTATGTTAATATTATGTATGAAGACATTTTATAGATACCTCGCTAAGTCTGTGAAATTGTAAGTATGAAACCGGTTCTGGATTTTTGAAAAGTAACCTAGACACCATAACCCGGACACTCTAACTCAAACACTATAACTCAGACATCGTGGCTCATACAACATTACTCAGAAACCAAGAATCAGTCACCATTACCAGTTTTAGATTTCTTAATGTCTGTGACACCGTTTCCTTACTACAATCTCCATGACATCATTAAATGTTTTGAAAAAGGACTTGACATTGGGATCCTGACACTACATCATTCCTATTGGTTCCAGATCTCAACGGAATTGTGGCACCATGAATGTCTCAACGCTCACCGGAAAAGGAGAAGACATTGTTTCCTAGTGATAGAATTTCATGAAAAACTATGACACCATTCCTAAATAACTTTTTTGTCTTTTTTAATTTAATTTAAATGTTAGTTCTAACGGTCAGATTTTAGTCATTCAATGACAATGACATAATTAATGTTTCTTTGTAGACATGTCACCTAATAGTACAAGGTACGAGGTATAAAAATCATGATTATTTTCAGCTCCAACACATGCACCATAAAAAAAAGATAAAAGCATGAGACATAGAAATACATAGAGATAACGAGTGAGTTCGAAAAGTTAACTACATTCAATATAGAAGAATATCCATACACTGAAGAACATAAGTATATCTCTAGATTCCTAATGGATGAACTGTTGTAGATCATAACCTCAAACATACTCACAGAAACAACCCTATAAATAACAAGAGATGCAAAGCACATCTCATCTAACTGAAAACCAGATCCAGAGACTCACGATACAATATTCTCACAAGAGGACTCGAGAATCACATCTACTACATCCTATAAGTCCAGAGATGCATTGAACAACACTCAGAGAATTTCAAACACTTTCTCATAATCATTTCTCTATTTTTTATTGATTTTATTAATTTTCAAGAAGTGTGTGTATCTATATTAAATCAGTCACTATCTCATGTATTAGCCTGGAGGACACAAGATATCCCTACTCAAATAAAATTCTATAATTTTTTCCCACGTATAACTGTGGAAGAGGTTTTGTGTTACCAAGTTCATTATTTTCCCACAATGAACAATGTAAGGGGTTTTGTGACTGGGATAGTCTTGTGTACTATTTTTATCCCTGGTCCAGACTGTGGATCAAGTTTTATAATATAAACTACTTAATGGCAGGTGATCACCAAGTTGAGTGGATTAGGTCTCAACATGAGACTGAACCACATGTTTTATCTGTTGTGTGTTTCTTTTTAGAATTTATCTTTTTAGAATTTATCTGTTTTAATTTATATTTCAAAAAACTAAATTTTACTTTGATAGTTAGTCTTAGACAGTAGTTATAATTATTTTTCCTTATTATAGTTGATTCAAAAGATGAATCAATATATCATATTGATATTATGAAGAATTAATCAATATTATGAGATGGTATTTTAATAGCCAAACTATAATAATTTTATTAAATTTATTAACTAGAATTTTTTCATTTAATCTTGGTGAATATTTTAATTAATATTTTTAACAAAAAATTTTATAGGAACTCAATTCACCCCCTCTTGAGTGCCCTACTCTGACCAAAAATCTACTTTTAAGAAAAATAAGTTAAATGAAAATTAAAGTATCATTAATATAAATAGATTTATGATTTAACATATCAATGGTTTTATATACACCATGTGGATTAATATACATGAATAACATGGCCTGTGTCTCGAAGAAAGAAAATTGTGACAAAATCATTTTACTGATTTGGTAACTATTAAAACATTAACCCCATGAATGAAAAATGATATAATGGATATATAAATAAACATAAATCTAATTATAAGAATAATTTAATAAATACATGGGAATTATACACACCATAACAGAGGAATGGGAGGTGAATAAAGCATCTATCTCACAAAAAATGAAAAGTGAGATGAAATCCCCTTACATTGTGTATTAAATCTATCTTTACTTGTAAAAACCTCATGTATAGTAAATATGTCATTATTATTAATATATAAAAGAAAAATATTCTTTTATCTAACAAATTATATGGTTATCTCTTTTAAATTATATTACACTCTTGTTAATAATTCCATGTTATGGTTATGCTTCGGGTAAATTTCCTTTTGTTTTTTGAATGTGTCTTAATCTGTTATATCTTTTGTCCTTATATTTATATCAAGATTTTTAGAATTTTTAACATGATATAAATATCATTTATATTCAATATATTTTTATTTTAATAATCTATATTATATAGAAGTGTGTAATGGAATACACCATTTTTGGAGATGGTAGGTCGTATGTATGCGTGAAAGCTTTTTTCATTTAATAGTCTTATTGAAAGAAATTTTTTTAAATGAAATATATATATATAAATATTCTAGTAGAATTATTATATAATATATATCATATAATTTTACAAATCCCATACTTAGTACATTCCATGTCATGTGTGAATGAATCACGTCGCTTTGAGGGGGCGGTAGTCCACACTTCCTCAAATGAAATAATAGTATTTACAAAAAATTGAAAGTATAAATATTTGTGTTCTAAATGAATTAATGATGATTAAATATATAATATATATAATATATATTGTATATAAACATTTTTTCCATCATAATTTCAACCATCCGAGGTGGTAAGAAAAAATGAATAATCCTCGTTTTGTGTGGCGGTAGTTCGTCATGCACAGAAACAATATATTTTTTACCCATTAGATGGAGGTGTGTGAATGTTTAGGTAAATAACATATCATATAAAAAATATTATATTGAAGAAATTTTTTTATAAAATCAAGGAACAATGAGAGTGGAGGGATAGATAATGAAAATAAAAGAAAGGAGCTTCAGAGAAGTTATTACCTCTTAATTGGGTAACTCCTGTTGGTTTGTGCCAAAATGATTCCTTGGAATTATTTCTTCCCAAGGTGATAATTCATGAAGAAAGTGAGGGACATTAGGATATATATTATTCATATCTTGGATGAACATATTTGTTTTGATGGATGTGAAAAAGATAGGGAGGTGGTGGCCTTTTACAGGGAAGGGAAAAGATATACATGGCATTTTTTAAAACATGTTTGGTGTAGCCTTGTTTTTACTTATATAAAAGTCAAAACAAACAAAAAAATTAAATAATTAAAGGTTAATGTCCAAATAAAATCTATAAAATGGGTGTTTTACAACTTTATAGTTCATTTTGGTAATTAAATTTATGGTTTATTAGATTGATAACCTAATTTATCTATTAATCGTTGTAATTAAATTTATTATCTTTGACTAATTCTTTTGGTAAAAAACAAATTTGAATATATTAGAAATAGTATATGATGTAAATTCAAAATATGGAATCCATTTTTTTCTAAATTCTAATAATTTAATTGGAAGCAACTAATTTAAAAATAATCTAATGGTGGGGACGACACTGCGGGGTTTTAAAGTAAAAATTATCCAAAATCATGCTATATTTATACTGAATTTCAAATTAAAATTGATTCCAATGACCTAAATTGGAATAATTTGTTAAAATATAATCTAATTAAACATTAAAATAAATTTAAAATACAACATAACATTATAAATGATCAAATGAAAATGATGTTTTGGATTAAAATTCAAAAACATTAAATATATATTAAAAAATGAAAACTTACTGAAAAATAACAAAAATTTATCCAAAGATAATAATTATGTTTCTATTTTAAATATGAAGTTTATTTCAAAATATTACTTTAATAAACGTGCCAAAATTGGATTTAAAATGGGTTCTCTATTTAAAGGTGGTAAAACTATCATTATAAAAATATAGTGTTTAAGCATAAAATTGAAATTGTTATAATCTTAAATATATCAAATATATATGATGATTAAAAAAAATATTTGTTTGAGTATATAAAATTTAAATTTAATTAATATCATTAAAAATTATTAAATAATTTATCTTATTATTATAAATAGCATTTTTCACATAAAAATAGGTTTTTATAAAATCTGTCCATATATATTCATTTGGTTTCTATATTATTTTTTAATTATTATGTAATAAATGAATTAACATATATATATTAATACAATAGCTAAACCTATAGTCATAAATTTAATGGCCATGCTATGTGATACTAAATTATAATATTTTAATAATGAATTATTTTTCAGTATCACTCGGTCTTGCGTCTTCCGTCATCCATCGAGGAAAGTTAGTCATGTGTGTAATATAAGATAAAATCGGTGTTCCATATATGGAAAGAGAAAATTTATGTTTCTTATAGTGAATTATTATCTTATTGTTTCAAATAATGAAATCTAAACATAGTGCGTTAATATAATATAATCAATTTTTTATTGTGTTGTGAAATGGAAAATATCGAAGCAATTTAATTAATTTGAAAAACTATATTTTACAAAATGTCAAGGTGTGACATTATACTCCCCTTAAAATTAGTTTCATCCTAAAAATTCATATGGGTTAAAAATGGTTTAATACTTGAATGATCTATTCATAGAAACCCACATTTTAAAAATGAATACTAATACTTCTCTTAAAATGAAGTGTTTGAACCATAACAGTTACCGAAAGTTAATCATAATGAGATTGACACATATGAGAACATAGATGGGATGTGAAAAATGGATATATAAGAGAAACCATACCACCATGTTATGATGTAGGGTTATATAGAAAGATGTTTGAAGAAAGATTGCAATCAAAATTCTGTAATTCTACAATGACATAAGGGACATTCTAATAAATCAAAAATGATGGTACTAGGATAAAAATTGTTGGTTTCATGATTCTTTTAACAAAATATGCAGAATTATCACGAAAATATATACTTGTATGATTTCAGTACAACATCACCCATTGTTGTTCCTTGATCCACCTAACCTCTTTCTCTAAAAAGGAAGGTGGCTTTTTCATTCCTCGAGTACTAAATGTTCTTGAGATCCATGATATGACATCCCATTTGTCATCAGTTATAATAAACACAACTTAGTTTGAACAAGATATCCAATATGGAAAAATCCTCATAAATATATATAACACTTTAATCTTAATAAATTCATCTGATGTATAATGTAAACATTCTATTAATGGTTAACCATATAACCTTTCCAAAAGAAGAAAATTCAATTCTTTGGACAGAAGTTTATAATATGGTTTTAACATTGATCCCCCATATATCAAAAAGTACAATATGGTTATCACATTCAAAAAATGTGAATTACTTAATCGTATATTCCATTAAAAATTGCTAACAAACTTAATTACCATAAATCTTTTTGAAAAGCATGAATTATTCCTTTTTCCAATGATTACTGAAAATATTATTTAAATTCAAGATGGTGTAAACATCATCCTTGATGACATAGAACACATTCCCAATAATTTTTTCAAGGGTAATATGTACCATCCAATTTACTTATTCATATCTAGAATATATTTATCGAAACATGATTATTTCATCATTAGACACTAATTAAGGGTTACCATCCCCCAATCAGAATATCACCTTTCCATGATGTCACATTTATATATCTTCATCACTGTTAAAAATTTCCTTTACAATCCATAATGAAAATTTATCCTAAATATACTTATATGTTTCAAAATTCATATAACATAATATATGACATATAAAACATAAATACATATTTAATCAAACCATATTCTAAAACCATTAATCTAGCTTCATCAACATATTCCTTAATACCTACTTCCTATAATATGATATATGAATCATTCTTCGATTTCCTCATCCTCAATCGAATCATTTTTTTAATTTTAATGTAAATAAGACTAGTAGTACATCATACACCTTTTACATGTCATTTTTAGTATTATTATATTTATACGTACAACCACTAATTGTACCACATTTTTTATTCTAATGATGATATTTCTACATGGGAAATTGATTCGTATAACGCCCACACATTTCGTATATGAAACAATATTTGTTAACCATGATCCTTCTAATTATTTATATTAAATAAAACAATAAATCATAGTGTGAGAAACATTTACATATTAGGATACCATTTAATCATGTAAAAATACTTATGGGGTACCCAAATCGTGGATCATATTTCTTTAATCTATGAAAACTTACATTTATCTTTGGTTATTGATATTCTTTATCTGTTTAAATCTATCAATTTTATTCATAAAGTGTTTGTTAATTCAATAAGAATATCCCTTGGGATTGTCAAATTAGTTGTGCAGCATGACCCATTTTCATGTACCAGATTACCCTGAGTTAGGACTGGAACATATTTTCATAGTTGTTACCACTAGGTACATCTATTCCAGATCCACATCCACTTATAGTATCCAGGTAAGAATTTATTTCTATGAAAAAACACACTCAATCTTGTACTAAAATTCTAGACACTTTCTTATAAATTTCCATATCCTTAAACTTATCTTTATACATCTCATTATGCATCCCACTAATGTTGTATCATCATATCATCAAAATGTAAGAAAAACCATTCCTCTAATACCAACTATAGAGACCCTTTCTTTTCATACATTATCATTACATATTTTTATCGGAATACTTAAGAAATTATAAAAATAGAATCCCAAATACCATATTATTCTAGCAGCTTTGGAAACATGGAAACATAAAAACTGGTACATAAATGAGCTATATTATCTCCCACTGGGTTCTTCTTGCATAGAAACATTCTTAGAAACATTAATAATACTACATATATTCATAACATGGAGTAAGTAAACATAAAAATGGGTGAACCTAGATGACCAGTAAGGGAAAACAAGGGAGATACATATGAATAATCATGATAAAAAGGCTTTGAGAACTTGATCATGAAAATAGAATATCATAACAGGCATATCAAATATCATAAACATGAATCATGGCCTAAATATTCATAGTTCATAAGAAATGAATCATAAGGAAATAAATAACATAAGACATGAAATCATAACATGGGAATAAAACATGTAATTGTGGTAGAAACATAAGAATATAATATGATTTCCATGGTGTCCAAGTCATCAATACCAAGACCATCGTAGTAGTATCGATTCACTCCCCATACCATCTTGTCTATCATGATTCACTAACATGGCTATCTTAGTATCATGAGTTCACTCCTCATACCATCATGGTAGTCATGGTTCACTCCCATAGCCATCTTAGTAGCATTAGTTCACTCCTCATACCATCTTGGTAGTCATGGTTCACTTCAATGGAAATCTTGGTAGTCAAGGTTCATTACAAAGAGAATCATAGTTTATCACATCAGATATAAATATTTACCAAATTCATTTGAGGGAGATATAGGTCCCACCCATCTCATAATGAAATCATACATATATGATCCATAAGATCATTAATTATCCGATCATAACCCCTGAAAGTGAAATGGGTATCAAAAACATGTAATCATATCATATCTTGTGGAAAAAGATAGAGGATTCATAATAATTTCATTAATGAATAACTCATCAAAGGGAAATAGATTTCATAACCATAAAAACCATGAATGAAAAATGGGTTTCATAAACATATAACCAGTTAAAGAGAAATTGGTTTCATAAAGACCTTGAAATTAAGCATAACCCATTCTGAGAAAGAATATGAATGGAACCTTTAGACCATTTCTTAAAAATGGATTTAGTTACATCAACTGATTTTATCTTAGATTTAAAATAATTTTAAAATTTATTTCAACAAACACTTACCGAGTAAAATATCCTTTCCTCAATGAAAAGAATTTTTAATTCATAAAACCATGTGAAAATCACTTTCAAATAATATAACATGAAAAAATTTAAATAATATTTCAATTCATTTTAAAAACATTTTCTATGAAATCTTTTTGAAAAATAATCAAAAACATTCAAAAAAACATTTCTTTTAAAACAATTTTAAAACTATAAAATTAAGGTTGAAAGGGATTTGAAAACTATTTCATTGAAAATATTTTTGAAAACATACAAATAATTCGTGAAAACATTTTTGAAACCATTACATTGAAATTGGTTTGAAAATTTATAAATATAACATGAAAATGTTTTAAAACCCATTTAATTAAAAATTCCATGAAAACTAATAAATAAATAATGAAAATGTTTTGAAACCCAATTCATTGAAAATTACTTTGAAAACTTGTATAATACATATGGAAAAACATTTCTTTGTAATAAACATTGAAAACATATAAAAAATCTAGAAAACATTTTGAACTCTATTTCTTTGAAAATAACTCTGAAATCAAATAAATAGAGCATAAAACTATTTTCAATACCCATTAACTTGATAACTTATTAAATATGATTTAAAATGTTTTTCAAACCCTCTTTTCCCTTGAAACATTAAAAATAAGGTTGAAAACATTTTAAAAACCATTTTCATGAAAAAAAACATTAAAATAATAAATTTACAGAATATTATGAAATGATTTTCTGTAAAAAATATTGTTAATATTATAATGTAATCTTCAATAGAATGGTGTTCATGATAGTGGGTAAATCCAAACATGCGGAACATTTCTTTTACACTTTAAAATGTTTAGAAAAGTTCCTTGATCAGAAAACAACAAAGAATATTCCTTTTTAAAAACCATTTCTTTTTAAAATGTTAAAACATGGGTAAAATTTCATTTAAATATCATACTATAATAGTATAATATTTTTGGAATCTTTTCATAAAATATTGTTTGGCCGAAACACATATTTCTTATATATTAGAGAAGTAAATTCAGACTTTCATAAAATCAAATTCTCAACTATATTAGGTTCCAAAGAGTAGAAAATGGTACCAATATATGAAAATATCATCATTAAACAGAGATTATGAAAATTCATGGTTTTTATTGAGACATGGGTTGTAAGAATTTATCAAAGGATGCATAATCATAAACAATTTTGAAAATTGATGAGATTGTTTAAATTAACTCTGACCACATGGTAACTATAAAACATACTCCCCATTTATGGAATTTAAATTCTTGTATATTAGAGTATCATAAATATAAATAGATTCATGATATATTATTTCAAAGGTATTATATACACATAATGAAAAATTATAGGTGTATAATGTGGGATGTATCTCAACGAATCCAAATTGAGACAAAATCATTTTACCAATTAGTTAAATTTTGAAACATTAACCACATGAAATAAAGATGAGATAATGTATACTTAAATACCCATAAATTTAAGTATAATAATCATTGAATACTTTCATGAGTACTATGCACACCACATAAATGGAATGGGTGGATAATAAAGCATTTATCTCACAGAAATAAAAAGTGAGATAAAACCCCCTTACCTTGTGTATGGACTCTCTTCGTACTCCTAAAAACCTCAGATATAATAAATATAATTTTATTATAAATCAATAAAAAACCATATTATTATATATAATAACTTATATTGTGTTATAATGACTTTATATTACCCTCTTGTAAAATATTCCATGTTAAGGTTATGCTATGGGTAATATTCTCTTTGTTTTTCGCATGTGTATTAATTTGTAATATCATCGGTCCTTATGTTTATATCATGATTTACAGAAATAAAAACATGATATAAATATAGTTTATATTTAATATATTTTTTTAAATAATATATAGAATATATATGTAGGAAATGGAATGCACAATTCATAGAGACGGTATGTCATCTGTACGCATAAACATTTTTTCCATTTAATAGTCGTATTGAATGAATATATGTAAATTAAATATATGAATTAATATGTATATATATATATATCATTATTAACATATAATTATTATATAATATATATCATATTTTTTCACTAAACCCATCATTAATATAGTTCTTATTATGTGTGAATGAATCACATTTCATTGAGGGGGTGGTAGTCCACACTTCCTCAGACAAAATTATCATATTTACACAAAATGGAATGTTAAATATATGTGTTTTAAAAGAATTTAAAAAAAATACATAAAAATTATAATATATATCATATATAAATATATTTTCCATCATAATGTATTCCATGAGAGGTGGTAAGGTAAATTTAATACAAATCACTTGATGAGGTAGTAGTTCATCGAACACATAGACAATATGTCTGTTACCAATTAGATGGAGGTATGTATATGTGTAGGTTAAAAACATATAATAAAGTAATAATTTCATATTTATGATAATGTTTTTATAAAATCATGTAGTAGTGATATTTCATTGGTGGGTAAATAAAATGAAAGGAAATAGCTTCAGAGAAGTTGTTACCTTTTAATTGGGTAACTCCCTTTGGTTCATTCCAAAAGGATTCCTTGGAATAAATTCTGTAAAATGGGAGGATTATAGGAGTAATTTATGGATTTCGAGATGTTAATTGGATATGTAATGGCCTAAACTATGTGGTTTTGGAGTTGTTGAGTATAGGGTGAGGTGGTGGCCTTTTATATAGAAGGGAAATGACACACTTGGCATTTTTTAAAACAAGTTAGTTGTGCCCACGTTTTTCCAAAAACATTTGAAAGAAAACTAACCAAACTAAATAATGGATGGTCAATGAAAGAATAATGGATATCCAATGGTTTTATAACATGTTTCTATGGGGTTTTGGGTCTTATATTAATGTTTTAGTTCTTTGTTAACCAATGTTTTCCTTTCATCATTGTAGTTAATTTTAATCAAATTCACTAATCTTTTTTGTCAAAAAAATATAAACATATTAGAAATTATATATTATTTATATTTCATATATGGAAATTATTTTTATAAATTATGATAACAGAATTGGTAGAAATTAATTTAAAAATTACCTTGCAGAAGGGACGACACTCCAGGTTTTTAAAGTAAAAACGCCCAATAGTTTGCAACATTTTTATACAAAATTTCAGTGTGGAATTTACCCCCATGAACTAAATTAGATTAACTTATTCAAATATTATTTTATTAAACATTAAAACCAATTTAAAATATTATTTATCTTTATATAGATGAAAAATTAACTGTGAATTAAAATTTAGTATTTTAACTATTCATGAAAAAAATGAAACCTTAGAGAAAACCCAAAAAATTGATCATGAACAAAATTTTATATTATGATATTATATATTAAGATTATTTTGACATGGTAAATCAATAAAACATCTAAAAATTATATTTAAAATGGGTTCACTATTAAAAGGGGGTAAAACTACCTTTATAAAATTATAGTGTTTTAATCATCAAATTTGGTTTGTATTTATATTATATCTATCAAATATATGAGATGATTATAAAAAATAAATTTTTAATATATAATATATAAAATTAGTTATTTTAAATCACTATAATTAATTAATTTATCTTATTAATATATGTCATCTTTTTTCACATAAAAATAGACGTTTATAAAAATCGGTCCCTTTATATTCAATGGGTTTCTATATTATTTTCTCATTATAAGGTGGACAATGAATTTGACTGTATATATTCATAATTCAGTCAATCCTATAATCGTGAATTTAATGGACATGGTATATCATATTAAATAATAACATTATAATAATGAACTATTGTCTAGTATCACTCGGTCTTGCGTTTAACATAAACCATCAAGGAAAGTCATCCATGATTGAAACATAAGATAAACTCTGTGTTTTGGGTTGACAAATCTAAAATTTATGTTGGGATTAGTGCTTGATTTCCTTGTTTGTTCATATAATGCAAACCATACATTGATCTTTTACATAAAATAATATTTTTTCAATGTCATATGAAATGTGAAATATCAAAGAGATTAAATTAATTTGGAAAAAATTGTTTCAACAAATCTCACGGTGTTACACTGAAGATTATTACCAATTACAAAATGTATATACTGTTCCAGAAATTTTTCAACTTATTCTCAAAAAGTATCCAAATGTTAGGACATTGGGATAATTGAAATAGTGTTCAATAACATCATAGAGGGGGTGGGAGGATCCTGTTACTTTATCCTTGAGTAAGGGTGGTACTAGAAGTGGGGGTACAACATGGTGGGAGGCCCAGACCCATTGGTTTGTTATACCACCTTCATGGAAACCTTCCTGAGTGGTTGGATGTTATTGAGGATGGATACCATGATTGGAATAACCTAGGAACTCTGGTTATTGTGGTGATACTGGAAGCCGGTAATAGGGTCAAAATGGGAGTACACATGCTGCCCAGACTGTACAACATACTGGGTCACGTGGTGCGAGGAAATACACTGAGAAGTACATGTGGGCTATTCTAGTCCGCGAATGGTTTGATTGTCGTGCATATTGGGGTTAGGAGTTCCTGAATTATATCGATCTTTAGAATTTCGTACTACATCCATCACTATTTAAAATTGTTGGGGTCCAACTGATGACTCTTAATGGGGATGGGGTCAGAATCAGGATCAGAAACCATGCGAAATTGAACTTACACCCCTTTCTAACTCTGGTTGGTATGATGGTGTAAAAAAATAAAATTTTCATTTGAGAACACAGAGTACCTCTTAAGCTTTAGGTTCATAGTCTGGGTGCCCTAGATCAATGGAAATTTGTTCTATGAGACTCATAATACATCCCATTTCACCAATCAATTTGGATGTATATAGTTGGTGGGAAAAGGATTTTACAAAAGGGTTCATGAATAGTGGTACCCCTATATTATATGACAACTATGGTGCATTTTATCGATTGTGTGATCTAGTGAAAATATCATTCTTCTAATAAATAGTGTTGGTGTGGGACTATCGATGTAATATTTTAGAAAATAGGTGGCATCATATCTGGTGGAAATCATGGGGATGCACATAGGGGTAATCGAATCAGTGAGTGGGGAACATGAGAAGAGAAGGATAATATGGGTTCCCTCTTAGGTAACCCCAACCAGAATGATGATGGTGGGAATTCTACATGGTGTGGCTACACTACCACATCTAGAAGGTGACTGGTCTCAGAAAAGACCCATATGACCATCAAAAAGAGACCACTAGGAAAAATTTGAGATATCTCCTACAACCAGTCATCGATGAAATATTTCTTTCTTTTTTTCCTTTTGTAGGATGTTTTATATTTCATTGATGATAGAGGAAATATGTAAAACACTTGAGTGGGATGGGATTGAACATATTTAAATATGGTATAATTAGGTTCCAGACAGGGTGGACTTCCATTGGAAGCATTTTTACCTAACAGCTATAGATATTTACACATGCCAATAGGGGAAGTATGAATCACCCTCCCCCTAGTGAATGTGATTATGTGATAAGATCCAAATCATGAGGAAACACTTCCCAATAAAGTGTATGATGAAGAAGAGGAGGAAGCATAAGTGTCATGTTATATGGAAAACATGGGGACGGAGAGGCCCTAAAAAAGAGTTGAGATTACAGACTCTTCAAAAGAAATTATAAATGTTTCTCATAGTGAGAATAAATTACCAATATCATTCCTTAATTAACTTCTTTTCACTGATCTATTTCATGAACAAGATCCCATATTATGTAGAAGCATCTCGATAGTGACCATGTGATCGATACTACAGGAGTAGAAGAAGCACTAATATGTGAAAAGGAGAATTCTCCAGAACCCACACATTGGGATATGGCTAGTGGTGAACCTACATAATTTGAAATGGATATGGAGACATGTTCAGATCCTAGGCCTTCCTTGTTATTTATAGTGTATCACACTATGGTATACCCATAGAGGAATCCAATTCCAGAGAGATGACTCGTCTAATGTGACTTATCATAGAAATATATCAACCTCATGGTATGAGATTATTTCTAATTTGTCCACAATCAAAAAATCAAAGAACATTATCATTATTGGGTATTTATTTACCATGCAGGTTCTACTCAAATGATGTAATGGGAGCCAATGATAATCACTGAGATTCCTACTGATGAAGGTTCTTCTGTAGTGGAAGTCTCTACTGCGACTCAAGTGATCGAACTGGAAGTTCTCAACACTTATAAGTCCTTTAACTCATAGATTCATACATTTCATTTGTTGTGTATATTGAATTGGGTGCCTTTATCCCATTCACTTTCCATAAGAATATAATCCTGGTGTCCATAAAAGGCTGGTACTTTCATGGTATCTCTTCTAAATGATGTGCCTATTCACAAGGATCTGGTCATCCATGATGATCTGACCTTTTTGGTTCTAGATGAATATGAAACTATGGTGGTGACTGATTCAACTGGTGGGGAAGAACATGAGGCTGTAAGGGGTGAGGTTTCTGAGGATGAATCATCAAGATAAAATAATCACCTCCATAAACTAGTGCCTAGTCACTATGAGAGGATGTATGAGGTAGAAATTTCTATTGAAATCCATGATGCCTTCCTGGAATATGATCCCACGGATCCTAAAGATATGTATTATTTTAATCCTAATATATCCAAGGAAAATCATATCATTCAGAAATGGGAAAATAGGTGTAACCAACACTTCATTGGTTAGACCTCAGAGTCATTGTCAATGGGATGAATATGATCCCATCATTGTTGTTTGCACAATCTATGTGATGGAGGGGAGGAACCACATGATAATCATGTACTAGTTTTTGATTACCATAATGAACATGTACAGGAGGGAAGCCAACACCAAGAAGGTTCCTGGTGTTGGAACCTTTATGACATCATATATAAGCTTCTAGAAGTCAACCAAGACACTAAACATCTGGTAGAGAAGGCGGGTGAGCATGCTACCTTCCTCAAGAAACAAACATAGGTAATCAACATAATGATGGCTCAAATGGAAGAGGATGAGAATGAAATTAAGTAGGATACCACTCAAATTTCTGATCTCCATATTGATTGGGGTCGGGCATATTAAAAAGCGGATAATATTTGACTGATGACCAATGATTAGGATGTAGAGGTTCAAAATATATAGAAAATTCTAGAGGCCACACTCTAAAGGTTGGAAGAGTTTAATCACTCAATTACCATAGTACAGCTATAGGGGTAATTATTCTAGAACTAAAAATTTTCATGTTTTTTGAAACATCCCAAATTTATAGACACATTTCATTTCATTCTTTAATTATTTCACTCCAATTATTCTTATTTTAAAATGAATCACATATCCTTAAGAGCACATGGGTCATTCCCAGGTTGAGAAACAAGTGACGAACACTTAATTATTTACTATATATGAGAGTTTCAGATAATCATCAAATTCTTAGTGTATGATATTATAGAATGGAAATTGTGATCATTAGGGATGAGAGAAGACATGTCTAGGAAATAGGGCTCTAAGAACATAAATTTTTATTTGTAGAATGCTAAAGACAAAATGGGATAACTCTTGGTGAGTTAGAATATATCTGAAAACTTGGGAATGATAAGTGTGAATCACGGTGCCCAACATTCAGAACAATATATAATTGTCATGGTGATAGAGGATAACTGATGATCATGTTCAAAATATATCTTCCATATAATTATCCAAAACTGGGGACAAAAAAAGAATATTGGACCACTAACCATATTCAAAACATGAATCCCTATCTCTAATTTTCGTCATATGTCCTCAAGAATGTTGGCCTAGGATGGTAGGTGAGAAAAAATGGCATGATACCATGACATCATGTGGTTTCTTTAGGCTTTAAATAAGATGATGATCTATATAAGGGGAACATGAAGTGTGGAAATGGAGTGAAGGAATGTTTTGAGGAATCTTAACACTCTCTTAAATACACTGCAATGAATTAGAGTAAATTATTATAAGTTCACTCCTCTAAACAATGATCAGACACATTTTCTCAGGGTGTGTCATCTTGAATTCTAATAAATAGCTAAAAATGTGAAAAATGTGGTATTAGACCATAAATTTGAAGCATTACCTCTCAAGAGAGGTCCAAAAACATTCTTTTAGTCTCATGTCATGCAATGTGTTTGATAGACATGCATTTTTACATCATATAGGGAAGACATTGGAAAAATTGTTTAATTTATTATGGTAATGAAAAAGTATTGTACAGTTTAACAACATGTGTCCATACAATGAACACCATTTAAGTCCTTACTTCATCAACCTGTGGAATTCCTTGAGAAGGAGATTCCCAAGACGGGTGTATGTGGCGCGGTAGAGTGACAATTCTAACGTTAATGAGGTCTAATAAGACCCAACATCCCATAAAATATTCTTGAGGATGAATTCATATAGTTTAAATACTTGTTTCCTTGACTATAGGATCTTAGTATAACGTAATAGAGTTTGGAAAAAGGTCATGTTATCCCAAAAGGACATGTGCAGTGTGCTGGATTAACAATCCTAATGTAAATAAAAACTAATGAGGACCAAAATCACACTATAAATTCACGGGGGCTTGCACACCATTTAAAGCCATGATTTCTTGGAAATAATATTAAAGTTTTAGGTCATAAATATTGGATCTAAAGTTACTAAATATAGCTTAACCATGTTAGTTTACACCATAACAGGCTCCTAAGCCCGCGTGATCCATGCTCAGTATTAGAAACAAGGAATGTTATTGGGGATCTCTTTCCATATGGGCCTATAGTGGGATGACTCCACAATCTCTGAATCACACCATGACATAGGGTTTTTTAAAGGAGGTGTGTTAGGACCTTCATGATTGGGATAAAGGGAAGAATAGTGATTAAGGATTTAATGTTGACCATGGTCGAAAAACAGGGTCCTCGACCATACTTTTTAGGGATGGGGGAGAAAATGCATGATCGAAGGATGACCATGAATTCAAAGACACAATCATTCAATTTTTCTCCATGTATAACATAGTTTTCTGTCCTGGAATGAGAGGTGATCCAAATGTTTCATGAGAACAAAATATTAAGGGGTCCATTTTGATTTGAAAGTCGATGGAAATAAAAATCAAGAAAGACTCGAGGTGTGAAAATGACATCATCAGAAAGTGGGATGCAAACCCCAGTAGTGAAAAAAATTTAGTGCCTTGTTTCATGGACTATGGAAAATGTCTAAAGTTCTATTGCATTGACTATGGAAAACTATTTAATGTCATTTTTGTAGGACTATGAAATATAGCTTAATGTTGTGTTTCATGTACTATGGACAATAGTTTAATGTTTAGTTTCTTGGACGATAGGAAATAATTATAATATTATGGTATATACATAGTGAATGGGAGGTAAAATATAAATTTATTGAGGCCAAAGAGGATAAAATCCTAGAACACACACACACCATAATATGAGAGAGGTGAGGCATCCTATGATTATCAAAGTGAATCCCACATTTAGGGCTTGTGGTAAAATTTTATTTTCATCCCATACTTATAACATGAGGCATACCAATTTTATATGGGGTAAGGCCACATTTTAATCTCATGCATTTTGGTTGCTAGGGTATTCAGTTTAATGTTGTACATCTCAGACTATAGAGGTGGTAAATAATTTATGGTCTTAATGAACAGACCTATTGAAAATAGTTTAAGGCCGAATTGCTTGGACAATGGGTGAAAGTTAAATTGAAAGATGTCCAAGGATTCTTTTTGACACTTCTAGAGATCTGGATGCCGATTGCGTATAGCTTCGTGGAAAATATTCTAGACTTTAAGGGTTATCATTTTACCATCATGAGGTAGAGATATGAAAATTTTCAATTTCTAATGTATTTTCATTGAGTTAAAGAGGAATAAACCAACATGAAAGAGTACAAAAAAGGCATCATTCCACATATAAATGTTGCAATATACAGTGTATAGTTTAGTTCATATTTCTAGAACATATATGAGGCCAAGGGGCCAAAAAGTTGATAAATATGTAGCTGGGATTGAGAAATAATGTTCATGAGTCCCTATATATCCCATAAGGATGGGAATCAATCAATACATAGTTCTTAAAAATAGTGTGGTAGGAAACCAAAACCGGTGGGGAAAATCATCTATGACGAGGAGACTAAATCCTCCCTTGATTCTCGTGATGCATCATAAACTTGTTCAGTGTATGATTGTAGGATAATTTCATGCATTGAGAACATTAACTCTTATTTTAAGGTTGTAGATTTTTTATCATAACTGGTAATATACTTAAAATGAGTATGTGTTGCATCGGGTCCTAACAATCCCAATGTGAATGAGGACATACAAATCCCATCACGTAATACACCCTAGTGGAAATCTGTATATAATTTAAATTCACTATTCATGGAATATGGGGTGAACAATTTATTGTCATGTTGAATAGGACATCTACACTTAGTTTGAGTTCTTAGTGTTTGAACAGAGAAAAGTCCTTGGGGATGAATGATTGGAGGATTTTCAGCTAGTCCCGACTACAAAATTTCTGGGAATTTCTACATATCCCATAAGGATGGGAATCAAGAAAAATATAGTAATTGAAGGAAATATTCATTAATAGTTGTGATCTGTACACAGATTGGGGAATTTATATATATTTTTTGATTTTTTGTTTTTGGGAGGCTGGACTGGGATTTACAAATCAGAGAATCACTATGTATCCAATAAGGATGGTAATCAAGAAATATCAATTTATTGAACATGGTATGGTAGATGATCGATACTGAAGGTGATTTACCCTTGGGGAGGACATGATGATGTTGCGCAGTTTAACATCATGCAGTCATGATGAAGGTTACTTAACATTTTGACATCATTTGACAAGTACAATAGGGATATGTAGTTTATCATCATTTTACTAGGACATTGGAAGGATATTTTAATTTATTATTTCAGGGAAAGTGGGGGAAAGATGTTCTATGGTGAGGTTCAGAGCACATCTTCCATGAATAAATGCGAATGAGGACATTGTAGGCCAACATCATGTGACATAATCCCATGGAAATAGTTTAAAAAGTATAATTTTATGACTAGTGTATATGAAAATCTTGTTTAAGGTCACATATCTCGAACCATAAGGTGTCTATTATTATTAAGTCAAAATGCTTAGAACATAATGGATGAATCTCAACCAATAGGGATATACAAGGAAAAATTAGAATGACCTGACATGAATGATGGACTAGGAGACCCATTCTGAATGAAACATTCCCAAGGAAGACATATACATAGTTTGAAGACAATACGCTTAGAGTCAGGCTCTCAATTTAAGTTAATTAATCATTAATGAAGGGGTTTTATGATTATAATAAGGATATTCATAGTGTAGTTTCATGAATAACATGACATTAATAGGACTAAATAAGACACATCATTTCATAACACAATCCTAAGAAGACCACACCCACAATTTGAAGTCACGATTCTTGGACTATGCACCTATTTTAACGTTGTGTGGTTGGAATGTTTCTACATTTAGTTTAATGGAATACATCAAAGACTATAGAATCAAATTTTAACATCATGTTTTAGGGATGAGGATAAATCCATATACAAATTATATCTTGGGAAACTTGGTGTTGTTTGGAGGAGTTATTATCTCTACATACATGGTGATAAAAGAGTAAGAACCGTCAGGATGTACCTTGTGAATGATGTAAGGACCCTCCAACTTAGGCTCTAACATTTGAGGATTTATTACAAGTATCATCAGAAATCTAAGAGATAACATTGGGTTGACCTGGATGAAGGATTGTAGACTAACATTCTTTTTTAATGCTCTAACTATCTTATTCTGGTGCCTGTACAGATTCTAAAAATCCTGATTCATGTTCACTTTGAGGGCTTCTGGATCCCCAAAACTAACTTATTCTATTTTTATGGAATCTTCTAGTCATATAATGATGGTTAAATTAATGGAAACTAGATATCGATGTGAAGGAAATCTATTTTTTTGTTTTCCATAGAATATAGAGTCACATGGGTGAAATTTTGAGCCATCATCTGATTATCCCAAATAGAATTGGAGATATTTTCTAGAAAACAATTATTTTTTAGCTACCATCATCTTTTATAAAATGTTTTAGATGGTTTTGAGGAGTACCTTGACCAATCCATTTTCTTACACAATGAATTAAGAAGTGTTGTTTGACCGGATGCTTCACTTGGTGTAGAAATTCTTCAGGTCAGCTTCCCAGAAGATGGAGCTACTATCCTTGAGAATAGAGTAAGGGAATGAAAAATATATGGGTGATATTTGAACTTATCAACTCAATAATTGATCATGTTGTAAAATCATTAAGTGGTGTCACTTCTTCCCGCTTGGAAAATAAATATGTCATATTCATAATGAACCTTCACTAACGAGTTTTCACTGGTGGATATGATCCCATGAAATCGAGTACATAGACTGTATATGGCCAAGAATACATGGTTTTATGGATAGGCTCTGAAAGTTGATGCACAATCTTGCTTCTAATTATACACTCATTGTACCTTTGGGGAACTCAATGCATTCATGGAGCATGGTGGGGCAAAAGTATCCCAACCATTGAATGTGGTGGGACGGCCTCAGCCCTGCCTATTGGGAACCAATGTACCTAACATGAACTTCCGACATAACCCGGGGGATTTCATTTTATAAGATACAATAGAGGATAATTCCACCATGAATGAGTCTATATTGACTTTTTTTAGGACTGGATCACTCTAGAGAGTGGAATTCATGGTACCCCGATGGATTCCATCATCCTCGGCACTATTCAGAACAATAGTTCCATTCAAGAGAAACTGGAAAAAATTTGATGTCTAATTAGAGAGTTCATAAATTGTGGGGGGATCCAGAGGACCCCATGTGGAAGAAATCATTATCAGGTGGATTAACAACTGACTATCATCATTTTAATCTAATGTGATGAGAGCAATGACCCACTAATGTTTCACATGCATGAACAGATCATTCTATTCAGGCTCTTCAAGTGAAGTGGCTAGATTGTATGGGAAATTGGATAGACCATTCTACACCTAGGGAACATGATTCACATTTAGATCATAACTAATCCTGACCAGTAGCTGGTAAGTGTTACTTATAAAGGTAATGACATATGTCATTCTAATGATACGATCACCATTGATTTTCTTGATGACTATCTTGGAGCCTCCCTTCACATGAAAGATGGGAACGTCAATCTCAATAGAAATATCAAGACATATAATGGGATCCTGATACACTAGCTCATTATTTTTGCATCTTTCTGATAATATGAATGATTAGGGAAGAAAAACATGTACTGGGGTGATGAAAAAGATCCCTAGACCCACTCTGGTTAGCTTTGAATCATTAGACTTTTTATTGGTTGGGCTCCAGGACGCACTATCAAAATTCATATTCTATCCAAACACAGATTCGTCCAATAAGAGGATAGCCTCATCTGGGAAATAAAATACCAATTTTGTTTTATTATAAGTGGAATGGGTGACTAGGATGTCTTCTAGTTCTTGACCCTTGACAATTTTTTTAGAATGAACCTGATGTCAAACTACTCAAGGATCAATGACCAACACAATAGATAAACCATAAAAATTGGGTGATACATGATATAATTTATCATATCCTCACATATCACTATCATTATATCTTGATTCTAAAGATTATTCTGCAACTTTTTCACTGGAAAAACTAGTGCGAGGAATCTCTTCTAGATTGGATATAATATGGACTCTATTTTGTGGATCATGGGACTTAGGTGTTATACAATGTTCTCTATCCCTTAATTTTTATTCTCAGTTATAATTTTATCAATGGATTGTTCTCGGATGTTCACATAGAGGATCAATGGATTATCTAAGATTGGTGTCATCCAAACTGGAGGCTGAATTATATATTACTTGATCTCTACAAACATAGTCTAAAACTCTTCATCATACTAGTAGAAATGAAATTATTTAGGATCCAAGAAAATGGATTACACATTCAATAAAAATTCCCATTGAACTATCATATATATTCCATGTGTCCTTGAAGGCCAAAAACCTCATAGAGGATTCTTAGAGGTGGAATTTGTTTTTTGGGCTTGATCTTCTCTGGTTTAATCTCGAGGTCTTTGTAACTGACGAAGAAGCTGAGGAGCATACTCGAGTTAACCCTAAAATAAAATTTCATGTGCTTTCTCTTCAAATGATTGGATAATATAGTGAAAAAACATTCTTGGGATAACTTACATTTTCACGATGATGGTGGATTTTGAACATAAAATCATCCACATAGCATTCCACTAGAATCCCAAGAATCAATTTGAATATGTAGTTCATGTTCGGATGATACATGGAACATGTATTACACAAACTGGAAGGGATTTCAGGATTAAATAACATACCATGAGATAATTTAATAGAGGAATATTCAAACTCTAAAAAGGACATCCCTGTTAGTTGTACCTGGAATATTCATACACAAAGGAGTGTGACTGGAACCTAGTTGTGTCATCAAATTTTACCTCTTCCATGGGATGGGTAAAATCATCCTTAAAAAATGAAATCTGAGATCCCACAATATTATATAGGCTCTGATATTAATATTATTCGTCCTTACTATGAAAATGTTGGAAAGACACTTGGGGTACTAACCTCCTTGATGAAACTGGATTTGATGTGATTGTCAACTTCTCCCTCGACCATGGAACCATCATAATAGTGCATTTTTTTGGGAGGATTTTTGAACCAGTGATGGATTATCGGAAGATACAGATGGTTTACTGGGACCTAAGCTTCCAGCCCTAGTATCTATTTATAGCTCTAGTAACACACATCATGATCTTACTTTAGGAAACCCATATACTACTATTGTTCCTCTGGAGGAATGGATGCGCTGATCAGCACTTGCCTCAGATCATCCTCTATAAAAAGGTTCACCTAAAGTAGCTCATTTATGGTGGTGGATATACCCACTTTAAAAGAAGGGGGATCATCTTTTAGATCCCCTTCATCATCTGAGATAGGGGATCAGTGTGGGAGATGCTTCTTCTAAATTGATGGATTCTAGGGGAAGACTTATTCCCACTTGGGTGGAAACAGAATCTTTACTGGCAAATTAATTTACTTTTAAAATTTCGATGAACAAATCTATTATCAAAATTCCATTAGGCCTTCGGCTATGGGGTCTATTATTAATTTCAAACAAATGATGATGGTTCAAATTTTGGTTGTTCTACCTCTCTAGGTGGAATAGAAGAGTATGTTGAATTGTTATGGCCATTAGGAAAACATCTCAATACCTATCATGGGTAAGGGGTTTTGGTAACACCAAAGCCTGACCCATGTGGGAGTATGAGGCAATACTATGAAATTATTTGAACTTATGGACGAAACACCATTTTATCGAGGAAATGATGAATAACTTCAACAAGGCTAGCATTATATCCTCCAACCAGTGAATCAGGATGATTAATCTGTCATTCAAATATATCAATGAGCTATTTTCAATGTAGTTTTGCTCAACCTAATCTATATTATCATTCTTTTCCATTCTCTTTTAATATCTACAATCCATATAGTAGGAATCATAAGAGTCGAGGGGGGATGCATAACCATATAGAATACCTACAACACCGTTGAGGGAGTACATGAGTAATTAGTGATACAAGGATGTAACTCCTACATGAGGATGTGGCTAGGGCCTACCCACCAACAAGTTATAAGCGGTGTCCAACAATACAACCATGAATTAATATTTCTCTATAAAACCACCAAACTAGGTAATCCAAAGTATCATCCCACGTGGTATCTTCTCATTCCTATCATTTCCCATGATCTACATGTAAGATAGACTTAGATGTGCCTTAGTCAATCCCATCTTAAGAATTGTCATGGTTGGGATGAGATTGATCCCAGAACCATTTTCAACAAGAGAGTGAAAAAAATCCTCCCCATTGAATTGGATGGTGATTTACAATGGGTGGATGTTCCCTAAAATGAGGGAGTCTTTATCTTCTCTACAGAAATAGATGATTTATTTGCATTCATATCACCTGTCTTCCTCATCCTCGATGGTTTCTGTGGTGGATACCACTATTTTAAACTATTGGGGGGGGGGTTAGTAATTCTATTAGGGCCTAGATAATTTCTTTTGATATGGGGATGATCTTGAGGATCAATATCTTGGAAAGAATGATGGATAGGTCCTTCATCACATCATAATTCCATGTCATGCACGCACTTTTTCTCACAGGGGGTTTCTCTTCGGTAAGTTGCACAATGGGAAGTGTGGTATGAACCATCAGATTCCAACTAGTGATAGAAACCTCATACATATCATTGGAAAAATAACTTAGAATCGCTACTAGGTAACTGTTGACTGGCTGTGTCCAGGATTTAGCTTGATGTGGCTAGTTAGGGTGTGGTTGTAGCTGTTATTCCTAGAAAATTAGCTCAATCAATCGTGGTGGTGAGGCTAAAAGAATATTCTGGGAGGAATGTTCCTACTGAGCTCTATAAAAAACCTAATGTATGGTCTCTGTTTCATGCACAACCATTCTTGAATCACTACCCTAAAAAATCTAATGATTTTCATTCCCATGAATTCTTCTTTGACAACGTCAACTAGGTACATTTCATAGGGATTTCCTAATATTTCTTATCCTTGGGGACCATATAGGTATAATTTTTTTTATTGAATTAATTGATGTATACTCCTAGTCATCATCAGAGGAGTCTTCCATTGCTATGTAGGCCTTGGATGTGATTCCTATATTCAGAGGCATAAATTCACAGATAGTGTGGGAAGGTTTTAACACTACATGGGGACTCTAGTTTCTCTTCTTTCATCATTTCCTACCATTATAAGATGTGGAAGAAATCAATGATGATTCCAAGGGATAGGCTAGAAATGGTGTGGCGACATCATAAGGATCATGGTAGCTAAATAGGTCCATAACGATTCCATGGGATTGAGAATGTACCTGGTGTGTTAACAAGTCATCATAATTATGAGTCCCATGATTGGAAGCCCACATCTATTCACCAGAAGCCTCACAGTTGTTGTCTAGCACAGAAAATATTTGTGTTAACTTCATCAAAATGTGGACCAACCTGAACCGACCATTATGAACTTGGTCCTGGAGAAACTATTTGATAACATAGCACTTATTGATGGTATATCGCATAATTATATGGTAAGGGAAGTGTTTAGGGAGATCACCATGCTCGACCTCATAAGGTTTTTTTCATTCCAGAAGCTTTCGGACCCCCTGATACATAGAACTACAGATGTGACTAGGAACCTATGCCTATTTGATGGAGTATGTTTGGTTCCTACAGTCTAGTAAGGTAACCTTGGGAGGTGTATGCTGATGAGTGGATGGATCATGATGGAATATGGAGACGCACTCCCCCACCTATGTAGTTGTTCTTGATAAAGAGGTGCCTTCCAGTTCTACACTTAGTAATGATGAGATATATTGGGCTAATGCTCTTAGTGAGGCATCACATGGTGAGGCTCTATTAGAAAAATCTCTTGAAACACTAGGAAATCCAACAATACTATGGAATATATTTATACCATGTTTTATCATCATGCAAGTGCTACTAGAGGAAAAAGATATTCCTTCTCAACCTCTTGTAGGGTTGTATCTAGGAAAAGGACCTTGTCAAAGAAATATCAAAACTCACTTGGGATGTTCTGAGTGATGAGGTTAGGGACCAGTTCTGTCTTTATATTCCCCAAACACATCCGCAACCACTACTCTTGAGTTACCGACTTATTGAGCGAGTTCGTGTGGCCCTTCCACATGGAGAAAAAATCTATGATGAACTCATATCAAATTTTTTTCAATTGAATAGATCATAAATACATACATTTCTTGTGGTAGATCTAAAGTAGAAACTACCTATGAAATAATTCCCAACCAATGATGGAACCAATGGGTAACTAGTTGTACTAGAAAAATTCATGTCCTTCCAATGTCTAAAAAAATGAGATATTGGATTCTTCCTGCTGATATGGGGTACACAACATGGGTCTACACCTTCATATGATGGGGGAAATATTCTACAGTGGGTCAAACATGCCATTTTAGAGGGAAATGATGGATTTACAAAGTCTGGGGGTGCTCGTATGTCATCCAACCAAGAGAGATATGGGTTTCCATAAAGATGGATTTCCACATATTGAATATCTAAGTCATTGAGGATAATAGTGAGAGAATATAGTAGATCATCCCAGAATAGATTCTAGTATTGATGAGAAAACCTAACCCCCAAGGCATTGAAAAGGTTGTCAACATAGTAAATAGTTTTAGTAGCTCATAGCGCGGCATGGGGATAAGATTTAATATTAGTCTGATCAAGCTCGTTACGAAGTTTCTCATGATTCTCTTGTGAAGTGGTTGATGCATACCGAAACCTCTGTATATATGCTCTAGCCTCTTCTCTACTTGGTCATGTAGGATCCCTAGGCTTGACTAGGGGAAACTGACCAAGGAGAACTTGTGGTTGTCCCTACTACCATAGTAGGAGAGTAACATGATCATTCAAAGGATCAGAGTAATCTGGGTAACTCTCAATAAGGAGCATGTTGATTACATAATTCAAAATTCAATATACTACTGCAAGGCAGTGATAGCTTGATCAACCAATTTATTTTGTGTAGAATCAAATGGATCCAAGTGATTTAGTTTTCCCATTCCCTTGCTGAGATTCCTACTAGATGGAAATGACGTGGAGGGACCCCAAGGCCAAGTGCATGCCATTATACTCAGTTGAAAACACATGTATGGGGGTCCACTTGATACATTTCTACCACAATAGGATGTTTATCTCTATCAGATCCTATGTTCATGTCCCTCTAATTAGGTAATGTGAGATAAAAAATATTCTATGTGATAATGGCAGGGGTTGTATCTACAATACCACCTTTAAAATCAGGTTGTCACAGTATAGGACTGAAGTGTAGAGTATTATACTATTCTAAACCATTAATATGTATGTGCAAAGATTATTACTGAATGATTATTTTAAGAACTGTAAAGAACTCTATAAATATTTATTGAAGGGTTTGATGATAATTTCGTGACGTCAGATGTTGATCAATAGGGAGTCCCACCATCTCAACCATGCTGAATTATTCATTGATGATATTAATGTTCTCCCAGATCCTTGGATAGACTGAACTGTGGACATGGAGGTGATAAAGAATCTCCAAGATAGTTTGTTGAAATCATGTGACCTTTTCCATAGTGAGAGACTCCAGAATATCAAGGTTGGGAAACACATTTGGCTAAGAATCCATATATTTATGGTCAACAACCATAGTATCTCACATGAATCACTGTTCAAAAAATGAACATGGCCCTTGGAAGTCCCAAGTTTCCATCACCATTGGATAATAAACTACAATGACCTATATGTGGATTGGTGTGGTGGTGAATGGGACAATGGAGGAAGTGCTTATTGAGTTGATTAGTTACTTCATCCTGGGTCATCTCTTGGATTTGGTGTCAACCACCTCATGACAACCCTATAGGACAGGGTTCTAACCAATATCTTTTGTGTGAGGGAATTTGAAGTCATATGTGGGTCTACCAGATGCTCATTTTGTATCATACTCCATAATAACTCTCTATGATCTCTTATAGAGGTACAAAATGAAATTGTTTAGACAGAGACTATTGCACCATAAGACCCTATAAGGGTGCCAGATCTTCCTCAAACTAAATTTACCTATAAAAGGATAAATGAATTTTTTGGACCTCACCATTCGAGATGGAGATCATAAACTTTTGGAATTATTCCCTAGACCATTATTCAGTTGGATGGGGTGAAGGCTCGATCATTGAATCAAATTAGTCTTCAAATTATGAGAAATAAACAATGTTTAAAATGACATGCCTCTTCCCATAATTATTACATTAGAAGTGAAGGTTCATCAATCTTCCCTGGGACAACACTTCAGGGAATTGATGTTTTCAAAATCTTTTAGGACCTCCATGTTGGTGGATGATGGTGATGGGAGGACATCTACAATGATTTGTTGGTATACGAGGAGGTCCTCTGAATCAGTTGTTGTTGGCATAGGTAGGACCTTTACATTGATTGTTGAAGGAATGGGTAGGACCTCCAATATGTGGGATTTATGTTCGAGGAGTACCATCACATTTTTCAAACTAGACATGGGGAGGACCATAGTGTTGGATACTGAAATTGTGAGGTGGACCTCTGATATGGATACTGAAGGTGGGGAGAACCTCCACTCTAGTTGGCTATCAAAGGAAAAGGAAATCCACAATGATTGATGATTAAGTGGATAAGGACCCCTCTTAGATCATTTTTGGTGTAAGGATGACCTCTGCCGGAGTTGGGAATACTTCATGGAGGGCCTCAACACTAGTGGTTAGTGAAACAAGGAGGTACTCTGCGTCGAGAACCATGAGTATGGAGAGGACCATAGTAAAGGATGATGATTAAGTGGAGATGGACTCAATTTTGACTCATTATGGGAAAACAGGTAGGACATCTATGTTGATTATGAGACCGGGGATAATATCTTTTTTGGATAGTGATGGTACGGTGAGGACCTATGTATTAAATCTTATCATCCAGAACCAGTACACAATAGATATTGATGAAGCCTCAGGTTGACAGAGTCAACCCAATTATATTTTTAGAAGGTTGAGTCTTCGATCATAACTGGGCACTAACAGGTCCCTTCTCTATAGTGGAAGGGACCTTGATGAATTCAATAGGGGAGGTAGGATCAACTTGAGCTATGGAAGATGATGCCCCTGTAGGACCCCGGGACACCCTGAGTGGGGAGGGGTGAATCAGGGTGGAAAAGTTTTCTTATTTAAGTTGTGGATCTTGTTCCCACATTGGTAGGAACTACTTAAACCTGTATGATGGATATGATCAGCAATTAAACATTCACATGCAGAGACAGATGACACATCTATTTTTACTTGGTTCACCACTAAGGGCTACGTCCAAGGAGTATACGCCGACAGTTTTTCGGTCGTACCTAAATCCACTATGCTTCACTAGCTGAGGATACAAATGTTCGGGTAGAGACACTCTGTCCCAGGCTCACTGCCTTTACAAAGGTTCAGGGATAGCTCACTGCTTCCCTCGGGTCACTCCCGTTGACTCCCCCTGGCTCACTGCCGTTGGTGAAGCACCACTCAGTTTATAGACGTGAAGGTCTCTTCAATAAATGTGCATTGATGTTCTTTGTCTCCTATTTATCATGATACATTGCTTGCATCAGGGTTCAGAGTTGATGCTCTTTATAGTTCAACCTTTCTTCTTTAGTGCAATGACTTAATGCACTAGATCCCCCTATCTTCGTTTGCCTGAATCACAATCACTTATGTGATTGCTCAATAAATGATGTTCATCTTACTCGGCATTATTCAGAATCAATTCACCATGTATGCATGAGATCATGCATGTATCATTTATATTTCTTCTTCAATCTCACATTGCACCGAAAGTATCAGGCAATCTTTAGCTCTTGTGCAGCTCCAGAAAGGCGGGCGTGCTTCAACAATATTTGGCTCTCCTTTTCAAGCCCGGCGCGCAAGTCTCCCCCGGCGCGCAAGTCTTAGGCACGCAAGTATAAACTGGCGCGCAAGTGTCACAAAAGAACCTGCGCAACTCTGCCTTCTTGAACTTTATACATGCGCGACTCACTTCCTTTCTTGCCCAAATCACCTGGGGCGCTCAACCAATAGTTGGCGCGCAACCTCTACTTGCGCGACCCAACTACCACTTGCGTGGCTCAACCACCTGCGCGACGAGAGCTCGAAAAATCTCAAAGCCTTGAGCTCCATGAGAAATGAGGAGGGGTGGTCCAGTATTTATAGGCAAACTGGACCCCCTGCATGGCGGCGCGCAAGTCATCCATCGGCGCACAAGTCTCGGCCCCTGCTAGGCACTTGCGCGATCAACATCCAAATTTTTGCGGACATCTTGCCTTTTCCAAATTTGGATCTTCTGATCTCGAAAAACCAAAGGCGCGCAAGTTATAATGCATTCAAGGCGTCTGCGCGCAAGTCTCTTCCCCACACATAATTCACCTGTGCGACCTCACCAAAACTTGCACGGCCCTTATCCCTTTGCCATATTTTGATGCTCTGATCTTCAAAAACATATGGCGCGCAAGTTTCCTATCCTCCAAGAGTATGGCGCGCAAGTCCCTTTTCCAAAATCACTCTTCTTCATTTTTTGATTTTGAGGCCCTGAAATTTGGCAAACACTAGAAAACGGCGCCACCTTGTATCTGCTCATTTTGTACCGCCTCCAGATCATTCATTCCTCTGTCGATGTTCTTGAATCAAACATAGATCGTTGACCACAACTCTTGAACATGACATGTCACCATGGAATCTCATTTTTCAACAAATTTGTATGTCATTTTTTTGCTTTGTCGACAAGCACGATCACCTCAACAACACTTCTTCTTGGTGATCTGTATCCTTCAACAACTCTTTTTCTTTTATCACAAACTCCACTATTGTGAAATGTATTCTTCGAAGGAACAGCTTTAGTACCATCATCTTCTATGACAATGTGATGTGCATGGCCATTTCATAAGTCAACTCATTGGCACATTGCCTCCTTCATCAACCGTCATGATCAACATCATGCAAACCATGTGATTCAATCCGTCAAGAAGTCTCTAGCATGGTTCTCACGCAATCATGAGTAATTGCATGGTCTTCATCAAAGCCCATGATTCTTATGCAATAAGGAGGAATTGCATGGTCTTCATCTAAAAACACCATCCTGCTTTAATCATCCTTGGATGGATTACTCCTCACATTCTGCATTGATGTAAACAATTTATCACCTTTTACACATGTTCTTTGAACTTACGATCAGCACAACAATCGTCTGAATCACTACTCCTCTACTTCATCGGAGTACTTCATGATCTCCTTCATTGTGAGCTTCCATTCCTCCATTTTCTTGGTGTACTTCTTGATCTCTTCCATTTTGATATTCCATTGACCACTATTGACAACAAATACAAACCTATACACAAAGTGGTTCCAACAATCTCCGCCTTTGTATTTTGTTGTCAATACCTTATACATCTTCTGAAATGAATTTGTCAATGTCAAAATGAGAATCTTCTTACTCAAACAATTTTTCCTTTCAAACGTTCATTTCACTTTCTCTCCCCCTTATTGACAATAAATACAAAGCACATGGTAGGGAGGGTATCAATCCACACTTAAGAAATGTTTCATTAATCATTTCACTCTAAGTCTACTTGATCAATGCTCGATGTAGAAAACAAGAGGATTTGATTAAGTCAACAAGGCTGTCCGTAATCCACAAATCATGATACCAACATGAGATGATAACTCATGTATCTTGTCTTCAAGGGTTTACCACTTTTATTCCAGGTAGAAAAACAAATATTGTAGGGAATAATCAACCTGAAACTCCTGCACTCACATCATCATATGGATCAAAAATATTCAAGTGAAATCGGCATGATAAGTGACCTTGGGGCACTTCCATTCTCTTTGTGTCACTGATCAATTCAGTTACTCCCCCTTTGTAAAATAATCTTTGATCTGAGTTACCAAAGGATAGTGATTGAGAAATGACACACCTTCTCCATTGGCGTGTTCTTCAAGAAATTCACAGAGTAACCGCTTTTGAGTCTAGCTAGAGTTGATATTGATTGAAATAGTGATTATGGAAGCTTCTTCATTCTTCTCCCCCTCAAGGGAAACATCATCATCGTCTTCATCAAGAGTGATCCTTCATCATCATAATCTATGAATATCAATTGAAGAATCTAATAAGGATGGAAACATATTCAGCTTTGCTAGCAAGAGTTGACAGCATTCACTACTTCTCAGGTTCTCCCCCTGAGAGCATGCTTCACCTTCAATTCCCTGCATTATTATCACAAGTACAATACACAAATGATTACGGGAATAAGGTGGTTCCTTCTTTCTTCATCACGAAGACTTGATTGGTTGAGGTTCTTTTCTCAACCAAGTTCCTCTGTTCACTCTAGTCTTCGCGCCTACACATTTGAACATATGTTCTGACATCTATCGGTGTGGCATGGCTCTGTTCACATTCTCTTATGCTTTGTGTGGAGAATTGTTCTGCTTAGCAGCCATCATGAATGATACATTCTTACTCGTCTTAAGGACTGCTTATTTCTCTTGTATTAAGGTTAGGAAACCTTTTGCAATGTGACCAGACTTCTTGCATCTCTCACATAGAACTTCTTTAACACGTGTGTTTCTCTTTGTTTGCAATCTCTCCAACATTGTGTCTTCATCATGTGAATGTTTTCCTTTTCCTTTGTCACCAGCCTTGGCCTTCTCATCTTCAAGTTTCATTATTCTTTTCAAATCATCTAGCCAGATGACCAATATGTCATTTGGAACTTTTGCAGCTGGTTTAGGTCTTCCACATGGGTTCATCAGAGATTCATCCCACTTAGTGTTTCTTTTGGATGAATGACCCTTCAATTTCATGGATCTAAAATCTTGGGTCTTCTCAGCTTCCCTACTTGAAATCTTCTTGGGAAAGTGTGTGTTCACAACATTCTTCTGACTTCTCCCCAAGGTATCTGCTTCATTATTTGACGACATCAGAGTTCTTCTTTTCTTTTCGACAGTGAAAGCATGTTGATGTGGACATGTACCTGCATTGTGACCGCTGTCGTTGCATACATCACAGATGTTATCAAGAATTCCAAATCTGTTTGCAGTAAACAGATGCTTCTGGACCTACTGATGTTGCTTCTTTTTCTCTGGCTTCCTTCTCTTTGATATAGGCATTCTCTGTGATTTTCCATGTAAGGGATTATAAAGACAGTCCAATGCATAGTGCCCAAATCTGTTGCAGCACCAACATTGACCCACAAATCTTTTCTTCTTTATGTCTTCTGTATTAAGTTGTTGGGCCATCTGCTTAATCTTTTGTGCTCTATTTGAGGAACCCACTTCCTTCTTTTTCTTCCCATCCACCCTAGCCATGGTGATAGGTTTATTCTTCTCACCTTTCCTTATCCATACTTGTTTAGAACTTTTCATCCCACCTGCACTGATTGTAGGAGTGTATTTAGAAATATGAGTACAAGATGGTTTGGATGGTACCTTCACTTTATCAGTTGCTTGTGATAGATCAAAGATTGAAGTCATGATCTTCTTATCACATGTTGGAGGTATTTTGACAATAGAATCATCCAGTGATCATTGAGTACTAGCAGCAACTGATTCTCGATGTGGATAATCAAGATTGGTCATAATCTTCTTATCACATGTTGGAGGCATTTCAGCTTTAGACTCCTCCAATGATCATTGAGTGTAAGCATCACTCATTTCATTATTTTGTGAAGTCTCAATATGTGTGTTCTCAATCTTGGTCAAATGAGCTTCCAATTTTTGACCCACAATATTGAGGATGATCTTCTGATCTTCAATCGTGATCATATTCTCTTCACAAGTCTTCATCAATCTTTCAACCTCATCTTCATGCATCTTAACTTTATTTTGTAACAAAGAGTCAAGTTCCCTGAATTTAATGGAAGTTTCTTCCAAACAAAAATTCTTGACTTCATTGCTCTTCTTTAGCTCAGCTTCAAGTGCATGGATCCTTTCTTTTAGAGTCTTATTGACTGCCTCGTTTTCTTCAAATACTTTAACCTGTTTGGTGAGATTCATACTTTCCATAACTTTTCTTTCCAACCCCTTTTCCATATTGTCAGCTTCCCTTTCTAATCGATTGATCTCAACCTGCATAGATTGGAATAGGCTAAAAATAATAGCAACCCTTTCTTCTGGAATATCATGCAGATATGTTCTGAGTTTTTCTTGAAAGATTGAATTAGGGGTATCATCCTTTCCTATGGCTGAGTTCTGAGCCACCTGGTTGATACTTTCCATGCCTAATGTTTCTTCATTATTGGAATTGCATGGAGAACAAGACACTGCATCTTTTTTGGATGTGGGGGACTTCTTCATCATCTTATTCTCTTTCTTTTTCCTATTTGTCAAAGTCTTAGTGGATAAAGATTTCTACTCACAAATGACTGCGTCATTATCAGGACTGCTCTTCATTGTTGACTCTAGGAAAGAAACTCAAATCCTCTTCTCAATATAATTACTGGAGAATATCCAACATACGTTAACCTGCCTCTGATACAACTTGTAGGACACCGGGACACCTTGAGAGGGTAGGGGTGAATCAGGGTGGAAACTTTTTCTTCTTTAAGTTGTGGATCTTGTTCCCACGTTGGTAGGAACTACTTAAACCTGTATGATGGATATGATCAACAATTAAACATTCACATGCAAAGACAGATGACACAACTATTTTTACTTGGTTCACCACTAAGGGCTACGTCCAAGGAGTATACGCTGACAGTTTTTCGGTCATACCTAAATCCACTATGCTTCACTAGCTGCGAATACAAATGTTCGGGGTACAGACACTCTGTCCCAGGCTCACTGCCTTTACAAAGGTTCAGGGATAACTCACTCCTTCCCTTGTGTCACTCCCGTTGACTCCCCCTAGCTCACTGCCGTTGGTGAAGCCCCACTCAGTTTATAGACGTGAAGGTCTATTCAATAAATGTGCATTGATGTTCTTTGTCTCCTGTTCAGCATGAGACTTTTCTTGCATCAGTGTTCAGAGTTGATTCTCTTTATAGTTCAACCTTTCTTCGTTAGTGCAATGACTTAATGCACTAGATCCCCCTGTCTTCGTTTGCCTGAATCACAATCACTTATGTGATTGCTCAATAAATGATGTTCAGATTACTTGGCATTATTCAGAATCAATTCACCATGTATGCATGAGATCATGCATGTATCATTTAGATTTCTTCTTCAATCTCACTTTGCACCAAAAGTATCACGCAATCTTTAGCTCTTGTGCAGCTCCAGAAAGGCGGGTGTGCTTCAACAATATTTGGATCTCCTTTTCAAGCCCGGCGCGCAAGTCTCCCCCGGCGCGCAAGTCTTAGGCGCGCAAGTATAAACTAGCGTGCAAGTGTCACATAATAACCTGCACGACTCTGCCTTCTTGAACTTTAAACCTGCGCGACTCACTTCCTTTCTTTCCCAAATCACCTGGGGCGCTCAACCAACAGTTGGCGCACAACCTCTACTTGCACGACCCAACTACCACTTGCGTGGCTCAACCACCTGCGCGACGAGAGCTCGAACAATCTCAAAGCCTTGAGCTCCGTGAGAAATGAGGAGGGGTGGTCCAGTATTTATAGGCAAACTGGACCCCCTGCACGGCGGCGTGCAAGTCATCCATCGGCGCGCAAGTCTTGGCCCCTGCTAGGCACTTGCGCGATCAACATCCAAACGTGCGCGAAAATCATGCCTTTTCCAAATTTGGATATTCTGATCTTGAAAAACCAAAGGCACGCAAGTTATAATGCATTCAAGGCGTCGGCGCGCAAGTCCTTTCCCGACACATAATTCACCTGTGCGACCTCACCAAAACTTGCGCGACCCTTATCCCTTTGCCATATTTTGATGCTCTGATCTTCAAAAACATATGGCGTGCAAGTTTCCTATCATCCAAGAGTATGGCGCGCAAGTCCCTTTTCCAAAATCACTCTTCTTCATTTGTTGATTTTGAGGCCTTGAAATTTGGCAAAAACTAGAAAACGGCGCCACCTTGTATCTGCTCTTTTTGTACAGCCTCCAGATCATCCATTCCTCTATTGATGTTCTTGAATCAAACATAGATCATTGACCACAACTCTTGAACACGACATTTCACCATGGAATATCCTTTGTCAACAAATTTTTATGTCGTTTGTTTGCTTTGTCGACAAGCACGATCACCTCAACAACACTTCTTCTTGGTGATCTGTATCCTTCACCAACTTTTTTGCTTTTATCACAAACTCCACTATTGTGAAATGTATTCTTCGAAGGAACGGCTTTAGTACCATCATCTTCTATAACAATGTGTTGTGCATGGCCATTTCATAAGTCAACTCATTGGCACATTGCCTCCTTCATCAACCATCATGATCAACTTCATGCAAACCATGTGATTCAATCCGTCAAGAAGTCTCTAGCATGGTTCTCACGCAATCATGAGTAATTGCATGGTCTTCATCAAAGCCCATGATTATTATGAAATAAGGAGGAATTGCATGGTCTTAATCTAAAAACACCATCCTGCTTTAATCATCCTTGGATGGATTACTCCTCACATTTTGCATTGATGTAAACAATGTATCACCTTTGACACATGTTCATTGAACTTACAATCAGCACAACAATCATCTGAATCACTACTCCTCTACTTCATCGGAGTACTTCATGATCTCCTTCATTGTGAGCTTCCATTCCTCCATTTTATTGGAGTAATTCTTGATCTCTTTCATTTTGATATTCCATTGACCACTATTGACAACAAATACAAACCTATACACAAAGTGGTTCCAACAGCCCCTATATCGAGTGTCCTCGTGAGCTTGCACCTGACTTTGGAATCAATAAATTTGGACTGAGGCCAGTAGAGAAGGGGTCTAGTACACATGTTCCTTGTCCATGATGATCGGTCACTACTATAACTAATGATGCCAGCTGGGAGAAATCCTAAGTGGCTACAATACGGTAGTCCTTAGTGTGATGAATCATGCATCCCCTACCACCTCGACATAAGCGATAATGTGGTTGTATCACTGTTAGGATAGGCTCCCAAAGCGGTTCATCATGTGATTGTGGAGTAGTGGATCCCAACAAACCCTTTGGGAGTGGTGATTTTAGCAGGATATAGAGGTCCCCAGGTCCTGGTGAGCCATATCACTCCTGGTAAGGACTCACTCTTACTCATACCACTATATATGGGAATCTATCACTACCTTATAAATGATATTTGTGTGGGAGATATGATATTGGAACCCAATAGCTGGTTGAGCATAGAATATAATTGTGGAGGTGGGATCATCTAGGATTGTCACATTTACATTTCTCCCTCCTCTATGTTAGTGGGAATGGCATTGTTGTTTTCCTGTAGCTTAGTTCCCACAAATAAGGAAAATTCAATAATAAGTATGAATACCAGGAATGTAATTCCCAATTACCCATCTTTTTTCAATCAAAAAATGTTAGAGAGAGAGAGAGATATACACACTGACCATGTCTTATATTAGGATGTCGAAAGTTCAACTACCCCAATTTATAGTGACTTCTATGACAGGACCAATGTTTTCCAAGTGAATCCTGGCACCAGAAAGAAGGATCTGGTGACATGCTAATATGTTCATGTCATGAATTCTACTAGTCCCCATGTTGAGGAGAGGAGGTTCACATCGAGTTCAACATTTCAATTTTAGTTAATTCTTCAAGGGTTCCGCACCTCAAATGCTAGGGATCATTCGAGTGTTATATTTTTACCCTTAATCCATGTTTTCTAAAGGAGAGAGACATTCATCACTCTCATCATTGATGTATACTCCTTGATCATAATAGGATGATTGGATATTGGATCCTCTTTCAAAGTATTCATCCTTGGAACTGAACACCGATCCCTATTCTCTTTTATAGATTAATACGTGTTTGGGAAACTCATTGCCAATACCATATCTTTGTGCCTTCCAGTTAATAATGATATTTCAATCTGGAAATTAAAAGGGGTCTTGAAATGTAAGAAAACTTTGGTTAGGTGTGTGGTCATTTATGGAAACGATATCATGTCAGGATGCGAGGAAAATTGGTCCCCTATTTGGAGGAATCTCGAGCCGAGAACCTAATGAATCATGTGTCGATACAGAGTTATCTGATGTCAAGATCATATCATCCAAGGAATTTACAAAATTATTCCATGTTTAGAACAGGGTATCAGATTCCATTGGTTATTAACATCCAATTCATCCACCTTTGGAATCCCATGATTAACATGGGGTAGCATAATAAGACAGGTCCCGAGTTTAATGTCTGTTAAGATGGAATGAGGATGATCAGAATTCCACCGAAGAGGTGGATCAAGGAGGTTTATCCCTAGGAGGGAACACTAGAATGGGTTACTAATGGATTGACCAGAATTACATATGGAGTCAGACCTAGGATCTGTGTCCCATAAACGTATGATTTCACACCATAAAGTCTGATCATAACTCCTTTGATGGTTTCTTAGGAAAGTACACCCCTAGGAAGGGTAAACATGGTTAACCATTTGTTGAGATTGAATATCATAGAGGCATTATACATACCATTTTTAGAAGATAGGGATCAAAACCCACATAGTTCAATTGATGGTGTTGGGATTGCACATGGAATCTACCATTATCATGAGAATTTATCTATGTTTGATTGATGTGGGGATTCTTCCTGAGAACTTCCCATGTTCTATAATGATCAGTAATGGAGTGGATGGGGAATACACATAGGATCTTCCCAGATGGGTATAATAATCATATCGATATGTGGGGGCTGGGTAAAATAAATATGGATGTTGCTGATGTGTAGGGTGGAATATATGGAATGGATGAAGGGTCGATGGTGTTGAGTTTGGACCTCCAGGAGGCTTTTATGTATCATAGATTGGTAGGAATCAAATCCCATGTTGTTTGAAATGGGTGTTTGGGATTACACCTAAGGATTATGCTCATGGATGTTGGGAAGGTTGTTCGGGCTTACACAAGAGAGAATCCTATATGAAGGGAGATTATGGGTCATACACATGAAGGGATCCTCATCAGATTATACATGTTGGGAATTATTCATAGGAGTGGCTAGTAGAAGAAGAGAATGGATGTCATGGTCACTTCTAACCTCAAATCCCATATGAGTCAAGCTCATTGTGAGAAATAAGAGGAAGTAGTAGACCTGATCCTCGTGTCATGAAAGATGCACCAAAAAGTACTGGAGAGGGTCTTACGCATGGAAGATACCCAAGGATGATGTAATCTGATAGGAGGAGTAACTAATTCTATATTAAGAATATCTCATGCCTTTCCACTCATACAAAAAATATCCTATAAAATATGTGTGGGGATTATGTGTGGAAGATTCTATAGGAGGATAATTCATCCCATGGTAGCATCCCCTAAGGAACACACATGGGGAATCATGAGTTCATACCACATGATGAGATTATTGTTTAATTTCATGTGCTGGTGATATTGGTATAATGGAATTTATGTCATGAAACATGGAAATGGTGGACAAACGCATCACCACTTGTGTTACATAACAATCACACATACACCCTTGGGAGGGGATTTGATTAAAAAATCCATTGTTTCAATGGTGTGGATGACAGGTAAGTCATGAAGACCAAGTCAATGTGCATATGCTAAAAATACATGGGGATTAGAATACATATTCTTAAATGAATATCGTTGGGAAATGCAGGAGACAAATACATATGGGATACATAGCAAGGGACCTAGAATGTTTTTCATGAAAACCCGGAGTGTTGGGCAGAGGATATGTGAGAAAAACATATAATATGATCACAAGTGGTGCCCAAACATGGTTTGTTTGAAAAACATTCTTGCCATGGAGCCCCATAAAGGTGTTTTTCATGATATTGGAGCATTTCATATAGAATTCATGGTTGATCTATAGATTGGTTTGTAAACCATACTATGGGTGCGTAGAGGAGGGGTATTTGGCATGAACCTAACATAGGCTAAATGAAGTTGGGAGAAGATTAAAAAAATGTGGGCTTTGTCAAATGTGGACACATAGTGAACCTATCACACAAGTTCATTACCTTTAGGGTTCCATGTTTTTCACATTATCATGGATGATTGTTCTTATATATGGATGAGTGTTGGTTCAACATGCAGAGGGACACCTTGATGAAGGGAAGGGGTGGATTTATATATATATATATGAAATCAATCAGTGATGGAATGAAAAATGTTGGTCACATTAGATATATTCTACGTAGTTGTGTCCTTATCCATGTAGAGTGATAGCTCAAGGGGGTGGATTTTATTGTATTTTGGTGTGGATGTTGTTTGTGCATGATCAGGTGGCTTTCACACAGAATCAAACTCTTGCATGAAGTAGCATTGGCTATTTTCATAGACCATGTGGAAGGGGATTGAAATACATCTCAATTAGTTCGGAAGAGCCTTTATTGCAAATTTCAATATTGTGTGTGGGTATAAAATCTTATGTGCCCCACCCATCATGATCTCAGAATGTTCTATCGAGTCTGATGATGCATTAGGTTCTTCCAAATAATGTTGATTATGGTTTATGGTTGAATCCAGTGCCGATAGTGGACCTCTATGTTAGCTTGTTCTAGAATGGGGATTCCATTATCTATAGTTTTAAATGGAATGGGTAGGACCTCTTTGTTTTTCATTGAAAATGTGGTGGCCTCCACTATGGTGGGAGGATGACTTCGTCACTATGTCTCATAATGAAAACTTGTCCCATAATTTTTGTTAGTGGTACTAGCGATTGAAATTGTCAACCCACCTCACCTAAGAGGTGGCAACCATCTTGATCCCAATTGGGTGAAGGAAATACCATATTTCTATATCAAAGGGATATTGGGTGATACACCTATAGTGACAAGGGCCACTGAAGATGTGAATGATACCCCGTTTTAGGTAGCATCCTAAACCATCCCCCAATGTTTGAATTTTCTACATCGAACTAGGGATGGTGAATTAGGGGTAAAGACCACATTTCTATCAAACTATATGACTGATCAATGTTGGAGTTGATGTGACCTCGTAAGAGAACTCTGTGTTGGCACAAGAGTACCAGTAATGACCAGAATCACTTGATCAGCTCCCCTACTTCTAATTATACGGGATCGATTAATCATATCACTCTGGGGATAGAATACCATGGTAGCTTATCAAAACAATTGTTGGTAGATTCCCCTTGTGTGGCCCTCATGGTGGTGGTGGTGGTGAGGAGACACTGACACCTCTAGGTCCAGAAGGGACATGTCGAAGGAGGGAATGTCACCCTCCATCTTGTACCAGTGTATGAGGGTGTCCATCATCCTCATTTATATAATCTCAAAGAGTGATATGGGTCATAGTAACACATTAGTCGAATTCAAGGTGGAATTAATGGTGGAAGCAGGGTCATGTGGGGTTTTTATATCAATGTTCCTTATTCCATTGTTCTTGAGAGCACTGGGCTTCTGATTCCCATTATCGTGAGTCATTTGTGTCATGTGGATGCAACTGTTAGTACAGGTACACGAAATTTAATGACCAAAACTTCATTGTCATATAATCTTTCAAAGGAAGAGAGGGATCCATATTGAAAATGTTGTTGACCAAGGACATCTATTGCTAAAATCCCCAAATGTATCGGTGGGTTTGATGATGGGTCTGTTGATTTCATGGTGGGACCTAACACTGTATGCTTGAATCTAGTGACATGAAAATTTGCTGATTTTAATAATTCTACATGCCCCCTAGATTGAGGATAAGAGTTTCATATCAGAATCACCACTTAAATTCATGACACATTCACCAAGGCTTCATTTCATGATCATCTTTTCCCCTAATTCACACCTTAAAAATGCATGTATCTTTATTTACATTTATTACCAATGTATGGACCTTGATCAAAAAGCGATGATGGGATGTCTGTCAATCCTTCCATAGATTCCACAGTACAGCACATTTCCTAGTATGTTACTTCAATATAGATGAAATAATGTGTGTGGAACTCAGTACCAGTTCCATATCTTTATGGAAGCCCTTTAATTACACCAATTCTTTCATGGCATGGAATGCACCTTTGGTCATGAGGGTAGTCACTTTGGAAATCTTTGGGAATCTCTGGATATCTAGAACATTGGTTACTGATATTCATCCAATTAGGAGGGAATATCATATAAGACATATTAAGAATATAACCCATGGAATCCCATTTTGATCATGATGTTATTAATTCTAAGGACATAAGTCATCTACGGATTTCTTCATTTGGAATCCCAGGATTATTCTATAAGGTAGGTATTCTGGTTCATATCCCAAGTTCTTTTTATTATGGAAGAAGGTCATAAAATCTTGTTGAGATAGGTCAGATCATGATTTTAATGCCTTCTTGAGTTGGGATGGCTATATTTGAACACCCCATGGATGTAGAATAAGAGTTTTGGATCATATAACCCTACATTGGCATATTTGGGTGGTGTGTCCGAAAGAGGGAAGATTTCACACATGGATTGTTTATCAAAGCATTATAATTCCTATTTAGATCAATCTCTCCCGCGTGAGAGTTTTCCTCTTAGGGTTTCCTAGGGATCGAGTCTCTCGTCCGATCGGCTTCGGCGGCGCCGTCCTCGCCGGTTCAGTTTCTGGTTCTTCTTCCCCATCGTCTTCGGCTCCAGTGACAGGGGCTCGGGATCCCCTTTTCCATGCCGTTCTCTGTCCATCTTTCCCTTTGATTCTCCCTGCCAGCTTTCGGACTCCGTCATCGGCGTTTCCGTAGGAATTCGGGCTTCATCCCCTCGAATTCACTTTCTGACGCAGATCCAGGCCTTCAACGCTGCCCAGAAGCTTTTCCCGTTCCTCTGTCCCTACATCCGAGCCAGTTCTGGGAAAGGGAAGGCAGATCTGAATCCCAAACCCTTTACCTCCCTTTGGAATTTTTGACTCGAGCTTTCATCACCTTGAATCGACCACGAGTGTTTGCGGATTGACAGTCCCGTAACCGTTTTACCTTTCCTGTTCCGTGAAGGTTGGCGGTGACTGTCGGGTGCTGTGGAAAAACCACGGTTACGAAGCTCTTATGCAACGCGGTGAATCGTGAAGCACCGTCTGCGAAGGGATCACCGATCTTCGAAGGTGCGGTGGTTCTCCGAGGCGCGGAGGGCGTGAACGTGAAGGAGAGTCCTCCGGCGCGCAAGTGGAAGAGCCTCACAGCTAGGACGTTTCCCGAAGCGCGAGGGACTTGCGCGAGACCTGACGGTGTTACCAGCGCGAAGGAAATGACCGCGCAGGGCTGGTTGGCCGCACAGGTATTGGCGGCCGCGTAGGGCTGGTTGGCCGCGCAGGGCTGGGTGGCCGCGCAGGTCTTAGCGGCTGCGCAGGACTGGTTGGCCGCGCAGGGCTGGGTGGCCACACCGGTTTGGAGGATTTCTTTCGGGCTATGTCTGAACTGAGAAAGGATTGGGTTGGGCCTGACCTGTGTGAATTGTCGTCCAAATCCGGCCTGTGAAACTTTCTTTTGGTTCCTGGAGGGTTGGTTGAATTTGTGATTCTCCTGGCCGCGAAGCTTCGGTTGTGAAGAACTAGCTTGCGCTGGTTCGGATTGGGCCGGAGTCCCTGGGTCGGGGACCCCCTTTTTGGGCTTGACACCCCTTTGATAGGGGACCTCTGTTTTGGCCAATCCCTCCCTAGGTGTTTACGTGGCCCTCAACATGGAAACGGATCTGCTGAACCAATGGAAGAACCTCACATTGACAGATAAAGAAAAAGAGCCACTTGCAACCCGTAGAAATGAAGACATCACTTTGATAAAACGAATGGCTTTATTAGTGGTCGGAAGACTGGTGACCGAGGCACCTTTTAATCTAAAGGCCCTCAGGACCACTCTTCAAAATCTCTGGAAATTAGAAGCTGGAGTAGCCATCCGGGAAATTGAGAACAAACTCCTCGTGTTTGAATTCTTCAGCGATAAAGACAAAGATAAAGTCCTCAAAGGACGACCTTGGTCCTTTGACAATCATCTCATCCTGATGGAGGAATTTAAAGGGGGTGACGAGATTCAGAATTGCACACTTACCCGATCCCCGTTCTGGATAAGAATCAGAGGAATTCCGTTCCATGGGAGATCAACACATGTGATGAAAGAAATTGGAGACCGGATCGGCCATTTCCTAGAATGGGATTGCTCGGACCCAATACAATGGGGCCCCTGGGTTCGAATAAAGACTGAGATCGACGTGTCTGCACCCTTAATGCGAGGTATGTTCCTAAAAATTGATGATTCCAACACCTAGATCTCGTTCGAATTTGAAAAACTACCAATCTTCTGCTTCCTTTGCGGACGTATCGGCCACATGGAGAAAGCATGTGGGGAAAGGCCAGAGAATTCCACCGAAAATATTACCTTTCAATATGGTCAGTGGCTCTGGGCCAAAACACACAGAGAGGCATATATCCCTGAGGCGGAGAGACAAATTGATCGGGACCGTCTCATTGCAGCCCATCTAAGGCGACCGGAATCTGAACAACCTCCTATCATAAGGATGGGACCACCTGTCTTCCCTAAAGAATCCCCGGCTGAGCTCAGGGGAAATGGAAACGCCTCCCAAGAGATTATCGTTAGATGTAATGATGGGGCTCGGCAAGACAGTCACCTGACTCAGGGTATCACAAAAGCCGACTTCGCTTTTACAGCACCGAATTTAACGTTCCTTACCTCAACTGGGCCGCTACCTAAACCAAAAGAACCTCCAGAGAAACTTCCGAGGCAGAAACATGTTTCCTTGGATCCTCCTGAAGCTGAGCAGAGTCCAAATCAGTTCCCAACGGATGCCCTTCTGCAAGCCGATTCTGGGATGACTGAAGCTTCACCTTCAGGACATGTTACTCGTGGAACCTGGAGAAGGGCACGTAGCGGTGGTAAAGGCGATTGTCCAGGGAATCCCAAACCAGGAGATCTGAAACGGCAAAGCGAGTCTAGTGGTATGTACACCAGTCTCCCCAAAAGGAGGAAAGCATCAGGTTCGTCATTTACCCCACAAGAGACAAAGGCGGAGGCGGGTCAGGCCCGGCCCCGCCTAGAGCAATGATCGCTTTATGCTGGAACTGTCGTGGGCTTGGCAACCCACGAACGGTTCGTATGTTCCAGCGCTATTGCACTCAAAGTCGCCCTGATATGGTTTTCCTGTCCGAAACCATATTGGAAAACAAGGACATCACAAATATTGCCCTAAAGTGCGGTTTCCAGGGTTGTTTCCCGGTCCCCCGACAGGGTCACTCAGGGGGATTGTGTCTGCTCTGGAAGGATAATATCGATGTTAGGCTCCTGTCTTTTTCCCAGCGCCATGTGGCTGCTTCCATTGGTGATCCCCACAACCCCACCTGGACGTTTGTGGGCTTCTATGGCTGGCCCTCCCAGTCTGAAAAGTGGAAATCTTGGGATCTTCTTTGCAAACTTCGTCGTGATCTGCCAAGCCCCATTCTGTTTGGAGGGGACTTTAACGAGATCCTTTTCCAGAAGGAAAAAATTGGTGGAGTTATGCGCTCCTCCACGTCTATGTCTGATTTTAATGATGCGATCCTTAAGGCAGAGCTGTGGACCTGGGTTACACGGGTAATCCCTTTACATGGTTCCGAGGCAGATATGATGGAACTCGAATCGCTGAACGTCTGGATAGATTCTTTGGCTCGATGGACTGGATGAGCCTCTTCAAAATGTACCATATCAGACATATCTCGTTCAACTGCTCGGATCACTGCCCAATTGTCATTAACTATACCCATAATGAGCACGTTACTAGTTCCAGGAAACCATTCAGATTCGAAATCTTCTGATCAAATGATCCCGAGTGCGAGGCGGTTATCCGTTCAGGCTGGAAGACGGGGCAAGCGGATCCGAGAACCAACCTTCGCCGAGTAGCATCTGATCTGAAGACATGGAGCTACTCTAAATTCCATCATCCGGATCGGCAATGCAATTTCCTTGAAAGGAAGATTGGCTATCTTCTTAGCAAACCCCCGTCTAGCAGCATTCTCTCCAAAATAAGTGAAACCCAACGAGAGCTGGATGTTGCCCTGCGCAATAAGGAAGGTTTTTGGGCTATGCGAGCACGTGATATTCATATAGCAGAAGGGGATGCTAATACCTGTTATTTCCACCAGAAGGCTTCAGCAAGACGCCGGAAAAACATTATTTCTGGAATTCTTAATTCAGATGGTAGTAAAGTGTCAGACACAGGGGGAATCCAAGAAGCTTTCCTGAGCCATTTTCAGAAACTCTTCTCGGCAGGCCATTCTTACATCTCTCCCGAGATTGAGGACTGCATCAAACCTGTGATTTCTGACGATATGAATAGACAACTCTCTAATGATGTGACGAATGACGAGACTCTTAAGGCCTTAAAGCAAATCCACTCTACGAAAGCCCCGGGACCAGACGGATTCCACGCCCTCTTTTTCAAGAATTACTGGCACATCATCGGTCCAGACATTTGCAATTTAATGCGGGATATTTGGGCGGGGAAAACGGACCTGTCTTCTCTTAATGAAACTATTCTTACTCTCATTCCCAAGATGAAAAATCCGCAAGGGGTCTCGGACTTTCGCCCGATCAGTCTGTGCAATGTCTCGTATAAGATCTTCTCGAAGATCCTGGCGAATCGGTTGCGGCCTTGGCTACCCGACGTCATTTCAGAGAACCAAAGCGCTTTTGTGGCAAAAAAGGTTAATCACTGATAATGCCATTATTGCTCATGAACTTTTCCACTCCATGAAAACGCGTACACGAGCGAAGAGAGGGATCATGGCGTGGAAATTGGATATGGCTAAGGCCTATGATAGAGTGGAATGGAACTTCCTCGAATATGTGATGCTCAAGATGGGTTTCTGCACCAAATGGATTGCCATGATAATGCAATGCGTCTCGTCAGTTTCCTTTTGCATTAATGTCAACGGGGTGCTCACCCGAGGCTTCTCCCCATCCCGTGGGCTTCGCCAGGGAGACCCTCTTTCACCATTCCTTTTTATTTTAGTGGATGATGTGTTTTCTAACCTCCTCTCCAGGGCAGCCTCGCTTTCCATAATCCATGGGGTGAAAGCGTGTCACAAGGGCCCTCCGATATCCCACCTCTTCTTCGCTGATGATTGCCTTCTTTTTTCTCGAGCTACCCCTGATGAGTGTACTGCAATCTGCCAGGCGATTCAACAGTATGAACGGGCTTCAAGAAAAATGATCAATCAGAGTAAATCAGAAATTTCTTTCAGCTCTGGAGTTCCCCAGCCGAAAAGAGAAGATCTCTGCTCTTTAGCACGCATCCCTGGGGTCGATAAGCACCAGAAGTATCTTGGGCTCCCGACGGTGGTTGGACGGTCAACGAAAGAAATCTGTTCAGCTATTGTGGATCGAATTGAAAGAAAAATACAAGGCTGGACCCCTAAAAAAATCTCCAAGGCCGGCAAGGAAATCCTCGTCAAGGCGGCACTTCAATCTGTCCCCAGCTATTTGATGTCTATTTTTAAACTCCCTGATGTGGTGCTTTCAAAGATTCAATCCAGTACATCTAACTTTTGGTGGGGACGAAAGGACGGAAAAAATAAAGTCCATTGGATCGCCTGGTCTGCTCTCTGTCAACCAAAATCTGAAGGCGGAATGGGCTTCCGGGACCTTTCTCTGTTTAACGATGCCTTGCTGGCTAAACAAGGTTGGCGTATGATTAATAACCCATCATCCCTATGCACGCGTGTTCTCCGGGCTAAATATTTCCCACATAAGGATTTTATGGATTCCCATCTTGGCTATCGACCCAGTTTTCTCTGGAGAAGCATTTGGGGCGGTCGTAATCTACTGAGGAAAGGGCTATGCTGGAGGATTGGGAATGGTTCTACGGTCAAGATTTGGACCGATCCTTGGCTTGTTGATCAGACAGGCACGAAGGCGTCATCCCCTGTTTATCCCGGATCCGAACATGCCACAGTCTGTTGTCTTTTTGATGATCAAGGGGCGGGATGGTGTCTGGAAAAACTCTACTCCTGGTTTAATGAGAGGGATAGGAGACTTATTCTGAGTATTCCCTGTGTGGCAGACGCAGGGCCAGATCATCTCTACTGGACAAACGACAGCTCAGGGGAGTATACAGTGAAAGCTGGCTACCGACGAGCTCTTTCTGCTCAGATTTCAGAAGGAGATGCGAGGCCCTGGACATCAATTTGGAAGCTTAATGTTCCCCCTAAAGTTCGCTTTTTCTGGTGGCAGGTGTGTACTGGTATCCTCCCAACTAAGAGCCTCCTTGTCTACAGACACTTTTCCGACGACAACTCTTGCCCTTTCTGCCCTTCTGTGACTGAATCCCCTTTCCATGCCCTTGTTCAATGTCCCGGGGCTCAGGAGATTTGGAATGGCTGGGGATCAACTTTAGAGCTGTTCCCGGACCCCGCCTCAGATCTCACTGCTCTCCTGATGCAATGGTGCTCCTCCTTTTCGTCGGCTTATGCAGGCGCCCTTTGCATTGTGGCTTGGATTATCTGGAATAGGCGGAACGAGGCCATCTTCAATCATTTCCGGAGGCCCCCCAGGTTTTGGATTGACCGGGCATTGTCATGGATTGCGGTTTGGCAGAACCACCCTGAACAACAAAGACTTTCCACCCACCCTCCTCTTCCCCAACATTGGTGCCCCCCACCGGAAGGGATTTTTAAGATCAATGTGGATGCCTCTCTCCCTAAGGATGGCCCAGTTGGACTCGGTTTACTGGCCCGAGACAACCTGGGAAATCTTATCGCTGCCAAATACGAAGCACGTTATGCACTTTGGGAGCCCTCAGTCGCGGAGGCCGCCGCCATCCTTGCTGGATTAAACTTCGCAAAATATTGCGGTTGGGACTCCATTCACATCGAATCCGACTGTCTCACTGTAATCAATGCCATCAATCTCACTGACGGTGGGCTTCAACCTTTCGGTCCCATTATCCGGTGTATTCATTCGCGGAGACAAGGCTTCAATTCCTGCAATTTCTCATTTATTAAAAGGGAAGCGAACGAAGCCGCTCACAAGATGGCAGGCATTGGCCCTCCCTATGAGGATTTGCTCTGGTTCAATCATTTTCCATCGTGGTTATGCTCCTGTATTTCTGCTGATCTCCATCATTAATGGATCCGTCTTATTTTGTAAAAAAAAAAGCATTAGAATTCCTCATAGAGTGTAGTCTAGAATTGTGGATTATAACACATAATTGAGCTGAATATGGGAGGTCTATCCTTGGGAGGGAAGATATCACACATGGGTATTTTACCAAAGGATTTGAATGCCCCCTGGTGGCAGATCCTGAATTTTTGATCTAAACACCTTGTGGAGGCTGATAAAAAAGGTTAGTCCCTAAAATGGAAGATGTTACTTATTGATTGTAACGAACCAAAGTTTTATTAATGGAAATACCTCTTAATCTAATTAAATGTATCTTTATGTTTATATAAAATGTCAACTTCTTTGGTTTTATGTTAAGAATTTTGACCATTGCTAATATAGTTGTTGAACAGTGATCACATGATTAGTATAAATATAGGGTTTAACAAATCCAATTTACTCAGACAAAAGAAGCGATGGCCTCATCTAGTAGAATTGCTCTGTATGAAGCCCATTTGTCAGAGCTCGGAAAAGAGGTGGCATCCTTGGGCTTCTATCTTGACCAAGCCCAAGCTGAGCATCACCATTTCAAGCTCAAACGGGACCGTCTACGGAAAAAATGGAAGATGATAGAGATTACCACTCAAGAAATGTTAGCTGAGCCACCCCAAGAGTCTGTCACCATCGCACACCTTACCCTTAGGTCTTATGCGGTTATTTTAAGGGTTTATGTAACGAATCTATAGTACTATGTTCATGTGTATTATTTTTGTATATAATAATGAATATACCTCCTTGTCATTTTTGAGTCATTATAAATAGTTTTTAAAGTACAAATAGTGTTTTTAATTATTATTTAAATAAGAAATCTATTTTATTAAATTAATGGATTTTTGAAATAATAATATTTTAATAAAATATTATTTTTATTATTAAATTAATTTTTATTAAATAAAAATGATCTTATAATTTTATGAATGCAATTATAATTTTTATTAAGTTTTGAAATCCATTTCTGTCAAAACCCATGAATTTTCGATAAATAACGGTATTTAGTTTAAATGTGAAAATTAACATATTTAGAAAATTATTTAGATAAATTAAATGTTATTTCTGGAATCAGGACGTCAAAATTATCCAACGGTGAATTTTTCATAATTTTATGAGATAGTCAAATGTTTGGGTAAAAATTTAATACCGTATAAATATATAATGTGTTTTATGACATCATAATGACCCAATAGTTATGTAATAAAATACTATAAACATTATGTTCATCCAATATATGTTTTAAAATTAAAATAATGTGATTTTGGTTTTGTTTGACTTACATTTCAAAGCATTAATGGACCCCTCAAGACTTATTAAACACCTTGTCTTTTTAAATTAATTTACATGGGAGTGTGACTCACCTCCACATAAGCAACCCTATTATTTAAAGAAGTTCGGACTTTGGCCTAATAAAATATTGCTTTCCTCTTCCATTTTTCAAAAACCATGGGCAAAAACCATGGGTTGGATTGTGGTTTGGATTAATTTAATATAAGGGGTCCCAAACCTAAATAATAATGAATTCCCTCACCTTTCCTATATAATCCCACCCAAGATCCCACTTCCTCCTCACTCAAAGCCTTTGGAGTTCATCCAACCTCTTCCCAACTCTCTCTAGAATCCTCCCAAGGTGCCCCATGCTCTCAATAAGCCTCTCACAATCCTCTCTCTAGCCTTTGGAAGCACAATTCCAAGTAAGGGTTTTTTCTTCGTTTCTTACTTTTGTCCAATTTTATTTAAGTTGTTTTCCACTTTTAATTTCAATTATGAATGTTGGCGTATGGTTTTGAACCTCCCTCATACTTCCCTCTTTATGTTTGAATGATGGGAGAACCTTTCTCTCTCATTAAATGCCTCCCATGTACACCTGTTACTATGACGAAATTCTGAAAGGAACTTCTCTCTCCTCTCTTACACTCAAGAAATACTTTTGTATCATGAATCGAAATTCCATTAAAATTTTTTGGGACATGTATCTATATGACCTCCTTACATTCCATTACATGTAAATATAATGAGGAACCCCCTTCTCTCTCATCAACCATTTTTATGGATTCTTATATCACGTCGTTACGCTGCCGAAATCGCACCGATTTTCTAAGCCAATGTCATTATGTAGTGAATACCATGCCCATTTCTCCATCAAAGGTATTCACCTTTATGAAAATTTACTTATTGATTATAATGTTTCATTTATTAATTCCACATTCCTTTATCGTGTAAAAAATTATTACGTTTTATGAATCCATGTTTTATGATCCATGTGGAACACTTATGCATGAAATGAAATGTTTAATAAGGGTGCACCCTTATAGCGCTCCAATGCATTAGGTAAAGTATAGTATCATGTTACGTCATGTGCAATGAGTGTTGAATCATGCTAATTCAAGTGGAATGAGGGTTTACTCATGCTTTATGTGCAATGATGATTTACTAATGCTTCATGTGCAATGAGCCTTGGCTCAAGCTAATTCCATGTTAAGTGTTGTTTCCACATTTCCATGTTATGATTATCATGCTTTATCATGCCTTTATGTTAATGTTTCTCTTGTGGTCTATTGATATAGATAATTTAAAACATGTATTGTACTCCTCATTTTATTCCATGTGTATTCCCTTACTGGGCTTTATAGCTCAACCTTTTCTTATGCATGTCCTCTGGTTATCCCATGCAATGCTATGTATGAAGGAATGTAGTGGTCATGTAAAGGAAGTTTTCAATAAAGATGTTGTATTTCATGTTTCAAGTTTTTATGTAATGATCCTAAGCCCCAAAGACACTAGACCTCTTGATATTCATTGTTGTATCAAGTGAAGTTTTAAGTAATAAATCATGTCTAAGTTTGTATTAAAAAGCAGTTTTGTCATAGTTGGTATCAGTGGATAGGTTTAATTATTTTTGGGATTGTGATTATAAAACCCTAGTAAAGCCTTAGATACAAGACTAAGTACAGTAAATACGTCCCTATGTTTTGGTGAGTATTTAGTAAGTGGGTTATCAAGAAAATACATCCCTGTCTAGATATGAGCAGGTTGAGGCGGCTCTGGCATAGATGTATCATAGGGGTAAAACCTGAAAACACCTCTTTGAGCTAGACTCGAACGGAAACGGGTGCACGACAACAGGACTTGCTGCACTCTTGGTTACGACACTCCCGGGGGATATGATTTGGTAAATTCACAATCTTAGTATGAACCCTCATTAAGGGAATTAAAAAACCCCTATGAATATATGTTAGAAATTAGATCTTGAATATTCTATATTGAATCCTATAGACTCATGAGTTAAGGAAATAAAAGATTATTTATAAGTCATCAAATTTTGTCTTTGGATTACACTTTATGTGTTACCCCTAAATTTTCTTTTATTCTAGCCAATGGCCGGTAATAGGAGGACTCGAGATAACAACCGTTGTGAAGATCAGTGTGATTACTGTACGAATGAGATACCAAATCCAATGGGAGTAGGAATCACGAACTTTGTCATGCTTCACTCTTAGCTAACTCAAGTTTTGAATAGAAACACGGGTCAAAAGGAACGTTCAACCCCCCCTAAGAAAGAACAAGTTTCTATCTAGAGCTTCATGAGACAAATGCCTCCTATTTTTAGTGGATCATATGATCCCACGATCGCTGAACAATGGATCAAATCCATTGAAAAGATCTTCTCCATCCTTCAAAATTCTGAACAAGAGAAGGTTCTCCTGGTGGCTTATCGTATGGAGGGTGAAGCTGATCAATGGTGGACGTTGATCAAAAATACGAAGCCTGAGGAGGAGATCAAGGCGTTGGAATAGAAGGATTTCCGGAAGATGTTTTTCGATATATATTTTCCACGCACCCTCCAGCTTTAGATGGAAAGGGACTTCCTTTCCATCAAGAAAAAAGATGAAGAATCTGTTGGAGCATATGAGGAAAACTTCACAAGGCTTTCACATTATGCTTCTGGCTTTGTCGTTACCCCCGAATGCAAAGTTGATCGCTTCTTTGGTTGGCTGAAGCCTAGCCTGTGGAAAGCATTAGCGATCCATGACTTCCACAGCTATGAGGAGATTTTGCGATGTTCCCTCAAGGTCGAAATGGAGATCGGGGAATCACAGGGGTATCATAGAGACAATAAGCATAAGGTGGAATTCAATGCTGGCGGTTTGAAGGATAAATCCAATGGTGCTAAGAAGATCCATCACCACACTTTCCAAAAGTGCAAAAAAAAAGCACATTGGAAATTGCCTTAAGGGGACGAGGAAATGCTTCAGGTGTGGAAGGGAGGGGCACTTAGCTGTTAACTGTCGGCAAGAAAGACCCGCAGCTGCGACAGAGGAGAGGAACGCTCCGTTAAAACCTCAACGCATTGTTCAATTCTACAAATTCAAATAACCGGGTCATTCTGCAAATCAGTGCCCTAATCCAAGGGTGTTCAGAGGTAACCAACAACCTCCAAGACAACAAGGAAG